>OY998267.1:43545953-46045953 GCA_963922045.1 Persicaria maculosa
GTTTTGGTGCATAAAAAAAGGTGACGCCGATATGGTCACTTTTGTTCCGAAAATTTCACGGAAAATTTTTCGCGCACCAAGCTCTCATTATGACCCATACAACATATAAACATGTTTGGGACACATTTGAGCGAAAACCACACAGTTTTGGTGGATAAAGAAAGGTGAAGCCGATATGGTCACTTTTGGTCCGAAAATTTCACGGAAAGCTTTTCGCGCACAAAGCTCCCGTTATGACATATACACCATATAAACATGTTTGGGACACATTTGAGCGAAAACCACACAGTTTTGGTGGATAAAGAAAGGTGACGCCGATATGGTCACTTTTGTTCCGAAAATTTCACGGAAAGCTTTTCGCGCACAAAGCTCCCATTATGACATATACACCATATAAACATGTTTGGGACACATTTGAGCAAAAACCACACAGTTTTGGCGGATAAAGAAAGTTGACGCCGATATGGTCACTTTTGGTCCGAAAATTTCACGGAAAGCTTTTCGCTCACCAAGCTCCCATTATGACATATACACCATATAAACATGTTTGGGACATATTTGAGCAAAAACCACACAGTTTTGCTGGATAAAGAAAGGTGAAGCCGATATGGTCACTTTTGGTCCGAAAATTTCATGGAAAGCTTTTCGCACACAAAGCTCCCATTATGACATATACACCATATAAACATGTTTGGAACACATTTGAGCGAAAACCACACAGTTTTGGTGGATAAAGAAAGGTGACGCCGATATGGTCACTTTTGGTCCGAAAATTTCACGGAATGCTTTTCGCGCACAAAGCTCCCATTATGACCTATACAGCATATAAACATGTTTGGGACACATTTAAGAGAAAACCACCCCGTTTTGGTGGATAAAGAAAGGTGACGCCGATATGGTCACTTTTGTTCCGAAAATTTCACGGAAAGCTTTTCAGGCACAAAGCTCTCATTATGACATATACACCATATAAACATGTTTGGGACACATTTGAGCGAAAACCACACAGTTTTGGTGGATAAAGAAAGGTGACGCCGATATGGTCACTTTTGGTCCGAAAATTTCACGGAAAGCTTTTCGCTCACCAAGCTCCCATTATGACATATACACCATATAAACATGTTTGGGACACATTTGAGGGAAAACCACACAGTTTTCGTGGATAAAGAAAGATGACGCCGATATGGTCACTTTTGGTCCCAAAATTTCACGGAAAGCTTTTCGCGCACAAAACTCACATTATGACATATACACCATATAAACATGTTTGGAATAGATTTGAGCGAAAACCACACAGTTTTGGTGGATAAAGAAAGGGTGACGCCGATATGGTCACTTTTGGTCCGAAAATTTCACGGAAAGCTTTTCGCGCACAAAGCTCCCATTATGACCTATACAGCATATAAACATGTTTGGGACACATTTGATCGAAAACTACCCCGTTTTGGTGGATAAGGAAAGGTGACGCCGATATAGTCACTTTTGTTCCGAAAATTTCACGGAAAGCTTTTCAGGCACAAAGCTCTCATTATGACATATACACCATATAAACATTTTTGGGACACATTTGAGCGAAAACCACACAGTTTTGGTGGATAAAGAAAGGTGACGCCGATATGGTCACTTTTGGTCCGAAAATTTCACGGAAACCTTTTCGCGCACAAAGCTCCCATTATGACATATACACCATATAAACATGTTTGGGACACATTTGAGCGAAAACCACACAGTTTTGGTGGATAAAGAAAGGTGACGCCGATATGGTCACTTTTGGTCCGAAAATTTCACGGAAAGCTTTTCGCGCACAAAGCTCCCCTTATGACATATACACCATATAAACATGTTTGGGACACATTTGAGTGAAAACCACACAGTTTTGGTGGATAAAGAAAGGTGACGCCGATATGGTCAATTTTGGTCCGAAAATTTCACGGAAAGCTTTTCGCGCACAAAGCTCCCATTATGACATATACACCATATAAACATGTTTGGGACACATTTGAGCGAAAACCACACAGTTTTAGTGGATAAAGAAAGGTGACGCCGATATGGTCACTTTTGGTCCGAAAATTTCACGGAAAGCTTTTTGCTCACCAAGCTCACATTATGACTTGAAAAGGTAAATCAATAGAAAGAAAACGGTAGTTACAAAAAAAGGTACAAGGCACACAAATGCCTCACCGCAAAATCACCAAATGCCTAAGTAATGCCCGATCTATCGGCATGAAACTCAAAAGTGTGGCTACCCAGCTATACATCATATACCCCTAGAACCCATCTCAAAAACCTCACCCTACCACTCTAACTATCCGCCACTAATAATGTGTGTAACCACCCAATTTCCGCAGGTGTTTTGCCTTTACACCTAGAGGAAATTCGGAGCTTACAAGACTCAATGATGCGAGAGGCCCAAAAACTAGGCCTACACGGCTCCCCACTAAAAACCACCCTATTTCTGTCCATCCATGTGTAATAAATGAAAGCGTTAAAAATGAAGAGCTTCACTTGAAACATGGTCTTCCTCTTGATCTTTTCTGGCTCGTCCGCAAACCATGTAAGCCATTCCATAATCCCACCAGTTCGAGCTGGGAGTCCAGCCCATCCCCACACCACTCGTTGCACTTCTTGTATCTTGCCACATTGAAACCATAAGTGCGTTTCACTCTCTTCTTCCAGCCGACAAAGAGGGCACAACGCAGCGTCACTCCCCTTCCAGTGCTTGACAATTCTACCCGTTTGTAGTCTCTCCCTTGCTGCAACCAAAGTAACAAAAGACCACTTACGAGATTGAGCACCTGACCAGATCATCCCTCCCCAGTCCACAAGCTGGTCTCTTGCTCTGATCTCCTCATAAATCTTCCCTGCAGAGAGCCCCCCGTTAGATTTGAGGAGATGAGATAACTCCAACCCGCTGTCCAAGATGCTCTTGCTGCGCAAATCATCTCTGACAGCCAAAATTCGCTTCCAGATCCATGTGTCATACACCCGTTCTTCGACATTCCAGATTGTCTCCCCTTTCAGGTGATTGGATTCCACCCATCTAGTCCAGATACTCCGTTTCAGCGTGATAATATCACCAATCAAGGCCGCAAACAAGCTTTGATTCCAAGCATGAAGCTGTACAATTCCAAGCTCACATTATGACATATACACCATATAAACATGTTTGGGACACATTTGAGCGAAAACCA
This sequence comes from Persicaria maculosa, assembly GCA_963922045.1. Lineage (NCBI taxonomy): Eukaryota > Viridiplantae > Streptophyta > Magnoliopsida > Caryophyllales > Polygonaceae > Persicaria > Persicaria maculosa. Next base: position 43,549,145 of record OY998267.1, read on the forward strand.
CCCCGTTTTGGTGGATAAAGAAAGGTGACGCCGATATGGTCACTTTTGGTCCGAAAATTTCACGGAAAGCTTTTCGCACACACAGCTCCCATTATGACATATACACCATATAAACATGTTTGGGACACATTTGAGCGAAAACCACACTGTTTTGGTGGATAAAGAAAGGTGACGCCGATATGGACACTTTTGGTCCGAAAATTTCACGGAAAGCTTTTCGCGCACAAAGCTCCCATTATGACATATACACCATATAAACATGTTTGGGACACATTTGATCGAAAACAACACAGTTTTGGTGGATAAAGAAAGGTGAAGCCGATATGGTCACTTTTGGTCCGAAAATTTCACGGAAAGCTTTTCGTGCACAAAGCTCCCGTTATGACATATACACCATATAAACATGTTTGGGACACATTTGATCAAAAACCACACAGTTTTGGTGATAAAGAAAGGTGACGCCGATATGGTCACTTTTGGTCCGAAAATTTCACGGAAAGCTTTTCGCGCACAAAGCTCCCCTTATGACATATACACCATATAAACATGTTTGAAACACATTTGAGGGAAAACCACACAGTTTTGGTGGATAAAGAATGGTGACGCCGATATGGTCACTTTTGGTCCTAAAATTTCACGGAATGCTTTTCGTGCACAAAGCTCCCATTATGACCTATACTGCATATAAACATATTTGGGACACATTTGAGCGAAAACCACACAGTTTTGGTGGATAAAGAAAGGTGACGCCGATATGGTCACTTTTGTTCCGAAAATTTCACGGAAAATTTTTCGCGCACCAAGCTCTCATTATGACCCATACAGCATATAAACATGTTTGGGACACATTTGAGCGAAAACCAAACAGTTTTGGTGGATAAAGAAAGGTGAAGCCGATATGGTCACTTTTGGTCCGAAAATTTCACGGAAAGCTTTTCGCGCACAAAGCTCCCGTTATGAAATATACACCATATAAACATGTTTTAGACGCATTAGAGCGAAAACCACCCCGTTTTGGTGGATAAAGAAAGGTGACGACGATATGGTCACTTTTGTTCCGAAAATTTCACGGAAAGCTTTTCAGGCACAAAGCTCTCCTTATGACATATACACCATATAAACATGTTTGGGGCACATTTGAGTGAAAACCACACAGTTTTGGTGGATAAAGAAAGGTGACGCCGATACGGTCACTTTTGTTCCGAAAATTTCACGAAAAGCTTTTCGCGCACAAAGCTCCCATTATGACATATACACCATATAAACATGTTTGGGACACATTTGAGCGAAAACCACAGAGTTTTGGTGCATAAAAAAAGGTGACGCCGATATGGTCACTTTTGTTCCGAAAATTTCACGGAAAATTTTTCGCGCACCAAGCTCTCATTATGACCCATACAGCATATAAACATGTTTGGGACACATTTGAGCGAAAACCACACAGTTTTGGTGGATAAAGAAAGGTGAAGCCGATATGGTCACTTTTGGTCCGAAAATTTCACGGAAAGCTTTTCGCGCACAAAGCTCCCGTTATGACATATACACCATATAAACATGTTTGGGACACATTTGAGCGAAAACCACACAGTTTTGGTGGATAAAGAAAGGTGACGCCGATATGGTCACTTTTGGTCCGAAAATTTCACGGAAAGCTTTTCGCGTACAAAGCTCTCATTATGACATATATACCATATAAACATGTTTGGGACACATTTGAGCAAAAACCACACAGTTTTGGCGGATAAAGAAAGTTGACGCCGATATGGTCACTTTTGGTCCGAAAATTTCACGGAAAGCTTTTCGCTCACCAAGCTCCCATTATGACATATACACCATATAAACATGTTTGGGACATATTTGAGCAAAAACCACACAGTTTTGCTGGATAAAGAAAGGTGAAGCCGATATGGTCACTTTTGGTCCGAAAATTTCATGGAAAGCTTTTCGCACACAAAGCTCCCATTATGACATATACACCATATAAACATGTTTGGAACACATTTGAACGAAAACCACACAGTTTTGGTGGATAAAGAAAGGTGACGCCGATATGGTCACTTTTGGTCCGAAAATTTCACGGAAAGCTTTTCGCGCACAAAGCTCCCCTTATGACCTATATAGCATATAAACATGTTTGGGACACATTTGAGCGAAAACCACCCCGTTTTGGTGGATAAAGAAAGGTGACGCCGATATGGTCACTTTTGTTCCGAAAATTTCACGGAAAGCTTTTCAGGCACAAAGCTCTCATTATGACATATACACCATATAAACATGTTTGGGACACATTTGAGCGAAAACCACACAGTTTTGGTGGATAAAGAAAGGTGACGCCGATATGGTCACTTTTGGTCCGAAAATTTCACGGAAAACTTTTCGCTCACCAAGCTCCCATTATGACATATACACCATATAAACATGTTTGGGACACATTTGAGGGAAAACCACACAGTTTTCGTGGATAAAGAAAGATGACGCCGATATGGTCACTTTTGGTCCCAAAATTTCACGGAAAGCTTTTCGCGCACAAAGCTCACATTATGACATATACACCATATAAACATGTTTGGAATAGATTTGAGCGAAAACCACACAGTTTTGGTGGATAAAGAAAGGTGACGCCGATATGGTCACTTTTAGTCCGAAAATTTCACGGAAAGCTTTTCGCGCACAAAGCTCCCATTATGACCTATACAGCATATAAACATGTTTGGGACACATTTGATCGAAAACTACCCCGTTTTGGTGGATAAGGAAAGGTGACGCCGATATGGTCACTTTTGTTCCGAAAATTTCACGGAAAGCTTTTCTTCAGGCACAAAGCTCTCATTATGACATATACACCATATAAACATTTTTGGGACACATTTGAGCAAAAACCACACAGTTTTGGTGGATAAAGAAAGGTGACGCCGACATGGTCACTTTTGGTCCGAAAATTTCACGGAAACCTTTTCGCGCACAAAGCTCCCATTATGACATATACACCATATAAACATGTTTGGGACACATTTGAGCGAAAACCACACAGTTTTGGTGGATAAAGAAAGGTGACGCCGATATGGTCACTTTTGGTCCGAAAATTTCACGGAAAGCTTTTCGCGCACAAAGCTCCCCTTATGACATATACACCATATAAACATGTTTGGGACACATTTGAGCGAAAACCACACAGTTTTGGTGGATAAAGAAAGGTGACGCCGATATGGTCAATTTTGGTCCGAAAATTTCACGGAAAGCTTTTCGCGCACAAAGCCCCCATTATGACATATACACCATATAAACATGTTTGGGACACATTTGAGCGAAAACCACACAGTTTTGGTGGATAAAGAAAGGTGACGCCGATATGGTCACTTTTGGTTCGAAAATTTCACGGAAAGCTTTTTGCTCACCAAGCTCACATTATGACATATACACCATATAAAATGTTTGGGACACATTTGAGCGAAAACCACCCCGTTTTGGTGGATAAAGAAAGGTGACGCCGATATGGTCACTTTTGGTCCGAAAATTTCATGGAAAGCTTTTCGCACACACAGCTCCCATTATGACATATACACCATATAAACATGTTTGGGACACATTTGAGCGAAAACCACACTGTTTTGGTGGATAAAGAAAGGTGACGCCGATATGGACACTTTTGGTCCGAAAATTTCACGGAAAGCTTTTCGCGCACAAAGCTCCTTTTATGACATATACACCATATAAACATGTTTGGGACACATTTGATCGAAAACAACACAGTTTTGGTGGATAAAGAAAGGTGAAGCCGATATGGTCACTTTTGGTCCGAAAATTTCACGGAAAGCTTTTCGTGCACAAAGCTCCCGTTATGACATATACACCATATAAACATGTTTGGGACACATTTGATCGAAAACCACACAGTTTTGGTGGATAAAGAAAGGTGACGCCGATATGGTCACTTTTGGTCCGAAAATTTCACGGAAAGCTTTTCGCGCACAAAGCTCCCCTTATGACATATACACCATATAAACATGTTTGAAACACATTTGAGGGAAAACCACACAGTTTTGGTGGATAAAGAATGGTGACGCCGATATGGTCACTTTTGGTCCTAAAATTTCACGGAATGCTTTTCGTGCACAAAGCTCCCATTATGACCTATACTGCATATAAACATATTTGGGACACATTTGAGCGAAAACCACACAGTTTTGGTGGATAAAGAAAGGTGACGCCGATATGGTCACTTTTGGTCCGAAAATTTCACGGAAAGCTTTTTGCTCACCAAGCTCACATTATGACATATACACCATATAAACATGTTTGGGACACATTTGAGCGAAAACCACCCCGTTTTGGTGGATAAAGAAAGGTGACGCCGATATGGTCACTTTTGGTCCGAAAATTTCACGGAAAGCTTTTCGCACACACAGCTCCCATTATGACATATACACCATATAAACATGTTTGGGACACATTTGAGCGAAAACCACACTGTTTTGGTGGATAAAGAAAGGTGACGCCGATATGGACACTTTTGGTCCGAAAATTTCACGGAAAGCTTTTCGCGCACAAAGCTCCCATTATGACATATACACCATATAAACATGTTTGGGACACATTTGATCGAAAACAACCCAGTTTTGGTGGATAAAGAAAGGTGACGCCGATATGGTCACTTTTGGTCCGAAAATTTCACGGAAAGCTTTTCGCGCACAAAGCTCCCCTTATGACATATACACCATATAAACATGTTTGAAACACATTTGAGGGAAAACCACACAGTTTTGGTGGATAAAGAATGGTGACGCCGATATGGTCACTTTTGGTCCTAAAATTTCTCGGAAAGCTTTTCGCGCACAAAGCTCAAATTATGACATATACACCATATAAACATGTTTGGGACACATTTGATCGAAAACCACACAGTTTTAATGGATAAAGAAAGGTGACGTCGATATTGTCACTTTTGGTCCGAAAATTTCACGGAAAGCTTTTCGCTTACCAAGCTCCCATTATGACATATACACCATATAAACATGTTTGGGACACATTTGAGGGAAAACCACACAGTTTTCGTGGATAAAGAAAGATGACGCCGATATGGTCACTTTTGGTCCCAAAATTTCACGGAAATCTTTTCGCTCACCAAGCTCCCATTATGACCTATACTGCATATAAACATGTTTTAGACGCATTAGAGCGAAAACCACCCCGTTTTGGTGGATAAAGAAAGGTGACGACGATATGGTCACTTTTGTTCCGAAAATTTCACGGAAAGCATTTCAGGCACAAAGCTCTCCTTATGACATATACACCATATAAACATGTTTGGGACACATTTGAGTGAAAACCACACAGTTTTGGTGAATAAAGAAAGGTGACGCCGATACGGTCACTTTTGTTCCAAAAATTTCACGAAAAGCTTTTCGCGCACAAAGCTCCCATATTGACATATACACCATATAAACATGTTTGGGACACATTTGAGCGAAAACCACACATTTTTGGTGCATAAAAAAAGGTGACGCCGATATGGTCACTTTTGTTCCGAAAATTTCACGGAAAATTTTTCGCGCACCAAGCTCTCATTATGACCCATACAGCATATAAACATGTTTGGGACACATTTGAGCGAAAACCACACAGTTTTGGTGGATAAAAAAAGGTGAAGCCGATATGGTCACTTTTGGTCCGAAAATTTCACGGAAAGCTTTTCGCGCACAAAGCTCACATTATGACATATACACCATATAAACATGTTTGGGACACATTTGAGCGAAAACCACACAGTTTTGGTGGATAAAGAAAGGTGACGCCGATATAGTCACTTTTGTTCCGAAAATTTCACGGAAAGCTTTTCGCGCACAAACCTCCCATTATGACATATACACCATATAAACATGTTTGGAACACATTTGAGGGAAAACCACACAGTTTTGGTGGATAAAGAAAGGTGACGCCGATATGGTCACTTTTGGTCCGAAAATTTCACGGAATGCTTTTCGCGCACAAAGCTCACATTATGACCTATACAGCATATAAACATGTTTGGTACATATTTGAGCGAAAACTACCCCGTTTTGGTGGATAAAGAAAGGTGACGCCGATATGGTCACTTTTGTTCCGAAAATTTCACGGAAAGCTTTTCAGGCACAAAGCTCTCATTATGACATATACACCATATAAACATGTTTGGGACACATTTGAGCGAAAACCACACAGTTTTGGTGGATAAAGAAAGGTGACGCCGATATGGTCACTTTTGTTCCGAAAATTTCACGGAAAGCTTTTCGCTCACCAAGCTCCCATTATGACATATACACCATATAAACATGTTTGGAACACATTTGAGGGAAAACCACCCCGTTTTGGTGGATAAAGAAAGGTGACGCCGATATGGTCACTTTTGGTCCGAAAATTTCACGGAAAGCTTTTCAGGCACAAAGCTCTCATTATGACATATACACCATATAAACATGTTTGGGACACATTTGAGCGAAAACCACACAGTTTTGGTGGATAAAGAAAGGTGACGCCGATATGGTCACTTTTGGTCCGAAAATTTCACGGAAATCTTTTCGCTCACCAAGCTCCCATTATGACCTATACTGCATATAAACATGTTTTAGACGCATTAGAGCGAAAACCACCCCGTTTTGGTGGATAAAGAAAGGTGACGACGATATGGTCACTTTTGTTCCGAAAATTTCACGGAAAGCTTTTCAGGCACAAAGCTCTCCTTATGACATATACACCATATAAACATGTTCGGGGCACATTTGAGTGAAAACCACACAGTTTTGGTGGATAAAGAAAGGTGACGCCGATACGGTCACTTTTGTTCCGAAAATTTCACGAAATGCTTTTCGCGCACAAAGCTCCCATTATGACATATACACCATATAAACATGTTTGGGACACATTTGAGCGAAAACCACACAGTTTTGGTGCATAAAAAAAGGTGACTCCATTATGGTCACTTTTGTTCCGAAAATTTCACGGAAACTTTTTCGCGCACCAAGCTCTCATTATGACCCATACAGCATATAAACATGTTTGGGACACATTTGAGCGAAAACCACACAGTTTTGGTGGATAAAGAAAGGTGAAGCCGATATGGTCACTTTTGGTCCGAAAATTTCACGGAAAGCTTTTCGCACACAAAGCTCCCGTTATGACATATACACCATATAAACATGTTTGGGACACATTTGAGCGAAAACCACACAGTTTTGGTGGATAAAGAAAGGTGACGCCGATATGGTCACTTTTGGTCCGAAAATTTCACGGAAAGCTTTTCGCGCACAAATCTCCCATTATGACATATACACCATATAAAAATGTTTGGGACACATTTGATCGAAAATCACACAGTTTTGGTGGATAAAGAAAGGTGAAGCCGATATGGTCACTTTTGGTCCGAAAATTTCACGGAAAGCTTTTCGCGCACAAAGCTACATTTATGACATATACACCATATAAACATGTTTGGGACACATTTGAGCGAAAACCACACAGTTTTGGTGGATAAAGAAAGTTGACGCCGATATGGTCACTTTTGGTCCGAAAATTTCACGGAAAGCTTTTCGCTCACCAAGCTCCCATTATGACATATACACCATATAAACATGTTTGGGACATATTTGAGCAAAAACCACACAGTTTTGCTGGATAAAGAAAGATGAAGCCGATATGGTCACTTTTGGTCCGAAAATTTCATGGAAAGCTTTTCGCACACAAAGCTCCCATTATGACATATACACCATATAAACATGTTTGGAACACATTTGAGCGAAAACCACACAGTTTTGGTGGATAAAGAAAGGTGACGCCGATATGGTCACTTTTGGTCCGAAAATTTAACGGAAAGCTTTTCGCGCACAAAGCTCCCCTTATGACCTATACAGCATATAAACATGTTTGGGACACATTTGAGCGAAAACCACCCCGTTTTGGTGGATAAAGAAAGGTGACGCCGATATGGTCACTTTTGGTCCGAAAATTTCACGGAAAGCTTTTCGCGCACAAAGCTCTCATTATGACCTATACAGCATATAAACATGTTTGGGACACATTTGATCGAAAACTACCCTGTCTTGGTGGATAAAGAAAGGTGACGCCGATATGGTCACTTTTGTTCCGAAAATTTCACGGAAAGCTTTTCTGGCACAAAGCTCTCATTATGACATATACACCATATAAACATGTTTGGAACACATTTGAGCGAAAACCACACAGTTTTGGTGGATAAAGAAAGGTGACGCCGATATGGTCACTTTTGGTCCGAAAATTTCACGGAAACCTTTTCGCGTACAAAGCTCCCCTTATGACATATACACCATATAAACATGTTTGGGACACATTTGAGCGAAAACCACACAGTTTTGGTGGATAAAGAAAGGTGACGCCGATATGGTCAATTTTGGTCCGAAAATTTCACGGAAAGTTTTTCACGCACAAAGCTCCCATTATGACATATACACCATATAAACATGTTTGGGACACATTTGAGCGAAAACCACACAGTTTTGGTGGATAAAGAAAGGTGACGCCGATATGGTCACTTTTGGTCCGAAAATTTCACGGAAAGCTTTTTGCTCACTAAGCTCACATTATGACATATACACCATATAAACATGTTTGGGACACATTTGTGCGAAAACCACCCCGTTTTGGTGGATAAAGTAAGGTGACGCCGATATGGTCACTTTTGGTCCGAAAATTTCACGGAAAGCTTTTCGCACACACAGCTCCCATTATGACATATACACCATATAAACATGTTTGGGACACATTTGAGCGAAAACCACACTGTTTTGGTGGATAAAGAAAGGTGACGCCGATATGGACACTTTTGGTCCGAAAATTTCACGGAAAGCTTTTCGTGCACAAAGCTCCCGTTATGACATATACACCATATAAACATGTTTGGGACACATTTGATCGAAAACCACACAGTTTTGGTGGATAAAGAAAGGTGACGCCGATATGGTCACTTTTGGTCCGAAAATTTCACGGAAAGCTTTTCGCGCACAAAGCTCCCCTTATGACATATACACCATATAAACATGTTTGAAACACATTTGAGGGAAAACCACACAGTTTTGATGGATAAAGAATGGTGACGCCGATATGGTCACTTTTGGTCCTAAAATTTCACGGAATGCTTTTCGCGCACAAAGCTCCCATTATGACCTATACTGCATATAAACATATTTGGGACACAATTGAGCGAAAACCACATAGTTTTGGTGGATAAAAAAAGGTGAAGCCGATATGGTCACTTTTGGTCCGAAAATTTCACGAAAAGCTTTTCGCGCACAAAGCTCCCATTATGACATATACACCATATAAACATGTTTGGGACACATTTGAACAAAAACCACACAGTTTTGGTGGATAAAGAAAGGTGAAGCCGATATGGTTACTTTTGGTCCGAAAATTTCACGGAAAGCTTTTCGCGCACAAAGCTCCCATTATGACATATACACCATATAAACATGTTTCGGACACATTTGAGCGAAAACCACACAGTTTTGGTGGATAAAGAAAGGTGACGCCGATATGTTCACTTTTGGTCCGAAAATTTCACGGAAAGCTTTTCGCGCACAAAGCTCCCCTTATGACATATACACCATATAAACATGTTTGGGACAAATTTGAGCGAAAACCACACAGTTTTGGTGGATAAAGAAAGGTGACGCCGATATGGTCACTTTTGGTCCGAAAATTTCACGGAAAGCTTTTCGCTCACCAAGCTCCCATTATGACATATATACACCATATAAACATGTTTGGGACATATTTGAGCGAAAACCACACAGTTCTGATGGATAAAGAAAGGTGAAGCCGATATGGTCACTTTTGGTCCGAAAATTTCACGGAAAGCTTTTCGCGCACAAAGCTCCCATTATGACATATACACCATATAAACATGTTTGGAACACATTTGAGCAAAAACCACACAGTTTTGGTGGATAAAGAAAGGTGACGCCGATATAGTCACTTTTGGTCCGAAAATTTCACGGAAAGCTTTTTGCTCACCAAGCTCCCATTATAACATATACACCATATAAACATGTTTGGGACACATCTGAGCCAAAACCACCCCGTTTTGGTGGATAAAGAAATGTGACGCCGATATGGTCACTTTTGTTCCGAAAATTTCACGGAAAGCTTTTCGCGCAACAAGCTCCCATTATGACCTATACTGCATATAAACATGTTTACAACACATTTGAGCAAAAACTACACAGTTTTGGTGGATAAAGAAAGGTGAAGCCGATATGGTCACTTTTGGTCCGAAAATTTCACGGAAAGCTTTTCGCGCACAAAGCTCCTATTATGACATATACACCATATAAACATGTTTGGAAGACATTTGAGGGAAAACCACACAGTTTTGCTTGATAAAGAAAGGTGACGCCAATATGTTCACTTTTGGTCCGAAAATTTCACGGAAAGCTTTTCGCGCACAAAGCTCCCATTATGATATATACACCATAGAAACATGTTTGGAAAACATTTTAGCAAAAACCACACAGTTTTGGTGGATAAAGAAAGGTGAAGCCGATATGGTCACTTTTGGTCCGAAAATTTCACGGAAAGCTTTTCGCGCACAAAGCTCCCATTATGAGATATACACCATATAAACATGTTTTGAACACATTTTAGCGAAAACCACACAGTTTTGGTGGATAAAGAAAGGTGACGCCAATATGGTCACTTTTGGTCCGAAAATTTCACGGAAAGCTTTTCGCGGACAAAGCTGCCATTATGACATATACACCATATAAACATGTTTAGAACACATTTGAGCGAAAACCACACAGTTTTGGTGGATAAAGAAAGGTGACGCCGATATGGTCACTTTTGGTCCGAAAATTTCACGGAAAGCTTTTTGTGCACAAAGCTCCCATTATGACATATACACCATATAAACATGTTTGGGACACATTTGAGCGGAAACCACACAGTTTTGGTGGATAAAGAAAGGTGACGCCGATATGGTCACTTTTGGTCCGAAAATTTCACGGAAACCTTTTCGCGTACAAAGCTCCCATTATGACATATACACCATATAAACATGTTTGGGACACATTTGAGCGAAAACCACACAGTTTTGGTGGATAAAGAAAGGTGACGCCGATATGGTCACTTTTGGTCCGAAAATTTCACGGAAAGCTTTTCGCGCACAAAGCTCCCCTTATGACATATACACCATATAAACATGTTTGGGAAACATTTGAGCGAAAACCACACAGTTTTGGTGGATAAAGAAAGGTGACGCCGATATGGTCAATTTTGGTCCGAAAATTTCACGGAAAGCTTTTCGCGCACAAAGCTCCCATTATGACATATACACCATATAAACATGTTTGGGACACATTTGAGCGAAAACCACACAGTTTTGGTGGATAAAGAAAGGTGACGCCGACATGGTCACTTTTGGTCCGAAAATTTCACGGAAAGCTTTTTGCTCACCAAGCTCACATTATGACATATACACCATATAAACATGTTTGGGACACATTTGAGCGAAAACCACCCCGTTTTGGTGGATAAAGAAAGGTGACGCCGATATGGTCACTTTTGGTCCGAAAATTTCACGGAAAGCTTTTCGCACACACAGCTCCCATTATGACATATACACCATATAAACATGTTTGGGACACATTTGATCGAAAACCACACCGTTTTGGTGGATAAAGAAAGGTGAAGCCGATATGGACACTTTTGGTCCGAAAATTTCACGGAAAGCTTTTCGCGCACAAAGCTCCCATTATGACATATACACCATATAAACATGTTTGGGACACATTTGATCGAAAACAACACAGTTTTGGTGGATAAAGAAAGGTGAAGCCGATATGGTCACTTTTGGTCCGAAAATTTCACGGAAAGCTTTTCGTGCACAAAGCTCCCGTTATGACATATACACCATATAAACATGTTTGGGACACATTTGATCGAAAACCACACAGTTTTGGTGGATAAAGAAAGGTGACGCCGATATGGTCACTTTTGGTCCGAAAATTTCACGGAAAGCTTTTCGCGCACAAAGCTCCCCTTATGACATATACACCATATAAACATGTTTGAAACACATTTGAGGGAAAACCACAAGTGTTGGTGGATAAAGAATGGTGACGCCGATATGGTCACTTTTGGTCCGAAAATTTCACGGAATGCTTTTCGCGCACAAAACTCCCATTATGACCTATACTGCATATAAACATGTTTGGGACACATTTGAGCGGAAACCACACAGTTTTGGTGGATAAAGAAAGGTGACGCCGATATGGTCACTTTTGGTCCGAAAATTTCACGGAAATCTTTTCGCGCACAAAGCTCCTATTATGACATATACACCATATAAACATGTTTGGGACACATTTGAGCGAAAACCACACAGTTTTGTTGGATAAAGAAAGGTGACGCCGATATATTACTTTTGTTCCGAAAATTTCACGGAAAGCTTTTCGCTCACTAAGCTCCCATTATGACATATACACCATATAAACATGTTTGGGACACATTGGAGCGAAAACCACCCCGTTTTGGTGGATAAAGAAAGGTGACGCCGATATGGTCACTTTTGTTCTGAAAATTTCACGGAAAGCTTTTCAGGCACAAAGCTCCCATTATGACATATACACCATATAAACATGTTTGGGACACATTTGAGCGAAAACCACACAGTTTTGGTGGATAAAGAAAGGTGACGCCGATATGGTCACTTTTGGTCCGAAAATTTCACGGAAAGCTTTTCGCTCACCAAGCTCCCATTATGACATATACACCATATAAACATGTTTGGGACACATTTGAGCGTAAACCACACAGTTTTGGTGGATAAAGAAAGGTGACGCCGATATGGTCACTTTTGGTCCGAAAATTTCACGGAAAGCTTTTCGCGCACAAAGCTCCCATTATGACATATACACCATATAAACATGTTTGGGACACATTTGAGCGAAAACCACACAGAGGGAAATTTTCAGGAATGTCAAGGTCCTCAAGCAGCTTAATGCAACCTTCATCACTCTCATCCCGAAGGTTGCAAATCCTACTGTTGTTAAGGATCTGAGACCGATATCTTACTGTAATACTATCATGAAGGTGGTCACTAAGATCTTAGCAGCCAGAATCAAGAGTGACCTGAATCTGTTGATCTCTGAGAACCAAGGCGCTTTCATCCCAGGGCGCTCTATAGTACATAATTGTGCTGTTGCAATTGAAGTGGTGAATGGTTACGGTACCAAAAGGGTGTCCCCGAGGTGTGCTATCAAGGTGGATCTTCAAAAAGCATATGACTTTCTCAGTTGGGACTTCATCAGACACACTCTCCTTTACTTCAACTATCCGAGTAGGTTTGTTGATTTGGTTATGGAATGTGTCACTACCCCCTCGTTCTCGGTGCTTATTAATGGCTCTCCGGAGGGCTTTTTCTCTGGAAAGAGAGGGATAAGACAAGGGGATCCGTTGTCTCCATACCTTTTTATTCTCTGCATGGAGGTTCTTAGTAGGATGTTACAAGTGGCTGCTGAAAATCCCTTATTTAAATTCCATCCTCGTTGCAAATCAATTAAACTGACTCATCTAGCTTTTGCTGATGATTTGCTTGTCTTCTGCCATGCTGATTTGGATTCGGTGGGAATCATAAAGGACACCTTGGAGTCTTTCTTTGCTTCATCGGGGCTGTGTGCTAACAAAGATAAAAGCACCCTCTTCATTGCGGGTGTGAACTCTGAACAGGCAGCTCTGATTGTGCAAAAGTTGCAGTTTGTTCCAGGCTGTTTCCCAGTACGTTATTTGGGAATTCCTCTTCATTCCAAATCTGTTGCTATTGGTGAGTATGGTGCGCTGTATGACAAGATTGGGGGTGTCCTGCAATCATGGGCTGCTAGGAGGATCTCATATGCTGGACGACTCCAGTTACTCAAAGCTATATGTGGAGGCATCACCACGTTCTGGAGTCAAGTTATTGTCCTACCCAAGGGCGTTATGGATAGGATTGAATCCATGTGTAAAAGGTTCCTTTGGAACGGTACTCCCGATGGTAAGAAGTATTTGGTCAGGTGGTCTGAGGTCACCAAACCTTTCGAGGAGGGTGGCTTGGAAATTCGGGAGCTGCTGGCGTGGAATAGGAGTATTCAAGCTAAATTACTTGGTGATCTCAATATGATGCAGCCGAGCATCTGGAATAATTGGTGTGTCCATAACCATCTTCGTGGGGTGGACATATGGAATATACAAAAGAGGGTCGATGACAGTTGGCTTTGGAAGAGTTTACTCACCACTAGTGATACGGGGTTAGCCGTGTGATGGTCCGATCTTCGACAACAAATAAGAACTAAACAAGAAACAAAATAAGACTCGAAATTTACGAGCAAGAATTGAAAGACTCGACCTGATAAGGACTGAAACGATCTATGTAGAACAAGATAGAAACCCCAGGCTTCCGTAGAAGGTAGGAACCAATATCAATGACTACACAACCCGCCTCTACAACCCTACACAATCAAGCGGACAACTTGAAGGCACAAGGAGGGGGCTTGTGGATACTAGGATCACCAAGTCTTGCGAAGTTGATGAACGGCAAAGCAAACCAAGCTGAGATTATCAATTCGACAATTGAAGAGCGCTGCTCTATTCAATCGACAACTCTCTAAGTGTTTCACACGTTTAAGAGAAAGCAATTTCATTCAATAATGTTCCAACTGATTCTAATGAGGGCATACGGCATATATAGCCTACATGGCTGTTCTTGGCCGGTTTTTCTAGGTTAAAATAGATAAAAGAAGATAAAATAACAACTTAAAGGAATTAATAAAATTACCCTAAAGTTTCCTAGAATAACTTAAGTAAAATTAATACTAAAAATGGAAATAAGTGGGAGCCCTAACACTTAGGCTAATTCGGCAGCCCTTATGTTCAAGGTGGCTCTTCATCTTGAATCCCTATGCACATATAGGTCTTCAATGTAGGCTCGGGAAGTTGAACCTTGCTCGAGAACAAAGCATGACTCACAAATAGGAATGAGTCTCGTTGAAGCTTCTTAGCTCGGGCTCGAGTCATAGGTCCTTCTCAAAGAATGATGGGTGTGTCTGGAGCTGTAGAAGATGGTCCCGCATCAACTAGAGATGAGATTAAAGCTATGACTCCCCCACATGTGGATTCTGCTGGTGCGTTTGATCAGTTTAGGAACCCTTCTGGCGCTGTGTCCTACTGTAAGATCTATAATGTGCTAAGAGACAAAAGGGAGGAAGTCAGATGGGGAAGCTTGATCTGGAGTAGACTTCAATGTCGAAGATGGTCCTTTGTTGTTTGGCTCGCCGTGAAGCAGAGACTAAGTACGGGAAGGAGAGTGAAGCATTGGAAAGGGGTTGAATCCGCTGTCTGTATGCTTTGCCGATATGCTGAAGAAACCGAATCACACCTTTGGTTTGCTTGCCCAACTATTGGTGCCGTGAAGCGCCTGGTGTTCGAATGGATCGGGATATATTGCAGCTATGACACCGTGGAAGAATGGCTTGGCTGGTTCGCGAGGGAGCCTTCAAAGATTCAAAAAACTCAACTCTTCCAAGCGAAATTATTAGTGTTTATAGCAACTATCTACTTTACTTGGTGGCATCAAAACAAACTCATATTTTGTAATGAACAGTTTGACCCAAAGCTTGTGCGATGCATATTATTGCTAGTTGTCGTTCCCGTTTTTCCGCTAAGTGGAAAAGTAAACCACTAGTGGCAAGACTGGAACGGAAATTAGTTTGGGAACATTGAAATTATGATAATAGGTATGTTAGTGGGTTAGTAGTATGGAGGGTGGGAGAAATGACTTTTGTGTATAGATGGATTGACGTAGGGAGGGCAATTGGGGGTTTAGATGGTGAGGAATCCCTTTGCTTATGATTCCTCTATTTTACATGGAACCCCTAGTTCGGTTCCATCTTTTTGTAATCTGGTAATCACCTTATCTATATATTTACCTCTTCAAGCGAAAACCACACAGTTTTGGTGGATAAAGAAAGGTGACGCCGATATGGTCACTTTTGTTCCGAAAATTTCACGGAAAGCTTTTCGCGCACAAAGCTCCCATTATGACATATACACCATATAAACATGTTTGGGACATATTTGAGCGAAAACCACACAGTTTTGGTGGATAAAGAAAGGTGATGCCGATATGGTCACTTTTGGTCCGAAAATTTCACGGAAAGCTTTTCGCGCACAAAGCTCCCCTTATGACATATACACCATATAAACATGTTTGGGACACATTTGACCGAAAACCACACAATTTTGGTGGATAAAGATAGGTGAAGCCGATATGGTTACTTTTGGTCCGAAAATTTCACGGAATGCTTTTCGCGCACAAAGCTCCCATTATGACATATACACCATATAAACAAGTTTGGGACACATTTGAGGGAAAACCACACAGTTTTGGTGGATACAGAAAGGTGACGCCGATATGGTCACTTTTGGTCCGAAAATTTCACGGAAAGCTTTTCCCGCACAAAGCTCCCATTATATCATATACACCATATAAACATGTTTGGGACACATTTGAGCGGAAACCACACAGTTTTGGTGGATAAAGAAAGGTGACGCCGATATGGTTACTTTTGGTCCGAAAATTTCACGGAATGCTTTTCGCGCACAAAGCTCCCACTATGACATATACACCATATAAACATGTTTGGGACATATTTGAGCGAAAACCACACAGTTTTGGTGGATAAAGAAAGGTGACGCCGATATGGTCACTTTTGGTCCGAAAATTTCACGGAAAGCTTTTCGCGCACAAAGCTCCCCTTATGATATATACACCATATAAACATGTTTGGAACACATTTTAGCGAAAACCACACAGTTTTGGTGGATAAAGAAAGGTGACGCCGATATGGTCACTTTTGGTCCGAAAATTTCACGGAAAGCTTTTCGCGCACAAAGCTCCTATTATGACATATACACCATATAAACATGTTTGGAACACATTTGAGCGACAACCGCACAATTTTGGTGGATAAAGAAAGGTGAAGCCGAAATGGTCACTTTTGGTCCGAAAATTTGACGGAAAGCTTTTCGCGCACAAAGCTCCCATTATGACATATACACCATATAAACATGTTTTGAACACATTTGAGGGAAAACCACGCAGTTTTGGTGGATAAAGAAAGGTGACGCCGATATGGTCACTTTTGTTCCGAAAATTTCACGGAAAACTTTTCGCGCACCAAGCTCCCATTATGACCCATACACCATATAAACATGTTTGGAACACATTTGAGCTTAAACCACACAGTTTTGGTGGTTAAAAAAAGGTGAAGCCGATATGGTCACTTTTGGTCCGAAAATTTCACGGAAAGCTTTTCGCGCACAAAGCTCCCATTATGACATATATACACCATCTAAACATGTTTTGAAGACATTTGAGGGAAAACCACACAGTTTTGGTGGATAAAGAAAGGTGACGCCGATATGGTCACTTTTGGTCCGAAAATTTCACGGAAAGCTTTTCGCGCACAAAGCTCCCATTATGACATATACACCATATAAACATGTTTGGGACACATTTGAGCGAAAACCACACAGTTTTGGTGGATAAAGAAAGGTGACGCCGATATGGTCACTTTTGTTCCGAAAATTTCACGGAAAGCTTTTCAGGCACAAAGCTCCCATTATGAAATATACACCATATAAACATGTTTGGGACACATTTGAGGGAAAACCACACAGTTTTGGTGGATAAAGAAAGGTGACGCCGATATGGTCACTTTTGGTCCGAAAATTTCACGGAAATCTTTTCGCGCACAAAGCTCCTATTATGACATATACACCATATAAACATGTTTGGAACACATTTGAGCGACAACCGCACAATTTTGGTGGATAAAGAAAGGTGAAGCCGAAATGGTCACTTTTGGTCCGAAAAATTGACGGAAAGCTTTTCGCGCACAAAGCTCCCATTATGACATATACACCATATAAACATGTTTGGAACACATTTGAGGGAAAACCACGCAGTTTTGGTGGATAAAGAAAGGTGACGCCGATATGGTCACTTTTGTTCCGAAAATTTCACGGAAAACTTTTCGCGCACCAAGCTCCCATTATGACCCATACTCCATATAAACATGTTTGGAACACATTTGAGCTTAAACCACACAGTTTTGGTGGATAAAAAAAGGTGAAGCCGATATGGTCACTTTTTGTCCGAAAATTTCACGGAAAGCTTTTCGCGCACAAAGCTCCCATTATGACATATATACACCATCTAAACATGTTTTGAAGACATTTGAGGGAAAACCACACAGTTTTGGTGGATAAAGAAAGGTGACGCCGATATGGACACTTTTGGTCCGAAAATTTCACGGAAAGCTTTTCGCGCACAAAGCTCCCCTTATGACATATACACCATATAAACATGTTTGGGACACATTTGAGCGAAAACCACACAGTTTTGGTGGATAAAGAAAGGTGACGCCGATAGGGTCACTTTTGGTCCGAAAATTTCACGGAATGCTTTTCGCGCACAAAGCTCCCATTATGACATATACACCATATAAACATGTTTGGGACACATTTGAGGGAAAACCACACAGTTTTGGTGGATAAAGAAAGGTGACGCCGATATGGTCACTTTTGGTCTGAAAATTTCACGGAAAGCTTTTCGCGCACAAAGCTCCCATTATGACATATACACCATATAAACATGTTTGGAACACATTTGAGGGAAAACCACACAGTTTTGGTGGATAGAGAAAGGTGACGCCGATATGGTCACTTTTGGTCCGAAAATTTCACGGAAAGCTTTTCCCGCACAAAGCTCCCATTATGACATATACACCATATAAACATGTTTGGGACACATTTGATCAAAAACCACACAGTTTTGGCGGATAAAGAAAGGAGAAGCCGATATGGTCACTTTTGGTCCGAAAAATTCACGGAAAGCTTTTCGCGCACAAAGCTCCCATTATGACATATATACACCATATAAACATGTTTTGAAGACATTTGAGGGAAAACCACACAGTTTTGGTGGATAAAGAAAGGTGACGCCGATATGGTCACTTTTGTTCCGAAAATTTCACGGAAAGCTTTTCAGGCACAAAGCTCCTATTATGACATATACACCATATAAACATGTTTGGGACACATTTGAGGGAAAACCACACAGTTTTGGTGGATAAAGAAAGGTGACGCCGATATGGTCACTTTTGGTCTGAAAATTTCACGGAAAGCTTTTCGCGCACAAAGCTCCCATTATATCATATACACCATATAAACATGTTTGGGACACATTTGAGCGGAAACCACACAGTTTTGGTGGATAAAGAAAGGTGACGCCGATATGATCACTTTTTGTCCGAAAATTTCACGGAAAGCTTTTCACGCACAAAGCTCCCATTATGACATATACACCATTTAAACATGTTTGGGACACATTTGATCGAAAACCACACAGTTTTGGTGGATAAAGAAAGGTGAAGCCGATATGGTTACTTTTGGTCCGAAAATTTCACGGAAAGCTTTTCACGCACAAAGCTCCCATTATGACATATACACCATATAAACATGTTTGCGACACATTTGAGCGAAAACCACACAGTTTTGGTGGATAAAGAAAGGTGACGCCGATATGGTCACTTTTGGTCCGAAAATTTCACGGAAAGCTTTTCGCGCACAAAGCTCCCCTTATGATATATACACCATATAAACATGTTTGGAACACATTTTAGCGAAAAGCATACAGTTTTGGTGGATAAAGAAAGGTGACGCCGATATTGTCACTTTTGGTCCGAAAATTTCACGGAAAGCTTTTCGCGCACAAAGCTCCCATTATGACATATACACCATATAAACATGTTTGGGACACATTTGAGCGGAAACCACACAGTTTTGGTGGATAAAGAAAGGTGACGCCGATATGGTCACTTTTTGTCCGAAAATTTCATGGAAAGCTTTTCACGCACAAAGCTCTCATTATGACATATACACCATATAAACATGTTTGGGACACATTTGATCGAAAACCACACAGTTTTGGTGGATAAAGAAAGGTGAAGCAGATATGGTTACTTTTGGTCCGAAAATTTCACGGAATGCTTTTCGCGCATAAAGCTCCCATTATGACATATACACCATATAAATAAGTTTGGGACACATTTGAGGGAAAACCACACAGTTTTGGTGGATAAAGAAAGGTGACGCCGATATTGTCACTTTTGGTCCGAAAATTTCACGGAAAGCTTTTCGCGCACAAAGCTCCCATTATGACATATACACCATATAAACATGTTTGGGACACATTTGAGCGGAAACCACACAGTTTTGGTGGATAAAGAAAGGTGACGCCGATATGGTCACTTTTTGTCCGAAAATTTCATGGAAAGCTTTTCACGCACAAAGCTCCCATTATGACATATACACCATATAAACATGTTTGGGACACATTTGATCGAAAACCACACAGTTTTGGTGGATAAAGAAAGGTGAAGCAGATATGGTTACTTTTGGTCCGAAAATTTCACGGAATGCTTTTCGCGCATAAAGCTCCCATTATGACATATACACCATATAAATAAGTTTGGGACACATTTGAGGGAAAACCACACAGTTTTGGTGGATAAAGAAAGGTGACGCCGATATTGTCACTTTTGGTCCGAAAATTTCACGGAAAGCTTTTCCCGCACAAAGCTCCCATTATGACATATACACCATATAAACATGTTTGGAACACATTTTAGCGAAAACCACACAGTTTTGGTGGATAAAGAAAGGTGAAGCCGATATGGTTACTTTTGGTCCGAAAATTTCACGGAATGCTTTTCGCGCACAAAGCTCCCATTATGACATATACACCATATAAACATGTTTGGGACATATCTGAGCGAAAACCACACAGTTTTGGTGGATAAAGAAAGGTGACGCCGATATGGTCACTTTTGGTCCGAAAATTTCACGGAAAGCTTTTCGCGCACAAAGCTCCCCTTATGATATATACACCATATAAACATGTTTGGAACACATTTTAGCGAAAACCACACAGTTTTGGTGTATAAAGAAAGGTTACGCCGATATGGTAACTTTTGGTCCGAAAATTTCATGGAATGCTTTTCGCGCACAAAGCTCCCATTATGACATATACACCATATAAACATGTTTGGAACACATTTGAGCGAAAACCGCACAATTTTGGTGGATAAAGAAAGGTGAAGCCGATATGGTCACTTTTGGTCCGAAAATTTGACGGAAAGCTTTTCGCGCACAAAGCTCCCATTATGACATATACACCATATAAACATGTTTAGAACACATTTGAGGGAAAACCACACAGTTTTGGTGGATAAAGAAAGGTGACGCCGATATGGTCACTTTTGTTCCGAAAATTTCATGGAAAACTTTTCGCGCACCAAGCTCCCATTATGACCCATACACCATATAAACATGTTTGGAACACATTTGAGCTTAAGCCACAAAGTTTTGGTGGATAAAAAAAGGTGAAGCCGATATGGTCACTTTTGGTCCGAAAAATTCACGGAAAGCTTTTCGCGCACAAAGCTCCCATTATGACATATATACACCATATAAACATGTTTTGAAGACATTTGAGGGAAAACCACACAGTTTTGGTGGATAAAGAAAGGTGACGCCGATATGGTCACTATTGGTCCGAAAATTTCACGGAAAGCTTTTCGCGCACAAAGCTCCCATTATGACAAATACACCATATAAACATGTTTGGGACACATTTGAGCGAAAACCACACAGTTTTGGTGGATAAAGAAAGGTGACGCCGATATGGTCACTTTTGTTCCGAAAATTTCACGGAAAGCTTTTCAGGCAAAAAGCTCCCATTATGACATATACACCATATAAACATGTTTGGGACACATTTGAGGGAAAACCACACAGTTTTGGTGGATAAAGAAAGGTGACGCCGATACGGTCACTTTTGGTCCGAAAATTTCACGGAAAGCTTTTCGCTCACCAAGCTCCCATTATGACATATACACCATATAAACATGTTTGGGACACATTTGAGCGTAAACCACACAGTTTTGGTGGATAAAGAAAGGTGACGCCGATATGGTCACTTTTGGTCCGAAAATTTCACGGAAAGCTTTTCGCGCACAAATCTCCCATTATGACATATATACACCATATAAACATGTTTAGAAGACATTTGAGTGAAAACCACACAGTTTTGGTGGATAAAGAAAGGTGACGCCGATATGGTCACTTTTGGTCCGAAAATTTCACGGAAAGCTTTTAGCGCACAAAGCTCCCATTATGACATATACTCCATATAAACATGTTTGCGACACATTTGAGCGGAAACCACACCGTTTTGGTGGATAAAGAAAGGTGACGCCGATATGGTCACTTTTGGTCCGAAAATTTCACGGAAAACTTTTCGCGCACAAAGCTCCTATTCTGACATATATACACCATATAAACATGTTTGGGACACATTTGAGCGAAAACCACACAGTTTTGGTGGATAAAGAAAGGTGACGCCGATATGGTCACTTTTGTTCCGAAAATTTTACGGAAAGCTTTTCGCGCACAAAGCTCCCATTATGACATATACACCATATAAACATGTTTGGGACATATTTGAGCGAAAACCACACAGTTTTGGTGGATAAAGAAAGGTGACGCCGATATGGTCACTTTTGGTCCGAAAATTTCACGGAAAGCTTTTCGCTCACCAAGCTCCCATTATGACATATACACCATATAAACATGTTTGGGACACATTTGAGCGTAAACCACACAGTTTTGGTGGATAAAGAAAGGTGACGCCGATATGGTCACTTTTGGTCCGAAAATTTCACGGAAAGCTTTTCGCGTACAAAGCTCCCATTATGACATATATTGATACATTTGGAATCCCCGATCCTTTGCCTGTGGGCTCGTAATCAAGAACACCAACTTGTTGATGGCCCGATCTTGCAATTATCCTTGCTATTCTCGATGTTTACAATCAATTACAATAAAGGTTTTGAACTATTGTGAAAGGAAAGAAAAACAAGTAAATAAAACTAAGTAAAAGACAACAAAGGAAACTGCGACGGAATCTGGAGGTGTGAAGCGACGACCACAGTGGCAGCGACGGATGCTGCGCCCGCAGCAGATATTGCAGCGGACGCAATAGCGACGGTTGCTAGCTTCTGCAATTGCGACGGATTCTCTGTTCCTGCGACAGTTTTTCAGCTTTTCTCTCCTTTCTGTTTCGGTTGTGTTTGGGCAATTAGGGTTTTGATTTTGTGAGTATGAATGAGGAAGAATAACAATTTGAACCCAAAGCTTTTGGATTGGAGATCGAAGAACCCTTTTAATCCTAAAAGGGGTTCCTCAATATAATTCCAATCTATGTTTCTTGAATGAAATACAAAGTGTTTAAATATGGAACTATACCAATTCTATCTTTGCAAAAGATAGAGTTTTGGCTTAGATAAATAAATATTAAATCCTAATAATAATCCTAGATAAATATTCCTAGTTAGCGGACAAGGAAAATATCTAGAAGAGATAAACTTTCCTTTTCCCTTTTATTCACCTAACTAAGTATTACTAAAAATAAGACATTCCATAAATAGCTCCAACTAACATAGGAGTTACTAAATATGGAAATAACTGAAAATAACAATAATAATAATAATAATAATAATAATAATAATTAAATAATATCTTTTCTTCAATCCATGGTGGCGCCTTCTTCTTCCTCTTGAGGACGACACTCTTTGCCATCAATAGCCCTCGAATCGATCTTGAGAGCTCGTCTGGATCAAGATCATTGTTTGACCCACAGAAGGCCATCTTGATCCACATCATATATACACTATATATACATGTTTGGAAGACATTTGAGGGAAAACCACACAGTTTTGGTGGATAAAGAAAGGTGACGCCGATATGGTCACTTTTGGTCCGAAAATTTCACGGAAAGCTTTTCGCGCACAAAGCTCCCATTATGACATATACACCATATAAACATGTTTGCGACACATTTGAGCGAAAACCACAACGTTTTGGTGGATAAAGAAATGTGACGCCGATATGGTCACTTTTGGTCCGAAAATTTCACGGAAAGCTTTTCGCGCACAAAGCTCCCATTATGACATATATATACACCATATAAACATGTTTGGAAGACATTTGAGGGAAAACCACACAGTTTTGGTGGATAAAGAAAGGTGACGCCGATATGGTCACTTTTGGTCCGAAAATTTCACGGAAAGCTTTTCGCGCACAAAGCTCCCATTATGACATATACACCATATAAACATGTTTGGGACACATTTGAGCGAAAACCACACAGTTTTGGTGGATAAAGAAAGGTGACGCCGATATGGTCACTTTTGTTCCGAAAATTTCACGGAAACCTTTTCAGGCACAAAGCTCCCATTATGACATATACACCATATAAACATGTTTGGGACACATTTGAGGGAAAACCAAACAGTTTTGGTGGATAAAGAAAGGTGACGCCGATATGGTCACTTTTGGTCCGAAAATTTCACGGAAAGCTTTTCGCGCACAAACCTCCCATTATGACATATACACCATATAAACATGTTTGGGACACATTTGATCGAAAACCACACAGTTTTGGTGGATAAAGAAAGGTGAAGCCGATATGGTTACTTTTGGTCCGAAAATTTCACGGAATGCTTTTCGCGCACAAAGCTCCCATTATGACATATACACCATATAAACATGTTTGGGAAACATTTGAGGGAAAACCACACAGTTTTGGTGGAGAAAGAAAGGTGACGCCGATATGGTCACTTTTGGTCCGAAAATTTCACGGAAAGCTTTTCCCGCACAAAGCTCCCATTGTGACATATACACCATATAAACATGTTTGGAACACATTTGAGGGAAAACCACACAGTTTTGGTGGATAAAGAAAGGTGACGCCGATATGGTCACTTTTGGTCTGAAAATTTCACGGAATGCTTTTCGCGCACAAAGCTCCCATTATGACATATACACCATATAAACATGTTTGCGACACATTTGAGCGAAAACCACACCGTTTTGGTGGATAAAGAAAGGTGACGCCGATATGGTCACTTTTGGTCCGAAAATTTCACGGAAAGCTTTTCGCGCACAAAGCTCCCATTATGACATATATACACCATATAAACATGTTTGGAAGACATTTGAGGGAAAACCACACAGTTTTGGTGGATAAAGAAAGGTGACGCCGATATGGTCACTTTTGGTCCGAAAATTTCACGGAAAGCTTTTCGCGCACAAAGCTCCCATTATGACATATACACCATATAAACATGTTTGGGACACATTTGAGCGAAAACCACACAGTTTTGGTGGATAAAGGTGACGCCGATATGGTCACTTTTGGTCTGAAAATTTCACGGAAAGCTTTTCGCTCACCAAGCTCCCATTATGATATATACACCATATAAACATGTTTGGGACACATTTGAGCGTAAACCACACAGTTTTGGAGGATAAAGAAAGGAGACGCCGATATGGTCACTTTTGGTCCGAAAATTTCACGGAAAGCTTTTCGCGCACAAACCTCCCATTATGACCCATACACCATATAAACATGTTTTGGACACATTTGAGCGAAAACCACACAGTTTTGGTGGATAAAGAAAGGTGACGCCGATATGGTCACTTTTGGTCCGAAAATTTCGCGGAAAGCTTTTCGCGCACAAAGCTCCCATTATGACATATACACCATATAAACATGTTTGGGACACATTTGAGCGGAAACCACACAGTTTTGGTGGATAAAGAAAGGTGACGCCGATATGGTCACTTTTGGTCCGAAAATTTGACGGAAAGCTTTTCGCTCACAAAGCTCCCATTATGACATATACACCATATAAACATGTTTGGAACACATTTGAGCGAAAACCACATAGTTTTGGTGGATAAAGAAAGGTGACGCCGATATGGTCACTTTTGGTCCGAAAATTTGACGGAAAGCTTTTCGCGCACAAAGCTCCCATTATGACATATACACCATATAAACATGTTTGGAACACATTTGAGGGAAAACCACACAGTTTTGGTGGATAAAGAAAGGTGACGGCGATATGGTCACTTTTGTTCCGAAAATTTCACGGAAAACTTTTCGCACACCAAGCTCCCATTATGACCCATACACCATATAAACATGTTTGGAACACATTTGAGCTTAAACCACACAGTTTTGGTGGATAAAGAAAGGTGAAGCTGATATGGTCACTTTTGGTCCGAAAATTTGACGGAAAGCTTTTCGCGCACAAAGCTCCCATTATGACATATACACCATGTAAACATGTTTGGAACACATTTGAGGAAAAACCACACAGTTTTGGTGGATAAAGAAAGGTGACGCCGATATGGTCACTTTTGTTCCGAAAATTTCACGGAAAACTTTTCGCACACCAAGCTCCCATTATGACCCATACACCATATAAATATGTTTGGAACACATTTGAGCTTAAACCACACAGTTTTGGTGGATAAAGAAAGGTGAAGCTCATATGGTCACTTTTGGTCCGAAAATTGCACGGAAAGCTTTTCGCGCACAAAGCTCCCATTATGACATATACACCATATAAACATGTTTGGGATACATTTGAGCGAAAACCACACAGTTTTGGTGCATAAAAAAAAGGTAACGCCGATATGGTCACTTTTGTTCCAAAAATTTCACGGAAAACTTTTCGCGCACAAAGCTCCCATTATGACCCATACACCATATAAACATGTTTGGGACACTTTTGAGCGGAAACCACACAGTTTTGGTGGATAAAGAAAGGTGACGCCGATATGGTCACTTTTGGGCCGAAAATTTCACGGAAAGCTTTTCGCGCACAAAGCTCCCATTATGACATATACACCATATAAACATGTTTGGAACACATTTGAGCGAAAACCGCACACTTTTGGTGGATAAAGAAAGGTGAAGCCGATATGGTCACTTTTGGTCCGAAAATTTGACGGAAAGCTTTTCGCGCACAAAGCTCCCATTATGACATATACACCATATAAACATGTTTGGAACACATTTGAGGGAAAACCACACAGTTTTGGTGGATAAAGAAAGGTGACGCCGATATGGTCACTTTTGTTCCGAAAATTTCACGGAAAACTTTTCGCCGACCAAGCTCCCACTATGACCCATACACCATATAAACATGTTTGGAACACATTTGAGCTTAAACCACACAGTTTTGGTGGATAAAGAAAGGTGAAGCCGATATGGTCACTTTTGGTACGAAAATTTCACGGAAATTTTTTCACGCACAAAGCTCCCATTATGACATATATACCATATAAACATGTTTGGGATACATTTGAGCGAAAACCACACAGTTTTGGTGCATTAAAAAAAGGTAACGACGATATGGTCACTTTTGTTCCAAAAATTTCACGGAAAACTTTTCACGCACAAAGCTCCCATTATGACATATACACCATATAAACATGTTTGC
This sequence comes from Persicaria maculosa, assembly GCA_963922045.1. Classification (NCBI taxonomy): domain Eukaryota; kingdom Viridiplantae; phylum Streptophyta; class Magnoliopsida; order Caryophyllales; family Polygonaceae; genus Persicaria; species Persicaria maculosa. The sequence continues at coordinate 43,576,603 of OY998267.1, forward strand.
GACACATTTGAGCGAAAACCACACAGTTTTGGTGGATAAAGAAAGGTGACGCCGATATGGTCACTTTTGGTTCGAAAATTTCACGGAAAGCTTTTCGCGCACAAAGCTCACGTTATGACATATACACCATATAAACATGTTTGGGACACATTTGAGTGGAAACCACACAGTTTTTGTGGATAAAGAAATGTGACGCCGATATGGTCACTTTTGGTCCGAAAATTTCACGCAAAGCTTTTGGCGCACAAAGCTCCCATTATGACATATACACCATATAAACATGTTTGGGACACATTTGAGCGAAAACCACACAGTTTTGGTGGATAAAGAAAGGTGACGCCGATATGGTCACTTTTGTTCCGAAAATTTTACGGAAAGCTTTTCAGGCACAAAGCTCCCATTATGACATATACACCATATAAACATGTTTGGGACACATTTGAGCGAAAACCACACAGTTTTGGTGGATAAAGAAAGGTGACGCCGATATGGTCACTTTTGGTCCGAAAATTTCACGGAAAGCTTTTCGCGCACAAAGCTCCCCTTATGACATATACACCATATAAACATGTTTGGAACACATTTTAGCGAAAACCACAGAGTTTTGGTGGATAAAGAAAGGTGACGCCGATATGGTCACTTTTGGTCCGAAAATTTCACGGAAAGCTTTTCGCGCACAAAGCTCCCATTATGACATATACACCATATAAACATGTTTGGGACACATTTGAGCGGAAACCACACAGTTTTGGTGGATAAAGAAAGGTGACGCCGATATGGTCACTTTTGGTCTGAAAATTTCACGGAAAGCTTTTCACGCACAAAGCTCCCATTATGACATATACACCATATAAACATGTTTGGGACACATTTGATCGAAAACCACACAGTTTTGGTGGATAAAGAAAGGTGAAGCCGATATGGTTACTTTTGGTCCGAAAATTTCACGGAATGCTTTTCGCGCACAAAGCTCCCATTATGATATATACACCATATAAACATGTTTGGGACACATTTGAGGGAAAACCACACAGTTTTGGTGGATAAGAAAGGTGAAGCCGATATGGTCATTTTTGGTCCGAAAATTTCACGGAAAGCTTTTCATGCACAAAGCTCCCATTATAACCTGAACTGGTAAATATATATAAATCTCCCAAAAAGGAGGGGAATATCAAAGATATCCCAACGTACAAAAAGAAGGGATTCAAAACGAGGAATCACTTGTAAGACCCAAAAAACAAGAAATCAACCAAACATGGTTAGGCAGTCAGCCTTAGTTTCCACTCCCTATCCACCCTATTTGCCATTTTTCCTTTCGCTCTTAGTCTAACTTTACATTCATTTACAATGATTTTCGTTGTTTCCTCTGTTCTAACATAAGTATTCTCCAAAATCGCCATGTTTCGAGCTCTCCAAGTATGGTAGACCACACAGGTTAGCGCAAAGAGCCGCGACTGAAACATGTTGGTTGCCCTGCCATGCCCTTCCGCAAACCACTCCAGCCATTCGATTATAGAACCCCATCTGATCGACACTCCAACCCACGTCATGACTATGTCGAGGACGCCGCTCACATAGGCACATTTGAACCATAAGTGGTCCCGATCCTCCACCTCATCCCCACAGAACACACAGCTCTGTGTCTGCACAACATTCCATTTGAAGAGTCTTGCACGGGTGTGTAATCTGTCAAAGATAGCAAGCCACGTTACAAAGCTCCATCGCTTGCATTGTTGCCCAGTCCACAAAATCACCCCCCACACCCTCTCTTCCCCTCTCCCTCGTAGGATATCATAAGCTATTTGTTGCAGCCCTCTACTTGGTCTTCCCAACACTTCCATAGCTAAGCCCTCAAGTCCAAGCAACAAGGCTCTATCATTAAAACCCACTTGGAATTCATGAAGGACCCCCACTGTACACTTCCAGGTCCAAGAGTCTCTTGCTGTCAGCTGCACATCTTGTACCTCCCGTCCCTTTAACAGATTAAACTCCACCCACCTTGTCCATACACATTCCCTTCTTTGGATGATATCGGCAGCAAGTTTTACATAAATGGCTTTGTTCCATGCAAGAATTTCTTTAATACCGAGCCCCCCTTCCTCCCTTGGGAGAGTAACTGTTGTCCAAGCCACCAAGTATCTCCTCCCTTCCAGATTACCATTCCAGAGGAATCGTTTACACATTGACTCAATTCGATCAATGACTCCTACTGGCAGCAAAAAAACCTGACTCCAAAATCCGAGCACTCCCATGATGAAAGCATTTATAAGTTGCATCCTCCCAGCAAAAGAGAGGTGCCTCGCAGCCCAGCAGTTAATCTGTCGCTCAATCTTGGATAGCAGGGGGTCATACTCCGCCACCTTCAATCGTTTATCATGAAGTGGGCAGCCAAGATAGCGCACTGGAAGGCTCCCTTTTCTGAATCCTAAAATATCCACCAAAGCTCCCTCTTTCTCAGCCGTAAGCCCCGCCAAATAAACCTCTGATTTAGCTGCATTAGGTTCCAACCCAGAGACAGCTGCAAAGTCCTCCAGGCATTTCTTAATCATACTCACTGATTTCTCATCGCCTCGACAGAAGATTAGTAAATCATTCGCAAACGCAAGGTGTACCAAATCTATCCCCCCACATTTCGGATGGTGATGAAACTCTGGATGCCCAGCCATACTTCTAAGCATTCTCCCAAGAATCTCCATACACAACACAAAAATATAGGGTGACATGGGGTCCCCTTGGCGCAGCCCCCTCTTGCTATGAAAGAAATCCTCTGGCACCCCATTCACAAGCACCGAGAAGTTCGTTGTAGTTAAGATCCCATTATGACATATACACCATATAAACATGTTTGGGACACATTTGATCGAAAACCACACAGTTTTGGTGGATAAAGAAAGGTGACGCCGATATGGTCACTTTTGGTCCGAAAATTTCACGGAAAGCTTTTCCTGCACAAAGCTCCCATTATGACATATACACCATATAAACATGTTTGGAACACATTTGAGGGAAAACCACACAGTTTTGGTATATAAAGAAAGGTGACGCCGATATGGTCACTTTTGGTCCGAAAATTTCACGGAAAGCTTTTCCCGCACAAAGCTCCCATTATGACATATACACCATATAAACATGTTTGGGACACATTTGAGCGAAAACCACACAGTTTTGGTGGATAAAGAAAGGTGACGCCGATATGGTCACTTTTGTTCCGAAAATTTTACGGAAAGCTTTTCAGACACAAAGCTCCCATTATGACATATACACCATATAAATATGTTTGGGACACATTTGAGCGAAAACCACACAGTTTTGGTGGATAAAGAAAGGTGACGCCGATATGGTCACTTTTGGTCCGAAAATTTCACGGAAAGCTTTTCGCGCACAAAGCTCCCCTTATGACATATACACCATATAAACATGTTTGGAACACATTTTAGCGAAAACCACAGAGTTTTGGTGGATAAAGAAAGGTGACGCCGATATGGTCACTTTTGGTCCGAAAATTTCACGGAAAGCTTTTTGCGCACAAAGCTCCCATTATGACATATACACCATATAAACATGTTTGGGACACATTTGAGCGGAAACCACACAGTTTTGGTGGATAAAGAAAGGTGACGCCGATATGGTCACTTTTGGTCCGAAAATTTCACGGAAAGCTTTTCACGCACAAAGCTCACATTATGACATATACACCATATAAACATGTTTGGGACACATTTGATCGAAAACCACATAGTTTTGGTGGATAAAGAAAGGTGACGCCGATATGGTCACTTTTGGTCCGAAAATTTCACGGAAAGCTTTTCGCGCACAAAGCTCCCATTATGACATATACACAATATAAACATGTTTGGGACACATTTGAGCAGAAACCACACAGTTTTGGTGGATAAAGAAAGGTGACGCCGATATGGTCACTTTTGGTTCGAAAATTTCACGGAAAGCTTTTCGCGCACAAAGCTCCCATTATGACATATATACACCATATAAACATGTTTGGAAGACATTTGAGGGAAAACCAAACAGTTTTGGTCTGAAAAGGTAAATATATAGCTGTGGTGGTGAAACCAGGATTACAAAAGGTAAGACCATACTGCGGGTCTTACATAAAAGGAAAGAGACTATACCAAAAGTCCCCCCTATACCCACCAAAAATCAACTACTCAACCCTCCTACTACCAACGATACTAATCCACCAATCGAACCTAACCGACAAAATCTACCCTCGTCGATCCAATCTTCCCACAAGCGCTTTGCCTTTGCGCTTTATGGTAAGGCGGGATCGGCAGCAAGATATAATAAGAGAAGCACATTTAGGAGCTTCAAATTGCTCATTACAAAACACCAATTTGTTTCTATGAATCCACCAGTTTTGGTGGATAAAGAAAGGTGACGCCGATATGGTCACTTTTGGTCCGAAAATTTCACGGTAAGCTTTTCGCGCACAAAGCTCCCATTATGACATATACACCATATAAACATGTTTGGGACACATTTGAGCGAAAACCACACAGTTTTGGTGGATAAAGAAAGGTGACGCCGATATGGTCACTTTTGGTCCGAAAATTTCACGGAAAGCTTTTCGCGCACAAAGCTCCCATTATGACATATACACCATATAAACATGTTTGGGACACATTTGAGCGAAAACCACACAGTTTTGGTGGATAAAGAAAGGTGACGCCGATATGGTCACTTTTGGTCCGAAAATTTCACGGAAAGTTTTTCGCGCACAAAGCTCCCCTTATGACATATACACCATATAAACATGTTTGGAACACATTTTAGCGAAAACCACACAGATTTGGTGGATAAAGAAAGGTGACGCCGGTATGGTCACTTTTGTTCCGAAAATTTCACGGAAAGCTTTTCGCGCACAAAGCTCCCCATATGACATATACACCATATAAACATGTTTGGGACACATTTGAGCGAAAACCACACAGTTTTGGTGGATAAAGAAAGGTGACGCCGATATGGTCACTTTTGGTCCGAAAATTTCACGGAAAGCTTTTCACGCACAAAGCTCACATTATGACATATACACCATATAAACATGTTTGGGACACATTTGATCGAAAACCACACAGTTTTGGGTGATAAAGAAAGGTGAAGCCGATATAATTACTTTTGGTCCGAAAATTTCACGGAATGCTTTTCGCGCACAAAGCTCCCATTATGACCCATACACCATATAAACATGTTTGGGACACATTTGAGGGAAAACCACACAGTTTTGGTGGATAAAGAAAGGTGACGCCGATATGGTCACTTTTGGTCCGAAAATTTCACGGAAAGCTTTTCGCGCACAAAGCTCCCATTATGACATATACACCATATAAACATGTTTGGGACACATTTGATCAAAAACCACACAGTTTTGGTGGATAAAGAAAGGTGACGCCGATATGGTCACTTTTGTTCCGAAAATTTCACGGAAAGCTTTTCAGGCACAAAGCTCCCATTATGACATATACATCATATAAACATGTTTGGGACACATTTGAGCGAAAACACACAGTTTTGGTGGATAAAGAAAGGTGACGCCGATATGGTCACTTTTGGTCCGAAAATTTCACGGAGAGCTTTTCGCGCACAAAGCTCACCTTATGACATATACACCATATAAAAATGTTTGGAAGACATTTGAGGGAAAACCACACAGTTTTGGTGGATAAAGAAAGGTGACGCCGATATGGTCACTTTTGGTCCGAAAATTTCACGGAAAGCTTTTCGCGCACAAAGCTCCCATTATGACATATACACCATATAACCATGTTTGGAACACATTTGAGCGAAAACCAAACAGTTTTGGTGGATAAAGAAAGGTGAAGCCGATATGGTCACTTTTGGTCCGAAAATTTAACGGAAAGCTTTTCGCGCACAAAGCTCCCCTTATGATATATACACCATATAAACATGTTTGGAACACATTTGAGCGAAAACCACACAGTTTTGGTGCATAATAAAAAGGTGACGCCGATATGGTCACTTTTGTTCCGAAAATTTCACGGAAAACTTTTCGCGCACCAAGCTCCCATTATGACCCATACACCATATAAACATGTTAAGGACACATTTGAGCGAAAACCACAGGATTTCGGTGGATAAAGAAAGGTGACGCCGATATGGTCACTTTTGGTCCGAAAATTTCACGGAAAGCTTTTCAGGCACAAAGCTCCCCTTACGACATATACACCACATAAACATGTTTGGGACACATTTGAGCGAAAACCACACAGTTTTGGTGGATAAATAAAGGTGACGCCGATATGGTCACTTTTGGTCCGAAAATTTCACGGAAAGCTTTTCGCGCACAAAGCTCCCATTATGACATATACACCATATAAACATGTTTGGAAGACATTTGAGGGAAAACCACACAGTTTTGGTGGATAAAGAAAGGTGACGCCGATATGGTCACTTTTGTTCCGAAAATTTCACGGAAAGTTTTTCGCGCACCAAGCTGCCATTATGACCCATACACCATATAAACATGTTTGGGACACATTTGAGCGAAAACCACACAGTTTTGGTGGATAAAGAAAGGTGACGCCGATATGGTCACTTTTGTTCCGAAAATTTCACGGAAAGCTTTTCAGGCACAAAGCTCCCATTATGACATATACACCACATAAACATGTTTGGGACACATTTGAGCGAAAACCACACAGTTTTGGTGGATAAAGAAAGGTGACGCCGATATGGTCACTTTTGGTCCGAAAATTTGACGGAAAGCTTTTCGCGCACAAAGCTCCCATTATGACATATACACCATATAAACATGTTTGGGACACATTTGAGCGAAAACCACACAGTTTTGGTGGATAAAGAAAGGTGACGCCGATATGGTCACTTTTGGTCCGAAAATTTCACGGAAAGCTTTTCGCGCACAAAGCTCCCATTATGACATATAAACAATATAAACATGTTTGGGACACATTTGAGCGGAAACCACACAGTTTTGGTGGATAAAGAAAGGTGACGCCGATATGGTCACTTTTGGTCCAAAAATTTCACGGAAAGCTTTTCGCGCACAAAGCTCCCATTATGACAAATAAACCATATAAACATGTTTGGGACACATTTGAGCGGAAACCACACAGTTTTGGTGGATAAAGAAAGGTGACGCCGATATGGTCACTTTTGGTCCGAAAATTTCACGGAAAGCTTTTCGCGCACAAAGCTCCCATTATGACATATACACCATATAAACATGTTTGGAACACATTTGAGGGAAAACCACACAGTTTTGGTGGATAAAGAAAGGTGACGCCGATATGGTCACTTTTGGTCCGAAAATTTCACGGAAAGCTTTTCGCGCACAAAGCTCCCATTGTGACATATACACCATATAAACATGTTTGGAACACATTTGAGGGAAAACCACACAGTTTTGGTGGATAAAGAAAGGTGACGCCGATATGGTCACTTTTGGTCCGAAAATTTCACGGAAAGCTTTTCGCGCAGAAAGCTCACATTATGACATATACAACATATAAACATATTTGGGACACATTTGAGCGAAAACCACACAGTTTTGGTGGATAAATAAAGGTGAAGCCGATATGGTCACTTTTGGTCCGAAAATTTCACGGAAAGCTTTTCGCACACAAAGCTCCCCTTATGACATATACACCATATAAACATGTTTGGAACACATTTGAGCGAAAACCACACAGTTTTGGTGCATAAAAAAATGGTGACGCCGATATGGTCACTTTTGTTCCGAAAATTTCACGGAAAGCTTTTCGCGCACAAAGCTCCCATTATGACCCATACACCATATAAACATGTTTGGGACACATTTAAGCGAAAACCACAGAATTTCGGTGGATAAAGAAAGGTGACGCCGATATGGTCACTTTTGGTCCGAAAAATTCATGGAAAGCTTTTCAGGCACAAAGCTCCTATTATGACATATACACCACATTAACATGTTTGGGACACATTTGAGCGAAAACCACACAGTTTTGGTGGATAAAGAAAGGTGACGCCGATATGGTCACTTTTGTTCCGAAAATTTCACGGAAAGCTTTTCAGGCACAAAGCTCCCATTATGACCCATACACCATATAAACATGTTTGGGACACATTTGAGCGAAAACCATACAGTTTTGGTGGATAAAGAAAGGTGACGCCGATATGGTCACTTTTGTTCCGAAAATTTCACGGAAAGCTTTTCAGGCACAAAGCTCCCATTATGACATATACACCACATAAACATGTTTGGGACACATTTGAGCGAAAACCACACAGTTTTGGTGGATAAAGAAAGGTGACGCCGATATGGTCACTTTTGGTCCGAAAATTTCACGGAAAGCTTTTCGCGCACAAAGCTCCCATTATGACATTTACACCATATAAACATGTTTGGAATACATTTGAGGGAAAACCACACAGTTTTGGTAGATAAAGAAAGGTGACGCCGATATGGTCACTTTTGGTCCGAAAATTTCACGGAAAGCTTTTCGGGCACAAAACTCCCATTATGACATATACACCATAAAAACATGTTTGGAACACATTTTAGCAAAAACCACACAGTTTTGGTGGATAAAGAAAGGTGAAGCCGATATGGTCACTTTTGGTCCGAAAATTTGACGGAAAGCTTTTCGCGCACAAAGCTCCCATTATGACATATACACCATATAAACATGTTTGGAACACATTTGAGGGAAAACCACACAGTTTTGGTGGATAAAGAAAGGTGACGCCGATATGGTCACTTTTGGTCCGAAAATTTCACGGAAAACTTTTCGCGCACCAAGCTCCCATTATGACCCATACACCATATAAACATGTTTGGGACACATTTGAGCGAAAACCACACAGTTTTGGTGGATAAAGAAAGGTGACGCCGATATGGTCACTTTTGTTCCGAAAATTTCACGGAAAGCTTTACAGGCACAAAGCTCCCATTATGACATATACACCACATAAACATGTTTGGGACACATTTGTGCGAAAACCACACAGTTATGGTGGATAAAGAAAGGTGACGCCGATATGGTCACTTTTGGTCCGAAAATTTCACGGAAAGCTTTTCGCGCACAAAGCTCCCATTATGACATATACACCATATAAACATGTTTGGGACACATATGAGCGAAAACCACACAGTTTTGGTGGATAAAGAAAGGTGACGCCGATATGGTCACTTTTGGTCCGAAAATTTCACAGAACGCTTTTCGCGCACAAAGCTCCCATTATGACATATAAACCATATAAATATGTTTGGGACACATTTGAGCGGAAACCACACAGTTTTGGTGGATAAAGAAAGGTGACGCCGATATGGTCACTTTTGGTCCGAAAATTTTAACGGAAAGCTTTTCGCGCACAAAGCTCCCATTATGACATATAAACCATATAAACATGTTTGGGACACATTTGAGCGGAAACCACACAGTTTTGGTGGATAAAGAAAGGTGACGCCGATATGGTCACTTTTGGTCCGAAAATTTCACGGAAAGCTTTTCGCGCACAAAGCTCCCATTATGACATATACACTATATAAACATGTTTGGAACACATTTGAGGGAAACCACACAGTTTTGGTGGATAAAGAAAGGTGACGCCGATATGGTCACTTTTGGTCCGAAAATTTCACGGAAAGCTTTTCGCGCACAAAGCTCCCATTGTGACATATACACCATATAAACATGTTTGGAACACATTTGAGGGAAAACCACAGAGTTTTGGTGGATAAAGAAAGGTGACGCCGATATGGTCACTTTTGGTCCGAAAATTTCACGGAAAGCTTTTCGCGCAGAAAGCTCACATTATGACATATACAACATATAAACATATTTGGGACACATTTGAGCGAAAACCACACAGTTTTGGTGGATAAAGAAAGGTGAAGCCGATATGGTCACTTTTGGTCCGAAAATTTCACGGAAAGCTTTTCGCACACAAAGCTCCCCTTATGACATATACACCATATAAACATGTTTGGAACACATTTGAGCTAAAACCACACAGTTTTGGTGCATAAAAAAATGGTGACGCCGATATGGTCACTTTTGTTCCGAAAATTTCACGGAAAGCTTTTCGCGCACAAAGCTCCCATTATGACCCATACACCATATAAACATGTTTGGGAGACATTTAAGCGAAAACCACAGAATTTCGGTGGATAAAGAAAGGTGACGCCGATATGGTCACTTTTGGTCCGAAAATTTCATGGAAAGCTTTTCAGGCACAAAGCTCCTATTATGACATATACACTACATAAACATGTTTGGGACACATTTGAGCGAAAACCACACAGTTTTGGTGGATAAAGAAAGGTGAGGCCGATATGGTCACTTTTGGTCCGAAAATTTCTCGGAAAGCTTTTCGCGCACAAAGCTCCCATTATGACCTATACTGCATATAAACATGTTTGGAACACATTTGAGCGAAAACCACACAGTTTTGGTGGATAAAGAAAAGTGAAGCCGATATGGTCACTTTTGGTCCGAAAATTTCACGGAAAGCTTTTCGCGCACAAAGCTCCAATTATGACATATACACCATATAAACATGTTTGGAAGACATTTGAGGGAAAACCACACAGTTTTGGTGGATAAAGAAAGGTGACACCGATATGGTCACTTTTGGTCCGAAAATTTCACGGAAAGCTTTTCGCGCACAAAGCTCCCATTATGACATATAAACCATATAAATATGTTTGGGACACATTTGAGTGGAAACCACACAGTTTTGGTGGATAAAGAAAGGTGACGCCGATAAGGTCACTTTTGGTCCGAAAATTTCACGGAAAGCTTTTCGCGCACAAAGCTCACATTATGACATATACAACATATAAACATGTTTGGGACACATTTGAGCGGAAACCACACAGTTTTGGTGGATAAAGAAAGGTGAAGCCGATATGGTCACTTTTGGTCCGAAAATTTCACGGAAAGCTTTTCGCGCACAAAGCTCCCATTATGACATATACACCATATAAACATGTTTGGAACACATTTGAGGGAAAACCACACAGTTTTGGTGGATAAAGAAAGGTGACGCCGATATGGTCACTATTGGTCCGAAAATTTCACGGAAAGCTTTTCGCGCACAAAGCTCCCATTATGACATATACACCATATAAACATGTTTGGAACACATTTGAGCGAAAACCACACAGTTTTGGTGGATAAAGAAAGGTGACGCCGATATGGTCACTTTTGGTCCGAAAATTTCACGGAAAGCTTTTCGCGCACAAAGCTCCCCTTATGACATATACACCATATAAACATGTTTGGAACACATTTGAGCGAAAACCACACAGTTTTGGTGCATAAAAAAAAGGTGACGCGCATATGGTCAATTTTGTTCCGAAAATTTCACGGAAAACTTTTCGCGCACCAAGTTCCCATTATGACCCATACACCATATAAACATGTTTGTGACACATTTGAGCGAAAACCACAGAATTTTGGTGGATAAAGAAAGGTGACGCCGATATGGTCACTTTTGGTCCGAAAATTTCACGGAAAGCTTTTCGCGCACAAAGCTCCCCTTATGACATATACACCATATAAACATGTTTGGAACACATTTTAGAGAAAACCACACAGTTTTGGTGGATAAAGAAAGGTGACGCCGATATGGTCACTTTTGGTCCGAAAATTTCACGGAAAGCTTTTCGCGCACAAAGCTCCCATTATGACATTTACACCATATAAACATGTTTGGAATACATTTGAGGGAAAACCACACAGTTTTGGTGGATAAAGAAAGGTGACGCCGATATGGTCACTTTTGGTCCGAAAATTTCACGGAAAGCTTTTCGGGCACAAAACTCCCATTATGCCATATACACCATATAAACATGTTTGGAACACATTTTAGCAAAAACCACACAGTTTTGGTGGATAAAGAAAGGTGAAGCCGATATGGTCACTTTTGGTCCGAAAATTTGACGGAAAGCTTTTCGCGCACAAAGCTCCCATTATGACATATACACCATATAAACATGTTTGGAACACATTTGAGGGAAAACCACACAGTTTTGGTGGATAAAGAAAGGTGACGCCGATATGGTCACTTTTGGTCCGAAAATTTCACGGAAAACTTTTCGCGCACCAAGCTCTCATTATGACCCATACACCATATAAACATGTTTGGGACACATTTGAGCGAAAACCACACAGTTTTGGTGGATAAAGAAAGGTGACGCCGATATGGTCACTTTTGTTCCGAAAATTTCACGGAAAGCTTTTCAGGCACAAAGCTCCCATTATGACATATACACCACATAAACATGTTTGGGACACATTTGAGCGAAAACCACACAGTTTTGGTGGATAAAGAAAGGTGACGCCGATATGGTCACTTTTGGTCCGAAAATTTCACGGAAAGCTTTTCGCGCACAAAGCTCCCATTATGACATATACACCATATAAACATGTTTGGAAGACATTTGAGGGAAAACCACACAGTTTTGGTTGATAAAGAAAGGTGACGCCGATATGGTCAATTTTGGTCCGAAAATTTCACGGAAAGCTTTTCGCGCACAAAGCTCCCATTATGACATATAAACCATATAAACGTGTTTTGGACACATTTGAGCGGAAACCACACATTTTTGGTGGATAAAGAAAGGTGACGCCGATATGGTCACTTTTGGTCCGAAAATTTCACGGAAAGCTTTTCGCGCACAAAGCTCACATTATGACATATACACCATATAAACATGTTTGGAACACATTTGAGCGAAAACCACACAGTTTTGGTGCATAAAAAAAAGGTGACGCCGATATAGTCACTTTTGTTCCGAAAATTTCATGGAAAACTTTTCGCGCACCAAGCTCCCATTATGACCCATACACCATATAAACATGTTTGGGACACATTTGAGCGAAAACCACAGAATTTTGGTGGATAAAGAAAGGTGACGCCGATATGGTCACTTTTGGTCCGAAAATTTCACGGAAAGCTTTTCGCGCACAAAGCTCCCATTATGACATATACACCATATAAACATGTTTGGAACACATTTGAGCGAAAACCACACAGTTTTGGTGGATAAAGAAAGGTGAAACCGATATGGTCACATTTGGTCCGAAAATTTCACGGAAAGCTTTTCGCGCACAAAGCTCCCCTTATGACATATACACCATATAAACATGTTTGGAACACATATGAGCGAAAACCACACAGTTTTGGTGCATAAAAAAAAGGTGACGCCGATATGGTCACTTTTGTTCCGAAAATTTCACGGAAAACTTTTCGCGCACCAAGCTCCCATTATGACCCATACACCATATAAACATGTTTGTGACACATTTGAGCGAAAACCACAGAATTTTGGTGGATAAAGAAAGGTGACGCCGATATGGTCACTTTTGGTCCGAAAATTTCACGGAAAGCTTTTCGCGCACAAAGCTCCCCGTATGACATATACACCATATAAAAATGTTTGGAACACATTTTAGCGAAAACCACACAGTTTTGGTTGATAAAGAAAGGTGACGCCGATATTGTTACTTTTGGTCCGAAAATTTCACGGAAAGCTTTTCACGCACAAAGCTCCCATTATGACATATACACCATATAAACTTGTTTGGGACACATTTGAGCGGAAACCACACAGTTTTGGTGGATAAAGAAAGGTGACGCCGATATGGTCACTTTTGGTCCGAAAATTTCACGGAAAGCTTTTCGCGCACTAAGCTCCCATTATGACATATACACCTGATGCGGGACCATCCAAGCTAAGGCCTTACACTCTTGTGAGCTATGCCCTAGCTCAAGAACCGACGAGGCCTCAAGGAATCAACGCAGCCCAAGCCAACAAGCTAAGGCCTTACACTCTTGTGAGCTACGCCCTAGCTCAAGAACCGACGAGGCCTCAAGGAATCAACGCAGCCCAAGCCACGGACCCTTGTTTGGATTGATGCCGAGGTTGTACCGAGCACATGTGCCTACCTTGCTCCGTGAAGACCGGGTCCAAATACTAGCCGTTGACAGCCTTGCTAAGTGCTCAAGTGGCCAGCCATGAAGACCTATTCTTTAGGAGCCATGATTGAAGAAGTCAAGGCCACTTCCTATCTTTTAGGGATTTTATTTGCAATTTCTGAATTTGTTTTAATTTCCATTTAATTTTCTGAATTTCTTGCAATTTTCTGAATTTCTTTTGTTGTCATTTATTTTCAGCCTTTTCTATTTCCATCTAAGGCTATAAATAGCCTCCTAGGCCGGTTGTATTAGGAACAAACCCATATATTTGATTAATGAAAAGCATTGCTTTGCGAACACATTGTTTCTTGAGGATTCAAGAGAGAGACCGAGAGGATTCTTGGTGAATTGATCTTGCTTGGTTTGTCTTGTGTGTGTCGATCTTCGCTAGTTGATTGGTGCTATCAAGCTTTCACGAGCCCCTTTCTTGTGCTCCTAGGATACGTCCTAGGTTGTGTAGGATCGTAGAGATTGGTTATCTAGTCGTTGGTTTAGGACTTTGTTCAATTGGGATCAAGGGTCTATTCGCTCGTTCTACCTAGACTTTCTCCTGCCCTATCTATCTTTTTCATTACCATTGTCGAGTCCTTTGAGTCTTTGTCGAGTCATTATTGTCTAACTTGTGTTCTTTGTTTGTTTTGTGCTTGTTGTCGAAAGATCGGGACATCCACGGCTAATCCCCGTATCAAATTGGTATCAGAGCTTCGGCTACCGACATCAAATGTCTCATCTCCATTGTCATCATCAAAAAGCTCAAAAACTCCATTGGAGTGCAAGGTTTGATCATCTCTTCTTTTGTTTGATTTTTCTTACTATTAGCATTGGTTGTTGTTGGTTTGCTTAGGCATTACCTTCTGCCGACCCCATCACCAATTCATCACCACCATACCGCCACCCTATCACCACCATCAGACCACCATTCGACCACCCTTTCATCACCACCAAGAAAAATCAGATTTTTGGTCTTCTATTTTTGCTATTTTCTGAAATTCAAAAGAAAAAGTCAAAAAAATCCCTACATTTTAGCCATACCATTTCCAGCTCCTATTTTTTAGCCACACTTCCATCCCAACAGCTCTATTAGTTACAAGGTCTCTTTTATTTTCATTTTCAGATTTTTCATTTGTTATTTAATTGCTGAAAGTCAAAAAAAAATCAGACTTCAAAAAAAAAAAAAAGAGAAGTCGACAGTGAAAAAAAAAAGAGAAGAAAGAAAGAAAAAGAATTCAAAAAAAAAAATCAGATTTGAGTTGCATTGTTGTTGATTGTTCTAAGTGTACAAGAGAACTGCAAGAGTAAGCATTGCAAGTGAACAAGAGCCATTGTGAGCCAAGAAAGCCTAAACACCATCTTACCATTCAACCTATCCTTAGCCTACCAACAACTATCTTGCTTGTAGTTTGAAGGTTAGACAAGGTTGATTTGATCAAGTTTTGTGCTTAGTCCTTTCTTACCATTTTATTCTTGTCCCTTGTTTCTATTATCTCTTGATCTCACTTTCTTTGATTCATTTCTGAAATTTTCAGCTTGGAATCTTATCATTGATTGTCTAGCTAATCTCTTTTGGTTAGAGGATTTTTTATTGTCCTTTTGACTAGCTTGAGTGATTGACTATCGTAAGACAAATTGCAACAACAAGCATTTCAGCACCAAAGGGAGAGGAGTGCCGAGAGCAAACACTTGTGAGGAAGTTTTTGTTTTGTCTAACCTTAACCTATTTACGTGTTGTTTGAGTTGTGATGACTATAGGTAACAAATCACCAAGGTCGGAGACTTCCGAGCCCATTTCCCCGGAGTTGTTCAACATGTTGAACAAAATGAACAACAACATCACGACGTTGATGGAAAGGATGGCAGCCCTAGAGGCACGCCCTTCCACGTCCACGGAGATGCCTAGGGCACCCCAAGGCCAGCCTTTGGCTTCCGGACATCACAGCCGCGTTCCACCCCCGGAGCACACCCAAGACAACCGGGAAGATCCTCCTAGAACTCCTATTTATGCACGAAATACTCCACCTGAAGAGAACTCACCTCCTCGTGAGAGGCGTGGTCGTTTTAATCATTTTCGTGATGTGCAGGATGACTTTGAGCCCTATCAACACTTTGAGGGTTTCCAAGAAGAAGAGGATCAATGGGAGCGCCAATCGAGAAGGCATGAACAAGGACCCCGTCCACGGAGGCCCCGAGAGCCCGAGCAAGACGGAATTGGCAAGGTCAACGTCACAATCCCACCTTTTGAGGGAAAGTGCGATCCGGACACTTACCTCGAATGGGAGACCAAGATCGAGCACATTTGGAGCTGCCACAACTTCACCGATTACAAGAAGGTACAACTAGCCACCCTTGAATTTAGGGGTTTTGCACTAATATGGTGGGATACCCTTGTGAAGGAAAGGAGAAGAGCCCTAGACGCACCCGTAGCCACGTGGGAACAAATGAAGGCACTCATGAGGGCACGATTCATCCCTCAACACTACGCTAGGGAACTCAAGCAGCGGCTTGAGAACCTCAAGCAAGGTTCCATGAGTGTGGAGGAAGCATTCAATGCCATGCAATTGGCTATGGCAAGGGCAAACGTGGTAGAAGATGAGGTAGACACCAATGCTCGGTTCTTAAGAATCCTACACCCTTACTTAGCTAGAGAAGTTGATTGTTATCCTTATAATACTAGCATTGATCTCTTACATTTAGCCGTGAAGGTTGATAGGAAATTGAAGGCAAGAAGCTTAGGAGCTCAAGGAAACCGAAGCTCAAGCATGCAGCCCTATGGCCGAGATGCCCTAGCACCAAGGGAGAAGCCTAGTCTCGGTAATGGAGGAGAGCAAGGGAATCGAGGAGGAGTTCCAGCCATATCGAGTACCAAGCCACCTAGCCCACTCGGTAACCCTAAAGGAGGTACCCCTAACCCTTCTAATTTGCGAAATAGGGAAGTTGTGTGTTTTAAGTGCCAAGATAGAGGACACATGATGAAAGATTGCCCACATAGGAAAGCTCTCATGGTTGATCACTTAGGCAACACCAATTCTGAAATTGAGCATGAAAATGATGAGTGTTTCCATTTTGATTGTGATCCTATCTTAAATTCCTATGATGATTGTGATGATGAAGGCATTGAGTATGAACATGGTGAAAGTTTGATTGTGAGGAGAGCTTTGCATGTCAATCCAACTCCATGTGATGATAACCAACGAGAGAACTTATTTCATACTAGATGCTTAGTAAAGGGTAAGGTTTGTAATGTCATTATTGATGGTGGAAGTTGTTGTAATCTTGCTAGCACTGAATTGGTTGAAAAACTACAACTTTCCACTATACACCACCCTAGGCCCTATAAATTGCATTGGATGAATGATTGCGGTGCATTAAAAGTGAATAAGCAAGTTAAGGTTTCTTTTAAGCTAGGACATTATGAAGATGATGTTTTGTGTGATATAGTACCTATGCAAGCTTCTCACTTACTTTTTGGTCGTCCATGGCAATTTGATCGAAAAGTCTTACATGATGGTTTCACTAACCGCTATTCCTTTGAGTATAAGGGCAGGAACTTCACTCTAAGGCCAATGGCCCCTACTCAAGTAGCCGGGGAGTTTGAGAAGAAGAAGGAAAGTGGAGGGTCGGTGCCATCAAAAGTGTTCCTTGCCGCCAAGAGGGAGTTCGTGGACAAGAACTTGGATTCGTGGTCGAATCCTTTCAAAGAAAGGGAGGTTGATGCGGGACCATCCAAGCTAAGGCCTTACACTCTTGTGAGCTATGCCCTAGCTCAAGAACCGACGAGGCCTCAAGGAATCAACGCAGCCCAAGCCAACAAGCTAAGGCCTTACACTCTTGTGAGCTACGCCCTAGCTCAAGAACCGACGAGGCCTCAAGGAATGAACGCAGCCCAAGCCATGGACCCTTGTTTGGATTGATGCCGAGGTTGTACCGAGCACATGTGCCTACCTTGCTCCGTGAAGACCGGGTCCAAATACTAGCCGTTGACAGCCTTGCTAAGTGCTCAAGTGGCTAGCCATGAAGACCTATTCTTTAGGAGCCATGATTGAAGAAGTCAAGGCCACTTCCTATCTTTTAGGGATTTTATTTGCAATTTCTGAATTTGTTTTAATTTCCATTTAATTTTCTGAATTTCTTGCAATTTTCTGAATTTCTTTTGTTGTCATTTATTTTCAGCCTTTTCTATTTCCATCTAAGGCTATAAATAGCCTCCTAGGCCGGTTGTATTAGGAACAAACCCATATATTTGATTAATGAAAAGCATTGCTTTGCGAACACATTGTTTCTTGAGGATTCAAGAGAGAGACCGAGAGGATTCTTGGTGAATTGATCTTGCTTGGTTTGTCTTGTGTGTGTCGATCTTCGCTAGTTGATTGGTGCTATCAAGCTTTCACGAGTCCCTTTCTTGTGCTCCTAGGATACGTCCTAGGTTGTGTAGGATCGTAGAGATTGGTTATCTAGTCGTTGGTTTAGGACATTGTTCAATTGGGATCAAGGGTCTATTCGCTCGTTCTACCTAAACTTTCTCCTGCCCTATCTATCTTTTTCATTACCATTGTCGAGTCCTTTGAGTCTTTGTCGAGTCATTATTGTCTAACTTGTGTTCTCTGTTTGTTTTGTGCTTGTTGTCGAAAGATCGGGACATCCACGGCTAATCCCCGTATCAACACCATATAAACATGTTTGGTACACATTTGATCGAAAACCACACAGTTTTGGTGGATAAAGAAAGGTGAAGCCGATATGGTCACTTTTGGTCCGAAAATTTCACGGAAAGCTTTTCGCGCACAAACCTCCCATTATGACATATACACCATATAAACATGTTTGGAACAGATTTGAGGGAAAACCACACAGTTTTGGTGGATAAAGAAAGGTGACGCCGATATGGTCACTTTTGGTCCGAAAATTTCACGGAAAGCTTTTCGCGCACAAAGCTCCCATTATGACATATACACCATATAAACATGTTTGGAACACATTTGAGCGAAAACCACACAGTTTTGGTGGATAAAGAAAGGTGACGCCGATATGGTCAATTTTGGTCCGAAAATTTCACGGAAAGCGTTTCGCGCACAAAGCTCCCATTATGACATATACACCATATAAACATGTTTGTGACACATTTGAGGGAAAACCACACAGTTTTGGTGGATAAAGAAAGGTGAAGCCGATATGGTCACTTTTGGTCCGAAAATTTCACGGAAAGCTTTTCGCGCACAAAGCTCCCATTATGACATATACACCATATAAACATGTTTGGGACACATTTGAGCGAAAACCACACAGTTTTGGTGGATAAAGAAAGGTGAAGCCGATATGGTCACATTTGGTCCGAAAATTTCACGGAAAGCTTTTCGCGCACAAAGCTCTCCTTATGACATATACACCATATAAACATGTTTGGAACACATTTAATCGGAAACCACACAGTTTTGGTGCATAAAAAAAAGGTGACGCCGATATGGTCACTTTTGTTCCGAAAATTTCACGGAAAACTTTTCGCGCACCAAGCTCCCATTATGACCCATACACCATATAAACATGTTTGTGACACATTTGAGCGAAAACCACATAATTTTGGTGGATAAAGAAAGGTGACGCCGATATGGTCACTTTTGGTCCGAAAATTTCACGGAAAGCTTTTCGCGCACAAAGCTCCCCTTATGACATATACACCATATAAACATGTTTGGAACACATTTTAGCGAAAACCACACAGTTTTGGTGGATAAAGAAAGGTGACGCCGATATGGTCACTTTTGGTCCGAAAATTTCACGGAAAGCTTTTCGCGCACAAAGCTCCCATTATGACATATACACCATATAAACATGTTTGGGACACATTTGAGCGAAAATCACACAGTTTTGGTGGATAAAGAAAGGTGACGCCGATATGGTCACTTTTGGTCCGAAAATTTCACGGAAGGCTTTTCGCGCACAAAACTCTCCTTATGACATATACACCATATAAACATGTTTGGAACACATTTTAGCGAAAACAACACAGTTTTGGTGGATAAAGAAAGGTGAAGCCGATATGGTCACTTTTGGTCCGAAAATTTCACGTAAAGCTTTACGCCCACAAAGCTCACGTTATGACATATACACCATATAAAAATGTTTGAGACACATTTGAGCGAAAACAACATAGTTTTGGTGGATAAAGAAAGGTGACGCCGATATGGTCAATATTGGTCCGAAAATTTCACGGAAAGCTTTTCGCGCACAAAGCTCCCATTATGACATATACACCATATAAACATGTTTGGAACACATTTGAGGGAAAACCACACAGTTTTGGTGGATAAAGAAAGGTGAAGCCGATATGGTCACTTTTGGTCCGAAAATTTCACGGAAAGCTTTTCGCGCACAAAGCTCCCATTATGACATATACACCATATAAACATGTTTGGGACACATTTGAGCGAAAACCACAAAGTTTTGGTGGATAAAGAAAGGTGACGCCGATATGGTCACTTTTGGTCCGAAAATTTCACGGAAAGCTTTTCGCGCACAAAGCTCCCATTATGACATATACACCATATAAACATGTTTGGAACACATTTGAGGGAAAACCACACAGTTTTGGTGGATAAAGAAAGGTGAAGCCGATATGGTCACTTTTGGTCCGAAAATTTGACGGAAAGCTTTTCGCGCACAAAGCTCCCATTATGACATATACACCATATAAACATGTTTGGGACACATTTGAGCGAAAACCACACAGTTTTGGTGGATAAAGAAAGGTGAAGCCGATATGGTCACATTTGGTCCGAAAATTTCACGGAAAGCTTTTCGCGCACAAAGCTCCCATTATGACATATACACCATATAAACATGTTTGGAACACATTTAAGCGAAAACCACACAGTTTTGGTGCATAAAAAAAAGGTGACGCCGATATGGTCACTTTTGTTCCGAAAATTTCACGGAAAACTTTTCGCGCACCAAGCTCCCATTATGACCCATACACCATATAAACATGTTTGTGACACATTTGAGCGAAAACCACATAATTTTGGTGGATAAAGAAAGGTGACGCCGATATGGTCACTTTTGGTCCGAAAATTTCACGGAAAGCTTTTCGCGCACAAAGCTCCCCTTATGACATATACACCATATAAACATGTTTGGAACACATTTTAGCGAAAACCACACAGTTTTGGTGGATAAAGAAAGGTGACGCCGATATGGTCACTTTTGGTCCGAAAATTTCACGGAAAGCTTTTCGCGCACAAAGCTCCCATTATGACATATACACCATATAAACATGTTTGGGACACATTTGAGCGAAAATCACACAGTTTTGGTGGATAAAGAAAGGTGACGCCGATATGGTCACTTTTGGTCCGAAAATTTCACGGAAAGCTTTTCGCGCACAAAGCTCCCATTATGACATATACACCATATAAACATGTTTGGAACACATTTAAGCGAAAACCACACAGTTTTGGTGCATAAAAAAAAGGTGACGCCGATATGGTCACTTTTGTTCCGAAAATTTCACGGAAAACTTTTCGCGCACCAAGCTCCCATTATGACCCATACACCATATAAACATGTTTGTGACACATTTGAGCGAAAACCACATAATTTTGGTGGATAAAGAAAGGTGACGCCGATATGGTCACTTTTGGTCCGAAAATTTCACGGAAAGCTTTTCGCGCACAAAGCTCCCCTTATGACATATACACCATATAAACATGTTTGGAACACATTTTAGCGAAAACCACACAGTTTTGGTGGATAAAGAAAGGTGACGCCGATATGGTCACTTTTGGTCCGAAAATTTCACGGAAAGCTTTTCGCGCACAAAGCTCCCATTATGACATATACACCATATAAACATGTTTGGGACACATTTGAGCGAAAATCACACAGTTTTGGTGGATAAAGAAAGGTGACGCCGATATGGTCACTTTTGGTCCGAAAATTTCACGGAAAGCTTTTCGCGCACAAAACTCCCCTTATGACATATACACCATATAAACATGTTTGGAACACATTTTAGCGAAAACCACACAGTTTTGGTGGATAAAGAAAGGTGAAGCCGATATGGTCACTTTTGGTCCGAAAATTTCACGTAAAGCTTTACGCCCACAAAGCTCACGTTATGACATATACACCATATAAAAATGATTGGGACACATTTGAGCGAAAACAACATAGTTTTGGTGGATAAAGAAAGGTGACGCCGATATGGTCACTTTTGGTCCGAAAATTTCACGGAAAGCTTTTCGCGCACAAAGCTCCCATTATGACATATACACCATATAAACATGTTTGGAACACATTTGAGGGAAAACCACACAGTTTTGGTGGATAAAGAAAGGTGAAGCCGATATGGTCACTTTTGGTCCGAAAATAACACGGAAAGCTTTTCGCGCACAAAGCTCCCATTATGACATATACACCATATAAACATGTTTGGGACACATTTAAGCGAAAACCACACAGTTTTGGTGGATAAAGAAAGGTGAAGCCGATATGATCACATTTGGTCCGAAAATTTCACAGAAAGCTTTTCGCGCACAAAGCTCCCATTATGAAATATACACCATATAAACATGTTTGGAACACATTTAAGCGAAAACCACACAGTTTTGGTGCATAAAAAAAAGGTGACGCCGATATGGTCACTTTTGTTCCGAAAATTTCACGGAAAACTTTTCGCGCACCAAGCTCCCATTATGACCCATACACCATATAAACATGTTTGTGACACATTTGAGCGAAAACCACATAATTTTGGTGGATAAAGAAAGGTGACGCCGATATGGTCACTTTTGGTCCGAAAATTTCACGGAAAGCTTTTCGCGCACAATGCTCCCCTTATGACATATACACCATATAAACATGTTTGGAACACATTTTAGCGAAAACCACACAGTTTTGGTGCATAAAGAAAGGTGACGCCGATATGGTCACTTTTGGTCCGAAAATTTCACGGAAAGCTTTTCGCGCACAAAGCTCCCATTATGACATATACACCATATAAACATGTTTGGGACACATTTGATCGAAAACCACATAGTTTTGGTGGATAAAGAAAGGTGACGCCGATTTGGTCACTTTTGGTCCGAAAATTTCACGGAAAGCTTTTCGCGCACAAAGCTCCCATTATGACATATACACCATATAAACATGTTTGGGACACATTTGAGCGAAAACCACACAGTTTTGGTGGATAAAGAAAGGTGACGCCGATATGGTCACTTTTGGTCCGAAAATTTCACGGAAAGCTTTTCGCGCACAAAGCTCCAATTATGACATATACACCATATAAACATGTTTGGAACACATTTGAGGGAAAACCACACAGTTTTGGTGGATAAAGAAAGGTGAAGCCGATATGGTCACTTTTGGTCCGAAAATTTGACGGAAAGCTTTTCGCGCACAAAGCTCCCATTATGACATATACACCATATAAACATGTTTGGGACACATTTGAGCGAAAACCACACAGTTTTGGTGGATAAAGAAAGGTGAAGCCGATATGGACACATTTGGTCCGAAAATTTCACGGAAAGCTTTTCGCGCACAAAGCTCCCATTATGACATATACACCATATAAACATGTTTGGAACACATTTAAGCGAAAACCACACAGTTTTGGTGCATAAAAAAAAGGTGACGCCGATATGGTCACTTTTGTTCCGAAAATTTCACGGAAAACTTTTCGCGCACCAAGCTCCCATTATGACCCATACACCATATAAACATGTTTGTGACACATTTGAGCGAAAACCACATAATTTTGGTGGATAAAGAAAGGTGACGCCGATATGGTCACTTTTGGTCCGAAAATTTCACGGAAAGCTTTTCGCGCACAAAGCTCCCCTTATGACATATACACCATATAAACATGTTTGGAACACATTTTAGCGAAAACCACACAGTTTTGGTGGATAAAGAAAGGTGACGCCGATATGGTCACTTTTGGTCCGAAAATTTCACGGAAAGCTTTTCGCGCACAAAGCTCCCATTATGACATATACACCATATAAACATGTTTGGGACACATTTGAGCGAAAATCACACAGTTTTGGTGGATAAAGAAAGGTGACGCCGATATGGTCACTTTTGGTCCGAAAATTTCACGGAAAGCTTTTCGCGCACAAAACTCCCCTTATGACATATACACCATATAAACATGTTTGGAACACATTTTAGCGAAAACCACACAGTTTTGGTGGATAAAGAAAGGTGAAGCCGATATGGTCACTTTTATGATCCGAAAATTTCACGTAAAGCTTTACGCCCACAAAGCTCACGTTATGACATATACACCATATAAAAATGATTGGGACACATTTGAGCGAAAACAACATAGTTTTGGTGGATAAAGAAAGGTGACGCCGATATGGTCACTTTTGGTCCGAAAATTTCACGGAAAGCTTTTCGCGCACAAAGCTCCCATTATGACATATACACCATATAAACATGTTTGGAACACATTTGAGGGAAAACCACACAGTTTTGGTGGATAAAGAAAGGTGAAGCCGATATGGTCACTTTTGGTCCGAAAATTTCACGGAAAGCTTTTCGCGCACAAAGCTCCCATTATGACATATACACCATATAAACATGTTTGGGACACATTTGAGCGAAAACCACACAGTTTTGGTGGATAAAGAAAGGTGACGCCGATATGGTCACTTTTGGTCCGAAAATTTCACGGAAAGCTTTTCGCGCACAAAGCTCCCATTATGACATATACACCATATAAACATGTTTGGAACACATTTGAGGGAAAACCACACAGTTTTGGTGGATAAAAGAAAGGTGAAGCCGATATGGTCACTTTTGGTCCGAAAATTTCACGGAAAGCTTTTCGCGCACAAAGCTCCCATTATGACATATACACCATATAAACATGTTTGGGACACATTTAAGCGAAAACCACACAGTTTTGGTGGATAAAGAAAGGTGAAGCCGATATGGTCACATTTGGTCCGAAAATTTCACAGAAAGCTTTTCGCGCACAAAGCTCCCATTATGACATATACACCATATAAACATGTTTGGAACACATTTAAGCGAAAACCACACAGTTTTGGTGCAGAAAAAAAAGGTGACGCCGATATGGTCACTTTTGTTCCGAAAATTTCACGGAAAACTTTTCGCGCACCAAGCTCCCATTATGACCCATACACCATATAAACATGTTTGTGACACATTTGAGCGAAAACCACATAATTTTGGTGGATAAAGAAAGGTGACGCCGATATGGTCACTTTTGGTCCGAAAATTTCACGGAAAGCTTTTCGCGCACAATGCTCCCCTTATGACATATACACCATATAAACATGTTTGGAACACATTTTAGCGAAAACCACACAGTTTTGGTGCATAAAGAAAGGTGACGCCGATATGGTCACTTTTGGTCCGAAAATTTCACGGAAAGCTTTTCGCGCACAAAGCTCCCATTATGACATATACACCATATAAACATGTTTGGGACACATTTGATCGAAAACCACACAGTTTTGGTGGATAAAGAAAGGTGACGCCGATTTGGTCACTTTTGGTCCGAAAATTTCACGGAAAGCTTTTCGCGCACAAAGCTCCCATTATGACATATACACCATATAAACATGTTTGGAACACATTTTAGCGAAAACCACACAGTTTTGGTGGATAAAGAAAGGTGACGCCGATATGGTCACTTTTGGTCCGAAAATTTCACGGAAAGCTTTACGCCCACAAAGCTCACGTTATGACATATACACCATATAAACATGTTTGGAACACATTTTAGCGAAAACCACACAGTTTTGGTGGATAAAGAAAGGTGAAGCCGATATGGTCACTTTTGGTCCGAAAATTTGACGGAAAGCTTTTCAGGCACAAAGCTCCCATTATGACATATACACCATATAAACATGTTTGGAAGACATTTGAGGGAAAACCACACAGTTTTGGTGGATAAAGAAAGGTGACGCCGATATGGTCACTTTTGGTCCGAAAATTTCACGGAAAGCTTTTCGCTCACAAAGCTCCCATTATGACATATACACCATATAAACATGTTTGGAACACATTTGAGCGAAAACCACACAGTTTTGGTGGATAAAGAAAGGTGACGCCGATATGGTCACTTTTGGTCCGAAAATTTCACGGAAAGCTTTTCGCGCACAAAGCTCACATTATGACATATACAACATATAAACATGTTTGGGACACATTTGAGCGAAAACCACACAGTTTTGGTGGATAAAGAAAGGTAACGTCGACATGGTCACTTTTGTTCCGAAAATTTCACGGAAAGCTTTTCAGACACAAAGCTCCCATTATGACATATACACCACATAAACATGTTTGGGACACATTTGAGCGAAAACCACACAGTTTTGGTGGATAAAGAAAGGTGAAGCCGATATGGTCACATTTGGTCCGAAAATTTCACGGAAAGCTTTTCGCGCACAAAGCTCCCATTATGACATATACACCATATAAACATGTTTGGAACACATTTAAGCGAAAACCACACAGTTTTGGTGCATAAAAAAAAAGGTGACGCCGATATGGTCACTTTTGTTCCGAAAATTTCACGGAAAACTTTTCGCGCACCAAGCTCCCATTATGACCCATACACCATATAAACATGTTTGTGACACATTTGAGCGAAAACCACATAATTTTGGTGGATAAAGAAAGGTGACGCCGATATCGTCACTTTTGGTCCGAAAATTTCACGGAAAGCTTTTCGCGCACAAAGCTCCCCTTATGACATATACACCATATAAACATGTTTGGAACACATTTTAGCGAAAACCACAAAGTTTTGGTGGATAAAAAAAGGTGACGCCGATATGGTCACTTTTGGTCCGAAAATTTCACGGAAAGCTTTTCGCGCACAAAGCTCCCATTATGACATATACACCATATAAACATGTTTGGAACACATTTGAGGGAAAATCACACAGTTTTGGTGGATAAAGAAAGGTGACGCCGATATGGTCACTTTTGGTCCGAAAATTTCACGGAAAGCTTTTCGCGCACAAAGCTCCCATTATGACCTATACCTCATATAAACATGTTTGGGACACATTTGAGCGAAAACCACACAGTTTTGGTGCATAAAAAAAAGGTGACGCCGATATGGTCACTTTTGTTCCGAAAATTTCACGGAAAACTTTTCGCGCACCAAGCTCCCATTATGACCAATACACCATATAAACATGTTTGGAACACATTTAAGCGAAAACCACACAGTTTTGGTGCAAAAAGAAAGGTGACGCCGATATGGTCACTTTTGGTCCGAAAATTTCACGGAAAGCTTTTCGCGCACAAAGCTCCCATTATGACATATACACCATATAAACATGTTTGTGACACATTTGAGCGAAAACCACACAGTTTTGGTGGATAAAGAAAGGTGACGCCGATATCGTCACTTTTGGTCCGAAAATTTCACGGAAATCTTTTCGCGCACAAAGCTCCCATTATGACATATATACCATATAAACATGTTTGTGACACATTTGAGCGGAAACCACACATTTTTGGTGGATAAAGAAAGATGACACCGATATGGTCACTTTTGGTCCGCAAATTTCACGGAAAGCTTTTCGCGCACAAAGCTCCCATTATGACATATACACCATATAAACATGTTTGGAAGACATTTGAGGGAAAACCACACAGTTTTGGTGGATAAAGAAAGGTGACGCCGATATAGTCAACTTTGGTCCGAAAATTTCACGGAAAGCTTTTCGCTCACAAAGCTCCCATTATGACATATACACCATATAAACATATTTGGAACACATTTGAGGGAAAACCCCACAGTTTTGGTGGATAAAGAAAGGTGACGCCGATATGGTCACTTTTGGTCCGAAAATTTCACGGAAAGCTTTTCGCGCACAAAGCTCACATTATGACATATACAACATATAAACATGTTTGGGACACATTTGAGCGAAAACCACACAGTTTTGGTGGATAAAGAAAGGTAACGTCGACATGGTCACTTTTGTTCCGAAAATTTCACGGAAAGCTTTTCAGACACAAAGCTCCCATTATGACATATACACCACATAAACATGTTTGGGACACATTTGAGCGAAAACCACACAGTTTTGGTGGATAAAGAAAGGTGAAGCCGATATGGTCACATTTGGTCCGAAAATTTCACGAAAAGCTTTTCGCGCACAAAGCTCCCATTATGACATATACACCATATAAACATGTTTGGAACACATTTAAGCGAAAACCACAAAGTTTTGGTGCATAAAAAAAAGGTGACGCCGATATGGTCACTTTTGTTCCGAAAATTTCACGGAAAACTTTTCGCGCACCATGCTCCCATTATGACCCATACACCATATAAACATGTTTGTGACACATTTGAGCGAAAACCACATAATTTTGGTGGATAAAGAAAGGTGACGCCGATATGGTCACTCTTGGTCCGAAAATTTCACGGAAAGCTTTTCGCGCACAAAGCTCCCCTTATGACATATACACCATATAAACATGTTTGGAACACATTTTAGCTAAAACCACAAAGTTTTGGTGGATAAAGAAAGGTGACGCCGATATGGTCACTTTTGGTCCGAAAATTTCACGGAAAGCTTTTCGCGCACAAAGCTCCCATTATGACATATACACCATATAAACATATTTGGGACACATATGATCGAAAACCACACAGTTTTGGTGGATAAAGAAAGGTGACGCCGATATGGTCACTTTTCGTCCGAAAATTTCACGGAAATCTTTTCGCGCACAAAGCTCCCATTATGACATATACACCATATAAACATGTTTGGGACACATTTGAGCGAAAACCACAGAATTTTGGTGGATAAAGAAAGGTGACGCCGATATGGTCACTTTTGGTCCGAAAATTTCACGGAAAGTTTTTCGCGCACAAAGCTCCCATTATGACATATACACCATATAAACATGTTTGGAAGACATTTGAGGGAAAACCACACAGTTTTGGTGGATAAAGAAAGGTGACGCCGATATGGTCACTTTTGGTCCTAAAATTTCACGGAAAGCTTTTCGCGCACAAAGCTCCCATTATGACATATACACCATATAAACATGTTTGTTACACATTTGAGCGAAACCACACAGTTTTGGTGGATAAAGAAAGGTGACGCCGATATCGTCACTTTTGGTCCGAAAATTTCACGGAAAACTTTTCGCGCACAAAGCTCCCATTATGACATATATACCATATAAACATGTTTGGGACACATTTGAGCGGAAACCACACATTTTTGGTGGATAAAGAAAGGTGACGTCGATATGTTTACTTTTGTTCCGAAAATTTCACGGAAAACTTTTCGCGCACCAAGCTCCCATTATGACCCATACACCATATAAACATGTTTGTGACACATTTGAGTGAAAACCACATAATTTGTGTGGATAAAGAAAGGTGACGCCGATATGGTCACTTTTGGTCCGAAAATTTCACGGAAAGCTTTTCGCGCACAAAGCTCCCATTATGACATATACACCATATAAACATGTTTGGGACACATATGATCGAAAACCACACAGTTTTGGTGGATAAAGAAAGGTGACGCCGATTTGGTCACTTTTGGTCCGAAAATTTCACGGAAAGCTTTTCGCGCACAAAGCTCACATTATGACATATACACCATATAAACATGTTTGGAAGACATTTGAGGGAAAACCACACAGTTTTGGTGGATAAAGAAAGGTGACGCCGATATGGTCACTTTTGGTCCGAAAATTTCACGGAAAGCTTTTCGCGCACAAAGCTCCCATTATGACATATAAACCATATAAACATGTTTGGGACACATTTGAGCAGAAACCACACAGTTTTGGTGGATAAAGAAAGGTGACGCCGATATGGTTACTTTTGTTCCGAAAATTTCACGGAAAACTTTTCGCGCACCAAGCTCACATTATGACCCATACACCATATACACATGTTTGGAACACATTTGAGCTTAAACCACACAGTTTTGGTGGATAAAGAAAGGTGAAGCCGATATGGTCACTTTTGGTCCGAAAATTTCACGGAAAGCTTTTCGCGCACAAAGCTCCCATTATGACATATACACCATATAAACATGTTTGTGAAACATTTGAGCGAAAACCACACAGTTTTGGTGGATAAAGAAAGGTGACGCCGATATCGTCACTTTTGGTCCGAAAATTTCACGGAAATCTTTTCGCGCACAAAGCTCCCATTATGACATATATACCATATAAACATGTTTGGGACACATTTGAGCAGAAACCACACAGTTTTGGTGGATAAAGAAAGGTGACGCCGATATGGTTACTTTTGTTCCGAAAATTTCACGGAAAACTTTTCGCGCACCAAGCTCACATTATGACCCATACACCATATAAACATGTTTGGAACACATTTGAGTTTAAACCACACAGTTTTGGTGGATAAAGAAAGGTGAAGCCGATATGGTCACTTTTGGTCCGAAAATTTCACGGAAATCTTTTCGCGCACAAAGCTCCCATTATGACATATAAACCATATAAACATGTTTGGGACACATTTGAGCGGAAACCACACAGTTTTGGTGGATAAAGAAAGGTGACGCCGATATGTTTACTTTTGTTCCGAAAATTTCACGGAAAACTTTTCGCGCACCAAGCTCCCATTATGACCCATACACCATATAAACATGTTTGTGACACATTTGAGTGAAAACCACATAATTTGTGTGGATAAAGAAAGGTGACGCCGATATGGTCACTTTTGGTCCGAAAATTTCACGGAAAGCTTTTCGCGCACAAAGCTCCCCTTATGACATATACACCATATAAACATGTTTGGAACACATTTGAGCGAAAACCACACAGTTTTGGTGGATAAAGAAATGTGAAGCCGATATCGTCACTTTTGGTCCGAAAATTTCACGGAAAGCTTTTCGCGCACAAAGCTCCCATTATGACATATACACCATATAAACATGTTTGGAACACATTTGAGGGAAAACCACACAGTTTTGGTGGATAAAGAAAGGTGACGCCGATATGGTCACTTTTGGTCCGAAAATTTCACGGAAAGCTTTTCGCGCACAAAGCTTCCATTATGACCTATACCTCATATAAACATGTTTGGGACACATTTGAGCGAAAACCACACAGTTTTGGTGCATAAAAAAAAGGTGACGCCGATATGGTCACTTTTGTTCCGAAAATTTCACGGAAAACTTTTCGCGCACCAAGCTTTCATTATGACCAATACACCATATAAACATGTTTGGAACACATTTAAGCGAAAACCACACAGTTTTGGTGCATAAAGAAAGGTGACGCCGATATGGTCACTTTTGGTCCGAAAATTTCACGGAAAGCTTTTCGCGCACAAAGCTCCCATTATGACATATACACCATATAAACATGTTTGTGACACATTTGAGCGAAAACCACACAGTTTTGGTGGATAAAGAAAGGTGACGCCGATATCGTCACTTTTGGTCCGAAAATTTCACGGAAATCTTTTCGCGCACAAAGCTCCCATTATGACATATACACCATATAAACATGTTTGGAACACATTTGAGGGAAAACCACACAGTTTTAGTGGATAAAGAAAGGTGACGCCGATATGGTCACTTTTGGTCCGAAAATTTCACGGAAAGCTTTTCGCGCACAAAGCTCCCATTATGACATATAAACCATATAAACATGTTTGGGACACATTTGAGCGGAAACTACACAGTTTTGGTGGATAAAGAAAGGTGACGCCGATATGGTTACTTTTGTTCCGAAAATTTCACGGAAAACTTTTCGCGCACAAAGCTCCCATTATGACATATACACAATATAAACATGTTTGGAAGACATTTGAGGGAAAACCACACAGTTTTGGTGGATAAAGAAAGGTGACGCCGATATGGTCACTTTTGGTCCGAAAATTTCACGGAAAGCTTTTCGCACACAAAGCTCACGTTATGGCATATACACCATATAAACATGTTTGTTACACATTTGAGCGAAACCACACAGTTTTGGTGGATAAAGAAAGGTGACGCCGATATCGTCACTTTTGGTCCGAAAATTGCACGGAAATCTTTTCGCGCACAAAGCTCCCATTATGACATATATACCATATAAACATGTTTGGGACACATTTGAGCGGAAACCACACATTTTTGGTGGATAAAGAAAGGTGACGCCGATATGTTTACTTTTGTTCCAAAAATTTCACGGAAAACTTTTCGCGCACCAAGCTCCCATTATGACCCATACACCATATAAACATGTTTGTGACACATTTGAGTGAAAACCACATAATTTGTGTGGATAAAGAAAGGTGACGCCGATATGGTCACTTTTGGTCCGAAAATTTCACGGAAAGCTTTTCGCGCACAAAGCTCCCATTATGACATATACACCATATAAACATGTTTGGGACACATATGATCGAAAACTACACAGTTTTGGTGGATAAAGAAAGGTGACGCCGATTTGGTCACTTTTGGTCCGAAAATTTCACGGAAAGCTTTTCGCGCACAAAGCTCACATTATGACATATACACCATATAAACATGTTTGGAAGACATTTGAGGGAAAACCACACAGTTTTGGTGGATAAAGAAAGGTGACGCCGATATGGTCACTTTTGGTCCGAAAATTTCACGGAAAGCTTTTCGCGCACAAAGCTCCCATTATGACATATAAACCATATAAACATGTTTGGGACACATTTGAGCGGAAACCACACAGTTTTGGTGGATAAAGAAAGGTGACGCTGATATGGTTACTTTTGTTCCGAAAATTTCACGGAAAACTTTTCGCGCACCAAGCTCACATTATGACCCATACACCATATAAACATGTTTGGAACACATTTGAGCTTAAACCACACAGTTTTGGTGGATAAAGAAAGGTGAAGCCGATATGGTCACTTTTGGTCCGAAAATTTCACGGAAAGCTTTTCGCGAACAAAGCTCACATTATTTCATATACACCATATTAACATGTTTGGGACACATTTGAGCGAAAACCACACCGTTTTGGTGGATAAAGAAAGGTGACGCCGATATGGTCACTTTTGGTCCGAAAATTTCACGGAAA
The DNA here is from genome assembly GCA_963922045.1 of Persicaria maculosa. NCBI lineage: Eukaryota > Viridiplantae > Streptophyta > Magnoliopsida > Caryophyllales > Polygonaceae > Persicaria > Persicaria maculosa. The sequence goes on from OY998267.1 coordinate 43,609,597, forward strand.
TCTTTTCGCGCACAAAGCTCCCATTATGACATATAAACCATATAAACATGTTTGGGACACATTTGAGCGGAAACCACACAGTTTTGGTGGATAAAGAAAGGTGACGCCGATATGTTTACTTTTGTTCCGAAAATTTCACGGAAAACTTTTCGCGCACCAAGCTCCCATTATGACCCATACACCATATAAACATGTTTGTGACACATTTGAGTGAAAACCACATAATTTGTGTGGATAAAGAAAGGTGACGCCGATATGGTCACTTTTGGTCCGAAAATTTCACGGAAAGCTTTTCGCGCACAAAGCTCCCCTTATGACATATACACCATATAAACATGTTTGGAACACATTTGAGCGAAAACCACACAGTTTTGGTGGATAAAGAAATGTGAAGCCGATATCGTCACTTTTGGTCCGAAAATTTCACGGAAAGCTTTTCGCGCACAAAGCTCCCATTATGACATATACACCATATAAACATGTTTGGAACACATTTGAGGGAAAACCACACAGTTTTGGTGGATAAAGAAAGGTGACGCCGATATGGTCACTTTTGGTCCGAAAATTTCACGGAAAGCTTTTCGCGCACAAAGCTTCCATTATGACCTATACCTCATATAAACATGTTTGGGACACATTTGAGCGAAAACCACACAGTTTTGGTGCATAAAAAAAAGGTGACGCCGATATGGTCACTTTTGTTCCGAAAATTTCACGGAAAACTTTTCGCGCACCAAGCTTTCATTATGACCAATACACCATATAAACATGTTTGGAACACATTTAAGCGAAAACCACACAGTTTTGGTGCATAAAGAAAGGTGACGCCGATATGGTCACTTTTGGTCCGAAAATTTCACGGAAAGCTTTTCGCGCACAAAGCTCCCATTATGACATATACACCATATAAACATGTTTGTGACACATTTGAGCGAAAACCACACAGTTTTGGTGGATAAAGAAAGGTGACGCCGATATCGTCACTTTTGGTCCGAAAATTTCACGGAAATCTTTTCGCGCACAAAGCTCCCATTATGACATATATACCATATAAACATGTTTGGGACACATTTGAGCGGAAACCACACATTTTTGGTGGATAAAGAAAGGTGACGCCGATATGGTCACTTTTGGTCCGAAAATTTCACGGAAAGCTTTTCGCGCACAAAGCTTCCATTATGACCTATACCTCATATAAACATGTTTGGGACACATTTGAGCGAAAACCACACAGTTTTGGTGCATAAAAAAAAGGTGACGCCGATATGGTCACTTTTGTTCCGAAAATTTCACGGAAAACTTTTCGCGCACCAAGCTTTCATTATGACCAATACACCATATAAACATGTTTGGAACACATTTAAGCGAAAACCACACAGTTTTGGTGCATAAAGAAAGGTGACGCCGATATGGTCACTTTTGGTCCGAAAATTTCACGGAAAGCTTTTCGCGCACAAAGCTCCCATTATGACATATACACCATATAAACATGTTTGTGACACATTTGAGCGAAAACCACACAGTTTTGGTGGATAAAGAAAGGTGACGCCGATATGGTCACTTTTGGTCCGAAAATTTCACGGAAAGCTTTTCGCGCACAAAGCTCCCATTATGACATATAAACCATATAAAAATGTTTGGGACACATTTGAGCGGAAACCACACAGTTTTGGTGGATAAAGAAAGGTGACGCCGATATGGTTAGTTTTGTTCCGAAAATTTCACGGAAAACTTTTCGCGCACAAAGCTCCCATTATGACATATACACAATATAAACATGTTTGGAAGACATTTGAGGGAAAACCACACAGTTTTGGTGGATAAAGAAAGGTGACGCCGATATGGTCACTTTTGGTCCGAAAATTTCACGGAAAGCTTTTCGCACACAAAGCTCACGTTATGGCATATACACCATATAAACATGTTTGTTACACATTTGAGCGAAACCACACAGTTTTGGTGGATAAAGAAAGGTGACGCCGATATCGTCACTTTTGGACCGAAAATTTCACGGAAAGCTTTTCGCGCACAAAGCTCCCCTTATGACATATACACCATATAAACATGTTTGGAACACATTTGAGTGAAAACCACACAGTTTTGGTGGATAAAGAAAGGTGAAGCCGATATGGTCACTTTTGGTCCGAAAATTTCACGGAAAGCTTTTCGCGCAGAAAGCTCCCATTATGACATATACACCATATAAACATGTTTGGAACACATTTGAGGGAAAACCACACAGTTTTGGTGGATAAAGAAAGGTGACGCCGATATGGTCACTTTTGGTCCGAAAATTTCACGGAAAGCTTTTCGCGCACAAAGCTCACGTTATGGCATATACACCATATAAACATGTTTGGGACACATTGTAGCGAAAACCACCCCGTTTTGGTGGATAAAGAAAGGTGACGCCGATATGGTCACTTTTGTTCCGAAAATTTCACGGAAAGCTTTTCAGGCACAAAGCTCCCATTATGACATATACACCACATAAACATGTTTGGGACACATTTGAGCGAAAACCACACAGTTTTGGTGGATAAAGAAAGGTGACGCCGTTATGGTCACTTTTGGTCCGAAAATTTCACGGAAAGCTTTTCGCGCACAAAGCTCACGTTATGGCATATACACCATATAAACATGTTTGGGACACATTGTAGCGAAAACCACCCCGTTTTGGTGGATAAAGAAAGGTGACGCCGATATGGTCACTTTTGTTCCGAAAATTTCACGAAAAGCTTTTCAGGCACAAAGCTCCCATTATGACATATACACCACATAAACATGTTTGTGACACATTTGAGCGAAAACCACACAGTTTTGGTGGATAAAGTAAGGTGACGCCGATATGGTCACTTTTGGTCCGAAAATTTCACAGAAATCTTTTCGCGCACCAAGCTCCCATTATGACATATATACCATATAAACATGTTTGGGACACATTTGAGTGGAAACCACACAGTTTTGGTGGATAAAGAAAGGTGACGCCGATATGGTCACTTTTGGTCCGAAAATTTCACGGAAAGCTTTTCGCGCACAAAGCTCACATTATGACATATACACCATATAAACATGTTTGGAAGACATTTGAGGGAAAACCACACAGTTTTGGTGGATAAAGAAAGGTGACGCCGATATGGTCACTTTTGGTCCGAAAATTTCACGGAAAGCTTTTCGCGCACAAAGCTCCCATTATGACATATAAACCATATAAACATGTTTGGGACACATTTGAGCGGAAACCACACAGTTTTGGTGGATAAAGAAAGGTGACGCTGATATGGTTACTTTTGTTCCGAAAATTTCACGGAAAACTTTTCGCGCACCAAGCTCACATTATGACCCATACACCATATAAACATGTTTGGAACACATTTGAGCTTAAACCACACAGTTTTGGTGGATAAAGAAAGGTGAAGCCGATATGGTCACTTTTGGTCCGAAAATTTCACGGAAAGCTTTTTGCGAACAAAGCTCACATTATTTCATATACACCATATTAACATGTTTGGGACACATTTGAGCGAAAACCACACCGTTTTGGTGGATAAAGAAAGGTGACGCCGATATGGTCACTTTTGGTCCGAAAATTTCACGGAAATCTTTTCGCGCACAAAGCTCCCATTATGACATATAAACCATATAAACATGTTTGGGACACATTTGAGCGGAAACCACACAGTTTTGGTGGATAAAGAAAGGTGACGCCGATATGTTTACTTTTGTTCCGAAAATTTCACGGAAAACTTTTCGCGCACCAAGCTCCCATTATGACCCATACACCATATAAACATGTTTGTGACACATTTGAGTGAAAACCACATAATTTGTGTGGATAAAGAAAGGTGACGCCGATATGGTCACTTTTGGTCCGAAAATTTCACGGAAAGCTTTTCGCGCACAAAGCTCCCCTTATGACATATACACCATATAAACATGTTTGGAACACATTTGAGCGAAAACCACACAGTTTTGGTGGATAAAGAAATGTGAAGCCGATATCGTCACTTTTGGTCCGAAAATTTCACGGAAAGCTTTTCGCGCACAAAGCTCCCATTATGACATATACACCATATAAACATGTTTGGAACACATTTGAGGGAAAACCACACAGTTTTGGTGGATAAAGAAAGGTGACGCCGATATGGTCACTTTTGGTCCGAAAATTTCACGGAAAGCTTTTCGCGCACAAAGCTTCCATTATGACCTATACCTCATATAAACATGTTTGGGACACATTTGAGCGAAAACCACACAGTTTTGGTGCATAAAAAAAAGGTGACGCCGATATGGTCACTTTTGTTCCGAAAATTTCACGGAAAACTTTTCGCGCACCAAGCTTTCATTATGACCAATACACCATATAAACATGTTTGGAACACATTTAAGCGAAAACCACACAGTTTTGGTGCATAAAGAAAGGTGACGCCGATATGGTCACTTTTGGTCCGAAAATTTCACGGAAAGCTTTTCGCGCACAAAGCTCCCATTATGACATATACACCATATAAACATGTTTGTGACACATTTGAGCGAAAACCACACAGTTTTGGTGGATAAAGAAAGGTGACGCCGATATCGTCACTTTTGGTCCGAAAATTTCACGGAAATCTTTTCGCGCACAAAGCTCCCATTATGACATATATACCATATAAACATGTTTGGGACACATTTGAGCGGAAACCACACATTTTTGGTGGATAAAGAAAGGTGACGCCGATATGGTCACTTTTGGTCCGAAAATTTCACGGAAAGCTTTTCGCGCACAAAGCTCCCATTATGACATATACACCATATAAACATGTTTGGAACACATTTGAGGGAAAACCACACAGTTTTGGTGGATAAAGAAAGGTGACGCCGATATGGTCACTTTTGGTCCGAAAATTTCACGGAAAGCTTTTCGCGCACAAAGCTCCCATTATGACATATAAACCATATAAAAATGTTTGGGACACATTTGAGCGGAAACCACACAGTTTTGGTGGATAAAGAAAGGTGACGCCGATATGGTTACTTTTGTTCCGAAAATTTCACGGAAAACTTTTCGCGCACAAAGCTCCCATTATGACATATACACAATATAAACATGTTTGGAAGACATTTGAGGGAAAACCACACAGTTTTGGTGGATAAAGAAAGGTGACGCCGATATGGTCACTTTTGGTCCGAAAATTTCACGGAAAGCTTTTCGCACACAAAGCTCACGTTATGGCATATACACCATATAAACATGTTTGTTACACATTTGAGCGAAACCACACAGTTTTGGTGGATAAAGAAAGGTGACGCCGATATCGTCACTTTTGGACCGAAAATTTCACGGAAAGCTTTTCGCGCACAAAGCTCCCCTTATGACATATACACCATATAAACATGTTTGGAACACATTTGAGTGAAAACCACACAGTTTTGGTGGATAAAGAAAGGTGAAGCCGATATGGTCACTTTTGGTCCGAAAATTTCACGGAAAGCTTTTCGCGCAGAAAGCTCCCATTATGACATATACACCATATAAACATGTTTGGAACACATTTGAGGGAAAACCACACAGTTTTGGTGGATAAAGAAAGGTGACGCCGATATGGTCACTTTTGGTCCGAAAATTTCACGGAAAACTTTTCGCGCACAAAGCTCACGTTATGGCATATACACCATATAAACATGTTTGGGACACATTGTAGCGAAAACCACCCCGTTTTGGTGGATAAAGAAAGGTGACGCCGATATGGTCACTTTTGTTCCGAAAATTTCACGGAAAGCTTTTCAGGCACAAAGCTCCCATTATGACATATACACCACATAAACATGTTTGGGACACATTTGAGCGAAAACCACACAGTTTTGGTGGATAAAGAAAGGTGACGCCGTTATGGTCACTTTTGGTCCGAAAATTTCACGGAAAGCTTTTCGCGCACAAAGCTCACGTTATGGCATATACACCATATAAACATGTTTGGGACACATTGTAGCGAAAACCACCCCGTTTTGGTGGATAAAGAAAGGTGACGCCGATATGGTCACTTTTGTTCCGAAAATTTCACGAAAAGCTTTTCAGGCACAAAGCTCCCATTATGACATATACACCACATAAACATGTTTGTGACACATTTGAGCGAAAACCACACAGTTTTGGTGGATAAAGTAAGGTGACGCCGATATGGTCACTTTTGGTCCGAAAATTTCACAGAAATCTTTTCGCGCACCAAGCTCCCATTATGACATATATACCATATAAACATGTTTGGGACACATTTGAGTGGAAACCACACAGTTTTGGTGGATAAAGAAAGGTGACGCCGATATGGTCACTTTTGGTCCGAAAATTTCACGGAAAGCTTTTCGCGCACAAAGCTCACATTATGACATATACACCATATAAACATGTTTGGAAGACATTTGAGGGAAAACCACACAGTTTTGGTGGATAAAGAAAGGTGACGCCGATATGGTCACTTTTGGTCCGAAAATTTCACGGAAAGCTTTTCGCGCACAAAGCTCCCATTATGACATATAAACCATATAAACATGTTTGGGACACATTTGAGCGGAAACCACACAGTTTTGGTGGATAAAGAAAGGTGACGCTGATATGGTTACTTTTGTTCCGAAAATTTCACGGAAAACTTTTCGCGCACCAAGCTCACATTATGACCCATACACCATATAAACATGTTTGGAACACATTTGAGCTTAAACCACACAGTTTTGGTGGATAAAGAAAGGTGAAGCCGATATGGTCACTTTTGGTCCGAAAATTTCACGGAAAGCTTTTCGCGAACAAAGCTCACATTATTTCATATACACCATATTAACATGTTTGGGACACATTTGAGCGAAAACCACACCGTTTTGGTGGATAAAGAAAGGTGACGCCGATATGGTCACTTTTGGTCCGAAAATTTCACGGAAATCTTTTCGCGCACAAAGCTCCCATTATGACATATAAACCATATAAACATGTTTGGGACACATTTGAGCGGAAACCACACAGTTTTGGTGGATAAAGAAAGGTGACGCCGATATGTTTACTTTTGTTCCGAAAATTTCACGGAAAACTTTTCGCGCACCAAGCTCCCATTATGACCCATACACCATATAAACATGGTTGTGACACATTTGAGTGAAAACCACATAATTTGTGTGGATAAAGAAAGGTGACGCCGATATGGTCACTTTTGGTCCGAAAATTTCACGGAAAGCTTTTCGCGCACAAAGCTCCCCTTATGACATATACACCATATAAACATGTTTGGAACACATTTGAGCGAAAACCACACAGTTTTGGTGGATAAAGAAATGTGAAGCCGATATCGTCACTTTTGGTCCGAAAATTTCACGGAAAGCTTTTCGCGCACAAAGCTCCCATTATGACATATACACCATATAAACATGTTTGGAACACATTTGAGGGAAAACCACACAGTTTTGGTGGATAAAGAAAGGTGACGCCGATATGGTCACTTTTGGTCCGAAAATTTCACGGAAAGCTTTTCGCGCACAAAGCTTCCATTATGACCTATACCTCATATAAACATGTTTGGGACACATTTGAGCGAAAACCACACAGTTTTGGTGCATAAAAAAAAGGTGACGCCGATATGGTCACTTTTGTTCCGAAAATTTCACGGAAAACTTTTCGCGCACCAAGCTTTCATTATGACCAATACACCATATAAACATGTTTGGAACACATTTAAGCGAAAACCACACAGTTTTGGTGCATAAAGAAAGGTGACGCCGATATGGTCACTTTTGGTCCGAAAATTTCACGGAAAGCTTTTCGCGCACAAAGCTCCCATTATGACATATACACCATATAAACATGTTTGTGACACATTTGAGCGAAAACCACACAGTTTTGGTGGATAAAGAAAGGTGACGCCGATATCGTCACTTTTGGTCCGAAAATTTCACGGAAATCTTTTCGCGCACAAAGCTCCCATTATGACATATATACCATATAAACATGTTTGGGACACATTTGAGCGGAAACCACACATTTTTGGTGGATAAAGAAAGGTGACGCCGATATGGTCACTTTTGGTCCGAAAATTTCACGGAAAGCTTTTCGCGCACAAAGCTCCCATTATGACATATACACCATATAAACATGTTTGGAACACATTTGAGGGAAAACCACACAGTTTTGGTGGATAAAGAAAGGTGACGCCGATATGGTCACTTTTGGTCCGAAAATTTCACGGAAAGCTTTTCGCGCACAAAGCTCCCATTATGACATATAAACCATATAAAAATGTTTGGGACACATTTGAGCGGAAACCACACAGTTTTGGTGGATAAAGAAAGGTGACGCCGATATGGTTACTTTTGTTCCGAAAATTTCACGGAAAACTTTTCGCGCACAAAGCTCCCATTATGACATATACACAATATAAACATGTTTGGAAGACATTTGAGGGAAAACCACACAGTTTTGGTGGATAAAGAAAGGTGACGCCGATATGGTCACTTTTGGTCCGAAAATTTCACGGAAAGCTTTTCGCACACAAAGCTCACGTTATGGCATATAAACCATATAAACATGTTTGTTACACATTTGAGCGAAACCACACAGTTTTGGTGGATAAAGAAAGGTGACGCCGATATCGTCACTTTTGGACCGAAAATTTCACGGAAAGCTTTTCGCGCACAAAGCTCCCCTTATGACATATACACCATATAAACATGTTTGGAACACATTTGAGTGAAAACCACACAGTTTTGGTGGATAAAGAAAGGTGAAGCCGATATGGTCACTTTTGGTCCGAAAATTTCACGGAAAGCTTTTCGCGCAGAAAGCTCCCATTATGACATATACACCATATAAACATGTTTGGAACACATTTGAGGGAAAACCACATAGTTTTGGTGGATAAAGAAAGGTGACGCCGATATGGTCACTTTTGGTCCGAAAATTTCACGGAAAGCTTTTCGCGCACAAAGCTCACGTTATGGCATATACACCATATAAACATGTTTGGGACACATTGTAGCGAAAACCACCCCGTTTTGGTGGATAAAGAAAGGTGACGCCGATATGGTCACTTTTGTTCCGAAAATTTCACGGAAAGCTTTTCAGGCACAAAGCTCCCATTATGACATATACACCACATAAACATGTTTGGGACACATTTGAGCGAAAACCACACAGTTTTGGTGGATAAAGAAAGGTGACGCCGTTATGGTCACTTTTGGTCCGAAAATTTCACGGAAAGCTTTTCGCGCACAAAGCTCACGTTATGGCATATACACCATATAAACATGTTTGGGACACATTGTAGCGAAAACCACCCCGTTTTGGTGGATAAAGAAAGGTGACGCCGATATGGTCACTTTTGTTCCGAAAATTTCACGAAAAGCTTTTCAGGCACAAAGCTCCCATTATGACATATACACCACATAAACATGTTTGTGACACATTTGAGCGAAAACCACACAGTTTTGGTGGATAAAGTAAGGTGACGCCGATATGGTCACTTTTGGTCCGAAAATTTCACAGAAATCTTTTCGCGCACCAAGCTCCCATTATGACATATATACCATATAAACATGTTTGGGACACATTTGAGTGGAAACCACACAGTTTTGGTGGATAAAGAAAGGTGACGCCGATATGGTCACTTTTGGTCCGAAAATTTCACGGAAAGCTTTTCGCGCACAAAGCTCCCATTATGACATATACACCATATAAACATGTTTGGAACACATTTGAGGGAAAACCACACAGTTTTGGTGGATAAAGAAAGGTGACGCCGATATGGTCACTTTTGGTCCGAAAATTTCACAGAAAGCTTTTCGCGCACAAAGCTTCCATTATGACATATACACCATATAAACATGTTTGGAAGACATTTGAGAAAAAACCACCCAGTTTTGGTGGATAAAGAAAGGTGAAGCCGATATGGTCACTTTTGGTCCGAAAATTTGACGGAAAGCTTTTCGCGCACAAAGCTCCCATTATGACATATACACCATATAAACATGTTTGGAAAACATTTGAGGGAAAACCACACAGTTTTGGTGGATAAAGGAAGGTGACGCCGATATGGTCGTTTTTGGTCCGAAAATTTCACGGAAAGCTTTTCGCGCACAAAGCTCACGTTATGGCATATACACCACATAAACATGTTTGGGACACATTTGAGCGAAAACCACACAGTTTTGGTGGATAAAGAAAGGTGACGCCGATATGGTCACTTTTGATCCGAAAATTTCACGGAAAGCTTTTCGCGCACAAAGCTCCCATTATGACATATACACCATATAAACATGTTTGGAAGACATTTGAGGGAAAACCACACAGTTTTGGTGGATAAAGAAAGGTGACGCCGATATGGTCACTTTTGATCCGAAAATTTCACAGAAAGCTTTTCGCGCACAAAGCTCCCATTATGACATATACACCATATAAACATGTTTGGAAGACATTTGAGGGAAAACCACACAGTTTTGGTGGATAAAGAAAGGTGACGCCGATATGGTCACTTTTGGTCCGAAAATTTCACGGAAAGCTTTTCGCGCACAAAGCTCCCATTATGACATATACACCATATAAACATGTTTGGGACACATTTGAGGAAAAACCACACAGTTTTGGTGGATAAAGAAAGGTGACGCCGATATGGTCACTTTTGGTCCGAAAATTTCACGGAAAGCTTTTCGCGCACAAAGCTCCCCTTATGATATATACACCATATAAACATGTTTGGAACACATTTTAGCGAAAACCACACAGTTTTGGTGGATAAAGAAAGGTGACGCCGATATGGTCACTTTTGGTCCGAAAATTTCACTGAAAGCTTTTCGCGCACAAAGCTCCCATTATGACATATACACTATATAAACATGTTTGGAACACATTTGAGCGAAAACCGCACAGTTTTGGTGGATAAAGAAAGGTGAAGCCGATATGGTCACTTTTGGTCCGAAAATTTGACGGAAAGCTTTTCGCGCACAAAGCTCCCATTATGACATATACACCATATAAACATGTTTGGAAAACATTTGAGGGAAAACCACACAGTTTTGGTGGATAAAGAAAGGTGACGCCGATATGGTCGTTTTTGGTCCGAAAATTTCACGGAAAGCTTTTCGCGCACAAAGCTCACGTTATGGCATATACACCACATAAACATGTTTGGGACACATTTGAGCGAAAACCACACAGTTTTGGTGGATAAAGAAAGGTGACGCCAATATGGTCACTTTTGATCCGAAAATTTCACGGAAAGCTTTTCGCGCACAAAGCTCCCATTATGACATATACACCATATAAACATGTTTGCAAGACATTTGAGGGAAAACCACACAGTTTTGGTGGATAAAGAAAGGTGACGCCGATATGGTCACTTTTGGTCCGAAAATTTCACGGAAAGCTTTTCGCGCACAAAGCTCCCATTATGACATATAAACCATATAAACATGTTTGGGACACATTTGAGCGGAAACCACACAGTTTTGGTGGATAAAGAAAGGTGACGCCGATATGTTTACTTTTGTTCCGAAAATTTCACGGAAAACTTTTCGCGCACCAAACTCACATTATGACCCATACACCATATAAACATGTTTGGAAGACATTTGAGCTTAAACCACACAGTTTTGGTGGATAAAGAAAGGTGAAGCCGATATGGTCACTTTTGGTCCGAAAATTTCACGGAAAGCTTTTCGCGCACAAAGCTCACATTATGACATATACACCATATAAACATTTTTGGGACACATTTGAGCGAAAACCACACAGTTTTGGTGGATAAAGAAAGGTGAAGCCGATATGGTCACTTTTGGTCCGAAAATTTCACGGAAAGCTTTTTGCGCACAAAGCTCCCCTTATGACATATACACCATATAAACATGTTTGGAACACATTTGAGCGAATACCACACAGTTTTGGTGCATAAAAAAAAGGTGACGCCGATATGGTCACTTTTGTTCCGAAAATTTCACGGAAAACTTTTCGCGCACCAAGCTCCCATTATGACCCATACACCATATAAACATGTTTGTGACACATTTGAGCGAAAACCACAGAATTTTGGTGGATAAAGAAAGGTGAAGCCGATATGGTCACTTTTGGTCCGAAAATTTCACGGAATGCTTTTCGCGCACAAAGCTCCCATTATGACATATACACCATATAAACATGTTTGGGACATATTTGAGCAAAAACCACACAGTTTTGGTGGATAAAGAAAGGTGACGCCGATATGGTCACTTTTGGTCCGAAAATTTCACGGAAAGCTTTTCGCGCACAAAGCTCCCCTTATGATATATACACCATATAAACATGTTTGGAACACATTTTAGCGAAAACCACACAGTTTTGGTGGATAAAGAAAGGTGACGCCGATATGGTCACTTTTGGTCCGAAAATTTCACGGAAAGCTTTTCGCGCACAAAGCTCCCATTATGACATATACACTATATAAACATGTTTGGAACACATTTGAGCGAAAACCGCACAGTTTTGGTGGATAAAGAAAGGTGAAGCCGATATGGTCACTTTTGGTCCGAAACTTTGACGGAAAGTTTTTCGCGCACAAAGCTCCCATTATGACATATACACCATATAAACATGTTTGGAACACATTTGAGGTAAAACCACACAGTATTGGTGGATAAAGAAAGGTGACGCCGATATGGTTACTTTTGTTCCGAAAATTTCACAGAAAACTTTTCGCGCACCAAGCTCCCATTATGACCCATACACCATATAAACATGTTTGGAACACATTTGAGCTTAAACCACACAGTTTTGGTGGATAAAGAAAGGTGAAGCCGATATGGTCACTTTTGGTCCGAAAATTTCACGGAAAGCTTTTCGCGCACAAAGCACCCATTATGACATATACACCATATAAACATGTTTGGGATACATTTGAGCGAAAACCACACAGTTTTGGTAGATAAAGAAAGGTGACGCCGATATGGTCACTTTTGGTCCGAAAATTTCACGGAAAGCTTTTCGCGCACAAAGCTCACGTTATAGCATATACACCATATAAACATGTTTGGGACACATTGTAGTGAAGACCACCCCGTTTTGGTGGATAAAGAAAGGTGACGCCGATATGGTCACTTTTGTTCCGAAAATTTCACAGAAAGCTTTTCAAGCACAAAGCTTCCATTATGACATATACACCACATAAACACGTTTGGCACACATTTGAGCGAAAACCACACAGTTTTGGTGGATAAAAAAAGGTGACGCTGATATGGTCACTTTTGGTCCGAAAATTTCACGGAAAGCTTTTCGCGCACAAAGCTCCCATTATGACATATACACCATATAAACATGTTTGGAACACATTTGAGCGAAAACCACACAGTTTTGGTGGATAAAGAAAGGTGAAGCCGATATGGTCACTTTTGGTCCGAAAATTTCACTGAAAGCTTTTCGCGCACAAAGCTCCCATTATGACATATACACTATATAAACATGTTTGGAACACATTTGAGCGAAAACCGCACAGTTTTGGTGGATAAAGAAAGGTGAAGCCGATATGGTCACTTTTGGTCCGAAAATTTGACGGAAAGCTTTTCGCGCACAAAGCTCCCATTATGACATATACACCATATAAACATGTTTGGAAAACATTTGAGGGAAAACCACACAGTTTTGGTGGATAAAGAAAGGTGACGCCGATATGGTCGTTTTTGGTCCGAAAATTTCACGGAAAGCTTTTCGCGCACAAAGCTCACGTTATGGCATATACACCACATAAACATGTTTGGGACACATTTGAGCGAAAACCACACAGTTTTGGTGGATAAAGAAAGGTGACGCCAATATGGTCACTTTTGATCCGAAAATTTCACGGAAAGCTTTTCGCGCACAAAGCTCCCATTATGACATATACACCATATAAACATGTTTGCAAGACATTTGAGGGAAAACCACACAGTTTTGGTGGATAAAGAAAGGTGACGCCGATATGGTCACTTTTGGTCCGAAAATTTCACGGAAAGCTTTTCGCGCACAAAGCTCCCATTATGACATATAAACCATATAAACATGTTTGGGACACATTTGAGCGGAAACCACACAGTTTTGGTGGATAAAGAAAGGTGACGCCGATATGTTTACTTTTGTTCCGAAAATTTCACGGAAAACTTTTCGCGCACCAAACTCACATTATGACCCATACACCATATAAACATGTTTGGAAGACATTTGAGCTTAAACCACACAGTTTTGGTGGATAAAGAAAGGTGAAGCCGATATGGTCACTTTTGGTCCGAAAATTTCACGGAAAGCTTTTCGCGCACAAAGCTCACATTATGACATATACACCATATAAACATTTTTGGGACACATTTGAGCGAAAACCACACAGTTTTGGTGGATAAAGAAAGGTGAAGCCGATATGGTCACTTTTGGTCCGAAAATTTCACGGAAAGCTTTTTGCGCACAAAGCTCCCCTTATGACATATACACCATATAAACATGTTTGGAACACATTTGAGCGAATACCACACAGTTTTGGTGCATAAAAAAAAGGTGACGCCGATATGGTCACTTTTGTTCCGAAAATTTCACGGAAAACTTTTCGCGCACCAAGCTCCCATTATGACCCATACACCATATAAACATGTTTGTGACACATTTGAGCGAAAACCACAGAATTTTGGTGGATAAAGAAAGGTGAAGCCGATATGGTCACTTTTGGTCCGAAAATTTCACGGAATGCTTTTCGCGCACAAAGCTCCCATTATGACATATACACCATATAAACATGTTTGGGACATATTTGAGCAAAAACCACACAGTTTTGGTGGATAAAGAAAGGTGACGCCGATATGGTCACTTTTGGTCCGAAAATTTCACGGAAAGCTTTTCGCGCACAAAGCTCCCCTTATGATATATACACCATATAAACATGTTTGGAACACATTTTAGCGAAAACCACACAGTTTTGGTGGATAAAGAAAGGTGACGCCGATATGGTCACTTTTGGTCCGAAAATTTCACGGAAAGCTTTTCGCGCACAAAGCTCCCATTATGACATATACACTATATAAACATGTTTGGAACACATTTGAGCGAAAACCGCACAGTTTTGGTGGATAAAGAAAGGTGAAGCCGATATGGTCACTTTTGGTCCGAAACTTTGACGGAAAGTTTTTCGCGCACAAAGCTCCCATTATGACATATACACCATATAAACATGTTTGGAACACATTTGAGGTAAAACCACACAGTATTGGTGGATAAAGAAAGGTGACGCCGATATGGTTACTTTTGTTCCGAAAATTTCACAGAAAACTTTTCGCGCACCAAGCTCCCATTATGACCCATACACCATATAAACATGTTTGGAACACATTTGAGCTTAAACCACACAGTTTTGGTGGATAAAGAAAGGTGAAGCCGATATGGTCACTTTTGGTCCGAAAATTTCACGGAAAGCTTTTCGCGCACAAAGCACCCATTATGACATATACACCATATAAACATGTTTGGGATACATTTGAGCGAAAACCACACAGTTTTGGTAGATAAAGAAAGGTGACGCCGATATGGTCACTTTTGGTCCGAAAATTTCACGGAAAGCTTTTCGCGCACAAAGCTCACGTTATAGCATATACACCATATAAACATGTTTGGGACACATTGTAGTGAAGACCACCCCGTTTTGGTGGATAAAGAAAGGTGACGCCGATATGGTCACTTTTGTTCCGAAAATTTCACAGAAAGCTTTTCAAGCACAAAGCTTCCATTATGACATATACACCACATAAACACGTTTGGCACACATTTGAGCGAAAACCACACAGTTTTGGTGGATAAAAAAAGGTGACGCTGATATGGTCACTTTTGGTCCGAAAATTTCACGGAAAGCTTTTCGCGCACAAAGCTCCCATTATGACATATACACCATATAAACATGTTTGGAACACATTTGAGCGAAAACCACACAGTTTTGGTGGATAAAGAAAGGTGAAGCCGATATGGTCACTTTTGGTCCGAAAATTTCACGGAAAGCTTTTCGCGCACAAAGCTCCCATTATGACATATACCTCATATAAACATGTTTGGAACACATTTGAGGGAAAACCACACAGTTTTGGTGGATAAAGAAAGGTGACGCCGATATGGTCACTTTTGGTCCGAAAATTTCACAGAAAGCTTTTCGCGCACAAAGCTTCCATTATGACATATACACCATATAAACATGTTTGGAAGACATTTGAGAAAAAACCACACAGTTTTAGAGGATAAAGAAAGGTGACGCCGATATGGTCACTTTTGGTCTGAAAATTTCACGGAAAGCTTTTCGCGCACAAAGCGCCCATTATGACATATACACCATATAAACATGTTTGGGACACAATTGAGCGAAAACCACACAGTTTTGGTAGATAAAGAAAGGTGACGCCGATATGGTCACTTTTGGTCCGAAAATTTTACGGAGAGCTTTTCGCGCACAAAGATCACGTTATGACATATAAACCATATAAACATGTTTGGGACACATTTGAGCGAAAACCACACAGTTTTGGTGGATAAAAAAAGGTGACGCCGATATGGTCACTTTTGGTCCGAAAATTTCACGGAAAGCTTTTCGCGCACAAAGCTCCCATTATGACATATACACCATATAAACATATTTGGAAGACATTTGAGCGAAAACCACACAGTTTTGGTGGAAAAAAAAAGGTGACGCCGATATGGTCACTTTTGGTCCGAAAATTTCACGGAAAGCTTTTCGCGCACAAAGCTCACGTTATGGGATATACACCATATAAACATGTTTGGAACACATTTGAGGGAAAACCACACAGTTTTGGTGGATAAAGAAAGGTGACGCCGATATGGTCACTTTTGGTCCGAAAATTTCACGGAAAGCTTTTCGCGCAGAAAGCTCACATTATGACATATACCTCATATAAACATGTTTGGAACACATTTGAGGGAAAACCACACACTTTTGGTGGATAAAGAAAGGTGACGCCGATATGGTCACTTTTGGTCCGAAAATTTCACAGAAAGCTTTTAGCGCACAAAGCTTCCATTATGACATATACACCATATAAACATGTTTGGAAGACATTTGATAAAAAAAAACCACACAGTTTTGGTGGATAAAGAAAGGTGACGCCGATATGGTCACTTTTGGTCCGAAAATTTCACGGAAAGCTTTTCGCGCACAAAGCACCCATTATGACATATATACCATATAAACATGTTTGAGACACATTTGAGCGAAAACCACACAGTTTTGGTGGATAAAGAAAGGTGACGCCGATATGGTCACTTTTGGTCCGAAAATTTCACGGAGAGCTTTTCGCGCACAAAGCTCACATTATGACATATAAACAATATAAACATGTTTGGGACACATTTGAGGGAAAACCACACAGTTTTGGTGGATAAAGAAAGGTGACGCTGATATGGTCACTTTTGGTCCGATAATTTCACGGGAGGCTTTTCGCGCACAAAGCTCACGTTATGGCATATACACTATATAAACATGTTTGGGACACATTGTAGCGAAAACCACCGCGTTTTGGTGGATAAAGAAAGGTGAAACCGATATGGTCACTTTTGCTCCGAAAATTTCAAGGAAAGCTTTTCAGGCACAAAGCTCCCATTATGACATATACACCACATAAACATGTTTGGGACACATTTGAGCGAAAACCACACAGTTTTGGTGGATAAAGAAAGGTGACGCCGATATAGTCACTTTTGGTCCGAAAATTTCACGGAAAGCTTTTCGCGCACAAAGCTCACGTTATGACATATACACCATATAAACATGTTTGGGACACATTGTAGTGAAAACCACACAGTTTTGGTGGATAAAGAAAGGTGAAGCCGATATGGTTACTTTTGGTCCGAAAATTTCACGGAATGCTTTTCGCGCACAAATCTCCCATTATGACATTTACACCATATAAACATGTTTGGAACACATTTGAGCGAAAACCACACAGTTTAGGTGCATAAAAAAAAGGTGACGCTGATATGGTCACTTTTGTTCCGAAAATTTCACGGAAAACTTTTCGCGCACAAAGCTCACGTTATGGGATATACACCATATAAACATGTTTGGAACACATTTGAGGGAAAACCACACAGTTTTGGTGGATAAAGAAAGGTGACGCCGATATGGTCACTTTTGGTCCGAAAATTTCACGGAAAGCTTTTCGCGCAGAAAGCTCCCATTATGACATATACACCATATAAATATGTTTGGGACACATTTGAGGGAAAACCACACAGTTTTGGTGGATAAAGAAAGGTTACGCCGATATGGTCACTTTTGGTCCGAAAATTTCACGGAAAGCTTTTCGCGCACAAAGCTCCCCTTATGATATATACACCATATAAACATGTTTGGAACACATATTAGCGAAAACCACACAGTTATGGTGGATAAAGAAAGGTGACGCCGATATGGTCACTTTTGGTCCGAAAATTTCACGGAAAGCTTTTCGCGCACAAAGCTCCCATTATGACATATACACTATATAAACATGTTTGGAACACATTTGAGCGAAAACCGCACAGTTTTGATGGATAAAGAAAGGTGAAGCCGATATGGTCACTTTTGGTCCGAAAATTTGACGGAAAGCTTTTCGCGCACAAAGCTCCCATTATGACATATACACCATATAAACATGTTTGGAACACATTTGAGGGAAAACCACACAGTTTTGGTGGATAAAGAAAGGTGACGCCGATATGGTTACTTTTGTTCCGAAAATTTCACAGAAAACTTTTCGCGCACCAAGCTCCCATTATGACCCATACACCATATAAACATGTTTGGAACACATTTGAGCTTAAACCACACAGTTTTGGTGGATAAAGAAAGGTGAAGCCGATATGGTCACTTTTGGTCCGAAAATTTCACGGAAAGCTTTTCGCGCACAAAACACCCATTATGACATATACACCATATAAACATGTTTGGGACACATTTGAGCGAAAACCACACAGTTTTGCTAGATAAAGAAAGGTGACGCCGATATGGTCACTTTTGGTCCGAAAATTTCACGGAGAGCTTTTCGCGCACAAAGCTCACATTATGACATATAAACAATATAAACATGTTTGGGACACATTTGAGCGAAAACCACACAGTTTTGGTGGATAAATAAAAGGTGACGCCGATATGGTCACTTTTGGTCCGAAAATTTCACGGAAAGCTTTTCGCGCACAAAGATCACGTTATGACATATAAACCATATAAACATGTTTGGGACACATTTGAGCGAAAACCACACAGTTTTGGTGGATAAAAAAAGGTGACGCCGATATGGTCACTTTTGGTCCGAAAATTTCACGGAAAGCTTTTCGCGCACAAAGCTCCCATTATGACATATACACCATATAAACATGTTTGGAACACATTTGAGGGAAAACCACACAGTTTTGGTGGATAAAGAAAGGTGACGCCGATATGGTCACTTTTGGTCCGAAAATTTCACAGAAAGCTTTTCGCGCACAAAGCTTCCATTATGACATATACACCATATAAACATGTTTGGAAGACATTTGAGAAAAAACCACACAGTTTTGGTGGATAAAGAAAGGTGACGCCGATATGGTCACTTTTGGTCCGAAAATTTCACGGAAAGCTTTTCGCGCACAAAGCACCCATTATGACATATACACTATATAAACATGTTTGGGACACATTTGAGCGAAAACCACACAGTTTTGGTAGATAAAGAAAGGTGACGCCGATATGGTCACTTTTGGTCCGAAAATTTCACGGAGAGCTTTTCACGCACAAAGCTCAAATTATGACATATAAACAATATAAACATGTTTGGGACACATTTGAGCGAAAACCACAAGGTTTTGGTGGATAAATAAAAGGTGACGCCGATATGGTCACTTTTGGTCCGAAAATTTCACGGAAAGCTTTTCGCGCACAAAGATCACGTTATGACATATAAACCATATAAACATGTTTGGGACACATTTGAGCGAAAACCACACAGTTTTGGTGGATAAAAAAAGGTGACGCCGATATGGTCACTTTTGGTCCGAAAATTTCACGGAAAGCTTTTCGCGCACAAAGCTCCCATTATGACATATACACCATATAAACATGTTTGGAAGACATTTGAGAAAAAACCACACAGTTTTGGTGGATAAAGAAAGGTGACGCCGATATGGTCACTTTTGGTCCGAAAATATCACGGAAAGCTTTTCGCGCACAAAGCACCCATTATGACATATACACTATATAAACATGTTTGGGACACATTTGAGCGAAAACCACACAGTTTTGGTAGATAAAGAAAGGTGACGCCGATATGGTCACTTTTGGTCCGAAAATTTCACGGAGAGCTTTTCGCGCACAAAGCTCAAATTATGACATATAAACAATATAAACATGTTTGGGACACATTTGAGCGAAAACCACACAGTTTTGGTGGATAAATAAAAGGTGACGCCGATATGGTCACTTTTGGTCCGAAAATTTCACGGAAAGCTTTTCGCGCACAAAGATCACGTTATGACCCATACACCATATAAACATGTTTGGAACACATTTGAGCTTAAACCACACAGTTTTGGTGGATAAAGAAAGGTGAAGCCGATATGGTCACTTTTGGTCCGAAAATTTCACGGAAAGCTTTTCGCGCACAAAGCTCACATTATGACATATAAACAATATAAACATGTTTGGGACACATTTGAGCGAAAACCACACAGTTTTGGTGGATAAATAAAAGGTGACGCCGATATGGTCACTTTTGGTCCGAAAATTTCACGGAAAGCTTTTCGCGCACAAAGATCACGTTATGACATATAAACCATATAAACATGTTTGGGACACATTTGAGCGAAAACCACACAGTTTTGGTGGATAAAAAAATGTGACGCCGATATGGTCACTTTTGGTCCGAAAATTTCACGGAAAGCTTTTCGCGCACAAAGCTCCCATTATGACATATACACCATATAAACATGTTTGGAACACATTTGAGGGAAAACCAAACAGTTTTGGTGGATAAAGAAAGGTGACGCCGATATGGTCACTTTTGGTCCGAAAATTTCACAGAAAGCTTTTCGCGCACAAAGCTTCCATTATGACATATACACCATATAAACATGTTTGGAAGACATTTGAGAAAAAACCACCCAGTTTTGGTGGATAAAGAAAGGTGACGCCGATATGGTCACTTTTGGTCCGAAAATTTCACAGAAAGTTTTTCGCGCACAAAGCTTCCATTATGACATATACACCATATAAACATGTTTGGAAGACATTTGAGAAAAAACCACACAGTTTTGGTGGATAAAGAAAGGTGACGCCGATATGGTCACTTTTGGTCCGAAAATTTCACGGAAAGCTTTTCGCGCACAAAGCACCCATTATGACATATACACTATATAAACATGTTTGGGACACATTTGAGCGAAAACCACACAGTTTTGGTAGATAAAGAAAGGTGACGCCGATATGGTCACTTTTGGTCCGAAAATTTCACGGAGAGCTTTTCACGCACAAAGCTCAAATTATGACATATAAACAATATAAACATGTTTGGGACACATTTGAGCGAAAACCACAAGGTTTTGGTGGATAAATAAAAGGTGACGCCGATATGGTCACTTTTGGTCCGAAAATTTCACGGAAAGCTTTTCGCGCACAAAGATCACGTTATGACATATAAACCATATAAACATGTTTGGGACACATTTGAGCGAAAACCACACAGTTTTGGTGGATAAAAAAAGGTGACGCCGATATGGTCACTTTTGGTCCGAAAATTTCACGGAAAGCTTTTCGCGCACAAAGCTCCCATTATGACATATACACCATATAAACATGTTTGGAAGACATTTGAGAAAAAACCACACAGTTTTGGTGGATAAAGAAAGGTGACGCCGATATGGTCACTTTTGGTCCGAAAATATCACGGAAAGCTTTTCGCGCACAAAGCACCCATTATGACATATACACTATATAAACATGTTTGGGACACATTTGAGCGAAAACCACATAGTTTTGGTAGATAAAGAAAGGTGACGCCGATATGGTCACTTTTGATCCGAAAATTTCACGGAGAGCTTTTCGCGCACAAAGCTCAAATTATGACATATAAACAATATAAACATGTTTGGGACACATTTGAGCGAAAACCACACAGTTTTGGTGGATAAATAAAAGGTGACGCCGATATGGTCACTTTTGGTCCGAAAATTTCACGGAAAGCTTTTCGCGCACAAAGCTCACATTATGACATATAAACAATATAAACATGTTTGGGACACATTTGAGCGAAAACCACACAGTTTTGGTGGATAAATAAAAGGTGACGCCGATATGGTCACTTTTGGTCCGAAAATTTCACGGAAAGCTTTTCGCGCACAAAGATCACGTTATGACATATAAACCATATAAACATGTTTGGGACACATTTGAGCGAAAACCACACAGTTTTGGTGGATAAAAAAATGTGACGCCGATATGGTCACTTTTGGTCCGAAAATTTCACGGAAAGCTTTTCGCGCACAAAGCTCCCATTATGACATATACACCATATAAACATGTTTGGAACACATTTGAGGGAAAGCCAAACAGTTTTGGTGGATAAAGAAAGGTGACGCCGATATGGTCACTTTTGGTCCGAAAATTTCACAGAAAGCTTTTCGCGCACAAAGCTTCCATTATGACATATACACCATATAAACATGTTTGGAAGACATTTGAGAAAAAACCACCCAGTTTTGGTGGATAAAGAAAGGTGACGCCGATATGGTCACTTTTGGTCCGAAAATTTCACAGAAAGTTTTTCGCGCACAAAGCTTCCATTATGACATATACACCATATAAACATGTTTGGAAGACATTTGAGAAAAAACCACACAGTTTTGGTGGATAAAGAAAGGTGACGCCGATATGGTCACTTTTGGTCCGAAAATTTCACGGAAAGCTTTTCGCGCACAAAGCACCCATTATGACATATACACTATATAAACATGTTTGGGACACATTTGAGCGAAAACCACACAGTTTTGGTAGATAAAGAAAGGTGACGCCGATATGGTCACTTTTGGTCCGAAAATTTCACGGAGAGCTTTTCGCGCACAAAGCTCAAATTATGACATATAAACAATATAAACATGTTTGGGACACATTTGAGCGAAAACCACACAGTTTTGGTGGATAAATAAAAGGTGACGCCGATATGGTCACTTTTGGTCCGAAAATTTCACGGAAAGCTTTTCGCGCACAAAGATCACGTTATGACATATAAACCATATAAACATGTTTGGGACACATTTGAGCGAAAACCACACAGTTTTTGGTGGATAAAATAGGTGACGCCGATATGGTCACTTTTGGTCCGAAAATTTCACGGAAAGCTTTTCGCGCACAAAGCTCCCATTATGACATATACACCATATAAACATGTTTGGAACACATTTGAGGGAAAACCACACAGTTTTGGTGGATAAAGAAAGGTGACGCCGATATGGTCACTTTTGGTCCGAAAATTTCACAGAAAGCTTTTCGCGCACAAAGCTTCCATTATGACATATACACCATATAAACATGTTTGGAAGACATTTGAGAAAAAACCACACAGTTTTGGTGGATAAAGAAAGGTGACGCCGATATGGTCACTTTTGGTCCGAAAATTTCACGGAAAGCTTTTCGCGCACAAAGCACCCATTATGACATATACACTATATAAACATGTTTGGGACACATTTGAGCGAAAACCACACAGTTTTGGTAGATAAAGAAAGGTGACGCCGATATGGTCACTTTTGGTCCGAAAATTTCACGGAGAGCTTTTCGCGCACAAAGCTCAATTTATGACATATAAACAATATAAACATGTTTGGGACACATTTGAGCGAAAACCACACAGTTTTGGTGGATAAATAAAAGGTGACGCCGATATGGTCACTTTTGGTCCGAAAATTTCACGGAAAGCTTTTCGCGCACAAAGATCACGTTATGACATATAAACCATATAAACATGTTTGGGACACATTTGAGCGAAAACCACACAGTTTTGGTGGATAAAAAAAGGTGACGCCGATATGGTCACTTTTGGTCCGAAAATTTCACGGAAAGCTTTTCGCGCACAAAGCTTCCATTATGACATATACACCATATAAACATGTTTGGAAGACATTTGAGAAAAAACCACACAGTTTTGGTGGATAAAGAAAGGTGACGCCGATATGGTCACTTTTGGTCCGAAAATTTCACGGAAAGCTTTTCGCGCACAAAGCACCCATTATGACATATACACTATATAAACATGTTTGGGACATATTTGAGCGAAAACCACACAGTTTTGGTAGATAAAGAAAGGTGACGCCGATATGGTCACTTTTGGTCCGAAAATTTCACGGAGAGCTTTTCGCGCACAAAGCTCAAATTATGACATATAAACAATATAAACATGTTTGGGACACATTTGAGCGAAAACCACACAGTTTTGGTGGATAAATAAAAGGTGACGCCGATATGGTCACTTTTGGTCCGAAAATTTCACGGAAAGCTTTTCGCGCACAAAGATCACGTTATGACATATAAACCATATAAACATGTTTGGGACACATTTGAGCGAAAACCACACAGTTATGGTGGATAAAGAAAGGTGACGCCGATATGGTCACTTTTGGTCCGAAAATTTCACGGAAAGCTTTTCGCGCACAAAGCTCCCATTATGACATATACACTATATAAACATGTTTGGAACACATTTGAGCGAAAACCGCACAGTTTTGGTGGATAAAGAAAGGTGAAGCCGATATGGTCACTTTTGGTCCGAAAATTTGACGGAAAGCTTTTCGCGCACAAAGCTCCCATTATGACATATACACCATATAAACATGTTTGGAACACATTTGAGGGAAAACCACACAGTTTCTGTGGATAAAGAAAGGTGACGCCGATATGGTTACTTTTGTTCCGAAAATTTCACAGAAAACTTTTCGCGCACCAAGCTCCCATTATGACCCATACACCATATAAACATGTTTGGAACACATTTAAGCTTAAACCACACAGTTTTGGTGGATAAAGAAAGGTGAAGCCGATATGGTAACTTTTGGTCCGAAAATTTCACGGAAAGCTTTTCGCGCACAAAACACCCATTATGACATATACACCATATAAACATGTTTGGGACACATTTGAGCGAAAACCACACAGTTTTGCTAGATAAAGAAAGGTGACGCCGATATGGTCACTTTTGGTCCGAAAATTTCACGGAAAGCTTTTCGCGCACAAAGCTCAAATTATGACATATAAACAATATAAACATGTTTGGGACACATTTGAGCGAAAACCACACAGTTTTGGTGGATAAATAAAAGGTGACGCCGATATGGTCACTTTTGGTCCGAAAATTTCACGGAAAGCTTTTCGCGCACAAAGATCACGTTATGACATATAAACCATATAAACATGTTTGGGACACATTTGAGCGAAAACCACACAGTTTTGGTGGATAAAAAAATGTGACGCCGATATGGTCACTTTTGGTCCGAAAATTTCACGGAAAGCTTTTCGCGCACAAAGCTCCCATTATGACATATACACCATATAAACATGTTTGGAACACATTTGAGGGAAAACCAAACAGTTTTGGTGGATAAAGAAAGGTGACGCCGATATGGTCACTTTTGGTCCGAAAATTTCACAGAAAGCTTTTCGCGCACAAAGCTTCCATTATGACATATACACCATATAAACATGTTTGGAAGACATTTGAGAAAAAACCACCCAGTTTTGGTGGATAAAGAAAGGTGACGCCGATATGGTCACTTTTGGTCCGAAAATTTCACGGAAAGCTTTTCGCGCACAATGCACCCATTATGACATATACACTATATAAACATGTTTGGGACACATTTGAGCGAAAACAACACAGTTTTGGTAGATAAAGAAAGGTGACGCCGATATGGTCACTTTTGGTCCGAAAATTTCACGGAAAGCTTTTCGCGCACAAAGCTCAAATTATGACATATAAACAATATAAACATGTTTGGGACACATTTGAGCGAAAACCACGCAGTTTTGGTGGATAAATAAAAGGTGACGCCGATATGGTCACTTTTGGTCCGAAAATTTCACGGAAAGCTTTTCGCGCACAAAGCACCCATTATGACATATACACCATATAAACATGTTTGGGACACATTTGAGCGAAAACCACACAGTTTTGGTAGATAAAGAAAGGTGACGCCGATATGGTCACTTTTGGTCCGAAAATTTCACGGAGAGCTTTTCGCGCACAAAGCTCAAATTATGACATATAAACAATATAAACATGTTTGGGACACATTTGAGCGAAAACCACACAGTTTTGGTGGATAAATAAAAGGTGACGCCGATATGGTCACTTTTGGTCCGAAAATTTCACGGAAAGCTTTTCGCGCACAAAGATCACGTTATGACATATAAACCATATAAACATGTTTGGGACACATTTGAGCGAAAACCACACAGTTATGGTGGATAAAGAAAGGTGACGCCGATATGGTCACTTTTGGTCCGAAAATTTCACGGAAAGCTTTTCGCGCACAAAGCTCCCATTATGACATATACACTATATAAACATGTTTGGAACACATTTGAGCGAAAACCGCACAGTTTTGGTGGATAAAGAAAGGTGAAGCCGATATGGTCACTTTTGGTCCGAAAATTTGACGGAAAGCTTTTCGCGCACAAAGCTCCCATTATGACATATACACCATATAAACATGTTTGGAACACATTTGAGGGAAAACCACACAGTTTCTGTGGATAAAGAAAGGTGACGCCGATATGGTTACTTTTGTTCCGAAAATTTCACAGAAAACTTTTCGCGCACCAAGCTCCCATTATGACCCATACACCATATAAACATGTTTGGAACACATTTAAGCTTAAACCACACAGTTTTGGTGGATAAAGAAAGGTGAAGCCGATATGGTAACTTTTGGTCCGAAAATTTCACGGAAAGCTTTTCGCGCACAAAACACCCATTATGACATATACACCATATAAACATGTTTGGGACACATTTGAGCGAAAACCACACAGTTTTGCTAGATAAAGAAAGGTGACGCCGATATGGTCACTTTTGGTCCGAAAATTTCACGGAAAGCTTTTCGCGCACAAAGCTCAAATTATGACATATAAACAATATAAACATGTTTGGGACACATTTGAGCGAAAACCACACAGTTTTGGTGGATAAATAAAAGGTGACGCCGATATGGTCACTTTTGGTCCGAAAATTTCACGGAAAGCTTTTCGCGCACAAAGATCACGTTATGACATATAAACCATATAAACATGTTTGGGACACATTTGAGCGAAAACCACACAGTTTTGGTGGATAAAAAAATGTGACGCCGATATGGTCACTTTTGGTCCGAAAATTTCACGGAAAGCTTTTCGCGCACAAAGCTCCCATTATGACATATACACCATATAAACATGTTTGGAACACATTTGAGGGAAAACCAAACAGTTTTGGTGGATAAAGAAAGGTGACGCCGATATGGTCACTTTTGGTCCGAAAATTTCACAGAAAGCTTTTCGCGCACAAAGCTTCCATTATGACATATACACCATATAAACATGTTTGGAAGACATTTGAGAAAAAACCACCCAGTTTTGGTGGATAAAGAAAGGTGACGCCGATATGGTCACTTTTGGTCCGAAAATTTCACGGAAAGCTTTTCGCGCACAATGCACCCATTATGACATATACACTATATAAACATGTTTGGGACACATTTGAGCGAAAATAACACAGTTTTGGTAGATAAAGAAAGGTGACGCCGATATGGTCACTTTTGGTCCGAAAATTTCACGGAAAGCTTTTCGCGCACAAAGCTCAAATTATGACATATAAACAATATAAACATGTTTGGGACACATTTGAGCGAAAACCACGCAGTTTTGGTGGATAAATAAAAGGTGACGCCGATATGGTCACTTTTGGTCCGAAAATTTCACGGAAAGCTTTTCGCGCACAAAGCACCCATTATGACATATACACCATATAAACATGTTTGGGACACATTTGAGCGAAAACCACACAGTTTTGGTAGATAAAGAAAGGTGACGCCGATATGGTCACTTTTGGTCCGAAAATTTCACGGAGAGCTTTTCGCGCACAAAGCTCAAATTATGACATATAAACAATATAAACATGTTTGGGACACATTTGAGCGAAAACCACACAGTTTTGGTGGATAAATAAAAGGTGACGCCGATATGGTAACTTTTGGTCCGAAAATTTCACGGAAAGCTTTTCGCGCACAAAGATCACGTTATGACATATAAACCATATAAACATGTTTAGGACACATTTGAGCGAAAACCACACAGTTTTGGTGGATAAAAAAAGGTGACGCCGATATGGTCACTTTTGGTCCGAAAATTTCACGGAAAGCTTTTCGCGCACAAAGCTCCCATTATGACATATACACCATATAAACATGTTTGGAACACATTTGAGGGAAAACCACACAGTTTTGGTGGATAAAGAAAGGTGACGCCGATATGGTCACTTTTGGTCCGAAAATTTCACGGAAAGCTTTTCGCGCACAAAGCTCCCATTATGACATATACACCATATAAACATGTTTGGAACACATTTGAGGGAAAACCACACAGTTTTGGTGGATAAAGAAAGGTGACGCCGATATGGTCACTTTTGGTCCGAAAATTTCACAGAAAACTATTTGCGCACAAAGCTTCCATTATGACATATACACCATATAAACATGTTTGGAAGACATTTGAGAAAAAACCACACAGTTTTGGTGGATAAAGAAAGGTGACGCCGATATGGTCACTTTTGGTCCGAAAATTTCACGGAAAGCTTTTCGCGCACAAAGCACCCATTATGACATATACACCATATAAACATGTTTGGGACACATTTGAGCGAAAACCACACAGTTTTGGTAGATAAAGAAAGGTGACGCCGATATGGTCACTTTTGGTCCGAAAATTTCACAGAAAGCTTTTAGCGCACAAAGCTTCCATTATGACATATACACCATATAAACATGTTTGGAAGAGATTTGATAAAAAACCACACAGTTTTGGTGGATAAATAAAAGGTGACGCCGATATGGTCACTTTTGGTCCGAAAATTTCAGGGAAAGCTTTTCGCGCACAAAGATCACGTTATGACATATAAACCATATAAACATGTTTGGGACACATTTGAGCGAAAACCACACAGTTTTGGTGGATAAAAAATGATGCGGGACCATCCAAGCTAAGGCCTTACACTCTTGTGAGCTATGCCCTAGCTCAAGAGCCGACGAGGCCTCAAGGAATCAATGCAGCCCAAGCCAACAAGCTAAGGCCTTACACTCTTGTGAGCTATGCCCTAGCTCAAGAACCGACGAGGCCTCAAGGAATCAACGCAGCCCAAGCCACGGACCCTTGTTTGGATTGATGCCGAGGTTGTACCGAGCACATGTGCCTACCTTGCTCCGTGAAGACCGGGTCCAAATACTAGCCGTTGACAGCCTTGCTAAGTGCTCAAGTGGCCAGCCATGAAGACCTATTCTTTAGGAGCCATGATTGAAGAAGTCAAGGCCACTTCCTATCTTTTAGGGATTTTATTTGCAATTTCTGAATTTGTTTTAATTTCCATTTAATTTTCTGAATTTCTTGCAATTTTCTGAATTTCTTTTGTTGTCATTTATTTTCAGCCTTTTCTATCTCCATTTAAGGCTATAAATAGCCTCCTAGGCCGGTTGTATTAGGGAGGAGACCCATATTTGATTAATGACAAGCATTGCTTTGCAAACACATTGTTTCTTGAGGATTCAAGAGAGAGACCGAGAGGATTCTTGGTGAATTGATCTTGCTTGGTTTGTCTTGTGTGTGTCGATCTTCGCTAGTTGATTGGTGCTATCAAGCTTTCACGAGCCCCTTTCTTGTGCTCCTAGGATACGTCCTAGGTTGTGTAAGATCGTAGAGATTGGTTAGCTAGTCGTTGGTTTAGGACTTTGTTCAATTGGGATCAAGGGTCTATTCGCTCGTTCTACCTAGACTTTCTCCTGCCCTATCTATCTTTTTCATTACTATTGTCGAGTCCTTTGAGTCTTTGTCGAGTCATTATTATCTAACTTGTGTTCTTTGTTTGTTTTGTGCTTGTTGTCGAAAGATCGGGACATCCACGGCTAATCCCCGTATCAAATTGGTATCAGAGCTTCGGCTACCGACATCAAGTGTCTCATCTCCATTGTCATCATCAAAAAAAACTCAAAAACTCCATTGGAGTGCAAGGTTTGATCATCTCTTCTTTTGTTTGATTTTTCTTACTATTAGCATTGGTTGTTGTTGGTTTGCTTAGGCATTACCTTCTGCCGACCCCATCACCAATTCATCACCACCATACCGCCACCCTATCACCACCATCAGACCACCATTCGACCACCCTTTCATCACCACCAAGAAAAATCAGATTTTTGGTCTTCTATTTTTGCTATTTTCTGAAATTCAAAAGAAAAAGTCAAAAAAATCCCTACATTTTAGCCATACCATTTCCAGCTCCTATTTTTTAGCCACACTTCCATCCCAACAGCTCTATTAGTTACAAGGTCTCTTTTATTTTCATTTTCAGATTTTTCATTTGTTATTTAATTGCTGAAAGTCAAAAAAAAAATCAGACTTCAAAAAAAAAAGAAAGAGAAGTCGACAGTGAAAAAAAAAAGAGAAGAAAGAAAGAAAAAGAATTTAGAAAAAAAAATCAGATTTGAGTTGCATTGTTGTTGATTGTTCTAAGTGTACAAGAGAAGTGCAAGAGTAAGCATTGCAAGTGAACAAGAGCCATTGTGAGCCAAGAAAGCCTAAACACCATCTTACCATTCAACCTATCCTTAGCCTACCAACAACTATCTTGCTTGTAGTTTGAAGGTTAGACAAGGTTGATTTGATCAAGTTTTGTGCTTAGTCCTTTCTTACCATTTTATTCTTGTCCCTTGTTTCTATTATCTCTTGATCTCACTTTTTTTGATTCATTTCTGAAATTTTCAGCTTGGAACCTTATCATTGATTGTCTAGCTAATCTCTTGTGGTTAGAGGATTTTTGATTGTCCTTTTGACTAGCTTGAGTGATTGACTATCGTAAGACAAATTGCAACATCAAGCATTTCAGCACCAAAGGGAGAGGAGTGCCGAGAGCAAACACTTTTGAGGAAGTTTTTGTTTTGTCTAACCTTAACCTATTTACGTGTTTGTTTGAGTTGTGATGACTATAGGTAACAAATCACCAAGGTCGGAGACTTCCGAGCCCATTTCCCCGGAGTTGTTCAACATGTTGAACAAAATGAACAACAACATCACGACGTTGATGGAAAGGATGGCAGCCCTAGAGGCACGCCCTTCGACGTCCACGGAGATGCCTAGGGCACCCCAAGGCCAGCCTTCGGCTTCCGGACATCACAGCCGCGTTCCACCCCCGGAGCACACCCAAGACAACCGGGAAGATCCTCCTAGAACTCCTATTTATGCACGAAATACTCCACCGGAAGAGAACCCACCTCCTCGTGAGAGGCGTGGTCGTTTTAATCATTTTCGTGATGTGCAGGATGACTTTGAGCCCTATGAACACTTTGAGGGTTTCCAAGAAGAAGAGGATCAATGGGAGCGCCAATCGAGAAGGCATGAACAAGGACCCCGTCCACGGAGGCCCCGAGAGCCCGAGCAAGACGGAGTTGGCAAGGTCAAGGTCACAATCCCACCTTTTGAGGGAAAGTGCGATCCGGACACTTACCTCGAATGGGAGACCAAGATCGAGCACATTTGGAGCTGCCACAACTTCACCGATTACAAGAAGGTACAACTAGCCACCCTTGAATTTAGCGGTTTTGCACTAATATGGTGGGATACCCTTGTGAAGGAAAGGAGAAGAGCCCTAGACGCACCCGTAGCCACGTGGGAACAAATGAAGGCACTCATGAGGGCACGATTCATCCCTCAACACTACGCTAGGGAACTCAAGCAGCGGCTTGAGAACCTCAAGCAAGGTTCCATGAGTGTGGAGGAAGCATTCAATGCCATGCAATTGGCTATGGCAAGGGCAAACGTGGTAGAAGATGAGGAAGACACCAATGCTCGGTTCTTAAGAATCCTACACCCTTACTTGGCTAGAGAAGTTGATTGTTATCCTTATACTTCCGTTATTGATCTTTTACATCTAGCCGTGAAGGTTGATAGGAAGTTAAAGGCAAGAGACCAAGGAGGAGCTAGAGGAGGAAACCGAAGCTCAAGCACGCAGCCCGATGGCCGAGATGCCCTAGCACCAAGGGAGAAGCCTAGTCTCGGTAATGGAGGAGAGCAAGGGAATCGAGGAGGAGTTCAAGCCATATCGAGTGCCAAGCCACCTAGCCCTCTCGGTAACCCTAAAGGAGGTACCCCTAACCCTTCTAATTTGCGAAATAGGGAAGTTGTGTGTTTTAAGTGCCAAGATAGAGGACACATGATGAAAGATTGCCCACATAGGAAAGCTCTCATGGTTGATCACTTAGGCAACACCAATTCTGAAATTGAGCATGAAAATGATGAGTGTTTGCATTTTGATTGTGATCCTATCTTAAATTCCTATGATGATTGTGATGATGAAGGCATTGAGTATGAACATGG
Organism: Persicaria maculosa; assembly: GCA_963922045.1. NCBI lineage: Eukaryota > Viridiplantae > Streptophyta > Magnoliopsida > Caryophyllales > Polygonaceae > Persicaria > Persicaria maculosa. Next base: position 43,642,206 of record OY998267.1, read on the forward strand.
TGAAAGTTTGATTGTGAGGAGAGCTTTGCATGTCAATCCAACTCCATGTGATGATAACCAACGAGAGAACTTATTTCATACTAGATGCTTAGTAAAGGGTAAGGTTTGTAATGTCATTATTGATGGTGGAAGTTGTTGTAATCTTGCTAGCACTGAATTGGTTGAAAAACTACAACTTTCCACTATACACCACCCTAGGCCCTATAAATTGCATTGGATGAATGATTGCGGTGCATTAAAAGTGAATAAGCAAGTTAAGGTTTCTTTTAAGCTAGGACATTATGAAGATGATGTTTTGTGTGATATAGTACCTATGCAAGCTTCTCACTTACTTTTTGGTCGTCCATGGCAATTTGATCGAAAAGTCTTACATGATGGTTTCACTAACCGCTATTCCTTTGAGTATAAGGGCAGGAACTTCACTCTAAAGCCAATGACCTCTACTCAAATAGTCGGGGAGTTTGAGAAGAAGGAAAGTGGAGGGTCGGTGCCATCAAAAGTGTTCCTTGCCGCCAAGAGGGAGTTCGTGGACAAGAACTTGGATTCGTGGTCGAATCCTTTCAAAGAAGGGGAGGTTGATGCGGGACCATCCAAGCTAAGGCCTTACACTCTTGTGAGCTATGCCCTAGCTCAAGAGCCGACGAGGCCTCAAGGAATCAATGCAGCCCAAGCCAACAAGCTAAGGCCTTACACTCTTGTGAGCTATGCCCTAGCTCAAGAACCGACGAGGCCTCAAGGAATCAACGCAGCCCAAGCCACGGACCCTTGTTTGGATTGATGCCGAGGTTGTACCGAGCACATGTGCCTACCTTGCTCCGTGAAGACCGGGTCCAAATACTAGCCGTTGACAGCCTTGCTAAGTGCTCAAGTGGCCAGCCATGAAGACCTATTCTTTAGGAGCCATGATTGAAGAAGTCAAGGCCACTTCCTATCTTTTAGGGATTTTATTTGCAATTTCTGAATTTGTTTTAATTTCCATTTAATTTTCTGAATTTCTTGCAATTTTCTGAATTTCTTTTGTTGTCATTTATTTTCAGCCTTTTCTATCTCCATTTAAGGCTATAAATAGCCTCCTAGGCCGGTTGTATTAGGGAGGAGACCCATATTTGATTAATGACAAGCATTGCTTTGCAAACACATTGTTTCTTGAGGATTCAAGAGAGAGACCGAGAGGATTCTTGGTGAATTGATCTTGCTTGGTTTGTCTTGTGTGTGTCGATCTTCGCTAGTTGATTGGTGCTATCAAGCTTTCACGAGCCCCTTTCTTGTGCTCCTAGGATACGTCCTAGGTTGTGTAAGATCGTAGAGATTGGTTAGCTAGTCGTTGGTTTAGGACTTTGTTCAATTGGGATCAAGGGTCTATTCGCTCGTTCTACCTAGACTTTCTCCTGCCCTATCTATCTTTTTCATTACTATTGTCGAGTCCTTTGAGTCTTTGTCGAGTCATTATTGTCTAACTTGTGTTCTTTGTTTGTTTTGTGCTTGTTGTCGAAAGATCGGGACATCCACGGCTAATCCCCGTATCAACACAGTTTTGGTGGATAAAAAAAGGTGACGCCGATATGGTCACTTTTGGTCCGAAAATTTCACGGAAAGCTTTTCGCGCACAAAGCTCCCATTATGACATATACACCATATAAACATGTTTGGAACACATTTGAGGGAAAACCACACAGTTTTGGTGGATAAAGAAAGGTGACGCCGATATGGTCACTTTTGGTCCGAAAATTTCACAGAAAGCTTTTCGCGCACAAATCTTCCATTATGACATATACACCATATAAACATGTTTGGAAGACATTTGAGAAAAAACCACACAGTTTTGGTGGATAAAGAAAGGTGACGCCGATATGGTCACTTTTGGTCCGAAAATTTCACGGAAAGCTTTTCGCGCACAAAGCTCCCATTATGACATATACCTCATATAAACATGTTTGGAACACATTTGAGGGAAAACCACACAGTTTTGGTGGATAAAGAAAGGTGACGCCGATATGGTCACTTTTGGTCCGAAAATTTCACAGAAAGCTTTTAGCGCACAAAGCTTCCATTATGACATATACACCATATAAACATGTTTGGAAGACATTTGATAAAAAACCACACAGTTTTGGTGGATAAAGAAAGGTGACGCCGATATGGTCACTTTTGGTCCGAAAATTTCACGGAAAGCTTTTCGCGCACAAAGCTCACGTTATGGCATATACACCATATAAACATGTTTGGAACACATTTGAGGGAAAACCACACAGTTTTGGTGGATAAAGAAAGGTGACGCCGATATGGTCACTTTTGGTCCGAAAATTTCACGGAAAGCATTTCGCGCACAAAGCTCACGTTATGGCATATACACCATATAAACATGTTTGGGACACATTGTAGCGAAAACCTCCCCGTTTTGGTGGATAAAGAAAGGTGACGCCGATATGGTCACTTTTGGTCCGAAAATTTCACGGAAAGCTTTTCGCGCACAAAGCACCCATTATGACATATACACCATATAAACATGTTTGGGACACATTTGAGCGAAAACCACACAGTTTTGGTAGATAAAGAAAGGTGACGCCGATATGGTCACTTTTGGTCCGAAAATTTCACAGAAAGCTTTTAGCGCACAAAGCTTCCATTATGACATATACACCATATAAACATGTTTGGAAGACATTTGATAAAAAACCACACAGTTTTGGTGGATAAATAAAAGGTGACGCCGATATGGTCACTTTTGGTCCGAAAATTTCAGGGAAAGCTTTTCGCGCACAAAGATCACGTTATGACATATAAACCATATAAACATGTTTGGGACACATTTGAGCGAAAACCACACAGTTTTGGTGGATAAAAAAAGGTGACGCCGATATGGTCACTTTTGGTCCGAAAATTTCACGGAAACCTTTTCGCGCACAAAGCTCCCATTATGACATATACACCATATAAACATGTTTGGAACACATTTGAGGGAAAACCACACAGTTTTGGTGGATAAAGAAAGGTGACGCCGATATGGTCACTTTTGGTCCGAAAATTTCACGGAAAGCTTTTCGCGCACAAAGCTTCCATTATGACATATACACCATATAAACATGTTTGGAAGACATTTGAGAAAAAACCACACAGTTTTGGTGAATAAAGAAAGGTGACGCCGATATGGTCACTTTTGGTCCGAAAATTTCACGGAAAGCTTTTCGCGCACAAAGCTCCCATTATGACATATACCTCATATAAACATGTTTGGAACACATTTGAGGGAAAACCACACAGTTTTGGTGGATAAAGAAAGGTGACGCCGATATGGTCACTTTTGGTCCGAAAATTTCACAGAAAGCTTTTAGCGCACAAAGCTTCCATTATGACATATACACCATATAAACATGTTTGGAAGACATTTGATAAAAAAACCACACAGTTTTGGTGGATAAAGAAAGGTGACGCCGATATGGTCACTTTTGGTCCGAAAATTTCACGGAAAGCTTTTCGCGCACAAAGCTCACGTTATGGCATATACAACATGTAAACATGTTTGGAACACATTTGAGGGAAAACCACACAGTTTTGGTGGATAAAGAAAGGTGACGCCGATATGGTCACTTTTGGTCCGAAAATTTCACGGAAAGCATTTCGCGCACAAAGCTCACGTTATGGCATATACACCATATAAACATGTTTGGGACACATTGTAGCGAAAACCTCCCCGTTTTGGTGGATAAAGAAAGGTGACGCCGATATGGTCACTTTTGGTCCGAAAATTTCACGGAAAGCTTTTCGCGCACAAAGCACCCATTATGACATATACACCATATAAACATGTTTGGGACACATTTGAGCGAAAACCACACAGTTTTGGTAGATAAAGAAAGGTGACGCCGATATGTTCACTTTTGGTCCGAAAATTTCACGGAGAGCTTTTCGCGCACAAAGCTCACATTATGACATATAAACAATATAAACATGTTTGGGACATATTTGAGCGAAAACCACACAGTTTTGGTGGATAAATAAAAGGTGACGCCGATATGGTCACTTTTGGTCCGAAAATTTCACGGAAAGCTTTTCGCGCACAAAGATCACGTTATGACATATAAACCATATAAACATGTTTGGGACACATCTGAGCGAAAACCAAACAGTTTTGGTGGAAAAAAAAAGGTGACGCCGATATGGTCACTTTTCGTCCGAAAATTTCACGGAAAACTTTTCGCGCACAAAGCTCCCATTATGACATATACACCATATAAACATGTTTGGAACACATTTGAGGGAAAACCACACAGTTTTGGTGGATAAAGAAAGGTGACGCCGATATGGTCACTTTTGGTCCGAAAATTTCACGGAAATCTTTTCGCGCACAAAGCTCCCATTATGACATATATACCATATAAACATGTTTGGGACACATTTGAGCGGAAACCACACAGTTTTGGTGGATAAAGAAAGGTGACGCCGATATGGTCACTTTTGGTCCGAAAATTTCACGGAAAGCTTTTCGCGCACAAAGCTCACATTATGACATATAAACAATATAAACATGTTTGGGACATATTTGAGCGAAAACCATACAGTTTTGGTGGATAAAGAAAGGTGAAGCCGATATGGTCACTTTTGGTCCGAAAATTTCACGGAAAGCTTTTCGCGCACAAAGCTCCCCTTATGACATATACACCATATAAACATGTTTGGAACACATTTGAGCGAAAACCACATAGTTTTGGTGGATAAAGAAAGGTGACGCCGATATGGTCACTTTTGGTCCGAAAATTTCACGGAAATCTTTTCGCGCACAAAGCTCCCATTATGACATATATACCATATAAACATGTTTGGGACACATTTGAGCGGAAACCACACAGTTTTGGTGGATAAAGAAAGGTGACGCCGATATGGTCACTTTTGGTCCGAAAATTTCACGGAAAGCTTTTCGCGCACAAAGCTCACATTATGACATATATACATGTTTGGGACACATTTGAGCGAAAACCATACAGTTTTGGTGGATAAAGAAAGGTGAAGCCGATATGGTCACTTTTGGTCCGAAAATTTCACGGAAAGCTTTTCGCGCACAAAGCTCCCCTTATGACATATACACCATATAAACATGTTTGGAACACATTTGAGCGAAAACCACACAGTTTTGGTGGATAAAGAAAGGTGAAGCCGATATGGTCACTTTTGGTCCGAAAATTTAACGGAAAGCTTTTCGCGCACAAAGCTCCAATTATGACATATTCACCATATAAACATGTTTGGAACACATTTGAGGGAAAACCACACAGTTTTGGTGGATAAAGAAAGGTGACGCCGATATGGTCACTTTTGGTCCGAAAATTTCACGGAAAGCTTTTCGCGCACAAAGCTCACGTTATGGCATATACACCATATAAACATGTTTGGAACACATTTGAGGGAAAACCACACAGTTTTGGTGGATAAAGAAAGGTGACGCCGATATGGTCACTTTTGGTCCGAAAAATTCACGGAAAGCTTTTCGCGCACAAAGCTCACGTTATGGCATATACACCATATAAACATGTTTGGGACACATTGTAGCGAAAACCACCCCGTTTTGGTGGATAAAGAAAGGTGACGCCGATATGGTCACTTTTGGTCCGAAAATTTCACGGAAAGCTTTTCGCGCACAAAGCACCCATTATGACATATACACCATATAAACATGTTTGGGACACATTTGAGCGAAAACCACACAGTTTTGGTAGATAAAGAAAGGTAACGCCGATATGGTCACTTTTGGTCCGAAAATTTCACGGAGAGCTTTTCGCGCACAAAGCTCACATTATGACATATAAACAATATAAACATGTTTGGGACATATTTGAGCGAAAACCACACAGTTTTGGTGGATAAATAAAAGGTGACGCCGATATGGTCACTTTTGGTCCGAAAATTTCACGGAAAGCTTTTCGCGCACAAAGCTCCCATTATGACATATACACCATATAAACATGTTTGGAAGATATTTGAGGGAAAACCACACAGTTTTGGTGGATAAAGAAAGGTGACGCCGATATGGTAACTTTTGGTCCGAAAATTTCACGGAAAGCTTTTCGCGCACAAAGCTCCCATTATGACATATACACCATATAAACATGTTTGGAACACATTTGAGGGAAAACCACACAGTTTTGGTGGATAAAGAAAGGTGAGGCCGATATGGTCACTTTTGGTCCGAAAATTTCACGGAAATCTTTTCGCGCACAAAGCTCCCATTATGACATATATACCATATAAACATGTTTGAGACACATTTGAGCGGAAACCACACAGTTTTGGTGGATAAAGAAAGGTGACGCCGATATGGTCACTTTTGGTCCGAAAATTTCACGGAAAGCTTTTCGCGCACAAAGCTCACATTATGACATATATACATGTTTGGGACACATTTGAGCGAAAACCATACAGTTTTGGTGGATAAAGAAAGGTGAAGCCGATATGGTCACTTTTGGTCCGAAAATTTCACGGAAAGCTTTTCGCGCACAAAGCTCCCCTTATGACATATACACCATATAAACATGTTTGGAACACATTTGAGCGAAAACCACACAGTTTTGGTGGATAAAGAAAGGTGAAGCCGATATGGTCACTTTTGGTCCGAAAATTTAACGGAAAGCTTTTCGCGCACAAAGCTCCAATTATGACATATTCACCATATAAACATGTTTGGAACACATTTGAGGGAAAACCACACAGTTTTGGTGGATAAAGAAAGGTGACGCCGATATGGTCACTTTTGGTCCGAAAATTTCACGGAAAGCTTTTCGCGCACAAAGCTCACGTTATGGCATATACACCATATAAACATGTTTGGAACACATTTGAGGGAAAACCACACAGTTTTGGTGGATAAAGAAAGGTGACGCCGATATGGTCACTTTTGGTCCGAAAAATTCACGGAAAGCTTTTCGCGCACAAAGCTCACGTTATGGCATATACACCATATAAACATGTTTGGGACACATTGTAGCGAAAACCACCCCGTTTTGGTGGATAAAGAAAGGTGACGCCGATATGGTCACTTTTGGTCCGAAAATTTCACGGAAAGCTTTTCGCGCACAAAGCACCCATTATGACATATACACCATATAAACATGTTTGGGACACATTTGAGCGAAAACCACACAGTTTTGGTAGATAAAGAAAGGTAACGCCGATATGGTCACTTTTGGTCCGAAAATTTCACGGAGAGCTTTTCGCGCACAAAGCTCACATTATGACATATAAACAATATAAACATGTTTGGGACATATTTGAGCGAAAACCACACAGTTTTGGTGGATAAATAAAAGGTGACGCCGATATGGTCACTTTTGGTCCGAAAATTTCACGGAAAGCTTTTCGCGCACAAAGCTCCCATTATGACATATACACCATATAAACATGTTTGGAAGATATTTGAGGGAAAACCACACAGTTTTGGTGGATAAAGAAAGGTGACGCCGATATGGTAACTTTTGGTCCGAAAATTTCACGGAAAGCTTTTCGCGCACAAAGCTCCCATTATGACATATACACCATATAAACATGTTTGGAACACATTTGAGGGAAAACCACACAGTTTTGGTGGATAAAGAAAGGTGAGGCCGATATGGTCACTTTTGGTCCGAAAATTTCACGGAAATCTTTTCGCGCACAAAGCTCCCATTATGACATATATACCATATAAACATGTTTGAGACACATTTGAGCGGAAACCACACAGTTTTGGTGGATAAAGAAAGGTGACGCCGATATGGTCACTTTTGGTCCGAAAATTTCACGGAAAGCTTTTCGCGCACAAAGCTCACATTATGACATATAAACAATATAAACATGTTTGGGACACATTTGAGCGAAAACCATACAGTTTTGGTGGATAAAGAAAGGTGAAGCCGATATGGTCACTTTTGGTACGAAAATTTCACGGAAAGCTTTTCGCGCACAAAGCTCCCCTTATGACATATACACCATATAAACATGTTTGGAACACATTTGAGCGAAAACCACATAGTTTTGGTGGATAAAGAAAGGTGAAGCCGATATGGTCACTTTTGGTCCGAAAATTTAACGGAAAGCTTTTCGCGCACAAAGCTTCCATTATGACATATTCACCATATAAACATGTTTGGAACACATTTGAGGGAAAACCACACAGTTTTGGTGGATAAAGAAAGGTGACGCCGATATGGTCACTTTTGGTCCGAAAATTTCACGGAAAGCTTTTCGCGCACAAAGCTCACGTTATGGCATATACACCATATAAACATGTTTGGAACACCTTTGAGGGAAAACCACACAGTTTTGGTGGATAAAGAAAGGTTACGCCGATATGGTCACTTTTGGTCCGAAAATTTCACGGAAAGCTTTTCGCGCACAAAGCTCACGTTATGGCATATATACCATATAAACATGTTTGGGACTTATTGTAGCGAAAACCACCCCGTTTTGGTGGATAAAGAAAGGTGACGCCGATATGGTCACTTTTGGTCCGAAAATTTCATGGAAATCTTTTCGCGCACAAAGCTCCTATTATGACATATATACCATATAAACATGTTTGGGACACATTTGAGCGGAAACCACACAGTTTTGGTGGATAAAGAAAGGTGACGCCGATATGGTCACTTTTGGTCCGAAAATTTCACGGAAAGCTTTTCGCGCACAAAGCTCCCATTATGACATATACACCATATAAACATGTTTGGAACACATTTGAGGGAAAACCACACAGTTTTGGTGGATAAAGAAAGGTGACGCCGATATGGTCACTTTTGGTCCGAAAATTTCACAGAAAACTTTTCGCGCACAAAGCTTCCATTATGACATATACACCATATATGTTTGGAAGACATTTGAGAAAAAACCACACAGTTTTGGTGGATATAGAAAGGTGACGCCGATATGGTCACTTTTGGTCCGAAAATTTCACGGAAAGCTTTTCACGCACAAAGCACCCATTATGACATATACACCATATAAACATGTTTGGGACACATTTGAGCGAAAACCACACAGTTTTGGTAGATAAAGAAAGGTGACGCCGATATGGTCACTTTTGGTCCGAAAATTTCACGGAGAGCTTTTCGCGCACAAAGCTCACATTATGACATATAAACAATATAAACATGTTTGGGACACATTTGAGCGAAAACCACACAGTTTTGGTGGATAAATAAAAGGTGACGCCGATATGGTCACTTTTGGTCCGAAAATTTCACGGAAAGCTTTTCGCGCACAAAGATCACGTTATGACATATAAACCATATAAACATGTTTGGGACACATTTGAGCGAAAACCACACAGTTTTGGTGGATAAAAAAAGGTGACGCCGATATGGTCACTTTTGGTCCGAAAATTTCACGGAAAGCTTTACGCGCACAAAGCTCCCATTATGACATATACACCATATAAACATGTTTGGAACACATTTGAGGGAAAACCACACAGTTTTGGTGGATAAAGAAAGGTGACGCCGATATGGTCACTTTTGGTCCGAAAATTTCACGGAAAGCTTTTCGCGCACAAAGATCACGTTATGACATATAAACCATATAAACCTGTTTGGGACACATTTGAGCGAAAACCACACAGTTTTGGTGGATAAAGAAAGGTGATGCCGATATGGTCACTTTTGGTCCGAAAATTTCACGGAAAGCTTTTCGCGCACAAAGCTCCCATTATGACATATACACCATATAAACATGTTTGGAACACATTTGAGGGAAAACCACACAGTGTTGGTGGATAAAGAAAGGTGACGCCGATATGGTCACTTTTGGTCCGAAAATTTCACAGAAAGCTTTTCGCGCACAAAGCTTCCATTATGACATATACACCATATAAACATGTTTGGAAGACATTTGAGAAAAAACCACACAGTTTTGGTGGATAAAGAAAGGTGACGCCGATATGGTCACTTTTGGTCCGAAAATTTCACGGAAATCTTTTCGCGCACAAAGCTCCCATTATGACATATATACCATATAAACATGTTTGGGACACATTTGAGCGGAAACCACACAGTTTTGGTGGATAAAGAAAGGTGACGCCGATATGGTCACTTTTGGTCCGAAAATTTCACGGAAAGCTTTTCGCGCACAAAGCTCACATTATGATGACATATAAACAATATAAACATGTTTGGGACACATTTGAGCGAAAACCACACATTTTTGGTAGATAAAGAAAGGTGACGCTGATATGGTCACTTTTGGTCCGAAAATTTCACGGAAAGCTTTTCGCGCACAAAGCTTCCATTATGACATATACACCATATAAACATGTTTGGAACACATTTGAGGGAAAACCACACAGTTTTGGTGGATAAAGAAAGGTGACGCCGATATGGTCACTTTTGGTCCGAAAATTTCACGGAAATCTTTTCGCGCACAAAGCTCCCATTATGACATATATACCATATAAACATGTTTGGAACACATTTGAGCGGAAACCACACAGTTTTGGTGGATAAAGAAAGGTGACGCCGATATGGTCACTTTTGGTCCGAAAATTTCACGGAAAGCTTTTCGCGCACAAAGCTCACATTATGACATATAAACAATATAAACATGTTAGGACACATTTGAGCGAAAACCATACAGTTTTGGTGGATAAAGAAAGGTGAAGCCGATATGGTCACTTTTGGTCCGAAAATTTCACGGAAAGCTTTTCGCGCACAAAGCTCCCCTTATGACATATACACCATATAAACATGTTTGGAACACATTTGAGCGAAAACCACACAGTTTTGGTGGATAAAGAAAGGTGAAGCCGATATGGTCACTTTTGGTCCGAAAATTTGACGGAAAGCTTTTCGCGCACAAAGCTCCCATTATGACATATACACCATATAAACATGTTTGGAACACATTTGAGGGAAAACCACACAGTTTTGGTGGATAAAGAAAGGTGACGCCGATATGGTTACTTTTGTTCCGAAAATTTCACAGAATACTTTTCGCGCACCAAGCTCCCATTATGACCCATACACCATATAAACATGTTTGGAACACATTTGAGCTTAAACCACACAGTTTTGGTGGATAAAGAAAGGTGACGCCGATATGGTCACTTTTGGTCCGAAAATTTCACGGAAATCTTTTCGCGCACAAAGTCACGTTATGACATATAAACCATATAAATATGTTTGGGACACATTTGAGCGAAAACCACACAGTTTTGGTGGATAAAAAAAGGTGACGCCGATATGGTCACTTTTGGTCCGAAAATTTCACGGAAAGCTTTTCGCGCACAAAGCTCCCATTATGACATATACACCATATAAACATGTTTGGAACACATTTGAGCGAAAACCACACAGTTTTGGTGGATAAAGAAAGGTGAAGCCGATATGGTCACTTTTGGTCCGAAAATTTCACGGAAAGCTTTTCGCGCACAAAGCTCCCATTATGACATATACCTCATATAAACATGTTTGGAACACATTTGAGGGAAAACCACACAGTTTTGGTGGATAAAGAAAGGTGACGCCAATATGGTCACTTTTGGTCCGAAAATTTCACGGAAAGCTTTTCGCGCACAAAGCTCACGTTATGGCATATATACCATATATAAACATGTTTGGGACACATTGTAGCGAAAACCACCCCGTTTTGGTGGATAAAGAAAGGTGACGCCGATATGGTCACTTTTGTTCCGAAAATTTCACGGAAAGCTTTTCAGGCACAAAGCTCCCATTATGACATATACACCACATAAACATGTTTGGGACACATTTGAGCGAAAACCTCACAGTTTTGGTGGATAAAGAAAGGTGACGCCGATATGGTCACTTTTGGTCCGAAAATTTCACGGAAATCTTTTCGCGCACAAAGCTCCCATTATGACATATATACCATATAAACATGTTTGGGACACATTTGAGCGGAAACCACACAGTTTTGGTGGATAAAGAAAGGTGACGCCGATATGGTCACTTTTGGTCCGAAAATTTCACGGAAAACTTTTCGCGCACAAAGCTCTCATTATGACATATACACCATATAAACATGTTTGTAACACATTTGAGGGAAAACCACACAGTTTTGGTGGATAAAGAAAGGTGACGCTGATATGGTCACTTTTGGTCCGAAAATTTCACGGGAGGCTTTTCGCGCACAAACTCACGTTATGGCATATACACCATATAAACATGTTTGGGACACATTGTAGCGAAAACCACCCCGTTTTGGTGGATAAAGAAAGGTGACGCCGATATAGTCACTTTTGCTCCGAAAATTTCACGAAAAGCTTTTCAGGCACAAAGCTCCCATTATGACATATACACCACATAAACATGTTTGGGACACATTTGAGCGGAAACCACACAGTTTTTGTGGATAAAGAAAGGTGACGCCGATATGGTCACTTTTGGTCCGAAAATTTCACGGAAAGCTTTTCGCGCACAAAGCTCACGTTATGACATATACACCATATAAACATGTTTGGGACACATTGTAGCGAAAACCACACAGTTTTGGTGGATAAAGAAAGGTGAAGCCGATATGGTTACTTTTGGTCCGAAAATTTCACGGAATGCTTTTCGCGCACAAAGCTCCCATTATGACATATACACCATATAAACATGTTTGGGACACATTTGAGCGAAAACCACACAGTTTTGGTGGATAAAGAAAGGTGACGCCGATATGGTCACTTTTGGTCCGAAAATTTCACGGAAAGCTTTTCGCGCACAAAGCTCCCCTTATCATATATACAGCATATAAACATGTTTGGAACACATTTTAGCGAAAACCACACAGTTTTGGTGGATAAAGAAAGGTGACGCCGATATGGTCACTTTTGGTCCGAAAATTTCACGGAAAGCTTTTCACGCACAAAGCTCCCATTATGACATATACACCATATAAACATGTTTGGAACACATTTGAGCGAAAACCGCACAGTTTTGGTGGATAAAGAAAGGTGACGCCGATATGGTCACTTTTGGTCCGAAAATTTCACGTAAAGCTTTTCGCCCACAAAGCTCACGTTATGACATATACACCATATAAAAATGTTTGGGACACATTTGAGCGAAAACAACATAGTTTTGGTGGATAAAGAAAGGTGACGCCGATATGGTCACTTTTGGTCCGAAAATTTCACGGAAAGCTTTTCGCGCACAAAGCTCCCATTATGACATATAAACCATATAAACATGTTTGGGACACATTTGAGCGAAAACCACACAGTTTTGGTACATAAAAAAAAGGTGACGCCGAAATGGTCACTTTTGTTCCGAAAATTTCACGGAAAACTTTTCGCGCACCAAGCTCCCATTATGACCCATACACCATATAAACATGTTTGGGACACATTTGAGCGAAAACCACAGAATTTTGGTGGATAAAGAAAGGTGACGCCGATATGGTCACTTTTGGTCCGAAAATTTCACAGAAAACTTTTCGCGCACAAAGCTTCCATTATGACATATACACCATATATGTTTGGAAGACATTTGAGAAAAAACCACACAGTTTTGGTGGATATAGAAAGGTGACGCCGATATGGTCACTTTTGGTCCGAAAATTTCACGGAAAGCTTTTCACGCACAAAGCACCCATTATGACATATACACCATATAAACATGTTTGGGACACATTTGAGCGAAAACCACACAGTTTTGGTAGATAAAGAAAGGTGACGCCGATATGGTCACTTTTGGTCCGAAAATTTCACGGAGAGCTTTTCGCGCACAAAGCTCACATTATGACATATAAACAATATAAACATGTTTGGGACACATTTGAGCGAAAACCACACAGTTTTGGTGGATAAATAAAAGGTGACGCCGATATGGTCACTTTTGGTCCGAAAATTTCACGGAAAGCTTTTCGCGCACAAAGATCACGTTATGACATATAAACCATATAAACATGTTTGGGACACATTTGAGCGAAAACCACACAGTTTTGGTGGATAAAAAAAGGTGACGCCGATATGGTCACTTTTGGTCCGAAAATTTCACGGAAAGCTTTACGCGCACAAAGCTCCCATTATGACATATACACCATATAAACATGTTTGGAACACATTTGAGGGAAAACCACACAGTTTTGGTGGATAAAGAAAGGTGACGCCGATATGGTCACTTTTGGTCCGAAAATTTCACGGAAAGCTTTTCGCGCACAAAGATCACGTTATGACATATAAACCATATAAACCTGTTTGGGACACATTTGAGCGAAAACCACACAGTTTTGGTGGATAAAGAAAGGTGATGCCGATATGGTCACTTTTGGTCCGAAAATTTCACGGAAAGCTTTTCGCGCACAAAGCTCCCATTATGACATATACACCATATAAACATGTTTGGAACACATTTGAGGGAAAACCACACAGTGTTGGTGGATAAAGAAAGGTGACGCCGATATGGTCACTTTTGGTCCGAAAATTTCACAGAAAGCTTTTCGCGCACAAAGCTTCCATTATGACATATACACCATATAAACATGTTTGGAAGACATTTGAGAAAAAACCACACAGTTTTGGTGGATAAAGAAAGGTGACGCCGATATGGTCACTTTTGGTCCGAAAATTTCACGGAAATCTTTTCGCGCACAAAGCTCCCATTATGACATATATACCATATAAACATGTTTGGGACACATTTGAGCGGAAACCACACAGTTTTGGTGGATAAAGAAAGGTGACGCCGATATGGTCACTTTTGGTCCGAAAATTTCACGGAAAGCTTTTCGCGCACAAAGCTCACATTATGACATATAAACAATATAAACATGTTTGGGACACATTTGAGCGAAAACCACACATTTTTGGTAGATAAAGAAAGGTGACGCTGATATGGTCACTTTTGGTCCGAAAATTTCACGGAAAGCTTTTCGCGCACAAAGCTTCCATTATGACATATACACCATATAAACATGTTTGGAACACATTTGAGGGAAAACCACACAGTTTTGGTGGATAAAGAAAGGTGACGCCGATATGGTCACTTTTGGTCCGAAAATTTCACGGAAATCTTTTCGCGCACAAAGCTCCCATTATGACATATATACCATATAAACATGTTTGGAACACATTTGAGCGGAAACCACACAGTTTTGGTGGATAAAGAAAGGTGACGCCGATATGGTCACTTTTGGTCCGAAAATTTCACGGAAAGCTTTTCGCGCACAAAGCTCACATTATGACATATAAACAATATAAACATGTTAGGACACATTTGAGCGAAAACCATACAGTTTTGGTGGATAAAGAAAGGTGAAGCCGATATGGTCACTTTTGGTCCGAAAATTTCACGGAAAGCTTTTCGCGCACAAAGCTCCCCTTATGACATATACACCATATAAACATGTTTGGAACACATTTGAGCGAAAACCACACAGTTTTGGTGGATAAAGAAAGGTGAAGCCGATATGGTCACTTTTGGTCCGAAAATTTGACGGAAAGCTTTTCGCGCACAAAGCTCCCATTATGACATATACACCATATAAACATGTTTGGAACACATTTGAGGGAAAACCACACAGTTTTGGTGGATAAAGAAAGGTGACGCCGATATGGTTACTTTTGTTCCGAAAATTTCACAGAATACTTTTCGCGCACCAAGCTCCCATTATGACCCATACACCATATAAACATGTTTGGAACACATTTGAGCTTAAACCACACAGTTTTGGTGGATAAAGAAAGGTGACGCCGATATGGTCACTTTTGGTCCGAAAATTTCACGGAAATCTTTTCGCGCACAAAGTCACGTTATGACATATAAACCATATAAATATGTTTGGGACACATTTGAGCGAAAACCACACAGTTTTGGTGGATAAAAAAAGGTGACGCCGATATGGTCACTTTTGGTCCGAAAATTTCACGGAAAGCTTTTCGCGCACAAAGCTCCCATTATGACATATACACCATATAAACATGTTTGGAACACATTTGAGCGAAAACCACACAGTTTTGGTGGATAAAGAAAGGTGAAGCCGATATGGTCACTTTTGGTCCGAAAATTTCACGGAAAGCTTTTCGCGCACAAAGCTCCCATTATGACATATACCTCATATAAACATGTTTGGAACACATTTGAGGGAAAACCACACAGTTTTGGTGGATAAAGAAAGGTGACGCCAATATGGTCACTTTTGGTCCGAAAATTTCACGGAAAGCTTTTCGCGCACAAAGCTCACGTTATGGCATATATACCATATATAAACATGTTTGGGACACATTGTAGCGAAAACCACCCCGTTTTGGTGGATAAAGAAAGGTGACGCCGATATGGTCACTTTTGTTCCGAAAATTTCACGGAAAGCTTTTCAGGCACAAAGCTCCCATTATGACATATACACCACATAAACATGTTTGGGACACATTTGAGCGAAAACCTCACAGTTTTGGTGGATAAAGAAAGGTGACGCCGATATGGTCACTTTTGGTCCGAAAATTTCACGGAAATCTTTTCGCGCACAAAGCTCCCATTATGACATATATACCATATAAACATGTTTGGGACACATTTGAGCGGAAACCACACAGTTTTGGTGGATAAAGAAAGGTGACGCCGATATGGTCACTTTTGGTCCGAAAATTTCACGGAAAACTTTTCGCGCACAAAGCTCTCATTATGACATATACACCATATAAACATGTTTGTAACACATTTGAGGGAAAACCACACAGTTTTGGTGGATAAAGAAAGGTGACGCTGATATGGTCACTTTTGGTCCGAAAATTTCACGGGAGGCTTTTCGCGCACAAACTCACGTTATGGCATATACACCATATAAACATGTTTGGGACACATTGTAGCGAAAACCACCCCGTTTTGGTGGATAAAGAAAGGTGACGCCGATATAGTCACTTTTGCTCCGAAAATTTCACGAAAAGCTTTTCAGGCACAAAGCTCCCATTATGACATATACACCACATAAACATGTTTGGGACACATTTGAGCGGAAACCACACAGTTTTTGTGGATAAAGAAAGGTGACGCCGATATGGTCACTTTTGGTCCGAAAATTTCACGGAAAGCTTTTCGCGCACAAAGCTCACGTTATGACATATACACCATATAAACATGTTTGGGACACATTGTAGCGAAAACCACACAGTTTTGGTGGATAAAGAAAGGTGAAGCCGATATGGTTACTTTTGGTCCGAAAATTTCACGGAATGCTTTTCGCGCACAAAGCTCCCATTATGACATATACACCATATAAACATGTTTGGGACACATTTGAGCGAAAACCACACAGTTTTGGTGGATAAAGAAAGGTGACGCCGATATGGTCACTTTTGGTCCGAAAATTTCACGGAAAGCTTTTCGCGCACAAAGCTCCCCTTATCATATATACAGCATATAAACATGTTTGGAACACATTTTAGCGAAAACCACACAGTTTTGGTGGATAAAGAAAGGTGACGCCGATATGGTCACTTTTGGTCCGAAAATTTCACGGAAAGCTTTTCACGCACAAAGCTCCCATTATGACATATACACCATATAAACATGTTTGGAACACATTTGAGCGAAAACCGCACAGTTTTGGTGGATAAAGAAAGGTGACGCCGATATGGTCACTTTTGGTCCGAAAATTTCACGTAAAGCTTTTCGCCCACAAAGCTCACGTTATGACATATACACCATATAAAAATGTTTGGGACACATTTGAGCGAAAACAACATAGTTTTGGTGGATAAAGAAAGGTGACGCCGATATGGTCACTTTTGGTCCGAAAATTTCACGGAAAGCTTTTCGCGCACAAAGCTCCCATTATGACATATAAACCATATAAACATGTTTGGGACACATTTGAGCGAAAACCACACAGTTTTGGTACATAAAAAAAAGGTGACGCCGAAATGGTCACTTTTGTTCCGAAAATTTCACGGAAAACTTTTCGCGCACCAAGCTCCCATTATGACCCATACACCATATAAACATGTTTGGGACACATTTGAGCGAAAACCACAGAATTTTGGTGGATAAAGAAAGGTGACGCCGATATGGTAACTTTTGGTCCGAAAATTTCACGGAAAGCTTTTCGCGCACAAAGCTCCTATTATGACATATACACCATATAAACATGTTTGGAACACATTTTAGGGAAAACCACACAGTTTTGGTGGATAAAGAAAGGTGAAGCCGATATGGTCACTTTCGGTCCGAAAATTTCACGGAAAGCTTTTCGCGCACAAAGCTCCCATTATGACATATACACCATATAAACATGTTTGGGACACATTTGAGGGAAAACCCCACAGTTTTGGTGGATAAAGAAAGGTGACGCCGATATTGTCACTTTTGGTCCGAAAATTTCAAGAAAAGCTTTTCGCGCACAAAGCTCCCATTATGACATATACACCATATAAACATGTTTGGAACACATTTTAGCGAAAACCACACAGTTTTGGTGGATAAAGAAAGGTGAAGCCGATATGGTCACTTTTGGTCCGAAAATTTCACGGAAAGCTTTTCACGCACAAAACTCCCATTATGACATATACACCATATAAACATGGTTGGAACACATTTTAGCGAAAACCACACAGTTTTGGTGGATAAAGAAAGGTGAAGCCGATATGGTCACTTTTGGTCCGAAAATTTGACGGAATGCTTTTCGCGCACAAAGCTCCCATTATGACATATACACCATATAAACATGTTTGGAAGACATTTGAGGGAAAACCACACAGTTTTGGTGGATAAAGAAAGGTGACGCCGATATGGTCACTTTTGGTCCGAAAATTTCACGGAAAGCTTTTCGCGCACAAAGCTCCCATTATGACATATACACCATATAAACATGTTTGGAACACATTTGAGGGAAAACCCCACAGTTTTGGTGGATAAAGAAAGGTGACGCCGATATGGTCAATTTTGGTCCGAAAATTTCACGGAAAGCTTTTCACGCACAAAGCTCACATTATGACATATAAACCATATAAACATGTTTGGGACACATTTGAGCGAAAACCACACAGTTTTGGTGGATAAAGAAAGGTGAAGCCGATATGGTCACTTTTGGTCCGAAAATTTCACGGAAAGCTTTTCGCGCACAAAGCTCCCCTTATGACATATACACCATATAAACATGTTTGGAACACATTTGAGCGAAAACCACACTGTTTTGGTGGATAAAGAAAGGTGAAGCCGATATGGTCACTTTTGGTCCGAAAATTTCACAGAAAGCTTTTCGCGCACAAAGCTTCCATTATGACATATACACCATATAAACATGTTTGGAAGACATTTGAGAAAAAACCACAAAGTTTTGGTGGATAAAGAAAGGTGACGCCGATATGGTCACTTTTGGTCCGAAAATTTCACGGAAATCTTTTCGGGCACAAAGCTCCCATTATGACATATATACCATATAAACATGTTTGGGACACATTTGAGCGGAAACCACACAGTTTTGGTGGATAAAGAAAGGTGACGCCGATATGGTCACTTTTGGTCCGAAAATTTCACGGAAAGCTTTTCGCGCACAAAGCTCCCATTATGACATATACACCATATAAACATGTTTGGGACACATTTGAGCGAAAACCACACAGTTTTGGTGGATAAAGAAAGGTGAAGCCGATATGGTCACATTTGGTCCGAAAATTTCACGGAAAGCTTTTCGTGCACAAAGCTCCCATTATGACATATACACCATATAAACATGTTTGGAACACATTTAAGCGAAAACCACACAGTTTTGGTGCATAAAAAAAAGGTGACGCCGATATGGTCACTTTTGTTCAGAAAATTTCACGGAAAACTTTTCGCGCACAAAACTCCCATTATGACATATACACCATATAAACATGTTTGGAACACATTTTAGCGAAAACCACACAGTTTTGGTGGATAAAGAAAGGTGAAGCCGATATGGTCACTTTTGGTCCGAAAATTTGACGGAATGCTTTTCGCGCACAAAGCTCCCATTATGACATATACACCATATAAACATATTTGGGACACATTTGAGGGAAAACCCCACAGTTTTGGTGGATAAAGAAAGGTGACGCCGATATGGTCACTTTTGGTCCGAAAATTTCAAGGAAAGCTTTTCGCGCACAAAGCTCCCATTATGACATATACACCATATAAACATGTTTGGAAGACATTTGAGGGAAAACCACACAGTTTTGGTGGATAAAGAAAGGTGACGCCGATATGGTCACTTTTGGTCCGAAAATTTCACGGAAAGCTTTTCGCGCACAAAGCTCCCATTATGACATATACACCATATAAACATGTTTGGAACACATTTGAGGAAAAACCCCACAGTTTTGGTGGATAAAGAAAGGTGACGCCGATATGGTCACTTTTGGTCCGAAAATTTCACGGAAAGCTTTTCGCGCACAAAACTCCCATTATGACATATACACCATATAAACATGTTTGGAACACATTTTAGCGAAAACCACACAGTTTTGGTGGATAAAGAAAGGTGAAGCCGATATGGCACTTTTGGTCCGAAAATTTGACGGAATGCTTTTCGCGCACAAAGCTCCCATTATGACATATACACCATATAAACATGTTTGGGACACATTTGAGGGAAAACACCACAGTTTTGGTGGATAAAGAAAGGTGACGCCGATATGGTCACTTTTGGTCCGAAAATTTCAAGGAAAGCTTTTCGCGCACAAAGCTCCCATTATGACATATACACCATATAAACATGTTTGGAAGACATTTGAGGGAAAACCACACAGTTTTGGTGGATAAAGAAAGGTGACGCCGATATGGTCACTTTTGGTCCGAAAATTTCACGGAAAGCTTTTCGCGCACAAAGCTCCCATTATGACATATACACCATATAAACATGTTTGGAACACATTTGAGGGAAAACCCCACAGTTTTGGTGGATAAAGAAAGGTGACGCCGATATGGTCACTTTTGGTCCGAAAATTTCACGGAAAGCTTTTCGCGCACAAAACTCCCATTATGACATATACACCATATAAACATGTTTGGAACACATTTTAGCGAAAACCACACAGTTTTGGTGGATAAAGAAAGGTGAAGCCGATATGGTCACTTTTGGTCCGAAAATTTGACGGAATGCTTTTCGCGCACAAAGCTCCCATTATGACATATACACCATATAAACATGTTTGGGACACATTTGAGGGAAAACCCCACAGTTTTGGTGGATAAAGAAAGGTGACGCCGATATGGTCACTTTTGGTCCGAAAATTTCACGGAAAGCTTTTCGCGCACAAAGCTCCCATTATGACATATACACCATATAAACATGTTTGGGACACATTTGAGCGAAAACCACACAGTTTTGGTGCATAAAAAAAAGGTGACGCCGATATGGTCACTTTTGTTCCGAAAATTTCACGGAAAACTTTTCGCGCACCAAGCTCCCATTATGACCCATACACCATATAAACATGTTTGGGACACATTTGAGCGAAAACCACAGAATTTTGGTGGATAAAGAAAGGTGACGCCGATATGGTCACTTTTGGTCCGAAAATTTCACGGAAAGCTTTTCGCGCACAAAGGTCCCATTATGACATATATACCATATAAACATGTTTGGGACACATTTGAGCGGAAACCACACAGTTTTGGTGGATAAAGAAAGGTGACGCCGATATGGTCACTTTTGGTCCGAAAATTTCACGGAAAGCTTTTCACGCACAAAGCTCACATTATGACATATAAACCATATAAACATGTTTGGGACACATTTGAGCGAAAACCACACAGTTTTGGTGGATAAAGAAAGCTTTCCGTGAAATTTTCGGACCAAAAGTGACCATATCGGCTTCACCTTTCTTTATCCACCAAAACTGTATGGTTTTCGCTCAAATGTGTCCTAACATGTTTATATTGTTTATATGTCATAATGTGAGCTTTGTGCGCGAAAAGCTTTCCGTGAAATTTTCGGACCAAAAGTGACCATATCGGCGTCACCTTTCTTTATCCACCAAAACTGTGTGGTTTACGCTCAAATGTGTTCCAAACATGTTTATATGGTATATATGTCATAATGGGAGCTTTGTGCGCGAAAAGATTTCCGTGAAATTTTCGGACCAAAAGTGACCATATCGGCGTCACCTTTCTTTATACACCAAAACTGTGTGGTTTTCCCTCAAATGTGTTCCAAACATGTTTATATGGTGTATATGTCATAATGGGGGCTTTGTGCGCGAAAAGCTTTCCGTGAAATTTTCGGACCAAAAGTGACCATATCGGCGTCACCTTTCTTTATCCACCAAAACTGTGTGGTTTTCGCTAAAATGTGTTCCAAACATGTTTATATGGTGTATATGTCATAAGGGGAGCTTTGTGCGCGAAAAGCTTTCAGTGAAATTTTCGGAGCAAAAGTGACCATATCGGCGTCACCTTTATTTATCCACTAAAACTGTGTGGTTTACGCTCAAATGTGTCCCAAACATGTTTATATGGTGTATATGTCATAATGGGAGCTTGGTGAGCGAAAAACTTTCCGTGAAATTTTCGGACCAAAAGTGACCATATCGTCGTCACCTTTCTTTATCCACCAAAACTGTGTGGTTTCCGCTCAAATGTGTCCCAAACATGTTTATATGGTGTATGGGTCATAATGGGAGCTTGGTGCGCGAAAAGTTTTCCGTGAAATTTTCGGACCAAAAGTGACCATATCGGCGTCACCTTTTTTTATCCACCAAAACGGGGTAGTTTTCGCTCCAATGTGTCCCAAACATGTTTATATGGTGTATATGTCATAACGTGAGCTTTGTGCGCGAAAAGCTTTCCGTGAAATTTTCGGACCAAAAGTGACCATATCGGCGTCAACTTTCTTTATCCACCAAAACTGTGTGGTTTTCCCTCAAATGTGTTCCAAAAATTTTTATATGGTGTATATGTCATAATGGGAGCTTTGTGCGCGAAAATCTTTCCGTGAAATTATCGGACCAAAAGTGACCATATCGGCTTCACCTTTCTTTATCCACCAAAACTGTGTGGTTTTCGATCAAATGTGTCCCAAACATGTTTATATAGTGTATATGTCATAATGGGAGCTTTGTGCGCGAAAAGCTTTCCGTGAAATTTTCGGACCAAAAGTGACCATATCGGCGTCACCTTTCTTTATCCACCAAAACTGTGTGGTTTTCCCTCAAATGTGTTCCAAACATGTTTATATGGTGTATATGTCATAATGGGAGTTTGGTGAGCGAAAAACTTTCCGTGAAATTTTCGGACCAACAGTGACCATATCGGCTTCACCTTTCTTTATCCACCAAAACTGTGTGGTTTTCGCTAAAATGTGTTCCAAACATGTTTATATGGTGTATATGTCATAAGGGGAGCTTTGTGCGCGAAAAGCTTTCCGTGAAATTTTCGGACCAAAAGTGACCATATCAGCGTCACATTTCTTTATCCACCAAAATTGTGTGGTTTTCGCTGAAATGTGTTCCAAACATGTTTATATGGTATATATGTCATAATGGGAGCTTTGTGCGCGAAAAGCTTTCCGTGAAATTTTCGGACCAAAAGTGACCATATCGGCGTCACCTTTCTTTATCCACCAAAACTGTGTGGTTTTCCCTCAAATGTCTTCCAAACATGTTTATATGGTGTATATGTCATAATGGGAGCTTTGTGCGCGAAAAGCTTTCCGTGAAATTTTCGGACCAAAAGTGACCATATCGGCGTCACCTTTCTTTATCCACCAAAATTGTGTGGTTTTCGCTCAAATGTGTCCCAAACATGTTTATTTGGTGTATATGACATAATGGGAGCTTTGTGCCTGAAAAGCTTTCCGTGAAATTTTCGGAACAAAAGTGACCATATCGGCGTCACCTTTCTTTATCCACCAAAACGTTGTGGTTTTTGCTCCAATGTGTCCCAAACATGTTTATATGGTGTATATGTCATAACGTGAGCTTTGTGCGCGAAAAGCTTTCCGTGAAATTTTCGGACCAAAAGTGACCATATCGGCGTCACCTTTCTTTATCCACCAAAACTGTGTGGTTTTCGCTCAAATGTGTCCCAAACATATTTATATGGTGTATGGGTCATAATGGGAGCTTGGTGCGCGAAAAGTTTTCCGTGAAATTTTCGGAACAAAAGTGACCATATCGGCGTCACCTTTTTTTTTATGCACCAAAACTGTGTGGTTTTCGCTCAAATGTGTCCCAAACATGTATATATGGTGTATATGTCATAATGTGAGCTTTGTGCGCGAAAAGCTTTCCGTGAAATTTTCAGACCAAAAGTGACCATATCGGCGTCACCTTTCTTTATCCACCAAAACTGTGTGGTTTTCGCTCAAACGTGTCCCAAACATGTTTATATGGTGTATATGTCATAATGGGAGCTTTGTGCGCGAAAAGCTTTCCGTGAAATTTTCGGAACAAAAGTGACCATATCGGCGTCACCTTTCTTTATCCACCAAAACTGTGTGGTTTTCGCTTGAAGAGGTAAATATATAGATAAGGTGATTACCAGATTACAAAAAGATGGAACCGAACTAGGGGTTCCATGTAAAATAGAGGAATCATAAGCAAAGGGATTCCTCACCATCTAAACCCCCAATTGCCCTCCCTACGTCAATCCATCTATACACAAAAGTCATTTCTCCCACCCTCCATACTACTAACCCACTAACATACCTATTATCATAATTTCAATGTTCCCAAACTAATTTCCGTTCCAGTCTTGCCACTAGTGGTTTACTTTTCCACTTAGCGGAAAAACGGGAACGACAACTAGCAATAATATGCATCGCACAAGCTTTGGGTTCAAACTGTTCATTACAAAATATGAGTTTGTTTTGATGCCACCAAGTAAAGTAGATAGTTGCTATAAACACTAATAATTTCGCTTAGAAGAGTTGAGTTTTTTGAATCTTTGAAGGCTCCCTCGCGAACCAGCCAAGCCATTCTTCCACGGTGTCATAGCTGCAATATATCCCGATCCATTCGAACACCAGGCGCTTCACGGCACCAATAGTTGGGCAAGCAAACCAAAGGTGTGATTCGGTTTCTTCAGCATATCGGCAAAGCATACAGACAACGGATTCAACCCCTTTCCAATGCTTCACTCTCCTTCCCGTACTTAGTCTCTGCTTCACGGCGAGCCAAACAACAAAGGACCATCTTCGACATTGAAGTCTACTCCAGATCAAGCTTCCCCATCTGACTTCCTCCCTTTTGTCTCTTAGCACATTATAGATCTTACAGTAGGACACAGCGCCAGAAGGGTTCCTAAACTGATCAAACGCACCAGCAGAATCCACATGTGGGGGAGTCATAGCTTTAATCTCATCTCTAGTTGATGCGGGACCATCTTCTACAGCTCCAGACACACCCATCATTCTTGGAGAAGGACCTATGACTCGAGCCCGAGCTAAGAAGCTTCAACGAGACTCATTCCTATTTGTGAGTCATGCTTTGTTCTCGAGCAAGGTTCAACTTCCCGAGCCTACATTGAAGACCTATATGTGCATAGGGATTCAAGATGAAGAGCCACCTTGAACATAAGGGCTGCCGAATTAGCCTAAGTGTTGGGGCTCCCACTTATTTCCATTTTTAGTATTAATTTTACTTAAGTTATTCTAGGAAACTTTAGGGTAATTTTATTAATTCCTTTAAGTTGTTATTTTATCTTCTTTTATCTATTTTAACCTAGAAAAACCGGCCAAGAACAGCAATGTAGGCTATATATGCCGTATGCCCTCATTAGAATCAGTTGGAACATTATTGAATGAAATTGCTTTCTCTTAAACGTGTGAAACACTTAGAGAGTTGTCGATTGAATAGAGCAGCGCTCTTCAATTGTCGAATTGATAATCTCAGCTTGGTTTGCTTTGCCGTTCATCAACTTCGCAAGACTTGGTGATCCTAGTATCCACAAGCCCCCTCCTTGTGCCTTCAAGTTGTCCGCTTGATTGTGTAGGGTTGTAGAGGCGGGTTGTGTAGTCATTGATATTGGTTCCTACCTTCTACGGAAGCCTGGGGTTTCTATCTTGTTCTACATAGATCGTTTCAGTCCTTATCAGGTCGAGTCTTTCAATTCTTGCTCGTAAATTTCGAGTCTTATTTTGTTTCTTGTTTAGTTCTTATTTGTTGTCGAAGATCGGACCATCACACGGCTAACCCCGTATCAAATTGGCATCAGAGCTTAGGTTTCCGACATCAAATTGAGTCTTTTCTTTACATAAACACAAAAACCCACAAAAAGAGTCCTTTTCTTGTTTTGGTCTTTTACTTCTTGCATTCTTTATTGATTATTGCACTAATCTTGAGTTTGTGATTGTTTGTGGTTGCATAAGCCTAAACACAAGCCTAGCCGAGACCAGTGGAGTCGACCAAGCCGTGAAGCACCCTTGTGCATCACCCTAGCCGACGGCAGAAATTCTGTCCCCATAAGTCAAGCTTGGCCGAACCCTATACCACAAGAAAACCCTAGTTTGTGCTTTGTTCTATCTTTGGAACTTCTATCTATCTTTTATCTAAATCCATTATTAAGTGCCTTTTGATATTCTGATTTTTGGTAGAATTAATATATTTTATCTATCAAATATCTATTAAGGCTAAAGATAGATCCACTTACCAAATTTACTCAAAGGTTGTCTATACTCTTCATTAGGGCTGATTTTTCATTCATCCCTTCACCTATCTTTTATATTTTCGAGTCCTTATCTATAGCTTAGAGTCTTTTCTTGCATTAGTCTTATAAAAAAAAAAAAAAAAAAAAAATCAGTGTCAAAAAAAAAAAAAAAAGAAGTATTGTTGATCTAGTGCAAGAAAGCTCCCAAGGACATCTTTGGTGAACCTATCCAGCCCTATTCGACATTACCTATCCCAAAACACATATCCTTCTTGAAATTGAAACCCTACCTTGCAACTACAACATCCTAACTTAAAGGTTTTCAATCAAAAGAGGTAAATTTCCAAGCTTTCTTTTATTTTTCCTTATTTTCTCTTGAATTCAGTTTGTGTCGAGTACCATATCACCTGTGTCGAGTACTCTCTGCTTGGATCGAGTTGTTTGCTTACATCGAGTTCTCTACAGCCCTTGTTGAGTACTCTTCTGCGTTGTTTCATTCATTCTCTTGGTTACATACTTTGATTACTTAGTCTTTGCTTGGTAGTTGATTTGCCCAAAGCGGATTGCCCTAGCAAGCGTGATATATCAATCGGAGAGAGGGAGTGTGAGCGAAACACAATTGTGAGCTGTTTATAAGTTTTTACTAACCTTAACATAGTTCATTGTTTCTTTTCTTTTGTTATAATGTCTAATAGTCAGAATAACAACGGTGGCAACAACGCCACTTCCTCAAGTACAACAGTAACTCCCGAGCAATTTGCCGTCTTGATGAACAATGTGAACAACATGATGAACACATTGGCGGGCATGGCTACCGTCCCTGAAACCTTGGCTACACTACAAGCCAAGATGACGGCTTTGGAGAATTCTAGGCCGAGTGGTTCTAACACCGTAGGTGGCCAGCAAGAGCGAGTGCAAGTTGAGGTGCCACAAGATGAAAGGGAAGTCGCTAATCCTAACCCTATTCCTAATCCTAATCATGTTAATATTCATGTACAGAATCCTTTATTCAATGAAAACAACTCTCCACGAGGTGGGAGAAATGATCGGAATAATGGGTTTGTTAATGTGCAAGGTCAAGGACAAGGAAGGGGAAGAGGCCGGGACTACCAGGAGAGGTTCTATGACTCGGAGCAAGATGATGACCTCCAAGAAGAAGAGTATTGGGAGCAGCGCCCGAGACGGAATCAAAGGGGAAATCAGAACCGACCGCCTAGATACAATGATGACGACGGCATCGGTAAGGTTAAGGTAAAGATTCCTCCTTTTGATGGTAAGACGGATCCAGATGCTTATATTGATTGGGAAATTAAAATGGAGCAAATCTGGAATTGTCATAATTTCTCCGAACCTAAGAAAGTACAACTAGCTTCCCTAGAATTTCAAGGTTTTGCATTAATCTGGTGGGACAATCTTGTTAAAGAAAGAAGAAGATCCCTTGATGCACCTATTGCTTCTTGGGAACAACTAAAGGTAGTAATGAGAAATAGGTTTGTACCTCAACACTATGATAGAGAGCTATTGAGTAGATTAGAAAATCTAAAACAAGGTAGTAAAACTGTTGAGGAAACATTCAATATTATGCAAGAAGCCATGGCTCGAGCTAATGTAGTAGAAACTCATGAGCAAACTAATGTTAGATATCTTAGGATCTTGCATCCCGCTTTAGCTCATGAGATTGATTATTTTCCCTATACTACTCCTACTGATTTATTACACCTAGCTATGAAAGTAGAAAAGGGACAACGCTACAAGAGTCAAGGCAATAGGATGTCGAGTGGCAACCAACAGCAAGGGTGGCGCCAATCTCGGCCACAACAGCCCCAAGGGCGCTCGGAAGTGGGCTTTAGAGAGCGAGCTCAGCAGCCCCAAGGGAGGAGTGATAGCCGACAGCCCCAACAGCCCCTCGACAAAGGGAAAGGTCCATGGAATGGACGAGAATCGTCTGGGACATCTACTGGTCCCAAAGGGAGTAATCCTAACCCTTCTACCCTTCGTTCTAGAGATATTGTGTGCTTTAAATGTCAAGGTAGAGGTCATTATATGAAGGATTGCCCTAATAAGAAAACTCTCATGGTCAATCACTTAGGAGAATATGAATCTGAAAATTCTTGTGATGAACATGACGAGCATGCTAATAACAATGATCAGAATCTAAACCTTGTTTGTTATGATAATGATGATGATGAGGTTGAATATGAGCATGGAGAATCTTTGATTGTTAGGAGAGTTTTAAGTGTTGTTCCTACACCATGTGATGATAATCAAAGAGAAAACTTGTTTCATACTCGTTGTCTGGTTAAAGGAAAGGTTGTAAATGTGATCATTGATGGAGGTAGTTGCTGTAATTTAGCTAGTCAAGAGATGGTTGAGAAATTGCATCTACCTACTGTCCAACACCCTAGACCTTACAAATTACATTGGATGAATGATTGTGGACTATTGAAAGTTAGTAGGCAAGTTAAAGTGCATTTAAAACTAGGACATTATGAAGATGATGTTTTATGTGATATTGTGCCTATGCAAGCTTGTCATATTCTATTAGGACGTCCTTGGCAATCTGATCGTAAGGTTATTCATGATGGGTTTACTAATCGCTATACCTTTACTTTTCAGGGAAAGAATGTCATTCTCAAGCCCATGACACCTACGCAAGTAGCTGATGAGATCGAGAAGCGCAAGGTAAGTAAAGGTGAGTTAGATAAGGAGGCTCAGTCGAGCCAAGTGGATCCTCAAAATCGGCCTAAGAGTGTGTTCTTGGCTTCCAAAAGCACATTCATAGACGACTTTGCGGATGGTGGAACTATTCTTATGCGCCTTTGCAAGAGCTTGAGCATGTTGAGTGAAGAGCTTAAAGCTTCTCTTCCATCAAACATTCTCGCTCTTCTTGAGGAGTTTAAGGATGTGTTTCCCGATGACATACCACCAGGTCTACCCCCTATCCGTGGAATTGAGCATCAAATTGATCTTATTCCGGGGGCTGCATTGCCTAATAGACCTGCGTACCGTATGAATCCCACTGAGACCCAAGAGGTCCAAACCCAAGTCCAAGATTTGTTGGATAAGGGCTATATTCGAATTAGCTTAAGTCCTAGCGCTGTGCCTGTGTTATTAGTCCCTAAGAAAGATGGTTCATGGAGAATGTGTGTAGATTGTAGGGCTATTAACAACATCACTATTAAATATCGTCATCCTATTCCTAGATTAGATGATATGCTAGATGAGTTACATGGAGCTTCTATATTTTCTAAAATTGATCTTAGGAGTGGCTATCATCAAATTAGAATGAAAGAGGGTGATGAATGGAAAACAGCCTTTAAGACTAAGCTAGGCTTATATGAGTGGTTGGTTATGCCTTTTGGTTTAACTAATGCTCCTAGCACTTTTATGCGCTTAATGAATCATGTGCTTCGAGACTTCATTGGAAAATTTGTTGTAGTTTATTTTGATGATATTCTGGTTTATAGCAAGTCTTCTAATGAACATGAATCACATCTTAGAGAAGTGCTTAAAACACTAAGAATTGAACGCTTGTATGCTAATTTAAAGAAATGTGAGCTATGTAATGAACAAGTGTCTTTTCTTGGATTTGTAGTGAGTTCGAATGGACTGCGTGTCGATGAGGCTAAGATCAAGGCGATCCAAGAGTGGCCAACACCCACCAACATCGGCCATGTGCGCAGCTTCCAAGGATTGGCGAGCTTCTATCGTCGATTCGTGCGGGACTTCAGCACCATCTCGGCACCCCTCACTGAGCTCACGAAAAAGAGGAGTGAATTCACATGGGGAGTAGCTCAGGAGGAAGCATTCAACACACTTAAGGACAAGCTCACTCACGCACCTCTACTAGCTTTGCCGGACTTCTCTCAGCCCTTTGAAGTAGAGTGTGATGCTAGCGGAATTGGAATTGGTGGAGTCCTTATGCAGGGAGGTAAGCCTATTGCTTTCTTTTCTGAGAAGTTGAAAGGTGCTTGTCTTAATTACTCTACCTATGATAAGGAATTATATGCTTTGTTTAGAGTACTTAAGACATGGTCTCACTATTTATGGCCTAGCGAGTTTATCCTTAGGACTGATCATGAGTCTTTAAAACACTTTCAAAGCCAAGATAAACTTGATAGGAGACATGGTAGATGGATGGAATTCATTGAAACATTTCCTTATGTGATTAAGTATAAGAAAGGCAAGGACAATGTGGTTGCTGATGCATTATCTAGAAGGCATGCTTTAGGAGCTGATTTCGAGTCTAATGTGTTAGCTAGGAGACATGTTCTTTTAACCACTTTGGATTCTAGAGTCTTAGGCTTTGTTTACATAAAGGAATTGTATGAATCTGATTTGGATTTTGGTGATATCTTTCGAAAATGCTTAGAAAAGGGTCCTAATGACAGCTTTTATATACATGAAGGATTCTTATTTCGAAAAGATCAAGTGTGCATTCCTAGATGTTCTCTACGATTATTACTTGTTAGTGAAGCCCATAGTGGTGGATTAATGGGACATTTTGGTAGAGATAAGACATATAATACACTGAAATCACACTTTTATTGGCCACATATGCTTAGGGATGTAGAACATTGCCTTAAAAGATGCATAGATTGCATAAAAGCCAAAGCTAAGCTTATGCCCCATGGCCTTTATACACCACTGCCGACCCCCTCAGCCCCTTGGGAAGACATTTCCATGGATTTTATAGTTGGGTTGCCTAGAACTAAGAAGGGGAGAGATTCTATATTTGTAGTGGTTGATAGATTCTCTAAAATGGCTCATTTCATTGCATGTCATAAAACTGATGATGCTACTAACGTTGCTAATCTATTCTTTAGAGAAGTAGTTAGGTTGCATGGCGTGCCTAAAACCATTGTTAGTGATAGGGATGTGAAATTCTTAAGTCATTTTTGGCGAACCTTATGGAATAAATTGGGAACTAGATTGTTATTCTCTACTTCTAGCCACCCCCAAACTGATGGCCAAACTGAGGTGACTAATAGAACCCTTGCTACTGTCCTAAGAGCCATTATTAGGAAGAATTTGAAACTTTGGGAAGAAGCCTTACCTCATGTGGAATTTGCTTATAACAGAACCATGCATTCGGCTACTAAAATCAGTCCATTTGAATGTGTGTATGGTGTTAACCCACTAACCCCTTTTGATCTTACTCCATATCCTATGAGAGACAAACAATCATTTGAGGCAGGTAAGCATGTCGAGTTCATTAAGGAGCTGCATGAACGAACTCGTGAGAAGCTGAAGTTAAAGGCTGAATACAATGCTAACAAGGGACGTCGATTGGTCACATTTCAGCCTGGAGATCTTGTATGGGTGCACTTAAGGAAGGAACGGTTTCCAGAAGCCCGGAAGAACAAGCTGTCACCTCGTGGTGATGGACCATTCAAAGTCAAGAGGAGAGTGGGCGACAATGCCTACCAATTGGAGCTTCCTGGAGACATGGGCGTGAGCGCTACATTCAACGTCGCGGATCTAATCCCTTACTTTGCTGTGGATGAAGACTTGGATTCGTGGTCGAATCCTTTTCAAGAAGGGGAGGTTGATGCGGGACCATCTTCTACAGCTCCAGACACACCCATCATTCTTGGAGAAGGACCTATGACTCGAGCCCGAGCTAAGAAGCTTCAACGAGACTCATTCCTATTTGTGAGTCATGCTTTGTTCTCGAGCAAGGTTCAACTTCCCGAGCCTACATTGAAGACCTATATGTGCATAGGGATTCAAGATGAAGAGCCACCTTGAACATAAGGGCTGCCGAATTAGCCTAAGTGTTGGGGCTCCCACTTATTTCCATTTTTAGTATTAATTTTACTTAAGTTATTCTAGGAAACTTTAGGGTAATTTTATTAATTCCTTTAAGTTGTTATTTTATCTTCTTTTATCTATTTTAACCTAGAAAAACCGGCCAAGAACAGCCATGTAGGCTATATATGCCGTATGCCCTCATTAGAATCAGTTGGAACATTATTGAATGAAATTGCTTTCTCTTAAACGTGTGAAACACTTAGAGAGTTGTCGATTGAATAGAGCAGCGCTCTTCAATTGTCGAATTGATAATCTCAGCTTGGTTTGCTTTGCCGTTCATCAACTTCGCAAGACTTGGTGATCCTAGTATCCACAAGCCCCCTCCTTGTGCCTTCAAGTTGTCCGCTTGATTGTGTAGGGTTGTAGAGGCGGGTTGTGTAGTCATTGATATTGGTTCCTACCTTCTACGGAAGCCTGGGGTTTCTATCTTGTTCTACATAGATCGTTTCAGTCCTTATCAGGTCGAGTCTTTCAATTCTTGCTCGTAAATTTCGAGTCTTATTTTGTTTCTTGTTTAGTTCTTATTTGTTGTCGAAGATCGGACCATCACACGGCTAACCCCGTATCATATACACTATATAAACATGTTTGGGACACATTTGAGCGAAAACAACACAGTTTTGGGGGATCAAGAAAGGTGACGCCGATATGGTCGCTTTTGGTCCGAAAATTTCACGGAAAGCTTTTCGCACACATAGCTCCCATTATGACATATACACCATATAAACATGTTTGGAACACATTTGAGGGAAAACCACACAGTTTTGGTGGATAAAGAAAGGTGAAGCCGATATGGACACTTTTGGTCCGAAAATTTCACGGAAAGATTTTCGCGCACAAAGCTCTCGTTATGACATATACACTATATAAACATGTTTGGGACACATTTGAGCGAAAACAACACAGTTTTGGTGGATAAAGAAAGGTCACGCCGATATGGTCACTTTTGGTCCGAAAATATCACGGAAAGCTTTTCGCACACAAAGCTCACATTATGGATACACCATATAAAAATGTTTGGAACACATTTGAGGGAAAACCACACACTATTGGTGGATAAAGAAAGGTGAAGCCGATATGGTCACTTTTGGTCCGAAAATTTCACGGAAAGCTTTTCGCGCACAAAGCTCTCGTTATGACATATACACTATATAAACATGTTTGAGACACATTTGAGCGAAAACAACACAGTTTTGGTGGATAAAGAAAGGTGACGCCGATATGGTCACTTTTGGTCCGAAAATTTCACGGAAAGCTTTTCGCGCACAAAGCTCTCGTTATGACATATACACTATATAAACATGTTTGGGACACATTTGAGCGAAAACAACACAGTTTTGGGGGATCAAGAAAGGTGACGCCGATATGGTCGCTTTTGGTCTGAATATTTCACGGAAAGCTTTTCGCGCACAAATCTCCCATTATGACATATACACCATATAAACATGTTTGGGACACATTTGAGCGAAAACCACACAGTTTTGGTGGATAAAGAAAACTGACACCGATATGGTCACTTTTGGTCCGAAAATTTCACGGAAAGCTTTTCGCGCACAAAGCTCACATTATGACATATACACTATATAAACATGTTTGGGACACTTTTGAGCGAAAACCACACAGTTTTGGTGAATAAAGAAAGGTGACGCCGATATGGTCACTTTTGGTCCGAAAATTTCACGGAAAGCTTTTCGCGCACAAAGCTTCCTTTATGACATATACATCATATAAACATGTTTGGGACACATTTGAGCGAAACCACACAGTTTTGGTGCATAAAAAAAAGGTAACGCTGATATGGTCACTTTTGTTCCAAAAATTTCACGGAAAACTTTTCGCGCACAAAGCTCCCATTATCACCCATACACCATATAAACATGTTTGGGACACATTTGAGGGAAAACCACACAGAATTGGTGGATAAAGAAAGGTGACGCCGATATGGTCACTTTTGGTCCGAAAATTTCACGGAAAGCTTTTCGCGCACAAAGCTCCCATTATGACATATACACCATATAAACATGTTTGGGACACTTTTGAGCGAAAACCACACAGTTTTGGTGTATAAAGAAAGGTGACGCCGATATGGTCACTTTTGGTCCGAAAATTTCACGGAAAGCTTTTCGCGCACAAAGCTCCCATTATGACATATACACCATATAAACATGTTTGGGACACATTTGATCGAAAACCACACAGTTTTGGTGGATAAAGAAAGGTGAAGCCGATATGGTCACTTTTGGTCCGAAAATTTCACGGAAAGCTTTTCGCGCACAAAGCTTCCTTTATGACATATACATCATATAAACATGTTTGGGACACATTTGAGCGAAACCACACAGTTTTGGTGCATAAAAAAAAGGTAACGCTGATATGGTCACTTTTGTTCCAAAAATTTCACGGAAAACTTTTCGCGCACAAAGCTCCCATTATCACCCATACACCATATAAACATGTTTGGGACACATTTGAGGGAAACGCACACAGAATTGGTGGATAAAGAAAGGTGACGCCGATATGGTCACTTTTGGTCCGAAAATTTCACGGAAAGCTTTTCTCGCACAAAGCTCCCATTATGACATATACACCATATAAACATGTTTGGGACACTTTTGAGCGAAAACCACACAGTTTTGGTGAATAAAGAAAGGTGACGCCGATATGGTCACTTTTGGTCCGAAAATTTCACGGAAAGCTTTTCGCGCATGAAGCTCCCATTATGACATATACACAATATAAACATGTTTGGAACACATTTTAGCAAAAACCACACAGTTTTGGTGGATAAAGAAAGGTGAAGCCGATATGGTCACTTTTGGTCCGAAAATTTCACGGAAACTTTTCGCGCACAAATCTCCCATTATGACATATACACCATATAAACATGTTTGGGACTCATTTGAGCGAAAACCACACAGTTTTGGTGGATAATGAAAACTGACACCGGTATGGTCACTTTTGGTCCGAAAATTTCACGGAAAGCTTTTCGCGCACAAAGCTCCCATTATGACATATACACCATATAAATATGTTTGGGACACATTTGAGCGAAAACCAAAAAGTTTTGTTGCATAAAAAAAAGGTAACGCCGATATGGTCACTTTTGTTCTAAAAATTTCACGGAAAACTTTTCGCGCACAAAGCTCCCATTATGACCCATACACCATATAAAAATGTTTGGGACACATTTGAGCGAAAACCACACAGTTTTGGTGGATAAAGAAAGGTGACGCCGATATGGTCACTTTTGGTCCAAAAATTTCACGGAAAGCTTTTCGCGCACAAAGCTCCCATTATGACATATACACCATATAAAAATGTTTGGGACACTTTTGAGCGAAAACCACACAGTTTTGGTGAATAAAGAAAGGTGACGCCGATATGGTCACTTTTGGTCCGAAAATTTCACGGAAAGCTTTTCGCACACAAAGCTCCCATTATGACATATACACCATATAAACATGTTTGGAACACATTTGAGGGAAAACCACACAGTTTTGGTGGATAAAGAAAGGTGAAGCCGATATGGACACTTTTGGTCCGAAAATTTCACGGAAAGATTTTCGCGCACAAAGCTCTCGTTATGACATATACACTATATAAACATGTTTGGGACACATATGAGCGAAAACAACACAGTTTTGGTGGATAAAGAAAGGTCACGCCGATATGGTCACTTTTGGTCCGAAAATATCACGGAAAGCTTTTCGCACACAAAGCTCACATTATGACATATACACCATATAAAAATGTTTGGAACACATTTGAGGGAAAACCACACACTTTTGGTGGATAAAGAAAGGTGAAGCCGATATGGTCACTTTTGGTCCGAAAATTTCACGGAAAGCTTGTCGCGCACAAAGCTCTCGTTATGACATATACACTATATAAACATGTTTGAGACACATTTGAGCGAAAACAACACAGTTTTGGTGGATAAAGAAAGGTGACACCGATATGGTCAATTTTGGTCCGAAAATTTCACGGAAAGCTTTTCGTGCACAAAGCTCTCGTTATGACATATACACTATATAAACATGTTTGGGACACATTTGAGCGAAAACAACACAGTTTTGGGGGATCAAGAAAGGTGACGCCGATATGGTCGCTTTTGGTCCGAAAATTTCACGGAAAGCTTTTCGCACACAAAGCTCCCATTATGACATATACACCATATAAACATGTTTGGAACACATTTGAGGGAAAACCACACAGTTTTGGTGGATAAAGAAAGGTGAAGCCGATATGGACACTTTTGGTCCGAAAATTTCACGGAAAGATTTTCGCGCACAAAGCTCTCGTTATGACATATACACTATATAAACATGTTTGGGACACATTTGAGCGAAAACAACACAGTTTTGGTGGATAAAGAAAGGTCACGCCGATATGGTCACTTTTGGTCCGAAAATATCACGGAAAGCTTTTCGCACACAAAGCTCACATTATGACATATACACCATATAAAAATGTTTGGAACACATTTGAGGGAAAACCACACACTTTTGGTGGATAAAGAAAGGTGAAGCCGATATGGTCACTTTTGGTCCGAAAATTTCACGGAAAGCTTTTCGCGCACAAAGCCCTCGTTATGACATATACACTATATAAACATGTTTGGGACACATTTGAGCGAAAACAACACAGTTTTGGGGGATCAAGAAAGGTGACGCCGATATGGTCGCTTTTGGTCTGAATATTTCACGGAAAGCTTTTCGCGCACAAATCTCCCATTATGACATATACACCATATAAACATGTTTGGGACACATTTGAGCGAAAACCACACAGTTTTGGTGGATAAAGAAAACTGACACCGATATTGTCACTTTTGGTCCGAAAATTTCACGGAAAGCTTTTCGCGCACAAAGCTCACATTATGACATATACACTATATAAACATGTTTGGGACACTTTTGAGCGAAAACCACACAGTTTTGGTGAATAAAGAAAGGTGACGCCGATATGGTCACTTTTGGTCCGAAAATTTCACGGAAAGCTTTTCGCGCACAAAGCTTCCTTTATGACATATACATCATATAAACATGTTTGGGACACATTTGAGCGAAACCACATAGTTTTGGTGCATAAAAAAAAGGTAACACTGATATGGTCACTTTTGTTCCAAAAATTTCACGGAAAACTTTTCGCGCACAAAGCTCCCATTATCACCCATACACCATATAAACATGTTTGGGACACATTTGAGGGAAAACCACACAGAATTGGTGGATAAAGAAAGGTGACGCCGATATGGTCACTTTTGGTCCGAAAATTTCACGGAAAGCTTTTCGCGCACAAAGCTCCCATTATGACATATACACCATATAAACATGTTTGGGACACTTTTGAGCGAAAACCACACAGTTTTGGTGAATAAAGAAAGGTGACGCCGATATGGTCACTTTTGGTCCGAAAATTTCACGGAAAGCTTTTCGCGCACAAAGCTCCCATTATGACATATACACCATATAAACATGTTTGGGACACATTTGATCGAAAACCACACAGTTTTGGTGGATAAAGAAAGGTGAAGCCGATATGGTCACTTTTGGTCCGAAAATTTCAAGGAAAGCTTTTCGCGCACGAAGCTCCCATTATGACATATACACCATATAAACATGTTTGGGACAAATTTGAGTGAAAACCACACATTTTTGGTGGATAAAGAAAGGTGACGCCGATATGGTCACTTTTGGTCCGAAAATTTCACAGAAAGCTTTTCGCGCACAAAGCTCCCATTATGACCCATACACCATATAAACATGTTTGGGACACATTTGAGCGAAAACCACACAGTTTTGGTGGATAAAGAAAGGTGACGCCGATATGGTCACTTTTGTTCCGAAAATTTCACGGAAAGTTTTTCGCACACAAAGCTCCCATTATGACATATACACCATATGAACATGTTTGGGACACTTTAGAGCGAAAACCACACAGTTTTGGTAAATAAAGAAAGGTGACGCCGATATGGTCACTTTTGGTCCGAAAATTTCACGGAAAGCTTTTCGCACACAAAGCTCCCATTATGACATATACACCATATGAACATGTTTGGAACACATTTGAGCGAAAACCACACAGTTTTGGTCGATAAAGAAAGGTGACGCCGATATGGTCACTTTTGGTCTGAATATTTCACGGAAAGCTTTCCGCGCACAAAGCTCCCATTATGATATATACACCATATAAACATGTTTGGGACACATTTGAGCAAAAACCACACAGTTTTGGTGGATAAAGAAAGGTGAAGCCGATATGGTCACTTTTGGTCCGAAAATTTCACGGAAAGTTTTTCGCGCACAAAGCTCCCTTTATGACATATACACCATATAAACATGTTTGGGACACATTTGAGCGAAACCACACAGTTTTGGTGCATAAAAAAAAAGGTAACGCCGATATGGTCACTTTTGTTCCAAATATTTCACGGAAAACTTTTCGCGCACAAAGCTCACATTATGACATATACACCATATAAACATGTTTGGGACACTTTTGAGTGAAAACCACACAGTTTTGGTGAATAAAGAAAGGTGACGCCGATATGGTCACTTTTGGTCCGAAAATTTCACGGAAAGCATTTCGTGCACAATGCTCCCATTATGACATATACACCATATAAACATGTTTGGAACATATTTGAAGGAAAACCATACAGTTTTGGTAGATAAAGAAAGGTGACGCCGATATGGTCACTTTTGGTCCGAAAATTTCACGGAAAGCTTTTCGCTCATCAAGCTCCCATTATGACATATACACCATATAAACATGTTTGGGACACATTTGAGCGAAAACCACACAGTTTTTGTGGATAAAGAAAGGTGACGACGATATGGTCACTTTTGGTTCGAAAATTTCACGGAAAGCTTTTTGCGCACAAAGCTCCCATTATGACATATACACCATACAAACATGTTTGGTACACATTTGAGCGAAAACCACACAGTTTTGGTGGATAAAG
The DNA here is from genome assembly GCA_963922045.1 of Persicaria maculosa. Taxonomy (NCBI): domain Eukaryota; kingdom Viridiplantae; phylum Streptophyta; class Magnoliopsida; order Caryophyllales; family Polygonaceae; genus Persicaria; species Persicaria maculosa. Next base: position 43,681,494 of record OY998267.1, read on the forward strand.
AAGAGTGACGCCGATATGGTCACTTTTAATCCGAAAATTTCACGGAAAGCTTTTAGCGCACAAAGCTCCCATTATGACATATACACCATATGTGTGATGTTCAGGACACATTTGAGCAAAAACCCCACAGTTTTGGTGGATAAAGAAAGGTGATGCCGATATGGTCACTTTTGGTCCAAAAATTTCACGGAAAGCTTTTCGCGCACAAAGCTCCCATTATAACATATACACCATATAAACATGTTTGGAACACATTTGAGGGAAAACCACATAGTTTTGGTGGATAAAGAAAGGTGACGCCGATTTGGTCACTTTTGTTCCAAAAATTTCACGGAAATCTTTTCGCGCACAAAGCTCCCATTATGACATATACACCATATAAATATGTTTGGGACACATTTGAGCGAAAACCACACAGTTTTGGTGGATAAAGAAAGGTGACGCCGATATGTTTACTTTTGGTCCGAAAATTTCACGCAAAGCTTTTCGCACACAAAGCTCCCATTATGACATATACACCATATAAACATGTTTGGGACACATTTCAGCGAAAACCACATAGTGTCGGTGGATAAAGAAAGCTCCCATTATCCACTAAAACAGTGTGGTTTTCGCTCAAATGTGTCCCAAACATGTTTATATAGTGTATATGTCATAATGGGAGCTTTGTGCGCGAAAAGCTTTGCGTGAAATTTTCGGACCAAAAGTAAACATATCGGCGTCACCTTTCTTTATCCACCAAAACTGTGTGGTTTTCGCTCAAATGTGTCCCAAACATATTTATATGGTGTATATGTCATAATGGGAGCTTTGTGCGCGAAAAGATTTCCGTGAAATTTTTGGAACAAAAGTGACCAAATCGGCGTCACCTTTCTTTATCCACCAAAACTATGTGGTTTTCCCTCAAATGTGTTCCAAACATGTTTATATGGTGTATATGTTATAATGGGAGCTTTGTGCGCGAAAAGCTTTCCGTGAAATTTTTGGACCAAAAGTGACCATATCGGCATCACCTTTCTTTATCCACCAAAACTGTGGGGTTTTTGCTCAAATGTGTCCTGAACATCACACATATGGTGTATATGTCATAATGGGAGCTTTGTGCGCTAAAAGCTTTCCGTGAAATTTTCGGATTAAAAGTGACCATATCGGCGTCACTCTTCTTTATCCACCAAAACTGTGTGGTTTTCGCTCAAATGTGTACCAAACATGTTTGTATGGTGTATATGTCATAATGGGAGCTTTGTGCGCAAAAAGCTTTCCGTGAAATTTTCGGACCAAAAGTGACCATATCGGCGTCACCTTTCTTTATCCACCAAAACTATGTGGTTTTCCCTCAAATGTGTTCCAAACATGTTTGTATGGTGTATATGTTATAATGGGAGCTTTGTGCGCGAAAAGCTTTCCGTGAAATTTTTGGACCAAAAGTGACCATATCGGCATCACCTTTCTTTATCCACCAAAACTGTGTGGTTTTCACTCAAATGTGTTCCAAACATGTTTATATGGTGTATATGTCAAAATGGTAGCTTTGTGTGCGAAAAGCTTTCCGTGAAATTTTCGGACCAAAAGTGACCATATCGGCGTTACCTTTTTTTTATGCACCAAAACTGTGTGGTTTCGCTCAAATGTGTCCCAAACATGTTTATATGGTGTAAATGTCATAAAGGGAGCTTTGTGCGCGAAAAGCTTTCCGTGAAATTTTCGGACCAAAAGTGACCATATCGGTTTCACCTTTCTTTATCCACCAAAACTGTGTGGTTTTCGCTAAAATGTGTTCCAAACATGTTTATATGGTGTATATGTCATAAAGAGAGCTTTGTGCGCGAAAAGCTTTCTGTGAAATTTTCGGACCAAAAGTGACCATATCGGCGTCACCTTTCTTTATCCACCAAAACTGTGTGGTTTTCGCTCAAATGTGTTCCAAACATGTTTATATGGTGTATATGTCATAATGTGAGCTTTGTGCGCGAAAAGCTTTCCGTGAAATTTTCGGACCAAAAGTGACCATATCGGCGTCACCTTTCTTTATCCACCAAAACTGTGTGGTTTTCCCTCAAATGTGTCCCAAACATGTTTATATGGTGTATGGGTCATAATGGGAGCTTTGTGCGCGAAAAGTTTTCCGTGAAATTTTTGGAACAAAAGTGACCATATCGGCGTTACCTTTTTTTTATGCACCAAAACTGTGTGGTTTCGCTCAAATGTGTCCCAAACATGTTTATATGGTGTATATGTCATAAAGGGAGCTTTGTGCGCGAAAAGCTTTCCGTGAAATTTTCGGACCAAAAGTGACCATATCGGTTTCACCTTTCTTTATCCACCAAAACTGTGTGGTTTTTGCTCAAATGTGTCCCAAACATGTTTATATGGTGTATATGTCATAATGGGAGCTTTGTGCGCGAAAAGCTTTTCGTGAAATATTCAAACCAAAAGTGACCATATCGGCGTCACCTTTCTTTATCCACCAAAACTGTGTGGTTTTCGCTCAAATGTGTTCCAAACATGTTTATATGGTGTATATGTCATAATGGGAGCTTTGTGCGCGAAAAGCTTTCCGTGAAATTTTCGGACCAAAAGTGACCATATCGGCGTCACCTTTCTTTATTCACCAAAACTGTGTGGTTTTTGCTCAAAAGTGTCCCAAACATGTTTATATGGTGTATATGTCATAATGGGAGCTTTGTTCGCGAAAAGCTTTCCGTGAAATTTTCGGACCATAAGTGACCATATCGGCTTCACCTTTCTTTATCCACCAAAACTGTGTGGTTTTCCCTCAAATGTGTTCCAAACATGTTTATATGGTGATATGTCATAATGGGAGCTTTGTGCGCGAAAAGCTTTCCGTGAAATTTTCGGACCAAAAGTGACCATATCGGCGTCACCTTTCTTTATCCATCAAAACTGTGTGGTTTTCGCTCAAGTGTGTCCCAAACATGTTTATATGGTGTATGGGTCATAATGGGAGCTTTGTGCGCGAAAAGTTTTCCGTGAAATTTTTGGAACAAAAGTGACCATATCGGCGTTACCTTTTTTTTATGCACAAAACTGTGTGGTTTTCGCTCAAATGTGTCCCAAACATGTTTATATGGTGTATATGTCATAATGGGAGTTTTGTGCGCGAAAAGCTTTCCGTGAAATTTTCGGACCAAAAGTGACCATATCGGTGTCAGTTTTCTTTATCCAACAAAACTGTGTGGTTTTCGCACAAATGTGTCCCAAACATGTTTCTATGGTGTATATGTCATAATGGGAGATTTGTGCGCGAAAAGTTTCCGTGAAATTTTCGGACCAAAAGTGACCATATCGGCGTCACCTTTCTTTATCCACCAAAACTGTGTGGTTTTCGCTCAAATTTGTCCCAAACATGTTTATATGGTGTATATGTCATAAAGAGAGCTTTGTGCGCGAAAAGCTTTCTGTAAAATTTTCGGACCAAAAGTGACCATATCGGCGTCACCTTTCTTTATCCACCAAAACTGTGTGGTTTTCGCTCAAATGTGTCCCAAACATGTTTATATGCAGTATAGGTCATAATGGGAGCTTTATGTGCGAAAAGCTTTCCGTGAAATTTTCGAACCAAAAGTGACCATATCGGCGTCACCTTTCTCTATCCACCAAAACTGTGTGGTTTTCGCTCAAATGTGTCCCAAACATGTTTATTTGGTGTATATGTCGTAACGGGAGCTTGGTGAGCGAAAAGCTTTCCGTGAAATTTTCGGACCAATAGTGACCATATCGGCATCACCCATCTTTATCTACCAAAACGGTGTGGTTTTCGCTCAAAAGTGTCCCAAACATGTTTATATGGTATATATGTCATAATGGGAGCTTTGTGCGCGAAAAGCTTTCCGTGAAATTTTCGGACCAAAAGTGACCATATTGACGTCACCTTTCTTTATTCACCAAAACTGTGTGGTTTTCACTCAAAAGTGTCCCTAACATGTATATATGGTGTATATGTCATAATGTGAGCTTTGTGCGCGAAAAGCTTTCCGTGAAATTTTCGGACCAAAAGTGACCATATCGGCGTCACCCATCTTTATCTACCAAAACGGTGTGGTTTTCGCTCAAAAGTGTCCAAAACATGTTTATATGGTGTATATGTCACAATGGGAGCTTTGTGCGCGAAAAGCTTTCCGTGAAATTTCGGACCAAAAGTGACCATATCGGCATCACCTTTCTTTATCCACCGAAACTGTTTGGTTTTCGCTCAAATGTGTCCCAAACATGTTTATATGGTGTATATGTCATAATGGGAGCTTTGTGCGCGAAAAGCTTTCCGTGAAATTTTCGAACCAAAAATGACCATATCGTCGTCACCTTTCTTTATCCACGAAAACTGTGTGGTTTTCGCTCAAATGTGTCCCAAACATGTTTATATGGTGTATATGTCATAATGGGAGCTTGATGAGCGAAAAGCTTTCCGTGAAATTTTCGGACCAAAAGTGACCATATCGGCGTCACCTTTCTTTATCCACCAAAACTGTGTGGTTTTCGCTCAAATGTTTCCCAAACATGTTTATATGCAGTTTAGGTCATAATGGGAGCTTTATGTGCGAAAAGCTTTCCGTGAAATTTTCGAACCAAAAGTGACCATATCGGCGTCACCTTTCTTTATCCACCAAAACTGTGTGGTTTTCGCTCAAATGTGTCCCAAACATTTTTATTTGGTGTATATGTCATAATGGGAGCTTGGTGAGCGAAAAGCTTTCCGTGAAATTTTCGGACCAAAAGTGACCATATCGGCGTCACCCATCTTTATCTACCAAAACGGTGTGGTTTTCGCTCAAAAGTGTCCCAAACATGTTTATATGGTATATATGTCATAATGGGAGCTTTGTGCGCGAAAAGCTTTCCGTGAAATTTTCGGACCAAAAGTGACCATATCGACGTCACCTTTCTTTATTCACCAAAACTGTGTGGTTTTCACTCAAAAGTGTCCCTAACATGTATATATGGTGTATATGTCATAATGTGAGCTTTGTGCGCGAAAAGCTTTCCGTGAAATTTTCGGACCAAAAGTGACCATATCGGCGTCACCCATCTTTATCTACCAAAACGGTGTGGTTTTCGCTCAAAAGTGTCCCAAACATGTTTATATGGTGTATATGTCATAATGGGAGCTTTGTGCGCGAAAAGCTTTCCGTGAAATTTTCGGACCAAAAGTGACCATATCGGCGTCACCTTTCTTTATCCACCGAAACTGTTTGGTTTTCGCTCAAATGTGTCCCAAACATGTTTATATGGTGTATATGTCATAATGGGAGCTTTGTGCGCGAAAAGCTTTCCGTGAAATTTTCGAACCAAAAGTGACCATATCGTCGTCACCTTTCTTTATCCACGAAAACTGTGTGGTTTTCGCTCAAATGTGTCCCAAACATGTTTATATGGTGTATATGTCATAATGGGAGCTTGATGAGCGAAAAGCTTTCCGTGAAATTTTCGGACCAAAAGTGACCATATCGGCGTCACCTTTCTTTATCTACCAAAACTGTGTGGTTTTCCCTCAAATGTGTTCCAAACATGTTTATATGGTGTATATGTCATAATGGGAGCTTTGTGCGCGAAAAGCTTTCCGTGATATTTTCGGACCAAAAGTGACCATATCGGCGTCAACTTTCTTTATTCACCAAAACTGTGTGGTTTTCACTCAAAAGTGTCCCAAACATGTTTATATGGTGTATATGTCATAATGTGAGCTTTGTGCGCGAAAAGCTTTCCGTGAAATTTTCGGACCAAAAGTGACCATATCGGCGTCACCTTTCTTTATCCACCAAAACTGTGTGGTTTTCGCTCAAATGTGTCCCAAACTTGTTTATATGCAGTATAGGTGATAATAGGAGCTTTGTGTGCGAAAAGCTTTCCGTGAAATTTTCGTACCAAAAGTGACCATATCGGCGCCACCTTTCTTTATCCACCAAAACTGTGTGGTTTTCGCTCAAATGTGTCCCAAACATGTTTATATGGTGTATATGTCATAATGGGAGCTTTGTGCGCGAAAAGCTTTCCGTGAAATTTTTGGAACAAAAGTGACCATATCGGCGTCACCTTTCTTTATCCAACAAAACTGTGTGGTTTTCGCTCAAATGTGTTCCAAACATGTTTATATGGTATATATGTCATAAGGGGAGCTTTGTGCGCGAAAAGCTTTCTGTGAAATTTTCGGACCAAAAGTGACCATATCGGCGTCACCTTTCTTTATCCACCGTAACTGTCTGGTTTTCGCTCAAGTGTGTCCCAAACATGTTCATATAGTGTATATGTCATAATGGGAGCTTCGTGCACGAAAAGCTTTCCGTGAAATTTTCGGACCAAAAGTGACCATATCGGCGTCACCTTTCTTTATCCACCGAAACTGTGTGGTTTTTGCTCAAATGTGTCCCAAACATGTTTATATGATGTATATGTCATAATGTGAGCTTTGTGCGCGAAAAGCTCCCCGTGAAATTTTCGGATTAAAAGTGACCATATCGGCGTCACCTTTCTTTATCCACCAAAACTGTGTGGTTTTCGCTCAAATGTGTCCCAAACATGTTTATATGCAATATAGGTCATAATAGGAGCTTTGTGTGCGAAAAGCTTTCCGTGAAATTTTCGTACCAAAAGTGACCATTTCGGCGCCACCTTTCTTTATCCACCAAAACTGTGTGGTTTTCGCTCAAATGTGTCCCAAACATGTTTATATGGTGTATATGTCATAATGAGAGCTTTGTGCGCGAAAAGCTTTCCGTGAAATTTTCGGACCAAAAGTGACCATATCGGCGTCACCTTTCTTTATCCACCGAAACTGTGTGGTTTTCGCTCAAGTGTGTCCCAAACATGTTTATATAGTGTATATGTCATAATGGGAGCTTCGTGCACGAAAAGCTTTCCGTGAAATTTTCGGATTAAAAGTGACCATATCAGCGTCACCTTTCTTTATCTACCAAAACTGTGGGGTTTTCAATCAAATGTGTCCCAAACATATTTATATGCAGTATATGTCATAATGGGAGCTTTGTGCGCGAAAAACTTTCCGTGAAATTTTTGGAACAAAAGTGACCATATCGGCGTCACCTTTCTTTATCCAACAAAACTGTGTGGTTTTCGCTCAAATGTGTCCCAAACATGTTTATATAGTGTATATGTCATAATGGGAGCTTCGTGCACGAAAAGCTTTCCGTGAAATTTTCGGACCAAAAGTGACCATATCGGCGTCACCTTTCTTTATCCACCAAAACTGTGTGGTTTTCGCTCAAATGTGTCCCAAACATGTTTATATGGTGTATATGTCATAATGGGAGCTTTGTGCGCGAAAAGCTTTCCGTGAAATTTTTGGACCAAAAGTGACCATATCGGCGTCACCTTTCTTTATCCACCAAAACTGCGTGGTTTTCGCTCAAATGTGTTCCAAACATGTTTATATGGTGTATATGTCATAAGGGGAGCTTTGTGCACGAAAAGCTTTCCGTGAAATTTTCGGATTAAAAGTGACCATATCGGCGTCACCTTTCTTCATCTACCAAAACTGTGGGGTTTTCGCTCAAATGTGTCCCAAATATATTTATATGCAGTATAGGTCATAATGGGAGCTTTGTGCGCGAAAAGCTTTCCGTGAAATTTTCGGGCCAAAAGTGACCATATCTGCGTCACCTTTCTTTATCCACCAAAACTGTGTGGTTTTCGCTTAAATATGTCCCAAACATGTTTATATGCAGTATAGGTCATAATAAGAGCTTTGTGTGCGAAAAGCTTTCCTTGAAATTTTCGTACCAAAAGTGACCATATCGGCGCCACTTTTCTTTATCCACCAAAACTGTGTGGTTTTCGCTCAAATGTGTCCCAAACATGTTTATATGGTGTATATGTCATAATGAGAGCTTTGTGCGCGAAAAGCTTTCCGTGAAATTTTCGGACCAAAAGTGACCATATCGGTGTCACCTTTATTTATCCACCGAAACTGTGTGGTTTTCGCTCAAATGTGTCCCAAACATGTTTATATGGTGTATATGTCATAATGAGAGCTTTGTGCGCGAAAAGCTTTCCGTGAAATTTTCGGACCAAAAGTGACCATATCGGTGTCACCTTTCTTTATCCACCGAAACTGTGTGGTTTTCGATCAAATGTGTCCCAAACATGTTTATATGATGTATATGTCATAATGTGAGATTTGTGCGCGAAAAGCTCCCCGTGAAATTTTCGGATTAAAAGTGACCATATCGGCGTCACCTTTCTTTATCCACCAAAACTGTGTGGTTTTCGCTCAAATGTGTCCCAAACATGTTTATATGATGTATATGTCATAATGTGAGCTTTGTGCGCGAAAAGCTCCCCGTGAAATTTTCGGATTAAAAGTGACCATATCGGCGTCACCTTTCTTTATCCACCAAAACTGTGTGGTTTTCGCTCAAATGTGTCCCAAACATGTTTATATGCAATATAGGTCATAATAGGAGCTTTGTGTGCGAAAAGCTTTCCGTGAAATTTTCGTACCAAAAGTGACCATATCGGCGCCACCTTTCTTTATCCACCAAAACTGTGTGGTTTTCGCTCAAATGTGTCCCAAACATGTTTATATGGTGTATATGTCATAATGAGAGCTTTGTGCGCGAAAAGCTTTCCGTGAAATTTTCGGACCAAAAGTGACCATATCGGCGTCACCTTTCTTTATCCACCGAAACTGTGTGGTTTTCGCTCAAGTGTGTCCCAAACATGTTTATATAGTGTATATGTCATAATGGGAGCTTCGTGCACGAAAAGCTTTCCGTGAAATTTTCGGATTAAAAGTGACCATATCAGCGTCACCTTTCTTTATCTACCAAAACTGTGGGGTTTTCAATCAAATGTGTCCCAAACATATTTATATGCAGTATATGTCATAATGGGAGCTTTGTGCGCGAAAAGCTTTCCGTGAAATTTTTGGAACAAAAGTGACCATATCGGCGTCACCTTTCTTTATCCAACAAAACTGTGTGGTTTTCGCTCAAATGTGTCCCAAACATGTATATATGGTTTATATGTCATAATGGGAGCTTTGTGCGCGAAAAGCTTTCCGTGAAATTTTCGGACCAAAAGAGACCATATCGGCGTCACCTTTCTTTATCCACTAAAACTTTGTGGTTTTCGCTCAAATGTGTCCCAAACATGTTTATATGGTTTATTTAATGGGAGCTTTGTGCGCGAAAAGCTTTCCGTGAAATTTTTGGAACAAAAGAGACCATATCGGCGTCACCTTTCTTTATCCACCAAAACTGTGTGGTTTTCGCTCAAATGTGTCCCAAACATGTTTATATGCAGTATAGGTCATAATGGGAGCTTTGTGTGCGAAAAGCTTTTCGAGAAATTTTCGGACCAAAAGTGACCATATCGGCGTCGCCTTTCTTTATCCACCAAAACTGTGTGGTTTTCACTCAAATGTGTCTTAAACATGTTTATATAGTGTATATGTCATAATGGGAGCTTCGTGCACGAAAAGCTTTCCGTGAAATTTTCGGATTAAAAGTGACCATATCGGCGTCACCTTTCTTTATCTACCAAAACTGTGGGGTTTTCAATCAAATGTGTCCCAAACATAGTTATATGCAGTATAGGTCATAATGGGAGCTTTGTGCGCGAAAAGCTTTCCGTGAAATTTTCGGACTAAAAGTGACCATATCGGCGTCACCTTTCTTTATCCACCGAAACTGTGGGGTTTTCGCTCAAAAGTGTCCCAAACATGTTTATATGCAGTATAGGTCATAATGGGAGCTTTGTGTGCGAAAAGCTTTCCGTGAAATTTTCTGACCAAAAGTGACCATATCGGCGTCACCTTTCTTTATCCACCAAAACTGTGTGGTTTTCGCTCAAATGTGTCCCAAACATGTTTATATGGTTTATATGTCATAATGGGAGCTTTGTGCGTGAAAAGCTTTCCGTGAAATTTTCGGAACAAAAGAGACCATATCGGCGTCACCTTTCTTTATCCACCAAAACTCTGTGGTTTTCGCTAAAATGTGTCCCAAAAATGTTTATATGGTTTATATGTCATAATGGGAGCTTTGTACGTGAAAAGCTTTCCGTGAAATTTTTGGAACAAAAGAGACCATATCGGCGTCACCTTTCTTTATCCACCAAAACTGTGTGGTTTTCACTCAAATATGTCCCAAACATGTTTATATGGAGTATACGTCATAATGGGAGCTTTGTGCGCGAAAAGCTTTCCGTGAAATTTTCGGACCAAAAGTTACCATATCGGCGTCACCTTTCTTTATCCACCAAAACTGTGTGGTTTTCACTCAAATATGTCCCAAACATGTTTATATGGAGTATACGTTATAATGGGAGCTTTGTGCGCGAAAAGCTTTCCATGAAATTTTCGGACCAAAATTGACCATATCGGCGTCACCTTTCTTTATCCACCGAAACTGTGTGGTTTTCGCTCAAATGTGTCTCAAACATGTTTATATGGTGTATATGTCATAATGGGAGCTTTGTGCGCGAAAAGCTTTCCGTGAAATTTTCGGACCAAAAGTTACCATATCGGCGTCACCTTTCATTATCCACCAAAACTGAGTGGTATACGCTCAAATGTGTCCCAAACATGTTTATATGGTGTATATGTCATAAGGGGAACATTGTGCGCGAAAAGCTTTCCGTGAAATTTTCGGACCAAAAGTTACCATATCGGCGTCACCTTTCTTTATTCAACAAAACTGTGTGGTTTTCGCTCAAATGTGTTCCAAACATGTTTATATGGTGTATATGTCATAAGGGGACCTTTGTCCGCGAAAAGCTTTCCGTGAAATTTTTGGAACAAAAGTGACCATATCGGCGTCACCTTTCTTTATCCACCAAAACTGTGTGGTTTTCGCTCAAATGTGTCCCAAACATGTTTATATGGTGTATATGTCATAACGGGAGCTTTGTGCGCGAAAAGCTTTCTGAGAAATTTTCGGACCAAGAGTGACCATATCGGCATCACCTTTCTTTATCCACCGAAACTGTGTGGTTTTCGCTCAAATGTGTCCCAAACATGTTTATATGGTGTATAATGCATAATGGGAGCTTTGTGCGCGAAAAGCTTTCCGTGAAATTTTCGGATTAAAAGTGACCATATCGGCGTCACCTTTCTTTATCTACCAAAACTGTGGGGTTTTCGCTCAAATGTGTCCCAAACATATTTATATGCAGTATAGGTCATAATGGGAACTTTGTGCGCGAAAAGCTTTCCGTGAAATTTTCGGACCAAAAGAGACCATATCGGCGTCACCTTTCTTTATCCACTAAAACTTTGTGGTTTTCGCTCAAATGTGTCCCAAACATGTTTATATGGTTTATTTAATGGGAGCTTTGTGCGCGAAAAGCTTTCCGTGAAATTTTTGGAACAAAAGAGACCATATCGGCGTCACCTTTCTTTATCCACCAAAACTGTGTGGTTTTCGCTCAAATGTGTCCCAAACATGTTTATATGCAGTATAGGTCATAATGGGAGCTTTGTGTGCGAAAAGCTTTTCGAGAAATTTTCGGACCAAAAGTGACCATATCGGCGTCGCCTTTCTTTATCCACCAAAACTGTGTGGTTTTCACTCAAATGTGTCTTAAACATGTTTATATAGTGTATATGTCATAATGGGAGCTTCGTGCACGAAAAGCTTTCCGTGAAATTTTCGGATTAAAAGTGACCATATCGGCGTCACCTTTCTTTATCTACCAAAACTGTGGGGTTTTCAATCAAATGTGTCCCAAACATAGTTATATGCAGTATAGGTCATAATGGGAGCTTTGTGCGCGAAAAGCTTTCCGTGAAATTTTCGGACTAAAAGTGACCATATCGGCGTCACCTTTCTTTATCCACCGAAACTGTGGGGTTTTCGCTCAAAAGTGTCCCAAACATGTTTATATGCAGTATAGGTCATAATGGGAGCTTTGTGTGCGAAAAGCTTTCCGTGAAATTTTCTGACCAAAAGTGACCATATCGGCGTCACCTTTCTTTATCCACCAAAACTGTGTGGTTTTCGCTCAAATGTGTCCCAAACATGTTTATATGGTTTATATGTCATAATGGGAGCTTTGTGCGTGAAAAGCTTTCCGTGAAATTTTCGGAACAAAAGAGACCATATCAGCGTCACCTTTCTTTATCCACCAAAACTCTGTGGTTTTCGCTAAAATGTGTCCCAAAAATGTTTATATGGTTTATATGTCATAATGGGAGCTTTGTACGTGAAAAGCTTTCCGTGAAATTTTTGGAACAAAAGAGACCATATCGGCGTCACCTTTCTTTATCCACCAAAACTGTGTGGTTTTCACTCAAATATGTCCCAAACATGTTTATATGGAGTATACGTCATAATGGGAGCTTTGTGCGCGAAAAGCTTTCCGTGAAATTTTCGGACCAAAAGTTACCATATCGGCGTCACCTTTCTTTATCCACCAAAACTGTGTGGTTTTCACTCAAATATGTCCCAAACATGTTTATATGGAGTATACGTTATAATGGGAGCTTTGTGCGCGAAAAGCTTTCCGTGAAATTTTCGGACCAAAATTGACCATATCGGCGTCACCTTTCTTTATCCACCGAAACTGTGTGGTTTTCGCTCAAATGTGTCTCAAACATGTTTATATGGTGTATATGTCATAATGGGAGCTTTGTGCGCGAAAAGCTTTCCGTGAAATTTTCGGACCAAAAGTTACCATATCGGCGTCACCTTTCATTATCCACCAAAACTGAGTGGTATACGCTCAAATGTGTCCCAAACATGTTTATATGGTGTATATGTCATAAGGGGAACATTGTGCGCGAAAAGCTTTCCGTGAAATTTTCGGACCAAAAGTTACCATATCGGCGTCACCTTTCTTTATTCAACAAAACTGTGTGGTTTTCGCTCAAATGTGTTCCAAACATGTTTATATGGTGTATATGTCATAAGGGGACCTTTGTCCGCGAAAAGCTTTCCGTGAAATTTTTGGAACAAAAGTGACCATATCGGCGTCACCTTTCTTTATCCACCAAAACTGTGTGGTTTTCGCTCAAATGTGTCCCAAACATGTTTATATGGTGTATATGTCATAACGGGAGCTTTGTGCGCGAAAAGCTTTCTGAGAAATTTTCGGACCAAGAGTGACCATATCGGCATCACCTTTCTTTATCCACCGAAACTGTGTGGTTTTCGCTCAAATGTGTCCCAAACATGTTTATATGGTGTATAATGCATAATGGGAGCTTTGTGCGCGAAAAGCTTTCCGTGAAATTTTCGGATTAAAAGTGACCATATCGGCGTCACCTTTCTTTATCTACCAAAACTGTGGGGTTTTCGCTCAAATGTGTCCCAAACATATTTATATGCAGTATAGGTCATAATGGGAACTTTGTGCGCGAAAAGCTTTCCGTGAAATTTTCGGACCAAAAGTGACAATATCGGCGTCACCTTTCTTTATCCACCAAAACTGTGTGGTTTTCGCTCAAATGTGTCCCAAACATATTTATATGGTGTATAGGTCATAATGGGAACTTTGTGCACGAAAAGGTTTCCGTGAAATTTTCGGACCAAAAGTGACCATATCGGCGTCACCTTTCTTTATCCACCGAAACTGTGTGGTTTTCGCTCAAATGTGTCCCAAACATGTTTATATAGTGTATATGTCATAATGTGAGCTTTGTGCGCGAAAAGCTTTCCGTGAAATTTTCGGACCAAAAGTGACCATATCGGCGTCACCTTTCTTTATCCACCAAAACTGTGTGGTTTTCGCTCAAATGTGTCCCAAACATGTTTATATGGTGTATATGTCATAATGAGAGCTTTGTGCGCGAAAAGCTTTCCGTGAAATTTTCGGACCAAAAGTGACCATATCGGCGTCACGTTTCTTTATCCACCAAAACTGTGTGGTTTTCGCTCAAGTGTGTCCCAAACATGTTTATATGGTGTATATGTCATAATGGGGCTTTGTGCGCGAAAAGCTTTCCGTAATATTTTCGGACCAAAAGTGACCATATCGGCGTCACCTTTCTTTATCCACCAAAACTGTGTGGTTTTCGCTCAAATGTGTCCCAAACATGTTTATATGGTGTATATGTCATAACGGGAGCTTTGTGCGCGAAAAGCTTTCTGTGAAATTTTCGGACCAAGAGTGACCATATCGGCATCACCTTTCTTTATCCACCGAAACTGTGTGGTTTTCGCTCAAATGTGTCCCAAACATGTTTATATGGTGTATATGTCATAATGGGAGCTTTGTGCGCGAAAAGCTTTCCGTGAAATATTCGGATTAAAAGTGACCATATCGGCGTCACCTTTCTTTATCTACCAAAACTGTGGGGTTTTCGCTCAAATGTGTCCCTAACATATTTATATGCAGTATAGGTCATAATGGGAACTTTGTGCGCGAAAAACTTTCCGTGAAATTTTCGGACCAAAAGTGACCATATCGGCGTCACCTTTCTTTATCCACCAAAACTGTGTGGTTTTCGCTCAAATGTGTCCAAAACTTGTTTATATGGAGTATAGGTCATAATGAGAGCTTTGTGCGCGAAAAGCTTTCCGTGAAATTTTCGGACCAAAAGTGACCATATCGGCGTCACGTTTCTTTATCCACCAAAACTGTGTGGTTTTCGCTCAAATGTGTCCCAAACATGTTTATATGGTGTATATGTCATAATAGGAGCTTTGTGCGCGAAAAGCTTTCCGTGATATTTTCGGACCAAAAGTGACCATATCGGCGTCACCTTTCTTTATCCACCAAAACTGTGTGGTTTTCGCTCAAATGTGTCCCAAACATGTTTATATGGTGTATATGTCATAACGGGAGCTTTGTGCGCGAAAAGCTTTCTGTGAAATTTTCGGACCAAGAGTGACCATATCGGCGTCACCTTTCTTTATCCACCGAAACTGTGTGGTTTTCGCTCAAATGTGTCCCAAACATGTTTATATGGTGTATATGTCATAATGGGAGCTTTGTGCGCGAAAAGCTTTCCGTGAAATTTTCGGATTAAAAGTGACCATATCGGCGTCACCTTTCTTTATCTACCAAAACTGTGGGGTTTTCGCTCAAATGTGTCCCAAACATATTTATATGCAGTATAGGTCATAATGGGAACTTTGTGCGCGAAAAACTTTCCGTGAAATTTTCGGACCAAAAGTGACAATATCGGCGTCACCTTTCTTTATCCACCAAAACTGTGTGGTTTTCGCTCAAATGTGTCCCAAACATATTTATATGGTGTATAGGTCATAATGGGAACTTTGTGCGCGAAAAGCTTTCCGTGAAATTTTCGGACCTAAAGTGACCATATCGGCATCACCTTTCTTTATCCACAAAAACTGTGGTTTTCACTCAAATGTGTCCCAAACATGTTTATATGGTGTATATGTCATAATGGGGTTTGTGCGCGAAAAGCTTTCCGTGATATTTCGGACCAAAAGTGACCATATCGGCATCACCTTTCTTTATCCACCAAAACTGTGTGGTTTTCGCTCAAATGTGTCCCAAACATGTTTATATGGTGTATATGTCATAACGGGAGCTTTGTGCGCGAAAAGCATTCTGTGAAATTTTCGGACCAAGAGTGACCATATCGGCATCACCTTTCTTTATCCACCGAAACTGTGTGGTTTTCGCTCAAATGTGTCCCAAACATGTTTATATGGTGTATATGTCATAATGGGAGCTTTGTGCGCGAAAAGCTTTCCGTGAAATTTTCGGATTAAAAGTGACCATATCGGCGTCACCTTTCTTTATCTACCAAAACTGTGGGGTTTTCGCTCAAATGTGTCCCAAACATATTTATATGCAGTATAGGTCATAATGGGAACTTTGTGCGCGAAAAACTTTCCGTGAAATTTTCGGACCAAAAGTGACCATATCGGCGTCACCTTTCTTTATCCACCAAAACTGTGTGGTTTTCGCTCAAATGTGTCCCAAACATGTTTATATGGAGTATAGGTCATAATGAGAGCTTTGTGCGCGAAAAGCTTTCCGTGAAATTTTCGGACCAAAAGTGACCATATCGGCGTCACGTTTCTTTATCCACCAAAACTGTGTGGTTTTCGCTCAAATGTGTCCCAAACATGTTTATATGGTGTATATGTCATAATAGGAGCTTTGTGCGCGAAAAGCTTTCCGTGATATTTTCGGACCAAAAGTGACCATATCGGCGTCACCTTTCTTTATCCACCAAAACTGTGTGGTTTTCGCTCAAATGTGTCCCAAACATGTTTATATGGTGTATATGTCATAACGGGAGCTTTGTGCGCGAAAAGCTTTCTGTGAAATTTTCGGACCAAGAGTGACCATATCGGCGTCACCTTTCTTTATCCACCGAAACTGTGTGGTTTTCGCTCAAATGTGTCCCAAACATGTTTATATGGTGTATATGTCATAATGGGAGCTTTGTGCGCGAAAAGCTTTCCGTGAAATTTTCGGACCAAAAGTGACCATATCGACGTGACCTTTCTTTATCCACCAAAACTGTGTGGTTTTCGCTCAAATGTGTACCAAACATGTTTATATGGTGTATATGTTATAATGGGAGCTTTGTGCGCGAAAAGCTTTCCGTGAAATTTTCGGACCAAAAGTGACCATATTGGCATCACCTTTCTTGAGCCACCAAAACTGTGTGGGTTTTGCTCAAATGTGTCCCAAAGATGTTTATATAGTTTATAGGTCATAATCGGAGCTTTTTGCGCGAAAAGGTTTCCGTGAAATTTTCGGACCAAAAGTGACCATATCGGCGTCACCTTTCTTTATCCACCGAAACTGTGGTTTTCGCTCAAATGTGTCCCAAACATGTTTATATAGTGTATATGTCATAATGGGAGCTTTGTGCGCGAAAAGCTTTCCGTGAAATTTTCGGACCAAAAGTGACCATATCGGCATCACCTTTCTTTATCCACAAAAACTGTGGTTTTCGCTCAAATGTGTCCCAAACATGTTTATATGGTGTATATGTCATAATGGGGCTTTGTGCGCGAAAAGCCTTCCGTGAAATTTTCGGACCAAAAGTGACCATATCGGCGTCACCTTTCTTTTTCCACCAAAACTGTGACGTTTTTGCTCAAATCTGTGCCAAACATGTTTATATGGTGTATAGGTCATAATGGGAGCTTTGGGCGCGAAAGGTTTTCCGTGAAATTTTCAGAACAAAAGTGACCATATCGGCGTCACCTTTCTTTATCCACCCAAATTGTGTGGTTTTCGCTCAAATGTTTCCCAAACAAGTTTATATGGTGTATATGTCATAATAAGAGCTTTGTGCGCGAAAAGCTTTCCGTGAAATTTTCGGACCAAAAGTGACCATATCGACGTGACCTTTCTTTATCCACCAAAACTGTGTGGTTTTCGCTCAAATGTGTACCAAACATGTTTATATGGTGTATATGTTATAATGGGAGCTTTGTGCGCGAAAAGCTTTCCGTGAAATTTTCGGACCAAAAGTGACCATATTGGCATCACCTTTCTTGAGCCACCAAAACTGTGTGGGTTTTGCTCAAATGTGTCCCAAAGATGTTTATATAGTTTATAGGTCATAATCGGAGCTTTTTGCGCGAAAAGGTTTCCGTGAAATTTTTGGACCAAAAGTGACCATATCGGCGTCACCTTTCTTTATCCACCGAAACTGTGGTTTTCGCTCAAATGTGTCCCAAACATGTTTATATAGTGTATATGTCATAATGGGAGCTTTATGCGCGAAAAGCTTTCCGTGAAATTTTCGGACCAAAAGTGACCATATCGGCATCACCTTTCTTTATCCACAAAAACTGTGGTTTTCGCTCAAATGTGTCCCAAACATGTTTATATGGTGTATATGTCATAATGGGGCTTTGTGCGCGAAAAGCCTTCCGTGAAATTTTCGGACCAAAAGTGACCATATCGGCGTCACCTTTCTTTTTCCACCAAAACTGTGACGTTTTTGCTCAAATCTGTGCCAAACATGTTTATATGGTGTATAGGTCATAATGGGAGCTTTGGGCGCGAAAAGTTTTCCGTGAAATTTTCGGAACAAAAGTGACCATATCGGCGTCACCTTTCTTTATCCACCCAAATTGTGTGGTTTTCGCTCAAATGTGTCCCAAACATGTTTATATAGTGTATATGTCATAATGGGAGCTTTGTGCGCGAAAAGCTTTACGTGAAATTTTCGGATTAAAAGTGACCATATATCGGCGTCACCTTTCTTTATCTACCAAAACTGTGGGGTTTTCACTCAAATGTGTCCTTAACAAGTTTATATGCAGTATAGGTCATAATGGGAGCTTTGTGCGCGAAAAGCTTTCCGTGAAATTTTCGGACCAAAAGTGACCATATCGGCGTCACCTTTCTTTATCCACCAAAACTGTGTGTTTTTCGCTCAAATGTGTCCCAAACTTGTTTATATGGAGTATAGGTCATAATGAGAGCTTTGTGCGCGAAAAGCTTTCCGTGAAATTTTCGGACCAAAAGTGACCATATCGGCGTCACGTTTCTTTGTCCAACAAAACTGTGTGGTTTTCGCTCAAATGTGTCCCAAACATGTTTATATGGTGTATATGTCATAATAGGAGCTTTGTGCGCGAAAAGCTTTCCGTGATATTTTCGGACCAAAAGTGACCATATCGGCGTCACCTTTCTTTATCCACCAAAACTGTGTGGTTTTCGCTCAAATGTGTCCCAAACATGTTTATATGGTGTATATGTCATAACGGGAGCTTTGTGCGCGAAAAGCTTTCTGTGAAATTTTCGGACCAAGAGTGACCATATCGGCGTCACCTTTCTTTATCCACCGAAACTGTGTGGTTTTCGCTCAAATGTGTCCCAAACATGTTTATATGGTGTATATGTCATAATGGGAGCTTTGTGCGCAAAAAGCTTTCCGTGAAATTTTCGGATTAAAAGTGAACATATCGGCGTCACCTTTCTTTATCTACCAAAACTGTGGGGTTTTCGCTCAAATGTGTCCCAAACATATTTATATGCAGTATAGGTCATAATGGGAACTTTGTGCGCGAAAAACATTCCGTGAAATTTACGGAACAAAAGTGACAATATCGGCGTCACCTTTCTTTATCCACCAAAACTGTGTGGTTTTCGCTCAAATGTGTCCCAAACATATTTATATGGTGTATAGGTCATAATGGGAACTTTGTGCACGAAAAGGTTTCCGTGAAATTTTCGAACCAAAAGTGACCATATCGGCGTCACCTTTCTTTATCCACCGAAACTGTGTGGTTTTCGCTCAAATGTGTCCCAAACATGTTTATATAGTGTATATGTCATAATGGGAGCTTTGTGCGCGAAAAGCTTTACGTGAAATTTTCGGATTAAAAGTTACCATATCGGCGTCACCTTTCTTTATCTACCAAAATTGTGGGGTTTTCACTCAAATGTGTCCTTAACATGTTTATATGCAGTTAGGTCATAATGGGAGCTTTGTGCGCGAAAAGCTTTCCGTGAAATTTTCGGACCAAAAGTAACCATATCGGCGTCACCTTTCTTTATCCACCAAAACTGTGTGGTTTTCGCTCAAATGTGTCCCAAACATGTTTATATGGTGTATAGGTCATAACGGGAGCTTTGTGCGCGAAAAGCTTTCTGTGAAATTTTCGGACCAAGAGTGACCATATCGGCGTCACCTTTCTTTATCCACCGAAACTGTGTGGTTTTCGCTCAAATGTGTCCCAAACATGTTTATATGGTGTATAATGCATAATGGGAGCTTTGTGCGCGAAAAGCTTTCCGTGAAATTTTCGGATTAAAAGTGACCATATCGGCGTCACCTTTCTTTATCTACCAAAACTGTGGGGTTTTCGCTCAAATGTGTCCCAAACATATTTATATGCAGTATAGGTCATAATGGGAACTTTGTGCGCGAAAAACTTTCCGTGAAATTTTCGGACCAAAAGTGACATTATCGGCGTCACCTTTCTTTATCCACCAAAACTGTGTGGTTTTCGCTCAAATGTGTCCCAAACATATTTATATGGTGTATAGGTCATAATGGGAACTTTGTGCGCGAAAAGCTTTCCGTGAAATTTTCGGACCTAAAGTGACCATATCGGCATCACCTTTCTTTATCCACAAAAACTGTGGTTTTCACTCAAATGTATCCCAAACATGTTTATATGGTGTATATGTCATAATGGGGTTTGTGCGCGAAAAGCTTTCCGTGATATTTCGGACCAAAAGTGACCATATCGGCGTCACCTTTCTTTATCCACCAAAACTGTGTGGTTTTCGCTCAAATGTGTCCCAAACATGTTTATATGGTGTATATGTCATAACGGGAGCTTTGTGCGCGAAAAGCTTTCTGTGAATTTTTCGGACCAAGAGTGACCATATCGGCGTCACCTTTCTTTATCCACCGAAACTGTGTGGTTTTCGCTCAAATGTGTCCCAAACATGTTTATATGGTGTATATGTCATAATGGGAGCTTTGTGCGCGAAAAGCTTTCCGTGAAATTTTCGGATTAAAAGTGACCATATCGGCGTCACCTTTCTTTATCTACCAAAACTGTGGGGTTTTCGCTCAAATGTGTCCCAAACATATTTATATGCAGTATAGGTCATAATGGGAACTTTGTGCGCGAAAAACTTTCCGTGAAATTTTCGGACCAAAAGTGACCATATCGGCGTCACCTTTCTTTATCCACCAAAACTGTGTGGTTATCGCTCAAATGTGTCCCAAACATGTTTATATGGTGTATATGTCATAATAGGAGCTTTGTGCGCGAAAAGCTTTCCGTGATATTTTCGGACCAAAAGTGACCATATCGGCGTCACCTTTCTTTATCCACCAAAACTGTGTGGTTTTCGCTCAAATGTGTCCCAAACATGTTTATATGGTGTATATGTCATAACGGGAGCTTTGTGCGCGAAAAGCTTTCTGTGAAATTTTCGGACCAAGAGTGACCATATCGGCGTCACCTTTCTTTATCCACCGAAACTGTGTGGTTTTCGCTCAAATGTGTCCCAAACATGTTTATATGGTGTATATGTCATAACGGGAGCTTTGTGCGCGAAAAGCTTTCTGAGAAATTTTCGGACCAAGAGTGACCATATCGGCATCACCTTTCTTTATCCACCGAAACTGTGTGGTTTTCGCTCAAATGTGTCCCAAACATGTTTATATGGTGTATAATGCATAATGGGAGCTTTGTGCGCGAAAAGCTTTCCGTGAAATTTTCGGATTAAAAGTGACCATATCGGCGTCACCTTTCTTTATCTACCAAAACTGTGGGGTTTTCGCTCAAATGTGTCCCAAACATATTTATATGCAGTATAGGTCATAATGGGAACTTTGTGCGCGAAAAGCTTTCCGTGAAATTTTCGGACCAAAAGTGACAATATCGGCGTCACCTTTCTTTATCCACCAAAACTGTGTGGTTTTCGCTCAAATGTGTCCCAAACATATTTATATGGTGTATAGGTCATAATGGGAACTTTGTGCACGAAAAGGTTTCCGTGAAATTTTCGGACCAAAAGTGACCATATCGGCGTCACCTTTCTTTATCCACCGAAACTGTGTGGTTTTCGCACAAATGTGTCCCAAACATGTTTATATAGTGTATATGTCATAATGTGAGCTTTGTGCGCGAAAAGCTTTACGTGAAATTTTCGGATTAAAAGTTACCATATCGGCGTCACCTTTCTTTATCTACCAAAATTGTGGGGTTTTCACTCAAATGTGTCCTTAACATGTTTATATGCAGTATAGGTCATAATGGGAGCTTTGTGCGCGAAAAGCTTTCCGTGAAATTTTCGGACCAAAAGTGACCATATCGGCGTCACCTTTCTTTATCCACCAAAACTGTGTGGTTTTTGCTCAAATGTGTCCCAAACATGTTTATATGGTGTATATGTCATAATGAGAGCTTTGTGCGCGAAAAGCTTTCCGTGAAATTTTCGGACCAAAAGTGACCATATCGGCGTCACGTTTCTTTATCCACCAAAACTGTGTGGTTTTCGCTCAAATGTGTCCCAAACATGTTTATATGGTGTATATGTCATAATGGGGCTTTGTGCGCGAAAAGCTTTCCGTGATATTTTCGGACCAAAAGTGACCATATCGGCGTCACCTTTCTTTATCCACCAAAACTGTGTGGTTTTCGCTCAAATGTGTCCCAAACATGTTTATATGGTGTATATGTCATAACGGGAGCTTTGTGCGCGAAAAGCTTTCTGTGAAATTTTCGGACCAAGAGTGACCATATCGGCATCACCTTTCTTTATCCACCGAAACTGTGTGGTTTTCGCTCAAATGTGTCCCAAACATATTTATATGGTGTATATGTCATAATGGGAGCTTTGTGCGCGAAAAGCTTTCCGTGAAATATTCGGATTAAAAGTGACCATATCGGCGTCACCTTTCTTTATCTACCAAAACTGTGGGGTTTTCGCTCAAATGTGTCCCAAACATATTTATATGCAGTATAGGTCATAATGGGAACTTTGTGCGCGAAAAACTTTCCGTGAAATTTTCGGACCAAAAGTGACCATATCGGCGTCACCTTTCTTTATCCACCAAAACTGTGTGGTTTTCGCTCAAATGTGTCCAAAACTTGTTTATATGGAGTATAGGTCATAATGAGAGCTTTGTGCGCGAAAAGCTTTCCGTGAAATTTTCGGACCAAAAGTGACCATATCGGCGTCACGTTTCTTTATCCACCAAAACTGTGTGGTTTTCGCTCAAATGTGTCCCAAACATGTTTATATGGAGTATATGTCATAATAGGAGCTTTGTGCGCGAAAAGCTTTCCGTGATATTTTCGGACCAAAAGTGACCATATCGGCGTCACCTTTCTTTATCCACCAAAACTGTGTGGTTTTCGCTCAAATGTGTCCCAAACATGTTTATATGGTGTATATGTCATAACGGGAGCTTTGTGCGCGAAAAGCTTTCTGTGAAATTTTCGGACCAAGAGTGACCATATCGGCGTCACCTTTCTTTATCCACCGAAACTGTGTGGTTTTCGCTCAAATGTGTCCCAAACATGTTTATATGGTGTATATGTCATAATGGGAGCTTTGTGCGCGAAAAGCTTTCCGTGAAATTTTCGGATTAAAAGTGACCATATCGGCGTCACCTTTCTTTATCTACCAAAACTGTGGGGTTTTCGCTCAAATGTGTCCCAAACATATTTATATGCAGTATAGGTCATAATGGGAACTTTGTGCGCGAAAAACTTTCCGTGAAATTTTCGGACCAAAAGTGACAATATCGGCGTCACCTTTCTTTATCCACCAAAACTGTGTGGTTTTCGCTCAAATGTGTCCCAAACATATTTATATGGTGTATAGGTCATAATGGGAACTTTGTGCGCGAAAAGCTTTCCGTGAAATTTTCGGACCTAAAGTGACCATATCGGCATCACCTTTCTTTATCCACAAAAACTGTGGTTTTCACTCAAATGTGTCCCAAACATGTTTATATGGTGTATATGTCATAATGGGGTTTGTGCGCGAAAAGCTTTCCGTGATATTTCGGACCAAAAGTGACCATATCGGCGTCACCTTTCTTTATCCACCAAAACTGTGTGGTTTTCGCTCAAATGTGTCCCAAACATGTTTATATGGTGTATATGTCATAACGGGAGCTTTGTGCGCGAAAAGCATTCTGTGAAATTTTCGGACCAAGAGTGACCATATCGGCATCACCTTTCTTTATCCAGCGAAACTGTGTGGTTTTCGCTCAAATGTGTCCCAAACATGTTTATATGGTGTATATGTCATAATGGGAGCTTTGTGCGCGAAAAGCTTTCCGTGAAATTTTCGGATTAAAAGTGACCATATCGGCGTCACCTTTCTTTATCTACCAAAACTGTGGGGTTTTCGCTCAAATGTGTCCCAAACATATTTATATGCAGTATAGGTCATAATGGGAACTTTGTGCGCGAAAAACTTTCCGTGAAATTTTCGGACCAAAAGTGACCATATCGGCGTCACCTTTCTTTATCCACCAAAACTGTGTGGTTTTCGCTCAAATGTGTCCCAAACTTGTTTATATGGAGTATAGGTCATAATGAGAGCTTTGTGCGCGAAAAGCTTTCCGTGAAATTTTCGGACCAAAAGTGACCATATCGGCGTCACGTTTCTTTATCCACCAAAACTGTGTGGTTTTCGCTCAAATGTGTCCCAAACATGTTTATATGGTGTATATGTCATAATAGGAGCTTTGTGCGCGAAAAGCTTTCCGTGATATTTTCGGACCAAAAGTGACCATATCGGCGTCACCTTTCTTTATCCACCAAAACTGTGTGGTTTTCGCTCAAATGTGTCCCAAACATGTTTATATGGTGTATATGTCATAACGGGAGCTTTGTGCGCGAAAAGCTTTTTGTGAAATTTTCGGACCAAGAGTGACCATATCGGCGTCACCTTTCTTTATCCACCGAAACTGTGTGGTTTTCGCTCAAATGTGTCCCAAACATGTTTATATGGTGTATATGTCATAATGGGAGCTTTGTGCGCGAAAAGCTTTCCGTGAAATTTTCGGACCAAAAGTGACCATATCGACGTGACCTTTCTTTATCCACCAAAACTGTGTGGTTTTCGCTCAAATGTGTACCAAACATGTTTATATGGTGTATATGTTATAATGGGAGCTTTGTGCGCGAAAAGCTTTCCGTGAAATTTTCGGACCAAAAGTGACCATATTGGCATCACCTTTCTTGAGCCACCAAAACTGTGTGGGTTTTGCTCAAATGTGTCCCAAAGATGTTTATATAGTTTATAGGTCATAATCGGAGCTTTTTGCGCGAAAAGGTTTCCGTGAAATTTTCGGACCAAAAGTGACCATATCGGCGTCACCTTTCTTTATCCACCGAAACTGTGGTTTTCGCTCAAATGTGTCCCAAACATGTTTATATAGTGTATATGTCATAATGGGAGCTTTGTGCGCGAAAAGCTTTCCGTGAAATTTTCGGACCAAAAGTGACCATATCGGCATCACCTTTCTTTATCCACAAAAACTGTGGTTTTCGCTCAAATGTGTCCCAAACATGTTTATATGGTGTATATGTCATAATGGGGCTTTGTGCGCGAAAAGCCTTCCGTGAAATTTTCGGACCAAAAGTGACCATATCGGCGTCACCTTTCTTTTTCCACCAAAACTGTGACGTTTTTGCTCAAATCTGTGCCAAACATGTTTATATGGTGTATAGGTCATAATGGGAGCTTTGGGCGCGAAAAGTTTTCCGTGAAATTTTCAGAACAAAAGTGACCATATCGGCGT
Organism: Persicaria maculosa; assembly: GCA_963922045.1. Taxonomy (NCBI): domain Eukaryota; kingdom Viridiplantae; phylum Streptophyta; class Magnoliopsida; order Caryophyllales; family Polygonaceae; genus Persicaria; species Persicaria maculosa. Next base: position 43,706,653 of record OY998267.1, read on the forward strand.
CACCTTTCTTTATCCACCCAAATTGTGTGGTTTTCGCTCAAATGTTTCCCAAACAAGTTTATATGGTGTATATGTCATAATAAGAGCTTTGTGCGCGAAAAGCTTTCCGTGAAATTTTCGGACCAAAAGTGACCATATCGACGTGACCTTTCTTTATCCACCAAAACTGTGTGGTTTTCGCTCAAATGTGTACCAAACATGTTTATATGGTGTATATGTTATAATGGGAGCTTTGTGCGCGAAAAGCTTTCCGTGAAATTTTCGGACCAAAAGTGACCATATTGGCATCACCTTTCTTGAGCCACCAAAACTGTGTGGGTTTTGCTCAAATGTGTCCCAAAGATGTTTATATAGTTTATAGGTCATAATCGGAGCTTTTTGCGCGAAAAGGTTTCCGTGAAATTTTCGGACCAAAAGTGACCATATCGGCGTCACCTTTCTTTATCCACCGAAACTGTGGTTTTCGCTCAAATGTGTCCCAAACATGTTTATATAGTGTATATGTCATAATGGGAGCTTTATGCGCGAAAAGCTTTCCGTGAAATTTTCGGACCAAAAGTGACCATATCGGCATCACCTTTCTTTATCCACAAAAACTGTGGTTTTCGCTCAAATGTGTCCCAAACATGTTTATATGGTGTATATGTCATAATGGGGCTTTGTGCGCGAAAAGCCTTCCGTGAAATTTTCGGACCAAAAGTGACCATATCGGCGTCACCTTTCTTTTTCCACCAAAACTGTGACGTTTTTGCTCAAATCTGTGCCAAACATGTTTATATGGTGTATAGGTCATAATGGGAGCTTTGGGCGCGAAAAGTTTTCCGTGAAATTTTCGGACCAAAAGTGACCATATCGGCGTCACCTTTCTTTATCCACCAAAACTGTGTGGTTTTCGCTCAAATGTGTCCCAAACTTGTTTATATGGAGTATAGGTCATAATGAGAGCTTTGTGCGCGAAAAGCTTTCCGTGAAATTTTCGGACCAAAAGTGACCATATCGGCGTCACGTTTCTTTGTCCAACAAAACTGTGTGGTTTTCGCTCAAATGTGTCCCAAACATGTTTATATGGTGTATATGTCATAATAGGAGCTTTGTGCGCGAAAAGCTTTCCGTGATATTTTCGGACCAAAAGTGACCATATCGGCGTCACCTTTCTTTATCCACCAAAACTGTGTGGTTTTCGCTCAAATGTGTCCCAAACATGTTTATATGGTGTATATGTCATAACGGGAGCTTTGTGCGCGAAAAGCTTTCTGTGAAATTTTCGGACCAAGAGTGACCATATCGGCGTCACCTTTCTTTATCCACCGAAACTGTGTGGTTTTCGCTCAAATGTGTCCCAAACATGTTTATATGGTGTATATGTCATAATGGGAGCTTTGTGCGCAAAAAGCTTTCCGTGAAATTTTCGGATTAAAAGTGAACATATCGGCGTCACCTTTCTTTATCTACCAAAACTGTGAGGTTTTCGCTCAAATGTGTCCCAAACATATTTATATGCAGTATAGGTCATAATGGGAACTTTGTGCGCGAAAAACTTTCCGTGAAATTTACGGAACAAAAGTGACAATATCGGCGTCACCTTTCTTTATCCACCAAAACTGTGTGGTTTTCGCTCAAATGTGTCCCAAACATATTTATATGGTGTATAGGTCATAATGGGAACTTTGTGCACGAAAAGGTTTCCGTGAAATTTTCGGACCAAAAGTGACCATATCGGCGTCACCTTTCTTTATCCACCGAAACTGTGTGGTTTTCGCTCAAATGTGTCCCAAACATGTTTATATAGTGTATATGTCATAATGGGAGCTTTGTGCGCGAAAAGCTTTACGTGAAATTTTCGGATTAAAAGTTACCATATCGGCGTCACCTTTCTTTATCTACCAAAATTGTGGGGTTTTCACTCAAATGTGTCCTTAACATGTTTATATGCAGTATAGGTCATAATGGGAGCTTTGTGCGCGAAAAGCTTTCCGTGAAATTTTCGGACCAAAAGTAACCATATCGGCGTCACCTTTCTTTATCCACCAAAACTGTGTGGTTTTCGCTCAAATGTGTCCCAAACATGTTTATATGGTGTATAGGTCATAACGGGAGCTTTGTGCGCGAAAAGCTTTCTGTGAAATTTTCGGACCAAGAGTGACCATATCGGCGTCACCTTTCTTTATCCACCGAAACTGTGTGGTTTTCGCTCAAATGTGTCCCAAACATGTTTATATGGTGTATAATGCATAATGGGAGCTTTGTGCGCGAAAAGCTTTCCGTGAAATTTTCGGATTAAAAGTGACCATATCGGCGTCACCTTTCTTTATCTACCAAAACTGTGGGGTTTTCGCTCAAATGTGTCCCAAACATATTTATATGCAGTATAGGTCATAATGTGAACTTTGTGCGCGAAAAACTTTCCGTGAAATTTTCGGACCAAAAGTGACATTATCGGCGTCACCTTTCTTTATCCACCAAAACTGTGTGGTTTTCGCTCAAATGTGTCCCAAACATATTTATATGGTGTATAGGTCATAATGGGAACTTTGTGCGCGAAAAGCTTTCCGTGAAATTTTCGGACCTAAAGTGACCATATCGGCATCACCTTTCTTTATCCACAAAAACTGTGGTTTTCACTCAAATGTGTCCCAAACATGTTTATATGGTGTATATGTCATAATGGGGTTTGTGCGCGAAAAGCTTTCCGTGATATTTCGGACCAAAAGTGACCATATCGGCGTCACCTTTCTTTATCCACCAAAACTGTGTGGTTTTCGCTCAAATGTGTCCCAAACATGTTTATATGGTGTATATGTCATAACGGGAGCTTTGTGCGCGAAAAGCTTTCTGTGAAATTTTCGGACCAAGAGTGACCATATCGGCGTCACCTTTCTTTATCCACCGAAACTGTGTGGTTTTCGCTCAAATGTGTCCCAAACATGTTTATATGGTGTATATGTCATAATGGGAGCTTTGTGCGCGAAAAGCTTTCCGTGAAATTTTCGGATTAAAAGTGACCATATCGGCGTCACCTTTCTTTATCTACCAAAACTGTGGGGTTTTCGCTCAAATGTGTCCCAAACATATTTATATGCAGTATAGGTCATAATGGGAACTTTGTGCGCGAAAAACTTTCCGTGAAATTTTCGGACCAAAAGTGACCATATCGGCGTCACCTTTCTTTATCCACCAAAACTGTGTGGTTATCGCTCAAATGTGTCCCAAACATGTTTATATGGTGTATATGTCATAATAGGAGCTTTGTGCGCGAAAAGCTTTCCGTGATATTTTCGGACCAAAAGTGACCATATCGGCGTCACCTTTCTTTATCCACCAAAACTGTGTGGTTTTCGCTCAAATGTGTCCCAAACATGTTTATATGGTGTATATGTCATAACGGGAGCTTTGTGCGCGAAAAGCTTTCTGTGAAATTTTCGGACCAAGAGTGACCATATCGGCGTCACCTTTCTTTATCCACCGAAACTGTGTGGTTTTCGCTCAAATGTGTCCCAAACATGTTTATATGGTGTATAATGCATAATGGGAGCTTTGTGCGCGAAAAGCTTTCCGTGAAATTTTCGGATTAAAAGTGACCATATCGGCGTCACCTTTCTTTATCTACCAAAACTGTGGGGTTTTCGCTCAAATGTGTCCCAAACATATTTATATGCAGTATAGGTCATAATTGGAACTTTGTGCGCGAAAAACTTTCCGTGAAATTTTCGGACCAAAAGTGACATTATCGGCGTCACCTTTCTTTATCCACCAAAACTGTGTGGTTTTCGCTCAAATGTGTCCCAAACATATTTATATGGTGTATAGGTCATAATGGGAACTTTGTGCGCGAAAAGCTTTCCGTGAAATTTTCGGACCTAAAGTGACCATATCGGCATCACCTTTCTTTATCCACAAAAACTGTGGTTTTCGCTCAAATGTGTCCCAAACATGTTTATATGGTGTATATGTCATAATGGGGTTTGTGCGCGAAAAGCTTTCCGTGATATTTCGGACCAAAAGTGACCATATCGGCGTCACCTTTCTTTATCCACCAAAACTGTGTGGTTTTCGCTCAAATGTGTCCCAAACATGTTTATATGGTGTATATGTCATAACGGGAGCTTTGTGCGCGAAAAGCTTTCTGTGAAATTTTCGGACCAAGATTGACCATATCGGCGTCACCTTTCTTTATCCACCGAAACTGTGTGGTTTTCGCTCAAATGTGTCCCAAACATGTTTATATGGTGTATATGTCATAATGGGAGCTTTGTGCGCGAAAAGCTTTCCGTGAAATTTTCGGATTAAAAGTGACCACATCGGCGTCACCTTTCTTTATCTACCAAAACTGTGGGGTTTTCGCTCAAATGTGTCCCAAACATATTTATATGCAGTATAGGTCATAATGGGAACTTTGTGCGCGAAAAACTTTCCGTGAAATTTTCGGACCAAAAGTGACCATATCGGCGTCACCTTTCTTTATCCACCAAAACTGTGTGGTTTTCGCTCAAATGTGTCCCAAACATGTTTATATGGTGTATATGTCATAATGGGAGCTTTGTGCGCGAAAAGCTTTCCGTGAAATTTTCGGACCAAAAGTGACCATATCGGCATCACCTTTCTTTATCCACAAAAACTGTGGTTTTCGCTCAAATGTGTCCCAAACATGTTTATATGGTGTATATGTCATAATGGGGCTTTGTGCGCGAAAAGCCTTCCGTGAAATTTTCGGACCAAAAGTGACCATATCGGCGCCACCTTTCTTTTTCCACCAAAACTGTGACGTTTTTGCTCAAATATGTGCCAAACATGTTTATATGGTGTATAGGTCATAATGGGAGCTTTGGGCGCGAAAAGTTTTCCGTGAAATTTTCGGAACAAAAGTGACCATATCGGCGTCACCTTTCTTTATCCACCCAAATTGTGTGGTTTTCGCTCAAATGTGTCCCAAACAAGTTTATATGGTGTATATGTCATAATAAGAGCTTTGTGCGCGAAAAGCTTTCCGTGAAATTTTCGGACCAAAAGTGACCATATCGACGTGACCTTTCTTTATCCACCAAAACTGTGTGGTTTTCGCTCAAATGTGTACCAAACATGTTTATATGGTGTATATGTTATAATGGGAGCTTTGTGCGCGAAAAGCTTTCCGTGAAATTTTCGGACCAAAAGTAACCATATCGGCGTCACCTTTCTTTATCCACCAAAACTGTGTGGTTTTCGCTCAAATGTGTCCCAAACATGTTTATATGGTGTATAGGTCATAACGGGAGCTTTGTGCGCGAAAAGCTTTCTGTGAAATTTTCGGACCAAGAGTGACCATATCGGCGTCACCTTTCTTTATCCACCGAAACTGTGTGGTTTTCGCTCAAATGTGTCCCAAACATGTTTATATGGTGTATAATGCATAATGGGAGCTTTGTGCGCGAAAAGCTTTCCGTGAAATTTTCGGATTAAAAGTGACCATATCGGCGTCACCTTTCTTTATCTACCAAAACTGTGGGGTTTTCGCTCAAATGTGTCCTTAACTTGTTTATATGCAGTATAGGTCATAATGGGAGCTTTGTGCGCGAAAAGCTTTCCGTGAAATTTTCGGACCAAAAGTGACTATATCGGCGTCACCTTTTTTTATCCACCAAAACTGTGTGGTTTTCGCTCAAATGTGTTCCAAACTTGTTTATATGGAGTATAGGTCATAATGAGAGCTTTGTGTGCGAAAAGCTTTCCGTGAAATTTTAGGACCAAAAGTGACCATATCGGCGTCATGTTTCTTTATCCACCAAAACTGTGTGGTTTTCGCTCAAATGTGTCCCAAACATGTTTATATGGTGTATATGTCATAATAGGAGCGTTGTGCGCGAAAAGCTTTCCGTGATATTTTCAGACCAAAAGTGACAATATCGGCGTCACCTTTCTTTATCCACCAAAACTGTGTGGTTTTCGCTCAAATGTGTCCCAAACATGTTTATATGTTGTATATGTCATAACGGGAGCTTTGTGCGCGAAAAGCTTTCTGTGAAATTTTCGGACCAAGAGTGACCATATCGGCGTCACCTTTCTTTATCCACCGAAACTGTGTAGTTTTCGCTCAAATGTGTCCCAAACATGTTTATATGGTGTATATGTCATAATGGGAGCTTTGTGCGCGAAAAGCTTTCCGTGAAATTTTCGGATTAAAAGTGACCATATCGGCGTCACCTTTCTTTATCTACCAAAACTGTGGGGTTTTCGCTCAAATGTGTCCCAAACATGTTTATATGGTGTATATGTCATAATAGGAGCTTTGTGCGCGAAAAGCTTTCCGTGATATTTTCGGATCAAAAGTGACAATATCGGCGTCACCTTTCTTTATCCACCAAAACTGTTGGGTTTTCGCTCAAATGTGTCCCAAACATGTTTATATGGTGTATATGTCATAATGGGAGCTTTGTGCGCGAAAAGCTTTCCGTGAAATTTTCGGACCAAAAGTGACCATATCGGCGTCACCTTTCTTTATCCACGAAAACTGTGTTGTTTTCGCTCAAATGTGCCCCAAACATGTTTATATGTTGTATATGTCATAACGGGAGCTTTGTGCGCGAAAAGCTTTCCGTGAAATTTTTGGAACAAAAGTGACCATATATCGGCGTCACCTTTCTTTATCCACCAAAACTGTGTGGTTTTCGCTCAAATGTGTCCCAAACATGTTTATATGGTGTATATGTCATCATGGGAGCTTTGTGCGCGAAAAGCTTTCCGTGAAATTTTCGGACCAAAAGTGACAATATCGGCGTCACCTTTCTTTATCCACCAAAAATGTGTGGTTTTCACTCAAATGTGTCCCAAACATGTTTATATGTCTTATATGTCATAACGGGAGCTTTGTGCGCGAAAAGCTTTCCGTGAAATTTTTGGAACAAAAGTGACCATATGTCGGCGTCACCTTTCTTTATCCACCAAAACTGTGTGGTTTTCGCTCAAATGTGTCCCAAACATGTTTATATGGTGTATATGTCATAATGGGAGCTTTGTGCGCGAAAAGCTTTCTGTGAAATTTTCGGACCAAGAGTGACCATATCGGCGTCACCTTTCTTTATCCACCGAAACTGTGTGGTTTTCGCTCAAATGTGTCCCAAACATGTTTATATGGTGTATATGTCATAATGGGAGCTTTGTGCGAGAAAAGCTTTCCGTGAAATTTTCGGATTAAAAGTAAACATATCGACGTCACCTTTCTTTATCTACCAAAACTGTGGGGTTTTCGCTCAAATGTGTCCCAAACATGTTTATATGGTGTATATGTCATAATAGGAGCTTTGTGCGCGAAAAGCTTTCCGTGATATTTTAGGATCAAAAGTGACAATATCGGCGTCACCTTTCTTTATCCACCAAAACTGTGTGGTTTTCGCTCAAATGTGTCCCAAACTTTTTTATATGGAGTATAGGTTATAATGGGAGCTTTGTGTGCGAAAAGCGTTCCGTGAAATTTTCGGACCAAAAGTGACAATATCGGCGTCACCTTTCTTTATCCACCAAAACTGTGTGCCTTTGGCTCAAATGTGTCCCAAACATGTTTATATGTTGTATATGTCATAACGGGAGCTTTGTGCGCGAAAAGCTTTCTGTGAAATTTTCGGACTAAAAGTGACCATATCGGCGTCACCTTTCTTTATCCACCAAAACTGTGTGGTTTTCGCTCAAATGTGTCCCAAACATGTTTTTATGGTGTATATGTCATAATGGGAGCTTTGTGCGCGAAAAGCTTTCTGTGAAGTTTTCGGACCAAAAGTGACCATATCGGCGTCACCTTTCTTTATCCACCGAAACTGTGTGGTTTTCGCTCAAATGTGTCCCAAACATGTTTATATGGTGTATATGTCATAATGGGAGCTTTGTGCGCGAAAAGCTTTCCGTGAAATTTTCGGATTAAAAGCGACCATATCGGCGTCACCTTTCTTTATCTACCAAAACTGTAGGGTTTTCGCTCAAATGTGTCCCAAACATATTTATATGCAGTATAGGTCATAATGGGAACTTTGTGCGCGAAAAACTTTTCGTGAAATTTTCGGACCAAAAGTGACCATATCGGCGTCACCTTTCTTTATCCACCAAAACTGTGTGGTTTTCGCTCAAATGTGTCCCAAACATGTTTATATGGTGTATATGTCATAATGGGAGCTTAGTGCGCGAGAAGTTTTCCGTGAAATTTTCGGACCAAAAGTGACCATATCGGCATCACCTTTCTTTATCCACAAAAAACTGTGGTTTTCGCTCAAATGTGTTCCAAACATGTTTATACGGTGTATATGTCATAAAGGGGCTTTGTGTGCGAAAAGCCTTCCGTGAAATTTTCGGACCAAAAGTGACCATATCGGCGTCACCTTTCTTTTTCCACCAAAACTGTGACGTTTTTGCTCAAATATGTGCCAAACATGTTTATATGGTGTATCGGTCATAATGGGAGCTTTGGGCGCGAAAAGTTTTCCGTGAAATTTTCGGAACAAAAGTGACCATATCGGCGTCACCTTTCTTTATCCACCCAAATTGTGTGGTTTTCGCTCAAATGTGTCCCAAACAAGTTTATATGGTGTATATGTCATAATGAGAGCTTTGTGCGCGAAAAGCTTTCCGTGAAATTTTCGGAACAAAAGTGACCATATCGACGTGACCTTTCTTTATCCACCAAAACTGTGTGGTTTTCGCTCAAATGTGTACCAAACATGTTTATATGGTGTATATGTTATAATGGGAGCTTTGTGCGCGAAAAGCTTTCCGTGAAATTTTCGGACCAAAAGTGACCATATTGGCGTCACCTTTCTTGAGCCACCAAAACTGTGTGGGTTTTGCTCAAATGTGTCCTAAACATGTTTATATAGTGTATAGGTCATAATGGGAGCTTTGTGCGTGAAAAGTTTTCCGTGAAATTTTCGTACCAAAAGTGACCATATCGACGTCACCTTTTTTTATCCACTAAAACTGTGACATTTTTGTTCAAATATGTACCAAACATGTTTATATGGTGTTTAGGTCATAATGGAGCTTAGGGCGCGAAAAGCTTTCCGTGAAATTTTCGGACCAAAAGTGACAATATCGGCGTCACATTTCTTTATCCACCAAAATTCTGTGGTTTTCGCTCAAATTTTTCCCAAACATATTTACATGGTGTATATGTCATAATGGGAGCTATGTGCGCGAAAAGCTTTCCGTGAAATTTTCGGACCAAAAGTGACCATATCGGCGTCACCTTTCTTTAAACACCAAAACTGTGTTGTTTTCGCTCAAATGTGTCCCAAAGATGTTTATATAGTTTATAGGTCATAATGGGAGCTTTTTGCGCGAAAAGGTTTCCGTGAAATTTTCGGACCAAAAGTGACCATATCGGCGTCACCTTTCTTTATCCACCGAAACTGTGTGGTTTTCGCTCAAATGTGTCCCAAACATGTTTATATAGTGTATATGTCATAATGGGAGCTTTGTGCGCGAAAAGCTTTACGTGAAATTTTCGGATTAAAAGTGACCATATCGGCGTCACCTTTATTTATCTACCAAAACTGTGGGGTTTTCACTCAAATGTGTCCTTAACTTGTTTATATGCAGTATAGGTCATAATGGGAGCTTTGTGCGCGAAAAGCTTTCCGTGAAATTTTCGGACCAAAAGTGACCATATCGACGTCACCTTTTTTTATCCACCAAAACTGTGTGGTTTTCGCTCAAATGTGTCCCAAACTAGTTTATATGGAGTATAGGTCATAATGAGAGCTTTGTGTGCGAAAAGCTTTCCGTGAAATTTCGGACCAAAAGTGACCATATCGGCGTCACGTTTCTTTATCCACCAAAACTGTGTGGTTTTCGCTCAAATGTGTCCCAAACATGTTTATATGGTGTATATGTCATAATCGGAGCTTTGTGCGCGAAAAGCTTTCCGTGATATTTTCGGACCAAAAGTGACAATATCGGCGTCACCTTTCTTTATCCACCAAAACTGTGTGGTTTTCGCTCAAATGTGTCCCAAACATGTTTATATGTTGTATATGTCATAACGGGAGCTTTGTGCGCGAAAAGCTTTCTGTGAAATTTTCGGACCAAAAGTGACCATATCGGCGTCACCTTTCTTTATCCACCAAAACTGTGTGGTTTTCGCTCAAATGTGTCCCAAACATGTTTATATGGTGTATATGTCATAATGGGAGCTTTGGGCGCGAAAAGTTTTCCGTGAAATTTTCGGAACAAAAGTGACCATATCGGTGTCACCTTTCTTTATCCACCCAAATTGTGTGGTTTTCGCTCAAATGTGTCCCAAACAAGTTTATATGGTGTATATGTCATAATGAGAGCTTTGTGCGCGAAAAGCTTTCCGTGAAATTTTCGGACCAAAAGTGACCATATCGACGTGACCTTTCTTTATCCACCAAAACTGTGTGGTTTTCGCTCAAATGTGTACCAAACATGTTTATATGGTGTATATGTTATAATGGGAGCTTTGTGCGCGAAAAGCTTTCCGTGAAATTTTCGGACCAAAAGTGACCATATCGGCGTCACCTTTCTTTATCCACCAAAACTGTGTGGTTTTCGCTCAAATGTGTCCCAAACATGTTTATATGGTGTATATGTCATAATGGGAGCTTTGTGCGCGAAAAGTTTTCCGTGAAATTTTCGGACCAAAAGTGACCATATCGGCATCACCTTTCTTTATCCACCAAAACTGTGGTTTTCGCTCAAATGTGTCCCAAACATGTTTATATGGTGTATATGTCATAATGGGGCTTTGTGCGCGAAAAGCCTTCCGTGAAATTTTCGGACCAAAAGTGACCATATCGGCGTCACCTTTCTTTTTCCACCAAAACTGTGACGTTTTTGCTCAAATATGTGCCAAACATGTTTATATGGTGTATCGGTCATAATGGGAGCTTTGGGCGCGAAAAGTTTTCCGTGAAATTTTCGGAACAAAAGTGACCATATCGGCGTCACCTTTCTTTATCCACCCAAATTGTGTGGTTTTCGCTCAAATGTGTCCCAAACAAGTTTATATGGTGTATATGTCATAATGAGAGCTTTGTGCGCGAAAAGCTTTCCGTGAAATTTTCGGAACAAAAGTGACCATATCGACGTGACCTTTCTTTATCCACCAAAACTGTGTGGTTTTCGCTCAAATGTGTACCAAACATGTTTATATGGTGTATATGTTATAATGGGAGCTTTGTGCGCGAAAAGCTTTCCGTGAAATTTTCGGACCAAAAGTGACCATATTGGCGTCACCTTTCTTGAGCCACCAAAACTGTGTGGGTTTTGCTCAAATGTGTCCTAAACATGTTTATATAGTGTATAGGTCATAATGGGAGCTTTGTGCGTGAAAAGTTTTCCGTGAAATTTTCGTACCAAAAGTGACCATATCGACGTCACCTTTTTTTATCCACTAAAACTGTGACATTTTTGTTCAAATATGTACCAAACATGTTTATATGGTGTTTAGGTCATAATGGAGCTTAGGGCGCGAAAAGCTTTCCGTGAAATTTTCGGACCAAAAGTGACAATATCGGCGTCACCTTTCTTTATCCACCAAAATTCTGTGGTTTTCGCTCAAATTTTTCCCAAACATATTTACATGGTGTATATGTCATAATGGGAGCTATGTGCGCGAAAAGCTTTCCGTGAAATTTTCGGACCAAAAGTGACCATATCGGCGTCACCTTTCTTTAAACACCAAAACTGTGTTGTTTTCGCTCAAATGTGTCCCAAAGATGTTTATATAGTTTATAGGTCATAATGGGAGCTTTTTGCGCGAAAAGGTTTCCGTGAAATTTTCGGACCAAAAGTGACCATATCGGCGTCACCTTTCTTTATCCACCGAAACTGTGTGGTTTTCGCTCAAATGTGTCCCAAACATGTTTATATAGTGTATATGTCATAATGGGAGCTTTGTGCGCGAAAAGCTTTACGTGAAATTTTCGGATTAAAAGTGACCATATCGGCGTCACCTTTATTTATCTACCAAAACTGTGGGGTTTTCACTCAAATGTGTCCTTAACTTGTTTATATGCAGTATAGGTCATAATGGGAGCTTTGTGCGCGAAAAGCTTTCCGTGAAATTTTCGGACCAAAAGTGACCATATCGGCGTCACCTTTTTTTATCCACCAAAACTGTGTGGTTTTCGCTCAAATGTGTCCCAAACTAGTTTATATGGAGTATAGGTCATAATGAGAGCTTTGTGTGCGAAAAGCTTTCCGTGAAATTTCGGACCAAAAGTGACCATATCGGCGTCACGTTTCTTTATCCACCAAAACTGTGTGGTTTTCGCTCAAATGTGTCCCAAACATGTTTATATGGTGTATATGTCATAATAGGAGCTTTGTGCGCGAAAAGCTTTCCGTGATATTTTCGGACCAAAAGTGACAATATCGGCGTCACCTTTCTTTATCCACCAAAACTGTGTGGTTTTCGCTCAAATGTGTCCCAAACATGTTTATATGTTGTATATGTCATAACGGGAGCTTTGTGCGCGAAAAGCTTTCTGTGAAATTTTCGGACCAAAAGTGACCATATCGGCGTCACCTTTCTTTTCCACCAAAACTGTGTGGTTTTCGCTCAAATGTGTCCCAAACATGTTTATATGGTGTATATGTCATAATGGGAGCTTTGGGCGCGAAAAGTTTTCCGTGAAATTTTCGGAACAAAAGTGACCATATCGGTGTCACCTTTCTTTATCCACCCAAATTGTGTGGTTTTCGCTCAAATGTGTCCCAAACAAGTTTATATGGTGTATATGTCATAATGAGAGCTTTGTGCGCGAAAAGCTTTCCGTGAAATTTTCGGACCAAAAGTGACCATATCGACGTGACCTTTCTTTATCCACCAAAACTGTGTGGTTTTCGCTCAAATGTGTACCAAACATGTTTATATGGTGTATATGTTATAATGGGAGCTTTGTGCGCGAAAAGCTTTCCGTGAAATTTTCGGACCAAAAGTGACCATATCGGCGTCACCTTTCTTTATCCACCAAAACTGTGTGGTTTTCGCTCAAATGTGTCCCAAACATGTTTATATGGTGTATATGTCATAATGGGAGCTTTGTGCGCGAAAAGTTTTCCGTGAAATTTTCGGACCAAAAGTGACCATATCGGCATCACCTTTCTTTATCCACCAAAACTGTGGTTTTCGCTCAAATGCGTCCCAAACATGTTTATATGGTGTATATGTCATAATGGGGCTTTGTGCGCGAAAAGCCTTCCGTGAAATTTTCGGACCAAAAGTGACCATATCGGCGTCACCTTTCTTTTTCCACCAAAACTGTGACGTTTTTGCTCAAATATGTGCCAAACATGTTTATATGGTGTATAGGTCATAATGGGAGCTTTGGGCGCGAAAAGTTTTCCGTAAAATTTTCGGAACAAAAGTGACCATATCGGCGTCACCTTTCTTTATCCTCCCAAATTGTGTGGTTTTCGCTCAAATGTGTCCCAAACAAGTTTATATGGTGTATATGTCATAATGAGAGCTTTGTGCGCGAAAAGCTTTCCGTGAAATTTTCGGACCAAAAGTGACCATATCGACGTGACCTTTCTTTATCCACCAAAACTGTGTGGTTTTCGCTTAAATGTGTACCAAACATGTTTATATGGTGTATATGTTATAATGGGAGCTTTGTGCGCGAAAAGCTTTCCGTGAAATTTTCGGACCAAAAGTGACCATATTGGCGTCACCTTTTTGAGCCACCAAAACTGTGTGGGTTTTGCTCAAATGTGTCCTAAACATGTTTATATAGTGTATAGGTCATAATGGGAGCTTTGTGCGTGAAAAGTTTTCCGTGAAATTTTCGTCCCAAAAGTGACCATATCGACGTCACCTTTTTTTATCCATTAAAACTGTGACATTTTTGTTCAAATATGTACCAAACATGTTTATATGGTGTTTAGGTCATAATGGAGCTTAGGGCGCGAAAAGCTTTCCGTGAAATTTTCGGACCAAAAGTGACAATATCGGCGTCACCTTTCTTTATCCACCAAAATTCTGTGGTTTTCGCTCAAATTTTTCCCAAACATATTTACATGGTGTATATGTCATAATGGGAGCTATGTGCGCGAAAAGCTTTCCGTGAAATTTTCGGACCAAAAGTGACCATATCGGCGTCACCTTTCTTTAAACACCAAAACTGTGTTGTTTTCGCTCAAATGTGTCCCAAAGTTGTTTATATAGTTTATAGGTCATAATGGGAGCTTTTTGCGCGAAAAGCTTTCCGTGAAATTTTCGGACCAAAAGTGACCATATCGGCGTCACCTTTCTTTATCCACCGAAACTGTGTGGTTTTCGCTCAAATGTGTCCCAAACATGTTTATATAGTGTATATGTCATAATGGGAGCTTTGTGCGCGAAAAGCTTTACGTGAAATTTTCGGATTAAAAGTGACCATATCGGCGTCACCTTTATTTATCTACCAAAATTGTGGGGTTTTCACTCAAATGTGTCCTTAACTTGTTTATATGCAGTATAGGTCATAATGGGAGCTTTGTGCGCGAAAAGCTTTCCGTGAAATTTTCGGACCAAAAGTGACCATATCGGCGTCACCTTTTTTTATCCACCAAAACTGTGTGGTTTTCGCTCAAATGTGTCCCAAACTTGTTTATATGGAGTATAGGTCATAATGAGAGCTTTGTGTGCGAAAAGCTTTCCGTGAAATTTTCGGACCAAAAGTGACCATATCGGCGTCACGTTTCTTTATCCACCAAAACTGTGTGGTTTTCGCTCAAATGTGTCCCAAACATGTTTATATGGTGTATATGTCATAATAGGAGCTTTGTGCGCGAAAAGCTTTCCGTGATATTTTCGGACCAAAAGTGACAATATCGGCGTCACCTTTCTTTATCCACCAAAACTGTGTGGTTTTCGCTCAAATGTGTCCCAAACATGTTTATATGTTGTATATGTCATAACGGGAGCTTTGTGCGCGAAAAGCTTTCTGTGAAATTTTCGGACCAAAAGTGACCATATCGGCGTCACCTTTCTTTATCCACCAAAACTGTGTGGTTTTCGCTCAAATGTGTCCCAAACATGTTTATATGGTGTATATGTCATAATGGGAGCTTTGTGCGCGAAAAGCTTTCTGTGATGTTTTCGGACCAAAAGTGACCATATCGGCGTCACCTTTCTTTATCCACCGAAACTGTGTGGTTTTCGATCAAATGTGTCCCAAACATGTTTATATGGTGTATATGTCATAATGGGAGCTTTGTGCGCGAAAAGCTTTCCGTGAAATTTTCGGATTAAAAGTGACCATATCGGCGTCACCTTTCTTTATCTACCAAAACTGTGGGGTTTTCGCTCAAATGTGTCCCAAACATATTTATATGCAGTATAGGTCATAATGGGAACTTTGTGCGCGAAAAACTTTCCGTGAAATTTTCGGACCAAAAGTGACCATATCGGCGTCACCTTTCTTTATCCACCAAAACTGTGTGGTTTTCGCTCAAATGTGTCCCAAACATGTTTATATGGTGTATATGTCATAATGGGAGCTTTGTTCGTGAAAAGCTTTCCGTGAAATTTTCGGACCAAAAGTGACCATATCGGCTTCACCTTTCTTTATCCACCAAAACTGTGGTTTTCGCTCAAATGTGTCCCAAACATGTTTATATGGTGTATATGTCATAATGGGGCTTTGTGCGCGAAAAGCCTTCCGTGAAATTTTCGGACCAAAAGTGACCATATCGGCGTCACCTTTCTTTATCCACCAAAACTGTGATGTTTTTGCTCAAATATGTGCCAAACATGTTTATATGGTGTATAGGTCATAATGGGAGCTTTGGGCGCAAAAAGTTTTCCGTGAAATTTTCAGAACAAAAGTGACCATATCGGCGTCACCTTTCTTTATCCACCAAAACGGGGTGGTTTTCGCTACAATGTGTCCCAAACATGTTTATATGGTGTATATGTCATAATGTGAGCTTTGTGCGCGAAAAGCTTTCCGTGAAATTTTCGGACCAAAAGTGACGATATCGGCGTCACCTTTCTTTATCCACCAAAACTGTGTGGTTTCCGCTCAAATGTGTCCCAAACATGTTTATATGGTTTATATGTCATAATGGGAGCTTTGTGCGCGAAAAGCTTTCCGTGAAATTTTCGGAACAAAAGTGACCATATTGGCGTCACCTTTCTTGAGCCACCAAAACTGTGTGGGTTTTGCTCAAATGTGTCCTAAACATGTTTATATAGTGTATAGGTCATAATGGGAGCTTTGTGCGTGAAAAGTTTTCCGGAAATTTTCGTACCAAAAGTGGCCATATCGACGTCACCTTTTTTTATCCACTAAAACTGTGAAATTTTTGTTCAAATATGTACCAAACATGTTTATATGGTGTTTAGGTCATAATGGAGCTTAGGGCGCGAAAAGCTTTCCGTGAAATTTTCGGACCAAAAGTGACAATATCGGCGTCACCTTTCTTTATCCACCAAAATTCTGTGGTTTTCGCTCAAATTTTTCCCAAACATATTTACATGGTGTATATGTCATAATGGGAGCTATGTGCGTGAAAAGCTTTCCGTGAAATTTTCGGACCAAAAGTGACCATATCGACGTCACCTTTCTTTAAACACCAAAACTGTGTTGTTTTCGCTCAAATGTGTCCCAAAGATGTTTATATAGTTTATAGGTCATAATGGGAGCTTTTTGCGCGAAAAGCTTTCCGTGAAATTTTCGGACCAAAAGTGACCATATCGGCGTCACCTTTGTTTATCCACCAAAACTGTGTGGTTTTCGCTGAAATGTGTCCAAAATATGTTTATATAGTGTATAGCTCATAATGGGAGTTTTGTGCGCAAAAAGCTTTCCGTCAAATTTTCGAACCAAAAGTGACCATATCGGCGTCACCTTTCTTTATACACCAAAACTGTGTGGTTTTCACTCAAATGTGTCCCAAACATGTTTATATGGTGTATATGCCATAATGGGAGCTTTTCGCGCTGATGAAGGGAAAACGAGTGGTGCTTATCAACAAGTTTGAATCGTTCAACAGATTTGACAGCTTTGTGACGTCTCAGTAAAATGGGTCGTTCGGAGTCCATTTTGATCGAATTGGGTCGTGTCATACCTTGTTGAAACGAGGACGATAAGATCTACAACTTTGCTGTTGAAGGTTTTTCCAGATTCTACCGAGAACATGGCCGAAAATCACCATCTTTGCAGCTATTTACTGTTTGGGCGAAAATAATTATCTTTCCATATTTAGTTTATTATTTATCCTTTTATTTATTTAGGAATAATGTAAATTAGAATAATATCTATTAGTTGACTTTTCAATTAATTGATATTATATCTAATTAGTTTTTATCTTTATTAATTAGGATAAGTTTTATCTAGTTAGGATAAAGTTTGGCAAGCAATCCTTAGCCTCCAAGGAAGCCAACCAAACCCTAGTTATTTTTCTATTTAAACATTTTATTCATTCAATAAAGGGAGAATTGAATTTTTGACAAAAAGTCAGATTTGAAGAGTTCTCCTAGGGAGGAACCGAGTTCCCCTGCGTGGGATAGGTTTAGATGGTTTGTTTCTAACTTGGTTTGTCTTGTGTGTGTCGATCCTCATTGAAGGATTGGTGCTATCCATCATGTATGGTGTGTGTCGATTCTCGTCATAGGATTGGCACCTACACTAAAAGAAACCAAATTTTATGATGCAAATAGTTCTACAGGATGACAATCAAATGCCACATCACTTCATCATAATTAACATAGACCAATAATAGCCACTTAACATTCATAATTTGTCGAAGATAACATCTCAAAAGGTGATAAACATACAAGGATAATGTCTTAAAATGTGACAAACATAGAAGAGATAAAACACACATCCAAATATCCAATGTCATCTCTAGTTTGAAATGTCATCATCGCAATTAACCACATTATGAACAATTTCAACATCCCTCTCAAAGAAATCATCAACATCATCACCATCATTTATCTCAACATCTTCATCTTCATTGCAAGATAATGTAGCCACACCAATACCACTTCCATGGGTTGAGTCGTGGGTTTCACTTTCAACATTATCACCTATAGATTGAAATAAGGAAAACACATATGATGAATACTATGCAACTTAAGTTAAATAAATGTAAAGGAGGACTTGTATATCACAATATCATATTTGCTAGCAACTAGAATCAAATCTGACTTGCATTTTGCACTAAAAATGGACTTAAAAATCTGAAAAGAGTAATAACTCACTCGACCTGTTGCTCAACTGTTGAGACCGAGAGATGCTACTACTCGCCCCTGTCCTCAACATTTGCCGTTGAGCTGCTCGCCAGAGTCACAACCAGTCCGCCACGACACCACCAAAAACTCCAAGAAATCGCTGGCCCCAATCGCTTGTTGTTGCTGCTCGCCACTCGAACTCTCAACTGCTCGCCACTCGGATTAGGCCTTGGAGCAACAAGCCATTCAGGTTTCATATTTCGTGAATGGAGATGGGCTTAAAAAAAAGCCCTCATGGGCTGTACTGTACTGTAGCCGAATAGGCCCACTATCCAACACAAAACAACACATACAAATCAAATTTTAACATTATGCTAGGATCGCACTATTTTCTTAGGATCTTACGATCCTAACGATCCTACAGATCCTAGGGAGATTCTAGGTAGATCCTAGCACCATCGAGTATATATACCTAATCCGGATCAGAAACTCGCCTAGGATCGTAAGATCCTAAGATCCGGATCGGGATCATAAGAAATAAAAATCACCCCACCAAAAAAAAGGAAAATAAAAATTGATATTTCAAACAACTTTTCTTACACAATTCGAACATGTTCTCTAATTTTTTGAAATTAGAAGAATACTTAAATCTACGTATTTTATACTCCCTCCGTTCGGCAAAACTTGTCATTTTAGGGTGTTATTTTTGTTCAAAAAAACTTGTCATTATAGATATTTTGCCCTTCACTTTACAAAAATGCCCTTGATATGATTGATGGTTTGTTAGTTGTAGTTTTCGATAAAGTAAAAAAGAAGGGTAATAATTGAGGGTAAATTAGTACATTTGTTAATTGCCTTAAAACTTGTGAAAAAAGCTAAAATGACAAGTTTTGCCGAACGAAGGGAGTATGAGGAATTTAAAAATCCTCATATAAGATATCAAAAAATCAAAAATGCTATAAATAAAATATCAGAAATCTTTTCAAAATTTGAGAATATCAAAAATCTAAAGCCTAACTCTCTTACAAAAACAACCATTTTTCTTTATACATAATAATATAATATCCAACCTATTCAATGTTGTGATGGATGCCAACTGCCAAGTGACAAAACAATTCAAACGAAACCGTTTTAAATGAGGGGTTGTTAGTTACACCTGAAAATTTTACTATTTACACCCAAAATCCAAGTTTTTGTTTTTTTTAAATAAACCTTACGTCTCTTGAGTCATAGGTGTGTAACTCAAGAGGCGTAGCTATTTTTTTCTATATACATACCCTGCCCCTCTTGAGTCACACGTCTATGACTCATGAGGCGTATGGTTTATTTAAAAAAAAAACTTGAATTTTGGATGTAAATAGTAAATTTTGTGGGTGTAAAAAACAACACCCTTTGAATTAAAGATGGTAACGTTTCTAAACCAAAATTAGCGACGTCATACCTTTTAGGTGATCAACAAACACAAAACGAGACTCCTTATCAGCCATCATGAAATAAAATCTTGTGGAACTCAATGGCTAGAACCCAAAACATCTTTAGCCGCTCAAACAGTATTTAGAATCATCATATACCGAAACAGCATTTGCGAATCGACAACAACATACGAACGGTGTTTATCACAACAAGAAATATGCAAGACCTTTTAGCAATAATATAACTGGGGGAGAAGAAACGAGCAGCCAACCAGAAACAATACATTATCGAAATCCATATCCGAACCAATCATAGCCGCAAATAGTAAGATCTATGGTCATGCATCATCTTCCTTTGTTTCTTCGGCTCTTGGCCTGGTAGGAGCCGAAGGAGATGGAGATGCATCTGCTCCCATTTCTTCTCTAAGTTCATTGATGCTCTGCTCCAGTTCATCTATCCGGCTACCCATTTCGTCAAGTGCAGCACGGGTTAAGGAAACAAGATTGACTGGATATGAGGATAAAAGGCCAACATATGTTTAAAGTCTAGACAACAAAGGGGCGGGGAAAATATTGGTTTTAACATGTAATAGGACCATTTAGGGCCTCTTTGGCACAAGCTTATTGGAGTTTTTCAAAGAGTTGTAGCAAAACTTTTCGTAGTTTTCGAAAAAATAGTTTTACAAAACTCTGTAATTTGTAATGTCAAACAAGAATTTACTCTTTTAATCTATCCACAAAGTCTAAAATTCCATCTAGATTTTAATCTTAAGCTAAATTAATCTCTGACACACCAACATGCCCTTAATCCGACAGGAGCATTTTAAGAAATGAATCACCACGATTCCCAACCACAGAAGAAGATAACACTCAGTCTACTTGGTTCTTAGAGCTTCATGAATATATGAGTTATAATTAGGCATAAACCTCTGGCTCTGTGACTTAACAAGATGAAGCTCGAAGAACGACGATGGGACTATTTCTCTTATCACTAAGGCAGATGATGGGGAAAAAACATTCCACAAATGAATTTCACGTACCCAATTTATTGTTTACCTTATACTTTGATAATTTGAGCCAATGGGATAGAGTTAAATAGACAATTCAAAAGCATAACAATGATGGTGGAAAAGGATATTCTTTGTAATGATGGATTCCGACATTGTTTGAAATCTGGATTGCTGCAGAACAGATGATTAGCAACACTAATTGAAATTACAAGGTCAAGAAACAAATAAGACAGTAAAAATTGGCTTACCATCTGTTGAAGTAGGTTTTGTACCTGAAAGGAGAACACAAATGTCACATAATTTGATGAATCATATACAGGATAGTTTATAAAAGCTGGTTAACCAGGTCTAAAAATTCAAGACAATTGGTATAGGTTGATCAAATTTTCTAGTTTTTGACAAATTCACACAATCAAATCCATGTGTCTAACATAAATAAGTATCTATGATATCCAGAATAGTAAAGGAAGTTTATCAATAAGTGAAATTAGATGCTTGCACAAAATTGCAAATCACCAACTGTAAATACATTATTCTGTTTTTCCAGAACAGATTCTGTAGAAGCTGAGTCAGGAACTTACAAATGCTGTCATGTCAGCTGTGCTTTGTTGGGAATTATCAGCATCATGTCCATCCTAAAGAAAAAAAAGAGTATATTACAAATTCACAACGAAATTCCTTCAAACTACGATATTGGAAATAAACAAGGTTCAAGCCCTTGAAAAGAGAGGCCAGGCTCGTGATGGAAGCATCAAGAAATATGCAAAAACATGTTAACCACTAGTGGAATAGAACACTAATGTGAAGAAGTTATCGAGTTTTACCTACCAAAATGATGGCGATAAGAATGAGCATATGCTCATTGCACAGCTACATAGTAAAAGCACAGACAAGTTATTTACCCTACTCTCTTTCCTATTTTCTCCTCACAGAATCTGAAGCTAGCAATTCATCATGTTAGCTGAATAGCTGGAAACTCTTCCGTTTTTATACATCTCCAGTTTCCTCACTTCACATCTCTACTTCCCAAGGAAAATTAATTTTCTTTCTAAAAATAAAGCCCAAGTTAGCAGAGTTGGGAATCAATTAATATCAAATACAATAGAGGACAACATATACAACAAAAGAAACATAACAAAGTTTACTGTGATTCAATTTAGCATGCCCAAAAATATTTTACATCTCTAGAAATCCTCATAGTTTTGGATAGGCAAACATGTAAAGGCATTTCACACACTACCCTAATAGCCCAAATATACTTCCATTAACTAAAGAGGAGGGTATTGGTCCTCTTGGACAATCAAAATGCATTATCAGGAACAATTAATGCCTGCAATTTTCTATGTTTAACAAAGCCTATATACTACATTAAAAAGGTTTTGCTGATAGTAATAACTATCATCACTAAAATGCACTAGCAAATCAACCAACTACTCAGCCATTAACGTGAACTCCACCCCATTTTTCCTCTCTTTCATTTCTAAGGAAAATAGAAATGACCGCAAGAAGAAATTTAGGTAGGAGGGGTGAGTACTGAGTAGTAAACCAAAGGCAAATTAGTTTGGGATAAACCTTTACCCCCTTCTTACTGCAATTCATCAAGTTTAACTCAAAACAAATACTGAGGCGAAAACCCGAGCAGCCAACGCCATTGATTCATCTGAAATCCGAGTTAGTTACCAAAAACACACCACAAGAACATCAGATTCCCCTGATTTCCCAAATCACGAGATTATTCACCTTTCAAATTGAATTTGAAATTGAAAGCTACCAAAATTACAGATACGACACGAAAGAAACAAAATCAAAATCAGAAGAACCTGAAATGCAATGGCTTGTAACCTAGATTTTTGGAAGGGGCAAAAATTTTAGGCCTTAGGGTATTATTCCCCTGCAATTCACTATACAGTGAATTGAAAGTTTGGGGGGAAGTGATAAAAATAACTTGAGATTTGAATCGATGAAATTGCGCATCGGGAGAACTTGAAAAAGAGATCAAAAGAAGCGGAGAGGATGAAGAAGGAACACTCACCATTTCTTAGCGGGTCTGATCCCAGAGCCAGAGGAGATCTTTGGCGTTTCGGAACTTGGAATTTTGAGGAGGAGAAAATGGGTTTTTGTGATATGGTCTCAAAGGAGAGGAGTTGGTTAATTGCAGATCCAAAAAGATAGAAATCAAACTTCTTCCAACAATGATAAGAATTGAATGGAAGGTGCTCACAAATTCAAAATCTTCTTCTTTTAATCGACCCGAGCTTGATTTTGGAACCGGGCTTAAGGTTTGTTTGGAATTCCATGTATAGTATTTTAATCGGAAATTTCGCCTGGTAACCCTGAGGTTTGGCGTATTTCGCGTGATAAACAAATGTTTCGGATATTTCGCCTGGTAATCCTGTGGTTTCGAAATTTTTTGCCTCGTACCCAAAAACTTTTGTTTTGGTTGAGAAATAAGAGTTTCAACTTTGATAGGGTGGTATTTTGTAATATTGAAAAATTATTGGGTTTCTTTTATAATAACTCATATTTATTATCTTCTAACTTGCCAAAAGGTCGATTCTCAGCCAGAGATTGCGAACAGCAGAAGCGCAGGAGGGAGAAGAGCAATTGCGGCGGGAGGGCAGAGACAGGAGCGGAGACCCGCGGCGAGTGGCGCGGCGGCGGGCAGGCGGTGACCGGAGCGGGGCGCATGCGGCAACTGGTATGCAGGAGGGAGAAGAGCAATCTGTAAAAAATCTGTATTCTGAAAAAATTATGTAAATGTGTAAACTAAAAAAATAGAGATTCTGTAAAAAATCTGTAATCAGTTGAATTTGTAATCTGTAACCATTTTGTAAATCTGTAATCAGTTGAATTTTGGTAAGCTTTAAAAAAATCTGTAAAAATTCTGTAAACTGAAAAAATTCTGTAAATGTGTAAACTAAAAAATTTTGCAATCTTTAAAAAATCTGCAATGGGGAAAAAATTTTGTAAATGTGTAAAAAATTTGTACACTAAAAAAATCTGTAAACGGCAAAAAAAAATATGAATAATGCTCAAGCTATAATTCTGAATCATGTTGCCGCCTGCGCCCCGCTCCGGTCACCGCCTGCCCGCCGCCGCGCCACTCGCCGCGGGTCTCCGCTCCTGTCTCTGCCCTCCCGCCGCAATTGCTCTTCTCCCTCCTGCGCTTCTGTTGTTCGCAATCTCTGTCTGAGAATCGACCTTTTGGCAAGTTAGAAGATAATAAATATGAGTTATTATAAAAGAAACCCAATAATTTTTCAATATTACAAAATACCACCCTATTAAAGTTGAAACTCTTATTTCTCAACCAAAACAAAAGTTTTGGGCACGAGGCAAAACATTTCGAAACCCCAGGGTTACCAGGCGAAATACCCGAAACCTTTGTTTACCACGCGAAATACGTCAAACCTCAGGGTTACCAGACGAAATTTTCGTATTTTAATTATAACTAATATTTGTTACCCGCGCGGGGTGTTAATAAATTATATTAATTATATTAAAATATTATATTAGATTATTAATTGACGTGGCTTAAAAAAATAAAGCCATTTTTTTGGTAAACAAAAAATAAAACCAAATTGACGTGACTCACAAAAATAAAACAATATATAAATATATTTTATTCAATTTGATCTAAAAAGTTGAATAATTGACCAAATATTTTTTCTTCATCTTTTAGAATCTTGACGGCATGGTATATATTTATATATAGATATATTATATCCAATTTGATCTAAAACATAGAATAATTGACCAAATATTGGATAGATTATTTGATCTAAAAAGATATGTTTTCTAACTAATTAATTTAGATGGCAAAATTATATTGGGTTATTAATAATGAACCAAATATTGGATAGATATAAGGTTGATCAAATAATATAAAAAAAGATAACACCATTTTAATTCATAATATGACACGTATGAAAAAATAACAACATTTTAATCCAGAATATGACACGTATGCGAATCGCACCAAAACCCGTTTCAGACCTCTATTTTAGTATATTATATAGATAGTAAATATATATTTTTAGTTCAGATTAGACACAAGGGTAATAAAAATAATCAATATAATATAAATTGTAGGATAGATACAGATCAAACACACGTTATTTTATAACACTTTATTCCAATTTTTTGTTCCAATGAAATTGTAACCATGGGTAGATAAAAGATTAGGTTAAATCTGTAATCGATAAATTACAAATCTCTTTAGTGGTTGGTATTATAAAATAATATAATTAAAATAAATATAACGTCGATGAAGCTATGATTTGATTCATTTTCTGCATTGTATTTTTTTTATTGTTATAAAAATATTTATTTGTTTATTTTAAAATCTTTAATAGTATTTTTTTTGAGCAAAAATCTTTAATAGTATTAAAATATATGCAATGGGTATATTTTATTTTAACTTTGGGTTATCCACTAAAATTTTAACTGTTTTTAGTTAAATATGTATTAAATAATGAAATCTTATCATTAGATTTAATGATCATCTATTATAACCACTCTTAATAACTAAAGATAAAATAACTCAAAGTAAAATATTTATAAAATAATTAAAGATTAAATGATAGGTTTTTGTAGCTACTTAAGATATGTGGTTGAATATTTATATTAAAAATTAATTATAGTTATCAATTAAAGTCATAAATTTTAGCCCAATTCTGAATAAAACCGAGCTACAAAGTCACTATGTAATTTTAAAACATGAGTTTTTTAGCACGATTTTTAGGCTTGACCGAACTATAAAGTCATGTGTTATTTTAAAATTGGAGTTTTTAGCACGGTTTTTTGGTTGAACCGAGTTGTAAAGTCACCGTGTGATTGAGGTTTTTAGCACAGGTTTCAAATAAACCAAGCTATAAAGTAGTCCTCACGGTTTTTACCACAATTTGAGGTTTTCACCGGAGTCAATCCCTATATATATATATATATATATATATATATATATATATATATATATATATATATATATATATATATATATATATATATATTTTATAGATTTCTTTTGTCACGTATTATAAATATCCGCTTTAAATATTTTGATACGTATTAAGCATGATAAAATTAAAAACTCTACTTTGATCTCTAATTAAAAATTTACCGACATGAATCACACCAAAAAAAAAAGTTTGTTGTGATATATTTTCTTGTGCGAAGCATCGGAAGAGGACTGTTGTATAATTGAATTAGGAATTCAATTACATATTACTTAACGTTGATGAAGATGGCACGAAAAGGTTGAATTTAGCTGCAAGGATTTCAAGCACAAAATACCCATCATACATTAAGTAATACGGAGTCCAATTATCTAAAAAAAATATATACTTATAATTTGATATAATTAATTAACAACACTATCGAACAAAAAAGTTAGTTAGATATATCATATATGGCTAAATATTCATAAAAAAATCTAATTAAGATATAAGGTTATATTGGATAAATTATTTGATCTAAAAATATAAGTTTTTTACCTAACTATATTGGTTTATTAATTGATGTGACTCAAAAAAATAATACAATTTTAATCCAGAATATGACACGTATGCAAAAATAATACCGCTTTAATCCAGAAAATTCCACGTATGCGAATCGCATCAGAGGCCGTTTCAGGTTTCTGTTTTAGTATTTTATATAGATAGATGTATAAATAATAATTAAATAGTGTTTGATTAGCACTTTTTTACAATAGTAATTAAAATAATTTAAATTTTAAATAAAATATTTTGTAAATTGTGATAATTAATTACATTGTGTTCATAATATAATTATAAACTTTATGTAATAGTAAGTGTTTGATTGACACATTTTATAGGATATTTTATTTAAAATTTACGTTATTTAAAATATATTTGAATCGTATTAAACAAACATTATTTATATATTTTATAATCAAAATGCATTGGAATCCAAACACTAGTTTTATATTCACTTTCGATTCAGGAATTTTCTACAAGCTTCGACTTAGTTAGCTTCTTTTTTTTTAACCGAGTTTAAGCTTATTTTGCTCTTCTCTTTCTTCGAGAGAGTTTATGCTTGGTTTAACTCGTTTGAGTTCGAATTGTGTATTCATGACTTGTTCAAAGCTCGAGCTTGAAAATGTGTTCGTATTCGGCTATGTTTCAACTTTCAAATATAAGTGAGATCAAGTCAAGCTTTTATCTAGCTAATTCTGAGGTAGTCCAATACCATGTATGATGTTAATTAAAAATGCATTGTATTTATAATCTTAAGAGTAATTTTTTTATTGGTTACCAACATTTCATATTTATAATTGATAGGTTCCTAACCTATCAAATAACTCATTCACAACTCTGAGGTTTCTACCCGAGTTCATAGATTATTCTTTCTGTTTATATATAACAATTTGTCATTTGGAACGACCCGTTTCGGCCCTCATATAGGTTAGAAAAAAAAAAATCACTTGAGTTCAAGATAAATTTTCTTTTTTTTTTGGTCGAAAACTGGCCAGAGGCCAACCCCAAAGGGATTTATTGCAACACGGAAAAATAGAAATAGTTATAGAGCCTGGAGGCGGATTACACCAACTCTAGCAGCATCGTTCGAAATCAACGCACCCGCCCTCACAGGAGGATCCGGGAGAACAGAAACACCTAAAGGAAACGAAAAAGCGAGAGAAGCAATAAAGTTGGCGAGGCGATTGCCTTCCCGAAAAGTATGGCGGATCTGGATCGACCAGTCCCTACGAAAGAAGCCTTGGCAAAACCTGACAAGGTTGGCGTTTGGGTGATTCGGCTGCACCGGACTCCCTAGCAGCTTCACCACGACTTCAGAATCTGATTCACAAATGACTCTCCTAAATCCTCCATCCCACGTCAACTCTAGACCTTTAGCAACAACCCAGAGTTCAGCAGCGACCACCGAACACCTCCCAATGTTGTAAGCGAACCCCCGGATCCACTCGCCCCTGCTATTCTGGATAGCACCACCCGTACTCCTTACTGCTCCGTCAACATTGAGTTTCGTCCAGCCCGAGTCCGGGCATTCCCAACTGATCATCTTCTCCACCCGCCTACATTGGGGAGGTTTACTTCCTTCCAGCCCGACCTTGGCTCTTCCGTTTAATTTATCCCTTTTAAACTTGCGTGATTTTTTTTTTCTAACATGGCAAATATGAGAGAAGGTAGAATTGACACTGGCCATCCAAAACGAAGAAGTATGTTACATATAATGGAAGGATTATCCATAAACTCGAGTACAAATGTTAAAGATGTAAATAAGTTAAAACTCAATACGGATGGTGCGGTTCATCGTGATGGGAGGGCGTCATCTGGGGGGCTGCTGAGGGACAGTGGAGGGCAGTGGGTCTGCGGCTTCGTTCAAAATATTGGGGCGTGCTCGGTGCCTATGGCGGAGCTATGGGGTATCCTCAATGGGCTCAAGCTGGCGTGGAACAAGGGCGCTCGTCAGGTAATCATTGAGTCGGACTCTCAACTCATTATCCATTTGTTGGGATCGAGGATCAATAAGAGTCACCCGCTCTACAGCCTGGTAACTCAATTTCATGGCTTTATTAGTAGGGATTGGAACATCCAATACCGTCATATTTTTCGCGAGGCCAATGTGATGGCTGATTGCCTTGCGTTTATTGCTTTATCGTATCCTTTAGGACTCCATGTATTGCTTGCTCCGCCCGAGAGGATTTCAATTAGTTACTTGATGATGTAAGGGGCTGAGCTATCCCCCGCCTGATGAATACTTAGCTCTTTTTTCACATATTTAATAAAAACTCCCTAGAGGGGACGGAGAGCTCCGGCTCTCCTTTCGACAAAAAAAAATAAGTTTTTTAACGGGTTAGGAAACTTATTTAATATGGATGTGAAACGGTAAATGAGTAGTTTGATAGGTTAAAGATCCATTTATTACGAATGTTGAGGGCGAACTATAAAATTTACATGTTCAAATTAACATTGAAAATGGGGTAATTTAAACAAAATAAATTTGTTAAATAATTCCAACTCACCTAGTTCCAAGCTTTGGGTGAGTCAGGATGACTATCATTTATCCTTTAATAAAATTAAAAATTGATTTGTCAAAAACACTGTTAAATCTTAAACATGGTTTTTATAAATGATAATAAAGAAAACTGAAATGCTCATTACACGCACAAACTGGATTACAATAACCTACAATAACTGTCTTTCATGATTTTCATCACATCATTCAAAATTGAAGCAACATGTATAATTTTAGTATTATACTGTACTTTAAAGCACTAACAAAACTTTGGCTACTTCAACCACTGAGCAAATTTTGCAATTAGCTCTTCACTTGTGGATGAAAGGAGCGGATCAAGAAACTCTCTCCGGGAATAGAGCACCCTATTCTGCAAATACATTCTTCGGAAAGCTGTTTAGGACGGTCTGAAGCTCCGAGACAAACGATCATAGTATTCCTTTTGCTGCTCAACAACGCGTAAGATACAACAAACAGATTTGCGTTGTTAGTGCAGGTAAGCTCAGCCTCGGAGGAGAGTTGCAAAAACGTTTTATGAGTGTAATCGCATACCTTATCCGAAACTGAGGGGGTGACCTTGCACAGTGCTTCCTCGAAATGCTTGGGTTTGATAGTAAAAGGAGTAGCATTTGAGTTGCTGCTCTCTGATGAGAGTTTCTCGTCGAGTGCAACCATGGCAGCTTCATTCATCTAAGCAAAACAACACAAAGCAATAATGCTACATGAAGAGGGTGGGGCGGGAATGAGTTTGAAGAAACGAGACTATGAAGCACATTTGACTGTACCAATGAAGAGAGGTCAGCGCCGCTGAGATTTTCAGAAGACGGGCTCTTTGCAATGCTAAACAAATCCACGCTTGGGTCTATTGGTTTTTTCCTGGCTAGTGCTTGCAAGATTAATCCACGCTCATTGGAAGTAGGCAAAGGCACGTAAAGGAGTTTTCCGAATCTTCCAGGACGAAGGATAGCCTGGTCCATTACTTCAGGTCTAGCAATATGTAGATAACCATTTAGCAGGAAAAAAAAAATCAACGAAACAAATGGGAAATTAATAATTTTGAAAAAATTACAAGTAGAAGGCTAAGGAAATAAGATAGGCAAAGCGTACCTATTGGTTGCACCAATTACATACACCCCTTTCCTCTGATCAGCACCGTCTAACTCGATCAAAAGCTGCATAGTATGAGAAGATGCAGTAATCAAATAATTGTAAAAGATAAAGATGATATATATGATTAGTTTGAGTTGTATAGTAAACTGACCTGATTTAACAATCTCTCAACCACCCAACCACCTTCTTTTCCACGTTTTGTTGTCAAGGCATCAACCTGCCAAAAGGTAAAAAACCTTCTTACAACCAAAATCACAGCATCGCAATGTAAAAATGTTATTGTTACAATTTGGATTCTTATTTATCCAAATAAACTTTGTTTTAGCACATCTTGGAATCCTCATAGCATGTATGTATATTGAATCCTTCCAGTTTACTTTAACAAGAGGCAAATCTATGGTTCTCCTTGCATAATTTACCCCACTGAACTAATTTGGAGAGACAAGTGATTAGATAGTCCAGACGTAATGCCAAACGAATCAATCAGGACAACAACAAAGTCAAGAGCAACAAGTACATACCTCATCAAAAAAAAGAATGCAAGGAGAACATGTCCTTGCACGACTGAATATCATACGGACAGCCAATTCACTCTCCCCCACATATTTATTCAGAAGTTCAGGGCCCTTGAAAGAAGTACACAGGAAAATCAACAAACGATGGTGCAACTCAAACCCAATAAATAGAACATACAAGTGAATTTCAATAATATCATATACAAGTTTGAAAAATCATCAGAGGAACTTAGTGAGGCAAACCTTAATATGTATGAAATTGGCACCAGCTTCATTGGCTACAGCCTTGGCAATTAGGGTTTTACCGCAACCAGGGGGGCCATATAGCAAAAATCCTGTCTCCAAGTCCACTCCAAAATCCTGGAAAGAGACTTACAATTTAATAAACCCAATGAGCCATTCAATTCAAGGCAAAAAGCAAAACTTTCTTAGGCACTGTAAAATCAAACCACAGAAATGTGAAACTCAAGGCCACAGCCCTCAGCTCCACCCACAAAAGATGCAGCCAGGATGGAGCATCCATCTATAGCAAGGAAAGTTGATGTAACTTCAGCAGGTAACACTTAACAAATTGGTACCAAGGTACATACAATTGCAAAACAATTCAACGGGGTTTAAGAAAACAATCCTGGCTGCTGAGTGCCGATGCATAATGCTACTCAGTCTAAGCACTTCGCTTAGGTGACTATTTTAGCAAGGTACAATGTAGTTAAGTGAAGCCGATAGTGTTTTGAAGATGCATTGCAGTAATGCTTCAATCACAAGACCAAGGTTATCCAAGAAATAAAGAGTTTGCATACACATGGGTTTTAAATAAACTCGTTTAGCTAATCCTAAAAATAAAATAGTATACACGTTTTGTGTATTTGTAGGTTAACTCAATGAGTCGTAACAAGAATATATCGTATATCACAATATTTAGAATCATGAAGAGTTGAGCTCACCGAAGTGGTGCATGATTTTGCTTTGTGCTTCATGTCTAGCTATATGAGACCTATGGCCTCTGCACACTTTTTATTATTCGTTGGACCACTCTAATCCAGCATTTACATATTAAGAAAGGAACACTAAGAATTTGACATATTCACATGATGTTTTCATTCAATCACCTTCACCATATATAAAGATTAAAATTTTTGGACGTGTTACCTCATAATCTTCAGGATGCTTTATACGTCTAACTATATAACGCTCGAACTCGTCCCTTAATGTATCAAGCCCACCAACATCTTCCCATTTAACATTTGGAATCATTGAGAAACCTTCCCTTTTCGAAGAAGGCTGGACTATTTTAGCTGCTTCCTGCATGAACATTACAAGTTCAATGGAAATTTAATTTACAAAAGAAACAGAAAGCTCATTACTAATGCAAATTTATCTTCAACAATTTCTATTCAGGGAACA
The DNA here is from genome assembly GCA_963922045.1 of Persicaria maculosa. Taxonomy (NCBI): domain Eukaryota; kingdom Viridiplantae; phylum Streptophyta; class Magnoliopsida; order Caryophyllales; family Polygonaceae; genus Persicaria; species Persicaria maculosa. The sequence goes on from OY998267.1 coordinate 43,738,244, forward strand.
AAAACCAAAGAGCTTATATATCAAAGGGATCAGTAAACCAATGTTCCACTTGGATGCTACGTAACATAGATACTTAATTACCTCAAAATCAGCCATCGTTATGCTAAGCTTCTCCATTTCTTCAGGTAACCATGGTTGTTTCCACCAATCTTCATCAACTTTCTCATCTGTAGCTTCTTTAGAGAATTCTAACTTCCTTTGGTCTATAATCCTTTTCATAGCAATGTTACCCGCCTTATTAGTTAGGGCAGACAAGTCAGCTCCAACAAAACCAGGAGTTGCCTTGGCTATTTTCACCAAATCAAATTCACCTTCAAGTCTAAGATTGCGGGTCAACACTGAAAGTATTTCACTCCTTGCATTTTCATCTGGAACACCCAATACAATTTCTCGATCAAATCGTCCTGGTCGCCGCAATGCAGGATCAACTGCATCAGGTCTATTCGTAGCTCCAATGACAAGTATATATCCTCGTTTTAGATTACTGTTTTGAACATCAGAATTCTCCACTGATATACTTCTATGAGATTCATCCATGCAGGTCATTAGTTGGGTAACTATTCGACGCTCCATCTCTCTTTGTAGGTTTTCTCTCTTTGAAGCAATGGCATCAATCTCATCAATAAATACAATAGAAGGAGCTGTCTTTTCTGCCTTCGAGAAAAGCTCCCGGATGTTCTCCTCAGATGCACCTAACATTGCCAAAAAAAAAAAAAGAAGCTATGCCTCATGAAACTTCATTACAAATATTAACCTAGAAATGAAAAATGAATCAGAAGAGTGAAACATAATGAGACCAATCACACTGCCAATGCTCTAGAATTACACTAGCATTACAATGTTCTAAAGTAATTGTACAGGAAAATGAAAACACTTAAAACCAAAAACTAAAAAGCACACACCACTACCAAATGAGTCACAAGATTTGGCATATATGAGAGCTAACAACCATGATGCATCATTCTTTAGAGAGGAAGAACAAGTCATATTGCGTACCAGAAACACCAGAGACAACCTCAGTAGCCGAAATCTTGTAGAAAGGCACACCGGTCTCATTTGCAATTGCATGTGCTAATTTGGTCTTTCCACAACCTGGAGGCCCATGGAGTAAGATCCCAGACATGGGCTTTACCCCAAGCCAAATTGGAATCTGCGGGTGATAGAGAGGCACCATCACTTCCATCTTCAACACCTCAAGAACAGCCTTCATCCCGCCCAGATCACTAAACCTCGTCCCTCCTTCCTTACCTTTCACCTCCTCATGGCTAGAACTCTTCAATGGTTTTCTCTCTGGGACAACAGTAGCACTAGAATTCAATCTCTTTCCATCTCCATTAACTGCCAAAACTTTCTCCCTACTAACATCCTCCACCTCCAAATTCTTCTCCACTGTGGTTGGCTTTTCAACCTTGGACCCACCATAGCAATCCCTAAGCATCGATTTCATCAAATCAAACTTCGGTTCAACCTTTTCCCCATAGATGGCATCCGAAGACGACGAAGTAGAAACATCATCACAATTCGATCCAGAGTCAGAATCAGTTTCAGATTGATTATCATCTCTGCGCCTCCGCATGAGATAATCATTCTCCAACTGCATTAGCTTCTCTTCGCTCTTATCAATGTGCCTCTGTTTTTTGCGATAAGGACTACGAGATTCCGATCCGTGAACCTCCTCCTTCTCATCCTCGCTGCTCACATACTTCTCTTCTAATTTGCGGCTTGTTCTCCCATGAGAGGGCTTTTGCAGAGTGACGGTTCGCTGCTGGTGCTGTGACTCGTTGGAAGCTCGACGGACATTATAGGCAAAGGATTGTTGCTTCATACGAGAGTACTCAGTGTATGCTGATCGGAGGTAGCCAACAACATCATCTAGGGTTTTGCATCCATGCTTCTGGTAGGCTTCTTCCACGCGGCGGAGGAGAATGGTCTGATTGCGACCCCCACTGCCACTTCTTCTTCCTCCCATTGCTCTACCAGCAGTCTCCCTAAACTCTCTGTACCTTTTCTTTAATTAAAATTGCCTAATGCCCTCTGATTATGCAATCTCAGTGCAATGTACAAACCTGTCACATAAAACTCAATAAATAACCTCAATTAAACGAGCATTAGCATTTTCTCCTATAGGAATGAATAGAAAGAAAAACCTAGTTCACAATTAGGGTTTACCAACATTTTTATTAGGAAACTTGAGCAAATCATGACTCTATGAGAAACTTGTCCAGATTGAACAAATTACTACATGATGTCAAATGATTTAGCTAAGATAAAACATCCAGACTAAACAACAAGTATTGAGAAACATTGTGCATCAAAGCAAGCCTGCATATCATGTTATGTACTCAAATAGAAGCAAAAATCAAGCTTCAAATTTGTAAAAGCGCAGAAATAGAAATGTAAAATGGCGAACATCAAAATTGAAAAAAATCAGTACCAAACCAGAAATTGTATTAAATCAAACCCACAGTAAATCCGGAAATTGGAACTGGCACTTGAATGCAATACCAGGAGCTTCAATGACATCCCTAAAGTCAGTTCCGAAGAGGGTTGCAGAGTGAGAGCGTTGAAGCCCATTGTTCAATTTTCAAATTCAATCAACACATACTCAAAACTCAACATAGCTGAGTACTCACTTATCCTGAATTTTGATTTACGAACAGGAACTCAATAACAAAGATCGGAAAAAGTATCGGTGATTACTAATTGCCAAATTAAAGTAAACTAATAACAGAATCCGTAACAAGAACTAGAAAGCGCAGTGGAATATGTAATTTACCAACTGATCTGGCCTCACCGGCGGGTGTCGTCGCCGGCCAAGTTGTGACTCGATGAGAGACGGGTCTGAGGAGGAAGGCGGGATTGGGGGGCGGACGGGTGAGGAGGACAATTAGGTATTTTTAAGCTCTGTTCTGTTTTATGTTTATGAAAAGGGAAATTTACAGAAAACCACCATTAAATAGGACGGTTTTCACTTAACCACCCCTTAAATTCAAAATTACAGAAAATCACCCAGTAAACAGTTTTCCTTAACAAATCACCACCCTTCATCTATTTCCGTTATGCTGCCATTTAATATTTTGTTGTTCTTTTCTTCCATTTTTGCACCTTCTCTTCAGAGCTTGATGCCATCCAGAATCTCCTTTTGGGAAGAGTAGTGGATATTGTAATGGATCATTACATCCATAATAATACATAACTCTGTGTGGTCTATCTGATTTTCCAAAGACAATAATATCTGGACCGTTTATTACAGGTGAGTTAGTCCATCAACTAAGATAGCAGCCATATGATCAGAAGTTGGGCAATTATAAAAGTTTTGATCAAGTACAGGGTTTCGATAAATTTTGATCTTTAAATCAGCGATAATAATGGATTCTCTGAGTGAACGGAAGAAGTGAGCATATGGGTTCATGTCCATAATAATCATGAGAGTATAAATGATATCAGGATCCAAATTGTTGAAATGAGCCACTCTAGTTTCATTTTCTAAAGCTCCATCATAAAAGTACATCTGTAAATAGTTAGGCAAAAGATGAGGTAAAAAGTGGTATAACTGCCCTTGAAGTGAAAACACATAAATGCCTTTCTTAGTAGTGGCTTTATATTGTCCTCCCAAAGAACTGAATGCGAAAAAGTTGTTGTAAACTAGAGAATATTGCTGGAAATGTTGTGCATCCTCACAATTTCCTATAAACAAGGTGTTTAGTGCATCTGGGAAATCGTTGCTTGCTAGGTGTACTTCACTGTCGTGACAGCAGAACGCAGGAGGCTCAAAAGCAAATTTGTTTGCACCACATTTAGCGCAGATGGTGGGCGAAGGCATGATTAGTGCAACCGGTAGATGTTGCATCCCGATAGGTGCATAGATAGGGGTAGGTGGTATTCGACACCGACTTCTCTTTCTGGTAGATGTTTCACCAAAGGTTGTTGTAGAATGCATTATTCGATGTAAATAAAAAAAATGGAATTATTAATATCAGGTTTTGGTTCCAGTTGCTCCACCCGGACACATTATTTGATGTTAAAAACAATATATGCAATAATATAAGTAACATTCTCAAATATAATATAATTAACAGACAATTTGTTTTATTTTTATTTGTGGAAATTGAGTTGCATAATATAATTAAGAAAAGTTGGTCGTGTTTTTTTAGGCTGGATTTCTTCCTCCCAAAAGTATATAAAGTATTGTGTTTGATAAATAATAATTTAGAATAGATTTGCATTTAATTAAGAATTTTCTACAAATAATTCTTATTAGCATAGTATGAGAAATTAAATTCTAACAATTATAGAATGAGTAAAAACGATTTATATACTAATCGTTAGTGGAAAGTGGACGATGGTTTAGATAGTAATGACATCATTACTAAAAAGAATGTGAACTCATTGTGGGAAACTATGAATCTAAAGTTTTTTTTCCAATATTTTGGACGGGCTTTCATTGATTTTTTTTCCTTTTATTTAATTTAGAAACTAAGAATCGTGTAAAAAATATTATCAAAGTCTATATATATATATATAGATAATGAATTTAACGAAAGCAGAGCAAAGCGTATTTTAAAGGTGAAGGGTGTATCATTTACAATTTAAGATTAATTTCCAAAATAAACATATATTTATTTTCATAGATTGATTTTCTTAATGAAACTTTCATAGATTGATTATCTTGGTGAGGCAATAGTAAGAAATATGCATCATATAATTAAACTTTAAAATATAGAGTGCTTAAACATATGGAAAATCTTTTCATTAGGTAATTCCTGCCAGTACAACTATAGTTTACCAAAAAAACACCCAAAACGTGCATCCACATTCTAACAAAGTAACATGGTTGCATCTTCAGAGACGCCTTGAGGTTTTGTACTGGCATAGGTGATGTTTAGCGACCCGATGGATGAGCACCTGAAAAGGCATCCCACAAAATTTGCGCTCTTTGGAACAAGAGGCAACCTTTACATATTTACGAGTAAGCAAAAGTAGGGAGCACATATGCTGGTTTTAAAATATTCAAAATGCACATCCACATTTTGACAAAATAACACAACTGCAGTTGCAGAGAACCCTCAGGGATTTGTAACTGGCATAGAAGATCTTTAGAGACTTGAGGGATGTGCACCCGAAGAGGCATCTCACAAAATATGCGTTCCTTAGTACGGGAGCTAACCTTTATATATTTACAAGTGAGCAACAGTAGGGAGTAGGGACCACATATGCTGATTATTTGAGAACGTCCTTGAGTATCCACTTGAGTTTCTTATGGTCAATTAGGAGCGACAACGCTGGGATAATGACTAATTCAATTATTTGATTGTTTAGAGCGGATGCTGCTGCAGTAATGAACTCTTTCTTTTTCTATATATAATATGATTTGTAACAAGGCAAATGACATTTAATAGGAGGTGATATGAACCTATTGGATTAAGAATTAGAATGGTTATCAAACAAACCTGATTATCCTTTGCATGAAGGGCAGAAGCATCAATACCAAGTAGCTTTTCAACATGGGCTATAAATGCAGAAAGCTGAAGGTTTTCAGATTGATCTCTCACTGTTAGAGAAAGATACAACCTGCACAAAAGATAAATAAAAGTAATTAGTTTTTACTATTTTTACCGATGGATTTTGCCTCTTTTTTATTCCATTTTGTCTAATAGGTAATCAAGGTTGTTCTAGTTTGAATGTGCTATGAGAACCCTTTTTCTAAAAATTACACTTATGTTAAGAGTTTTTAGACTTGCCTTGGTTGGCCAATTGATTCGCGGGAACATGATGAACAAGTAAAAGTCTTTCCAGCTTCAACATCGCAGTTTCTGTTTCAAAAACGACATCCAACTGATAGTTTCACTTCATGTGGTGTAAACGTCTCAATATGGACTTTGATTTTATATTGTTCTCCTCAGGTGATGTCCTCTGCCTATTGAATTATATATAGACAATATAAAGAAGAAAATTGAGTATGTATAATGATAAGAGTTGAAAAATGCATATTATGTAGTTATAGAGAATATACCTTTTTAGACAATGCTTCGGCGATTTGAATAAGTTCAGGAGGGACATCAGTGAGATGGTGAGCCTGTGCTTGGAGTTTTCGGGTTTCAACTATTTTTGGGTTACCTTCACACCTATATATAGTGTAAATGCAAGTTATAATGTAATGTCAAATATGATAAGCAAGTTAGTTTGACTATATATTAAAAGAAAAAAAAAACAACAGTGCATATATTAATGTACAAAAAAAAAAGCAAGGATCAAGTCCGAAAGACACCTAATTAGTTAAGGGATATTGGCTAATATTGTTATTTATTCATTCAGGATTAAACCTCAAAATTAAACCTTGCTTAAATGCTAATTAAATTTGTAGAATATTTATGTTTGATGTGCTTTGACAACATCAACTAATATTTAACTAGTGGACTACCCCGTACTACGCACGAGATATCTCAACCTCATTAAACAGAAACTCGGTCTAATCTATTTGATCTTTCTTTTTAGACTTTTTTCATTTCACATTTTAGTTATTTCTTAAATTAAGTATGTAAGGTTTAAATTTTTCATATAGATTATGCTGAAACTATTTTAGGTTTATTTTTCTATACACTAATTTTTTCTTGTCGGAAACTGAAATTATGGTAGAGCATGCATCATACTATACAAAGTACTTATTTATCCATCAATATAAAATTTATAGTATTAGATGTTATAAAATATATTATTGTATATAATAAATATTTGATAAAGCTTATGAACATAATTTAGTTTGTTGTTTTCATTGTATATTATGTTTACTCAACCGTACTGTTGATTTTTTTAATCAAATACTCAATTGTTGATTTTAAAAATGATAATTGGTTTTCTACTTTCAAAATATTACAGAAATAATTTATTAGATAATGTTAAATTAGACTTTTTAACTTCTTATAAAGTTGATTTTTACTTGAGTATTGATTTTTACTTAAGTGATGATTAGTTTTTTTATATATCTTAAAATTTTCAATATTTCTCATTTATTCAATCTCATTTATTACAAAAAGCTTCTTTTACTGTATAGAAAAGATACTTTGTAACAGGGTCTACATAAATTGAAGGATATTAAATCATTTGAGGTATTTAGTAAAATAAATTTAACATATTAACGTTAATTTAGGAAGTATTAGGCATACCATTCTCTGAGTGAATTCGCTCTGTTCCCCATAGCCTCCAATTGATAATGCGTTGAAGGAGTAGTACCCAAGGAGTATTCTGAAGCACATGTTTACTTACCAAAAAAAATGTTGTCACAAAAAGTTGGATGAGGCTAGCAATGCAATAGGTGTCACAATTTTTTTTTTGAAAGCAAGTAAACAGATTTTGGGGCTTATGAATACTATAAAATCAAAATATTTATACATATGTATATTTAAAAAAATCAAATGATTTAGGATTATCTTTGTAACTTAAGGATGCATTTTAAGTGTCTTATTAAATGCCTTTTTTTTGTAATAGGTAAAATTAAAACAGTATAAACTTATATTAAGGAATATCAGTGTATAAACATGTGGAGAGCGGATGCTCTAATATCAACCAAAAAGTTGTCAATTCAGCGAAACGGTTGAGAGTCTACACAAGATTCTTTAACGCCGATATGAATGATTTATGTGCTTTTTTTGCATTCTAGATACAATTTTGGAATTTTGGATCTTCGATTATCTAAATCACGTATTCCCATCATTTGTCTTAACAAGGTATTTGAGAAATACTTGGGTTGATGTTAACTTTTGTGTGGACTGATTATTACAAATGTTAGAGCTTGGGCAAAAAGTTTTAACAATATCACAAAATACCAGATCATCAAAGTTATACTTGTACCAACGTGATACAAGACTTAATGTATCTATTCACAATTTTAAAAATATATAAACACATCCATGATATATACCATAGTTAGTGAGGGGGGTAAAGGTACATACCTTTATAAGTGCTTGGTCTCAATACAGTAAAATTGGTAATATGATTCACGAAATCCACATCATTGAGCTTCTCATAAAGAGTGTCCGCCAAATCAAACCATGCAGATATAAGCATTATCTTATCATAAATGGGGCAAGAGTGTAATCGAAAATAAAAAATCAAGTTAGTTAAAAATATATAATCCAAGAAGGAAAAGCAAGTAGGATTACTCTTAAAGAGCAGGTTTACCTATCATCAGTCACATATATTTCACAAACTCTAGCTTGAGAAACCCTACAAGTAGTGACTTGTTTGGGTGGCTCTACGTGCAGCGCAACAACGATGACATCTGAATTAGATAAATTCAATTATAAGAATACCCAACTTGAATAAATATATAATTATCATACATGCGCAAATATATGGGCATGAAGGAGAAGCATACCAACTCTTGTCGTGGTATCCACTGATTTTGGCAGATTTCCAAGAGTACAGAATGGGTCTTTAACCATTGAAGAGCTTTCTCCATGGATTTTATGTACAAGAGTATTGTCAGTAATAATCAGCTCCTGCTTGTTTCGTCCCTCCTTGTAGAAATCTGGGTTAACATCCCTTACCAACACATTTGATATGTCGTAATCCTTCTCATACTCTATTATTGAGTAAAAGAGATTGATATTCGAACCAAACAACATTGCATTGATTTCAATTCCCTATGCAATTAAGGTAAGAGAAACCAATTAAACATAAATAAGAAGACAAATAGTGTTTTAATCTAAATGGAATCTGTAATACGATCAGGGGATTATACATGTTCATTCGTAAGCTTTAAACACCGATATTTTTTCCCCTGGCTCTTCACGGACTCTTAACTTGTCAGAGCATCTCACTCTTATTGTATGATCCTTTGTACTATTAGATACTAATTCGTTTATGTGTAGTTTCTTGAACTTCATTCTTCATGAAAGCAACAGTAGTTGGGAGAACAATATTAGAATGGTAATAGGGAAGTAAAGTGTGGAGTTGTGGGTCATGGCATTTTTAAATGGTATGTGTATGTGTGATTATGATGCTTATATGCAATTTAAGAGTACATCACCTTTTATTAAATGTAAATTTGATAAATGGAACATCGTATTTGTTGTACATAGAGTATATAATATGCATGCATTTATACATAAAATGAATCATATCTATACTATAAACACTATTCAATTTGGTTTGACTACCAGTTAAGAATCTTCAAATTCTTTTGGAGAAATACTTAAAGTAAATAAACTTAAGATGGAGACAGACTAATTTAAGGCATAGTTACTTTTTTTTTATATTAAATCCAGTATATTAGCAACATTATATGTAGGTGCGGCTAATAGGTAGTTGCAAATTAAGTCTAAAAGCTAAAATATTTCATTGATTCCATTACATTATATTATCACCCAATAATAATCATTGCACTACTATATTTTGTATTTTCTAGAGTGCATATGTATATGTATAATTAATCAATAAAGAACTTGGACCCTATTAATATTCCTAAATGGGTAATCCTTTTTTTCCTTTTTCTTTTTCTTTTGGTCCCAAACTTGTTATTCTGTCGGTATATTTTTTTTCCCTTTTGAATTTGTATTCAATCTTTATAGGCAAAAATGGAACACACTACCACCTAAAAAACAAACACATTTGGACAGAACTAAAAAAATGATTGCATTTTTTTTCGCTTTTAAATTAAATCTTTAAAAGCAAAAATGGAGCACACTAAACACACACAACTGAACAAAGCTAAAAAAATGAAGGAGTTGCATAGTTTTAAAATTTTTAAGTCTAAGACCTTAGCAAGGTATTTATATTCAATCTAGAGGTCGAGAAAATGTGGATCTAAAGAAAGGATTATTGAAATATTGTGGTTCAAGCTTGGAACCTGTCGTGCGCTGGCTCCCACATGTTCCAAGTAATGAAAAAAACTCAATATCTAAAAAAAACTCTCAAAAGATTGGAACAAAACAACATTTGGAAATATCTTTCGACAACTAAAGGATATAGAAGATACTTTGACAAATCGACAAAGAAACAATATCTCTGCACCTCAAAGTAACAACAACATCAGACAACTGCGTCTCCTTAACAAAAAGAACAAAATCCTACAATACCATAGTCTATATTGGTGACAAAGGGTGAAAACAAAACACCTAAAACTCTCCGATACAAATTCAGGATATCACCACAAAGTAGCTACATGACGCAGAAACAGGAAAATCATTAGAGAAATCGTAACAACTGAAGGAACAACAATTATAGGGGAAGAAAACATTAGAAGAGAGATCCGCGACGATTTTGAAAAACGATTCAAAGAAGAAAAGATCAACTATCGACTGCTAAACGAGTATCTAGAACTAATAGATAAAGAAATTACTCAACATGAAAACAAGTTCCTCACAAAACCAATTACAAACCAAGAAATAAAGAAGGCCTTTTTCTCGATTGGACAGGATAAATCCACAGGACCAGATGGAATGACCGTAGAATTCTACCAACGATACTGGGATATTGTTGGACCATCCATTATAAAAGCAATCAAAGGATTCTTCCATTCGGAAAAAATGCTCAAACAAATTAACCAAACTTTTATATCCTTGATCCCTAAATGCGAAAACCCAAGAACAACAAACAATTACAGATCAATCAGTCTCTGTTCAACACTCTATAAGGCTATTTCCAAAATCCTGGCAGAAAGACTTAAAACGGTTTTAGGAAAATTGATTCACCCACTTCAAGGAGCATTCATTTCAGATAGAGCAATTCAAGACAATGTACTCATTGCACATGAAGTTTTCCACTTCCGTTCTAAAAAGGGCCGGGAGGGTTGGATTGCGATCAAACTTGACATGGAAAAAGCATATGACAGACTGAACTGGGATTTTCTGTTTGCCATTATGTCAAAGTTTGGTTTTTGCCAAAAATTCTGTGACTGGATTAAAGAATGTATCCAAACAGTGTCCTTCTCTATTCTAGTAAATGACGAACCAACTGACACCTTCCGACCTCAACGGGGTCTAAGACAAGGTGATTCTATTCCCCCTTACCTTTTCATCATAGGCGCAGAAATCCTAGCACGAAAGTTACAACGACAAAGTGAACAATCGAGGAACACCATCGGTTTCAAAACCTCTAGGAGTGGCCCTTCAATCCATTTCCTCTCCTTTGCGGACGACATCATGATCTTTTCTAAAGCAACCCCCAGAAGCCTGCCGAATAGTGAAAACCATAATCATGAGTACTGTGACATCTCGGGGCAAAAAGTAAGCTTTCAAAAATCTGTCTTCCAAGCCACAAAAGGAATTACAAATGAACAAAGACAACGAATCCAATCTTGTCTACAAATAACCAACCAGGTTGCTTTAGAAAAATATCTCGGTTGCCCTATTATCAGCGACAGAATGAATAAAAACACGTTTGAAGAAGTCATCGGGAAAAAGAAGAACCAACTAACAAAATGGAGAGCTAATGAACTCACCCAACAAGGACGTGCTGTCCTTATTAAAGCGAACCTAGCAGCTAAACCAAGTTATATAATGCAAAATTTTATGCTTCCCGCAAGCATTCATACCGACCTAGATCGATTGAACAGATGCTTCTTTTGGAACAAAGACTCCTAATACAAGCCCCTAATTGGATGGGATAAAGTCTGCAGACTAAAGAGAGAAGGAGGGCTCGGACTACACAAGACTAAAGACATGAACAAAGCGCTGCACATGAAATTGCTTTGGAAAATCCTTGCGGAGCCTCAAAATGAATGGGTTAAAATCATCCGAGACAAGTACCTTAAAATGTGAATATTTGGAACTATCAACGGAAAAAGAACTCACCTGGCAATGGGCGAAACTAATGGATATCAAAGAGGAATTTTTTGAAGGGCTTATCTGGCAGGTGGGAAATGGAAAATCCATAAGATTCTGGAAGGACAACTGGATTCGCAACGAAGGGAACCTTCGAGAAAAATGCATCTTGGATCAGGTTGATGAACAAGAAAATATTGACCAATTCATAAATCAAATAAGACTCGAGACAAAGAAAAATTGAGTAACTATCTCCCATCGAATATTGTGGATAAAATTCTAAATATCTATATCCCTTCCAATGAAATTGAAGATAGATTATACTAGAAACCAAGTAAAAATGGGTGGTTCTCTACTGCTAGCGCTTTAGACCACATCACGAGAACCAGAATGATCAATTTAGACCTACTAGACTGGATCTGGAAAATTGATTGCCCGCCTAAAATTAAAAATTTCCTCTGGAAAAACCTACTAAACGAAACCCCGACAAAAGTCAGATTATAAGGTAAAGGAATTCATATGCCTTTGGAATGCCCCCTTTGCTCCCATCATGAAGAAGATAACACCCATCTCTTCACAAAATGTCTGATATCCCTATCTTTCATTGGGAGATTACATAGACAGATTGAACGTACGATCCAGAACACTGACAAAGAAAATAAGTTATATAAGGATATAATCTCGGAAATATTCCACCAATTATCAACGAAACATAAATCGATCCTTGCCTTCGCTCTTTGGGGTTTATGGTCGATGAGAAACAAATTAATTTTTGACAACAACGACATCAGAACGACGGAAGAATGGATAAAAAATATAAAACAATATAGGAGTACTTGGAGAAGAACACAAACTGTGGAGCAAGAGGACAAAATTGACACATTAAGACCAAACTCCCAAAAAAGAGAATGCCAAAATAAAAAGTAGTTAAATGGGAAAAACCTGCTAAGGAGTTTGTTAAACTTAATTTTGATGGTGCTCGGACTAGTTCGGATCGTGCTGCTTCTGGCTTTGTTATCCGGGATAGTCAGGAAGGGTTCTCTCATGTGGCGTTCGTAGCCACGGTATGGCATTTGTTGTGCAAGTAGAATGCTATGATCTCATTGTTGGTCTTTTGGAAGCTTCAAAGCGGGGATTCACTCGGCTAGTGGTTGAAGGCGACTGCTTGACCGTCATCAATGTCTTGAGGGGACTTTGGCAGTGCCCATTGGAGATCGAGATGATGATTTCGGATGCCCTTGGACTTTGGAGATCTTTTGAGTGTGTTACCTTCGCACACGTATTCAGGGAGGGCAACTGGGTGGCAGATAGGTTGGCGCATATGGGCATGTCCTCACATTTCGTCACCGATTGTGTTCCGGCTGAGATCGAAGATTTCGTCCGTTGGGACTCTATTGGGCGGTGGATCAATCGCAATTGACCATCCGCAAATCTTTGCCTTGTATCAAAAAAAAAATCAATCTAGAGGCAAAAAATAGAAAATCATGTGTATTTATACAAAGTGGTCAAGGGTTACTAAAAAAAATTAACTGTTGAAAGTTGCAATCAACACAATGCAAAAATGAATTACACAGTGCTAAATGTGTCGGGTCAAAGAAGGTTAGATTCTTGGGCAAATCCAAAAGGGAAAATGTGCTGAATTTCACAATTAAAAAATGGATTGCACAATTTAAAAAAATTTTAGTCTAAAACCTTGGCAAGGTATGTTACGGGAAGGACATAACCAAAAGTGAACAAAGCCTAAATTTCTCCCCACCTAAAAATTCAATTTGGCATGTAATATAAGTGACTACCATTTGAAAGAGGAAGTCATGAGTAAATATATGGAAAAAAATGAACTATCTTAATAATAGGTTAGAATAAATAATATGCAATATATACTTGAACAGACGTCTGCTGCTATGATGATCCAGGGTTCCGTGCTCTCGTCCGGAAGGACGCGCTAGGAAAGGCTTATGCTGCGGCAGATCCGACCTAATCTTTATTCTGCCTCAAAAAAAAAGAGTTGTAGGCAGGGAACACAGTTCTTCTTTTAATTCAACCCTTTTCTTTAGTATTTGAGGTATCTAAAGGTTTTGATTTTAGTGTATAATATATAATATAATATATATACTAATATATAATCTTTTCTTTCACACTAAAACCAAATCAAACAATACTATATATACATAACTTCCGCTCCTCTCTCTACTCATCCATATCTTTTTCTAGCTAGGGTTTCTGTCTTTTCCTTTCAACGAAGAAAGGTAAGAAAAATTCCAATTAACAACCATTAAAACAAAAATCATTCAATCACACACCTTACTATACTTCTAGCCCTTAAATTAATACCTCAATTAATCCCTAATTCAAATCACAACGAAATGAAATGAAAGAATGAAATAAGCAAGTAGAGAGCAGCCGAATTAGGCGGTTGTCTTATACCTCAATTATCAAGTATGCTCGAGAAGTTCACGAAGAAAAAGTGAGGGTAGAGATCCATTTGATCCACCCGCAACTTCTATTTAAAGCAAATACGATGGTTCTCTTTGAGGCGGTGAATACTAAGCGGTGTTTTTTGTCTGGTTCTGGAAAAAGTAAAACATGATAGACGATGAGGCTGGAGATGGTGGCAGTTTGCTTATAGGTTAAATATTACACTTCTATAATACAACAAAAGCCCAAACAAGGCAAGGAAAGTATTGGGCCTTACTTAAGCCCATCAATGTATATTGTTGGTAAACAAGGCGGTGACTACTGTTTAAAGCAGCGAAAATGGTATAACTCCGTTAAAACACTGTTCATTTGGTTGTTGGCCCTTTTATAATAGTATATATAAAAGAAAAATGTTTAGTGGAGCTTTTGTCGCTATTGGAGAGAACTTACAGATTTTCTAGCTAAATATTGTCAAAGTGGCTTCAAATCTACCATTTAGTTTAAGGCACATCCATATGTTTGATTGTTCCCTTCTCTCTCAAAACTTTCTAGCTCCGTCACTACCTATCCCTGAAAACATTTTGATTTCGCACCGCCGAGCTAAAATAAAGTAACTTGTAAGTACGTTACATCTAAGACAAACTTGACATTCGGCAATGCTCGTGAAGGAGTAAAAAATGACCCCGATAATCATCAAGTTCGATCTATCTCCCATAAAGCTTTATTTGCCTAACCACATCTATTACACATCATTGTTATAAGAGGTTGTTCGATACTCCCATGTGTGTGGAATTTGATTGCATGGGAGTGATTTCAAATATCAATAAAAGAGAGGTTGGTTGTGGTAAGCTTGGTATTGCTATTAGAGAATCTTCAAAATAATTGCATTTTTTGTAAGAATGTAGGTAAAACTATAAGATGTCGAATCAAAAGGCGACTTACCGCAGTTGTAGCAAACTACTGGCTGAACACCTCCCGCAGAGATAGTATCTTGACCTGGCTGGGTGAGGCCAACTGTCATCCCCCCATCAGATGCATAAGGAGCTGACCTCTTCGAGCCAGAATACTGCTGACGACCTCTCCTCCGATCGTACATCTCCTGAGTCTTTCTGCTTTCATCAAGAGTAGCCTCAACCCTGTAGGCTGCGTCAATATAAGCATCCAAAGTCTCGTTTTTGTAAGCCAACATCTGCAGCTTCAATTTCGGGTACATCCATTCATGGAAATAATCCACCTTGTGCTTCTCAGTTTGTACCAGTTCCTCGGCGTAGGGCAACAGTTCATAAAACTTGTCCACTAGTTGAGCTAGTTTCATCCCCTGAGTGTTGGGATAGAGAAACTCTCTCTTCTTCTCTAACCTCAGCGATGGAGAGAAGTAGTGATCGGTAACCAGCTTCTTGAAGGTCTCCCAGGAAGGAGCATTCACCCAAGTGCGGTAGGCGGACTCCCACCACTGTCCAGCTGCGCCCTTCAGGTACAAAGCAGTAACATGTACCTTAGTGTCATCAGTGCAGTGGATACCTCGGAAGACTTTCTCAATGTGCGTGAACCATTGGACCACTTTGAATGGCTCACCAGTTCCATTATAGCTATCCACCTTGCTGGCATTGACCGCTTTCAGGACGTTGCTATAGGTGTCCATCGGTCCAGTTGGGTGGTCAGGAGGAGGGTTAGGTGCCCCTAGATCCCTAGTTGCTACACGCCTGCCAGGAGGTGGACGCCTTTCATCTCCCACTACCTGAGCCACAGCATCCCTCACCATTCCCCTCAGGGCTTGCATCAGTTCCTCGTCCAGCATGTTATCAACTGGGGTGCGCTGCCTCTGGCTGGCATGAGAAGCCCTAAGCTGGCTTTGAGTGCCATTCAGTGAGTGATCGCCTGACTCCTCCACCCGCTCCATGCGTGGGTTCTGAATGTGATCCTCCACCTGATTGGAGTTAGGTGGCGGCATGATGGGCTCAGTAGCGGCCTTGGTATGTCCCCTGGTTTTCATGATCTGAAGGTCAAAGATGCAATATTAATAACTTCAAACTCGACTAGATTAGGGTTGGAAATAACGCATTTAAGATTGGTCTATGGCAGGTGCAGGAGCTTGAGCAGGACTATCGGACTAGTATCTTGAAATCATTTTCAAAACTGCTTACTTTTGTAAATAGAACATAGAACATAGTTTTGATAAAAGTCTTTTTGAAATTCATTTTTAGAAATCATTTTGAAATCCGAATAAAAACATTTTTAAAACTTACGGCTCTGATACCACCTTTTGTAACACCCCCTTTTATACCCCAAGGGTGCGCTACAGTGCCAGTGAATCCGTAGACTTTAATGTCTTTGCATTCACCTGAGGCTTATAGGGACATGCCACCATGCTCCCATAAACAAGACGGTACTTCGATCAGTTGATTAAAAGAGTGCGGAAGTAAATTAAATATCAAAGTTTGAAATATCCAATCACAACAATATAGCCAAAATACCAACCATAAAGTATAAATAAACCCCAAAAATAGCTAAATCCAACGTAGCGATGCGGAACTTTAAAGGTTCAAAAACTGCAGTTTAAAAATCCATGGTTGATAGTCCTCTCTTTAGCTCTCTCCTGCTCAACTGCTCGTACTAAACCTGTGGAATATGGCCTGGTGTTTCGTGAGAACGAAGGACACCAGTCATCCAATAAATAGGATGGTTAGTACAATTAAGACTAGCATGATAGGGAAAATGTTCAGACTTTAACCATACAGTGACCATAAAACGGTATGACATAGGTTAAGGGAAAGACGCGAGTATTTAAAGTGAAAACTGAATAAGAAATAAAGATTCGTAACATGACTCGGATGATCATAGTGATCGATCGTATGATAAGAAATGGAATTATACCCCGAATAAGACTGAAGTATAATATAACTGAATTGATCACCTATTAATAATCTCAATAATAATAATCATAATGTAAATATGTATATAACACAATATAAAACGTAGTGACACGGGCCCAGACTCAACTAGGACTGCGACCTGAGACTTTGAAGTCTAATCGTACGTAGGGACACGGGTCCAGACTCAACTGGGACTACGACCTGAGACTGTCTGAAGTCTAGATATTCCATGGAACCTTTTAGACTGGGCTTTACACTATTCCCAACCTGCGAGCTAGCTCTCGCACTGACTTTAAGTCAATCCACACCACGTGAGATGCACATTTTAATTATAACAGCTTTAACATTTAATACTAGGTGATCATAATAACGACATTAAACCAACGAGGACGTACAAGTACGGATATTTCAAAGGATCTTAATATCACATGCTATTAATTTGCATGAAAGAAACAAGCAGAAATTCATGCAATTAGGAAGATGAAAATGGGCAATTTTCACTTATCTCGAGTTATAAACAAATAACATATTTAATACAGATATCACTATAATTAAATTAATAATTGCCCATTTATTTATACTCATGCCAATTTATGAATAATGAGATAAATTACATCAAGCAGACGGATATGCAATTTATCGAAACTAGCAAGGAAATTGGCCACAGGGCCGCATTCGACACCGAAGAATAAAAAGGCACGCCAAAAGAAAATCACGAAACATGCAAAGGGCATTGAACGAAATCACTTGCCTTAACCTTCGTTGATCGGTTGATGGTAACGAGACGAGATCTTAGCACCTATTGAATCCCACGAAGAGGAAAATATTTAATATTGATATTTGGTACAATTAACCTTACTTAATTCAATTTGAAATTGAATTAATTCTATAGAGTTAAGAATCTATACCAATATAAATTCCTCGGGGAGCGGGATCCGGCGTGGGTGCTTCGAGATTGCTTGATGTCGCTGAAACGGGCAAGAATGGAAAAGTTCAGAAATATTGGCCGCCTAACTTAATAAATAATTAATTTAGGGCCAGAAACGAGAATACTCTAAATAAGGGAGAGTTTCTGTAATTTTACCAAAAGAGATTAAAAATCTCAACTTTGCTTCGTACAGAGAAGAAGAAGGAACAGGAGCGCGGCTTTCCTCCGGCGTCGATGGCTAACAGCGCAGCAAAGACGACGATCGGAGGCGGCGGCTTGGACGGTGATTGGCGGCGGCAAGGCAGCGGCAATCGGAGACGAGTGCAACGAGGCTCGGCCGATGTTCGTGGGTGTGCCAATCGGAGGCGAAGGCGGCACGGTTCGGCCTTGGTGTTCTCCGGCAAGGCAGTGGGTGCGGCTGCGAAGGTCTTCGGTGGCGGCAGGGCTAGCGGCATCAAGACGAAGGCTCGGGCAACGATGGCTCGGTAGAAATCGAAGGCGGCGCTCGGGCAGTGAAGGGCGACGGCCTTGGCATCTTCCGGGAAAGGCTGCACTGCAGGGGCTCGGTGGTTCCGGTGGCGAAAGGCGCGGTCAGGCGGTGATTGGTTCGTAGCTCACGTCACCGGCGGGCTCGGCAGTGGTTGACGTCACGGCTCACAGGAGTAAACGGGATAGGAGGGTGATGAGAGACGGTGATGTTGGGTGACGTTGAGTTGGTTTTGGGTTGTGGGAAACCCTAAGATTTTGACGTGTATCTATACCGTTGAATTCGGTTTAGATAAAAGGTAAAAGATATAGTTTTGATTCTTTAGGATTAAGAATCAATTAAGGATAGAGATCATGGGTAGATAATAAATTTTAAGGAAAAGAAATAAAAGAAGTGGATAAAGATTAAAGATCGAGAAGATAGGTTTCTTCCCTTTAGCGGGATAAATATTATTTAATTTAACTTTATAAATTAAATAATAAGAGTATTTAAAGGATTTATGAAATTAAGTCAACTCATATATTATTTCTCTTTAGAATAATTTAATTATTCTAATCCATACCATATATATATTAGGTGAATTTATTAAATGACCAAATTCACAAGATATATATATATATATTATAGTTTAATATAATATAGATTTATTTAATTAAATAAAAATAAGAAATAGCCCAAAAATAATTTAGGGTATTTTATTAATAGGCAAGATGATATGAAAGGTGAAATTCATGCTAATATGGTCTAGATGAGAAGGCATGGGAACATTTTTTTATGGGAAATCATCCTATATTTATGCGATGACCTCGGATAGACTTCACATACTAGCTAGAAATTTGTTTTTTATTCGGAATACATTATTATATTGATCAAGAAAGTTCAACTGTTATGGAAAGCACAATTATCTGGCCGGATTTTTTTTTATCTTGGGGGCAATGAGGAGTTGTTGGTTATTTTAATGACAGTTCAGGGTTTCTCTCGTGAGTTGATCAATGGTCGTACTTGCACGTTTCAATGGGTTGCTGTCGTTGGAAGCAAGATAAGCTATAGCTTTTATATTTTGCTGGTGTTGGATAGCAAGTCAAGTTGTATGTCTGTCTATTTTGGATGAGAATTGTGGACAACAAATGGTATTATTGTCTTTAGTTTGATTAGGATGCATGTCTGGTAGTGACAATTGATTGTTGCATCAGGAGTGCTTGCCACATTGCTTACTGAGTGTGGCACAATTACATGTACTTAACACTTTAGCTTGGAACATGGTGTGGTGAATGTCTTAGTTTTCAAATGGGAAAAATCAGTTGCCTGCAAGATAGTGGTTGTTCTTTCATTTTGGAGAACTATTGTGATATTTTTGGGGAAGTTAGCAAGTGGAGATGGAAATAAGCTACATAAAGCAATTGGAATAGGTTTTGCACACTTAATACAAGGTCTTAATTGTGGGCACATTCTTTAAGATACCGAAGTCATGCTTGTATTTTGGACCTTACATGAGCTTGTGAGTAAGATGTTAATTTCATTTTCCATGTTCATAACTATTGATTAGTAGATTACATTGAATCAGCTTTGATGACAAAACTTGTATAAGAGGTGAGTATTGTCATATTTTGAAATATTAGGGATTTAAGTGTAATTACTAGAAATTAGGTATTTTAGTGCATAAATATTCGATGGATGTATTGTACATGAGATGTTGAATGTTAATCAAACCTTACTCTTCTCTCTGTTCTTTCTACCTTTCCTCTTTGGACATCTTCTCCTTCCCTTAACTTCAAATCTCTCTTTCTTCCCTCTCAATTCTCCATGAAAACCTAAGCTTTCGCCTATCCGACCCCCCAATCATGACAATCTCGTGGCTACAAAGATAACGACACCGAGAAATTGAAGAAATCGATCCCCAAAGGCGAAGATTTGCATAGAAATGGAGGATGGAGACTTACGAGATGAGAGAGAGGGACAAAGATCGTACCTAGCTACCAACTACTCTTTGCTCCACAATAGACTTTTGAGCACGACATTGAGGGAAGACGAGGGCAATTGCGTCCGAAATCGAAGTTATTTTGTCATCCACCTCCTTCACCTTGGGGGAAAAATGTTTGAAATTGAGCCCCCTTTCACATCCGTTCATCTCCTCCACCTCCATCCATCCAAGCCAAAGAAGACGAACCAAATTTTTTTTTTTCTTCCAAAAATCGGCACTTAATATACCACTCTTTCGGTGCTTTTGCAAAACTGTCACCCCTAAAAAAAATTGCATGATTATACCAACCCCTCCAAAATAGCAAAAATAACCCATGACAAGGGTGTGTTTTTCAAAAACCTTAATAACAATGGTAAGTCTTCTTATGACATGCAAGATTGTTTGAGAGTCACAATATTTCTTTCGGTTACCAAGTAGAAGCAAAGCTACCGGTCTCTACAACTACAAAATCCCTTCAATAGTATTATTTATAATCCCTCGTGAGTATATCTCTTTGTTGAGAAAGTTAATACACTCCACACATCTACTTGAATGCTTTTATAATGAGGGAATAAACATACCATAATTACTTACCACAATGCAACATAAATTGAGCAGGCATTTCATCCCACCATTTTGACTTTTGAAACTTTCTTCGAACTATCCCCCATTTTGACTTTTTAACATTTACCTCAAGTGACTCGTGACCTGTCAAGAAAGTGATAATTTTTAAGAAAGTATGTACTGCCTCTGGTTCGAAATAGAACTTGTTTTAGCTCAAGTACCCTGTTTCACAATAATAGACGCTCGCGCTAATACTAACACATATCCACTTTTCATTCCATTCTCTCTCCTAATCTCTTTATTTCCCAATTTCTTTCCCCGCCATAATTGTATATGGAGTACAATATTAAAAAAATAGGTTTACTACTTGTACTGTGTTTGCACAGATGGAGAGGATGTTATAAAGAAATTGAATTTGTTTTTTAAATGGTAGTTTTGCCTCCAATGTTTGAATTTATACTCTTCCAAATGGTAATTAGTGGAAGGTGAAAGATTAATGTTTACTATTAGCTGAAATTTCTTTGTATGGAGTAGTAAATGAGGCGCATTGCAACATCTTGGTAACAAGACAAATTTATAACATTAATTACTTCTTAATCATTGTGGCCCCGACTAAAACGACTTTTGATTTGAGGCGGAAGGAGTACCAATTAGTGACCACTTGCAATTTATCCCCATAGTATATATATGCAAATTCGGAATTATGTTATATTTATGCAAATCAGTCTCTCTCTCTATTACTACTACTACTACTACTATTATTAGGGAAAATTGCAAAAAATAACACGAACTTTAGGGGTGGTTGCGTTCAGTGGCACCAACTTTCAAAAATTTTATAATAATCACCAACTTTGAAGGGTGGTTGTGGTTAGTAGCACGACCACCCTTATTAACATTTTGTTTACAAAAAAATCACATTTTTCATTGTTTTTTTTAAACCGACTCACAATTTTCTTCGTAAAAAAACAATTTTCATGTTTATAAACTCAATTTCAATTTTTCAAAAAACATCATTTTTTAAAATATAATTGTGATATTAATTGGTATCTTTTTAAGGCACTCATTTTTCATTTTAAAATTATTACTTATTATTTAATTTTTGAAAAAAAAAACTGAGTTTATGGAGAAAATAAAATTAGTTCTTTTTTTAACCGGGTGTAAATAATGAGTGTATTCTTTTAAGAAAAAAGGGAAAAAGTAGTATTTTATAAAATAAATTATATTTTTTAAAATTAAAAATGAAAATTGATTATTTTTAAAAATGAAATATGGGCAATTTTTTTAAAATTGAAAATTGGATGATTTTTTTTTCTACAAAGAATGTTAATAAGAGGTTATATTTCAAAAAAAAATAGATGTGTCACTTATTGCAACCAGAACCAAAGTTGGTGATTATTTTTAAAATTTTAAAGGTTCATGCCATTAAACGCAACTACCCCTAAAGTTCATGCTATTTTTCACAATTTGCCCCTATTATTATTAAATCCAACACTTTTTCACACTACACTACCAAACGCACCCTTAAGTTCCCCATTTTTATAGCCCAAATAAAAAAACCCTTCCCAAAAGAGACAGAAACCCTAAATCCTCCCAGTTTCGCCCTTTCACTCTCTCGTTGTCGTTTATCCGATCGTGGAAATGAAATCTCAGGCGGATGATCAGAACAGCAAGCAGTCGGAGTTCAAACTTGCTTCAGCATGTGAACTTTCTTCATCTGCGGAGGCACCGGAGCTATCCTCGGCCACCGTTGCGTCTTTCACTGCTGGCCCAGGAGGTGTGGATCTTCGGTTTTATCGGGAGGGAGCTCCCGCCGGTGAATCTTTGACCATCGATCTTCCGGCGGCGAAGGTTTGCGTTTCGTTTCTTTGCTCGAATTCGAACTGTGATCACAGGAGAAAAATCCGTGATTTTCTTAATCGTTTTATTATTTTTGGTTCTGTGTAGTTGTTTAAATTAAGTCCAGTCCAATCCGTGTGTGTATCTGAAGGTTCAGTATCCGGCACAGAGGTATATATTGACTCGGTTTCTCATTTGATGCAATGTGATTGTGGAGTGAACTGTGAAATTCACTCATGTTTTTGCTTACTTTTTTAAGTTCCAAGTAAAAGGAGTTGAGTGTGCTTTGTTGGCTTTTGAATCATGGAAACAGGAATCATACTGTAAGGGTATCACACTGCGGTTCAGAAAAGAGGAGGAAAGCAAAGGATTCCACATTGCATTTGAGCAATGGAAGAAGGAGGCAATTATTAAAGGTTCTATCTTGTTTACTTTAAACAAGTAATAATGTGGAGGTTAAGAATTCCTTGGCCAAAAGGAATAACAAACTTTCATTTCTATTGCTGATTTTATGTTTTTATCTTACAGTAAACTGTTTAAAGTGAAAACTAGGGCAGTTTAAGCTTGATTTTGAAAATTGCAACTGCAGATTTTGTTTGTTTCAGGTTCGTTAACGACTGCTTGCTTTCCATTGTTTTTCTCTTAATTAACTTAATGGACACAAAAGTTCCTTTGCACAAACCTCTGTGGTTTAGAGAATCTGTTCATCTAGACATGATCGCATCCATGTTTTTTTACTTTTAGTTATTAAAGATGTTACAATGCCAGCATAGAATGGGCCTGTCGAAGTTGATTCTTCTCTGCTGAGTATTTTTCCTTTCTTTTATTTCTTTTGTTTATTTTATTGGCTCTTCTATGTTATGTTATGTACTGTTTTTAAACTTCTAATTTAGAAGAATTAACTACAGTATTAATTGTTGTATTAGTATTAGTTTCTTATCACATACCGAAGGATTCTAAAAGCTAGTTTCTTTTACAGGGACGGTCTTACCTAATGGAGCAGTTTCTGACTCTAAAAGCGTGTTTGATGCAAAAATAGATCCTTCATCTGCCAAGATGTACTTCCATTACTATGGCCAACTGCTACATCAACAGAATATGATGCAGGATTATGTCAGGACAGGTTGTGCATCTGAGCTTCACTTATTTTTCTCTTTCGATCTTCTGAAGTTAATGAGATACATATTTATATGGAATTCTTGAAGATGTTTCTAATTTGTAATTAATTTTGTTTCAGGAACCTATTATGCAGCTATCATAGAGAACCGTGCAGACTTTGTGGGACGGGTGGTAGTAGATGTCGGGGCCGGTAGTGGTATTCTGTCCCTATTTGCTGCCCAGGTAAAGCTAGCGTTTTGATTAAAAAAGCTATTTCCTTCTTTTGATGGAAAGATGAGCTATCAGGCTATTTCTTTCTATTGACAGAAAAATAAGCTATCTGGCTTAGAAATATTGCTATTTGGAGTAGGCTGTGTTGGGTGCTAGTTAGTAATGACTAATGATGTGTTATGAGTTACAACCTCAACTGTGCTCTTCTGAGTTTGTAATGCATTTGGTTTTATTCTACAGCTGATTATTGGTTGTTTCTCTTTTTGTGCTTGAATGTATGGGGATACTAGGCGGGTGCAAAACACGTCTATGCCGTGGAGGCATCTGACATGGCAGGATATGCACAAAAGCTTATTGCAGGGAACTCATTTTTAAGTCAACGAATTACGGTGATTTGACTTTTTGTTATCCTTTTGCCATCATGGATTTCAAGTGCATTGTTTTTTGCTTTGGAAAATGATATACGTCATTATAGGTGATAAAAGGCAAGATTGAAGAAGTTGATTTACCCGAGAAAGCAGATATTCTAATTTCTGAGCCTATGGGTAATGTTTTTAGTCTGATGGACTGATGTATTTACTAATTTCATTTCAATACCTTATGTGATTTGCTTTTGAGCTGAATTTTTTTGGCATTCAGTTATGAGAGTGTGTAATTCATTATGCATTTCAGGTACTTTGCTTGTGAATGAAAGAATGCTCGAATCTTATGTGATTGCAAGGAATCGCTTTCTTGTTCCTAATGGCAAAATGTTTCCTGGAATTGGAAGGTACTTATTCTCTTAAAAAGTTACATCCTTCTATTTCAGGGATTGTGTAATTGGGCTGGACTTATATATCTCGTAAGATGGGGATATCCGGATATAGACACATGCTGTCGGTGGGAAGTAAAATGGGTGACTGAGCAACAAAGAGTGAAGGAAAGGAAAGAAAGTAATATAGGGAACTTGGAAGCTGCATGCAAATTCCAATATCACAGTACTTCCTAGTCCTAGGTACATGATATTTGAACTTCAAAGTCACACTAAAAGCTTCTATGTGTCATCTATGTTCGATGTTGATAGCTCAAGCATGGCTCAAGTATGCATTAGCAAGCCAATTATCAATGTCTGTTGAGAAATGTGAATGAAGCTTCTTAGTGCTATAGCTATGTGGTGGTTACTTGATCAGAGTTTTTTGACACATGTGAATCTCTGAAAGTTTAGCTTTCTTATTTTTTTTTTCAAAAAAAAATATCAAATTTCTGTATTTTTTATAACTATGCAGTTATTTGCAATTTCATATTCATGTTCACCTCTTCACCATTTTTCATATTCAGTCCCAGGTTCTTTTTTCACACCTTTTATAATTCTTCTGATTTTATGAAGTTGATTTTTTTTTTTTTTTTTTTTTGTAGAATACACTTTGCACCATTCAGCGATGAATTTCTACATGTTGAGATTGCAAACAAGGTATACATTGATAATGGTAGCTCAGACTGCTTGATATCTAGAATTATATTAATGTTTTTTCTCTTTCATATCTCTCTACTGTAACACAGAAAGATCATCAGTAACTTGCCTAGGGGGAAACCGGAAATGTACCCATTTTCTTTTCCCTTTACTGTGTTCAGCATGCTGATATGCCACAGCTTATTTCTTGCCAAGGATCCCTGATCGTGCTTATCCATTTTGTGTTGATTACCCGGTTAATATTTGACAAAAACTGTCTCTGGAATTTGACTGAAAATTATCAATGTTTGCAGGCACTTTTCTGGCAGCAGCAAAACTATTTTGGGGTTGACCTTACTGCCTTGCATGGATCAGCATTCCAAGGCTACTTTTCACAGGTTTGTAGGCATACAAAAAAAAATTATAATTTTTTCTCCCTGTTTTTCTTATCTGTCCTGGTGCATTTGTAGTCCTGATATTGTTTCTTTTGTGACACTCAACTCTATTTAAGATATGTTTTTAAAAGCTGGACATATGATGTTCCAAATATTAATAATATTCCCTTTTGATGCAACATTAAGCTTAGTTAGCACATCTTGAAGAACTTTATAATTGTTATGGAGTTTTTTTTATTTATTTGTTGTGGAGCTCTAGCCTGGTGTAAACGGTATTGTAATAGAGCATTGATGTTTCTATTTACTAACAAGGTTTTTGACCTTGGTATTTTTCAGAGGACTCAAATTAGTTTCTTATATCTGATCATTGAATGCATGTCTGCTCAAAACAACTTGATGTAGTCTTTTTGTCAGTGTGTTCTTGGTTTAATGTGTTCTACCATAGGTATGTATTGAATTGATATGCAATCAGAATACAATCTTTTTTTAATGTGAATGATATAACCAGTATGTAATCAATCGTGGTGAGCATGTATGTGGTCTTGGGTCATCTGTCCTGCAAGACTGCAGTGGTAAAATGAGTGTCGTTCTGTTGCTTAGTAGCATGCCTTGGCTGATTATCCAGGTGATAAATCAACCACTTTTGTGGCGTTTGATTTCGAATATGTTTAGAAGATGGAAAGGTTACTATCAGTTAATAATTATAGTATGGACACTGGCTTGCATAACTTCTTTATTTTTCTACTGTTGCATATCCCCTCCCTCCCCCCTTTTTTAAAATCTTATATGAATTCACTTGTAGATAGTGCTGTTTACTCTTGTAAGCTCTATGAAACCTGTATATAGAGATAGTGCACTTCCTCTAACATTTTCTGCCTTTGGCTTCACCATCTATATAGCCAGTAGTTGATGCATTTGACCCAAGGTTACTCGTAGCGCCTGCTCAGTATCACGTGATAGATTTTGCCTCCATAAAGGTATCATCATTCATACATGTCACTTTGTCCATTTATTATTAATAAACAACATATTTCTTAATCTTGCAGCTGTTTATTCTCTTGGTTTAATAGTAGTCCCATGATTGGGAGAATGTAGGCCAGAATCATTATAATATTTGTGGCATTTTTCCAGGAAGAAGATCTATATGAAATTGATATTCCCTTGAAGTTTACAGCCTCTGTGGGCACTAGAGTGCACGGGTTGGCTTGTTGGTTCGATGTATTGTTCAACGGGAGGTTAGTAAACATTGACCCTGTGTTTTGAAAGAAGAGATCAGCATTTGCCCCTGTAGCCTTTCAAACTTTTCTAATTATATTTATAGACTATCTATGCTAACCGGTTTCCTGTTGGTGTTGCAGTACCATACCAAGGTGGCTTACCACTGCTCCTGGTGCACAAACAACACACTGGTACCAATTACGCTGTGTCCTGGTTCAGCCTCTCTATGTCATGGCAGGGCAAGAAATCACTGGACGTCTTCACATGGTTGCCCATGAGGCCCAAAGTTATACAATTTATCTCACAATATCAGGTTGGTGTTTCAGATATGTTTTAGTTCATCGCTAATAATAATGCAGGTTATCTCATAAAGGGTCTGTCATTTCACTGGGCAGTTAAATTGCGGGGTGCTGGTGATGAGCAAGGAGCTATCCTACAGACCTCTACTGGAAAATTAGACCTCAAGGAACCCTATTATAGAATGTCCCAGCCACAACCCCAAGCCTACGCAATGGCTCAAGATCAGCAACCTCATCAGCTATTACAAACTCAGGTACTGTGATATTTACAAGTCAAAATGAAGCTTTGCTCGAGAATTTTTTGGGAAGATTTGTGCATATCTTTAAATTACCTGTACTATGTAAGACTAGAACCTGAAATAACCTGAAAATCTGTAATGGATCTGATTTCCCTTTATCAAAAATCATCCAACATAAATCCTGTCAAACTAGTCCTGAATGCTTTATGGTTATGATCAAGTACTTCAGTTTTAACAAGAAAACTTTCAATAACCTGACTGTAAAGAATTGACTTTTAAATCTGAAATGGATCTGATTTCGCTTTGTCAAAACTCATCTAACATAAATCCTGTCAAACTTGTCCTGAATGCTTTGGGGTTATGATGGAGTACTTCAATTTCAACAGGAAAACTTTCAATAACCTGAACGTAAAGAGTGACTTATTTAAAGCAACCCTCTGGACCTGAGTTGGTGAAAGTTTAGGGAAAAAAAATCCAATCTCAGAAGAAATTTATCAGTGGTCTTTTGGGCACATTTTTCATTTGGCTTTTTTGGGGGTTTGCCAAGCTTCATCTTATACATATTTTTAACTTTGATTTATGACTCCCTCAGTAACCATTCTCTATGAAGAAAAAATATTTGGCTTTTCCATCGTCAGTCTGATGTTTATTGCTATAGAACGCAACTAACTGTATTTTCATTATTCTATTTTGACAGAACATCAGTATCCATACACCAGAACTGGAAAGTTCGGAACTCTTGCAACAATTGCAAGACGCCGAGCTGCCTTGACTCAATCGAATATAAACTCAACCCAGAACTGAAGTGTTTGCTCAATTGGGCAGTGTCTCTGGCTTTGTTCATTGGCATTCGAGCATGGAATTGAAGGGCCCATACGACATATTCTGTAACATTTAACGTGCTTTAGCTGCACATAAAGAGAGTAGAGGGCGCTCTTCCCGTTTGCCTTGTATTCTTGGACAGGCTTAGACTCGTAGTTTGATTGTTTTTCTCCCATAGATTGTTGTTGTATGAATCTCTTGAGGGCCTTTTGTTTCCTTTACCAAGCGTACGCTTACGTTTTGCTCGAGGGTATTCTGTTTTCCACATCACAATGGTTAGCAAAGGATACTGTAGAGGTTGCCTTGCTTATCCAAGGAAGCCAGGTGATCGAGTTGGGTGGAATCTTTTCTTTTGATCAGTTATTCGAGTTTGAAGAAACAAATCACAAGTTGAATTTCTTAATGAATGTTTAGTGGTTTGAATTGAGCTGATTTTTTTCCCCGGTTTGAAATGAGTACATAAACATCTGTGCAAATTTTATTATTTTTTAGGATACTCCGGTTAGTTCACACGTAGTTGAAGCAAAAGTGTTCATAAGCATGTTAAATATATGTGAGGTCCGTTTGGGAAGGGTATATAGATATAGTATGAAGGGTATGAGTATGAGATATAGATATTAACATGAGTATTGAGAATGAGTATGAGATTGATATCTAATATCATATATTTTTTGTTTGGAAAGAGTATATAGGTATCCGATTAAAAAAAAAATTGTAATAAAAATGAACCAAAGAAACATACAAAATCAAGAAGCACTAGAAATTAGGCCACCAGTCCAGCGTTACCTAGCTTAGTAGGTAATGAGTTCGATTCCCCTTTTTCAATATTGTAATGAGTCTAATGCTTACCTATGCACCAAAAAAAGAGAGAAATCAGGCAACCAATCGACAAAAATCAAATAATTACGCTGAAGAACAGATTCGAAATCAGGCCCCTTAATAACTCAACTAAAGGAATGGAAAGCGATAAAAAATCAGGCCACCAATCGACACAATGCTCACAATCAAACCAAAAACAAAGCAACAAAACAAACAAAAAGCAACAGATTCGACCCTATATCATCACGCCAACAATTAGCTCCGAAAAAAGCTAAAGAACACATTCGAAAAGCAACAGATTTCAAAGGCTGAAGAACATATTCGAAATAGCTACGGAAGGCTGAAGAAAAAATTCAAACAAAGCCGAAGAAGCGCTAAAAAAGTTCCGAAAAAAACCCAATTGCAAAATCTCAAAAATATACTCCATCCATTTCCTTTTAAGTGACATTTTCAAATCAAGCACGTAGTTTTAGAGCGATAAAAACTATATTAAATATTAATATTTTAATAATTTTTTTAATAATATTATACTTATAACTAATTTATGAGATTATTGAAAAAAATTATTATTTTATATAGTTTTTCACACTTTAAAAACGTGCATGAATAGTAAAAAGTCAATTAAAAGGAAACGGAGGGAGTATTCGACAAAACCCTATTTTATGAGGCTCAGTACCTTTGATGGAGGAGGCGCTTATATCCCCAAAATTCTTCAGTTATCCAAAAGTTAAAAAAAACCTACAATAACAAAATTGATATCCATATACTAATTTGTGTAAATACCAAACAGAGGATATATATACTGAGCCTCATATACCAATATATCAAGCAAGTCTTTCGGAAAAGCTACATGCATTGTCAAACGAAGCAAAACGTTATTTAAAATATATGATTTTGTGGCTGAATACTCTCTCCGTTCGGCAAAACTTGTTATTTTAGGGTGTTATTTTTGTTCAAAAAAACTTGTCATTGTAGGTATTTTGCCCTTCACTTTACAAAAACGTCCTTGATATGATTGATGGTTTGTTAGTTGTAGTTTTCGATAAAGTAAAAAAGGAGGGTAATAATTGAGGGTAAATTAGTACATTTGTTAATTGCCTTAAAACTTGTGAAATAAGCTAAAATGACAAGTTTTGCCGAACGGAGGGAGTATATTATTTGGATACTATATTTTATAAATATTTTGCATCAAACTCAAATAACCAAATATAAAATCTAAACATATTTTTTGCATCAAACTCAAATAACCATAAAAAATCTAAACATATTTTGCATCAAACTGAAATTGTTCCGACTTTATTAGAATGAACATGAATGAATACCTCACTACATACACATCTTTAGAGAAGATGCCACACTCTTACCCTAGTAGGTTAACTACTAACAAGAAGTCTGTTTCCTAGCAAAACCAAAAATACTTTTTTGGTATTGGCACAGTGAATTTTTCATCAAACGCATGTCTTCTGGAGCCCAAGCCGGTGTCGACAGACAACATTCGGACAAAGAAGCATAAAGACTCCAAAAATCGGTGTCGTGACCTTGCCTTTGACAATAGTTTGACCAATACCCAAAAATCTACTGAGCAAGTGTTATTTTTAAGACCGACTGCGCATGGAGTGCTGGCAATTTACTCTGGCATAGCTCTTCCCATGCTTCCGCCACCGTCTGCACCTCCTCCTCCCCACCACTCTCAGGGAATGCTTTGTAAAGTGACATCACAGTGCTCCGAGCTGCCTCTCTTGCTTCCGGGAGCCTATCATTCAGCCTCTCAGCTGCCATTTTCAGCAATCCTACCATCCCGAACTCTTTCAATTCTTCGGTACTCTGCCAAAGTCAATAGATGAACATAAGTCTGACATGAAAATTGTGTCAATTTTGAGGAGCTAATGTGTACTGAGGGTGTGGGATTTGGGGGTTTTTTACCATCTTGGAGACACAGTTGGAAATGTAAATGGCGGCTTTGGCTCTGATCCTGAGATTGCTGTGGCTCACATAAGCCTTGAGCTTGTGGAGAAGAGGTAGAGGAGGAGCCGATCCGATCATGGCGGTCAGTGCCTTGTCGGCTTCTTCGCACACAAACCGCTTATCCTGAGAAGCTTTCAGCAACAGCTGCAGTATCTGCGGATACAACAAATCCACTATTTAATTGTTTTGATTTTCAGAACGATTTCAAGCTAAGGTTATCAATGAAATTGTAATTCAAATTGCCTCACTAGTTGATCAGAGGCCGCTGAATCATTGAGCTGCAAGAACTTGTCGCCATAGCGATTAAAGACATCAGCGGAAGCCATTATCGATGTCTTGATCAGTGTACTCCTAGGGTTCTTCATTGCCTTCACCAACACAGTGATCACCTTTTCTCTGTACACAGAATCAATATTCACCTAATTAGCTTACCGTTCACTCTGAAAACCCCTACAAATTAAGCTGCAAGAAAGCTTACAAGACGGGAAGCAACAGATCGGAATGGAAAATCGCGAATCGCCTAACATCGTTCAACGAATCACATATCACCAGCCAATCCTTAGATTCCAAGCCCTCTACTAAGGTCTGTCAGCATTTCCATCTCAAATCAGTCACCCAACTAAAAAACGGAACTTTGGAACAGAAAAGAGGAAAATTGGAATGAGAAAGAAACCTGAATCTTGGATTCGGGATTGGAAAGGGGTTTTAGATCCTCAGAAGCGATATACTCGATTGAGGCCTCAGGAATCGGCTGAGGTGGAGGAGCTTGATTTTCGTCGTTCATCATCGTCGCGGGGATGCAAGATCGGTTCTTCTTCTGGATGGAAGTGGGAGGAATCGAGAGCTTGGGTTGCTTTCTTGGGCGATCGATCTCGGGGGTGGGCGTGGGAGCGTTGTCGATGGGTCGAAGAGCCATGGTACGTTCTCCTTTATCGGTCAGTGAATGCTGATTCAATGGAGGTAGGAAGGGTTTTCTGGTTCAAAATTGGAAAGGGAAATCTGAGATTTGGGGTAATTATAATTGATTCTGCGGATTTGAGTTTCAAATTTAAAAAGAGGAGGAAAAGGGGGAAAGTGAAGGGCCGTTGGAGATTGGGTTTTTAATTTTTTCTTAAAAAAAATCAAATGCAGATTGTTCTTGATAGGGTTTCTAACGGTCGGATTTGAAATTGTATGGACCAACTCATTTTAAATTATCTCAAATTCAAAGTGTCAATCGATCCAACTCCACGTACTTATTTTAAAATGCCTAATAATTTTATTTTCTTTTTTTTTAATTAAAAAACCATTATTGATATCAGGAAATATATTCGGTTTTCCAAACAAGTCCAGAGAAACCAAGAGACCAGACAAGTTATTAGGATCGCGATCCGGATCGGTAGGATCGTACGATCCTACGATCCTAGCAAGTTCCTGATCCGGATCGTCGGTAAATACTCGTTAGTGCTAGAATCGGGCTAGGATCGGACTAGGATCGTACTAGGATCGTTAGGATCTATAGGATCGTAAGATCCTATGTGAGTATTGAATTTGTGAATATTAAGTGAAATCCATGCCCGGATGACCCTTATTTTTTCCTATCCCATTTCCTTCGTTAGTGTGAGTTTTGAAGTTTTGAATATTAAGGGTTTAATTTGTTTTTCTCATTCATTGCATCCTTTGAGAGATCGAGAATCAGTCGTCCCTCAATCCTAAAATTCAATTTCTTCATATACCATGATTTATGATGAAATTGGATATAATAATTGAATAATTGTATGATTTGTCTCTTTTAGTTATTATTATAATGTGGTATACAACATTAAGTATGAACTTATTAGTTCATTTAATAGATGTTATCTCGTCTATTGTACCTTTTTGTGATGTTAGCCTTGAACTAGTATGAAGGTAAATGACATTATTGTTTTTTTTTTTAATTTTTTCATTTTTAAATCATGGTATTTGCATTATTTGGTATGGTTAATTTATTTTTATTATATTATATATTTTATTTTACCTCATTTGTAGGATCTTACGATCCTACGATCCGATCATACGATCTGATCCTAGGGTCCTACCTCGATCCAATCCTAGGATCTCGATCTTAATAACCTTGCATAATGTACAACCCGAAAGTAAGATATGAAACCCTTACCAGCCAAAATCAACGCGCCTCACGCGCAGAAGGTATAACACCCACCCTCGGCCGCCGCCGCCTAAACCTAAACAAACAGCCCCGAAGCGCCGCTCACCTTGGCCTCACCTCACAAATCTCCTTCCTAATCATAGAATCCCTTATGAAAAATAAAAAATTCTCCATGGAGATCTTCCAATCAGCCCTGAAAATCAGGTATTTGGTGCAATCGATTGCTACCGGCCAAAAAAAGTGCCGATGCAACTCGTCTTTTTCCACAATAGTGAAGAACGATGGTCCTTTGGCCTTGTCTCTCAGTCCTTGGGGCGGCGTTTTGATTCTTTCTACGGGTTTCAGATGTCCGATATGGATCTCTGGGGTTGGTGGTGGTGATTGAAGTTGTGGGTTCTTCCTCCTCAAGGCTCCCTCTTCATCTCTGTTCTCGCTGTTGGTCGGTCCACGGATTCCTATTCGTTCTTTGTCTCGCCCAATCCAATTTCGTGCTTCGGTTGGCGGCTTGTTCATCTCAAACCCCGAACAACCAACCACTTTGGCCGGCTTCATCGGAGCCCACTAGCGCTGTTGACGTGGGCCCTGTGGCTCTCGTTCACGGGCATTCCAGCATTTGGTTTATGATTAAGGGGCTCACAGGCCTTAAAGCTTGCATTTTCTGTGTGTTGTGCTGGTTAGGAGGCTCGCTTGCTACTCTTCTCTTGCTCGCCTTCTGCTGCGGTTCAGTGATGGAGTCTGCGCCTTTACAACGTACTGCTGTGATCTCACTCGTACCAACACTTACCTTGTTTCAAGCCTTGACTCACAAGCCCTCTGTTTTGATCTTAATAGATTACTTAGGTCCTCATAGGCCATGACATTCGCATCAATGGCTTTTTCTTTTATTTTTGTTTTTGTAAATGTGATTGTAAACTGCTTACTCAGCCTTGCTCCCAAAGAGTTACTACCTGTGGCCTTTCTCCTCTCTCGTTCCTCTCAGCTCTCTGTAAGTCTCCTTTTCCTTAATGGCTTATACTCAAGTACCACATATGCTCGCCAGCAGTTTCTCTTCTTATACCCTAACAAGGGGCTTCGGGAGTTAATTTCCATTCTTAAAACCTCCAATTTCACTTCTCACAGTTCACTACTCACTGTTTTCAGTAACTTCCCCTTAATGGTTTCAAAATCATTTTTGGAAACTTTGTTTGAAACACAAGCACTCACTGTTGAAATCACTAATTCCATTTTTTTCTCTCGGGTTGTGGTTCCTCCGGTTATGCCGGTTGTTCCGATGCACCCGGGGACCGATCATGATACGATCCCGCTCTCGGCTGAGGCCAAGGGCAAAGCTAAGGTTTCCATTGACAAAGGAGTAAAGGAGGACCCTCTTCCCGAGCACGAGTCCGTGCTTAACCACTCTGCCCTTCTCTCTTGGTCTCTGACTGGACGTGCTTCTGATGGCGCTTTATTTGGTTCACTTGTTGCTTCATCGCTTTACCAGTCGCTTGTGTTCAATGTAAGTCTTCTTATTCTCGCCACTACCCATTTCACCAATGCTATGGCTTACCAGCTATCTACTTATCTTTTCTATCCTATAGATAACATTTGGGAACACAATTCCCCATTTATAATTAATAAATCTCACAATCAATGTGTTTAATGGACTGTTTGTATTCACCCAGTTGATTGTATTCACCCCGGCATTATGAACTTATTTAGTGTTATAGAGCACACCTCTTGGGTAAATGACTTGCCTCATTTCCACTTTGCTGCTCATTGGTATGGTGTGGTGCCTGTCCGACTTTGCAGTTCGTGCACTGCTGGTGGGGGCTTGCATTTGTATGATTTGCTTTGGGTGTCCATTACTCTTAATGTTGCCCTTACTAAGCGGTTATGTGATCTACATCGCCATTTGATTTGCATGAACTTAACTTCATCTAAGTTTTATGTTGTATGGTTTTATGGTGTTATTACTAGTTTATCGATCAACCTATCTCGCAATGTATTTTCTGCCTCTTGTTGCTGCTGTTTGTCTTTTCCTTGCGGGTTGAAGGCTGGAGCTCTCTACTGGTTACTGGCGGGGTGCCTTCTTGGCAGGTTCATCAGCCGAGGCCTCTTCTTGCCGCTGCTGATTGCTGGCTCGCTTCACTGCTGCTGCTGCTGCTCTTGGTTTGTTGTCAGTACGACTTTTGGTGTTGGTGTTGGCTGCTGCTGCCTGTGGTGCAAGGGTACGGGTGGGTCCTTTCTTTCTTTTTTGTTGTTGTGCGTTTGGACCACTCCACCAATTACACATCAATCTACTAATACATGCTTACATGCCCCATTTTATGATATTCTTGGATCAATTGAGCCCCACAATGCCATTGTAAAACATTTTAATTTGTCTAAACAAGATCTTGTAGTCTTTTTTTTTCAATTTATAAACTACCTTATGTCGACATTGGAGCAATACAATTCATGTATGGGTTAGCCGTTTGTTTCGATATAGAACGCCGGATTTGTCTGCTGTTTAAACAGACCAACAACAACACATGTTGTCACTTGCAAATATTACCAATCTTCATTATACAATTGCCTCGTTATATATATTATTCACATTATCAAAGTCACGCTATAACGACTACTAGCTACATGAAATATGCATCCATGATTACTCCTTCGACTACAAAATGTTTTTTCAAATCAAATTCCCCAATATCAAGGCAAAAAGTGCCTATTAACAAGGCGAAGTACAAACGGTTACGAATAAAAACTGGTTTCCCATGAATTTATGCTCATGGAATTGTCGTGGTATTAAAAGGCGTAACTTCTGGACAGATACATAACTCTTCTGCAGAAACAATTACATTAATGTCTTGGCTCTCCTTGAGACTAAAACAAATAAACCTCCACCGGATAACACTTGGAAAAAATGCGGTTTCACAAACATTGCTTTCGATTCGGCAGTCGGTTTCTCTGGCGGGATTTGTCTACTTTGGAAGGACCTTCTGCCAGCAGAGGGCGAAATCACGCTCATTTCTGTCCAACACAAACTAATTCATATCAATTACCATGACTATTGTTAATAGGAGGAACGTCGAGTTCTTAAATACAAATAATAAGATGTAAATGTAAACCGACTCCTAGCCTATGCAAATAATTACAAGACTTCCTCCCGTTGTAGTGGAAGGGTAGTCACGATCGATCCACGAGGAGGCGTGTCAGCGAGATCCTAATAGCGTTGGAAATCTCACGTCTTGCGTCGACCAGAAGCCTCGATTTCGACCTTGGTGCTCGATGTCGACCTCGGCTGTCGATCTTCTCTGCAACAGAAGACCTGCAGAGATAAAAACATGTAGTCGATATCGACTAGGGAAGGTCGATATCGATGTTAGCAGACGGAATCGACTGGCTTAGAAGACTGCCAGTCGATACAGGTGGTCGATATCGACGTTGGGGGGTCGATATCAATGTTCAGTAACTCCGCAGAGATGCTCGTCGTCGACTCAGAAAACTATCGACGGAACTCAGTGGTCGATATCGACGTCTGCGGTCGATATCGATGTCTTCTCTTGCAAAGTTTTTAGCTTTTGTCGGCAAAGAAAGGCCGAAGACTTTAGGATGGATGAGGAGTCGATGAACAGAAATAAAACACTGGTTTTGATGAATATAAACTATGTAAAAAATAACTCCTAGGATTAGGGTTTACCACAACGTTAACCAATGCATGCGATAAGATAAATAAGATGGACAATTGTGCTATTTCACCCGAGGGACAAGCTTTCGATGTACACAAACTCTTAGGATTACTCTTGCAAATAAAACTGTCTATACAAATTTTATGTTTATAACTCAAGTTGTTAGCATGAATCCCTTTTCTTTCGATTAGGACTAAACATAGAATCGTAGGAGATGATATAGACACAACGATATCAACATCTAACACTTACCTCAAGCGCGCATGGCTAACGTCGGGCTCACCCCGACCCTAAGAGCTTTGGGGAACTACTCGCACCTCATCATGGAACTTATCTTTGATTGAAAGAAATAAACTTGCATTAAACTATAAACTCCGAAGCTTTACAACTCAACGTCGGTTTTCGTAAACGCCAAACCCTAAAACTTCTCTCTAACTCTATTGAATGTAATTGAATGTGTTGATGGATCCCTCTATGCCAGCCCCCTGGGGCTTTATTTATAGGCTACTAATCCTTGCTATCCAGGGATTGTAACTTCTATCTAAACTATGAACTCTATCCAAACAATTAGGATAGGTCTTTTATTTTGATAAAACTTTAAACAACTTGATAAAACTTAAAGGTAAAGATAAATCTCAGCTGCTAACTATCTAAAAGTACAAGATAATCCGTGACCTTGAGGATAAAATTCATAATCCGAGTCTCGAAATTGGATCTATCTTCTGTTGAGATAAGGTCGATATCGACCACAGAGGTCGATATCGAGGTATGTATTTCGACTCGACTTGTTCTTCTCCATCGATGTCTATGTTGAGGTCGATATCGATGTCGGGTGATCGATATCGAGTGCCTTCTTGGTTGGTCTATGTGGTCTATCTCGACACTCAGGAGGTGTGTCGACAACTATGGTCGATATCGATGTTTAAGGTCGATATCGACCTCTGCTCAGCTTCACTTGGCTTCTTCGTTTTGACTCCGATTTCGTTCGAATTCCTGCATGGTTAGCTCAAAAACTTGTGCAGACCCTATTTCTTGCACTTTAGCCCATTCTTACACAAGTTTATATACTTTTGAAACTTTTCTTTGGAAATCGATTGAAATATGAAGTCAAAAGATGCAATAAAAGGAGATATAAATATGTACATCAACTATAATATAAATCAAACTACAGCTTTCCTTTTGGTTTATGCTCCACCAGACTATATTTCCAAAAATCCTTTTTGGGAGTTTATTGCTTAATATGCCTCTCAACTACTCATCCCTTACTGTATCTTAGGCGATCTAAACGAAATCGCGATTCCAAATGACAAGCTAGGAGGCGCTATACCTTCCCAAAGGTGATTCTATAGACTGCAAGAGACTAAAAATAAACTTTTGCTTCACGATGTACCCACACAGGGGGGTAACTACACTTGGCAAAGGAAAAAGACGGGGTTGCCTAATAACAGCTTCGCAAAGCTTGACCGGCTACTAGCTCAAAGCAAGGGTCTATATATCGCCTATCGAGGTCGTATCGGTTAGGAGTAAAAATGATATATCGGAGATATATCGGGGATATATCGAAATATATCGGATTTATCGGTTTCACAAATTTTTACTTATAAATATTATATTTATACATCAAAATATAAAAATACACTTGAAAAAATAATATTTAAATTGCAACATCGCTTGAACTCATCCTCCATAATAGTTCAGAATGGGTAGATGGAGTGCATTGGAATGGAACCCACTGCATTAAATGTTCTTGAAGAAGTGGAATCAAAACTTCCCGAAGTTCCAGCAATAACAAATCTATCATCAACCAAATCGAAAACAAAACTTATCACTATTCTCTCAAATTCATAAACCAGAACACAGTAAGTCATTCACACACACTTATCAATCAGTAAACATCTAACCCATTCAAAATTTCAGAGCACATTCATTCAACCAGAGCAACCGGTCGAAACCAAATCGAAATTTCAAAGCTCAGAAATTGAAATTTCAGAGCTTTATCTAACCCGTTCATTCAACCAGAGCAACCGGTCGAAACCAAATCGAAATTTCAACCAAAAATCGAAAGAGGAATTGAAAGAGGGTTTACTTACTGATTTGAAGATGAGCGCTGTGACTGCAAGGGAAACGAGGTCGCCGACGGGTGAGGGAAGCGAGGTCGCTGGCAGACGAGGGAAGTGAGGCAGTTGGAGAACCAGGCACAGGCGAACAGTGGTGAACGATGGATGAGGGAAGCCGGAAGCGAGGTCACCGGCGAAATAAAGAATGAAGAGGAGATGAAGATGACCTAACCCACTCGGCAATGGCAGCAACTGTTCGGCTGTTCGAAGAGAAAACCCTCGCCCAGGCGCCTAAATTTTTTTTTAATTATCAAACGACGTCGTTTGTGAGCTATCGATATATCGGTCAAGCCGATATTGACTGATATATCGCCCGTTGACCCGATATTACTCGTTTACCGATTTTTCTCAACTGATACGCCGATATCATAGCGGGTTCTAAATATCCCCAATATATCGCCGATATATCGGCCGATATATCCGATATTTAGAACACTGGCTCAAAGTGAGGTCATTTCGGCCTATGATGGCCTACGTGCTACGGGTTAAAATCCACCCCTTTACAACCTCTGACCATGCTCAAATATCAATCGACCTACGATCACCTTCGCACATCAATAAGAGACCCTTCCATTTTGAACTAGCATGGACTACCAAACCTGAATTTAGAAACATTGTCAGACAAGCATGGCGACTCAATCCCATAGGTTCAAACCTCTTGTGAAAAAAACATCACTGCTTAAAGCACTAGCTAAAAAATGGCACAAGTGAACTTTTAACAACATCCATAAACATATATGCCAAACTGATGAAGAGCTACTACACTTGCAACAAACCTTAATAGACGACCCGAATGATATTAACTTTGACCTACATAGGAAACTGCTAAACAAAAGGCAGAGAATGCTAGACTTCCAAAGATGTTACTGGAGCCAAAGAGCTAAACTCAAGCATGTTAAACTGAACGATACTAACTCTGCTTTTTTCCACCGTATTGCCTCAGACAGGCGGGGGAAAAAGACAATCAAATCTCTACAAACGGACTTAGGGTTGCAACTGACTAATCACAATTTGATTAGGGACGAGTTCATCTCAAACTTCTCTAACCGATTCAAGTCGTCGTATAATCACGCACTCGAATTTAGAGACGACCTGACCGTAATTGGTAATGAGATCTCGGAGGAAGAGAATCGGGGGCTAACTGCACCAGTAACAAATAGTGAAATTAAGGGCGCTCTCATTTCTATCAAAGCTGATAAGGCACCTGGTCTTGATGGTATGCTGACAGGTTTCTATCAGACCTACTGGGATATCATAGGTCCCTCCATCATAAAAGCCGTTAAGGCCTTCTTTCTGTCAAGTAAATTGCTTCGTCAGGTTAACCATACCTTTATTACCTTAATCCAAAAACGGGATAACCCGAAAACTGTTAACCATTTCAGGCCCATTAGTCTGTTCTCTACGGCTTATAAAATCATTTCCAAAATTTTGAAAGCAAGACTGTTGAAAGTTTTTGACAAGCTGATTCACCCTTTACAAAGCGCGTTCACCAAAGGCAAATCCATCCAGGACAACATTCTCATTGCTCATGAAATTTTCCACTCCTTCAGAATAACGAAAGCCAAATGTGGCTACATGGCCATTAAACTAGATATGGAAAAAGCTTATGATAGAATCGAGTGGCCCTCCCTCTTTTCTATACTTGAAAAATTCAGTTTTGACAACAAGTTCATACTATGGATTAGGGAATGTGTACAAACGGTTTCTTACTCTGTCCTTATCAATGACGAACCATTGACGCCCTTTGTACCCTCCCGGGGTTTGAGACAGGGTGACCCTCTTTCACCTTTCCTCTTTATACTTACCGCAGAAGTGCTGGCAAGAACGCTGCAACGACAGGCGACTGTTTCTAAAGACCTAGGTTTCTGCCTGGGCAGGGAGGGATAAAGATCCCTTTTCTTGCTTTTGCGGACGACATAATGCTCTTCGGTAAAACAAACCAAACTTCATGCAGTATGCTTGCCAGTACTATCCAACGCTTTTGTCAGATTTCGGGCCAAAAGGTCAATTTACATAAGTCTAGCTT
Source organism: Persicaria maculosa (assembly GCA_963922045.1). Lineage (NCBI taxonomy): Eukaryota > Viridiplantae > Streptophyta > Magnoliopsida > Caryophyllales > Polygonaceae > Persicaria > Persicaria maculosa. Next base: position 43,779,508 of record OY998267.1, read on the forward strand.
TCAAGTATCCAAAAGCACTTCAACAGCAGCAAGCAATACAAACAGTGACAACAACACTGGGGATTCCTCAAACAAATAACCTAGAAAAGTATCTTGGGTGCCCGATTATTAACGGTAGGGTGAATCGCGACACATTCGCGGATGTTGTACTCAAAGCTAAACAACAAATGTCTAAATGGAAAGCTGCCTCCTTGTCTGCAGAGGGGCGGAAGGTCCTCATCAAAGCAAATTTGAGTGGCCAACCGTTGTTCATAATGAAAGCCTTTATGCTGCCTTCTTCTATCCTACACGAACTTGACAAAGTATATGGACAATTCTTTTGGAACAAAGGACCGGTTTCAACACCACTTATCAGCTGGGATAGGATATGCTCTGATACCCTGTCCGGGGGCCTTGGCATATACAAAGCGGAGACTATGAACTTAGCTCTTCAAATGAAATTGCTTTGGAAAATCATTGCTGAACCGGATAACATCTGGGTCAGGGTAATTTCAGCAAAGTACCTAAGGGGAAAACCGCTGATGGATTACGCCAAGAAAGGGAACACTTCATGGCAATGGTCAAAACTGACATCTATCAAGCCTTTGTTCAAACAGGGCCTCCCCCCGCTCGGTAAACTTCTGGGCAGATAATTGGGTTCTCAAGACTCCCCTAAAAACTATTGTGTTAAAACATATTGATGACGCGACATCAAGTTGGTCCGTTGACAGATTTATTACTAGTGAAAATAAATGGGATGTTCGTGCCCTGAATAATGCCTTATAGGGTTTGCTCAGCCCGTCGGTCATTGATAACATAACCGACATTAGATTACCCGAAAATAATTTTTTGGACAGGCTTTTTTGGGGGCCGAGTAAGGATGGCTGGTTCTCTACTAGCTCGGCCACGACTATCATCCCGCTTCATGATGGCGACCCGCTGTTCAACTATAACTGGCTGTGGAAACTGGACATCCCTTACAAGATTAGACATTTCCTATGGAAAATATCACGCGATGGATTGCCCACTTCAGAACGGTTACAACGGTCGCATGTGGCGGTTCCCTCGGGTTGCTGCTTCTGTGGTTATTCTACGAAGTCTACTTTCCACCTTCTGTTAGAATGCCCCATGACTTCTGCTCTTTTATCTGACCTTTGTGTTCGCCTACCTAACCACTCGGGCATCGATGTCAACTCTAAACCAAATTCCATTCTCCATTACATCTATACTGCTGTGGGAAAGAAAAATTTCAGCAACCTAGCTTTCGCTTGGTGGGGTCTTTGGTTTTTCAGAAACCAGCTGGTCTTCCAACACGTAACAACTACTTCGAGCCAGGCAATTGCCTTATTCTGCAAAACATCTTACCAGACTTAGTCGGCGAGAATGGACATTACAGACGTTCCGAAGAGGTTGACGTCTTCTGCTTCTCGTTCGGGTTTGTCTCAGGCTTCGCCATCTCTCAACAGAAAAACCGGTCTAACGCAGCCTTGGGAAAAGCCGCCGCATGGGTACTACAAGCTCAACTTTGATGGGTCCCATCGTCAGTTTGATGCTGGCACATACAATTTTGTCATTCGAGACCATAATGGTAACATTTTCTCTTTAGGCTCTGGCCCCTGTAATAACAATTCGGCTGTTTTCGCCGAGGCACCGGGTCTCCATATGGGTGTGGCTAAGGCGAAATACCTGGATATTCAAAAATTTATGATCGAAGGGGATTGTTTGGTCGTCATAGAGGCTCTCCTAGGGGACTGGTCGTGCCCTTGGAATATCGAGTTCCTAATGGCTGATACGACTTTAAATTTAAATTCTATGTCTCATGTTGCTATTCGTCATATTTTCAGGGGTTCGAATGCGGTGGCTGACAGGATTGCGCGTCTGGCCTACTGCATCATTGCCGATAATAGCCTGACTATTGATCTAGAACTCCGGGTTCTCATTCGTTCGGACGCGCTAGGAAAGAAGCCCGTTCGCTGGCGGCTTTCCTAATTCTTATCTTGCTTCGAAAAAAAAATGTACAACCCGAAAGCAAATTATAGAAGCAAATGTTTGAAGCAAATATCTGAACCAATAATTTTCTTAAATACTCCGTATGAAAAGATTGCTTTTAGGCTTTACCTTTATTTTATTTTATACAAGGTAAGAATTAGGATAATATTAGGCCCTGCCGACCTACCACCCAATCGCATCCTTTCGAACGAGGGTTAGGAACTCCAGCTGCGACGTGAAAGGTCCGAGGTCCATTGCCTGCTTGAGATGAGCTACCTTATCTGTAACCTAGTTCACTTCTCGAAAAAACATGCTTGTCGGTAGAGCATCAAAGCATTGCAATAGGTGTTGGATGTCTATGACGATCATCTTCACCTCCCCGGGGCATTGCCACACACCAAACACCAAGTTGATAACCATAAGGCTATCACCTTCAAGCTCAATCCATTGGTAGCCCATGTCTTTGGCTGCTGTCAGATTAGAGTGGAGAACTAGAGCTTCAGTCATCAACAATGTTCCAAAAAATGTTTGGCGAATGCTATGCGGTGGGGTGAGGTCAAGGGTCTAGGTGGAGTTGGAAGGGTTTAGGCGGACTTTCTATTTTAACGTGTATTTTTACTTGTAGGTCATGTCAAAGACCTAATAAAGGCTATATAAACTAATAAATTTTCATAATCTTCCACAATTCCATATTGTTCAACATTTGTAAAGTAAATAAGCATAAATCATAATGCTTCTTCAATCGACTAACTCTGCCGCTAAATTCTTTCTCACATTTGAGGCATTCACCCTGTCTAGATTATTTGGATTAACTAGAATTCCATAATCCCATCCAACATCACCACCGTTTCTCTTCAAAATTTGCACATTTTCATTTTGAATCTCACAACTAGAGGCCTTAGATAAAGCCTTGTCAATTGGTTCTTCGGAATTCATGATGTCTCAAGCACATAATTGAAGAGATAAACCACAAGTTCAATAACCACAAAAGACATCAAACCATTCAAAAACCTAAGTGATGATTACCATTTATCCACAAAAAAAAATCAAAAACTAGATTTAAGCCATTGTGAGTATATGTCACTATGTCAAACACATTTCAACACATTGACTACCATCATCGAACACAACCATCACACATAATTCCACAACATACCCACAAGTCCACAACACAATAGAGAGAGATATTAAGACTAATTTGAGAGACTAGGCGAGCCACTATCAAAGACTAACTCATCAATCCAAGTCGAAAGAGAGAGCAACCGAGAGATAAAGAAAGGGGATTACCTGGATGCGACTATCCGAGCACGGAGGACCAGTGATAAGAGCGCCGCCAGTCAAAACAGTGAGACGATGACGGATGCATGGGAGGAGCACATGTGGGAGATGATGACGCCACGATGGATGAGATAAACTAATAGTTAGGAGTCAGAACTGAGTATGAGGAAGGAAGTGGAGTTTTAGGGTTAATTTGGGATAAACCCTTTGATTTTTTTTATCTCAATCGCCCAGACCCACTAAATTTTTATTGAATCGCTCAGACCGTCCCAGAGCCATCAAATTCCGCCCAGAACCGCCTAGAAAACTGCCAAGCCAAGCCCACCAAACACCTTGACTCATAGGTCTCTAGCCGCATTGCGTCTAGGCGGCCGCCCATGGCACTTTTCGAAACAATGGCCATCAAGGATTCAATGAAGACACATAGGGAGGCGCTAGTGGATATAATTCGACCAAGGTGATATAGTCTATCACAACCTCTCCCGATGGCAGCTTGGAGTTATCAAAGTTGATCTTGAGGACGCCGACTACCGATTTGGTCCATCTAAGGTTTTTTCGTTGTCTTGGCGTTGGAAGTTGTCGTACTTCATTTGGTTCCCTCTCTTCCCAATACAATATGTTGGAGTCCTTAGCTGTTGTAGTTGTTATCCTAGATACATCTCTTGTTTTCTTTGGTCTGTATAGTTATCATTATTGAAGACGATTTTGTTCCTTATGGTCCATAAGCCCCACCACATTCTGGATAAGGTTGTATGTTGGGATTTGTTGAGTTTTGAGATCTCATTTGTGATTGAATTAATTGTCCAATCCTGTGGTCAATCTTCGAAATCATTTGGAGTGAATGATTGCAGCTTGTGAAAAAGTGTTCAACGCTTAATTTTGTTCGCGTATTGCAGAATATGCAAGAGAGCGGAACTACTACACCTTTATCCAATAGTCTAAATTTTTTAGGGGGTTCCATACATTGCAAGTTTCCATATAATTTATTTTTGGAAAGCAGTCCAGTCGTCAAATTCATGCAAAGTCACTTTTTTGCGTTCTGTAATGTCCCATGATTTTGTCTAATGCTGCCGAGGTTGAGAACCAAGCATGACGACTTGTTTTCCAATAAACTTTAGGCTTTACCTTTAATTTTCAAAGAAAATTCATCTAAATTGTAAATATTAATGAAAAGGTCACCTTTTGAGTGTTTTATATATTTTTTTTACAAAATCATCATCTTAGAAATATGACTATGTGAGATTTGTACATTTAATGTAGGGGTGGGCACGGGACGGAATAGAACGGGACGGGAGTTGGCCGTTGAGTTGCAGGTGCATGCAGATCGCTACCATTACTATCTCGCCTTAGATGAACTCATAATGCGGGTCAATTACTTCGGAACGTGTCATGATGCTAGTTATTGGATGCAGATTCCGATCATGGGCGAAGTGTTTGCCACGCTTCACCAACGTCCATTGGTGATACTGTCACAGATGATGCCGATGTTGTGCCTGCCACTGTATGCAAATGGTGGCCCGTCAGTACCGTCCTACGAAGAGTTAGATGGGATAGCTTTAGTTGGTAACTAGACCTGTCAAAACGTGACCCGACCTGAGAACCCGACCCAACCCGACCCGTAAAACATGGGTTTTGGCGCAAATATTTCAACCCGAAACCCGAAGCAACCCGAAACCGTTCAACCCGTAAATTTCTGGGTCGGGTTGGGTCAACCCGTGGGTCACCCGTTGGGTCAAGCTTTAAGATAATAAAAACATAAATAAATTATAATTTAACCTAATATTGAAATTTATTACTAATAATAATTAGGATTGAATATTATATTTTTCATCATCAACTTTACTTTGTAATTTAACATTACAAATTGTTATGTATATAAAATTACATAGGGTTTCGCCCACCTCCTGATCCCTTCTAATTACTATTGTAGCAACATTAATTACTTTTTTTTCAATAATATAACTATTATTAGGATAATATAATAATTTTAGATTTAGAAACTATGTAAATAGTCATTAAAAATACTCCATCTGTTTACTTTTAAATGTTGTTTACTATTCATGTATGGTTTTAAGGATGATAAAAATTATATAAAATATCAATTTATATATTATATATAATTTCATACTTCAAAAACTAAAAAGAATGAAATTATAACATGAAATAAATTTTTATTGATATTTTACATATTTTTATAATCTTTAAATAACGTGTATGAATAGTAAATGTCATTTAAAAAATTTTAGATGAGTAACGCTCTAGACCCGTTGGGTCGACCCGAACCCGTTAAATATGGGTCTGGGTTGAGCATTTCATGACCCGTAACCCGAAATGACCCGACCCGGAATGGACCCGAATCCAAGACGACCCGACCCAAACTCGACCCGCCCGACCTGTTTGACAGGTTTATTGGTAACAGTAACCACTTCGTACTAGTACGTTTCATATTTCATATGCATCCTCCCTAATACATATAAAACTAGAAGCAAAGCCTTCATAAAAAATTGAGCCTCGTGGCTCCTTTGAACCAATTAATTTCACAAAATAAATAAATAAATAAATAAAACCTCTATCCCCACGTTCTCCCACTTTGAAAAAGAGGAGGTAATTAATACTCTGTTGCAGTTGCATGTGTTAAGTGATTTGTCTTTTCTTTTTTTTTTTTTTAAAAAAAAGGGAAAGTGCATTTTTCATTCAAGCAACTTTGGTTGGTCCGATATACGTCTATACTTGATTTCTGTAATTTATCAACGTGTTCTAAATAAATTCATATGATTATACTAATATTTAAAGTCTTATGGAAAGAGTTCATTTGGAGTTGCTTTTAACCTAACATCCTAAAGAACTAGAAATACTGTAAAATAGTTTCAAAGAGTGGGATTTTAACTCCTTTTATAGGCAGAATTAGTGAGTGAAAGATTTCTCCCTGGGTCTACGTCACTTAATCCCTCTTTCATGGCCACATTTCTTCATTTTTTATAACGAATCTTTGAATAAAGTAAACAAAGGCATTCCAAAATCAAGTAAATTTAGAACCTTCGAATTTAAATAACAAAAATAACTCATTTAAACTATTTTACAGTATTGTTATTGTTAGAGTCCAATGATCATGGCCTTAAAACAGCTAATAACACACAACATCAATATTATTCAGCCTGTTTCATAGGCTAGCCATGAAAATAAATACGATGATGAAATTAAGGGTTCATCATGAAATACATATAGGATTGAAAAAAGATTTAAAATTCTTCATACAAGAGTATTAACGTACTTTTGCCGACGTCGTCAAGTGCAGTTCCAAAACCTTACAAATCTTTCAATCATCTAACAAATTTCTCTTTTCACAAAGAAGATTGCTCGTGTTTAATTGTCCATCAATTTATTTCTTCTTCATAGGTACTTACCTCTTGCTTCCAGCATGATTAATTTTCTTTAGTATTTATCAAATTTATTCAAGATTTTAATACTTTAACTCCGTAAAGTTTATACATTTAAACCTAGAGTATCTTCTTCTCAAATAATTTCAATTTGAGAGGTGTAACATAAAGTGTCACAAATGATTGGACTCAGTTTTCTTAGGTCAAGAACTACAATGTTAAGAGAATTGTGAAAGCGGTTTATTTATTATTCTTTGTCAAATTTAAAGTCTCAATCATCTCGAGAAAAAGACTTTATCATGACAACCGAATATTTCAAAGAATGACATGATGAAGAGTATGGACAAAACGGGATATTAATAGAAAAATCACATGTTGTGTATTTTGTACACGTCAAACTCGATCGAAAATGGTATGGAAAAAAACCCGAACACGGTTCGGGAAAAGTACTAGTTCCATTCGTAAACATTCGTTGTTCCCTTCTAATGCTGATATTCACATGTTGTGCGCAGATTTGATTGTTGTCTGGATCGCCTTTACCGCCCGTATACACTACATGGATGCAGCACCACCATCCAACAGTCAACGGGTGGGACGACCAGTTTGCGGCAAGGATTGCACGATACAGAGCCTATCGCCGGCGAGATGGTGATCTTCACCTGCGCTATTAGCATTTTTCGTGTCATTGTATTTGCTACCTTGTACTTTATATATTCCTAGTTTCTTGATATATGACATTTTCCGAACTACGTTTTTTTATGTATGACATTTTCCGAACTACATTTGTTGTTATATGTTGTATGTTTTTCTGTTTTACTGTCGGTGTCGGCGTAGTTTTCCTTCTATCTTTGTGTTCTTTTACGCTTTCAGGGGTATCTGTTCCTTTTTTCCTTTTTAATTTTTCTTTTATTTGCAAATTTGTTATAATTGGTTGTTATGTGGCCCAACCCACCGCACACCTATGCGGTAGGTTCACGGTCCGGTTCGGTCCACCAACATACTCCCCTACGGTTTTGTGCCACTGCAACTGTGTGCGGTGGGGTTCAAACGGCACGGAGAACCCCATCGCACCATACAAAAGTGGACTCCCATGTACGCCCGCAACCAACCACACCATACTGCGGCGGGGCTGCTTAATTGTCATTAAACTCACCGTAACTAGATGCGGTGGTTAGCGGTGGAACTAAAAATTAGAGGTGAAAATAACAAACCTCACTTTTTTTACTATTTCATCTATAGATACTTACCACTTGTTTGTTTTTAGGTAATGTTTGTCTTTAGGTAAAGAAGAATTTTTTCAAAATAGCCAAAAACCACAAAAAAAAATTTGGACATTAGCCAAGATCCCAAACTATTTTGGGGATTTACCCAAAATGGGACTAAGTCGCTCTTTCAAATAGCGACTTTACCCCAACTTTAAAAAAATAATATAATAATAAAGTCGCTGTTTGAAACAGCGACTTAGTATTTTAAAAAAAAATCAATTTAAATAAAAAAAGCTAAAAAAAAGTGGAAAAATACACCCGGCAGCGACTCTCCATTTTTTATTTTTTTTTTGAAATGTTAAAACTTACTCCGTACCCTCTCCCTGATAAAAAAAAATACTCTCTGCAATACACATACCCTACTCGGCTACTCTCTTTTTCTCTCCCCTTGGGCCCCACCCCTCTGCAATCCCTCTATCCCAGGATTCCCAGCCAACCATCACTCTTTCTCTCCCTTCAGGCCCCACCTCGGCTTCTCTCTTTTTTTATGCATTTCATGGTTTAAAAAAGGTGTTGTTTTTTACCCCCACAAAATTTACTATTTACACCCAAAATCCAAGTTTTTTTTTTTAAATAAACCCTACGCCTCCTGAGTCATAGACGTGTGACTCAAGAGGGGCAGGGTATGTATATAGAAAACAATAGCTGCGCGGCTGCGCCTCTTGAGTCACACACCTATGACTCAAGAGGCGTAGGGTTTATTTAAAAAAAAACAAAAACTGGGATTTTGGGTGTAAATAGTAAAATTTTCGGGTGTAATTAACAACCCCTTTAAAAAAAATAAAAAAAAGGAGAGTCGACTCTCCCGAATATTTATTTTTCCGTTTTTCAACCTTTTTTCTCATTTAAAAAGATTTAAAAAAAAACTAAGTCGTTGTTTCGACTTTAGTATTATTTTTTTTTAAACGTTGAGGTAAAGTCGCTGTTTGAAACAGCGATTTTACCCCGTTTTGACTAAATCCCAAAATAGTTTGGAATCTTGGCTAATGTCCAAATTTTTTTTAATTTTCGGCTATTTTGAAAAAAAAATTCGGTAAAGAAAGATAATGGTTAACCTTTCGATGATTCACAATTGTATGAATGATGATATACACCAGGAGATGATGATTCACAACTTTATCAAAAAAATGTTATATGATGATTCACAATTTTATGAATGATGATATACCAGGAGTTACAAATTCCAGCCCTCCCATAAACAAGTGTCAAGGCAGAAGCTAAATTCCAGTTATATAGTATAGCTGTATGTATAGGAGAAATCACCACAACCAAATTTGGTCATTAATCCAGAAAGAAACACATCCAAATCTTGATTCAGTTGTGGTGCATCTTTGGGCGAAGGCGTTGGTTCGCAGGTGGAGCTCTGTAGTATGCAGGCATGGTTGCAGGGAAGAACACTTGCCTCACTCCTTCGGCTTTGATGATCGGAAAGATGATCCCCGATGCACCCTACGAAGACATAGACGACGAATGCAACGCAATTTTAGTTACATTCTAAAAATCTGTTACTTTGTTACAAAGATGAGTGAATTTGGAATCCTTTTGGAGGCTTACTGAGATGAGTCTAGCTCCAAGCAAAACGCGGTTAGGCGAAGGGATCGGAAGCAAGAGGCGGCCAACACCATACACAGCAACCGCAAAGAAGTGGAGAACCAAGCTCAAAGGCCGCGGATTCAGCCCTGAGAGCAAAGCTATGGGCCCTTGGGAGAAAATGCCTCCTAGGCTAAGGTAGTCGAAGCACGCCCTTCGCATTTCCTGCCTTGCTTTGTCCGGTGATGCGCAGAACACCTTGTACAAGGCGTCAGCCAGCGTGTTTATCGTCGAAGCCACAGGCTGCAAACAATGTCAAGTGATCAGCTTAGTTTTCAAGTTCCAATATATGCGACGAATTGAATGAGAGCTTCAATTCGTTACTATATATATATATACCTTGCGTAGAGTGTAGAAGGACTCAAGGTATTGGCAAAGCTTGTGTGATTCGTTGAGATTGGAAAGAGGTCTTAGGAGGTCTCTTAGGACGACGATGTCGGATAGAGCCACAGTCATTCCTCCTCCTGTTAAAGGGTGTCTCATGTTAAAGGCGTCCCCTAACAAGAGTGCGCCGGGAGTAGGCTGAGGATCGGCTGCCATGCTTCTGTTCGGCATCGTTCTTATGTTCCCTTTGTCAATAGCTGCGACGAATGAATCGTGTAATTCAGAGGGTACCTGTGGAGCAACTACTGTCTTGAGATAGCGAGCCATCTCGCCGTTGCTGATGGAAGGAAGCTTTTCTCCGGGCACATCAACCAAGCACCGAACCTCAGTGCTACTAATGGGGTAGAACAGGATCGGAGAAGGGTCTGCAAGGATTACGTGACCATGATTTGCGAACGGAATCTGGCAGTTCTCGAGGATCAAGCCGACGAAATGCGAAGGAACCTTTACCTGCAGGATTCGGAAAAGCTAACGAGTTAAAACGTGAGGCACAAAGACTTGTTGCTTAGCACATTTTTGGCTATGGATTCACCTTGGTCTTGCAAAGGTATCGTCGCAAATTTGAGAAGCATCCGTCACAGACGACTGTAAGAGGTGCGTAGGCAGTCAGCTCTTGGCCGGCCTTTGTTTTGTATCGAACTCCTCTGACGGCCCCTTTCTCTTCGACGAGAGATATGACCGTTCCTTCTTCCAATTTCACACTAGAAAGTACAGTGCAAGCATGAACATTATAGGCATTCAAGGAGTTAAAATTCAACGAAATCGGTGTGAGTATGACGACTACTTGGTAAGAGAAGCTGCTTTCTCTCGCATTCTTTGCACGAACCGACCATTGTGGAAACTACTCCCAGCAACATCAGCTCCATAGCTCTCCAGCGGATACGATAGTTTCGTCGGGTTTCCATCCTTGTAAAGAGCGTATCCGACTATCTGTTGCGCGTCGATGTCCTTAACACAATCTGCAAGATAATATCTAAGATGTTATAGATATATGTCATAATCCAAGTGCATAAGATATGAAGTACCTTTGAGACCGAGCTCAACGAGCTTCAAATAGCCTCCGGGTTGAAGTAGCTCGCCCACAATCCTATCCGGTTGAGTCAGATCCCGCTCTATGACATGGACTCGCCTTCCATCCTATAAACAATGTCAGTGTACGTACATTTAATTGGCAATAAGAGGAGTAGCCATCAATCAAAATTTATCCAAACTAACAAGGAGACCTTAGCAAGAGTGCAAGCAAGGGCGGAGCCCGCAACGCCGGCACCGACGATAATGACGTCGGTGCGAGTATCGTCGTTGGCCGGCGAGTTTTGAGAGGCAGCGGCTAGGGAAGCTTCGAGAGATTTGCCCCTCTTCGACCGGTGGAAGAAGAAGAAGATGAGAAGCCAATAGAGGAGGAAAGCAGATGTGGTTGCGCCAACTATGGAAAGATCAACCATAGTTGTAACCGAGTTGCAGAGGATCAAGTTTGGACTTTGAAATGTATAATCTTTGTAAAAAAAAAAATATACATAAAAACGTTATTTAGGATCCAATTTTGATGAATATATGAAATCTGAAATGATCACGATGCACAATAATTATTAGAACTCAATTGAGAACGTAGCCGAATAAATTGGAGGAAAGCAGATGTGGTTGCGCCAACTATGGAAAGATCAACCATAGTTGTAACCGAGTTGCAGAGGATCAAGTTTGGACTTTGAAATGTATAATCTTTGTAAAAAAAAAATTATACATAAAAACGTTATTTAGGATCCAATTTTGATGAATATATGAAATCTGAAATGATCACGATGCACAATAATTATTAGAACTCAATTGAGAACGTAGCCGAATAAATTGGAGTACTAACTACTACCTAAACCATTTGAGTGGTCGAGTGGGCTTCCAAGTGGCCACCAATAAGCCATATGAATATGATATTTGTTTCCGCATTTATATATCCGTTTCTTTATATTCTAACTAGTCTTATTACCCGCACCGTTGTGCGGATTTTTAATAAATTATATTTATTATATTAGTCATAAATGTTTAATTATATGTTCATTTTAATGTTAAAATAGTTTGGTTGAAATTTATTTAAAAGTTTAAAGATATATATAAGAATAAAGAGTATACAAAATTGTAGAATAACTTTAAAATATCTTTCAAATTGTTATGATCGGACTTCGGAGTAATTTTTGTTAATAATATTTATATTATCAGTTGCTTTTTTATTTTTCCTTATCATAATTACAGTTATTTTAGTTCTATATCTGACTTCCTATGATGAATTACGGTTAGGGTTTAAAAGTTAGTATAATAGCCTTATAGATGAAATTGGCCATATATAAATGTCATCTTATAATAAATATATACAGATTTTCCAATGGATGCATATTAAATATTTATTTTTAATAATAAATTAAATTTCTTAAGATACTATATTGATCGATGCATTTGCCATTAATTAAAAAAACTATTTTAAATTCATTATATAGATACTTATAATCTATACTACTCTTAAGACATAAGTTAAAAAATAAAAAAATATAAATATTCTTCTTCCATTTTTAAAATTTCAAATTGAACATTATAGTAAGCAATAACTAAATTTAATATTTAATATCATAATCTATATATTTTTATTTTTCCTTATCGTAATTATGGTTATTGTTAAAAAAAAATTGTCAGCATGAATAATATTTAGATAGATTTATCGAAAACGATAAGTTTTCTACTTAATTAAGATATAAGGTTGAATATTTATAAAAAAAAACCTAATTAAGATATAAGGTTATATTGGATAGATTATTTGATCTAAAAAGATAAGTTTTTTAACTAATTATATTGGCTTATTAATTGATGTGGCCTAAAAAGATAATACCAATTTAATTCAGAATATGACACGTAAGCAAAAATAATTCTGTTTTAATTCAGAAAATTCCATTGATGCGAAATCGCACCAGAGCCCGTTTTAGGCCTCTGCTTTAGTATTTTACTAGTCTTATGGCCCGCACTCTTGTGCGGTTTCTTTATAATTATACTATGTAATTTATTATATTAATTATTTTTTTTATTAAAGTGTGAAGGTTAAAATAGTTTCCTTGAAATATTTCAAAAAGATTTCATTTCATCTAACTGTAAACTAAATTAAGTGGTTGAATATTTATAAAAATAAGTGGGACCAATTAAATGAGATGGCAAAATTATATTTGTTTATTAATTGAGGTGGCTACAAAAGATAACATCATATTAATCCAAAATATAAAGAAAGATAAGTGGGCAAATGATGGGATGGGCAATGTATAGATATTATAGTATTATTATTTAATTAAGGTCCGGTTATCGATTGTTCCATCCTATGTCCCAAGGGCATAGGATAAGAGTACTAATTTAAAAATATTTTTTAAATTTTAATTGATTTAGCTTTTCTTTCAATTAGATTCATATGGTCGTTTATTTTTTTTGGTAGGGAATCTTTTCTAATTTAGCATCTTATCCTATGTCCTTGGGACACGGGATAGAAAGATTGTTTTTATATATGGCATAGGAGGATCAATCAAAAAATATAATTAAGGTCTATCTATATAATATTGAGGGAATTGCACAATCTAACCCATTATCCGGCCACCTTTGCGCCCATAACCCACTATCCAAAACAATTGCAAAGGTTAACCCTCCACCCAAAAAAAATTGGGGGAATTTGTAAAATGTCCAAAAAAAATGTCATAATTGGTGAATTGTCCACGTTTTGGGACAAATTGGTGATTTGTCCAAAATATAAGAAGCGCTCCGTCTCTCCCCTACGCGCTCCGCCGTTCCGTCTCTCCCTCTGCACCGTCTCTCTCCTGGGCGCTCCCTCGATCTGCCGCTCTTCTCTCCGATTCGTCTGGTCCTGCCACAGAGGAGCACCGAGCGAGTTAGCAAGCGAGGTCGATGTCGAGCGAGCGGAGCGAGCGAGGCCGAGCGAGGGAGCGAGGGAGGCCGAGCAAGCGTGTGGTGGCGGTTTCGGATCTGAGAGAGGTGGTGTCTGGTGGCGAGAGCAAGCGAGCGCCGGAGGCAGTCGCTAGATCCGTGTTCTTCATCTGAAGCAAGGCCGAGATCTAGGGCGACATCGTTGCCTTCTCCCTCTCCCGCTGTAGATTCTCTGTGTTCCTCATTCTATGTCGCTCGTTATTCGGATTCCAACTCCAATCGAGTTCGGCAACTACATTGATTTGACAACTACATCGAGATCTGCTCGATTTCGGCTTTTTTCGCTCGAGATCTGCTCGAGTTCTCCAACTCTACATGTATTCTCTCCCTTTCTCTTGCTCTGGATTTATTTATTTTGTTTCTTATAATATTTTCCTTGCCCTGGATTCTTGATTTTGGATCACAGAAGAATTGGAATTAGATGCATAGGTTAGGGAAACCATATTAGTAGTTGATAAGGTGCTGCTGATGAGGAGCTTATACTTGTTGATTTTATGCTTTTCACTTTTCAGCCTATGCAGCCTGAACTTATGTTGTTGAACTTGATTAATTTTGATTCAACGTGATTGTCTTCTTCTCCTTGTTCTTTGCATTCTGTTCCCCTGCCTTCTCTTTACGGATTTTGTTTATCTCACATTTAAATGCTTGATTTAGCTGGTTGATTTTGTTTGAAAAATCTATATGAATCTAAATGACAGCATTTAAATGACAGCATTTAAATGACAGCATTTGATTCATCTAAAAAAAGGTGTGGTTTTGGGCTGATATTCATATATGCACATGAGGATCAGAAGTTCCTGACTATCTCAAGTCTAATTTGTTCCAAAATATCCTCAATCAGGCAAGCTCTCCATTCCAAAATCCTTGTTGTTCATTCTAGTTTCCGTAATTGTTGAATTTAGTGAAATCCTTGTTGTTCTCCAACCAGCAACCATGTATGTATTTGATTTCTGTTCTCTGTGTTGTACTCCAGCACCTTAGACATCAGGAAAAAATGCAAGTGATAGTTGTCTGTCAATGGAAGCTCAGTTTGGTTTAACACTTCTTGTCGAGATCGCAACCAACAATGGTGTATTCGATTTCTGTTCAATTTTGAGTCACATTTTTTGCAGGTACAATTGGTAGTCCTAGTCCAATTATTAGGCCCTCTTAGGAATTGATCAACACTTCAATATCTGGACCAACGTGATCGATATATCTAATATAAATCAGGGAATATGTGCATCCATGTCCATTGTTAATTTTCTGATCAAAAGAACATACTGAGACTTTGCGATATTGACTTGATTCAAGTGTTGAAAGATGACTCCTACTTATGACTCCTACTTATGCTTTTCCCTTATATTCGTTATTTCAGGGCTATCTCCCTTCTTTATATTCTGGAGAAGGCGCTTCAAATGATGCCAGTGTAGATAAGGATGACATTTACAAGCTGGGAGTGATCTTGATTGAAGTGCTGATAGGGAAACAAGTCTGATTAGAAACCACGGTAGATGAGCTCAAGCAAGAGGTAATTTTCCGAGCTAAACTAATTTCCAGCCTTTGAAATAGCTTTGACATTGTTACAAAACATGTTTTGCAGCTTGAGATGAGCCTAAGTGAGCCTGCAGCAGCGCTACAGCAGGCAGTAGACCCATCTCTTCGGGGTACTTTTGCACACCAATCGCTGATGACTGCAGTGGAGATCACCATCAACTGCCTTAAATTTGAAGAGGTATTTCATTCTGTTTGATTAATTCCTAATTCCTAGCATCAAATGTTCTAGTAGCTTCTGTCAAAGCATCAAATTTTGAAGTATGGTTCAAACTAATCAAGTCGTGCTGATTGTCATCTTTGACTTTATGGCATACCTGTTTTAAGTAAAAATATTTTACTTATCCTGTTCAGTTCAACACCCTCCTCCCCAATCTTGCAGCTCGCTTGGCCAACCGAGAGAGGAGATTCCATCTTCTTGCAAAGGATTAGAGGTGAGAAACTAAAAAGAATTTGATGGACTTTAGGGTATTTGATTTCAACATTAATACGCTATGATTTTTCTAGCTCCCGTCACCACATAGCTTCTAAAGAGAGATCTTAGATTAATGTCGCATCAGCTGAGGGATTCGAGTGGCATTTTGAAGGAACCAATTGCAGCTCTATGAAGGATTAAAAGCCCCTTTTATATTATTTTTAAGCTTACATTGGTAGATTTCAGTATTCATATCCGCATCTGATTAGGGATATGCATCTTCATGGTAAGCAATCAAACCAAGAAATTATTTCAGCTTGCTTGTTATTTATATGAAGCCTTACTATCTTCAAGTCTTTCTAAACCATGTGTTTTCTTCTCCTTCAATCCATAATTTTCCTTGTCATTTCTCATTCTCTACAGGCTGAGATCAGAAGGCACTCCACTGCAGACTGGGAATGGTAAGTGTATAGGTTTCGCCTGGTTGACCAGCCCGATCTCCCCTTGGCAAGAGGTAAAGTAAGAGAGAATATAGTGGATGGAGTTCGAAGGGCACTGATGGGTTGGTAATTGTGAAGATCCCTCTCCGTTTCTCCAACTTTTTCTGAAAGATGTAGATATGTTTCATAGTTGTTGGATTATCCTCTTCACATTTGCCCTTTTCTTTCTATGTTCTATTGTGTCGGCAAATTCCCATCGGCAATAAGTTTATCGTCGGCAAATTCCTTGTTGATAGTAGGTTTTGGGATTCTATGGTTGGACGTTGCCATTCATTATAAAGTTTTTTAGGGCGATAATGTTTTTTTTTCTGTAACAATAGTTTGTCGTCAGTGGTCTCGGCATCAACAATGTTAGCGTCAGCGGTGTCGGCGTTAGTAACATCGGCGTCGACGTTAGCAACGTCGATGTCATCAGCGTCAGCAACGTCGGCGTCCCATCTGCAACTATAAAAAACATTAATGTTTAATAGTCACTATAAAAAATTTGATTCTACATGTTATTTTAAAAGACTCTAAAATGAATGAATTTCCTGTTAGCAAAATTTCAAAAGGAAACAACCCCCAATACACACCTAAAAAATCAGCAAAAATCAAAATTAAAATCCAGTCTTCCCCGATCTCCTTCTTTAAACCCCACACTAGCTACCACCGACAGAGCGAGCCAGAGAGATTGCATTCAAATCCAATCTCATATTAGAATTGGGCAATAAATCGAATTGAAGATGAACGATCGATTCAACTAACTCGTAAGCCAGCAACTCAATTGCGTCACTATCCTCATACTCTTCCACTGATTGCTCAACAATACATTATATTTGCACAACATGGGGGGGGGGGGGGTTGAAGCTCTGCTCAACTTAAACTTATATTTGCTCAATATAATCTTATACATGCTCAACTGTAGATTATATTTGCGCAACTTACGATTAAATTTGCACAACATACTCTTATATTTGCACAATGTACTCTTATATTTGCACGAAAAAATGTAAAAAAAAAAAACTAGACTTGGGTCATATTTGCATAACTTACGGTTATATTTGCACAACGTACTCTTATATTTGCACAACGTACTCTTATATTTGCACGACAAAATGTTAAAAAAAATAAAAAAAATAAAATAAAAATCTAGACTTGGATCATATTTGCACAACTTACGGTTATATTTGCTTAACATACTCTTATATTTGCACGACAATATGTATTTTTTTTTTTAAAAAAAACTAGACTTGGGTCATATTTGCACAACTTACGGTTATATTTGCACAGCGTACTCTTATATTTGCACGACAAAATGTAAAAAAAAACTAGACTTGGGTCATATTTGCACAACTTACGGTTATATTTGCACACCGTACTCTTATATTTGCTCAACATGATCTTATTTTTGCTCAACAATAGATTATTTTTGCACAACTATTGAGACTTGTGAAATTGTGCTCAACATGATCTTATTTTTCTCAATATTATTTTATACTTGCTCAACAGATTATTGCACAACATGGTCTTATTTTTGCTCATCAATAGACTATAATTGCACAACATGAGATATTAGTGGAAATTTGCTCAACATGATCTTATTGTTTCTCAATATTATTTTATACTTTCTCAATAGATTATTGCACAATATGTTCTTATTTTTGCTCATCAATAGACTATAATTGCACAACATGTGGGATTGGTGGAATTATGCTCAACATGTTCTTATTTTTGCTCAACAATAGATTATATTTGCACAACAATTGAGACTTGTGAAATTGTGCTCAACATGATATTATTTTTTCTCAATATTATTTTATAGTTGCTCAATAGATTATTGCATAACATGGTCTTATTTTTGCTCATCAATAGACTATAATTGCACAACATGGGGGATTTGTGGAAATTTGCTCAACAACAGATTATATTTGCACAACAATTGAGACTTGTGAAATTGTGCTCAACATGATCTTATTTTTTTATCATCAATAGACTATAATTGTACAACATGGGGGATTGGTGGAAATTTGCTCAACATGATGTTATTTTTGCTCAACAATAGATTATATTTGCACAACAATTGAGACTTGTGAAATTATGCTCAATGTGATCTTATTTTTGCTTATCAATAGACTATGATTGCACAACATGGGAGATTGGGGGGAATTTGCTCAACATGATCTTATTTTTGCTCAACAATAGATTATATTTGCACAACAATTGAGACTTGTGAAATTGTGCTCAACATGATCTTATTTTTTCTCAATATTATTTTATACTTGCTCAATAGATTATTGCACAACATGATCTTATTTTAGCCTATGCGGGAGTCGAACCCACGTATTTGCGCATAAGCACATCGCTCTACCATTGAGCTAAGAGGCTTTTAAAGCTCAATAATTACTAGACCTATTTGGCATATCTTCCTCATCAAAGTGCAAATGATAGGCTGAACTGTAATGAGTATTAAAAATGCTTGTATTCATTTCAAAAGAAACCTAAATGCATTTTTTGCAAAAAAAAAAAAACAGTAAGATTCCTATACCTACAACTTAGCCCCCAACTAACAAAGTTGTAGTGGTGACATCTAGCATGGGCTATGAAGAGTATAACACGTTCCTTAACAACCATTGATGTGTGAGATGGGAGACTTTTGGTAAAGGACATCCAACTGCTCAATAGAAGGAGCATCGGTGAAAGCTTAATTTACCGTCAGAATTGGACTCCACGAAGCACCATTCCGAGATATTAGTCATTCCAGCCATCAATTCCATATTACAAACTGGATTCCTAGCGGCTGCTGCAGCAAATCTTTCAAAAGCCTGTAAGCCTCACATAACAACCATTTATACAGAAGAAGGCCACGACTAGATAACGCCTAATGATAGACAGAAGCACGTTTAGTAAACCATTTACACAAAAGCAGCACATGTACACAGAAGCACGTTTAATAAATCACCAAAACGAATTGCAGCCAGATTTGAGCAACGATTCATGAGATCTGAACAACGAGCTTGTCGTAGGCAAGACAGAAAATTAGCAAACAGGTTATGTGCAAAACAAAATCAAACATGTTATGTGAAAAAACATAAAACAACAAAATCAGAAAAATTAGCAACAAAATCGCTCAGCAGAAGCAAAGTTCGATAGATCGATTGATAAGGAAATCACTGGATTCCATTGCAGTAATCACTAGAGACTTCAAAATCGACTCCGACACTTCAAAAATCGATAGAAAATATAAATAAGAGAGATGAATGTGCTACTGCTACATGTAGGCCTCATATACGAGCATACGAGCTCGAGTACTTGATGTTTAAGCTCGGCTCGTTTATAAACGAGCCGAGCTCGAGCTAAATTTCTATTCGAGTATATACAAGTGCTCAAGCTCGGCTCGCGAGCAAGGTATAGAACTCGAGCTCGGCTCGATGAGCTCGGTTGTTCTCGAGCCCGAACACGAGCTCGGGCTCGATAAGCTCGATTGGGCTCGTTACAAGCTCGAACTCGGGCTCGATGAGCTCGTTAGGGCTCGAATGAACTCAGCAGCAAACAAAACCCAATTTATTACAACAGTAGCAAACATAAATGAATGAACACAACATCAACCTAATGAACAACAATTCACTTGGAATTGAAATTAAAGTGAGCATTGAGAAAACATACATTAGCAACCTAATGAACAACAAGTCACTAGGAATTGAAATTAAAGTTCAACAATCCAACAATTCAATTGAAATTAAAGTTGAAACTAACTAGAGAGAATAAATAGAATGAGCTAGAGAGAATCCAACAATCCAGCAGCAGCAATCCATCAACAGCAACATTCCACACAGCTTACAGCAGGAGCAACACCCATCAGCAATCCAGCAGCAGTAACATCCATCAGCAGCAACATTCCACACACACACACAACAACATTGGAACTAACTAGAGAGAAAATCAGTAGAATGAGCTATAGAGAAAATAAAGCAATTTCAAATCATATAACTAAAATTCAAAGTAACTAAAATTCAAACTTATATTTTGCAGAGCAAGTTAGTAAGGGACATTATCTCCACAAACAAGAAGCTAAACTATTTGTTTCTTTATCCAATAAACTGGTAAGTTGAAGTAAAACAAATTGCTTGGAATTTTAAATAAACCAGATTTCTTGAAAGTAAAACAGATAACTTAATAGAACGGTAATATTGTAATAACAACCTAGATTGCTTGGAATTTTAAATAAACCAAATTGCAAGATGAAGTAAAAAAAATTCAGTCACACATTCAATGATTCAAGATAGGGAATTTCACCATCAGAGGTTGCAAGATGAAGTAAAAACACAGTCAGTTCAGTCACACATTCTATATGGCATGCTAGATTGACAGTAAAGATGGATAAGCAAAAATCAAATTGAATGAGTGCCATCGACAACACAAATCAGAAACTCATACATGATACACTAAAACTGCAAAATCAGAAACTCTAAATTAAATTCAATAGAACAGCAAAAACCAAATCAAAATCTCAAAATCAGAAACTGCAAATTCGAAGCACAACCTTTAAATCTTTAATAGCCTAAAAATCGCCCTCTTTTGAAGCACAAAATCAAATTCAATGGCGTTGTAGGGCATGAAAGCTTGAAGAACAAAAACTCCCCTCTTTTGAAGCACAAAATTGAAAGAAGCCAAACCTTTAACAACCCAAACCCTAAGCTATAATCTGAAATTGCAAAGAGCATCGAGTCAAATCGAAATACACTAACCTATGCATCTAATTTTAATTCTTCTGTGATCCAAAATCAAGAATCCAGAGCAAGGAAAATATTATAAGAAACAAAATAAATAAATCCAGAGCAAGAGAAAGGGAGAGAATACATGTGGAGTTGGAGAACTCGAGCAGATCTCGAGCGAAAAAAGCCGAAGTCAAGTAGATCTCGATGAAGTTGTCACCAATAAACGGAGAATCAAACCTTCTGTAGGGCGTCGAGGCACTTGATGCAGCCAGAGTAGGAAGCGTTGATTTGGCGGTTGATCTCCTTCCTCGTTCGATCCGCTTCCTCTCGTCGGAGATGAAGACCACGTCTTCTCCCTCGAAAGCATGGAAAGGACGAAAATCGCTTGAACTCTTTTGCAAAATTCCAAACCCGGCGTCGAGAGAGCAAGAGAGACGAGAGCGAGAGAGCAAGAGAACAAGATAGATTAGAGCAAGATCGATTGAGCGAGACAGAAGAGATCGAGAGAGCAGGAGAGAGGCCCAGAGAGACAGTGGGGAGATAGGGTTTGGGATAGATGGACAATTGAGAATAAGTATTTATAGTGGACATTTTGCTAATTTGTCCAAAAAGGTGGACAATTCCCCAATTTGTCCAAATAAAGTGCCTGTTTTGCAAATTTTTTCAAAAAAATTGCAATCCATCTGGTTAAAAAGTGGTAATGCAACCGGGACAGAGGAGAGAGAGAGTGAATGTGGAGAGAGAGAGGAACCGGGGGAAGTTAATGAGGATAGAGAGTGAGAGAGGGAGGAAGATAAAATTGGACAGTTTTTTTAATAAAACTGTAAAATCAACTATCAATATCTCATGGGCTTACAAAAGAGGAAGAGAGAGGGCAACAGTCGCTCATGCAAACCTGAGGAAAAGAAAAAGAGAAGGAAGAAGAGGAAGAAGAGGAAGAAGACGATAGTGCAGTGCAAGAGAGGAGAAGAAGAAGGTGAGCCGACATTGAACAGGGCGATTTTGAAGTAAGTAAACCCTAACTCGGTCGATTAATTACCTATTTTTTGGATTCGTAGGGGAGGAACCGATTGGAAGAACCTAAACTGTTTTTGATTGTGTGAAAATGGGATAACGGGGTGGAATGGGTTGACAGTTCGCAATTTCCCCTGTCATGTAGGAAGTAACCGGCGTCAAGTTAAAAACAAAGGGTGGAAAGTTTGGGAAATGGGGTGTGCGGAGAGAAGGGAATTATTGGGAAAGGGGAAATTGGGGAACGTTTATGTCGAATCCAAATTTTCAGGAGTAGGGTAGCTGTAGATACGTTCAGTTTAGGGGGGAAATTGGCCTAAATGGGGCGAATTAGGGTTAAGGGAAATGTTAGAAAGGGTGAGTTTTCATATGTGTAGATTGAAATTGGGCAGGGAACTGAATATTAATGTTAGTAGGTCGAAATTTCTGACGAAAAAATTTGATAGTCGTGTGAAATTTGGAGATGTACAAATTGAATAAGTCGACTGTCATGTATAAATATTAAGGTTTCATGTATAAATATTAAGATGTCATGTATAAATGTCTCAATGTCATGTAAGATAGACTGCAGGGATGAATATGGAACCATTGTGTGCATTCAATCTTGAGATGAATAAGTAACTCTCATGTACATACTGAACCATTGGGTGCATTCAATCTTGACATTTGATATGCATAGGTTCTGAATGAGTAACTGTCATGTACATATTGAATTCTAGAATGTTTGTGGGACTGATGTGAAGGGAAATGTGGGTTGGGGAACACGAATTAATTTTGAGATTACTGATTTTTGGTCTCCCAACATGCAGGATATCTGCTAAATATAAAAATGTCGCAGCGAAGTGGAAATAAGATTGTCGACCCTGCAACTCAAACCTCCGGTGCGGTATGATGGGCTTTCGTTGAGTAATGTACGTTGTGATTGTCGTGGTGCAGCGTGGCTGACTTGTTGAAGTCTGTGCAGGATGTGTACGCTGTCGAGGAAGACAGACACTTCAAAGCGTGATGTAACCAATACTGTCGGTTGCCCCTCCTAGTAAACATTGACAACCGGTTGAGCGAGTCCCAGTGGAAGCGCCTGACGGACAGCCCGTTGGGGGGCATTGCAAGACTGGGCGCAAGGGTCCAGTTCTTTGGGAACCTTGTACACTACGTTCTCCAACGACAACTGAAGACGAAAAAGAAGCATGAAACGTGGTACAAGATCCATGATGCGGTCGTGAGGTTCTCAATAGCTGAGTTCGCCCTTGTCACCGGTCTCGACTACGGCTATGTCGACGAGTCTGAGAACGACTCGGCGTGTGAGACGGCAGTGTATGATTTCTTTGGAGTTGCCAATTTGAAGATGTTCGAGTTCGAGGTGATGTTCCATGTGGCAATGACATCTGAGAAATCGTCAGCCAAAAAGTTTAAATTTGTCCTGCTGATGCTGGTCGAGGGCGTGTTGTTCGGGAAGGAACCCCGAAACTACATTCAAGGGTGGGTGGTCAGCCTCGTCTCCGACATTGAAAGGTTCCTGGCCTATCGATGGGGTCGGCTTTCCTACGAGCGAACGAACGTGTTCCTGAACCATGCAATCGAGAGGAAGCTCCAACACACTGGCAGCAGCCCCACTGCACCATGTCTGACGTACTTGCTGATGGGATTCCCCCTCGCCTTCCAAGTTCATTCACAAACCTCACTGGACGCCTAATGAATTAATACTAGTCATCCATATATTTTATACTGGATATCAATTGACCTTGTACTGGACAAACGTTGTTTGCAGCTCTGGGTGTACGAAGCCCTCCCTCCAGTGGGCGTCCAATGTGCGAGCATCATAGATGAGAAGCTGTACCCTAGGTGTCTGCGATACGAATCTAAAGAAGGGAACCTCGAGTATTCCGCCATCGAAACCCGACTGCGGGAGGCTAAGGAGGAGCTCGGGTATTTCGATGACCCTGACACTGTGAGGCTGGTTCTCATCCCCAATGAAGTGGAGGAAGCTACCCGTTTGTACCGCGGTGCCCAATACAGTCACAATAAACGGGACCACTTCTTCGACGACATTGTCCGAGCGTTTGTAGCAGCAAATACGAAACCCCCATGGAAGGAACAACCAAAGGAAGCACCTGGGTCAACACCAGAATCAGGGGCGGGTATGCAGACAAAAGCTGCCATCTTAGAGATCGAGTCAAGGTTACTGGAAAAGTTGGACGACATGGCGAGGAGCAAAACCGCGGAGTTAGGATCAAAACCGCGGAGTTAGGATCGAAGATGGCCACGTTTAAGGAGTCGATTGAAGACTTGAAGAGGGCATTGAGGGGGAAGGGGACTAGGGAGTCGGAGGAGCAAGGGGAGGTGCTGCGAAAGAAGGAGGTAAGGCTTTTGGTGTGTCATGGCATCATATACAGCGTCATGTAATTACATATCACTGTCATGTCAAGATTGTAAGGTGTCATGTTAATGTCAGCACATGTCATGAAAATATTAGTATCTGTAAATTTAATTTGATGTCAAGTGAAGTGCATCTTCTGTCATGTCAAATTCATTAGATGTCATGTCAAATTCATCATATGTCATGTCCAATTCATTGTCTGTCATGTCAACCAAAGGTACAAAATGGGGTAACCACACAAAGTAGAGCAGACCAAACCAAAGGTACAAACTGGGATAACTGCATACTGAATTGCAAAAGGTGGAGCACCTCTTCCAAAGGCATCATACTTCACACCAAAATGGGGTAACTACGTACTTAATTGCGAAAGGTGCGGCGCCGCTTCTGAAAGTTTCTATCCCACTGCTAGGTGCGGCGCCGCTTCTGCAATTTCCCATCTACACCCGCCTACTCTATTGGTTCACTTTTGACAGTTGTCGAAAACGCTAAGGACTTCCCTTTTCCGCGTTGGTATGCTTCCTCTACTTCCCTCACCGCTCGC
Source organism: Persicaria maculosa (assembly GCA_963922045.1). Classification (NCBI taxonomy): domain Eukaryota; kingdom Viridiplantae; phylum Streptophyta; class Magnoliopsida; order Caryophyllales; family Polygonaceae; genus Persicaria; species Persicaria maculosa. The sequence continues at coordinate 43,804,401 of OY998267.1, forward strand.
TCTGCCTCGTGATCCCATGGGCTGACTACATCTTCGATGTCACTGCTGACACAAATTACCTGCTTCCCACGTACAAATGCGACTGTGTTCTTCGCAAGCTCCAAATCCAACTCTTCACTTGGCTCCAACTGGACACGTGGATAATATAACTGGACAGAGGGATATTCGAACTTGACAAGCTGATTTTCTAACTGGACATCCGTTTGTTGTCCACCGACACCTTGTGCTCACAAAACTTCCACTTCTTCATCCCCTGCCAAGCGGGGTCCGTATGTGGGTGATCTTCTTGGGTCACGGGTGGCCCATCCCCGACTGAATAGGCCGTTGTGGATCCTTCTGTAGTTGCCACTTCTCCACCAAACTTGCGTATCAGGGAGACATGGAGGTCGATAGGCTAGAATCGTTCTCCAGATAGACCGTTTAAATTTTAAAAACTTGAAGGCCTGCAGGTCTTCGTCATCCCCAATGGAAAAACGTCTGCACCCTTCCTTTTGCGGCTTTACATATGTGAGCTGGACGTCATGCCTCCTCTCATCCATATTAAACTTGGCCATCAGCTGTTTCTTCAGGGAGACGTAGTCAATACTTTCGTCTCTCAGGACAGCCTTCTCGCTCCTGGACCCCTCCACGACCCAAGTGCCCTCTTCACAAACCCACCATCCTCCAAACACTACAGTCACACAGACGGACGATTTGTCCCCTGTTCCATTAGTTAGAGGAGGACACATTCAGTTTTACAGGAAGATGAATATATTTTATGTAGAAATGTATTGCATAACCTAAAAAGAAGGAATACTTACTCATTTTCTATCAGATGTCGGTGGCTGTCCAGCAAACCCCAATAGGTGTCAGGCGCTTGAATGAGTTTATACTCTCCCCCTCCTCTCTCCTCTCCCTCTTATTCCCTTTTGGCGCTATTGCCTGGGCGGGAAACGGTCTCTCTCTCCCGCTCTCTCACTCTCTCTCTCCCTTGTCTTATCCACTGTCCTGTCTGACAATTTTCTCTCTCCTCTGCAGGATGCCCCCTGCTTTTCTATCCCTCTCTCTTTGATTTTTTTTTTTGTGAAATTGTATTCATTGGTTTGAACTTCTTATCGTTTCAATATTGCTGATTGCTATATTTTTCTACGGATTTGCATTTAATGAGTATGAAGTGTGAGGGGGAAACACAATTTTATACCAAGGTCAAACATTGAATAAAACGCCCCGACAATATGTCCAGTACAAAACCATTATATGTCATGTCAACAGTGACACGTGTCATGTATATACCAACACACTGCCATGTTAAGGGTCACATGCTGAACAGTGTCCCTACTCCCCCAAATTCGGTGAAGTTAAATCCCCATTGCCATTTCACCACCTCTCCAACACCCCTTCAACGAAATGGCATCCTCATCACACCACCTTGCTTCCTCATCTGGCCTCCCTCCCCGACCTGTCCCCATCGTTATATCATCCGACAGCTCGGACGATGGGAATGAGGTTGCAGGATTGTCAAGCATTTCATTGGTTTAGATTTGTGCTACTTGTATGATTATACTACCTTATTTTTATTTTTTATGCAGGACCAATGTCACCGCCATATCGACGAAATCAAAAGGTAGAGATCGTCGGCGGTGAGGCTGGGATGCTCGGGTCATTCTACGAGGCGACCCTTGTACGCAAAGTGGATCCTAGCCACTGGTTGGTGGAATATGTGACCCTCCTACAGAACAACAGAAGAGACCTGCTGAAGGAAATCATACCGGTTTTACGAATTCGTCCCCGTCTGCCTCGTATTTCATATGACACCTACGTAGTCGATGACCGTGTCGACTGTCGCGTCAACGATGGGTATTGGTCCGGCAAGGTCGTTCGTGTGTCCAGTGATGGGAATGACCGAACTTTCTCGGTCAACATCCCGCTGAGCAGGGAGACAACTGATCATCGTGCCTGCAATATGCGCCCACACTTCAAGTGGAATGGATCCAGATTCATCACGCAGCCGCATTTTCACTACCTGTTACCGTAATTTTCGATTTCAATGTCGTGTATTTTTCTACTATTTGCTACTATCTTTTAAATGTTTGCTCCGATGTTGTATTTGTTTATTGCTAGTGAATCTGTCTCCCAGATATTATGTCCAGTATATCTCAATATGTGACATGTCGTGTTACATTGATTGTCCAGTTTAAGCTAACAGCTTACACGTCAACCTACAAATTACCTCCCACCCACCTTCTTCTTCGATGGTTTTTCTCTAAAACTTAAGATTTAATTATAAGTATATTTCTTCCCCCTCAATTTCACTCTCACTATGACTCTTACACTTGGACCAGTCATATTAAAGCATAGTAGTGTCGACATGAGAGAACAAAATCATGGCATCCAACTATGGATAAATATTAAAGCATAGTAGATGTCATTATAGTGAATATGCTTCTTCCACAAATCTTCTCCAGTCGATTCCGCATGCCGTTTTGATCTGTTTCTCCGAGCAAATTTGTCTAGTTAAATGCAATATGTGACATGTTTTGTCGATATTGACGTCCATTCCTACAAATTCAAAGTGTACTTTTTCAAATAAACCCCCGCCCCATTCCTACTTCAATTGTTTTATCTGAAACTTAAAATTTAATTGAAGGTATCTTTTTATGCCTCCTCACTGACACTCTCACTGATCTCTCTCCTCTCAGACTGCACTTTTCTTTTTCACCTCTCTCTCTCTCTCTCTCTCTCTCTCTCTCTCTCTCTCTCTCTCTCTCTCTCTCTCTCTCTCTCTCTCTCTCTTCTGTTCTCTACAACTGCAAATTCAAAGTGTACTTTTTCCCTCCTCCATCTCTCTCTCACTTGTCTTCGCTTTTCAGGAGTAGAGCACTCTCTCTCTATCTCTCTCTCTCTTACTTTTTCTGCTAATGACACCGTGTCCAGTTGTCCCCCATTGGGTTACCTGCTACCGGCTGAAGCTTGCAAGCGGATATCCGCTTTTAAGCAATTTTTTTTCGAATTTGGTCACTCATGCAAATAATCCGGATAATAGGGTTAGTTTAGCAAATGGCCCTATAATACTTTGTTTGTTACACGATAACTAACTATAAATGATATTTATAAGGTCATGTAAATATACATATGACATATAAATATAGATGTTTCGGATGCCTGAAACGATTTCATAATTGTTAGAAATTCTTTTTGTTATCAATATTGATACATTAACTTTTTATAAATATTTGATCAAAAACAATATTGGCTCTGTTATTTGGATGCATTATAAATAAAGTAGATTCAATAATTGGCATAATAATGTATTATTTGAATTAAATAAATATTTGCCGGCATGAATAACATTAGATAGATTTATCTAAAATGATAAGTTTTCTACTTAATTAAGATATAAGGTTCAATATTTATAAAAAACCTAATTAAGATATAAGGTTATATTGGATAGATTATTTGATCTAAAAAGATAAGTTATTTTACCTAACTATATTGGCTTATTAATTGTTGTGGCTTAAAAAGATAACACCATTTTAATCCAGAATATGACATATATGAAAAAATAACACAATTTTAATCCAAATAATGCCACGTATGCGAATCGCACCAGAACCCGTTTCATGCATCTATTTTATTTTACATAATAAATTTATGTAATTGAATAATTGAAACAAAAATTGAAGTAAAATAAAAAGTTTAACGTTTATATAATTGTTTATACAAACGTTAATATAACGGCTATTTATAAAGTCATGTAAACTTAGTTTACATAATTTAAAATCTTATAACTACGTAAAGAACGAAGTTTAAATTATTTGAGTATTATAAAATTAATTAAGATATAAAATAAAGATGGATATAAGTTTTAGGATTTTGTCATGTATATCTTTTTTGTAGTTGGTTATCATAAAAGTATATTTTTTGTACGTAACTAATTAATATATTAGGCCAAATATTTAAATTAAAATGTTAGGTTTTTATGAATAATTAAGATATACGTTAAATATTTATAGTATTAAAAATGATAGATTTTACAACTAATTAAAATATGAATTTGAATATTAATATTAAAAATTAATTGTTCAATAATTTAAATATAAGGTTATATTGGATAGATTATTTGATCTAAAAAGATAAGTTTTTTTACCTAACTATATTGATTTATTAATTGACGTGGTGTAAAAAGATAATACCACTTTAATCTAGAAAATGACACGTAAGCAAAAATAATCCCGCTTTAATCCAAAAAATTCCATGGACGCGAGATCGCACCAGAGGCCGTTTCAGGCATCTGCTTTAGTATTTTATATAGATATTCTATACTCTCGGGGTCTTAAGATAAGATTCTAAATTGAGAAAGATTCTCTACCAAAAAATAATCAATTTTAAGAATCTAATCTATATATAAAATACTAAAACTGAGGCTTGAAACTGCATCTGGTGCGATTCGCATACGTGAAATTTTCTGGATTAAAATGAGATTATTTTTGCATACGTATCATATTCTAAATTAAAATGGTATTATATTTTTGGGCCACATCAATTAATAAGCCAATATAGTTAGGTAAAAAAACTTATTTTTTTAGATCAATAATCTATCAAATATAACTCTATATTTTAATTAGATAAATATATCCTATGCGTACTACATTTATTATTGAAAACATATCCAATCTAACTAATCAAATATAATAATTGATAGAATCCAAATCGAATGTATCACTCACAAATCACAAATAAATAAATAATTCTTAATTTAAGATAGTTATATTTAAAATCTTAGTGGCCTTCATAATTCTTTTTTTTTTAAATTAACATAAATGATATGAAAAAATAATTTATATTTACTTTATATGGAGTAGTAATTTATATTAATTCAAGGATGTTTTATATAATAAAATTTATTAAAAAATCGCACAACGGGTGTGATGCGGGGTTAGCCGCTGTTTTCCCGACCTTCTTGACGTTGTAGACTCAGACTCACAAGAACACAAAGGAGGGGCACAAGTTAGACAAGAAAACGCAGCAAAGGGAGGGTAGAACAGAACAAAACAAAGGGAAATGAAAAGGAAAAGATAGGAGGAATCAACCTTGATGAACAACAAGAAGACCCATTGGGACAATGCACCAAGAACCAACTTGAATGACACCAAAACCAACCCTATACAACCTTACACAACCATGGCTGGCCATGGAAGCACAAGGAGGAGGTTCGTGCTCATCTCGGAATCACCAATCTTCGGAAAATTGACAAAACCAAGTACAAACCGAACTAGATGCAACACACATGCACACAAGGCATGAAGCTCTCACCTTTGGAGAGTGAAACCAACTAGGTTTTCATAAACAAGATTAAAAAGTGTCATCCAAATGAGAGGTTACAAGCCTTAAATAGGAGAGAAAATCAGCCCAAAAGCAAGGGCCCAAAAACACAAATTTCAACAAGTCCTACTAAACCCAAACAAAGGCCCAAAACACAAGTCCAAAATAAAGCAAGCAAATCAAAAGCTAAGTATGAGTGGTGGCTGAATCACCCTTAGTCGAGCCCGAGAATGGTGCGGTTTCAAGCAATGTGATGATGTCACCCTCAGGCTCCATGGTAGTATCAACTTTATGTGGTGGTGGATGTAGGCGTTAAGTTCCTCTCTTATCTTCTTAGCTCGGGACCTTGTGATAGGTCCATCTCCGAAATTAGGTGCATTGGGTGGTGCTTGAGATGGTCCTCCATCATTCTCCCCTTCTTGGAAAGGATTCGACCTCGAATCCATGTCTTCATCCTCAGCTAGGTAGGGGTTGAGATCGGCGACATTGAATGTGGCACTAACTCCATAGTCACCGGGTAAGTCAACCTGGTAGGCATTGTCCCCGAATCGTTGTAAAACTTTGAATGGACCATCTCCTCGTGGAGCGAGCTTAGATTTGCGCTTGTTTGGAAAGCACTCCTTTCGCAAATGCACCCAAACTAGATCACCGGGCTGAAAAATCATCTTGCGACGCCCCTTGTTGGCTCGTTGGGCATTTTCTTCGGCCTTTTGAATTAGCCGAACACGAGTGCGCTCATGAAGCTCCCGAATGAACTCCACCAGTTGTCCTGCAACAAAGTCTTCTTTCTCCCTCATGGGACATGAGGTAAGATCCAAAGGGGTTAGTGGGTTAGTACCATAAACACACTCAAATGGTGTAAGCTTAGTAGATGAATGCACGGTCCGGTTATAAGCAAACTCCACATGAGGGAAAGCATCCTACCACAATCTCAAATTGTTCCTAATGATGGCCCTAAGGATGGTAGTAAGGGAGGAATTGGTTACCTCGGTTTGCCCATCGGTTTGTGGGTGACTAGAGGTGGAAAAGAGCAACTTTGTCCCTAGTTTACCCCAAAGAGTCCTCCAAAAGTGGCTAAGAAATTTCATATCCCGATCGCTCACTATAGTCTTAGGTACTCCATGAAGCCTAACAATCTCTCTAATGAAAAGGTTAGCTACATTGGAAGCATCATCGGTCTTATGACAAGCGATAAAATGAGCCATCTTAGAGAAACGATGAACAACCACAAAGATCGAATCCCTCCCCTTCTTAGTCCTAGGTAACCCAACAATAAAGTCCATGGATATGTCCTCCCAAAGGGCTGCAGGAATGGGTAATGGACAATACAAGCCGTGGGGTTGTAACCTAGACTTAGCCTTCAAATAATCAACACATCTTTTAACCAAATGTTCTACATCCCTAAGCATGTGAGGCCAAAAGAAATGTGTGTATAGCATGTGATAGGTCTTATCCCTCCCAAAATGGCCCATCAAACCGCCCCTATGGGCTTCCTCAACCAACAAGAGCCTAAGGGAAGAACGGGGAATGCAAACCTTATCAATCTTGAAAAAAAACCCATCAAACAAGTAGTACTTATCTAAGGATCCTTTAGCCACACAATGATTGTAAATCTCTCCAAAATCAGGGTCATCTACATAAAGCTCCTTAATATATGCAAAGCCTAAGATCCTTGAGTCTAATGTAGACAACAACATATATCTCCTCGAAAGGGCATCTGCCACAACATTATCCTTTCCTTTCTTATACTTAATGACATAAGGGCATGTTTCTATAAACTCCATCCAACGACCATGCCTCTTATCCAACTTGTCTTGGCTCTTGAAATGCTTTAAGGACTCATGATCAGTATGCAAAATAAACTCCCTAGGCCAAAGATAATGTTGCCATGTCTTAAGAACTCTAAACAATGCATACAACTCCTTATCATAGGTAGAGTAATTAAGACAAGCTCCCTTCAATTTTTCTGAAAAATAGGCAATGGGCTTATCTTCTTGCATGAGAACTCCACCAATGCCTATGCCCGATGCATCACACTCCACTTCAAAGGGCCGGTTGAAATCCGGAAGTGCTAAGACCGGGGCCTGCGTGAGATGCTCCTTTAGGGCGTTGAACGCTTTCTCTTGGGCTCTTTCCCATGTGAATGGGTGATGCTTCTTGGTGATCTCGGTCAGAGGGGCTGCAATTGTGCTGAAATCCCTCACGAACCGACGATAGAAGCTAGCTAATCCAAGGAAGCTCCGAACATGGCCAATTGATGTAGGAGTGGGCCATTCTTAGATTTCTTTGATCTTGCTTTCGTCCACCTTTAATCCATGTGAGCTGACCACAAAACCAAGAAAAGTAACACAATTAGTGCAAAACTCACATTTCTCCCAATTAGCATAAAGGTGCACATGACGAAGAGTAGATAGCACTTCATGTAAATGTAACTCATGCTCTTCTAAGGATCTACTATACACAAGTATATCATCAAAATAAACCACAACAGGTTTCCCTATGAAATGCCTAAGAACATGATTCATAAGACGCATAAAAGTGCTAGGGGCATTGGTAAGCCCAAAGGGCATAACCAACCACTCATAAAGACCGAACTTGGTCTTAAAGGCTGTCTTCCACTCATCCCCCTCCCTCATACGAATTTGATGGTACCCACTCTTTAAATCAATCTTAGAAAAGGTAGTGGCTCCATGTAACTCGTCTAGCATGTCATCTAAGCGGGGTATTGGGTGGCGGTACTTCACCGTGATATTGTTGATGGCTCGACAATCCACACACATCCTCCAAGAACCATCCTTCTTTGGCACTAGAAGTACGAGAACAGCACATGGGCTAAGGCTCTCCCTCACATAACCCTTATCCAACAACTCTTGCACTTGGGATTGGATCTCATGGGTTTCCTTAGGGTTCATCCTATAGGCTAGGCGGTTAGGTAGGGTGGCTCCCGGGACAAGGTCTATTTGGTGCTCAATGCCTCTAATAGGCGGTAGACCAGCTGGAATCTCTTCGGGAAACACATCCTTAAACTCCTCAAGTAGCCTAAAAATCCTCTTAGGTAGGGTAGCCTTAAGATCATCACTCAATAAAGCAAGCTCCTTACATAACAACATAAGAGTGGTCTCGGGGTCAAGGTACTCCTTAAGGTCTTGCTTAGATGCTAGAAGAACTCCCTTACTCTCCCACACTTCCTTAGGTTGGCTAGGCTCAATAGAGAGGCTTGATCCTTGGGAGCTAGTGGGTTGTACACTAAGGGATGATGATGAATGCGGTGTGGTCTTGGGCTGCGGACACTTGGTTTCCTCCAACCCCTTATTCTCCTCCCTTGCCCGTTTCTTCTCATACTCCTCGGCAACCTGCGTTGGGGTCATGGGCTTGCGGACAACATTCTTTCCCTTAAACACAAAAGAATGACGGTTAGTGAAACCATCATGAATGACCTTCCTATCATATTGCCATGGACGGCCCAAAAGAATATGACAAGCTTGCATAGGTACTACATCACATAAAACACTATCCTCATAATGTCCTAGTGTTATGGCAACCTTAACTTGCTTGTTCACTTTCAATTCACCACAATCACTCATCCAATGTAATTTGTAGGGTCTAGGATGGCTTAATGTCGGAAGTTGTAATTTTTGAACCATTTCAATGCTAGCAAGATTACAACAACTTCCTCCATCTATTATCATGTTGCACACCTTTTTCTTAACTAGACAACGAGTATGGAACAAGTTTTCTCTTTGGTTATCATCACAAGGAGAAGGGGTAGCATGTAAAACTCTTCTAAAAATCAAAGACTCGCCATGCTCAAACTCAATTCCATCATCATTATCATCATCACAAGCATGCAAATTCATATCATCATCACATAAAACATTATCATCACAATCAGATTCAGATTCATATTGCCCTAAATGATTAATCATGAGAGTTTTCTTATTAGGACAATCTTTCATCATATGACCTCTTCCTTGACACTTAAAGCACACAATATCTCTAGTTCTAGAAGAGGGGTTAGAGTTACTCCATTGTGGGGCTGCGGAAACCCCATTAGATGGCCGAGATGATGATGAAGGTGCGTTGGTAGGGTAGCCCTTGCGATGACCACCTTGCTCCCCTTGATGACTAAAGTTGGCTCCCTTTTCTTTTCCTTGCACCGCTTCCCTCCCATAGGGCTGGTACCCTCGGTTTTGAGTTGGTGCTTTCCATGAGTTAGGGTAGCCACTTGAGGTCCTTCCTCCTTGATTCCTAGCTTTGATCTTTCTCTCCACCTTGATTGCTAAGTGTAGCAAATCTGTCATGGACTCATAAGGATACAAGTCTATTTCGTTAGCTAGAAAAGGATGAAGAACTCTTATGTACCTCACCATTGTGGTTTCATCATCCTCAACCACATTGGCTCTTACCATTGCCACTTGCATAGCATTGTATGTTTCCTCCGCACTCATGGAACCTTGCTTCAAGTTTTTCCTCCGCACTCATGGAACCTTGCTTCAAGTTTTCCAACCTTTGTCTTAGCTCCCGGGTGTGGTATTGAGGAACGAATCAAGACCTCATCAAGGCCTTCATTTGCTCCCAATTAACAACGGCTGGATCTAGAACTCGCCTCCTTTCTTTCACAAGATTATCCCACCAAATTAGTGCATAACCAGTAAATTCAAGGGCTGCGAGTTGTACCTTTTTCTCTTCCGGGAAATTGTCGCAGCTCCAAATTTGCTCAATTTTCGTCTCCCACTCCAAATAAAGGTCGGGATCACACTTCCCTTCAAAGGCTGGAATTTTTACCTTTATTTTGCCTATTCCATCTTGCTCTTGTTCACGAGCTCTCCGTTGTTGGTATCCATGGTCTCGGGGTGGTTCCCAATCCTCCTCTTGCTCTTCAAAGTAGTCATATTGCCTTCTTGGAGGCCTGCGATCATCATGTAAAGGAGGAACATTATTATTAGGACCAAAACGTCTACCTTCTCGTGGGGGAACCGGGCCATGTCGAGGGTCAATTGGTGGGGTTGTTAAGGGCTCCTTCCGCTCTTGATGGGGCTCGTTTGGTACATGTTGGGTGGTGTACGTGTCTCTAAGGCCACCATTCGAGCTGTGAGCTGGCCAATGTTGTCAGACATGGTTTTAAGCATGTTGAACAACTCCGAGGATATTGGCTCCGATCCGCTTCCATTGGAATGGTCCGAAGGGGGACGATCTGCGTTAGACATTCTCAAAACACACTAGCAAACTTGTTACGTTAGAGAAAGCAAAATCAGCCTCACAAGTGTTTCACTCCTCCCTTTGAGTGTTGCAACTGAGCTTCAAATCCGCCTTGGTAGAGTCAAAAATCAACCACAAGATTAGCAAACCTTAAAGAGCACAATGACTACAGGGGCCGATCTTAACACCAAACACGCAGATTCTAGGTGCGGCTAGAGACTCAATAAATAGAAGTATGGCTAAACAAACACCCGAAACAATAATGAACGATCGACACAATGAGCTTTTTTTTGACTAAGAATAAGTGTTTTACCAAGTTTTACAAGGTTCAACCCCTTTATCTTATTCTTCATGTATCAATATCATGCAATGTCGCTCAAATATGCAAATGAGTGCAATTTAGGCTCGAAAATCAGTAGGGCAGTGGCTGCGAATGGTGAATGCAATGTGTTCAATGAATATGTTTGCAACACAATGAGCAAGCTAACACAATGCAAACAAGGTTTGATTTCAACAAGCAAGCACAACAAGCCAAATAAGCTTTGCTTTGTTTTTCCAAGCAACACTAAGATGAAGTGCAAATGTTATAGTATGAATATCAACTAAAACACTTCAATAACATGCATAAGATGTCACTCTTTTCTTTTCTTTCTTTTCTTTCTTTCTTCTTCTTTTTTTTTTCCAGAAAAACCGAATCTGATTTTTTTTTAAAATTTCGGTTTTAACTCTCTCTCTCTCTCTCTTAACACAAATAAGAAAATGTAACTAATAAAATAAAAATCTGAAAAGATAACAAAATGTCAATGCTTCTTGGAAAAGCACAAAAGAGACAACTTTTTGGGGAAACAATAAAGTGGACAGCTTTTTGGGGAAACACAAGGTCTGATTTTTTTTTTGTGGAAGTTCCAAGGACAAGCTTCTTGAAGAAGCACAAATGATCAGCTGGTGGCTGAGTTGGGGGCTGTGGTGGTTCACCGGTGGGGCTGTGGTGGTGCTAGGGTGGCCGGAGATGAGAAAATTGCACACACAAGCGCCAAAAACACATAATCAACACAATAGAATAAGATCAAGACATTGAACAAGGAATTTCTTGTAAAACTTACCAAGAGAAAGTGATTCTTGGTTTGATCGTTCTTGTTTCAAACAACGCCAAGTGAACCTATGCTCTGATACCAATTTGATGCGGGGTTAGCCGCTGTTTTCCCAACCTTCTTGACGTTGTAGACTCGGACTCACAAGAACACAAAGGAGGGGCACAAGTTAGACAAGAAAACGCAGCAAAGGGAGGGTAAAACCTTAGAGACAAGGCTCGACCAAGTGAAAGGGAAAAATAGAACAAAACAAAGGGAAATGAAAAGGAAAAGATAGGAGGAATCAACCTTGATGAACAATAAGAAGACCCATTGGGACAATGCACCAAGAACCAACTTGAATGACACCAAAACCAACCCTATACAACCTTACACAACCATGGCTGGCCATGGAAGCACAAAGAGGAGGTTCGTGCTCATCTCGGAATCACCAATCTTCGGAAAATTGACAAAACCAAGTACAAACCGAACTAGATGCAACACACATGCACACAAGGCATGAAGCTCTCACCTTTGGAGAGTGAAACCAACTAGGTTTTCATAAACAAGATTCAAAAGTGTCCTCCAAATGAGAGGTTACAAGCCTTAAATAGGAGAGAAAATCAGCCCAAAAGCAAGGGCCCAAAAACACAAATTTCAACAAGTCCTACTAAACCCAAACAAAGGCCCAAAACACAAGTCCAAAATAGAGCAAGCAAATCAAAAGCTAAGTATGGGTGGTGGCTGAATCACCCTTAGTCGAGCTCGAGAATGGTGCGGTTTCAAGCAATGTGATGATGTCACCCTCGGGCTCCATTGGTAGTATCAACTTCAAGTGGTGGTGGATGTAGGCGTTAAGTTCCTCTCTTATCTTCTTAGCTCGGGAACTTGTGATAGGTCCATCTCCGAAATTAGGTGCATTGGGTGGTGCTTGAGATGGTCCTCCATCAAGGTGAATAATAAAACTAGTTAAAAATAAAGCTAAATTATTTCAAATTTGAAGAATATTTTTAAATTAGTACTCTTATCTTATACCCTTAGAACATAATAAAAAAACATTTTTAAAAAGCTTGATATCGAGACAACAAAAATATTGTCAAATGCACGGTATATTCTCCGACGATATTGCACGGTACATTCTCCGACTTTTAATATCGGTAAAGATCTAATCGACACTGACTTCCAAAGCTGACAAAACTCAAAAAAAAAATTGTAAAAAGGTATCTAGGGAGAAACTCGGTGGTGGCACAGTGCACATCGACACTAGATGTCGAAGCTGTACTTGCCGATGACTCTTATAGAGGAGCCTTATCGACACCTTTATCACCATATACACGAAAGAATGAATTGTCAATAACATTAGGATGTCGGTGACAATTCATTCCACCGATTTTACACCCAATTATAAAGATTTCTAATTCCACCGATTTCTTATTTCAATTCAATTTTAAAATCGTATCAACTACCAAATGGGCCCTCTAAAGGAAGTTGGATCTCATGCCCTCATGCCAAATTGCAAATTCAATTAGTATCGTCATAACTTGGTCCTATCATACTTTTTTCAAACTAACTTACAACCTGAAACAATTTAAACAATATATACAAAAATTATTTTACCTTTTTCTTTAAACAGAAATAATTTGGCTAAGTGGGGTACCACTCTAATCACGGGCATCCCTGCAGATGAGATCATCAAGCTCGGAGTCGTTTGGGATAGACGGACCCGAGAAACAGACATTCAGACGTGTCAGACGGTCAGCTACACCATTTGCTTTCTCTGTAAATATGGTGGATCGTAGGCGAGTCAAAGCGTCGCAAAGAAAGGTAAATGTCATAAATTAACATTTCGACTTCTCCCGGAGAAGACCATAAGCCTTTAATAGGCCTGTCCACGGGTCGGACCCGACGGGTCACAGGTCAAAAACTCATGACCCGTACCCGAACCCGTGGGGAGGCGGGTCGACGGGTCCAGGTGACCCGCGCCGGGTTGACGGGTCGAATGTTTTTAAAAAAATTCATTGTTTTTAAATCCCCCCCCCCCCAAAACAGCCTTTTTCAAAAAAAAAAATTGTCGACCCGGTGGGTCACGGGTCAACCCGCCGAGTCGACGGGTCGGATGTTTTTTTTAAAAAATTCATTTGTTTTTAAATTTTCCCCACAGAACAGCCTTTTTCAAAAAAAAAAATTGTGACCCGGCGGATCATGTTTTTATAACCCCCAACCCTAACCCAGACCCGTGACCTGCCATGAACCTTGACCTGCCTGACCCAAACCCGCCAAGTCTATGACCCACCGGGTCCATGACCCACCAAACCCGCCGAGTCACGGGTTGTCCCGTGACCCGTGGACAGGCCTAGTCTTTAAGGCAGTTTTATGATGGTGAGGTTATCACCTTCGATAAAGAGGTGGGAGATATTAAGGTTCAAGGCAGTTTGAATGCCAGACCAAAGTGCAAAGCCTTCAGAACCAATAACAGATTAAAAGGGGGATGGACCAGCGCCAGAGCAAAGAGGGCTTCCAGATGAATCTTGAATGATATAGTCAAATGTTCCTTTGTTGGTCTGTGAGAGAGCACCATCGAAGTTAAGCTTATAGTAGTTTGGGAGATGTTTTGTCCATTTGGTGTTAGGTCTTCGTTTTGTACTATATATGTTAGTGTTTATTTTAGGCTGATCATCGTCTGTCATTTTTGCCCTCTTCTAAATATACAATTGCTCGCTGGTGAAACCAACAATGATTCTCGGATCGGGGTTGATTTTGTCAAAGAGTGCTTTGTTTCGGAAGTACTAGATGGACCACCACATGGTAGCAAGCTTAGAAAAACATGAAGTCCCTAAAATTTACCAGATAAAGCCGACTCATTAAACTCTTTATAGATTTAATTAACTTGGAAATGCCAAAATACCTGTCCCAAATTTTTTTTTAAGAAAAAAGGCCCCACTTCCCTATGTATATTTTGGTTGGATTGAGTTTTTTAAGTTTTTAGGAGAGTTTGGTATGGAGCAACTCTGCCATGAGTTTTTTAGTCCAACATTTTCTCTCATGTATATTATATTAGTTTTTACATCTAAAAAACTCTTTAAAAACGTTCAATGCAGGTGGTCTTAAAAACCTATGTGAGAGTTACTAGGTAGCAAACTCACTTAAAAACTCTAAAAATCCAAGCTTGGGGACCTGAGTCCGAATCCCCTACAACTCACGGTGCACCACTAAATTATTTCAGGTATAATTTTACTTTAAAAAATATATTTACATTCCACATACTTGTATTTACATGTTTATAAATTTTTATTATAAAAAAATTCATTTAAGAAAATTTATAAAACTAAAAGACCAATTATATTAGAAAATAAATTTTATATTTTTTAAAACATGAGTTTTTTAAATAAAAGTTTTAAACATGTATATACAAGTATGTGGAATGTAAATATATTTTTAAAAAGTTAAAGTAAAATTATACCCGAAATAATTTAGGGTACACCATGAGTTGTAGGGATTTGGACTTTGGGGACCTTCTATTCAAAAATTAAATGGGAAAGTGGGTCCCTTTTATGAAAGTAAAAAATTGGGGAAGTGAATCCTGCACATGTCTGAAACTAAAGAATTTCCTATGGAGAGTGGTTATGGATGGATTACCGACAAAATTGAGACTAAGAGATAAATGAGTACACACGCCTCTGGAGTGCATTCTTTGTGACTCCAAGGAAGAAAATATACAACCTTTACTTATGGAATGCCCGATCACTTTAAAAATTATTGTACTTATGGATAAAGGCATTGAAAGAATAGTAAGAAACACTGATAAGAGAAACAAAAATATAAAGGCAATAACCTCCGAAATAGTGCAACAGCTAAAACCAGAACAAGTTGCTACCGTTACTTTTTCATGGTGGAGTGTATGGACAAAAAGGAACAAAATCATTTTTGAAAACCAAAACATCACAAGACTAGATAAACAAATTGCTGCAATAAGACAACATATGACAAGCTGGAAAAAAGCACAAAAGGAAAGCTTTGAAGAAGAGGACGAGACAACTATGCAAAACATTTCCATGCCTAAACCCCGAAGAAGTCGGGCTATTCGTTGGCGGAAACCTGTTGATAGGTTCGTGATGTAAAGAACCGAGATTTTAAAATATCATATTATGAATTATGATTTAATTTCAATATTATATTCTGAGATTTCCGAAAAAAATTGAAATTCTCCGTCCCTGATCAAAATGATTTTACTTTATTTAATGCGAATTCCGGCATATGATTGAATTCGATTATAATAATAATAATAATAATAATAATAATAATAATAATAATAATAATAATAATAAAGATCTATTCCGCTTTCGTATACCGAGATTCGAAATATTGTGGATTTTTTAGTTGAGAAATAAATATTGTATTTTGAACTTAGTAAGAGGAGAGTGGCAACTTTTATGACAATTGTAAGTTAAATTGAAATTATTGGGTTAAATTTTGTTATTTATTGTGTTAGAATTTTTACAAAATAAAAATAGCGGGAGACCCGCCCACCTCGAGCTCGGGAACCCGCCGACCTCGAGCTCGGGAGACCCGCCGACCTCGAGCTCGGGAGACCCTTTTTGCAAATGCTCAGCCGCCTCTACTCAATCTCTTATACTGTTCATCCTCCTTCTCTCATTTCGGATCTGGAGACCCGCCGACCTCGAACTCGGGAGCTCCCATGGCCGCCCCTTGCCTCCTCCAACCTCCGCCCATCCTTCTTTCTTCGAGCTCCCTCCCATGGCGGCTCCGTCACCTCATTCGACCTCTCCGAAGACCCACTCCCATGGCTGTCATCATTTCTTAGCCTCTTTCCCTGTTTCCTCGACCTCCAATTCTGGAATCTCTCATAGCGGAACCAACCTCGAGCATCGGAGCTCAGGCGACCTTCCTCATCTCACTCCCAGTAGACTGCCCACGGTGCCCGTTAGATCTTCCTTCTCCCTTTTTGAATCTGCACAGCAAGAGGAGCACTGATGGCGGCTTCCGTCCGATCTTCCTCCTCCCCCTCGCTGATGCTCTCACTTCAGCTCTCTCCCTTTTTCTCTCGAACGTCGTTGCCAGCCCGCAGCCTCACTGTCGGCGCCTCGAGCTTCTCCGCCGCTCCTTCCCTTTTGTGCCCTGAAGACGGATCTGCCAACGAGGTCGGATAACGAGGTCCCCGACCTCTGCCTTGCAAATACCTGCCTGGACGGCCGAGCTGGCTTCACCAATGTACGAACCCACCGACCTGGGTCATTGCTAGTGCTTGACCATGCAATCGGCTAGCCGAAGCCGCCCACCCTTGAGCTCTCAATTTCTGCGGAATTGAGGTATAATCCTTAGACATAAGACTCATTTTAGTTTTAATTTCAAATTCCCTTTTGGTTCAATCGGCTAAATTTATGTGTGAATTGGATTGTTGATTGACTGGTTTGATATGATTTGGTTTGGTTTAACTTGTTTGGGTTGGGCGTAGTGTTAATTAAATTGAGTCCATCGGATGGTGTTTTATTAAGCTTTTCATTAATACAGCTAAACCTAGTAATGCGAATGAATGAGTTGATTAAATGGGTATGTCTAATTGATGATTTAAACGCATATAATTGGTTTAAAGTATATGGTTATGATGATAATTCATATAAGATAATGGTTGACTTCTTCTGATGTCCGAGAAGTTATGGTTCGTTGTGTTATTTAAGGTTTGATAAATTATTATTTACTAGAGTTGACTTGATGATTTGATCAATGATTTACTTGAGCACTTATATGAGTTATGGTATAAAAGGTATGAAGTATGTAAATGAGATATGAATATATGAGTTAAAAACATGATTAGATGATATAGCATAACCTTGAGTGGCTTATTGGCTTATCACTTAGTGAATAAATGAGACGACTAAATTGTTATATTATTTAGATTGGATATTAGTGAAGCTCTCCTTGTTAAGATGTTTTAGTGGACTTTATAAACTAGTTGTTTTATTTTAATATAAGAGCTCTAAGTATCATGACCTAAAAGTAGTAAGATATGACCAAGTGTATATGATATAAAAGACATTTCGTGATCTTGCTATACTTGTAAGCTTGTTGTTGTGTCGATTGAGCTATGAAATTAGGTACTAATGCTATATAAAAGACGTTTGTACAAATTATTATGCTCGTGTGCTCTAGGCTTTAATGTAGTGCTTTGATGTTGAGTAGTTCTTAAATTTGAGATTATAAGTGACTTCTCGAAATATCAATTTACCTCGGCTACTCGTTGATCATGATTATTATGTGAGTTTTGATAAATAAGACTTGTTGATCCTTGGTTTTGGGAACCTATGGTTTTATTGAGTATTCAAGTATTTGATAATTGATGGTTACTTGAGAAAATGTTTAAAGGAAACCTGAACTCGATATGAAGTAAGAGGTTTTGAGTGATGATATTGGTAAGGCTTTGAGCTAAGTTCATACTTGATGAGAACAAGGTTAATTGAGAATGATGGTTATGATGAGAATGCGAGTTTAATTAAATAAAATATTGTTTAGTCTAGTGTTGACTTGAAAGCATGCTTGTATTGAGTAAATGTGTATTGATGAGTTGTTCCTTACTTATTACTTGCTAGTGTGATTGGATGATTCTCTGAGTGGCTTACTTGCTGACAGATTATTCTCTGAGTGACTTGTTTGCTGGCTAATTGGATGTCAAGACTCCAGGTAAGTCCTCCGGGGCTTGCTCAAGTGATTGGACTTCATACCTGATGTGTCATATAGTATGTAGGTGTTGCATATGCATAAAAGCATGCCATGTAGTATCATGCTTAGGGCTTGTACTTATGAATGAGCATCCCTATTCTTTATGCGTTTGAAAAGAGAACGGCCGTTATCTGTGAGTCCTTAGAGTCGTTGCTAGGGTCGTTGGGGCATTCGTGTTTCATATCGTTTCGGTCCCAATCGAGTTTTATATTATGATATGGTTGCTGCGGTGACCGAGCATCCTACCTCGGAGTTGAGTACGGACATGTATGACCCCGGAGTGGGCACAGATTGCGAGATTGGGGATATGCCACTTGGCATTCTTTGTGGATCCATTTAATCGCTTTCTACATATATATATAAACTGTCAGCATGCTTGTCTGATTTAAATTCCAGTATTGCATTAGAGCATCCTTTATTCTAGGTATAGGCGTATTATATGGCCTCAGCGAGGACTTCCGGTCTCGCATGAGTGGCTCGACCTTGACTTGTGGTATAGTTTCAGGTACCCGCTTCCCTTTGCTTGCTGAATTGCTTCTATCACGGGGGTGTTCTCACGGGACGAGAGTGTTAAAAAGACTTCTTACATCTTATAACTTGTCTTTATAAATGTTTTGGTTTAGTTGGACATTTAGAAACAATGTATATTTATCTTGATTTAAACTAGTTTTGTCTCTTTCGAGTTTTGACTAGTTGTATTAGGATAGGTTCCCGTACGAAAGCACAAAATCAAGTTTGGATTATTTGACGATTTTGAAAGTTTGAAATCCCTTTTTTTCTTGAACTATATCATTAAATCCTTAAGACATAAACAGGGTTATAACTTGAAGATGATAAATAAGTAGCTCGTACTTAGATTGCAAGATCTGACAGAGGGATAATTCTTCCCTCTAAACTGTAAAGACCGGAAATTTTAAAATATTATTTTATGAATATCGATTTGAATCTAATGAGACGAGTATGACAATTCTTATGACATTATAAACTAAAAAGAATTTGTTTGGTTAAATCTTGTTATTTATTGTGATAGAATTTTGCAAAACAAAAATAGCGGGATATTTTTTGTAATTTTTCCTAATATAAAGCTAAGCCTATTTTCCCCATTTACCCCCTTACCGCCCCCATCCCTTGTCCATTTTCACTCAGCCGCCCCATCCCCCTTGTTCCTTCCCCTTCAATTTCAGATCTGAGCTCTCCAATGACTCCCTCCTTGTTCTCCGCTCCCCTCTCTCGCTCTTTCTCACAGCCGCGGTGAACCAAGCCCAGCTCAGCCGCCATCCCGCACCCATCCTCTCCCACTCGCAGCCCCGTCGCCCTCACTTCCCCCTGTTGATCTGCTCTCGCCCTTCATTCGCCCTCTCTCCCTCAATCTGGGTTGCTTCCACCCTCCGGCCTCCCACCAGCGCCGCTTGAGGCAGCAGCAGGCGCCGGAAGCTCCCCTTGGACCCTCGACACCCCCGCTCCCCCCCGGTTCCCTTCTCTTCGGTCCTGATTGCCCGAGGAACCGACGAAGATCTAACTCTCGTCCTCACCTCCGCTCCCTCTTCTTGGCGCTGAGCCCGGTCAGACAGGATGGCTGAAGCCACCCTTCAACGACGAAGCAACCTAGGGCCTCCTCGATCTCCGATCCTTGTCTAGCCCCGATCTTCGAGCTCCAACGCGCCCAACACCCGGATCCGCCATGGTTGGCTATCTCTGCAGTTTTCAATGGAACCAAAACGTTGGACCCCAGTCTACAGTTGATTTCGCCAAGAACTAATGCCGAACCTCGAGCCTTGATCTGAACCCTCCTCAGCTTGTTCGGGATTTGGGTACAGCCCCCTTTTTGGATCCCTCTCTTTCGGTTCTAAATGGCTTGTGAACTAGTTGTTTTGATCGATCTGATTCAGTATAGATTAATGCAATATATATATATATATATATATATATATATATATATATATATATATATATATATATATATATTATTTATGTGTTATGATTTGTTCTAACTTTACAACCCTTATTTAATTGCTCATCTATTATGGCTTGTTTATAACCAAATTGGAGAAGTAAATTGATTGGGTGACGACTAAAATTACGGGCTATTATAAGTGATGAATTTTGACTAAATTTCAAAGATAAGTTTAAACCTTAGATTTGTATTGATAATTTACTAGAATAAAGAGGCTAGTTAGATATTAACTAATTTAATAGTTTTATAAGCATTTCTAGTTACTTGAGTCGATGACCTTAACTTATATATGTTATAATCTACAAATGAGGTTAACTTGATCTTTTTCCCATCGGTTGACTAAGGGAAGTAACTTTACTACATTTCTTAACATAGTGATGGTTGACATATGGCCTTATTGTTTAACCTTGAAGAGTTGTTAACTTATCACCTAGAAGGTCAAAAAATAGGTTAACCAACTTGAGGTATTCTATAGATGACTTGGCCTAAGTTAATAAGGTGGGAATGAGACATGAATCTTCTTAGAGAAACCGGCTTAAGTGTAGATATGAGTTGTTATAGAAATCGAGTTTAGTGTGTTGTTTTCATCTTGTGGCTAAAAGAAGTAGCTAAAGTGTATTGGTGTTAGTTGTAGTACGTTAAAGGTTAGTTATAATATTTGAATAGATGACTCAAACACATACTAGATAGTATTATGAGGCTAATTTGATTGTGATATTAAATTGATTGTGATTAGTTATCTTGACTTATAGTGATGAATTAATCCTCTTATAAATGGTTAGTTTAGTATCATCAACTTTTATTATTAAAATGATATAAGAAGTGCTTTAAGAACTTGTCAAGCTTGTGAACTTATTATGGAGATTCATGGGTTGTAACCTTAATTGATTGTATTTGAAACGATTAACTACATGAGAATCCATACAAGATAATTGTTGACTTTTCTGATGTTTGAGAATTTATGGTTTCATTGTTTCGATTGAGTTATTTGAGGTTGATAATTTAATTTCTTGAGCAAATGTTTAAGAAAGCATGAGTTTGATTTGAAATAAGAGTTGGAGTGATGATCTTGGTAATGCTTGAACTAAGCTTCATACTTAATGGGAATGAGATCAATTGAGAATGATTGCCATGATGAACATGTTAGATTACTTGAGTAAAATATTATTTAGTCTTGTGAAGACTTGGAAACCTACTTGCGTATTGATTAAATATGTATTGATGAGCTATTCCTTGCTTACCACTTGCTAGTGTGATTGGATGACTCTCTGAGTGGGTTATTTGCTGATAGATGATTTTTCTGAGTGGCTCGTTTGCTGGCTAATGTGATGTGAAGACTCCAGGTAAGTCCTCCGGGGCTTGCTCAAGTGATTTGTAATGGCCCGGATATAAATGTCCGAGATACGTTTCGAAGGTTGGATACCTTCGTTTGGATGTTGCAATTCAGGTACGGGTCGAGGTTTCAAACCTCTAAAGATCAATCAGTATTCAAAGCGGGGATTTCGAACCCCAATCAATCGAAGTCAAGGAAATTCAATTTAAACGAAAGTAAAGCGAAAGTAAGATTTAGATACAAGAGCCACGGCAGAGCCGGGTCAAAACCAAAACATATATTCTAAAGTCGTATAGCCAAATTAGCGGGGTTAGACAGATTCTTTGCAATCGCTCGGGGGATTTTCCCACGCCATAGAGACAGGGAGCAATCATACCTAAAAACAAGTGGTGCGAGCGGGATGAGACCGAGACCCCAACACACCCAGTCTCGCAAGCAAACATACACATACGCTAATATAAAGATGCTTTGATGCAATGCGGAAATTTAATCACACTAACATGTTCCTAATTTACAATATGCGGAAAAGAACTGTAAAGGCGCCCAAAGAATGCCAAGTGGCATATCCCCATATCTCTGTATTTCCCGTACCCACTCTGAGGCAGGGCGCTCGGCCTTAACCGAACCGTAATAGATATATTCCCGTACCCACTCCGAGGTAGGGCGCTCGCTCTATGCCGAACCGTATCAGAGATTTATATGTATCATACTCATCGACTCGATCGGGGACCGAAACGATATCACACACGAATGCCCCTATGACCCTAGCAAAGACTCTAAGACTCACAGATAACAGCCGTTCTGTATTCAAACACACAAAGTAACCGAATGCTCATTCATAAGTGCAATCCTAGCATGATACTACATGACATGCTTTAATGCTTATGCATCACCTAGTATGTCATATATTCACAACAAAATCTCCATTTTTCAAAACAACTTATAATATATAAATATTTTATATATATATATTCTCGGAAATATATTTATTTCACAAAATCTCATATTATAATAATAATAATAGACTAAACAATTATTTACAAACCTATCATATAATATGCTAACATATGAATATAAACAATAACAACCCAATGGCCAACCCAACCCCAGAGAGGATCCGAGCCCACACCCAGATCCGGCCCAAGACCCGGCCCACACCCACAATCTCAAAATCAGATTGTTAAAAGAACCGACCGAACCGAAAAAAAGAATAAAACTGAACCGGACCCAATTAATAAGAAAAAGAAGGAAGAACCGGGTCTGTTGCTCTTCTTCAACCTCTGCGTCTGGACATGTACGAAACGAAGGAAGGGGAAGAGCAAAAGTGGGGTTTCTCAGAAAGCTCTCACCCGACCCATCCTCACAAGATTTTCCCGGACTTAGTTGAGGCAAAGACACACAAAAGGATTAAAGGAGAGGGAGAAAATAGGCTCACCGAGGCTCAAGGTTTTCGCCGGAAAAGTGCTCGATCCGGCTCCATCGATGGTGGGCTGCACTTCCTTGGACGAGTTGGGAACCAAACAGAGGAGAAAGAGAGGAGGTTGGGTCGTTGGCGCAGGGAGGGTGCTCGGGGCTCTGGGATGCTCCTGGGATCGTCTTCGTCCTCGTCAGCCTCGAGGAAGAGAAGCTCGGCTGCTGGCTGCTTCAGAGGAGGAGGCGAGGAAGCTTTTTGAGTGCTCGGGGGTGAAACAGGGGAGCTTTCGGGGTTCAGGTCTCGGCGACAATGGAGGAGGGAGAGAGATGAGTGCGGTTGGAGCTCAGCTTGGGAAAGCAGAGGCGCTCGGGGTTGCTCAAGGGAGGTGCTCGAGGGCGCTCGAATGGCTCTCGGGTGGTGTCCCGAGATGTGCTTGGAGGCGCTCCGGCGGAGCTGCTGATGGGGCTGGGTCAGAGACGGAGGTGATGGTGGTGCTGCAATGGCTGCAAGAAAACAAAAAGGGAAGAGGGGTCCTTGGCTTGAAATAGAAAGGTGGGAGCTCGGGTTTAAATTTTGGAAGAGGATAAGGCAGGGAGGAAAAGAGAATCAAGAAGCTGTGTTGTGTGTTTGTGGGGATTGTTTGGATGTGAATCCAGATATTAAAGGGAGGAAGTGAGGAGATGCTTGCACTGCTGCCATCGGTCAGAGGGAGGGTTGAAGATTTTGGCATTTTGCCATCTTTGGAGGGGCAAGAGGAGAGGGGGAGAATGAAGAGGTGTGGGGGGTTGATCATGAAATAGGAAAGGCAGGTCTGTTGAGCTGCAATCGAGAGGGGGTACTTGAGCTAGGTGTGATCAAACAAAAGGGGCAGAAGATAAAGTAGTCCCAATAAACATAAAATTTGAATACCCGGAATTAAATCTCGAAACCCGCTATCTCGACCTTAACCCGTCTCATCGAAATCTCGAATCCGACATAAAATAATAAAATCCCAAATTATTTTTTTCAAAACTCTTCTAAAATAAAGACGGTACTTGTTTCAAAAGGTTTAAAATAATATAAATTGTTCGAGGACGAAATTTCAAAATTTTCCCGAATCTTGGAAATTAAAATCAATCATAATTCATAATCCATATTTTAAGAAAATAATACTCTAAAAATTTTCGGTCTTTACATCATCCACATCTAAAAACAAGTCTCGTCCCCGAGACTAAAATCATTTTTAAAACCGATCAAGCTTTTCTCAAAACATGAACCCAACAAAATCACGCAAAAGCCCAAGTCGATTCTACCTATATTAGTCATCCAAGTTTTTAGAACTCAAGAGGTGGAATCATCCACCTCTAAGGGCTAATCCCATATTCTCTTCCTAGGTTCATCTTTCATAATCGGTTTCAACTATCAATCTCGAGTTATCATCGTGCTCAACAGCAATCATCTCAAATTATCTCAAAATCGGATATATCAAAATAATCAAGCCAAGCTATCAAGTTTCATCACGCTAACAAGCATATCAATGACGATGTCATACGAGTATCATACAAGCAAGTCATCACTCATCAAGAGGCTCATCGCTAATCACATCATATCACCATATATTCTGCATATAACTATCATATAAGCACAACGACATAGAGAAAAACATCAAAGCACACATCTCAAAACAAGCAACTAGGGTATACTCACCCCTAGATCAAGAGGTGATCAAGGTAATGCCTACACTAGGCTCCACGTAAGACGCAAGTAGCTCACCTGAGGTATCTCCACAACTAGCCCGAATACTCTCCTCAGGACACTCTAACCAAGGAATGATCGGCCTCAACATGGAGATCAGAATAGTCAAGAATGTGGCTAGGATCGGAAACATATCAACAAAGATGAGACAAGAAGACATCGCGTACTCTAGCTAAGGACAGGGATAAAGCTAAGCGACAAGCTACGTCTCCAGAACCTCAAAAGGATCAACAAACCTAAGGCTCGACTCGCCTATGCTGTCAAAACATCGGACCCCTCGGGAGGTTATACTCTCAGCCGTACGGGTGCTCCCACATCAAAGATAATCTCGATCCTGGGACCTGTGGGTTATGGGCCCACCACGCTTCCGCTGCGCCGCTCGAGTACTACCCAGCTGACCGTTATCTTCTCAAAGTCGTCGCTTGTCGAAAGTAGCGCAAGAATACTAAGTTAACGGAGGTAGGGGAGAGGCAAAAGCGGACAACTCGGATTCTCTACGAAACTAAACATAGACCAGAACTGACGATGACGAGAATGAAAGACAAGATCCCAACCTGAGAACGACAATGGTGCCCTTATGGAATTCTATGAGGTCATAATTGCGGCAAGAAAATCACATATCAATCAATCATGAAGCATACTAGTCACATCAATACACACTAACATGTACCTATCTCGCTGAACAACGACAACATATATTGATAATAAAGAACATGAGCGAGTTCTACACGGACGTACATATAAGACAATCTAGTCACATATTCTCTCAAATAGTAGACGAGCTCAACATGTTTAAGAAAAAAGGATGCATGATTTCAACAATGAACTTATGTGGCACAAAGCTATGCAAAACATCGTAGTATCACAACATCACATATATGGTCAAATACTCATGTTCAACAAAATCCCATAACATCATATATACCTATCATCATAACTAATCCAAGCCCAAATCCGTATAAATAATGGGATAATTAGTCATTTTAAAATCCTTTTCTATCAAATCGTATAACATCGCATAAGAACTCAAATCATATGTATAAAGTAATCCAACCGGGTTCAAACCAAACTCGAGTCAACGCCCAAAGAAAGGAGAGAACCGGCTCCGGCCAAGAGCGCAGACCTGGTTTTCGTCGTGACGAATTGGCCGCTCGTCACGACGAAATGCAGTTCTTTGTCCCTCACGAGTGATGCCTCTCGCTACGCGCGACAAGCATCATTCTCTTCCTTTCTTCCTAGTCCTTGTTTGTCGCGGCGACCATGGTTCCGCCGTGGCGAAACAAGCGACTGTGAGCTCGCTTTTGATCTAAACTCAATCTTTCTTTCCCAACTAATCTAACCCCCCTTTTCTTTGACACCCTCCCCCGACCTCAAACAACATCTTAGAATAATGATTCCGAATAATACCATGACTAACAAGCAAATAGACGTTTAAAATCACATTTTGAAATACCTCAAGATTTTAATAACGGACATTCAAATAATAACTAATTACTCATATCGGGTTCACATATAAATAGGTCTTATCAATATAGAATCTGATCCTAAGATGCTCAGACATACCATAGCACTATAAAAGGAACACATAAGGGGGCATAGTAACTGTCACATCATAGAGGAACGAGATCTACATGGTATGATAAGTAGGACATGTAATCATATGATGAGCTATAATCGGAAAGCATGTCCTACATGATTCTAACCGGCCATGACATGGCATAAGTATAACCAAAGATTACTACTGAGGTGCAAGTTTGACATCAGATCATATTTCATGCGTATGTGCATTTCATCGTGTCATAGTATGTAACATGCACCCAACTACTAATTAAAACAATTACTAAATAATCATGCAAGATGTAACATGCATGGTGGCATACCATTACTAATTATCACAAGACTCGCAATTAGGTGTTCATCAAAATAAGCATATAAGCATAGATTGACGATATGTCCTAGGCAAAATTGTAACGTGTGAACCTAGGCATGATTCTAACTATAATAAGGGGCACATAGTCGGATGAGGTACAAGCTACCAGAATACAATAAGCATCACAAGAGCATCATAGGGTCAGAACAATAATTTATATGAGACACTCACATCAACACATCATTAGTCATATTAAGCATGCTACTAGGTTGTTGAGGCATAGCGCGATAACTAGATTACCATAATCAAACGTGCTCAGACAGTTATAGGATCATATAAAGGGGCTTAACATGGCTATCACAACCTATGGCAAGAGTACTAGACGATGATACAATTTGAGTATGGGGTCATACACGTCATATATCCAAGACATAACCTTACATCATATTAATAGTACCTGACAAGTTATAAATGCATCAAGTAACTTCGTATAATAGCATGGGGAGTCATAGAAGCTCAAGTAAGACTACCATCACAACCCGCATCAATGCATATAAGGAGGATATAAGCAAGTATAACAGGTGAGTCATACGCATGTCATAATGTAAAACAGGACAATGCTCCTAAGGTGTCATATTACAAGAGAATAATACGCTATATTCATATATATATATATATATAACTATATTCATATACATAAAAGTAACCATGCGAGCATTTTACAGCTAACGTGGTGGGTGTGTTCATGCAAGGGTCAGGATCTCCACACGTGTAAAGATATCATCTCAAGCAAGGGTGTAACAAGAGGTGTAACATATCATGGTCGTACTGAGGTCATTAGAGTATAAGATCAATGATGGCAAGATGATCATCTAAGGTGCTACTAGATACTAAGATACAGGGAACAACATAATGTCATGAATGCAATGTTTGCGTACCTAAGAGGAGACAATTAAGGCACATATTCTCATGATAAGTTGCATTTTAGGAGACATACGTCCTATATGATACTAATTAATAGCATACACGGAATCTAAATACAAGGTGGTGTGTGAACATGTAGGGTGTCATACTATTCATTCTTAAAAGCATAAAAGAAGGTCATGGGGCATGAAGGAACAATATCACGAGACAAGTAGGTAGGCATGATACTAGTCGGGATCACCTAAGGCATAATGGGTATCGAGGTGCAGCACCAATCATATTCCAATGACATAAGGGACGAATGCCAACACTATCAGGGACCTATTTAAGTAGGAGCATATCATAAGGCAAGTAGGGCATAAAGGTACACAAGCCACAAGTCATGGGTCCTACAGGATACTAGTGTCTCAGTGAAAGGCGTAGATGTGCAACATATGATACATGTACATTAAACAACTTAGCACAACATATACAAGAGGTCAAGACAATTATAACGTAATCATATGGAAGTAAGGAAGAAACATAGCGGGGGACAACACGAGCCTAAGATAGTGTGACTTCATATATGTACATGAATACAAGTCAGTAAATATCGGTACATGGCATGTATTTAACACAATGATATATCAAGTCATTCAACATAGTAATGCATCAAGTCACGTAAATACAGGTAGGGCCACCGTTATAACCAAACAAAGATTTCCAAGGGCAATATCGACTTATCCCCACAGACTCAACAGCTCCTTTCCCGTGGAATGCGTGTGTGTCTCATTTCGAGAACATAAAAGGGTACTCAAATTACTCCCGAAAGAAGATGGCGGAGTTCATATAGAAGTTCATGACATGGGTACATCAGTTGACCACTACGAGAATCGAAGAGGATGACTCCACAATATAACCCATCCCATAGACTCAGAATCATTCAAAGTGTGATACTCTGGTACACTGACCATCTCGTGGCATGACCTATGGTGTCAAGTACCATACTTATCACACGCTTAAGTAGTCAATGTTCCCGAACCTAATTCCCAAACATAATTAGATTCCCGACTCCATTTCCCATAAGAGACGCCGATACCCTAAAGAACGACTCGATCAGAATACCAATTGAGACATGGAAGAAGATAGAAGGGGAGGAAATCAGAACGAAAGGTATAGACATCTCTCGACCATCACCAACCTCTAACCAAACCTATCGAACCAGATGCAAAACGAAAGGTAAAGACACCAACAAGTGAATCATGGAGGAGACATTAGTATCATGTCTATCTACTTGCATATGATTGGTGCTAAGTTGTTTAATGCATATGTATCATGTGATGCACATCTACGCCCTTCACCGAGACATTAGTATCCTGTAGGACCCATGACTTGTGGCTTGCGCACATTTATGCCCTACTTGCTTTATGACATGTTCCTGCTTAAAATAGGTCCCTGATAGTGTTGACATTCGTCCCTTATGCCATTGAAATATGATTGATGTTACAACTCGATGCTCATTATGCCTTATGTGATTCCGACTAGTATCATGTCTATCTACTTGCCTCGTGATATTGTTCCTTCATGCCCCCATGATATTCTTTTATGCTTTTAAGGATGAATAGTCTGACATCCTACATGTGCACACACCACATTGTATTTAGATTCCGTGTATGCATTTAGTATCATATAGGATGTATGTCTTCTCACATGCAACTTATCATGAGGATATGTGCTTTAATTGTCTCCTTTTATGTACGCAAGCATTGCATTCATGACGTTATATTGTTCCCTGTATCTTAGTATCTAGTAGCACCTTAGATGATCATCTTGCCATCATTGATCTTATACTCCAATGACCTCAGTATGACCATGATATGTACATCCCTTATTACACCCTTGCTTGAGACGATATCTTTGCACGTGTGGAGATCTTGACCTTTGCATGAGCACACCCACCATGATAGTTGTAAGATACTCGCATGATTACTTTTATGTATATGAATATAGTTATATATATGAATATAGCGTATTGTTCTCTTGTAACAAGAAACCTTAAGAGCATTATCTTGTTCTGCATTATGACGTGCGCATGATTCACATGTTGTACTTGTTTGTATTCCCCTTATATGCATTAATGTTCATTGTGATGGTAGCCTTGCCTAGCTAAGCCTCTATGACTCCCTATTTTATTATGTGAAGTTATTCGATGCACCTTATTCTCACCCATTTAGGACTCGTCATGCACTATTAGTATCATTTGGAATCTAAGCCCTTAGAAATGTGACTTGCATAATCCCATGCTCAAATTGTATCATCGTCTAGTACACTTGTCATAAGTTGTGATAGCCTTGCTATGTCCCCTTATATGATCCTATGACTATCTAAGCATGTTAAATGTCACTAATCTAGTTATCATGTATGTCTCAACCACCTTGTATCATGCTTAATGTGAATAATGACGTGTTTATGTGAGTGTCTCATATAAATTATTACTCTTACCATAGGATGCTCTTGTGATGCGTATTGTATTCTAGTAGCTTGTACCTCATCTGACTACGCGCCCCTTAGTATAGTTGAAATCATGCCCATGTCACACATTATAATTTTGCTTAGAATATATTGTCGATCCATGCTGGTCTTGTCGAACTCACATATTTTCGAGTCATATGTTAGTTAGTAATTGGGTGCCACATTGCATGTTGATACACTACGACATGATAGATGCAAGTACGCATGAAATATGGGTTTTGGTGTTAAACTTGTTCCTCAGTATTCATCTTTGGTTATACTTATGCCATGTCATGACCGGTTAGAATCATGTAGGACATGTTTTCCGATTATAGCTCATCATATGATTACATGTCATACTTATCATATCATGTAGATCTCGTTGCTCTATGATGTGACAATTACTATGTCCCCTTATATGTTCCTTTTATAGTGCTATGACGTGTTTGAGCATCTTAGTATCGGATTCTATATTGATGTGACTTGTCTATGTGTGCATCCGACATGGGTAATTAATTGTTATTTGAATATCCTATATTAAATCTTGAGGTATTTAAAAATGTGGTTTTAAGGGGCTATCAAATTGTTAGTTGTATTATTATTTGGGATTATTATTTAAAGGTTGTTTGAGGTCGGGGAAGGATATCGAAAATGATGAGATTAGTTGGGAAGGAAATGATCGAGTTTAAATCAAAAGCGAGCTCATAATTTCTTGTTTCGCCGCGACGAAACCATGGTCGTCGCGACAAACAAGGACTAGGAACAAAGGAAGAGAATGATGCTTGTCGTGCGTAGCGAGAGGCATCACTCGCGAGGGACGAAGAACTGGATTTCGCCGTGGCGAGCGGCCAATTCGCCGCGACGAAAACCAGGTCTGGGCTCTTGGCCGGAGCCGGTTCTCTCCTTTCTTTGGTCGTTGACTCGGGTTTGGTTTAAACCCGATTTGGGTTATTTTATATATGTGATTTAAATTCTTATGTGATGCTATATGATTTGATGAACAAGAATTTAAAATTGATCTATGATTCCATGATTTATATGGATTTGAACTTGGATTAATTATAATGATAGGTATATATAAGGTTATGGGATTTTGTTGAACATGAGTAGTCAATCATACATGTGATACCCGCTATGTTACTATGTTTTTCCTGGCTTGTACCACACCGATTTATTATTGAATTCATGCATACGTGATTATTAATATGCCGAGCTTGTCTATTACTTGAGGAATGATAAGTGTCTGGATTGTCTCATATGTATGTCCATGTAGAATTCGATTATGATCCTTTCTACCAATGTGTGTTGTCGTGATTCATCGAGATAGGTACATGTTAGTGTGTATTGATGTGACTAGTATGCTTCATGATTGATTGATATGTGATTTCTGCCGCAATTATAACCTCATGGAATTCCATAAGGGCACTATTGTCGTTCTCGGGTGGGGATCTTGTCTTTCATTCTCGTCGTCGTCAGTTCTGGTCTATGTTTAGTTTCATAGAGAATTCGAGTTGTCCGCCTTTACCTCTCCTCTACCTCCCTTCACTTAGTATCCTTGTGTACTTTCGACGAGCGAAGACGTGGAGAAGAGAACGATGGATAGTACTCGAGCTGCGCAGCTGAAGCATGGTGGGCCCATAACCCACCGGTCCCAGGGCTTGAGGTAGATGATTACGTGAGAGGCGCACTTCATTGCTATTCAAGAGACTTGGCATGTTTTGAGGCTAGCTAAGGAGTTCATTCGACGGATTTCGAGGCTCTATGGAGTTCCTGAGGGGATAGTTCCCGACAGAGATGGACGGTTCACTTCGAGATTCAAGCAGCCTGTTTGCGAGTTCCGAGGCATCGACAAGGATCGAGATTATCTTTGATGTGGGATCACACGTATGGATGAGAGTATCACTACCCGAGGGGTCCGACATTTTTACATCATAGGCAATCCGAGCCCTAGGTTTGAGTGATCCTTTTGAGGTTCTGGAGGTGTAGCTTATCGCTTAGCTCTATCCCCGTCCCTAGCTGGAGTGCACGATGTCTTTCTTGTGTCTCAGCTTTGTCAATATGTTTCCGTTCCTAGCCACATTCTTGATTGTTCAGACCGCCATGTTGAGGCCGATCGTTCCTTGGTGGAGCGTCCTGATGAGAGTATTCGAGCTAGTTGTGGAGATACTTCAGATCGATGAGCTACTCGCATCTTACATGGAGCCTAGTGTAGACAATTACCTTGACTTCTTGACCTAGTGATGGGTATACCCTAGCGCCTTGTTTTGAGACGTGTGCTTTGTTGTTATCTCTATGTCGTTGTGTTTATATGATTGATAGTTATGTGCAGAATATGTGATAATGTGATGTGATTGGCAATGAGCCTCTTGATGAGTGATGACTTGCTTACATGATACTGGTACGATACCACCCTTGATGTGCTTGTTAGCGTAATGAAACTTGATAGCTTGGCTTGATTATTGTGATATATATATATATATATATATATATATATATATATATATATATATATATATATGAGATTCTGAGATAATTTGAGATGATTCCATTGAGCACGATGATATCTTGAGATTTATAGTTGAAATCGATTTATGTAGAATAAACCTAGGAAGAGAATATGGGATTAGCCCTTAGAGGTGGATGATTCCACCTCTTGAGTTCTAAAAAAAGTTGGTTGACTGATATAGGATAGAATCGGCTTGGGCTTTCGCATGATTTTGTTTGGTTTTACGCTTTGAGAAAAGCTTGATCGGTTTTGAAAAAGATTTTAGTCTCGGGGACGAGACTTGTTTTTAGAGGCGGATGATGTAAAGGCCGGAAGATTTAAAAATAATGTTTTCTATTTATAATTTGCAATTTATAATGGATAAAGTTTGATATTCGAAAATTTTGAGAATTTCCGTCCCCGAGATTTCAAATTATTTAAAACCTTCTAAAATGAGTCCGGCACTATTCTGAACAGGTTTTTTTTTCTTTTTGACGGATTTCAATTCCGCTATTTCAACTTGAGATTTGAGTATGCGGATTAGATTTTATCGAATTAATTTTCTCGAGTTTTGAAATTCGATTAATAATTTTTTTAGTCGGGTTTGGATTAAGCTAGCGTGTTTCAGGTTTTATTTTCGGGTATTGAAAATTTTAGACATTGGGACCACTCCCACTTTCCTTTTCTTTTCTCTCTCTCCCTCTCTCTCTCAGATTCCTCCCACGCCACTGCCAATTCAATCCATCCCCAACGTGATGCCTTGTGTTGAATTGAATCAAGGAAACATCATCCCTCTTTCCTCATTTCATTTTTGGATAGAACACCAACCCACTATCTCTACTCCTTCTCCTCCATGTCTCCCTTAAAATGGAAAACAAACAAAGCAAGCTCCTTGAGTCCTTGCCCCCTACTGTACCCGATTTCTTTTGCAAACACCCATCTCTCCCTCTATCATTTGGATTTAATTTGATCTCCCCCATTTCATTTTCCTGTCTCACTCTCACTGCTTATCCACTCAACCCACAAACCTACTACCCTCTCCTCATCCTCTTCTCCTACACAAGGCAAACCAAGAAAACCTCCTTCATCACCTCTCCTCTCCTCCCTCCTGCACTCTCTGTCCGCGCCTCCATGAGCACCGAGCGCTCTACCTTTGTTTCCCCAAGGGCCGAGCACCACAGCCCAGTACCTCCACCTTACCTCTGAGCCCAGCAGCTCCGACGGCACCCTCCGGCATCCGAGGTACACCCGAGCAGCCCAAGAGCAGCACTGGAGCAAAGTCGAGCCGTCGGCGCCGCCACCTCCTCTTCCTCCTCTGTTTTTCGGGTTCGAGTTGGGACCACGGAGCAAGCCCGAGCATCAACGGAACTCCGGTGAGCCCGACTCGTTCGAAATCCCCCTCGGTGAGCATCCTAACCCCTTTCAACTCCTATCTGTCTGGCATCTTGTGCTCATTTCATCCTCTCTGTGATCTAACTGGCCGGGGAAAGGGAGAGAGAGTTTCCCGGAGAGCGACGGGTGTGAGCCGGAAGGGAGGTGCGAGCGAACAGAGGAGAGGCCGGGTACAGGGAGCCGGCGGGAGGAAGAAGAAGACCCCCTGGGGCCCGCCTGGCCACCTCAGCACCTGGGGCCCACCCCTCTCTTTTTTTTTTCTTTAACTTCTGAGTGTGAGTATGGGCTGGGCTGGGATCCGATTTTGGGCCGGTTCATGGGTTTCCTCAAAACCAGAATTCCTTGGGGCTAGTGGATCCGAAATTTTAATGGGAAATGGGGTTGGGCTCGAGTCTTGGGCCGGATCCGGGTAGAGAGTTGGGCTGTTTTTTGGGCTGAATTTTGGAGTTTATTTTATTTAAGTTATATAACATGTTATATAGTGGTATTATATTATTGTTAGTTGATAATCATAATAATAATAATTATTATTATTATTTTGATTTTTTTTTAAATATTAAATAATAGACAAAATTATGACTTTTAAAATTATTGGGAATTAAAATATATTAATAATCGGACTTGAGTTTTAAAAAGAATTTCTAAGTCTTATATATGTTCGATTTAGAATATATTGAATAAGTGGAATATAAACACTATTATATTTTGAGGTTTAAAAGTATAATATTATGATATATGGATTTTAAAAAGAAAAGAATTTGGACAAAGGGAATTGGTTTAATAATTGAAACGAGGAATTTTGGAAATATCCTTATCTTGTCGGATTTATTTTAAATAGAATAATAATATAAGTTAATTAAAGCACAATGGTTTACAAATGGATTTTTGGGTCAAGTGTGATTTGGAAAAGATGTTT
The DNA here is from genome assembly GCA_963922045.1 of Persicaria maculosa. Classification (NCBI taxonomy): domain Eukaryota; kingdom Viridiplantae; phylum Streptophyta; class Magnoliopsida; order Caryophyllales; family Polygonaceae; genus Persicaria; species Persicaria maculosa. The sequence continues at coordinate 43,839,218 of OY998267.1, forward strand.
TAGATATGGATTGATCTAACGTGAGATTTTAGAGCTTCGGGAATCTTGGGAAATTGACTTGTCTGATTTGTATATATAAATTAACATATGTGATATTGATGTGTTACGTGTTGATTATGAAGCATGCTATGAAATGTTGTGTTTTAATATGATATATGATCATGGCGATATCTTAATCTGATAAGCATGAAGCGAAGTAGGTGAATAAAATATGGTTATATGTTAATTAGAGCATGATTTGACCTGTTAGAATCTTGAATTGAATTATGAAGCATGATGAGATGTTATATGGTATTATGTGATGATATATAAGATAAGACATGATGAAATATGGCAGTTAAGATAAAATAGAAGGATTAAGATGATATGAGAATAAGGCGATATGTGACGATATGAGCTGATTGATGGAAATGAATAAGGAAGATGATGAGATGAGTTGAGATGATAAGGATGAAATGTTAAAATGCGATATTCTATGATTTCGTGAACTTATATGTGATAGTTAGGGGCGCCTTGTGTGATTGAGATGTGCTTAGTGTAAATTAGAAGTAGACTCATATACATTACTTATATATGATAGGTTATCATCTGTGATATATTACTTGTTGTATACATGGATTCTGCCTTTTGCTGTTCTGCCTATCCAGGTAAGTTCCTTTATGGGCTTACTCAGATTCGAAAGAGAATACCTGCTTGTGAATATATGACATACTAGGTGTTGCATAAGCATTAAAGCATGTCATGTAGTATCATGCTAGGATTGCACTTATGAATGAGCATTCGGTTACTTTGTGTGTTTGAATACAGAACGGCCGTTATCTGTGATAGTCCTAGAGTCTTTGCTAGGGTCATAGGGTAGCCCAGCCCCATCGGGTTCCCTGAGTCTATCAAGTCAATATGATATGATGATGAGATAGCCTAGTACCATCGGGCATGAGCATGATATATGATATGATGACCCAGCACCATCGGGCATGAGCATGATATATGATATGATGATGATATATGAAATGATGATGAGATATGATATGATGATGAGATATGATATGCTATGTTGAGATATGATATGCTATAGCATCGAACTGGCCAGTCTCTACACTAACGGGAAGGGGTGTAGAGGTTGGAGAGGGATATGCCACTTGGCATTCTTTGGGCGCCTTTACAGTTCTTTTTCGCATATTGTAAATTAGAATCATGTTAGTGTGATTTAATTCCGCATCTGCATCATCTTTATTATTAGCGTATGTGTATGTTCGCTTGCGGGAGAGGGTGTGTTGGGGCCTCGGTCTGATCCCGCTCGCACCACTTGTTTTTAGGTATGATTGCTCCCTGTCTCTATGGCGTGGGAAAGTCCCCCGGGCGATTGCAAACAAATCTGTCTAACCCCACTAATTTGGCTATATAACTTTAGAATTTATGTTTTGGTTTTGACCCGGCTCTGCCGTGGCTTTTGTATCTAAACCGTACTTCCGCTTTACTTTCGTTTAAATTGCATTTCTGAGACTTCGACTGATTAGAGGTTTGAAACCTCGACCCGTACCTGAATTGCAACATCCGAACGAAGGTATCCAACCTTCGAAACGTATCTCAGATATTTATATCCGGGCCGTTACAGAACAAGTACAACATGTGATCATTCAGCGGGTCATATTGGAAATCATAAGTCTTACATGATACTAATAGCACATATCGAACAAGAGTACAACTAAAGTGATTCAACTAGATTCATTCCAATATTCATGCGTCATGCATATGCAAAATCATGATATAACGTGGTGTGTGACCATACGAGGTGGCAAATCATACATTCATGGAAGCACGAGAGGATATCATAGAAGAACACTACCGGACGATAACATGTACGCATGCTAGGATCAATCATCACAGTAAGCAAGTCGATCTTCGTATCCAACATTAATCTAATCAGGAGGAGTGAAACATGTTTACGATGATAGAAAAGGAAAGAATCACACTATCAGGGACCTAGCTCGAGAGAGAATCAACAATAACGTAGGCAAGGTAGAGTTCGCACAAGTCACAATCAAGGGTACTGCATGATACTAATGGCTCAGCATGACATATGATACATACATGTAATTAGTTGATTAACATGACAATATGCAAGAATTCAATCAGTACTATTCCAACGATATAGTAACATAAGAGGAATATAACGATGTATAAAGCAAGTCTAAGTAATGGGGCAACATGACTAGCAAACGGGGACATGAGTCCAATTCAATGTATACGGGGAGGAAACAGGTGTTTATCAAGACTCATTCGCACTAACATATCCTCAATTAAGCACAATTAACACATAACCATACAAATTATAGAATAATCAACAATGGTTAATCCGAGGAAGACAAAATAGACGGGCATGCTATAGATTCTTGTCACAATATGAATGATAAGCATCGAGGCATCATCGGCGAGCACGCTAAGGAGCACATCTTATGAGGCATTCATATAAAGAAGAGTCGATCACACTATCATGGACCTAATCCAGGAGAAAACAACAATCATATAGGTTCATATCATGTGGTTTATGCTTCCAATCAATCATACGAGCAATACAATAGGCCAAGTAGACATGCTATGACAACATATAACCATGATAGAAAGTAAGGCATAACACGAGGCTAAGCAATGCAACTAACCACAACCCGAGCTTAAACAATATAATCATGACGGAAGGCAAGGCATAACATGAGGCTAATGAATGCAACCACCCACATGTGTAATAATCATGAGCAACATTTTACTAAGAAGCATTCGCAAGGTACATGCAGGATGTTACAAAATCATGTCATGCAATTTAGAGAGAGTCACCATTACAACCGGACAAAGATCCCTAAGGGCAACCATTGACTTTTCCCAACCGACTCATCACCCCTCTTTCCCGTGGGACTCCGGTACGACTCTTTATAGTAAGGAGACACTGGTTGATCATCATAAGGATTGAGAAGGACAGCCTCAGAAACACCTTACTCTCGACTCAAAAAGACATTAAGAACTACCTTCCAATACTCACTCAGACAACCTTCATATTCGTACATGATTTTCCAACACAATGTTTTTACCAACCTGATTTCCCGTGGAAGGGACCGATATTCAAGAGAGAGACTCGATAAGACCATCAAGGGTTAACATAGTGGAAGGGGTTATTCCACCCAAGCTGGGCTTAACCATAGGAAAATAAGGGTACTCCCGCTATCTCGTTCACAGATCATTCAATATTCATCAAATAGTTAGGACATTCCGATCAATCTTTAGCATATCAAGCACTCAACATAGAATCAGTCAATGCCACATATAACGACCTCCTTGGAGTCTTCCCGACCCATCTGTAAAGAACAAGCTAATATTTCGCCTACCCATTCCCAACTACATCCATAGGGATGGTCTAGCGCCTTTTTCTACCCTCTCGATCCCTTATTAGTTGGTTCTCCTCTTTTATCATAAACCAAGTTCACATCTAGTCCAATTGAGTTAGGCATATTAAGTTCATTTTGCCCCTTTAAAACACTTTCAAATCTTTTGAAATTCATGGGCAACTTTCCAAAACATACACCCGACCCTTGTGTACCCAAATTGCACAACCTGGCTCTGATACCAACTTTGTAACGGCCCGGATATAAATATCCGAGATACGTTTTGAAGGTCGGATACCTTCGTTCGGATGTTGCAATTCAGGTACGGGTCGAGCTTTCAAACCTCTAATCAGTCGAAGTCTCAGAAATTCAACTTAAACGAAAGTAAAGCGGAAGTACGGTTTAGATACAAAAGCCACGGCAGAGCCGGGTCAAAACCAAAACATAAATTCTAAAGTCATATAGCCAAATTAGCGGGGTTAGACAGATTTCTTTGCAATCGCCCGGGGGACTTTCCCACGCCATAGAGACAAGGAGCAATCATACCTAAAAACAAGTGGTGCGAGCGGGATCAGACCGATGCCTTAACACACCCTATCCCGCAAGCGAACATACACAAACGCTAATAATAAAGATGATGCAGATGCGGAAATTAAATCACACTAACATGATCCTAATTTACAATATGCGAAAAAAACTGTAAAGGCGCCCAAAGAATGCCAAGTGGCATATCCCTCTCCTACCTCTGCACCCCTTCCCGTTAGTGCAGAGACTGGCCAGTTCGGTGCTATAGCATAGCAATATCCTCGTGGTGGTGCACTCACCACGGCATCATCATATCATATCATATAATCTCATCTCTTGCTCGATGGTGCTGGGCTATCATATCATGCTCATATCGACTCGATAGACTCAGGGCACCCGATGGGGCTGGGCTACCCTATGACCCTAACAGAGACTCTAGGACTATCACAGATAACGGCCGTTCTGTTACATACGCATAAAGAAATAGAATGCTCAATCACAAGTGCAATCCTAGCATGATACTACAGGGCATGCTTTAATGCTTATGCAACACCTAGTATGTCATATATTCACAAGCAGGTAATCTCTTTCGAATTTGAGTAAGCCCATAAAGGAACTTACCTGAATAAGCCGAACAACAGAGAACAAGGCAGAAGCAGAATCCAAGTAATGAGTCACCAATAGCAAGCAATGTCCAACATATCACAATCACCTAATAACATACAAATGCATAAGTCTATCTACTTCACACAAGGCGCCCCTAACTATCATCCATACTTCTCATATCTCGCTTCAGATTATTCCATCTTATCTCATCATAATCCAAATATCATTCCATGTTCCTCTCATTTCATCATCTCATTTTCAAAACAATCTCTCAAGGAACTCAAATTAGAGAATCAAACAATACTTTTAAAATCGCTTATCCAAATCCCGACATTAAACATTTTAACCTTAAAGTCAATTTCCCAAAATCATGTTATAAAATAATTCCGGCATTTACCTCTTTAAAATCCTCATCTTAAAATCGCCTTAAAAATCTTTAAATAATAACACTTCTCAAATATTACTTTATCATTTCCAAAACATTTATTAAAACACCACATAATATCATAATAGTATGCCCTTAATCTCAAAATAATATTTATATTTTAAATCTCAATTAATACTATTTTAAAAACAAATAAACAATACATAACGATTAAATTCCAGGATTTATAATTTATAACCAAATCCCAAAATAATAATAACATCCCAATAATTCAACACTTACTATCCATATAATCTCAAAACAATAACCATAAATATATTTATAACCCAATATCAAATAATTTTGCTTTTAAAACCTTCTATTATATTTTAATATTTCAGAATATAAATATATATATACATATATATTTTCCCAAAATCCGAATAACAATTAATATCACACATAATATATATATATATATATATATATATATATATATATATATATATATATATATATATATATATATATATATATTTATAACATATACCAATGAAAATTAAAAACACAACAACACCTATATATATAACCCATATAATAAGCCAATTCATAAATAAAATCCAGCCCAACCCGTTATCAAACCCAGCCCACAACCCGTTTCTCTCAGCCCTTACCCGAGCCCCAACCCACATGCCTATCCGGATCCCCACCTCAAGCTCTCAGATTGTAAGTGAACTGGCCCACTCTTTTTTTTGCTTTAAAAACTGAACCGAACCAAGGAAAGAAAAGCAGAACCGGACCCTTGGACCCATCTCCCCCAAAACTCTCTGTTCATCACCCCTAACCCACGCCCAGCTCTCTGCTCTCGTTCAAATCGGAAAAAGGGAAAGACGGGAGGAAGGCTCCCACCATCGACTCTCAAGCTCACCCACACCTCGACCCATCCCAGCCCAGAAACAGAGGAAAACCGAAGCCAAAGAGAGGAGAGGAAGAGGGAAGCTCACCGAAGGAATGGGGTTCGAAGTTCGTCGGAGACTCGCCGGGCTATGATTGGCCTCGTCGGTGTCGGAATCTCTGCTGTCTCGGCCTGGGACAAAGGTGGGAAGGTTAAAGGTGAGATTTTATTGAGTTTGCAAGCGAAATGAGGTGAAGGAAGTCTCATCATTCGGATTCGAGAAAACAGAGGAAATGGGGTCGAAGGGGGTGGCTCCGGGCTCTTCCTGGGCTGCTCAGGTGTACCTCGAATGTCGAAGGAGGCGTCGAAGCTCGTGGTATTGCTGCTGATCGGATGCGAATGGAGAGAAAGATGGAAGCTGCTCGGTTTTGCTTCACGGAAAACAGGGGGTGCTCGACATCGGCTTCGATGGAGACGAACGAAGACGATGATGAGGTGGCTGGAGTTGTGGTGGTGGTGGGTGAGACGTGGTGGCTCGGTGGTGGAGAGGTGGCTCCCTGGAGTCGGAACCGAAGTGAAGGAGGGAGAGGCAATGGTGAGGGTCATTTGTGTGGGTTGCAAAATTAGAAAAGAGGGAGAGAGGAGGGATTTTGGGTATTGGTTTCCTGCAGAATTCAGAAGAGAGGGAGGGCCATATGGTGTGAGTTCACAAGAGGACAATTGCAAGGCAAAGGTGAGTGGTCCTCAACAGAATTCTGAACGAGAGAGAGAGAGAGAGAGAGAGAGAGAGAAAGAGAGAGAAAGTAAGGAAATGGAGAAATAAAATAGGGAATAAAAGAGGTCCCCACAAGATATTTTGAATGCCCGAAAAATTTCTCGAAACCCGCTCGCCCGAACGAATTCCCGACACTCGACAATTCAAATCAAAATTTTAAATCATCTCGGAACTTAAATTAATTTTATTAATACACGGAACTCGAAAGCGAAAATTAAATCCCGTCAAAATCCAAAATTTAAATGATGCCGGAAGGAGCTTAAAATTGAACTCGTGCTCGAGGACGACTTTTTCTCCGCTTTTACAATTGAATAAAATAGTAACGTATTTAAATAAAATATTCATAATATAATATATAATATATACCCGGTCTTTACATTTATCCACCTCTAAAAACAAGTCTCGTCCCCGAGACTCAAATCATTTCAAAGCAATGGGAAGGAGTTTGAAATCGGTGAGTCCGAGGACCATGTCCAAGGATCTTGTAATCATCTCGATTGCGTCTTCCGGGATTCTCACAACATCCTGGTCACGGTCGTGACATCTCCAATTGGTCTAGTCAAGTGTGTAATAAGCGCCCTTATCACATCCTCGCTTCGACTTTTCAGAAGTACCACAACTCTAAAAGTATTATAGCGTCCCGACTAGGTCTTAGCAAGCAATCTATAAGCGCCCCTATAAAATGCTTGTATCTACTTCGGGAGACGTCATAATGTAAATCCAGTTCGTAAAACCTCAAAGCGTTTTGTAAATGGAAAGATTGTCATCTAAATCATTGAAACTCTTAACTTCTTTGAAACCCTAAATTGGCCATTTTCAAAATCGCCCAAAATCTTCAAATTCAACGTTTAATCAAGCAGCTTTACACCAAAATAAGTCAAATCCTTTCAAATCAAGATTTCGACAAAATCTTCCAAACCAAATCAGCTTCTCGCAAATCAATCAATCAAATTCAGAAAGTAGGAGGTGGAATCATCCACCTCTAAGGGCTAATCCCATATTCTCTTCCTAGGTTCCAAAATCGAATCAATCTATCAGTCTCAATGCAAGCAAGATGCATAAGCCATAAGAAATGCACAACTGTATAACCATCCAATCTCCAATCAACACATCATACGACAAGTTTCGACGTATACCAATCGTAGTGCCACAAGGTCACATCAACATCTCCATATCGTACTAAAGGTCGTAATATGCATCTCAACGACATAACAAAATCATAACAACGTCTCAACATCACACCAGAAGTCATAAAAGTATCTCTCATCATAGAATTATTGAACCAAAACTCATTGTCAACACATGATGTGCGCGCAAATTGCCATATTTTCTATGCACATATGAATCCATTTTATTGTCTTTTGCATGCACATTAATGGGAAAACATGGGAATAGTGTAGTTTATGCTTAAAATGTCAAATATATGGGTTTGCATGAGTTTCCATGTGATTTCGCAGAAAACAGGATGAAAATGGATGAATTCGGAAGAACGGAAAAAGAACTCGAAGTCTTCTGAAGAGGTCGAAATCGATTGAAGACCTCGACATCGAGTACATCAGAGACATAGGAATCGAGCAGAAAAGGAAACAGAGCATATCGACACAAAAGAGGTCGATATCGACGTCTGGGGGTCGATATCGATCCTACCAGATCGACCAAATTGATAGAAGTCGAGTGCCAGTTCGAGTAGGAGAAGGAGAAGCTCGAGATAAGATTTTGGAGGGGTCGATATCGATGTCCAAGGGTCGATATCGACCATGCCAGCAGAGGAATTCGACTCCGATTTTGATAGAATTATATCCAATGCTTGCAATATCTATCCAAAGGTCGAGATTTCCTATCATCAACACCAGATCTATCATGAGGAGGCTGATTTCACCATTGAGTTTTAGCTTTTACTTTGTTTTAATTTATCTTAGAGAATAAAGATAAGGTTTCGAGTCCTTATCGACATCTATAAATAGAGGCCAATAGGGCTGAGTTTAGGTATCCAATTTTCGCAGAGAATTTCAGTTGCAATAGAGAATAGAGAGAGAGAGAGAGGAGGCCGAGTGGAGTTGTAAAGCGAGAGTGGAGTGGCTTGTTCGGTTGTACTTTCTTTCGGAGTTTTAATTCAAAGTAGCTTTCTTTCAATAACAATGATAATGATGTGCATGATGAGGAGCGAGTAGTCAACCCACTTCTAGGGTCGGGGTGAGCCCGACAATAGCAATGTGAGGTAAGTGCATCAAAGGTATGACTTTCATGCGATTCCGTCTTCTACCCCATGCATGATCCTTTGCGAAAGTTAGGGAGATTCATTATTTGCATTATTGAAGCGAAAGCCACTCATATTGCGAACTTGAATTGCTCATGAATTGGATAGTAACTCTTAGGAATTATGCGAGAGCCTCTAATCACCTAAGTGTTGATAATGAAAGTTATTTGACGGAAAGACATTAAAGTTCATATCTTTAGCATGAAACTTGCATTGTTATCGTTGTGGCATGAAACCCCGACTTTGGAAGCCTTTTAATTAATTAAATTCTTCATAAAAGTCTTAGTTTTGTTTCTGTTCATCTTCCTTCTCCATTCTATTTTCTTCGGATCCTTTTCCGACAAATTGGTTACAAAAAAACAGTTTCTGTGACAAGCATCGAAATCGGCCATAAGGGTCGATATCGAGGTCTAACATCGATATCGAGGTCTCTGCTCGACGTCGACTTGTTGTTTTGTCTTCTGCAGGAACTGCGCTAGGAAATCGACCAGAACTGAGGTCGATATCGGCCTGTATACTCGATATTGAGTGTCTGCTGAGGTCAAAAGCCTTGTTCGTGAGTACAACAAAGGAAGCGCTGACATACCTCCTCGTGGATTCGATCCTGAATTACCCTACTACTACAAGGGAGGGGATTCTTGTATTATTTGTTAGGGACAGGGAGATAGTCTAGTTGTGCTTTATTTTATTCTCCTATTACATACACTCCTCGCCCCTTCAGCGAACAAATTGGCGCCGTTGCCGGGGAGGCAATCAATCGCCACCTAAGTTAATCACGATCTTTCTCTAAGCTTATTCTGCAGGTTTATTGATACGGGGATTAGCCGTGGATGTCCCGATCTTTCGACAACAAGCACAAAACAAACAAAGAACACAAGTTAGACAATAATGACTCGACAAAGACTCAAAGGACTCGACAATGGTAATGAAAAAGATAGATAGGGCAGGAGAAAGTCTAGGTAGAACGAGCGAATAGACCCTTGATCCCAATTGAACAAAGTCCTAAACCAACGACTAGCTAACCAATCTCTACGATCCTACACAACCTAGGACGTATCCTAGGAGCACAAGAAAGGGGCTCGTGAAAGCTTGATAGCACCAATCAACTAGCGAAGATCGACACACACAAGACAAACCAAGCAAGATCAATTCACCAAGAATCCTCTCGGTCTCTCTCTTGAATCCTCAAGAAACAATGTGTTTGCAAAGCAATGCTTTTCATTAATCAAATATATGGGTTTGTTCCTAATACAACCGGCCTAGGAGGCTATTTATAGCCTTAGATGGAAATAGAAAAGGCTGAAAATAAATGACAACAAAAGAAATTTAGAAAATTGCAAGAAATTCAGAAAATTAAATGGAAATTAAAACAAATTCAGAAATTGCAAATAAAATCCCTAAAAGATAGGAAGTAGCCTTGACTTCTTCAATCATGGCTCCTAAAGAATAGGTCTTCATGGCTGGCCACTTGAGCACTTAGCAAGGCTGTCAACGGCTAGTATTTGGACCCGGTCTTCACGGAGCAAGGTAGGCACATGTGCTCGGTACAACCTCGACATCAATCCAAACAAGGGTCCGTGGCTTGGGCTGCGTTGATTCCTTGAGGCCTCGTCGGTTCTTGAGCTAGGGCGTAGCTCACAAGAGTGTAAGGCCTTAGCTTGTTGGCTTGGGCTGCGTTGATTCCTTGAGGCCTCGTCGGTTCTTGAGCTAGGGCATAGCTCACAAGAGTGTAAGGCCTTAGCTTGGATGGTCCCGCATCAACCTCCCCTTCTTGGAAAGGATTCGACCACGAATCCAAGTTCTTGTCCACGAACTCCCTCTTGGCGGCAAGGAACACTTTTGATGGCACTGACCCTCCACTTTCCTTCTTCTTCTCAAACTCCCCGGCTACTTGAGTAGGGGTCATTGGCTTTAGAGTGAAGTTCATGCCCTTATACTCAAAGGAATAGCGGTTAGTTAAACCATTATGTAAGACTTTTCGATCAAATTGCCATGGACGACCAAAAAGTAAGTGAGAAGCTTGCATAGGTACTATATCACACAAAACATCATCTTCATAATGTCCTAGCTTAAAAGAAACCTTAACTTGCTTATTCACTTTTAATGCACCGCAATCATTCATCCAATGCAATTTATAGGGCCTAGGGTGGTGTATAGTGGAAAGTTGTAGTTTTTCAACCAATTCAGTGCTAGCAAGATTACAACAACTTCCACCATCAATAATGACATTACAAACCTTACCCTTTACTAAGCATCTAGTATGAAATAAGTTCTCTCGTTGGTTATCATCACATAGAGTTGGATTGACATGCAAAGCTCTCCTCACAATCAAACTTTCACCATGTTCATACTCAATGCCTTCATCATCACAATCATCATAGGAATTTAAGATAGGATCACAATCAAAATGCAAACACTCATCATTTTCATGCTCAATTTCAGAATTGGTGTTGCCTAAGTGATCAACCATGAGAGCTTTCCTATGTGGGCAATCTTTCATCATGTGTCCTCTATCTTGGCACTTAAAACACACAACTTCCCTATTTCGCAAATTAGAAGGGTTAGGGGTACCTCCTTTAGGGTTACCGAGTGGGCTAGGTGGCTTGGTACTCGATATGGCTGGAACTCCTCCTCGATTCCCTTGCTCTCCTCCATTACCGAGACTAGGCTTCTCCCTTGGTGCTAGGGCATCTCGGCCATAGGGCTGCGTGCTTGAGCTTCGGTTTCCTTGAGCTCCTAAGCTTCTTGCCTTCAATTTCCTATCAACCTTCACGGCTAAATGTAAGAGATCAATGCTAGTATTATAAGGATAACAATCAACTTCTCTAGCTAAGTAAGGGTGTAGGATTCTTAAGAACCGAGCATTGGTGTCTTCCTCATCTTCTACCACGTTTGCCCTTGCCATAGCCAATTGCATGGCATTGAATGCTTCCTCCACACTCATGGAACCTTGCTTGAGGTTCTCAAGCCGCTGCTTGAGTTCCCTAGCGTAGTGTTGAGGGATGAATCGTGCCCTCATGAGTGCCTTCATTTGTTCCCACGTGGCTACGGGTGCGTCTAGGGTTCTTCTCCTTTCCTTCACAAGGGTATCCCACCATATTAGTGCAAAACCGCTAAATTCAAGGGTGGCTAGTTGTACCTTCTTGTAATCGGTGAAGTTGTGGCAGCTCCAAATGTGCTCGATCTTGGTCTCCCATTCGAGGTAAGTGTCCGGATCGCACTTTCCCTCAAAAGGTGGGATTGTGACCTTGACCTTGCCAATTCCGTCTTGCTCGGGCTCTCGGGGCCTCCGTGGACGGGGTCCTTGTTCATGCCTTCTCGATTGGCGCTCCCATTGATCCTCTTCTTCTTGGAAACCCTCAAAGTGTTCATAGGGCTCAAAGTCATCCTGCACATCACGAAAATGATTAAAACGACCACGCCTCTCACGAGGAGGTGAGTTCTCTTCAGGTGGAGTATTTCATGCATAAATAGGAGTTCTAGGAGGATCTTCCCGGTTGTCTTGGGTGTGCTCCGGGGGTGGAACGCGGCTGTGATGTCCGGAAGCCAAAGGCTGGCCTTGGGGTGCCCTAGGCATCTCCGTGGACGTCGAAGGGCGTGCCTCTAGGGCTGCCATCCTTTCCATCAACGTCGTGATGTTGTTGTTCATTTTGTTCAACATGTTGAACAACTCCGGGGAAATGGGCTCGGAAGTCTCCGACCTTGGTGATTTGTTACCTATAGTCATCACAACTCAAACAACACGTAAATAGGTTAAGGTTAGACAAAACAAAAACTTCCTCACAAGTGTTTGCTCTCGGCACTCCTCTCCCTTTGGTGCTGAAATGCTTGTTGTTGCAATTTGTCTTACGATAGTCAATCACTCAAGCTAGTCAAAAGGACAATAAAAAATCCTCTAACCAAAAGAGATTAGCTAGACAATCAATGATAAGATTCCAAGCTGAAAATTTCAGAAATGAATCAAAGAAAGTGAGATCAAGAGATAATAGAAACAAGGGACAAGAATAAAATGGTAAGAAAGGACTAAGCACAAAACTTGATCAAATCAACCTTGTCTAACCTTCAAACTACAAGCAAGATAGTTGTTGGTAGGCTAAGGATAGGTTGAATGGTAAGATGGTGTTTAGGCTTTCTTGGCTCACAATGGCTCTTGTTCACTTGCAATGCTTACTCTTGCACTTCTCTTGTACACTTAGAACAATCAACAACAATGCAACTCAAATCTGATTTTTTTTTTGAATTCTTTTTCTTTCTTTCTTCTCTTTTTTTTTCACTGTCGACTTCTCTTTCTTTTTTTTTTTGAAGTCTGATTTTTATTTTTGACTTTCAGCAATTAAATAACAAATGAAAAATCTGAAATGAAAATAAAAGAGACCTTGTAACTAATAGAGCTGTTGGGATGGAAGTGTGGCTAAAAAATAGGAGCTGGAAATGGTATGGCTAAAATGTAGGGATTTTTTTTTTGACTTTTTCTTTTGAATTTCAGAAAATAGCAAAAATAGAAGACCAAAAATCTGATTTTTCTTGGTGGTGATGAAAGGGTGGTCGAATGGTGGTCTGGTGGTGGTGATAGGGTGGCGATATGGTGGTGATGAATTGGTGATGGGGTCGGTAGAAGGTAATGCCTAAGCAAACCAACAACAACCAATGCTAATAGTAAGAAAAATCAAACAAAAGAAGAGATGATCAAACCTTGCACTCCAAAGGAGTTTTTGAGCTTTTTGATGATGACAATGGAGATGAGACACTTGATGTCGGTAGCCGAAGCTCTGATACCAATTTGATACGGGGATTAGCCGTGGATGTCCCGATCTTTCGACAACAAGCACAAAACAAACAAAGAACACAAGTTAGACAATAATGACTCGACAAAGACTCAAAGGACTCGACAATGGTAATGAAAAAGATAGATAGGGCAGGAGAAAGTCTAGGTAGAACGAGCGAATAGACCCTTGATCCCAATTGAACAAAGTCCTAAACCAACGACTAGCTAACCAATCTCTACGATCCTACACAACCTAGGACGTATCCTAGGAGCACAAGAAAGGGGCTCGTGAAAGCTTGATAGCACCAATCAACTAGCGAAGATCGACACACACAAGACAAACCAAGCAAGATCAATTCACCAAGAATCCTCTCGGTCTCTCTCTTGAATCCTCAAGAAACAATGTGTTTGCAAAGCAATGCTTTTCATTAATCAAATATATGGGTTTGTTCCTAATACAACCGGCCTAGGAGGCTATTTATAGCCTTAGATGGAAATAGAAAAGGCTGAAAATAAATGACAACAAAAGAAATTTAGAAAATTGCAAGAAATTCAGAAAATTAAATGGAAATTAAAACAAATTCAGAAATTGCAAATAAAATCCCTAAAAGATAGGAAGTGGCCTTGACTTCTTCAATCATGGCTCCTAAAGAATAGGTCTTCATGGCTGGCCACTTGAGCACTTAGCAAGGCTGTCAACGGCTAGTATTTGGACCCGGTCTTCACGGAGCAAGGTAGGCACATGTGCTCGGTACAACCTCGGCATCAATCCAAACAAGGGTCCGTGGCTTGGGCTGCGTTGATTCCTTGAGGCCTCGTCGGTTCTTGAGCTAGGGCATAGCTCACAAGAGTGTAAGGCCTTAGCTTGTTGGCTTGGGCTGCGTTGATTCCTTGAGGCCTCGTCGGTTCTTGAGCTAGGGCATAGCTCACAAGAGTGTAAGGCCTTAGCTTGGATGGTCCCGCATCATTTATGCGACGTTCTGATCGCGGACCTATCCTGGAAACAATTAACGAGCCTGAACGTTTCTACCATCTTCGCAACAAAGCAATTTGCATCATGGCTGACAACGAGACGCAGGCTGAGATCATAGAGCGGTTGAGAAAGGAGATCGAGGACCACAATGCTCCAATCGCTGCTGAAAAGGCCGCTGCTGCTGCTGAGCGAGCCCGTGCTGATAGGGAGGAGGATGCGCGCAGACAAGCTCAAGAGCGGCTAAATCAGTATCCACAGACGGCGATGCAATACATGCATCCGCCGCTTCATGTTCTTGAATCTGCCATTATAATTCCTCACTCCAATTATGAATTGAAAATTAACTTCCTATCTGAGATTAAAAGAAATACTTTTGAAGGAAGACATAATGAATGCCCCCTGCAACACATCTCTACTTTTATGGACTTATGTGAAACAGTTGCTGATGGAGTAAACTTAGAGTATGTGCGACTAAAATCTTTTCGATGGTCTTTGGCAGGAAAGGCATTACAATGGCTTGAAAGTTTGGCTCCACGATCGCTAAGGACATGGGCGGAGGTGAAAGATGCATTCTTGAACAAATTCTTCCCACCTTCTAAAACGGCAATGCTACGACAAAGGATCACGGCTTTCAAACAAAAGCCAGGTGAAACCCTAGCACAGGCGTGAGAGCGCTTTAAGGACTTGCTGAGATCATGCCCGACGCATGGGCAACTTCCATATGTCATCCAAGAGATCTTTTATAACGCCCTTGATGCGCCGAATAAGGAGAGGATAAATTCATATACCTCCTATCGGTACATTGAGCTTACACCAACGGAGGCATGGGAGACCATTGAGAGGCTTGTAAACTTTGACAACACCTATGGGGCTGCTGCGGCCTATTATACAAGGCCTGCCCCATCTATGCCACTATATGAGCCTCCAAGGGAGATAGATCCTGAAGTACGGCAACAATTCCATAACGATCAAACACGCCGCCTTCAAAAGCAAGTAAGGTTCCTGAGCAACAATCAACCTTGTCAGGAGTGTGGTTCAATAAGGCATAACACCAGTGCCTGTCCACATACTAAGCAAGTATCCATGGCGGAACAACATGAGGAGGTCAAATGGACGAGAGGCCCCTATGGAGGGGGCAATCAACAAAATTGGGGTGATCAAAGGTTCTATCAAAGGGATCCCCCAACATATAGGGCACCCTGAGCGGGAGACTAAGAAAGATGACCTGCAAATCATCCTTGATGAGATGCGGAGGAACCACGCTGAGTTCAAACAAGCCAATAACTCCGTCCATACTCAGCTGCAGGGCATCAATTCTAGACTTGGGGAGATCGACGTTTGGAAGCGCAACATGGAGACTCAAATGAGTCAATTGGTAGAAGCAATGCCCAAAGCGTCCAGATCACTCCCTGGATCCACTGTGCCCAACCAAAAAGGCAAAACCACATGTCATATTGCGGTAGTAAACCTAAGGAGTGGGCGTCAATTACAAACGCCCGAGCAAAAAGCAGAGGAGAAGGAGCCAGAACAGACGTCGATATCGACCCCCCTGTCGATATCGACCAAGGTGACATCGATGTCGACCCTCCTGTCGATGTCGACCCTAATTCTGCGTCACCACTGAAATCGACTCTTCCAGTCGATATCGACCCTACTGATGCCGATATCGACCTCACTGCAGCCGCAGGAAGGAAGAAGGTGTTGCCATTCCCAACTAGAAAAGTAACTAAGGACCCAGCGGAAAAGAAGTTCCAACGGTTCGTGAAGATGCTCCAAGGGCTCAATGTCTCTATACCATTCACAGAGGCACTTCACGAGATGCCATCTTATGTAAGGCTCCTTAAGGACATCTTGGGTAAGAAGTGATCGCTCTTTGAGATCGCAGAGGAATGCAACAGGTTGGAGCTACCACAAAAGCGGGCGGACCCAGGTAAGTTTTCTATCGCTATAGGTCTAGGTCAATTCAAATTTAATGCTTTAGTTGACTTGGGCGCTAGCGTTAGCATGATGCCACTAACCATTTGGCACAAGGTAAAGATAGGTCCTCTGGAGCCCGTGGATGCAAGATTGTACATGGCTAACAATACGGTAGTTATTCCAACTGGGATAGTGATGGATGTGCCAGTACAAGTAGGTAAATTCTTTGTCCCTGCTGATTTCCTAGTTGTTGACATAGCGGAGGACCCTGCTTGTCCAATTATTTTAGGTAGGCCATTCCTAGCAACCGTCGATGCCAACATTAGCGTGAAGAAAGGATTGCTCTCACTCACAATTAGTGATGAAGTAATAGAGTATTCCTTCAACAAGACGGTGCAAAGTCAAGGGCCAATGGAGATAAAAGCCATCAATGAAGCCCAAGTAGAGGAAGTTGAAGCAATCTTGAACGAAGAAGCTCAACAAAACATCGAAATTGACCCAAGTAAGTCGATATCGACACTAATGTTCAAGATTCTGTGACAGGTCATAAGTATGGGGTCGACGGAGGAAAAGAGGAAGCATCGAAATCGGGGTCAAGGATCGATATCGACCATGCCCTATCGAAATCGACCACCATCAGCGCTGAGAAGGGAGGCAAGGAGACCTCGATATCGATCTCTGAGGGTCGAAATCGACCTGATCATATCGAGTCAAAACTCCCCAAATCGACTGATCCTCCAGGTGTACAATAGGGGTCGATATCGACCTTCGAACATCGACATCGACCTGAGCCACAGACTGAGAAGAAGGTAAGTCAAGGTACGGATTCCTCTTGTTCAATTACAATTAAGGACTTATCATTATTTGGAAGAGGTGTGCCTTGGCATGTGCGCTTATGTAGGGTATCCGATGATGATTCAAGCCAATATGAGATAGGAGACAAGGTCTATGTTGCCAAGTCTAAGGACCATTGGTTCCCTACAAGATTCAAGGATAAGAACTTAGGTCCATTCACGGTGAATCAAATCAATCCCGGCGGAATGCAGCTACGGGACAAGAAAGGAGTGATATTTGAGGCCCAAGCCACATGGGCTCTGCAGATGCCACCTTGAGAAGCGCAAAAGGAAGAAGTCGGCCTAGCGACTTAAAAATCTAGAGCTTGTAACAAAGACTTAGTTTTGGTTTTAGACAGCTTTTGTTTTGGTTTTAGACACTTTATTGTTTTGCATATTTTGTGTTTAGTTTTCAAATTGCAGGAGAGAGAAAAGCACACAAAAAGGCATCGAAATCGATGTCAGACATCGAAATCGACCTTAAGGTCGACATGGATAGGGTTTGTGATCGAGGCCGAATCACCCTGAAGCCTGAGCAGAAATCAAGAGAGACATCGATATCGATGTAAAGGGTCGATATCGACCTTCCCTGTTGTCTTCTTCGACTCCTGAAATTTGTGACAGTTTAGTATGTTTTCTTCTTAACCCTAGTTCTAATACAGTGAGGACACTGTAAATTTTAAGTATGGGGTAGGGAAAAGGCTTACTTGCATATTCATACTTAGTTTAGAGTTGCATATTTATTTTAATGCATAAAAAAATGAGAAAAATGACCCCCATCAAAAAATTTTGGAAAAGAAAGAGTCATGGAAGTATAAAAAAGAGCTCTATGATGCAAAATTAGATTCATTAGAGATATAACATGAGATTGCCTAGTTAAGGGAAGTCCCAATGAAGTGCAAATTTTTAGAGAAAACCATAAAGGAGATGAAAATTTGAAGTTGCTTTTGACATGTGCATGATAAGATGATGGAGGACTTTTTATAAAAATTCCATACAAGCAAAGTTCATATCCTAGCCTTACCTATGCATATTCACAAAGCCATATATGAGACTTATCATGATCATTATTGCTCCACATATACACATATTGCCCAATTTTTTACCTTATACCCTATCCGGGGACAAAGTTTTTTGAATGGATGTCATCTTTGGAGTTATATGGAGTTGTGCATTTATAAAGTTGTTGGCAGGAATGATACAATATGGAAAATTAAATGAGCGAGAAAAAAAATCCGATCACCTCAGGAGATAAAGGTGGGTCGACCCTGCTCGCTGAGATAATAGTTTGGCGAGATGGGACACAAAGGTGAGGAGTCCGAAGTACTAAGTATCCGGGGCCATTCATGACACCCATGTTTGCGACTCGCGAGAAGGCAGTGCTAAGGTTAGAGAGGTAAAAGCATTATATTGAAAAAAGCATTGGACGATGAGTGAAAGGTGAGACATTATGAAGAAGGAATGTGGAATATTTTGGAAAGAAAGTATGTTTCCCCGGATTTAACACCACATGACCAAATATTAGCCCACCTTTAGCCTTTTACCAATCCACTTCTCACAAAGCTTGAAAAAAGTCCTCTTGATTATTAATGCAATGTCGCTAAAATTGTTTTTTGCATATTACCTCCTTTATGAGTATGAAATTGCTTTTATGCACAGGCATGGACTTGGTTGACATAAGTACCTTCTCGAGGATGGCAATTGATTGTAGGGACATATGAAAATGAATCTATGATGTTGAGGGTTTACTTTCTTCCCTGAATGACCATTAAAAGTATTGCTTGGGGACAAGCAAGCTTAAGTATGGGGTGTTTGATGTGCGCGCAAATTGCCATATTTTCTATGCACATATGAATCCATTTTATTGTCTTTTGCATGCACATTAATGAGAAAACATGGGAATAGTGTAGTTTATGCTTAAAATGTCAAATATATGGGTTTGCACGAGTTTCCATGTGATTTCGCAGAAAACATGATGAAAATGGATGAATTCGGAAGAACGGAAAAAGAACTCGAAGTCTTCTGAAGAGGTCGAAATCGACTGAAGACCTCGACATCGAGTACATCAGAGACATAGGAATCGAGCAGAAAAGGAAACAGAGCATATCGACACAAAAGAGGTCGATATCGACGTCTGGGGGTCGATATCGATGCTACCAGATCGACCAAATTGATAGAAGTCGAGTGCCAGTTCGAGTAGGAGAAGGAGAAGCTCGAGATAAGATTTTGGAGGGGTCGATATCGATGTCCAAGGGTCGATATCGACCATGCCAGCAGAGGAATTCGACTCCGATTTTGATAGAATTATATCCAATTCTTGCAATATCTATCCAAAGGTCGAGATTTCCTATCATCAACACCAGATCTATCATGAGGAGGCTGATTTCACCATTGAGTTTTAGCTTTTACTTTGTTTTAATTTATCTTAGAGAATAAAGATAAGGTTTCGAGTCCTTATCGACATCTATAAATAGAGGCCAATGGGGCTGAGTTTAGGTATCCAATTTTCGTAGAGAATTTCAGTTGCAATAGAGAATAGAGAGAGAGAGAGAGAGGAGGCCGAGTGGAGTTGTAAAGCAAGAGTGGAGTGGCTTGTTCGGTTGTACTTTCTTTCGGAGTTTTAATTCAAAGTAGCTTTCTTTCAATAACAATGACAATGATGTGCATGATGAGGAGCGAGTAGTCAACCCACTTCTAGGGTCGGGGTGAGCCCGACGATAGCAATGTGAGGTAAGTGCATCAAAGGTATGACTTTCATGCGATTCCGTCTTCTACCCCATGTATGATCCTTTGCGAAAGTTAGGGAGATTTATTATTTGCATTATTGAAGCGAAAGCCACTCATATTGCGAACTTGAATTGCTCATGAATTGGATAGTAACTCTTAGGAATTATGCGAGAGCCTCTAATCACCTAAGTGTTGATAACGAAAGTTATTTGACGGAAAGACATTAAAGTTCATATCTTTAGCATGAAACTTGCATTGTTATCGTTGTGGCATGAAACCCCGACTTTGGAAGCCTTTTAATTAATTAAATTCTTCATAAAAGTCTTAGTTTTATTTCTGTTCATCTTCCTTCTCCAATCTATTTTCTTCGGATCCTTTTCCGACAAATTGGTTACAAAAAAACAGTTTCTGTGACAAGCATCGAAATCGACCATAAGGGTCGATATCGAGGTCTAACGTCGATATCGAGGTCTCTGCTCGACGTCGACTTGCTGTTTTGTCTTCTGCAGGAACTGCGCTAGGAAATCGACCAGAACTAAGGTCGATATCGACCTGTATACTCGATATCGAGTGTCTGCTGAGGACGAAAGCCTTGATCGTGAGTACAACAAAGGAAGCGCTGACATACCTCCTCGTGGATTCGATCCTGAATTACCCTACTACTACAAGGGAGGGGATTCTTGTATTATTTGTTAGGGACAGGGAGATAGTCTAGTTATGCTTTATTTTATTCTCCTATTACATACACTCCCCGCCCCTTCAGCGAACAACACATCAATACAACAAGGGAATGCCATTTAAACTTCAGCTAAAGGAAAGATCTAACCACATACCAAGCATCGAAATGCTAACATACTCACGAAACATCATTTCAACTCCTTGCAATACCATATAACGATCATTTAGTCATCAGGCACCATCGTCTCATATATACACATACGTCATATTCATGCTCCAAGTCATATTCATCACTTACTTATTCATAATATCATGCTTATCAACCATATAGTATAACATCATGCTAGTACATATTAATAAATCACATAACCAAGAAGACCCTCACATCACACCAATCAAAATAAAACGCAAACCTCGCTCGCTCGTCTCCCACTCTCAAGCCAAGACCAATCCTCATCTAGACTCACCCACTCGGATACAATCCCCAAAGAAACCCCAACTCATTTTGACACTCCAATCTCACCCCTCATTTCACCAAGCGCTCTCACTAGCAATCCACCTCTAAGAATCCAACCCTATCTATGTCACCCGAGATTCATCTAGGAGCTCATTGGAACCACTAAGCATCGCCTCTTATAGTTCTCAAAACCCACTCGTTCCGTCTTAAGCCAAACCCCTCTCCTGCGACTTACCTCATACTACCCTCAATCATTCCAACCGCTCAACTCTCTTCACCGCTCTCCGACCATTCTCAAGAAGATCCCACCCACAAGTTCAAAGAAGAAGCAATCATGGACATTATTACACAAAAGGATTTCATCATATCAACTAGCATTTAAATCAATAGCATCATTAGTTCATCACTAAGCATTGCAACAAGTATCAAAAGTCTTAAATTACTGTCATGCTCAACAAGTATTGACATCATATATGAACCTAATCGAATCAACTAGCAAGTTTCATCATAATCTTAGCTAATAAGCAGTTCAGATTCTCGGCATTTGCAGTTCATACTTTTATAGGCAAGGAATTTAGATCATGCTTAACAGTCCAGAGCATCTACGCATCACGACATCGGGGCACATTAAAGCTGTAAGGCAATCGAATCATATCATCATAATCAACAGACAATCAAGCAACAGTCATCACCAAGTCATCACATCAACACGCAACTTTCAACATCAAGTCAGTGCAATATCATCATCAACAAGTTCAGAAAGGATTAGCAATTCGAACGGGGGGCACCCTCGCTTGCAAGTCATATCGTACTCAATAATCGCAACCCTCAAAGCAAGCTTGTTCCGTCGACATTGTCGATCCTGAGGCCCGTGGGTTATGGGCCCACGCTTCCGCTGCGCTGCTCTATCGCTATTCGACTTCCCGTCCCCTCTTTTATGCGGTCGCTCATCCAATGTATCACGTATGAGTCTAAGTTAGCGGAGATAGGGGAGTGACAATAGCGGACGACCCAATATTTCTGTCGGAGACAAAAATGGACTAATTCTAAAGGTGACACGACTAGAGACAAGACTCCGACCCGGGAATAGTAACGATGCCTTTATGGAAGTCCATTAGGTTACAATTGCGACAAGTAACATGGGGCATATCAATCACACTAATCCACACTAACATGTACCTGTCTCGGGGGACAACATTCGTATTCATATCAAAGACACAATCAAGTCCTACGCTGATGTATGTGAAATAAGCTAACATTCTAGTATTCCATGGAAGTAGACATGCCTAGCAACTTCAAGCAAGATATGCGGAATCGGTAATGACCCTGCAAGATTCGAAGTCATGTAGGATTTAATGAGGGTGACAGGTATCACGTACATGAACGAATGTACAAGCATGGTACATGCAGTAACAGGGGAGGTCAATTATAGCATGGCGAGATATAACATAACGATCAGGCCAAGCATCATACGAGAACATATAAAGAGCAACATAATAATAACTATCACATCTGACAACAATGATCGCATAATAGGTCAAAAACGGCATGTAATCATACAACGGAACACATTTAGAAAGCATAGATCCTACACAATGCTAGCGATACATGATAAGGCATGGGCATGGTCAAGAGTCATTTGAAAGAGTTCAACATAATGTTCATAAAGCATGAGGCATCATTACAGAGAGTAACAAGGAGGACATCACCAGCGATAGATTATAAAACGAACCATCATAGAGTACATATATGGTACAATAGTTGTCACATCATAGAACAAGTACAACATGTGTCATTCAGCGGGTCATATTGGAAATCATAAGTCTTACATGATACTAATAGCACATATCGAACAGGAGTACAACTAAAGTGATTCAACTAGATTCATTCCAATATTCATGCGTCATGCATATGCAAAATCATGATATAACGTGGTGTGTGACCATGCGAGGTGGCAAATCATACATTCATGGAAGCACGAGAGGATATCATAGAGTAATAGAAGAACACTACCGGACGATAACATGTACGCGTGCTAGGATCAATCATCACAGTAAGCAAGTCGATCTTCGTATCCAACATTAATCTAATCAGGAGGAGTGAAACATGTTTACGATGATAGAAAAGGAAAGAATCACACTATCAGGGACCTAGCTCAAGAGAGAATCAACAATAGCGTAGGCAAGGTAGAGTTCGCACAAGTCACAATCAAGGGTACTGCATGATACTAATGGCTCAGCATGACATATGATACATACATGTAATTAGTTGATTAACATGACAATATGCAAGAATTCAATCAGTACTATTCCAACGATATAGTAACATGAGAGGAATATAACGATGTATAAAGCAAGTCTAAGTAATGGGGCAACATGACTAGCAAACGGGGACATGAGTCCAATTCAATGTATACGGGGAGGAAACAGGTGTTTATCAAGACTCATTCGCACTAACATATCCTCAATTTAGCACAATTAACACATAACCATACAAATTATAGAATAATCAACAATGGTTAATCTGAGGAAGACAAAATAGACGGGCATGCTATAGATTCTTGTCACAATATGAATGATAAGCATCGAGGCATCATCGGCAAGCACGCTAAGGAGCACATCTTATGAGGCATTCATATAAAGAAGAGTCGATCACACTATCATGGACCTAATCCAGGAGAAAACAACAATCATATAGGTTCATATCATGTGGTTCATGCTTCCAATCAATCATACGAGCAATACAATAGGCCAAGTAGACATGCTATGACAACATATAACCATGATAGAAAGTAAGGCATAACACGAGGCTAAGCAATGCAACTAACCACAACCCGAGCTTAAACAATATAATCATGACGGAAGGCAAGGCATAACATGAGGCTAAGGAATGCAACCACCCACAGGTGTAATAATCATGAGCAACATTTTACTAAGAAGCATTCGCAAGGTACATGCAGGATGTTACAAAATCATGTCATGCAATTTAGAGAGAGTCACCATTACAACCGGACAGAGATCCCTAAGGGCAACCATTGACTTTTCCCAACCGACTCATCACCCCTCTTTCCCGTGGGACTCCGGTACGACTCTTTATAGTAAGGAGACACTGGTTGATCGTCATAAGGATTGAGAAGGACAGCCTCAGAAACACCTTACTCTCGACTCAAAATGACATTAAGAACTACCTTCCAATACTCACTCAGACAACCTTCATATTCGTACATGATTTTCCGACACAATGTGTTTACCAACCTGATTTCCCGTGGAAGGGACCGATATTCAAGAGAGAGACTCGATAAGACCATCAAGGGTTAACATAGTGGAAGGGGTTATTCCACCCAAGCTGGGCTTAACCATAGGAAAATAAGGGTACTCTCGCTATCTCGTTCACAGATCATTCAATATTCATCAAATAGTTAGGACATTCCGATCAATCTTTAGCATATCAAGCACTCAACATAGAATCAGTCAATGCCACATATAACGACCTCCTTGGAGTCTTCCCGACCCATCTGTAAAGAACAAGATAATATTTCGCCTACCCATTCCCAACTACATCCATAGGGATGGTCTAGCGCCTTTTTCTACCCTCTCGATCCCTTATTAGTTGGTTCTCCTCTTTTATCATAAACCAAGTTCACATCTAGTCCAATTGAGTTAGGCATATTAAGTTCATTTTGCCCTTTTAAAACACTTTCAAATCTTTTGAAATTCATGGGCAATTTTCCAAAACATACACCCGACCCTTGTGTACCCAAATTGCACAACCTGGCTCTGATACCAACTTTGTAACGGCCCGGATATAAATATCCGAGATACGTTTCGAAGGTCGGATACCTTCGTTCGGATGTTGCAATTCAGGTACGGGTCGAGCTTTCAAACCTCTAATCAGTCGAAGTCTCAGAAATTCAACTTAAACGAAAGTAAAGCGGAAGTACGGTTTAGATACGAAAGCCACGGCAGAGCCGGGTCAAAACCAAAACATAAATTCTAAAGTCATATAGCCAAATTAGCGGGGTTAGACAGATTTCTTTGCAATCGCCCGGGGGACTTTCCCACGCCATAGAGACAAGGAGCAATCATACCTAAAAACAAGTGGTGCGAGCGGGATCAGACCGATGCCTTAACACACCCTGTCCCGCAAGCGAACATACACAAACGCTAATAATAAAGATGATGCAGATGCGGAAATTAAATCACACTAACATGATCCTAATTTACAATATGCGAAAAAAACTGTAAAGGCGCCCAAAGAATGCCAAGTGGCATATCCCTCTCCTACCTCTGCACCCCTTCCCGTTAGTGCAGAGACTGGCTAGTTCGGTGCTATAGCATAGCAATATCCTCGTGGTGGTGCACTCACCACGGCATCATCATATCATATCATATAATCTCATCTCTTGCCCGATGGTACTGGGCTATCATATCATGCTCATATCGACTCGATAGACTCAGGGCACCCGATGGGGCTGGGCTACCCTATGACCCTAACAGAGACTCTAGGACTATCACAGATAACGGCCGTTCTGTTACATACGCATAAAGAAATAGAATGCTCAATCACAAGTGCAATCCTAGCATGATACTACAGGGCATGCTTTAATGCTTATGCAACACCTAGTATGTCATATATTCACAAGCAGGTAATCTCTTTCGAATCTGAGTAAGCCCATAAAGGAACTTACCTGAATAAGCCGAACAACAGAGAACAAGGCAGAAGCAGAATCCAAGTAATGAGTCACCAATAGCAAGCAATGTCCAACATATCACAATCACCTAATAACATACAAATGCATAAGTCTATCTACTTCACACAAGGCGCCCCTAACTATCATCCATACTTCTCATATCTCGCTTCAGATTATTCCATCTTATCTCATCATAATCCAAATATCATTCCATGTTCCTCTCATTTCATCATCTCATTTTCAAAACAATCTCTCAAGGAACTCAAATTAGAGAATCAAACAATACTTTTAAAATCGCTTATCCAAATCCCGACATTAAACATTTTAACCTTAAAGTCAATTTCCCAAAATCATGTTATACAATAATTCCGGCATTTACCTCTTTAAAATCCTCATCTTAAAATCGCCTTAAAAATCTTTAAATAATAACAGTTCTCAAATATTACTTTATCATTTCCAAAATATTTATTAAAGCACCACATAATATCATAATAGTATGCCCTTAATCTCAAAATAATATTTATATTTTAAATCTCAATTAATACTATTTTGAAAACAAATAAACAATACATAACGATTAAATTCCAGGATTTATAATTTATAACCAAATCCCAAAATAATAATAATATCCCAATAATTCAACACTTACTATCCATATAATCTCAAAACAATAACCATAAATATATTTATAACCCAATATCAAATAATTTTGCTTTTAAAACCATCTATTATATTTTAATATTTCAGAATATAAATATATATATACATATATATTTTCCCAAAATCCGAATAACAATTAATATCACACATAAATATATATATATATATATATATATATATATATATATAAAACATATACCAATGAAAATTAAAAACACAACAACACCTATATATATAACCCATATAATAAGCCAATTCATAAATAAAATCCAGCCCAACCCGTTATCAAACCCAGCCCACAACCCGTTTCTCTCAGCCCTTACCCGAGCCCAAACCCACATGCCTATCTGGATCCCCACCTCAAGCTCTCAGATTGTAAGTGAACCGGCCCACTCTTTTTTTTGCTTTAAAAACTGAACCGAACCAAGGAAAGAAAAGCATAACCGGACCCTTGGACCCGTCTCCCCCAAAACTCACTGTTCATCACCCCTAACCCACGCCCAACTCTCTGCTCTCGTTCAAATCGGAAAAAGGGAAGGAGGGGAGGGAGGCTCCCACCGTCAACTCTCAAGCTCACCCTCACCTCGATCCATCCCAGCCCAGAAACGGAGGAAAACTGAAGCCAAAGAGAGGAGAGGAAGAGGGAAGCTCACCGAAGGAATGGGGTTCGAAGTTCGTCGGAGACTCGCCGGGCTACGATTGGCCTCGTCGGTGTCGGAATCTCTGCTGTCTCGGCCTGGGATGAAGGTGGGGAGGTTAAAGGTGAGATTTTATTGAGTTTGCAAGCAAAATGAGGTGAAGGAAGTCTCACCATTCGGATTCGAGAAAACAGAGGAAATGGGGTCGAAGGGGGTGGCTCCGGGCTCTTCCTGGGCTGCTCAGGTGTACCTCGAACGTCGGAGGAGGCGTCGAAGCTCGTGGTATTGCTGCTGATCGGATGCGAATGGAGAGAAATATGGAAGCTGCTCGGTTTTGCTTCACGGAAAACAGGGGGTGCTCGACTTCGGCTTCGATGGAGATGAACGAAGACGATGATGAGGTGGCTGGAGCTGTGGTGGTGGTGGGTGAGACGTGGTGGCTCGGTGGTGGAGAGGTGGCTCCCTAGAGTCGGAACCGAAGTGAAGGAGGGAGAGGCAATGGTGAGGGTCATTTGTGTGGGTTGCAGAATTAGAAAAGAGGGAGAGAGGAGGGATTTTGGGTGTTGGTTTCCTGCAGAATTCAGAAGAGAGGGAGGGCCATATGGTGTGAGTTCACAAGAGGACAATTGCAAGGCAAAGGTGAGTGGTCCTCAACAGAATTCTGAACGAGAGAGAGAGAGAGAGAAAGTAAGGAAATGGAGAAATAAAATAGGGAATAAAAGAGGTCCCCACAAGATATTTTGAATGCCCGAAAAATATCTCGGAACCCGCTCGCCCGAACGAATTCCCGACACTCGACAATTCAAATCAAAATTTTAAATCATCTCGGAACTTAAATTAATTTTATTAATACACAGAACTCGAAACCGAAAATTAAATTCCGTCAAAATCCAAAATTTAAATGATGCCGGAAGGAGCTTAAAATTGAACTCGTGCTCGAGGACGACTTTTTCTCCGCTTTTACAATTGAATAAAATAGTAACGTATTTAAATAAAATATTCATAATATAATATATAATATATACCCGGCCTTTACAAAACAGATCCAAACCAGGCCAAATCGAACCGAACCAAAATCCCGAAAAAAAAAAAAGAAAACCGAACCGAAACAAATAGATTTGGTTTGGTTTTTAACCGCTTTGACTTCGGTTAGGTTCGGTTTTGAACCCATGTAAACCGATTTTATTTGAGCAATTTGATTTTAAGGTGAGCTAACCTAACAAGCGCACAATTGCTCATAGCACATGAGCACAGTGATGTCTTCGATGAAATGCTTGCACAAATGCACAAGAGTGCAAAGTTGCAAACATCACAACAATATAGAATGCCCCTCCAATATGAGCTTTGTGTAAAAAAATGTTTTAAAAAATAATGACTGTTCTAATAATTAAGGTGTTTCATATTATAGATTAGAGAATACACTACTATAGTAACTAGACTTGTATTTTGTGTTAAATTAAAATATCAAAAAATATCAAAAAAAATTCGCTTTTCCCCGGTTTAACCAAACCAAACACAAACTGAACTGAAAACCGA
Organism: Persicaria maculosa; assembly: GCA_963922045.1. NCBI lineage: Eukaryota > Viridiplantae > Streptophyta > Magnoliopsida > Caryophyllales > Polygonaceae > Persicaria > Persicaria maculosa. The sequence continues at coordinate 43,867,888 of OY998267.1, forward strand.
AATTAAAAATTTCCTGAACCGAAAAACCTCGATTCGATTTGATTCCGGTTTGATCGGTTCGGTTCGACTAAAAAATTTGGTTTGAACCGAATTCTGAACATGCCTAATCAAACTCACATTAAGGGAGACTTCGTGTTTTGAAGTGAGGGATAACTACTTTATTTTAATACGGAGTATAAAAGATGGCTCGTAATCAAGTGAGATTGAGACATAAGCACGTTTTCATGTTTTATCACTCAAGAATATAATCATGTTATAAACCATTATTTAACAGGTTAACAAAATTTATGCTACAAGTTTATATAGTTTTCAAACAAGAACTTGAATTTCTAATACGCAAATATGTATTGTCTAGGATGTTGAAAATTTTGATTGAACATCTATTCAACTAGTGTTATGAACTTCAGCGTCGAACATAAAGATCTTGATCGACTGCCAATAGTTGAACCGAGAGATATCATAGCAAGTAACAAAACCCAAAGTCAAATAGCCAGAAATAGAGCAGTTTTTAACAGTTCCAGCTTGTAATCTTAAGTAAAGTTGGTAAACAATAACAAAACATGAACGAAGAAAGTTTAAACATCAGACATCTAGATATGGGAATACAGGAATCTCTTCATCTCCCCTCTCTTAACATTTGACCTCCTTCAAGCCATGGGCAAGGTACAAAAACGTAGGATCAGTCGCACCCTCCTTGTAGTACGCAAAGACCAAGCCTGCATCGTCACCCATGCTCTCCCCAACAAAGCTGCACACAGCGCACAACAATGAGCTTTCGCAATAACTTAAAAGTTTAGTGTTACAAAGCATCTAACATTAGTGTCACGACAAAAAAAACACTTACAATTGAAGGTCATTGATTTTGGACAGCAGAAACTTGGTAGCTGACTGAATGTTATCCATGAATTTCTTTTTGCTCTCTTCGTCCAGTTTGGGCTCCAACAACTTTATGTATTTCTTCATGTACGCAACAAATTGCTTCTTGTCAAAAGGGGGTTGTTCCGGAAATTTTCACAAAACGTGAGTCAAATTCATATATGCCTCGTTGCATTCTTGGAAAAAGCCTAGATGAATAACATACCTGGAGCCTGAAGGTATCAACAATATCGACAACTTTGACAGCTTGGTCATCAACACCTTCATCTTCACCGTCGCCCTCAGCAGAAGGGTTAGCACCAATGTCTACTTCAACGGATCCAGTAACAACCCACTGAAAGAATGACAGATTAGTAAAAGATCAATATGACAGTTGAAGAAAACAGGCAAACAATGCATCTCGAAACTTCCAATCACATAGCCAAGGATTATCAATTAAAAAAAGCACAACAGGAATTTCCATTGAATGAAACAATTGAATATCTAAAAATCTAACCTTTCCATCAACTTCCCACAGAACTCCGTTCTCCAACTCCCTATATGGAAAGGAATCTGAGAGGAGCTCATCGCCTGAAAAAGACAGTATCAGCACAAATACATCCAACAACATAACCGAAATAGGGAAGCAGAACAAGAATCATTATCAGCCACACTCAAAGCTCGATCAAGAATAGAACCATATGAACCAATTAACTAGGCTGGATATCAAAGAGAAAAATATTCATAAAAATATGTCAAGACTCAATGGATCAGGTGATCAGACATTTGAAGCAGTAAAAACCCTATTTTTACTTGAAACTAGATTGATGATTGGATGGAAGGAAATTGGATCAAGACATGCAGCAATTAACAAGTGCGAACTAATTAACACATAGAACAAACTGATTTTGTGATTCATGAGAAATCGAGACAAATCGAGAACCAGAAGCGACAAATATATACAAGTACAATTTAACTTGCTAGAAAAACAGCACGAGCAAAATCTGGAACTTCAGGATAACAATTGAAACCCTAAATTAGCTAATCGACATCAGATCCCAAAAACAGGAACCAAATCATCAGGACGAATTAAGCAATCAAAAAACCTTTCAGACTATATAATATGATTATAAGTAACAACTGCTTGCCAGAAAATATTAATTAAAAATTTGATATACCGGTGAGGATATCTTGGTAGACCAACATGATTGTGTTGTGGATGGTCCTCGGAAACGCTCTCCGACAATGGAATCAAGGAAACTGGAACGTGCGGACAAGCGACGGGGGAGAGTGCGAGAGAGAGTTTGGGAAAGTAGGAGATCGATTATGTATATATGGTCTATGGCAACAAGTATATAGATACGGTCTTTCTATCCTATGCCCCAAGGGCATAGGATAAGAACCTTAATCGGGAAAGATTCCCTACCAAAAAAAGAAGCGACCCTAGGAAAGCAATATTACAAAAAGCTAAAATGATTTAAAATTAGGGAATCTTTCCCGATTGAGGTTGTTATCCTATGTCCTTGGGGCATAGCATAGAAAATCCGATATAGATATACTTTATTTTTAGAGAGAATTGAGGTAACTAACCACAAAGTTGGAAAGTTTGCAAAACTAACCCTAACCCTTGAAATTTTGCAAAACTAACTCGGATTGGCAAAAAATTGCAAAAATAACCGGTTGCCTCCACCGGTTTTAGGAGGTAAATGGGGTAAAAAAAAAGGAAAAGCAAGTTATTTGTTTAAAAAAAAGAAAAGAAAAAACAAGTATAAAAGGGAAGCTTATGAGAGATCCCATCAAAAACCCTAGAAACCAAATTTGCCTCCTCTCTCTCCTCCAAGCTCCCTCCATCATTCTTCATATCTGCCTCCTCTCTCCTCTAAGAAGATCGCCCACGTTGAGCAACTTCGTTATTTCCGCTCCCAGCGAGCCGAGCAAGAAGATCGACATGTATTCCCCGGAGTTCTACGTTGGCGCCTACTTGGTTTTCAATTGTTTCGGTGGAAATACAGACACGTTAAATCCTTGAAGTGACACGGCTATACAAACAGGTGACATGGTTCATTTCGAAAATAAATTGCATGTGAAACTCTAAACTATGACACTGTAATTCCTTCCGGTGACACGACCATTCAAACAGGTGACAGGGGTGATTTCCTTAACAAATTGGCAGACACTCAGAAATGTGAAACTTCAAAATCAAACAAGTGACACGGTAAATCCTTCAAGGGATAAGACCATACAAAAAGGTGACATGCATAATTCAAATTGTTGACATATACGATTTACAAAATAAGTGATTATATTGTTATATTATTAATTGAATGTGAAACTTTGAACTTTGACATGGTAATTCCTTCATGTGACACGGCCATACAAACAGGTGACAGGGGTGATTTCCTTAACAAATTGGCAGACACTCAGAAATGTGAAACTTCAAAATCAAACAAGTGACACGGTAAATCCTTCAAGTGACACGCCATACAAACAAGTGACAAGGGTGATTTCCTTAACAAATTGGCAGACACTCGGAAATGTGAAACTTCAAAATTAAACAAGTGACACGGTAAGTCCTTCAAGAGACACGACCATACAAACAGGTGACATGCATAATTTATATTGTTGACATATACGATTTACAAAATAAGTGATTATATTATTATATTATAAACTATTTAAAGTCTATTAGCTCAAGGTAGAGCAATGTGTTAAATACACATAGATGTAGGTTCGAATCCTACATAGACTATTAACATCGTAACATATGTAACAAGAAAAAAAAACTAGTATTTGAACAAGTGTCAAGAGAATCTAAACGTGTGACAAGAAAAAAGTAGCAGGTGACACGCAAAATCCTTCAAGTGACACGGAATGTTTAAAAATTTAAAACCCTATACAAGTCTTCAGGACTATTATTTATTCTTGGTTTTTTTGGCGGGAAAATTTTTAATTTTGGCGGGAAAATTTTTAGCATGTGACCAGCAACCGGTATTGTAGGTCACCAAATTTATTTGCAAAACTAGCCTACTAAGTCACTTTTGCAAATTTTACCAAAATATGACATTTTTGCAAACTTTCAAAAAAAATGGTCTAGTTATGCAAAATCGCCTTATTTTTATTATTACTCCGTATTATTTATGTAATAAAAGAATATTAGATAGAATTACTTTTTTTTTTAGAACAAATAGAATTACTAATTTGTTGCTTATGGTTGGAAAAATATATGGATAGAATTGTTATGGTAGTAGATAAAATTATTACAGTAGAAGATATAAAAGGTGAACTTGATGTAAAATACTGATAAATTTAAAATATTTTAATAAAAGGTGAACTTTTTTGATGTAGAAGATAAGAGGATAACATATTAACATGTTGATAGTAGCTTGTATTATAAAATTAAAACATGTTTTAATAAATTGAAAACAGTACATGGTAGCTTCTTAAAACTAATATAAATTTTTTTTATAGTTAGAAAAGCTAATTAGTACCGAGTATGTTTTTTTATTTGTCGAATTAGTATGTTAATTTTTTTAAATCGAAATTAGTATGTTACTTGAAAAAATGATTATAGATAGCAATTTAGATGGATTTAGAATTATTTTTCATGAGGGAAATCGATAATTCGTTATATTGAATCAAGTTATGTACAATTAATCTAAAAATTAAATTGATTGTAAAAAAACATTGACATATAAGTCAGGTATATTATTCACTATACAAACTTGACTACAATAATATGTATAAAATAAAAATATGATAGCTCCACATCAACGAATTATTATAAACCAATTGTCTTAATATTCAACAATCCACAATACAGGGTAGATGGCTTGTACTTTATTTTTGCACTAGTTTTATTACTCGTCCGTTGTGCGATTTTTTAATAAATTTTTTTATATAAAATATCATTGAATTAATATAAATTACTACTATAAATATATCCAATTGAGAAATAATATCAAATTTTCTAAAAATAACTTGGGTTTACGATTTAATTATATGATTTCTAAAAAAACTTGGGTTTACGATTTAATCATATGATTAAGAAGATGCTACCAATTTATACCTTACAATATAAATTTCTTAGAAAAATATTATATCAAAAGTTGAAATTAAATTCATCAAAGAAGGTAGAAGGATATCAAGTATCGATATTAGATAGGAATAATATATATTTTTCTCAAAAAATAGATAGGAATATATAAATCTCACGTACTATTTATTTAAACTATTTAATATATAATTTATCTAATTAACATATAAGGTGAGTAGTAAATAGATTATTTGATCTAAAAAGATAAGTTTTTTACCCAACTATATTGAGTTATTAATTGATGTGGCCCAAAAATTTAATATCATTTTAATCCAGAAAATGACACGTAAGCAAAAAGAATCCCGTTTTAATCCAGAAAATTCCATGGACGCGAGATCGCACCAGAGGCCGTTTCAGGCCTTTGCTTTAGTATTTTATAGTTTTATTAATCGCCCGTTGTGCGATTTTTTAATAAATTTTATTACATAAAAATTTTTATTATACAAATATATTCAAATTACTCCAACCGACATACAATTTAAAGTTTCTAAACAATCGGCCTATTAGGATTTGGATTGTTATTATTATAATTTTTTGGTCCAATATATATTATTATATTTCATTCGTTAGATTTTTTTGGTCCAATATATATTATTATATTTGATTAGTTAAATTGGATATGTTTTCAACAATAAATTTATTACGTGTATAATATATATTCTACTTTTTTAGATCAAATTGAATATATTTTTATAAATATTTAACCTTAAATCTTAATTATTCATCTCCATCACGTAAATATTCATCAAAATATTGAAGGATGATCGACCGTGTGTTCCCTTCGGTTCTAGCTTGAACTGAAATGCCCTATTCGCATGCCATATTGGCACACCTTCTTTATAAATAAAGGTGAAAGAAAAATCTATTTATCTCAATTAGATATACAGTATGGTTAACATTATAGATAAATATAACCTAAATTGAATAATTATATATGGTTTAATATAATAGAATATAGCTAAAACGATAAGTTTTCTACCTAATTAAGATATAAGGTTGAATATTTATAAAAGACCTAAAGATATAAGGTTATATTGGGTAGATTATTTGATCTAAAAAGATAAGTTTTTTACCTAACTATATTGACTTATTAATTAATGTGGCCCAAAAATATAATATCACTTTAATCCAGAAAATGACACGTAAGCAAAAATAATCCCGATTTAATCCAGAAAATTCCATGGATGCGAGATCGCACCAGAGGCTGTTTCAGGCCTCTGCTTTAGTATTTTATATAGATATAGATTTTTCTTTCCGTCATTTGTTTCTTGTTATTTCTTTTCAGTCATATGCTTTTGTTATTTGATTCAGGTTGTATATGATGGTTAGTCCATCTCCTGGCTTGTCTGGACTCTCGGTTTCTCTAAGCTTGTCAAGAGAATCGATTTCTTTCCTTATATAAAAAAATCCAAAATTGTAAATTATTACAAATCTAATGAAAAATATTCGAGGCAGATTATCCACATGCATATCCTAGGATTTTTGTCTCCAATATAAACTTAATAAACTTAATATTTTGATCACTCGTGAAAATTTTCAATTTTTTAAGAAAAGAAAGATGTTTAGCACTAAAATTGGACATGGAAAATACTTATTACGAGGTCAAATAAGATGTTACTCTATCAATTCTATATATAAAAAAATAGATTTCGTATGAAATTCGTTGGAGTGAATTAAATAATATATTGAAATAGTGTTATTCTAGGTCTTAGAAATAATGGGTCTAACAAAGTGTTCCTTATGAAAAAAAAAGTGTAGAATAAGGAGATCCTCTATCTTAATACATTTTTATCCCATGAGCAAACATTCTAGAAAAGAAACTTTAAGACAAGTAACGAATCAAGTTAATGGGTCGTATTCCCATGAGTAACACAAGGATTAAAAAAGTAATAGGCCGACAAGTAAAGGAAAAAACTATACCCACCACATCTGGTTGTGATGGGTATATGATAATGTATGATTTGTATAGGTATTTTGAGTCATTTTTAAGTCATTTAGGTTGCATTTAGATAGATTTTTAGCATAATGTACATTGATTGTTTTTAAAGTTACAAAGTTCGAAATCTACGCGTTTTATGTCTATTTATGCAGATTCTCGAAAGTCAAGATAAAGGAGAAGAAGAAAGCTACATTACGGAACCTTAGAAGCTTAGAGAAGAGTCAAAGCATAAGATAAAAGAAGAAGCCGTCAAGACAAGACGAGAAGAAAGAAGAAATATAAAGACTGTAGAGGCAGTGCCCGCAGGTAAGGCACCGACGCCCACCGACTTATAGCGGGCGCTGAAGACACAGCGGCACTCGCTGGATTGGCGCCCGCTGCTACCTTGTCGCCGCCCACCGATCGTAGACTGGAAGATTTCCTCTTGACCGAATCTAGCGCATTGGGCTTTGCTTCTACCTTAAAATTGCGGACTTCTAGGGTTTCCTATGCTTATAAATACATCTGTGCTCGGCCCCATTCAACACATCATTCACACACAAACACACATCTCACACCACTTCTCTCTCTTTTCCTTTTTTCGCTATTTTCGATAAGTCATGCTCGGCTAAATCTTATATAGTTTTGCTTATATTTTATGCATTGGTTAAGGACATGTGAGGGTTGTTTGAATATTACTTTATAGTTTATATTTGGTTTATGCATATTTGTTATTTATTACTCTTGTTATTTACATGTTTATGTTGTTTATTCGTCTTAATTGGCCACTAAGATAAGTAAACAACGTGCGCTAAGTGATTATAGCTAAATTCTCTATTGAGGGCTTTAATCCGTTATAGTAGCAATCATATCTTGATGAAAAGGTTGGAATTTATGCATATGAAAGAGAAATAACAGGTAGTTTAATGTTATTTTTAGCGGATGTGATAATTGGGTTGACAACCAGGTGACACATCGAATATGCATGAATTATATGAATTATATGCTTATATATGATTAGGGACTTATTGCTTCTCGAATCTCATGCAAGAGTTTAGGAAGTTGATAGTGATCGAATAAGGAAGCTATACAACTCTGTGCACAAACCGACATTAAGATAGCCAAGCATAACCAAACAACCTGGTGATCATGGAATTACCAATATTGCGAATATAAGTAGAACTATATCCTCATCACATTATATCTTTGTTTCAATCATTACTTCGTTTACTTTCTTATTACTATTGCTTTTGTTATGAACTTCTTGCTTACTTACTACGTCTAACCAAAGTCGCACACACTCTCTGTGGGATCGAATTGTACTTGCTGCTAATACTCGCTATTAGTTGAAAGTATAGATTTACTATTTGGGGTGTTAGAACTCACAACATTCTAACACGCACCTAATTCTTGGTGCCGTTGCCGGGGAATGCCAAGTTTTTTTACTAAACGCAATTCGTAAGTTTTATTGTAGCCATCTTGTATGGTTCACACCCGTACTTCTGCTAATCTTTCTCTAGTGCCTTGTGATTTAGAAATCGAACGAAGTATTTCCAGGTTACGAAGTCAAAACTCAAGAAAAATGGCCGATGATGAGGATCAACAAAAAAGAACGCTGAGAGATCTCAAGGAGCCTACTCTTACATCACCACTAATAACCATTAAGCTCCCAGATCTCCCAACGAGCTCAAAATTTGAATTCAAATGAGGATGGGCCTACTCTTGTTTTCATGGAAGTAACGAAGAAGATCCAAACAAGCATCTAGCGGAATTTACAGTAGTCTGCGATCGTGTTAGACCGATGGAATCACTGACGACCAGATGATGCTCAGAGTGTTCTCGTTCATTCTCAAGGACGCTGCAAATAAATGGCTCTACTATCTACCAACGAAAAGTATCAAGTCTTGGATAGAATTAAAGAAAGCATTTCTAAACAAGTATTTTACAGCTACTCGACGCAACAAAGTCAAGAAAGAGATATCTAGCATGGAGCAGTCTCCTACAGAATCATTATATGAGTATGTTGAGCGATTCAACAAGCTAAAAGCTAGATGTCTGGATAAAGGGATCGTGGAGAATTATCTCGTCCGCATAAGGGGATCGTGGAGAATGATCGCATAAGGGGATCGTGGAGAATGATCTCATTAGTGGTTTAATATTGTGGGGTGGTATTTAGTGGTTTAGTATTTTATGGATGTTAGGGTTTGGTTGTTTACCGTCGACTTAATGTCGCTACATTCCCACATCGGCAAGTAACATAGGATGTTGTGCCAAACGCTACGCTTGTCCTGGTGTGGACTGGGATTTGGGTGCATTTTGTCTCCGGTTAAGCGACTTCCCTAGCATCTATGTGGTCGGATTTATGTGGGTACATCCTTGTAGTAGGACTTTTGCGGGTTGTATCACCTTTTTACGTAAGACCCTTGGTATGGTCTTATTTCTTGTTACTCCTTGGCTTTTTGCCACCCATCTATATATTTACCTTTTCAAGGGATTGTTGGATACAGAGCGAGGAGTAATCAACGCAACAAGCGAAGGAGATGTTCTGGATAAGACTCCAGCTAAGGCGATGAAAATTTTTGAAGATCTTGCTAATGCCTCAAAACAATATGGAAGAACGCATAGAGTTCGAGGAATACATCATGTCTAGAATGCAAGCTCCAGTCCTATCCAGTAAGATGAGATCAGTAGACTGACAGAACTGGTGAAAAGCTTAGCAACTCATGTTACCCAACTACCGGTCAAATCCTACGGAGTATGCGAAGATCCGTCGCATCCGAACGATCTTTGTCCTCATGTCCAAGAAGGAGTGATGGAAGTCAATGTAGTTGGAGACTATGGTCCTCGACAATATGATAACAACTCCTTCAACCCGAATTTTAATTCTAATTTTTTTTATCAAGAGTTCAGATTAGGCCAAATGCTCAAGCTTTATACCAAGGAAGGAAATCATTTCGAAGCTCGACCTCGAAATCCTATGCCAACTACTCAACCCTAACAAGACGAAAACCTCCGACTCATTCTGGATAAGTTCACAGCTACAAAAAAGGTCATAGGTCATATGGCGCAGGATATCGGAGAACTAAAGGCACGTGCTACAGGGAAACTACCATCACAAGTGGTAGTAAATCCAAAAGAGAAGGTTGCGAAAGAGACCCAGTGAGGGTCACAACGTCGAGCCAATGACGTTTAACCAAAGGCGCTTCTCGGGAGGCAACCCAAGCTAGTTAAGTTTTCTTTTTATCATTCAATCCTCACTTTGCATTTCATCTTATTTCAAAATTTTAAATTATACACTAATAAAACTCTAGTTTTCTGGAAGAGAAGTGTGTGTTTTGATGTTAATTTTTTCAGATTATGGCTAAATAAAAGAAGAATGAAAGAAAAAATGAAGAAAAACGAGAACTGAAGGATCGGCGCCGCCGCAAACCAAGCTGCGTCTGCCGACGCTTATTCAGGGATCGGTGCCCGCCGCTACTCATGCTGCACCCGCCGATGAGTCCAAAAATGCATATTCGATAGGATTTTCTTTAAAAATCTTATCTAAACTCGGATTAATCTCTGAGATTTGGATGAGGAAATTCAAATTCTATCTTTTTACCTTCGAATTATCTGATTTCTTTATGAATTACTCATGATTATATCTCGAATTCTATCTTTTCTTTCAAATTCTATCTTGTAATCTCCTATATATACAACTCATCCCACTTTAATCCGCCATAATCTAAATTCTCTTGAGTTTTCAAAGCATACAACAGATTCAAATGAAAGCAAAGGTCTGGTTTTGATAAAGGAATTGAAGTTTTCTTCGTCGTAATTCGACGAAAACCCAAAGAACAGTCGTACCCAAACCATCGGTGCTCACCGGTCCTGCTGCTGGTTGTTTCTTTTGAGTTTTCACTCGAAGTTTGGTGAGATCGCTCCTAATTCTTCATTTTTTATTTTTTCAATCATGTCGAATGCTGAGAATATGATTATACCGGATAATTTGGAACCTCATGAACGGACAAGGTGGATTTCTTTGGAAGCTTACACATACTATCCAACCAAGTTCTTTGATATGAATGTTTTACGCCATTTAGGTTTGCTTAAGAATGTGCAGGAACTACTAGGGAGAGGAGGCCTTGACCAATTCCTCTACATGGCTGGGCGTACTTATTCTGCTCTCACTCAGGAATTCTTGGCCACACTGAAGATTTCAGAAGAGCTAGCGCTACAATTTTCACTTCAATGAAAACACTTCAGGATTACACGACAGAACTAAAACAAGCTTTTCGAAATCAGCATGAATCTTCCCTACAAGGGAAGGGACAACATTGAAAGCTCAGATCCGGTTAAGACATGGAAGCTAGCTACTTGAAGAGAAGCGTTTGCAGGACGTAGAAACTGCGACAGCAATATCACTCATCCACCACTACGACTATGCTTAAAGTTTTTGAACAATACATTCTTTGGTCACTCGGATACCGAATTGTTCAAAATTCGAGACTGGAGTCTGCTATATTATTTTGACCCCGGAGGCAATTGTAGTCCCATTCTGATCAGAGTTATTCATAGATAACTGCTTCAAAGTGATGTATAGAGACAAGGACATCACCATCGACTTCAAAGTTATTCATAGATAAATTGTTACGGAGTAAATTCTTAAATTAAACAGAAAATGAATTTTATTAAAAATAAAATAACATAAAATTGAATTTAATATATCTAATCAAAATAACGAAATTAGTGTACCACGGTGATTTGTATAGTAGGATTCCAAACTCTTTCCTAAACAGACCTAATGGATAAGCAAAAGCCAAGGTTGCAACCTTTTAAATTTGAACTAGCCTGGACAGCAAGACAAGATTTCGAAACTCTTGTTAAAAATGCTTGGCGGATCGACACTCCAGGATCTCACTTATATAAACTAACTAAGAAGTTAATGGAAGTCAAACAAAAGAGTAAAATCTGGAGTAAATTCACCTTCGGCAACATTTACAGGCAAATATCAAAAGTCGAAACAGAATTACAGGACCTACAAACACAAATCTGTATTAGTTATGACCAAAACAGGGATGACAAAATCAAACGGCTTGCTGCCAAACATGCATCCCTACTAAGCTAACAAGCAACCTACTGGGGGCAAAGAGCGAAGAGGAATCACATTAAATCAATCGACGCAAACAACAAATACTTTCATAGAATAGCAACAGGCAGAATGAATAGAAACATAATCAAGTCTCTGCATACAATTGCAGGACTCACTGTAACAACGGATGAAGAAATTAGAGAAACAATCAGGCAGGATTTCATCAAAAGATACCAACAGAATCAGCGACAGCAAATAACAACCAATCTAATAAGCAATATCAATAACGAAATCACGGAAGAGGATAATGAATGGCTTACAAAACAAATATCGAATGCAGAAATAAAATCGCAGTGTTCAGTCTAGCAAATGACAAATCACCTGGCCCGGACGGTTTCCCGGCTGGCTTCTTCAAAAAATATTGGCACATTGTAGGCCCTTCCGTCATTAAAGCAGTTAAGAGTTTTTTTCTTAACGGCAGAATTTTGAAACAAATAAACCATACCTTCATAGCTTTAATACCAAAATGTGACAACCCAACAACAACATCACAATACAGACCGATAAGTCTATGCTCTACAACATATAAGATAATATCTAAAGTAATGGCAACAAGGCCGAAGAAAATACTACCCAAAATAGTCAACCCACTTCAAAGTGCCTTCATCTCAGGAAGGGCTATACAGGATAACATATTAATTGCCAATGAAATATTTCACTCCTTCAACAAAAAAAGGGGAAAATCCGGATAGGTGGCTGTTAAACTTGACATGGAGAAGGCCTTTGATCTTGTGGACTGGGAATTCTTATTTTCTATCATGAATAGATTTGGTTCCTCGGAATAATTTATAGGGTGGCTAAAAGAATGTATAACCACAGTCTCTTATTCAGTCTTGCTAAACAACGAACCAACGGAACTCTTCAGGCCTCAACGAGGGCTGCGACAAGGCGATCCATTATCTCCATACCTGTTTCTTATATTGTCAGAAGTACTAGCCCGGGGACTAATTCGTGAATCTAGGGAAAACCACAGTCACCTAGGAATTACCCTAACACGAAACGGCACAAAAATACCATTCCAAGCTTTTGCAGATGACATAGTCATCTTTGCATCAGCTACAAAAACTTGCTGTGACCAAATTAACAAAGTGCTCCGGGAATTTTGCGCACAATCGGGACTAAAAGTCAACATACACAAGTCCCAATTTCAAACAACAGCCAACATCACAGCAAGTCAAAAAACATTAATTCAAAACAAACTGCAAATCAATCACACAAGCAACTTAGGACCTTACTTAGGATGCCCGATCATCTACGGGAAAGTAACAAAGGACACTTTTGTAGAGATAATAAACACAACCAAATCAAAACTTACCAAATGGAAGTCAAACTGCCTATCACAGGATGGAAGATGCACGTTAATCAGGTCCACACTATCGGTCAAACCTTTACATCTTATGCAATGCTTTCAGCTACCAAGGTATATTCACACGGAATTGGATAGGATAAACAGGAACTTCCTTTGGAATAAAGGTCAGAATCACAAGTCGTTGATCAGCTAGTTTGAGGTTTGTAAATACAAATCCCACGGGGGACTAGGACTTCGAAACTCGGAAGATATGAATACAACATTACAGTTAAAATTATTATGGAAAATCCTAGCTCAACCAACAAACCTATGGGTCACATTAATCACGGAAAAGTACCTGAAAAATAATCACATATTGCAATACCAAAAAAAGGGAGATGCGTCGTGGCAATGGAACCAACTAACTAAACTACTTCCACTTTTCAAAAAAGGGACTCGCTAGTCCATCGAAAATGGAAAACATATTAAGTTCTGGACATATCTCTGGATTGGAAACTCTCCCCTTATCAATTACATCAGTGACACATTTCCAATTGATATAAACATTGCAGTTGCAGATTTCATAACACCAGCGAAAAATTGGAACTCAGAAAAATTGGTTTCTACTTTTTAAAACACACTGCCATGGGATATCCTGGATCTAATAATAGCTTCTCCGATTCCCAAAAATATACACATAGACAGAATATACTAGAAATGGAGTAGAAACGGATGGTTTAGTACTTGCTCTGCCATAGAAATGCTAAACATCTCGAAAATGCACCAAAAATCTGATATGGCATGAATTTGGAACCTAGACATCCCACCCAAGATCAAAACACTACTATGGAAAATATCCAAAAACGGGATACCCACAGCAGCAAAACTGGCAGCAAGGGGCTTCGGTATTCCTACAACATTCCCTCACTGTACTCCAGCTACGAAGATTTGATACATCTCTTATGGGACTGCCCTGTTACTCGCGGAACGATAGCAAATCTAGACCCACGCATATTAATAACACTCAATAACTGTTTCGCACAAGGATCCGAGCTAAATAGTATCATCAGGGAAATCAAGGACAAAATAGGCACCAAAAAATTTGCAGAACTCAGTTTCGCTTGGTGGGGCATTTGGTACTCCCGTAACAAATCGGCTTTTGAAAACGTCAGATATGATACACAAAAAATACTCTCTTTTGTCAAAAGCCAGATACATTTATGGAACATCTCTAAGAATAACACCGACATCATGGATCCCCAGCAACCACCCCAAAACACAAGGGATTCTCAAGTTGTATCCTCAAGAGCCATGAGGAAGGCCAGATGGCGACCACCTGAGTCAGGCACTCACAAACTAAATTTTGATGGATCCTTCTCTACCTCTCTAGGGAGTTGGTACGGGTATATCATCAGAGACCATACAGGTAAACCAATATTATGTGGGTCTGGCCCTTCCTCCATATCTTCAGTCGCTGGTGCGGAGGGTATGGGACTCTGGAATGGAATAAACACAGCACGACGATTGCAGATACAAAGACTCACAATTGAAGGTGATAACCTCGCCATCATAAATAGCCTCAAAGGCTGTGGTAAGCCCTCGGGAGACTCTGAAATGGTTGTTTCGGACAGCTTAGCCTCCCTAGGTTCCTTCCAATCAATGTTGATTCGTCATGTCTATCGAGAAGCAAACAGAGTTGCTGACCGTTTATCGCATCTCAATCTTGCTTTCTCTGGGCCAGGGACACCTGACGATCCTCTGCTTCGTGATTTCATCCGTCTGGATGCTCTTGGCAAATAAGTTTGTCTTATGGCCAAATTATTTCCGGTTCAAAAAAAAAAACTCTTTCCTAAACAAAAAAGAAAAAGAAAAAGATAGAGGGTATAGATGACGGGAACACCGTTCTTCCGTCTTTCGTGACTATTGGGTTTGATTGGAATCATCGCGTTAACCCCTCCTCCGTCCGTCTACTGCTTGTCACCACCGCCAATCTCCCTTAAAGGTCAGCCAAAATTACTGCTTCGTTTTCCAATTTTGTTGCTTGATTTCATCTTGTTTCCTGAGATTTCCAACCTTAGGGTTTATATTATTCCCATGAAATCGATCGCATCCTTGTTTTCTTATGGTTGTATTTGGTCATTTTACTAATTAGGTGAAACCGATCTGTAACTGAAGCCCTAAATTTTCGTTTATTTTCGGTTGGATTAGCGAATCTCGATCTGATTCTGGGATCTTGTATCGGCTATTGATTTTGATGATAATCGTACCCCACGCTTGAGCTTTTGATCCGGATTTGAGCAAGTCCCGATTTCGGATCTGAGCTTTGGAGTTTATTATTAGGCTTCGATTGGTTAAACCTTCTTTGAATCCCATGGATAGCAACAAGGATGAGGCGTTTAAATGCATCGAGATTGCGAAGGAGGCGGTCGCTTCCGGCAATAAGCAGCGAGCGTTGAAATTCATACGGATTGCTCAGAGACTTAATAGCAATCTCTCTGTTGACGAACTTCTTGAGGCTTGTGAGAAGATAGGTTCAGCTGCTCCTAGTCCATCTGAGAATGGAGATTGCAGTAATCGGGGCAAGGGCGGGCCTGCAGCGAGCAGAGACGGGGGGACTGCCAATGGGGAGCAGAACTATACTGAAGAGCATGTTCAGTTAATTAGGCAAGTCAATCGGAACAAGGATTATTATGCTATCCTTGGTGTAGAGAAGTCATGTTCCATGGAAGAAATCAAGAAATCCTATAGAAAGTTGTCACTGAAAGTTCACCCTGATAAGAACAAAGCCCCAGGTGCAGAGGAGGCTTTTAAGAAGGTTTCAAAGGCTTTTAAATGCTTGAGCGAGGAGGACTCAAGGAGGCAGTATGATCAAGTTGGTCTTGTTGATGAATATGAGCATAGCCAACAGCATGTAAGGCGAAGGAGGAGGACTGCAACTAGTGACTTTTATGATGATGATTTTGATCCTGATGAGATATTCAGGGCCTTCTTTGGTCAGTCAAATGTGTTCCAGACCTCCCATGTGTTCAGGACTAGGGGAACGGGCACTCAACAGAGGACTGCCGGAGGAACACCACCTAATTTCATGGTTCTTCTTCAGTTATTACCAATTTTGTTGATTGTGATACTTGCTTATGTGCCCTCTTCGGAGCCTGAATACTCTCTGCAGAAGACCCACAGTTATCAAATTCCCAGAATGACTGAGAAGTATGGGGTTGAGTTCTTTGTTAAGTCTCCAGAGTTTGATAATAGGTATCCGGTTGGAACTGAAACTAGAGTCAACCTTGAGGAAAGTGTGATTCATGACTACAGAAACGTGCTTGGGCGGTATTGCCAAATTGAACTTCAGCGCCGTCAATGGAGTTGGAACATGCCAACACCTCACTGTGACAAACTTAAGACTTTTGGATATGCTTGAAAGGTTAGATTGAGATTCATATCCTTTTATGCATAGTGACATGCTTTTGATGGTTTCCTCTGCTTAGCTAGTTAAATAATTGTCATTGCAGTCTAGTTATTTGTAAATGATTTCTCTACATGCTCTCTTTTCCTTTTTTCCTTCTCTCTTTTCTTTTTGAAAGGGGTTTCTCTGCTTGCTCTTTTTATGACATTTTACTCATCAAGAAAATAGTAGGTGATGCTATATGCTGTGCATGAAATTCATGATGTTGTTCAAAGTGTTGAAACTTGAAACTAGTAAAGGTCATCAGAAAAGGTTGGTGAGGAGTGAGGTGAGTATGGTAATACCTTGAGGCCATTTTATGATGTTGATTTATTTCAACTACTTATTCAGCTACCAAGAAATTAATTTCTTTACTGTTCTCCTTTAGCATTTGTAGTAGTGTACTGCTGACATTGCTGAGTGCTAAAAGTAGAAAACACCAGCTCATTCAATAAGTTAGATTCTTAATGCTCTGTGTCTAAAAGTAGAAAATTTATTGATATACTGTATCATTTATGTACTATGTACTATGTACATGCGTTTTTACACTTTGATGTGTCCATTACTCAAGTCTTCCACACTTTTTTGTTATTTTATACGTATGAAGATGTTGACTGCTAACCTTCCATAGATAAAGGTTACATACAGAAGAATGTGATGCCTGAAAGTGAACTTCTACTTGAACTATTGCATCCTATCTTTATATCATAGGAACCTAATTACTAGAAAAAGTTTCTGATTGCTGACTAAGAGCTTCTTTTTAATTTTTTAAAGCTGCAACTGTATTATAGCTTTCAATTCTTTAGTTGCTTCCTTCATCATCCACAAGTACCTTGTATCAGTCAACCCCACCTTCACCACCACAACCCTCCACCCAACCCACCTTCACCGTCACAATCTTCCATCCGAAGCTTAGTGCCCTTCTCATTTTTTCTCTGCTTTGTTGTTTCATATTTGGCTTTGTTGGAAGCAATGATGCAACTTGTCAGTCTGTTACAAATTGCAAACCTGAAACCGCTGGAAGCCAGCTGTGAGAATGGCGACCCAACCAAGTGGATGCTTTTTAGGATAAAGGTTGTAATTGACATCCTGCTATTTCTAATAGAGTCTATTCTAGTTACAAAATGAGATGAATGAAATGCTTTGGTGGTGTTGGATGTTAGTCGATTACTGTGGTTCAAATAGTACTAGTGATGGTGTATTATGTTTCTTTCCTAGAGATGGTAATAGGGGAAGTTGGTAAAATTTTAGCAGTGATCTCAAAAAAAAAAAATTGAGTGTTTCAATCTTTCGGATTCAAGATTATGAAACATGAAGGTGTGTCTGTGTCATTCAAATCTTTCAAACCTCCATGTTTGTCCACCACTTGACAAAGAAATTCCCCTATTGTGCACCTGATACTGACTATTGTACCTTAGTGTCTGTGTTATGTCTAAAGTCATTTCGCTTATGTAAAAGATTACTTGAATGGCCATCTTTAAATAGTTAATATACTTCTAGGATACACCTGCCCTATTGATATTGGGAACATGTCTCTTTTCCAAGTCTAATTTTGCTGAAAAGTTAGCCAGAGATCTATACTTCTTGTCTTCTTTGAAAATTTGAAGTTTTAACCTTGTTCGCACATCAAGCAGAACTGTGAAAGGTTAATTAAGAGAAGAAATTGAAAGATGCATCCAGATGTTATTACATCTAGGTTATTTGAATCTGTTAATAATGTTTGATGAAAGAAATCCTGAGTTGTTAAAGTATATAATATAGGGCTTTGTTGGAACCTGTTTTACTGATGCTATTGTGCGGATATATTATTCATTAATATGCTGATCATTTCGTAAATTATCTACTTATCTTATAGCCATTTTTTGTGTATCTATCTGTCTTTGTTGTTATTCCTATTATGGTAATTGTTTGGGGTTGGGGAGGCAATATCTCTCCTAGTTCCTACCAATTATTTCCAACTTCCCTTGGCAATATTTATGATGACCTATCTTATTTCTGCTACATCATCAGTTGGCTTGATCATCACGTTTGTCAGACAAATTATGCAGCATATAATAGTCTGATATATTGTCTTGTTTTGTACTCAGTGAATTTGTTCCCTTGACCTTTTCAAACTCCTATTTGATTCTGTTATCATTGTTTAAAAAGTGTATTAGCTTGTCAATGTATAATCAGTTTGTTTGATCAGGTTTTACTCCTTTTTAAGATGACTGAACTTAGATCCCCTTCATCAATGAATAGACTCGTTGAGGCTGAAATGTTAACTATGCATCCTCTTAGGTTTAGTCTTTAAAAAACTGTGCCTGATAGGAGCATAATAAAATGATGATATTATTCTTTTATTCAAGAATGTATTCCTGGAGTACTTTTACTCAAGAATGATGATATTATTCTTTTGTTTGCTTTAATTGAAGGGGAGGAAGAGATCGGTATGTTATGCTTGTGAATGTTATTGCAAAATCAGTAACTGAATGCCTATCTTTTTTAGTGGCGACATCCTGTAGAAAACAGCAGCTGCTTAACTGCATCGCACGGTTTCAAAACTGATGAATTGATTAACCTGGCAAAAGGGTCAGTTGAGGTTGATGGACTAATCAGACTCAATGCTTGGCTAGCGAGAGACTCTTCTTCAGCCTTGGAGTTTTTGACCCACGCTTAAATCTGAAAGTGGTGCTTATGCTATTCTTTTTCCTATCTTCCTCTTGCCTAATACCTTAGCATATGGATACCCTCTTTTATGTAATTTTTATATCAGTTGCTGTGTGCCTATAGGCATTTCGCCAAGTCGAGAGTATCCAAAGGCCCGAGGGCCTCATAACTTATACTTCGTAATTGATAGCTATGGATCAATAATGGCCGATTCGACTTAGCTTGAAAGGCAGAGCTCGAAAAGCAGCTATTTTTCATCACTCTTTGGTTGTGATTCGCCGTTATTGGATGTTATGCTCATGCTCATGATATCCAGCGATAAAATGATCATTCTACTTTGTGGGACGTTCGGTTACTAGTCTGTTTCCTAATAGTAGGGCTGGGTGTGGGACAGGACGGGACGAGGGTAGTCCCGGGTTCCGTCCTGCGTAATTTTTGCGGGACGGGATTCTCTATTTTTTATTCAATCCCGCGCTGGCCTTGTCCCTCACGGGACTAGGACGGGACGGGTCTTGTCCCTCAAATAAAAAATATTATAAAAAACTCTAAAATTCCTATATATTTTTCGATTTTTAAAGGCATAACATATATATATATATTATTTTTTATATAATTTGACGATTTTTCTTATATATATACACATTGAATACATTATACGCATAATTATACAAAATATATATACCTTTATATATACACTGTAAAGTATGTACAACGTATACTAGTAAAAGTGCAGGTGTGTATATATATACACTATACGCATATATCCACTTTTTTTTTATTAAGTAAGAATTCGAGATCAGACAAGCCTGATTCTCGAGAGGCCGACAAATCGGCAGGCGAAAATCGCCTAAACATACAATAAGAATAGAAAACGGCGCTACGAAACAAGAATAAATAACTCTACAACAAGAACAATCTACGAAGAACTACTCCCAAAAGTTGCGGACGATAGCGAAGAACGAAGCCAAGCACCACCGAACGGTAGCACCGCGGGCCAGTGGTACAGCAGGAATCAATCACCTGTGGGGAGTGTTAACGAAACTCCAAGGAAGCTCCTTCCCGGATACGGAGTCGCCCTGAAAGCACCACCACGACCCCAGCCAGTCCCGACTCCAAACTTCACGCCCCCAACCAAGCAGAAGACCTCCTAGAAACGTCGAAAGTAGAGCCACAAACCGCTCGCGCAAAAACGGCATAATATTTAGCTAATCGGGATTTAGTTCAAGCCCTTACGGGATTTAGTCACCCCTTTCAGGTTTTTATTCACAAAAAAGTAAATATATTTACACCAAAATAAGCCCAAACTTTTAGTATATATATATAGGGGGAGTATCAGGTACGAAGTAGCTATTTTGGTGAGCAATAAGGACAAACTGGCACCGTTAGATTTACATCGAAGGGTTGAAATTATACTAGTCATTTTAGTGGTCACGTGACCACAAAAAGCCTGAATAATCTATTTCTTTTCCTTTTTTTATTAGACAAGGCTTCCCCTCCCAGTTAATTTTTTTTCCTTTCAAATCCCTCTCCAATTGATTGATGATTCACATTCTTACCTCTGTTCAAACTCAATTACAACCCTATTCATTGTCTCCCTTCTTGACTTGCATAAAAACAAGTTCAACTTTGATTTCACTCTTGCCTAAAAAAATACAAATTAAAAGAATCTCAAGTATATATGAGAACTTGAATTCACGAACATGGTGACTAATGGGGGTTGAAAGAGACTAGATTTTGGTGTATCCAATAATGAGTGATGAAGATCTACAGGTGTGCATGGATTCAATTGATTGTAATAAAATGAGACAGCTGCTATGTGGTACAAGGTTGATGGTTGTCTGAAGCGAAAAAAAATTTAGTCTGAAACGGGTTGATGGTGGTGTTAATGTTATGCGGAATTGACATAGATAAAAATTAGGGATAGAATATGGATCCGATTCAACATGGTCGTTGTACCCCATTATCTACCTAAAGCCAAACCGATAGCAAATTGTGGGGGAATTCAGACTTCAAAATTCGAAGAAGGGAACAAATTAAGGAAGTTTGATACTCCGTATAGAAATGGGGAATTTTACTCATCCCAGAATTTATTTTCATTTTTTTTTATTTGGACTTGGTAGAGTTGGATTTACTCCTGTCCAAATAATTTATGTAAGCCAGGAAGGGAGATGATGAATAGGGTTGTAATTGAATTTGAACAGATGTAAGGAATATGAATCATCAATCAATCAGGGAAGGGAAGGGCTTGAAGGTAAAAAAAAAAAAAATTAAGTGGGAACGGGAAGCCTATTTGATAATGCAAAAACAGATATACAAAAAATCATCGCTTTCTACAAAGAGCAAAGCTACCTATGGAATAACTCGAAACAAATTGAAAATCTCACCGATGAGCAAACTCCACAAACAAACAAGAATGAAACCCGGGCCAATTCTACTAGGAGAAGGAATAATAGATGGTCTCCCCCTCCCCTGGCACATACAAGCTAAACTTTGATGGGGCCTTTTCTAACTCCGCTAAAGGCTCCTATGGCTACATCATAAGAGACCATACAGGCAAACCAGTTTACTGTGGCGCTGGTTCGTCCTCCATTTCATCAGTCACTGGCGCGGAGGGTCTGAGACTCTGGAATGGAATTAACGCGACCCAACATCTCAACATTACCAAACTTATCATTGAGGGCGATAATCTAACCATCATCAACAGCCTCAAGGGTTGTGGGAAACCTTCGGGAGACTCGGATATGATTGTCTCAAACAGTCTAGTCTCCCTTGGTTTATTCCATACTTATGAGATTCATCACGTCCTTCGGGAGGCTAACCGAGTTGCGTACCGACTTTCGCACCTCTCTTTCGCCTGCTCTGGCTCTATGACTCCTGACGATTCTTTGGTTCGTAATTACATTCGTTTGGATGTTCTTGATATATAAGGTCTCCTTATTGCCAAATTCTTTCCGGTTAAAAAAAAAATGGGAATGGGAAGCCTTGTCTAATAAAAAAAATAAAGAAATAGATTATTCAGGTTTTTTGTGGTCACGTGGCAACTAAAATGAGTGGTATAATTTTAACCATTCGATGTAAATCTAACGATGATTGTTTGTCCTTCTTATTGCTCACCAAAATAGTTACTCCCTCCGTCCCACAATAATTGTCTTTAACTATTCATACACGTTTTCTTAAGAAGCTAAAAATTATATAAAATATCAACATTTTATTAAATATTTTTAAATAATATCATACATATTACTAACAAGTATAGAATTATTTTAAAAAATTAATTAAAAAATAAATATTTTATATAGTTTTTAGCTCCTTAAAAATCGTGCATAAATAGTTCAAAGACAATTATAAAAACAGTGGCATAAAACATCACATCATGCCAGAGGTTTCCAAAGGCAAAGCCTAACAAAAAAAGGAGTAGTTAGAGCATGTTTATTGGCGAGCCTAAGGGCTCACCAATAATCCACATATGCGAAAAAATAAAAGAAAAATAAAAGAATAAGTGAGGTGGTCATGAGCCCGGGGAAAAACAACCTTGAAGATGAGCCCGGGCTCATTGCAGGGAGGGCCACTGCAGCGCTGCCATATGGCAGCGCTTGATTAATTTTTCTTTTAAATCGATTTTTCTCTATTTTTGTTAATGTAAAAATTTTTTAAAAATTTACTTTTGAATGTAATTTCTTTTTATCTACCCATAGACACCCATATTGCATATGTTTTTTTTTTAAAAAAAGTGAAGTTAAAAGTCCGGGACTGATAATTTGCTGAAAAGGTAAAAAATTGGGTTAGGCTCTTTAACTGACGTGGCAGTTGAAAAGTAAGTTAAGAGCCCGAAACGAGGCTCACTAATAAACATGCTCTTAGGCTATTCACTGCAAGTTTGCAGACTTCGCGTGCAGCTTAGCAAAAAATGAGGTCCATTGATTTTGTTTTTTTTTTTGATAGCAGACTTGGCGTGCAACAGAGAAAGGGTAGGAAAGAAGAACTTGCAAGCCAAGGAAATCGTATCCGCTCGAGACGCCAAGCGACACAGTGGAGCCTAGGCAAAGCCAAAGCCGGCGCCAGGGATCCGAAGGCAAAGCTCGAACAGGGCCGTGCGAGCAACCATGGAATAGGCGACAAGGGAAGACACGAAGAGGAGGCTCACAGGGGAGCCAACAACTTCGCGCAACCCCGAGGTCACCAGGAAGATCCCCACATAAGGGATCCGGGTTCGGAATGGCAGTCACGACAAGCGGAGCGAACGAGCCCTAGAGGGTCGAAACGCCAACCAACCAGACCAACGAAGAGGAAAGCCCCAAATCGAAGGAGACCAAGACGGAGAGAACCTGAGGAGGAGGCCAGAACAGTCAGGACAAACAGGAGGAGGCCAAATCGAAGAAGACCAAGAAGGAGAGAAGCAATCAACCCCAAAACGAAGAAGACCACCAGGAGTAGGTCAAACACATACAATTTGGGGCTAAGGGTTAGAAGGTCGAAATAAAGAGGAGGTTGAACAACTCCAATTGATGACCAAAAAAGAGGATGGAGGAGGAGAGTAGGCAAGTATAGGTGGAGAAACCCCGATTGAGCCGAGGCATATCCCAATCGGAGGCGAGACAAGCCTACGGAAACGCCGGTTTGGTGTGGCCGGAGCCGAGGTTAGGCTCTCATCAAGAGAGATGAGAGATATACAAATATATATATATATATATACTGTATACTATATATATAATATTATATATGTGTATATATATGCGGGACGGGACGAGATTTGCGGGATAAGAAATCCTCGTCCTGCGTATACGAGACGAGATTCACTATTTTTTTTTCAAATCCCACCGAGATCGGGACGGGTCCGGGTCGGGACTGGGACAGGTCCGGGTCGGGACCGAGACGAGCCCGGGATTTGCGGGATTTGTACTCACCCCTATGTAATAGTTTCACTTGTCATTCCATGGAGTTACATTTATGGAGTTCGAGGTTTGAGCTAACCACCATATCAATGATGCAAAACCACCCTTAAAATTGGGTATTTTTGTACAAAACTACCAAACTTGTAGAAAATCATCCATAAATTTACTTCTTTTTTTCCTTCAAAGTACCACTTACGAATTATGATCCCTTTTATGTGAAAAAAAAATATTTCAAAATATCACTATATTTATTAAATTTTACTCCTTCCATTTCAAAATATCAAAAAAGCTACATACACCACTAATTTTTACTGAATACATCACTAATCTTCGCAATGTGTTACGAAATGGGTTTTGCAAACCTGCCCTAAACATCCCTTCAAAATGGGTTTTGCAAACCTGCCCCAAACATGCCTTGAAAAAATGTAAGACCAAAAAAAAAAGTATAAGTTGCAGAATTCTCATTCATATTAAAAAAACTATGCAATTAGTTCATGTTGCGGTGTTCCCATATTTTTTTTCCTTTGAATTTTTTATGCATCTGGCAAAGTTTTCCGTAACAATTTGCGGAATAAGTTCACAATATGGCGCGGACATTTTGTTGCCCCTTGGGTCCCATTTGGTTACATAATGACAGTTTTAGTTATCACAGATTGGATCCCTAAAACACCAAACTGAGTTTCAAACAATAAGCTTTGACAGTTTTAACTATCACAGATTGGATCCCTAAAGCACCGAAATGAGTTTCAAATAAAAAAAATCAAATCGAGGCTTTTCAAACAAAAAAATTGAAAACGGAAAAAATTTATGTTAAACAACTATGCGTTTCATCTTAGACATCCCTAATTTACTGCAGATGAGAAGGCAAATTCAGAAGCAAGAACAATGGAAACAACAAGACCCCATAATTCAGAAGCATTAAGGAGGCGAATTGAGAAAGAATCCTCAAACCCATCAATCCCCAAACCCTAAATTAAATTAAGACTTACCTCCACCGATGTCCACTCTTGCTGACATCGACTTCCTCTTTACGACCCCTCTCTTTTAGTTGAAGCAGAAGAATCCTCACATCTACAACTCTACGTTGGCTTCCTCTCGTCGACGTTGTTAGCTTCCTAAAGCAGAAGAATCAATCCATGAAGATAGATTTTTCCCCCTTATTTTCTTTTCATATATTAACAAAAATGTTAAATTTTGAACGAAAATGTCAAGAGCATAAACAAAGGGGCAGGAGGCGGAAAAAAATAAAAATCTTAGGGGCATTTGGCGAAATATGCCAAACTTTTATATACCCGTGAAAAAGACCATATCTCAAGGGCATCACGCGAAATTTTTCGTTTTGATTTTATAAGTGATTTTATGGTATTTAACCTAAAACAATAAAATAAAAAAAACCTTGTAGTAGTAAAATGATACCGGAGTACTATACGAGTACTGACTTATCTTTTTTATTTTTTATTGAAATAAAAATGGTCAAGAACAACGAAAAAATCAAATCGAGGCTTTTCAAACAAAAAAAAATTGAAAACGAAAAAAAAATTATGTTAACAACTATTTGTTTCATCTTAGACATCCCTAATTTACTGCAGATAAGAAGGCAAATTCAGAAGCAAGAACAACGAAAACAACAAGACCCCATAATTCAGAAGCATTAAGGAGGTGAATTGAGAAAGAATCCTCAAACCCATCAATCCCCAAACCCTAAATCAAATTAAGACTTACCTCCACCGATGTCCACTCTCGCTGACATCGACTTCCTCTCTACGACCCCTCTCTCTTAGTTGAAGCAGAAGAATCCTCACATCTACAACTCTACGTTGGCTTCCTCTCGTCGACATTGTTAGCTTCCTAAAGCAGAAGAATCAATCCACGAAGATAGCTTTTTTCCCCTTATTTTCTTTTCATTTTTTAACGAAAATGTTAAATTTTCAACGAAAATGTCAAGAGCATAAACAGAGGGGTAGGAGGCGGAAAAAAATAAAAATCTTAGGGGCCTTTGGGGAAATATGCCAAACTTTTATATACCCGTGAAAAAGACCATATCTCAAGGGCATCACGCGAAATTTTCGTTTTAATTTTATAAGTGATTTTATGGTATTTAACCTAAAACAATAAAGTTAAAAAAAAACTTATGGTAGTAAAATGGTACCGGAGTACTATACCAGTACTGACTTATCTTTTTTTATTCGGAAATTTCGCGAGGTACCCTAGTGGTATAGCAATTTTCGCCAGGTATGCAAAAGTTTGACAAATTTCGCGTGGTACCCTTGTGTTTTGGGTAGATTTTGTCTCGCGCCCTTGTGGGGTTAAAATTAACGGGATTGCATTGCTCCGTTAGATTCCGATTAGAAAAAAAAAAGAAAAAAGGAAAAAAGAAAGAAAGAAACAGAAGGAGGAGTTCGAAGGCAGGTGAGAGACCACGACACACGGAGAGAAAAGAAAGAAACAGAGATCACGAAGCCAGATAGAAGGAGGAGTTCGAAGTGGCCGCCGACGAGAACGGTGAGAAAAAGGAAGACGAAGACCAGAGACGCAGCTAGAGGGCGGCGACGGTGACGGAGGGCGGCGGCGGCGAGACAGGTGAGTATCTTTCACTTTAATCTAGGGTTTGGGGATTTAGGGGTTAGGGGTGAGGATTTGAATTGTTGAAATTGAATGGATGATTCGAACTCTTGGGGATTTAGGGGTTAGTTGAAGGACCAAATTGGTTATTCGAATTGTTGAATTGGGTGTGTTGATACAGGACGAAATTGATAGATAGAAATTTCCCTCTTTCTTATCCGTTAAATTTCCCTTAATATTTTGTTGATTTTGACGAATTGGGACCCAAAAATTTAACCAAGGCGGCTGATTTGTAATTACGGATTTCAACTTCACTTATGCAATCTGTGCTGATGGGTTCGATATAAAACTTGGGTGATAATTCAGGTGTTTTCGACAGTTGGGAGAGGAGGCTTAGAAGAGGCCGAAAGAAGGCCTGAGAAGGACTTGAAGATGGGGAATCAATAGCTTCAGAAACTTGGAGAACAGTTTGGTTTGCCCCTTCTTTTCCCTCAAATTTGTCCTCCCTTTGATCTAATCTGAGTGATTTGGGATTTGGAAAACCCAGGGCTGGTCTATTTTTTAGGACTGCTTCGTTTAGGCGAGACATTGCCCTTTTCAAATTGATAATGCTGCTGATGTCTGAATGTTTTTTCTTTGTGTGATGTCTAGCTTAAACGCCAGATTGTTAGGTTTAATTCACACTTTTTTTTGTAAAGAACCAATCTGGTGGATTTTTTCTAGAGGGTTGCCTCAACTTTGATGCTGGTTTCGCTTCTTGCTAAGTGATTCGTTAGTTAAGTATAGCTAAGAATGCTGAATATGAGTTTAACTGTTTAAGCCTATTAGCTCAAAATTGGAAGAGCGTTGTGATTAACCACAAAGATGCGGGTTCAAATCCCGCATAGGCTCCTTATACATGTTGAGATAAAATGGGGCAATTACATTATGGTTTTTCAGATCCTAAGTGCAAACTGAACTATACCAATAAGCTACCAACCACCTGTATCCAACCATAGCAAATGCTTAGTTGTTATTAACTCCTTTTTTTTATCTGGGATGTTATCTTTTATCTAGTTGTTTGACATATGTTTCTAATTTTCGAATCAAATAAAATCTGATGGAGTGATGGACTGTTGGTTTTAGAAGCAAGTTTTGATATATTGATGGAGCAAGTTTTCCACAGTGACTCTTGAGCAGTAAAAGAGACTAATTGAGTCATGGAGCTAGCATATTCATGCAATTATTATGAATGCAATTTTATCTGAGTTGGTTCCTTCATCAATAGCTTCTGGGTAGGTTGAATATTTTATGGTTTGGATTGGCAATGACCCATGAGTTTAGTATTTGAATCTGCCACTTGATGGATTCAAGTGCCAAACTTGTTGCTGCTCAAGAGAACTTGGACTTGCAAGCTCAATTGTTCTTTGCTTATGCACCTCTTTTGAAAGATCGTACATATGTTAACCAGCAGTTGAACCAATTCATGTAGCAAAAGTTTCCATCATCAGGCGTGCCTGGTAACTTTGTTTAACGCATGTGTATTTCAGTTTATTTTTATTGACATTTAGATTATTTTGTCTCACTCTGATTTTTCTATGGTATTTTTATTAAAGGGGACCTTATTTCTATACACTCATATATCAGCTACTATCTGAAAAGTATATAACTAATTGTATGCAAATAATCAGATTGTGGCATGCTGGTATGAAACTTAAAAGAGACTATTTGTTTTTAATCAAAGCTATTCACCATTAATGTGCGAAATGAATTGCAGATCTGATACGGTTGAATATGTTCTATGTGAAACTATGTTTCCTGCCGAGTTCAATGTCAAACATAGAGTGCGCCAACAGATTATAATTTTGCCAGGAGGGCACAAAGTTGAGGTTAAGGCTCTCGAAAAAATCTTGGATATATTAACTAATCAAAAATTTACATAGCTAAAGAAATTGATTTCAACCTAACCCCTGTAATTTTAGGAAAGGGGAGAAGTTTCTAGCATTAACCTTATACCACCATCGACTCTAGCTCTAGTCGGCGGCCTAGACATCCGGTCGTGGCTCTGCAAATCTTTATAGTTCTAGTGTACTTAACCAATATGCTAGTTTGTGATCGTTAAACAAGTAGTTGAGGCTACTTAGAAATAGTTAATGATTTGTACATTAGTCTTGGAATCTAGAAGTCCATAACGTAAAAAAATAATTCAGCAAAGTGTAGAGAACCTATAAAAATAGCTTATGTAAAGACTTGTGAATTCAACAAAGAATTTAGTTTGTGAAAAGATTTACTATTTGAAAAGAATGTATAAACCAATTCAGCTTATATAAAGTTTTGTTCATTCTATTACAGGAAAGAACTTCAGTTTTAGCATTGACCTTTGGAAATTGTTTTCATTGGAGAAATAATTTAGGAATTGTGCTAACATTCCCCACACTTGTATAATTTAAATATTGTACTACAAGGCCAATAAAAATTAGACAGCTACAAGTAACAACTTGATTTCAAAAAAGCCTATGTGGGATTTGAACCCACACCATGTGTATCAGAACACATTGCTCTCCCAATATTTAAGCTAATAGGCTGAAATCATAATCTCTCATTCTTTCAACATATAAGCACAAAACACATTCAATCAAAATGTGCTAATCAGATATGAGCCTCAAATAAGTGATCGATTGAGATTCAAGAATGTAAGATGTAAGAAATTACATGCCCATTTGCTATAACACTGAAAATCAAATCAAATCCCCTACTCAAATGTGCTTATACACTCTATATCAAGACTTGACTGGCATCTTCCACGTTAGTACTTACTGCTGACTGATTTTTCAGTGCATGAAAAAAACGAATTGAATTGAATGGTTGAATTGAATTGCTTACATTGTTAAACTAATACAAATATACTTACAGTTGACTGATTTTTTAGTGCATGAAAAACCAAATGGAATTGAATTGCTGAACTTATAGATTCACAATTACACTCACATTTTGACTTATTAACATGACAAAGAAGTTAACAGTGGGCCGCTTGCTCTATATCCATTATACAACCACTTACATGAATTGTTAACTTTATGCCCGTAAAAGTACTTTACTCCTAGACATTGCAATATAAACAAGGATGAAATTCACCAACAGAAATTGTTAGCTTTTGACCAAAAGATGCGCAATTACAAGGGCAAAATGAGATATCAAAGGATATTAAATACAAACAAATAGGAATTTTAACCTATTCACAAACTTGTTGTCCAATACTCAAACCCCTAATTCGATTGAATTAAGGGTGTGTATGACACCCAATATTAACTGTTAAAATTATTAGCTTTTGAGCTGTTAAAAAATTAATTTGGTTTAAATGGTGTATGGGCACCAAAATAAGTCACAAATAGGTTAAAAAAATTGGTTTAAAAAAAAGCCGGAGATTGCAGCTTATTTTGGAGGTTTTTTTTCCATAATTACTATTTTACCCCTTCTCTTTTATCTTATTTGGTTTGAAAGTACCACAATACCCATAATAAAAACCAAATAAACTCCACTTTTTACAAATAAACTGTTTTTCGTCCCATACGGAGTTTATATTTTTTCATAAATTTTTAACTACTTTTACCAACAGTTTATAAATTTTACCCTGTTTATAATTTTAGTCAGTTTATTAACTTCGTCCCATACGAACCCTAAGTCTTTTGCCACATTCAAACCCCTAATTCGAAACTAAAACACAAAAAATCTCAAATTCACATACTTAAACAGCAAATTCCTTACTCAAATTCACATACTTATATTCCAAATCTCAAATTCAAAACCCTAATTATCGAAAAAATTTCAAACATCACCTACCTTCTTTGTGTAGCCTTTGACTCACCTTCTCCTTCGGACTATAGTCATTAGTCAGCGCCAGACTACCGACCTTCGCCTTCCTTTCTCCTTCTTCCTCTGTCGACCTGTGTATCCCTTCCTCTACCCGCAGGTGTTGACTTTCTTTCGCCTTCCTCTTCCCGTACAGACGACCTGTGTATCCTCCTATTTCTTCCTGGTGCTGACCTTCATTTCATTTCTTCTTTTTTCTTTTTTATAATAATAAAACTTAACGGAGTTGTCAAGTATAACATGGGAAGGGCACGAGGGGAAAATATCTTAAGACTTGGGGGTAACACACGAAAATTGTCAAACATTTGTACACCCCGTGAAAAACGTTATACCTCAGGGGTACCTGGCGAATTTTCCATTTTTTATTTTATATTGAAATGAAAATGGTCAAGAAATCTGAACCGTCAAAATGCTCCTCGCCGCTGGTGGTCCGGTCCAACCTTTACCTCCTATCCCTCAGCCCATTTCGCTCTGCTCGTGGTTGATTTCGTCTTTCATACCTCCGCTCTGGGCTCGGTGTCCAACGTTTTTGGTTTCGTTTCCCTGGGTTTCGAGCCTTTTGGCTCCTCCATGTCCTCCCTTGTTCGTCCAATCCAGCTCGCCACCTTTCCCGGCACCTCTTCCTCCTTCGACAGGCCTGCTCGAGGTTGTCGTTGGTCCGATGTTTCTCCTTGCTTCGACTCTTTATAGTTCAGCCTTCATTATCACCTGCAGGCTGCATCTTTAGAGTTTGGACTACGGTTGTCTTTGGGCCCGTGTGGCCCAAAGATTGGGCCCGTGTGGCCCAAAGATTGGGCCCGTGTGGTCCAAAGATTGGGCCCGATTCCTGTCCTTCGGGCCCAACGCAGCCCGGTTTTTAAATTACAAAAATTGGTTAAATCAATAAATATATTTACTTGACTATAAAGACACATTTACAAACCCACCCAAAAGGGTTCAACAAATGTCCCGAAAAGGGTTCGTCTAAAATCCCGAAAGGGTTGAATAAATTCCGAAAGGGTATGGAAATAACTTTATTGGCGCTTTCGAACAAGCGGTGTGTGGCTCTGCATATGACGTCTTTAGGAATTCTTCTGCTTGGTTGAGGTCGTGAAGTCCGGAGTTGGGACTGACCGGAGTCGTGGGGGTGCGTTTAGGGCGAATCCGTATCCAGGAATGAGCTTCCTTGGAGTTTCGTCTGCACTACCCACAAGAGATAGGTTCTTGCTGCACCGTTGGTGCTTGACTTCGTTCTTCGTCGGCGTCCTCAACCTCTTGGGTGTAGTTCTGCTTTGGTCGTCTTGTTGTAGGGTTTGTTTCATTGCTCCTGTTTTCTAGCTGAATGGTATGTTTAGACGGTTCTCGTCTGCCGACTTATCGGCCTCTCGAGAATTAGACTTGTCTGATCTCGAATCTTAAAAAAAAAAAAAAAAAAAAAAAGCTCCTGACCGACCATGTGTAACAATTGAGCGCCCAAATCTGAACACCGCTATGCCTACAATTTAAGATTCCCAGCCGAAGAATCAGCGGCGCAAAAGGGACCCACCAAACGCCCCGCCCAAGGCAAAAACACATACGCTTTATATTCTCCCGTACAAGGAATCGATCAGGCGAAAGCTCGAACAAGTCGCGAAGGGATCAAATATGGCGGACGGATCGAAAACTCGTCTTGAATCCTTCCGTGAATGGGTCGTCGAACACAAACTTCGAACTGTCGGTAAACCTTTCTCAATTTTCTCTCACATGATTCGTGATTTTTCTTCTGATTTCGCGTTTTTAGGTTATCGAACATATCAAGCGTTTAATTTTCGTTTTGCTGCGGTTTTGAATCTGTGTTTGGTATCCTTTGAAACGCGGCAGGGTGTTTATGGCTGAGCGGCATCACTGGCTCCATCGCCTACAATTGGTCCCAACCTAACATGAAAACCAGTGTCAAAATCATCCACGCCAGGTTAATTTTTTCTTCCTTTCTCCTTGGTTTTGAAGATTGGGGTTTCAGATCTGTGGAGTTGTTCAATCTGGCTTCCAGTTTCCTGGCTTGATTAGGATTTTATTAATTCAGAATTCGTGGTTACATAGTTTGAGGTATGGATTGTTC
Organism: Persicaria maculosa; assembly: GCA_963922045.1. Lineage (NCBI taxonomy): Eukaryota > Viridiplantae > Streptophyta > Magnoliopsida > Caryophyllales > Polygonaceae > Persicaria > Persicaria maculosa. Next base: position 43,900,644 of record OY998267.1, read on the forward strand.
ATACATGGTTTGGGATCTATTTCTAAAGCCCGTGTGAAGAAGAAATTTCGACTTTTAAAGGAAAAATGCTACCTTTATCAAGATTCTCAATGTATGCTGCTTTAATATACACAGGTGTTTGTTCACCTGGCTGGATTCAGATAAGATAATTGGCAATGTCATTATTTAGGGTTTATGCCATTAAGCCTCCTGTACAAGTTAGGATAAAATTGACTATGTATATTACATATGCTGCATTGTTGCTTGCATGACATTCAGCAATCCAAATCTATCATCTATGTGAAATGATGATCTCTTGAATCCTTTTGGTTTTTTAATGTATGGGTAAAGCATCTCTTGAACCCTTTAACTTGTGGCCTTTTGTTGGGTAAATAGCAATAGCACTATAAATTGTGCCCCTGCCCTCATCTGGATTGGTTCTCAGAATGCAAGAGCTCAGAGTTGTTAGTCATAAAGTGAATCTGCCGAAGGAGTTGTTTATTTATAGTGTGGATGGATTGTGAATTTAGTTTTGGTTGTTTGTTTGCCTGAAACCATTGTTTATATGATGATAACTGCCAACCTGTGTTTTTTATCCTTGTAAAAACCTGCGGCAACTCATGTTTAGGGTGCGGTGCCTGTTCTGTAGAAACTATCGTTTGAACATCATGAAACAGGAGATTGACTGCAGATTCTCAACACTGAATTGGTGATGATCTTGTGTGTTTAGCTGGGTGACCCAATTCAGAAACTTTTATGTCCTTGGACTAACATGATAAATGAACGAATTTCACTCATTTTTCAGAAGCAAAGTGTACTGTTCCATTTGATTCAAGTTTTTTCTTGTAAAGTTCCGTTTTTCCTCAGAAAGCTTATCTTACAACGTTCTGTTTTTCCTCAGAAAGCTTATCTTACAACCAATCTTCTTTTGAATTACAGGTTGCATGCACAGGCACTGACCCTCGCTGCCTTAGCTGGAGCAGCAGTCGTAGAGTACTATGACCATAAGTCAGGTGCCAAGGCAGAACGGGTAGCAAGCTTTCTAGAAAGCGATGCTCATGCCCGCAAACACTGAAGCCTTTGTGTGTACTCTATTCCCCATCAGAAGTTATCTCCAGAGAGACTACACTGCAGATACCGCGACGAAATAAGAGAAATCTGTACATGTAGTTGTAGCTGATGAGGAGTTCAAAATTCTACTAATATTGGAAAATCAGATTAGCATTGGTTTCGTCAGCCGTGTGTTTAGCTGATTTATAAGTCATCTCTAGTACACATTTTTTTTAGGCTTCAAAAGGTTTGATTCATCTGCTTCATGGATGAACATGAGGAATTTTTGTTGCTGAAATTATTGCGGCGTTTTTGTGTGAAATTACATTCATTTATTGAATGATTTGAAATTACATTCATGTCGGTGCTGGATTCATATTTTGATCACCCAAAATCTGCGTGGCGCATCAACTTTTATTTATTTATTGTCTTTCGTTTAGCAGGTACTAGTAGCAACTGCAATCCATGTTAGGCACTTCCAAATACTCTTGAACACTCCCAAAAGTGTCCTTCAACTAGTCTTCTTCTTCTCTTTACGTAGATCACACTTAATTGCTTCCTGTTTTTCACTATCTTTTCTTCTCTCTCTATCTTTTTTATCATGTGATTTTAATCTTTTCGGAAAATTTGAGAGATAACCCTAGGATTTAGCGTAATTTGTGTGATAAACAAAGGTTTCAAATATTTCACGAGAAGGTTGAAGAAGGGATTCAATTTTGCTCCAAGCACTCGCCTCTCCACCGCCTTTGCAACTACTTTCGCTCTAAGCACCCGTCCCAGCTTTGCCTCCAAATCCCTGTCTTAGCCATCTTTGTGGCCACCCCTACCCCCCTCGCCCCCCCCCCCCAAAGACGGCATCGACCTCAGATACGATATGACGTCCAAAAATGCGTCATCACCAGTAGCCCAAATCCCCCTTACAATTGGCGGTGGAAGTGGTGGCAATAGTGTTGGTGGCATAGGTCGTAGTGAAAGTGTAGTTTGAGGAGAGGTAGAATGTAGAGGAGAGGAATGTGGTTTTGATGGTGGTGGGTTTGATGAGGAAGAGGGAGGAAGGTGAAGATGAGATGTCTAAGGAGCGGCGGCGATGGTGGGCGGCGGAGGCATGGTGGTGGATTTAGGGGGGGGGGGGGGCATGGTGTAGGCAAGATGAACCAGAGTACGATTCTCTTCATCATCTTCTTCAACCTTGGTTCTTTTCATAAAAATGTTATAATTTAAAGCATTTTGTCAAAAAAGTTTTAAAATTAACAATTTTATCAAAAAAACAAAAAAATGGGTGTGGTGCGAAAAAATTATATAATTACAAAGTTATCTCGCGAAATATCTGAAACCTCTGTTTACCATACGAATGATACTCCCTCCGTTCTTATATATAAGTCGTTTGGGGGATTTTGCACATAAATTAAGACAAGGCAGGGTTATGATTAGATTACATTAATTAAGTGTACAAACTCTTCCATTTCCATGATTAATTTGGAGCCAAATTTTAAAATTAGTCAAATAATTAAATTGGAGGCAAATTCAATTTTAAATTGCATAGCTTCACTGCATTTATACGGAATGGAAACTGAATAGTCTACATTACTCGAGCACTTTCACCTTGACTCAAAATACATGCATCCACCTATTTATGACTAATCAAAGTGTTTGTTCTTTTGATTTAAACAACCCTCCGCTGATAGACGATGATTCCGATGCCGAAGGGGAGGCTGTACGTGCACAAGAGGAAGGGCAAAGTGATGAATCAAGACCGATGATATTTCGATCGTCTTCTCGAGAAACGTTGTTCATTGATCTAAACGTTGATCCAATTGAGGACTATAATGCTCCATTGTTGGTAGCCGGTGCCGAAGGGGAGGCTGTACGCGCACAAAAGGAAGGGCAAAGTGATGACTCAAGACCAATGATATTTCGATCGTCTTCTCACGAAATGTTGTTCATTGATCTAAATATTGATCCAGTTGAGGACAATGATGCTCCACTGTTGGAAGTTACCATGTCTCAATCTCATGACGAGGAAGATGGCGATGTCGATTCCCATGACGATGGCTGGGAAGCTCCAAATTCAGGTACATAATATGTGCACTACATGACTACGTCCAAATACAATCGCATCGTTTTATCTATCGGTTGTTTCGCCATGTAATTCTTGTCTATTTCGAATTGGTTTTTAGGTACATCTCACGAACAACATAGAGCTCCTAGAATAAGAAAATTTCTATCAAATGAAGATCGGTGGGCAATTTATAATGCTTTATTGTCAAGAAGTGTGAATGGAAAGTTAACGCGCGAGAAAACCAAAAAGGTTTCGGAGATCTTTTTCGTTCAATTAAGAACCGTCCAAAGAATTTAGAAGCATGCAAAAAATACTCCAGATGGCATACTCGTTGATGTGTCACACAGAAAAAACAAAAAATTATGGTAGGAAGAAAATTCACATTTGTGAGGATCAGGTGAAAGCCATACCGCTAAAGCATCGAACTACATTGAGGTCGGCTGCGATATCTTTAGGGGTTCCCACTTCGACATTACACAAGCGTTTGAAGGAAGGGATCATTCGATGACATTCAAATGCCATCAAACCTTTTTTACGAGAAGACAATAAGTTTGCTAGGCTGAAATTCTGCATATCCATGTTAGATCCGTACAACATCCATCGAGAGCCTACATTTGTTGATATGTACAATGTAGTGCATATTAATGAGAAATGGTTTTACATGACAAAAAAATCAGAAACGTTTTACTTGCATCATGATGAAGACGAGCCTTTGCGCACTTGCCAAAGCAAGAACTTCATTGGAAAAGTCATGTTTTTAGTAGCTATGGCTCGACCGAGATTTGATGACTACGGAAATGAAGTGTTTTTGGGGAAAATAGGAGTATTTCCCTTTGTCACTACACAAGCAGCCCGAAGGCGAAGTAGAAACAGAGAAGCAGGCACTTTAGAGATCAAACCGATTACATCAGTGAAAAAAGAGACAATCAGAGTTTATTTGATCGAAAAGGTTATACCGGCAATTCAAGCTAAGTGGCATGCAAGGAAACCTATCTTCATTCAGCAAGATAATGCAAGGACACATATCAGTGCAAGTGACGGAGAATTTCAAGTAGCAGCCACCAAAAACGGATTTGACATTCGAATAATATGTCAACCTCCAAACTCGCCAGATTTAAATATCTTGGATCTTGGTTTTTCCAGGGCCATCCAATCATTACAACACAAGGAGTGTCCAAGGACCATAGAAGAACTTGTACATGCAGTACAGAAGTCCTATGATGACTATCCTTCGCACTTGGCGAATCGTGTATTCTTGACTCTACAATTGTGCATGGTAGAGATCATGAAGGTTGGAGGATCCAACAAATATAAGATTCCACATGTAAAGAAGGAAACTTTAGAAAGGGAGGGTCATCTTCCTAAGCAAATCACTTGTGAGTATTCTCTAGTTCATGATATTATGAATATGTTAGCATAATGTGTCTTGTCTAGTTTAAAAGTGTGTTCTTCTGTTGTTCGTGTTGTAATCTATCACTTTTGAAAACAAAGTGTATTGGATCTGCTATAGCTTCCCTGTGGAGGAATTTGTAAGCTAGTTGTGTACACACATGAACTTCTCCATAATATAGCTAGTATAGTGTTGTTATCTGTTTGAAAGTTTTACTCTTTTAGTTGTTTTCACAGTCCACTACCCAGCCACCAACTATATAAGAAAGCTAATAACTCGAGAAATATATGTGAGGTAGTATACTTGTACTTATCGTTGACATAAGCATATGTGGGATTCGAACCCACATCATTGTGATACACACAATGCTCTACCAATTGAGCTAATAGGCTAAAAGTTAATGTGCATGAATAGAAATCCACTTACACACTTACAAGCTGACTTGGATTGAAACCTTCACTCTAGGTTACCATCCACAGTAAAGTAGAACAAAATTCAGCAGCATAATAAAGTGACAGTGATAGAAATCATTCACTGCTTTGGAAGGTCTTAATAAGCAGCATAACAAAATTCAGCAGCATAACAAAATTCAACAGCATAATAAAGTGACAGAATTGGTAAGGGAGCTTATCTTTATAAGATCTGTCATCTTGGCTAGTGGCTACTATGCTTGTTTTATTAAAAAATTCATCAATTTTGTTAGTCCCCCAAAACTTTCTCCCAACATAAAAAATTCACAATTTTCCCCCAAAACTTTTTAAACATACAAGAAAGTAGAAGAGGGGTATGGACAAGAAAAAAATATAAACTCGAGGGTACCATTCGGAATTTGAAAAACTTGTGGTCACCAACCGGAAAAGAAAAAATCACGAGGGTACCAATCAGAATTTCCCTAATATAAAAGTTAATAAATGTCTCCACCATGTGTCAAAGTCTAACAATTACAATTGGACATGTTCGCGAGGTCCCATGATGTTTGCTTTTTGCGGACGATATTATTTTGGTGGATGAGACGAGAGCAGGTATTTGTAGCAAGTTGGAGCTTTGGCGGGAGAAACTAGAGGAGAGGGATTTTAGATTGAGCATGACAAAGACGGAATATGTGCAGTTTACATTGGGTGGGGAAGGCGGGAGACGAGGACTTTAGGTTGGGTGAGGATATTATCCCAAAGAAAGATAATTTCAAATGTTTGGGGTCGGTGATGCAGATCGAGCGATGGAGATATAGACCAAAATATCAACCATCAGATTCAGGTAAAGTTGCAAAAATGGAGAGTTGCATTAGGAGTTACATGTAAAAAAAAGTTCCATAAAGCTTAAAGATAAATTATACACAATGGTAGAGAGACTCGCTTTGCTATATAAGGCGAAGAGTTGGGTGATTAAGAGCATGCCCAACAGGTTCTTTATTTTAGAGAATTTTGGACTTTTGGGGAATATTGGGCTTATTTTGGATCCAACAGTTTCTTTAACTCATTCTCTAAAATAGGGATAAAGTTTCTCTAACTCATTCTCTAAAATAGGGATAGAGTAAGAAAAATAGGGTATCTTCCCCATCCATGTAGCAAACGCCATTTTTTTTTGCAGTGCCCTTTCTCACGTTCTTTCAATCTCATAGTCTCAAAAACCGATGGCTTTTTTTCTTTAATTAATTTATTTCCGTTCATCAATGGAGTTTCAGGTTTCCATTTTCTGATCCAAGGTCACCAATGGCTTATTTCCTAGTGCCATCAAGTTTTTTTCATCCCGTGTCAAGACCGACTCTTCCGGCATCAGGTTCGTCGGGACCTCCGTCGTCGCCGCCATTTCTGCCGAGGATCGCAAGTACCAACTCTTTCTTTGTTCTTGACTTCATCGCTGTATAATTGCTAATCGCTTTATGCTTATTTTGCGCTTGGTAGTTTTTTCTGGGATTAATCAATGATTAGTTGATTTACTTTATACAAATTGCGCCTGGTCGAAATTTCGCGTTTCGGGTGATGATCCATGTTTGGTGTTCCTGCTTTTGACTGCAATTTCCATGCTCAATTGAACTATGCTGTGTTTGGATTTCGTTTTCCCTTTGGCGGAGGGTTTCTTGGGTCGATCGAGTCGATGTTGGAAAAATTAGGAAATGGAGCTAGAAGAAGCAAATTAAAGTATTAAACTTCAGATAAAATGAGACTTTGGGTGTTGTCAATTGTATAGGAAGTAAACGTGAGTTTGGAGGAAGGGAATTGAGACATCAAAATTAGACGAGGCTTCCAACTTATGGGATTGGGAAATGAAATTGCATATTGATTGAGCTACCTGAGTGTTCATTTGTTTGTTACTATGAGTAATGCTTGCTACAAACAAGGGAATTGCATGACTGAAGGAATTGTTTCAGTATGTGGATATGAAGTTGACCAAGGAATTGAACTAAAAAAATACTTTTCCTTCCATTGATGAATGAAGGCATATGTTTCATTGATTTGGCACAATAGAACGTACGGGGACATGAAAATGGGATATAGCAAAGAGCAATGAATTTTGAGAGCAAGAGAGTAAATTGCACGAGGATCGATTGGAATTTTGTTGAAATTTAACCCAAATATTAATTTATAATTAAAAAATTAATTTTTAATTCCCTAAAATGGAGAACCGGTTGGAATTGACCCAAAATTTTTTTTAGAGAAGATGTATTTTGATTCCCCATTTTAAAGAAAATATGGGGAGCCTTTTGGAGATGCGCTAAGAAAGCAGAGGAGCAAAGAATCATAGTCGCAAAGATGAGAATGATTAGATGGATGTGTAGGCACACTAGGCTTGACAAGATCAGAATGAAGCTATTCGCGAGAATGTAGGGGTAATTAGGCTTGTATATGAGCTGAGTAACTCAAGCTCGACTCGGGCTCGACTCAATAAAAGCTCGGCTCGAGCTCGTTCATTTTCTAAACAAGCTGAGTACGAACACATTTTTAAGCCCGGTTCAAAGCTCGACTCGCACGATTTAAGTTCAAATAGCTCGAATTTTGTGGAATTTCTAAAATTTTCCTTCAAGTTACTATGTTATAAGCAAATAGAGTTGTTTAATGCTCGAAAAAAGCTTAGTTTGAGCTCGTTCATTTCCTGAATGAGTCGAGTATGAGCAAATTTTAAACCTCAAGTCCAAATTTAGGACCGGCTCGAGTTCGACTCGAACGAGATGAATATGAACAAGCGATACTTGGCTCGTTCAACTCAAATAAAAACCCTATGGGTAATCAGTATTAGGAAGAAGATGCGAGAATCGAGGCTTCGGTGGTTTGGACACATGCAAATGAGAGACCCAAGTGAGCCAGTGCGCAGCTACGACAATTTGACGATAGAGGGTGCTCGACGAGAAAGAGGGTGGCTGAAAAAAAAAACAGGAAAGAGGTGATTAGACAAGACCTTGCTATTTTGGAGCTTGTCGAGTAGATCATGCTCTCCTTAATTATATCAATTTTACATAATATAGTTTAAATAGTATTTTATTTATTACTCCCTCCGTCCGAAAATAAATGAATAAGATTTTATATAGTTTTTAGCTCCTAAAATTACGTGCAAAAAAGTCAAACATCATTTATTTCCGGACGGAGGGAGTACATAATGATGATAACAACAACAACAACAATAATATATCATTTTTCATAAAGAAAAAAATAGTTTTTTGATTTAATTAAAAATTATTAAAGTATAAATGTTAAACTTTCCTTCTATAGAAAAAATATCATTACAAAATTACTACTCCCTCCGTTTGGCAAAACTTGTCGTTTTAGCTTATTTCACAAGTTTTAAGGCAATTAACAAATGTACTAATTTACCCTCAATTATTACCCTCCTTTTTTACTTTATCGAAAACTACAACTAACAAACCATCAATCATTTCAAGGGCATTTTTGTAAAGTGAAGGGCAAAATACCTACAATGACAAGTTTTTTTGAACAAAAATAACGTTCTAAAATGACAAGTTTTGCTGAACGGAGGGAGTATAATTTTTTGACACTAATTATCAATAACAAGCACACTATTTTTTTATTTTTTTATTTTTACCACTAATGCAAGAATAATTATCACTAGCAGATCCCTCTGATTCCTTAACACCCCTCCTCTCTCTCCCTCCCTCTTAGATCTACTCAGGGGCGGAGCCATAAAAAATCGAGGGGGGGCTCGACTTTGTTGTAGGATTTATATATGTATATATATAGAGAGAGGATCATTTGTACTCAGTCCTTATGATATATCTTTTACACAAATCCGGACCGTTAATTGAGATGGGATGGAGGACTGAGATTAATTAGGGGTTTCCCCTATTTTCTTAATTAAAAACTATGGACCCCATACGCAATCAACCCCTAACCCAATACATATGCGTGTGTGCACTCTCTTCTCACCCTTAATACCTCTCCCTCATCACCTTCTCCTTTAGATGGTGTTGCGTTGTCGTTAGATTTAGTGCTGGTGGATCGGATTCGATGCAACCATCGTCTTCTCCTTTAGTTGGCCGGTGTCGCACCGCCGTCGGGATATGGTGTTGGTGGATCAGATTCAATGCAAATGGTCGATGAATCAACGAGGAGTACCAAAAAGTTGAAGAATGGTGTCTCTAATGGCACCGATGGTTTTCTTCCTTTTGTGTCGGGGGCTGCTGATGGACACCGTAAGGGCAAATCGAAGGCTGGTGGTCCCAGTGTCAATGGTTCGAATGCTGAGAAGGAAAGTGCCCCCAATCTCTCTTTGTTCGTCCTTCTGCACCTCTACGCCTTCACCACCGCCAAGGTCATCATCAACTGTTGGAGGGTCTCCCATGGTGACTTCTCAGTAGGGTTCCTATTCATCTTCGATTTCAAACTAGTACATCTCCTCCTCATCTTCGATTGTAATTGTTGCCATCAATATCGGATTAGATTCAGATATTTGATGGTTCAATGGGGATTACCAAAAGTCGAAGAATGGTCGACGACGACGGTGGTCAACTACGGCGATGATGGTCGATGGCTCAATGGGGATCTGATGCACCAGTGTGTTTCGTTCTTGAAGGGTGGGTGGGTGGGTGGGTGGGTGGGGGGGTTGGGTTGGTGGTTTGTGTTTGTGTTAGGGGTAACGGCAAAATCGGGTTAGGGCTGAACTTTGTTGCTTAATCAACATGATTTCCGCATTATTCGAGAAAAAACGAATAATTATTCAGATGTACGTGTCAAATTTAGTGTAGGGTTTTCGAGATTCATATTTTGATTCATTATTCGTCAATTATTCATATGTATGAGTCGATTTTTGGTCAATTATTCGATGAAATCTGATTCATTATTCGTCAATTATTCATTATTCGTCGGTATATGGATTTTTCGGTTTGAAAAACAAAATATAAAACCTTCATCACACGAGTATAAATACACAACTAAACATTATTCGGTGAAGTATGAGGCATTATTCACATAAATCGTAAGTATTATTTAGGGAATTGGGGTTTCTTTTATCTGAAATAGATGAATAAAAAACAAAATATTATTCGGTAACATGTGACAAATTATTCGTTAGAAATTGGAAAATTTTCATGTGAACTAGTTGGAAAAAGATATCATAACATTATTCGATAGTATGTGAAACATTATTCGGTGGAACTACCAAAATTTTAAAAGAACGAAATCAGGTGGGACCCACTAACAAATCACTCATTTTTATTTATTTTTCACAAAACATTTAAAAAAAGCAGATGACAAAAAAAAGGCAAGAATGGGGGTGGGGGTGAGTAACGCGCACTAAGAAAGAAGCTGGGGGCCTTTTGGGCACGTGGGTCCCCCTATATTAAAAAATTCCTTTTAATCACGATCGTTCATTTTCTTTCAATCAAAGGTTCAGAATTGTTTACAATATAAATTTTAAGGGGTGAGTACACCCGAATCACACACCCTATATGTATATGAGATATAATTTTTGTAAAAAAATATAGTAGAAAACACATTAAATATGTGATATAAATAACTATTTTAAGTTTAAAAAGCTAAGAGAGAGATAATTCCTTCTATAGAGATTTGAACACAAAACCTCATGATTTAAATTCCTTCTACATACCAACTAAGCCAAACCCACATTTTATTTATTATTCTTTTTAATTTTTCTAACCCTTAAATTATAAAAAAAAAAATATTTTTTTACGTTTTCTTCCGAGAGGAAGGCTCGAGCCACCTTATGCCTCCCCCTCCCCCTTTTCGCCACTGGATCTAGCCCTGCCATGACAAAGGAGAAGGTCGGCTCTAACTTCTTATGTCGTTCCCGAGATGACACCAAGCGTTGACAACCGCCAAAGTCTTTCCTCTTGTTTGAAAATCTCTCCTTACTGCTTAGTCAACTCCTCGCTTCCTTGTGTCTAATCGCCGATGAGGGCAGAGCAATTGCATCTCTTGAGGATGGGGTGCCCTATTTATCTCTTGAGTGGGACCTTTAGCCTATTGTCATTTCCTGCTTGAAACAAATAATTAAAATACATTGAAAGCTCCAACCCTTTGTCTCAATCGTATGGACGAGGTGGAGAACAAATGATCAAGTGTTCCGTTTTTACTTCAACTAAATTGATTAAGTTTGGTTTGCTCTGATTCTTGGAGTTGTTTGGAATCATTGATTTGGTAGGTTAAATTGGTTCTCTCTTATTCTTGGAGTTGTTACAAGGGAAACATCTCATCTTCATCACTGTTATAATTGTACTTACCCTCAAGACTGTCATAATAGTGTTAATCATCAACACCACACCCTTATAACTATGTTGACCTTGAATATAACAGTTGCGTGCTATTTTGCTAGTGATAGTAGAAACCAACCCCTTTTTCTATTAGTAAATCATCAATATATAATACTAAAACAGAGACGTGGAAATCCTATGTGGCAAGTTCTGGTGCGATTCGCTTACGTGTCATTCTTTGGTGCAATCTGGCCGAGTTTTTTTGCCACATCAATTAATGATGAACCAATGAATTTAAGCCACGTTAGACGATAACCCCATCTATTTATACATGTGTCATCCTATGTGTCTATTTTAATTAATGATTAAATTAATTTTTATTATAAATATTCAACCTTATATCTTACAAATCTTATCATTTTACCTTAAATTATTTTATAAATATTTTATTTAGAAAAAAAATCTAGATTAGATTAATTTATATGAAAAATGTTGAGAATAGTTTTATCACTAATAAAAATTGATTAAATTATATAGAGAATCAATTTAAAAAACCGGCTTAATTTGTTTAAAAAAAAGTGAGCATACTCAGCCATACTCCATGATATATTGTTTTTTAAAAAATCAAACCGTAATTTTCTCTTCTTAATAATTTTTTTTCAACAACTAACAACCGACTCAATTTATTTAAGAAAAAAAAACAAATGGCCATACTCAACAATTAATACTCCACGATATATTTATTAGATGACACATGGATAAATAGATTAGATCGTTACATGATGTGACTTAAATATATTGGATGATCATTAATTGATGTGTTTAAAAACTCGAGCCAGATTGAACCTGCAGATAACACATAAGCGAATTTGACCAGAGCCCGCCACATAAGAATTCATGTCTTTGTTTGATTGATTTATAAACCAAGTTTATGCAAATGTTGCTCACGTACCGTACCACATCATTTTGTTTATCTTTAAACAATCACATTAAATAATAAAAATAATTCAAATTAATAAGTGTTTATCTTTAACAAATAATTAATTTATAAACCAAGTTTATGCAAATATTGCTCAAGTACCAAATTTATGCAAATATTGCTCATGTACCAATTAATTTATAAACTAAATTTATACAAATATAAGATCCATTATACATTTATACATATTGCTTTGTTAAGCCATAAAATAATTTTATTTTATGAAAAAAATTAGGAAAAGAATAATGAAATTACATCATACAAATTTGAAATTCAATGCCCTTAATCCGACATATAGATTAAATTTTACCATTAAGTATTCATATATGTGTGTGTATCTTTATTTTTCTATAGCAATAATTTAATTTTATAAATGTGTGTGATATTAAAGTGTACGTGTATATATAAGAGAAAGTATGTATTTTATAATATTTTAGCGATTAAAGTCAGTCGTTCAAAAAACATTATCACCAATAATAAATTGATAATAAGTAGGAAATTAAAAAGTCAAAAAATAATATTTTATATAATTTTTATAATCTTACACAATTTATGCATAAATAATAAAAGTCATATAAAAAAACACCGCGAAGATCGCGGGGAGTAAAACTAGTAGTGATAAAAATTTGCAGTTAGTGGTAAAAAAACTCAAATACTACATTATATAGTTTTTAGCTCTTTAAAAAACATGGAATATAGTCAAACGACCTATATTTTAAGATGAAACTAGTTCAGTACCCGCACTGGGTGTGGTTTTTTTAATTTAAATAAATTTAATAATAAAACCCGTTTATTCGATTAATTAATTTCTTTCGTACTTCCGATTTCTCAAATCCGAATGAATTTATATTTAATTAGTATAAAAGCTAATTTCTCCTTACTCCGATCTTACTCTTTAATCCTTGCTAGTTAGTGCATATTAGTGGAAGCAACATATGAAAAGCTATAATTTCTCAAATCTGAATGAATTTATACTTTATTGACAATATATGAAACAACATGTGAAAAACTAGTAAATATTAGTGGAAACAACAAAATAACATACCTTGTAACCAATCAACACATTATTTCAAAAAACTTACAAAGGAAATCGTAAACAAAGTCGTAAATAACCTGCAATAACAACACCAAAAAGAAGGGAAAAGATGTCAACGTTTGTGAAATAACATTAACAATCTAAACTATATATAAGTCAAAATCAAAATCTATCCATAATTATATATGTATAAAATCCAAAAATATATCTCATAAATATATCAATACCTTCAAGATATATAGGAAGATTTTATTTCATATTTTCCTATATATCAATATTCATATTGATGAAGTTATTGATAAAGTTATTTAATTAGTATGTCCATGTAATATATTGAAAAAGTCATTATCTTCTAAAAATATGTTCATATATAATGAAAATAGGTAAAATCTTATCTTATATAATAGTCTTTAACATTAGTTAATACGGAGTATCTTCTAAAAATATATCCATATCTAATCAAATTGAGTCAAATTTTATCTTATGCATATATAGATATATTGATTAAATAGAGTTAGAATAAAAATTTATCTTATGTATATATTTTAAAATTAGTTAATATCTTCTAAAAATATATCCATATTTAATCAAATTGGGTCAAATTTTATCTTAGACATATATAGATATATTGATTAAATAGAGTAAGAATAAAATTTTATCTTATGCATATATTTATTAATTCAAAAATTTGTGATTGGTTTATATGACTATGATTAAGGAGAAGCCGCCATGTGTCTCAGACGACTTCTCCTTTATTATATATAATTGATGAATATCATCATTCTATATAAACTCTACATAAAACTATAAAAGGGAATTCATATAAATGTCTATTTTATTATGAACTTTTCTTTATAAAAAATGTATCATTCTATATAAAATTCTACATATGTAAAAGGAAACTTATGTAAATATATCTATTTTATTATAATCATAATAAATATAAAATAATCTTCAACTTAATAGTGGTAAATTATAATAAATGAAACGATTCCTTTTTTCAAAATTTATAAATTAATTATTATTTGATTATTAAAATATTTTAGTATATGTAATATAACAAATTAACTAAAATATAAAACTGAGTATATTTTATAAATATCATATAGTTTGTTACTCTTTTAATTTTATACAATATTTTCTGTTTATTTTTATTACCATTTTCAATAAAATTATAATGATAAATAATCAAAATTATTAATTTTCAATATATGACATCATAATAAATTTATATTACATATAATATCATCGTTTTAATTTAACAAAATTTTAAATATATTATTTTTCAAGATAATTTTTTCATAAATATATAAAATAGATATTTGGAATATTATTTGTAAATTAAATATCAAAATAATTTAATGTTAAATTAAAAATATCTTTTGCACCGTTTATGTATTGGTTGTATTTTTTATGGTATAACGTCTGCTGACTTGTCAGCCTCTCGAGTTTCAGTTCTATCTGAACTCGAATTTTTACTTAATAAAAAATAAATAAAAATTTATGACAATTTTTTCAAGTAAAATATCCTGATATCAATTACTTTATTGTTGGCAACGTGAGAAGAGAGATAAAACAGGAACACCTTCACCATCACCACCTTTGAGATGAAAAAGAACGCGCTCTACACGCTTGAGGCACCATCTTCTGTCAAAATCCCAAAAAGCCACTTTCCTCTTTCAATAAACCCTAGAATCCGAAATCGATCTTGGTTGATAATTTTCTTCTATCAAATCCTCCATTTTTCTTGCTGGTTTATCTATCAGAGTAATGATTCTTCTTATTCATCCCTTACTTATGAATCTAAGCTCTTGCTTGTGTTGGATTTGGGGGTTAGTGGCCGAAACGTCTCGCATCGTAGTTGGTGGTGGGTTTCGCCCTGGTCTCTTTTGTGCGCCTTGGCGTGTGCTGTTGGTCCTAGTCTAGGGGGTTTTCCTTCTGGGCTTGGGCGATGATGTGTTGTGACTCTCCTTCGTCCCCCTCCTTGGCCCCTCTGGCTTTCTCAGTTTGGGTAGGCGTACGACCTTTATCAATTGCGTCTTATAGTGGCTATCGCTTCTCTGGTGCCTGGTCTAGTCCTTCAATCTTGCAGATCTCCTCTTTTCTGCCAAAGTATGGCTGCTCACTTGTGTTCGAAGATGGGTTATCCATCTTCTGGATCGACGCCTATTTAAAGGTTTGGTTTGTTTATCTTCTTCCTCACACGTCTCTCTTCTTTTCTCCCTCTGTTACACCTTCTTTCTCTTTTCTACTGTATAACCAGTTCCTTGTTTGTTTTGTTTCCATGGCTACCTCGTCCTCGGACAAAGGAAAAACACCCATGGTGGCTGACTCTGTCGCCCCCCCTCTGAACACCCCCTAAAGGGTACTCAATCTGTTGCTGAAAACAATATTCCTGAGAAATCTAAGGATTTCGGTGAGGGTAGTGCAAAGCTGTCCAAGGAGAAGCTTGAAAAGAAGTTGAAGAGATCCAAAATCGATGTTGAGAAGCTGCGGGCGATTCAATCGAATGTTCAGGCGAACATATCCTCTCTTCATCTTTCCTCCCTTTTTGCTACGATTGTAGGGGACCCTGTTGAGGCAAAGGAAGTCCGAAAGAGGATTAGATTTGATTGGAAGTTTCTAAAGGGTGGTTTCCAGCTCATCCCGATGGCTAATAAGTGGTTCGAACTTCGGTTTGACCACCCGGAGGATCGTGTTGCTGTGTGGGATAGGTGTCCCTTTCACATGGCTAGCCAGCTGGTGGTGTTCCGGCCTTGGCGTCTTGAATTCGACCATTGGTCTGAGCCCATCACCTCCCTGGATCTCTGGATCCGTATTCCGGGCCTACCAACCAAATATGTGAGCAACTCTATCTTGAAATCCATTGTGGAGGATAATGGTATTGGAAAAGTTCTTAGGGTGGCTGCATTTAATGCTAAGGGTGCTAGACTTCGCTACCCTCGAGTCTGCATCTCTACTGATGTTTCTCTGATCCGAGAGAAATATGTTATGCTGCTTAATGAGAAGGACGAGATTGAATATTATCCGGTGTGGTTTGAGGATTTTCCGAAAGGTTGCGGATGCTGTGGTCAAGCTGATCACTCTTTTGGAGAATGCTCTCAAAGGAGAACTTGTAATGCTCCCTCTTCTGGTGTCCTCGGGGTGGATCCTAAGGTTCTGCCTGGGGCTGACGGGGTTCATGTCCAGGCTGATGCTGGGGGTAGCTGGTCTCAGGTGGCCTCCCATAGGGCACCTCCTCCTCCGCCGGCTTTTGGGCATTCGAAATCGGAATTGTGGAAATGCTTTGGCAAAAATGTTACTTTGTCTTCGGATTCTTCCTCCCACTCCTCGAGTGTGTCGGCTGATATATCGTCTACTGTCAATGTTGCTCCAGTGGTTGGTGGGGAGGATTTATCCTCTCCTCCTGTGGTAGCGACAACCGACCCGGCTACTGCTGCATTCCCAGATGATGCAACCCCTGTTATCTCGGGGCTCACTCCTCTCGTGCCGATGACTACTACTGCTGACGATGATGATATGCTGGACATGGAGTACTACTCCGCTGCTGAGGACGGCCTTGATGGTAGTGTGGATTTTTTCGAAGAGGACCTGGGAAACGATTACAGCGACGACCCTAAATTTGGCGGGATTCCAGCAGATATGACTCAAGGTGATTTTGATTTACTTTTGCGTAACATTCCCCCCTCTTCTGAATTTCTCCTGCCTAACCTTGGCAACACAGCAGCTTATGTTATTTCCCTTGTCCCCGCTGCTGGTTCCTCTGTGCCACCCCTCGGGGCTGGTCCAGGGGTCCCTTTGGGGATTGAGGAGACGTCCAATTATGAGTCAGCCAAACGTAAAATCGACGATGAGAATGGTGAGTCTGTGTCCTCCAAGCTGATGGGAGGCTGCAGCAAACGTGGGAGGAATGAATAGTTTGCTCATCGGAAGTACATCTGTCTGTTGCTTGTTCGGTGGTGTAGCAGTCTTCTGGATGATCACAATTAATCCACCTTCGGCTTGGCTATCTGTTAGTACTACTCTCCTTTGTGTGGCGCCTATGGTTTGACTTTGGTTCTTAGGTTGTTGCCCTATGTCCATGTGTGCTTGTTGCATCTGGTTCTTACTTTTGAGCATGTTCCTAGTTTTTCTTTCTGATGAATTGTGGTTTATCTTCCCAGTTGGTAGGACCAAGTGTTTGTATGTGGTTAAAACATGTATTTTCAGCTTTGTGTGTAAGTTATCCGTTTGGATTCCTCACACCCCTTGTTGTTCATGGATTAAGGCTATTGGTCTAAGTCTAATGTATATTCAATGGTTCAAGTACTTTGTTTATTTACACTTTTCTTGTGTATGGGGTTTATTTCCTTTTTGGAAACTTTGCTTGAGAATTCTTCCTTTATTATGTAAGACAACCATATACCAATTCCTCCTCCTGATCTTTTGGATGTATGTTTTTTTCCTTTTCCTATCTCCTAAGACATCTCCTAGATTCACAATTGGAAGAACACACTCTATAGGTGAAAACCTTCTGCTTGGGACTGCTCACCTTTTGGCATCCTCGGCTCTAACAAAGTTGTTATGATAATTCGATATTGGAATTGTCGGGGAATCGGAAAAACTACTTTCTGGACTAATATTAATGCATGGCGCATAAATGACCATATTCAAATGCTAATCCTAGCGGAAACAAAAACTGAAAAGGAACCTTGTGAAACTCTATGGAAAAATGCGGGTTTCACTGACTGTTGTTGGTCATCTGCCTCGGGTCGTGCTGGTGGCATAGCACTTTTTTGGAATACGAATTCCCTTATTGATGAGACGATCTCGGTCATTATTCACTTACCTAGAATTATTGGTGTAAAATACTCTAACATAAAGGATAACTTCGAATGTATTCTTTTTTTCGTGTATGCCCCCTCGAATGTTACTGATAAGGATGAATTCTGGCAATGTCTATCTAATCTTATTATCCAAAATAGCCTTCCCTGCCTGGTCTTGGGTGATCTTAATGAAATAATCCAGGCCTCGGACAAGTGTGGTGGGGCGGAAGTCCACCATGCAAGATTCAAAAGACTATTAGATTTCAAAAATACCTGCTCCCTTCTTGACATTCCTTCCCATGGGAATTCATTTACATGGCGGAAAAAACAAATTGACCCAGACAATATTTTGGAAAAATTGGACCGTGTTCTAGTCCAGCACGAAATAATTGATACTTTCCCTAATATTGTAACTACTAATGGTGCATTCTCTTCTTCCGACCACTGTCCAATAACAATTTCTCTTGCCCGAGATAATACGTTCAAAGCACCCCCCTTCAAATTCGAAAACATTTGGCTTCAGAGAAAAAACTTTCGGAATATTGTTAAACAGTCTTGGAGAGCTCCTTGTTCAGGTTCAGCTATGTATCAACTTCTTTTCAAGTCAAAAATTCTGAAATAGAAAGCTAAGACATGGAATAGGAATACCTTTGGGAACATTTTTCGTCAACTTAAGGATGTCGACAAGGATCTTACTGACGTACAATCAACTCTTCTTACTAACCCAAACTCTAGAGAGCTAATTAAGGAACAAAATCTATTAAAAAAAAGAGAGAAACTCCTCCTTTTTCATAAAACTTACTGAAGGCAACGAGCTAAGTCTAAACATCTTCTTCTGGCTGACACCAACTCTTCCTACTTCCATCGTGTTGCGTCTGGTCGACGTAATCGTAAAATTATAAGATCCATTGCCTCGGAAGAGGGAACTTTGATTGTGGGAGAGGACAACGTTAAAACTGAGATCAAAAGGGATTTTGAAAAGAGATTTTCTCGGGAACATACCTTTACTAATGAAAGACTTTGCGATTACCTATCCCTTATCAAACCCGAAATCTCTGATGAGGAGAATTGTTTTCTAATTCCACAACCAACGAATAGCAAGATTAAAAGTGCGGTTTTTAATCTGGGAAACAACAAGTCTCCTGGTCATGATGGGATGACAACGGAATTTTATAAGAAGTACTGGAATATTGTGGGAACAAGGGTCATTCGGGCAATGAAAGCGTTCTTCCATTCCGGAAAGTTATTAAAACAAATCAACCATACCTCTATTTCCTTAATTCCTAAAAATGAAAATCCTTCTATGACAACACACTATCGACCTATTAGTCTCTGTTCCACCATATACAAGATTATTTCTAAAATTATTACCGAGAGACTTAAAACAGTCATTGGGAAATTAATACATCCACTCCAAGGAGCGTTTGTCTCCGACAGAGCAATCCAGGATAATATCCTTATAACACACGAAATCTTCCACTCCTTCCGATCGAGGAATGGTTCTACGGGATGGACGGCTATAAAACTTGACATGGAAAAGGCGTATGACAGAGTAGATTGGTCCTTTCTTAAGAAAGTGTTACAATGTTTTGGATTCCACCAAACTTTTGTGGAAATGATTATGGAATGTGTTACTACAGTCTCCTTCTCTGTATTAGGGAATAATGGCCCTTCTGAACCTTTTTTTTTTATTAGGTAAGAATTCGGATGTCCTCATAATAGAAGACTAACCGAATGCATCCTTTCGGATGAGGTCCATGAGACCTGGATCTGAGGTACTGGCTCCCATACTAGAGCGGGAGTGGCTAAGGTGTGCGACCTTATCAGCCACTCTATTACCACTACGGTAAATAGGAGAAAAGGAAACATTCCTGAATTTTCGAAGAAGGCATCTAATGTCCGAAAGAAGAAGTTCAATTTCCCACGGACACGCAATCCCCTTCTTAAAATAATTGATGATTGTTAGGGAATCCCCTTCAATAGTAAGGTTCTCTATATGAGAATCGATTGCTCTAAGAATGCCTTCTCGTAAAGCAAGTCCCTCAGCCATGAGTGGCGTTTGTTCGCCTATTAGTTTTCCACCAATGTCTATAACATGGCCCCTTGAGTCACGAATGATAAAGCCGATGGAAGATTCCTTGTTAGACCCAGCCGCCGCGTCAAAGTTTAATTTGAAGCAGTGAGAGGGGGGCTTTTTCCATTTAACTGCCCGTGTCACTGATCCTTTAGACTTTGACTCTTGCCTAAATTGTTTATCCGACTTCTCCCAGCGTAAATCATTGTTAGTTTGGTTAGCCATTTCCCAATTAGATTTATGCGTATTTACTTGTACGTTAAAGCCATATGTAGTTGGCGGTTTTTCATGTCTGAAAATAAATTTATTACGGGTATTCCAAATAGTCCACCAATTGAACGCCAAGTCGGCTTTTTCCTTGTTAGAAAGTGCTTGGCCAAGATAGACCATTACTTGCCTAAAGTTTCTGGATGTAGCTATAATTCTGTAAATGTGAGACTTATGGCGCGGATGCAAGTTTTGGGCAAACTGGCTGAACTTACATTAAAAAAATAAATGGAATGCATCCTCATTGTGATGGTTACACATTGAGCAATAAGAGGGAACAGCTAAACCTCTTGTTGCAAGTCTAGACGCTGTTGGTAGAGTGTTGTGGCTTAGTTTCCACAGAAAGTTCTTTATTTTTGGGGGAATGTTAGTCTTCCAGACCCATGCATTTTCATCTATGGAATCAGATGCGGTCTGGGCACAGAGAGTGTATGCACTGGATGTGGTGAACCATCCTTTTTTCGCTGGCCACCAATACATTCGGTCTTCAATTGGATGAATTGGAAGAGGGATGTTTGAAATTTGCTCGACAATGGTTTGTGCTAAGACTTGCCTTAATTTATCAATATTCCATTTATTGTTGGCGATATATTCCATAACTTTCTCATTCTTGTCCACTCTATCTGGACAAATACAGTGTTGTATCAAATTTAAGCCAGTTGCCCAGTTATCTCTCCAGAAGTCAATAGTCCTTCCGTTGCCCACTAACCAGACCAGACCTTTTTTGAATTCCGGGATTAGAGAACGCAATTTGGACCATTGCCAAGATGAGCTATTATGATTGGCATAATTTAGCAAATTCTCAAATTTGAGGTACTTATGTTGAATAATTGTGACCCATATGTTATCTGGTTCTGCCATGATTTTCCACAAGAGTTTTAACTGTAAGGCATCATTCATGTGTTTAGACTTTCGCAAACCCATACCTCCGTGTTGTTTCCATTTGCATATTTTGTCCCAGCTGATAAGCGGTTTGTAGCTTAAATCCTTATTCCAAAAGAACGACCTATTAATTTGGTCTAGCTTGTTATGGATATAGGATGGTAGCATGAAGCTCTGCATGGTATATAGGGGTTTTGACGATAAATTTGAGGCAATAAGGGTGGCTCTACCTTATTGGGAAAGAGCATCAGCTCTCCATTTTGTTAGTTGATTTGAGGATTTTATGATTATGTCCTCAAAGGTAGATTTGTTCACTCTACCATTAATAATGGGACATCCAAGATATTTGTCCAGATTTATTTCCTTGGAGATATTCAAGCATCCTTCTATCAACGATATTCTAACCCTGGGTACTCCAGAAGTGACTTGAAAAGCCGACTTATGATAATTTACCTTTTGTCCCGACATCGCACAATATAATTGAATAATATCTTTCACTTTTTGGCATGCTGTTAAGGTTCCTTTAGAAAATATAATGACGTCATCTGCAAATGCCAGAAACGGGACATGTGGACCTCGGTGTCCAAAGGGAAAGCCAATCAACCTCTCCGGTGAATTCACTTCCGACTGAAGTTTCCTTGCTAATACTTCTGCACCGAGGATGAAAAGAAAAGGCGAAAGAGGATCACCTTGCCTAATGCCTCTTGATGGCTTGAAAATCGATGTTGGTTCATTGTTGACCAGGACTGAGAAAGAGACAGTTGTAACGCATTCCATAACTAGGTCAACAAATTTCTGGTGAAATCCAAATTTCTGTAACACTAGTCTTGTGAAATTCCAATCTACCCGATCATAAGCTTTTTCCATGTCTAGTTTAATAGCTAGCCATCCTTCTTTACCTTTTCGGCTCCTAAAAGAATGAAATATTTCATGTGCGATGAGTACATTATCTTGAATTGATCTATCGGCCACGAATGCACCTTGAAGGGGATGAATGAGTTTACCCATGACCAGTTTCAGTCTTTCCGTTAAAATTTTTGAAATAATTTTGTATAGAGTAGAGTGTAGACTGATAGGTCTGTAATCCGTACTTTTACTTGGATTTTCACATTTCGGAAGCAAAGTAATAAATGTATGGTTCACTTGTCGTAATAATTTGCCAGAATGAAAAAAACCTTTGACGGCACGAATTATGTCATTACCTACTATTTCCCAATAGTTTTTATAAAATTCGGCGGTCATACCATCCGGGCCCAGAGATTTATTTGAGCCTAAGCTGAAAACTGCTTTTTTTTTATTTCACTATTAGAGGGGGAAGCGATGAGGACCACATTTTCCTCAGGAGTGATAGCCGTGTCAATAACGTCAAGATAGGGTGTGAGCCCACCTGTATTGGCCATATTGCCTGTAAACCGCCGTTCGAAATCTTTTTGCAGTTCCTCCCTAACATTGGCACTACCCACTATGAGCATGCCCTCGGTCGATCTTATGTTTTTAATTATTTTCCTGTTTCTTCTCCCTATTGCCACTCGATGAAAGTACGCAGAATTTGAATCTGATAATTTAAGATGTTTAGCCTTGGCTCGCTGATTCCAGAAAACTTTTTGGAATTGTAATAAACTCTCCTTCTTTTTAATGAGCATTTTTTCTTTTTGATTGGAGTTTCTTATTTGGTGCTCATGGTTTGAGCTTTGTATCTCAATGAGATTTTTTTCCACATCAGCAAGTTGTCGGAATATATTACCAAAAGTGGTTTTGTTCCAGTCTTTCGCTTTTTTCTTTAGTACCTTTGTCTTGTACATTACCTTAAACATGGCTGATCCCGAGCAAGAGGCTCGCCAGGCTTGCTTCACAATATTTCTGAAATCCTTTCTTTGCATCCATACGTTCTCAAACTTAAACGGCGAAGGTTTAAACTCAGTAGTCGTTGGTATTTCAATGTAAATGGGGCAGTGGTCTGAAAGAGAGAATGCACCATTAAATGTTTGTAGCTCTGGAAAAAAATTCCAAAATTTGATGCTGGACCAGCACTCTGTCTAGCTTTTCCAAAATATTGTCCTCGTCGTCGATTTTCTTTCTCCATGTATACATGTTCCCATTCGTAGGAAGGTCAATCAAGGAGCATGTATTTTTGAAAGACGTGAGTCGTTGGTATCTACGGCCATTATTCTCTGTCCCACCACTCTTTTCCTCACTCGATCCAATTTTGTTTAAGTCTCCAATAACCATACACGGTATCGTTTCACTTAAAATGATGTTTGTGAGAGTTTTCCAAAACGATACTTTATCTTTTTCATGTGGGGGTCCGTATGCAATTAGAATAGTGCAACTGAAGTTTTTATCTGTATTAGAATACTTGAGACCAATAATGCGAGGCAAATGAATACTCACCGATATTTGTTCACTCAAAAGATTATTTTCGTTCCACAAGACACCAATACCACCGGCCCTACCACTGGCCGGAGACCAAACGACGTTAGTAAATCCAATGTTTCTCCATAATTTATCGTCCGGGATTTTTTCAGTTTTGGTTTCTGCAAGAGCAACTAATTGGATATGTTCATTGATTCGCATGGCTTTAAGTGCTGTCCATACATTCTTATTGCTGATCCCTCTAGAATTCCATAAGCAAATTTTCATGACACACTTCGTTTTTGTTCATGCCTACGAGGTTCTGTAGGGGCATGAACCAATGAGAATTTACTCAACAAATTCTTTTTGTTTTGGGTGAATCGAGAGTTTGTTAACACCAAGCTGAAATCATTAGTATTTTGTTTTACAAGAATGGACATATCATTAAGCGTATTGTTCGTGAGATTTTGTTTTATAAATAATATCCCAGTGTAACTGTGTCTAAAGACCTTGAATTCCTTAAACAACTTGATTGGCAAGACATCCCCCTTAATAAAGGAAACAAGACAACTCCAAGACCAAGGGAAGAAGTAGAAATTGATGGATTGTTCCTTAATAGGATTTTGGTTAATGGTAATGGCATTAAGCTTCTTAGATGCATAATTCTTATTAAACATTTTGTCAACTAATCCTTGTTTGTCATTTTTTATCATCCTACAACTACTCTAAAAAATGCTAATGTGGTGTTGTCTTGAAATCGTGTTGATCAGCACTTTCTCAATCAAATTAATCTTAATGTTAATCACAGAAAACTCGGAAAACCATTTCATGGATATAAGTTTGAACCTTCGAAATTTAACATACATAGCATACAACCAGTCCTTCCCATAGTGATCGACATATTTGTTATTACAATACATAGGTCTATATTTGCCCACAAGAGAAATAGTCCAGATATACAACCAACTTAATAAATACATTGAGCAATAATCCATCACCGTTCTACACCAAATCAACACATAACAGTAGACATAACACGCCAAGAGTCGAGGGAATAATGGATACAAGAGAAGCTGGACTGCACAATCATGAAATGTAAGTGGCAGAAAGTGTTTAATTAGCCAGTAAAGAAGATAAACATAGTCAGGACGAAAGGAGATGACCCCTTGGATGATCAGAAACTGAATTACACACCAGTAAAAGAGCTTTGATAACGAACATATACATGAAGGAGAATAGGCATAAGCTTTAGTACCAAACCAATATAATTGCCACAGGTGGATAGTCAAAATAAAGGAGATAGCAGAAGAGCCACAAGATGATATCCCAACAACTCTAAAAATAAGTTTATAAGTAAAGAACTCGTGTCCATAGTATTTTTTGATTATACCCTTCATCAAGGGTGACACAACACTGGTTTTACCTGAGCTATTTAGACACCCCCTGAGTTCACATTTGGCAAGCCCAACCATCCTCGCCATCCTCAACTGATCACACCTCAAGAGAGATGAACCAGGAGCGGCAAAGGGCGTAATCGATAGGAAGAGATCCTGATTTGACTTGTCTTTGTGCTCCAAATTTACATCATAACCCATGGTGAAATGCAGAACAACCACAGGAAAAACCACTGCTGCATCACCCTTATTTACATCATCAGGGTTTATAACAAGAAGCCACAGCACACCAAAACTATCCATCCAAATGGTTATGCACACTGATATCAAGACCAGTACCCACACAAAGAGAAATGATAGGCCAGTTTGAATTAAGAGTATATACCAAAACAAACAGAGCATTGCCCTCATTTTGATAAATCTTTTCAGTTTCATAATTGAACTGGTGTTTCCTCTAGCAACATTAATGTCAAGGTATTCCTTCAAACCATTTCTCCACTCCAATGCATCATTGGAGAAAGAAAACTCCTCAACCTCTTTATTTTCAACAAGGTTTTGTTTTTCCATTCGGGATATCTTCCTAATATAACATCGCAAAACAGAATAATTAATTGAATAAGGGTTAGACTGAGGCTCAACAGATGTAAGTTTCCACACACACCTGATCCGAATTCGGATCTTCTTTGCCATAACGGGATTGCCACTGAAAGTCGATAACAGGAAGAGACAGAAAACCGCCACTCTGTTGGTTACAATTCTCCAAAACGTCTTCTCGGATGTCGGTTTCTTTTTCTTTTTTCGATCATCGGAGAATAGAGACTCCTCAAGGAGTTTAGAGCCCTCCGGCTGTTTCAAACCCTTTCGGGGGATACTCAGTGGGGAAACAGGATCATTTGTTCCCATAGAATTTTTCCATTTGTCAATCTCAGAGGACACCAAGGTACACTCAGTTACGCATATATGATTAGCCAATAGAGAGATTATCATAGAGGGATAAGGGAATAAAAGAGAGGAGGAGGTAGGATATAATCGATCCACACCGCCACACCAAAGAAGAAGAGAAGGAAGGAGAAGAGAGAGAGTACGAACCACAAGGGGTTTGGGGGTGACCACACACCAGTCCGAATAGGCTGGATTTGGCCAAGGCGGAGGCCGACGAGACCAAATCCGATCGATCCCCATTATCGGCACACTCATAAGCCTCCCAACAACGATCAGAACATGGGAAGAAGCAATAAGGCTCATCAAACTGATATTCCCACCAATAAAGCAGATTAGGAGGAAGGGGAGAGCCATAGGCTTCACCACACAAGAAATCCCCAAATTGTCGACACACCTAACCCCTCCCAAGGCTTCACATAGACCATGCGCCCATAGGCAAACAGGTCCGAGAAATCGAAAGAAGAAGGGGCAATCATTGTTCAGGAGACGATAGATCGAGATTTCAGACAAAGGATTGTACGAGTTAAGATAAACGTACTCAATCGATGTAGGTTTTGGCTTCCATGGGAGGGGGTTCACAAAGAGGGATGCAAAGGAAAAGGTCTCAAAAAGAGAGATTCTCTCTCTAGCTTTCTCTCTCGTCATTTTAGTGGCCCTTCTGAACCTTTCAAACCTTCCCGAGGCATTCGTCAAGGAGATTGATGACGGGTTTATTTCAGTCAAATAAAATTATAAGATCGAAACCCCGCTATAGTATAGTAGGGTCAAGTTCGTCCACATGGAGAAAGTCAGTGACTCAATTCTAGTTACCAAAGAGCAAGAAATAGCAAGAAAAGATGGAAAATTATAGAATTTTGGGGGTTTGTGGGCTGCTGGAATTTTTAGGAAAAATCAATAATAATAAAAGTCTACGGCATAGAGATCACCACAACGATAATCATACTAGCATTGCAATGGATCATATAAAAATCATGTTTTTATCTATTAAAGAGGTCAACTTGCATCAACCCTAGCAAAGCAATCAATTTATTTTCACAAATTAATAAACTTTACTATCAATCTTAATTAGGTTATCAAACTTGCGTTCAAGACCCTAATTACTATCCAATTCACAATTCAATCTTTCAATTTAATTGCAAAAAGGAATTTTCCCCAACTTTCATTAGGTACTTAAGCACATAAAATAGATAAAACCAATTAATTCATCAATTCATAGCAAAATTGCAAGCATAACTATCGTTGGGATCACCCCAACCCTAGAAAAGGCGACTACTCACGCATATTCATGGTGAATAATTCAAAATTCATGAAATAACTAAAAATCAGAAATTTAAATTGAATAAAAACCTGAGAATAATGTCAACAATGCGTCCCAAAAGCCTTACAAAACGTTCCTCAACCTTCGCCGAAGAAATCGCTTCAAAAAGCTCTCAAATCCGCTCACAAACGCTCTTAAACGAGTGCTGAGAAATCTAACGTAGGCTGAAAATTGGTATCAAGAAGAGAGAGACTTCCAAACCCTAAAAATCCTATTTATACTTAATAGCCCATAAACCTAATTAGGAAATAACAAATATATGAATTTTATCTAAAGTCTATCTAAGGAAAATAGGTAAAAATAGTTAAATCCGGGTAAATAAGCTCCGCTGGGACCTATACCGAAGCGGATGACCTCGGTACCGACCCCCCCTAGGGTCGGTATGGCCACTGTTGCTCATCTCGTCTTGCTTGTCCAGATCAGGCCTCGGTACCGACCCAGGTGGGATCGGTACAGGGTCGGTACGGCTCGGAAAAATGCCTATATCTCCTTCGTTTGAACTCCGATTGCTTCCGTTCTTTTTCCTATGCGCTCCTTATTCTCTTCCGCTTCTTTTCATAGTTAAAAGTTTCTTAAAAAACAGCTCCCAAAATTCTGTAAAACACACAAAAGCTAGTGAAGACATCTATTTCTCATGAAATATGAAAACACATGCAAAAGACATTAAACCCAATGCAAAACCCTATGAAAATGACTCAAATTGACATCAAAACATATGGGAAAATATAACTGAACACATGCACATCAAAATACCCCATACTTAAACTTGTTTGTCCTCAAGCAATAACCAAGCAATAACCAATACCTACAACACATCATTCAAGTCTTCGCCCTTGTCAAAAGCAACATCATAAAGTTGTAGCAAAGCAAGTGAATTTAACGTCATCACACATATATGAGCGATCCATAGGCATAGGCATTATAAATCGAACCTCACAAGGGTAATGTGTTTACACTCAACTCTCAATGTGTTTAGGCTATGAAGATCAACTCTCAACTCAATTCCACATACAAACTCATAAACATTGCAATTTAAATGTAGATCCACTTCACAACCAATTATGTAAATGCAAACAAGAACCATCAGGAGGACTTCGCTCAATGGAAGACTTCAAAGAAGACTCCATTCGACGGGGTTGTAATGTGGCTTGGTAAGAAATAAAAGGGCATGGAATTATTTGGCTACGTGGTGCTTAATAAAATTCGGGAATCAAGACTCCTAAATTTCCAACACAACTCAACCAAACCATAACTCTCAATCATATGAATCAACCAAACTCTCCAACTCATCTTAATGAAGAACACAACCTCTCAAACTCAAATAACCTCTCAACAATATGAAGCTTGCAAAAGTAAAGAAAATAAGGTAAATTTGGCTCATGCACTTTATTCACAAACATATAAACACAAACTATACTTGTTCTCTTCTTCTTCTTTTTTTTTCTGAATTTTTTTTTTGAAAAAGAAAAATAACATAATAAAAATAATAGTGCATTTATAGGGTGAGCCAAAAATCCTTTTACATAATATGCATAGCAAGATAAAAATATCAAACCAACCCATAACTCAATAAACTCGAAAATCCTTCTCATTTGAAATCAAACACAAGCTCATTCCTTCCATAAACCATCATTCCAACCAACTCTAAGTCTTAATTCCCAAATGGGGGTCAGGCTCAATCTGGCTAAGGATAATTTTGTGGAGCTTATAAATAAAGGTCTCAGGCTAATGTTCCGGCTTCAAGCAGAGATAATACAGGGTAGGTAAAGAGATGATAAAATTGGCTTAAATGATGCCTCCATCATTTAGTTCTCATTCACATAAACATATAAATGCATTGACTTTGAATAACTATCACAATATTTAGAGATGCATAGGAAGAGTAGATACACTCAAAAAACACAGAGGGATTTTTAATGTTTTCCCTATAAGGCCAAAATTCTCACTAGGACAAATTTTGTTGGATTTCAACCTTTAGCCTAGGATCATATGTGCTCAATTTCATCACAAGTTCACAATCCACATAAAAAAATATTTTCAAGGACTTAGGCTAAACCTTCCAAACATGCCATAGGATTTACATGATCAAGTCAATCATTATGTATCATCATAGGACATCTAAGTTATGGTATAAACACACTAAAACAAAACAAAAATAACCATGCATTTTTTCTTTCTTTTTCGACACTTTTTTTTTTTTGAAACTAAAAGCAAGACTCAAGTGACTAAAATATGACAAAAGACTCAAATGCATAAAAAAACTTAAACATGAATGCATAACATAATCCAACTAAGGTAAAATGTAACACATAAACACAAATATAATACAAAACACCTAAACATAGTTTCTGAATCCCCCACCCCATACTTAAAAATAGACAGTGTCCCCACTGTCAAAAGAAAAATCAAAGTAAAAGGGAAAAGACTCAGAAACTCACAAAGTAAATTCAGAAGCTGCTGAAGACATTCATAAACTCTACGGAGAAGGTGGTGGTGGTAATCGATGATGTGGAAAGAAAGAAGATGCCCAAGCCATGAAGGAATACTGGTGCGTTTCATGTTTGTCCATCCTCTTGTTCAAGCGTGTAAACTCCTCCATAAGAGCACCCTGCCCATTCTGTAGGGCTTCCTGGCCCAGTCTCAGAGATCTAAGCTCATCCATGACGTCAGTAAGGCTAGAAGAATACTGAGGCGCAGATCTGCTCGGGCCAGCCCCATCAGAAAAGGGGCGGCTACTAGGCCTAGTGTCATGATCCATATAGTCAGTGTCGTGCTCTTGCTGCCTATGCTCATGGTAGGATCCTTGCCCAAAGGATCCAAAATCGTCAAATAAACTAGGTGGAGGCACCACCAAGGCAAAAGTGCTGTCCGGGCGGGGGTATCTCGATGGTCTCTGTCGTCTCAAAGGATCATTCAAAATATCCTCTAGAGTCGGTGAAGGTTCAGAAGCCCAAGTGATAATCCAGTTAGGGACGTACAACAAGTCCATATTCGGCTTGGTAATCTCCACCTCGTGATCATAAAAAACTGACAGAAGCTTGTCTTCGTTGCGCTTGATCACATTAGCACCAATCAAGTACGCAGTGTCAATCATCAGAGTGGGCACAACCTTGTATCTGGTGAAGTCAACCTCAAGGCGCCTGGCCAACAGCGCCACCAGGCCTCCATACCAGATTTCTTCCGTGCGTGCTCTATAGGCCAAGACATGCATAATGAACTCAAACCCCAAGTTCAGGGGTGTCTGCATCTCAAATAGTACCCCTCTCAAACAAGCCATCTCAGTTCTAGTGGGTCTAGATAATTCCTTCTTGGCCCATATAGTGCTACCAAAAATTCTTAAAATAATACGGAAAAGAGGGTTCGCAATGTCCTTACCCTGAAGTGCTCCTCGAGAAGGCCAATAGGGATTGCCCGTAATTAGAGTCCAGGTCTGAAGGGCCTTGCAGCTGAGATGATTGTATGATGCCAGTGGGTTAGGAAATCCCAGCAATGCATTAAATTGCTGCAAAGTGAAGGAGTGTTGAACATTCCCCAGCTGGAATGTAATAGGGCCCACAAAATCTGGGCTAGCCATATCGCTTGCCAATGTAGCCGTGAACTCTGTAGTAAGAGCGGGGTAGTGGTGGTGGACATGATCCAGAAGACTAGTGGCGCCTAAGTAAGAGAAGGCCTCCAATAAGTCATCATGTACACCAAGGCGCTCTCCATCATCAGGGCTATACCATCGGGCCTTCAGATTTCCCTTCTTGTGGAACTCCTTGTAATCCTTCTTCAAACGGGAGTCGGAGATGATGACATTATCCAACGGAACTGTAGCGGATGACTCCCTAGCCCTCTTGCTACGCTGACGAATGAACATTTTCCTGGACAAGACAAACCAATTGAAAACTAAAATCCTTTCTAAAACAGTGAAACCAAACCAAATCAGCTAAACTCAAAAGAAGCTAACATCTAACCATGCAAATTAAGAATGATAATATGCACTAGAAAAACATATAAACACATAAAGCCCGAGTGCATATAAATAGCCAAGCGCAAGAGATACCACCTAAAGAAATAATTGCATATAAACAATATAAAATAAGCTCCGATGCATATAAAATCACCATCATGCAGAATAGAATGCATTACCCATATATGCAACTATAAGCACTACATAGACTATATGAGTAGGGAAAACAATATAGACACTATAGTCATCATGTAAGGTCACTATATTGCAACACCTAATCATAAAACCATATACTCATGAAGGTAACATAAGTAATGCAAAACTCAATATGCACAAACCAACCATGACAACCCCATACTTAAGTTCAAAACAAGTCAAACAAATATACAATAGACATATAACTTGTTTGCAATGTCAAATCATGCAAGGGAATAGATTTTATGCTAGAATAGAAGAAGCTAATCAACCAAAAAGCATAAAAATCAAATCCAAAATCAAAGCCTGAAACGGATCGCAATGAAATTCTAAAATTCAATTAGCGTACAATCCATAAAGAATTTGACATTGCCATGAACATGAAAGTAAATCTAAATCAACCCAACAACACAACCATGTCATCAATTTCGACCAATTTGGCTTTCGGAAAAAAGCCCCAAATTCCGCTCCTAAATCAATCCCTAGGTCTCAATCTCAACCTAAATCATCAAATCAATCAAAATAATTGAAATAGACAAGTTTAGGGTAAGAAATCATACCAAAATTGAGTTGAATGGAGAAGAAAAACCGGGATTTCGAAGATGTAACGAGCCAAAACGACCAAAACAGTGAAACGGGACAAGTGGGTTCGGTGGTGGCTCAGCGGGGCTCGAACCGGGGTGGTTCAGGGGTCAGGGGGTGCGCACTGGGGTGGGGGTGCCACCTGTGGTGGTGGCGTGGCCGGAGGTGGCTCGGGCTCGTGGTGGGTGGGCGAAGGGAGAAGTCGGGCTGGGCTGGGGCAGGGCTCGAAACCGAGGGCCGCTGTGGGGGTTGCTGGCTCGGTACCGAGGCGGGGTGGGTGAGGGCTCGCTGGGTGCGGCTGGGGCTGGTGGTCCGACCGGCTGGGTGGGCATGGCCAGAGGTGGGGCTGGGCTGGGTGGCTTCGGAACCGAGGGAGGCTGAGGTAACGAGGGCAGGAGAGAAAGAAAGAGGAGAGAAGATAAAAAAAAAAAAGAAAGAAAGAAAAGAAAAAGGAAAGAAAAAGAAAAGAAAGAAAAAGGTAAAATAAAAAAGAATTAATTAAAAATTTTTTTTTTCGGGTGGGGGTGGGTACCGAGGGAAGGGGGGTCGGTATGGCCTCGGTATGCCTACTGGAATTTCTCGGTTTTCCGAGATTCACTTACCTGTCCGTCAGGAGGGTTTGTACCGAGCCTAGATCCCTCGGTACGGCCTCGGTACAGCTGCTGTTGAGCTTCTTTTTCCGTTTTTCGCCCGTTTTCGCAGTGGTTCCCTCCTAAGACCTGCATGGTTAGTGCAATACGCTCCACCCCAACTGTCATACCTATCCTAAAATTTAAAAACTAAAAATAAAATTTAGAAAGAAAAAGAAATAAAGCGGGTTGCCTCCCGTAAGCGCTACCTTTAACGTCGTTAGCTTGACGTGGTTACCTCATCTTCATTCCAATGTTGTAAGAGCCCAAGTAACTCTTATTTCTTCCTCCGGATCCACTCTATCATAGTACTTCTTGAGTCGGTGACCATTGACCTTGAATATGGCTCCTCCTTCGTCAATTAGATCCACCGCTCCATGGGGATAGATATGATGAACCACGAATGGTCCACTCCATCGTGATCTAAGCTTCCCTGGGAACAAACGCAATCTAGAATTGAAAAGAAGAACCTTATCACCTACCTCATATGTCTTTGGTACCAACTTCTTGTCATGCCACTTCTTGGTGCGCTCTTTGTAGATTTCGGCGTTTTGATAAGCCTTGAGCCTCAACTCCTCCAACTCTTGCAAGTCCATGAATCTCTTTGCTCCGGCCGTGTCGAGGTCCATGTTGAGCTCCTTAAGAGCCCATAATGCTTTATGCTCAAGCTCGACGGGCAAATGACAAGACTTACCGTAAACCAAGTTGTAGGGAGTTGTGCGCAATGGTGTCTTGTACGTTGTCCTATAAGCCCACAACGCATCATCTAGCTTAGATGCCCAATCCTTCCTCGAGCGTGACACCGTCTTCTCTAAGATACTCTTGATTTGTCGATTGGAAACCTCAACTTGGCCACTAGTTTGGGGGTGGTAAGGTGTTGCCACCCTATGAGACACCCCATACTTAGCCAAAAGAGCTTCAAAGCCCCTCTCTATGAAGTGAGATCCTCCATCGCTAATAAGAACTCGTGGGACACCAAAACGGGGAAAAATATTAGTCTTCATAAATCTAGTTACAACTTTAGAATCATTAGTACGAGTGGCTATAGCTTCAACCCATTTAGAAACATAATCTACCGCTACCAAAATATATTTATAGGGCCCTGATGAAGGGAAGGGCCCCATAAAATCAATACCCCAAACGTCAAAAAGTTCAACCTCTAGGATACCGGTAAGAGGGTTCTCATGCCTCCAAGTGATGTTCCCCGCTCTTTGGCACTCATCGCAACTTTCAATGTAAGCATGCACATCTTTGAACAAAGTAGGCCAATAGAAGCCACTTTGAAGAATCTTCGCCGTGGTCTTGAAACTCTTTGCGTGGCCGCCCGTTGGAAGGGTGTGACAGTGCTTGATTATGCTCTCAATCTCTTCATCCGGTACACAACGTCTAAAGATGTGGTCGCTCCCCTGCTTGAATAAGTAGGGATCATCCCAATAGTATTGCTTGACGTCGTGGAGGAACTTCTTCTTGGCTTGCGAAGTCAAATCCTTAGGGATTTCTCCCCCTATAATATAATTAGCAAAATCCGCAAACCAAGGGTTCCTCGACCCTCTAATAGCACAAATATGATGAGAACTAGGAGAAGAAGGAGGGGTATAAAAGGAGTCCTCACCGGAACTTACCGAATCGTTTCTCATGAGGTTTTCGTCCGGCCTGGAGTCATTGATTGGAACTTGATTTTCGGACTCCATGAGGTGGTCCAAGGGCAACCTAGACAGATGGTCAGCTACCAAGTTCTCTGCTCCTTTCTTGTCCCTAATTTCACAATCGAATTCCTGCAACAAAAACATCCAACGAAGGAGCCTAGGCTTGGCATTCTTCTTAGTCATCAAATATCTTACCGCAGCATGATCCGTATAGACAATGACTTTAGAACCTACTAAATAAGTACGAAACTTTTTAAAGGCAAATACCACGGCGAGGAATTCCTTCTCCGTCGTGGTGTACTTACTCTGCGCTTCGTCAAGTGTCTTACTTGCATAGTAGATGGCATGAAGCTTCTTGTCCTTCCTTTGCCCAAGCACAGCACCTACGACATAGTCACTAGCATCACACATGATCTCAAAGGGTAGGTTCCAATCGGGCGATTGCATAATAGGAGCGGAGACAAGGGCTTCTCTCAATTTGTTGAACGCTTCAAGACACTCAGCAGAAAACTCAAAAGCTACATCCTTCATAAGCAAGTTAGTTAAAGGTTTAGCAATTTTTAAGAAGTCTTGAATGAATCTCCTATAAAAGCCTGCATGTCCTAGAAAACTCCTAATATCCTTAACATTAGTGGGAGGAGGTAATTTTTCAATCAATTCAATTTTAGCACGATCTACCTCAATTCCCCTTTTTGAAACCAAATGCCCAAGAACAATTCCCTCTTGAACCATGAAGTGAC
This sequence comes from Persicaria maculosa, assembly GCA_963922045.1. Lineage (NCBI taxonomy): Eukaryota > Viridiplantae > Streptophyta > Magnoliopsida > Caryophyllales > Polygonaceae > Persicaria > Persicaria maculosa. The sequence continues at coordinate 43,935,573 of OY998267.1, forward strand.
ATTTTTCCCAATTAAGCACTAAATTAGTTTCTTCACATCTTTGTAGCACCCTACTCAAGTTGGCAAGACATGAATCAAAAGAAGAACCATAAACAGAAAAATCATCCATAAACACTTCTACTATATCCTCAATCATGTCAGAAAAAATAGCCATCATACACCTTTGAAAAGTTGCAGGGGCATTGCAGAGCCCAAATGGCATCCTTCTGTAAGCAAAAGTTCCATAAGGACAAGTAAAAGTGGTCTTCTCTTGATCATCCGGATGAATAGGAATCTGCCAAAAACCACTATAGCCATCCAAATAGCAAAAATAATCGTGCTGGGCTAGACGCTCAAGAACTTGATCAATAAAAGGAAGAGGAAAATGATCTTTCCTAGTAGCACTTTTCAACTTCCTATAATCAATGCACATGCGCCATTTAGTAGTGGTCCTAGTAGGTACCAACTCACCTTTCTCATTCTCAATCACAGTCATTCCACCTTTCTTAGGGACAACATGAACAGGACTCACCCATTTACTATCAGAAATAGCATAAATAATTCCAGCATCCAACATTTTCAAGATTTCAGATTTTACTACTTCCTTCATATTTGGGTTAAGCCTACGCTGATGTTCTATGGTTGGCTTATGATCATCCTCCATGAATATTCGATGCATGCATAAAGAGGGTGAAATTCCAGTGATATCATCCAAAGAATAACCAATAGCTTTTCTATGGGTCCTAAGCACATCAAGTAATTTATCAACTTCTTCCTCATTCAATTTTGCATTAATGATCACAGGAAAAGTGGAATTGGGTCCCAAGAAAACATACCTCAAACCCTCTGGAAGCGGCTTAAGCTCTAGAGAAGACTCAATTGGAATAAGATTGGGCTCTTCTTCCTCCGTCTTCAATATCGCTTCCAGGACCTCCAAAGAATACACTTCCTCCTGACCTGCCAGAAGACCTGGGACTGGGCCTGCAGACTCAAGACAATCAAAATAGCTTACCTCTACCATGTTCGTGGTTTCCTTCATCGTTGGATTGAAGCGAAACTCAACGATGTCCTCCCCAATCTCAAATGTTAGGAGTCCCTTCCTAACATCAATTATTGCTCCAGCGGTGGCTAAGAAGGGCCTTCCAAGAATGATAGGCACCACTGGATCCTCTGGCATATCCATAACAATAAAATCAGTGGGGACGAAAAACTTACCTACACGGACAGGCACATCATCAATCACCCCAGTTGGTGATACAACCGCTCCATTTGCCATGGATACTCTCATGTTGACCGGCTCTAGGGCTCCCAAGCTTGTCTTAGACCATATCGAAAGGGGGAGAAGGCTTACACTTGCACCTAAATCACACAAAGCCTTGAAACGGTAAGATCCTACACCAATAGTAATGGCAAACTTACCTAGATCTCCAAGTTTCTCAGGGAGCTTCACTGAACGGACCTCGTCAGCAAGCTCAGACATGGATCTCTTCTTAGCTAAGATGTCTTTCAAAAACTTAGTGTAAGCTGGCATCTCACTCAAAGCGTCAGTGAAAGGAATAGATATATTCAAACTCTGAAGCATCTTCACAAACTTTTGAAACTTACCTTCCGCTGTGTCCTTTACCTTTTTCAGAGGATATGGGAGCACTTTCATCGGATTCGAGGCTGAAATAGGCCCTGCAGAAGAATCCGTCACTGCTGGAGGGGTCGGTACCGACCGTGAGGGGGTCGTTACAACCTCGGTATGGCTACTGGAATTAGGAGAAACGGGAGAAGAAGAGATCGTACCTGCTGGGGGGGTCGGTACCGAGGCTGTGGGGGTCGGTACGGCCTCGGTATGGACACTGTTGTCCCCGTTTTCTTCCTCGTTTGGCGTGCTTTCTCGACCAGGCACCTCATTTCCACTTCTTAGGTGTATTGCAGCTATTTGCCCCCTAGGGTTCTCGTCAGTGCGGCCTGGGAGCTTCCCTTGAGGCCGTGGGATTTGTGCCGCGAGATTACCTAGTTGGGACTCCACTCCCTTCTTCCAAGTTTCTAACTCTCCTAGTTGTGCATGAACTCCCTTAAATTGGGAATTCACATCGGCACGAAGCCCATTGAATCCTTCCTTAAGCTCTTGTACCCATGATGGTGGTTCTTGATACCCAGGGGGCCTATATAGGGGAACCCTTTGATCTTGTTGCGGAGGAGGTTGACTCCCTTGTCCTTGTTCATAGTTACCCTAATTAGGGTAATTGTTGTTCCTCCCTGCATAATTGTTATTTTGATTCCCCGCATAATTATTATTATTATTGGGGTTCCTATAAGGAGCCCTCATATAACTTACCTCTTCGTAGTGTTCTGCCCTTTGTACGGCTAATATTATTGCAATCTATAGTATTATAAGCTAGAGAACCGCATTCTAAACAAGGTTGATTTCTAGATAGAAAACTTACTTGTTTCTTGAGGCGTCGGGTCTCATCCTCATGGAATTGCCTACGCACATCTGGGTCAATTTCATTAGCAGGCTCATAAAGTTTCTTACCTGACGGTCTAGCCACTGGGGTGCCATACATAGCGTCGTACTCCGTTAGCTTGTCCAATAGAGCCCATGCATCAGTTGGATTCATCTCGAGGAACCCACAATCTCTGTGTAGGTTCAATCGAGTCTTAGTTTCCGCATTGATGCCTTGGAAGAAGATTTCTTGGAGGACATACTCAGGTTGCCCGTGGGTAGGGCATTGTCTCTGCAACTCCTTGAATCTCTCCCAAGTCTCCAAAAATGTCTCTCCTGGCAATTGGTGAAAGGAGGTGATTTTCTTCCTAAGCTCCGTTGTCTTTGCCGGTGGAAAGAACTTTGTCATGAACAAGTCATACAAAGCCTTCCATGTAGTGATGGACATGGGCGCCAAACTCTCCAACCAATTCAGAGCCTTTCCTGAAAGAGACCATTTAAATGCCTTTAGTTGCACATATTCCAACGATACATCATCAGCAGCAATTGTATCGCATAAATCAATAAAGTTCTTAATATGAAGCATAGGGCATTCATGAGCTTTGCCCTCAAATTGAGATCTTTTAATTAAAGAAATAAAGTGGGATTTAATCTCAAAATTTCGCTCAATCTCGGGGAGGACGATTGCAGATTCGGGCACCCTCAGTTCTGGGTGCATGTATTGCTTTGCATTCCTTGGGATAGCATCCAACTGCTGTTGTAGACGAGCAGTCGCTTCCCTTTCTCTCGCTGCAGCCTCCCTTTCTCTTTCTGCAGTGAGCCGAAATTGCTCCATCTGACGACGGAGGTCAGCCATCTACGCAGCAACGTCAACATTGTTGCCATTGTTGTTTGTGTTGCTCATTGTCCTAGCTTCTCGTCGTCTGCGATGAAAAGAGCGTTCTGGTTCGGGATCGATAACAAAATCAAAATCAAGCCTGCGTCGCCCTGATCGCATAAACTGAGAACAAAAACAAAAACAAAGACACCACAATCAAAAGCAAAGGGGGATGGGCTATTCCCAAACCCTAATAGTAACTAAAACCTTGGCACAATTGAAATCTCCCCGGCAACGGCGCCAATTTGATGAAGGGTTTATTTCAATCAAATAAATTTATAAGATCGAAACCCCGCTATAGTATAGTAGGGTCAAGTTCGTCCACAGGGAGAAAGTCAGTGACTCAATTCTAGTTACCAAAGAGCAAGAAATAGCAAGAAAAGATGGAAAATTATAGAATTTTGGGGGTTTGTGGGCTGCTGGAATTTTTAGGAAAAATCAATAATAATAAAAGTCTACGGCATAGAGATCACCACAACGATAATCATACTAGCATTGCAATGGATCATATAAAAATCATGTTTTTATCTATTAAAGAGGTCAACTTGCATCAACCCTAGCAAAGCAATCAATTTATTTTCACAAATTAATAAACTTTACTATCAATCTTAATTAGGTTATCAAACTTGCGTTCAAGACCCTAATTACTATCCAATTCACAATTCAATCTTTCAATTTAATTGCAAAAAGGAATTTTCCCCAACTTTCATTAGGTACTTAAGCACATAAAATAGGTAAAACCAATTAATTCATCAATTTATAGCAAAATTGCAAGCATAACTATCGTTGGGATCACCCCAACCCTAGAAAAGGCGACTACTCACGCATATTCATGGTGAATAATTCAAAATTCATGAAATAACTAAAAATCAGAAATTTAAATTGAATAAAAACCTGAGAATAATGTCAACAATGCGTCCCAAAAGCCTTACAAAACGTTCCTCAACCTTCGCCGAAGAAATCGCTTCAAAAAGCTCTCAAATCCGCTCACAAACGCTCTTAAACGAGTGTTGAGAAATCTAACATAGGCTGAAAATTGGTATCAAGAAGAGAGAGACTTCCAAACCCTAAAAATCCTATTTATACTTATTAGCCCATAAACCTAATTAGAAAATAACAAATATATGAATTTTATCTAAAGTCTATCTAAGGAAAATAGGTAAAAATAGTTAAATCCGGGTAAATAAGCTCCGCTGGGACCTATACCGAAGCGGATGACCTCGGTACCGACCCCCCCTAGGGTCGGTATGGCCACTGTTGCTCATCTCGTCTTGCTTGTCCAGATCAGGCCTCGGTACCGACCCAGGTGGGATCGGTACAGGGTCGGTACGGCTCGGAAAAATGCCTATATCTCCTTCGTTTGAACTCCGATTGCTTCCGTTCTTTTTCCTATGCGTTCCTTATTCTCTTCCGCTTCTTTTCATAGTTAAAAGTTTCTTCAAAAACAGCTCCCAAAATTCTGTAAAACACACAAAAGCTAGTGAAGACATCTATTTCTCATGAAATATGAAAACACATGCAAAAGACATTAAACCCAATGCAAAACCCTATGAAAATGACTCAAATTGACATCAAAATATATGGGAAAATATAACTGAACACATGCACATCAGAGATCCCCTCTCCCCCTTTCTTTTCCTCTTGGGTGCAGAAGTTCTAGCTCGAAAGTTACATCTTGAGGCCACAACAACCTCTCTTGGGGTTGGCTTTAACTATGGTCACACAGGTCCACTCATCCCGTTTCTTGCCTTCGCTGATGATATTATCATCTTCTGTAAAGGAAGCAACTCCGCTTGTAAGAGAGTTAAAGATATTATTGAGGAATATTGTGGTTTCTCAGGTCAGAAAGTTAATTACCACAAATCTGCTTTCCAAACCACCCCAGGCATTCACAGAACAAGAGCACGCGAGCTACAGGGTATCCTTAACATTTCACTAGAACGACATCTAGAAAAATACCTGGGTTGCCCTATTATAAACAGAGGGTTACGAAAGATACCTTTAATGATATTGTCTGCAAGTCAAAGGAACAACTAAGCAAATGGCGTGCGACAGCCCTATCTCAACAAGGACGAGCAACCTTGATATCGACCAACTTATCATCAAAACCCCTGTTTTCTATGCAAAGTTTCATGCTCCCTGCTTCAGTGCACAAACAACTTGATCAAATTAATAGAACCTTCTTTTGGAACAAAGATGCACAACATTCCCCTTTAATTGGCTGGGACAAAATATGCAAGTCTAAAACGGCTGGTGGGCTTGGCATTCGTAAATCTAAGGGCATGAATGAAGCCCTTCAATTAAATCTATTGTGGAAAATATTAGCAGAACCGGATAACAATTGGGCACGTATTATTCGGTACAAATATCTTAAAAACAATCATTTACTTAACTACTATAAGAGGGGAAACGCCTCTTGGCAATTGTCTAAACTTTCTTCCCTCATTCCCAAGTTCATGTCGGGACTTTTCTGGTCTGTTGGGAATGGAAAGTCTATCAAATTTTGGAAAGACTGCTGGACTACTACTAAGTCCCTCATAGAAAGAGTTGACACCCCTAATAATTTTAATGAGCATGAAACTGTTAATGAATACATAATTGCTGGACGTTGGTGGAAGGAGAAGCTGGCCTCCATCTTACCGGATTCAATCGTGGAAGAGATCGTTAGTATCCCTCTCCCTATTAACCCTTTGGAAGATAGGCTATATTGGTGGCCGGACAAAAATGGTTGGTTTTCTACATCTAGTGCCTACAATTTACTTTCTTCTCCGTCACACGTAACCTCGGACGAATTTACTTGGATTTGGAAAACCGACGTTCCGCCTAAGGTCAAAAACTTCCTATGGAAACTTAAACACAAAGGACTACCAATAGCTGATAGATTATCCCAAAAAGGTGTTTCTGTTCCCTCTACCTGTATATTTTGTAATCATTTCTTGGAAGACGACATCCACTTATTCTTTGAGTGTCCATCCATCAATCCTCTACCACAGTTTTCTCTTGAGGTTGCCCAACCGATTAACACACTTCTCTCCGAGACACGCGACATGGACAAACTTTTACAATTCATTGGTGCAAATCTTTCCAAAGATTACAAGCAACGTTTATTATTTCGATGGTGGACCATCTGGTATGTTAGAAATCAGAGTATTTTTAGGGATGCCGCCATTCCCTCTCCGGAGGGGCTTCACAAACTAATTACTGATAATATTGTAAACTGGAAACAAGCTTCCAAGCTAAACTCTTTAGTAGATGAGGATTCTTCTCTTATTAAACATTCTGATTGCCATCCCGTCTTACGCGGAAGGAAACACAATTCTCGTTGGAAGAAACCTCCATTCGGCACGTACAAGTTAAATTTTGATGGTTCTTCTCTTCCGGCCGCAAAAAGCTCCATTGGGTACGTTATTCGCGATTGGAATGGAAACCCTATTAACATGGGTGGTATGGTGTTGGGAAGATTGTCGCCTCTAATGGCGGAGGCTCTTGCACTTAGACAAGGAGTAGACAAAGCAGTAGAATTACAAATAGAAAATCTAATTATTGAAGGGGATTCTAAAATTACTACTGACCATCTGCATTCTCGAACAAAGTGTCCGTGGGAAATTGAACTAATAATGGCTGATATTATTAGTAATTTCACATATTCCCCGCATTGGCAACAGAGTGGCGGATAAGATTGCACACTTTTGCTACTCTGTCAGGGGAACCAATATTTATAACAACCAAGGTCTGCTTGACCTCATCCGTCAGGATGCTTTCGGGTAGAGTTTTCTCACCCGAATCCTTACCTAATAAAAAAAAAAAAAATCCTGATATCTGTACTCGTAAAATTTGGGAAGGGTTGACAGCAGCTCCACCCTCTTCGTGTAGCCCTAACACGAACACTAACCGGCCTCCTCGACCTCGGCGGGGATTTCGCCTGTAATCTTCTCCGCTTCTCTCTGCAGCATTGAAGGTGTTCCCTCAACTCTCTCCAAGGAGGCAGGTCTCCGGCGACGGTACGTTCTCGTTCCTTTCTGCTTTTTCGTATTTGGTTAGGGAACTTAGGGTTTTGATAGGAGATTAGGGAAGGCAAAGATTGCGTTTTTCGTATCTGTTTCTCGCGTAGTCGCACCACTACTTAGGCATCCTTATGGCTCATCCAGGACTTGTTGTTCGTCCCAGAAGAACTAATCCGTGATGCCGGCAGTGGCGGACATGGACCCTGTAGAGCCCCAATCCCTCAAAAAGCTAAGCTTCAAGTCTCTGAAGCGTGGTCTTGATTTCTTCTCACCTGTTCACGACCAATTCCCTCCCCCTGATCCCGAAAGGTCTCACTTTGATCTATTTGATAACCCTAAAATTTCAGTTTCTTCCAACCGATGTTCTAATTACTGATGTTTTGTTTTCTCTCTGTCTTCTATTGATGCAGCAAACATATACGGACAAGCCACAAGGTTTGTGATAATGATAGCTAGGATTTCTGTTTCTATTGAATTTACAGTATTGGTTGTTTAATTTGCTTTGTTTTGGCTTTGAAGATCAATGTGGAGTATGGAGGAATTAAGCCTACTTCAGTTCAAACTGCAAGTGAAGCGAAATCAAAATTGCAAGATTCTCAGGCTTCTTCTGCTCCTTCAAATGCACTTGCACTTACAGGTATAACTTGTGCTTTCTCTCGAAGAAGTTAGACTAATTAACTATGTGGGTCAATGTGAATGGCATTGTTTTGCTGCTTGACTTCAGTCAACATTTATATTAGTCTGAGAATAGTGCGGTGTAATTGCAGGCATTATCATATACTATCATGGTTGTCTATTCATGTGTTCATAACTTTATAACATATAGATGAGTTCTTGTTGAATGTTAAGATCATTGAGGTCAATGTATTTCTGTTGTTGCCTTTACTCAGGTCCAGAAGCCCCACAAAAAGGAGGGTCTCAAAATGCTATTGTGCTTAGTTCATCTGTGCCGCCTAAGGGATTGTAAGTATTTCTTCCCTTTATCATGTACTTCAATCTTACTGATTAATTAGTCGTTAAGTACCTTTCATGTTGCCTGTGTTAAATTTGTTTAGCTTCTATTGTAACCTGTCATTTGTTGCTCTTCGATCATTGGGAGTTGTTGGTTTTTTATTCTCTTTGGGCACAAAGGTTGACTATTTTGAATAAATTGTGCTGTCTTGAAAATTGAAATGTCTGATGTGATTGGTTCTGTTAAGGAAGAGTAAGTGACAGAGAGGGGGATCTATGGTGCTGGTTGTTATAGTTTTAGTAAGCAGTAATCTCTTTCGGTTTCTGGTTTTTGTGCTCTTACTGCTTAAATTTCGATGTCTGAAATTTATATTTCAGAAACGATGGTGGCCCTAACAAGAGTACAGCACTGATTTCTGCTCCCGGGACATCTCAACGGTAAATAACTTTCACTTCTTTTAGCATCTTCATTTGGTCGTGGTTTGTAAAGTGCAATATGGTGTATTCGTATTGTGTAATTCTTTCCATGAGTTTCCAATTTGTCTTATTTGACTTGATGGAATATGTTCGTGCGTCAGATAGAGGTTAGACTAGATTTCGTCTTTAGGGTGGTTGCTTGCTGTTTGCCTACGTGAATCCTCCCTTTCATATGGCATGTAAGGCAATTTAGAAACCAGCACAAATTAAAGGTAAAAAAGAAGAAGAAATAAACACCTCCATTGAATCCATAATGATGTGTCTCTTCCCTAGATTATGGCAAATTCTAGTAATTTGAATGCTCTACAGGTGTGGATTAGCCACCGGCAAGTTTTTTTTTTTAATAAAAAACAATAGATTAAGGAATTGGGAAGCGGGTTTAATAACTATGAAAGTTTGAAAGAAATAGGAAATACATCAACTTCCTAAAAAGCCTTATATTATTGATCATTTTCACTTCCTAAAACACTTGTATAGCTTTTCGGAGGGAGTATCTTTTAGTCTTGTAACTCTTGTTCATTTGTCCATCCTGGCTTTATAGTCACCATTTCTATGCTGCTTACCTGCTTTGGATGACAGTGTTGTGTATATTCTTCTTGCAGGAACTTTTCTACATCTGCCCTTATGGAGCGTATTCCAAGTAGATGGCCGCGACCAGTATGGCATGCTCCATGGAAGAACTACAGGGTATGAAGTTTCTGTCATTTTTCCATCTACTATTTGGGTATAACTTCCATGGAGAAATGTATGCATTTTTATTTAGTTAGATTTTGTCTGCTCTTTTTTTTTTTCCTTTCGAATAATTCATTTCTTATAGGAACTGTCGCAACAGCCTAAATCTGTTGCGTGAATAAAAGAAGAAAATGTTAAAAGGACTGATCAATAAACTATCAGGATGCCTATTGGCATAACCTTATCCTTTCTTCCTTTCCTATCCAGCTTGCGCATCCAAATGGAGTGATAATTTATTTTCTTATTTGTCATTGGGTTGTTATTTAACATCACTTAACCATATATTTTGCAGGTTATCAGTGGTCATTTGGGCTGGGTGAGGTCTGTTGCATTTGACCCGAGCAATGAATGGTTTTGTACCGGCTCAGCGGATCGAACTATTAAGGTTCTAATATATTAATGTCTCTATGAAGCTCAAAGTTAATTTTAAATTTTTTTAATCTGATTCAAGACTCCATTGCTGTTTGCAGATATGGGATGTAGCTACTGGACGGTTAAAGCTCACACTCACTGGGCATATTGAACAAATTCGAGGTTATACTCATTTCTTGATGTATAAATATTGCTTGAAGGATTGCCATCTTCTGTGAATCAGACACACTGACACTTGACATTGTTGCAGGCCTTGCTGTTAGCAACAAGCATACCTACATGTTTTCTGCTGGTGATGATAAGATGGTGAAATGTTGGGACCTTGAACAAAATAAGGTTAGAATATTTTGACCATGTTGATGATGACATCTTTGCTCATTTAATGATGGCCTTAATGTTTTTGCATACTGGATTTCTTTTTCTTATTCATTCAGAAGATCCGATCTTACCATTCTGACGGCATGATTGTGCATTTAATGATGGCCCTAATGTTTATGCACATTGGATTTTATTTTTCTTAATTCAGGTGATCCGGTCTTACCATGGTCACCTGAGTGGAGTTTACTGTCTGGCCCTTCATCCCACCATAGATGTATTGCTTACTGGTGGACGTGATTCTGTTTGCAGGGTATGAATCCCCTGAAACTCTTTTTTTCTTGTTTCTTTATAGTTGGCTGGAAACAAGTATACTTGCATTATGATCTATATGAAATTCTTCGGATATCTTTTCAGGTGTGGGATATTCGTAGCAAGACGCAGATTCATGCCCTATCAGGACATCAGAATACTGTATGCTCGGTCTTTACTAGACCTACGGTATGGCCTTCACTCCATAGCTCATAATATTATTATGCACTCTGAATGTTATGAGGTCGATTATTCTATCTTCTGGTCATTCTGCATTTTACACGAGATTGCATAAGTTTACTGATGTGTCTTTAGCATTTGTCCTTCTATGGGACTAAGCAAACTGCTATGCTTTTATGCATGGAAATATTGAATTGATGTCCGTCCTTTGTTGCTCTGCAGTCTGCACTTATACGGTGTTGCTTTTTTGTGTCTTCACTCTTCAATACGGTCCCTTTATGGTTCTTCTTTCCTTGTATGTCATTTGTTGCTTCATTCCTTTTTAAAGTTATCTCTATTTTTATATTTGTAGATAGTTTTATCCTCAAAAGTAAGGAAATTTTCTTTCAATTGTAACTTAGAATTTAAAGTAGGTAGTTTCATGGCTTGATAGTTGGTGAAGCACCAAGTACTGAACCCCCATATTATTTGTTGCTGGATGGTGAAAATGTTCATTGTGGCCAATTGTTTAGCTTTGTTCTGATTGTGCTGAATTTGAAATGTGATATCGCAAAAGCATATTATTCATTTTGTGCTATAGGCTGGTAATAATAGTAACTATTTTATGAAATCCCGTATCAGCTCTCATGAACAATCTTCTTTTTGCATCAGGATCCTCAAGTGGTTACTGGCTCACATGATTCAACCATCAAGTTCTGGGATCTTAGATATGGTATGTATACCATAGTTTTTAGTTGCTGACCTCCCTTCCAATAATTTTTTTATCAGTAAATTTTTAATGCTAATTTGAGTTCACTATGCAGGAAAAACTATGACAACTTTGACACATCATAAGAAGTCTGTTAGAGCAATGGCTTTGCATCCAAAAGAGTATGTAGCTGCCATTGCTTTCCTTGTCTCTTAAATCTCGCTTTCATATTCGTATCCTGTTATGAAATTGAAGTCTTATTACTTTCGCATGTTTCCTGTTGTACTGGTTTCAATTAACAGGTCATACTTCTTTTTGGTGTTCTAGGCATATGTTCGCATCTGCTTCAGCAGACAACACCAAGAAATTCACTTTACCTAAAGGAGAATTCATGCACAATATGCTGTAAGTCGATCATTTCTGAGTATTGTGTATTCGCAATTGCTCCTTTTCTTCATGCAGATTATGAGTTTATCACTCTTTTGTTCTCTATTAGGTCTCAGCAGAAAACGATTATAAATTCGATGGCTGTTAACGAGGATGGAGTGTTGGCAACCGCAGGTATGTTCACTTAATTTTATTGAGTTTCCTTGATGCTAGTTCTTTGGATTTTGCATCTGCCTTCTGAAGATCTTACTTTTCCACAACATAGTTTGATTTGTTTTAAAGCAAGATGAACAGTCTCTACATGATGACTTCATCCAAAATGTACCTGAGTTGGCTTTTGAGAATTGACTTTCTATGTGCTTTTCCTGGCTGATGCATTTTACTGAACTGATCAAGTCATGTTACTTTAGTTTGCTTCAAAAGCAAAGGATTACTCGTGGAGAATGCTGCTTTTTAAAGTTCGTTGGTATTTTACTTTAGTTTGCTTCAAAAGCAAAGGATTACTCGTGGAGAATGTTAATGTGTTATCCATGGACTTTCGAATAGATATGGTAGGTCTCTATTATTGTATACATTTCAACCAGTTGGACCCGAAGCGTTTTGAAAGTGACCCAAGATTGCATGATATGATGTGCATTTTCTGTGATTGTATTTAACTTCTGAGAATTGTGTCATTAACTTCCACAACTGTCATTCCTTGTATTACAGGCGACAACGGTAGCCTGTGGTTCTGGGACTGGAAGAGTGGCCACAACTTCCAGCAATCCGAGACTATAGTGCAGCCTGGTACGTATCTTGTCCACTATTATTCCTCGCTGCTTATTTTTGCTTTTACTAATCAGAATTGAAGGAAGCTGATTCTGTATGTTCTCGTTTCTGCAGGATCACTTGACAGTGAAGCCGCAATCTATGCACTCTCATACGATGTAACGGGAACGAGGCTTATTACATGTGAAGCTGACAAGACAATCAAGATGTGGAAGGAAGACGAAAACGCCACCCCAGAAACCCACCCTCTAAACTTCAAGCCACCCAAAGACATGCGACGATTTTAGCGATTTTGCAGTCAGAGTTCCCCTCCGGCCTTTCATGGCATGTTAGCTTGTTTTCCTTTGAATCAAGTCTTGGTTCTTTTGATTTAGATTGTGTACATTAGATTTGTAACCATGATTAAGGCCTAATCTGCAGTCTGCAGATCTGAATGTTGTGTCTTACGTTTAAGGGTGAATGGGATTGACTTGTTTATTCATGTTTTCTTTTGTGCTCATCTCTATCAATTTTCCCTAGGAATTTAATTAATCTTATCCTATGCTTGCGGTTTAAACTAGTATCCCCGACTTTTTATCTTACATTTCCCAACAAAAAGGCCATAAATCATAGGCCGAATCCTAGATTCCCTTCGATCGTGTTTCAGTATTATGATTTCATTTATTAAGGGCTTGTTTGGTATCCATTCTCGGGAATCAAAACTGAGAATCGTAATGGATGGTTCCCGATTTAAGTGTTTGATATGATTAAAACTTGGAATCGTAATGATTATCGGGAATCACCCATTCCCAAATTTGTAGCCCATTTCATTCCCATCAAAATACTAGGTAATCCTCCATTCCCAATTTTGTAGCTTATTATTATTATTATTATTATTATTATTATTATTATTATTATTATTATTATTATTATTATTATTATTATTATTATTATTATCTATATATTAATTAAAACCAAAAGACATACACCACGTGTCGTTCCCTAATGTAAAGTTATTTTTGTAAAGTATTATTTACAAAATATCATTTAATTATGGTAATTAAACTATCTAATATTATTTACACATTATTAACATAATATCAGTTCATAATATATTTTTTAACCAATGGAATTAATTCAAAACTTTTTAAAAAAAAATTAATATTAACTATATAATATTATTTCATTATATATTAATTACACGATATTATGGTAATTAAACTATCTAATATTTTTTTTGAATGCAATCAATGTCGACTATTAATTTATATGTAAATCTTTATATCTATACCTATATCTATATATTTATTCTTAAAACATAAGAGTTTTAGCCTACGTTATCCCTACCGTTTTTTAGTTAGCTATTTAAACCAATCAAATATTTTTTTCCTTTAATTATTTATTCTTCTTTCATTTATCTCTTTGAATCAACCACTTTTTCTTTTATTTTTAACACATTTAATAACTATCCATATATATTCTTAATACCAAATTTACAATGATATTATTTTGTAAATAAAGTTACAATGTTTTTATTATTTTTTACTAACCAATAAGAGCGAATTAAAATTTCTACATATTTATATATGCTAATTTAAATGAGATTTTTTTTTAAAAAAATATGAAATTATTTATGTGATACTTTTATGTTAATTATTTTTATTTATGATTTTTATCCTAAATTTTATTAATACTCCGTATTTTATAATATTAATTTTATATTTTTAAGATTATATTTTTAAAAAAATCGCGCCATGGCGCGGGGACTGTACTAGTTATACTTTAAATGAGAAGCAATTTTGCATGTCATCATTTTATGCCAAGTTATTTTAGGTAAGTGTATTTCCATAATAATCTAATTAATTAGGATAAATCAATTAACCTATTTATTATTTATGCATATATCACAATCTTTCAATATATTTATCTATAATTTATTATAGGTTATTCTATTTAATTTTAGACAATATTCCTTAGGCATAATTGGATGTATATTCATATACCCATTAAATTTTATTAATTTATCTATATACACATAAAAAAATTCAAAATTTTGGTTTATACACATCAAAATATAATGATCTTATTAAATTATCCAAAGTATGATTTTTGTTTAACGATTATAGATTAAAATTTTCATTTAACATATCATTTTAAGAAAATACATGAATTTTATTTCAGTCCCTTCCTTTCTATATCTACCCAACTTCTAACCTATTTAGTTTTTGAGAAAATAAAATAAAAATTAACATGTTAAATAAAATAATAGAAGTTGTGTCTTTTGTTTTAAATTAATAAAATTTATTCATTTCTACACACTGAATTTTCTATCTATCTATCTATAAGTCAATCAATATATATATAACCCATAATCCTACTACCACATGTCGCCTCATTATGCAAAGAAATTTTTTATCATTTTTTTTCAATTCATTATATACTTCATTTTCTCACCAGTTGTCCAATGCAAAACATTGAATTAATATTAACATTAATGTTAATATATAATTTTAATGAAAAGTAAGTTTGAAGAGGTGACATCATCACATTAATTATAGTTTTTTCCTTAATATATTCAATATTTTCTAACCAAGAGGTTTAGTTCAAAATATTGAATTAATAAATAATCGAAACCTATATGTAATTCTTTATATACTATATTAAATTAAAAGTACAAGAACATATCTTATAAATTCTCTCTTTCATCTAAGAGATTTTCGTCAACTTATCTTTAGTTAAATCTTTTATATAATATTATAGTGATAGTAATTTTTTTCGTTCTAATAGGATTATTTTAAAATATCTATATCTATACACTTCTTTAAGTGATAAACATTTTTCATGAGGTGTTATCATTACATTTAATTATAGTTTTTTGAATTTACATGGGTATCCGGGGCTACTAGCACCCGACTGATCCCATGGGCCCTGAAGTTAACAACTAGGTAAACCCTCCAGTGGCCACCCGGGGCGGGATTCGAACCGAGGACCTTTGGGTACTTTCCATATGTCCTTTCGAGCTGAAACAACCCAAAATGGTTTACATTATTTGTAGTTTTTTCAACCAATAAAATTATATATTTTTAATTTTATACTAACTTTTATTAAAATTTTACAATATTAATATGTCATATTATTATGATTTAAAAAATAAACCGCACAATGGCGCAGGAACAGTACTAGTTATTATTATTATTATTATATTATATTATATTTATACTTATATTATTATTATTATCAATACTTTATTATTTAATATATATTTTATTTTATTTTATTTTTAATAATAATAATAATATATTTCTATTAATATTATTATTTTTATCGATATTTTATTATTATATATATATATATATTAATTTTATATATATATTAATTATATTATATTTATATTATTATTATTATTATTTTATTATTTAATATAT
The DNA here is from genome assembly GCA_963922045.1 of Persicaria maculosa. Lineage (NCBI taxonomy): Eukaryota > Viridiplantae > Streptophyta > Magnoliopsida > Caryophyllales > Polygonaceae > Persicaria > Persicaria maculosa. Next base: position 43,951,453 of record OY998267.1, read on the forward strand.
AATATAATATATTTTTATTTTTAATAATAATAATAATATATTTCTATTAATATTTTTATTTTTATCAGTATTTTATTATATTTATACTTATATTATTATTATCATCAATACTTTATTATTTAATATATATTATATTATATTTTTATTTTTAATAATAATATATTTCTATTAATAATATTATTTTTATCAATATTTTATTATTTTATATATATTATTTTTAGATTATTATAATTATATTATATTATATTTATACTTATACTATTATTACCAATATTTTATTATTTAATATATATTATATTATATTTTTATTTATATAATAATATATTTCTATTAATATTATTACTTTTATCACTATTGTAATTTTTTATTTTATTTTATTTTATAATAATAATAATAATTATTATTTTTATTATTATTATTTCATTAATGATTCATTTCGACAACATACCAAACAAGCAGCTCCAGTAATGAGTCATTACCATTTTCTGATTCCATTCCGATTCCGATTCCCATTCCGATTCCAGCACTCATACCAAACGGGGCCTAAGTGTTTTCTTCCTAATGCTTTTTTATAATTAATTAGTTTGAAGTTGAAATTCCAATTTGGCTTGTGTGCTCGGTTTGATTAGTATATGTGCGCTTGGGTGTGTGACCCCTCATCGTATGACCCAATGTAATTTCACATGGTTTTAAAATAGAGCTTCATTCGACTTGTGTGTTAGATTTGGGTTTGTGTGCTCAATTTGGTTAGTGTTTGGACGTGTGACCCCTCACGTTGTATAACACACCGTAATTTCACACTATGGCATAAAATTTATGTAGTTATTTTAACATTTTGTATGATCAATATTTATTTCGAGTTATTAATCTATTTTTTTACCCTTGAATAATTAAGAAACACTTACAGTACTATTGATAATAGTTTTTAGCAAAATTAAATTAAATAAAGGCGAAACTAATTAAAATAACCCAACCTTTAAGAGGGTGTTAAAAATATATCCATACCTTTCAAATGTAAGATAAATATCCTGACCTTTTTAAGGGATGGTAATATAATATCCCAAAATTTTCTCCCCCACAAAAATGCTTATATGGCACATTTGTGGCAAAAAATAATGATCATATTCGCAAGCGTGCTCTTGGATCTTAATGCTCGAATTATACAAAGTATAGTCTAGATTGTCATGATAATTTTTTTAAAAAATAAAAGTCTCTTTTGTAACTGAAAAAAATCATTCAATGTAATACGTTTTTATAGATTATAATTAAATTTAATCAAAAAATATAATAAAACAAGTAAATATTAAAAATATAATTTTCAATATCTTGATTGTGTAAAATATCAGTCAAGTTTATTAGATTAAATTAGATTGGTTTTTAAGGTTATCTTAATTTTTTTTTATTTTGGATTTAAGAAAAAATAAAAAATTACATTCTTTTATATATTTTTTAATAATAATAATTTACTTCTTATATATAAATGAACACCATTGAATAATATAAATAATTAAATTTTCATTTCAATTTCGTAGTAACATAAAGTTTATAATTGACAAAATATTCTTCAGTTTTGATAAGTTAAATCACTAGCTAATCATTTACTACTTGAAAATATGTTATTTTGCTTTACATTTTTTTATTTGGCTTGTTATAGATATTGATTTAAAAAAAGATATAAAAGGTTAGGTACCAATTAAATCTAAAACTATGAAATTTTATTAAATAAACTTTTAAACTCATCTAATTTAATTTTATATGTTTTATTTGAATTGAAAATACATGAGTAATACAATAAAAAAAATAAGAATTTTATTGGAGAGAAATCATTAAGATATTATATTACCATCACTTATAAAGGTCGGGATATTTAGCTTACATTTGAAAGATTGAGATATATTTTTAACATGTAACGGCTCAGATATAAATATCCGGGATACGTTTCGAAGTTCGGATACCTTCGTTCGGATGTTACAATTCAGGTACAGGTCGAGGTTTCAAACCTCTAATCAGTCGAAGTCGCAGAAATTCAATTAATCGAAAGTAAAACGGAAGTAAGATTTAGATACAAAAGCCACGGCAGAGCCGGGTCAAAACCAAAACATATATTCTAAGTCGTATAGCCAATTTAGTGGGGTTAGACAGATTCTTTGCAGTCGCCCGGGGGATTTTCCCACACCGTAGAGGCAGGGAGCAATCAAACCTAAAAACAATTGGTGCGAGCGGGATCAGACCGAGACCCCAACACACCCTATCCCGCAAGCAAATATACACATACGCTATAATAAAGATGCTTCGATGCAATGCGTAAATTAAATCACACTAGCATGTCCCTAAATCATAATATGCGGAAAAGAACTGTAAAGGCGCCCAAAGAATGCCAAATGGCATATCCCTCTCCTACCTCTGCACCCCTTCCCGTTAGTGCAGAGACTGGCCAGTTCGATGCTATAGCATATCATATCTCATCATAGCATATCATATCTCATCATCATATCATTTCTCACCATCATTTCATATATCATCATCGTATCATATATCATGCTCATGCCCGATGGTGCTGGGTCATCATATCGTATATCATGCTTATGCCCGATGGTACTGGGCTATCTCATCATCATATCATATCGACTCGATAGACTCAGGGCACCCGATGGGGCTGGGCTACCCTATGACCCTAATAAAGACTCTAGGACTATCACAGATAACGACCGTTCTGTTACATACGCGTAAAGAAATAGAATGCTCAATCACAAGTGCAATCCTAGCATGATACTACATGGCATGCTTTAATGCTTATGCAACACCTAGTATGTCATATATTCACAAGCAGGTAATCTCTTTCGAATCTGAGTAAGCCCATAAAGAAACTTACCTGAGTAAGCCGAACAGCAGAGAACAAGGTAGAAGCAAAATCCAAGCAATGAATCACCAATAGCAAGCAATGTCCAACAGATCACAATCACCTAATAAACATCCAAATATGCATAAGTCTACCTAATTCACACAAGGCGCCCCTAATAACTATCACACATCTTTTCTCATATCTCATTTCAGATTATTCCATGTTCATCTTATCTCATCAACTCATTTTCAAAACAGTCTTTCAAAGAACTCAACTTAGAAAATCAAACAACTCTTTTAAAATCGTTTATCCAAATCCCGATATTAAACATTTAGGCCTTAAAACCAATTTTCCAAAATCATGTTATAAAAATCATTTATAATATATATAATATTTAATAACACACTCCAAATGATATTTAAATATAATAACATTACCAAAATCGATCCATCACAATAACCCACATTTATGAAACAACAATACTAATTTACTTTATACTTTCTAAAACATATATTAAACACCATATTATATCAATATAAGATATATCAAATAATACCACTTTTAAACACTTTTAAAGTATATAAAATTTTCAAAAATATATTTATCTCACAAAATCTCAGAAATGTGATAACAATAAGCTAAGAATTTAATATTAACATATACTATAACATATATACATGTAACACATAGTTGAGAAATATAAATCCCCCAGGAGCCCAATTCCAAAAATAGGCCCAGCCCAAGGAAGGAAGGAGAAGACCCGGATCCGAGCCCAACCCGGTTTTCATACCCACATACCCATTTCTTTTTAAAGGAACCGGATGAGAAGGGAAATGATATAACCCATTTGGGGTATCCGGGTCAGGCCCAACCCGTGGCCCAACATCAGAATTAAAGAAGGAGGGGGCCCGCACCTGAGGTGGCGGCTGATGTGGCTGCCGAGTGGGACCCGCCTGGCCTCTTTCTTCTTCCCCCATTTCAGCGTCTGAAACAGAGAGCCAAGAGGGCTCGGCGCCGCACCTCTGGATAGCGGAGGAGGAAGAGGAAAGAGTTTGTCGACGGCGCTAGCTCTGACTTTCGGCCACCCATCCCGACTACCCAACACCCACATACCCAGAAAGGAAGAAGGAGAGAGAAAGGAGGATCACCGAGTTCGATCGAAGTTCGTCGGAATGGCTCGTCGGTGGCGCCTCAGTCCGCCGGAGGTGGAATCGGAGAGATGTCGGTCTAGGACGAAGGTAAGAGGTGTAAGGTGCGGCTTCACGAAGTTTTTGAGCAGAAAAGGGGAAGAAGCTTACCGCGGCGTGGTCGGAAAACAGGGGAGGGGTGAAGGGGTGTGGCGGCGGCGGCGGCGTCGGCTGCTCCTAGTGGCTGCGGGCGGCTCCGAGAGCGTCGGGGTACTGCTGGCATCTTGAGATGGAAAGGAGGAGGAGATGGGGCGGTGGGAGCTCTTGACAGCCAAGGGAGAAGGAGGTGGGAGAAGGAATGGACAAGGTGACGATGGCGGCGATGGTGACGGGGAAGGTGACAGGGGAGAGGGTTGATGAGGAGGTGGTGGTGCCGGTGAGAAGAGGCGAAAAGGAGGAGGTTTGGTGGTTATTGTGAATCAAAATGGAAACGGAGGGAGGAGGAAGAGGATGAAGGGGGTTTTCTTTCCTGGTTTTGGTGGTATGTTGCAGAGGGCAACACGTAGAGAGAGAGAGGTTTCCTCCTCCTGGTTTGTGGTGGATTGCAGGTGTGAAAGAGGGGGGTGAGGCAGAGGGGGGATTTGTACAAGGAGGGGACCAAAATATGAGCTGGGTGGTGCATTGTAACAGGGGTGCGGCAGGGGAGAGAGAGAGAAGAGGAAAGAAAGAAAAAGGAAAAGAAATTAATATATATGTGGTTCCAATAAAAATGCAAGGAGTATATACCCGATATTCAAATTCGAAACCCGCTAATCCCGACTCTATCAAATCCCGACTAAATCAACTTTAAATTGAACTTTCAATTAAACTTCCAGATAATCATAACGAAATTAATTTATCAAGACTCGCAACTCAAAAGCGGAATCAAATTCCGTCAAAATAATCAGAATTCTAAAATGATGCCGGAAGGATTTTAAAATTGAAACTCACGCAAGAGGACGGGTTTTTCTCCGCTTTTACAAATTGAAATAAATAATAACATATTTAATTAAAATAATAATATAATATATATATATATAAAATATATATTCGGTCTTTACATAACACCCCCTTGAAGGTTGGGTTATTTTAATTAGTTTCGCCTTAAATAAAAGCGCCATTTACAGATTTACTAGACACTACTCCACTCTTTGTTGTATTGCTCCACCTTTTGTTTTCGTTTTCGTTTGTATGTATTGACGGGTTTCCATCTGCCGACTTGTCAGCCATCGAGATTCGGGTATATCTGATCTCGAATTATTTCCTAATAAAAAAAAAGACACTACTCCACTCTACACAGACTAAAAGCTTGAAAGGGGTCCCCCAATTGAAATTGTGCATTTTTTCTACATGAAACTAACCATCGCATTAATTTGGATGGGTGCAGTGCAGTGCAGGGGACCTAATCACTTACGGAGTAATTAATGGCATTCCTAATTTCCACATTTTGGATTTGCCCTATGCATGTTTCAACCTTTTTTCATATCACAATAGCCATAATTATGTCTGAAAAACCTTGCAAAGATTTGGCTTTCTATTACCCCATTTATTTTGCAAAAACATACTCCATTAATTTATTGGGGTTCTAACAATCGGAGTCGGGTCTTGCTGGGATCGTGGTGGTGTGTACGGAGCGACTCCGTGATCGGGAAGGAGCTTCCTGGAGGTTCGTCTTCACTACCCACAGGGATTCCTGATGTATCGCCGGCCAGCGGTGCTGTTATCGGTGCTTGGCTTTCGTCCGTAGTCTACGTCCCCTTCGTGTTAGATTTAGTTTTCCTTGCTTCGTTTCCTGTAGCGTGCATTTCTACTTGTTGTATTGCATCGCTTTTTGTTTTCGTTTGTATGTTTTGACGGGTTTCCGTCTGCCGACTTGTCGGCCATTGAGATTCAGGTATATCTGATCTCGAATTATTACCTAATAAAAAAAATACTCCATTAATTTAGAGTACTATTTTTTTATATTATTTGTCGCTTGACTTTTCGGCACGCTTTTTAAAAAGTTAAAACTCTATAAAATATAAGTTTTTAAATAATTTTTTTCATAATCTTATACTTACTACTTATATGTATGAAATTATAAAAAAAAATTTAATTAAAAAATATATTTTATATACTTTTTATCTCCTTAAAAAACGTGCACTACAAGACAAATGACAAATAATATTTAACGGATGGAGTATCATTTTAGATATTTTTTGTTTTACTATGTACTTGTAATAATTAGTGAGTAGTAGGCTTCGGTTGACAAAAATAAGTAGCTTTTCGAAACTTATGATTTTGATATTATATAGTTTTAAATGAAATAAGTATAAGATTTTAGTTTAATTAGCTTTTCAACAGCTACCCAGCCAAACTTTTCGGAGCTTTTGATTTTTTATTCACAAGTTTTCATCAGTTACCCTGACAACTAGGGTTACCAAACACTATAAAAGCTAGGCATATATAACACAAATAATCTAACAACTTCAGCTAGGCATGGCCACGGGTCACGGGTCGACCCGTGACCCGACGGTTCATACGGGTCAATGACCCGACGGGTCCGGGTCCTCGGGTCAGCGAGTTGAAACATGTAGCGGGTTAGGGTCGGGAGGTTTTGAACCCGCTGACCCGACAGGTCGACCCGTCAGGTCAACCCACCATTCTAAAGTTTTTTTTTTGAAAAAAATATTTTTTTAAGGTTATAATTATTATAATTATTATGTATATTATTCTTAGAATAATTCATAATATAAACATAAACTAATTTGCAATGTGCAATGTGGGTCAAAAGCACTCTCACCCTTCCCATTTTATGGACTTGGAAGTCTTCCTTCCATACCCTCATTTCCGATGTGGGACAAAGACTTCATCCCACATTGAAAATATGGAGTTAGAATGAGAATGCATGAGGCTATATGTATCCCACTATCCCATTTCTCCCACTTCACTTATTCCTACATTTCATACATTGGATATTAAGTTGGAAAATGAAGTTTGAGAAAAATATGAATTTTTTTTCAAAATATTCACTAAAAAATAAATAATTACGCATTTATTCACTACTTTAAACTATTTACAGAAATATTCATTTTTTGCAGGAAAGTCAGAAAAACGCGGTCTCAATCCGCGCTTCTTTCGAAAGTTGTAAAAGTGGAAAAAAAATAAATGAATAAAACGCGGGTTCAACCCGTGTTTTATTGTTTTATTTTTTTAATGAAAAAGAAGAAAAAAAAGTAAAACGCGTCTTGAAGACGCGTTTCACCCATGCCCCTTGCCGGCGTCTCCCCTCACCTTCCTCCCCGTTCATGGCTTCAATTCAACACCTTCCTCCCCGTTCATGGCTTCAATTCGACACCGCTCTGCCTCCCCGGATCCCCGCCCACCCCTGCCCCTGCCTCACCACCTTCCTCCCCTGCCCCCCGTCGTCTTCCTCTTCCTCTTCCGCTGCCTCACCACCCTCACCGCTTCCGATTCGGGAGCCCGTTCCCCTTCGCCGGAGTCCCCTTCCTCCCCGCCCACCCTGCCTCCCTGAATCCCCTTCGCCGGCCTCTGCCTCCCCGAATCCCCGCCCACCCTCTCTCCTTGCCCACCTCGCCTTCCTCCCCGCCCACCCTCGGCGCCGCTACATCACCGCCTTCATCCCCGCCCGAATCCCCGAATCCCCGCCCACCCTGCCTCCCCGAATCCCCTTCGCCGGCCTCTGCCTCCCCGAATCCCCGCCCACCCTCTGTCGTTGCCCACCCTCGCCTTCCTCCCCGCCCACCCTCGGCGCCGCTGCCTCACCTCCAATCTGAAAGGGACGAACCAGGTGAAGCGCGGCTTCAAGCCGCGCTTTACCTCTTTTTCTTTTTTTTTTAATTTGTTTTTTTCATTTAAAAAATAAACCAATAAAACGCGGGTTGAACCCGCGTTTTATTCATTTATTTTTTTCCCACGTTTCTTTCCGTTTCAAATTTTACAACTTTCGAAAGAAGCGCGGATTGAGACCGCGTTTTTCTGACTCTCCTGCAAAAAATGAATATTTCTGTAAATAGTTTAAAGTAGTGAATAAATGCGTAATTATTTATTTTTTAGTGAATATTTTGAAAAAAAATTCGAAAAATATATTCTCATATTTTTCTCTCTTACATCCCACATTATTATTGTGGATGAAAGAATTGATATAAAGATATATAAAATCTTCCCACATTTTTAACACTATGAAGTGGGTGATAAAATGTGTTGTGAAGATTTTTATCTTCACATATCTTATTTATTTATTTATTTTAATAGTAATTTTTAAATTTTTTTTTATTAAAATAATGTAACTTGCCGGGTCAACGGGTCGACCCGAACCCGTTAACTCGTGAATTTTCGGGTTAGGGTTCGGGTCGACCAACCCCGACCCTTGACCCGGTGGGTCGAACCCGTCGATCCGGCGGGTCCGACCCGTGGCCATGCCTAGCTTCAGCTACTCCATCAGCTTCAGCTACTCTAACCGTTACCATTTTGCCAAACACACCCGTAGTTGTAGTTTTTAATAAAGTAAAAATATAGTGTAATAAATGAGGATTAAATATTGATTTCCTTAAAAATCGTTTATAAAGTTAAAATGACATTTTAGGACGAACAAAGAAATAAAACTTTACAAATTAATTCCTGCACCGTTAGGTGGTGTTTGACAGAATCTATCTAAAATTTTGGTACCAAATTAAAGTAGAACAAATTGGTACGAAATTGCTCAAGATTAATTCCTAACTATAGTTAATTTTCTTGTTAGGCAAAAATGATAATGGCTCACAAACTTACAGATGATCTCCCCCAAGCAACAATCTCCCTTTTAAGGTTCACCAAAAAAAAAAACAATCTCCCTTTTAAGTTTTAACCCACTGACATTCTCAAGCCACCCTTTACAATCACACATCTTCGTCCTCTACCATTCCGCCACTGCCCGATTGAAGAGAAACAGGGCAGTACCAAAGGGATGTCGAATATGAATTTCATATATGATGGGTTTGATTAAACTGTTACTTGATTTCTTTGTTAGTATTAAACAAATTTCTCATTGTCTTGTTACACCCAACCAAACCCCGCCGATGTTAAAACGGGCACAGCTTTTGGTTTTTAAGTAACGTTTAGATCAAGTACAATAGAGGAAGAGAGATTTAGATTCATAACCTATTAATCACGACCTATCACCCTAAATATCTAAACTAATAAGACTTGACAACTATTTTTTTTTACGGCTAACCGAGGCGACCACCCAGCGCATACTGGATGTGACACTGCCGTGCGCATCCAGGGTGTGTGCCGTGCGCATCCAGGGTGTGCAGGGTGGTGGCACGCCCGCGGCGGAAACCCCGCGTGTTACCACACGTGTGGTTTACAAAAATTAAAAAAAAAAAGAAAAAAAATTAAATAAGAAATTTATAAAAAGATCAAAATTATAAAAACAAATTAAAAAAATTAAAAAATATTTAAGAAATTAAAAAATATATCAAAATTATAAAAACAACTTTAAAAATATAAATAAAAAATTTAAAAAACTATAAAAAAGTAAATAATAATAAATGTATTCCTAATACTCCCTGCGTATTTTATATTGTTATTATATATATTTAATTATTTGTCTATTAAAATTTTATATTACTTATATATTTTATATTTATTAAAATCTACTGTTTTCATTTATCTCGATGAAATTAATTTTATTTTGTGCGTGTCATTAGGTATTCAGGGACGTTTGGGTTCAGTTGTTGCTGACCGCCTCTCCTCCGACTGCTCCTACTAGCCATAGCCAACCATATTAACTACGGAGCAACACCCGTAATGGGACGAACGTCCCTCAGCAACACCACGTCTTCATCATCATCGATCGTGGCGGCGTGTGGGCCGCTCGATCAACACCACTTCCATGGCTGAGTGGATGAAGGCGGAGAATGAGCGGCTCGTCGCACACACAAGGTTCGTTATCTCTAAGTTCCAAGCAAGCTCGAGGCCATGTACGAAGGCTTCGAGGTCAGCCACTTGATGTGTCATCAGCCCCTCCGGCGAACCCAACGGTTCCGACCACGTCTTCGTCGGCAGCGGCGTACAACGTCTTCTCAGATGGCAAGTTCCAACCCAATGCCCTATCGAAGCGGCTGCTAAGCTACAAAAAATGAATCATCACCCCTCTCTCAAGTATATATTCTTTTTACAAATCTTGAGAAATTGCATCTTCTTTACGTTTTGAAATACTTCTGTGAAGAAAATGTCCCCTCTCTTAACTACGCATTATAGATGCGTACAACGTCTTTCTGCGCATCCTGGATGCGCATAGAGACAAGTTTTAGGGTTTAGGGTTTAGGGTTGGGTTTAGGGTTTAGTGTACGCATTGTGGATGTGTACAAAGTCTTTGTGCACATCCAGGATGCGCATAGAGACAAGTTTAGGGATTAGGGTTTAGGGTTAGGGTTTAGGGTTTAGGGTAGGCATTATGGATGCGTACAAAGTCTTTGTGCACATCCAGGATGCGCATAGAGACAAGTTGGTTTAGGGTTAGGGTTAGGGTTTAAGATATATTTGCGCATCCTAGATGCGCATCCAGGGTTTAAGGTTTAGGGTTTAGAGGGTTTAGGGTTTAGCGTTTAATAATTTTTTTTTAATTAACAACCCCTTAGCTTCTTACTCAGCATGTCTTTGAGTACTATTCCAGATCCATCATTCCAAAAACTGAAAACTCATAACAATACAAATCAATTCAACATTATCCATTTGGTAAAGAAGAAAAACATATATCAGCATGAAGTAGAAACTTGCAAAAGATCGAACCAAGACAAATCCGAACTCCAAGCCACAACAGGAACTCTAAATGCCCGGATACGGAGTCGCCCTAAGCGCACCACCACGACCCCAGCCAGTTCCGACTCTAGACTCCATGCCCCCAGCCAAGCAGAAGACCTCCTAGAAACGTCGAAAGCAGAGTCGAACGGCGCTCGAACAAAACGCCAACAAAAAAAGAGGAGGGGTCTTTGACAACTTGCTTTTGAAATGGGGTGAAAGCAGTTGGCATGGAGTTGTTTGGTGTAACGGCCCAAATATAAATATTCGGGTTACGTTTCGAAGGATTGGATACCTTCGTTCGGATCTTGCAATTCAAGTACGGGTTGAGTTTCAAAACAAGGTGCGAGTGCTAAAAGAAGGGATTTCACACCCTAAATTCGAGAGCGGTCCATTAGGGACCATAACTTGTCCTACTCGACTAAGTCGCTCAAAACCATTTATAGTTCAAGACATAAAAAAAAGAGATTGACAATACAACTTGCCTCGGCGAAGCCGGGTCAAAACCAAATACGAGGAAATAAGTAGCAAAAGGGTGGAGTTCAAGTCGGTCATTCTCTCCCTCTCACTGCGCCATAAGATATCCCCCGCCACAACATCACATGATCAAGCAAGGGTATGGGTACCTGAAACTAACCACGAAGTCAAGGTCGAGACACTCATGCGGGCCCTGAAGACCTCGCTGAGGACATATAATATGCCTATACCTAAATAAAGGATGCTCTAATGCAGTGCGGAAATATTAAACACTCAAGCATGCTAGCAGTTTATATATATATGCAGAAAGCGATTAAATGGGATCCCGCACAGAATGCCAAGTGGCATGTCCCTCTCCTACTCCCGCACCCATGCTCGTTAGTGCAGGAACCGACCGCGTTTTATACTCCCGCACCCATGCTCGTTAGTGCGGGAACTGGTCGCGTTCAATATCATAACATCATCAATCGTATCAATATTCATGCTCGTCAATTTAACAGTCTGACTCGATGAGGACTAAGCCCGATGGGACTGGACCGTCCTATGACCCTAGCAAATGACTCTAGGACTCACAATTTAACGGCCGTTCTACCATACGCAGAGAGAATACAGATGCTCGATTAATTTGTGCAACCTAAGCATGATACTACATGAATATGCATGATGAAACACCTACACACTATATGACACATCAGGCATGAGGTTCTAACTTGAGTAAGCCCCGGAGGACTTACCTGGAGAAGCGCAGAATCCAAAGAAATAACAAAGTCATAGCAAGTCCAGATAGATCAGAGATCACCTAGTAATTCAATAAATAACATAATAAGTATACTGCACAGAAGGGGATCCATTTGCCACTACACATAATTTATCATCAATTATTAGTCATAACATCATCATCATTATCTCGACTATCTCATAACACCAATTTCCTTAACTCATTTCCATCAATTATCTCACATTTAATATCTTACTCGCCATCTTATCATGCATAATCATATAGCATCTCATATTTCATCACTTGATAACTCATACTTGGAACTCATATCCATAACATATTCACATAAATTCACAAGTAAGACTCTTCAAACAATTTCCAAGTTAAGTCCAAATAAGTCGGTTTTAAAGTTAGTCGGAGCCATTTAAATCTCAAGGAAATCAACTCGATAGTCAAACAATTCTTTTAAAATCATACTTAGCCAAATCTCGAAATTGAGCATTTGAATCCTTAAACGAATTTTCCAAAGTTATATTATTATTAAATTCCGACATTTTAGGAATATATTAACTACTTAAATAATCCAACTAACCATGTAAATGCCAAACTTAACAACAAATCATTCACATGATTATCCTCAACAAATCAAATTAAATAACTAAATAAATATATCAGAGAAAAGATAATCAAACAACTTAACCATATAATGAATCACAAACCATAAAGTAGTTAAATAACCTTCACACATTAAAACAATATAATCAATTAACTAAATAATATTTATAAAATCAGATTTTTAATAACATAAAATAATAGTTTAAATACTCAGAATATTTCTTAATAATATTTATAATAATATTTCAGAATTAAATTAAATAATGATTAAATACATAAGTCATATAGTAATTATAATTATAACCTAGCAAAACAACTACATAAAACATATAAAACCCATAAAACAACTAAACCAACAACCCAGGCCAGCCCACCCGAAACAAGGCCCAAACCCGAATCCAAACCAGGCCCAGAACCCAAGCCCGGATCCAAAAACCAAACCCAACCCAGACCAGACCAAACTAAAAAAAAAATGAACCGGGAAAAAAAAGAAAAAAAGAAGAACCGGACCCTGGCACTGTTCACGCGTCTTCTACCTCCCGCCTCTTTGCTCTCGACTCTCTCATACTCTCTTGCTCCCCACTGCAACCCATCCTCACCACTCTCTCTCACTCAGACCAATTCAAACAAAGGAGATGAGGGCCAAAATTAAAGGAGGGAAAGTTCAAAGCTCACCGAGGGGATCGAACGAATCGGGTTCGCCGGATGCTCGGGGAAGCTCGGGCTTGGCCTAGGACAAAGTTAAGATTAATGAGGTGTGTCTTTAGGGTGTTTAGAGTTGGAAGGGGAGGTAGAGAACCTTACTCTGCTCCATCGAAAACAGGGGAAGGAAGAGGCGCTCTTTGCCCGTGGTCGTCGGAGAGAGTGGTACTAGCTTCTGTTGCTGCTCGGGGCGCTGGACACGAAGGAGGAGCCGAGAAGAGGAGGCTGTGATGACAAAGGGTGGGTGAGCTTAGGCTCATTCTCGGCTGATTGCGGAAATGAGAAAACAGGGGCAGCTTGGTGGTCCTCGGCAATGGAGGTGGAGCTGAATTCGGAGTAGAGGTGTTGGTGGTGGTACTGGTGGTGCGAAACAGAGGAGGAAAAGGAGGTGGAGGTGGTTGTTGCAAGGCAGAGGAGATGATGGTGATGTGATGACGGGGGCGACGATGAGGAGGGTAGGAGAGGGAAGGAGTGATGTGGAGGTGATGGATGAATGAAAAAGAGGAGGGATGGGGTTTCTGGGCTTGCTGTTGAAATAGGAGGGGATAGCTTTTGAAATAGCAGCTCCAACATAGGAGAGGGGAGGGGATAGGTGATGCTGTAGGGTAGGCTTTTAGGATGGCAACATGTTAAAAGGTAAGAAGTATGGGAGCAAAAGGTCAAATCTAATACCCGGAAATATATCCCGAAACCCGCTATTTGACCTTACCCCAATGTGATTAAAAAATAATTTAAAATAAGCATTTCAGTCCAAATTAAATAACAAAACCCGAAAATATTTTCAGTCACGGAATAATAAAGCGGAAATAAATTCATTCTCAAATCGTATAATAAGTTCATGCCGGAATTCGTCTTGAAAGAATAAAATAAAATCGTTTGCTCGAGGACGGAGATTTTCAAAAATTTTTGGATTCTTAGAAATTAAACAAATTCTTAATTCGGAAATGAAATTTATAATTATAAAAATAGTATTTAGAAATCTAGGTCTTTACATCATCCACCTCTAAAAACAAGTCTCGTCCCCGAGACTAAAATCCTTTTTAAAACAACAAAGCTTCTCAAAATTTCAAGCCAGTTCTTCTCATGTCAATCAATCATGTTTCAATCTATCAAGCTCAAGGTATCATCAAAATCAATGTTAATCATCTCAGAATATCATATATCAGCATTCCAAAGTAAGTCCATCAGGATTTATCATGCCATTAATCACGGCAAGAGTAACAACCTACCCGATCATAACTAACATAGCCAATCATCATCTATTGGAATATTAACATAACATAATTCGTTATAACAGGGATGCCGTTTTATCAAAAGGGCAACATATCAACACATCAAATCTCACCCAGATCATAAAATCAGAAAAATCTATACATTGTTACTAATAGGACAGGACACAATTATCATACTCACACATCGCCGTCAAGCTCCCGAAGCTAAGGTCAAGTCTAAGTTAGGCCCACCAACTCAATTTAGGTTAAAATCTCCAAATACAACCCTATCTTGCTTCTATTAAATCAGAACTCATGGATGTTCTTTTCAATTCTATGCATACAAGTCCAAGGATCAAGCCTATCCCAGATTCATCCAATATATTCCTCAAGCCCAGGTCAACGAGTCTTCTAAGAATCAATTCTCTTAAGATATCAAGCTCACAATCCCGACTTCCTACCTAATCAATTAATCCTAATACGTCTACATCCATTATCCTCCAAGTAATCACAAACCAAGTCTAATATCCCAAGTCCCCGTCAAGACCTCGATCAAGATCAATCTAGGGGTTCCTTACAAAATTCCTTTATTCCCCCTATGTCCTCAAGAATCCATTTGATCATTACCTCTAAGAGAGAACTCCCAAATTATCTCGATATTTAGATCTCAATCTTTGTACCAATAAGCACACTCACTAATAATCCACCTCTAAAGAACAAACTCCTATTGCCAATTTCAAACGAGAACATTCTTACATTCTATACCCTCCACATTCACCAACAAAAGTTCACTTTCTAAGCTACTCTCGCATCCTAAACAACGCAAACATCTCACTCAGCGATGTCGAAAAGTCCTAGCAGTACTCAATCGTCTGCATTAACCAGATTCTAAGCTAGAGAGCCAACTAGTGCTAAACCCAAAAATCATAATTCATCAAGTTTCTCCTCAACAGCATCTATCCCCAAGTGGTCAACAACATGTATTACTCATCTAACTCACCAGAATACCTCCAAACCAAATCATATCTCTACATTTCCCAAAAGGTCATAGAAATCTCACTCATTCACAATACCAATTTATCATTCAGAGTCCCACTATAGCCTCAAACAATCACTAGCCCTCAAGCCATCTTATACTAGCTTCTTATTTCCATATACTCCTAACTCGCCTTAGACTACAATCCTCAACAACGAGACCTTACCTCTTAAGGACCTCAACCACCATCCCTCTTCCCAGGAGAATTTCTATATCATTCTTGTTTGAATTCACCCAAATCATCACAAGTTATTGCATTCCTACAATCCCACGGCCAATTGTATCGTCATGTCCTCCACCTGGACTAGTTCCCATATTCGTCATTCAGAGTCTTCATATCTCTAAACCCAATCAATCAACTCATGATCATTCTTAATGTTACCTTTTCTTTGCTATAGGCCTTTCCTCATGGACTCATCTTTCATTTCCTAATCACCCCAACATTCAAATCAATTCTATACATAACAATTTTGATTTCTTTCTTATGCTAAAATCCCCCAATCAGGCCTCTAGTGGTTCTCCAATCACAACTCTCGCAAGCATCCTCAATATCACCTGAGTAGTACTCAAGTAAACATCTCACATCTGGTCCCGCTATCATACGAACAACCTAATTCCCAAGATCCACAAATTTCCAAGTAGTCCTAGTCACTCAATTTAAACCTTAACGTTATCCATAATCCATCCCTTACCAAAGTCGTTCCTACTCACAATACGAATAACTTAAGTCACATGGTCTACAATTCCTTAAGAAATTCTAGCTACTCGAACCTTATCTTCATCCAAAACTAGTTCCTCAACAACATCGCTTCCACGCCTAGTACGACAACCCATCTTATCATCATATCCTCCCTACGAGAATTCTTCCCTTACCAAAACTAGTTCCTCAACAACATCGCTTCCACTCCTAGTACGACAACCCATCATATGCATTTGTCGATAGGGATGAATGAATGATCGTGGTGCAGGGCAAGATTCGCATACGTACTTGCCGGTTTGTTTCACCCTGCCCAGAAACGGAGAGCCCAATAAAGTAGTAACACAAAGGAACATTGGGGATTTAATTTGCTGCCACGCCAACACCAAAAAGACTCCCAACTCCTCCAACTCCTACTCCAAACAGTACGTAATTAAATATCGAGTAACCCCCGATTTCTATTTATATATGTATATTTGTTTTATTTCATTTAATTGAGTTTTATTTTCAGAAAATATTACGAAAGATTTTAAATTAATACAATTTAATATTAATTAATTTATCAATGAATAAATTTAATTTATTTATATATCTTTGTAATTATATTAATTATTTATATGCATACTAATTTGTAAAGACGAAAACTCCAAGGAGCAGTCTCCTAGAAACAGAGTCGTCATTGAACACACCACCACGACCCCAACCAGACCCGACTCCGAGCATCACGCCGTCAACCAATCCAGACGAATAACATGAAATAATAAAATATATTAAAATTTTAAAACCCCAAATCTCTCATTACAAGCCTCGGCTTGGAAGGTCAATTTTATAAAGTAGATTACAAAATACCTAAAATGAAAAGTTTTTCTACCAAGATTTACTTACTAAAACGACGAGTTTTAATTAATAGTGGGAGTTTTTATTTTCTACATAACTATCATAATATATTAGGAAAACAATTCTCAAAAAATCAACTTACAAAAATTATAATAATTCAGTAGAGATAGAAATATTTTTAGAAGTTATAAAAATATGTTATTTTTCAATGATCCTGTTCTATATATTTTTTTAAAAAATTTATAAATTGATTTATGAAGAATCTTTTTCAAATTTATTAATAATTATGTAAAATTTAAGTACGGAGTATATTTTTTAAAATTTTATTAATATTAATTTAAAGATAAAATATTTTTATATGACGGGATTGTGGGGCGGAAAATTAAGGCGAAGAATATTTTTGTAAGTTAATTTTTTGAGATAAGTGGCCCCCGACTTCTATTTATATATGTTTATTTATATGCATACTAATTTGTAATTATTTATATATTTTTGAACTAATTTTTTTATAAAATATATTCTTGTTTTTATCAAGTATTTATTTATTTATTTATATAAACAAATTATTTTTATTTTATTTCATTTATATTTATTTCTTGTAGTTATTAATTATTCATTTATGTTTTATTGTTTTATCTATGTATTTATTATATAAATTTTTATTTGTATTAAGTAATTATTTATTTTTTTATGATATATTTTTATCTATGTAGCAATTATTTTTTTATTATATTATTTTTATTAGTTATTATTTAGTTATGTATGTATGTTAACAAATTATTTTTATTTTATTTATTTATTATGTATTGTTTTTATTTATTTCATATATATAATTTATTTTTTTAATTATTATTTATTGTTTTAATTAAAAAAAAATTACTCCCCCCGTGTATAGGTTTTTAAAATTTTTATTTATATTTTTAAAGTAATTTTTATAATTTTGATATATTTTTAAAGTTATTTTTATAATTTTGATATATTTTTAAAGTTATTTTTTATTTATATTTTTTAATTTCTTAAATATTTTTTAATTTGTTTTTATAATTTTGATCTTTTTACAAATTTCTTATTTAATTTTTTTCTCTTTTTTTTAATTTTTGTAAACCACACGTGTGGTAACACGCGGGGTTTCCACCGCGGGCGTGTCACCACCCTGCACACCCTAGATGCGTACGGCGCACACCCTGAATGCGCACGACAGTGTCACATTCAGCATGCGCAGGACGGTGCGCAACTTACCACCCTTTTTTTTATTACCAATTAATGTGACATCTAATATGGTCCATTCGTTTGACCTTGTAATTCTATATTAATTAGCAGCAAAGTTAACGTTAAGGTTAGTTATCCTAACAAGGTCAATATATTTGCAATGTTGTTAATATCCTTATAAACATTACGAATTTGGACCAATGAGAAATTGAGTAGGTCTAGAGGTGAGTCGAAAATTGTAATTTCGATTTTCCATATGTTGTTCCAACCCACAAAGTATAATCAAGAAGTAGAGCATAATATTCATCTTTGTTTTTTATTTCCTCGCAAAAATCCAAGCTTCTTGAGAATTTAAATTCCTCCAAAACACATGAAGTAAAAAATATATAATATTCATCTTACAATATGAAATCTTATTATTTCTTTTCATTTTCCACCAAACATTTTTTTTGGTAACGTGGGGTTCCGAGGTTATCGACTAATCCCCACGGGTCCGACCTGGTTGAGCACCCACGTGCACCAATTACACAAAAAGTGTAAGAAGTGATATTTGAACCCTTAATTAACCTCTTGCAAGAGCTACATCTCCTTTACCACTAGAGCAAAGGGTCATTAGTTCCACCAAACATGTTGTTTGAAATACTGAAAAATGTAATTCACTATCCATAAATTGAATTTATGGGAATTACATTTGCTACTTTAAACCAAACTAGTACAATATCCACGTCATGGCGCGTGCGCGAGGAAAAAATATAAAATATCTATTATGAAGACGAACAAAAAAATAATGAAAAAAATCCAAATAGTGAATTATGTTAACAAATATATGAATGGATGAAATCACTACGTTAGACTTTGTCCATAGGATTCCTGAAAAAATAGTTTGGTTATATAAATGGATGAAATTGTATGTAAAAAAAGTTTTGGCATCTGATTTTTTGTTGATCTTCGAATGAGTTCGGATTTAGGATTGCTCGGAGAGTTGGAAACCCTAGCGGCCGAGTCTAGATGAGCAGGAATTAGGAAGGGAAGGTAGGAGAGGGGGGAAAAAGAGAGTAGAAAATATGGAATTGGTTGAATTAACTAAAACCAAAGAGAAAATGACACGTCAACCAAGTCTTCTTATTCAAGGTAGTACTAGTACAATTTTCGCGTCATGGCATGATTTTTAAATATTTAAATCTCAATAAAATAAAAAATTAATATTATAAAGTATAAATAAAAGTTACGATAAAAATTATAAAAATATTTACCATAAAAATCATTTTTAAAATCCCATTTGAAGTAGCATACATAAATATAGATATTTTAAGTCACTCAATAATAATAATAATAATAATAATAATAATAATAATAATAATAATAATAATAATAGTAATAATAGTAATAATAATAATATCATTATGCCTTTGTTTAAATGCGATGTGGCATAATCAATATTTAAAATGATATGGGTTATGTCACATCATTGGAAAAGCTTATATATTAAGTAGTATATGTAGATATATAGATTAGCTATTTATAATATATAAAGATTTACATGTAGATTTATAATAAGCATTAGATTATATTGTATATTCCAAAGTGGAAAAATGTAAATGTAGATATATAAATATAGATGGTCAGTAAATGAGTAAAAAAAAATAAAAGGGAAAAATGTAAATGTATGAAAGAGATGAAGAGAAAAAAAAATATAATTAGTTGAAAAATCTTAAATTAAGGAGGTGTTGACACATCATAAGTGTTTTAAATTAAAATATTATATAAATATAGATATAGATATAGATAGATACGATCACTTATTGCCGGCGCTATTCCTATGGTTGTTGGGAAAATTTTTTTTTTTTTCGAAGCAAGATAAAGATTAGGATCTCCGGCGGCGGATTCGCGGATTTCCTAGAGCGTCCAAGCGGGCGAGAACATGAAGTTCTGGATCATCGAAGAAGCTATCATCGGCAGGGCAGCTATTGGCCAGACGTGCAATCCTGTCAGCCACAGCGTTAGAACCCCTGAAAATATGACGAATAGCAACATTAGATAAGCAACGTAGGGATAAAGTAATATCGGCTATCATCAGCTCAATGTTCCAGGGGCAAGACCAGTCCCCTAGGAGAGCATTGATGACAACCAAGCAGTCCCCTTCAATGAGGAGATTATTGAGACCCAAACTGACAGCCTTGGTAACGCCTAAGTGTAGGCCGAAGGCTTCTGCATAGACAGCAGAAGTGTGATCACATTTACCTGCGCCCATTGAAATAATAGTTCCGAGATGATTTCGAATAACGAAGCCACCCGAACCCGACCCATTGGAGTCAAAAGAACCGTCGAAGTTTAGCTTATAATGGTTTCTGGACGGTTTAATCCATTTTACCTGTTTGTTTAATTTATTATTGTCGTGTGTCGACGATTTACCGTTACCTGCTGTATTTTTGTTTTTATGTTTCAGTAGAAATGTGCTATCCACAGAGCATTGTGACTTCCAATTCTGGTGTGACGAATCGACGAAGCAGACAATACCCCGCAGATTGAAATCAGCAATATGGCCGAAGATAATCTGGTTTCGGAAATACCAAATACCCCACCAAGAAAAAGCCAATTTGGTGAAAGAAGTTTTACCCAAATCTGAATAGATCGTATGAAGGATTTTGTTTGGTTTTTCATTTGACAGGTGTCTATGTCGTTGAAGATAGTGAAGACCGTAAGTAGCCAGAACTTCTAAGGTGATTGGGCAATCCATAATCAGGTGTTGAACACAGTCCGTGGAACACCCGCAAAAGGTACAGCCAGAAGGTACAGCTATGTGTGAGACTTGCAATCTAGCAGAAGTGGGGAGTGCATCCCTAGCAATTTTCCAAAGGAAATGCCTAATTTTGTGAGGTATATCTAGATTCCAAATCCAGTGACAGTCAAAATCAGATTTACCTATATGATTAGGAATTAGTGTAGTGGCCGAGCGCGTAGTGAACCATCCGTTTTTGCTCGGGCCCCAATAAAGCCTATCTGGGAATTCATTTGTAGGGAGAATAATCTTGGTAATTTTTGTCAAGATGTCTTGACTTAGCAGCCCCGTCAAATCATTGTATAACTTATGAGTGTTCCACTTTCTATCTTGAGTAATGAATCGGTTGACTGACCAATTAACAGAATCACCCGACAAAGGTACCAGGGCAAGCGATTTGAGAGTTGAGTTGCACACCCAGTTGTCATCCCAGAAATTTATAGAGTGACCATTACCTATGGACCAGTTCAGACCCTTTTGAAACTCAGTACGAATGGGCATTAGTTTTGACCATTGCCAAGAGGAATTACCCTTTCTTTGATAAGTGATGATTGGTTGTCCCTTCAAGTATTTAGCAGATATAACTTTGACCCAGATGTTGTCTGGCTCAGAAAGAATTTTCCAAAGAAGTTTCATTTCTAAAGCTTTATTGACGACTTCTGCTTTATAAATACCTAAACCCCCTGAAAGAGTATCCATACAAATTTTATCCCAACTAATCAGCGGAGTGTAGTTCTCATATTTATTCCAAAAGAACTGTCGATAGATTTTATCGAGTTCATGAAGGATAGATGAGGGAAGCATGAAAGCCTGCATAAGGAAAATTGGTTGAGCACTTAAACTTGTTTTGATAAGTACTTTTCTGCCTTCAGCAGAGAGAGAAGAGGCTTTCCATTTTGAGAGCTGTTGTTTAGCTTTGAGGATGACATCCTCAAAAGTATCCTTATTGACCCTCCCATTGATAATAGGACAGCCGAGATACTTTTCTAAGTTATTTGTTCTCGGTATACCCAAAGCGGTTGTAACAGTATTAATCACATTAGTTGGCGTTCCAGCCGAAAATTGTACGCTAGATTTATGTAGGTTGACCTTTTGTCCCGATATAGAACAGAAACGCTGGATTATATTCGTAAGGTTATTACAATTAGTCATATTTGCTTTACCAAACAACATTATATCATCTGCGAAAGCCAAGAAAGGAATTCTGATTCCCCCCTGACCCACAGTATAGCCCACATGTTTAGTTGTACTGCAACTTCGTTGCAAGGTTCTTGCCAAAACTTCAGCTGCTAGAATGAATAGGAATGGGGACAACGGATCACCCTGTCTAAGACCGCGAGTCGGACAAATAGGAGAGGTTGGTTCATCATTAATGAGTACCGAATATGAAACCGTTTGGATACATTCCTTAATCCAAAGGATGAATTGGTTATGAAACCCAAATTTAGAGAGAACCGAAATCAGGAAAGGCCATTCAAGACGGTCATAAGCTTTTTCCATATCCAATTTAATGGCCATGAAACCACTTTTAGCTTTTGACAAACGGAAGGAGTGAAAAATTTCGTGAGCAATAAGGATGTTATCTTGGATGGACCTTCCTTTGGTAAAAGCACTCTGTAGCGGATGGATCAATTTTTCGAAAACCGTAGATAATCTAGCAGCAAGAATTTTGGAAATGATCTTATATACGGTTGAGCAGAGACTGATCGGTCTGTAGTGGTTAACTGTTTGTGGATTATCTTGTTTCTGAATCAGAGTTATGAATGTGTGATTTATCTATCGAAGCATCTTTCCGCTAGAAAAGAAGGCTTTGACTGCTTTTGTAACAGTAGGCCCTACAATTGGCCAGTAATGTTGGTAGAAACCCGCCGGCATACCATCAGGCCCCGGCGATTTATCTGGTTGAATAGAGAACACCGCGTTCTTAATTTCCGTATTTGTAACCTTTGCAGTGAGCATAAGGTTATCTTGCACCGAAATCTCTGAGTTAATAACGGTGAGATCATCGTCGAACACGTGATTGTGATTATAAGAGGATTTGAAGCGAGCTGCAAAACTATGAGCGAACTCATTTTTAATTAGATCGTAGTCTGAAATGGTTTCACCTGAATCCGTCTTTAGGAATTTTATAAGTTTTCTGCCCCGTTAGTTGTAGCTATTCGATGGAAGTAAGTCGAATTCGTGTCATTTAATTTTGCGTGCTTGACTTTGGCCCGTTGACACCAATACCGACGGTGAAAGTCAAGCATCCGTTCTCTTTTGTTTAACAATCTCTTGTGTAGATCTAATGTTGCTTGATTATTAGTTCCAATGAGCGACTTCTGTAGTTGCAGCAATTTTTCATCCGTGTCAAAGATCTGTTTGTGAATATTATTGAAAGTTCTTTTATGCCATTTCTTTGCCAATTTCTTAAGTAAACTTGTTTTTTGAACTAGTTTGTACATTAACGATCCATGAGGATCAAGTCGCCATGCTTGTCGTACAATGTTTGAGAATTCAGGTTTCGTGGTCCAGGCCATCTCGAAACGGAAAGGTTTATTGTTTATATTGGAATGTGTCCGAAAATCAATCGATATTGGAGCATGATCAGACGTTGTGAAAGGGTGAATTCTAACACGAAGGCCATCTTAGAAGGATATTACTGCTGGCTGTGCTAACAACCGGTCAAGTTTAGCAAAATTGTTGTTTAACATGCCTGTTTTACGCTTTTGCCAAGTGAAGGAGCCTCCATGGGTAGGCACATCTTCCAGATCCAGAGCATTTTTAATGGTAGCGAGTCTGTTGAAACGACTATTATGAGGTATATTACCCCCCAGTTTGTCCGCTTGACATGATATCTCATTTAAATCGCCAAGTATGCAGAAAGGTTTAGTTAGGGTCGATGAATACTGGAGTATGTCATTCCAGAATGAATCCTTTGATAGTTGGTCCGGGGGAGCGTAAATTAAAATGAATGACATGGTTTTATCAATTCTACGGTCATAGTAATCAATGTGTATCATCCTATGTTGAACTGAGATGAGGGATATTTCCCCGTCTGATTGCGGAATGTCTTTCCAAAGCAAGCAGATGCCTCCTGCAAAGCCTCGAGCTGGGTCGAAAGCAATATGATTGAAACCACATTTCTTCCAGACACCATCGGGAGGAAGTTTATTTGTTTTTGTCTCAAGTAAGGCAAGTACATTGACATAATTATTTTTACAGAAAATTTCTGTATTTGTCCAGAAGTTTCTCCTCTGGATCCCCCTACAATTCCATGATGTAATATTCATGGGAAACTCTTTGTTGTGTGTGCCCGTTTGTAACCGAAATTCGTTATAGGAAGCTTGGTTTGCTTATTCCGAATCTGTAGTTGAAACTGAGAATTAATTTTGTTAACATACATGAGTAAGTCCAATTGAATTAAACAACTCATTTGAATACCAAGATCATTAGAATTAGCCCTAGTATTCCAGCGTGATGGGAGAGAAAAGCCGTGTGTAACCAACGGAATGTGAAGACATGTTAATTTTCGATAATGGTGAGTAAATAGCTGGTATACAATATGGTTTAAGTGGCAATAACTTAGCCAAACCAAGAATATAATACAAGTAATAGATTTGCATAAACTTCTGTAAAAGATTAATAATATAAACTTGTACAAGAAGTATTCATAAGTTGCCTTGTATGGCATTTGTAATTGTGTGTACTCAAGTATCGTGGCTTGTATGCCAAAGAAACAATAATTGTGTCTAAGAAATAGCCACAGCAACGTATACCACCACAAGCTGAAGGGCAGCCAAGGAGACCAAGACACCAGCACGGCAGGAGCCAAGGTAGGAGGCACCATCCAGCAGTACCAATCTTCGACAGACAGCAAGGGGCTGCACACAAAAACCAGAAGAGAGAAGCCAGAAAAGCAACAGAGGGAGTATATATTGAAAGTGTAAGCAGAGTAGAAAATAGAACTGAAATGGGAAACATAGAAATATTGAATAACAAAAGCAATGGGTGGGCTAGGCACCCTACATGTCATAGCACAACATACAAAAGGATGCCAAGAGACATCCATAGCCCTTTTAGAGGGCTGAACCAAGCCTATAATCAAGCAAAACACAATCGAAACAGCAGAAAAATGACAGAAGAAAACAGAATGCAAGAAGACTAAGAAGATAACAGCATAAAAACAACTTAAACAAATCACAAGATCATTATGTTGTGCTATCATTTAAAACATCTACGTCTTTCGCTTCTTCAGATGGGAGGAAGCCGAGTCAAGTCCTTGGTTATGGCCACTATCCAAATCCATGTTAGTTGCACCCCCTTTTTTACCAATATCAAGTCGAGCAAGCCTACGCGACATGGAACGGGATGACAAGGCCCTCCTTGTCTGTAAGGAACCATCAGAGGAAGAGCTGACAGCAGCAGCAATCAAAGGAACAGTAGGCACCTCAGCTGGCAAGGGAACATTGGAATCCACCTCCATCATTGGTACACTGACAGCAGGGGGTGCCCTCACAACATGGGTGGCACCAGTGGCCAAGACCGAAGGATTGACGGAGCTCGTCCAACCCAAGGCATCATCATCAGAAGGTGGTAACTCCCCCTCAGCGGCAGAAGAAATAGCAGCAGACTGGACGTTTTCTGAGACGTCAATACTGGGAGAAGGGGTCAAGTTAGAGGCTAAGGTGTGTGGCAGGAAGTTAACAACCACCTTATCAACACCAGCCATGTAGGGCTTCAGACTATTTTTCGAGAAAGAAGTAGGCACAGTTGAACCCCTCGGCCCAACCTTCACCCAGTCCGCATCATCGGAGGAAGCTGTCCCTTCTACGGGAGGGAGAATGGTGATAGTTGTAATATCTTTTTTGACAACACGAACATCACAGTCATCATAGCCATGCGCAAAGCTCCCACAAAAACCACAACCGTTAGGGAAATCTTCGTACCAAAGACGAAGGCTCAGAGGTCCGGATTCCGTAGGAACCACAACACCACCAACGAGCCTGTCAAGACAGACATTAACAGCCAAACGAGAGAAACTGACTCGAATTTTCTAATGAGTAAACTTATCAAGGCGGATCAGAGTGCCGACTTTGAATTGATCAAGAATATCGATCAAAGCTTCCCGACACATAAACTCAACAGGGAGATGAGGGATTCGCACCCAGATATCGACATGAGTAATCTCAGTGGTAAGAGGACTAAAAGTGGGAGACCAGGGAAGGAGAACAAGAATAAAGCCAACAATGTGGTAAGGGCGACCCTCCCAGACACGATTAAGATCAGGAAGATTATTAAATCGAATCTCAAACCACCCAGAAGTTCTGTCAGCAATGACAGAGGAACGAGCGCAGAAACGCCATTCACTTCTGAGCTTGGAGAGAAGTTCATCAAAGGGCAAGCTTCCACCAAAGAGGGTGCCCAACAGGATATGTTGATTTGCCACTAATGACTTCTGCCTTATGTCAGCCAAACGAGCAAAGTAAGCAGTATGATCAATCTGATCAGTTGGGGCACCCTTAGGCAGAGAACCCACATCAGTCATTTTGGTTTTCCCTTTTGCCTCAGCCGAGAGACGAGCCCTCGGAGCAGCATCACTGGCAGTAGCTTCATCGCCGTTGACAACAGTCACCTCAACCAATGGACAAGAGTCCACAGGAGCGGGACTGGAATCAGAAGGAGGCGCTTGTGTTTGTTTTAGAGCATTGAGGAATGATTTTGAGGGCTCCATAAGAAGAGCAGACAAATAGCCAAGAAAAGAAAGCAGAGAATTGCAGCAGTAATAACAAGGAAGATAGTAAGAAATAGGTCGCTTAAACCTTAAAGGCAGGATTAATCTGCTTAAATAGGGGATTTGCTGGTGAGCAAATTGACATAGGGTTAGTCCTTGAGTAGAGAGAGAGAAACTTACAGAGAAATGCACTCCATTAGATCCGAAAAGAGAAAGCGACGGACAGGACACCACAAGAAAGAGCCAAGCCAGCCAAAGCACAAAGAAGCCCAGGTCGCCCGGACCCCCAGACCCCAACTCACATCTCATAAATGCTGGGTTGCAGAGCCGAACCATGGAGCAAGTAGACCCTAGGGCGGGCTGTGAGCTCCAATACGAAGGCGCCACCAACACCAAGGGAACCGAAATAGGAGCAAGTCCAATTGGCCGAAATTGGTAAGTGGGATGAAATTGGGTAAAGGGGCATACTTGCATACTGATTTGAGTTCCCAGGGGAGATGAGATTGAAGAGATTGGGGGCTGGTGCTTGTAGCTTGAGGTGCAGACGACGGGGCATCGATGGCGGCGGCTCAACAGCTTCCATGGGAAGGCAGAGGCAAAGGTAAAGGCAACGCGTGTGGGAGCGTTCTTTAGGCCGAAATTAGGGTTTTCCATTTTGGGTTTTCCCGTACAGTGGCGGTGCTCTGTTGTTGGGAAAATTTGAACTTCTTCAGAAAATTATCATCATCTACTTTTTTTTTTAACATGGTAAAATTAACTAAATATAAAATAATAAACACATATAATTGGAAATACCAGCTTTACCTCATTTATAGGAGCAGGGAAAAGCTCTACCAGAATCAAACCTGAAATTTTATCGAAATTTAAAAATTGACTCAAATCAATCCGACCCGAGTCCGATATAAAATTGAATCGATTGTCAATTCGCCACCAAATTTCATTTGTGCGCATTTCTTTGATTCAATAATATGACTGGGTTTCTGATTTATATAATTCAATTTATAAATAATCCGGTCTCTTTCATTTCATGCAAAGTTAGTGCCGCACAACTAAGTCTGAATAATCACAAACAAATAAATATTTGAATAAGTACGATTTAATAAGGGGTTACTATTAATTATTCATCTATCATTATTGATTAATGTAACAGCACAGTCGACCAAAAACAAACAAAAAATCATATAACAGCAGATTCATATTGCGAGACTGATACGGAGTATAGTATATGATAATATAACCTTTGTAAATTGTTACGGAGTATTATCTAAGACCAGCATTAACTGGGAAATGGTTCATAACAGGGAGGCATCATCCCACATTATTTTCACACATATTACATTTTATAACTTTTTTCATGGATGTTTCAGAAAAAGGAAATACGTACAATTAAAATTAAATTATACCCACTCCGTCCCACAATAATTGTCTTTTACTATTCATACACGTTTTCTTAAAAAGCTAAAAACTATATAAAATATCAACATTTTATTAAATATTTTTAAATAATATCATACATATTACCAATAAGTATAGAATTATTTTAAAAAATTAATTAAAAAATGAATACTTTATATAGTTTTTAACTACTTAAAAAGCGTGCATAAATAATCCAAAGACAATTATTGTGGGGAGGAGGGAGTAGTTTAAGCTAATGATTTTATATACTAGTGGATTATCTCGTGCATTGCACATGTTTACTTCTAAAAATTCTTAATAAAATTTGATAGTATGTACGTATTTCACATAAACAATCATTTATATCACTCGTAATAGTTTATATATTTTAAATCATGCAATTTTTAATAGTTTGTTTTGAAAGCAAATTTATACGGTACTCATTAGAAAGTGAGTTTTAAAAATATATTTATTTTATAATTTTACCTTTTTTCTTACATATATAGATATAATTATTATATTTTTGTATCCATTGTTATCTTATTTTATTGAATAAATTAAATCAATATACATTTATCCATTTGTCATGTTTCTATATAATATTTATTCTATTTATTATATTTTAAAAAAAAATAATTTTATTTTATTTTTTAATTTTCTTATCCAATTTACTAAACTGATAAATTTCTTAAAATTCTTTTTGTAGCTAGATTTCTTATATGATTTACTTACTGATTCAAACTAAAATTTAATTTAATTTGATAATATAAAAATTTATAATGAATGAACACTTCTTTTAGCAGTTGTGGTACAAATAAAGTTTTTTTTCTTCGGATTTTTCGCATGGTACCCTCGAGGTAAAGCTAAATTCGCGAGGTATACAAAACTTTGGAATATTTCGCCAAATGCCCCTGAGGTTTTTAATTTTTTCGCCAAATACCCCTCCGTCTAATCTGTTAACATTTTCATTAAAAATAAAAGGAAGAGAAAACCTAAGAGCGAATAGTGTAGAAAGAGAGAGGCGAGGTAGCGGCGCGCCAACGCCGACGGGGTTGACGACGATAGAACCGACGAGGCTGACATCGGTAGAGCCGACGACTGACGCGGTGACAAAGGTAGATGTAAGTGTTTCTCAATTTAAGGTTTTCGGGGATTGGGGCGGCATTGTTCTAGTGTTTCAATTGCAAGTTATGTGGTTTCAATTGCAAGTTCTCAACTATGGAGCCAACTTTTGTATGGCTTTAATCCCAAGTTCAAATTCTTAGTTTAAATCAGTCGTTTATGTTGCTTCAATTCAAGTTCAAATCCTCTTTTCTACAACTGGAATTTAGTAGGGACTTTTATGTGGATTTAACGTGCCTAAAAGCTACCCAATTATGAATTGTTCAACATCCTTAGTGTTGCCATTCGTATAATTTCACTCGAATACTACTCTCAAGCACCAACAGGAAATTTTGTGCCTCCCTCTGACCTTCTGCGTGTCTCCCTAATGCTACAGAGTATTTGGAATTGAATTGGAAGCTTAGTTGAATAATTTTGTGAAGCTTAACTACATGATTGAGTTTAAAAGCTAAGAAAATATGTGTATTGTTTTTAGCCTATTAGCTCAAACGGAAGAGCATTGTACTCATGTACAAAGACGTGGGTTCGAATCCCACATAGGCTAATTGAATTTTAAAACCATTTAAGTATTTTTTAACTAAATTTGAGAAAATAAATTGAAATTATTTTCCAAATCACTACGATTTTACTAGTCATACTAATATTTTGAATTTCTTTCAAAAATAATTCTTTCACAACTATGAAAGTATTATGAGAGCAAACAAGATGCATTGTAAAAAATAGCTTATATCATTGTAAAATAGCTTATGATAAAAAAAATAGACTATGACAACAAACAAGATGCATTGTAAAATAACTTATGATAGAAAAAATAGATTATGAAAACAAGCTAATAAAGAGTTCATGACTTGGGTGCATACAAACTGTTTTTTTTTTTTTTAATTTGTCACATCTAAATCTGTCATAATTGTTTACAAAGCTGAGAAGTATACTTTTAGTATGATAAATGTCATAGAAGGTAAAAATTTGTTGCAAAGCACTCTCTCTTTACACGTGTTTATAGTGTGCTGAAAATATATGCCTTTAAAGTGCTGAAAAATCTGTTTTCAAGCATACATGAAGCTTGAATTTTTTGGTATGTAATATACTGTCATTGGATTTGGAGTTAGTAGGTGTACATATACATGAAGCTTGAATTCAGTTTTGTAAGTCTCTACATTTAAGATTCTGTAATTTAGTTTCCAAAATTCTCTATGTGAATTCTATTTCAATTTGGTATTTAAATCTTGGTTTATGAAATGCTTTTTATGAATTTTATAATTTCATATTCGTTTAATGTTAATCTTTGTTTATGAAATTCTTTATCTGAATTCTATTTCAATTGGTCACAAAAGACCAAAAGCTAAGCAACGTGATAACTACACATAACCATAGATAGTCTATATGAGATTTAAACTCGCATCTTTGTGCTTGATGTAACGGCCCGGATATAAATATCCGGGATACGTTTCGAAGGTCGGATACCTTCGTTCGGATGTTGCAATTCAGGTATGGGTCGAGGTTTCAAACCTCTAATCAGTCGAAGTTTCATAAATTCAGTTTAGACGAAAGTGAAATGGAAATATGATTTAGATACAAAAGCCTCGGCAAGGCCGGGTCAAAACCAAAACAAAATTCTAAAGTCGGATGGCCAGATTAGCGGGGTTAGATAGATTTCTTTGCAATCGCCGAGGGACTTTCCCACGCCATATAAACAGAGAGCAATCATACCTAAAAACAATGGGTGCGAGTGGGGTCAGACCGAGGCCCCAACACGCTCTGTCCAGCAAGCGAACATACACATACGCTAATAATAAAGATGATGCAGATGCGGAAATTAAATCACACTAGCATGATCCTAATTTACAATATGCGAGAAATAACTGTAAAGGCGCCCAAAGAATGCCAAGTGGCATGTCCCTCTCCTACCTCTGCACCCCTTTCCGTTAGTGCAGAGACCGGCCGGTTCGATGCTATAGCATATCATATCTCATCATCTCATATCTCATCATCATAACATAAATTAAAATAAATAAATCATGCCCGATGGTGCTGGGCTATCATCATGCTCATATCGACTCGATAGACTCAGGGCACCCGATGGGGCTGGGCTACCCTATGACCCTAGCAAAGACTCTAGGACTATCACAGATACGGCCGTTCTGTTTCATACGCGTAAAGAAATAGAATGCTCAATCACAAGTGCAACCTAGCATGATACTACATGGCATGCTTTAATGCTTATGCAACACCTAGTATGTCATACATTCACAAGCCGGTAATCTCTTTCGAATCTGAGTAAGCCCATAAAGGAACTTACCTGAATAAGCCGAACAGCAGAGAACAAGGCAGAGCAGAATCCAAGAAATGAATCACCGATAGCAAGCAACGTCCAACATTCACAAAACACCTAATAACATATAAATGCATAAGTCTACCTATTTCACACAAGGCGCCCCTAACTATCATCCATATCTCATCTCATATCCCATTTCAGATTATTCCATCTCATTTCATCATCTCATTTCTAAGACAATCTCTCAAAGAACTCAACTTAGAAAATCAAATAATTCTTTTAAAATCGTACTTAGTCAAAACCCGACATTACACATTTAAACCTTAAGGCCCATTTCCAAAATCATATAATAGAAATTGTTCCGGCATGTCTCTTATCTCAAAAACCATATATAAATAAATTCCAATATTAAATTATTAAAATAACTCTAAGCTCGCAAATCATATTTATAAATCAAGACCAACAATTCACTTTAAAATTCCCAACTTACATATTGAAATTCGCATAAAATGCATCAATCCAATAATCAAATCAATATTATTTTAAAACAATAACAATATATAAGGATAAATTTCCAGAATATTATAATTATAACCAAAACCCACAATAATACTAATATCAAAATAATTCAACACTTACTATTCATAAAGTCTCAAAACAATAACCATAAATATATTTATAACTCCCTATCAATTAATCTCACTTTTAAACCTTTTAAATACAAATATTAATAATTTCAGGACTTATAAATATATATATATATTTTACTAAAATCAGGAATAATAATAATTATCACACATATAAATATATAATACCGAAAACAAAATAAATAAAACAACAACCCTATAATATAATCCAATCAAACCAGCCCAACCCTTAACCCAAACCCGGATCCCTGGCCCAAACCCAAGCCCAGACCCGCACACCCCCTATCCGGATCCCCTTCCCAGTTTAATGAACCAAGTTTATTAATTGGACCTGCTAGAAAAGAAAGAAAGAAAGGAAGCCAACCGGCCAGGTGAACCGGTCTTCAACCTCCAGAACAGAGGCTCGGCGGCGCTGCAACGGAAGGAGGAAAGGGAAGCCCAAGCCGCCGGTGCCTCCTTTCCGGCCCAAATCTCCCCAACCCGACTGACAACCAATTCCGACCTCACCCGACCCAACAAGATTCAGACGCAGCAAGGGAGGAAGGAGGGAGAGAGAGATTACCGAGGGCGGCGCGAAACAAAGGAAGCCTAGCGCAGCAGAAGGAGCTGGTGCTCGACTGTGGGCTCCTCCTGCGGTGACGACGAGGAGGAGAATAGAGAGGCTGCTGGTGCTGCTCATGGAAACGAGGGGGAAGAACGCACATAGGCAAGGTGAGACGAAGGGTGGCTCGCTGGTGGTGCTCCAGGGCTCGATTCGGGGCTCCGATGACTCCCAGCTGTTGCTGTTATTGCTCGGAGGCAAAAGGAAGAGGGGGTGATGATTTGGTGGCTGCTATACGGCGATTTCCGAAAACTGAGGAGGGGAGAAGCCATTGGAACGAACAGAGGAGTAGGTAGGGGGGATGGTGGTGCTGGTGTGGGGCTGTGCAGGCGGCGACAACGAGGAGCTGGGGAGGGGTGGTGGTGCCGCATCT
Source organism: Persicaria maculosa (assembly GCA_963922045.1). NCBI lineage: Eukaryota > Viridiplantae > Streptophyta > Magnoliopsida > Caryophyllales > Polygonaceae > Persicaria > Persicaria maculosa. The sequence goes on from OY998267.1 coordinate 43,984,651, forward strand.
GTAGCTGCTGCTACGAGACAGAGGAGGTGAGGTGGTGGTGATGATTTGGTGTTTCTGGGAGGGTTGTGCTCAAAATGGGAAAAAGAATGGAGAGATGGAGAGGGAAGTGAGGTGGTGTTGTGGGTCTCCTGAGTTTTGGCAGTTGTAAAGGATGAAAAGGAGAGTGAGAGGGAGGAGGAGATAAGGAGGGAGGAAAGTGCTGGGTGCTGCAGTAATGGAAGAGGGCAAGGAAGGAAGGGTAGGAGGCAGGGGACCACTGTATATCGTGGACCGTGGTGAGCTGGGAGGGAGGGAGAAAGAGAGAGAGAGAGAGAGAGAGAGATAAAGAATAAAGAAAAGGGAAAATAAAAATAGGATTGGTCCACTAAAGAAATTAAATTAGCGGAATAAACTCGAAACCCGCTCGCCCGATCGAATCCCGACCAAATCAAATATATATAAGATTTAAATTACCAATCTCAATCTAACGAAATCAAATAAATTTTTCTCAAACTCGGAGCTTAAATGAATTTTATTAATGCTCGATCTCCGAAAATCAAAATCCATTTCTAACCCAATTCAAAACTATATAGAAGTTCGTTTAAATAAAATTCAGTTGCTCGAGGACGGGTTTTTATTCCACTTTTACAAATTGAATAAAATAATAGTATATTTAATTAAAATAATATTAAAATAATATAAAAATATATTCGGCCTTTACATTCATCCACCTCTAAAAACAAGTCTCGTCCCCGAGACTAAAATCATTTTAAAGCAAAGGGAAGAAGTTTGAAATCAGTGAGTCCGAGGACCATGTCCAAGGACCATGTCCAAGGATCTTGTAATCATCTCAGTTGCGTCTTCCGGGATTCTCACAACATCCCGGTCACAGTCGTGACATCTCCAATCGGTCTTGTCAAGTGTGTAATAAGCGCCCTTATCACATCCTCGCTTCGACCTTTCGGAAGTATCACAACTCTAAAAGCATTATAGCGTCCGACTAGGTCTTAGCAAGCAATCTATAAGCGCCCCCTATACAATGCTTGTATCCACTTCGTGAGACACCATAATGTAAATCCAGTTCGTACAAACCTCAAAGCGTTTTATAAATGGAGAGATTGTCATCCAAATCATTGAAATTCTCAACTTCTTTAAAACCCCAAGTTGGCCATTTTTAAAACCGCTCAAAATCTTCAAATTCAATTTTTTTAATCAAGCAACTTTACACCAAAACAAGTCAAATCCTTTCAAATCAAGATTTTGTCAAATCTCTTCCGAAAACCAAATCAGCTTCACACATACCAATCAATCAAATCCAGAAGGTAGGAGGTGGAGTCATCCACCTCTAAGGGCTAATCCCATATTCTCTTCTTAGTTTCCAGAATCATTCCATCATCATTCACAACTCAATCATGAACAAAAGTAAATCAACTCATCGACTCATAACATCAAGCATACCATTCGTCCAAACACATCAAAAGCAACAACAATATCTCAACGTCATATCACGAATCATAAAGTGTATCTATATCATACTGAAGGCATCACAAGTGTATCATTGAATTCTCATAATCATGCCAGAACACATGTCAAGAGATCAAAGAGGTTAGGTGTCATGGAGTCAGTACACTACTAACAAGTCAATCTCACGATCGCATCTCAACATTGCGCACTAATAGAACCAGTCATAACAAGGGATCTCATTTAAAACATAATTTCACATAGTCACCCTATCCAATTTCTATCCAGCATTATCATAACATTTTATCACATCAATCCAACAAAATAACACTATTAAGATCGAAATGTCATCATGCTTTCCAGACCTCATCTCATGATTCATTCAACACATTATAACATGCTTTTAGAACAACATAGTAGGATAGCAATGTATCATTACATCATAATAACACTTGCCATTATCAACTAGATTTCCAATATTGCATATCAACATGTATTATGAAGCCATATTAGGTTCATCATGGTCGCTATCTAACATCATGCCAGGTCATTTTAATAAATCACATAATCAGGAAGCTTTCACGTCACCACTAGGCAAAATAACGCAACCCCCGCTCGCTCGATTTCAATTCCTACATCAAAACCAGTCTCACCTAGATTCACCAACATCAGCTCAGGTAGCATCCTCAAAAGAAGTCCTAATTCATTTCAATACCCTAATCTCGCCCCTCATTCCACCAAGAACTCTCACTAGCAATCCACCTCTAAGAATTCAACTACTGTCTCTAACCTCACACTCGAGGCCCTCTCATACTACATCTTCATACTCTTAAAAGTCATTTCTTACACTTCCACACTTCCCAAGATTTCACAAGCATCATGCCCTGCTAACTGCACATTCTCTAGTAAAATTCCTCGACCACCGCCTATCCGACCTATTCCTAACCATACTCTCAGCCAAGATTCACCTAGGAGTTCGTCGAAAATCCTCAAGCATTACCTCTTAATTCCCGAACCCACTCGGTCCAACCTAAGTCAACACCCCTCTTCTGCAACTTTCCCTTACCACCGTCGATTATTCCAAACACTCAAAACCTTTCTCCACTCTCTGACCGCTCAACCAAAAAGGACCTCACTCACATGTTCAAAGAAGAAGCAATCATGGACATTATTGCACATAAGGACTACATCATATCAACTAGCATCATTAAGCATTGCAACAGGTATCAAAAGTCTCAATTTACCGTCATGCTCGAAATTATCACATAACACCATATATGAATAAAGTCAATTCAAACTAGCAAGTTTCATCATAATCTTAGCTAATAACAGTTCAGATTCTCGGCATTTGCAGTTCACACTATATACGAAAGGAATTTAGATCATGCTTAGCAACTCAGGATAGCGTCACATCAAGTCATCAAGGTACATGAGGATTGTAAGGCATCGAATCTTATCATCATAGTCAACAGACAATCAAGCAACAGTCATCACATGAACAAGCAACTTTCAACATCAAGTCAGTGCAATACCCTCATCAACAAGCTCAGAAAGGGTTAGCAATTCGAATAGAGGACGCTCCCACTTGCAAGTTATACCGTACTCAACAATCGTAGTCCTCAAGGCGAGCTCGTTCCATCGACATTATCGATCCTGAGGCCCGTGGGTTATGGGCCCATGCTTCCGCTGCGCTGCTCTATCGCTATTCAACTTCCCGTTCCCTTTTTCCATGCGGTTGCTCGTCCAAGGTATCGCGTAGGAGTTTAAGTTAGCGGAGATAGGGGAGTGACAAGAGCGGACGGCCCAATGTTTCTTTCGGAGACGGAATAGACCAAAGGTAAAGACGACATGACTAGAGGCAAGACTCCGACTCAGGAATAGTAACGATGCCCTTAGGAAAGTCTATAGGGTCACAATTGTGACAACACGCACGAATTCATTATGGAGCATTTCAATCACATCGATCCACACTAACATGTACCTATCTCGGGGGCAACATTCATATTTATATCAAAGACACAATCAAGTCCTACGCTGATGTTTGTGAAACAAGCTAGCATTCTAGTATTCCATGGAAACAGATATGCCAAGTAACTTCGAGCAAGATAGACGGAACCAGCAATGATCATATATGATTTGAAGTCATGCGGAATTTAATGAAGATAACGAGCATCATGTATATGAACAATGTAGGAACAGGGTATACACATCAACAATTGAGTCCAAATATATCATGGCAATGTATATTATAACAATCAGATGAAGCGTCATACGAGAACACATAAGAGTAGAATAGCAATTATCACATATATGAACAATGTACAAGTTTGGTGTATGCATCATACGAGATCATATAAAGGGCAACATAGTAACTATCTCACAATGATCATATGTTAGGTCAAGCATGGCACAGAATCATATGACGAGATATATCTAGAGAGCATGGGTCCTATATGATACTAGCGATATATAATGTGAAATGTGATACAAGCATAGTCAAGAGTCATTTAGAGGATTTCAACATAATATTCACGAAACATGAGGCATCATCAAAAGTACAAGAAGGACATCATGGGTGCTAGATTATAATCATGCTATGTACGAACCATCATAGAGTACATATATGGTACAATAGCTGTCACATTATAGAATAAGCATGATATGAAATCATTCAGCATGTCATATTGGAAGTCATAAGCTCCACATGATACTAATAGCACACATCGAACATGAGTACCACTAGAGTAATTCAACTAGGTTCATTCCGATATTCATGCGTCATGCAGGTGCAAAATCATGATATAGAGTGGTGTGTGATCAAGCGGGGTGTCAAGTCATAGGTTCATACAAGCACGAGAAGCCATCATAGAGTAATAGACATCTTTACCATGTAAGCATGCTAGGTTTAACTATCACGGAAAGCTAGTCAAACATCGAATTCAACATTAACTCATCAGGACGAGTGAAACATGTTAAGAGAATAGAAAGAGGAACAAGCCACACTATCAGGTACCTAGCTCGAGAGAGAATCAACAACAATGTAGGTAAAGTAGAACTCGCACAAGTCACAACCAAGGGCCCAACATGTTACTAGTGGTCTAATATAACATATGGTACATACATGCACTTGACTGGTTAGTACGACGGTATGCAAGAGTTCATTCAATCACATCTCAACGACATAGTAGCATGAGAGGAAAAACGCAACGAGGTATAGAGCAAGTCTAAGCAACATGGCTAGAATATGAGGACATGAGTTCAAATTGATGTATACTAGGATAGAACATGTATTTATCAAGACTCATTCACACTATCATGTACCTAATCCAAGGGAAGCAACAATCATATAGACTCATATCATGTGGTTCATGTTTTCAATCAATCATACAATCAATATGCTAAGTAAACATGCTATAACAACATACAATCATGATAGAGGGCAAGACACAACACGAGACTTAAGCAATGGGACAAGCATGGGTACAAAATGTCATACAACTACAAATTCACATTAGAGCTCATCATCATAACATGTACCGGGAGTTACGTAGCATATAAGGCACGTCGACATCAATTTATAACACGTATCCACCAAGTAAGGGGCTCGCTCTATCATGATACTAGAACCGAACTACCACACTACCATGAACCTATTCACAGGAAGGACATCAATTAGACGACATCCTAGCATATGACATATTTATTCGTGCTCTAGTACGACAATGCAATATACTAAACAGATCATGTCGGGATGATATGGACATAATAAATATAGTTCGAACCTATACAATGGTCATCATGAGCATCAAGGCACATAAGCACAAATTCACACTAAGGATCAATTGTAGGTCAAGGAGTAGTGCATATAGAATCACACAATCATGAACAGGGCAATCAAGATAACCCGATAGAAGTCCATAAGGGCAACATTGACTCTTCCCAACTGACTCATTACCCATCTTTCCCGTGGGACTCGAATACGAATTTTCCGTGACAAGAGGACACTGATGGATCGTCATAAGAATTGATAACAACAGCCTCGTAAACATCTCACTCTCTAGCTCGGAATTTCATCAAGGACTGTCTTCCAATACTCTCTCGGACAACCTCTATATCCAATCACGATTCTCAACACCATGTGTTTACCAATCCAATTCCCGTGGAAGACCGATATTCGAAGGGAGGACTCGATTGAATTGTCAAAAGGGTTCATAAGGAAAGGGACGGTTCCACAAAGGCTGAGCTTAACCATATAAGAGGAAGGGTACTCCCGCTATCCCGTTCGCACAAATCATTCAATATTCATCAAATAGTTAGGACACAACAATCAAATCTTTAGCATATCAAACACTCAACACAGAATCAGTCAATGGCAATTACAATGATCTCCTTGGAGTCTTCCCGACCCATCTGTAAAGAACAAGCTAGTATTTTGCCTACCCATTTCCGACTACATCCAAAAGGGATGGTCTAACGCCGTTTCTACCCACTCGATCCCTTATTAGTCGGTTCTCCTCATTTATAACAAGTCAAGTTCATTACTTAGTCCAATTGAGTTAGACATATTAAGTTCATTTTGCCCCTTTAAGACGCTTTCAAATCTCCGAAATCCATGGGCGGTTTTCCAAAACATACGCTCGACCCTTGCGTACCCGAATTGCACAACCTCGCTCTGATACCAACTTTGTAACGGCCCGGATATAAATATCCGGGATACGTTTCAAAGGTCGGATACCTTCGTTCGGATATTGCAATTCAGGTATGGGTCGAGGTTTCAAACCTCTAATCAGTCGAAGTTTCATAAATTCAGTTTAAACGAAAGTGAAATGGAAATATGATTTAGATACAAAAGCCACGGCAAGGCCGGGTCAAAACCAAAACAAAATTCTAAAGTCGGATGGCCAGATTAGCGGGGTTAGATAGATTTCTTTGCAATCGCCGAGGGACTTTCCCACGCCATATAAACAGAGAGCAATCATACCTAAAAACAATGGGTGCGAGTGGGGTCAGACCGAGGCCCCAACACGCTCTGTCCAGCAAGCGAATATACACATACGCTAATAATAAAGATGATGCAGATGCGGAAATTAAATCACACTAGCATGATCCTAATTTACAATATGCGAGAAATAACTGTAAAGGCGCCCAAAGAATGCCAAGTGACATGTCCTTCTCCTACCTCTGCACCCCTTTCCGTTAGTGCAGAGACCGGCCGGTTCGATGCTATAGCATATCATATCTCATCATCTCATATCTCATCATCATATCATGTCTCATCATCATAACATAAATTAAAATAAACATTCCCGATGGTGCTGGGCTATCATCATGCTCATATCGACTCGATAGACTCAGGGCACCCGATGGGGCTGGCCTACCCTATGACCCTAGCAAAGACTCTAGGACTATCACAGATAACAGTCGTTCTGTTTCATACGCGTAAGGAAATAAAATGCTCAATCACAAGTGCAACCTAGCATGATACTACATGGCATGCTTTAATGCTTATGCAACACCTAGTATGTCATACATTCACAAGCCGGTAATCTCTTTCGAATCTGAGTAAGCCCATAAAGGAACTTACCTGAATAAGCCGAATAGCAGAGAACAAGGCAGAAGCAGAATCCAAGTAAGAGTCACCAATAGCAAGCAATGTCCAACATATCACAATCACCTAATAACATACAAATGCATAAGTCTATCTAATTCACACAAGGCGCCCCTAACTATCATACATCTCTTTTCATATCTCATTTCAGATTATTCCATCTCATTTCATCACAAACCATACCTCATTTCATGTTCATCTCATCTCATCATCTCATTTTCAAAGCAACCTCTCAAAGAACTCAACTTAGAAAATCAAACAACTCTTTTTAAAATCGCTTATCTAAATCCCGACATTAAACATTTAAACCTTAAAATCAATTTCCAAAAGTCATATTTAAATCCTCATAACTCCTCATATTTATAAATCGAAACCAACAATTCACTTTAAAAATTCCCAATTCACATAGTTAAATCCTCATAAAATTGCATCAATTAAATAATCCAATTAATATTATTTTAAAACAACCACAATATAAAATGATAAATTTCCAGAATATTATAGCAAATCCCAAAATAATAATATTCAAATAATTTAACACTTACTATCCATATCTTAAAATCACCCTTATAAAACATATCATATAATAATCCATCTCAATTAACATTACCTTTAAACCATTTAAAATAATAATATATATAATTTTAGAATATATATTTATCTCACAAAACCCATAATATAATAATAATAATAATAATAACAATAATAATAATAACTACTAATAATTTAACAATTATAACCATAAAATAAACACAACATACAAACTAAATACCCAAACCAACCTTTTAACCTAGCCCAGCCGAACCAACCCAGCCCAGATACCCAACCCGAATCCGAGCCCAAAACCCGCTTGCCCCCCTATCCGGATTCCCCTTCCCATTAAAGATTAATGAACCAAGAGTATTAACTGAACCGGCTAAAAAAAGAAAGAAAGAAAAGAAGCCAACCGGCCAAGTGAACCGGTCTTCAACCTCCAGAACAAAGGCTCGGCGGCGCTGCAACGGAAGAAGAAAAGGGAAGCTCAGGCCGCCGACGCCTCCTTTCCGGCCCAAAGCTCCCCAACCCGACCGACAACCAATTCCGACCTCACCCGACCCAACAAGACTCAAACGCAGCAAGGGGGGAAGGAGGGAGAGAGAGATTACCGAGAGCGGCACGATTCCGACAAGCTCCGGCTGCAATGGCAGATTCTTACTACAGTTAGCGAGGGGCAGCATCGTTCTGGACCTAGGAAAGCCGTGGAAGTGAGTAAAGGCTTGTATTTGTGGGATTTGGAAGCAATCGAATTCGAATTGAAAATTCGACCTCACGGTTGTGAAACAGGGGAGCAGTTCGAATGGGGCTCCGAAGTTGCTCCTGGCTCAGCTCGCTTGGGGGGTCTCCCTTCTTTTCCGTCCTTCTGGGAAGACGGAGGGAGCTGTTACTCCAATGGCCAATGGAGGCGAGAAGGGAAGCTCGGCGAAGATGCCTCCAATGCGGGCGACGACGAGGGTGGAGGAGAGATGGTGGCGGCTGCGGCTGGCTATGGCTCACGGCACAGAAAGGGGGGAAAGAGTGAGCCTATTATGTGTTTGGTTTAGGGTTTGTAAAAACAGAGAGGAGGGAGAGAGAGAGAGAGGGTGGGGGGTCTGAATTGTGGGTGTGCAAAAGGAAGAGGAAGAAGACAAGGAGAGGCTGGTGCTGCAGTGGCGTGGGGGAGGTGTGAGAGAGAGAGAGAGAAAGAATAAAGAAAAGGAGAAATAAAATAGGGAATAAAAGAGGTCCCCACAAGATATTTTGAACCCGAAAAAAATATTCCGAAACCCGCTCGCCCGAACGAATCCCGACTAAATCGAATTTAATTAAATTTCATTCACTAATCTCAATATAACGGAATTAAATAAATTTCAATCAAAACTCGGAGTTTAAATTAATCTTTATTAATACTCGATCTTGAAAGCGAAAATCGAATCCCGTCAAAATCCGAAATTTAAATGATGCCAGAATAACTAAAATCCAAAACTTACGCTCGAGAACGGGTTTTATTCCACTTTTACAAATTGAATTTAATAATAATTTATTTAATAAAATAATCATAATATATAAATATACTCGGTCTTTACATTTATCCACCTCTAAAAACAAGTCTCGTCCCCGAGACTAAAATCATTTAAAACAATGGAAAGGAGTTTGAAATCGGCGGGTCAGAGGACCATGTCCAAGGATCTTGCAATCATCTCGGTTGCGTCTTCCGGGATTCTCACAACATCCTGGTCACGGTCGTGACATCTCCAATTGGTCTAGTCAAGTGGGTAATAAGCGCCCCTATCACATCCTTGCTTCGACCTTTTGGAAGTATCACAACTCTAAAAGCATTATAGCATCCGACTAGGTCTTAGCAAACAATCTATAAGCGCCCCTATAAAATGCTTGTATCCACTTCGTGAGACGTCATAATGTAAATCCAGTTCGTAAATTCTCAAAGCGTTTTGTAAATGGAAAGGTTGTCGTCCAAATCATTGAAACTCTCGATTTCTTTAAAACCCAAAGTTGGTCATTTTCAAAACCGTTCAAAATTTTCAAATTCAACGTTTAATCAAGCAACTTTACACTAAAACAAGTCAATTCCTTCCCAAATCAAGATTTGTCAAAATCTCCCAATAACCACATCAGTTTCTCGCATATTAGTCAATCAAATTCAGAAGGTAGGAGGTGGAGTCATCCACCTCTAAGGGCTAATCCCATATTCTCAAAATCGAATCAATCTATCAGTCTCAATTCAAGCAAGATGCATAAGCCATAAGAATGCATAACTGTATAACCATCCAATCTCCAATCAACGCACCACACAACAAGTCTCAACATATACCAGAGTAGTGCCATAAGGTCACATCAACATCTCCATATCATACTAAAGGTCGAAATATGCATCTCACAACATAACAAAATCATAACAACGTCCCAACATCACACCAGAAATCATAAAAGTATCTCTCATCACAGAATCAATGAACTAAAACCCATTATCAACACATCAACACACAAGGTCAGGTTATTAAGATTCAGTAAAGGGGAAGGTCAATCAATATGTAATTTACCAAAACGTCAGCATACTCGTAAAACATCATCTCAACTCATACAATGTCATATAACGAGCACTTAGCAATCACGCACCATTATCTCATATACATAAGTCAGATTCATGCTCCAAGTCAATATTCATCATTTAACATCCCCTGTTCATAATATAACATCATGCTCTCACATAGCAACATATCATTATTTCATGATTCATACAACACATCATAACATGCTTCTAGAACAACATAGTAGGATAGCAATGTACCACTATTTCATGATAATACTTGTCACTGTCAACTAGATTTCAATACTGCATATTAACATGTAATATCAAGTCGTATCAGGTTTATCATGGTCGCTATCTAACATCATGCCAGTACATATTAGCTAATCACATAATCAAGAAAATTTTGCACATCATACAAGTTAAAATAAAACGCAACCCCGCTCGCTCGTCCCCAACTCTCAAGCCCAAAACCAATCCTCATCTAACCTCACCAACTCGGATAATATCCCCAAAGAACCCCAACTCATTTGATACTCCAGTCTCACCCCTCATTTCACCAAGCACTCTCACTAGCAATCCACCTCTAAGACTCCAACCCTTAACTCTGTTTTCACACCCGAGCGCCCCTGCATACTCTGTTCTCGATAACCCCAAAGGTCATTTCTTACATTTCTCACTCTTCCCAAGATATCACAACGTAGAACCCTTCTAACCACGCATCTTCAATAAAGTTTCCTCGGTCACTACCTAACCAGCCTATCCCTAATCATACCCTTATCCGAGATTCACCTAGGAGCTCATCGAAATCATCAAGCATTACCTCTTATAATTCCCGAACTCACTCGGTCCAACCTAAGTCAACACTCCTCTTCTGCAACTTTCCCTTACCACCGTCGATCATTCTAATCACTCAAAACCTTTCTCCACTCTCTGACCGCTCAACCAAAAGGACCTCACTCACTTGTTCAAAGAAGAAGTAATCATGGACATTATTGCACATAAGGACTGCATCATATCAACTAGCATCATTAAGCATTGCAACAAGTATCAAAAGTCTCGATTTACCGTCATGCTCGAAATTATCACATAACACCATATATGAATAAAGTCAATTCAAACTAGCAAGTTTCATCATAATCTTAGCTAATAACCAGTTCAGATTCTCGGCATTTGCAGTTCATACTTTTAAAGGCAAGAAATTTAGATCGTGCTTAGCGACTCAGAATAGCATCACATCAAGTCATCATGGCACATTAAAGCTTTAAGGCAATCGAATCATATCATCATAGCCAACAAACAATCAAGCAACAGTCATCACCAAGTCACCACATCAACAAGCAACTTTCAACATCAAGTGAGTGCAATATCACCATCAACAAGTTCAGAAAGGATTTGCAATCCGAATGGAGGACACTCCCACTTGCAAGTCATATCGCACTCAATAATCGCAACCCTCGAAGTGAGCTTGTTCCGTCAACCTTGTTGATCCTGAGGCCCGTGGGTTATGGGCCCACGCTTCTGCTGCGCTGCTCTATCGCTATTCGTCTTCCCGATCCTTTTTTCAATGCGGTCGCTCATCCAAGGTAACGCGTAGGAGTTTAAGTTAGCGGAGATAGGGGAGTGACAAGAGCGGACGACCCAAATGTTTCTTTCGGAGATAAAATGGACCAAAGTTAAAGATGACACGACTAGAGACAAGACTCCGACCCGGGAATAGTAACGGTGCCCTTATAAAAGTCTATTAGGTTACAACGGTGATGAACAAGATGAATTCATCATAGAGCACATCAATCACACTAATTCACACTAACATGTACCTATCTCGGGGCAACATTCGCATTCATATCAAGGACACAATCAAGTCCCACGCTGATGTATGTGAAACAAGCTAACATTCTAGTATTCCATGGAAACAGATCTACCTAGTAACTTCGAGCAAGATAGGCGGAACCAACAATGGTCATATATGATTCGAAGTCAAGCGGAATTTAGTGAAGATAACGATCAACATGCATATGAATAATGTAAAAGCATGGTATACAAATCAACAATGAGTCAAAATATATCATGGCAAGGTATATTATAACAACCAGATGACGCGTCATACAAGGACACACAAGAGCAGCATAGTAACTATCACATCTAACAACAATGATCACATATTAGGTCATGTATGGCATGGAATCCTATGACGAGATCCATTTAGAGAGCATCGATCCTACATGATACTAGCGATACATACTGCGATACAAGCATAGTCAAGATTCATTAAGAGGAGTTCAACATAATGTTCACGAAACATGATGCATCATCAAAAGCAACAAGATGGACATCATGGATGCTAGGTTATAATCATGCTAAGAAAGAACCATCATAGAGTACATATATGGTACGATAGCTGTCACATTATAGAATAAGCATGATATGAAATCATTCAGCAGTTTTATTACCTTGCTTAAGATTCTCTAATCTTTGCCTAAGCTCTCTAGCATAATGTTGAGGTACAAATCTATTTCTCATTAATGCTTTTAATTGATCCCAAGAAGCAATAGGTGCATCAAGGGATCTTATTCTTTCTTTAACTAGGTTATCCCACCAAATTAAAGCAAAGCCTGTGAATTCTAGTGTAGCTAGTTGCACCTTTTTAGCATTAGAGAAATTATGACAACTCCAAATCTGATCCATTTTAGTTTCCCAATCAATATAAACATCCGGATCAGTTCTACCTTCAAAAGGAGGAATCGTTACCTTAACCTTACCTATTCCGTCCTCGTCATGATTTCTAGGTGGTCGGTTTTGGTACTGCTTTCCTCTTTGATTCCGTCTCGGGCATTGCTCCCAATACTCCTCTTCGTGGAAGTCATCGTCGCGCTCCGAGTAGTAGAAATCCTCTTGGAAGCCTCGTCCTCGTCCCCTTCCTTGTCCTTGACCCTGCACATTAACAAACCCATTATTCCTACCATTTCTCCCACCTCGTGGAGAGTTGTTTTCTTCAAAATAGGGTTATGGATGTTAATATTAGGGTTAGGGTTAGGGTTAGGATTATTGACTTCCCTTTCACCTTTAGGCGTTTCGTCACGCCTATGATTACCTTGACCACCCATGGTGTTAGAACCACTAGGTCTAGACTCCAAAGCTTTCATCCTTGCCATTAACGTAGCCAAGGTGTCAGGAACGTTGGCCATGCTGGCCATGAAAGCGTTGAATTGTTCTGGAGTCATGGTGGTGCTAGAGTTGCTCCCATGGTTGGGATTACTCTCATTGTTTACTTGGTTTCCTGGTTGAGACATTGCAAAGAGAAGACAAACACGGAACTATATAAAAGTTAGTAAAATATAAACAATCTCGCAATGTGTTTCGCTCACACTCCCTCTCTTTAATTGGTATGTCACGCTTGTTGGGGCAATCCGCTTTGGGCAAATCAACACTCAAGCAAAAACCTAACAATCAAAGTATAGATATGAGAGTATGAAGGAGGAACAAAGCAAAAGATGACTCGACACCAACAAAGGACTCGATCCAAGCAAGTATAGGACTCAATCAGCAGCAAGGATCACACAAAACAGAAGAAGAAGAAGGTCGAAATCGACAGAAAGCCTCGAAATCGACCCAAAATAGGCTCGATAGAAGCTGTATCGAGGCAGAGGGGTCGGTACAGGGTCGGTATGGGGTCGGTACAGGGACTGCTGGACTCGACACTCTTCGTCAGGAGCTGTACCGAGGCTGAGGGGGTCGGTACGGGGTCGGTACGGGGTCGGTATGACCTCTGCAGTACTCGACAGACTTCGACAGGAGCTGTACCGAGGCTGAGGGGGTCGGTACGGGGTCGGTATGGCCTCTGCAGTGCTCGACAGACTTCAAAAAGAAAGAAAACAAAGAAAGTATGGAAATTTACCTCTTTTCGATTGAAAACCTTTAAGTTATGATGTTGTAGTTGCAAGGTAGGGTTTCAATTTTGTGATTTTTGTGGAGGTAATGTGTTTAGGATAGAGGTGTGTCGACTAGGGCTAGGTAGATCACCAAGGTTGGTCCTTTGGGAGCTTTCTTGCACTAGATTGAATCAACAAACTCTCTTTTTTTTTTGACTTACTTTTGCCCCTAGTGAATTTTATCCTCCTAGGTCCAAGTTCAATCTCTTTTTTTTTTTTTTGAAGAATTCCGAAACTGATTTTTTTTTTGACCTAATGCAAGAAAGACTCAAAACAATGTAAAGGACTTGAAAATCTGAAGATAATGGTGAAAAAGATAAAATTTGTAGCCCTAAAGATAAATAACTAAACAACTTTGGATAAATTAGGTAAGTAGATCAATCTTAGCCTTAAAAGATATATGATAGATATAATGAATTAAATCTACCAAATAAAATCTGATTTTTTTTATAAGGCAAGTAAATAGATAGAATCAATAGCTAAAAGATAGAACAAACTAGGGTTTGTCTTGTGTGGAGGCTGATCTCGACCAAGCTATGACTTATGGGGACACTTGGGTGCCGTCGGCCTAGGGTTTGCACAAGGGTGTGCTCACGGGCTGGTCGACTCCAATGGGTCTCGGCTAGGCTTGTATTTAGGCTATGCAACCACAACAATCACAAACAAAAGATTAGTGCAATAATCAAAATTCAGAAATTAAGAAGTAAAAGACCAAAACAAGAAAAGGACTCTTTTTTGTGGGTTTTTGTGTTTATGAAAAGAAAAGACTCAAACTTTGATGTCAGAAACCTAAGCTCTGATGCCAATTTGATACGGGGTTAGCCGCAGGATGCCCGATCTTCGACAATCAAACAAGAAACAAGAAAGACTCAATAAGGACTAATGACGCAGCAGCGGATTTGAACAAAAGACTCGAAATTTAGATGCAATAATGGAAAGACACGACCGATAAGGACTGAGTCAATCTATATAGAACAAGATAAAGACCCCAGGCCTCCTTAGAGGGTAGGAACTGATACCAATGACTATATAACCCGCCTCTACAACCCTACACAACCAAGCGGACAACTTGGAGGCACAAGGAGGGGGCTTGTGGATACTAGGATCACCAAGTCTTGTGAAGTTGACGAACACAAAGCAAACCAAGCCGAGACATGAACCAATTTGCAATCGATGAGCAATGCTTCGAATCGATTGACTTTCACTCAATGTGTTTCAACACAAATCTGATTTTTCTTAAGAGAATTGAACGTGTGTTTACAAAGGCTGAAATCAGCATTATATAACCCTAATATGGGTTGTTGGGCCGGTTCTATCAAACTAAAGAAGATAAAATAACAACTTAAAGGAATTAATAAAATTACCCTAAAATTTCCTAAAATAACTTAAGTAAAAATAATACTAAAAATAGCAATATAAAAGAGTCTCAACACTTATACAATTTCGGCCTGATGTAACTAAGGAGGCTCGGCCTCTTCTTGAATTCCAATGCACATGTATGTCTTCCATGTTGGCTCGGGGAGTTGAACCGTGCTTGAGAACAAAGCATGACTCACAAATAGGAATGAGTCTCGTTGAAGCTTCTTAGCTCGGGCTCGAGTCATACGTCCTTCTCCTAAGATGATGGGTGTGTCTGGAGTGGTAGACGATGGTCCCGCATCAGAAATAATAATATGCGAATTTGGCTAAGTATGATGTATATATGGAGGATATTTTTTAAACTGATGAGTTGACAAGTTATGATGAATGGTATGGGATAAGAGATGGTTGATCATGATGAATTGGAAGTACGATCGATGAAAGCTTGCTTACCTATCTTCTAATTTGAGTGAGTAATATATGTGTTCAGAAAAGCTATGGAAGTGTACTTAGCATATCCTCGTTATGTAATTAGGTGATATTCTGTGATCGTGACTACTGTGTGCTGGATTCTTCTTTTGTTGACCTTCTAGCCAGGTAAGTACCTCCGGGGCTTACTCAGTAACCAAGACCTCCTGCCTGATGTGCCATATAGTATGTAGGTGTTGCATATGCATAAAAGCATGTCATGTAGTATCATGCCTAGGAATTGCACTTACGAATGAGAATTCTTATTCTGTATGCATTTGAATGCAGAATGGCCGTTAGCTGTGAGTCCTAGAGTCGTTGTTAGGGTCATAGGACAGCCCAGCTTCATTGGGTGTTGTCCTCCTCGAGTCATTTATATATATATATATATATATATGATGAGATACGAGATGAGCACGAGATACGATATGATGATGAGATGTGATATGCTATAGCATCGAACTGGCCAGTCTCCACCCTATCTGGAAGGGGGGTGGTGGTAGAAGAGGGATATACCACTTGGTATTCTTTGTTAAGGCCTTACTTCATATTCTGCATATATGAATTAGGAGCATGATAGTGTGGTCAATATTTCAGTACTGCATGAAGGCATCCTTTATTCTAGGTATAGGCGTATTATATGTCCTCAGCGCGGTCAGAGGACCCGCAGGTGAACTCTTGGCCTCCAGCTGACCTTCCGGATTTGGGTGCGAAATTCCGCTTTAAACTACAAATCCTTGATTTCAAACTTTCAACCTGTACTCGGGGCGCAAGATCCTAACGAGGGGTTTTATCTCTCGAAACGTAACTCGGGAATCATAATCCCGGGCCGTTACAAAGTTGGTATCAGAGCTGAGGTTTTGCAATCCGAGTACATTAGGTTGAAGATGGTTTTGAAAATCGCCTAATGTTTTCAAATGGTTTTGAAAAATGTTTTTTAAAAAAAAGGGCAAAATGAATTTAATTGGAATTAAACCTAAAATGAATAAAGGGGAAACGATCTCGTGGGTAGAGACCAAAGCGATAGACCTCCCTTATGGATGTAGAACTCGGGGAACGGTAGGCAAAATACTAGCTTTTACTTACAGATGGGCCTAGAAGACTCCAAGGAACACCACGGGGAGTGTTGAGTTAGGAGGTCGTGAGGTTTTTGCCCCTCCGGTTAGCCGTCCCTCGAAGGACGGCATAGATCGTCTATGTGCATGTATGTCTTATATCCTCCTCGAAGAGGATTATACTAATCTTGTTGATTGCTTCCTTGCTGAGTGCTATTGTGCTTAGGATAGCGAACTAATCATTATGCCTTGACTTGAATCATGTGTTGACTAACTGTGCAAATGGGATAGCGGGAGAAAACCTTGTTCTTATGTAATCGGAATTCCTGTCTTGTCGAAATAGCCCTTTCATAATTCAAACCCCCTGATGGTTCTGACTCTGTCATCCGCCCCACCAAAACATCTAAGCATGTTAGCAAGGGTCGAGAAGCATCCACTCTCCCCGTTTCGAGTCTTGTTTCTTATCCCACCATCGATGCTTCTATCGAGTCTCGTACCTGAGGTTGGGCTCTTCCACGGGAAATTTGGGTCGGTCAACTAATTACCTTCTGAAACCGTGTCAGATGTGAGGGTTACTTGAGTATGATAGTGGGGGTGAGGATTTAAATCGTTTTGAGATAGAAGTGAGTTGTCTTATGGAGTCATCGCTTTCGATACTCGTAATGGCCAACCATGTCTTCTTGCCACAAGAGTCTAAACACGAGTTCTACCCTCACCTCTCGGAAACGGCGTGAATGTCCTTGTGTCCAGCGAGTCATACAAGCGTCCCACGGGGAAACAGGGTGGTGAGTCGGTGATTGTCCTTAGAGAATTCTATAAAGTTATAATGATAGCCTCCTTGTGATTTCATGAAATTGTATATTGGTATAATTAAGCATGAGTTGCCTCGTACCTTGCATGTTTGCACTTATGAGTGGATGTATGTGTCGTATGTATTGAATTCCCATGATTACTGTCTCCCTATGAACTAGGTCCATGAT
Organism: Persicaria maculosa; assembly: GCA_963922045.1. Taxonomy (NCBI): domain Eukaryota; kingdom Viridiplantae; phylum Streptophyta; class Magnoliopsida; order Caryophyllales; family Polygonaceae; genus Persicaria; species Persicaria maculosa. Next base: position 44,002,557 of record OY998267.1, read on the forward strand.
AGTATGTTCAACTCTCGTTGTATGTTTAAAACGTGAATTGGATGACTTAGCATGCCAGATGAACCTCATTGGACCTCATGACTGTGTACATGTTTAATAAGTATTGCTAGTATCATGTAGGATATATACCTCCCAGTTATATGCCCTCATATGATTGTGTGACGTCCTAGTCTTACTATGAGAATATGGATGTATGTGATGAGATAGTTGCTATACTAACCCTGCATGAACTGAACATACCCTTAGCATTATTTTTAAGGTACATCTTAGCATGCTTGCCTCAATCCAGCAATATTATGACTTGCTTATGTGTGTAATCAAATTGAGTGATAAGTCATGCATATGATATCCTGTGATGTTTGATAGGTCTTGCATAACTTATGCCATATATGTCCCATGTCAGTCTGTGCATACATGTTCTTAGTCTGTCACGCATGATTGGTTAATGAAATGATAGGTTGCTAGCTTATTCTGTGCACATATAAAGATGGTTATATGAACATATTATCAATGCATAAATCGATATTCCTTGAGATAGGTGCATACTAGTGTAAAATAATGTGATAATATCTCTTGATTTTTATGTGTTTGCGTGCCACAATTATAAGGGCATCGTTGTAACTCTCGGGTTGGGATCTTCTCCTTGGTCTCGTTGTCCCTAGTCCTGGTCCATGTCTGAACCCTTAAGGAAGTTGTGTTGTCCGCCCTTGTCTCTCCCCTATCTCCGTAACTTCTAACCCTTGCGATCCTTCGATGAGCGCCGATATGCAAGAAAGGACCGACGACCAAGTGGCACCGGAGCGGCGCAACGGAAGTGTGATGGGTCCATGACCCCTAGGCCCCAGGTACAACGTCACCGATGGCAAAAAGGACGAATATGCTTCAAAGATGACAATCGTTAACAGGTTCCTCCCAGCAGACATGAGGAAGAGCATTCTTAATTCAAATCATGGATTCTTCTATACTAATCGGAATTGATGTTGTGTGATAGGCCTAGAACTGACATAATTGAATGTGTGATGATGGATGTGCTGAACTGGTAGCAATGATTGCCTGACTAACTTGTTTCTATGATGATGTGCCTTGGTGCTTGGTATACCGACTTGCTGGTGAGTAGGTTATGGGTTATATGCTTGGTGGTGCTTCTTCTTAGGCATGAGTCGAGAGATATTTCGCTAAGCTAGGTCGGAAAGTGGCAGGTGGATTAAGGTCTTCGGATTGGGTCATTGGTCGTGTGAGATGGGGTGCAGGAAGGATGCGTTAGCTTAGGTAGAGCCGAGTGAGTTGGGATGTGTCGAAGATAGTGGTCCGTGAGTATAGATGAGCTTCTAGGTAGGACTTAGGAGAGCAGTGGGGCTAGTGTGGCGAGATTTTAAGGGAGATGTCCTAGTGAGAAGTGGTAGTCTAGGCAGGTAGTTTGTGCGGGTAGTATAAGAGAGGGGTTGGCTGAGGCCTGGACTAGTTTCATTAGGGTGATCTTGAGATTGGGTGTGGGTAGAGGTAGTTAGGATAGTTCTAGAGGTGGATGGGCGAGCTAGGAGTTGATAGGGGGATTCTTGAGGGGAGGTGTTGTGAGACGGATTGGTGTGCTAAGGAAGGTGTCTAGATAGTCTATGAGCGGATCATGGGCAGTGTCGAGGATGATCAATTAAGTAATGTCCGAGGATCGTAGAATTTGGGACTAGGTGATGTGTGCTGTGAGTGGGAGCGATTTCGGTAAAGGATGAGGTTGAGGAAGTGCTAAGGAAGAGTAGTGTAAGATTGCTTGGGAAATCATCGGTTTTTGATGTTAGGTTGTTCATATCAGGTTGTACGTGAGATGAGTATTGGGGTTGTCTAGGTAGGATTGGTAATGCTTGGAGAATTCATGAGGAAAGAATTTCTAGATGCAATGTTGGAGGAATTTTAGTATCAGGAAAGAGTCGAGATTGATGTGGGGAGATTATTGTGGCTATTGAGGTATTTGAAGTATAAGATGAATCTTCGAGGAAAGACGGGTAACTAGGCAAGGATGTGGTTGAGATTTTAGTGAGACTATGGGCTTGAGATTTAGATAGGGGGATTCTGAGCATTGATTTGGGAAATAGGCAAGGCAGAAGGCATTGAGAACGCTAGAGGAAGAAGGTTTTGGAAGATTGGCAAAGTTGCGGCACTGGGGAGATTCGGATGAGGAAGTCAAAGGAGTTCAGTGGGAATTCTATCGGTTGTAAAATCACGGGAGAATTGGTCAAGTTGCGATGTTATTGGTAATTTGAGCTAGGGTGACATAAGGTTTCGTTGGGGATAATGGTCGTGGTTAAGGGGTGGTAACTTGAGGTAAATTCGGATAATGCTGGGAAGAGTATCTAAGGTAGGTCAGCTTGAGGAGTCATGAGTGGTTCAGGTTTCGTGAGTTCTGGAATGGGATGAGTAGGTAAAATCGGTGGTTGGTCTTTGAGGATAGGCGCTGGTGATGAGGGTCTTAGTAATTCCTGGTTGGGGGTATCACAAGATGGATTTCTGCGTTAGAGATGGTCGAGAGTGATAGGTGTGAGATGATCAGTATGAGTTGGGTTCTTAGAGGTGGATGATTAGTGAGAGTGGTTAGTGGTGCGGGGAGTATGATGAGGTTAGTAAGGTGATTCGAGATGTCTCATTGGGGGATGATGATTGAGCGGAGTCTTGAGAGCCTAGGAAGAGTAAGCAAGATTGTTAAGAAGCGTCTAGATCAATCGTGAGAGCTGTTCAGTTGAGGACTCGAGATTTCTCTTAGAGGGTAAAGATGGGGCTGGTAGGGGACCCCTAGGGCAAGGGCGTTCTCTATATGGAGTCTTGGTAGTAGATCGAGTTGTTCAGCTTGTCGGAATGGGGGAATTTTATGATTTGGGAACTCCGAGAGATAGTTTTAAATGGTCGAATGGAAAGTGAACTTGAGATCGGGATGTCGAAGTAGTTGACCCTTAGATGGTTTGATGGCATAGGAGTTGGAATACCTAGTAGTTGGTTTGGGTAATTGGCCTTGATTGTGAGTAGTTATGAGGCTAGAAGGGTTGTATGTGAGCGGGATGCAATGGTGTATGGATTGAGTTGGTAGACCTTGTTGAAGTTGATCTTAACACAAGAGCTGATGGGTAGTGGTCATGTCTTGTCATGATTGGTAGTTATAGACAAGTTCTCTTGAGGATGTGATCTAGCGTATGCTTTACTTGGGGCCGAATGTGGGGCGAATTCTATGCTATATAGACAATGTTGATTCTATGATGTATTGTCATTGACAATAGTGAACTGTTAGTACTAACATAGCTGAACTCGATGGAATGCTAGTGTATGGAAGTACTTGTTTGCCTCTAATGCGATGACGCTTGGCAGTAGCATGAGTATGATGTGCTTACCTGATTAATATGATTTGCTTATCTCATTGATATGACGTGCTTATATGATTGATATGGTGTGTAACTTCTGTGAGATGATGTGATAAATCCTACCATGAACGATACGATGCTAGGTATGTTATGTTATGTGACTGTCTGTGACATGAGTATGACCTGGTTATGAATGTATGATACGATTGCTATGTTGAACAATTGCTATGATATATGATGCATTGAATTGAAATTTCTAGGATCATAGAACCGAATTGATGAGATTTGATTCTGACTTAGAACTTAGGAAGGAAATATGGGACTAGCCCTTAGAGGTGGATGATTCCACCTCCTGAGATTTGAAAATTGCTTGACTAACGTCGGGTTAGGGAATTTTGAACGGTGTTTTAAAGAGGACGTTGTGCTGTTTTGGGTTATGATATGACCGAGGAGTCGGAGTAAGGATGTGGTAGGGGCCCATATTACATTCCTGCTACGGTCTTTTGGGGATATTATGATCACGGCAACGGTATTGTGAGGATCTCATAGGGGCACTTATGAGATGCTTACGGGACCAATTGCAAGATCCTTGGACTCACCAATTTCAAACTTCATCACCAGTTTTAAAATGATTTTAGTCTCGGGGACGAGACTTGTTTTTAGAGGTGGATGATGTAAAGGCTCGGATTTTCAAAATCCTAATTTTCTGGAAAAAGAGAATTAAAAATGAATTTAGATCGAATCAAAAGCTCGTTTAACAAATTCTGACCCGAATTTAAAATTTTGACGAATGACTCCGTCCTTTTTCCTCGCGAATTTAAAATAATTATCGGATGGCGGTATCCTCTTCGATTTTAAAAATTTAATTGATCGAGAAAGTGAGAGTCGGGGAAACTAACATTCGAGAACTAATTTCGGGATTCGAAATTCACGTATTCCGGATTTATTTTCGGGTATTTAATTTGACTTCCCTCCCCTAATTAATCCAAGCCACCTAACGGTTGCATCTTGCCGCCATACCTTCCCCTATCTCCTAGCTGCCATCAAAGCCCTTACCTCTGCAAAACCATCCCCGCTCGCATACCTCCTTTTAAACTCATCACCATCACCCGCTCTGCTGCACCCCATCACCATTTCACCGTCACCGTTTCACCATCACCATCGTCGCCACCATATTTATCATCAAACCACTGTCTCCTCCTCCTTCTCCCATCCTTTCCACCTCGAGCCACCAACGGAGGGACCCACACACTCCTCGGAGCCACCACCGGAGCCGCCAAGAAGCCACCGCAGCCCCCTTCCTTCTAACCTTCGATCGATCGCGAACCAAACTTTCGGTGAGTCGTTCTCCTTCTTTTTCAACCCAAACCACTCTCGGACTTCACCATCGCGCTCACCCATGTCCCACGCAGGTCCGACTAGCCATCGCAAGCCTCCGACGATGCTCAGACCTCCGATCGAGAGCTCCGAAGTCGCGAACTTCCTCGGTGAGCTCCGCCTCTTCTTTCCTCTATTTTGTGTCGATTTCTTAGTTGGGTCGGGTTGTGGGCGAGTGTCGAGGGTCTGTGAGCTGAGTGCGGGGAGTCGGGTGGGTTCGTGGGCTCCGAAAATAGCTCCGGCGAGCATCGACGGGCAAGGGAGGCAACGAGCTGAGCACGAGCAGCAGCTGAGCACAGCGCGAGCGTGGGAGAGAGCTAGCTGAGCACGAGCAGTAGCTGAGCGCAGCAGCGAGCGCGGGTGAGAGACGAGCACAAGCCAGCGGCAGCTGGAGAGAGCGAGCCGGCGGGAGTGGGCGAGCGCGAGCGGACGAGCCAACGGGCGCGGGATTCATTTTGAATCCGGAGGAGGAAGGAGCCGAGGTGGCCGTTGTGGGCCCACCCTTTTACTAACATATATATGTTATTGATTTAACCGGTTTGGGGATTTATAATATGGGTTCGGTTCGGTTCGGTTCAGGTTTATCCGTTTATTTATTTAATTATCTAAGGGTATTTAAAATATTAGAAAATATTATTTGAGGTTTTAAAAGATAAAATATTATTTCGGGAGATTTATAAGGGTTGGTTTTATTAAATAAACATAGTTGAGAATTTTAAAGGGTTTGGAATGGTTTATAAAGTATTTAATAAATGGTGTTTAAAATATATTATTGGGACTTAAGGGCTTACAAAGAATTTGGAAAAGAATTTCAAGGTTGGAAAGTGATTTAATAAATAAATTGAAAAAGGAATTTTGCGAGTATTTTCAAGGGTCGGAATTCTTAACTATTTGACTCGGATTTTGAAACGGTTTTGAAACTAACCTAAGGGTGAGACTTATTCGATGACTAACCATCATAATAATACGATCGGTTGATTAACGGTATGATATGTGTGACTAATGGCATGATATTGTGGTGATTTTTAGAAGAGATTAAATGTCCAATATTTATGATGATATATGTATATATATGTATATATATGTATATATATATATATGAGTATATTTATGTATGTATATATATATATATATATATGGGAAGTATGAGTATGAAATAATAACATGCGAATTTGGCTAAGTATGATATATATATGGAGGACATTTTTTAAACTGATGAGTTGACAAGTTATGATGAATGGTATGGGATAAGAGATGATTGATCATGATGAATTGGAAGTACGATTGATGAAAGCTTGCTTACCTATCTGCTAATTTGAGTGTGTAATATATGTGTTCAGAAAAGCTATGGAAGTGTACTTAGCATATTCTCGTTATGTAATTAGGTGATATTCTGTGATCGTGACTACTGTGTACTGGATTCTTCTTTTGCTGATTTTCTAGCCAGGTAAGTACCTCCGGGGCTTACTCTGTAACCAAGACCTCCTGCCTGATGTGCCATATAGTATGTAGGTGTTGCATATGCATAAAAGCATGTCATATAGTATCATGCTTAGGAATTGCACTTACGAATGAGCATTCTTATTATGTATGCATTTGAATGTAGAACGGCCGTTATCTATGAGTCCTAGAGTTGTTGTTAGGGTCATAGGACAGCCCAGCTTCATCGGGTGTTGTCCTCCTCGAGTCATTTATTTATATATATATCATGAGATACGAGATGAGCACGAGATACGATATGATGAGGAGATGTGATATGCTATAGCATCGAACTGGCCAGTCTCCACCCTATCTGGAAGGGGGTGGTGGTAGAAGAGGGATATACCACTTGGTATTCTTTGTTAAGGCCTTACTTCATATTCTGCATATATGAATTAGGAGCATGATAGTGTGGTTAATATTTCAGTACTGCATGAAGGCATCCTTTATTCTAGGTAGAGGCGTATTATATGTCCTCAGCGCGGTCAGAGGACCCGCAAGCGAACTCTTGGCCTGACTTTGTGGTGTAGTTTCAAGTACCCGATCCACTGCTTGATTTTGTGCTGTTATGACGGGGTCCATTCATATGGCGGAGAGTGAGTGTTTGAACCCTGACTTCACCAGATTCATACTTTTGGGATTTGTTCCTACTTATACTCTGTTTTGACCCGGCTCTGCCGCGACATTGGTTGTATTGTTTTCAGAACTTATGTCCTTTGCATGATAAAAGGTTTTGCGCATTGTAGACTTAGGACAGGTACAAGGGTTTACCCCGGGGTCTCCAGCTGACCTTCCGGATTTGGGTGCGAAATCCTGATTTAAACTACAAATCCTTGATTTCAAACCTTCAAGCTGTACTCGGGGCGCAAGATCCTAACGAGAGATTTTCTCCCACGAAACGTAACTCGGGAATCATAATCCCGGGCCGTTACAAAGGTGGTATCAGAGCTGAGGTTTTGCAATCTGAGTACAATAGGTTGAAGATGGTTTTGAAAATCGCCCAATGTTTTCAAATGATTTTGAAAAATGTTTTAAAAAAAAGGGCAAAATGAATTTAATTGGAATTAAACCTAAAATGAATAATGGGGAAACGATCTCGTGGGTAGAGACCAAAGCGATAGACCTCCCTTATGGATGTAGAACTCGGGGAACGGTAGGCAAAATACTAGCTTTTACTTACAGATGGGCCTAGAAGACTCCAAGGAACACCACGGGGAGTGTTGAGTTAGGAGGTCGTGAGGTTTTTGCCCCTCCGGTTAGCCGTCCCTCGAACGACGGCATAGATCGTCTATGTGCATGTATGTCTTATATCCTCCTCGAAGAGGATTATACTAATCTTGTTGATTGCTTCCGTGCTGAGTGCTATTGTGCTTAGGATAGCGAACTAATCATTATGCCTTGACTTGAATCATGTGTTGAATAACTGTGCAAATGGGATAACGGGAGAAAACCTTGTTCTTATGTAATCGGAATTCCTGTCTTGTCGAAATAGCCCTTTCATAATTCAAACCCCCTGATGGTTCTGACTCTGTCATCCGCCCCACCAAAACATCTAGGTATGTTAGCACGGGTCGAGAAGCATCCGCTTTCCCCGTTTCGAGTCTTGTTTCGTATCCCACCATCGATGCTTCTATCGAGTCTCGTACCTGAGGTTGGGCTCTTCCTCGGGAAATTTGGGTCGGTCAACTAATTACCTTCTGAAACCGTGTCAGATGTGAGGGTTACTTGAGTATGATAGTGGGGGTGAGGATTTAAATCGTTTCGAGATAGAAGTGAGTTGTCTTATGGAGTCATCCTTTTCGATACTCGTAATGGCCAACCATGTCTTCTTGCCACAAGAGTCTAAACACGAGTTCTACCCTCACCTCTCGGAAACGGCGCGAATGTCCTTGTGTCCAGTGAGTCATACAAGCGTCCCACGGGGAAACGGGGTGGTGAGTCGGTGATTGTCCTTAGAGAATTCTATAAAATTATAATGATAGCCTCCTTGTGATTTCATGAAATTGTATATTGGTATAATTAAGCATGAGTTGCCTCGTACCTTGCATGTTCGCACTTATGAGTGGATGTATGTGTCGTATGTATTGAATTCCCATGATTACTGTCTCCCTATGAACTAGGTCCATGATAGTATGGTCAACTCTCGTTGTATGTTTAAAACGTGAATTGGATGACTTAGCATGCCAGATGAACCTCGTTGGACCTCATGACTGTGTACATGTTTAATAAGTATTGCTAGTATCATGTAGGATATATACCTCCCAGTTATAGGCCCTCATATGATTGTGTGACGTCCTAGTCTTACTATGCGAATATGGATGTATGTGATGAGATAGTTGCAATACCAACCCTGCATGAACTGACCATACCCTTAGCATGATTTTTAAGGTACATCTTAGCATGCTTGCCTCAATCCAGCAATATTATGACTTGCTTATGTGTGTAATCAAATTGAGTGATAAGTCATGCATATGATATCCTGTGATGTTTGATAGGTCTTGCATAACTTATGCCATATATGTCCCATGTCAGTCTGTGCATACATGTTCTTAGTCTATCACGCATGATTGGTGAATGAAATGATAGGTTGCTAGCTTGTTCTGTGCACATATAAAGATGATTATATGAACATATTATCAATGCATAAATCGATATTCCTTGAGATAGGTGCATACTAGTGTAAAATAATGTGATAATATCTCTTGATTTTTATGTGTTTGCGTGCCACAATTATAAGGGCATCGTTGTAACTCTCGGGTTGGGATCTTCTCCTTGGTCTCGTTGTCCCTAGTCCTGGTCCATGTCTGAACCCTTAAGGAAGTTGTGTTGTCCGCCCTTGTCTCTCCCCTATCTTCGTAACTTCTAACCCTTGCGATCCTTCGATGAGCGCCGATATGCAAGAAAGGACTGACGACCAAGTGGCACCGGAGCGGCGCAACGGAAGTGTGATGGGTCCATGACCCCTAGGCCCCATATACAACGTCACCGATGGCAAAAAGGACGAATATGCTTCAAAGATGACAATCGTTAACAGGTTCCTCCCAGCAGACATGAGGAAGAGCATTCTTAATTCAAATCGTGGATTCTTCTATACTAATCGGAATTGATGTTGTGTGATAGGCCTAGAACTGACATAATTGAATGCGTGATGATGGATGTGCTGAACTGGTAGCAATGATTGCCTGACTAACTTGTTTCTATGATGATGTGCCTTGGTGCTTGGTATACCGACTTGCTGGTGAGTAGGTTATGGGTTATATGCCTGGTGGTGCTTCTTCTTGGGCATGAGTCGAGAGATATTTCGGTAAGCTAGGTCGAAAAGTGGCAGGTGGATTAAGGTCTTCGGATTGGGTCATTGGTCGTGTGAGATGGGGTGCAGGAAGGATGCGTTAGCTTAGGTAGAGCCGAGTGAGTTGGGATGTGTCAAAGATAGTGGTCCGTGAGTATAGATGAGCTTCCAGGTAGGACTTAGGAGAGCAGTGGGGCTAGTGTGGCGAGATTTTGAGGGAGATGTCCTAGTGAGAAGTGGTAGTCTAGGCAGGTAGTGTGTGCAGGTAGTATAAAAGAGGGGTTGGCTGAGGTCTGGACTAGTTTCATTAGGGTGATCTTGAGATTGGGTGTGGGTAGAGGTAGTTAGGATAGTTCTAGAGGTGGATGGGCGAGCTAGGAGTTGATAGGGGGATTCTTGAGGGGAGGTGTTGTGAGACGGATTGGTGTGCTAAGGAAGGTGTCTAGATAGTCTATGAGCGGATCATGGGCAGTGTCGAGGATGATTGATTAAGTAATGTCCGAGGATCGTAGAATTTGGGACTAGGTGATGTGTGCTGTGAGTGGGAGCGATTTCGGTAAAGGATGAGGTTGAGGAAGTGCTAAGGAAGAGTAGTGTAAGAATGCTTGGGAAATCATCGGTTTTTGATGTTAGGTTGTTCATATCAGGTTGTACGTGAGATGAGTATTGGGGTTGTCTAGGTAGGATTGGTAATGCTTGGAGAATTCATGAGGAAAGAATTTCTAGATGCAATGTTGGAGGAATTTTAGTATCAGGAAAGAGTCGAGATTGATGTGGGGAGATTATTGTGGCTATTGAGGTATTTGAAGTATAAGATGAATCTTCGAGGAAAGACGGGTAACTAGGCAAGGATGTCGTTGAGAATTTATTGAGACTGTGGGCTTGAGATTTAGATAGGGGGATTCTGAGCATTGATTTGGGAAATAGGCAAGGCAGAAGGCATTGAGAACGCTAGAGGAAGAAGGTTTTGGAAGATTGGCAAAGTTGCGGCACTGGGGAGATTCGGATGAGGAAGTCATAGGAGTTCAGTGGGAATTCTATCGGTTGGAAAATCGCGGGAGAATTGGTCAAGTTGCGATGTTATTGGCAATTTGAGCTAGGGTGACATAAGGTTTCGTTGGGGATAATGGTCGTGGTTAAGGGTTGGTAACTTGAGGTAAATTCGGATAATGCTGGGAAGAGTATCTAAGGTAGGTCAGCTTGAGGAGTCATGAGTGGTTCAGGTTTCGTGAGTTCTGGAATGGGATGAGTAGGTAAAATCGGTGGTTGGTCTTTGAGGAGAGGCACTGGTGATGAGGGTCTTAGTAATTCCTGGTTGGGGTAGCACGAGATGTATTTCTGCGTTAGAGATGGTCGAGAGTGACAGGTGTGAGATGATCAGTATGAGTTGGGTTCTTAGAGGTGGATGGTTAGTGAGAGTGGTTAGTGGTGCGGGGAGTATGATGAGGTTAGTAAGGTGATTCGAGATGTCTCATTGGGGGATGATGATTGAGCGGAGTCTTGAGAGCCTAGGAAGAGTAAGCAAGATTGTTAAGAAGCGTCTAGATCAATCGTGAGAGCTGTTCAGTTGAGGACTCGAGATTTCTCTTAGAGGGTAAAGATGGGGCTGGTAGGGGACCCCTAGGGCAAGGGCGTTCTCTATATGGAGCCTTGGTAGTAGATCGAGTTGTTCAGCTTGTCGGAATGGGGGAATTTTGTGATTTGGGAACTCCGAGAGATAGTTTTAAATGGTCGAATGGAAAGTGAACTTGAGATCGGGATGTCTAAGTAATTGACCCTTAGATGGTTTGATGGCATAGGAGTTGGAATACCTAGTAGTTGGTTTGGGTCATTGGCCTTGATTGTGGGTAGTTATGAGGCTAGAAGGGTTGTATGTGAGCGGGAAGCAATGGTGTATGGATTGAGTTGGTAGACCTTGGTGAAGTTGATCTTAACGCAAGAGATGATGGGTAGTGGTCATGTCTTGTCATGATTGGTAGTTATAGACAAGTTCTCTTGAGGATGTGATCTAGCGTATGCTTTACTTGGGGCCGAATGTGGGGCGAATTCTATGCTATATAGACAATGTTGATTCTATGATGTATTGTCATTGACAATAGTGAACTGTTAGTACTAACATAGCTGAACTCGATGGAATGCTAGTGTATGGAAGTACTTGTTTGCCTCTAATGCGATGACGCTTGGCAGTAGCATGAGTATGATGTGCTTACCTGATTAATATGATGTGCTTATCTCATTGATATGACGTGCTTATCTGATTGATATGGTGTGTAACTTCTGTGAGATGATGTGATAAATCCTACCATGAACGATACGATGCTAGGTATGTTATGTTATGTGACTGTCTGTGACATGAGTATGACCTGGTTATGAATGTATGATACGATTGCTATGTTGAACAATTGCTATGATATATGATGCCTTGAATTGAAATTTCTAGGATCATAGAACCGAATTGATGAGATTTGATTCTGACTTAGAACTTAGGAAGGAAATATGGGACTAGCCCTTAGAGGTGGATGATTCCACCTCCTGAGATTTGAAAATTGCTTGACTAACGTCGGGTTAGGGAATTTTGAACGGTGTTTTAAAGAGGACGTTGTGATGTTTTGAGTTATGATATGACCGAGGAGTCGGAGTAAGGATGTGATAGGGGCCCATATTACATTCTTGCTACGGTCTTTTGGGGATATTATGATCACGGCAACGGTATTGTGAGGATCTCATAGGGGCACTTATGAGATGCTTACGGGACCAATTGCAAGATCCTTGAACTCACCAATTTCAAACTTCATCACCAGTTTTAAAATGATTTTAGTCTCGGAGACGAGAATTGTTTTTAGAGATGGATGATGTAAAGGCTCGGATTTTCAAAATCCTAATTTTCTGGAAAAAGAGAATTAAAAATGAATTTAGATCGAATCAAAAGCTCGTTTAACGAATTCTGACCCGAATTTAAAATTTTGACGAATGACTTCGTCCTTTTTCCTCGCGAATTTAAAATAATTATCGGATGGCGGTATCCTCTTCGATTTTAAAAATTTAATTGATCGAGAAAGCGAGAGTCGGGGAAACTAACATTCGAGAACTAATTTCGGGATTCGAAATTCACGTATTCCGGATTTATTTTCGGGTATTTAATTTGACTTCCCTCCCCTAATTAATGCCTTTCCCATCCAAGCCACCCTACGGCTGCACCTTGCCGCCCTACCTTCCCCTATCTCCTAGCTGCCATCAAAGCCCCTACCTCTGCAAAACCATCCCCGCTCGCATACCTCCTTTTAAACTCATCACCATCACCCGCTCTGCTGCACCCCATCACCATTTCACCTTCACCGTTTCACCATCACCATCGTTGCCACCATCTTCATCCCCAAACCACTGTCTCCTCCTCCTTCTCCCATCCTTTCCACCTCGAGCCACCAACGGAGGGACCCATACACTCCTCGGAGCCACCAGCATTAGCGGAGCCACCACCGGAGCCGCCAAGAAGCCACCGCAGCCCCATTCCTTCTAACCTTCGATCGATCGCGAACCAAACTTTCGGTGAGTCGTTCTCCTTCCTTTTCAACCGAAACCACTCCCGGACTTCACCATCGCGCTCACCCATGTCCCACGCAGGTCCGACGAGCCATCGCAAGCCTCCGACAACGCTCAGACCTCCGATCGAGAGCTCCGAAGTCGCGAACTTCCTCGGTGAGCTCCACCTCTTCTTTCCTCAATTTTGTTTCGATTTCTGAGTTGGGTCGGGTTGTGGGCGAGTGTCGAGGGTGTGTGAGCTGAGTGCTGGGAGTCGGGTGGGTTCGTGGGCTCCGGAAAGAGCTCCGGCGAGCATCGACGGGCAAGGGAGGCAACGAGCTGAGCACAAGCAGCAGCTGAGCACAGCGCGAGCGTGGGAGAGAGCGAGCTGAGCACGAGCAGTAGCTGAGCGCAGCAACGAGCACGGGTGAGAGACGAGCACAAGCCAGGGGTAGCTGGAGAGAACGAGCCGGCGGGAGCGGGCGAGCGCGAGCGGACGAGCCAGCGGGCGCGGGATTCATTTTGAATCCGGAGGAGGAAGGAGCCGAGGTGGCCGTTGTGGGCCCACCCTTTTACTAACATATATATGTTATTAATTTAACCGGTTTGGGGATTTATAATATGGGTTCGGTTCGGTTCGGTTCAGGTATATCCGTTTATTTATTTAATTATCTAAGGGTATTTAAAATATTAGAAAATATTATTTGAGGTTTTACAAGATAAAATATTATTTCGGGAGATTTATAAGGGTTGGTTTTATTAAATAAAAATAGTTGAGAATTTTAAAGGGTTTGGAATGGTTTATAAAGTATTTAATAAATGGTGTTTAAAATATATTATTGGGACTTAAGGGCTTACAAAGAATTTGGAAAAGAATTTCAAGGTTGGAAAGTGATTTAATAAATAAATTGAAAAAGGAATTTTGCGAGTATTTTCAAGGGTCGGAATTCTTAACTATTTGACTCGGATTTTTAAACGGTTTTGAAACTAACCGAAGGGCGAGACTTATTCGATGACTAACCATCATGATAATACGATCGGTTGATTAACGGTATGATATGTGTGACTAATGGCATGATATTGTGGTGATTTTTAGAAGAGATTAAATGTCCAATATTTATGATGATATATATATATATATATATGGGAAGTATGAGTATGAAATAATAATATGCGAATTTGGCTAAGTATGATATATATATATATGGAGGACATTTTTTAAACTGATGAGTTGACAAGTTATGATGAATGGTATGGGATAAGAGATGGTTGATCATGATGAATTGGAAGTACGATTGATGAAAGCTTGCTTACCTATCTGCTAATTTGAGTGAGTAATATATGTGTTCAGAAAAGCTATGGAAGTGTACTTAGCATATTCTCGTTATGTAATTAGGTGATATTCTGTGATCGTGACTACTGTGGGCTGGATTCTTCTTTTGCTGATCTTCTAGCCAGGTAAGTACCTCCGGGGTTTACTCAGTAACCAAGACCTCCTGCCTGATGTGCCATACAGTATGTAGGTGTTGCATATTCATAAAAGCATGTCATGTAGTATCATGCTTAGGAATTGCACTTACGAATGAGCATTCTTATTCTGTTTGCATTTGAATGCAGAACGGTCGTTATCTGTGAGTCCTAGAGTCGTTGTTAGGGTCATAGGACAACCCAGCTTCATCGGGTGTTGTCCTCCTCGAGTTATTTATTTATAGATATATCATGAGATACGAGATGAGCACTGACGTAGGGAGAATTGAATCGAAATATATAAGAAAATATAAACCAATACAACTCTTAGCCTCTTCAAATAAATTCAAGACTCCCCGCTATAGTAGTAGGGAATCAGGTTCGATCCACGAGGAAGCGAGTCAGCGGGATCCTAGTAGCGTTGAAGACACGTCCTTTCTACTCGACCAGAAGCCTCGATCTCGATGTCAGACCTCGATGTCGACCTTGGCTGTCGATGTCGTCTGCAACAGAAAACCTGCAGAAACAAAAACGGTAGTCGATATCGACTGGTGGGGGTCGATATCGAGGTTAGTTCACGAAGTCGACTGGCTCAGAAGTCTGCCAGTCGATACAGGGGGTCGATATCGAGATAAAGTGGTCGATATCGATGCTTGCAGAAGTTCCCAGGAGTCTCGAGATCGACTCAGAAAACCGTCGATCTATCAGTTTTGGTCGATATCGACCTCTGCTGTCGATATCGATGTCTTTCCTGCAGGGGGTTAGTAGTTTTGTCGGCAAAGAAAAGGCCGAAGAATCAAGGATGGAAAGGAAGCAATGATCAGAAATAAACAAAGGTGTTGGGTTTTTCGATGACTCAACGAACGGCGGGCAAATTTTAATGTAAACTCAAAGGAAAAGATCTTCCAAAGTCAAGGATTACCGCGACGACAACCATGATAGTAGAAATAAGGATCAACTAAAGATGCATGCTTTTATCATAAAGGAAAAGGCTTTCACCTAAACCGACCAATAGGAAAAGAGATTTTTCAATTACTTAACCTAATTGGTGTCTACCTTAGTCATAATTGAGTTTATAATCTTTCGAAAAGAAACCCTAATTACTACCCAAGTTTTACAACATGAGTTCCTTAAATTCGCATTTAAAGATGAAGAACAAGGTAGAAGGAGATAAAGATACATTCTTTAATGACGCACTTACCTTACCATCATGGCTATCGTCGGGCTCACCCCGACCCTAGAAGAAAAGGGAACTACTCACTCATGTTGATCGTAGACATGTCTTGAATTGAAATAATTTGCATAAATGGAAAATTTCGAATCTTTACAATCTCAACGCCAACTATCGTAAGCGCTTGAAACTTTAAAGCTCAAAATAAACTAACTATCTATTGCCTATTGCTCTTGTCTTTGATGAGTCTATGATTGGATGATTAACAAATCAGCCCCTAAGGCTTTATTTATAGGCTACTAATCCTCGCTATCTGAGGATTGTAACTTCTATCTAAACTAATAACTCTATCCGAACAACTAGGATAGGTCTTTTATTTTGATAAACTTAAAGGAAAAGATAACAAACAACTGCTAATATCTAAAAGAACGAGATAACTCATGGCTTCGTTGATAGACTTCACAATCCGAGCCTCAAAAATCGGATTTTATCTTCTGTCGATGTAGGGTCGATATCGACTCCAGAGGTCGATATCGAGGCTTGTGTTTCTGCTCGACTTGTCCCACTCCAGTCGATGTCTATGATGATGGTCGATATCGAGGCATGTGTGTCGATATCGAGGCTTCTAGTCTGGTTTGTGTGGTTATCTCGACACTCAGAAGTCGTGTCGAAATCCAGGGTCGATATCGATGTCTCCAGTCGATATCGACCTCTTCTCAGCGTCACTTGGCTTGCTCGTTTTGACTCCGATTTCATCGAATTCCTGCATGGTTAGCTCAAAACTCGTGTAGACTCTATTTCTTACACTTTAGCTCATTCTTACACGAGATCATATGCTTTTGAAACTTTTGTTCGGAAATCAAATGAAATATGAAGTCAAAAGATGTAATAAACAATAGTACAATTATGTACATCAAAACACCCCATACTTAGACTTGCTTGTCCTCAAGCAATAACCGAGCAATAACCAACACCTACAACACACCCTTCAAGTCTTGGCCTTCGTCAAAAGCAACATCATAAGTGGTAGCAAAGTAAAGCAAGTGAATTTAACGTCATAGCACATATTTTGGCGATCCATAGGCATATGCAATTTTAATCCAACCTCACAGGGATAATGTGTTTGCACTCAACTCTCATGTGTTTAGGCTATGAAGATCACCTCTCAACTCAATTCCATATACAATCTCATAAACATTGCAATTTATAAAAATCCACTTCGCAACCAATTATGAAAATGCAATAAGAATCATCAGGAGGACTTTCGCTCAATGGAAGACTTCATAGAAGACTCCATTCGGCGGGGTTGTAATGGGGCTTGGTATGAAATAAAGGGTATGGAATTATTTGGCTATGTGGTGCTTTTCAAATTCGGGAATCAAGACTCCTAAATCTCAACACTTGCATTACCCAAACCATAACTCTTCAATATAATGCTCTTAAAGAGGCATTCCATCAACCCTTCTTCCAAGTTCTAATACACCTCTCAAAAATATAACATTCGTATGAATAAAAAAACTTAAGGATTTTGGCTCATGCACTTTATATATATACATATATTTTTTTTCGGATTTTTTTTTTCGAACATAATACTAAAACTATGTGCATTTATATGGCGAGCCAAAACATCCTTTTACAAAATATGACAAAATGTAAATATGTACCATCCTATAATTTCCTTGCTTACAACTAGACATCATGCTCTATTCTTTCCACAAGGCATTAGTCCAACCAATCTAAGTCTCAATTCCCAAATGGGGGTCAGGCTCAATTCGGCTAGGGATAATTTTGTGGAGTTTGCAATTCAGGCTCAGGCTAATGTTCTGGCTTCAAGCAGGGATAATGCAGGGTAGGTAAAGAGAGGATAAAATTGGCTTAAAAGATGCCTCCATCATTTAATTCTCGTAAACATATATATGCATTGGTTTTGAATAACTATCACAATATTTAGAGATGCATAAGAAGAGTAAATTCACTCAAGAAAGCGGAGGGATTTTTGATGTTCTCCCTATAGGCCAAAATTCTCACAAGGACAATTTTTGTTGGATTTGCTTTTTAGCCTAGGATCATATGTGCTCAATTTCATCACAAGTTCACAATCTACATAAAAATTTAAAGACTTAGGCTAAACCATCCAAATATGCCATAGGGTTTACATGATCAAGTCAGCTATTGAGTTTTCATCATAGGACATCTAAGTAGGGATTAAAGAAAAATAAACTTTTAAATAAACATGCATTTTTTTTTGGATTTTTGACATTTTTCTATTTTTTTTTATTTTTGACATTTTATAGACTCAACAAAATCAAACTAAAAAAACTTTAAAATGCATAAATGTTAAATATGATGCAATGCATACAAGTAGAATGTAAATAAAATACATGCCAAGTTTGCCAAATTTTAAACCCTACCACAACCAGATAAAGCAGTTTATAATGCCCAAGTTCAATCCCCACCCCATACTTAAAGATTACAGTGTCCTCACTGTTAGAAAAATAAAGTAAAGGGAAGGATCACTCACACTCACTTACGCTAGAAGTATATCACTGCTCAGGGGGCGGGGGAGGTGGCAACAGCAAGGGCCAGCCCTGTGTAGGAGCTGCCCCTGAGTAGTCTGTCGGGGCGGCCTGTGGGAAGGTGGAAGATCCAGCCTGCGGATCGAAGGAAAAGCCCATATATGAGCCCAAACCCTCGAGATACCTCCCATAGCGTCGCTGCTCCTCGCGCTTCTCAGAGACGGAGAGCTCCAGCCTGGTAAAGCGGGTAGACATGTCTTCCTGCCAATCAGTGGTGTAGGCAGGCTGGAAGGGAGGAGGAGGTGGAGGTACATAGCTGTGGTGGCTATGGTGACTGTGGTGGCTGTGGTGGGACCCCTGCGGGCCCTCTCCTCCCCCAACCGCATCATCTCTGGCGTCATCATCGTCGTTGCCATCCATGTCACCCTGGTAGGCTGGGGGCTGCTCAGCTCCGTCGGAATGGGGATCTGCGTCCCAGGACATAGCATCCACCTCGGGCTCGTGGTTGTAGAGCGGGGGTCTCCTCCGTAGGGTGGGGTCAGCGGTCGGATCTATATCCGTATGATATGGCTGCCCAGTCCAAGACTGGTACCAATCAGGGATATACAGCAAATCCATGAAATCGTGTCGCAGGCGCATCCCCGTTTGGGGGTGTCTCCATCCCTGGGCCCCTGTTGCGATGACTCCGCCCTGTCGCAATACCGCCGCGTCTAGGTACGTGAGCTGGTAGGCCGTGTACCGTTCAGTGTGGACGCCGAGAGCCTCAGCGAGGATGGCCACCATGCCGCCGTCCAAGATGTCTGTAGAGATCGTTCGTCTGCGGTCTACGATATGCTCGAGCCAGGAGTGGAGGTATGGTAGAGGGTCATCCTCGAAAAGCATCCTCCGTAGTGTCTCCGTCTCACGGTGTGTCGGGCGACGGAGCTCAGGTCTGGCCCAAAGGGTACTCGCCAGGATCCTCAAGATCACCCTAAAAAGTGGGCTCACAACCCTAGATGTGAAGGAGTCTGTAGGGGCAGGGTATGGTATACCTGATATGTAACTCCAGATGACATTGGGGTCGTGGACCCTGAAGGCGGCCGAAGTGTGGATGAACCCAAAGATATCGCTCATCTCCTCGAGCGATAGTCTGTGTCGCCTGTTGCCGAGCTGGAAGATGACTCGGCGGCCAGTCGAAGTGCGCTCGGGAACCTCCAATGTGGCCATAAACTCCCCAGTAAGAACGGGGTAGTGCGCCTCCAGGGGCTCGATCAGCCTGTGTAAAGAGACGTTCTCAAATGCCTCCTGAACGCCTGGGTGAAATCCTAGCTGGATCATGTCGGGGAGATGGTACCATCGTGCCCTGTTGGCTCGGGGAATCAACTCCTCAGCAAGGGAGCGCTGCTGATCATCCTCAATGCGGAGCGCGTCCTGAGGGATGTTCTTGGCTCTAACCATCGTCTGCAAAAGAAGCCAATACTAAAGATAATATTCCCTTTGATTAAAATGGGGAGAACCCCATACTTAGGTTCTAATTATGCTAGAAATTTTGTAAAAGTAAATGTCTAAGTGGAAGAAAGTACATAATTTCTTAAAGTTTTAACACTAAGGAACCTTATGGCATAAATAAATGTTGCCTTAAAAAAAAATCAGATTTCTAATTATATAAAAAAATCAGAATATAAACCTCCTAAAAAATCAGATTTACAAAATCAGCCCATATATATATAAAAATCAGATTCCTAGCCCAAACTTATGAAAAATTCAGATTATTGCCCCACATGTATATATAAAAATCAGATTGTCCCCCTAATATATAAAAAATTCAGATTTCATGCCCATGTATAAACAAAACTCAGATTCATAGCCCCACATATATATAAAAATATTCCATGCCATACAAATACTCTTTCCCGCGCAAACTACGTTCAAACCCTAAACACCCAATATGAAATTTCTTCCCAATCAACTAATTAAGTATGAAAAATCAGAAAAGATAGAGGAAGGGTGAAAAATCATACCAGAAGAGTGTTGGAATTAGGAGAGAAAGAGGCAAGCAACCGCAAAAACGAGAAAGAAAACCGACTGTCGACAGGGGGTGTCGATATCGATGCCCGGGGTCGAAATCGACCGGATGCTGTGTGTTGTCGGGGCTGCTGGTGGCTGTGGTGGGTCCTTCGGTGGCGTGGGGCGGCCGGATCTGGCGATTCTTGGCCGGAGGTGTGTAGATCTGGGCAAATAGGGTTGAAAACGATGGAGAAAGAGGGGGCTAGGTCGAGGGAGGGAGGAAGAAACCTTGCGGCTGTGGGAGTTGCAGCACAGGACGAGGGAGGGTGTGGTGGTTGTGGGTGGGTGTGGTGGTTGCGGCGATGGGAGGCCGTGGGGAGGGTGATCGGAGGGAGAGGGATGAAGAAGAAGAGGGGCGGCTAGGGTGTCGACAATGGGGAGGAGGGTGTCGAAGTCGGGTATAAAGGGGGTGAAAACCCCAAAACTTAAAACCGAAAGAAATTAAATTCTGACCTGGCTTACCTCCATCTGTAGTCGATATCGACCTTAGAGGTCGATATCGACCCCCCGTCAGCATCCGTTTAACACGTCCTGTTACTCCTTCTGTCGGCTGATCGATATCGACCATATAGGTCGATATCGACCTCTCTTCTGGGCTGGATTTCTTTGTTGACTTTAGATAAAATAGCCACGAATGATCTCAAAAATATAAAATAAAATAAATAAAAGAAAAAGAAAAAGGAAAAGAACGGGTTGCCTCCCGAAAGCGCTTGAGTTTAAGTCGCTAGCTCGACATACTTCCCTTTTTGCGCTAGTTCAACACCAAGGTGGAGCGAATCTCTTCCTCTGGGTCCTCCTTGTCATAATATTTCTTTACTCGGTGGCCATTTACCTTAAAGGTTGATCCATCGTCGCAAAATAACTCCACCGCTCCATGAGGGAATATTTTATGAACCTTGAACGGTCCGCTCCATCTTGTCCTTAGTTTCCCTGGAAATAAGCGAAGCCTAGAATTGAAAACAAGGACTTTGTCACCTACCTCATATGTTTTTGGCACCAACTTCCTATCATGCCATTTCTTAGTGCGCTCTTTGTAGATTTCGGCATTCTCATATGCCTTTAGACGCAACTCTTCCAAGGCTTGTAAGTCAATGAACCTCCTCTTTCCCGCTTCGTCGAAATCCATGTTAAGCTCCTTAAGAGCCCACATTGCTTTATGCTCAAGTTCAACGGGCAAGTGACATGACTTACCATATACCAAGTTATAGGGAGTTGTGCGAAGCGGTGTTTTATAGGCCGTTCGGTAGGCCCAGAGTGCATCATCCAGTTTGGACGACCAATCTTTCCTTGAGCGGGAAACCGTCTTCTCCAAGATGGCTTTGATTTGGCGATTGGAGACTTCTACTTGACCGCTAGTTTGAGGGTGATAGGGTGTTGCCACCCTATGGTTTACCCCATACTTAGCTAAAAGAGCTTCAAAGCCTCTCTCAATGAAATGCGAGCCACCATCTGAAATAAGGACTCTAGGAACACCAAAACGAGGAAAGATGTTAGTTTTCATGAACTTAGAGACTACCTTCGCGTCGTTGGTCCTAGTTGCTACGGCCTCCACCCATTTAGAGACATAGTCCACCGCTACTAGAATGTAATTGTAGGGGCCTGAAGTAGGGAAGGGTCCCATGAAGTCAATACCCCATACATCAAAGAGTTCGACCTCTAAAATGCCTGTGAGTGGTGTCTCATTCCTCCATGTGATATTACCTGCACGTTGACACTCATCACAAGAGGTTACATAGTTTTGCACATCCTTGAAAAGGTTAGGCCAATAAAAACCACATTGAAGAATTTTCGCCGCGGTCTTGAATCCCTTAGCATGACCTCCTGTAGGGAGAGAATGACAATGGTGAATCACGCTCTCCACCTCGTCCTCCGGGATACAACGTCGAAAGATATGGTCTTTCCCCTGTTTGAATAAATAGGGTTCATCCCAATAATATTGTTTGACGTCGTGCAAAAACTTCTTCCTTTGTTGCGAAGTTAAGCTTGAAGGAATCTCGCCTCCTACAATATAGTTAGCAAAATCCGCATACCAAGGTACCTTCGCCCTTCTTACAGCAAATAGATCATGGATAGGACTAGAAGGAGGTGTAAAGAAGAAATCCTCACCGAAGCTTACCGTTTCGTCACCTTCGGAGGGCTTTGAAGGTGGTCGATATCGACTTTCAGGGGTCGATATCGACTGGTCGGTATCGACAGGCTTAGTCGATATGGGATTCTCGATATGGGTCCTCGATGTCGACGTCTGGAGGTCGATTTCGACCTCTGCAATGGACAACCTGTGATCAAAATTGGTCGACATCGACGCAAGACTTACCTTTGGGGCAGTCGATATCGACCTGCTGGGGTCGATGTCGAGTGGTTCTTCTGCCCGACTTACCTCTTGCCTCATTAAGTGCTCGTCGGGGCGGGAGTCATTAATTGGTATGTTGTCATGTGACTCTTCCAGAAGCCCTATGGGTAGCCGTGAAAGATGATCGGCTACGGAGTTCTCCGTTCCTTTCTTATCTTTAAGCTCAACGTCGAACTCTTGTAGTAAGAGCACCCATCGTAGGAGCCTAGGTTTAGCATCCTTCTTTTCCATTAAGTACCTAAGAGCTGCATGGTCAGTATGAACAATAACCTTAGAGCCCACTAGGTATGAGCGGAACTTCTCAAAAGCGAAGACCACCGCCAAGAACTCCTTTTCCATCGTGGTGTACTTTGTTTGAACGGCATCTAGAGTCTTGCTTGCATAGTAGATGGCATGAAGCTTTTTGTCTCTCCTTTGTCCTAGAACAGCACCTACGGCATAATCGCTTGCGTCGCACATGATCTCAAAAGGTTGCGACCAATCGGGTGATTGAATGATTGGGGCGGATATGAGGGCCTCCTTCAACCTGTTGAAAGCTTCAAGACATTCACTAGAAAATGCAAACTTAACATCCTTCATTAGTAGGTTAGTTAATGGTTTGGCAATTTTAGAAAAATCTTGAATAAACCTCCTATAGAAACCTGCGTGACCAAGGAAGCTTCTTATGTCTTTAATTGATGAAGGTGGTGGTAATTTTTCAATGAGTTCTATTTTTGCCCTGTCTACCTCAATTCCCCGTTTAGAGACTTTGTGGCCTAGCACAATACCTTCCCTTACCATAAAGTGGCACTTCTCCCAATTGAGAACCAAGTTTGTCTCTTCACATCGTGCAAGTACCCTGCGAAGGTTAGCAAGACAAATATCGAAAGTAGTGCCATAAACAGAGAAGTCATCCATAAATACCTCCACGATGTCCTCAATCATGTCAGAGAAGATACCCATCATACATCTTTGAAAGGTAGCAGGGGAATTGCAGAGCCCAAATGGCATTCTCCTATATGCAAAAGTCCCATAGGGACAAGTGAAGGTGGTCTTTTCTTGATCGTCAGGATGAATGGGGACCTGCCAAAAACCAGAATATCCGTCCAAGTAACAAAAATAATCATGTTCGGCAAGTCTCTCTAATACTTGATCAATAAAAGGAAGGGGAAAGTGATCCTTTCTAGTGGCATTGTTGAGTTTCCTGTAGTCAATGCACATTCGCCAACTAGTTGTGATTCGTTTTGGCACAAGCTCGCCTTTCTCATTCTCCTCAACGGTCATTCCGCCCTTTTTAGGCACCACATGGACTGGGCTCACCCATTCGCTGTCGGAGATGGCATAGATGATTCCTGCATCCAGCATGCGCATGATCTCCTTCTTCACCACCTCTCTCATGTTGGGGTTGAGCTTCCGTTGGTGTTCTATAGATGCCTTATGATCATCCTCAAGGAGGATTCTATGCATACAAGTAGCAGGTGAAATACCTTTTATGTCCTCAAGAGAGTATCCAATAGCCTTACGATGAGCACGAAGTACTTCCATAAGCTTATCTACTTCCTGTGTGGTTAGTGAAGCATTGATAATTACAGGGAAAGTAGAATTTGGACCAAGAAACTCATACCTAAGTGTGTCGGGTAGAGGCTTAAGCACCGGAGAGGGGCCTTGTGGGATAAGGATTGGCTCTACCTCTTCCGTCTTCATGATCTCACCAAGGTAATCCGTCTCAATTCTCTTGATAGAAGTTCCTAAATCAGTTATAGGAGTCGGTGTGGACCAAACATAGAGTGATGCTAACTTTGATTTGGACTCTTCAAAATATTCCTGCAGAAAGAAGGTCGAGGGCGAGTAGGAATAATCAATATCGACTGAGAGTTCAGCACATACCTCGGCTTCGGAGCTGTTTGGCGTCAAGTGGTAAAGGTCGATTTCGACTTCTGATGTCGATATCGACTGGTCGATTTCGACCTCTTCTGTCGATTTCGGCTGGTCGATTTCGGCCACTTCTGTCGACATGGGCTGGTCGATTTCGCCTGTAAGAGAAGAAGGGAGAACTTGACTTACTGAGTGTGTCGATGTCGACTGAGAGCACTCGATATCGAGTGGATTGGTCGATGTCGACCTGTCTTCGTCGATATCGACTTCGTCTTCGAGCTCCATGGATAGAGCATCGTCGAATATTTCCTCATCACTCGTGCATGTAGCCAAGAACTCTTCAATATCCTCGTCGGTAAGCTCCTCTGCAGCTAGGGCTAGGGCCTCTTCAGGAGTTAGGGCCCTTTCCGTCGGTTCTTTGCAATTCATGATGCTAGTGTAGACCGACTTGATTTCCATACCATTAACTTCCTTCATTGTGGGGTTGAAGGAGAATTCAATGACTTCGTTCCCTATAGTAAAGGTTAGTAATCCTCTACGTACATTAATATTAGCATCTGCAGTAGCTAAGAAAGGCCTACCAAGGATAATAGGTACAATAGGATCTTCAGGCATGTCTAATACAATGAAATCAGTAGGCACAAAGAATTTACCTACCTTTACAGGGACGTCATCAACTATACCTGTGGGTCTGACGAATGAATTATCAGCCATATAAAGTTTCATATCCACAGGTTCAAGTGCTCCAATGCTCACCTTTTGCCAAATAGAGAGAGGCATGAGACTTACACTTGCCCCTAAGTCACATAGGGCTTTGTAGCGATGTTGGCCAAGTCCCACGGTGATTGCAAATTTCCCTGGATCGCTCCTCTTCTCGGGGAAATCCATCTTGGAGCATTCCTCTGCGATCTCTGCCATGGATCGCTTCTTGCTAAGGATGTCTTTTAAGAATCGAACATAGGCGGGCATCTCGCTTAGGGCTTCTGTAAGAGGGATAGTAATGTTCAGTCCTTGGAGAATCTTTACAAAGCGCCTAAACTTGCTTTGAGTGGGGTCCTTCAATGCTTTGGAAGGGAAGGGTAGCGTCTTCTTTGGCGGAGAAGCCAAAACGGTGGTCGGAGGAGCCCGCTGAACCTCGATGTCGACAGGAGGGTGGTCGATATCGACTGGTAGGGTCGATTTCGACCTATGTTGTTCTCTCTCAGGTTCTGCACTGTCATCGACGTCGGCGAAGGGGTCGACAGTGGTGTCGATATCGACCTCAGGGTCGACATCGACTGGGTTGTCGATGTCGACAGGCTCTGTTACTTCTTCCTCCGTCGCCTTTTGTGGTTTATGAACTTTGGTGCCACTCCTTAGTTGCATGGCTGCAATGTGTCCTGACCCGGATTGCCCCTTAGGATTGGTAGTTGGTTGCCCAGGGAATGTTCCAGACGGTCTAGGGATTTGTGCCGCCAATTGACCCAGTTGGGTCTCTACGTTCTTCTTCCAAATGTCCATCTCTCCAATCCTTGTGGTAAGGTGATTTAGTTGAGAGTGGATAGCATGGTTGGATTGATCATTCTTAGCTTGGTTCCGCCTTATCTCGTCCAATACAAGTTGAAGATCATCCTTCTTTTGGTCTCTCTCAGGGTGCCCAGGAGCTCTATAGAGTGGGGGGTCCCTAGGGTTAACCTGGTTCCGTTGTGGTTGTTGGAACCTTTGGTCTCCCCAATATTGGCGATTGGGACCCCTCATGAAGTTGGCTTCCTCATGAGTCTCCGCTAGTTGCACTTGCTCAGCATGGGGGCACTCAATGGTAGTATGTCGCTGTGATCCACATTCGATGCAATCCTGGTTTGCCGATAGGAATCTCACTTGTTTCTGGAGCTTTCTAAGTTGATCCCTATGAAATTGTTCTTTTACATCCGGATCGATCACCTTAGAGGGTTCGTACAATGGCATAGATGGGGCAGGCCTCGACGATGATGGTGCGTCGGAAACCTCAGGAGTCCCATATGTATTGTCAAATTCCACCAGCCTTTCAATGGTTTCCCAAGCCTCTTGGGGAGCGAGTTCAAGGTAGCCATAGGCGGTGTATGTGTTGATCCTCTCCTTGGTTGCAGCGTCAAGAGCATTGTATATGATCTCCTAGATGACGTACGGTGGTTGGCCATGCGTCGGGCATGATCGTAGGAGGTCTTTATACCTCTCCCAAACAGTTGCCAGAGCCTCACCAGGCTTTTGTTTGAAAGCCGTGATTTTCTGTCGGATCAGCGCCGTCTTAGAAGGAGGAAAGAACTTGTTGAGAAACGCGTCCTTGACTTCATTCCAGGTGCGGAGCGATCTTGGGGCTAAGCTTTCCAACCACTGCAATGCTTTTCCTGTAAGAGACCAGCGAAATGCTTTCAGTTGAACATACTCAAGACTTTGGCCATCAGCAATTGTATCACAGAGGTCTAGGAAGGTTGATATATGTGCCATAGGGCATTCGTTAGGTTTCCCTTCATATTGATGCCTTCTTATTTCAGTTAAAAAGTTTGGCTTAATTTCAAAATTAGAAGTAGGGATTAGAATAGCCGATTCAGGCACTGTGAGCGATGGGTACAAGTATTGCTTAGCATTCCGGGGGAGGGCGTTGATTTGAATCTCATATCGTCTCCTGGCTTCCTCCTCCCTGTCAGCACGCTCTCTTAGTGCCGCTTCTCTGGTAGCGTAATCCTCTACTTGCTTCCTTAAGCGTTCAATTTGTTGTGCCTGGGTCTCGTTGTCCGCCATGATTCTTTGGACTCGAGATCGTAGGTGGAGAAAGCGTTGTGGTTCGTCTAGTCCTTCAAATTCAGGCTGGTTACCTGTACGTCGCATACACCTATAAAACAACACTAAAAAGAACCGTGAAAATAAACTACTAGGGCGCGATTGATAGCTTCCCCGGCAACGGCGCCAAAATTTGACGTAGGGAGAATTGAATCGAAATATATAAGAAAATATAAACCAATACAACTCTTAGCCTCTTCAAATAAATTCAAGACTCCCCGCTATAGTAGTAGGGAATCAGGTTCGATCCACGAGGAAGCGAGTCAGCGGGATCCTAGTAGCGTTGAAGACACGTCCTTTCTACTCGACCAGAAGCCTCGATCTCGATGTCAGACCTCGATGTCGACCTTGGCTGTCGATGTCGTCTGCAACAGAAAACCTGCAGAAACAAAAACGGTAGTCGATATCGACTGGTGGGGGTCGATATCGAGGTTAGTTCACGAAGTCGACTGGCTCAGAAGTCTGCCAGTCGATACAGGGGGTCGATATCGAGATAAAGTGGTCGATATCGATGCTTGCAGAAGTTCCCAGGAGTCTCGAGATCGACTCAGAAAACCGTCGATCTATCAGTTTTGGTCGATATCGACCTCTGCTGTCGATATCGATGTCTTTCCTGCAGGGGGTTAGTAGTTTTGTCGGCAAAGAAAAGGCCGAAGAATCAAGGATGGAAAGGAAGCAATGATCAGAAATAAACAAAGGTGTTGGGTTTTTCGATGACTCAACGAACGGCGGGCAAATTTTAATGTAAACTCAAAGGAAAAGATCTTCCAAAGTCAAGGATTACCGCGACGACAACCATGATAGTAGAAATAAGGATCAACTAAAGATGCATGCTTTTATCATAAAGGAAAAGGCTTTCACCTAAACCGACCAATAGGAAAAGAGATTTTTCAATTACTTAACCTAATTGGTGTCTACCTTAGTCATAATTGAGTTTATAATCTTTCGAAAAGAAACCCTAATTACTACCCAAGTTTTACAACATGAGTTCCTTAAATTCGCATTTAAAGATGAAGAACAAGGTAGAAGGAGATAAAGATACATTCTTTAATGACGCACTTACCTTACCATCATGGCTATCGTCGGGCTCACCCCGACCCTAGAAGAAAAGGGAACTACTCACTCATGTTGATCGTAGACATGTCTTGAATTGAAATAATTTGCATAAATGGAAAATTTCGAATCTTTACAATCTCAACGCCAACTATCGTAAGCGCTTGAAACTTTAAAGCTCAAAATAAACTAACTATCTATTGCCTATTGCTCTTGTCTTTGATGAGTCTATGATTGGATGATTAACAAATCAGCCCCTAAGGCTTTATTTATAGGCTACTAATCCTCGCTATCCGAGGATTGTAACTTCTATCTAAACTAATAACTCTATCCGAACAACTAGGATAGGTCTTTTATTTTGATAAACTTAAAGGAAAAGATAACAAACAACTGCTAATATCTAAAAGAACGAGATAACTCATGGCTTCGTTGATAGACTTCACATTCCGAGCCTCAAAAATCGGATTTTATCTTCTGTCGATGTAGGGTCGATATCGACTCCAGAGGTCGATATCGAGGCTTGTGTTTCTGCTCGACTTGTCCCACTCCAGTCGATGTCTATGATGATGGTCGATATCGAGGCATGTGTGTCGATATCGAGGCTTCTAGTCTGGTTTGTGTGGTTATCTCGACACTCAGAAGTCGTGTCGAAATCCAGAGTCGATATCGATGTCTCCAGTCGATATCGACCTCTTCTCAGCGTCACTTGGCTTGCTCGTTTTGACTCCGATTTCATCGAATTCCTGCATGGTTAGCTCAAAACTCGTGTAGACTCTATTTCTTACACTTTAGCTCATTCTTACACGAGATCATATGCTTTTGAAACTTTTGTTCGGAAATCAAATGAAATATGAAGTCAAAAGATGTAATAAACAATAGTACAATTATGTACATCAAGCACGAGATACGATATGATAATGAGATGTGATATGCTATAGCATCGAACTGGCCGGTGGTGGTAGAAGAGAGATATACCACTTGGTATTCTTTGTTAAGGCCTTACTTCATATTCTGCATATATGTATTAGGAGCATGATAGTGTGGTTAATATTTCAGTACTGCATGAAGGCATCCTTTATTCTAGGTATAGGCGTATTATATGTCCTTAGCGCGGTCAGAGGACCCGCAGGCGAACTCTTGGCCTGACTTTGTGGTATAGTTTCAGGTACCCGATCCACTGCTTGATTTTGTGCTGTTATGACGGGGTCCATTCATATGGCGGAGAGTGAGTGTTTGAACCCTGACTTCACCAGATTCATATTTTTGGGATTTCTTCCTACTTATACTCTGTTTTGACCCGGCTCTGCCGCGACACTAGTTGTATTGTTTTAAGAACTTATGTCCTTTGCATGATAAAAGGTTTTGCGCATTGTAGACTTAGGACAGGTACAGGGGTTTACCCCGGGGTCTCCAGCTGACCTTCCGGATTTGGGTGCGAAATCCCGCTTTAAACTACAAATCCTTGATTTCAAACCTTCAACCTTTACTCGGGGCGCAAGATCCTAACGAGGGGTTTTATCCCTCGAAACATAACTCGGGAATTATAATCCCGGGCCGTTACATGGGGGTACCATTTTTAGTTAATTTAATCCCTACTAGAGCATCTTCTAGTAAGGCTTCTTTGTGTAATTCTCTAGATAGGCCTTCCATAACTAGTATAAATATGTAAGGGGCTAAAGGGGTTTTATCCCTCTAATAGGTTTGAATTGTTTTCCAGGGATGTTGTTTACAAGCACCGAGAATGAGGTTGTTGTCAGGCATTTCATAATCCATCTTATCCATAAGCTATGGAAACCAAATTTGGTGAGAACTGCTTCAATATAGCTCCAGTTTATTTTATCATATGCTTTTTCCATGTCCAATATTAGGGCCACCCAGCCTGTTCTGCCTTTTTTCCGGTTGAAGCTGTTAAATATTTCATGTGCAATGAGAGTGTTGTCTTAAATTGATCTACCTTCTACAAAAGCTCCTTGATATGGGTTGATTAGTTTAGGGAGGATGGATTTTAGTCTGTTTGCTAGAATTTTCGAAATGACTTTGTAGATCGTATTGCAAAGACTAATTTGCCTATAATGATTTATATTTGTAGGATTATTCGTTTTTGGGATAAGTGCAATAAAGGTATGATTTGTCTCAGAAAGTAGTTGCCCAGAATGTAAAGTGTACAATCCTTGTTTCAAGCATATATGTATATGCACTACTTAAGTTTATAAATTAATAATGACAACATATCTATGAAAATAAATGTCATTTCATGAAATTACAAATAAATTAAGAAATTATAAGAATTGACTCTAAAGTAGGATTTTCTTATAAAGAGTTATTAATATTTATTTTTTTAAAAAATAAAATTAATCACCAAGCTATTTTTAGTGTATATGTTGTATTGTTTTATCGAGTTTTATAAAATTATATTTTTACTTAAACCAAATCTTTCAAATTAATATGTAGATAAAATTATAAAAATTTAAATTATTATATTGGAAAGATTATTTATAAAATTATATTTTTACTTAAACCAAATCTTTCAAATTAAGATGTAGATAAAATTATAAAAATTTAAATTATTATATTGGAAAGATTATTTCTTAGATGTAAAGTATAAAGATAAGTTTTCTAACTAATTAAAATATAAAGTTAAATATTTATAATCAAAATGAAATTATAATATGACAGCGAATCGCATCAGAAGAGAGGGTTTGAGGCTTGAGTTAGTGTATATATATATATATATATAGAAGATTGAAGAAACAAAAAGTAATTTATGTTCAGTGCATCTTCATGTCAATTTTCAGCATTTCATATCCAATCATCATTTAATCACATTATATTTAATTGAAGAAACACAAGAAAACATCACATTGTCAGAAGATCATAGAAAGAGTGCATATACTATTACTAGACCTGAGCATGGGCGGGCTTGGGCGGGCTTGGGCGGGCTTGGGCCGGGCCTACGACTATTTTTCAGCCCACTATACCGGGCCGGGTTTGGGCCAGGCCTGGTGGTTTGGGCCACGTACCTCGCCCAAGCCCGCCCACATTGGCAGGCCGGGCTGCCCAACGGGCCAAATGGGCCGAAACATTTAATTGCGCGGGACGGAGAGTTCTCGTCCCGCAAATCCTGTCCCGTCCCGCATTTATATATATATATACTTATATTTATATTTATGTCTATAATTAAAATTAATAAAAACATTTAAAATATATTTATATTATATATTAATATGTATTTTATTCCAACATTAAAATAAATAAAAATATTATAAAGAATACAATAACATAAACTGCATGTGCACTCAATTCTAGAGTACATGAATGTAGAACTGCATGTGTGTGTATACACACTATAATGGTGTAATATACAAATAGTATGTATACATACACACTCGGTATATTTTATATATATATAAACAATATATATATATATATATATATATATATATATATATATATTACCGGGCGGGCCTGCCGGCCCGCTTGGGCTAAACCCTCAGTCTAAGCCCGGCCCGGTGGACTTACTGGGCCGGGCCTATTGGCCCGCTTGGGCCACCTACTCTACCCAAGCCCGCTCATTTTGCCGGGCGGGTTGACCCAGGTCTGCTCAGGTCTAACAATAACGTACATATGAACTTCAAGATGATTTTAAAACTAAAAAAGTGATCGAATTCGGACTAGTTCTACCATCTCCATTTCCGATCTCTGAAGATCTCCCTCATGTCGATACAATTAAGGAAGAACAAGATTACGAAAACCCGCTCCTTGACATCTCATCCCCTCTTATTCGATCTTCAACACGCTACTTTTTAACTATCTTTTCGTTGATCCGAATCAAAGACTATTCGATACGTACTCACAACACTCACCATCTCAAAAGATCAGTAGCAGTTACTTCAGTCCTACTCGGAGGATGTGGTTTTGTCAGAGATACCAATGTCCTTCTGATCGCCGAACAAGCGTTGTCTGAAGTCAGAAACCATCATGGGAAGGCCTTCCTTGAGAGACACCTTCGGCTCCCACCCGAGGAGCTCCTTTGCCCTCGTTATGTCTGGCTTTCTCTTGTGGGGGTCGTCTTCCGTGTTTGCCCTGAATGCTATCTCCGCGTTTGGATCTATCGTCTCTTGCACCACCTTGGCTAGTTCAAGCATGGTGAATTCTCCAGGGTTACCGAGGTTGAAAGGCCCAACATGCTCGCCCTCCATCAGCTTCATCAATCCCTCTACCTATCATCGCAAACAAGAGTACGTATACATGTCAAAGTCTTGTAGACCAATAACTAAAACCACAAGCGATGAACAGCTCTTCGAGTGACATGAAAGTCGCAAAAGGTTACCAGGTCCGAAACAAATTGGAAACTCCTTGTTTGCTTGCCATCTCCATAGACAGTCAATGGCTCCTTTCTAAGTGCCTACCAGATTATCAAAATTTATGAGCATTTTCTTCGGCTAACGATGTCTTGAGGAAATGGAAAAACCTCACCTGGGCAACGAAGTTGCTAACGACACGCCCATCATCAATGCACATACGAGGCCCATACGTGTTGAAAATCCGAGCAATCCTCACCTGCAAATCAGGAACGTAAAACATCCGAGCAGTCATCATGTAAAACATACATCACGATGAATCAACTTTTACAACTTGTGACCGTCTCAATCCATCAGATTTTAGAAAGGGGTAAAAACAGACAGCACTACAAAATAAGTATAAAGTATATACAATCTCTGAATGTAAGTAACATGTGAACTCGTTGCCCTTTAACCAACCACAAAATAGAAAAGGTCATGCTTATAAGTTTTAACTTACAAGTACAGTGGCCCAATCCCCACATTCATTCGCAATTGTACTACCATATACAGGGGCGGCCCTAGGGTGGGGCGGGCGTAGGCGGCCGCCCCACCCTTCGATCTACGTGTCCCCGGACTTTGGAAAAAAAATAAAAAATTATTTATATATATAGCAATTTTGTAATAAGTAAGAATCAATTAATCTACTTTGTGTAGTTGGTTGGTGGGTTGGTGGGAATGAAGGAAAGTAAAGTGAGACCAAAGGTTGGGGGTTCAATTCCTACTAGCCTCCTTTTTTAAAAAAAAGTTTCACCTCCCCAAAAAAAACTTTTTTTTGTTCAACTTGCACCCCACTCTTTATGTTTCTACCCACTTATTTAATTATATTCTCACTTTCCAACCTCCCTATTAGATACAAATTATCTACCTATAACTAATTAAACCCCATAAAATTGGTGAAATTAACCTCTTTTTTTTTAAAAAAAAAAAATTCACCTCCCTCAAAAAAGTTTTTTATTCTTTGTTCAACTTGTACCCCACTCTCTATGTTTCTACCCACTTATTTAATTATATTTTCACTTTCCGACCTCCCTATTAGATACAAATTATCTAGCTATAACTAATTAAACCCCATAAAATTGGTGAAAGTAGCCTCTTTTTTAAAAAAAAAAAATTTCACCTCCCTCAAAAAAGTTTTTTTTTATTCTTTGTTCAACTTTCACCCGCTCTCTATGTTTCTACCCCCTTATATTTAATTATATTCCCACTTCCCGAGCTCCCTATTATATACAAATTATCTAGCTATAAACTAATTAAACCCCATAAAATTGGTGAAATTAGGATTTGATTATGAGAATAAATTTTGTGAAATTTTCATTAGAGTTTGTGATTTTGAGAATAAATTTTGTGTTTTAATTATTTTGTATATATGATTTTGAGAATGAAATTTATTAATTAAATTTGTGAAGCTTTATGCAATATTTATATTTTTGTACCCTACATGTCTTTAGGAACCAAAAGATATTATAAAGTTGATGAGTTTACAATCCTAGATAATATGCAAAAGCCTTGAATTTAGCATGATTGAATTCCGATAAGTTTACACTCCTAAATATGACAAATGCCTAAATTTCCAATGAATGACGAGAAACCACTACCATAGCAATCAAGCAAATGTAAGTCTACTTTTCTACAATCCATTGTTAAGTTGAAAGTCGTAGCTTAGGTAAAGGAGTTTATTCAAGACCAATATTTCAGTACACACTAGAAATTTCGCCCCACCTTTCGGAGGATCCTGCGACCGCCACTGACCATATATTCATATGCATAACGCGTCGAACAGTTGCATTCAGAGGCCCAAATCGGACCCAATTCATGACAGACGTGACATTGATTTGGCAAATGGAGTAGCGCATTTACAATCAAACATAGCTCGTGGAAGATGGTACAGTTATTTGGGGTTCGATTGGATGTGCATTAAAAGTTGTAATATATGGTCATCCAATCTGAACAATCCTACATTCTTATCTTTCATCGATTTATCATTACATAATTTTTTACTTTCTCGGTTCGTAAAAACATATTGTTTACTATTCACACATAATTTTTTAGATGATACTCAATCCGATCGGAAATAAACGATGTCAGACTTTTCTAAACGTAGTTTTATAAGCTAAAAACTATATAAAAATCTTATTTATTTTAATTAAATTTTTTCATAGTTTAATGGAGTATTTATTACTCCCTCCGTTCGGAAGAAATAAACGATGTTTGACTTTTGTGCACGTAGTTTTAGGAGCTAAAAACTACATAAAATCTTATTTATTTTAATTAATTTTTTTCATAGTTTAATATCTATTAGTAATAAGTATTAAATTGTGAAAAAAATTAATTAAAATAAATAAGATTTTATATAGTTTTTAGCTTCTAAAACTACGTGCACAAAAGTCAAACATCTTTTATTTTTGAACGGATGGAGTATCGTTTATTTTCGATCGGAGGGAGTAAAAACTATACTCCATATCAAATATCCTTTTTTTAATAAAAATTTGTTAACAATTTTGTACTTATTAATATTAACTACGACATTGTTAAAAAAAATTCTAAAAATAGATATTTTATATAGTTTTTATCATCCTAAAAATTTTGCATGAATAGTAAACGACATATTTTACTGAACAAAGGAAGTATAATTATAACGTTGGGATCCGGGGCGAAAGTAGACTCCTAATGACGAGGGGCTGATATTTTTACAAAAGTTTTTCAAAAATGAAAAAAAATGATAAACTTATAGTTCAATTATGCATTTTATTTTCAAAAAATCTCCAAAAATAAAAATGGACGGCATACTAAAAAAATTTGGGTTTTTTTTTGTTTATCAAAAACAAAAATGTTTCGGAAAATACTGAAAAAATCTATAAAATTATAATTTAAATGTTTAGTGTCTTTTTAAAAAAAAAGGTAAAAAAAAATGCAAGGCATATTAAAATTTTTGTGAGAAAATGCTACAAATTACTGGAAAAAAAAACTATCGGGTCATTCGGGTCGGGTTCGGGTCGGGTCATTTCGGGTTCCGGGTATATCCGGGTTGACTCGAACCCGGGTTTGACCGGGTTTCGGGTCATTTCGGGTCGATTTCGAGTTCGTCAATTTTAACTTTTTTAATAAAATTTAAAAATATATAAAATTTTAAAATTTTAAATAATTTTTTAAAAAACAATTTCATGCGATTGGTAATAAGCATAGAATTGTTTTAATATTTTTTAGAATTTTTATCTTCTTAAAAATGTGATAAAAAATCAAATACTATTGATCGGAGGGAGTATTACACAATACAAATAAATATAAAAGTTGATTTGAAAATGAAAGATCAAGTGATTGTAATTATAAAATGTAATAAATTGGAATCTCTATAAAAAAAAAAATTTTAAGCATATATAATTATAAATCAATCGGGTCAATCGGGTCATCGGGTCACCGGGTCAATCGGGTCAATCGAGTCAAAATTATCGGAAAATTACCGGGTACTTCGGGTTCGAGTCCAAAAAAATTTCCGGGTCGAAAAAACCGGGTTTTGACCCAGAATTTACCGGGCATACGGGTCGGGTTTTCCGGGTCGGGTTGTACTTTGACAGGTCTATATAAATCTATAAATTAAAATCCCTTTACCAACTAAATCAAGTAAATTATTTATTATTTTAATCTTTCACTACTAATATCATATATATTTACCTATATATGTATATAATACTAAATATATACTCTTCCGTTTCTTTTTAAGTGACTTATTTTTTAAGTGGTTTTTATAGTCATGCATGTTTTTTTAGGTCAATAAAAACTATACTATAAAATATTATTTTTTTTACAAAAAATAATTTATTAAATAACTTGAAAAATTCAAAAAAATATATTACACCCAAAAGTAAATCGTGTAGGTTTGGGTCGACCCTGACCCCAAAGTAGTTACATTCCACCTATAGTCGAGATCCACGGTTTACAAAAGTTTAAGTGGTTGTGGAGAGGTTTCATAGTTTTTATTCGATGGGGGAAGAACACTCCTATATCAAACCTTTCAACAATATATGCACAATGAATCGAATTCGTTACGAAATTTAAATACCTCAATGCCAAGGCCTCTGTGGTAGTCCATGGTCAAGGTCTCGGCCGTCCGCTTTCCCTCATCATAGCAACTCCTAACACCTGAAGAACACCACAAAATTCTATTTTAGTATTAACATCAATCAATGTATAGCTCGTCGTGGCATCGATCAAGGTGGAGTTAAAGCTTTACCAATGGGGTTGACATTGCCCCAGTAAGACTCAACCTGGGGGTGCTGAAGAGGGTCACCGTAAACCTCACTGGTGCTGGTCAGCAAGAACCTGGCCCCAACCCTCTTGGCCAGCCCTAGCATGTTCAGTGTCCCCACCACATTCGTCTTGTTCTTCCCCCATATATGTCAAGGATAAAATTCAAACCAACGCACATGCAGATTCAACAATTTTCAATGAATTTTGGTACAATAAATGAGCGCGTACTATCACCCAATCGAAAATGTCATTGGGAATTGGGGGATATGTGTAGCGCGAAATTGGACTGATCGAATAGGTTACCTGTTCAATTCAACAATGAAATTGCTTTAAAAAAGGAATTTGATTAATTAAAGAGACGAACTTGAAGGATATGATGGTCTTGATGGGGTTGAACTTGTAGTGGACCGGGGAGGCGGGGCAGGCGAGGTGGTAGATCTGGTCGACCTCGAGGAGGATGGGCTCGACGACGTCGTGTCGGAGGAGCTCGAAGCGTGGGTTGTCGAGGTGGTGCATCACGTTCTCCTTCCGCCCTGTGAAGTAGTTGTCGAGGACGATGACGCTGTGGCCCCTCTCCATGAGGCGGTCGACGAGGTGGGACCCCACGAAGTCGGCCCCGCCAGTCACAAGTATCCGCTTCCCCTTGCTGACCTTCAGCCCCAGCGGCACCCTCCCCCCGACGCTCCCGAATAGCCCGATCCCTGGCCCGAGGGAGCCCGGCCCGCGATGAAGATAAAGGCTGTTACTTGGTTTCTTAATGGGGGCGGAGATGGGGAGGGGGGTTGGGGTCGGGGTCGGGGTCGGGGTAGGGGTAGGGAGGGAGAAGAAGAGGGCGGCGATGGAGAAGCCGGCGAGGAGGAAGAGGGGGCGGTTCTGAGAGACGAGGTAGCGGAAAGGGTGAGATTTGGGGCGATCGGGAGAGTGGGTTGCGCTGCGCCTGGAAATCAGGTCAGACGAACCCATGATTGATTTGGGTATGTGAATGAATTTGACGAAGGCGATCGAATTCAAGGTTATATATAAGAGGGAGGTGAGTACGAGGGAGGGTGGGGTTGAACTAAAGATTGGATCTTTGAACTTTGAAGAAGAAGAGACCCGAAAAGGAAAGAGGGAAAAACAGGGGAGAGAGAGAGAGATGGGGGGATGTGTAATGAATTAAAGATGGGTGGGAGAGAAACGAGGGAGACGAAGAGGAGCGGAGAGGACGTGTGGTGTGTTGTTGTTAACAACAGCACACTCAAAGGGAGGGGGGAGATGGTTGGGGTCGCATGAAATATCGGCGTCAGATGTGTTCGATCGTCACTTACTTCCCACACTTTCTCGTGCTCCTTTTTGTTTCCCTCTTTTATGGGTTTCAACATGGGACCCTATTTTATGAACTCTACACATGTAAAATAATAAACTATATGCACATATCTATTTTTTTTCCGATAAAAATATAAAATATCATACGTAAATCTGGTAAATTGAGAAGGATCAAAGAACGTCAGACGGATAAACTGTCAAGATACAACTAACAATCACAAAAACCCACAATCTATGAACTAATCGACCAAGGCAAAATGGGGAAAACAACCCTAAAAAAATTCTATGAACCAAGTAGAAGTCCGGGTGAGCGAGGATGGTAGATTCGGCGAGAAAATGTGGATAGTGAGCGCATGAGAAAGCTGACGTTGACACAATGTCTCACCGTTGGGGAGAGGGAAAGCAGAAATCCACAATGGGCAATGGGCGACTCCTGTGGTAGTGTGGATCATGCAACGTTCTCCTCACCTAGATGAGAGATCTTCGGAGATCATAGATACTACTGTAACGGCCCGGATAAAAATAACCGGGATACGTTTCGAAGGTTGGATACCTTCATTCGGAT
The DNA here is from genome assembly GCA_963922045.1 of Persicaria maculosa. Classification (NCBI taxonomy): domain Eukaryota; kingdom Viridiplantae; phylum Streptophyta; class Magnoliopsida; order Caryophyllales; family Polygonaceae; genus Persicaria; species Persicaria maculosa. The sequence continues at coordinate 44,041,273 of OY998267.1, forward strand.
GTTGCAATTCAGGTACGAGTCGAGGTTTTAAACATCTAAAGATCAATCAGTATTCAAAGAGGGGATTTCGAACCCCAATCAATCGAAGTCACGGAAATTCAATTTAAACGAAGGTAAAGCGGAAGTGAGATTTAGATACAAGAGCCACGGCAGAGCCGGGTCAAAACCAAAACATATATTCTCAAGTCGTATAGCCAAATTAGCGGGGTTAGACAGATTCTTTGCAATCGCCCGGGGGATTTTCCCACGCCATAGAGACAAGGTGGAATCATACCTAAAAACAAGTGGTGCGAGCGGGATCAGACCGAGACCCCAACACACCCTGTCCCGCAAGCAAATATACACATACGCTATAATAAAGATGCTTCGATGCAGTGCGGAAATTAAATCACACTAGCATGTTCCTAAATCATAATGTGCGGAAAAGAACTGTAAAGGCGCCCAAAGAATGCCAAGTCGCATATCCCCATATCTCTATATTTCCCGTACCCACTCCGAGGTAGGGCGCTCGGCCTCAGCCGAACCGTAATAGATATATTCCCATACCCACTCCGAGGTAGGGCGCCCGGTCTATGCCGAACCGTATCAGAGATTTATATGTATCGACTCATCGACTCGATCAGGGACTGAAACGGTATCAACACGAATGCCCCCATGACCCTAGCAAAGACTCTAAGACTCACAGATAACGGTCGTTCTGTATTCAAACACACAAAGTAACTGAATGCTCATTCATAAGTGCAATCCTAGCATGATACTACATGACATGCTTTAATGCTTATGCAACACCTAGTATGTCATATATTCACAAGCAGGTATTCTCTTTCGAATCTGAGTAAGCCCATAAAGGAACTTACCTGGATAGGCAGAACAGCAAAAGGCAGAATCCATGTATACAGCAAGTCATACATCACAGATGATAACCTATCATATATAAGTAATGTATATGAGTCTACTTTTAATTTACACTAAGCATAAATCAATCACACAAGTACCCAGAACTACAGATTTCCTCACTCAGAACCTCGTCATGTTATCATCCATTCATCCCATATCCCATAGCATGGTCTCATATAACTCATCAAGGATCAACTCTACTCATCATCATCATTCATCGTGTACCATCTCACATCTCATCTCATATCAATATCTCGTCGCATAACATCAGCATAACTCATCAGATATCATTCTCACTCATTATTATACCATATATCGACCATTTAGGAACATGCATCATTATCTCATATATGAGTCATAATATTCATACCCTAATGAATCATCATATAACATATCCATAATCATATTTAAGAAGATATCATGCTTATCAGATTATGATATCACCATAAATTATATATATATATCATAACATGCCATAGCAATATCAACATATCATGATTTATATACACACAAGGTAGACAAGTAAGTCAATTCCCAAGTTTTTCCCAAACCCTTAGTCTCAAAATAAGTCAACGCAATAAATAAAGAATTCCTTTAAATCTTACTTAGCCAAATCCCGACATGAAGCATGTGAATCCTTAAACCAATTTCCCAAAATTATATTATTAAAATAGTCTCGGCATATTGTTTTTTAAAACACAAATCCTTTTGAGGAACATTTTCAAAATACAAGTTTAAGGCTCAATCTCTATTTAAAACGTTTTCTCTAGTCATCAAAATCCATTCATAAAACATTGCTATTTAATCAACTTACTTTATTATTCTATCCAAATAAATCCGACAAGGTTAGGTCATTTCCAAAATTCCTCTTTTAATTTATTAAACCAATTCCATTTACTAAATCAAGTTCTAACCTTTAAAAACCTTTCCAAATTCTTTTCTTTTTAAAATCCAAATCTTATAATATTATATTTTAAATTGCCATATAATATATATATATAATCCCATTTTAAATATCAACATTAATATTATATACCATATATATTCCATTTATTAATATGAATTATATAACAATTATATAAAACTATATACTAACATAACCATATAATATCACATATACATAACCCACATATAAACATAACATATAACAACCCACAACCCAAAAGAGAAACCCAGCCCACAACCCGGATCCAGCCCAAGCTTTAATGAACCAAATAAAAGGGACTGAACTGGCCCGAACCAAAATGAAAAAGGAAAGAACAGACCCGGTCTAGTGAACCCGTCGTCAACCCTTTGCCCAGAGCTCTGTTCGAGCGAAGAAAGGAGGAGAAGCTCCTCGTCGGCGGCTCCCTCTCTCTCGCTCACCACTCGACTCTCCCCCACTCATGTAACCTTTTCCGACACCCAAGGGACACGAAAAACAAGAGGACAAGGGGAAACCAAGGAAGGAAGGGTCTCACCGAGGGACTCGGAACCTTCGTCGAAAAACGCTCGATTGGGCTTCGTCAGTGATGAAACCACGCATATCTTTGCCTAGGATGATAAGGGAATGAGTAAAGGTGGAACTTTATGACCTTATTGAGCGAAAGGAGGGGAAGGAGTGGCTTACCGATCGGAATGGAGAAGACAATGGGGAAGAAGAGGAAATGGCTCAGCGGGGCGCTCCTGGCGACTCCTGGCGACTCGAGATTTTAAAATATTATTTTAAAATCTCGAGTCTTTACAACTACCATGACCAACTCGATCAAACAGGGTTGCAAGACCGCTCTTCGAACCAATGAGACGATGCCCCTCAACACCTAGAAACCTATCGGCCCGAATGCCAAATTGAGAACATAGGGAAATAATATTTTCAATTATGCAGGATTAGTACATTATTATTCAATTAAGTATAAAACCCAACATGGTAGGAGAATATATATATATAGGATTTGGTTCAAATGAAAATGCTCCTTAAAATGAAAATTTTACTTAAAGTGAAAATGGGCTTTTTTGAATGCTGGGCCGTGGGCCATTTAATTTTGTATCCGGTTCATTTAATTTGCTACCTTCGATCGTACGGAGTTTTGAGCTCTCTCTTTCCGTACCTCGTTCCTCACACATCTCTCTCTTTCTTTGCTTTTTTCTGATTTCGCTTCTCTCGAGTGATTTTCGATCCGAAATTGATTTTGAGCTTTGTTCGTCATGGATTCAGCTTCGCAAGGTTAGGTTTTCTCTTCAATCTTTGTTATTCTTTGCTATGTTATTCCGATTTCGTACTTAATTTTGGGTTTTGTGGTCGACTGAGCTGTGTTTGCTAGGTTTTTTGTTCTTTAGTATGCGATTGTGTTTCGATTATGAGGTTTTGAGTTTGTTTGTTGATTCTGGAGTATAGTTGTTCTATATTTCTGTTAAACATCGATTATTGGTGGTCGGATGTGTTTTTTTTTGGTTTAATGTGCGTTATATTTTTTGGGGGTTTTATGTGTTTTCGAGGTTTGTGTTTATTGTCGTTTGTTGATTGTTGAGTTTTTCCTTTTTTAATGTGGTTTGTGGAGTATTGTTTTTTATTTCTGCCTTTTATTGTTGTCTGTGGGGTAGTGGTTTGTGTTTATTATCTGTGGGGTAGTGCTTTGTTGTCTTATGTGTTTGATCTTATCTTTTTTAATGCATTTTTTTATTTGTGAAGGTAAACGTCCATGGACGAGGTCTCAGTCTACTGAAATTATTGTTCCAACTAGAACTGGAAAACGATTGAAAAAATCTGGTGTAAAGCGCTCTGCAGTTGATTTGTCAAAGGATTCTCTAGGTTTCTCTGATTGTCAAGTTGAAGATTCACTTGAGTCTGAAGATACACACCTCCTTATTCGGCGTTCTCGGAATGATTCTGCATCTCCAAAGGTCGCTGTTGATGTTATGTTGTCTCCTGTTCCTGTTTATGAATCTGCTGAAGGGCCTAATCGTATATTTGCATCACCTGAGGTTTTGTCTAGAAGGTATGCTATTCCAAAACTCTTGTGTGATGAGGACACTAGTGTTGGTGGAGGGACTGAAGGGGGAACTGGTGTTGGTGGAGGGACTGGAGAGGTAACTGGTGATGTAGGGAGTGTCCAATGTGGTGAAGTTCCATCTCAGGGGGTGGGTCCTGGTGATGCAGGTAATGGGAAGGGCACTGATGTTCATGTTGAGGAAGAAATTACTGGGTTGGATGGTGTTCATCTTGAAGAGTCAGATGTGGGGAATGATAATACTGATGTGCTATCTCATCCATCTGATGTACAAGCTGATGTGGGAGGTAGGGATTTGTTTGTTAAGAAGGTGAGGCAGACTAGAGCGAAAAAGTTCCCAACATTGAAGTCAAGATGCAACATTCGCATGTTTGTATCTGCTCTTCGTAAATTGAATGATAAGCAAAAAGCTTGTATTCGGGGTATTGGATTTGGGGTCTTGTTTGAGCTTGATATAGGGTCTCTGCCTCTATCTTTGGGGTACTGGCTTGTTGATAATTTTAACGCGAACAGGTGTTATTTGCTAATGAATGATGGGGGGAAAGTTGAAATAAGTGATATATATGTTCATATCACTTTAGGATTACCGTTGGGAAAGAATTTGGTCTCTAGGAAGAGTTGTAAAGAGAATTTTGATGTTGTGAAGAATTGGAGGATATCACTTGGAAATGTGGAACATATAACCCCGTCTGTTGTTATTGACAAGTTAGTAGCTAATGTTGAATGTGGTGATAAATTTCTGACCAATTTCCTTGTGGTTTTTCATTCTTTGGTTGTTGACAGTCCTGAGAATGGTCTTGCTAATCAAAATTTGGTCAGATCAGTGGGTGATTTTAAAGATTTAAACTGGTGTGCTTTTTTATTAGAGAGTTTAGTTGATGCAAAGAAGGTGTGGGAGAAGAACAAGGCTGGCCACTTTCGAGGGCCTCTTCTATTCTTGATTGTGAGTTCAGTTTTTGTGTTTGTTTTTACGTGTTTTTCATACTGTTCTAATTATATTCATATGTGTTTGCTATTGTTTTCATTTTTTACCCTGTCTGTTTTAGTTGCTTTACATTGATAGGGTCAAGCTATTTACAAGTGCCGCATCTAGGAGGGCAGCTCGGTCTTTCCCTGTCTTTGTGGGGTTGAATTCTGCATTGTTGCGTCAGCGTGAGACTGATGACATTGAAAGTGGTGGGTCTGTGCGTGGGTTGATCCATGATAGGCAATCTATCCCCTCCACTCAGGGCAATCCTGTTTCTGATAGTAATATTCTTTCGCCGTCCACTACTCAGTGCAACGATCAACCTTCTGATAAAGACCCTGTATTTGGAAAGGATCCATCCCCCCTTGAGGTTTTAAATATTTTTCTTACATTTTTTCATATTACTCTTATTTTGATTCATAGTTTTCAAATCCTGAATTGATTGAGTGTCTTAATTCGATTGAGTTGGCTTATAAGAACAAAGGGAAAATGAAAATAAATGTTTTTGAGGATTTAACTGCATTTGACATATTTGGCTCTGATCATGCGTTTAAGTATGATTTTGATACACAAACTGGGTTTGAATTTGCAAAAAAGACTGGTAAGGATGCATCAAATTCTTCTGCTGCCACTCAAGGGATACCAGAATTAGTTGTTAATATTGCTAAAGAATATATGAATGATATACCTCTTCACCCGGGGTATCGGGATGCTCCTGCGCAAAAAGCTTCTGATTCTGGTCCTTCAACATGTGTCCCTCCTGCAAGTGCCATTCCTACTGGGATTTCGTTGGCGTTTAGAAAGAAGGTGAAATCTCCTATTCCATTGCCTTCTCGTATGTCTTCTCGTGTCCGTATCTTAAGTACAATAGCTGAAAAACAAGATGCTGGGAAGGGGGGAGATGGTGCTGGTATAAGGTCTTCCAAACCTTCTTTAACCTTGCGGAGTCCTTACTTTTCAAGAATTGTTGATATTAATGATGCTGTGTTTGGCACTGAGCGTATTGTGTGTGCCTATTTAGCTAAAAGGACAGCTCCTTCCACGTAAGTTTAGTTTTTTTAATCATTATTTTAAGTTTTTTTTATTAATTCTATTCTTGTTTTTATATTATGTTTAATGTTTCTTAATGCAGTGAGGTTCTGTTTAAATACAAGGGTGTAGAAGTGAGTAGGCATGATATGAAAAGTCTTGAAGAGGATGTCTATGTGTCCTATGGTGTACGTTATTGCTGCATGGTCTGTCCTTCTCAACCATAAAGAACAATTCAGAAGTGATGTTTCTCCGTTAAGGTTTTTTGTTCCAGTTCATTCCTCTGTAAGTTTTATTTTTATTGTAGTCTTTTAGTTCCAAGTCCATCTTATCCTTTCTTGTTTTTTTTAACTACTATTTTTTTTGGTGTTTGTCTTTTCTGTAGGATTTTCCTTCCAATGTCTCTCTTGAGGGCTCTGTTAACCAGTTTGAGAAGTTTACTCTTCGACTTGATTCGTCGTTGGCAATGGCTCCTCACATTGCTTTAAAAGATGTTGATATGGTACTTTTACTATTTTTTTGTTTACTGCTTTATATAAATTAACTTCTTCTATCATCTTAAAATTTTTCTTAGTTTTTTTAAATATGTGTGTGATTTTTGCAGTTTGTGTTTGCTGTTGAACGTGAAGAAGAATTTTTCATGGTAGTCTTCAATTTGAAGAATAAACTTACCCAAATCCTTGATGTTTCCCCTCCTACTGATCCTTCAGCTGACTCGTTTATATCAGCAGCAGACTGTTTGGTTAGTTTTATTATTTTTTATTTTATATATTTGAAATTAAAATTTATTTCTAATTATTCAAGTGTGCTCTTTTTCTTATTATGTAATTACTTTTTTGTCTAGGGAGATTTGCTTATTGACTATTTGAGGAATAAAGGATTAGTAGTTATGTCAGATTTAATTACAAATTCAACATCCTTGTAAAGACCTAGATTTCTAAATACTATTTTTATAATTATAAATTTCATTTCCGAATTAAGAATTTGTTTAATTTCTAAGAATCCGAAAAATTTTGAAAATCTCCGTCCTCGAGCAAGCGATTTTATTTTATTCTTTCAAGACGAATTCCGGCATGAACTTATTATATGATTTGAGAATGAATTTATTTCCGCTTTATTATTCCGGGACTGGAAATATTTTCGGGGTTTGTTATTTAATTTGGACTGAAATGCTTATTTTAAAATTTTTTTAATCACATTGGGGTAAGGTCAAAGAGCGGGTATCGGGATATATTTCCGGGTATTAGATTTGACCTTTTGCTCCCATACTTCTTACCTTTTAACATGTTGCCACCCTAAAAGCCTACCCTACAGCATCACCTATCCCCTCCCCTCTCCTATGTTGGAGCTGCTATTTCAAAAGCTATCCCCCCCTATTTCAACAGCAAGCCCAGAAACCCCATCCCTCCTCTTTTTCATTCATCCATCACCTTCACATCACTCCTTCCCTCTCCTACACTCCTCATCGTCGCCCCCGTCATCACATCACCATCATCTCCTCTGCCTTGCAACAACCATCTCCACCTCCTTTTCCTCCTCTATTTCGCACCACCCCTCCGCTCCGAGTCCAACTCCACCTCCATCAGCCGAGACACCTTCACTCCTTCCTCCTCCTTTGGAGCACTCGAGCACCTCCGATCCCACTTCCTCAATGTCCAAGGCAAGCCCGAGCAGTTAGGAGCCACCGGCGGCCCCATGAGCTCTTCTCTGTCCTCAGTGAGCGTAGTCGACCTCGGAGACACCGCTCGAGCTCGAACAAACTCCCCTCGGTGAGCACCCTCTTTCTCCCCTTTCTTTGTCGATTCATGGTCTTTGGTGTCGGGAGATGACCGGAGCTCAGCCCTCACCGGCGAAGCCCTTTCGTCCCCCTTCCTTTTCTTCCCGTTGACAATAGCTTGCTTTGATGAAGAAGATGAACAGTAACTTTGGTTGGTTCGGTTTTGTTTTATTTTACTTGGTTCGGTCCAATGTTTATTTATATTTAAAAACCGGTTCGGTCTTATTTTAAAACAAAGGAACCAGTTTTGGGGTTGTGGGTTGGGCTATCCGAAAATGGGATTGGGCTGTTGGGCTTGTTCGGGTTTTGGGCCTCTATTTTCCTTTTGGATTGGGCTGGCCAGATTATGTTAGGAGTTTTAATTTTTGTTTTGCTATTATATCATTTGTTATCTATTTATTTACTATTTAATTTAATTCTGAATCATTATTTTAAATATTATTTTGAAATATTCTAAATTTTAATTATTATTTTAATTTATTAAAATCTGAGTTCTTTTAAATATTATTTAGTTAATTGATTATATTATTTTAAGGTTGTTAGTGATAATTTAGTAGTTCAACAACTTGTGCACCTTTTATTATTTACTAAATTGTTTACTTATATTTTGTTTATTTCTGATTTAATTAACTATTTAAGTAATTATTGTTTATCTATTTATCATTGTTGTTTGTTGGCATTTAAATGTTTGGATTTAAATTATATATATATTCATTGAAATATTTCTAAAGTGTTGAAAATATTTCTTAAGTGTCGAAAATGTCTTTAACTAAGTATGCCGGAACTATTTAAATGATTTGACTTGTTGGAATGGAATTAAAAGGGGGTGTAAATGTCTAATATCGGAATTGGATAAGTATTAATTTAGAATAAATTGTTTGACTATTGAATTGATTTCCTTGAGATTTAATGACTTGAGAAACTTTGGAACTAATTTACCTGAGTTGACTTGATGAATTGATTAATGAACCTTACTTGTAAACTATATGAGTTATAACATGAATATGAATATATGTGACTTGAAGCATGATTTGATATGATAGAATCTTGTATGGAATTATGGAAATTGATGAGATATTATGAGATGACATATGATATATTAGAACTTTGAGATGCCTGGTGGAAATGTTTAAGGAGATTGATGTTATGAAGTAGCTTGAGATTGTGATGACGAGAATGTGATGATATATGATGATATGAGGTGATGATAACGTGAATGTGATGATATATGATGATATGAGACGTTTGAGATAAATGATGATGATGATGATGATATGAATAATTATCGACGGATAGATTCTGTGTAGCGATAAATGGGTCCTCTATGCTTTAGACTTATATTCTGTATCTATTAAAATTGTTAGGTGATCCATGGCGTGATTGGCTTGCTTACTGCTGGTTTATTGCTTTTGCTAATCTGCTACTCCAGGTAAGTCCTCCGGGGCTTACTCAAGTTAGAACCTCATGCCTGATGTGTCATATAGTATGTAGGCATTATAATATCATGTCATGTAGTAGCATGCTTAGGTTCTGCATTAACATATGAGCATACGTATTCTGAATGCGATTGGTAGAAACGGCCGTAAGTTGTGAGTCTAGAGTCGTTGTTAGGGTCATAGGACAACCCAGTTCCATCGGGTTTGTCCTGATAGAGTCATCTGAGAGCATGATTTACTGAGTTATATATATATGACTGCGGCGGTGACCGAGTGTCCCACCCCGGCTGAGGTGTGGACTGAGACATGAGATATACTGCGGCACCGACCGAGTCGTCTGACCCCGGCTGAGGCAGACATCCGACCCCGGCTGAGGTACGGATATGAGAGAGATACCCGCCTCGACTGAGGCCTGGGTTTGAGAGATTGGGACATGCCACTTGGCATTCTGTGTGGGCCCATTTACTGCATTTTTGTCATTATATATAAACTGTCAGCATGCTTGTGTGCTTAATATTCCAGTATTGCATTAGATCATTCTCATCTAGGCTTCGAGCGTATTATATGTCCTCAGCGAGGTCTTCAGGGCCCGCATGAGTGGCTCGACCTTGACTCGTGGTATAGTTTCAGGTATTGATCCTTGCTTGTCCCGTGCTTCCATGACGAGGGTTTCTTTTGGGACGTTCAGTTGACCGAGAGACTGATTTACCAACAGATTGACACTTTGGATGTTTTATACTTGTTTATTTTAGTTTTGACTCGGCTCTGCCGAGGCAAGTTGTATCGTTGATTCCTTTCATTACGTTTTGAACTATAAATGGTTTTGAGCGACTTAGTCAAGTAGGACAGGTTATGGTCCCCAAATGGACCTCTCGCGAACTTAGGGTACGAAATCCCTCCTTTTAGTACTAAATCTTTGTTTTAAAACTCAACTCGTACTCGAATTGCAAGATCCGAACGAAGGTATCCAATCCTTCGAAACGTAACCCGAATATTTATATTTGGGCCGTTACAAAGGTGGTATCAAAGCTTGGGTTGCACGATTCGAGTACAAATGGGGTGAAGTATGATTTTAAAAATCGCCCAATGTTTTAAAGGATTTTGAAGAGTTTTTAAAGGGCAAAATGAATTTAATATGGCGAAATTAATGAACAATGCTTAATAAACTTGACTTAAAATAAGAAAAATCAGAATAGGGAAATCGAGTGGGTAGAAAGGCGATAGACCATCCCTATTGGATGTAGACTTGGAGAAGGGTAGACAAAACTTAGCTTTGTATTTACAGAGGGCCTGGAAGACTCCAAGGAGTTTGCACCGTGGTGGTTGGAGTAGTGGGGTTAGGATATAGAGGCCGAGAGGATAGTTGCCCCTCCGGTCAGTTGCCCCTCGAAGGGTTGCTTCTAGGTAGACTCTGTGGCTTTATATAAATTGGGCCCGAGGGCGATCCCTCTCGAAGGGGATCAGATTGATTGTTGCTAATTGATTCCGTGCTGAGTGTTATCTTCCTTGAGCAAGAATCATGTTGTTAACCTCTTTGATACATGTTGGCTATAAATTGAACTTATGTGTGAATGAGATAGCGGGGGAGCCCTTCTTTACTCTGTAATCGAGATTTCAGTTCTTGTGAAGCATTCTTTTATGTTATTCAACCGTTTGTGTCATTTTCTTTCCATTTCGCCTTCTGTTCAACAGATTTCTAGTTAAGGTTGAGAATTGTTGATGAGTGTCTATTCTTCTCATTCCACTTTTCTCTCCTCCTACCTCCTCCGATGTCCTTAAATGATGTCTTATCGATCATTTCCTTTTCCTTCCCTTCCTTTTCTCTCCTTACTATTCTTTTCTTCTTCTTCTCTTTCTTTTATCCTCTTCCATAGATGTTTTTTTTTTATCAAGTCTTCTCTATGATATTACCGTCTTCCACGGGAAATTGGTTTGGGAACCTAATCATATTCGGGGTTTCTATTCGGGTACATTGATTACTTGGGTGTGTGATGGAGTATGGTACTTGACGCCATAGGTCATGCCACAAGTTAATTAATGTACTAGAATATCAACTTCGAATAACCTAAGTTTCTCGACATGATTCCGAATCTAAAGGGATGGTTTGTTTTGTCAAGTCATCCTTCTCGATTCCTACGATGGTCAATAGGTGTCTTCTTGTCGTAATACCTTGTCTAGAACTTGACCATCCTTCTTATGGGAAGCAATTCAAGTACTCTCATCCTTTAACCAAATGAATCATACAAGCATTTCACGGGAAATGGGCTCTTGAGTCAGTTAGTTGATGTTGCTCTTTGAGATTTCTGTTTGGTTATAATTGTAGTCCCATCTGTGATTACATGACCTGGTATAACATTATATTAAATGCATTTCCTATTCAGATAATTGCTTATTTGAACGTGTGTCCCTATATCGTTGTCATTCTCGGGCTGGGACCTTATTCTTAGTCTCGATACCTTCAATCTTGGTCCATAAGTGACTCAGTAAGTATTCTGGATTGTCCGCTTGTGCCTCTCCCCTATCTTTGTTAATTTAGAACCTATGTGTCATCTCTTTGGACGGACGATGAAATGTGGGAAGGAACAACTAGCCAGGTAACACTAGAGCGGCGCAACGGAAGCATGGTGGGCCCATAACCTACAGGTGACAGAACTGACATAATCAACAGCATTTAAGGATGAACACGCATTGGATTCGTAGATATGACTTAGGGAAGGGGCGTTCTCCATTCGAGCTGCTAATCTTTTTGTGATGTTTGAACATGATGTTGTGCAATAGGCCTAGATCTGATATGTTGATAAATTTCGATGCATTGGTACTTTGATATGTTAGTAGTTAGAGTTATTGAGTGTTGCTTGCTTTAATTTTGCCTATGAGGGGTGAGTAATCGATGTTGGATTATGGTTTATTTTTCGGTATATTCAGAGGAGTGATGGGAAGACTAGAAATCGTAGGTCCAATCGATGAGAGTGTGAGGTAGAATCATGGAAATGAGGCATTGACTTAGGTAGGATCGAGTGAGTCTCTAAGGATGAGAAGAGACAGTGGTTAGGAATTTTTAGACGAGCCTTCTAGGTAGGCCTTACGTTGGGCATAGGATGAGAATGACACGACGTACTGCGGAGTTGAGATTATGGTGTAGGTGAGTAATTTTGACCAAAGGATAGGGTAAGTTCATTTAGGTATATTTGAGGAAGAATTCTCGTAGGGAGGATATGATGATAGATGTGTTGTCGTACTAGGAGTGGAAGCGATGTTGTTGAGGAACTAGTTTTGGATGAAGATAAGGTTCGAGTAGCTAGAATTTCTTAAGGAATTGTAGACCATGTGACTTAAGTTATTCGTATTGTGAGTAGGAACGACTTTGGTAAGGGATGGATTATGGATAACGTTAAGGTTTAAATTGAGTGACTAGGACTACTTGGAAATTTGTGGATCTTGGGAATTAGGTTATTCGTATGATAGCGGGACCAGATGTGAGATGTTTACTTGAGTACTGCTCGGGTGATATTGAGGATGCTTGCGAGAGTTGTGATTGGAGAACCACTAGAGGCCTGATTGGGGGATTTTAGCATAAGAAATAAATCAAAATTGTTATGTATAGAATTGATTTGAATGTTGGGGTGATTAGGAAATGAAAGATGAGTCCATGAGGAAAGGCCTATAGCAAAGAAAAGGTAACATTAAGAATGATCATGAGTTGATTGATTGGGTTTAGAGATATGAAGACTCTGAATGACGAATATGGGAACTAGTCCAGGTGGAGGACATGATGATACAAATGGCCGTGGGATTGTGGGAATGCAATAACTTGTGATGATTTGGGTGAATTCAAACAAGAATGATATAGAAATTCTCCTAGGAAGAGGGATGGTGGTTGAGATCCTTAAGAGGTAAGGTCTCGTTGTTGAGGATTGTAATCTAAGGCGAGTTAGGAGTATATGGCAATAAGAAGCTAGTATAAGATGGCTTGAGGGCTCGTGATTGTTTGAGGCTATAGTGGGACTCTGAATGATAAATTGGTATTGTGAATGAGTGAGATTTCTATGACCTTTTGGGAAATGTAGAGATATGATTTGGTTTGGAGGTATTCTGGTGATTTAGATGAGTAATACACGTTGTTGACCACTTGGGGATAGATGCTGTTGAGGAGAAACTTGATGAATTATGATTTTTGGGTTTAGCACTAGTTGGCTCTCTAGCTTAGAATCTGGTTAATGCAGACGATTGAGTACTGCTAGGACTTTCTGACATCGCTGAGTGAGATGTTTGCGTTGTTTAGGATGCGAGAGTAGCTTAGAAAGTGAACTTTTGTTGGTGAATGTAAAGGGTATAGAATGTAAGAATGTTCTCGTTTGAAATTGGCAATAGGAGTTTGTTCTTTAGAGGTGGATTATTAGTGAGTGTGCTTATTGGTACGAAGATTGAGATCTAAATATCGAGATAACTTGGGAGTTCTCTCTTAGAGGTAATGATCAAATGGATTCTTGAGGACATAGGGGGAATAAATGAATTTTGTAAGGAACACCTAGATTGATCTTGATCGAGGTTTTGACGGGGACTTGGGATATTAGACTTGGTTTGTGATTACTTGGAGGATAATGGATGTAGACGTATTAGGATTAATTGATTAGGTAGGAAGTTGGGATTGTGAGCTTGATATCTTAAGAGAATTGATTCTTAGAAGACTCGTTGACCGGGGCTTGAGGAATATATTGGATGAATCTGGGATAGGCTTGATCCTTGGACTTGTATGCATAAAATGGAAAAGCACATCCATGGGTTCTGGTTTAAGAAAAGCAAGATAGGGTTGTATTTGGAGATTTTAACCTAAATTGAGTTGGTGGGCCTAACTTAGACTTGACCTTAGCTTCGGGAGCTTGACGGCGATGTGTGAGTATGATAATTGTGTCCTCTCCTATTAGTAACAATGTATAGATTTTTCTGATTTTATGATCTGGGTGAGATTTGATGTGTTGATATGTTGCCCTTTTGATAAAACGGCATCCCTGTTATAACGAATTATGTTATCTTAATATTCCGATAGATGATGATTGGCTATGTTAGTTATGATCGGGTAGGTTGTTACTCTTGCCGTGATTAATGGCATGATAAATCCTGATGGACTTACTTTGGAATGCTGATATATGATATTCTGAGATGATTAACATTGATTTTGATGATACCTTGAGCTTGATAGATTGAAACATGATTGACTGACAAGAGAAGAACTGGCTTGAAATTTTGAGAAGCTTTGTTGTTTTAAAAAGGATTTTAGTCTCGGGGACGAGACTTGTTTTTAGAGGTGGATGATGTAAAGACCTAGATTTCTAAATACTATTTTTATAATTATAAATTTCATTTCCGAATTAAGAATTTGTTTAATTTCTAAGAATCCGAAAAATTTTGAAAATCTCCGTCCTCGAGCAAGCGATTTTGTTTTATTCTTTCAAGACGAATTCCGGCATGAACTTATTATACGATTTGAGAATGAATTTATTTCCGCTTTATTATTTCGGGACTGGAAATATTTTCGGATTTTGTTATTTAATTTGGACTGAAATGCTTATTTTAATTTTTTTTTAATCACATTGGGGTAAGGTCAAAGAGCGGGTTTCGGGATATATTTCTGGGTATTAGATTTGACCTTTTGCTCCCATACTTCTTACCTTTTAACATGTTGCCACCCTAAAAGCCTACCCTACAGCATCACCTATCCCCTCCCCTCTCCTATGTTGGAGCTGCTGTTTCAAAAGCTATCCCCCCCTATTTCAACAGCAAGCCTAGAAACCCCATCCCTCCTCTTTTTCATTCATCCATCACCTCCACATCACTCCTTCCCTCTCCTACACTCCTCATCGTCGCCCCCGTCATCACATCACCATCATCTCCTCTGCCTTGCAACAACCATCTCCACCTCCTTTTCCTCCTCTATTTCGCACCACCCCTCCGCTCCGAGTCCAGCTCCACCTCCATCAGCCGAGACACCTTCACTCCTTCCTCCTCCTTTGGATCACTCGAGCACCTCCGACCCCACTTCCTCGATGTCCAAGGCAAGCCCGAGCAGCTAGGAGCCACCGGCGGCCCCATGAGCTCTTCTCTGTCCTCAGTGAGCATAGTCGACCTCGGAGACACCGCTCGAGCTCGAACAAACTCCCCTCGGTGAGCACCCTCTTTCTCCCCTTTCTTTGTCGATTCATGGTCTTTGGTGTCGGGAGATGACCAGAGCTCAGCCCTCACCGAAGAAGCCCTTTCGTCCCCCTTCCTTTTCTTCCCGTTGACAATAGCTTGCTTTGATGAAGAAGATGAACAATAACTTTGGTTGGTTCGGTTTTGTTTTATTTTACTTGGTTCGGTCCGATGTTTATTTATATTTAAAAACTGGTTCGGTCTGATTTTAAAAGAAAGGAACCAATTTTGGGGTTGTGGGTTGGGCTATCCGAAAATGGGATTAGGCTGTTGGGCTTGTTCGGGTTTTGGGCCTCTATTTTCCTTTTGGATTGGGCTGGCCAGATTATGTTAGGAGTTTTAATTTTTGTTTTGCTATTATATCATTTGTTATCTATTTATTTACTATTTAATTTAATTCTGAATCATTATTTTAAATATTATTTTGAAATATTCTAAATTTTAATTATTATTTTAATTTATTAAAATCCGATTTCTTTTAAATATTATTTAGTTAATTGATTATATTATTTTAAGGTTGTTAGTGATAATTTAGTAGTTCAACAACTTGTGAACCTTTTATTATTTACTAAATTGTTTACTTATATTTTGTTTATTTCTGATTTAATTAACTATTTAAGTAATTATTGTTTATCTATTTATCATTGTTGTTTGTTGGCATTTAAATGATTGGATTTAAATTATATATATTCATTGAAATATTTCTAAAGTGTTGAAAATATTTCTTAAGTGTCGAAAATGTCTTTAACTAAGTATGCCGGAACTATTTAAATGATTTGACTTGTTGGAATGGAATTAAAAGGGGGTGTAAATGTCTAATATCGGAATTGGATAAGTATTAATTTAGAATAAATTGTTTGACTATTGAATTGATTTCCTTGAGATTTAATGACTTGAGAAACTTTAGAACTAATTTGTCTGAGTTGACTTGATGAATTGATTAATGAACCTTACTTGTAAACTATATGAGTTATCACATGAATATGAATATATGTGACTTGAAGCATGATTTGATATGATGGAATCTTGTATGGAATTATGGAAATTGATGAGATATTATGAGATGACATATGATATATTAGAACTTTGAGATGCCTGGTGGAAATGTTTAAGGAGATTGATGTTATGAAGTAGCTTGAGATTGTGATGACGAGAATGTGATGATATATGATGATATGAGGTGATGATAACGTGAATGTGATGATATATGATGATATGAGACGTTTGAGATAAATGATGATGATGATGATATGAATAATTATCGACGGATAGATTCTGTGTAGCGGTAAATGGGTCCTCTATGCTTTAGACTTATATTCTGTATCTATTAAAATTGTTAGGTGATCCGTGGCGTGATTGGCTTGCTTACTTCTGGTTTATTGCTTTTGCTAATCTGCTACTCCAGGTAAGTCCTCCGGGGCTTACTCAAGTTAGAACCTCATGCCTGATGTGTCATATAGTATGTAGGCATTATAATATCATGTCATGTAGTAGCATGCTTAGGTTCTGCATTAACATATGAGCATACGTATTCCGAATGCGATTGGTAGAAACGGCCGTAAGTTGTGAGTCTAGAGTCGTTGCTAGGGTCATAGGACAACCCAGTTCCATCGGGTTTGTCCTGATAGAGTCATCTGAGAGCATGATTTACTGAGTTATATATATATGACTGCGGCGGTGACCTAGTGTCCCACCCCGGTTGAGGTGTGGACTGAGACATGAGATATACTGCGGCACCGACCGAGTCGTCTGGCCCCGGCTGAGGTACGGATATGAGATAGATACCCGCCTCGACTGAGGCCTGGGTTTGAGAGATTGGGACATGCCACTTGGCATTCTGTGTGGGCCCATTTACTGCATTTTTGTCATTATATATAAACTGTCAGCATGCTTGTGTGCTTAATATTCCAGTATTGCATTAGATCATTCTCATCGAGGCTTAGAGCGTATTATATGTCCTCAGTGTAACGGCCCGAATATAAATATCCGGGATACATTTCAAAGGTTGGATACCTTCGTTCGGATGTTGCAATTCAGGTACGGGTCGAGGTTTCAAACCTCTAATCAGTCGAAGTTTCAGAAATACAATTTAAACGAAAGTAAAGCGGAAGCATGACTTAGATACAAAAGTCGCGGCAGAGCCAGGTCAAAACCAAAACAAAGTGGGTAATTGTCATTTGTCAAGTTAGAATATATTAGCCGGATTTTTCGATTCGCCAAAAGATTTCCCCGTCATAGAAGCATGGAGCAACAAGAGCGGTACCTAACACTATCCACGAAGTCAGGCCTGGTGATCGCTTGCGGGTCCTCTGACCGCGCTGAGGCCACATAACATGCCTATGCCTAAATAAAAGATGACTAATGCGGTACAAGATTTAAATCACACTATCATGCCCCTAGTATATATATAATATGCAGAAAAGAACTGTAAAGGGCCCAAGACAATGCCAAGTGGCATATCCCTCTCCTACCTCTGCACCCCTTCCCGTTAGTGCAGAGACTGGCCAGTTCGGGCTATAGCATAGCACTCTCTTCGTGGTGGTGCACTCACCACGGTATCATCATATCATATCATATCATATCTCATCATCATATCATAAAATAAATAAAACATGCCCGATGGTGCTGGGCTAATCGTATCATATCAAATCATCTCATCTCTTGCCCGATGGTGCTGGGCTATCATATCATGCTCATATCGACTCGATAGACTCAGGGCACCCGATGGAGCCGGGCTACCCTATGACCCTAGCAAAGACTCTAGGACTATCACAGATAACGACCGTTCTGTATTCAAACACACAAAGTAAACACATGCTCAGTTCAATGCAATCCTAACATGATACTACATGGCATGCTTTAATATGCAACAAAACTACACATTACATAACACATCAGGCAGGAGGTCCAGGTTACTGAGTAAGTCCCGTACGATACTTACCTGTTGATGCAGAACAGCAAGATAACACAAGCAAGGGCCCAAATGCAAGTCCAAAGCAATCCAAAAGCAATACACACCTATCATCAAGTCATTTCCATAAGCTACCAGACCAACATTCATACACACGAACCCCAGTTCTCAACATTCTCAAAACCGACAGATAGTAAAATTGTTTTCCTAAAATCTTCCCGATACGATCAAATCGACTAAAATCATTCTTCAATTAAACTCATTGATAAAGTCTTACCAACCATAATTTCAAACTCATAAATCCCAATTAAGTCAACTCATACTCAAAATGTTTTCTCAAATCATACTTGGCCAAATCCAAAATAATAATCAATATAACACACACACACACACACACACACACATATATATATATATATATATATATATATATATATATATATATATATAACCATAACATTTAACATTATATGTAATTTACTACCGAAATTAAAAAAAAAACACAACCCATAAATATCACCCAACAAGCCAGCCCAATCCTAACCCAACCAGAAGCCCATGACCCGCTCCGATTCGGCCCAGACCCGAGTCCAAACCCATCCAAATCCGGATCCAGCAACCCACCCCACTGAACCGATTTTTGTTTTAATTAAATAGGGAACCGGACCAATAGAAAAAGAAGAAAAAGGAGAGAACCGAACCCGTCTTCCCCAATTCAACAGAGCAGGACGACGGAGACGAGGAAGAAGAAGGAAGAAGAGGAGGAGGAGGCTGGCCGGCGGCTCGTTTCCGACGCAAACCTCACCCAGAGGTTCGACACAAGATTCCAAGCACCCACACACAAGGAAATGCAATGCGAAAAGAGAGGAGAGAGAAGTTACCGATCGGCGCGATCCCGAGGGAATCTCCGGCTTCAATGGCGGTTGGAGGGCTCTCTTCTCCGGCATCCTGAACTCCTGAGAGGTTTGGAACAGGGTTGTGGCCCTTGGTGACTCAGCCTTGGACAACGGAGCTTCTTTTCTCCTCTCCTTCTCACGGCAAAACAGGGGCTGTGTCCTGTGCACTCGGCGACGGCGAGAAGGAGCTGGGCGAGGCTGCTGGGAGGTTCTACTCGGGGATGTTGCTGCGTACGGGGCTGGGAGAATTGAAGGTGTGGCAGAGTGAACTTATGGTTGCTTGAGATCAAAACAAAAGGGAGGCAGAGGAAGGTGAGGGTGATCGGGACCAAGGCAAAGGGGGCTGTTTGAGAGCTGAAATGAAGGAGATGAGAAGGAGGCTATGGCTGGGCTGATCTAAGTGTAAGGCCTAGGGTTTGTGTTGTCCAATTTATAGGGGCATTCGGACAAAATCGGGTGAGCAGGGTGGGTGTGTGCTGCGTGAGATACACAGTGAGGTGGGGGGGACCAGTTTGTGCTTGCAGGTTGAGGTGAGGCTGGCTGCCGAGAGAGAGGGAGAGAGAGAGAGAGATAAAGAAAAGAAAAAGGAAAAGGAATGAGTATATATATGTGGTCCCAACTATACCAATTCAAATTAGCGGAAAGGACTCAAACCCGCTTGCCCGATCGAATCCCGACTAAATCAAATTTTAATAAATCAAAGTTCGATCAAATTTCAAGATAATCGAAATTAAATAATTTCAATCAATTCGGAGCTCAATTAAATTTTATTAATACTCGGACTCGAAGTCAAAATCAAATCCCGTCAAAAATCCTAATTTAAATTGATGCCGGAATGATTTTAAATTTTGAAGTCGTGCTCGAGGACGATTTTTCTCCCATTTTTATAAATTGAAATAAATAATAACATTTTAATTAAAATAATACTAATATGATATCTAAAATGTATTTGGTCTTTACATTTATCCACCTCTAAAAACAAGTCTCGTCCCCGAGACTAAAATCATTTTAAAGCAAAGGGGATGAAGTTTTAAAATCGGTGAGTCCGAGGACCATGTCCAAGGATCTTGTAATCGTCTCGGTTGCGTCTTCCGAGATTCTCACAACATCCTAGTCACGGCCGTGACATCTCCAATTGGTCTTGTCAAGTGTGTAATAAGTGCCCTTATCACATCCTTACTTTGACTTTTCGGAAGTACCACAACTCTAAAAGCATTATAGCGCCCGACTAGGTCTTAGAAAGCAATCTATAAGCGCCCCTATAAAATGCTTGTATCCACTTCGTGAGACGTCATAATGTAAATCCAGTTCGTAAACCTCAAAGTGTTTTGTAAATGGAAAGATTGTCATCCCAATCATTGAAACTCTCAACTTCCTTAAAACCCCAAGTTGGCCATTTTTAAAACCGCTAAAAATGTTCAAATTCAATTTTTTAATCAAGCAACTTTACACCAAAAATCAAATCAAACCCTCCCAAATCAAGATTTCGTCAAACTCTTCCGAAAACCAAATCAGCTTCACACATACCAATCAATCAAATTCAGAAGGTAGGAGGTGGAATCATCCACCTCTAAGGGCTAATCCCATATTCTCTTCCTAGGTTCCAAAATCATTCCATCATCATTCACAACTCAACATGAACAAAAGTAAACCAACTCATCAACTCATAACATCATCAACCACCCCTCATATGGCAATCCTCAACATCAATCATGATAATCTCAACCAATCGACATCGCAACCGCATAACATGTTTACCCATAGCATAAAGTATACCATTCTTTCAAAACACATCAAAAGCAACAACAACATCTCAACGTCATATCACGAGTCATAAAGTGTATCTACCTCATACCGAAGGCATCATAAGTGCATCATCGAATTCTCATAAATCACGCAAGCACACATGTCAAGAGATCAAAGAGGTTAAGTGTCATGGAGTCAGTACAGTACTTCAAGTCAAATCTCACGATCGCATCTCAACATCGCACACTAGTGGAACCAGTCATAACAAGGGATCTCATGTAAAGCATAAGTTCACATAGTCATCCTATCCAATCTCTATCCAGCATTATCATAACATATTATCACATCAATCCAACAAAATCATACTATTAAGATTCAAACAAAAGGGAAGATCAAGCAGTATATCAACATCAAAAGGTCATCATGCTCTCCAGACATCATCTTAGCTCATCACAATGCCATATAACGATTATTAACAATCATGCACCATCCTCTCATATATACACATAAGTTATATCTATGCTCCAAGTCATATTCATCACTTACCTATTCATAATCAGGCTTATCAATCATATAGTATAACATCATGCTTCCACATAACATCGTATCATCATCTCATGATTCATTCAACACATTATAACATGCTTTTAGAACAACATAGTAGGATAGCAATGGATCATTATATCATGTTCATAGTTGTCACTACCAATTTTAACTCAGTCTTGCATATCAACATGTAATATCATGCCAGTACATATTAATAAATCACATACTCAAGAAGACCCTCACATCATACCAGTCACTCAATTTCCTTAACTGCTCTTTAACCATTCTACCAAGGGACATGTTTCAAGAAGAAGCAATCATTAACATTATTACACAGAAGGACTACATCATATCAATCAGCATTTATCAATAGCATCATTAGCTCATCATTAAGCATTGCAACTGTGTTTAAAGTCTCAATTTACTGTCATGCTCAATAAGTATTGCAAAACATCATATATGAACCTAATCAAGCCAAGCTAGCACACCTCATCATAACCACATCTAATAACAGTTTAGGTTCTCAGCATTTGCAGTTCACATTATAGGCAAGGAATTTAGATCATGCTTGACATCTCAGAGTAGCATCACATTAAGTCATCAAGGCACAGTAGGATTGTAAGGCATCGAATCATATTCTCATAGTCAACAGGCAATCAAGCATCAGTCATAACATCAACAAGCAGCTTTCAACATCAAGTCAGTGCAATATCATCATCCACAAGCTCAGAAAGGGTTAGCAATTCTAATAGAGGACGCTCCCACCTGCAAGTCCTATCGTACTCAACAATCGTAATCCTCGAAGCGAGCTTGTTCCGTCGACATTATCGATCCTGAGGCCCGTGGGTTAGGGGCCCATGCTTCCGCTGCACTGCTCTATCGCTATTCGACTTCCCGATCCCTTTTTCTATGCGGTCGCTCATCCAATGTAACGCGTAGGAGTTCAAGTTAGCGGAGATAGGGGAGTGACAAGGGCGGACGACCCAATGTTTCTTTCGGAGACAGAATAAGTCAAAGCTAAAGACGACATGACTAGAGACAAGACTCCTACTCGGGAATAGTAACGATGCCTTTATGGGGTCCATTAGGTTACAACTTGTGACAAACAAGCATGAATTCATTATGGAGCATATCAATCGCATCAATCCACACTAACATGTACCTATCTCGGGGTAACATTCGTATTCATATCAAAGACACGATCAAGCACTACGCTGATGTTTGTGAAACAAGCTAACATTCTAGTATTCCATGGAAGCAGATATGCCTAGCAGCTTCAAGCAAGATAGACGGAACCAACAATGATCATATATGATTCGAAGTCATGCAGAATTTAGTGAAGATAACGAGCATCATGCATATGATCAATGTAAGAGCAGGGTATACACATCAAATGAGTTCAATTATATCAAGACGAGGTTTATCATAACAACCAACTAAGTGTCATACAAGAATATATAAGGGCGGAATAGTAACTATCGCATCTAACAACAATGATCATATAGTAGGTTAAGAATGACATGTAATCATACGACGAGATACATTTAGAAACATAGGTCCTACGTGATGCTAGTGATACATGATAAGACAAGGGCATAGTCAAGAGTTGTCTAAAAGAATTCAACATAATGTTCATAGAGCATGAGTCATCATTACAGGGAGTGACAAGGAGGGCATCACCAACGATAGATTATAAGTAATCTAGGAGCCACTATCATAGTGCACATAAAATGGAATAACAACTCTCACATTATAGGACAAGCATGTTCTCGTAATAGAATAAGTATGGCAAGTCACTATTTCGCGAGTCATATTGGAATCACACACCTTACATGATACTAATAGCACATATCGAACATGAATACAATCAAGGTAATTCAACTAAATTCATTCTAATATTCATGCGTCATGCGTACGCAAAATCATGATATAGGGTGGTGCGTGATCATGCGAGGTGTAGAGTCATACATTCATCCAAGCACGAGAGACTATCATAGAGTAGTAGAGGGATACCACCGAGCGAAAACATGTGAACATGCTAGAATTAACCATCACGGAAAGCAAGTTGATCATCGAATTCAACATCAATTTAATCGCGGTGAGTGGAACATTTTAAAATGAGAGAAAAGGGAAGAGTCACACTATCATGGGCCTAGCTCGAGAGAGAATCAACAATAACGTAGGCAATGTAGAATTTGCACAAGTCACAACCAAGGGCCCGACATGTTACTAAGGGCTCAATATAACATATGATACATACATGCACTTGATTGATTACTCGATACTAAGTAAGACTTCAATTCAATCACATTCCAATATTATAGAAGCATGAGCAAGTTTAACGATGCATAACACAAGTTTAAATAATGGGCAACATAATTAGAATACGGGGCACGAGTACAAATCAACACATACTAGGGTAAACATGCATTCACCAAGACTCCATTATGCCACCAAATCTCCATTCAACCCAACTAACACACAATATTAACTTGCAAGGTAATCAACAATAGTTAATCTGACGAAGACGAAATAGATGGGCATGATATAGATTCTTGTCATAAAGGAATAATGAACATCGACACGTCATCATCCAGCAGGTTTAAGGAGGTCATTTAAAAGCATTCATACCAAGAAGAGTTGATCACACTATCATGGACCTAATTCAGAAAAAGTAGCAATCATATAGACTCGTACCATGTGGTTCATGTTTCTAATCAACCATACGATCAATAGGCCAAGTAGACATGCGATGACAACATATAATTATGAGAGAAAGAAAAGCATAACACGGGACCTAAGCAATGGGGCAAGCATGGGTACAGAATGTCATACAACTACGAATTCATATTACAGATCATCATCATAACATGTACAGAGGATAACGTAGCATATAAGGCATGTTGACATGAAATTATAACATGTATCCATCAAGTAAGGGACTCACTCTATCATGATATTAGAACCGAACTATCACACTATCATGGACCTATTCACAGGAAGGACATCAATTAGACGACATCCTAGCATATGACATATTTATCCTTGCCCTAGTATGACGGTACAATATACTAAGTAAATCATGTCGGAATGATTTGGGTATGATAAATGTAGCTCGAATCCATACAATAGTCATTATTAACATTAAGGCACATAAGCACAATTTCAAACTAAGGATCAAACTGTTGATCAAGGAGTAATGCATATAGAATCACATAATCATGGACAGAGCAATCAAGGTAACCCGATAGAAGTCCATAAGGGCAACATTGACTCTTCCCAACTGACTCATTACCCCTCTTTCCCGTGGGACTCGGATACAAATTTTTCGTGACAAGAGGACACTGATGGGTCGTCATAAGAATTGATAACGACAGCCTCGTAAACATCATACTCTCTAGCTCGGAATTTCATCAAGGACCGTCTTCCAATACTCTCTCGGACAACCTCTATATTCAATCATGATTCCCGACACCATGTGTTTACCAACCCAATTCCCGTGGAAGACCAATATTCGAAGGGAGGACTCGATTGAATGGTCAAAAGGGTTCATGAGGAAAGGGGCAGTTCCACAAAAGCTGAGCTTAATCATAGGGAAATAAGGGTACTCCCGCTATCTCGTTCACAGATCATCAATATTCATTCAATAGTTAGAACATACAATCAAATGTTTAACATATCAAGCACTCAATCATAGATTCAGTTAATGACAATTGCAATGGTCTCCTTGGAGTCTTCCCGACCCATCTGTAAAGAATAAGCTAGTATTTCGCCTACCCGTTTCCGACCTACATCCAATAGGGATGGTCTATCGCCTTTTCTACCCACTCGACCCCTTATTAGTTGGTTCTCCTCTTTTATCATAAGCCAAGTTCATATTTAGTCCAATTGAGTTAGGCATATTAAGTTCATTTTGCCCCTTTAAAACGCTTTCGAGTCTTTTGAAATTCATGGGTGGTTTTCCAAAACATACACTCGACCCTTTCGTACCCGAATTGCGAAACCTCGCTCTGATACCAACTTTGTAACGGCCCGGATATAAATATCCGGGATACGTTTCGAAGGTCGGATACCTTCGTTCGGATGTTGCAATTCAGGTACGGGTCGAGGTTTCAAACCTCTAATCAGTCGAAGTTTCAGAAATACGATTTAAACGAAAGTAAAGCGGAAGCATGACTTAGATACAAAAGCCGCGGCAGAGCCGGGTCAAAACCAAAACAAAGTGGGTGATTGTCATTTGTCAAGTTAGAATATATTAGCCGGATTCTTCGATTCGCCAAAAGATTTCCCCGTCATAGAAGCATGGAGCAACAAGAGCGGTACCTAACACTATCCACGAAGTCAGGCCTGGTGATCGCCTGCGGGTCCTCTGACCGCGCTGAGGCCACATAATATGCCTATGCCTAAATAAAAGATGACTAATGCGGTACAAGATTTAAATCACACTATCATGCCCCTAGTATATATATAATATGCAGAAAAGAACTGTAAAGGGCCCAAGACAATGCCAAGTGGCATATCCCTCTCCTACCTCTGCACCCCTTCCCGTTAGTGCAGAGACTGGCCAGTTCGAGCTATAGCATAGCACTCTCTTCGTGGTGGTGCACTCACCACGGTATCATCATATCATATCATATCTCATCATCATATCATAAAATAAATAAAACATGCACGATGGTGCTGGGCTAATCGTATCATATCAAATCATCTCATCTCTTGCCCGATGGTGCTGGGCTATCATATCATGCTCATATCGACTCGATAGACTCAGGGCACCCGATGGGGCTGGGCTACCCTATGACCCTAGCAAAGACTCTAGGACTATCACAGATAACGGCCGTTCTGTATTCAAACACACAAAGTAAACACATGCTCAGTTCAATGAAATCCTAACATGATACTACATGGCATGCTTTAATATGCAACAAAACTACACATTACATGACACATCAGGCAGGAGGTCCAGGTTACTAAGTAAGTCCCGTAGGATACTTACCTGTTGATGCAGAACAGCAAGATAACACAAGCAAGGGCCCAAATGCAAGTCCAAAGCAATCCAAAAGCAATACACACCTATCATCAAGTCATTTCCATAAGCTACCAGACCAACATTCATACACACGAACCCCAGTTCTCAACATTCTCAAAACCGACAGATAGTAAAACTGTTTTCCCAAAATCTTCCCGATACGATCAAATCGACTAAAATCATTCTTCAATTAAACTAATTGATAAAGTCTTGCCAACCATAATTTCAAACTCATAAATCCCAATTAAGTCAACTCATACTCAAAATGTTTTCTCAAATCATACTTGGCCAAATTCCGACATTAAACATTTAAGCCTTAAAGTCAATTTCCCAAAATCATGTTATAAAATAATTCCGGCATGTTTCTTATTTCAAAACATTATATAAATTCCAACATTAAATCATCAAAATAATCCTATGTTCACAAATCATATTTATAAATCAAAACCAACAATTCGCTTTAAAGTTCCTAACTCACATGTTTAAATCCCCACAAAATGCATCAATTAAATAATCCAATTAATGCTATTTTAAAACAATATAAACAATATATAAAGATTAATTCCAGAATATTATAATTATAACCAATTTCCAAAACTATAATAATATTCAAATAATTCAATACTCGTTATCCATAAAATCTCAAACAATCCATAGATGTATACATAACCCAATATCAATTATTATTATTTTTAAAACCTTTTAAATATATTAAAATATCTCAGAATTTTTATAAATATATATTTACATATTTTCCCAAATCCAAAATAATAATCAATATAACACATAATATATATATATATAACCATAACATTTAACATTATATGTAATTTACTACCGAAATTAAAAAAAACACAACCCATAAATATCACCCAACAAGCCAGCCCAATCCTAACCCAACCAGAAGCCCATGACCCGCTTCGATTCGGCCCAGACCCGAGTCCAAACCCATCCAAATCCGGATCCAGCAACCCACCCCACTGAACCGGTTTTTGTTTTAATTAAATAGGGAACCGGACCAATAGAAAAAGAAGAAAAAGGAGAGAACCGAACCCGTCTTCCCTAATTCAACAGAGCAGGACGACGGAGACGAGGAAGAAGAAGGAAGAAGAGGAGGAGGAGGCTGGCCGGTGGCTCGTTTCCGACGCAAACCTCACCCAGAGGTTCGACACAAGATTCCGAGCACCCACACACAAGGAAATGCAATGCGAAAAGAGAGGAGAGAGAAGTTACCGATCGGCGCGATCCCGAGGGAATCTCCGACTTCAATGGCGGTTGGAGGGCTCTCTTATCTGGCATCCTGAACTCCTGGGAGGTTTGGAACAGGGTTGTGGCCGTTGGTGACTCAGCCTTGGACAACAGAGCTTCTTTTCTCCTCTCCTTCTTACGGCAAAACAGGGGCTGTGTCCTGTGCACTCGGCGACGGCGAGAAGGAGCTGGGCGAGGCTGCTGGGAGGTTCTACTCGGGGATGTTGCTGCGTACGGGACTGGGAGAATTGAAGGTGTGGCAGAGTGAACTTATGGTTGCTTGACATCAAAACAAAAGGGAGGCAGAGGAAGGTGAGGGTGATCGGGACCAAGGCAAAGGGGGCTGTTTGAGAGCTGAAATGAAGAAGATGAGAAGGAGGCTATGGCTGGGCTGATCTGAGTGTAAGGCCTAGGGTTTGTGTTGTCCAATTTATAGGGGCATTCAGACAAAATCGGGTGAGCAGGGTGGGTGTGTGCTGCGTGCGATACACAGTGAGGTGGGGGGGACCGGTTTGTACTTGCAGGTTGAGGTGAGGCTGGCTGTCGAGAGAGAGGGAGAGAGAGAGAGAGAGAGAGAGAGAGAGAGATAAAGAAAAGAAAAAGGAAAAGGAATGAGTATATATATATATATATGGTCCCAACTATACCAATTCAAATTAGCGGAAAAGACTCAAACCCGCTCGCCCGATCGAATCCCGACTAAATCAAATTTTAATAAATCAAAGTTCGATCAAATTTCAAGATAATCGAAATTAAATAATTTCAATCAATTCGGAGCTCAATTAAATTTTATTAATACTCGGACTCGAAGTCGAAATCAAATCCCGTCAAAAATCCTAATTTAAATTGATGCCGGAATGATTTTAAATTTTGAAGTCGTGCTCGAGGACGATTTTTCTCCCATTTTTATAAATTGAAATAAATAATAACATTTTAATTAAAATAATACTAATATGATATCTAAAATATATTTGGTCTTTACACTCGGCAAGGTCTTCAAGGCCCGCATGAGTGGCTCGATCTTGACTCGTGGTATAGTTTCAGGTATTGATCCTTGCTTGTCCCGTGCTTCCATGACGAGGGTTTCTTTTGGGACGTTCAGTTGACCGAGAGACTGATTTACCAACAGATTGACCCTTTGGATGTTTTATACTTGTTTATTTTGGTTTTGACTCGGCTCTGCCGAGTCAAGTTGTATCGTTGATTCCTTTCATTACGTTTTGAACTATAAATGGTTTTGAGCGACTTAGTCAAGTAGGACAGGTTATGGTCCGCAAATGGACCTCTCGCGAACTTAGGGTACGAAATCCCTCCTTTTAGTACTAAATCTTTGTTTTAAAACTCAACTCGTACTCGAATTGCAAGATCCGAACGAAGGTATCCAATCCTTCGAAACGTAACCCGAATATTATATTTGGGCCGTTACAATCCTCAAATGTTGATCTACCGTGGGCTGGTGGTGATAAGAGCATCCATTCAGGGGTCTGTGTTATGCGGCATATGGAAACTTTTATTGGAGTTGAAAAGGGATTCAAACCTAGATTTGATAAAGGAAGTGAGAAGAATATATCCAAGCTGCGGCAGAAATATTTGGCTGATATCATATGCTCAGATCTTAATGCGGTGCCCACTCAAGTTCTTGAGGCAGCCAAGTCTCACGCAAGATTGACATTAAAAGGAGTCCATGGTCAGAAGCTGTAGTTTGTTTGATATTCAATTACCACTGTTAACAGTTAGCCTTTTGTATAACTATATATCTGTTATATGTAGGTTGTTTTGTTGGGTTGGACAGTTTTATCTGTGTTTGGACAGTTGTTGGTAGGGTATACCCATTTTGGGGCTTACTTGTTTTGGGGGTATAACTCTATTCGTATTTTATGGTGATACTGGGGGTACATTTTGTGAATGGTGTGGGATCTAACAACTTAGGATTTGGAATGTCTTGTGCTGAGGAATTTTATCACCATTAGTTATGCTGGTGCTTCTTTGTGTTTAAGTGTACTGGTTTATGCTCTCTTATGAATCTGTGTTATGGCATGTGTCTTGATTTTATAATTTTTGTAATTAAACTTAAATCTGGGCGAGTGTGGTCTGTCAAAAGTATCACTTTGTGCAACAATAAATGCATGTTGTGCAAATATAAAGATATGTTGTGCATATGTATCAGTATACCTAAATATGAATTGTTGTATTTTAAATTAATGTTGCGCAAATATAGCTTGTTTTTATGCTAACAAAAAATCATATTGTGCATGTGCAATAATATAGTTTTAAAATTTTTTATTTTCCCTCCCGATTTGTTGATTCATTTTTAATTAATGTTATTTATATTTTTAAAACGGTTTTTTAATTGTTTCGTGTTTTTAATCTTATTTAATTCATTTTTGGGTTGTGATGGTAATCTCCTCCCATCTGTCCAAAATAACTCTTTGTTGTTCACATTTAAAATTTTGGTGTGCACATTTAAAAACATGTTGTGTTGTTGTATCAGTAATGAATGCAAATGGAATATTGCGATGTTCAATTTATAAATAAATGGTGTTCAAATTTAATCATCTTATGTTCAAATATAAATTAAAGTTTTAGTGAAATCCCCATAATGTTGTGCTCATATTCTAATATACTTTTCATTTATATTTTTGTTTAAGTGCATATTTTCTTTTCCAAGTGCATTTTTTAAATAAAAGTTTAAGTGCTTTTTTTTATACTGTTTGAAGTATCTGTTATTCAAATATAATTTGATTTTATGCTTATAAAAAATCATATTGTGTGTGTGCAAAATCAAGTGTATGTGAAAAAACAGTAAAAAAGCAGTAATTATTACAGTTGTAGCAGTGAAAAAGCAGTAATCAAGTGTATGTGAAGTTGAAAAGGCGCCAGAAAAAGCAGTAAAAAAATAAAAGAAGTAAGAGGCGCCACTGGAGGTTGAAGAGGGAAGTTGAAGAGGTTAAAGTACATTGGAAAACCGCCCTTTAAAAGACAGAAAAAAAGGAAGTTAGAAAGGGGCAACTGCCTATAAAACTAGAATACCCTTCCTCCTCCCTTATCCATCAAAAATCATTTGCCAATATTTATTTACACTAAATTCCTCTGCCCCCGTAACAAACAAACCTCTCCCCACCCACAAAAAACAATGGCTTTAATCAACCCAGTGCAGTTCTGCGAAGAGTACTATAGGCTGAATGGGGACCTGGACGAGATCATATACCTAGGTTATCACATCCATCTTTTAGAAGATGCATGTGAAACGAACACAACAACTATTAGGAGGAATCTGATGGAAGCCGCTGAGTTCCATCAAGACTACTCCTCTTCAATCAGAAGGCAGATAGATGCAAATGCATACAAGATCTCAGAGGC
This sequence comes from Persicaria maculosa, assembly GCA_963922045.1. Classification (NCBI taxonomy): domain Eukaryota; kingdom Viridiplantae; phylum Streptophyta; class Magnoliopsida; order Caryophyllales; family Polygonaceae; genus Persicaria; species Persicaria maculosa. Next base: position 44,072,291 of record OY998267.1, read on the forward strand.
AACGAGAGAAGATGATCAGCAACTTCTACAGATGGTAATTTATAGATATTTTACAGAATATGTTTTTAATCTAAATAAAATATTTAAATTTTAAATTTCAAAAAGTATGTAGTGGGAAGAAAAAAAAAAGAACTAGAGCAAGAACTGGAAGAGGTACAAGGCAACATAATCGACTGCATCAGGGAGGTCTTCCATGAAGAAGACAAAAGAAGGCAGAAGATTGGTGACTTCTTGGGAATATAGTGCAGCAGAAAGAAGAAGAAGAAGAAGAAGAAGGAGGAGGAGGAGGAGGAAGACCTCTTTTTGAATGTTAAATATTTTAATTTCTAGTTAAAATGTCTGTATAAGACTTTATTTTGAAATAGTACTAAATTTTCTATTATTAAGTTTTCTACTTAAAATGTCTGTGTAAGACTTTATTAATTTTTCTTTACATATTCAGTTTGAATTATTATTACTGCACATCATCATACACCAAATGCACATTTGAAAACTTATACACCTCATATTATTGATAACAAGATATTAGGTTTTCAAAAAAAATTAAAAAGAGAAAACAATTTAAACATTAATATCTTTTACGTATAAAATAATGTTTCCTTTGTATAATATATTTGAATTATTATTAGTGCACATCAACATACTGAATGTGCACACTATGGTGGTGTAATTGCACAACATGATGTGTGTGCCTGCACACTATCATGCAATATATACACAACATAATCTTATAAATGCACAACAATAAATTATAACAACACAACATAAAATTATATTAGCACATTAAGGGAAATCTAATAGAAATAATAATCAGACTTTGTGCTTGACTTATTATAAATGCACTTTATTATTTACCAAATATTATAATTTCAGTTTTTTAAATTTTTAAATTTTTAGGCAGATATAATGATTGCATTTATAGGAAGTTGAAGAGGTTAAAGTGCCTAGGAAAACTGCCCTTTAGATAGAGCCAACCAGATGATAGCAGTTGAAGAGCCACAACTGCCTATATTACTCCCCTTCCCCTCAAAAACCATCACTCCTCCCCCATCAAATCATACCCCATCAAAAATCTTCTGAAAATAGTCACCCCCCATCAAATCGTACCCCATCAAAAATCGTCTAAAAAGAATCACCCCCTCCCCATCAAATCCTACCCCCCATCAAAAATCGTCTTTAAAGAGTCATAAAAATTATTACTCCCCTTCCCATCAAAAACCAACAAATCTTCACCCTCAAACCAATAAAATGAAGGCATTCAACCCAGTGATTTTCTGCGAAGAATACTACAAAATCAATGGAGAGATCGACAATATCCTGTACTCAGGATATAATATGTCTCTTTTAGAAGAAGCAGCAGAAACCAACACAGAGACCATCAGGAGGGACCTGATGTATGCCGCAGAGAAACATCAAGATTTCCTCTCTGCACTCAGAAAGGAGAAAAATGCAAATGCTTACAAGATCTTGGAGGCAACCGCAAATGGTGATCAGCAACTACTGGAAGCGGTAAGTTATAAAGCTTTTATACAGTATCATTTAAATAAGAATCCAATATTATTTAACTTCTGAATATATAAATTTATGTAGTTGCAAAAAAAAACAAGAAGAAGTGGAGGAAGAACTGGTGGAGTACATAGGATACGTCATTCAATGCATCAGGGAGGTCTTCGAAGAAGAAGACAAGAGAAGGAGGAAGATTGCAAACTTCCTTGGAAAGTAGGCCATCAAGAGAAGGAAGAAGAAGAAAATGAAGAATGCAGACTTTACTTTTGCAATCTTAATTATCCATAATTTTAGTTCAAATGTCTGTATTTCTTTTTAATTTAAAGTTTAATTGTTTGAAACAATGTTATTTTGAATTTCAGAATATTATGAATCTTAAATATTAATATGGGTTCGTGATATTAGTGTTCCATGGCATATTATAATGCACATCACTTTATTATATTTGCACAATGTAATAGTGTATTTGCACAAAAAATATTGTCTAATTGCAAAACTTAATATTACCCCTACACACCCTAATCATATGAGTGCACAACATTATATAAAAATAGCATAAAATAAACGTATATGCGCACGAAATAAAGTTATATTTAAAAACTTATGCAACTGATATTATTTTAGACAAAATATTATATTATTATAAAAACTGATTAAAAAAAGAAAAGAACAAAACTTATAAAACCAACAAAAACAAAGGGAAAAAAAATAATATATCCTTGATGTTCACTGATAATAAGTAAAACTGCAAACATACATCCTTGATGTTAACTGCTAATAAGTAAAAGTGCAAACATATATCCTTGATTTTCATTGATAATAAGGAAAAGTGCAAACAACGTTAAATCATAAAAAATAAGTGCTTCTGTGATCAGCAGGTAAGTCTGTTGGTGAGTGCTCTCATTTTTTCTTTTCTGGGCATGTTCTGCTGTTGTGAGGAGCATATTGATTGCAGATAGAACATAATCTTTTCCCCCTTTTTTGCGCTTCCATTGATATCTCCTTTCCGCTTTTCAATCGCTTCCCGCTCCCCTTTGTTTTTGCTTGTTTTGGATCATGTATTGTAACATTCTCAGGTCGGCGAACCCCAACAAACTCATCGAATATATTTGTTTTTGAGTTTGATGAAGATTCTGAATTTGTTGTGGACATCAGGAGCTCCTGTTTTGCCTTTCTCAAGTTGTCTGTGAAATCATGTATCCAATTTTCTTTGTTAAGAAACAAATCAGATAACCAATAGTGGTTTGGCATTCCAAACTCTTCCGGTGTCATCTCCATGTTCCAAACAATGTTTCTCAGCCTGTTTGTGAATGTGGAGTAGTCAATCATTGTGTTGTCAATTTTCTGTGACACCTTCTCCATGATGTGCCACATGCATAGTCTGTGTCTTGTCTCAGGGAAGACCTTCTCTGCAGCTATCTTCATTGATGGGTCTTGATATGTTGTGAATATTGTTGGGCAGTGACCCATTGCCTTCTTAAAATGATCAAACAGCCACACGTATGATTCAACATTCTCATTTCGCAGAAGTCCTGCCCCAAATAGCACACAAGTTTTGTGGTGGTCATATCTTGTGAATGGGCTAAAATCATTTTGTACCTTCTAGACAGTAAACAGATGTGTTTCAGTGTACTTACATTACTGAAATATGATACTGTACTTTTAAAAATGCAATATTATAAAAAATAATATAATAATAAGTGATTTCTTTTTGTTTTACCTGTTCGTATTGTAGGTTGAGTCAAATGATAAAAATGTCTCCAAACAATGAGTAGTTCTTCCTAGAAACAGCGTCACTCCAGAATAATCTGTTGAGCTGGTTCTCTTTATCCACATCATATGCAAAGTAAAATGCATTGCATGTTTTTTGTTTGTTGAAGAACCGATCAATAACTACCTGAGCATCAGACCCTTTAAAATAAGCTAGGAGATCTCTTCTTTGATTTTTAAAATCAATTGCCAAAGGCCCAACGTTGTTGTACCCTCCAACCATTTGTTGAAACAATCTGTAAGATCTTGCTGTCCCAACTCCTTGTTTTGCACAATCAAGGACAAACTTTTGATGATGAGTATGCATCTTTCTATTTCTCTTCATGTAGACTTTTCCCAATTCATCCACTAAAGGGTGTGTGTGTTTCTCTTCAAGTTTTGTCACAACAAACCCCTTACCCTCAAAATGCTTGATTATAATCCTAGCTATACACCCAACTCTTCTAGACAATCGATTTCTCATATTTTTGTTTTACTCTCATTCTTGTATCCTGACTTGTTGCAATACAAGTACTTCAGTCTCGTTAACCCTCCACCCTTAACTATTGCTCCATGTCTTACATCAAAACCAGCCCTATATGCATAATCAAAATATGCTTTGATTGCCTCCTCCATTTTCTGATAAACCTTATTTTCTGATGGCTTCAATTCCTCACTGCATACTGGTATCCAGTACTTTGTACTGTTTGGTGAGACAAAAATTCTATAAGGTAGGGGCTCTTGTGGTTGCGTCTGCTCAACATCACTTTCGGGAGGCAAAACAGGAAGTGGTATTGCACTAGCAACAGTGTCAGTAGTAGATGCATCTGAACTTTGTCTATTTTCAGTGTTTGCTTCCATATCAAACTCCATTTTTAATATGCAATCTGTGATGTAAAGAATGCATCTATTAATCAATATGTGTTGTTGTAATCTGTACCTAACACATCAAATCAAACTTACCTTTGAGCCTACCTATCACTGTCATCATTTAACACATCCTAAAACTTAAAAACTAAATTGGTGTTATGGTGCATTATGAATCTCAAATGCATTCTATCTAGTTAAAGCAAGTACTGATGCATTTAATGTACTATAAATATGCTTGTATTTAATAACTAAATGTAGATCTATATGCATTTATTGAACTATCAATATGCTTGGCTTGAACAATTAAAAGAATCAGTACATATGAGTTTATTAATCGTTCTGCTAGGAATTTTTTTAGAAACCCTAGGTTGTTGTTCATATGCGATTACAGAAATTGAGTTCGATTGTGAATGTTGCTGTTAGAAATTGTAATTTACTTTGTAATTTTGTAGTGATATGCAATGTTTATCAAGCGATTCCATAAATTAAGCATAATTATCAAGTTTATCGAAGTAATTGGTTTGCGTACCTCTGTGCCCTTTTTTGAAGCGATTTTTGTTTATCCAGCGATTGAATTGCGTCCCTCTGTGTACTTTTGTGCCTTTGAATTGCTTCGATGCCTTATTTCTGGAGATTATTTGCAGTTTTGCGGTTGATTATGTGAGAAGAATCCTCGATTCCGCCATGGCCGGGTGTGATCTTCGAGAGATTTTGGTCTCGCGGCGAGGAGAGAACGGGAGGAAGGAGATCCGATCCGCTTCTGTTTTTTTCTCTTTTTTTTTCCGGTTCACCCCGGTTCAGTGTTTTTTTTAAATGAACCGGGCCGCGTGTCTTGTTTTCTTTCATTTTCATTTTAAGCGCTTTTTTTATTTTAATACCCTTTTTCATTATAACCACACCCTATATATATATATATATATATATATATATATATATATATATATATATATATATATATATATATATATATATATATATATGTATGTATGTATGTATGTATATATAAAGTATGTTGTTCATTTTATGATAAAATTTTTGTGCTTTGTTCTTGGGGTCATAAACCTCGATGTATGCCCTCAAAACGAAATTTTAAAGAATTGATAAATCCTCTGTTTCTGTACTAAGCACTATAAGGAGTTAAAATATCAAATTCAAATTCGTCTAGTCTGGTAGCCCTTTGGAGGATTTTTTAGAGAGGGGATCAAAATCTCGATCGGGATGGTGTTAGTTTTTTTCGAAGAAGCAGATCAAAACGACCTAAATTAAGAAACAAGCCCCATTAGTAGGTTCATGTCCCGAAGAAGAAACAAGGATACCATCAAAACCCCATGGGTGGTTCAAATCTCTCGAAGGAGGCCGAGGTGATATATGTGTGGGGGTGCACTCCGGTGAAAACCAAAATTGCGGTAAAAACCTGTGAGGACCATCTTTTTAGCCCGGTTCACTAGCTTTAGAGCCAGGTTCTTAATAGAACCGATCTATAAAGCCACATATTTTATCCCGGTTCTGAATAAAACCGAAATATAAAGTTGCTATATAATTTTAAAATATGAGTTTTCAACACGATTTTTAGATTTAACCGAGATATAAAGTCATGTGTTATTTTAAAACTGGAGTTTTTAGCATGGTTTTTAGGTTGAACTGAGTTGTAAAGTCACTGTGTAACTGAGGTTTTTAGCACAAGTTTCAAATAAACCAAATTATAAAGTAGTCTTCACGGTTTTTACCACAATTTGAGGTTTTCACTAGAGTCAATCCGTGTGTGTGTGTGTATATAACAACATTATGTGTCTTATCCTTGAGAGCCTACAACCCCAATCAATACATTACAAATCAAAAACCATAAGATATAGAGTAATTCGAGGCGCTTGATAAAAATTAGGGGTGCATTCTTTGAGAGTTATGACTCTCGAAATGAGGGATATAAGAATTAGTAGCTTTGGCTCCCAAAAGAAGGTATTTCGGCTCCTATAGGGAGGAAATGCTAATGGACATATCTATACAGGTGTTATGTGAACACGAGTAGCTCGAATTCGACTCGTACTAGGCTTGATAAACTCAGCACGAGCTCGTTCATTTTCTAAACGAGTCAAGTATGCGCACATTTTTAAACTCGGTTCAAAGATCGACTCATTCAAATTAAGCTCGAATTTTATGAAATTTCTAAAAGTTCATTTAAGTATTGTATAATCAGGAAGTAGAACGGCTTAAAGCTTGAAAAAAGCTCATCTCGAGCTCGTTCATATCCTAAATGTACGGAATATGAACAAATAATACTCGACTCATTCGACTCGAATAATAGCCCTGCATATCTATGATGATAAGTAGGCTTTGGGTCCCATGAATTTGGTTATTAAATTCATGGTAAATTTAAAATTTACACTAAAAAAATAATTGAAAGAAAAAATAAACATTCATTTTTAGCAATAAATTAAAATTTTAAGATATTGTTACGATATGATAACCAAAATATATTTTTTAATAAATAAATACTACTCCCTCCGTCCCACAATAATTTTCTTTGGACTATTTATGCACGCTTTTTAAGGAGCTAAAAACTATATAAAATATTCATTTTTTAATTAATTTTTTAAAATAATTCTATACTTATTAGTAATATGTATGATATTATTTAAAAATATTTAATAAAATGTTGATATTTTATATAGTTTTTAGTTTCTTAAGAAAACATGCATGAATAGTTAAAGACAATCATTGTGAGACGAAGGGAGTATTTTAAATCAATTAATAATTACTAAAGATGGATGTATAGCCTATGTTATTGGAGATATATTAGAAATACCAATGGTCAAATCCCATTTGGTCTCCCTAATATTAATACTCCATCTGATTCAAAATATAAGTCATTTGACTTTTTAATATGTTTCAAATTGGAACAAGATTGGTTCGTAAGAGGATCGAGCGTCCTTCTTGAGGCAGGTAGTTGATTCTTCATTTGCTTAGTTGTTCTTTGGAGTTACCTATAATCTCTTCAAACATTTTTTTGATTGACTCTTTCATTAATAATTGAGCAATCAAGGTATTTTCCTAGGGAGGTATTGTTCAAAATGCCCAGGTAGTTTTTGAATTCGTCAATTCAGGTGTGTGTTATTCCTTTGGTTGCTTGAAAGGCAGATTTATGATAGTTAACGTTTTGGCCTGAAATTGTACAGTAGTCTTCAATGATCTTACTAATTTTTAGACAAGCAGAAGCATTTCCTTTGACGAAAATGTTGATATCATCTGCAAAGGATAAAAAGGGGATATGGGGGCCATCTTGACAAAATTTGAATCCAATATTTCCGTTAGAGAGGTTGGCTTCTCGTGAAAGTTTCCTAGCCAGAACTTCTGCACCAAGGATGAATAGGACGGGGGAGAGTGGATCTTCTTGTCGAAGACCTGTGGACGATCAAAATGGGTTCGTGGGGCCATTGTTTACTAGAACTGAGAATGAGACTGTGGTGATGCATCTTGGTACGGTTGATTTATTTTCTATATGTATGCGTCAACTCCATATATTCATATTTTTTTGATAAAGGGCACAAAACAACCTGCGGCACACACAAAACAACTGGAAGAAACTAACCAAATCTAAACCTCACAAGTTGAGGACGTAGACTAAGAGTGAAGTCAAGTACCACTACGAAGTAGCACTGTTGGCCATCGATAAATCAAGTTTCTCCTGTGGGCAGTGAAGACGAACTTCCAAGGAAGCTCTTTCCCAAACACGGAATCGCCTCGTACACACCACCACGACCCTAGTCAATCCCGACTCCTGACGATAGAACCCCAACAAAGAAAAGAGTGCCTAGACACAGTGACAGACCCAGTATTTTCGTGAGAGGGGGCTGATCGAAAACCATGAGAAATGATAATATTTCAAAATAAAAATAAAAATAAAAATTGACAAAATAGAAATTATAAGTATAAAACACTAACTTTTTCAATTCAAATTATATATTCCTATATATATATATATATAAAAAACAATCCCCGTATGACAAAAAATTAAAAGGTTACCTGGTGTTTAAAAAAAAAGAATTAAAAAAATTAAAAGGTATATATAATGTATGGTGGCAATGTGGGATGATCATGCAACTATTTGTAAACAAAAAACATGAAAAAATGGTAGGCATTTAAGATGGGAATCGAACCCGCGTCCCTTTTGTTCATCCACTTTCCTTCCCTTCCCAGTTGTCAAATGAGCTAAACGGAAGATGTGATATCTTACTCTTTCTAATTATATTTATTACAAAAACCCACATATGTATACATATATATATACATTTTTTTCCGAAATCCAGGGGGAGCTACAGCCACCCCGAGCCCCCTGGGTCCGCCACTGCCTAGACACATCAGAAGCAAAGCCGCAAACCGCCCGAGCAAAACACACCAAGAAGATTAGGCCTAACCAAACACGGATTTTGGTCAAGCTCTTTCGGACGGGATTTATTATACACATATCTAAGGTTTTCGAGTGGGTTCAACCTTAAATGGAAACGAGGCTAAATATTATATCAATATTATTATGTTTATTGTTCTAATTAATTAAGAAATCTAGTCAACTTTCTCAGGATTTGATCACATATATACACACATTTTATAACAAACAAAATTTCAAAAGGGTGAGACCAAAATCCCAAAAGGGCGTGATCAAATCCCAAGAGGGTTGACTTGGCGTGCAAGGGACAAATATCACCTTGCACACCAAGGATGTTCATCAATTCCGACCGATGGTGAACCAGGCCCTACGACTACGGAAACGAAGGGAGATGTAGATCACCTTGGTTACTATCCTAAAACAAATAGGCAACAGACTAGGGCGGCCAAACAAAAAGGCACCGGACCAAGCCGACACTGGCGACCATGGCAGACCTCGAAGAGGTAACAAAAGCAGCCAAACCATGCGAAACGGATGTCGTCGGGGCCGACCACCACCCACCTGAGGGTAAACACATGAAGCCGCCCCATAACATGTAAAGGCTCGGATTTAAATCCTAATTTATCGGAAAAATGAAATTTAAAATTTAATTAAATCGGATTTAAAACCCGTTTAACAGATTCCGACCTGAATTTAAATGTTTAACGAACGATTCCGTCTTTTCGCCTCGAAAAATTTAAAATAATTATCGGATGGCGGTATCCTTGTCGATTTTAAAAAAAATCTAATTGATCGAGTAAGCGAGAGTCAGGGAAACTAACATTCGGGGATTAATTTCGGGATTCGAAATTCGCGTATTCGGGATTTAATTCCGGGTATTTTTTTTTACCCAAACCCACACACCACCCTCAACCACTCTCACCTGCTCTCTCACCCACTCCCCCTGTAACCCGAGCCCATCCCCCTAGCCCTTACTCCCTCCTTCCCTATATCATCGTCATCACCATCCCACACCACCACCGTCACCTCCATCCTCACTCATCGCCTTCACCATCGTCCATCATCACCATCGTTCTCCCTCCTCCACCACCTTGCCGCCACCACCAGGAGCCGAGCCACAGCCAGCATCAGACGCAGCCCCGGAGCCCCCTAGCGCAACCACCGAGCCACCGAACCATCTCCTCCCCTGTTTTGGCAAGCTAACTTCCGGTAAGCCGTTCTCGTCCGTTTTCGATCGAAATTGCTCCCGAGCTTCACCATCGCGCTCACCAATATGCGGTGTAGGACCGACAAGCCATCGCGAGCCACCGAAGTTGCCCAGAACTCCGATAGAGAGCTCCGAAGTCGCGAAAAATCCACCGGTGAGCTTCCACTTTCTTCCTCGTTTCGATTCGTTTTCGAGCCTATTTGATGTTTAGATTAGTCGGGAGTGAGTGAGGGCTGAGTGCGGGATGAGAGGGGGTAGAAATGGGGAAAAACCTGAGCTCCAACGACGAGGGCGAACCATCCCGACGAACGGAGGTTGAAGACGAAGGCCGCGGGCGCGGCTTGGTAGTGTAGTGCCTTCTAGTGTTTCCCGAAGAAACTCCCACTGCACCCTATCATACGCTTTCTCCAGGTTGATCTTAAGGATCATCCATTGTTGGGTATTCGACCTAGAGAACATCGAGTGTAAGACCTCCTGCACAATAACTATGTTGTCAATAATTTGCCTCCCTGGAATAAAGCTAGCCTGAGCCGGGTAGACTAAACTTGATAGCGTGGGATTGAGGCGATTGACAATCATCTTGGTGGCCAATTTAAATATGACATTCAGGAGAGAAATAGGATGAAACTGTGCAGACCGAGAGGGATGGTCGACCTTCGGTATTAAATGAATTAAGGCATCCGCCATGCCGTCCTGTATCAAACCAAAATTCACTAGATTCAGAACCACAGAACACACCTTCGGACCCACTATGCTCCATGTCTTCTAATAGAAAATTGGTGGAAACCCATCCAGTCCAACAGCCTTGTAGGGACCCATCTGCATCAGTGCCTCTCGAACTTCACTCGGGCTGAATGTTCTGCCTAGTCCTGCTAGTTGGTGCTCTTCAAGTAACGGGAACGTGACACTAAATGGCTGAGTAGCACCCATATTCGACGTCTCCGTAGTATATAATGACTCAAAAAAACATAGGACATGAAGTGCAATGGCTTCCCTGTCATGTACCCATACCCCTTCATTATTCTGCAAAGCATGGAATTTCGAAGCTCAATGTCGGATCACCGTAGATAAGTGATAATACCGAGTATTACGGTCCCCCTCAAGTAGAAAGTTAGCTCTAGACTTTTGAAACCAAAAGACTTGCTCCTCTTGCAAAACTTTCTCCAGCTCTACACACAGGAAACGTTCCCAATTCAGGTAGTGCGGGCAGGTTCTTTCACACAGCTTTCGCCTCACCCCCTCGAGGCATTTCCAGAGCCTTCTCTTTCGTCTGAATATATTTCCAAAAACTTCCCTATTCCAGACTTGCAACTTCTCAGAAAAATCTCCCAGAGTCCCACAATTGTCATAGTTGAACTCCACTGGGATTCTACAAAGGGTAGAAATGGAAGCGAAAAGAGTGATTGTCCGGGCCATTGTCAGAAATCGGGTTCAAATTCAAGAGAAGTGGTGAATGGTCAGAGTACGACGCCGACAGGTGGCTGATGGTTGTATTCGAGAAAAGGAGTCTCCAACTCTCACTGCACAGACCTCTATCCAGACGGGCGAAACGGCGGGTTTGGGCATCTTTACTGTGCCAAAATGTGAACCTCGGCCCAACAAACCCCAAATCAATTAAGCGTAGATCATTCACCCACTGACTAAACAGTTGCGAGTTCCTATTCGATCCAAAAAAAGAAAAGGATTGCTCATCTACCGCCATAGTATCATTAAAGTCCCCCCCCCCCCCCCCCCCCGAGAAGCCAAGGGTGTCGATTGATTGCTGCGAAATTCTGAAGGTGTTGCCAAAGCTCCCTCTTTTGTGCGGGTATAGGAGACGCATAGATCGCCGATAAGATCCAAGGTTCCTCACCTCTTCGTCGCACCTCCACCGTAATATGTTGCCTATGAAGCATCACCGGAGCGACTTCTACTCGTTGTGTACCAAAGCAGCCAAATCCCCCCTTAAAACCCTTCTGTCTCAATTCTATTGTTCTCGTCGAAGCCGATTTCACCACAAACACTATCCGTTATATCCCCACTGATTCGAGGTTCCACCAAGGCTAGGACCCGCGGATCATGAATCTGAACAAGTTCTTTCAGAGCATTCATGAACTCCCTGTTCCCCACACCACTTGTATTCCAAAAGAGAATGCTGAGATCTTTCATCGCAGCCACAAACCGATTCATCATACGTTCTAAAGTATTCATGGATATATAATAATCCGAGGAATAAAGACTAAAGGATTCCTCAAGCCTATCAAAGGCATCATTGAGTCTTGGGGGCATTGAAACCCTGCATAGGATTGGCCACGTTTCCGTTATCATCGGAGAGAACTCTACTAACATCTTGTCTGCTAACCTCGGAAGATAATGAAGGAAGGGTCCCGCCCGGCTGTTTGAGACCACCAGGCTCCTCTTCTGTCTAACAAACATCAGACCAACCAGTGGGAAGACGAAGGGAAGCACTGCCATTGGCTATGGGAAGGCTTGCTGCCGGGAGGGTTGAGGACACAATGAGAAGGGATGGGGGAGAGAAGGAAGTAGTGTGTACCCCAGTGCGGACACTAGTTTCCACCCCAAGCGACCAAAGGTAATCTTTTGAGGAGGATGGATTCTGATTAGGGTTTATTACACGGTTTCCTGTAACTTGGCGAGCAAGGGTGGTGGATATAGTTGATGCCTTTTTAGTTCCTCTTTGCCTAAATGAGAGGCTCCCTCCACCTGCCTTAGTGGGCCTGGTCGTAATTGTCTTACAAGCTAAACCGTTCCTGTTTTGGGCCTTGTTCTGCTTCTTGCCATTCTCAGGCTCATTGTTTAATGACATATCAACACTAGGGTGGGTCATGTCAGCGTCATTGGAGGGTCATTTCGCTTGCCGAGGGGGGTCTACTGAGGAGATATGAGCATGATCCTCGTTCCCTTTCCCACCAATGTTCAGCGTAGTCTCCTTTTCAGTTACTGTGGCAGAGGTCTGTATACGGACGTTGTCACCCTGCTCTCGGATTTACCTCCCGGTCCTCCCATATCCTCAGCATCAAGCACCACAAATCATGAGCCTGAGGAGATAGCCATATCTACACCATTCCGTTGATGTTGATCGTTGGGTAACGCTTTCGCCTTGCCCTTGTCCACCATCTTCCCCGAGTTATTTAACTCTCCTTGACACCTATTTCCACTTTGGGGTACTATTTGCTTGCCATGATCTTTGTCCAACTGGTTTGTACCCGCCCTGGCCCTCCGGGTAGGCTTAGTCGGCTTCATCCAGCCTCCATACAGCGTGTCCTCTATCCCAGGTACAACCTTCCTTGTTGGGCTTGGCTCATGGCAGACGCTGGCTCCGCTTTCAACCTGCACTTCCATACTTGTCCTCTCTCCCAAAGAAGGGCATTTATCCTGTTCATGACCTATGCGACCGCACTTGTAACATAGGAGACGGATGCCCTCATATTGAATAGACCAGAGCTTTCCATAAAAATGGAATTTAGACAGCAGTAGCTTAGTGATATCGATCTCAATCCCAATGCTAACAAACTGACCTCTATCGGCTGCTAGGGTCGTCCTGTCGACTCTGATCACTTTGCCTATTTTCAGCCCTACCCTACGTAGGAAACCCTCGTGGAAGTATTCTAGGCTAAGTCCCGAAATTCGAATCCATGCTATTAGAGTTGTATTCTTGTCGTTCCAGGGGTCGAAATTAGACACCCATCTTCTGATCATAAGATAGTTGTCGCCAATCATCCAAGGCCCTTGCGTTAGCACATGATGGTAGTCATCTCCATCGGTGAACTTGGCCACATAGTAGGCATTTCCAATATCCACGAGGGTCAGAGCTCCCCTTAAAGCCCATTTCTGTTCAAGCCGGCGCTTTAGTTGGATGTATCCTGGACCCTTATCGAACATGTGGATGATCAAAGAGGTGGCCCATGGCCGACTTAGATCTCTTTTCTCTGCCGCTGTCAAAGTGATTAACGGGCAGAAGAGATCTTCTTCTGTATGCGGTGCCTCATCATCATCTGTCTCGTACAAATCCGGTCTCTCAACCCACACTGGCGGCTGGAGGGTTGCTGTTTCCCTATGTGCTGACCCAGCAACTTTACTCGCAAAGGAGACCGTATGTGGCGTTGCCTCCGGGGGTGTCACATGATTAGTCGGATTCCCTTGTGAGACACCCTCCAAACCCCCGACTTTTGAGAAGTTAGGGTTCACGTTCTCTTTCCCAGAACGAAGCGGTTGTGACCCTGTAAGCAAAGGATCGGAGCGGCTTTTAGAGGCTACCATGGCTAAGATACGACCAAACGATTGGCCAGCCAGAGGCCCACCGTCGAGGGCTGGTGCCCGGAACGGCGGAGTTTGAATTTTACGTGGGTGGGATTAGGGTTTTCTCAGTTCTCCTTGCGTACCACGATAATCTAGTAATCACCCTAAAAATAACTTATCAAGCAAACTTTTTGGGCTACTTAGTGCCCATAATTCATTTAACGGAATTTTCGTCATATGCTCCTGGGGTTAAGGTTAATTCACGTGAAGTACAAAAGTTTGACATATTTCGCCAGGTGCCCTTGAAGTTTTTATTTTTTTCGCCAAATACCCCTGAGGTTTTCATTTTTTCGTCAAATGCTTTTTTGTCGAATTTTTTAACATTTTGGTAGAAAACTAGTACAATCCTCGCACCATAGTGCGTAGTTTTCTTTTTAGACAATAAAAATAAAATTTTATAAGTATAAAAAATTACTATGATAAATTTAAATAAAATATTATCAAATGTTAACATAAAATAGGAAAAAATAGATTTGATAATTAAGTAAAAAATAATTAAAATATTTATGAAAAAGGTGTAAAAATTACACGAGTTTAAGATTTAAGTAGAATAGGTTGATTGGGTTAAAATTCTAAAATAAATGTGGTTATAACACCTAATAAAAATATATGCTTATGATGTAATAGTTTGATATAGCTAGATTGATTTAAAAAATGTGTACAAATTTCATTAGTTTGCTATTTTTTTTCTAGATTTACTTGATTGGGAGGAAATTGTAAAATTAAAATGACTATGTCATCGAAGCAAAAATATTTATCATTTAATAGTTACAATAGGTAAATCTCATTGGTTAAAAAATATTTAAAATTTTTATTATTTGAAAATTTATGTAGATTAGGTTGATTGGGTGAAAATCCAAAAATTAAGATTATTATATATAAAAAATAGTTTTCATTATATATACACACACATAGCTAGAGAGAGAGAGAGAGAGAGAGAGATTTGTTGCTTCGGGAAAAAAATTCATATATCTGGAACTATTTATTTTTTTTAAAAAAAGTTTTGAATTAATCTCATGGCTTTAAAAAAAATAGCATGAAATGATATCATGTAATAATGCATAATGAAATAATATGGTATAGTTAATATTAACTTTATTACATAAAAGTTTTGAATTAATCTCATTGGTTAAAAAATGTAGTATAAAATGATACTGTGTAAATAAAATTAGATAATTTAGTTACTATAATTAAATGATATTGTGCAAATAATACCTTACAAAAATAATAATGAAATAATATTTTATTTTCTTTTTATTTTCATCCAAAATGTTAATAAATTCGACATAGAGGTATCTGGCGAAAAAAATGAAAACCTTAGAGGCATTTGGCAAAAATAATAAAAACCTTAGGGGCACCTAGCAAAATATGTCAAACTTTCGTACACCACACGAATTAGCCTTAACCTCAGGGTATTTGGCGAAAATTCCGTTTCATTTAACAATTACTATCATATGTTTCTTTCGTTGTCTTTCTTCTCACATTAAAAAAAAACGGAATTTTCGTATGGTACCCCTGAGGAAAGGGGTATTTCGCGTGGTATACGAAAGTTTAGTATATTTCGCCATATGCCCCTAAGGTTTGTATTTTTTTCGGCTCGTGCCCTCAGTTAAGTTTTTTAGGAAAACGTTAACACTCCGTTAAATAGTTAATTCTTCGAAGGCCATTCAGGCATTCACGACAGCGAGAGGCAAGGAGGAAGGGATCGGCTAGAAGACTCAACACCGGGGGAGGGAGAGGATGTTGATGCCAGCAAATGCAACTACAACTGCTCGATCTTGAGGCAAGTGTAAATGCCGAATATATTTTTATATTATTTTAATTAAATATACTATTATTTTATTCAATTTGTAAAAGTGGAATAAAAAAAAACCCGTCCTCGAGCATCAAGTTTCGATTTAAAATCATTCCGGCATCAATTTAAATTAGGATTTTGACGGGATTTGATTTTCGACATCGAGTCCGAGTATTAATAAAAATTAAATTGAGCTACGAGTATTGATTGAATTTTATTTAATTTTGGATTATCTTGAATTAAAAATTTAATTAAATTTGATTTAGTCGGGATTCGATCGGGCGAGCGGGTTTCGAGTCTATTCCGCTTTCCCTCAAAAGGTGGGATTGTGACCTTGACCTTGCCAAATCCGTCTTGCTCGGGCTCTCGTGGCCTCCGTGGACGGGATCCTTGTTCATGCCTTCTCGATTGGCGCTCCCATTGATCCTCTTCTTCTTGGAAACCCTCAAAGTGTTCATTGGGCTCAAAGTCATCCTGCACATCACGAAAATGATTAAAACGACCACGTCTCTCACGAGGAGGTGGGTTCTCTTCAGGTGGGGTATTTCGTGCATAAATAGGAGTTCTAGGAGGATCTTCCCAGTTGTCTTGGGTGTGCTCCGGGGGTGGAACGCGGCTGTGATGTCCGGAAGCCGAAGGCTGGCCTTGGGGTGCCCTAGGCATCTCCGTGGACGTCGAAGGACGTGCCTCTAGGGCTGCCATCCTTTCCATCAACGTCGTGATGTTGTTGTTCATTTTGTTCAACATGTTGAACAACTCCGGGGAAATGGGCTCGGAAGTCTCCGACCTTGGTGATTTGTTACCTATAGTCATCACAACGCAAACAAACAAGTAAATAGGTTAAGGTTAGGCAAAACAAAAACTTCCTCACAAGTGTTTGCTCTCGGCACTCCTCTCCCTTTGGTGCTGAAATGCTTGTTGTTGCAATCTGTCTTACGATAGTCAATCACTCAAGCTAGTCAAAAGGACAATAAAAAATCCTCTAACCAAAAGATATTAGCTAGACAATCAATGATAAGGTTCCAAGCAGAAAATTTCAGAAATGAATCAAAGAAAGTGAGATCAAGAGATAATAGAAACAAGGGACAAGAATAAAATGGTAAGAAAGGACTAAGCACAAAACTTGATCAAATCAACCTTGTCTAACCTTCAAACTACAAGCAAGATAGTTGTTGGTAGGCTAAGGATAGGTTGAATGGTAAGATGGTGTTTAGGCTTTATTGGCTCACAATGGCTCTTGTTCACTTGCAATGCTTACTCTTGCACTTCTCTTGTACACTTAGAACAATCAACAACAATGCAACTCAAATCTGATTTTTTTTTTCTGAATTCTTTTTCTTTCTTTCTTTCTTTTTTTTTTCACTGTTGACTTCTCTTTTTTTTTTTGAAGTCTGATTTTTTTTTTACTTTCAGAAAGTAAACAACAAATGGAAATCTGAAAATGAAAATAAAAGAGACCTTGTAACTAATAGAGCCGTTGGGATGGAGGGTGAGGATGAAAGTGTGGCTAAAATATAGGAGCTGGAAGTGGTATGGCTAAAATGTAGGGATTTTTTTTTGACTTTTTCTTTTGAATTTCAGAAAATAGCAAAAATAGAAGACCAAAAATCTGATTTTTCATGGTGGTGATGAAAGGGTGGTCGAATGGTGGTCTGGTGGTGGTGATAGGGTGGCGGTATGGTGGTGATGAATTGGTGATGGGGTCGGCAGAAGGTAATGCCTAAGCAAACCAACAACAACCAATGCTAAGAGTAAGAAAAATCAAACAAAAGAAGAGATGATCAAACCTTGCACTCCAATGGAGTTTTTGAGCTTTTTGATGATGACAATGGAGATGAGACACTTGATGTCGGTAGCCGAAGCTCTGATACCAATTTGATACGGGGATTAGTCATGGATGTCCCGATCTTTCGACAACAAGCACAAAACAAACAAAGAACACAAGTTAGACAATAATGACTCGACAAAGACTCAAAGGACTCGACAATGGTAATGAAAAAGATAGATAGGGCAGGAGAAAGTCTAGGTAGAACGAGCGAATAGACCCTTGATCCCAATTGAACAAAGTCCTAAACCAACGACTAGCTAACCAATCTCTACGATCTTACACAACCTAGGACGTATCCTAGGAGCACAAGAAAGGGGCTCGGGAAAGCTTGATAGCACCAATCAACTAGCGAAGATCGACACACACAAGACAAACCAAGCAAGATCAATTCACCAAGAATCCTCTCGGTCTCTCTCTTGAATCCTCAAGAAACAATGTGTTTGCAAAGCAATACTTTTCATTAATCAAAGATGGGTTTCTTTCCTAATACAACCGGCCTAGGAGGCTATTTATAGCCTTAGATGGAAATAGAAAAGGCTGAAAATAAATGACAACAAAAGAAATTCAGAAAACTGCAAGAAATTCAGAAAATTAAATGGAAATTAAAACAAATTCAGAAATTGCAAATAAAATCCCTAAAAGATAGGAAGCGGCCTTGACTTCTTCAATCATGGCTCCTAAAGAATAGGTCTTCATGGCTGGCCACTTGAGCACTTAGCAAGGCTGTCAACGGCTAGTATTTGGACCCGGTCTTCACGGAGCAAGGTAGGCACATATGCTCGGTACAGCCTCGACATCAATCCAAACAAGGGTTCGTGGCTTGGGCTGCGTTGATTCCTTGAGGCCTCGTCGGTTCTTGAGCTAGGGCATAGCTCACAAGAGTGTAAGGCCTTAGCTTGGATGGTCCCGCATCAAATGAGGGGTGAGACTGGAGTATCAAAATGAGTTGGGGTTCTTTGGGGATATTATCTGAGTTGGTGAGTTTAGATAAGGATTGGTTTTGGCTTGGGAGTTGGGGACGAGCGAGCGGGGTTGCGTTTATTTTGCCTGGTGGTGATGTGAAAGCTTTCTTGATTATGTGTTTTATTAAAATGACCTAGCATGATATTAGATAGAGACCATGATAAACCTGATATGGCATGATGCTACATGTTGATATGCAATATTTGAAATCTAGTTGACAGTGACAAGTATTATCATGAAATAGTGATACATTGCTATCCTACTATGTTGTTTTAGAAGCATGTTGTGATGTGTTGTATGAATCATGAAATAATGATATGTTGCTATGTGAGAGCATGATGTTATATTGTGATCAGGAGATGTTAAATGATGAATATTGATTTGGATCATGAATTTGACTTATATATATGAGATAATGGTGCTAAGTGTGCGATGTTGAGATGCGATCGTGAGATTTGACTTGTAGTAGTGTACTGACTCCATGACACCTAACCTCTTTGATCTCTTGACATGTGTGCTGGCATGATTATGAGAATTCGATGATACACTTGTGATGCCTTCGGTATGATATAGATACACTTTATGACTCGTGATATGACGTTGAGATTTTGTTGTTGCTTTTGATGTGTTTGAAAGAATGGTATGCTTTATGTTATGGGTAAACATGTTATGCGGCTACGATATCGATTGATTGAGATTATCATGATTGATGTTGAGGATTGCCATATGAGAGGTGGTTGATGATGTTAGGAGTTAATGAGTTGGTTTACTTTTGTTCATGTTGAGTTGTGAATGATGATGGAATGATTTTGGAACCTAGGAAGAGAATATGGGATTAGCCCTTAGAGGTGGATGACTCCACCTCCTACCCTCGGAATTTGATTGATTGGTATGTGTGAAGCTGATTTGGTTTTCGGAAGAGTTTTGACGAAATCTTGATTTGAAAGGATTTGAATTGTTTTGGTGTAAAGTTGCTTGATTAAAAATTGAATTTGAAGATTTTGAGCGGTTTTAAAAATGGCCAACTTGGGGTTTTAAAGAAGTTGAGAGTTTCAATGATTTGGATGACAATCTTTCCATTTACAAAGCACTTTGAGATTTACGAACTGGATATACATTATGACGTCTCACGAAGTGGATACAAGCATTTTATAGGGGCGCTTATAGATTGCTTGCTAAGACCTAGTCGGGCGCTATAATGCCTTTGGAGTTGTGATACTTCCGAAAGGTCGAAGCAAGGATGTGATAGGGGCGCTTATTACACACTCGACAAGACCCATTTGGAGATGTCACGACTGTGACCGGGATGTTGTGAGAATCCCGGAAGACGCAACCGAGATGATTACAAGATCCTTGGACATGGTCCTCGGACTCACCGATTTCAAACTTCTTCCCTTTGCTTTAAAATGATTTTAGTCTCGGGGACGAGACTTGTTTTTAGAGGTGGATGAATGTAAAGGCCGAATATATTTTTATATTATTTTAATATTATTTTAATTAAATATACTATTATTTTATTCAATTTGTAAAAGTGGAATAAAAAAAAACCCGTCCTCGAGCATCAAGTTTCGATTTAAAATCATTCCGGCATCAATTTAAATTAGGATTTTGACGGGATTTGATTTTTGACATCGAGTCCGAGTATTAATAAAAATTAAATTGAGCTACGAGTATTGATTGAATTTTATTTAATTTTCGATTATCTTGAATTAAAAATTTAATTAAATTCGATTTAGTCGGGATTCGATCGGACGAGCGGGTTTCGAGTCTATTCCGCTAATTTAATTCTTTAGTGGACCCCAATTCTTTTATTTCCTTTCCCTTTTCTTTTATTTCTCTCTCTCTCTCTCTCCCCGCGGTCCCCCTCCCTCTCACCCTGCAACATCACCCAGCTACATACACCCTCCCCTGCCTCCTTTCAGTTGCAGCACACCCAACCCATTCCACCTCCCAACCCCTTCCTCTCTTCTGCTTCTTCAGAAACCCACAACCCACCTTCCTCCTCTCTCCCTCTCTCACCCTCTGTGAGCGCCCTCTTTTCCCTCCTTAAGCAGCCGCCGCGCCCCACCATCATCCTCCCACCTTAACCCTGTCGCCGGACGAACCCCCACACAGCAGCAGGGAGCCGCCGGAGAGCCGGCCTCGGAGCCCTCGAAGCCGCGACGTCTTTTTCCTCCCAGTTCCCCTGTTTCACGAAGCAAAAGGTCGGTTTTGGGATTCATTTAGTTTTTGAGTTCAATCCCTTCAAATCACACTTTCAATCACCCCTTTACCTCTTCTAGACTCAAACCACCTCGGATGTCGGATCCTTGGAGCCTGACCAGCCTCCGGAGCACCCTCGGAGTCGAAGATTCCCGTGATCGGTAATCCCTCTTTCTCCTCTCGTCGTTTCGTTCATTCCGTGTTGGGTGTGGTCGGAATCTTGGTGTGAACCTCTGGGTGAAATCTCGAGCGGAAAGGGCCACCGGAGGCCGGAGAATCCTTCACTTTCCCGTCGTATCTCCGTCGTTGAAACAGGACGGGGTGATTGGGGAGGGAGACGGGTTCATACTTCCGGTTCAACCTTGTCTTTCTATTTTTTTTGTCCGGTTCAGGCATTAAATATTCCGGTTCATTAAATCAGTACTGGGTCATGGGTTATGGGCCGGATCCAGACTCGGGTTAGGGCTTTAGGGTTGGGCTGGTCTTGTTTTCCGAATTGGGGTTATATATATTTGGGGTTGTTGTTTTAATTATTTTTCGGTAGTGTTATATACATGTATTAAAAGTTATGTTTATATATATGTATTTATGTGTTATATTAATTATTATTTCGGATTTTGGGAAAATATATATATATATTCTGAAATATTAAAATATAATAGAAGGTTTTAAAAAGTAAAATTAATTGATATTGGGTTATAAATATACTTATGGTTATTGTTTTGAGATTTTATGGATAGTATGTGGAAAATATTTGAATATTATTATAGTTTTGGAATTTGGTTATAATTGTACTATTCTGGAAATTAATCTCTATATATTGTTTATTGTTTTAAAATAATGTTAATTGGTTTATTTGATTGATGCATATTATGAGAATTTCAATATGTAAGTTGGGAATTTTAAAGTGAATTGTTGGTCTTGATTTATAAATATGATTTGTGAGCTTAGAGTTATTTTAATAATTTAATATTGGAATTTATTTATATATGGTTTTTGAGATAAGAAACATTCCGGAATTATTTTATAACATGATTTTGGGAAAATGGGCCTTAAGTTTTAAATGTTTAATGTCAGGATTTAGATAAGCGATTTTAAAAGAATTATTTGATTTTCTAAGTTGAGTTCTTTGAGAGATTGTTTTGGAAATGAGATGATGAGATGAGATGAACCTGAAATGATAAAATAAGACGGAATGATCTGAAACGAGATATGAGAAGAGATGTATGATAGTTAGGGGCGCCTTGTGTGAATTAGATAGACTTATGCATTTATATGTTATTAGGTGATTGTGATATGTGGACATTGCTTGCTATCGATGATTCATTTCTTGGATTCTGATCTGCCTTGCTCTCTGCTGTTCGGCTTATTCAGGTAAGTTCCTTTATGGGCTTACTCAGATTCGAAAGAGATTACCGGCTTGTGAATGTATGACATACTAGGTGTTGAATAAGCATTGAAGCATGCCATGTAGTATCATGCTAGGTTGCACTTGTGATTGAGCATTCTATCTCTTTACGCGTATGAAACAGAACGGTCGTATCTGTGATAGTCCTAGAGTCTTTGCTAGGGTCATAGGGTAGCCCAGCCCCATCGGGTGCCCTGAGTCTATCGAGTCGATACGAGCATGATGATAGCCCAGCACCATCGGGCATGTTTATTTTAATTTATGTTATGATGATGAGATATGATATGATGAGATATGATATGCTATAGCATCGAACTGGCCAGTCTCTGCACTAACGGAAAGGGGTGCAGAGGTAGGAGAGGGACATGCCAATTGGCATTCTTTGGGCGCCTTTACAGTTATTGCTCGCATATTGTAAATTAGGATCATGATAGTGTGATTTAATTTCCGCATCTGCATCATCTTTATTATTAGCGTATGTGTATGTTCACTTGCTGGACAGAGCGTGATGGGGCCTCGGTCTGACCCCACTCGCACCAATTGTTTTTAGGTATGATTGCTCCCTGTTTATATGGCGTGGGAAAGTCCCCCGGCGATTGCAAAGAAATCTGTCTAACCCCGCTAATCTGGCCATACGACTTTAGAATCATGTTTTGGTTTTCACCCGGCCTTGCCGTGGCTTTTGTATCTAAATCATATTTCCACTTCACTTTCGTTTAAACTGAATTTATGAAACTTCGACTGACTAGAGGTTTGAAACCTCGACCCGTACCTGAATTGCAACATCCAAACGAAGGTATCCGACCTTCGAAACGTATCCCGGATATTTATATCCGGGCCGTTACAAAGTTGGTATCAGAGCCAGGTTGTGCAATTCGGGTACGCAAGGGTCGAGTGTATGTTTTGAAAAACTGCCCATGAATTTCAAAGGATTTGAAGATTTAAAAGGGGGCAAAATGAACTTAAGATGTCTAACTCAATTGGACTAAATATGAACTTGGCTTATGATAAAAGAGGAGAACCGACTAATAAGGGATCGAGTGGGTAGAAAAGGCGCTAGACCATCCCTATTGGATGTAGTCGGAAATGGGTAGGCAAAATACTAGCTTGTTCTTTACAGATGGGTCGGGAAGACTCCAAGGAGATCATTGTAATTGTCATTAACTGATTCTATGATTGAGTGCTTGATATGCTAAAGATTGATTGTTATGTTCTAAATATTGAATGAATATTGAACGATTTGTGCGAACAGAATAGCGGGAGTACCCTTCTTCTTATATGGTTAAGCTCAGCTTTTGTGGAACCGCCCCTTTCCTTATGAATCCTTTGATAGTTCAATCGAGTCCTCCCCTCGAATATCGGTCTCCTCCACGGGAAATCGGGTTGGTAAGAATAGTGTTTCGGAAAATCATGGTTGGATATGAGGGTTACTTGGGGAGAGTATCGAAAGTTGGCTTTTGATGTCATTCCAAGTTAGAAAGTAAGTGTTTCCGAGGTTGTCCTTATCAATTCTTATGACGATCCATTAATGTCTTCTTACCACGAAAAGTCGTATCCGAGTCTCACGGGAAAGATGGGTGATGAGTCAGTTAGGGAGAGTCAATGTTGCCCTTATGGACCCCTATCGGGTTATCTTGATTGCACTGTTCATGATTGTGTGATTCTATATGCACTACTCCTTGACCTACAATTGATCCTTAGTGTGAATTTGTACTTATGTACTTTGATGCTCATGATGACCATTGTATAGGTTCGAACTACATTTATTATGTCCATATCATCCCGACAAGATCTGTTTGGTATATTACATTGTCATACTAGGGCACGAATAAACATGTCATATGTTAGGAAGTTGTACAATTGATGTACTCTCTATGAATAGGTTCATGATAGTGTGATCGACTCTTCTTTATATGAATGCCTCATAAGATGTACTCTTTAGCATACTAGCCGATGATGCCTCGATGCTTATCATTCATTCTGTGACAAGAATTTATAGCATGCCCACCTATTCTGCGATTAACTGTTGTTGATTATTCTAGTAACTGCTATGCGTAAATTGTGCTAAGTGAGAATATGGTAGTGTGAACGAGTCTTGATAAATACATGTTCTATCCTAGTATACATCAATTTGAGCTCATGTCCCCACATTCTAGTCATGTCTCCATGTTGCTTAGACTTGCTCTATACCTTGTTGCGTTTTCCTCTCGTGCCACTGTGTCGTTGAGATGTGATTGAATGAACTCTTGCATACCGTCGTATTAACCAGTCAAGTGCATGTATGTACCATATGTTATATTGAACCACTAGTAACATGTTGGGCTCTTGGTTGTGACATGAGTGAATTCTACTTTGCCTACGTTATTGTTGATTCACTCTTGAATTAGGTACCTGATAGTGTGGCTTGTTCCTCTTTCTGTTCTCTTAACATGTTTCACTCGTCCTGATGAGTTAATGTTGAATTCCATGATTGACTAGCCTTCCATGATGATCAAACCTAGCATGCTTACATGGTAAAGATGTCTATTACTCTATGATGGCTTCTCGTGCTTGTATGAACCTATGACTTGACACCCCGCTTAATCACGCACCACCCTATATCATGATTTTGCATCTGCATGACGCATGAATATCGAGATGAATCTAGTTGAATTACTTTAATTCTACTCATGTTCGATGTGTGCTATTAGTATCATGTAGGGCTTATGATTTCCAATATGACCCGCTAAATGATCACGTGTTGTACTTGTTCTATGATGTGACAACTATTGTACCCTATATGTACTCTATGATGGTTCTTTCTTAGCATGATTATAACCTAGCATCCATGATGTCTATCTTGTTACTTTTGATGATGCCTCATGTTTCGTGAACATTATGTTGAAACTCCTCTTAATGAATCTTGACTATGCTTGTATCGCACTATGTGTCGCTAGTATCATGTAGGATCTATGCTCTCTAAATGGATCTCGTCATAGGATTCCGTGCCATGCTTGACCTAATATGCGATCATTGTTGTTAGATGTGATCATTACTATGCTACTCTTATGTGTTCTCGTATGACGTTTCATCTGATTGTTATAATATACCTTGCCATGATATATTTTGACTCATTTGTTGATTTGTATACCATGCTTTTACCTTGTTCATATGCATGATGATCGTTATCTTCACTAAATTCCGCATGACTTCGAATCATACATGATCATTGTTGGTTTCGCCTATCTTGCTTGAAGTTGCTAGGCATATCCGTTCCCATGGAATACTAGAATGTTAGCTTGCTTCACAAACATCAGCGTAGTACTTGATCGTGTCTTTGATATGAATACGAATGTTGCCTTGAGATAGGTACATGTTAGTGTGGATTGATGCGATTGATATGCTCCATAATGAATTTATGCTTGTTTGTCCCAAGTTGTAACCTAATGGACTCCATAAAGGCATCGTTACTATTCCCGAGTCGGAGTCTTGTCTCTAGTCATGTCGTCTTTAGCTTTGGTCTATTCCGTCTCCGAAAGGAACATTGGGTCGTCCACTCTTGTCACTCCCCTATCTCCGCTAACTTAAACTTCTACGCGTTATTTTGGATGAGCGACCGCATGGAAGATGAATAGCGATAGAGCAGCGCAGCGGAAGAGTGGGCCCATAACCCACGGGCCTCAGGATCGATAATGTCGACGGAACAAGCTCGCTTTGAGGATTACGATTGTTGAGCACGATATAACTTGCAGGTGGGAGCGTCCTCTATTCGAATTGCTAACCCTTTCTGAGCTTGTTGATGATGATATTGCACTGACTTGAGGTTGAAAGTTGCTTGTTGATGTGATAACTGTTGCTTGATTGTCTGTTGACTATGATGATATGATTCGATGCCTTACAATCCTAATGTACCTTGATGACTTGATGTGATGCTATTCTGAGTTGCTAAGCATGATCTAAATTCCTTTCCTATATAGTGTGAACTGCAAATGCCGAGAATCTGAACTGTTTATTAGGAAAGATTATGATGAAACTTGCTAGTTTGAATTGACTTTATTCATATATGGTGTTATGTGATAATTTCGAGCATGACGGTAAATTGAGACTTTTGATACTTGTTGCAATGCTTAATGATGCTAGTTGATATGATGTAGTCCTTATGTACAATAATGTCCATGATTGCTTCTTCTTTGAACATGTGAGTGAGGTCCTTTTGGCTGAGCGGTCAGAGAGTGGAGAAAGGTTTTGAGTGATTAGAATGATCGACGGTGGTAAGGAAAAGTTGCAGAAGAGGGGTGTTGACTTAAGTTGGACTGAGTGGGTTCGGGAATTATAAGAGGTAATGCTTGATGATTTCGATGAGCTCCTAGGTGAATCTCGGATACGGGTATGGTTAGGGATAGGCTGGTTAGGTAGTGACCCAGGAAATTTTATTGAAGACGCGTGGTTAGAAGGGTTCTACGTTGTGATATCTTGGGAAGAGCGAGAAATGTAAGAAATGACCTTGTGGATAGCGGGAACGTAGTATACAGGGATGCTCGGGTGTGAAAACAGAGATGAGGGTTGGATTCTTAGAGGTGGATGGCTAGTGAGAGTGCTTGGAGAAATGATGATATGAAGATTAGCCGTGGATGTCCCGATCTTTCGACAACAAGCACAAAACAAACAAAGAACACAAGTTAGACAATAATGACTCGACAAAGACTCAAAGGACTCGACAATGGTAATGAAAAAGATAGATAGGGCAGGAGAAAGTCTAGGTAGAATGAGCGAATAGACCCTTGATCCCAATTGAACAAAGTCCTAAACCAACGACTAGCTAACCAATCTCTACGATCTTACACAACCTAGGACGTATCCTAGGAGCACAAGAAAGGGGCTCGTGAAAGCTTGATAGCACCAATCAACTAGCGAAGATCGACACACACAAAACAAACCAAGCAAGATCAATTCACCAATAATCCTCTCGGTCTCTCTCTTGAATCCTCAAGAAACAATGTGTTTGCAAAGCAATGCTTTTCATTAATCAAAGATGGGTTTGTTTCCTAATACAACCGGCCTAGGAGGCTATTTATAGCCTTAGATGGAAATAGAAAAGGCTGAAAATAAATGACAACAAAAGAAATTCAGAAAACTGCAAGAAATTCAGAAAATTAAATGGAAATTAAAACAAATTCAGAAATTGCAAATAAAATCCCTAAAAGATAGGAAGCGGCCTTGACTTCTTCAATCATGGTTCCTAAAGAATAGGTCTTCATGGCTGGCCACTTGAGCACTTAGCAAGGCTGTCAACGGCTAGTATTTGGACCCGGTCTTCACGGAGCAAGGTAGACACATGTGCTCGGTATAGCCTCGACATCAATCCAAACAAGGGTCCGTGGCTTGGGCTGCGTTGATTCCTTGAGGCCTCGTCGGTTCTTGAGCTAGGGCATAGCTCACAAGAGTGTAAGGCCTTAGCTTGTTGGCTTGGGCTGCGTTGATTCCTTGAGGCCTCGTCGGTTCTTGAGCTAGGGCATAGCTCACAAGAGTGTAAGGCCTTAGCTTGGATGGTCCCGCATCAACCTCCCCTTCTTGGAAAGGATTCGACCACGAATCCAAGTTCTTGTCCACGAACTCCCTCTTGGCGGCAAGGAACACTTTTGATGGCACTGACCCTCCACTTTCCTTCTTCTTCTCATACTCCCCGGCTACTTGAGTAGGGGTCATTGGCTTTAGAGTGAAGTTCCTGCCCTTATACTCAAAGGAATAGTGGTTAGTGAAACCATCATGTAAGACTTTTCGATCAAATTGCCATGGACGACCAAAAAGTAAGTGAGAAGCTTGCATAGGTACTATATCACACAAAACATCATCTTCATAATGTCCTAGCTTAAAAGAAACATTAACTTGCTTATTCACTTTTAATGCACCGCAATCAGTCATCCAATGCAATTTATAGGGCCTAGGGTGGTGTATAGTGGAAAGTTGTAGTTTTTCAACCAATTCAGTGCTAGCAAGATTACAACAACTTCCACCATCAATAATGACATTACAAACCTTACCCTTTACTAAGCATCTAGTATGAAATAAGTTCTCTCGTTGGTTATCATCACATGGAGTTGGATTGACATGCAAAGCTCTCCTCACAATCAAACTTTCACCATGTTCATACTCAATGCCTTCATCATCATAATCATCATAGGAATCTGGAATAGGATCACAACCAACATACAAACACTCATCATTTTCATGCTCAATTTCAAAATTGGTGTTGCCTAAGTGATCAACCATGAGAGCTTTCCTATGTGGGCAATCTTTCATCATGTGCCCTCTATCTTGACATTTGAAACACACAATTTCCCTATTTCTCAAATTAGAAGGGTTAGGGGTACCTCCTTTAGGGTTACCGAGAGGGCTAGGTGGCTTGGCACTCGATATGGCTGGAACTCCTCCTCGATTCCCTTGCTCTCCTCCATAACCGAAACTAGGCTTCTCCCTTGGTGCTAGGGCATCTCGGCCATAGGGCTGCGTGCTTGAGCTTCGGTTTCCTCCTCTAGCTCCTCCTTGGTCTCTTGCCTTTAACTTCCTATCAACCTTCACGGCTAGATGTAAAAGATCAATAACAGAAGTATAAGGATAACAATTAACTTCTCTAGCCAAGTAAGGGTGTAGGATTCTTAAGAACCGAGCATTGGTGTCTTCCTCATCTTCTACCACGTTTGCCCTTGCCATAGCCAATTGCATGGCATTGAATGCTTCCTCCACACTCATGGAACCTTGCTTGAGGTTCTCAAGCCGCTGCTTGAGTTCCCTAGCGTAGTGTTGAGGGATGAACCGTGCCCTCATGAGTGCCTTCATTTGTTCCCACGTGGCTACGGGTGCGTCTAGGGCTCTTCTCCTTTCCTTCACAAGGGTATCCCACCTTATTAGTGCAAAACCGCTAAATTCAAGGGTGGCTAGTTGTACCTTCTTGTAATCGGTGAAGTTGTGGCAGCTCCAAATGTGCTCGATCTTGGTCTCCCATTCGAGGTAAGTGTCCGGATCGCACTTTCCCTCAAAAGGTGGGATTGTGACCTTGACCTTGCCAAATCCGTCTTGCTCGGGCTCTCGTGGCCTCCGTGGACGGGATCCTTGTTCATGCCTTCTCGATTGGCGCTCCCATTGATCCTCTTCTTCTTGGAAACCCTCAAAGTGTTCATAGGGCTCAAAGTCATCCTGCACATCACGAAAATGATTAAAACGAGCACGTCTCTCACGAGGAGGTGGGTTCTCTTCAGGTGGGGTATTTCGTGCATAAATAGGAGTTCTAGGAGGATCTTCCCGGTTGTCTTGGGTGTGCTCCGGGGGTGGAACGCGGCTGTGATGTCCGGAAGCCGAAGGCTGACCTTGGGGTGCCCTAGGCATCCCCGTGGACGTCTAAAGACGTGCCTCTAGGGCTGCCATCCTTTCCATCAACGTCGTGATGTTGTTGTTCATTTTGTTCAACATGTTGAACAACTCCGGGGAAATGGGCTCGGAAGTCTCCGACCTTGGTGATTTTTTACCTATAGTCATCACAACTCAAACAAACACGTAAATAGGTTAAGGTTAGGCAAAACAAAAACTTCCTCACAAGTGTTTGCTCTCGGCACTCCTCTCCCTTTGGTGCTGAAATGCTTGTTGTTGCAATCTGTCTTACGATAGTCAATCACTCAAGCTAGTCAAAAGGACAATAAAAAATCCTCTAACCAAAAGATATTAGCTAGACAATCAATGATAAGGTTCCAAGCAGAAAATTTCAGAAATGAATCAAAGAAAGTGAGATCAAGAGATAATAGAAACAAGGGACAAGAATAAAATGGTAAGAAAGGACTAAGCACAAAACTTGATCAAATCAACCTTGTCTAACCTTCAAACTATAAGCAAGATAGTTGTTGGTAGGCTAAGGATAGGTTGAATGGTAAGATGGTGTTTAGGCTTTCTTGGCTCACAATGGCTCTTGTTCACTTGCAATGCTTACTCTTGCACTTCTCTTGTACACTTAGAACAATCAACAACAATGCAACTCAAATCTGATTTTTTTTTCTGAATTCTTTTTCTTTCTTTCTTTCTTTTTTTTTCACTGTTGACTTCTCTTTTTTTTTTTTGAAGTCTGATTTTTTTTTTACTTTCAGAAAGTAAACAACAAATGGAAATCTGAAAATGAAAATAAAAGAGACCTTGTAACTAATAGAGCCGTTGGGATGGTTAGGGTGAGGATGAAAGTGTGGCTAAAATATAGGAGCTGGAAATGGTATGGCTAAAATGTAGGGATTTTTTTTTTTACTTTTACTTTTGAATTTCAGAAAATAGCAAAAATAGAAGACCAAAAATCTGATTTTTCTTGGTGGTGATGAAAGGGTGGTCTAATGGTGGTCTGGTGGTGGTGATAGGGTGGCGGTATGGTGGTGATGAATTGGTGATGGGGTCGGCAGAAGGTAATGCCTAAGCAAACCAACAACAACCAATGCTAATAGTAAGAAAAATCAAACAAAAGAAGAGATGATCAAACCTTGCACTCCAATGGAGGTTTTGAGCTTTTTGATGATCACAATGGAGATGAGACACTTGATGTCGGTAGCCGAAGCTCTGATACCAATTTGATACGGGGATTAGTCGTGGAAGTCTCGATCTTTCGACAACAAGCACAAAACAAACAAAGAACACAAGTTAGACAATAATGACTCGACAAAGACTCAAAGGACTCGACAATGGTAATGAAAAAGATAGATAGGGCAGGAGAAAGTCTAGGTAGAACGAGCGAATAGACCCTTGATCCCAATTGAACAAAGTCCTAAACCAACGACTAGCTAACCAATCTCTACGATCTTACACAACCTAGGACGTATCCTAGGAGCACAAGAAAGGGGCTCGTGAAAGCTTGATAGCACCAATCAACTAGCGAAGATCGACACACACAAGACAAACCAAGCAAGATCAATTCACCAAGAATCCTCTCGGTCTCTCTCTTGAATCCTCAAGAAACAATGTGTTTGCAAAGCAATGCTTTTCATTAATCAAAGATGGGTTTGTTTCCTAATACAACCGGCCTATGAGGCTATTTATAGCCTTAGATGGAAATAGAAAAGGCTGAAAATAAATGACAACAAAAGAAATTCAGAAAATTGCAAGAAATTCAGAAAATTAAATGGAAATTAAAATAAATTCAGAAATTGCAAATAAAATCCCTAAAAGATAGGAAGCGGCCTTGACTTCTTCAATCATGGCTCCTAAAGAATAGGTCTTCATGGCTGGCCACATGAGCACTTAGCAAGGCTGTCAACGGCTAGTATTTGGACCCGGTCTTCACGGAGCAAGGTCGGCATATGTGCTCGGTACAGCCTCGACATCAATCCAAACAAGGGTCCGTGGCTTGGGCTGCGTTGATTCCTTGAGGCCTCATCGGTTCTTGAGCTAGGGCATAGCTCACAAGAGTGTAAGGCCTTAGCTTGGATGGTCCCGCATCAAATGAGGGGTGAGACTGGAGTATCAAAATGAGTTGGGGTTCTTTGGGGATATTATCCGAGTTGGTGAGTTTAGATAAGGATTGGTTTTGGCTTGGGAGTTGGGGACGAGCGAGCGGGGTTGCGTTTATTTTGCCTAGTGGTGATGTGAAAGCTTTCTTGATTATGTGTTTTATTAAAATGACCTGGCATGATGTTAGATAGCGACCATGATAAACCTGATATGGCCTGATGCTACATGTTGATATGCAATATTTGAAATCTAGTTGACAGTGACAAGTATTATCATGAAATAGTGATACATTGCTATCCTACTATGTTGTTTTAGAAGAATGTTGTGATGTGTTGTATGAATCATGAAATAATGATATGTTGCTATGTGAGAGCATGATGTTATATTGTGATCAGGAGATGTTAAATGATGAATATTGATTTGGATCATGAATTTGACTTATATATATGAGATAATGGTGCTAAGTGTGCGATGTTGAGATGCGATCGTGAGATTTGACTTGTAGTAGTGTACTGACTCCATGACACCTAACCTCTTTGATCTCTTGACATGTGTGTTGGCATGATTATGAGAATTCGATGATACACTTGTGATGCCTTCGGTATGATATAGATACACTTTATGACTCGTGATATGACGTTGAGATTTTGTTTTTGCTTTTGATGTGTTTGAAAGAATGGTATGCTTTATGTTATGGGTAAACATGTTATGCGGCTACGATATCGATTGATTGAGATTATCATGATTGATGTTGAGGATTGCCATATGAGAGGTGGTTGATGATGTTAGGAGTTGATGGGTTGGTTTACTTTTGTTCATGTTGAGTTGTGAATGATGATGGAATGATTTTGGAACCTAGGAAGAGAATATGGGATTAGCCCTTAGAGGTGGATGACTCCACCTCCTACCCTCGGAATTTGATTGATTGGTATGTGTGAAGCTGATTTGGTTTTCGGAAGAGTTTTGACGAAATCTTGATTTGAAAGGATTTGACTTGTTTTGGTGTAAAGTTGCTTGATTAAAAATTGAATTTGAAGATTTTGAGCGGTTTTAAAAATGGCCAACTTGGGGTTTTAAAGAAGTTGAGAGTTTCAATGATTTGGATGACAATCTTTCCATTTACAAAGCACTTTGAGATTTACGAACTGGATATACATTATGACGTCTCACGAAGTGGATACAAGAATTTTATAGGGGCGCTTATAGATTGCTTGCTAAGACCTAGTCGGGCGCTATAATGCCTTTGGAGTTGTGATACTTCCGAAAGGTCGAAGCGAGGATGTGATAGGGGCGCTTATTACACACTCGACAAGACCCATTTGGAGATGTCACGACTGTGACCGGGATGTTGTGAGAATCCCGGAAGACGCAACCGAGATGATTACAAGATCCTTGGACATGGTCCTCGGACTCACCGATTTCAAACTTCTTCCCTTTGCTTTAAAATGATTTTAGTCTCGGGGACGAGACTTGTTTTTAGAGGTGGATGAATGTAAAGGCCGAATATATTTTTATATTATTTTAATATTATTTTAATTAAATATACTATTATTTTATTCAATTTGTAAAAGTGGAATAAAAAAAAACCCGTCCTCGAGCATCAAGTTTCGATTTAAAATCATTCCGGCAT
The DNA here is from genome assembly GCA_963922045.1 of Persicaria maculosa. Lineage (NCBI taxonomy): Eukaryota > Viridiplantae > Streptophyta > Magnoliopsida > Caryophyllales > Polygonaceae > Persicaria > Persicaria maculosa. The sequence continues at coordinate 44,105,582 of OY998267.1, forward strand.
CAATTTAAATTAGGATTTTGACGGGATTTGATTTTTGACATCGAGTCCGAGTATTAATAAAAATTAAATTGAGCTACGAGTATTGATTGAATTTTATTTAATTTTCGATTATCTTGAATTAAAAATTTAATTAAATTCGATTTAGTCGGGATTCGATCGGACGAGCGGGTTTCGAGTCTATTCCGCTAATTTAATTCTTTAGTGGACCCCAATTCTTTTATTTCCTTTCCCTTTTCTTTTATTTCTCTCTCTCTCTCTCTCCCCGCGGTCCCCCTCCCTCTCACCCTGCAACATCACCCAGCTACATACACCCTCCCCTGCCTCCTTTCAGTTGCAGCACACCCAACCCATTCCACCTCCCAACCCCTTCCTCTCTTCTGCTTCTTCAGAAACCCACAACCCACCTTCCTCCTCTCTCCCTCTCTCACCCTCTGTGAGCGCCCTCTTTTCCCTCCTTAAGCAGCCGCCGCGCCCCACCATCATCCTCCCACCTTAACCCTGTCGCCGGACGAACCCCCACACAGCAGCAGGGAGCCGCCGGAGAGCCGCCCTCGGAGCCCTCGAAGCCGCGACGTCTTTTTCCTCCCCGTTCCCCTGTTTCACGAAGCAAAAGGTCGGTTTTGGAATTCATTTCGTTTTTGAGTTCAATCCCTTCAAATCACACTTCCAATCACCCCTTTACCTCTTCTAGACTCAAACCACCTCGGATGTCGGATCCTTGGAGCCTGACCAGCCTCCGGAGCACCCTCGGAGTCGAAGATTCCCGTGATCGGTAATCCCTCTTCCTCCCTCTTTCTCCTCTCGTCGTTTCGTTCATTCCGTATTGGGTGTGGTCGGAATCTTGGTGTGAACCTCTGGGTGAAATCTCGAGCGGAAAGGGCCACCGGAGGCCGGAGAATCCTTCACTTTCCCGTCGTATCTCCGTCGTTGAAACAGGGCGGGGTGATTGGGGAGGGAGACGGGTTCATACTTCCGGTTCAACCTTGTCTTTCTATTTTTTTTGTCCGGTTCAGGCATTAAATATTCCGGTTCATTAAATCAGTACTGGGTCATGGGTTATGGGCCGGATCCGGACTCGGGTTAGGGCTTTAGGGTTGGGCTGGTCTTGTTTTCTGAATTGGGGTTATATATATTTGGGGTTGTTGTTTTAATTATTTTTCGGTAGTGTTATATACATGTATTAAAAGTTATGTTTATATATATGTATTTATGTGTTATATTAATTATTATTTCGGATTTTGGGAAAATATATATATATATATATATTCTGAAATATTAAAATATAATAGAAGGTTTTAAAAAGTAAAATTAATTGATATTGGGTTATAAATATACTTATGGCTATTGTTTTGAGATTTTATGGATAGTATGTGGAAAATATTTGAATATTATTATAGTTTTGGAATTTGGTTATAATTGTACTATTCTGGAAATTAATCTCTATATATTGTTTATTGTTTTAAAATAATGTTAATTGGTTTATTTGATTGATGCATATTATGAGAATTTCAATATGTAAGTTGGGAATTTTAAAGTGAATTGTTGGTCTTGATTTATAAATATGATTTGTGAGCTTAGAGTTATTTTAATAATTTAATATTGGAATTTTTTTATATATGGTTTTTGAGATAAGAAACATTCCGGAATTATTTTATAACATGATTTTGGGAAAATGGGCCTTAAGGTTTAAATGTTTAATGTCGGGATTTAGATAAGCGATTTTAAAAGAATTATTTGATTTTCTAAGTTGAGTTCTTTGAGAGATTGTTTTGGAAATGAGATGATGAGATGAGATGAACCTGAAATGATAAAATAAGACGGAATGATCTGAAACAAGATATGAGAAGAGATGTATGATAGTTAGGGGCGCCTTGTGTGAATTAGATAGACTTATGCATTTATATGTTATTAGGTGATTGTGATATGTGGACATTGCTTGCTATCGATGATTCATTTCTTGGATTCTGCTCTGCCTTGCTCTCTGCTGTTCGGCTTATTCAGGTAAGTTCCTTTATGGGCTTACTCAGATTCGAAAGAGATTACCGGCTTGTGAATGTATGACATACTAGGTGTTGCATAAGCATTGAAGCATGCCATGTAGTATCATGCTAGGTTGCACTTGTGATTGAGCATTCTATCTCTTTACGCGTATGAAACAGAACGGCCGTATCTGTGATAGTCCTAGAGTCTTTGCTAGGGTCATAGGGTAGCCCAGCCCCATCGGGTGCCCTGAGTCTATCGAGTCGATACGAGCATGATGATAGCCCAGCACCATCGGGCATGTTTATTTTAATTTATGTTATGATGATGAGATATGATATGATGAGATATGATATGCTATAGCATCGAACTGGCCAGTCTCTGCACTAATGGAAAGGGGTGCAGAGGTAGGAGAGGGACATGCCACTTGGCATTCTTTGGGCGCCTTTATAGTTATTTCTCGCATATTGTAAATTAGGATCATGCTAGTGTGATTTAATTTCCGCATCTGCATCATCTTTATTATTAGCGTATGTGTATGTTCGCTTGCTGGACAGAGCGTGATGGGGCCTCGGTCTGACCCCACTCGCACCAATTGTTTTTAGGTATGATTGCTCCCTGTTTATATGGCGTGGGAAAGTCCCCCGACGATTGCAAAGAAATCTGTCTAACCCCGCTAATCTGGCCATACGACTTTAGAATCATGTTTTGGTTTTGACCCGGCCTTGTCGTGGCTTTTGTATCTAAATCATATTTCCACTTCACTTTCGTTTAAACTGAATTTATGAAACTTCGACTGACTAGAGGTTTGAAACCTCGCCCCGTACATGAATTGCAACATCCGAAAGAAGGTATCCGACCTTCGAAACGTATCCCGGATATTTATATCCGGGCCGTTACAGCGAGTCTCTCTTTTCAATTTCAACTGTGGGGATATAGATTTTCAAGGTTTAGGGATTTTTTGATTTGGGATTTTTTGGAGATCATCGTTTTAGGATATTCGAATGGGGTAATTCGTTAGTTGGTTTTATCAATTATATGTTAATTTGTGACATCTAATTGAGTTCAATCCCATCTCAATTTCAGGTTGTACTGTTTTATGGTTTTGGGATTTAGGGCTTTATGTGTTTTTGAATTTAGATAAAGTATACATTGTTTTGTTCAATTGAGGGCTTTACTAATGAAAGAGATCTATCCGAGCTATTCAATTTCATGTTCGATTTGTTGTTGTATTAATTAAACAAGTTAATTAGGAATGTTTGATTTATGAGGGTTGTTCGATTGATGTTCCAAATTTCTGTTCGATTAGGGCTGTTCGGAATCAAAAGCTATGTTGTTGTTCGATTGCTGATGTTGTTCGGTTTCTAAGGGTTGTTTGATTACTGCTGTTGTTGTTCAATTTGTTGTTGTTGCTATTTGCTTGCTCTTGTTGATGGCAATAAATTTGTTATTGGGGTGCTTACTGCTGACATATTTCCTCAACTGTCATTTGACTTAGTTTTTTAGGAGTTTATTATTTGAGAAGGAGTTTTACACCTTAGTCTTTGAGAAATTTGTTATTGGGGTGCTAATGGTTTAGATGCACACCAACATATCAATTTCCTGTCTTCCTTAATGGTTTGAATGCTTTTAGATGTTATGTTGAAGGTTTACATAAACTTGATTCTTCTCTTTTTAATGTATTATTTGGGTTAGATACTTCTTTTGATGTATTTGTCGTGGTTGGTGCTGCAAAAATAATTGCTACTTTTTTATGCAAGTGACCCTGAAGGTGAGCATTTGGAGAAGTTGAAGGTTTAGATAGACTTGGTAGAAGCTTTCCTAGTCCTATAAACTGATTTTTAGCATGACATTTGATTAAATTGAAATTGATTTTAATTTGAGAGGTTTTAAGTCTATTAGCTCAAATGGTAGATGTAAAGACCGAGTATATTTATATATTATGATTATTTTATTAAATAAATTATTATTAAATTCAATTTGTAAAAGTGAAATAAAACCCGTTCTCGAGCTTAAGTTTTGGATTTTAGTTATTCCGGCATCATTTAAATTTCGGATTTTGACGGGATTCGATTTTCGCTTTCAAGATCGAGTATTAATAAAGATTAATTTAAACTCCGAGTTTTGATTGAAATTTATTTAATTCCGTTATATTGAGATTAGTGAATTAAATTTAATTAAATTCGATTTAGTCGGGATTCGTTCGGGCGAGCGGGTTTCGGGATATTTTTTTCGGGTTCAAAATATCTTGTGGGGACCTCTTTTATTCCCTATGTTATTTCTCCTTTTCTTTATTCTTTCTCTCTCTCTCTCACCTCCCCCACGCCACTGCAGCACCAACCTCTCCTTGTCTTCTTCCTCTTCCTTTTGCACACCCACAATTCAGAACCCCACCCTCTCTCTCTCTCTCCCTCCTCTCTGTTTTTACAAACCCTAAACCAAACACATAATAGGCTCACTCTTTCCCCCCTTTCTGTGCCGTGAGCCATAGCCAGCCGCAGCCGCCACCATCTCTCCTCCACCCTCGTCGTCGCCCCCATTGGAGCCATCTTCGCCGAGCTTCCCTTCTCGCCTCCATTGGCCATTGGAGTAACAGCTCCCTCCGTCTTCCCAGAAGGACGGAGAAGAAGGGAGACCCCCAAGCGAGCTGAGCCAGGAGCAACTTCGGAGCCCCATTCGAACTGCTCCCCTGTTTCATAACCGTGAGGTCGAATTTTCAATTCGAATTCGATTGCTTCCAAATCCCACAAAGACAAGCCTTTACTCACTTCCACGGCTTTCCTAGGTCCAGAACGACGCTGCCCCTCGCTAACTGTAGTAAGAATCTGCCATTGCAGCCGGAGCTTGTCGGAATCGTGCCGCTCTCGGTAATCTCTCTCTCCCTCCTTCCCCCCTTGCTGCGTTTGAGTCTTGTTGGGTCGGGTGAGGTCGGAATTGGTTGTCGGTCGGGTTGGGGAGCTTTGGGCCGAAAAGGAGGCGCCGGCGGCCTGAGCTTCCCTTTTCTTCTTCCGTTGCAGCGCCGCCGAGCCTCTGTTCTGGAGGTTGAAGACCGGTTCACTTGGCCGGTTGGCTTCTTTTCTTTCTTTCTTTTTTTAGCCGGTTCAGTTAATACTCTTGGTTCATTAATCTTTAATGGGAAGGGGAATCCGGATAGGGGGGCAAGCGGGTTTTGGGCTCGGATTCGGGTTGGGTATCTGGGCTGGGTTGGTTCGGCTGGGCTAGGTTAAAAAGTTGGTTTGGGTATTTAGTTTGTATGTTGTGTTTATTTTATGGTTATAATTGTTAAATTATTAGTAGTTATTATTATTATTGATGTTATTATTATTATATTATGGGTTTTGTGAGATAAATATATATTCTAAAATTATATATATTATTATTTTACATGGTTTAAAGGTAATGTTAATTGAGACGGATTATTATATGATATGTTTTATAAGGGTGATTTTAAGATATGGATAGTAAGTGTTAAATTATTTGAATATTATTATTTTGGGATTTGCTATAATATTCTGGAAATTTATCATTTTATATTGTGGTTGTTTTAAAATAATATTAATTGGATTATTTAATTGATGCAATTTTATGAGGATTTAACTATGTGAATTGGGAATTTTTAAAGTGAATTGTTGGTTTCGATTTATAAATATGAGGAGTTATGAGGATTTAAATATGACTTTTGGAAATTGATTTTAAGGTTTGAATGTTTAATGTCGGGATTTAGATAAGCGATTTTAAAAAGAGTTGTTTGATTTTCTAAGTTGAGTTCTTTGAGAGGTTGCTTTGAAAATGAGATGATGAGATGAGATGAACATGAAATGAGGTATGGTTTGTGATGAAATGAGATATGGTTTGTGATGAAATGAGATGGAATAATCTGAAATGAGATATGAAAAGAGATGTATGATAGTTAGGGGCGCCTTGTGTGAATTAGATAGACTTATGCATTTGTATGTTATTAGGTGATTGTGATATGTTGGACATTGCTTGCTATTGGTGACTCTTACTTGGATTCTGCTTCTGCCTTGTTCTCTGCTGTTTGGCTTATTCAGGTAAGTTCCTTTATGGGCTTACTCAGATTCGAAAGAGATTATCGGCTTGTGAATGTATGACATACTAGGTGTTGCATAAGCATTAAAGCATGCCATGTAGTATCATGCTAGGTTGCACTTGTGATTGAGCATTTTTTTCTTTACGCATATGAAACAAAACGGCCGTTATCTGTGATAGTCCTAGAGTCTTTGCTAGGGTCATAGGGTAGCCCAGCCCCATCGGGTGCCTTGAGTCTATCGAGTCGATATGAGCATGATGATAGCCCAGCACCATCGGGCATGTTTATTTTAATTTATGTTATGATGATGAGACATGATATGATGATGAGATATGATACGCTATAGCATCGAACTGGCCAGTCTCTACACTAACGGAAAGGGGTGCAGAGGAAGGAGAGGGACATGCCACTTGGCATTCTTTGGGCGCCTTTACAGTTATTTCTCGCATATTGTAAATTAGGATCATGCTAGTGTGATTTAATTTCCGCATCTGCATCATCTTTATTATTAGCGTATGTGTATGTTCGCTTGCTGGACAGAGCGTGTTGGGGCCTCGGTCTGACCCCGCTCGCACCAATTGTTTTTAGGTATGATTGCTCCCTGTTTATATGGCGTGGGAAAGTCCCCCGGCGATTGCAAAGAAATATGTCTAACCCCGCTAATCTGGCCATACGACTTTAGAATTATGTTTTGGTTTTGACCCGGCCTTGCCATGGCTTTTGTATCTAAATCATATTTCCACTTCACTTTCGTTTAAACTGAATTTATGAAACTTCGACTGATTAGGGGTTTGAAACCTCGACCCGTACCTGAATTGCAACATCCGAACGAAGGTATCCGACCTTCGAAACGTATCCCGGATATTTATATCCGGGCCGTTACAAAGTTGGTATCAGAGCCAGGTTGTGCAATTCGGGTACGCAAGGGTCGAGTGTATGTTTTGGAAAACCGCCCATAAATTTCAAAAGATTTGAAAGTATTTTAAAGGGGCAAAATGAATTTAATATGCCTAACTCAATTGGACTAAATATGAACTTGGCTTATGATAAAAGTGGAGAACCAACTAATAAGGGATCGAGTGGGTAGAAAAGGCGATAGACCATCCCTATTGGATGTAGTCGAAAACGGGTAGGCGAAATACTAGCTTGTTCTTTACAGATGGGTCGGGAAGACTCCAAGGAGATCATTGCAATTGTCATTAACTGATTCTATGATTGAGTGCTTGACATGCTAAAGATTTGATTGTTATGTTCTAACTATTGAATGAATATTGAACGATCTGTGCGAACGAGATAGCGGGAGTACCCTTATTTCCCTATGATTAAGCTCAGCTTTTGTGGAACTACCCCTTTCCTTATGAACCCTTTTGACAATTCAATCGAGTCCTCCCTTTGAATATCGGTCTTCCACGGGAATTGGGTTGGTGAACACATGGTGTCGGGAATCATGATTGAATATAAAGGTTGTCCGAGAGAGTATTGGAAGACGGTCCTTGATGAAATTCCGTGTTAAAGAGTGAGATGTTTACGAGGTTGTCATTATCAATTCTTATGACGATCGACCGGTGTCATCTTGCCATAAAAGTCATATCCGAGTCTCACGGGAAAGATGAGGGATGAGTCGGTTGGGAAAAGTCAATGGTTGACCTTAGGGATCTCTGTCCGGTTGTAATGGTGACTCTCTCTGAATTGCATGACATGATTTTGTAACATCCTGCATGTACCTTGCGAATGCTTCTTAGTAAAATGTTGCTCATGATTATTACACATATGGGTGGTTGCATTCCTTAGCCTCCTGTTATGCCTTGCCTTCCGTCATGATTATATTGTTTAAGCTCGGGTTGTGGTTAGTTGCATTGCTTAGCCTCGTGTTATGCCTTACTTTCTATCATGGTTATATGTTGTCATAGCATGGCTACTTGGCCTATTGTATTGCTCGTATGATTGATTGGAAGCATGAACCACATGATATGAACCTATATGATTGTTGTTTTCTCCTGGATTAGGTCCATGATAGCGTGATCGACTCTTCTTTGTATGAATGCCTCATAAGATTGTACTCTTTAGCATGCTAGCCGATGATGCCTCGATGCTTATCATTCATTCTGTGACAAGAATCTATAGCATGCCCACCTATTCTGTGATTAACTGTTGTTGATTATTCTAGTAACTGCTATGCGTTAATTGTGCTAAGTGAGAATATGGTAGTGTGAACGAGTCTTGATAAATACATGTTCTACCCTAGTATACATCAATTTGAACTCATGTCCTCATATTCTAGCCATGTTGCTTAGACTTGCTCTATACCTCGTTGCGTTTTCCTCTCGTGCCACTATGTCGTTGAGATGTGATTGAATGAACTCTTGCATACCGTTGTATTAACCAGTCAAGTGCATGTATGTACCGTATGTTATATTGAACCATTAGTAACATATAGACCCCTTGGTTGTGACTTGTTCGAATTTATGCCTTGCCTACATTATTGTTGATTCCCTCTTGAGCTAGGTCCCTGATAGTGTGGCTCTTTTCTCTTTCTGTTCTCTTAATATGTTTCACTCGTCCTGATTAGCTTAATGTCGAGTTCTATGATTGACTACCCTTCCGTGATGGTCAAACCTAGCATGCTGACATGGTTAAAATGTCTATTACTCTATGATGTCTTCTCGTGCTTGCGTGAACCTATGACTTGACACCTCGCTTGATCACACACCACTCCATATCATGATTTTGCACCTGCATGACGCATGAATATCGGAATGAACCTAGTTGAATTACTCTAGTTGTACTCAGGTTCGATGTGTGCTATTAGTATCATGTGGAGCTTATGACTTCCAATATGACCTGCTGAATGATTTCATATCATGCTTGTTCTATAATGTGACAGATATCGTACCATATATGTACTCTATGATGGTTCTTTCTTAGCATGATTATAACCTAGCATCCATGATGTCCATCTTGTTGCTTTTGATGATGCCTCATGTTTCGTGAACATTATGTTGAACTCCTCTTAATGAATCTTGACTATGCTTGTATCGCAGTATGTATCGCTAGTATCATGTAGGATCGATGCTCTCTAAATGGATCTCGTCATATTGCTTCTTGGGATCAATTAAAAGCATTAATGAGAAATAGATTTGTACCTCAACATTATGCTAGAGAGCTTAGGCAAAGATTAGAGAATCTTAAGCAAGGTAATAAAACTGTTGAGGAAACTTTTAATGCAATGCAAGAAATCATGGCTAGAGCTAATGTCGTTGAACCCGATGAGGATACCAATGCTAGATTTCTTAGGATATTGCATCCCGCCTTAGCTCATGAAATTGACTATTTTCCTTACTCTACTCCTATTGAGTTATTACATTTAGCTATTAAAGTTGAAAGAGGAGCTAGATACAGGAATCAAGGTGGGCGGAACTCAAATGGACAGCAACAAGGGTGGCGCCAATCTCGGCCTCAGCAGCCCCAATGGCGTAGTGATGGTGGTCCACGTGATCGACCAAGCTAGACCCAAGGAAAAGGAGAAAGCCGAGCCCCTCAGCAGTCCATTGACAAAGGAAAAGCGCCATGGAATGGGCGTGAGTCGTCCGGGACATCTACTGGTCCCAAAGGGAGTAATCCTAACTCTTCTACCCTTCGATCTAGAGATATTGTATGCTTTAAATGCCAAGGTAGAGGACATTATATGAAGGATTGCCCTAATAAGAAAACTCTCATGATTAATCACCTAGGAGAATATGAATCTGAAAATTCTTGTGATGAACATGATGAGCATGCTATGGAAGAAAATAATCAAAACCTTAATCTTTTAACTTATGATGATAACGATGAGGTCGAATATGAACATGGAGAATCTTTGATTGTTAGGAGAGTTTTAAGTGTTGTTCCTACACCTTGTGACGATAATCAAAGAGAGAATTTGTTTCATACTCGCTGTTTGGTTAAAGGAAAGGTTGTTAATGTAATCATTGATGGTGGTAGTTGCTGTAATTTAGCTAGTCAGGAAATGGTTGATAAATTGCAACTTTCCACTATGCAACACCCTAGACCTTACAAATTGCATTGGATGAATGATTGTGGAAACTTGAAAGTGAATAGGCAAGTTAAAGTGCATGTTAAACTAGGACATTATGAAGATGATGTTTTATGTGATATCGTGCCTATGCAAGCTTGTCATATTTTATTGGGTCATCCTTGGCAATCTAATCGTAAGGTTATTCATCATGGGTATACTAATCGCTACTCCTTTACTTTTCAGGGGAAGAATGTTGTTCTCAAACCCATGACGCCTACTCAAGTGGCTGAAGAGATTGAGAAGCGCAAGGTAAGTAAAGGTGAGTTAGCTAGGGAGGCTCCATCGAGCCAAGGGGATCCTCAATCTCGGCCTAAAGGTGTGCTTTTGGCTTCCAAGAGTACATTTATAGACGAGTTTGTGGATGGGGAAACAACCCTCATGCTCCTATGCAAAGGGTTGAACATGTTGAGTGAGGAGCTTAGAGCTACCCTCCCTCCTCGCGTCATATCTCTTCTTGAAGAGTACAAGGATGTATTCCCCGTTGACATACCACCAGGTCTACCTCCTATTCGTGGCATTGAACATCAGATTGATCTCATTCCAGGTGCTTCTTTGCCTAATAGGCCTGCGTATCGTATGAATCCCACAGAGACCCAAGAGGTCCAATCCCAAGTCCAGGAACTGATGGATAAGGGATATATTAGAGAAAGTTTAAGTCCTTGTGTTGTGCTTGTGTTATTAGTCCCTAAGAAAGATGGATCATGGAGAATGTGTGTAGATTGTAGAGCTATTAACAATATAACTGTCAAATATCGCCATCCTATTCCTAGATTAGATGATATGTTAGATGAACTACATGGTGCTTCTATATTTTCGAAAATAGATCTAAAAAGTGGTTATCATCAAATTAGAATGAAGGAAGGTGATGAATGGAAAACAGCATTTAAGACTAAGTTTGGGTTATATGAGTGGTTGGTTATGCCTTTCGGTTTAACTAATGCTCCAAGTACTTTTATGCGCTTAATGAATCATGTGCTTAGAAAATACATAGGGAAATTTGTTGTTGTTTATTTTGATGATATTCTGATTTATAGTAAATCCCCTAAAGAGCATGAATCACATCTTAGAGAAGTACTTAAAACACTAAGAATTGAACACTTATATGCTAATTTGAAGAAATGTGAGCTATGTAATGAACAAGTGTCTTTTCTTGGTTTTGTATTAAGCTCTAATGGACTGCGTGTTGATGAAGCGAAGATTAAAGCGATCCAAGAGTGGCCGACCCCCACTAACATCAGCCATGTGGGCAGCTTCCAAGGATTAGCGAGCTTCTATCGTCGCTTTGTTCGTGATTTCAGCACCATCTCAGCACCTCTTACAGAGCTTACAAAGAAGAGGAGCGAATTCACTTGGGGAGCAGCTCAGGAAGAAGCTTTTCGCATCCTAAAGGAGAAGCTCACCCAAGCTCCATTGCTTGCTTTGCCTGACTTCACTCGGCCTTTTGAGGTTGAATGTGATGCTAGCGGAGTTGGAATTGGTGGAGTTCTTATGCAGGAAGGTAAGCCTATTGCTTTCTTTTCTGAAAAAATTGAAAGGTGCTTGTCTTAACTACTCTACCTATGATAAAGCGTTGTATGCATTGTATAGAGTTCTTAAGACATGGTCTCATTACCTATGGCCTAGAGAGTTTATTCTTAGGACTGATCATGAATCATTGAAACACTTTAAAAGCCAAGATAAACTTGATAGGAGACATGGTAGATGGATGGAGTTCATTGAAACATTTCCTTATGTGATTAAGTATAAGAAAGGCAAAGACAATGTGGTAGCTGATGCATTATCTAGAAGACATGTTCTTTTAACCACTTTGGATTCTAGAGTCTTAGGCTTTATTTATATTAAGGAATTGTATGAACAAGATGCTGATTTTGGGGAGATCTTTCGAAAATGCTTAGATAAAGGGCCAGCCGAAAATTTCTATATACATGATGGCTTTCTATTTCGAAAAGATCAAGTGTGTATTCCTAGATGTTCTTTGAGATTACTACTTGTTAGTGAAGCATATAGTGGTGGTTTAATGGGACATTTTGGAAGGGATAAAACATATAATACTTTAAAATCAGACTTTTATTGGCCACATATGCTTAGGGATGTAGAACATTGCCTTAAAAGACGCATAGATTGTATAAAATCCAAAGCTAAGCTTATGCCCCATGGCCTATATACACCATTGTCGATTCCCTCAGCCCCTTGGGAGGATATATCTATGGATTTCATAGTTGGGTTGCCTAGAACTAAGAAGGGGCGGGATTCTATATTTGTAGTGGTGGATAGATTCTCTAAAATGGCTCATTTTATTACATGCCACAAAACTGATGACGCTACCAATGTTGCTAATATATTCTTTAGAGAGGTAGTAAGATTACATGGTGTGCCGAAAACTATTGTTAGTGATAGGGATGTGAAATTCTTAAGTCATTTTTGGAGAACTTTATGGAGCAAATTGGGATCTAGATTGTTATTCTCTACTTTTAGCCACCCCCAAACCGATGGCCAAATTGAGGTGACTAATAGAACCCTTACAACCGTCCTAAGAGCCATCATTAGGAAGAACTTGAAACTTTGGGAAGAAGCCCTACCTCATGTGGAGTTTGCTTATAATAGAACAATGCATTCTGCAACGAAAATCACTCCATTTGAATGTGTCTATGGTGTTAATCCACTAACCCCTTTTGATCTTACTCCATATCCTGTGAGAGAGAAAGAATCATTTGAAGCAGGTAAGCATGTCGAGTTCGTCAAGGAGCTACATGAACGGACACGTCAAAAGCTTATGCAAAAGGCTGAATACAACGCTAACAAGGCCAATAAGGGACGTCGATTGGTCACATTTCAGCCTGGGGATCTTGTGTGGATACACCTAAGGAAGGAACGGTTTCCAGAAGCACGGAAGAGTAAGCTAGCACCACGGGGTGACGGACCATTCAAGGTGCTTAGGAGAGTGGGCGACAATGCCTACCAATTGGAGCTTCCTGGAGACATGGGTGTTAGCGCAACATTCAACGTCGCCGATCTAATCCCTTACTTCGTTGTGGATGAAGACTTGGATTCGTGGTCGAATCCTTTTCAAGAAGGGGAGGTTGATGTGGGACCATCATCTACAACTCCAGACACACCCATCATCTTAGGAGAAGGACCTATGACTCGAGCCCGAGCTAAGAAGCTTCAACGAGACTCATTCCTATTTGTGAGTCATGCTTTGTTCTCGAGCACGGTTCAACTCCCCGAGCCAACATTGAAGAAATACATGTGCATTGGAATTCAAGAAGAGGCCGAGCCTCCTTAGTTACATCAGGCCGAAATTGTCTAAGTGTTGAGACTCTTTTATATTGCTATTTTTAGTATTATTTTTACTTAAGTTATTTTAGGAAACTTTAGGGTAATTTTATTAATTCCTTTAAGTTGTTATTTTATCTTCTTTAGTTAGATAGAACCGGCCCAACAGCCCATATTAGGGTTATATAATGCTGATTTCAACCTTTGTAAACACACGTTCAATTCTCTTAAGAAAAATCAGATTTGTGTTGAAACACATTGAGTGAAAGTCAATCGATTCGAAGCATTGCTCATCGATTGCAAATTGGTTCTTGTCTCAGCTTGGTTTGCTTTGTGTTCGTTAACTTCGCAAGACTTGGTGATCCTAGTATCCACAAGCCCCCTCCTTATACCTCCAAGTTGTCCGTTTGGTTGTGTAGGGTTGTAGAGGCGGGTTATATAGTCATTGGTATCGGTTCCTACCCTCTAAGGAGGCCTGGGGTCTTTATCTTGTTCTATATAGATCGACTCAGTCCTTATCGGTCGTGTCTTTCCATTATTGCATCTAAATTTCGAGTCTTTTGTTCAAATCCGCTGCTGCGTCATTAGTCCTTATTGAGTCTTTCTTGTTTCTTGTTTGATTGTCGAAGATCGGGCATCCTGCGGCTAACCCCGTATCAATTTCATACTCATACTTCCCATATATATATATATATATATATATCATAAATATTGGACATTTAATCTCTTCTAAAAATCACCACAATATCATGCCATTAGTCACACATATCATACCGTTAATCAACCGATCGTATTATCATGATGGTTAGTCATCGAATAAGTCTCACCCTTAGGTTAGTTTCAAAACCGTTTCAAAATCCGAGTCAAATAGTTAAGAATTCCGACCCTTGAAAATACTCGCAAAATTCCTTTTTCAATTTATTTATTAAATCACTTTCCAACCTTGAAATTCTTTTCCAAATTCTTTGTAAGCCCTTAAGTCCCAATAATATACTTTAAACACCATTTATTAAATACTTTATAAACCATTCCAAATGCTTAAAATTCTCAACTATTTTTATTTAATAAAACCAACCCTTATAAATCTCCCGAAATAATATTTTATCTTTTAAAACCTCAAATAATATTTTCTAATATTTTAAATACCCTTAGATAATTAAATAAATAAATGGATAAACCTGAACCGAACCGAACCCATATTATAAATCCCCAAACCGGTTAAATTAATAACATATATATGTTAGTAAAAGGGTGGGCCCACAACGGCCACCTCGGCTCCTTCCTCCTCCGGATTCAAAATGAATCCCGCGCCCGCTGGCTCGTCCGCTCCCGCTCGCCTGCTCCCGCAGGCTCGCTCTCTCCAGCTGTCGCTGGCTTGTGCTCGTCTCTCACCCGCGCTCGCTGCTGCGCTCAGCTACTGCTCGTGCTCAGCTCGCTCTCTCCCACGCTCGCGCTGTGCTCAGCTCGTTGCCTCCCTTGCCCGTCGATGCTCGCCGGAGCTCTTTTCGGAGCCCACGAACCCACCCGACTCCCCGCACTCAGCTCACACACCCTCGACACTCGCCCACAACCCGACCCAACTCAGAAATCGAAACAAAATAGAGGAAAGAAGAGGCGGAGCTCACCGAGGAAGTTCGCGACTTCGGAGCTCTCGATCGGAGGTCTAAGCATTGTCGGAGGCTTGCGATGGCTCGTCGGACCTGCGTGGGACATGGGTGAGCGCGATGGTGAAGTCCAGAAGTGGTTTGGGTTGAAAAGGAAGGAGAACGACTCACCGAAAGTTTGGTTCGCGATCGATCGAAGGTTAGAAGGAATGGGGCTGCGGTGGCTTCTTGGCGGCTCCGGTGGTGGCTCCGCTAATGCTGGTGGCTCCGAGGAGTGTGTGGGTCCCTCCGTTGGTGGCTCGAGGTGGAAAGGATGGGAGAAGGAGGAGGAGACAGTGGTTTGGGGATGAAGATGGTGGCGACGATGGTGATGGTGAAACGGTGACGGTGAAATGGTGATGGGGTGCAGCAGAGCGGGTGATGGTGATGAGTTTAAAAGGAGGTATGCGAGCGGGGATGGTTTTGCAGAGGTAGGGGCTTTGATGGCAGCTAGGAGATAGGGGAAGGTAGGGTGGCAAGGTGCAGCCGTAGGGTTGCTTGGATGGGAAAGACATTAATTAGGGGAGGGAAGTCAAATTAAATAACCGAAAATAAATCTGGAATACGTGAATTTCGAATCCCGAAATTAGTTCTCGAATGTTAGTTTTCCCGACTCTCGCTTTCTCGATCAATTAAAATTTTAAAATCGAAGAGGATACCGCCATCCGATAATTATTTTAAATTCGCGAGGAAAAAGCACGGAGACGTTCATCAAAATTTTAAATTCGGGTCAGAATTCGTAAATGAGCTTTTGATTCGATCTAAATTCATTTTTAATTCTCTTTTTCCAGAAAATTAGGATTTTGAAAATCCGAGCCTTTACACCCCATACCCTTCCTAACCTTTGCAGATGATACCCTAATATTTGCAAAAGCAGCTCACACCAGCCTTAATACTATCCAAAATATGCTAAACAATTACTCAAACCTATCAGGATTAACCACAAACTATTCAAAAAGCTCAATTCAATGTTCAGCAAATGTATCTCAGACTCTAGCAAGGGATCTAGCACAACATATGGGGGTTCCCATCATGAGAACACTTGAGAAGTACTTAGGTATTCCTCTTATAAATGGGAGAATTAAAAACTGTGTTTTTGAAGATGCATTCCAAAATCTAAAAAAAGCAACTATCTAAATGGAAGGCTTCCACCCTCTCACAAGCAGGAAGAGCGGTGCTCATGCAATCAAATCTTAGCTGCAAAACAAATTACCTAATGCAAAATTTTCTTCTACCGAAAGGAATCCTAGAACAAATTGACCAGGTCAATAAAAACTTTTTCTGGAGTAAGCTACAATCAGAACGGTACACACCGCTTGTAAGTTGGGATAACATCTGCAAAAGCAAATGTCAGGGAGGCATGGGTATTAGAAAAGCAGAAAAACTCAATAAAAGCTTACAAATGAAACTCCTTTAGAAGCTCTATACAAACCAGAATAATATTTGGGTTCAGGTTATAAATGAAAAATACCTTCAAAAGGAAAATATTAGAAATCGCTCTAATCATTTTACATATTGGCAATTCGGTAGACTTCTTTCCTTAAGAAATAAATTTGAACAAGGTCTCCTTTGGTTAATTGGGAATGAAAACAACATAAATGTTTGGTCTCACCCCTGGGTCCCAAATCAAGACCTTAAACAATTTAGAGCGAACCATGATCCAGAATTGAAAGTAAACCAGTTTTTTAACTCTAAAAAATGTTGGAATACTCCACTAGTAAATAGCCTCTTCCCCCCGGAAGTCTCTTGTAAAATTTTAGAAATACAAATACCAAATTGGGATACGCCAGACAAACTTATTTGGAAGCTAGACCCAAGTGGAACTTTCACTACGAAATCGGTCAAACGCATGACAAATAACGCAACCCAGGCTTCAAAGGATCTTAACTGGATTTGGAAGCTAAACCTACCTCCTAGAATAAGAAGCTTTATGTGGAAAATAATGGTAGATGGTCTTCCTACCACTCAAAGGCTTAATAAATACGTTAACCGAGTTCCTAGCCAATGTAGTATTTGCAATCAAGCGGAAAAGATGTGGAACACTTAATGAGAAGTTGTCTTTTCACCAGGAAAATAATTGACCACTTTGAGCTACGAACAGGAAAATACTTCCAACATATGAATATAAATGGATCCCACCCTTTCAACATAGATGAAATTCGACTTGGAAACAAAAATTTTGAGGAACTAGTCTTCATTTGGCAAACCATTTGGGAAATCAGAAATGAACTTATCTTTAGAAATAAAGCTCCGGCCCCAATAGAAAATATCATTCAAAGAATCATTGCAAGCATCTATGATTGGACCCAAATTGAAAAAGATAATCATAAGAATAAATCTACAAACAAGAGATCTAAAGCTAAATGGACCAGACCACCAGGGGCTGTCTACAAAATCAATGTAGATGGCTCTGTTAATCCTGCAGGCGCTTGCCATGTGGGAGGTGTTGCTCGGGACTCCTGGGGCCATGTCATTGATATGTTTTACAAGGAAACTGTCAAATGCTCAGTCATTCAAACTGAAGCTATCGCTATTCAGAGGGGTATGGAGCAAGCAATTAGGAAATGACTTCGAAGAGTAATGATAGAAGGGGACAATCTACAGCTCATCAAAGCCATCACCAACAGCAATAATGTCAGATGGGAGATTATACATCACATTGAAAAGATCAAACAACTGGAATCTGCTTTTGACCTTTTTCAATACAGACACTGCTACCGAGAAGCGAATCAAGTAGCTAACTTTATAGCTCGGAAGGGTATCATTAGTAATATATCTACTATCCCTTTTAATAGGGAACTTTGTACCATCATCCTCAAGGATGATCAAGGAGCCAGATTACAGCTTGTGTAATCGCTCCTACTTCTTGCCTACTATAAAAAAAAAAAAAGGATAGTACACTTTACGTTGTCTTCTAAACAATGAACTGAATAAAGCTTTTCAATAAATAAATTAACAAGTTATTAAAATTCTCAAATAGCATTAATTTAATTATATATTAAATTTAAACACTTATCAATTATATTTAATCAATAATTGATTATAGTAAAAATTGAATGACCTAGATCTTGGATATATAAAATTCACGTCCATACATCCCATACAAGTTTTGATAGGTAGATAGACCAAATGATACCATGGATTTTTAGAAAAATTAAATTTAAACGTCTATCTTAGTTCATTACATATAAAAATGCATCAACACTATATATTATAATATAGATATACTTTGTTTGAAAATTTGGTTGTACTATTGTTTTAATATAAAATTTCTATTTGCGAAAAAAGTTCTCACCAACTTTCATTGACCATAAAGATAATAAATCTTCTTCTGTAATAAAGATCGCTCGTATAAAATTTATATTTGCAAAACTTTATGCTTTCAAACTTGATGCACAAAGAACTTGATTAAATAAATATAATCTTCTTTTAGAATAAAGATCTGTCATATAAACTACTAATCGGGTGGGACAAAGTATGCAAACGAAAAGAAAACGGTGGTGCAGGAATCCACAAAACAAAAGACATGAACTCAGCATTACAAATGAAACTACTATGGAAAATACTTGCGGAACCAGATAATCTCTGGGTCCGAATCATCTCGCATAAGTACTTGAAAGAGGAACACATTCTACACTACAAAAGGAAAGGAAAACCATCTTGGCAATGGACAAAACTAATGGAAATAAAAGATGAATTTCGTAAAGGTCTCATATGATAGAAAGAAAATGGAAAAACGATCGACTTTTGGACTGATAGATGGTTAGATGATGACACGTTAGAAAATAGATGTCTTATGCCAGATAGAATAAAAAAGGGCGACAAGGTAGACAAATACATTAATGACAACAGAAGATGGAACACTAGCGACCTTAAACACATGTTACCAACACCAATCATCGAAAAGATTGAAGCGACGTTCATCCCAAAAAACCAAATAGAGGACAGACTATACTAGAGAAAAGATAAATCTGGATGGTTCAGCACAGCCAGTGTGCTCCAACAAATTACAGAAAACAATATAATCACACCACCTAAAATGACATGGATTTGGGCAATAGACGTAGCCCCAAAAATAAAGAACTTCGTATGGAAATTGTACAACAACGGGATCTCAACAAAGACTAGACTTATCGCCAAAGGTGTGACCCTTCCGTCCGCATGAGAACTATGTGATATGTGCGACGAATCTCCCACTCACTTATTTACTCAGAGCTACATTAGTAGAAACCTCATACGGAAAATTGACCCTGGAATAGAAAAACGACTATAAAAATTAGACAGAAATGAACAAGACATAAAGAAAATTATTTCAATTATATTTGAAACAATAACTCCAGAACAAAGGAAAAAACTAGCGACATGTTGGTGGTGCTTTTGGATCTCCAAAAATAAGAAAATCTTCGACAATGAAAACACTTTGACATTCAAAACATGGAAAATTTGATAAGATAAACAATCATGAATTGGAAAAAAAATGAAATATTTGGATAAACCAAACATTAATGCTACAACAAAAAGCACATGATCCCGAAAGAAACGACACCTGCGATGGAATAGACCACTTGAAGGAACATTTAAAATAGATTTTGATGGTAGTAACAATTACTCTAGTACTTCTGGTGCAGGTTTCATCATTCGAGACCACACAGGTGCGTTGATTGGCTGCGGAGGCAGGCAACTTACACTCAGGTCGCCGCTCATGACCGAAGCTATAGGACTTCTTTTGGGCATCCAAATGGCGAAGGAGATGGGTTTATCCAGTATCCACATTGAAGTTGATAGCCTAATGGTGATCAATGCAGTCAAGGGGTGTTGATCCTGCCCATGGGAGACTAAGATGCTCATGACAGACATTCTCATGAAGCTCCGGTCCTTTGAGCATGTTAGCCTATCGCATTGCTTCCAGGAGATTAACAGATGTGCCCACCACATCTCTCACCTTCTAGTCGGAAACCTCTCCAAATGCTCGAATTGACCGACATCTCTGTATTTTCATCTGAAATGATGCTTTTGGGTGGTGGTCTAGTAGGGACTAGCCCCATCCAAATCCTTACCTGTATCAACATAATAATAATAATAATAATAATAATAATAATAATAATAATAATAATAATAATAATAATAATAATAATAATAATAATAATAAATCATATGGTTACATAGTTCACATTGTTTTATTTTCTATAAAATATTAAAAAAATTAACATATTGATGATTAATTCAATTAAATTAAATTTCATTTAATTTAATTTAAGATAGCTATACTTGAAATCTTTTAGACCTCCATAATTTTTTTAATTTACATAACTAAAATAATTTATTAAGAAATCAAGAAAAATATGGGTACTAAGACTAGTATAAAGCGTCCTGATTAATCAACTACTCCCTCCGTTCGGCAAAGCTTGTCATTTTAGCTTATTTCACAAGTTTTAAGGCAATTAACAAATGTACTAATTTACCCTCAATTATTACCCTCTTTTTTACTTTATCGAAAACTACAACTAACAAACCATCAATCATATCAAGGACATTTTTGTAAAGTAAGGAAAAAATACCTACAATGACAAGTTTTTTTGAACAAAAATAACATCCTAAAATGACAAGTTCTGCCGAACGGATGGAGTATAATATAGAGGGATCTAGTATGGAATGGATTATAAGAGCATCTCCTACAGATTCTCTATTTTAGAAATTTTGTGTTGGAAGTAATGTTCACAATGGGGGATTTTTAACTTGTCTTTTGACCTTCCTTGTCCCACATTGATTGTAGAGGCATTTGAAGAGTTGTTTTTAAAGAAGAGTTTTTGAAAGGGTTATTGAGAGTTGGGATAGGAGTCCCACACGCGCGCACCACCACCGCCGCCAGTCCGGTCCATGTTCGTGACACGTTCAAGCTCTTTCAGTTTTCACACACGTTCTAACGTTCTCTCTTCTTCCTCTCTTCTTCTGTAACCGTTCTGGGTCCTGGCTGGTTCCAACGCTTCGACGGCGAGTGCACGCTCGAGAAGCTTGTTGTGTAACCTTGGGGAGCGACGTCGGTAGCCGACTTGCACCACCGTAGTCGGGGCGAATTCGCTTCTAAAGCAGTGGTTCTCTTTTGCCACGCCACAGCCTTTAAACACTTTCAAACACGGGTTTTGGGTTTTCCTTCAAGCGGTTTTTCACGGAAATTGAGGCCTACATTCTCTATTGCACCAACAATTTAGAAGTGAATTCTCGTTTGTCTCTGCGATGGCATTTCAGTTCTTCAAGCCGCTTTTAGATCTCACCAAATTGGAGCCACTGGACGGAACCAACTACAAGAGATGGTCGCAGAAGATGCTCATCTTCT
The DNA here is from genome assembly GCA_963922045.1 of Persicaria maculosa. NCBI lineage: Eukaryota > Viridiplantae > Streptophyta > Magnoliopsida > Caryophyllales > Polygonaceae > Persicaria > Persicaria maculosa. The sequence goes on from OY998267.1 coordinate 44,126,941, forward strand.
TCGAGCAATTGGAGGTCGATTACGTCCTCCTTCAGGACGTACCCGCTGCTGCTACAACCGCTTCATCCACCTCTGTCGCCGGCGTTGTTGCTGATGCCGGTACTGCTGCAGATGCCGCTAACAAGGGTAAGAAAATCGCCATCGACGACGGTGATGATGCTGTCGACAATGGTAAGCAGGTTGCAGACGATGACCTCGCACGGGCAAAACAATATGAGTCCGACAACAAAACAGTGCGAGGCCATCTTCTCAGCCACGTCTCAAATCCCATATTTGATCTGATCCTTGTTCATAAATCTGCTAAATTTATTTGGGATCTGCTGGAGAAGAAATATGGGGCTGACGATGCAGGGAAAAAGAAATATGCTTGTGGGAAGTTTATGCAGTTCAAGATGGTCGATGATAAACCAATCATGGACCAAGTGCACGAGTATGAGAATCCGGTGGCTGACATTCTCTCCGAGGGCATGAAGATGTGCGAGGTCTTGCAGGTGAATTTCTTGATCGAAAAGTTGCCTAACTCATGGGCTGGCTATCGCAATCATCTGAAGCACAAGAAGAAGGACCTCACTCTGGAAGAGCTCGTCGGTCACATGAAGATCGAGGAGGCAAATCGCCTCAAGGACAAACCTAAGCCTAAATCTGCTGATTTTGTAAAAGCTAATCTGGTTGAGTCCTCTGTGAAATCTGACAGGTCAAAGGGTAACCAATCTGGAGGCCCTAATCAAAACATGAAGCCAAAGAAGGGTCAGAAATTCAAGAAGTCTGGCAAGCAGTCAGACAAACAGCAGAAACAGGGAGGGACTGGGATTGGCTACTATGTTTGTGGCAAGCCAGGCCACAAGGCTTGGCAGTGTCGCAATCGGGCTGATATCCAGAACCAAGGACAGCAGCAGAACAAGCCCGCAGCTCCAGCCCAGCAGCAAGTCAATGTTGTCCAGGACAACAACCAGCTGATAGCAATGATCACTAAAGTCAACCACGTGGGCGGCCAAGTTGATTGGCTCCTGGACAGCGGAGCTACTCGACACTTCTGTTCCAACAAGGACCTATTTGTTGAGTTCGAGGATGCTTCAGACATCGACCAGGTCTACATGGGCAACTCGAGCATCTCTCGAGTGCTTGGCAAGGGGAAGGTTACACTCAAGCTCACCTCAGGGAAGTCTCTTACCCTAGTGAATGTGCTTTATGTTCCTTCTCTGCGCCGAAACTTGATTTCATGTGGTTTGCTTGAGATAGCTAGAATTAAGCAAGTGACTGATGCTGGAAAAATGGTTTTAACCAAAAATGGAGAATTTGTAGGAAAGGCTTATTGGGCTGATTTTCTGTATGTGCTTGAGACCATGATTGAGAATAATGAGAATGCATCTACTTCTGCTTATATTGTTGAGTCTGTTGATTTATGGCATGCTAGACTAGGACATGTGAATGCGAAATCTATATGTCGATTGCATGATATGGGTTTGATTCCTAGCCTATCCAAACATGACCATAGCAAATGTGAAATATGTGTTGAGGCCAAATTTCATAAACAACCTTTTAAAACGGTGAATGAAAGGACAACTGAATTGTTGGAGTTAGTCCATTCTGATTTGGCTGATTTTAATAACACGGAAAGTAGAGGTGGCAAGCGCTACTATATCACATTTGTGGATGACCATTCTAGATATACTAAGGTATACTTGCTTAGGTCTAAAGATGAAGCAGAAAGCATGTTTTATGTGTATAAAGCTGAAGTAGAAAACCAATTGAATCGCAAAATTAAAAGGCTTAGATCTGATAGAGGCGGTGAATATGTCACTCATTCTTTGAGAGAATTTTGTGAACAAAATGACATTATTCATGAATTTACAGCTCCTTATTGCCCGCAACAAAATGGTATAGCTGAAAGAAAAAACAGAACTTTAAAGGAAATGATGAATGCTATGCTTTCTAGTTCTGGTTTGCCTAATAATATGTGGGGGGAAGTTGTCTTGTCCGCTAATCATATTTTGAATAAGGTACCTCACAAGAAGCTTGACAAAACACCTTATGAACTTTGGAAAGGGCATCCGCCTAATCTGAAATTCTTGAAAGTGTGGGGGTGTCTAGCTAAGGTGGGGTTACCTTCGTTCAAAATTGATACTATTGGATCTAAGACTTTTGATGCAATTCTGATTGGTTATGTTGAAAATAGTGCTGCTTATCGTTTCATGAGTTTGAGTGATCGTACCTTGTGTGAATATCGTGATGCTGTTTTCTTTGAGCATGTGTTTCCTTTAAAGAAATCTGCATTGCCTGCATATGATTCTTCATCTCATGATGCATCTTCATCCATGCCTAATACTGTTGTGCCTAATGCTCATGCTGATCATGATGAACCTAGGAAGAGTAAAAGGCGTAGGAAGGAAACTAGTTTTGGTCCTGATTTTGTGACTGCATTTCTAGCTGAACTTAATGATTTAAATGAACTAGATGAGACGTTCATTAGTCTTCATTTGATAGAAAATGATCCTAAGACCTATGAGGAGGCAATAAGTTCATTAGATGCTAGTTTGTGGAAAGATGCTATTAATAGTGAGATAGAATCCATTATGTCTAATCACACATGGGAACTAGTTGATATGCCTAAAGGAAATAGAGCCATTAGTTGTAAGTGGATCTTTAAGAAGAAGCTTAAAGTGGATGGCTCCATGGATAGATATAAGACAAGACTAGTTATAAGAGGATTCACTCAAAAATATGGGATTGACTTCTTTGACACTTACTCTCCTGTCACAAAAATTGCTACCATTCGTGCATTGTTTGCTTTGGCTTCTAGCCATAAAATGCTTGTTCATCAGATGGATGTTAAAACTGCATTTTTGAATGGTGATCTGAATGAGGAAATTTATATGGAATAGCCTCCAGGGTGCATAGTTCCAGGACAAAAAAACAAAGTGTGCAAGCTGAAGAAGTCATTGTATGGACTCAAGCAAGCACCAAACCAATGGTATAAGAACTTTCACACAACTATCCTAAACTTTGGATTTGAGGTAAACGGATCTGATGCCTGTGTCTATTCTAAGAGGTTTGGTGCTAATTGTGCGATTATATGTTTATATGTGGATGACATGTTGTTATTTGGATCACACATAAATGCTATAAACACAACCAAACAGTTTTTGTCATCTAAGTTTGAGATGAAAGACATGGGTGAAGCTGATGTCATTCTAGGAGTTAAAGTAACTAGAAAAGGTAATGGTTTCATTTTATCACAACCTCATTATGTAGAGAAAATGTTGAAAAGGTTTGATAAATTTGATGTTGTGCCAGTTAGAACTCCTTATGATGCTAGTATGTAATTAAAGAAAAATTTTGGAAACAGTGTGTCCCAAAATGAGTATGCTAAAATAATTAGGAGTTTAATATTTCTGATGAATTACACTCGGCCTGATATTGCATATGATGTAAGTAGACTCAGTAGATATACCCATAACCCTAGTAGTGAACATTGGATTGCACTTAATAGATTATTGAGATATCTTAAAGGCACCTTTGATTGGGGTTTACATTATGTGGGTTTCCCTCAAGCTTTGGAGGGATATTGTGATGCAAACTGGGTCACTGACAATGATGAGGTTAGCTCCACTAGTGGTTATGTGTTTACATTATGTGGTGGTGCTATATCATGGGATTCATCAAAACAAACTTGCATTGTTAGATCAACTATGGAATCTGAGTTCATAGCACTAGATTTAGCTGGTCAAGAGGCTGAGTGGTTGAGAAGCTTACTGGCTGACTTACCTTTGTGGGGGCATAAGACCCCAACTATTTCTCTACACTGTGACTCACAATCTGCTATTTGTGTAGCTAACAGCAATACTTACAATGGTAAGAAGAGACACATACGGATTAGACATGAAGCTGTGAGACAGCTGATTGCTACCGGTGTCATTTGCTTGGAGTATGTGAATTCCGAGAGGAATCTAGTAGATTTGTTGACGAAGGGGCTGAATAGAAGGATGGTCCTTGAATCGTCTAAGGGAATGGGGCTCAAACCCACGTGAGCAGAGATACATCATACCCATTCCCAGGACAGGTGTATGAGAAAGGATGAGTCTCGAACTCTTAATGAGTCCATAGCCCAGAGTTGGGTGGTCCTATTGAGAAGGACTTGATGGATTCACCGAAAGATGTAGAGGTTGAGCTTTTATGCTCTTACTGATACCATAGCCCTATAAGGGTGGTCTATGTGAGGTAGACTTGATGGAATCACCTACGAGAGTGTGAAGGGTTGGTCGCCTTCTATGGAAGACTAGGGTTGTCTTTCTAGAGCACTCTTTAGCACCCAAGGTATAAAATGACTATCTACAATTCACAGTTAGATCGCAGAACCACCAGGGCAGTGGGTAAGGTATGTGTTGTTGAGGTCAACTCGCGAGTCTGGAAGTTCAAGATTCGTTCACTTCTATGACTAGCGAGGCACTCAGCTTCACTATGTGTTGGTTCAAGATTCGTTCACCAACATTTAAGTATTTTTCCCACGAAACCAGCTCAGAACGATGTTTTTGATTTAAAAACCCCAGTTTCTCACATTAGTGGGGGACTGTTGGAAGTAATGTTCACAATGGGGGATTTTTAACTTGTCTTTTGAGCTTCCTTGTCCCACATTGATTGTAGAGGCATTTGAAGAGTTGTTTTTAAAGGAGAGTTTTTGAAAGGGCTATTGAGAGTTGGGATAGGAGTCCCACACGCGCGCACCACCGCCGCCGTCGGTCCGGTCCGTGTTCGTGACACGTGCGCGGTGTGGTGCTGGTCACCTTTTACATCGGGTTTTAATTTTATCATATAAATGGTCTCCGATAAGGATGAATTAGGGTTTTTGTTTGACTGATTCCATCCTTATCTTTTTGTAAAACGGTTTCTGATTTCTCCGAGATTTCAGCAAGTGGAGCGTTACTTTTTGTTTTAAAACTATTCAAGCTCTTTCAGTTTTCACACACGTTCTAACGTTCTCTCTTCTTCCTCTCTTCTTCTGTAACCGTTCTGGGTCCTGGCTGGTTCCAACGCTTCGACGGCGAGTGCACGCTCGAGAAGCTTGTTGTGTAACCTTGGGGAGCGACGCCGGTAGCTGACTTGCACCACCGTAGTCGGGGCGAATTCGCTTCTAAGGCAGTGGTTCTCTTTTGCCACGCCACATCCTTTAAACACTTTCAAACACGGGTTTTTGGTTTTCCTTCAAGCGGTTTTTCACGGAAATTGAGGCCTACATTCACTATTGCACCAACATTTTGAAGTTTTTGTAGAATTTTAAAATGTTTTTTTAATTCAACAGATTCTCCATCTCATTATTTATAATGGGAAAGCAATATAAAAAATAAATAGGTTTTTCTAAATCTGCAGCATTCTCTAAAAGTAAGGATAAATTGTTGAAATTAAAGTAAAAATAATTTTAAAAATATATATTTTGCTTCCGATGATGCGAGAGTATTTAGAGCAAGCCTAAGAGATTCCTCATCTTGATTTTCGGAGAATATTGAGATGATTTTTGGTCCAAGAGCTTCCCCATTATATTTTCCAAAATAGAGAATGGTGAGAAAATAGGATATCATTCCCTAAATTTGAAGACTACTCTATATATTTTGAGGTAAACTCTATAATGGGAAAGTTGTTGTAATGAACCCAAAAAATATTCAGAATATTTGACTTATAATTCTCTATTTTGGAGATTGTTTTAGAAAATCGGTTGGGCATGCTCTTATACCATTACAAAGAGTTGACTAAAACCTAAATTAGTACCCACAAGGCCACAACTTCTCGCAAAAAGGTCAAAATTTAGCCAAAGTAATTAAATAAACAAACAAAAAAATCGCAAAATGTCATTGGGAACTTAAGCTATGATATGTAGATGTTTTTTAAAAAATGAACCAACTATAGTTGTTTGAGCTGGAAAATTGGGTCAACTTGCTGATTGGAAAGGAAAATTGGCAGTTTTATCCGAATTATAGGAGAATCAACGTGGATGGCACCATCGCCACGGCTTGTTGGAAAAGAGATCGGTTACAGTTTTGACCAGGTAAAGAAGTTTTTGTATGATTTCATCGTCAATCTTACATGTACACGTACGTGTGGACATCTCCTTGAATTCGGATCTTGTCGCCCCCATTCACTTCATTTTCCTTTTTTCTTTTTAAATTTTGCCCTTGGTCTTGTAATGCTGTGAGACAGATTTGACCAATTTGGTCAAGTACTTTGTAAAGATTTTTTTTTAACTTTTTAAAGTCGGAATCTTGTCTTACTCTCACAAATGATAATTTTACCAATATTTATGGTGAGTTAAATGCTGACCCACTGCCTAAAAACATTCTTTTAAATAAGAGAAAGAAACTCCAGATGAGAAGCAAAAGTTTCATGGTTCATTGGTTCATAACATGTTTTGAGTTGAACTACCTCGTCCACAACCTAGTTGATGTCGTAGAAAAATGCGAGACCAAGTTATCAATTCAAACTATTACAGGAAAAACTGGATATTCGTAATGATCATCTCAATCTTCCAATGATAGTACCAGATAGATACCAAGATTGCATTGATGATAGTGAGACTGTCATCCTCAACACATTGTAGGCCTAAGTCTTTGGCCCAACAATGTACGAGTGGAATGCCAAAGCTTCATTCATCAATGAAGAGACAAGCCATATGAAAAAATCTAGACATAACTAATTCAGCATGATCACGAATCACAAAGCTACTTCCATCAAAATTGATTTTGAAGGTCGAAGCATCAATTTTATATTCTACTCCGTACTTGGACCGGAGAATCATCAATTTATTTTATTTAAGTGATAATTAAATTCTGACTAATTATGAAAATTAAGTAAAGAATTAGGCGAAACAGTTAACAGTGAATCAGTTCTTATTGGGCCTGTCCTTGATCAATATGAAAGCCCAATGCATATCTCTCAAGCCCAACTCGTTCTTACTTGGTGTCCAGAAGATAACTCTGAACCCTAAATCCCCCTCGCAAACCCTAAATTCTACAGAGTCAGTCATCTTCCCTCCCAGGAAATCGCAAGGCGGAGCAACCAGATCGGACGGGTGAAAATGAGCAGAGGAGCGGCTGCCGGAGTTGCCAAGGGCAAGAAGAAGCCCTCAACGTTCACGATTGACTGCGCCAAACCGGTCGAGGATAAGATTATGGACATCGCCTCACTGGAGAAATTCCTCCAGGAGAGGATCAAGGTTGGCGGCAAGGCCGGTGCTCTCGGCGATTCCGTCACCGTCAGCCGCGAGAAGAACAAGATTACCGTCACCTCTGACAGTAACTTCTCCAAACGGTCCGTGTTCTCTTTCTCTTCCCAAGTGAAATTATCATTTGATGGATTAATCGAATCCTGAAAATTACATTTGGTTCTGTAATTTGTTAGTGGTACATAACACTGAAATTCACTGCTAGGTTTCATTTTGAATTCAGAATGTAACATTGACACTTTCTGTTCAATTTTATGCAAGCTTAACATCATTTAGTTTGATTGAGCTTTAAATTAGCTTCATTTTTGGTGAAATCGTTGATTTGGTTTGTTGGGAAGCTAGGTTGGTTAGTGAACAGATCAAGCTTGATGTATTCTATAATTCTAGTTTCAGATCATTTTTCTGCCACAGATTTTTTGGCTTTCAGGGCAGGGATATATTTCGCTCGCATTTTAGCATCATAATGCATCAATTGTTTGTTTTGATTTCATCTAGGTTTATTTGAAATATGATGGCAGAAATAATTTATCAGTTCGCTTTTGGAAATGCCTCTGAAGAGACCAATATTAAGATGAATGATGCATACTAGTTTATAGATGCACTGCCTACCTTTGAAACATGTTATCTTCTTTGTGCAATTTCTGTGCTGGGAGTATCAATTAAATACTGCTTTGAGTGTATATTTGGATCTGGCATCCATAATGTTGTTTTGTTGGGCTGTTGGAGAATTCGTATGGGTCTATTATACTCCCTCCGTTCGGCAACATATGTTGTTTATTATTCACTTGTGTTTTTTCTAGGATAATAAAACTATATAAAGTATGAACTTTTTAAATATTATTTAAGTAATTTTATAGTTATTGATAACGTGTATGAAATTGTGTTGAAAATTTTGATATTTCATATAGTTTTATCAATCTAAAAAACGTGCATAATAGTAAATGATATTTTTGTCGAATGGAGGGAGTATATGATATCTTACAAACTAATTCTGCCTTTTTCATGTAATTAGCAGCTTGTGATATTTTCTTTTTTCTGTGTTTAGAACCATCAAATTTACTAGAGGTCTGAAATTCATATGATTATTGACCCTTTATAAACAAACCGTTTCTGTTGCCAAAGAGCTTGCAGCCATTAGCTTTTACCTTGACAAGATGATACTCTTCAGGTATTCCGATACTATGTCTGTTTTGAGCTTCAGTCAGGGAGCTGTGTGTGTTGACTATTGTGTTGTGGATGAGACACAATCACAGTTTAAAGAATAATATGAATCAACCATTAGGATGTTGATGCTTATTAAACCCTAATCATCCAGACTGATGCTGGTTCAATAATCCAGCTAACTGAGGGGCCCTCTTTTGTTCCTTTCCGATAATTAGCCTCTTGAAAGTTTTCTCATGTTTTCCTCGCTTTGCAGATACTTGAAGTACTTGACAAAGAAGTACTTGAAGAAGCACAATGTTAGGGATTGGCTTCGTGTAATCGCCTCTAACAAGGACCGAAATGTGTACGAGCTGAGATACTTCAACATTGCTGAGAATGAGGCTGAAGAGGAGGATTAGGCATTTTCAACAAGGCTGTTATTTGTTGGATTTTCATGGAGTTTGTTCTTCTTCAAGTACTTTTGAGGTTTTGCCCTTTCTCTCTCGAGTCTTGGCTTCTGATATTATGGGAAATTTTGTTCAACAGCAATGGTTTGGTTTCAAAGAGCAATTAGACCCTCCTAGATTTTGGCTTCTGATGAAAATTGCCACTAGATACAGCATCGATGTAGTACTATCACAATTTGTTTCAACATGTGTGGGATTTGTTTTCTACCTTATTCGAGTAATTGTGTCTAATACAACGAACGCTATCACGTACCTGGTTCGATAAGCATAAAAAAACAAGAGCCACTTTGGCTTGACTTCACCACTATGGATGTTGTGCTTCTTTTAGGGCAAGCATACATTCTTAGGTGAGAATTTGGATGTTTTATGAAAATAAGGCCACTTAATGATGTTTATTCCAAAGAAATGTATGTGCATCTATTGATAAAGAAATTTTGAGTTTCTCTTTATTTGATCAAAAGTTCTTGCATCAACGTGTTCACCCATACAAATCTTGATGCACAAACTACAGGAACTTCAAAGTAAGTTGCATCGTTAGCCTATGCATATATCTTGTTTTAATTGTTTGTATCACTAAACACAATGCATAATGCATATCGTCGGAGGTGAAGCTGATAGCAAATGCCACGAGCCATTGTCGGTTGATGCATCAACCACAAAGAGTCGCAAGAAGCGTGGAAGTTTAATGGATGGAGAACGAAAAGAGAGTGGATACGATCCTCAGCACAAGCAGAGTCCATAGGCCAGTCTCCAGCCTCACCAAAAGTCGTTTTTTCTTCTTCTTTCATACATACTTTTTATTCTTTCCTCGTTTTCACAGCATTTCCTTTTTCGATTATTACAAATAACATTGTTGCGTCGACGTACGCTGCACTTGTATACAATGACCAGTGGCGGAGTCGGAAAGTTTTCGAAGAGAGGGCATGATTACATTTGTTTGGTGTTGTTTTGGATTATAAAATCGCTTTGTTAGTTTCAAGTAATAGTAAAAATTTATATAATATGACAATAAATGATGTTGCTTTAGGATAAAAATGCTGTCATTTTTTTCGTTAAAAAAATAAATAAATAAATGAAAGAGTTGAAGAAAAAAAACTAACAAAATAAGGATATGACAAACACTACTACCGTTTAAAAATAAATGTCATCTGACTTTTTACACGTTTTTTAAGGAGGTAAAATCTCTATAAAATATTATTTTTTTTAATCAATTTTTTTATAAATTGATACTTAATACTAATAAGTATCACTTTATAAAAAAATTTGATTAAAAAAATATTTTATAGAGCTTTTAGCTCCTTAAAAAACGTACAAAAAGTCAAACGACATTTATTTTTTGAAACGGGGGGAGTAATATAATAAATATTGAGTCAAGATATAACTTATTGTATTTCAAACATGTAATAATATGTAACCAAATTTAAAAGCTTTGAATATTATTAAAGTGATTAATATACTTTAAATTTTCAAACATTTATAATTTTTTACTCAAATGTCGAATTATGACGTACTTCGTATGGACCGTATTATATATCAAAATGAGTATATTGATGAGGAGAAAACATTTATGTAATTCTTCGGATGAAAGGAGAGGCACATGACTCAGACCCTTCCTTGGTTCTGCCACTGATAGCGACCTACCTCCATGAAGTATAGCGTTGCTAACTGGTAAAGGACGGACTTCATATTCAAAGTGATGACTGGTTTGACTCTCACACGACCCTAACACAGGCTGCGAGACACTATACAATTTTCCAAACCATTTCCCTCTCCATTTATATTATGACTAGTTCAGTACCCGCACTGTGTGCGGTTTTTTTAATTTAAATAAATTTAATTATAAAACTCATTTATTCAATTAATTAATTTCTTCCATACTTCTGATTTCTCAAATCTGAATAAATTTATACTTAATTAGTATAAAAACTAATTTCTCCTTACTCCGGTCTTACTCCTTAATCTTTGCTAGTTAGTGCATATTAGTGGAAACAACATATGAAAAGCTATAATTTCTCAAATCTGAATGAATTTATATTTTATTGACAATATATGAAACAACGTGTGAAAAGCTAGTAAATATTAGTGGAAACAACAAAATAACATACCTTGTAACCAATCAGCACATTATTTCGAAAAGCTTACAAAGGAAATCGTAAACAAAGTCGTAAATAACCTGCAATAACAACACCAAAAAGAAGGGAAAAGACGTCAATATTTGTGAAATAACATTAACAATCTAAGCTATATATAGGTCAGAATCTAAAAATCTATCCATAATTATATATGTATAAAATCCAAAAATATATCTCATAAATATATCAATACCTTCAAGATATATAGGAAAATTTTATTTCTTATTGAATTCCATAAGTTGATAACTTTTACACGGCTAAATATTATTTTTTCAATTTACCCAAAACCTTTTATCTTCTTCATATTGATAAATTTATTTAATTATTATGGCCATACTAAGTATTATTTCAATTTCGTCAAAACTTTTTATCTTCTAAAAATATGTTGATATATAGTGAAAATAGATAAAATCTTATCTTATATAATAGTCTTTAAAATTAGTTAATATGGAGTATCTTCTAAAAATATATCCATATCTAATCAAATTGGGTCAAATTTTATCTTATGCATATATAGATATACTGATTAAATAGAGTTAGAATAAAAATTTATCTTATGCATATATTTTAAAATTAGTTAATATCTTCTAAAAATATATCCATATTTAATCAAATTGGGTCAAATTTTATCTTAGACATATATAGATATATTGATTAAATAGAGTAAGAATAAAATTTTATCTTATGCATATATTGATTAATTCAAAAATTTGTGATTGGTTCATACGACTACGATTAAAGAGAAGTCGCCATGTGTCTCAGACGACTTCTCCTTTATTATATATAATTGATGTATTCACTATTCATTGATTTAGTAAAAAGGTATAATTTTAACTTGTATTGTAACATATTAGAGATACTAGCTAATATTACTGGCATCATACTCAGTTTTTTATAACTTTTATTTATATATATAGAATAACTTTTAATTAACTTAAATAAACAAATATATTCCTTTTGGTTATATATATTATCATTACATATAATGAATTAAAGACAAAATAAATAAAAGTAAAATTTTTTATCAATATAAGGTTGAATATTTATATTAAAATTTAATTAGTATCTCTAACAAGGTGAACACATATGACGACGTGGATAAAATAAGTGGGATTATTGTCTGACTTCGTTTAAATGTATTTGATCATTAATTGACGTGTAAAAAAAGGCAGGGTTTAGATTGGAGCAGAGAACGACACATTGATAAATTCGTCCGACACATATGAATTCAGATATTTATTTTAATATTATATATATAGATTTATGTATATAAATAAAAACAAATAATGAAATAAAGTTTTTATTGCATTGAAATTAGGAGAGAAAATGAAGGGACAAGCAAACAAATGAAAGTAGGGAATGGGGTCTTGGGGGTGGGCTCAAGAACAAGAAACATAAGTGGCCATGTAAAGTAGAAACAACAGTTTTTTTTTTAATTTGCATATATATAGTCTTCCTTTTTTGGAACATATAATAAAGGAAATGCACTTAATTACACACTAGTACTCCAACCACAACCATATACTACTTATCAATAAGCTATTTTAGACGTGCATTTTGCTCCAAAACCTCCATTATTTAGCCCCCTTATCTTAAATGATTTGTCCCTTTCAACAAACTGTCGACCTAGATGAGTAGTAGATTGGGGTTTATATTAGCATTTTATCTTCAACACTTTGTTTCTGGTTTGAAACTCCCCACACATTATTCACACTTACGTGCTTCGTTTTCGTTCATTAGTTGAGACGGATTCAAAAAATTGATTGGAGGATTGGATTAAATGGGACGAGTCATGGATGAGATCACAATGTAGGGTCTTGAAAGGGAGAAGACGAAGGAGAAAAGGCGATACGCCGAAGGCTAACAGCTAGTGGAACAGGGAGTGATTGAGCTTGTTCTTTGACAACAACATTGCTTGTTTTGGATATGGTGATAATATTGTTGCATACGTGGGGCAATTATTTATTTATTTTTGTTGCTGTTTTTGCTATTGCTGTTGTTATTGAGTTTTGTAATAATTCATACCGTGAAGTATCTTATAAACATAATCAATATTCAACCAAAATTTTTTAGGGGGAGGCTTGTTCTTAAGGATAAGTTTTTTAGACAAGTTAGCCAGCAATTAGGCACGGAACCAGAAAATAAAATTTGGATGAGCTGGATAAACTAAAATTTTCATATATTCATAATTTTCATTAACAAAACTCTGTAATAAAAAATATATAATATTTATTAATTTTCTTTTTTTTACCTATTTTTTTTAATGGGGCAGGCTGGAGCGGACTTCAGCCTGCCTCTAGTTACATGCATGCCGGCAATTCCAAAGGCTTTTTTTTGTATATTTGGATTTGTTAAGAATATAGTTCTTATTTTGATTGACTCTAAAAAATCAAAATTTTGGCAACATTTTTTTGAATAGTCTTCAAATATTCTATTTTTAATAAGGTATAGAGTTTGTTGGATAAAAAAAAGCTCAATATTCTCCAAAAAAAATTAAATTTTCTATAATTTTTTCATGGGGAATTTTTTCGTAAAATGGAGAAGTTGTTCACCTTTTCCTAGAGTATCACTCCAACGGAGGAAATTCATGTTTAAAACCAGCGGTTTGTAATGACTTTCAAAACCTAATAAACCACGTCAATAATAGATATAAGACCAATATTAACATTACTAGGAAATAGAATGAATAAAGACGACAAACAAATATTGGCCTTCACATGATGGACAAGTGGACAACATGGTTCATTCAGAACCAAATTGCATTCAGAGCTGAATCCCCACCATCTACCACGACGATTGATCACATGATTGAAACACATAGAGAAAACTAGAGACAAGCATGTATCTTTGACGAAGAATTTACAAGCAAATTTCAGATATAGAAATCAGAAAAGAATCCTTAACATCAAACACCATAAAATGAAAAAAAAACCTCCATTTGAAATCTTTAAATTAAATTTCGATGAATCTACAGTTATGAACAATGACAACTCAACTAGGTTCATCATACGCGATTGGGAGGGTCAACCTATCAACATTGGATATAAGCGGATAGGGAAACAAACTCCACTAATGGCAGAGGCCTTAACGTTAAAACAAGGTTTGTTAAAATCGATTGAGTTAGGGATTAACAACCTTCAAGCGGCGGCGGGGGGGGGGGGGGGGGGGAGGATTCACTCATAATCATAAATCATTGAAAAAAAATAGTAAATGCCCTTGGGAAATAGAACTACTCATTTCCGATGTCAAAACACTAATGTCGAGGGCGAGAGAAATTTCTTTCTCTTATGTGCCCCGAGATGGTAAGAGAGTAGCTGATAAGTTTGCACACGTTTGCCGCTATACTAGGGGCTATAACATGTACACTGATCTAGATCTTTGAGACCTCATCCGAAAGATGTCATCGGGTAGAGTTTCCTCTACCCAAATTATTACCTAATAATAATTAAAAAAAAAACTGTTTTCCAAACAAAATAGTTTTGCAACCCAAATGACATGCTTAAAAATGATTGTTTTAGGCTAATTCCAAATTAAACAAATTAACAAGTCAAATATTCTCACAAATATACCACAACTTTTGTTGTTGTTGTTTTTTCTATTGCTGTTGTTATTGATTTTTGTAAGAATTCATACCGTGAAGCATCTTATAAAGATATTCAATATTCAACCAAATTTATTTTGGGAGGCTTGTTCTTTAAGGATAAGTTTTTCAAACAAACTAGAGTAATCATGTTAAATCTTACCGACAATTCCAACTGCTTTTCTATTTTTTAGAATTTTTTATTTTAAAGAGTATAGTCTTTTTTCAAAAGACTCTTTATAGAGAAGTAGTAAAAAAATTAAAATTTTGGCAATAGTTTTTTCAATATTCTTCAAATATTCTATTTTAGATAATAAGGTATAGAGTTTGTTGGATAAAAAAAAGGTCAATATTCTCCAAAAAATAAATTTTTTATAATTTTTAATGGGAAAAAATTTCATAAAATGGAGAAGTTCTTGTGCTGGTTTTCAAACAAGATAATTTGGAGAACCAAACAACGTGCTTAAAAACGATTGTTTTTAAGCTACTTCCAAATTAAACAAATTAACAATTGGTTTGTCTATTGTGTGCCCTAAAGACATATGATAAGAATATTTTATTGGAAAAGAAAATCCTAACAGGAAATGAGTGTATCCCATAATATAATTTAAAAATGGTTAAACCGAATGTATCTAGGAAAAATATTTCTCAATTTAAATTCTTATTCTATGCCCCTAGGGCATAGTAGGGCTGGAAAAAAGTTGGATCGGAATGGAATCGGATCGGGATCAGACCGGAAATTAAGGTCCTTGGATAGGACCGGGATATTACGGTTTTGTCCGCGTTCCAAGAAAATATGATTTCCGGTTTTCGGTCCAAACCCGGGATCAAACCGGAATTTCTGTTCCGGACCGGATCGGACCGATTTCTAATTAAAAAAAATGTATGTGCCTCATAAGTTGTGACATAAGCCGCTTCTTCCACTTCACAGTTCACGCAGAGTCACAGCCGGCCTCCTCCCTCCGACCCTTCTCCCTCATCCTCCCTCAGTCGGCGGACTCGGCCCTCCTCCCTCATTCGGCATCCGCTCCTCCCTCAGTCGGCTTGAGTCCCGAAGCCATCCGCTTCTCCCTCAATCGACCTCCTCCCTCCGGCCCTCAACCCTCCGGCCCTTCTTCCTCAGTCGGCAGACTCGGCCCTCCTCCCTCAGTCGGAATCCGCTCCAAAATAGAGATTTGGGGGCTGCTATGTACAGATTTGGATTTGGGGGTAGTTGGATGTCGTTTACAGATTTGGGGGATCCTCCCTCCGGCCCTCTTGGATGCTGTCTACCACAAGGGGCTGCTATATATATTGATGTAAAATAGAGATTTGGGGTTACTCTGTGCTAGCTGTAACAAAAAAAAAAAGGAAAACGAGACTGGAGGAACCGAACCAGGCCAAACGATCTTTCCGGTCCGCGGACCGAAAAACCCAATACCATATTTCTCGGTCTCGGTCCGATCTACGCTCCATGTTCTCGAAAATTCGGGTCCATCAGTCTTAGACCGGACCGAAATTTTCGATCCGATCCGGTTCAGACCGAAAGCTCAGCCCTAGGGCATAGAATAGAAAATTCGATTAACAATTAAGTCAAATATTGTCACAAATACACCACAACTTTTCAGTTGAAACCCAATAATATATGTATTCTCCAATGAATGAAAACTTTTTATAAAAGAAGCTTTTGTAATCATATCTCAAATGGAAAGGTAAGTTTACCTTGAGCACCATCATTCAAAGCTAGACGTACAATGCAGAGGGGAAAAGGGTAACCAACTAACCATGGTGTCCTTTCTTTTACCTATATAGCTTCTCATTGGATTGTATTGTATTTTATGTATGGGTGGTGAGTGGTGACCATCATCAACCAATTACCAATATATTTGAGAAATGGACAATACCCACTTAAATAAGAGAGCTTTAGCTTGTGTTGTGTTGTGGGCCTCTCAAGCTACAGAAACTTTCATGGCCCCCCTTTGCTTTCTCTTTGTCTCCTTTGTTTCAATCATTTTTTGCTAGTTTCATCCTCAAAAAAAAAAAAAAAACTGCTCACAAGTCCCAACTCCTAAAAGGGTTGCCTATTCATCTCTTTCTTGCCTATATGAGTTTTGTGTATATGCTCCGATACGAATCGGAAAAAGGGAGAGGCCAAATCGGCCTCGTCGATCAAAACAACATCATAATATACCTTGTCGAAGTTCATATGTTGTTACATCAATCTTTTCGCAAAGGTAACAAACTATGTTGCAATACCCAAACCACCCAAAAGAATAGAAGTAAGCTAGTGGGGGGAAAACAAGAGTCGGAAAGTAGGGTTGGTTCATTTTTCTTTTGGAGGATAAAGGATTTCACTCACATTGAGTGCTATGATGTGTTCTTTGACCCCCTTGGAAGCCTAATTAGCCTATAGGGGTCCCAATTTCTCTTTGTATCTTTGCTCATTTTACAACACTCAAATCAATTGTAAGGTTGATTTTCAAGTCTTGTGCATGCATTAGCACTAAACTCTAATCGGTGGACACGCATAATGCCTTTCGTTATCATAACTCATATCGAATTTTGATATGATATGTTCGACAAGAATTGATGGCTGGTTCGTCGATTTGTGGGTTGAATAACGGTGATAGCAATAATGCATCCGATCACGTAAGTTACATGCAATTGCGTGCGATTTGATCGATTTGGATTGACAAGAATAGAATGTTGTATGATATAGCATACTCTAGGCTGTGTCGACATGGTCTAGTAGTCATTATTGTTTGCAACTATTATATCTCATGCTTTCACTCTTCATTGAGCTCTACCTACACTACATTGTGTACCAATGGTCATTTCACATTAAAAAAAAAGCTACAAGTAGAAAAACTTACGAAGCTTAAACAACTACGCCTATGTTTGTCTGTTTGGTAAAAGGGTAGCTGAAGCTGATTGAGTAGCTGAAACTAATAGATTATTTGTGTTAAATATAAGTTAATAAGCTAGTATGATGTTTGAGAAACCTAACTGTTAGAACAACTGATAAAAAACTTATGAATAAAAAACCATAAGCTCCGAAAAGCTTGGGTGAGTAGCTGATGAAAAGTTATAATTCCAAAAACTAGTTAAACTAAAATTTTATATTTATTTTATTTAAAATTTTATAATATCAAAATCACAAGTTTCGACAAGCTACTTATTGTGCCAAACACAGTTTGTGATTCGCCCATTCAAAGAGACTCCATACAAACGGCCAATATGAATCGAACTTTTGAAATGGATAAAATTTGATCATGGATGACAAATTTTTAAAAAGGGACTCATGTATAGTTCATGATCGAAATTTGTATTCCATGCTAAATTTATGTCTTTTTTTGGAATATCAACTCCAATTCCAAAACAGATATATGATGATTATGTAGTAGTAGTAATTTGGAAAAGATATAGGTGGACATGTGAATAATTACTTGTGCATTAGATCCAAATAAGTATTCAATGTAACCGAAATAACTATACAAGCAGATTCTTTTATGGTATATCTTATGAATTTCACGACATTTTCCTTGAAGGGAATTCATCTTTAGAACGAAAGTAGGCTACTCAAGAATTACATATTTTATTTTGTTTCACTATTAAAAAACAAAAAGAAGAATAAATTAATGAAATGTTGCTTGATTTTTGCAGGAACTTGAGTAAGATTAAATAACTTAATGCAACATAATAATTATTCGCTCAAAATAAAACCAAATAATCAATGGAATAATTTATTACAACTGAATATCCATCACCCTAATTGAATAACTATTAGTTGCAATTATATACTAACTCTCTACTAAAACGAAATATTCAGGACAATCAAATAACTATCCATTACAATGAAATTACTATTACAACTAAATAATTGTTCATTATAACTGAATAATAATGAAGTAAGGTTGCATAAATCATTGAAAGTTCGACAACCGAATAAATCTTTGTGTGTTTGTAGATTACATATTTTGGGTCTGCGCGCATAACAACATTGAGTAATTTAGTATGGAGTAAAGTTATGTAAATGAGAGAATCAACAACAAAAAATAAATAAATAAATAAAAACTCCGTATATTTATATAGATGCAAAATATGTAAAAGACATGGATCTGTGAACATGGTGTGGGTAATAAGAAATCAGATAAATCTTCTAATAATGTCCCCTCAGAGCATAATTAAAACTTAGGGACAAAATTTATATATAAAGGGAGGGGAGGAACAAATAAGACAGTAAATTAATGTAAATAAATAAAAATGAAAAAGCTGGAAAAGAGGATTTGTCAAACACTGTTTAACATGGACAACCAGTCCCTTAATTGGCAGCACCCCCTACTACTACTACCAAACATGTGCTCTCCCTCCCACCTATAACCTTTGCTTGCTAGTATATAGCTTTGTGCCTCCCTCTTTAATTACGGTCAATGGTCAAACCCCCCAACATTAAAATACTATTATCATCACACCACTACCCAACCCAACACAATACAACACACTCAAAGTACACACACTTAACAAACAATGCCAATCCACAACCAACACCAAGGTCTTGTGAGTCATTACAAAGAACAAGGTACCCAGCATGCCCTTGCTCAGCTCTTACCATTTGCCATTGCCAGAAATCCAACCCACTACCTTCCAATTTTCATGTTGCAGAGATAGAGATCACAGATTTCAGAGGCAGGGTTTGTTCAGTTTCAGTCCTTGGGCTATTTTTGCATAACATGGGAACAAAGCAAAATACAAGTCTTTCTTACACACACTACTCTCTCTCTCTCTCTCACACACACACATACACAAACACAAGATTCCACATTGTTCACTGCAGCCAATTTTACCTTTTCCCAAACTGATTCATATCACACACCACCACAAACAAGAACAAGATTAATCATTCATGTGTTCCCTCAAAAATTCAAGTGGAATAAACCCATAAATCTAAGTGTGACTCATTACAAATCCAACTACTATTTCATAACATACACATAAACTTAGGGAATGAAAAAATTAAAATAATAATAATAAAAATAGTTCATCATATCATATGATATAGAAGTACTAATTTTGCAATCTTTGACCATCATCTTCATCTTCATTTCACCCTCTGGCCGTTAACAGAGACGGAATGGCGGCCAGATTCGGCGTCGCATTGTTCTTAGTTGACGACTTCACATCCCTCCTCGTCGACGAGGAAGAGTTTGTCGGCGATGGCTTCCTGAACGCCCTCATCGGACTAGCGAGCGCCCATCCCCAGCTTCGGTTACGGCCGTGCACCGCCGTGTCCGCCTTCCCGTTCACGTCGTGGTCCTCGGTTGCCGGGAGCCAGTACGAAGACGATGATGTCACCATGAAGTTGCCGAAGATGCCGCCGCACCTGACCTTCTCCTTGATGGCGTCGGAGGAGGAGTGTCGCTTGCCCTCGCGCTGGGACTCCACGCGCCGGAGCGTGCAGTCGCCGAAGCCGGTTGAGATCCGCTCGAAGAAGTCGCCGGAGAAGCTTCGGCTCCCGCACCCCACGGATCTGGAGCGGGACACCTTTCGCCCGAACGACGTCACATTGCTGCTCCCGCTGTTAGGGCTATCGACACTTTCGTCCACCACGACCACGTACTCCGTCCTCCTGGTGACCGGCGCCGGGGTTGAATCTGGTGGAGCGGTGGGCTTCAGATCTCTTGCGGAGGAGGAGCCGGAGGAGGAGGTTTTGTCCGGCTTCGGCTTCGAGTGGTATAGGAACGACCAAAAGCCCCATCGCTTTTGGTAGTAGTCGCCGGCGGGAGGCAAGTAAGGGTTAGGGTTAGGGTTAGGGTTTGCGGCGCGACGATGAGGGACGGCGGCGGACTTGCTGCGCTTGAGGACGGGGTCGGAGGGGGGTTGGTGGTGATCCGTCATCACCTTTTTCTTCTTCTGGGACAGAAGAAAGGGGATGCGGGCCCGCCTCGTCGCGATTTGGTTCGTGGTGGTGGAGCAGTACCCGCGATTCTCGCGATGGCGACCGTTCGTGGACGACGAGGAAGATACGGCGGCGCCAGGGCGGAGGGAGAGGGAGAGGGAGGCACCGGCGGAGGCGGGGTCGGATCTGAGAGAAGGAGAAGACGAGGATGAACCGCCATTGAAGAGGGAAGTAGAAGATGAAGAGACAAGCTTCCCGAGCTTCTCTTGGAGACAAAAGGCGCAGATCCCGCCGCCTCCGGCGGCGTTGTTCTTGTGACGGTGGTTGCTGCATTGCATACCGTCTCCCGCCAAGTCATCATCGATGACGGCGGCGACAGCAGCGCAGCCGCTGGTGCCGGCGGCTCTGATAATGCCGTCCATCACCATCCTCTTTAATGGCTTCAAACTCTCTAGCACACTCTACTTCTCAGATTAATGGAGGGGTATAAAATTAAATTATAAAAAATAAAAAAAAAAGAAAGGATTTTTAAAGAGGAACAGAACTGGTAGGTGGATTTGGAGATGCAGTAAGGCGATCAAGCCATGAATGAGCTTCTGGTTCTGGATATGAAATTTTGTTGGGGGGAGAGAGAGGGAGAGAGATTGGGGAACAGAGAATGAGACAATGAAGAGGGGAGAGGAGAAATTAAAGAGGGAGAGGAAGAAGAGGATGGGGGAGGGGAGTCCCCAGGACCAGTAGCACGTGCAACGCTGCCGAAGTGTGTGGTTTTTAAATAAACTTTTTAATCTTATTATTATTATTATTCCTGCAAATATCAGAGTTTTCATGTTAAATGTTTGTGTAAATGTGAAAACTAGGGCTAGCAAATGGTACGAAAATTATCATACCAACCACCTACCAACCACAAACCACATTTGTTGGTAACCACACTTGTGGTAACCACCATGGTGGTAACCACGTGAAGATGGTACGGTAATGGTAATGAAGTCTGAAATACTATGGTTACCATGGTTACCGAGTATATATATATATATATTAGTTTTTTTATTAGTTTTTAACTTTAAGACTTTATGTTTTAACTTTTAACTTTTTAGTTTGTGTTAATTTAATTAACACAAATTCAAATTGGTCCTTTACTAAGTAAAGGGAAAACTGGAAAGCGGCAGCCGCAACCCTAGTGCTCTTCGACGTCTTCCCTAGTTCATTCAATTTCAAAGTTCTCAGACAAACACAAAGGGAAAAGCCGAAAGCGGCAGCCCTAGTCTCTCCGTTGAGTCCGTTCAAGGCTTCCGAGGCCGTTCAAGCCTCAAGGGTTGCCCAATTTTAGAATTTCTCACTTGCTCTCTCAAGTTTCAATGACTCGTCGTGGTTCATTCGGAAGAAGCGGTGGCATCGTACGGAATGCACGAGGTAGAGGGTTATTTATCCCTAGGCTGGTTGAAGTCGGTCTTCCGGTAGGTGGCCGAGGTACAACTGTTGAACTTGGTTTATTTGATTGTGAACTTGTTTGAATTGGTTTGTTTGAATTTATTTGAACTTTTAACAGGTGGTAAACATGGTAATATACTGATGGTAACCATGTGGTAACCACGACTGTTGGTTGGTACGTGGTACGAAAGTTTTTGTACCACCAGTTGGTGGTTGGTACGTGGTAATCACATTTTTGGGTGGTTATCGTACCATGCCAACCCTAGTGAAAACAACTTGTTGTTGGATTTTTTTGCATGAGTCCCAATCAATTTGTATTTGGTGCCAATGTGTTTTTCTGTTCTGGGATGATAATGGGGCGGGTTTGGGACGGGGGTACACTCTCCATCTCCGTTCTCGTTTATGAACACAATTTCCGCCACTGTTCTCGTTCGAGGACTATAATTCGTCTCTGTCCTCATCCCTGACGAGTCTTCGTCCCTATCGGTGAATCTCCGTCCGCGTTAGTTATTCTATTTACTTACTTTTTTTTTTTCACTTTACAACTTATCTAAAAATAAATTGACACAATTAAATTGCGGGGTATTAGTATTTAATGAAAATTAAAATAACAATAGTAAAATATTCTGAACTCATTTGGAACCAAACTAGTTAAAGAAAGTACCAAATCCAAAACGAGGCCTAGGGCGGGATGGGTACTTATATCCCACCTCATCCCCACGCTGGGATACCTATTTCACCCGTCCCCATTTAAAATCGCCATTCCCGACCGGGTGTCATCCCTATTTTTGACTCACAAAAGAGGAGTAGTTTTACCATCAATGTTGTAATTAAGTTTGTCATAAATGTGGTTGCATTTAGATTACATTACACGCATATGCTTGAGTAAAGCCTAATTAATTCCATCTACAAGTTAGGAGTTGGTGCTTAAAATTAAATTTGGATGCATCTACAAATAAATGTGCAACTATACGAATGCATCGATTTATCATCACAACAAACTAAATCCATCATAGCATGAACTCTATCTAACTATATATATCAAGTGTATATGCAAACCTACATCATCGTAAATGCATAAAATATTAGATAGTCGTCTCGAGGGTAACTCTGCGTAAGTTAAGAGGGACGGGATGAGCTAACTGAAGCCATACTAGTATCTATGGATCATCTAATATCCAATAATAATAAGCAATTTTTAGCATTGCAAGCAATCATCCAATTTATTCATTTTCTATCAAACAAGGGAAATATCCCACTTATGAGACTAGTTCATAACAATGTAACCTAGACAAGCATACAAAGCAAACATATATAACAATTAAAGTCTTAGTCATCCTATTTTATTGTCACCCAAAATAATATACGCAAGCCTACATCCTTTAAATAATTAAAAATGCTTAAAAATATGTGAGCACAAACGAGTAATTTATCAACAACCACACGAAAAAAAACCCCTTTGAAGATGTGTAGTACACGCGGGCCTTGTCGTCACACCCCCCCAAATATCCTCCGCTAACCCTCGCTCAATCCTCCATTTCTAAGTGAAATCTCCCCTATATGTTCAGCTCCTCTGCTAACTCTTGCTCGATCCTCCATTTTTTAGTGAAATCCCCCCTATTTGTTCATCCTTGGGTTTTTATCAGTCGCCTTTATGCCGGTTTCAGTTTTCAATATCCATTCTCGTGGTGTCGTACTCCGTCTTGGGGTGGTTTGTGACTTTGTGTTTAATCCCTCCCAAAACCATCAATCTGTGTAAAATCCAGTCTGCTCCCTTCTTGGGTGTGGTATGTTGATGCCCATTTTTGCCTTAGTCGTGTTCGGTCTGGGGTGAAGCAATGAGTTTCTGCCCGTTCCTTGTCGTGGGTCTTCCCCTCCGACTAGTTCTTTACCTTTCTAGTAGGGCTGTGCGGTGGTAATTAAATTACTGTACCAACAGAACTTTGGTACCAAGTAATCGGTAACCGAAATCTCGGTACCGACCTCTATCGGTACGGTACACGGTAATGAAAACTCAAATACCGTGGTACCGATTATATATATATATATATATATATATATATATATATATATATATATATATATATATATATATATTTAAAAAAATAAAATATTCCATAAATGTCCCTAATTCCTACCATGGTACCGATTAGTTTTCTAGGAAAAATGTCATCGGTACCATCGGTACCGACGGTACCATCGATTACCATAGATTATAAAACGTAAATGATGATTGAAATTTGTGTTGTTGGTTACCACGGTACCGACGTTCAGTAACCGACCCATTTCGGTACCAACCATTTCGGTTATCGACACTTTCGATTGGTACGTGGTAGAAAAAATTGTATACCGAATGGTATCGGTACGGTACGTGGTAATCGAAAATTTACCATGGTACCGTACCGTGCCAGCCCTACTTTCTAGTATATTTGTCCTTGGTTCAGTCCCGTTTTGACTCGAATCGTGCCTCAATCTTTTGTTTGGGTTGGATTAGTTCTTTACTTTGTTCCCCCAAACCAGTTACAACAACAATCTTCTCAATTTGCCTCTTGTTTTTGGCCGCCATTGGCTCAGTGATCGGTTTTCCAACCCACTGGTTTGTCGTCAGCCCATAAACACCTTCGTCTCCATCGCCTCCGACCCTCTGGTTTGCCGTCGGGGGGGTGACCGTCCAGCTGTGTGGTTGATAGTCTCCCTTGGCGTGCCTTGCACCCCAAGGCCCGGGGGGTGGGGATCAAAATATTGTTAGGGATTAAAAATCTCAAAAAAATTTCATAAGGGCTTGACAAATCCCGAAAGGGTTTGGGAAAATCAAAATATAAAATAAAATAAATAATACAAACCTTTTCATGATAACCCCTTGCTTTGCAAGGTTTGATTTGAAAATCCCTCAGCTTAACGAGTCTTGAAATCCGGGTCATGTTTGGTTGGTTTTTCTCGGTGCAGTTTGTTCGGGCTGTCGATGGCTTTGGTAGTTCTAGGCGATTCTAGTCTTGGTTGGGTACGTTGCGTTCGGAGTCAGGACTGGTTGGGGTCGTGGTGGTGTGTTTAGGGCGACTCCGTAATAACGATGTTTAACCCCTTGCTTTACAAGGTTTGAAAATCCCTCGGCTGAATGAGTCTTGAAATCCGGGTCCTGTTTGGTATGTTTTTCTCGATGCAGTTTGTTCAGTTTGTCGCATGTCGGTGGCCCTACCTTTGGTGGTTCTAGGCAATTCTAGACTTGGTTGGGTATGTTGTGTCTGGAGTTGGGACTAGCTGGGGTCGTGGTGGTGTTTTCAGGGCGACTCCGTATTCGGAAATGAATTTCCTTGGGGTTCGTCTTCACCACCCACCACAAAGATAAAGTCTGATCTACCGCTGGTCAACGTTGCTACTTCTTCATGTTGGTGCTTAGCTTCGTTCTTCGCCGACATCCTTAACTTGATGGGTTTAGTTTTGCTTAGTTTTCACCCTTTGTAGAGTCTTTGATGCTCGTTAGTTACGACTTTTTTCGGTATTCTATTGTATGTTAGAAAAATAGATAAAATAATACACATGTTTTATTTTATTTTGCAAGAAGCATCTATCACCTCTTCATCCTTAAAAAAAAGTACATATTTAGAAAGATTTATTTGTCACATTATTTCTAAATATTTAATCTACACTTTCATAAATTTAGCAGTATTTTGATATTTTTAAACAATTTGTAAGAATAAAAGGTGTTAGATGTTCAATTTATGATTTTTTTTTTGTGTTGTTATATATAGTTTTCAAATGTGGCTTTGGTTTTTGTAGAAGTATATATTTTGATCTATAGGTACTTTAGTGTGATTTATTATTTTATTATTATTATAGTTTCAGTAGGATTAGCAAATAATTTATATAAGAGATTAGTTTAATGTATTTAATTTCCCTAGTATAATTTCTAAAGTTTGTTGCATAAAATTGAACCAAAACTCATTCAAAGCCCACGCACACTCCACCATGTACACCAAAGCTCACATTCACATCTTCATTTACAAGTGTTTTCGGCTAGTTACTAATCTAGATGACTTAGATCAACCTAAGCATCAAAATCAAGCATAGAATCTCAATTCATTACACACATGTCGAACTCAATCAAGGACCTAATAGCTATGAAATCAAACAAACTCCCAAATTTTAATACCTAATTCCCTAACTATGAAAAGCTCAATCAATTTCCTAAGTCAAACAAAACATCTCCTAATTTCAATTTACTCAATTCAAGTAACTAATCCATGAATCTCAATCATTAAGGCCATGTTCGTTTGCAGGTTGTGAAAGGTTATGGATGTGAAGAAATAAGACGACAGCCCTTGCCCACCTGTTTGCACGTAGGTTGTGGATCCGACCGGTGAAGGTTGTGCCGGTTGTAGACCGGTTAAAAATGGCGGTTTCACAATCTTTGGGAAGGAAGGTTGTTGGGTCTTCAACCGGAGGTTTTACCTCAATCAAATAATCGTATTTAATCTTAAATTCAAATCTCAATTCGAGTAATGTGATTTTTGAGTTTTACATACGATTAGGTTGATGGCTCATGTTCGCTCGAGTTTGGGTCTTGGGCTAATGGCGGGTTGCTCTATTCTTTTTTTTTTTTTGATTAGGTAATAATTCGGAAGAGGATGAACCTATCCGATAGCATCCTTTCGGATGAGATGTGTAAGATCTGAAGTAATGATACTAGTGAAACTGCTGACAGAGTGACCAAGGTGTGCAACCTTGTCAGCCACCCTATTGCCAGAACGAAGAACGTGAGAGAATGATGTATTGCTCACGTTTAACAGGAGCATTTGAATGTCGGTCATAATAAGCTCAATTTCCCATGGGTAGGAAATCTTCTTCTGCAGGTGATTAATTATTATCAACGAGTCCCCTTCAATTTGAAGGTTAGTAATATTTAAATCAATGGCCCTTGACAGACCGCATCGTAATGCCAAAGCCTCAGCCCGCAGAGGGGTTTGGCAGCCAACTGGCTGGTAGCCAATCGTAACCGGGTGTCCTTCCCAATCACGAATGATGAAGCCAATAGAACTTTTCTTATTTGTAAGAGAGGATCCATCAAAATTAAGTTTAAAAGTCCCAGTAGGTGGTTTTTTCCATTTTACAACCTTTGCTGGTTTGGCATTTGCTTTGCTCCCTATAGATGAGGTAGAGTGAAACTCATCGTCAAAACTATATGGGTTGAACTTTGAGGCTGTAATCCAGTTGTCAATATTAGCTCGTATTCTCTTATGAGTCTCCATAAGTGACGGGGGTTTTGCATCCTGGAAAATGACTTGGTTTCTAATATTCCAAATTGTCCACCATACAAGTGCTACATGAGCTTTTTGTTGACCTGTTAATGTATTTCCTAATAGATGCATAATGGGTTGAATATCTCGAGATGATGATATGAGGTTCGTTATTTGACTTTGCAGATCACTCTTTAAATTGCAGAGATTAATATGATGTGAACATTCTAAAAAGAGATGAACCTCATCTTCCATTGGAGAGGAACATAGAGTACACTGTTTAGGGACGTGAACTCCCCTCTGTGCTAGTCTTGAAGCTGTCGGTAATCCATGGTGACTTAATTTCCATAGGAAATTTTGGATTTTTGGTGGGATATGAGTTTTCCAAATCCAGCCATGATCATACGGTATAGTGTTGACATGCGATGTAAGGAGCTTGACTGTACTAGAAGTATTAAACCATCCTTTTTTATCTGGCCACCAGTACAGTCTATCCATGAGCGTGTTCATTGGAAGGGGTATATCCATTATGTCTTGTACGATTGTTTGAGGTAGGATCGCGGCTAGTTTGTCTTGCTGCCATTTCCCATTGCAAATGTATTCACACACTTTCTCCTCTAAGTTGAAATTCGACGGACAGTCGACCTTATCCAACAGTGGGGCGTTTGAGACCCAGTTGTCTTTCCAGAAACTGATTGTTCTCCCATCGCCAACAGACCAAATTAGACCTTTCTTAAACTGATGTAGGAGGGCGGTTAGTTTTGCCCATTGCCAGGAGGTTCCGCTAGAACGTTTATAGTTTAGTAGATGCATGTTTTTGATATATTTATATTGTATTACCCTAACCCATATGTTTTCAGGTTCCGCCAGAATTTTCCATAATAATTTCATCTGTAGGGCTTCATTCATATCCTTAGCTTTTCTTATGCCAAGTCCTCCGCACTCCTTTGGTCTACATATTTTGTTCCAACCTATGAGGGGTGAGTGTTGGGCGTCCTTGTTCCAAAAGAAATTCCTGTTTATTTGATCTAATTTGTCAAGTATTGAACCTGGTAGCATGAAGCTTTGCATAGTATATAACGGTTTAGATGCTAAGTTGGATGTGATCAAAGTTGCTCTGCCTTGTTGTGAGAGAGAACTAGCTCGCCATTTACTTAATTGTTCACTAGATTTACAAATTATTTCCCCAAATGTATCCTTGTTCACCCTTCCACTTATAATAGGGCATCCCAAGTATTTTTCCAATTGGCACTCATTAGCAATATTCAGGCAACCTTCAATTTCCCTAACTCTAGCACGAGATAACCCCTTGGTTGTTTGAAATGCGGATTTATGATAATTGACTTTTTGGCCCGAAATCCTACAATAATCATCTATAATCGAACGGGTTTCGGGTTGCTCTATTCAAATTCACTAGGAATTCGGTTGTTATCGGATATAGTTTGCCTTTTTGTTTGGGTTGGACATGTTTCACATGAAAGGTGATTTAATTTTATAATTTGAAAAATGATGGGCAATTTTGTGCAAAATTGGACAAATACAAATGACTTGCGAAAATTCGGAAATAGATGGTATTTTGTACAAAATAGAGCAAATATAAGGGGTTTTGTGTGTGAAATTTGTCCCTTTAATAAGTAAAGTGGTCGTGTAACACATTCGAAGTGGATTTAAATTTCATCTTAGCAGACTGAAGTCAAGGCCGGACTGGAGGCCTAATAGGTCTCCCCCCTCGGGCCCAAATTTCAAAAGGAGTCCAAAATTTTTAGTTTTTGGCTATATGATTTTTTTTAAAATAAGATTAACTAGTGTAGTTACCGCTTCGTTGTTCGCTTATTTTAAAAGAGTGCTATTAGATACTACCTCCGTTTTCTTTTAATTGACTTTTTACTATTTATGTACGTTTTTTAAGGTGTGAAAAACTATATGAAATAATAATTTTTTAAAATATTTTTTTCGATAATCTCATACTTATTGGTGATAAGTATAATATTATTAAAAAAATATTATTAAAATATTAATATTTAATATAATTTTGATCGTTCTAAAACTACGTGCATGACTTGAAAAAGTCACTTAAAAGGAAACAGAGGGAGTACATCATAAATTCGAATTACAGTAGCTCACGTCTAAATCGACATGGTGCTACGTACGTAGGGTGATATTCGAGCCGAACGAGCTGAACTTGACATGTTCAAGCTTGGATCGAACGGGAGACGTGTCGAGCCGAACTCGAGCCCAAAAATTATTCGAGCTTTTTTTTAAGCTCAAGCTCGGCTCGCAAGCCCAACCTTAAACTCGAGCTCGACTCGCGAGGTTCGAATAAGTCGAACGAACGAGCTTAAGCTCGTTCGAGCTCGTCGGTTGGGCTCGTTCGAGCTCGTTCAAGCTCGGTTCGTAGATGCAAATTATATAGTAGCAGTTGTAAAACATTATCAAATAGATGAAATTTATACATTCATCATGAAAGTTTGATCCTTATTTCTTTTGTGATCAAGCAACATAAACAAATAATGCAAGTGCATCAATTGATAATGCAAGCCGATATTAACATAAGCAAGCATTATATACTCCAAAAAGGCATCCCAAGGATGAGTATCAACTAGCAAGTGCATGCATTGAAATTTGAAAGCTTAAAATCGAATAAGCGTAAGACAATAGGCGAAGACGAATTCAAGGTGGACCACAAGACACAAGTCGATCGACTAGTGCATCAATATATAGTTGAAGGAAGTCGTTGGTAGAGGGATGAAGACGATCGAACAACGGAACAAAAAGGAGCTATATGCGAAGCTGGAGAAGGAATTCGAAGCCTGATTGTCAAGGATGGAAGGAGGAAGACGACCTGGATTGGAGAGCGCAGATCTGAGATCTCTTTCTCAAATATAAGATTTGAGATCTCTTTGCCAACAGTGACGTGGAGAGACGGAGCACGCAAGCACGAGAGCAGATTTGGGGTCTCTTTCTCACCAGGACAGGAGGGAAGTTCTCCACTGCCGAAGTTTGCCACGAATAGGAGTGCGGCACAAACAAGAGTAGATTTGGACTGCTGGAGGACGTCGAGGACTCCTCAATCTCTCTAAGTCTCACCCTCAATCTCGCAGCCGTAACAAGTAACAAGAAGATGAAGGAGGAGAAACGACTTACCTCACCTATGCTTTGGGAAGACAGTCGAACAACGATTGAACGAAGGAAGGAGGGACTACTATTGTTCCGCGTGGTGCTACTGCTGTTCACCGGCGCCGCTTGAGTCGAGCTTGGAAGGAAGGACAACCAAGACGACCTTGAGGAAGCACAACCCTTCAGGAGAAACTGAGGAAGAGGAGAACCGTGGCCGCCGACAGAAGCTTTCTATGCGACTACGCCTAAGGCCCTAAACCTTCATCTTATATCTCATAACCCTCGGGGCATTTTAGTAATTTCATACATCGAGCTTTCGAGCTCGGCTCGGGCTCGGTTCGAGCCCAAAACTATGTTTAAGATCAGCTTGTTTTCCCTCTTCGAATGAGTCCAAGCTGAGCTTTCTCGAGTCGAGCTCGAGTTGTTCGGCTTCGATAACAGCCCTATTGCTACATCTGAATCGACGTGGAAGTAGACACTGAAAATCGAAGACAAATCAGGATTTAGGACACCACGTTCATATCAACGTGCACCATTGCTTAAGGAGTCAAATAAGAGTGCATACTACATCCGATTATTCATTGGTATTGAGAGATTATTCAGTGGAATGAAATTATTCGGTGGTATTGGACGATTATTCGTTAGTATAAAATTTACATTTTTTACACCTTTTTTACAGATGAATAATTATGTGAAAACAGACGAATAATAATGAACAAATAGACGAATAATTTCTTAGTACATGATACACGATAAGGGTTGTGTACACAATATATATATATACATATATATATGACGGATCAAATGTTAACAACTCTTAACATGTTTTGTGTTAACAAATAATGGTCGTTGGATGAATGAAGATGAAAGGTCAGAATTAATCAATGATTTTAATAATTTTTTTTTTTAAATGTGGGACCCGCGGGGAAAACTACTCCACTCTCTGGAAGGGCGTGTGATGCACGTTGAAACTGCTTAATTTTGGATGCAGGAAATCGTGGGATTTTTTTTTTGTGATTTTCAACAATTTCCATTTTGAAAAGATTATGTTCAATTATTCTGGGTTGTGAAATCTTTGGAAATCAGTGACGGTTTTAGCCAATCAGACGGTGAAGAAGAGGAAGAAGCAAAACGGACATTGAAAATCGCTGATGGATTCAGGTAATGGGTTAGAAAACATCATTAGCAGTTCAAATATTCGTCGTTAGGAAGCAAGTATTCGGTGTAATTATGCAATTGTATGTGCTAATGGCGGTACTAGGATGATGAAACACAGGAGAAATGTAACTACTCAAATCTGGACGGGAGAAAATCGTGGGAGGCGCTTATTTTTTTATTTTTATTTTTGCTAATTTACACCAATTTTCTTTTTGAAAAGATTTTTGGTCATACAAATCAAGATCATGATCTATTAATCTGGTATGTAAAATCTTTGAAAATCAATGATGGTTTCATCAAAGCGGACGGTGAAGAAGATGAAGATTCATCAAAGTTTTTTAACTTCATAATTTTCCAAGTAGTCATCAATATTCGGCAAATTTTATCAAATATTCATCACAGTCACTCAATTATTCATCAAAGTTTTTGTTAAAATTTATCAAATATTCATCACAGTCACTCAAATATTCATCACAATCACTCAAATATTCATCACATTCACTCAATTATTCACAATTTCCCAAATATTCATCAATATTCAGCAACATTTAAGAAATATTCATCACAGTAACACAATTATTCATCAAATTCAAGAATCCTTTCACCAATATTCATATCACGCCCCTAGAGTATGAAACAGGGCCTATTTCGTACCAGTGACTCAAATTTCTACAATATTCATATCAAGACAACAAATATTCATCAAAATCCCCTTTCAACTCTTCTCTAATGAAAATTCGCGTTCATCCCTTCAAGCCACCTACAACCTCCGCTGACTAGGTTCACTTACAGCTACAGGTACGACTCTCGGATGAGAACTATTCGTCGGAATCGCCCTATGATTTCGCCGGAATTGCCCATGTATGAGACGCGATGAAGAGGGTGAGAGACGGTTGTTTCTAATCGTCCAAAAAAGGGGATTTGGGTTGGGATATCACGCGCGTGTGTTGGGAGAAAAGGGTAGTTTTTATCTTTTCATATTAAAATTAATTAATTTCGGGAATTAATCTCGTCCTTCCATTTGCAATCAATCAACGGCCTATATTTATTAACACAAAACACGTTAAGGGATGGTTACACATGAACTAACCTCTATATATATATAAGTTATAGTGCATGATGTTCCAAACAAATCAATACAGTACTATTTATTTGAAACACTCTGGGATTAAAAAAAAAAGTGGATTTTATAATTCATTCAGGATTATAAGGGGTAGTTTTATCCATTATATTGGAAAACCCCTTATTATACGATAGCTTTTCATAATTTGGCATAAAAAATGATTGAAAGAAATGAAACAAGGAGCGAAGAAATGGAGATTTGGAGAAATCGCCAAAACGGTGTCGTATTCCAAATAGTGGTTTAGCTACTAGCTAGAGTAGGAGGAACCTCCAAAAGTGGGTAATTTATGTAACTCAAATTGTAATATTCAGACTAGATAGAGTTTAAGGATGGCTTGTTTTGAACCATTGGATTAAGATCTGACGGTTCGGGACGTCCCTTCATTCGCCCCTGTATTGATTTGGTTGGTCGCAATGTCGCATGGTTAGGCCATGCACACCCCTGTACACTTACTTCTGTACTTAACCCATTTTTTTCCTGCCACGTCAGCACAAGTACACCCCTTACTGTTTTTATCAATTCCACCCACATCCCTGCACTCCACTTACGGGCCCTACCTCGACTTTTCATCATTTAATACTTACGTTATTATCCGACATATTACATGTATTTATTTAATTTCAACGTATAAATTTATTTTACAATTGAAGAATATTATTATTATTTTAATATAATTTAATTAATAAATTTTATTGAAATTAATAAAATAAGATTGTAAAAAAACCCAAATGCATATTAAATTGCAATAATTCAAATACATTATCTAAAATGATAAACAACAAAAGAAGACACGAAACTTCAAAGAAAAGGACCACGCTAACACATGGAATCAAGTATCATGTCTTGAAGGTCCAAATTTCTGCCATATATGCTCAATTAAGTCGGATTTCAGTCGATGATGCGAAGCCGAATCTCGAACTTGGGCCCTATTTGATAAGAATGCAGTCATATCGGTAGGTATTCTTGAAGCGGGTGGCTCAGGTTCTTCCAACTGATCGAAATCGGCAGTGTGAATGTGTAGCTGGTGGCTATCACGTTCGTCTTCCACAATCATATTATGCAATATTATACAAGCTGTCATTATTTTTCCGAGAAAATTCAAGTCCCAAATAAGTGCCGGTTGACGAATAATAGCAAATCGTTGTTGTAGTACACCAAATGCACGGTCCACATCTTTACGAGTCGACTCTTGCACTTGGGAAAACAACGTGTCCTTTGCGCCAAATGGACGTCGAATCGATGGGATGAATGCTCGCCATGGAGGATAAATTCCATCCGCCAGGTAATACGTCATGGCATATTCATGTCCATTTACTACAAAATTTGCCTTTGGAGCTCTTCCGTGCAACACTTCATCAAATACAGGTGATCTATCAAGAACATTTATATCATTACACGTACCTGGAGTTCCAAAAAATGCGTGCCAAATCCATAGATCATACGACGCCACTGCTTCTAGAACAACGGTTGGGGGCTTATCACCGCGAGCATATTGACCCTTCTATGCCGTTGGACAATTTTTCCAAGTCCAGTGCATGCAATCAATACTCCCAATCATTCCAGGCCAACCGCGTTGCTCCCCCACATGGAGTAGGCGTTGCATGTCAACGTTGTTAGGATGTCTTAGGTACTCATCTCCAAATAGAGAGACGATCCCATCAACGAAGCCTGACAAGCACAATCGTGCTGTTGTTGCACCAATACGGACGTAGTCATCGATCATATCAGCCGCAACTCCATATGCAAGCATGCGCATGGCAGCAGTGCATTTTTGCAACGGAGAGAGGCCTAGCTGGCCTACGGCATCTCGACGTTGCTGAAAGTATGGATATGCACCAGTTAGTGCATTCACAATACGCAAGAACACATGTCGCCTCATTCGAAACCGACGCCTAAACATCGCCTCTGGATAGGTCGGTGTCTCGGCAAAGTAGTCTTGGACTAGCCGATCATGTCCTCCTTCACTATCTCTGTCAATGTTACCTCGACGTGGCCGTCGACTAGAACTAGAATTGGCCGGTGGGTTTGTTTTAGCTAGAAGTTCAGCCATGAAATTTTCAAGAGCATGATCAGTGGGGGTAGAAAAATCTTTTGGAGATGAAGAGCTAGATGAATAGCTGGAAGATGAAGAGAAACGACTAAATGACATTGGCTTCTTTGACATCGCTGGAAAATGGGTAACTAGAAGAGAGCAAAATGGAAGTATGGGAGGGGTTATATTTACTTGGACATTGCCTTTGGTTTATATAGAAAAAAACGACATCTTCAAAAGGCATCAAAGCATCTTAAAAAGGCATCAAAGTATCTTCAAAAAGCATCAAAGCATATTACAAATATTCTGAGCATCTTTAAGTGGCATCAAAGCATCTTTCAATGGCACCTTTGAGTTGTCAAATTATATCTCGGACAGTGTGTAAAATAAATGCAAACAGAAAAGATAAGGGTCAATGATATTTAATTACAGAGCTCGGGGAATGTGAACATGACATATTGATAACATTACAAGAAATTGAACTACTGAAACAAAAGCAACTTACGAAATTTAAACAGCAGCAAAGTACGAAATTTAAACAACAACCAAAACTAGAAACTTAAATAACAACAACAAGGTAAGAAATTTAAACTTCAACAACCCCGTGACCAGCTCCATGTTGCCTTGTAAGCCACCCAGTTCAACCCGATGAAAACTCTTTCCACAAAGACGCTTTCAGCCACTCCTCCTGTGTTGACAGTGAACCTGTTCTTGACATTAAGTGTTCAAGCATATTGTATTTTCTATCCCTTTCCGCCTTCATCTCAGTTTCCTTCCTTTCCCTTCTTTCGCGCCTCTCTGTTTCCCTTCTCTCTCTTTTGCTTCCTCTCGCCTTTCTCTGGCCTTATGAGCTTCCCTCTGTAGCTCCATCTCTTCTTTCTTGATGGTTAGAAATTCACCAAACATTAAGTTACGCTGTAACTCCACATCGTCGGTCGATTCACTGCTGGCACCAACTGGTCTCTTTAGCGCCCGCTTGGTAGCCTTCACACCGGGCGGACGACTACATGAACCATCAGTCCCACCCTCACTCAAAGGTGTTGGGGGGTTGGATCCTGGAGTGGGGGGGGGGGGGGGTTGGATCCCGACGTGTATGACCCTGACGCATTAACCTTCGTTCTCTTTGAGGCCCCTTCTTCACGGTGTTGCTCTGAAATTTGCCATTTTTGCTCATTTTTTAGAATACGCCATGCGTGTTCATTCTTGAATGATGCGTGCCTCTCGTGGTCTGTGCTATATATGATTCTAGCATTGTTCATTACATCATCGGCCGATTGCCCACTCGCCCTTGCCCTTGATGCCTGGCTGAAGCAACCAGCGAATTTGCTAACATCATGGCTAACTCGGCCAAAGCGCGCTCTACATCTTTCTGCATCGCGTGGAGCCATCACTCCCCTTCTACTGTTGTAGTATGTTGCTATTCTTGACCAAAACCGGGATGCCGACTGGTTGTTTCCCTCAACAGCGTCCTTACTGGTGTTCAACCATGCACTAAGGAGCAACTCATCTTCCTTCTCACTCCATTGCCTTCTCTCCGTACGTCCCGAAGCTGGTTGTTCATCCACCTCTTCATCTTGGACATCGTCTTGGGTGCTATAAACTGGGAAGCTATCTTGTGTTCCCCGTAATAGTGGAGATTCGAATGAATTTGAAACGGGAATGACATTTGGAGTGGGATAATACTGCATGGGATTCATCATGTTGGGATAGTAGGAATGAGCTTGATCAAGAGGGGGTGGATTCAGGCTAGGATGGTTTGAGTTTGTATTGGGTTGTTGTTGGGTGTACATAGATAACATATGAAAGAAGCTTGGGGGAAAGTTTTGTGCATTTTGATTCGGATCCATTTCAAGTGTCAGAGCGGAATTTGAGCTTAAAAAGAGAGGAAACTGGATGGGTTGGGATAAGTTATGAAGTTGTGAGGTGCATCTATTTATAGAAAAATTTGTCATTAAATTTAATCAAACTTATATTATAATTAATAAAGCATATTACTTGTAATCGAATTTTTTTTTAACAAACATATGCAAAATTGGTGTTTATGGGTAGATAAATTTAATGTCTATTCAAATATATTTTTTATAATTTCTTTTGATTAATTTTAACTTAAGAAAATCGATTTTTAAAAAACAAAAAAACTTGTCATTAATACATGCAAGTTGGTTTGTACAATTGCAAACAAATTGCCTTGCAATCCGTGAGTAGCAAAGGGTGAGTGGGATCCACTTGTCACTAGTTCATTGGATTAGTGAATGGTGAAATGAATTGAAATGTGTGAAGTCCTTCAGTTTGCAGTGTACTCCTGCAAGTCCACTTCCCCATTGTACTTGCCATTTTCCTTTTTTGTTTTTCATTTAATTACCTTAGTACAGAGCAAATGTACACCCATGTACAAGCCCTTATGGGCATC
This sequence comes from Persicaria maculosa, assembly GCA_963922045.1. Classification (NCBI taxonomy): domain Eukaryota; kingdom Viridiplantae; phylum Streptophyta; class Magnoliopsida; order Caryophyllales; family Polygonaceae; genus Persicaria; species Persicaria maculosa. The sequence goes on from OY998267.1 coordinate 44,163,853, forward strand.
GGAATCCATTCCTTACATGATACGTTGTTTTCATTTAACCTATCTTGGTTTAAAAAAATGTACCGGGAGGCGGGTAAGTATATTTATAATTTGTGGGGTGAGGGATTTGCTACATTTACTACGAGTAAGTATGTGATAATAACCAGTGGCGGAGGCAGAAAAATTTCAAAGGGGGCACAATTATATATGTACGATATAGTTGTGGATTAAATTGACATAAAGAGTTATATGTAATACGATAATAAGTTATGTTATTTTAAGATAAAATGTTATCAGTTTATGATAAAACGCTATCATTCTTTTCACGCCTAAAAAAAAGAAATATAAATATATAAATGAAATATCCGAAAAAAATTAACTAAATAAGTATAGGAAACGCGATATAATAAACAGTAAGTTAAGGTTATGATTATTATATATATGAGCTAAAGTTTGGTTCGAGTTTAGCTCAATAAAAGCTCGGCTTGAGCATCATTTACAAAATGAGTTGATTACGAGCACATTTTTATGCTCAATTCATGATTCAGCTCGGATCCATTGAAACTCAAATAGCAAGAATTTTGTGAAATTTATAAAATTTCTTTTAACTTACTATATCATGAGCAAGTAAAGTTGCATAATACTTACTATATCATGAGCAAGTAAACTTACTATAGCAAGTAAAATTTCTTTTATGAAATTATTTTACTATCAATGTCATATTTAAACCACAATTTATAATTTTTTTGGTTATCTTTTTCTTTTAATATTTTCATAAGATTATTCATTATGTTACAGATATATTTTAAAAAATTCTTCTAATTTTTACTTCTATGAAATTTTTTTACTATCAATATTATATTTAAACCATAATTTGTGAGTTTTTTTGGTCATACTGTTCAATCCTATCATTTTTTTTCATTACCAATGAGAATTCTTTAAAAAATTTATAATTTTCTTTCAATATTTAAAAAAATCTTAATCATGCTACACACACATATGTATATAAATTATTAAATTATTGTATGAATTTTTGTAATTAAATATCATATTTATACCACAATTTATGGTTTTCTTTCAATATATTTTTTTTTAAAAATTTATTATATATATATCGAGAAAAAAAATTTCCCCGACCAAAAATTTCGCCCCCTCCCCCTCTAACAATTCCTACAGCCACCACTGCACTGCACCTGTCACTCCGCGGTACGGTGATTTGGTTCCAATCATAAATGTAAGATTTTTTACTTTTGTACACATAGTTTAAGTAGTTAAAAATTATAGAAAATATTATTTTTTTTAATTATTTTTTTTACAATATACTCCCTCCGTCCGGAAATAAATGATGTTTGACTTTTTTGCACGTAGTTTTAGGAGTTAAAAACTATATAAGATTTTATATAGTTTTTAACTCCTAAAACTACGTGCAAAAAAGTCAAACATCATTGATTTTCGGACGAAGGGAGTAATACTTAATAATAAGTTTTATATTAAAAAAAATTATAGTTTTTAATTCCTTAAACTATGTGTACAAAAGTAAAAACTCTTATACAGAGTATTTATTATAAGAGGGAGTATTTACTTCTCTGTATGGTCACAACTCACAACGCTACTTCGGGTTTTTGGTTGGTATTTTTACAAGCCCACTTTTTTTCCCCTCGCCTTGATGCGGATCAAGATGGACTTCTGTGGGTCAAATAATGATCTTGATCCAGGCGAGCTCTCAAGACCGATTCGATGGCTATTGATCCAGGCGAGCTCTCAAGTTCACAAAGATCTAAACCCTTACCTACATTCAATCACTCGGCCAAACACAATCCCAAACCAAACACAAAGGAGAAACCCATCCTGAGAAACCGTCGCTGAACCAGAGTTCCTGTCGCTGAATCTGTCCAGAACCGTCGCCAGCGTCCTGGCCACCAACGACTTCCTTGGCCGCCCCGCGGCCATCCCAGCGACCGTCGCTGCTGCTGCATTTCTGTCGCCATTGCTGGGTGGTTTTGATCATTATTCCAAGTGTTAAATTTGTCTCTATTTAATTATACAATCATAGTTGTTTCTTTTATTGTAATTAATTGTAAACACGGATAATATAGCAAGGATAATTGCCCGTCAAAAAGTTGTTATTCTTGATTCTGAGCCCACAGGCGAAGGATCGGGAATTCCAACGCATCACGCCCACTTTCTAAAAGTTATGATTTTCAGAGGTGAACACAAATCCCTCATCTTGTTCTGCATCCCGTCCCGATCTCAGTGGGATTTTGAAAAAAAAAGAAACCAATCCCGTTCCGCAAAAAATACGAGGGACGGTTCACGGGACGAAAAGTTATCGTCCCATAAATCCCGTCTCGTCCCGCATAAATATAAAACTATATATATTTTATATAAAAATATTAAAAATAACTATACATAATATAATGTCAGTTTTAATTAGTTTCATCAATGTATGTATGTATATGTGTTGTATTTGATAATAAAACCTACTGTATTTGTTTTCACCCACTTGTATGCATATATATATATATATATATATATATATATATATATATATATATATATATATATAGGTGTTAAATTTTAACAGATCTGGGCATTTGATTGAATAAAATGGGTGGCTGAGATTATTCAACAATTTTGGTTTTTTCTTTAATTAAAAATCAATGGGACCCACCTCTTTTCTTACCCACTTGCTAAATTACGTGCGCGTGTGTTGTATTTTTTTTTGTGGCGTAACATTTTTTTTTTGGGGGGGGGGGTAACATTTTTTTTTGTGTGTGTGGTGCACTGTTTGAACTATTCAATAAGGTGATATTAAATATTCGCTAACTTATAATTATTATTCGTGTGTAAAGAGGAGTTACTGTTTAGATAATAGCAAAAGGTTGGTCAATTTTGCAACTATTCGCTAGGTTAATAGTAATTATTCGCTAAATTGATCGTTATTATTCATCTGTAAAGAGGAGTTATCATTTAGATAATAACAAAATGGTTGGTCAATTTTACAACTATTCGCTAGGTTGATAGTAATTATTCTCTAAGTTGATAGTAATTATTCACTAGGTTGAAAGAGTATATAAATGTAATTCTTGATTTCCCACATCTAATTAACCACATACATATGAATAATTCCGAATAATCAACGAATATAAACTCTGAACTTGCCGAATAGTGACTCTGAACATGAAATTCAATGAATAGCGGGTTATTAGGCATTATTCATAGATACTTTAATTATGCAGTAAGATTTGGACAATTATTCGGTAATATGTTCAAATAATAACTAAATAATAACGAATAATCTATCACATACTATCGAATAATCTATTGCATACCAATAAATAATCTATTTCAAAACTATAAATACCAATGAATAATAATCTAATACAAATCGAACCAAATACAGATCGAAGACGGAGCCATGGAGTACGGAGCCGCAGGGAACCTGTCGTAGAACCTCGAGTACGGAGCCGGAGCCATGGAGGCCCACATGAAACATTTGTAAATCCTTAATTAACAATACAGATCGAAGACAGAGCCATGGAAGCCCACATGGAACCTGACGTAAATCAGGATCTGATCCAAACCAATACAGATCCCTAATTAACACTGAAAATCCCTAATTAACACTGAAAATCCGAATATATACCTCTTAAATCCCATGAAAAAACACAAAATCGATCATTCATCTCTAACAATTTGGTCCCAACCCCCTAATTCATTCATCTGCAACTATTTGTCATGGTAGCATTGGAGTTTATCCAAATCTAATTCCGAAAAGCTCACTTGATTCTTGCAGAAAAAGAAGACAAATCTAATTTGGACTTCAAATGAATACGGCTTAAAAAATCTCAATTATATTCCATACTCCGTAAATATATGCACATAAATCAATTTATATATCCACCGCATTCCATGAGAGTAGCTTGGCACATAGACTTCAAATTGAGATCTCGAAATATCTGCAAGATCGGGGTCACAATTTCACTAGTACAAATCGTTGCTCTTACGGGAAAATATTCTCGATAGTTTTTAAAAACTCCTGAGAGATCATTCTCGCAAGGGAGTTTTTATAAAAACTCCCGATAAATGTGTGTCTTTTTTTTTAAAAAAAAAATAGACTACACTATCGGGGTTGTTATTTAACTCCCGATAAATATAGTACTATCTCGGGATTTATGAAATAAATCACCCGAGAAAAATAAAACCCTATAATTGCAGATCTGAAGTTGATAGGTCGGCGATTCCAGTTGCTCAATCCGATCTCCTCTTGGGGCGAAAACGGACGATCGTGCCGATCGTGGGACATGTATCGATTCGTCTCTGTCTCTGGTTTGGGGCATTCTTCATTTGTTCGTTCATCCTCTCTCTCTCTCTAATCAAGGCAGTTGTTCAATTTCTAGCTCTCTAATTGAGGGATATTCATTTTAGATTTGCTTGACATAGAGAGTTTGAGAAGAGCAAGAAGGGTTGCAGAACCAGGGCATCAAAGATTTTGGTGCATTATGTGCTTGCTAGGGTTTCTGATTGTTGGTTACGGTGAGTTTTCATCTTATATTTGATTGGGACTGTCAGTTGATAATCTTTAATAGTGTTTGGGTTTTTTTTCCTCTTAATTCGTTTTTTTTTTTGAAGATGTGTTTGGGATTCTTTGCTAAGATTGCACCTTAGATGATTTCGTTTTCTTCTCTGATTTCGTTTTTTGTGATGATGGGGTATAAGACAGACCAAACGCCCAATTTGAACTCCACTGGTGCATTGATTTTGTTTGTGTATAGGAATTAAAGATGGTGATATCTGTGTAGGTGAAGTGTCTAAGATGCATGTCTATTACTAGATTAAGAGGCTTCATCTGGGACTATCAATTGCATCACTTAGAGTTGAGTAATCATTTCATTTATTTTCCTGTTAAGATTTTTAAAAACAAATACCAATCAAAGATAGGAATAGTTGTGCCGAAGCCTTACTTTTCTGCACTAAACTACAATTCTAAGTATGATTCATACTCTTTTAAGGACATGAATACTAGTTGTGCTGAAGCCTTACTTTTCTGCACTAAACTACAACTCTAAGTATGATTCATACTCTTTTAAGGACATGAATACTAGTTGAGTAGTCCTAGCAGGATCTACATTGTCATGGTTGCTTTGTGGTAGTTTAGTTCAACCCAAAGTCTCCAACTATTGAACAAGCTTTATTTATCTTCTCTGAATGTTGTAAACTGATATAAACATTCTGTTTGAACCCACTTGAAGTTCCTTTTGGGACCTTGGCTATAATTGATTGGCTAAAGTGGAATATAATGTCATATTTTTCATTATGATATGCATGCTCCATTTCTCTTATAGTGTACATAACTACAAAATGATTGTATGATGCTTCTTATTTCGGCTGGATTGAGTTTTTATATATGATAATTGGGTTTTCTCTCGCAGGGTTCGATGCCACTTACATATCAGAGGATACTCCTACTGATGCTGAAGGGTTGGATGCTTTACCTGCACACATTGCAAACTTACTGTCAGTGGAACCTAATGATGCTAAGTCACCAAATAAGTCGAATGCATTGATCACTCTGGCTAAATTTGGAATATTTGAGCAGTTCTAGTTTGTTGACAATCGACATTTTTCTGTTATCTTTATAATCAGTTAAACTTGGTATTGGGGGCTTCAGCATGGGGATTGCCACTGCTCTCTACTTAGCTACTTGCTACGCTCAGGGAAGGTACGAAAACAAAAACAGTTACCCAATCAACTTAAAAGTAGTTGTTGGTGTAAGTGGATGGCTCCCTTGTGCAAGGTATTTACATTTCCTCGGTATTTTGACCATATGATGAAAAGGTGATTAAGACCCTGATTGGATTTGTTCTAATGCTTACGCTTGGTGTGCATCAAAACACATAGGAGCCTGAGGAGCAAGATAGAAGGTTCATACGAAGCTAGTAGACGAGCTGGATGTCTGCCTATTTTAATTTGCTTTGTCATGGAAAAAGTATGTTTCTTTAAATCCTAGTACTTTCCTTGAGAAGAATATCTATTTAGTGGCAAAAATATCATCCATTAGCAGCTTGTTAGGTGCACAACATTTATCATAGACCACAAAGTTCTTCGCTTTTACCCTTTCATCTAGATTGAAATGAAGAATAAGGCACTAGACATTGATCTTTTTCTCTTCAATTGACATTGCAAGCGATAAAGTAATGATAAATTCGGAGAGAAGTTAGCACAAGCTTTGCTACCAATCCGGTTTCCAGAATCTCGCACTCAACTTTTATGATGGGTAAATCCTCTTCCCCTTCTAAGCATAGATGTTCCGTTAATTACAAACAATCTAATGAATTTGGTTGACAATGAACCGTGTAGGCTGGGGCACTTCATGGTCCCTACGGAGATGAACGAGGTCTGCAGCTGACGAACTATAAGACCGGGCCTTGATGAATATTGTTAACTAATCAAGCTGGCAGATAGACTAGGCTTTGACAGATACCTAGCTACAAGGTTTGTTATATGCAGTATCATATATGTTGTATGCCTACATTTCTTTGTTTTTTTTTCCTACTAGATGCCTAACTATGTGAAGTTGGTCCAATTGGTGTAAGTGTATTTGGCATTTTTGTAGCTATATTGTATTATGAGCATTGGAAACTACTTGTTGTATGTATAGACTTTGGAATTAAGAAAAAAAATGTATTACAGGTTTGTAATATATATAATGTTTGGTTAGGACCATTACGAGCAGGTGTGAAAAAAGGGGCTAATTACCGGTTCAAAATTATGCTTGAACCGAGTTGGCGCCCCCTATTTTTTTTTATTTAAAAAATATCCTCTCTCGGGAGTTTTTAAACAAAACTCATGTTAGAAGTGTTCAGGAGTTTTTAAAAACACTCCCGTAATAGCTTAAAGTGAAACGCCATTACCTATATGCCATCTATCGGGAGTTTTTAAAAAAACTCCCGACCGAATATTATATCTCAGGATTTTTTAAAAAACCCCTGATAAACATTTCTCAGCAAGCAAAATAAAAGGAGTCATAAACCCCCTGTATGCTTTATTAAAAAACCCCTGATAAACGTGTAATTTGTACTAGTGAGAGTACGTAGTTTTCTACATGTAATCAATCGTCCAACCCAAGTTAGAAACATATATTTGTGGTGAGTAAGCATCAAACTCACCCAAACAACTCCTAAATCCAACCAATTTAAGAAATTTGTAAAAACCTAGAATTTGGGGATCATTGAAAACTTACCTCACACCTTCGATGGAGGAATCTAATGCAATTTCAATTGGAAAAACAAGAAAGACCTTGTATTCGCCTAATAGAGTCAGGTAAATCTGACCAATCTTGGTAAACTGAGCGGGATGGGCCAGCACCAGCGGCGGCGCAAAAGGGCGAAGTACGGGATCGCCTCCACCACAACTCCGATCACTACACACCTCTGGCCGTTGGATCGCCGACTGTCCACTCCGCCTTCGACTCCGCCTTTGCCGTTCGCTGGATCGCCTCCCTTCCTCGCTTCTCTGATTTTTTGCGGTTTGTGTGGTGGGGAGTTAATTTTTTTTTAATTTTTTTGTTTCTTTTATTAAGTAAGAATTCGAGATCAGACAAACCTGATACTCGAGAGGCCGACGAATCGGCAGGCGGGAACCGCCTAAACATACAAATGAATATATTAGATTAATCTTGACCATCTATTTTCTCTCTCTCTCTCTCACAAGTAACACTAATTAATTGCATGCGCCAATAAACACAACTTACTAATTAATTAGACAATGTACGTACATGTTAAAGTGTTTACATGGACTTTTAAAAATTATTTTTTGGCATTTTCACTTGTTAAAAAAATATAAAAAATATATTTTTGGGTGTAATTTAATTTTATCTATACATAGACACCCACTTTGTATATGTTTTTTTTGAAAAAAAAGAAGTGGTTAACAAGTTATAAAAAAATGGTTCATCAAGTTACCAAGAAGTGGTTCAGCCCTTTTACTCTTAGTGGTTCAGCCATTTTATTCATAGTGGTTCAACCCTTTTACTCGTGTGGTTCAGCCCTTTTACTTATAGTGGTTCAGCTCTCTATTTAGTCACTGAACCACTCTCTATTTAGTCACTGAACCACTCTTTATTTAGTACTGAACCAATCTCTATTTAGTCACTGAACCACTCTCTATTTAGTCACTGAACCAATCTCTATTTAGTCACTGAACCAATCTCTATTTAGTCACTGAACCACTCTCTATTTAGTCACTGAACCAATCTCAATTTAGTCACTGAACCAATCTCTATTTAGTCACCGAACCACTCTTTATTTAGTACTGAACCAATCTCTATTTAGTCACTGAACCACTCTCTATTTAGTCACTGAACCAATCTATATTTAGTCACTGAACCACTCTCTATTTAGTCACTGAACCACACTTTATTTAGTACTGAACCAATCTCTATTTAGTCACTGAACCACTCTCTATTTAGTCACTGAACCAATATCTATTTATTCACCAAACCAATCTCTATTTAGTCAACTTTTATTTTCTTTAATTCATATTATTTTCTTCCATTTAATATAGATTTTTTAAAAATAAAATAAAATAAAATTATAAGTTGCAATTAAAAAATCAAACCAGTAGGAGTGCTTTTCATAAAAAAAACCAGTATATCTTATGTCATATATATCTGAATATCAAAATACTACGGAGTAGAATATTATACAATGCAGATATATCACCCAAACCACCACAAACAGTAACATTCAAGCAAAGGAGATATTCATCTGATCCTTCCAAAACAAGTTTAAAGCCACCAGGTTATTTAGAAGAGAAATCAAGCCAAAGGGATCCCAAGAGATGTACCCAAATCCCGCGGAGGTCGAGGAATGTATGGGTTAAGGGTGGCATCGATCGGTCTCCGACAACCAAGGTGAGGAGAAGAGGAGTTGTTTCTATTGTTGACTTCAAGGCTACTTGCAAGAGAAGAATCGCCAGCGAGGGGACGGGAAGAGGAGAAGGTCCCTGCCGTCGCCGACACTCAAAAGGTCATCGACAGTCCTCTTCCATCTCAGCCTGGCTTGAACGCGAGAGGATGAGAGAAAAGAAAGCGGCTCCGAGAGGACGAGGGCGGAAGAGGCCCGAGCTCCTTATTTGGCTTCGATTCAGTAGGGTGGGTGGAGGTTTGGCTCCCTCGGCTTCAATCGCGGTGGCTTCGAGTTCGGTGGAACCTTGAACCAGACGTGAGAAGGGAAGAAGAGGTGAGGGAGGTCCGATTGAAGGGGATGAATAGTGGCAGCCATGGAAGCCTCCTGCTGCTCAGATCAAAATCAAATCAACCAGTCGAGCGAGCATGGCGAGCGACGGCAGTTTGGGTGAGACCAGTAGCCATGGGAGGAGGAATTTGTAAATTAAATATGATTATTAAACACAAAAGCGCGTGAGATATTTTTTTAATTAAAAATTAGATCTGTTTTCAACCAATGAGATCGCTTCTTTCCTTCTCACGGGATCTAGTACTTCTCACTTGAACCCTCCCCTATATATATATATATAGACACACACTCAATAGTAATTGTATACGTATATTTATATGCTATTGAATTTGAGAATTCTTCTTTAGGCTACACGATAATTTACTTAGTTAATAAATCTGATTTATATCAAAAGATAAAAGCTCTTTTTATTGGATTATTTTAAAATTTTTTTACGAGGGACAAATCTCGTCCCGTCCCGCGAGAGATAAGACCCGGTGAAATTTAAAAAAAATATTTTAATCTCGTTCCGATCCCGTCCCATAAAAAATACGCGAGACGAGACGCGGGATTACCCTAATCCCATCCCATCTCATGCCCACCCCTAATGATTTCCATACACTAGTTTAAATTTAATGTGATTAAGATAAGGTAAGGCATTAGCGGATATACGATCCTAATTGGATACCCGAAAAAAGTTTCACAAACAACATCATTCTAAATATACGCACTAGTCTACATTATCTTATCACATATCAAGGGTAAGTATCGCGTATCGGGGTCTTATCAGTTGGGATAAAAATGATATATCGGGGATATATCGAGATATATCAGATTTATCAGATTCACTAATTTTTAACCATAAATATTATATTTATACTTCAAAATTTAAAAATATACATGAAAAATTAATAATTAAATTGTAAAATTACCAAGTAAATTTGAAAAAATAAAAGCTTTATAAATGCTAAATTCCTTTATGCAATAATAATTTGTTAGAGTCCTAAGTTCCTAAGGGCATCCACAATCGTGGGCCTCAGAGCCCTTACGAGAGCCACGTCAGACATAAATCGTGGGTCAATCACATGGCGCCACGTGTCATTGTGTTTAATATATTTCATTTAAACCGTTTATTAGTCATTTTTCTAAAAATAAAAAAATAAAAAATTTATTTTCAAGTGTGAAATAATTTTATCTACGTATAGACACCCATTTTGCATATGTTTTTTTAAAAAATAATTTTATATCAATACAACCCATATAATATTATTTTTGCCATATAAAAAATAATTATTTTCCGTTTCATTCTTGTTATCGTTGTATCGTGTAACGTTTGCTTCAAATTCCATGCTATGTTTTGTTTATTTTTTCTCCATTTCACAATTTAATAATAATAATAATAATAACGATAACAATAATAATAATAACAATAACAATAATAACAATAGCAATAATAATAATAATAACAACAACAATAAAAATAATAAATAATAATAGCAATAATAATAATAATTAATAAATAATAGTAATAATAGTAATAGCTAGTAATAGTAATAGTAATGATGATGATGATGATGATAATAATAATAATAATAATAATAATAATAATAATAATAGAGTAATTAAAAAAGGTAAATAGTAAAAAGTAAGTTAAGGGCTCGAGCCCGGGCTCACGAATGAGAGTGCAAATAATTAAAAGCTAGAATGGGGCCCTTAAACTGATGTGGCAGAGGAAAAGTAAGTTAAGGGTTCGGGTGTTAAGAGACTCAAATCCCACTATTGTTCATGCTCTAACAATCAAATACCCTATTCAACTTTTGAGGATGATCAGATCGGAGAAAAGTTGATTGGGCTCATGTATAAAATGTCTATTTGGGCTAAAACTTTTATAGTAATCGACCAGGGTTGATTCCTTGGACCAATTTTTGTGTGCTCTTCCCATTTAAAAAGGGACAAATGTAAACATACACAACTCCAATTAAATATTGCCATGTGTATTTACAAATAAAAAAGAAAATGTTAACAAAAATACAATAAATAATTTTAGTTAAATCTTAAAATTTTTTAAAGTAAATTTGAAGTTACAGCTTTTTTTTGGTGATAAGTTACGGTTTTTTTTAATATTGAAATTTTCTAACAAATAATTGAATTCTAAATTACTCTATTTAAAAACAATATCAGTGAATTTAAATTGTATTTATTTGCATATAATATTCAATTTAATTACTTTCTTTTAATATTTCAAATCATTAAGATTTTATAACTGTAAATAAAGTTTTTAATATTTATAGTTAAGTAGGGATGGGTGCGGCCGCGCGGAACGGGACGGGATGAAGGTCGTCCCGCATAATTTTTGCGAAACGGGACCGGGACGGGATTTTTTTTTTTTTTTCTAATCTCACACGGGTCTTATCCCTCGCGGGCGGAACGGGCCCGACATGGGATGGACATTGTCCCTCAAATAAATAAGATTATAAAAAAAATAAAAATTATGATATTTTGCGATTTTTAAAGACGCAACACACATATATCTATAATTTATTTTTATATTTTACGTATTAACATTACGTACAGTCAATATTATAAAAAAATGCTCGACGGAGGCTTGGCGGCAGAGTACCGCTAAGCGCCAAGACATTTTGGTGGCCTTATTAGCGGTTCTTGGCGAACAATACATTTTTTATTATTATTTTTTTCTTATATATATATATATTTATCGCATGAAATATGTATAAAATATATACTACATATTATGTAATAAACTATGCATTAGTTTCAAGTGTATAACATATCAAATAAAAAAACATTATGAACCTTTTTAAAAATGTTAGAATCAAACATAAGGTCGCATAGATCTGTTCAAATAAACATCACAACTTTATAATTGAGAAATTTAAAACCATTAAAACTAAACAATCTCAATTTAAAACCGCCAAGACCACTAAGCATTCGTCCCGTGCCCTCCAAACCCTAAACCCTACATATTACATATATCTAGCTAATATTTGTAGCATTTTTCACAAAATATGCAATTATTAGGTTATCACCATATACTCTCAAATATTATAAGTAATTAAATTTATAATTTTATGATCTGAATTTATAATTCAATATTCATATCTCTCAAAAACCTTATAAAATTTATTGTTCAAACCACTCAACAATCTAATCATATAATCCCAGTTTTTATAAATTTGAATTTTATAATTATGCTCAGGGTATATCAATGTGATAGGGAAAATCCCGTCATCACAGCACAAGGGCATTCTTATCTTTTACCAAGTAAGTCTATCATTTTTATCATACGAAATTATCCTAAATAACAGTTAAAAACGACGTATATTATTTATGCAGTATCATAATCAATAAATTCGAATATTCAATACGGCATTGACTGGCATCAATGCGGTTACCGTTTTGCCTATTGAATATGGTAACAGTTTCATGCATTAAAGGGCCTTGACCGATTTAAATATTGTAACAATTTCTTCTATTAAATATCATAACCGTTTCTTTTATTTAATACTCGACTAGTATAAATAAGAGGAGATAGATTCATATTGAAGGGGGAGAGGGGCTAACTTGAGCATCGGAGGGTCCTACGGGGGACACAAGCCCCGCCCCGACCTCGCTTGTTCTTGTTTTGCAGGCTACGGTTCGGGTGAAATCCATGGCCGAGAACGATTTCCTTCAACCATTATGATACAGATTTTATGCATAACAATCAACAAAAAAAAAGATGAATCAAAAAATTTAATCATAACCCTATAATTAATACTGGTACAAGTTTATGAAATTAGTATTTAAAAAAATGAATAAAAAAATTACTATAAAATACATCCCACGTTCCCACCCTCCTAATAAAAAAAATTGGTAAAAATTTGTAACACAACCCACGTTTGTCAAAGAAAAAGAAAAGAAAAGAAGTACTTGGGTTCATCAAAAAAAAAAAAATAGAAATTGAGCTCTACAGAACGTGCCTCACGCGCTAGGGTTTCACAACCCAGTCCACCGCCGTCTTCTTCCTCCTTGCTTAATCAATTTGCCAGCCAGCCCGGCGCCGCTCTACCCGATCCCCGACCTTGCCCAGTCCGCAGTTTTGGAGGTAGCTCCCTCCACTTGCAATCCTCAATGGATTTCGGAAAGAATTTGGGCGAATAGCCCTCCAATTTCATCAATTGCTCACTTGCTTCTTGAGCGTTCTGCTTCCTATTCTTCCTCCGGGAGGAGTAACTGTTCTCTCTGGGTCGATTACCCGCTGTTGGGGTCGTCGGGGCTTCAGGATGGGCGCGGGGCGGTCGCTGCGCATATTGGCCGGCTGTTTAGGCAGTGGACCGGGTGGCTCTTCCTCTTCTGCTTCCTTGCGGATTGGAAGCGACAACGACTCCATTTCACCAGTATTGTGACCACGACACAGGTTACTCGTACAAATTGTCGGATTTACGACCACTTGCAACTAATTTCTTTTGGGCTGACCGCTTATTTAGCTGTTGAGATTTGGCTCCTAGTTCTTCATGTGCTAGTCGGTTCTTGTTTCATTATATTTACAAACTGTATAAGGCCAAGACCTGGCTGTACACTAAATCGTTATGGCGTCACAAGCCAATCAATTCGTTGCTTTTCTGTCATTTGCGTCGTTAGTTCGGAATGTTGCCGTGTTTCCGTTTTCTAGCGGCATGTTAGCTTGGAATCCGGTTGTGGTCCACTGCCATCGAAGGGGGTGCGTTGGGATGTCTTCTACTGAAGGTTTCCGGTGCCGGGTGATGGTGCACTCGATACTTAAAGCCTTACCGGCTAGAACTGATGGGAGACCTCCTAATTGCAGCCCTACTGCTGCCTTGCACCATCCTTTGTATAGGCTAAAACAATTGCTCGTGTCTTCTCTATTGGGGAGACTTACCAGTACACATTTTTGCCTTACAAGAGGTTGGAGGAGCACTCCTATGGTTAAGGTATCGGTCTGCTGTTGCTCTGTATTTTTGTGCAGGTCGGCTACTGGTGGTTTCTGCGTCTGCTGTGATCTTCGGCTACCCATTACCGCTGCGGTGTTTACTGTGATAGATCAGTTGTGCGTAGATGCTCTTACATATTCACCATTTTCACCTTTTGTTAACAATAATGGCTCACAAGCCTACATACTTGCTTACGAAATTGTGGAAAAGCCTTACAAGGCCAAGCATTTTAATCAAGTTCTTGCTAATAAATTATATATGTATACCACTCTGATGTGCAACTTCTCTTATACTAACGACAAAAGAATTACTTTTCATCCTAATTGCTCACAAGCCTTGAAAGTCATGTATTACCATTGTACAAATCCATATAAGCCTTACCAGGCAAATCAGTTGCACAATTGCTCTTCTGAACAATCTGTCATTAATGTAAGTCTTCATTTTTTACACCTTCCTTTGGCAAAAATACTTGTTATTTTCAACTACACTTTAGTACCTTGGCTCTCCACCGAGCTTCTGAGTACTCAACCAAATTTTGGGTTAACTACCCCTTGTCACACCGACAAAATGCATTTATTATCTACATGTATTCCAAATTTGTCTTACCAATTTGATATCTTGCATGAACCCATGTACAATCGGCTTTCTTCACACTATCAATATATCCACCAATTCATTTCGTTATGGACGCATACTGTGAGCCACAATTCAATATACTTTCAAGCAAACCTTGGCCCACAAGCCTCGTTTTTTGCTTTTCACAAATCAATTAAGCCATCACAGGCTAAGGAAAGTTTAACACTTTCATACCCCTTCGGTTTATTACACTATATATGTGGGTCTTACAAGACCATACCTTTCTTACTCAGTCTTGCCAACCAACACAATCGAATCTCCTTATTCAATGGCTACTGCAAATCACAATTGTATTCCCACACATTATTCACCTTATTCGGATATTATCTTACAAAGTCCGATTTCAAATCAGATAAGGACAAGTATAGTTTAGTACAAACAGATCGTCAAATAAGGTTTTTATAAATATAAGCATTTGGAATTCCCGAGGTATCCGGAGCCGAAACTTCTGGACAAATGTAGACATTTTCTATCAAAATAATAATATTAATGTTTTGGCACTACTAGAAACAAAAACTAACAAGGTCCCTAGCGAAAGCTCTAGGCGTAAATGCGGATTCACAAATATTGCTTTCGATCCTGCAATTGGATTCTCTGGGGGTATCTGCTTGCTTTGGAAAGATATCCCATCCTCCCAGGGTTCTATCGAATTAATCTCGGTTCAACACTGTTTCATTCATTTCAATTACTCGGACTATGTCACAAAACGGTGTTTTGCCTTCCTCGTGGTCTATGCCCCACCGGACGATCGGAGGAAAATAGTTTTCTGGGATTCTATCTCTCTTTACATACAAACACTCGTTATTCCCTTCTGTATTATGGGGGATTTAAATGAAATTGCTACTGCGACAGACAAACTTGGCGGAGCCTATCCTTCGCCTGCACGTTTCACGCGTTTAAATGACTTAAAGAATAACCTCTCCCTTCTCGAAGTACCATCTTACGGTGTTCAGTTCACTTGGCAATGAAAGTCTAACGATGTTGTTATATGTCTCGAAAAGCTTGATCGTTTACTAATCCACACGGACATGTTAACAATTTTTGACTCGCTTCGTACACAGATTCATCCATTCACAAGATCTGATCATGCACCGATCTCTACCGACTTTCGGCATAACATTCAGCCAAAGAACAGACCGTTCAAATTCGAGATGGCCTGGGCCTCTAGAGCTGATTACAGAAACTTGGTTTCGCAAGCCTAGCGCGCGGACCCCAAAGGTTCCTTCATGTTCAAACTGGTTCGCAAGGCAAAAGTGCTTAAAAAACTTTCTAAAACTTGGCACAAGACTACTGTCCGCAACATTCACAACCAAATTCAAGTCACGGACCAGAAGCTGCTACATTTACAGACCTCGCTTATCAGTAATTACAATAACAAAGACATCCAAATTCTTAAACAATTACTTAATAAGAGAGAACGAATGCTAGACTTTCACCGCCGCTACTGGAGCCAACGGGCGAAAGTAAAGCATGCGAAACTAAATGACTCAAATACTAGTTATTTCCACAAGATTGCAACTGCCAAACGAGGCAGAAAAATGATCAAGTCTATTCTACTTCCAAATGGGGAGACTATGGCTGACTACCATACAATCCAATAAGAATTTGTTCGAGATTTCAAATCGCGCTTCAGGGCCTCCACGGCCAATGCTCCTGATATGTCAGCAGACTTAGTAGTCATCCCGTCCTTAGTGTCACAAGCAGATAATGCAATGCTCTCAGCTCCTGTCACCAACAACGAAATAAAAGCAGCAGTCTTTTCAATGAGCCCGGATAAGGCACCTGGCCCAGATGGATTTCCGGCTGGTTTTTACCAAAAGTTCTGGCCTACGGTCGGCCCTTCTGTTATTAAAGCAGTCAAGGCTTTCTTCACCAGTGGCAGGCTACTGCGTCAGATTAAGCATACATTCATTACTCTCCTACCAAAATCTGATGATCCGACTGCGGTTAACCACTACAGACCTATCAGTTTATGTTCTACAATTTATAAGATCATAGCTAAGGTTATGTCTGCAAGACTAACCAAAATCTTTGACAAGCTGATACATCCTTTACAGGGAGCCTTTACTAAAGGGAGATCGATCCAGGATAATATTCTCATTGCTCATGAAGCTTTGCACTCGTTTCGGCTAAAGAAAGGCAAAACCGGCATGGTTGCTCTCAAGTTAGATATGGAGAAGGCATACGACCGGATCGAATGGCCTTTTCTGTTCCAAGTGCTATCAAAATTTGGGTTTGACGACCTATTTATCAGCCAAATTAAGAAATGTGTTTCAACAGTTTCCTACTCGGTCCTCGTCAATGACGAACCGACCACAATAATTGAACCGACTAAAGGTTTAAGACAAGATGACCCACTGTCCCCTTTTCTCTTCATTTTAGCTTCTGAGGTGTTAGCACGCACTTTGCACCATCAAGGGTTGGTTAACAAGGATTTGGGCATCACCTTCGGCCGCCCTGGCATCAAAATTCCGTTTCTTGCTTTTGCAGATGATATCCTTATCTTCTGTAAAGCATCACAGTCTGCCTGTACCACTGTTCTTTCCATTTTAGATAGGTACTGTCTCATCTCAGGACAGAAGGTCAATCTTCACAAGTCAAGCTTCCAAGCATCGCCTAACACAACTCCTACAGCCATTACGGCTACAACTACTGTTCTTGGTATTCCACAGGCAAATAATTTTGACAAATATTTAGGTTGCCCGGTTGTTAATGGTAAAACCAATAGGGACACTTTCGCGGACGTGGTACTAAAGACTACAAGTCAATTAACCAAATAGAAAGCTTCAAACCTTTCTGCTGAAGGGCGACGGGTACTCATCAAAGCCAATCTCAGTGCCAAACCGATTTTTCTTATGCAAGATTTCTTACTTCCTTCGCATATTCTTAATGAGCTAGACAAAGTATATAGACAATTCTTTTGGAAAAAAACCTCCAAAGCGCCTCCTCTTATCAGTTGGGACAAAATTTATTCAGACACAATGAAAGGTGGACTAGGAATCCATAAAGCGGAATCTATGAACATTGCGCTTCAGATGAAACTACTATGGAAAATCATATCTGAACCAGACAACATCTGGGTCCGTGTAGTATCACATAAATATCTTAAAGGGCACGATCTGTTCAGTTACAGTAAAAAGGGTCAATCCTCTTGGCAGTGGTCGCAGCTTATGTCTATTAAACCTCAGTTCCTAACTACTCTTCAGTGGAATGTCGGAAACGGTGAAACTATAGATTTTTGGAGCCATAACTGGGCCTTCCCAAAACAGTTGGATTCCAAAATAATTAGTCCGATTACTGACTCTCTCAGGGGGATTAGGGTTGCCCATTTCATCAACAATGAACATCAGTGGAATAGGCCTTTACTAAATGCCTCTTTAACAAATATTTTACCAAGGGAAGAGATTGACCATATCATGAGGATAATTTTGCCTAACAATCCGATAACGGATCGTCTGTATTGGGGCCCTAGCAAAAATGGATGGTTTTCAACCGGTTCTGCGAACTCTTTTTTATCAGAACATGTTAGGATGACAGATTTCGACTGTGGTTGGATTTGGAATCTCAACGTGCCCCCTAAAATTAGGCACTTTCTATGGAAAATCTCTCATGATCGTCTTCCGACTAAATTAAGACTGCAAAAGTCGCATGTGGCAGTGCCTTTGGGCTGTGCTTACTGTGGTAACACTAATGAATCGGTACACCACCTTTTTCTTCATTATCCCATGGCTAATGATCTTCTGCAAGCTTTACGAATTCGTCATCCAAGGAATATAGCTGTAAACTTAGGTACGGACTTGGTGCTTCCTCTGAATGAGATCAAACGTGCTATCGGCAGCACTAAGTTTGTTGATCTAGCCTCAGCTTGGTGGGCATTGTGGTTCTTTAGGAACCAAATCGTTTTCAACCACACGAACAAGGTAACTATTAACGAAATCCTTCTGTTCCACAGTACCAGTACCCATTGTTGGAAATAATCTAAGGCTTTGGAGGACGATCCTACTTGTACGATTCCCTCTCATCATGCTACTGGCAGCACATCCCACTCGGACCACAGGGTTGGTGTTATTCCGACCAGGTCTCTCCGTCACTCTGGGAAGTGGGATAAACCACCTACTATTTGCTATAAGCTTAATTTTGATGGATCAGTTATCCCGGGTGGTTCAGCATCATTCGGGTACGTCATCCGTGACTCGGTTGGTGAGCTTGTCGCGCTTGGCCGGTCCATTTGTACAAACATCTCAGTGGTTTATGCCGAAAACCTTGGCCTCAAAATAGGTATTCTGCGTGCTAAGTCGCTACAAATTTCAAAACTTCTGATCGAAGGAGACAACTTACTAGTTATAAAGGCTCTTCTGGGGGATTGGAAATGCTCCTGGACAATCGAGATGCTACAAGCGGATATTTTGTCAGATATTTCGTCCTTTTCTTATGTTGCTATTCGTCATATTTTCAGGGAATCTAATGCGGTGGCCGACTACCTTGCTCTTAGTGCCCATGCATCCCCTGCCGACGTCAGCTGTGAGGATGATCCAGAACTGCATGTTCTCGTCCGGAAGGATGCGTTAGGAAGGGCCTCTGCTGCGGCCGACCCGACCTAATCTTTATCTAGCGTCAAAAAAAAAAGAAAAAAATTGTACACATGTATAATTGTGATTGGTAGTGTATAATATGGGTATACACCAAGTGTATGTGTATCACCCTCCTTTAAAAAGCGCTTTATAATAAAATTGGGTAAATTAAAGAAAATCACCCACTAAATATTACATTTTTCACTTAATCACCTATTAAATTCAAAATTATATAAAATCACCCATTAAATACAATGTGTTAACAAATCACCACCCATGATAAAATTATGTCAAGATTTTTTTTTAAAAAAAAAGATTGTACATGACCAATATACCCTTTTTTAGGGATTGAACATGCACATGTGTATATACTAGATTACTAGATGTGTATTTATTGAAATTTTACAAATTTAAGGTCTTATTGATGTATGAATTATGACGGTGGGATAAAGAAATACTTTTTATTTTCGATTAATTACAAGTCCAAGGTGTTTAAATGGATAAAAAAAAAGAAAATTTGATTAAAAAGTGGGGGAAAATTAGTCATTTTTATTGATGTTTTGATGGATGTTTTTTATGGATATCAATCCATTTTGTTGTGTAATTTCAAATTTAGTAAGTAGTTAAGTGAAGAATCAATATTTAGCGGGTAGTTAAGTGAAAAATCAATATTTAGTAGAAAAATCAATATGTGACGGCCCAAATACCCTCTCGTCTGCGGCTAGATGGAATTCATCCTAAGCAATTAAACACCACGTGACCTTCATGCCCACGACCCACGGGTCTTTAAGACAACGCCCCGTGGCCACCCTATCTGGACATTTGTCATCTGAACGGGTGTACATGTCTCACCCTATAAAATCAAGATCGAAGACCGAGGGGTGGGGGGTAGGAAGGAGGATGTTTTGTCTAGGATCTACGACTACCGATTGTCCGCGTTTGGAGATTAGTCCCTAGATATACTTTTTGTCCATTGTTGAAGTATCAACTTTGCTCAAGCATCTAAGGAGAGAGGAACGTTGGGCAGGTAAAGTGTTAGGGGATGCTAGACAAAGGGTCGTGAGTAAGATTTTTTTTTCCTTATTTTCATTAAGCCATGGTGGATCCCTATTAGGAAGAGGAAAGGATCACGCCATGAATACTATGGCTCAACGGCCCAGGATAGGGCGTGTGGGTCAGAAAGGGACCTTGTGCCTTAGGTAAGTCAATTGACTCGACCTGTGTGATTTGGACTGATCCGGGGCCCACCAAATAGTGAGCCCTTATTTTTGGGATCTCGTCACTTAGGCCATATTTATCAAGGGATGCTAGAGATACTAGAAATACTAATTTTTTATTCTTCTCTCTCCGCCACATCATTCTAGCATCTCATTCTTACTTTTTCCACTCTATCAATAACATTCCTAGTATCTTAAAACTTATTTTTTCATGCCAATTCAATTCACAAATATACCCCTTTTCAATAATTATTTTCATTCTATGATTATATTTTTATATTTATTTATAATTATTAAAATATTATTATTAAATTTACATTATTTATAACATAAATAAGGCTAACTATATATAACTTAATATTTAAAAAACATAATTAAAAATATTTTTTGGGCATTATTATACATAATTGGATTAGAAAATATTTTTTTACCAAAATATAGTCAAACATAATCAAAGTTAATATTATACGTAGAGAAAAATAAATCTAGTATGGTGATAATTTTTTTATTTTTTATTTTTACATTTTTAATATCAAAAATTATATTTTAGATATTTTAATTGGATCAACCAGGAAAAATCATGTCCGTCCATCAAGTTCCACCTGTCCACCATCGGAAGCCAATGCATTGTAGCCATTGACCACGTTACACATGGCCTGCCACCCAAGTGCAAATGTAAGCCATGAAACGCAACATGTGGTTATTTGCTTTGCGAAAACGGTGTGGTTTTGTTTTACCTCCTTTATCTGAAAAAAATATTAAAGTTGACGTAAATACCGTGTCACATTAAATGCATACGATACTTGCAACGATACTACCTCTAGTATCCCTCACACCGGATTTTTTTTAATAAGGTAATAATTCGATGGTCAGACAAACCTGACACTTCGAGAGGCCGACAAAGTCGGTAGACGGCGAACCGTCGAATATACAATGTAAAAATAAAAACGGTGCAATACAAGAAACGGCAAGCCAACAACCCTAGTCGAACAAAATTAACGAGCCTAACCCAAAAAGCTGAGGACAACGTAGACTAAACCCGAAGCCAAGCGCCACCACGCGATGACACCGCTGGTCAGCGGTACAACAGGAGTCCCTGTGGGCGATGAAGACGAACCTCCACGGAAATTTCCGGAACATGGAGACGTCTCGATGCACGCCGCCTCGACCCCAGCCAGTCCCGACACCGGATACCAGAGCCTCAACTCAGACTAGGACCGCCAAGAAAAACTGAAAATACAACCTAGAACCACCCTTGTAAAACGTACCAAAAAACCCTTCCGGGATTTTATCGAGGCCCTTACGGGATTTGCTTTCTGGATTATATTGAAGCTCTTTCGGGATATTGATCAAACCCTTTCGGGATTATTTTCCAGACCCTTTCGGGATTTTTCGTCAAACCTTTTTTGGATTTTATCTACCCTTTCGGATGAGTTTATTCAAAGAATTATTCATCAATAACTCTTTTATCCTTTTTTTTTTATCAGGGCAGCTTTGGGCCCAAGAAAAAAGCTTGGGTCCAAAGAACACAAATCGGCCATATTCCACCAGCCTCGGGCCACCTTCGGGCCCAAGGCAACCCAAGGCCTAGAATGTAGGAATTGGGGGGATTTTCCACCAGCCAGCCATGGAGGCCGAAGAAGAGGTCGTCGACGACCCAGGCGACGACGATGGCCGGAGATTGCCGGAGATGCAAAGCCGGAGGGAGGGATGAGCGAGGAGGGTAAAGGAGGGTTGAAGGAGAGGAAGGATTGGGGCGGAGGAGGGAGAAGGGCAAAATCCAGTGGCCGGGAGATGTAAACAGACATCAGCGGAGAGAGACAACGAAGATTGAGGGTGGATGCTGAGCAAGGAAGCCATAGGTGAGGCGAGGCGACACTGACGCCGACCTAGGCCAGCGACTCAGCGAGTTAAGGCTACAGAACACGAGAGCCACACAACCAGCGCACCCCGAACCGAGAACAAACAGGGACTTCACGGGGCAACTGAGTGGTGGTTTCACAGCGGCACGGGGCAACTGGAAATGGGTAGAAGTGGTCGAAACTAGGAGATACAGTCCAGGCCGAGAACGGAGGAGACGAGGTCAACCAAACCACGCACAGAACCAAACACGACCCACGGACAAGGTTACAAGAGCCGAATCTGGAAAGGAAAAGGCCAATTGAGGCAATAAAGATGAACAGAAGGAGGATGGCACAAAGTATTGAGGGAATAAGAAAGGGATTAGGAAAGAAATCGAGAGATTTCCATTGAACCAGGGCACTGTTCAATTTGGGGGTTTTCTTCTTCTCTCTCTAGAGAAGAGAGAAAAGCTCTCCATTTTTTTTTTCTCTTTAAGTGGCTTCGTTAATCTTGTATCCCTCACACCAGATGCTTGAGCTTCATGAGTTTTTATATTAATATTTTACCAAGCATAGATACTCGTTTACTCATGTTAAACATGCCTTTAGATACTCATAACCCTTTTTGCTAATAGGTATTCATTTATTCATTTGCTATTATATTGATCATAATCAATAAAATCATACAAAATACTAAGTTTATAAATAAAATTGGTATTATAAAAATGTGAACACATAATATAGTACTTTGTACTTTGTGTATACGAAGAAGAGAAAGCTCGATAGTTTTTTCTTTTTCTCCTTTTTCTTTATATATAGCTATCTTATTTCTTTTAATTAGCTAAGGATGAATTTCATATTTTTTAAAATGAAAAGGAATTTGATGTACTGAACAAGTCCGATGGATTGAGAGTTCAAAAGATCGGTGATAAACTAACCATCATGAAAAAAATGTAAAGAAGAACACAATGAGAAAAAACTATGAGTGATAAGAAGATAGTAGCACATGAGAACGTGTTAGACCAAAATTCTTAATATTATATATATATAGGATAAATCCTATGTGAGCATGACTTATTGTGTAAAATGTGAGTAATTTCTAGTCATTATTTAAACCTCAATTTATTATTTTTTATCATAGGGAAATCTGTAGGACCCACCATTAATTATCACATACACAGTAACAAAGCGTGAGTTACACTGCTTGTTGAAATTGGCAAATCCCCCGAACGGTAATTAGACCGGAGCATGGGGCGGGTCGGATGGGCTTAGGTCGGGCCTTGACCAAATTTTCGGCCCATTACACCCAGCCGAACTTGGGCCAAGCCCGACATTTGGACCTAATGCCTTGTCCAAGCCCGCCCTCATTGCCGAGCCGGGTCGCCCAACGGGCCTAGCATCTCAAATTCATTTTCTATCCAAAATCAAACTAAAAATAAAAATAAAAAAAGAGGCAAATCACAACATTGTATCAATACATTCAAATGTGAGGCAAATCTGGACAATATTAACTTTCTAACAAATGCAAATCAACGTTATATTGTACCAATACTTTGAGGCGACACTCGGGCTATGCGAGAAAGAGTATTTAGAGTTCTTATTTCTCAATCGGATTTGATTTTGAAGATGAGAGAGTTGCACCAGTACATATAATTATAAAAATTATGTATAAATTTTGAGGATGAGAGCGTTTAGGATTGAGAATAGTTAGCACTTAGCAGTAGTATGAAACCCGTAATATAGTTATAGATTATAGAAATTATGTATATATATTTTTATTATGTTATTAATGTAATACTATATATAACTTATATAATGATGCGGGACCATCCAAGCTAAGGCCTTACACTCTTGTGAGCTATGCCCTAGCACAAGCTAAGGCCTTACACTCTTGTGAGCTATGCCCTAGCTCAAGAACCGATGAGGCCTCAAGGAATCAACGCAGCCCAAGCCACGGACCCTTGTTTGGATTGATGCCGAGGTTGTACCGAGCACATGTGCCTACCTTGCTCCGTGAAGACCGGGTCCAAATACTAGCCGTTGACAGCCTTGCTAAGTGCTCAAGTGGCCAGCCATGAAGACCTATTCTTTAGGAGCCATGATTGAAGAAGTCAAGGCCACTTCCTATCTTTTAGGGATTTTATTTGCAATTTCTGAATTTGTTTTAATTTCCATTTAATTTTCTGAATTTCTTGCAATTTTCTGAATTTCTTTTGTTGTCATTTATTTTCAGCCTTTTCTATTTCCATCTAAGGCTATAAATAGCCTCCTAGGCCGGTTGTATTAGGCAACAAACCCATATTTGATTAATGAAAAGCATTGCTTTGCAAACACATTGTTTCTTGAGGATTCAAGAGAGAGACCGAGAGGATTCTTGGTGAATTGATCTTGCTTGGTTTGTCTTGTGTGTGTCGATCTTCGCTAGTTGATTGGTGCTATCAAGCTTTCACGAGCCCCTTTCTTGTGCTCCTAGGATACGTCCTAGGTTGTGTAGGATCGTAGAGATTGGTTAGCTAGTCGTTGGTTTAGGACTTTGTTCAATTGGGATCAAGGGTCTATTCGCTCGTTCTACCTAGACTTTCTCCTGCCCTATCTATCTTTTTCATTACCATTGTCGAGTCCTTTGAGTCTTTGTCGAGTCATTATTGTCTAACTTGTGTTCTTTGTTTGTTTTGTGCTTGTTGTCGAAAGATCGGGACATCCACGGCAAATTGGTTGTTGTTGGTTTGCTTAGGCATTACCTTCTGCCGACCCCATCACCAATTCATCACCACCATACCGCCACCCTATCACCACCATCAGACCACCATTCGACCACCCTTTCATCACCACCAAGAAAAATCAGATTTTTGGTCTTCTATTTTTGCTATTTTCTGAAATTCAAAAGAAAAAGTAAAAAAAAATCCCTACATTTTAGCCATACCATTTCCAGCTCCTATTTTTTAGCCACACTTCCATCCCAACAGCTCTATTAGTTACAAGGTCTCTTTTATTTTCATTTTCAGATTTTTCATTTGTTATTTAATTGCTGAAAGTCAAAAAAAAAAATCAGACTTCAAAAAAAAAAAAAGAAAGAGAAGTCGACAGTGAAAAAAAAAAGAGAAGAAAGAAAGAAAAAGAATTCAAAAAAAAAAAATCAGATTTGAGTTGCATTGTTGTTGATTGTTCTAAGTGTACAAGAGAAGTGCAAGAGTAAGCATTGCAAGTGAACAAGAGCCATTGTGAGCCAAGAAAGCCTAAACACCATCTTACCATTCAACCTATCCTTAGCCTACCAACAACTATCTTGCTTGTATTTTGAAGGTTAGACAAGGTTGATTTGATCAAGTTTTGTGCTTAGTCCTTTCTTACCATTTTATTCTTGTCCCTTGTTTCTATTATCTCTTGATCTCACTTTCTTTGATTCATTTCTGAAATTTCCAGCTTGGAACCTTATCATTGATTGTCTAGCTAATCTCTTTTGGTTAGAGGATTTTTGATTGTCCTTTTGACTAGCTTGAGTGATTGACTATCGTAAGACAAATTGCAACAACAAGCATTTCAGCACCAAAGGGAGAGGAGTGTCGAGAGCAAACACTTGTGAGGAAGTTTTTGTTCTGTCTAACCTTAACCTATTTACGTGTTTGTTTGAGTTGTGATGACTATAGGTAACAAATCACCAAGGTCGGAGACTTCTGAGCCCATTTCCCCGTAGTTGTTCAACATGTTGAACAAAATGAACAACAACATCACGACGTTGATGGAAAGGATGGCAGCCCTAGAGGCACGTCCTTCGACGTCCACGGAGATGCCTAGGGCACCCCAAGGCCAGCCTTCGGCTTCCGGACATCACAGCCGCGTTCCACCCCCGGAGCACACCCAAGACGACCGGGAATACCCCCCTAGAACTCCTATTTATGCACGAAATACTCCACCTGAAGAGAACCCACCTCCTCGTGAGAGGCGTGGTCGTTTTAATCATTTTCGTGATGTGCAGGATGACTTTGAGCCCTATGAACACTTTGAGGGTTTCCAAGAAGAAGAGGATCAATGGGAGCGCCAATCGAGAAGGCATGAACAAGGACCCCGTCCACGGAGGCCCCGAGAGCCCGAGCAAGACGGAGTTGGCAAGGTCAAGGTCACAATCCCACCTTTTGAGGGAAAGTGCGATCCGGACACTTACCTCGAATGGGAGACCAAGATCGAGCACATTTGGAGCTGCCACAACTTCACCGATTACAAGAAGGTACAACTAGCCACCCTTGAATTTAGCGGTTTTGCACTAATGTGGTGGGATACCCTTGTGAAGGAAAGGAGAAGAGCCCTAGACGCACCCGTAGCCACGTGGGAACAAATGAAGGCACTCATGAGGGCACGGTTCATCCCTCAACACTACGCTAGGGAACTCAAGCAGCGGCTTGAGAACCTCAAGCAAGGTTCCATGAGTGTGGAGGAAGCATTCAATGCCATGCAATTGGCTATGGCAAGGGCAAATGTGGTAGAAGATGAGGAAGACACCAATGCTCGGTTCTTAAGAATCCTACACCCTTACTTGGCTAGAGAAGTTGATTGTTATCCTTATACTTCCGTTATTGATCTTTTACATCTACCCGTGAAGGTTGATAGGAAGTTAAAAGCAAGAGACCAAGGAGGAGCTAGAGGAGGAAACCGAAGCTCAAGCACGCAGCCCTATGGCCGAGATGCCCTAGCACCAAGGGAGAAGCCTAGTCTCGGTAATGGAGGAGAGCAAGGGAATCGAGGAGGAGTTCAAGCCATATCGAGTGCCAAGCCACCTAACCCTCTCGGTAACCCTAAAGGAGGTACCCCTAACCCTTCTAATTTGCGAAATAGGGAAGTTGTGTGTTTTAAGTGCCAAGATAGAGGACACATGATGAAAGGTTGCCCACATAGGAAAGCTCTCATGGTTGTTCACTTAGGCAACACCAATTCTGAAATTGAACATGAAAATGATGAGTGTTTGCATGTTGATTGTGATCCTATCTTAAATTCCTATGATGATTGTGATGATGAAGGCATTGAGTATGAACATGGTGAAAGTTTGATTGTGAGGAGAGCTTTGCATGTCAATCCAACTCCATGTGATGATAACCAACGAGAGAACTTATTTCATACTAGATGCTTAGTAAAGGGTAAGGTTTGTAATGTCGTTATTGATGGTGGAAGTTGTTGTAATCTTGCTAGCACTGAATTGGTTGAAAAACTACAACTTTCCACTATACACCACCCTAGGCCCTATAAATTGCATTGGATGAATGATTGCGGCGCATTAAAAGTGAATAAGCAAGTTAAGGTTTCTTTTAAGCTAGGACATTATGAAGATGATGTTTTGTGTGATATAGTACCTATGCAAGCTTCTCACTTACTTTTTGGTCGTCCATGGCAATTTGATCGAAAAGTCTTACATAATGGTTTAACTAACCGCTATTCCTTTGAGTATAAGGGCATGAACTTCACTCTAAAGCCAATGACCCCTACTCAAGTAGCCGGGGAGTTTGAGAAGAAGAAGGAAAGTGGAGGGTCAGTGCCATCAAAAGTGTTCCTTGCCGCCAAGAGGGAGTTCGTGGACAAGAACTTGGATTCGTGGTCGAATCCTTTCCAAGAAGGGGAGGTTGATGCGGGACCATCCAAGCTAAGGCCTTACACTCTTGTGAGCTATGCCCTAGCTCAAGAACCGATGAGGCCTCAAGGAATCAACGCAGCCCAAGCCACGGACCCTTGTTTGGATTGATGCCGAGGTTGTACCGAGCACATGTGCCTACCTTGCTCCGTGAAGACCGGGTCCAAATACTAGCCGTTGACAGCCTTGCTAAGTGCTCAAGTGGCCAACCATGAATACCTATTCTTTAGGAGCCATGATTGAAGAAGTCAAGGCCACTTCCTATCTTTTAGGGATTTTATTTGCAATTTCTGAATTTGTTTTAATTTCCATTTAATTTTCTGAATTTCTTGCAATTTTCTGAATTTCTTTTGTTGTCATTTATTTTCAGCCTTTTCTATTTCCATCTAAGGCTATAAATAGCCTCCTAGGCCGGTTGTATTAGGCAACAAACCCATATTTGATTAATGAAAAGCATTGCTTTGCAAACACATTGTTTCTTGAGGATTCAAGAGAGAGACCGAGAGGATTCTTGGTGAATTGATCTTGCTTGGTTTGTCTTGTGTGTGTCGATCTTCGCTAGTTGATTGGTGCTATCAAGCTTTCACGAGCCCCTTTCTTGTGCTCCTAGGATACGTCCTAGGTTGTGTAGGATCGTAGAGATTGGTTAGCTAGTCGTTGGTTTAGGACTTTGTTCAATTGGGATCAAGGGTCTATTCGCTCGTTCTACCTAGACTTTCTCCTGCCCTATCTATCTTTTTCATTACCATTGTCGAGTCCTTTGAGTCTTTGTCGAGTCATTATTGTCTAACTTGTGTTCTTTGTTTGTTTTGTGCTTGTTGTCGAAAGATCGGGACATCCACGGCTAATCCCCGTATCATATAATTATAATTATAATATTAATATAAAAGTGGACCGGGCCTGTCGGCCCATTTGGGCTTCACCCTTTGCCCAAGTCCGACCCTCTGGGCCTATCAGGCCGGGTCCATTGGCCCGCTTGGGTAAACTACTATGTCCAAACCCGCATATTTTTCCGAGCGGGCTGGGCGGGCCGGACGGGTGGACCCATGCTTGCTCAGGTCTAACGGTAATGCACTAATGTAGATGATTCATTTTTTTTAATAATAAAAAAACCATTATTTCAATCATATTCTAACTTTTTTTTTATTTGTATATTTTGATCTGCCTAAAGAAGAATTTTTTTATAATGCTCTTATTTACTTAATGAAGACATGAAGACATTATTCATACATACTTGGAAGATTATTCACATGTACGAAATCATTTATTTAACCGTGCAATTATTTTTTGTTTTAATATATTATCAAAGTACATTCAAATAACTTCATTAAAATATTTAAGTTTTTCGTGCAATTATTTTTTGTTTTAATATATTATCAAAGTACATTCAAATAACTTCATTAAAATATTTAAGATATACGTAAAACAGAACGAAATCTTTTGGGTTAATTTTTTTCTTCAAAATGTATAAATTTTCGTTCAACATATCTACGAATACTTTTCTCGTTACGTACGCATAATATCAAGATAAATACGAATAATATGAAGTTATGCACAAACATTTAGCACACGAATTATTTCAAAATTTTAATATTATAAAGGCGCGTTTGAATAATGTCAATATTATTCATATCAACATTGAATATGAGTTTTCTGCCCATATAAAACAAACGACACATATGCATATGAATAATTAGTTATTTAAATATAAATATTATCCAATTTATCCAATACACAAAACTAAAATCCCGACTAAAAAATCTTTATACATATAGTAAGTATACACGCGTACGAATAATAATTCACATACACATGCCAAAGCGTTTTGGAGGTATGGGCTTGGGAAAATCTAAAAATATGAATAAAGCTTTTCAAATGAAATTACTCTGGAAAATTATGCTGAACCTGATAATGCCTGGGTTAGACTTGTCACTCATAAATATCTTGGTCAAACACACATTCTTAACTATCAAAAGCGGGGCGTTTCCTCTTGGCAATGGTCTAAGCTTACCCCTCTCATTGATAAATTCAAAACGAGGTTAATTTGGTCTATTGGTAATGGGAAATCGGTCAGATTTTGGACCGATAACTGGTTATCTACGTCTCCAATTCAATCTAGGCCTGATTGTCCTAATATCTCAAATTCCGAGGATTATGTGAGTGACTACATCTTAGGTGGTCAGTGGTGGCTTGAGAAGCTTCAAGCCATCCTTCCATCTTCGATTGTCAACAAAATTCTGGATACACCTTTACCTACAAATCAATTCGAGGATAGTCTCTATTGGTGGCCCGATCTGGAGGGGTAGTTTACCACCTCGTCTGCTTACAAACTAGTTTCTTCACAAAATTCCTTACAAATGGATAGTAACCTGGATCTGGACTCTTAATACCTCGCCCAAAATCAAAAACTTTTTGTGGAAAATCTCCCAAAAGGCCTCCCGACTGCCGACCGGCTTAACCAACGATGTGTATCTGTTCCTTCTACTTGCTGTCTTTGCAACTCTGCTATTGAAGACGACACTCATTTGTTTATTGAATCCCCTTATATGAATTTATTACACTCTTTCCCGAGGACTATCAGGTCAAACATTTCTAATTTGATTGACCAATCACGCGACTTCAAGCCCATCCTTAATTTTATCGGACACAACTTTACAACGAAGGATAAAGACAAACTGGCGTTTACTTGGTGGACTACATGGTACATTAGAAACCAGTTCCTATTTAGACAAGTTGCCATCCCACGAACATCCATAACAAGTCATTTCATACAAACTCACATTGATAATTGGAAGAAAGCATCAGTATTCAATGACGATCTGAATCTGGGGGAGTTTCCCACTAAGCAAGCTAACTTTGTACAAGTTAAACAAAATCAAAAGAAAAACACCTCTTGGCGAAAGCCTCCTTTAGGTGTTTATAAGCTTAATTTTGATGGTTCAACGCTGTCTAACTCAAACAGTTCTGCAGGCATAATTATTTGGGACTGGTTGGGGAATCCACTACACATTGGTTCTCGCCAACTCGGCTCCCAATCTCCTCTTAAATCGGAAGCTCTTGCCCTCAAATTAGGTGCACAAAAAATTAGACAATTGCAAATAGACAAAGTACAAATTGAAGAAGATTCTCTAATAATAATAAATCATTTGAAAAACCAGCATAACTGCCCTTTGGAAATTGAATTGATCATGGCTAATATTAAAACTCTGTTGTCGGTTGTGAAAGAAGTCTCTTTCTTTCACATTCCCCGCATGGGCAATAGAGTGGCTGACAAAGTTGCACACCTTGGCCACTCTGCCTGGGGAACCGACATCTCAAATAATTCAGGTCTACAGGACCTCATCCGTAAGAATGCTCTCGGGTGGAGCTTTCTCACCCGAATTCTTTCCTTATAAAAAAAAATCACATACACATGAATATTGATTCATATAGATACGAATAAATAAAAACTAATTACACTAAATATATAAATAATACAAATTGTTTTGACACCCTAATTTTTTCAATGTAAAAAAATATACGGTATATATATAGGGTGTGGTTCAAGAGGGCATACCCCTTATAGTGTACCTTGTGCACAAATAATAGCCATTGATCTTAGTGAAATGGAGAGCCTACATTCCGCCATGTGTACGGGTGATTAAAAAAAAAACCTCAATCATCAACCCACATAGTGGAGAGTGAGCGCGTGTGACAAATGGCTCAATTAAAAAGTTTGGTCTTCTTCCTCACGTACTGTCAACATCATCCTTTCGAGGCTTTAAAAATCTCTTTCCATCACCATCGTCCTTTGGAGGCTTTAACACCATCATCGACACAACGGAGACGATTTCGGCGAGTACGGCGGCAATTCCGGCGGCGAGGGTTACAAAGGAGCATCGGTGATGATTCTGGCAAGTACGACGGCGATTGCGGCAGCGAGGGTTACAAAGGAGAAGCGGTGACGATTCCGACTAATACGGCGGCGATTGCGGCGGCGAGGGTTACAAAGGAGCAGTGGCGTCAAGGCGAGGGAGGCGCACAGCGAGGAATCCCCTTCTCTGGTGTGCGATTCCGAGTGCTTGGACAACTCCGGCGGCGGTCAGGGTCGAGTGGAGACGCATCTGCAACGTCGACGCTTCCGGCAGTGAAACCAATCCCATCTGCGAGTGACATCGATCTCCCATGGCTGAAGTACACGGTTGTCAGAGAGAGAAGGAGAAAGGAGGTGAATTTCTTCTTCTATTTGTTTCCTCAGTTCGTTCGTCGATCGGCGGGCAACAAAGACGGCGTCCATTGTCGAAGTTTTCTAATCGATTTGAAGAATCATGAAAGGAGAAATTTTGCTCATTTACCGAAACAAGGAAGGAGAAATTTAAGAGAATAATATTTTTTTGATTTGGGTTTTTTCATGTACCTCGTAAAAATAAGAATTCCAGTGAATAATCTCCCAATTATCGTTCAATATGCGCATTAAATCGATTGATTCTATCTAATTAATCTAAAAAATTACTTATTCAAATTACTTATTCATAATGGTTATACAATTATTTACCGCTTTTGTGTACCTCATAAAAATAAGGATTCCATTGAATAATCTCCCAGTTATAAAATATTATTCTGTGGAATGGTTGGTATTCACTATTAGCTTGATCATTGTGGTGTGTCTTTATTCGGTGAAATATATATTTTTACCGCTCTAGTCCACTAACTAAAATATTATTCGGTGGAATATTTTTATTCGGTGGAATGCATAACATTA
The DNA here is from genome assembly GCA_963922045.1 of Persicaria maculosa. Lineage (NCBI taxonomy): Eukaryota > Viridiplantae > Streptophyta > Magnoliopsida > Caryophyllales > Polygonaceae > Persicaria > Persicaria maculosa. The sequence goes on from OY998267.1 coordinate 44,196,643, forward strand.
TTCATTGTAATTGATCCATACTCTAAGCCTAAGGAGAAATTTAAGAGAATAATATTTTTTTGATTTGGGTTTTTTCATGTACCTCGTAAAATTATAATTCCAGTGAATAATCTCCCAATTATCGTTCAATATGCGCGTTAAATCGATTGATTCTATCGAATTAATCTAAAAAATTACTTATTCAAATTACTTATTCATAATGGTTATACAATTATTCATCGCTTCTGTGTACCTCATAAAAATAAGGATTCCATTGAATAATCTCCCAGTTATAAAATATTATTCGGTGGAATGGTTTGTAACGGCCCACATTTTAAAAATCCGGGTTACGTTTAGAGGGAAGAATTACCCCTCTGCCAGATCTTGCAATCCAAGTACGAGCTGCTTATTTATCAACTTCAAGTTATAACCCCGTTTAAGTCTTAAGGATTTATTGATATAATTCAAGAAAAAGGGGATTTCAAACCCTCAAAACAATCAAAGAATCCAATCATTATCTGTGCTTTCGCACGTGAACCTGTCCTAATTCAACTAGTCAAAACTCAAGACGGATAAAACGAGTTTAAATCAATATAAATACACCATGTTTCTAAATGACAAACTTAACCAAAACATTTGTAAAGTCAAGTTATAATAGGTGAAGTCTTCTTAACACTCTCGTCCCATGAGAAAACCCCGCCATAGAAGCAAATCAGCAAGCAAAAGGGAGCGGGTACCTGAAACTATACCACAAGTCAAGGTCGAGCCACTCATGCGGGACCGGAAGTCCTCGCTGAGGTCATATAATACGCCTATACCTAGAATAAAGGATGCTCTAATGAAGTATTGGAATTTAAATCACACAAGCATGCTGACAGTTTATATAATGTAGAAAGCGATAAATTGGATCCACACAGAATGCCAAGTGGCATATCCCTCTCCTACCTCTGCACCCCTTCCCGTTAGTGCAGAGAAAGGCCATTTCGGTGATATAGCATAGCAATTTCCTCGTGGTGGTGCATAAACCACGACATCATCATATCATATCATCTCATCGCTTGCCCGATGGTGCTGGGCTATCATATCATGCTCAAATCGACTCGATTGACTCAGGGCAAACCCGATGGGGCTGGGCTACCCTATAACCCTAGCAAAAACTCTAGGACTATCACCGATAACGGCCGTTCTGTTTCAAATGCATAAAGAATAGGGATGCTCATTCATAAGTGCAAGTCCTAAGCATGATACTACATGGCATGCTTTTATGCATATGCAACACCTACATACTATATGACACATCAGGCATGAGGTTCAATCACTTGAGCAAGCCCCGGAGGACTTACCTGGAGTCTTCACATCCCATTAGCCTGCGAACAAGCCACTCAAAGAATCATCCATCAGCAAACAAGCCACCAGAGAATCATCCAATCACACTAGCAGATAATAAGCAAGGAATAATTCATCAATACATATTTAATCAACACACAAGCAGAATTCCAAGTCAACACAAGACTAAGTACTATTTTACTCAGGTAAACTGGCATTCTCCTCAAAACTGAATAATATCACTTGTATTTTCATATCCCACTTAATTAAGAGTTATAGAGTTGTAACACTATTATTCTAAGGATCACAATTTAAGCACTACTCATATTCCCTCCTTTACCCCAAAACCTTAACAGAACTCAAGCAAGATCTCATTTATCGATTCACTTCTCAAGGATTCATTCATAGTCAGAGAGCAACCAAAATAAGTTTACTTATGAAAAAACCACTTTAGTGAGGTCCAACTAATAAGGCATCAGAATCAAGTTCGTCATTGTAATAAATCCAATGAGGGGAGTAAGACAAGTTGGCATCTAAGATATCATTTATAAGTCCATGTCGAAACAGAAACTCTAAAAGATTCTTACCTAAAACGAAGCTCGAGATTCTTAAATAATTTACTCAAGTTAAATCATGAACTCTAAGAATCTCAAAAGGAGTCAACAAGGTCTCTTTTATCAAGTTACTTCTTCAAAGATCACATATTCCTTTGTATTCGAAACTAACAAGGATAAATCAACATTCTTGAACACTCTTTATAAGGTCAATTATAACCAAACCATTCAGGAAAAGTCATAACTCATAAAATACCACAAACAGCCATAACAGTTTCTCAAGACCTATCCTAGACTACTTCCAAACTCACTTATCGAGATAAGTCTATCAAATTATATCTCTAGTAACGCTCATGAAATACTAAGATTTATCACGTCAAACGAACCAAAACGATATAATAAAATCTTATTCAAATAATAGATCAAGTAACTTAACATTTTCAAAACCCATTTTTAAACTTTGGTAGCATCTAAAATACTTACACAAGACCGCAACTCATGAGTCAAATTCACCAAGTATACAAGTTCTCAAGACATCCATTTCAAGATTTTAGTAGAAAATTTCATTCTTCGAATAACACCCAACCTTTGCACTTAGTCAACAATTTCCTATTTAGCCAAATAATTAGAATATCCATATTATTACTCTAGATAACCAAATTACCTAGCTTAAATATGAGGTAGTGATATCAAGTCAAACTAACCAATTTCATAACTCGATAAGAACAACAACAAGCTTACAAGTATAACAAGTTCCCAAAATGTCTTGTATATAACCTTATACGCTTGACCATATCTTAGCTACTCTCCGCTCATGATGCTTAAAGCACTTATTGTCGACAATAAAACAACTAGTTTACAAAATCTAACTAGCCAAACCATTTGTTAACTAAATCGTTGATCAAACAACACTCAAACACTATACTCATATTGAAAACCAGTTAACCATTATGACAAATCAAGTTATAAATACTAGTTAAATCATTTAGTCCATGTACTGCTGATTTCTAGCTAAATAAATAATGTAATATAAATGAATTGAAATCAAGTTCTAATAAAATGAATTGAAGTTATAAATAACGTAACAAGCAAAACCCACTTGAATGGATAAGTTAGGTAACCAATAAACCACCAACAATCCAAGTTAAGGACCTCTGAAATATACCCGATTCCCGACAAGGCTAACAAGGAGCTGGAGGTTCAATCAGTTCCATCAACTAGACTAAGCACTCAGCGCCTGCGCCTAGCTCGAAGAGGGTGAAGTTGTGGCTCGGACATCCCGCTGGGAATAGGTAACATGGACCCGACAACTAGTCGACATCGCCGTGCTTGCAACAGAGGAGGCCCATCGGCGACAAGGTGCAACAGCGGGGGAGGAAGGGTCGGCGGTGGTCCTCAGTGGTGGAGCGGAGGCGAGGTGAGATCGACGTCGTTGGCTCCTGCGAGCTCATCTCCGAGCATCAGCTTCGAGGAGGAGGGGAATCGAATCCATCCCCATCGACGTCGGAGGAGCCGAGACACAGATCCGAGGGTAGAGTGAGCCCTCCAGCAGCTCCATCCTTACAGCGAGAGAGAGTCATTGATGTGAGCAGCTTGGCGTCAGTCTTGGGGGAGCTTTCTGTCTAGGCTCTTTGATCTGTTGGTGTTCACGTCAAGGAGCAGATGTGAGGGAGAGCAAGAACGAGGGTAGGAGGTTTGAGGAGGAAATGACGAAAGGCACGAGAGGGAGAGGAGTGGACTGAGGGCATGAGTGGCGGTCTGAAGCGAGAAGAGTGAGGGCGGCGCCGGAGCTCAAAGAAGGAAGAAGGGCGACCATGGGGCTTGAGTTCGCCCTTTAATAGACGGAGGTCCGGGTGTGATTTGTGAAGTCAAATCCTGATAATGAAGGGGCGGCGATCTGAAAGTGGACAGGGGATGGGGCGCCATGGGTGCTCTGCTCAGATCTAAAATGAAGGAGAAAGAGAGGGTGGCGGCTGGAGATCTGATAGAGGAGGAGGATCGGTGGAAATAGGGTATATATACCCACTTAATTAGGGTTACACACTAAATAATAGACATACAACACTAAATAATAATTTTAACCCCATAGATTGAATAACTACGTCCTAAAATTGTCGTGCTTATCATAGTATATTCAAAGTAATAATCATTCCTTTGAAATAAGATATATGCCGAAATTCATTTTGAATAAAATAGAAATCCTTTTGATCGAGGACGGAGATTTTCAAAAATTTTGAAATCTCAGAAATTTAGTATTTAATTTTAATCATAAGTCATAAACTAATATTTTAAAATTTCGGGTCTTTACATGGTTGGTATTCACTAGTAGCTTGATCATTGTGATGTGTTTTTATTCGGTGAAATATATATTTTTACCGCTCTAGTCCACTAAATTAAATATTATTCGGTGGAATATTTTTATTCAGTGGAATGCATAAAATTATTCAGTGTAATTGTTAAAATTTTAAAATTGATTTAGATATGTACAATTCTTGATTTTTATAAAAAATTATCAAATCTTTATAACATTATTTGGAATTGACAAATCTTTATAACAAAAAATTTATTTACAATTATACAATGATATGTACAATTATTCATTTTTTTAATCCACTAATCTTTAAAAAAAAAGTACTTCACACTTACAAATATTAAAAAAAATCCCCTATGCTCCCCATATTAGATCTCTTTCTCTCTCTCTTTTTTAATTGGAAACCATGGATTTAGTTCACAGCATTTTTTTGATTTTTTAATTGTGGCATGGGTCCCACTAGTCACCACATTATCTTTCTCTTAGAAGGTATATTAAAAAATATGAAGAAAATAAAAAATAGGAAGGATGTGATTTATGAGAATTTTGTATGGGACCCACAAATCAACAACTCCCATTTCACACACATCTCACGCGCAGGGAGAGACGTGTATGAGGTTTTCAGAAAATTGGGTGCGGGATGTTGTTGCAGGAGGTTTGATATGTCAAGTAATTACAAATATAAAGATGTAAATAAATGTAAACCACTCCTGGCCTAAGCAAATAATTACAAGACTTCCTCCCGTTGTAGTGGAAGGGTAGTCAGGATCGATCCACGAGGAGGCGTGTCAGCGGGATCCTAGTAGCGTTGAAGACACGTCCTTTATGTCCGACCAGAAGCCTCGATCTCGATGTCAGACCTCGATGTCGACCTTGGCTGTCGATGTCGTCTGCAACAGAAAACCTGCAGGAACAAAAACTGTAGTCGATATCGACTGGTGGGGGTCGATTTCGAGGTTAGTTCACGAAATCGACTGGCTCAGAAGTCTGCCAGTCGATACAGGGGGTCGATTTCGATGTCTGGTGTCGATATCGATGCTTGCAGAAGTTTCCCAGGAGTATCGAGATCGACTCAGAAAACCTTCGATCTATCAGTTTTGGTCGATATCGACCTCTGCTGTCGATATCGATGTCTTCCTGCGGTGAGTTAGTGGTCTTGTCGGCAAAGAAAGGCCGAAGAATTAAGGATGGAGAGAGAAGCAATGAATAGAAATAACAGTGGGTTTTTGTGTGTATAAACTATGTAAAAGCAACTCCTAGGATGAGGGTTCACCACAACGTTAACCAATGCATGCGATGAGATAAATAAGACGGACAATTGCGCTATTTCTCCCGAGGGACAAGCTTTCGCCGTACACCAACTCTTAGGATTACTCTTTCAAATAAACCTAATTGTCTCTACCAATTTTATGTTTATAACTCAAGTTGTTAGCATGAATCCCTTTTCTTTCGATTAGGACTAAACATAGAATTGTAGGAGGAGAGATAGATACAACGATATCAACATCAAATACTTACCTGAAGCGCGCATGGCTAACGTCGGGCTCACCCCGACCCTAAGATCTTTGGGGAACTACTTGCTTCTCATCATGGGATTCATCATCAATTGAAAGGAAGAAACTTGCATTAAACTAAACTCCGAAGCTTTACAACTCAACGTCAACTTTCGCAAACGTCAAACCCTAAAACTTCTCTCTAACTCTAACTCTATTGTCTATTGTCCTGGGTTGTTCTATGATTGGATGGGATGATTGAAAGATGATCTAACAAATCAGCCCTATGGCTTTATTTATAGGCTACTAATCCTCGCTATCCAAGGATTGTAACTCCTATCTAAACTTAATAACTCTATCCGAACAATTAGGATAGGTCTTTTATTTTGATAAAACTTAAATAACTTAAAGGTAAAAGATGAATAAAACTTCAGCTGTCCTCTATCTTTGAAAGTATGAGATAATCCCGTGCCTCCTTGAAGATATCGTGCCAATCCGCATTCGAAATCGAGTCTATCTTCTGTCGAGATAAGGGGTCGATATCGACACCAGAGGTCGATATCGAGGTCTCTGTTCCTGCTCGACTTGTTCAGCTCTGGTCGATTTCTATGTTGAGGTCGATATGGGGGTCGATATCGACACTGGGGGTCGATATCTGGGTCTAAGGTCGATATCTACCTCTTCTCAGCTTCACTTGATGTCTATGTTGAGGTCGATATCTATGTTGAAGGTCGATATCTACCCCAGAGGTCGATATCTGGGTCTAGGGTCGATATCTACCTCTTCTCAGCTTCACTTGGCTTCTTCGTTTTGACTCCGTTTTCGCTCGAATTCCTGTATGGTTAGCTCAAAACTTGTGTAGACTCTATTTCTTGCATTTTAGCCCATTCTTACTCAAGTTCTTTTAAACCCTTTTCTTTGGAGATCGAATGAAATACGAAGTCAAAAGATGCAATAAAAGAAGGTGCAAATGTGTACATCACGGGACCCACTTATTTTTTATTTAAAGAAAAATGAATAATCCCTTTTAATCTCCTCCATCCATCACAATCAATCCAAGGGTCCACAATTGTGCACAAGGTACACCCTAAACCTTGTACACAATTGATCCATACTATATATATATATACACACACATCTCTCTTTCCATTTTTAGTGTTGATTAATTATTTTTAAATATCATTAACGACTATTGTATGTTATCATTCAAGCGAGTGTGGCTCACACCATCATTTGGAGAGTAAGTGCTAATTGATGGTGGGCCTCACCCCCTTTTAATATATTTTAATTAAATTATAGATCAATCTCGCCCATCTATTGATAAATATTCAACATTTTTGCTCACATTTTACCTAATAAGCCATGCTAACATAGGGGACACTCTCTAAGACTAATGGGGGTCTCGACCTTCGCATCTCAAAAGATATGAACAAAGCACTACACTCAAATTAATATGGAAAATACTGGCAGAATCCAGAAATCCATGGGTATCCCTAATTACCGAAAAGTACCTCAAAACTCAAAACATATTAAAATACCATAGAAAGGGGGACACCTCCTAGAAATGGACCCAACTTACAAAATTACTACCTCTCTTTAAAGAAGGGATCCGGTGGTCTATTGGCAATAGTGAAACCATAAATTTTTGGCTGAACCATTGGTTTGGGGAACAATTTCGCAATTCATACAAGAAGATAAATCATGGGATATTACAAAATTAAACACCACAACTCAAGACGTGCTACCAAAGGAAATAATACAATCTATAGTAACGACCCCAATACCAAAGAACATCCACATTGACAGACTTTACTGGAAATGGAGTAAGAATGGTTGATTTTCTACAAGTTCTGCAATTTCAATGCTCAATAATATGAAACACCATCAGCAATCTGACTTCTGATGGATTTAGAACCTTGATGTACCACCTAAGATCAAATCCTTCCTCTGGAAGATTACTAAAAATGGAATACCCACCTCAGTCAGACTTGCTTCTCGTGGTATGGGAATACCGACTACCTGCCCTCACTGTGACTCTAATTACGAAGACCTTTTCCATCTGCTTTGGGATTGCCCCACTTCGCGCGCCACAATAACAACATTAGATCTATCACTAATAGCAAAACTAGATAACTGCGTAGCGCAAGAAAGTGATTTAAACAATATCATCTGAAATATTAAGGAAGAAATAGGAATCCCCCGATTCACTAAACTAGCCTTCGCCTGGTTGAGTATTTGGTACTTTCGCAACAAATCTTTATTTGATAACAATAAATCGGTTGTATTAAGCATAGTAATGTTCACAAGGGACCAAACCTTACTATGGAAAAATTTGCAACAATAGGAAGACACTCTAGATAACCCACAAACAAGCAGAAACAAACGAGCCATAACTAAATATGATAGAAAAAAAGAAAAATGGCAACCCCCAAGAGTGGGAACATACAAACTCAATTTCGATGTAGCTCTGTCATCGTCATCAAAGGGCTCCTATGGATATTTCATAAGAAACCATACTGGAACTTCTATTTTCCTTGGTGTGGGGCCGTCTTCTATCTCCTCTATTGTCGGGTCTGAGGGCTTCCCGCTGTGGAAAGAGATCGCAGCATCACAAGATCTAAACATAACAAACCTAATAATTGAGGGTGACAACCTCACCATTATCAATAGCCTAAAAGGCCTTGGGTTGCCTACGGGAGATTCTGAGATGATTGTCTCCCACAGTCTACTCTCCTTAGGTTTCTTTCGATCCTTCGAGATTCGTCATGTCTATAGGGAAGCAAACCGTGTTGCAGATAGGTTATCGCATTTGGCATTTGCTTTCTCAGGAAATTTGACACCTTATGATTCTATGCTTCGTGATCTCATCCGTTTGGATGCACTTGGCATATAGGGTCCGCCCTATTGTCAAATTTTTTCCGGTTCAAAAAAAATAGGAGCCACTCTCTCTCTCTCTCTCTCTCTCTCTATATATATATGTATATATATAGGATATAAATTCTTAAAATAGATTTTTGTAATATAATAAAGGTATGGATTCCACATCATCGAAAAATGTTTTGTTTCAAAAGCTTATGAGTCAATTGATTTTTTTTTACAGTAGGCAAGAAATAGGATGCCTTGACTAGGCAAGGTTCGTCCTTGATCATCCTTTCGGATGATGGAACAAAGCTCCTTGTTCAAAGGGAGGGTCATAATATTACATATATTCGTAGACCTAGCAATATAATCAGTAGCACAATTTGATTCTCTATAACAATGTCTAAAGACAAGATTGCTGAACCTATCCTTATATCGATGAATCTTTTCAATCGTTCTTGATGGCATTGATGACTCCAAGGCTACCACCTTCAATTATGACATTTCGAAGACCCTTGTCTTGGCTTAGCAGTAATCCGACGCAGACTGCTCGAGCTTCAGTTTGGAGCACAGATCCATTTTGGATCCTATACTGAAAAATATCAATAACTTGACCTACACTATCCCGAATAATGCCACCAATGCAACATTCTCCGGATGGCTTAACAGAGGTGTCTACATTTATCTTGTAAAAGCCTCTTGGTGGTTTTTGCCACCTTGTTATTTTTCGTTGCTTAGGTTTCATGAGATTTTCTTTTTGTTGTGCCGTTTTCCAGTCTGCAATGTTAGTGATTACCTGATGGGAAATCGTCGATATATGATCAATCTTCCTTCTATTGAAGATAATGTTATTTCTTAGTTCCCATATAGTTTGCCATATAAAACAAAGATCTTCAAAATGTAGATTTTCATTTCTTATTGTCACGAGGTCCTCAAAGATTGAGCTATTTGACCTTACGCTAATGAAGAATCGACCTGTTATTTATGTATAGTAGTTAATTAATGATCTAGTATTCGGACAATTGAGGAATAAATGGTCAGCATCTTCGTTATCAGTGTTGCAAAGGCAGCACTGAGAAGGTACTTTGTTAAAGTATGTATTTAGTCTTTCTTTTGTTGGAAGTCCGTCTATCGCCAGTTTCCAAATGAAATTCTGCATTCTTCGTGGTAATTGAAGTTTTCAGATCCATTTGTAATCAAAATTTCCAGTAGTAGTATTGTTAATAAGTTTATAGGTGGATTTTGTGGTAAAGGTTCCATTTGGGTTTAGTGTCCAAACTAGCCTGTCCGGTGTGTCCAATTCCGGGATTTGAATTGTTTGTATGATTTATGGTATATGTGGGGGAAACAACTGGAGTAATAAATTCACGTTCCATTTTTTATGGTCATTTACTAGGTCTCCTACTTTTAGATTAGGATCATGGTGACCTCTGTAAGTTTAATTTCTAGATTGTTGTTATTTATCCAATGTTCGGTCCAGACATTTATGGATTTCACGTTGCCTATAATCCTGTAAAGACGGAAAATAATTTATATATATATATATATATATATTATATTTTATAATTTTAATTAAATATGTTATTATTCATTACAATTTGTAAAAGCGGAGAAAAGTCGTCCTCGAGCACGAGTTCAATTTTAAAATCCTTCCGGCATCATTTAAATTTTGGATTTTTGTCGGGATTTGATTTTCACTTTCGAGATCGAGTATTAATAAAAATTTATTTAAACTCCGAGTTTTGATTGAAATTTATTTAATTCCGTTTATCTTGAAATTGAATTTAAATTTGATAGAGTCGGGATTAACGGGTTTTGAATTTGAATGTCGGGTATATTCTCCTAGCATTTTACGTTGGGACCGCTTATATATTCCTATTTTATTTATCTTTTCTTTTCTCTCTCTCTCTCTCTCTCTCCCTCTCTCCCGTTGAGGTCCCCCACTCCCAGCTCCCTCTTTGTCTTCTTCCCACACTCTCAGCTCACACAACCCACACACCCTCACACCCCCCCTTCCTTATTCTGAAATCAACAGACCCTCTTTTATCATGTTCCTCTCCACACTCCTTTGCTCATTCTTTCTCCTTTCCGCTTCACCTCACCACCCCCTGTTGAACCACCCCTGAGCCACCACCGAGCCACCACCTTGCTCTGCTTTCTCGTCGCCGCCTTAGTTGTCGCCAAAGGGGAAGCTTTCCCCTATTCCGTCGGTTGGAGAAATGAGCCCCTATCGCCTTCATCGAGCTTCACCATCATCTGAGAAATAGCAGCAGCAGCTGGGAGTCATCGGAACCCAGAATCGAGCCCTGGAGCGCCACCAGCGAGCCGCCTTTAACCCCGGTTTTCGTTCAAGGTTTTACTCACTCTTCATGTCGATTTTGTTTCAAATAACCTTCAATCCATTTTCGCTCACTCCTTATCCCTTCCTAGACTCCAGCCGAGGCTTCCCTTCCGTGTTGCAGCCGGAGTCGCCGCCGAACAACCTCCCCAGAGTCAAACCGTCGAATCTTCGGTAAAACTCTCCTCTCTCCTTCCTTCTTGTTCTCGTTTTGTTTTTGTTGGCCGGGTTATGATCGGAATCCCATTCCGATCACCTTGGTACAACCTCGAGCCGAACGGACCCCCACATGCCTGAGCTTCCTCCTTCTTCCTCCCGTTTTCTGTCGGTGGGAATGGTGCCCTGTTCGATTGAGGGAGACGGGTTCAGCCGACCGGGTCCTCCCTTTTTCTTTCTCTGAACCGGCCGGGTTGGGGTATTTCGTTGGTTCACTAATCTTAGCTGATGGGTATCCGGGTTATGGGCTTGGATTTTGGGCCAGGGATCCGGGTCGTGGGTATCTGTTTGGGTTAAGGGGTTGGGCTGGCAAATATGGGTTGGTTATTTTAATTTTGGTATTATATATATATGTTAAATGTTATGTTTATATATATATATATATGTGTTGTATTGATTATTATTTCGGATTTTGGGAAAATATATATATATATATTCTGAAATATTAAAATATAATAGAAGGTTTTAAAAGTAAAATTAATTGATATTGGGTTATAAATATATTTATGGTTATTGTTTGAGATTTTATGGATTGTAAGTGTTAAACTATTGGAATATTATTATTATTTGGGGATTTGTTTAAATTATAAATTCTGGAAATTAATCGTTATATATTGTTTATTGTTTTTAAATAATATTAATTGGATTATTTAATTGATGAATTTTATGAGGATTTAAACATGCGAGTTAGGAATTTTAAAGTGAATTGTTGGTTTTGATTTATAAATATGATTTGTGAACATATGATTATTTTGATGATTTAATATTGGAAATTATTTATATAATGTTTTTGAAATAAGAAACATGCCGGAATGCTTTCTATAATATGATTTTGGGAAATTGGTTTTAAGGCCTAAGTGTTTAATGTCGGGATTTGGATAAGCGATTTTAAAAGAATCGTTGATTTTCTAAGTTGAGTTCTTTGAGAGATTGTTTTGAAAATGAGATGATGAGATGATGAGATGAGATGAACATGGAATGATATTTGAATTATGATGAGATAAGATGGAATAATCTGAAACGAGATATGTGAAGACATGCATGATAGTTAAGGGCGCCTTGTGTGAATTAGATAGACTTATGCATTTGTATGTTATTAGGTGGTTGTGATATGTTGGACATTGCTTACTATTGGATGATTCATTACTTGGACTCTGCTTCTGCCTTGTTTCTCTATTGTTCGGCTTATTTAGGTAAGTTCCTTTATGGGCTTACTCAGATTCGAAAGAGAATACCTGCTTGTGAATATATGACATACTAGGTGTTGCATAAGCATTAAAGCATGCCATGTAGTATCATGCTAGGATTGCACTTGTGATTGAGCATTCTATTTCTTTATGCGTATGTAAACAGAACGGTCGTTATATGTGATAGTCCTAGAGTCTTTGCTAGGGTCATAGGGTAGCCCAGCCCCATCGGGTGCCCTGAGTCTATCGAGTCGATATGATACGATGATGAGATAGCCCAGTACCATCGGGCATGAGCATGATATATGATATGATGACCCAGCACCATCAGGCATGAGCATGATATATGATATGTTCATGATATATGAAATGACGATGAGATATGATATGATGATGAGATATGATATGCTATAGCATCGAACTGGCCAGTCTCTGCACTAACAGGAAGGGGTGCAGAGGTAGGAGAGGGATATGCCACTTGGCATTCTTTGGGTGCCTTTACCGTTCTTTTTTGGCATATTGTAAATTAGGGTCATATTAGTGTGATTAAATTTCCGCATTTGCATCATCTTTATATTAGCGTATGTGTATGTTTGCTTGCGGGACAGGGTGTGTTGGGGTCTCGGTCTGATCCCGCTCGCACCAATTGTTTTTAGGTATGATTGCTCCCTGCCTCTATGGCGTGGGAAAATCCCCCGGGCGATTGCAAAGAATCTGTCTAACCCCGCTAATTTGGCTATACGACTTTAGAATATATGTTTTGGTTTTGACCCGGCTCTGCCGTGGCTCGTGTACCTAAACCTTAATTCTGCTTTACTTTCGTTTAAATTGAATTTCTGTGGCGTTAATTGATTGGGGTTCGAAATCCCCGCTTTGTATACTGAATGATCTTTTGAGGTTTGAAACCTCGACCCGTACCTGAATTGCAACATCCGCACGATGGTATCCAACCTTCGAAACGTATCTCGGATATTTATATCCGGGCCGTTACAAAGTTGGTATCAGAGCCAGGTTGTGCAATTCGGGTACACAAGGGTCGGGTGTATGTTTTGGAAAACCGCCTATGGATTTCAAAAGATTTGAAAGCGTTTTAAGGGGGCAAAATGAACTTAATATGCCTAACTCAATTGGACTAAATATGAACTTGGCTTATGATAAAAGAAGAGAACCAACTAATAAGGGATCGAGTGGGTAGAAAAGGCGCTAGACCATCTCTATTGGATGTAGTCGGGAATGGGTAGGCGAAATACTAGCTTGTTCTTTACAGATGGGTCGGGAAGACTCCAAGGAGATCATTGTAATTGCCATTAACTGATTCTATGTTGAGTGCTTGATATGTTAAAGATTTGATGGGTATGCCCTAATTATTGAATGAGTATTGAACGATCTGTGCGAACGGGATAGCGGGAGCATCCTTCTTCTTCTTATATGGTCAAGCCCAGCTTGTGTGAAACAGCCCCTCCACTATATTGACCCCTTGACGGTTCTATCGAGTCTTTCTCCCGGATGTCAGTGTCTTCCACGGGGAATTGGGTTGGTAGAGACATTGTGTCGGAAATCATGTATGGATGTGGAGGTTGTCTGAGTGAGTATTGGGAGATGGTCCTTGATGTAATTCCGAGTTAGAGAGTGAGATGTTTATGGGGCTGTCCTTCTTGATTCTTATGACGATCAACCAGTGTCTTCTTGCCATAAAAAGTCATATCCGAGTCTCACAGGAAAGATGGGGTGCTGAGTCAGTTGGGAAGAGTCAATGTTTGCCCTTATGGACCTCTATCGGATTACCTTGATTGCTCTGTCCATGATTGTGTGATTCTATATGCAATACTCCTTGACCTACAGTTTGATCCTTAGTTTGAAACTGTGCTTACATGCTTGATGTCCATGATGACCATTGTGTGAGCCCGAGTACATATGTTACGCCCTATCATCCCGACATGATCTACTTAGTATATTGCATTGTCTTACTAGAGCACGAATATATATGTCATATGCTAGGAAGTTGTATAATTGATGCCCTCTCTGTGAATAGGTTCATGATAGTGTGATCGTTCAGTTCTAGTATCATGATAGAGTGAGTCCCTTACTTGATGGATACGAGTTATAATTTGATGTCAACATGCCTTATATGCTATGAAATTCTCAGTGCATATTATGATGATGACCTTAATGTGAATTCGTGGTTGTATGACGTTTTGTACCCATGCTTGTCCCATTGCTTGGGTCCCGTGTTATGCCTTTCTATCTCTCATGATTATATGTGTCATCGCATGTCTACTTGGCCTATTGATCGTTGATTGATTAGAAACATGAACCACATGATATGAGTCTATATGATTGTTGCTTCTCTTGGATTAGGTCCATGATAGTGTGATCAATTCTTCTTTGTATGAATGCTCGTAAGATATTCTCCTTAGCATGCTCGCCGATGACGCCTTGATGCCTATCATTCCTTCTGTGACAAGAACCTATAGCACGCCCTTCTGTTTTGTAGTTGTCAGATTAACTATTGTGGATTACCTTGCATATGATAGTGTTGTGTGTTCCTTGCATTGAATGGAGAATATGTGGTATAATTGAGTCTTGAGAATGCATGTTTCCTCCTAGTATGTGCTGATTGCACTTGTCCCCGTATGCTAGTCATGTTGCCCCATTACTTAGACTTGCTTTGTACATCGTTATATTCCTCTCATGTTACTATATCGTTGGAATAGTATTGATTGAATTCTTGCATATTGTCATGTTAATCAACTAAATACATGTATGTGTCCTATGTTATGTTAAGCCATTAGTAACATGTAGAATCCTTGATTATGACTTCTGCACATTTATGCCCTGCTCGCATTATTGTTGATTCTCTCTTGAGCTAGGTCCCTGATAGCGTGGCTCTTTCCTCTTTCCGTTCTCTTGACATGTTTCACTCGTCCTGGTTAGCTTAATGTTGAATTCGATGATTGACTAGCTTTCCGTGATGGTTAAACCTAACATGCTTACATGGTTAAAATGTCTATTACTCTATGATATTCTCTCGTGCTTGCATGAATGTATGACTTGACACCTCGCATGATCACGCACCACCCTATATCATGATTTTGCATATGCATGACGCATGAATATCAGAATGAATCTAGTTGAAGTACTTTAATTATACTCATGTTCGATGTGTGCTATTAGTATCATGTAAGGCTTATGATTTCCAATATGACTCACTAAATGGTAACTTGCCATACTTATCCTATTACGTAAACATGCTTGTTTTATAATATGACAGTTATTATACCATTTTATGCGCCCTATAATGATTCATTCCTAGCATGGTTATACTCTATCGCCCGTGATGTTATCTTGGTTATTCTGTGGTGATCCGATTGCTTTCATGTACATCATGTCGAACTCGTTTAAACACTCTTGACTATGCCATGCCTGATCATGTACCTCTAGCGTCATGAAGGATCTATGCTCTCTAAATGTATCTCGTCGTATGATTACAAGTCATCCTTAACCTACTATGTGATCATTGCTGTTAGATGTGATAGTTACTATGCTGCTCTTATGTGTCCTCGTATGACGCTTCATCTGATTGTTATAATATACTTTGCCATGATATATTTGGACTCAATTGTTGACGTGTATACCATGCTTATTCATTGTTCATATACATGATACTTGCCATCCTCGTTAAACCCCGCATGACCATTACTGGCTCCACATAAATTGCTTGAAATTACTGGGCATATCTGCTTTCATGGAATAATAAACTGCTAGCTCGTCTCGCATGCATCAATGTAGGACTTGATTGTGTCTTTTGGAATGAATACGCATGTTGTTCTCCCTGAGATAGGTACATGTTAGTGTGGGTTAGTGTGATTGATATGCTCCATGATGATTTCGTGCTTGCTTTCACAATTGTAACCTAATGGACTTCCATAAAGGCATCGTAACTATTCTCGGGTCAGAGTCTGTCTCTAGTCATGTCATCTTTAGCTTTGGTCCCTTTTGTCTCCGAAAGAAACATTGGGTCGTCCGCCCTTGTCACTCCCCTATCTCCGCTAACTTAGACTCCTACGCGATACATGGGATGAGTGACCACATAGAAGAGGGGACGGGAAGTTAGATAACGATAGAGCAGCGCAGCGTAAGCGCGGGCCCATAACCCACGGGCCTCAGGATCGACGATGTCGACGGAACAAGCTCGTTTCGAGGATGGCGGTTATGGAGTACGATATGACTTGCAAGTGGGAGTGTCCTTCATTCGGATTGCTAATCCTTTCTGAACTTGTTGATGGTGATATTGCACTAACTTGATGTTAAAAGTTGCTTGTTGATGTGATGACTTGGTGATGACTGCTGCTTGATTATCTGTTGACTATGATGATATAATTCGATTGCCTTACAGCTTTAATGTGCCCGATGTCTTGATGAGTAGATGCTCTGAACTGTCAAGCATGATCTAAATTCCTTGCCTATAAGTATGAACTGAAAATGCTGAGAATCTGAACTGGTTATTAGCTAAGACTATGATGAAACTTGATAGTTTGATTCGATTAGGTTCATATATGATGTTTTACAATACTTGTTGAGCATGACGGTAATTTAAGACTTTTGATACAGTTGCAATGTTTAACGATGAACTAATGATGATATTGATATAAATGCTAGTTGATATGATGTAGTCCTTATGTGCAATAATTTCCATGATTGCTTCTTCTTTGAACATGTGAGTGAGGTCCTTTTGGTAGAGTGGTCAAAGAGTGGAGAAAGGTTTTGAGTGATTAGAATTATTGACGATGGTAAGGGAAAAGTTGTAGAAGAGGGGTGTTGACTTAGGTTGGACCGAGTGAGTTCGGGAATTATAAGAGGCAATGCTTGGTGGTTTCGATGAGCTCTTAGGTGAATCTTGGATAAGGGGTATGGTTAGGATAGGTTGGTTAGGTAGTGACCGAGAAGATTTTATTGAAGATGCGTGGTTATAAGGGTTCTACGTAGTGATATCTTAGGTAGTGTGAAAAGTGTAAGAAATGACCTTTGTGGATATCGGAAACATAGCATACAGGGGTGCTCGGGTGTGAAAACAGAGATAGGGGTTGGAGTCTTAGAGGTGGATTGTTAGTGAGAGTGCTTGGCGGGAAGAGGTGTGAGATTGAAAGATCGAAATGGATTGGGGTTTCTTCTGTGGGGTAGTAGCTGAGCGGATGTTGGTAGGTCTAGATGAAGGTTGGTCTTGGCTTGAGAGTGGGAGACGAGCGAGCGGGGATTGCGTTTCGTTTTGACTGGTAGTGATGTGAGGATTTTCTTGATTATTCGATTTGTTAATAAGTACTGACATGATGTTAGATGGCGACCATGATGAACCTGATATGGCTTGATATTATATGTTTATATGCAATATTGGAAATCTAGTTGACAGTGACAAGTGTTATTATGATATAATGATACATTGCTATCCTACTATGTTGTTCTAAAAGCATGTTATGATGTGTTGTATGAATCGTGAGATGATGATATATTGATTATGTGAAAGCCTGATGTTATACTACATGGTTGATAAGCATGATTGTGAATAGGCAAGTGATGAATATGACTTAGAGCATGAATATGGCTTGTGTATATATATATATATATACATAGAGGTTGGATCCCGTGTAAGCAACCCTTACGGTGTAATTTGTGAGCAGAGAAATTATTCGCAGGTACCAAGCGATTATTCGTGTATAATAATGTAATTATTCGTATGTATGAACAAATGTAATTATTTGTAAGTAATAAAAGATTATTCATATGTATGAACAAATGTAATTATTTGTAAGTAATAAAAGATTATTCATATGTATGTACATACGAATAATCACTTCGTACCTACGAATAATGTTACTGTTCACAAGTTACTTTTAATCTCATCCGTTTGATCTTCTTAATCCGACGCTCTAGATTTGCTCACAAATTACACAATAACACTTGCTTACACATGATCTATCCTATATATATATATGAGATAATGGTGTGTGATTGCTAAGTGATCGTTATATGGCGTTGTATGAGTTGAGATGATGTTTTGTGAGTATGCGGATATTTTGGTGATTGATATATTGATTGACCTTTCCCTCTGCTGAATCTTAATAGCTTGACCTTGTTGTGTTGATGTGTTGACAATGGGTTTTGGTTCGTTGATTCTATGATGAGAGATACTTTTATGACTTCTGGTGTGATGTTGAGACGTTGTTATGATTTTGTTATGTCATTGAGATGCATATTACGACCTTTAGTATGATATGGAGATGTTGATGTGACCTTGTGGCACTACGATTGGTATGCGTTGAGACTTGTCGTGTGATGTGTTGATTGGAGATTGGATGGTTATATAGTTATGCATTTCTTATGGCTTATGCATCTTGCTTGAATTGAGACTGATAGATTGATTTAGTTTTGGAACTTAGGAAGAGAATATGGGATTAGCCCTTAGAGGTGGATGATCCCACCTCCTACTTTCTGAATTTGATTGATTGGTTGCGAGAGGCTGATTTGGTTTTTGGGAGACTTTGACGAAATCTTGATTTGAAAGGACTTGACTTGTTTTGGTGTAAAACTACTTAATTAAACGTTGAATTTGAAGATTTTGAGCGGTTTTGGAAATGACCAACTTGGGGTTTTAAAGAAGTCGCGAGTTTCAATGATTTAGATGACAATCTTTCCATTTACAAAACGTTTTGAGGATTCACGAACTGGATTTACATTATGACGTCTCACGAAGTGGATACAAGCATTTTATAGGTGCGCTTATAGATTGCTTGCTAAGACCTAGTCGGACGCTATAATACTTTTAGAGTTGTGATACTTCCGAAAAGTCGAAGCGAGGATGTGATAAGGGCGCTTATTACACATTTGACAAGACCAATTGGAGATGTCACGACTGTGACCGAAATGTTGTGAGAATCCCGAAAGACACAACCGAGATGATTGCAAGATCCTGGGACATGGTCCTCGGACTCACCGATTTAGAACTTCATCCCATTGCTTTAAATGATTTTAGTCTCGGGGACGAGACTTGTTTTTAGAGGTGGATAAATGTAAAGACGGAAAATAATTTATATATATATATATTATCTTTTATAATTTTAATTAAATATGTTATTATTCATTACAATTTGTAAAAGCGAAGAAAAGTCGTCCTCGAGCACGAGTTTAATTTTAAAATCCTTCCGGCATCATTTAAATTTTGGATTTTTGTCGGGATTTGATTTTCGCTTTCGAGATCGAGTATTAATAAAAATTTATTTAAACTCCGAGTTTTAATTGAAATTTATTTAATTCCGTTTATCTTGAAATTGAATTGAAATTTGATAGAGTCGGGATTAGCGGATTTTGAATTTGAATGTCAGGTATATTCTCCAAGCATTTTACGTTGGGACCGCTTATATATTCCTATTTGATTTATCTTTTCTTCTCTCTCTCTCTCTCTCTCTCTCTCTCTCCCTCCCTCCCTCTCTCCTCTCTCCCGTTGAGGTCCCCCACTCCCAG
Organism: Persicaria maculosa; assembly: GCA_963922045.1. Classification (NCBI taxonomy): domain Eukaryota; kingdom Viridiplantae; phylum Streptophyta; class Magnoliopsida; order Caryophyllales; family Polygonaceae; genus Persicaria; species Persicaria maculosa. The sequence continues at coordinate 44,216,421 of OY998267.1, forward strand.
ATCCCTCTTTGTCTTCTTCCCACACTCTCAGCTCACACAACCCACACACCCTCACACCCCCCCTTCCTTATTCTGAAATCAACAGACCCTCTTTTATCATGTTCCTCTCCACACTCCTTTGCTCTTCCTTTCTCTTTTCCGCCTCACCTCACCACCCCTGTTGAACCACCCCTGAGCCACCACCGAGCCACCACCTTGCTCTTCTTTCTCCCCGCCTTAGTTGTCGCCAAGGGGGAAGCTTTCCCCTGTTCTGTCGGTTGCAGAAATGAGCCCCTATCGCCTTCATCGAGCTTCACCATCATCCGAGAAATAGCAGCAGCAGCTGGGAGTCATCGAAACCCAGAATCGAGCACCGGAGCGCTACCAGCGAGCCGCCTTTCACCCCGGTTTCCGTTCAAGGTTTTACTCGCTCTTCATGTCGATTTCGTTTCAAATAACCTTCAATCTGTTTTCGCTCACTCCTTATCCCTTCCTAGACTCCAACCGAGGCTTCCCTTCCGTGTTGCAGCCGGAGTCGCCGCCGAACAACCTCCCCGGAGTCAAACCGTCGAATCTTCGGTAAAATTCTCCTCTCTCCTTCCTTCTTGCTCTCGTTTCGTTTTTGTTGGCCGGGTTGTGGTCGGAATCCCATTCCGATCACCTGGGTACAACCTCGAGCCGAACGGACCCCACATGCCTGAGCTTCCTCCTTCTTCCTCCCGTTTTTCGTCGGTGGGAATGGTGCCCTGTTCGATTGAGGGAGACGGGTTCAGCCGACCGGGTCCTCCCTTTTTCTTTCTCTGAACCGGCCGGGTTGTGGTATTTCGTTGGTTCACTAATCTTAGCTGATGGGTATCCGGGTTATGGGCTTGGGTTTTGGGCCAGGGATCCGGGTCGTGGGTATCTGTTTGGGTTAAGGGGTTGGGCTGGCAAATATGGGTTGGTTATTTTAATTTCGGTATTATATATATATGTTAAATGCAATGTTTATATATATATATATGTTGTATTGATTATTATTTCGGATTTTGGGAAAATATATATATATATATATGTATATATATATATATATATTCTGAAATATTAAAATATAATAGAAGGTTTTAAAAGTAAAATTAATTGATATTGGGTTATAAATATATTTATGGTTATTGTTTGAGATTTTATGGATAGTAAGTGTTAAACTATTGGAATATTATTATTATTTTGGGATTTGGTTAAATTATAAATTCTGGAAATTAATCGTTATATATTGTTTATTGTTTTAAAACAATATTAATTGGATTATTTAATTGATGCATTTTATAAGGATTTAAACATGTGAGTTAGGAATTTTAAAGTGAATTGTTGGTTTTGATTTATAAATATGATTTGTGAACATAGGATTATTTTGATGATTTAATATTGAAAATTATTTATATAATGTTTTTGAAATAAGAAACATGCCGGAATGCTTTCTATAATATGATTTTGGGAAATTGGTTTTAAGGCCTAAGTGTTTAATGTCGGGATTTGGATAAGCGATTTTAAAAGAATCGTTGATTTTCTAAGTTGAGTTCTTTGAGAGATTGTTTTGAAAATGAGATGATGAGATGAGATTAGGGCTGTGCATCGGGCTAAAACCGAACCGAACCGGGACGAACCGAACCGAACCGAAACCGAAAATCTCAAAATTTCAAGCTGAAAGCCGAACCGAAAATATTAGGTTCGGTTCGGTTATTTGCCGGTTTGGTTTGTGTTCGGTTCGGTTTTAACATAATTGAACCGAATTTCCATAATAAAAAAAATTTAAGTATACAAATATATATATACACTGTATTTGTACTTATGTGTATATATACACATATTCCAATATAAATTATACAAATACAATATACAAATATATATATATATATATATATATATATATATATATCACATGCAAATACAGTGTATATACATGTAATGTATGTATTTGCATACCTTGTAAAGTATATATATTTATATATTGATGCAAATACAGTGTGTATATATACACTGTATTTCACAGTAAGTATGTGTGTATTAGTGTATACTGTGTATATATAAAGTATATAAATATATATATATATATATATATTGTATTTATGTAGTGTATAAAAAAATTCGGTTTTAGCACAAACCGAACCTAAACCGAACACAAACCGAACCGAAACCGAAAAATGAAAATTTTCGAACCGAAAAACTTCGGTTAGGTTCGGTTTGTGTTGGTTCGGCCCAAAAATTCGGTTTGGACCGAATCATGCACAGCCCTAGATGAGATGAACATGGAATGATATTTGAATTATGATGAGATAAGATGGAATAATCTGAAACGAGATATATGAAGACATGCATGATAGTTAGGGGCGCCTTGTGTGAATTAGATAGACTTATGCATTTGTTTGTTATTAGGTGCTTGTGATATGTTGGACATTGCTTACTATTGGATGATTCATTACTTGGACTCTGCTTCTGCCTTGTTTCTCTATTGTTCGGCTTATTCAGGTAAGTTCCTTTATGGGCTTACTCAGATTCGAAAGAGAATACCTGCTTGTGAATATATGACATACTAGGTGTTGCATAAGCATTAAAGCATGCCATGTAGTATCATGCTAGGATTTCATTTGTGATTGAGCATTCTATTTCTTTATGCGTATGTAAACAGAACGACCGTTATCTGTGATAGTCCTAGAGTCTTTGCTAGGGTCATAGGGTAGCCCAGCCTCATCGGGTGCCCTGAGTCTATCGAGTCGATATGATACGATGATGAGATAGCCCAGTACCATCGGGCATGAGCATGATATATGATATGATGACCCAGCACCATCGGGCATGAGCATGATATATGATATGATGATGATATATGAAATGACGATGAGATATGATATGATGATGAGATATGATATGCTATAGCATCGAACTGGCCAGTCTCTGCACTAACAGGAAGGGGTGCAGAGGTAGGAGAGGGATATGCCACTTGGCATTCTTTGGGCGCCTTTACCGTTCTTTTTTCGCATATTGTAAATTAGGGTCATATTAGTGTGATTAAATTTCCGCATTTGCATCATCTTTATATTAGCGTATGTGTATGTTTGCTTGCGGGACAGGGTGTGTTGGGGTCTCGGTCTGATCCCGCTCGCACCAATTGTTTTTAGGTATGATTGCTCCCTGCCTCTATGGCGTGGGAAAATCCCCCGGGCGATTGCAAAGAATCTGTCTAACCCCGCTAATTTGGCTATACGACTTTAGAATATATGTTTTGGTTTTGACTCGGCTCTGCCGTAGCTCGTGTACCTAAACCTTACTTCTGCTTTACTTTCGTTTAAATTGAATTTCTGTGGCGTTAATTGATTGGGGTTCGAAATCCCCGCTTTGTATACTGAATGATCTTTCGAGGTTTGAAACCTCGACCCGTACCTGAATTGCAACATCCGAACGAAGGTATCCAACCTTCGAAACGTATCTCGGATATTTATATCCGGACTGTTACAAATCCAAAGAAGACCTTGCTTGAATTTGTCTCTGAGGCTGAGAAGTCTCCCAAACTGCCAAGAGGTATTGTAGCTTGTTCTATCATCATATACTATTTGATTGATTAAAACACCTAAAAATAAGGTTTTCATGACAGGAAAATACTTCCAACATATGAATATAAATGAATCCCACCCTTTCAATATAGAGGAAATTCGACTTGGAAACAAAAATTTTGAGGAACTAGTCTTCATTTGGCACACTATTTGGGAAATCAGAAATGAACTTATCTTTAGGAATAAGGCTATGGCCCCAATAGAAAATATCATTCAAAGAATCATTTCAAACATCAGTGATTGGACACGTATTGAAAAAGATAATCATAGGAATAACACCATAAACAAGAGAGCTAAAGCTAAATGGAGCAGACCATCTAGCTAGGGCTGTCTACAAAATCAATGTGGATGGCTCTGTTAATCCCATAGGCGCTTGCCATGTGGGAGGGATTACTCGGGACTCCCGGGGCCATGTCATTGATGTGTTTTACTGGGAAACTGTCAAAGGCTCAATCATTCAAACTGAAGCTATCGCTATTCAAACAGGTATGGAGCAAGCAATTAGGAAAGGACTTTGAAGAGTAATAATAGAAGGAGACAATCTACAACTCATCAAAGCCATCACCAGGAGCAATAATGTTAGATGGGATATTATACATCACATTGAAAAAATCAAACAGCTGGAATCTGCTTTTGAGCTTGTTCAATACAGACACTGCTACCGCGAAGCGAATCAAGTAGCTGATTTTATAGCTCGGAAGGGTATCATTTGTAATAGCTCTACTATCCCTTTTAATAGGGAACTTTGTACCATCATCCTTAAGGATGATCAAGGAGCCAGATTACAGTTTGTGTAATCACTCCTAATTCTTGCCTACTGTAAACTGTAATATATATACTAACTATTTGATTTTTTTTGGCTCCAACACTATTTCATTTAGTGTTTTGAATTAAACTCATTGATTAGTAATGGGGCAAATTCCAAAAAATAACACGAACTTTAGGGATGGTTGCGTTTTATGGCACCAACTTTCAAAAATTCTATAATAATCACCAACTTTAAAGGGTGGTTGTGGTTAATAGCACAACCATTTTATTTTAAAAGTACACCCCTTATTGACATTTTGTTTACAAAAAAATCACATTTTTCCATTGTTTTTTTTAAACCCACTCACAATTTTCTTCCTTTAAAAAAACAATTTTCATGTTTATAAACTCAATTTCAATTTTTCAAAAAACATAATTTTTAAAAAAATATAATTGTGATATTAATCGGTATCTTTTTAAGACACTCATTTTTAATTTTAAAGACATTACTTATTATTTAATTTTTTTGAAAAAAAAACTGAGTTTATGGAGAAAATAAAATTAGTTTTTTTTAACGGGGTGTGAATAATGAGTGTATTCTTCTAAGAAAAAAGGGGAAAAGTAGTGTTTTATAAAATAAATTATATTTTTTAAATTAAAAATGAAAATGGATTATTTTTTAAAATGAAATATGGGAATTTTTTAAAAAATTGAAAATTGGATGATTTTTTTTCTACAAAGCACGTTAATAAGAAGTGATATTTAAAAAAAAGATGTGTCACTTATTGCAATCAGAACCAAAGTTGGTGATTATTTTTAACATTTTTAAAGTTCATGCCATTAAACGCAACTATCCCTAAAGTTCATGCTATTTTTCACAATTTGCCCTTAGTAATGAGTTAAAAATAAAAGAAAAAAAATGTGATTGATATAAAGAGATATAGATAAGAAGAAAAATAATAGAAGAAAAATATTATGATTGGTAAAGTTAAAATTAAAGTGTGGATGAATTTTTATAAAAAAAATGTTATGTTTTAAGAGTTTTATAAATATAGATAGTAAATATGTGGAAAAAATGAAAAAAAGTAACTGATAGAAAAAGAAAAAAAAAATTAAAATTTTGAATGGAAAGAAGAATAAAAAAATAAAATGAAAAATTTATAATTGGTTAAGGGGCCTTTAAAAAAAGCTAAAAATAATACCTTGCTCATCTCGGTCATTAAGAGAACTTTTTAGGTTGGAGATCTAGCTCAACGATCAACGACCTCGTCCGAAAGGATGCTATTAGGTGGTGATACAACTGCAGTTAACGCACCTCCAAATATTTGTCTTGATTAAAAAAAAGTTTACTAATTTTGAATTTTTAATACCCACATCTTGTGCGGGTCGTTAGTCTACAATACTTTTACATTTATATAATGAATATATATGTTATAATATATTATTTTGAGATCATATGAGCTCATTCAACTGAATGTTAGTTCAACTGAAACTTAACCTACTTGAAACTTGATTCAATCTAATATTTTTTAAATAATTGTGTGTACTCAACCAAATTAGATATATAAGAAACGACGATATACAGAATGAAGGCAAATTAAACCCCTACATTTGAGCTTAACATTTCTACATTATCATTAAAAGATGGATCCCAAACTCAATAAGTCGGGTTAATCACGTACATAACATTACTATCAATGAAGTTCTTTGTTTATGTTAAGTGGCGAAAGAAACCAGGGAACGTGACCCACTATCATTTCGGCCACAAGGGCCAGGCTACCGATGTCAACACGTCCGTGATATATCATAATATGTATGCTTTAATCATAAGACATTTTCACGATTGGGAGGGACCCACCCTACTTACATAACCAATCCTCAACTCCAAAAACTATAGTAATAGTACTTTTTATTTAATAACTGAAATCATAACCAAATCTCAACAATACAACTTTATAAACTTGACCGTAAATGTTTTACTCCAATCAACAACACTAACTGTTTGGTATGGATTACTGGCAATAAAAAATCGGTAATTGGAATGGACGATTCCAATTTTAGTGTTTGGTAGGCTGAAAATCGGTAATCAAAATGATTACCAGTAATGGGTCATTTCCAATTTGAGGGCTAATTTCATCCCTCCCAAAAAGGTGGGTAATCAACCATTCCCACAAACAACCCTCACCATCACGCTCTTTCACCTCTGGGCACCAGTAACACCACCGTCCATCTTCTTCGTCATCAGCACCGGCACCACCACCTTCCATCTTCTTCGTCTCGGCACCGGCACCGGCACCACCACCGTCCACCGTCTTCCTCCCTCTGGCTCCCTCTAACGCCGTCCTCGTTTTCTCTCTCTCCCCCGTTCCAGATCTGAGATCCCCTTTGCGTTTGCCGTCCTCCCGATATCACCACAGTCCACCACCGCCCTCCCTCGCCGACCAGTCGTAGATCTGCCTCCATCATCGTCCTCCTCTCTCTCTCTCTCTCTCTCTCTCTCTCTCTCTCTCTCTCTCTCTCTCTCTCTCTCTCTCTCTCTCCGAATAGATGGTTGGCATCATCGCTGCCGCCCAGTCCTCGTTCCAGTCAACCTTCGATTCCCAGTCCTCCCTCCTCGTGGTGGCATCGCCGCGACCGCCGTCCAGTCCTCCTTCGTCGTTCTTATCCTGCTGCACATCACCTTCCTCCCTCATTAATTTCTGAAATTAACTTGCTGTTAACCTTAATTTGAGATGAACTTTTGCAATTTTGAATTTGGGTAATTGAATTTGTGCATTCTTTTAGGTTTTGATGTTGGGGAATTTCTCATTCCGACTTTGTACCAAACAACATGCTTAAAAAATGACTGATTCCGATTTTTGATTCCGATTCCGATTTCCATTCCCATTCCGATTACCATAGTGATAACAAACGGGTTAAATAAATAGTACAGTGCTTTTTTAATTAACAAAAGCGGGGAAAACGACGTCGCACAGATCTTAGTAGAGTAACGACGTGCGTCTCGTTATCGTCGCCAGGAATACCCTGATGGTCCATAAAACGCAGGTTGACCATAAAACAGAACCTGTGAAGTGAATGAATATTTTTTCTTTTTTCAAAAAGAAAAAGAAAAAGAAAAAGAAAACTGTTTGCAAATGCAGGCCTCCTCCACCCACACCCACACACGCGACCCATGAAAAAGAGAAACTTTTCCAGAGATCGGGCGACTAAATTAATTACTGCGGTTAAAAGTTAAAAAACTTAAACGGTGACTATTCTAAATCTAACTGACCAGGTAGATGGGCGGAGGGGAGGCGGCGGAGATCCTGTGTGGCTGGTCCATGTTAAGCTCCCTGAGGTTGACGTAACCGGAGAGCAGGCCAGAGGAGGGGCCCGAAGGAATGGGGTCGGTGATGTAGACGGGCCCGAAGGAAGAGGCGCCGGAGTTGGAGGAGGGGAGGTGGGCCCACTGGGATTTGATGAAGAGGAGGGCGGTCTTCCACCACCGGCGGGAGGCGGAGGAGGAGGCGGACGACTTGGTGTTCTTCATCCTAGTTTTCTTGGACTTGGAGATGTGGTGGTGGTGGAAGGGGTCGTCTTTGGAGATGGGCTTCTAGAGCTTGAAGTGGAGGGTGTCGATGGATCTGAAACACCATGCCTCTGATATCTTGTGGTGCCTCTTGGCCTCCCCCAACATCTATCAATTTCACATTTTAAACCTCTATCAGTATCATTTAATCAACAACAAAAAAAACAGAGAGAGAGTCTAATCGAAAACTGTAATGTACCTGGAAAAAGTCGATTTGTGGGTCAAAGCCGTAATCGCTGAAGTGGTGAGGCTCTGGGATGGGGAAAACAGGGGATTTTGCCGCCATTTTCGGTTTGGGAGTGAGTTGGGTTGGGAGAACAAAAGATAAAAGATGAAGAAGAAAGAGAGAGGGCAGGGGGAAGGGGTATATGGTTGGGGTGGGTGGGTGGGTAGGGGTGTTAAGTAAAGTAAACAGAACGGGCCCAAATGATGGAGTAATAGGTAAGCTCGTAAGTCGTAACGTTTGCAGTAAAATGAAAATGCTAATAAATAAAGCTCACGTGATGGCCCCCATTGGATTTGGATTCGGTGTTGGGATTGGATTTCCATGTTGCTAACGGCTAGCCGAGTGATTGACCCAACAGATAACGAAGTGGATCTCATCCAACGAAAAATCTCGGTGGGTTATATAAGGTGACAAATACATACATTCAAGGCATGATATCCAAGTTGATCACACAATACTAGTAGTAGGGATCTTCCATGTTCGAATCACTAAAATTGCATGACTGTCATATCATGTTCGAATCACCATTTTTCAGTTAATGAGTATCCAACACGACACAATTCACTTGTTTGTTAAAAAAAACACCCCTATTGGTTGTTAATATGTAACATATAAATAAAGTTTCAATAAAACATATAAAGCTACACTAGCGTAGATGGCTAAAGGCACATGACTTTACATTCACACGTCACAACCTCCCAAAGTTTGAATCCCCTTTTTTTATCCCTTTTTTCACAGCCTCCACATATTAAAGTCGTCGGGTTCTCCATGTTCACTTCTCCTCTCTCTCTCAAACTCAAGTCTATAGTTTTTAGATCCAACAAGAGCTATTCGGATCCGACCAAGAGTCCTCCATCTTTACTTCTCCTCCTCTCTCAAACTCAAGTTTGTATTCTTTAGATCCGACAAGAGATCTTTAGATCCGACTGATATCTATCGGTGTTTCTCCATCTCCAACGAGAGTTATACTTCTTCTCCTATGACCTTGGCTTATTGCTTGTCGCCAAGTCACCCACTGCCTTGGGTTACTACTTGTCGCCGAGTCGTTGACCACTTTGGCTTCATCTCTCTCACCGAATGTGCCATGGTTATTTCCTTCTCCCGCAATAACTTTTATATGCTATAGTCTTCGCCTATTCGGGAGCAGTCTTTGTTGTCGATCAGTTCAGTAGCTCACATCTCCTCTTTCTTACCTTTGTCCTCTCAATCTCTTAATTTTTGTTGAAGTTTTGTGAAATTGATGATATATTTAGAGTTTATTGAACATGAATTGCTTTGTTCTTCTTTAGTTTTTTTTTCTTTGGCTTGATTAGTCGATATTCTTGATCAGGGTTTGACGATTTGTAGCTCTTCATTAGGACTTGTAATTTCAGTTCATGTTTTTTTGCTTTTTAATTAGGTGAATTGATATTTTTAAATAATTGAGATTACTCACTGTATTGTCGGAAGGAAATAGTGAATCTTTTGAATAATTGAGTTTAGTGTAAGTGTATTGTCTGAATGAAAGGTTTAAATGGATCGTGGCGAGTACCCGTGATGTGATCTAGGCTATCGATTTTTCCTTCATTTTTCTATCAAAAAATGTCTCACATCATAGATTTTTCCTTTACTTAGGGTTTTTTTTTGCCACTTTTGAGCCCTATAAATACCATAGAGTTCTAGGGTTTTCGACACACATCATACCAAATCTCATGTACAACACCTCTCGAAGACATTTTATCTTTTGTTAGTTTTCCGAGGTAAGCCATGCTCGGCTAACCTCTTTTATACTTTTGCTTGCATTTTAAGAAATGGTTAAGGATATGTGAGGGCTGTTTGTTTATGTTTTTATTAGTTATTCATTATGATTATTTCAATTATCTTTGTTCTAATATTGCTTATGTGTTGTTGAATTATCTTAATTGGCCACTAGGATAGATTTGCATCATGCTAGGGTTATAGCTTCTGCCATTGCGGGTCTTAATCCATAAGTAGTTAGTATGTCATGCAGTGAAGGGTATGGACTCGTGATGTTGTAGCTAGGAGAATTGACAGGTAAAGATTATCTCTTTTAGTAGAAGCTATGCTTGGACGTGAGTACGTGACGCCCCAGGTATGAAGTCGACGAGACGGGAGAGATAATGTTTATTTGTTAGGTGTTATGGATCTATTGCTACTCACCCCTCACCCCATGCTAGAGTTTGCAGATTTAGAGGGTGTTATCGGCAAGTTTTCCCTATCTATCTCTGTGCTTAAACCGACCCTAGAGTAATTGCATAACCAATCTATATAATACCCTAATGATCATGGAATTAACATTGTTGTGAATGTGAGTGAAACTATATTATATATCATCATCATTGTTACTTAGTCAATCGTTGCTAGATTAGTTTACTTATTACTTTCTTTTACATCACTTCATTACCCTATTACTCTACTTTGCAAACACATTTAAGAAGTCGTACCCGCTCTATGTGGGTTCAACCCCTTGCTTGTTATATACTACCCGTTAGTTATTTATGAGGCTTGGGTATTATTATGTCGGGATTTTAAACCCCAACATTTAACAATCCACCAGCTACTCTACATGTAGGGGTGATATTCAAGTCGAATGAGTCAAGCTTGGCATGTTCAAGCTTGGCTCGAATGGGAAACGAGTCAAGCCGAGCTCGAGCCCAAAAATTATCTAAGCTTTTTTGGCGCTCAAGCTCGGATCACGAGCCCAAGGTACGTGAAACTCGAGCTCAGCTTGTTTGAGCTCGAACAAGATGAACGAACGAGCATGAGATCATCAGTTGGGCTCGTTCAAGCTCGTTCGGCTCGGTTTGTATCTGAAACCCTAAATGCAAATAACACAGCAAATGAACAACAGGAAGATGAACAAATTTCTTATAAAAACATTCATCAATTTTAAGTCCTACGAATTTCTAATCAACCATATGTATTAATTAAGCTGTACAAATTTGAATTCACACTCCTACAAGAAGATGAACAAAGAACAATAAGAAGATGAAATTGAACAACATAGCAAATTTTTTCCATCTAGACAAAATTTCAAGTTCTACTTCAATCACGAGCAACTAATAGAAGGATGAAGAAGGAGGGAGTGAGGAACCACGATGAGCCGAGGAGGGAGTAATGAGCACTAAGTTCGTTGGAGACAAAGTAGGAGAACCCAGTTGAAAGAGAAACGAAGAACCCTAGGAGGAGAGCTAGGAGAAGTTTGAGATCTGTAAAAAAATAAACAAATTACAATTAACCACCGAAGCTTAGAGAAACCTAATTACAACTTCCATAACTTCAATTGAAGAAAAACAAAAGCCATACCTACAGTTGATTCGGAGTTGCTTGATCGAATTTCAGGTCCAAAACTTCGAACGAATGAACACTACCTCCCTGATAGAGGGATATTGAGTCCTTCTTGAGTGAAAAGTTTTTCGGAGAACAGGGACTTGGGGTCTCAACCAATTCAAAGACGCCGATGGAGTGCCAAGGAAGAGTCAGAGACAGAGAGTAGGAGACGGAGTAGAGAATAAAGTCAGAGAGAGAGTGGAACCAACCAGAAGGAGTCGGAGACAAAGAGAGAGTAGATCTGAAGGGAAGGAGGCAAAGACAGAGAGAGTAGAGTTGGAGAGAGACGACACCTTCAGTCTTCATTCTTCAAGCCCTTCCCTTCAGCATTTCATCCTGATTTACCCTAGGGGCATTTTTGGAAAGAAAAAAAAGCTTTCGAGCATGGCTAGGCTCGAGTTCGAGCTCGACTGGGGCTTGGTTCGAGCCCAAAACCTTGTTTAAGCTCGGCTTGTTTTACCTATCTAAACGAGCTGAGCTCGAGCTTTTTCGAGCCGAGCTCGAATTGTTCGCCTCAGGTAATAGCTATATCTATATGTCAACTATCAAATGGAGGTTTAGAGGCAAGCTCTTCAAAGACTCTCCGAATTTAATGATCAAGATCCAGCCTACCGACAATTCAGGCCAACGAGATGTCGTAGGTGGCTTTGGATTCAAATGATCCAGCTTACTAGAAGTTTTCTTTTGGAGATTCAGAGATTAGGCCGATGAACAAAATTTTGAATGTTGTGGTTTTGGATTGAATTTGAGTAAAACTTGGCACATATCTATTATCTGTATAGCCTCTTCTCTCTCATATGGGTTTGCACTTTTTTTTTGATTAGGTAAGAATTCGAGTTCAGACATATTTGAAACTCGAGGGCCGGCCAGAGCGGCAGATGGGAAAATCGTCTAAAGTCAAACATACAACAATACATATGGTGCAAACTCAGACAAACACAATCTATAAAAGCGAAACAAAGCAGACCTAAACCAAACTGGATGAGGACGAAGAAGACGAACGAAGCCAAGCCCCACAAGAAGCAGAACTGTAGGTCGGCAGGACATCAAGACCCGATCATCCTGTGGGCAGTGAGGACGAACTCCAGGGAAGCAGTCAACCCAGGTAGCGGAGACGCCACGATATACACCACCATGACCCCATCCTATCCCGACTCCGATAGTTAGAACCAAATCCAAGGAGTAGATCACCAAGTCACGCCAACGCAGAGTCGCAACGTCTAAGAAAAGAGCACCCAACAACCCTTACAGGATTTAGTCAACCTTAACGAGATTTAGTACACGTATAAACGAGCGGTTTGGAGCCCTTATGGGATTTTAGTAATTATATAGGAGAAATATATAATCCTTTTTTTTTATAATTAACAATCTGGGCTGATTTGGGCCCAAGGCATAAGGTAATTTTGGGCCCTCCGGTTGACCAGCCGAGACCAAAACAAGGAAGCCAGAAGGCAACCTAGAATGCAACAGGAGCAGGCCACGACGAAGAAGGCCACCGCCACCAATGGTTGGGAGGGAGGAGCAAAGAAGGGCGAGCGAGTTTCCGACGGAGCCAACCGGGCCAGAAGGCCATCGGCGACGGCGAGCAGAGGTCGAACAGGACCGGGGTTTCTAGATCGAGGATTCCAGGAGCACCGAGGCCGCCGAGGAGGAGAGCAAGGCAAACAACGACGCTCAGCCACAACCCAATTGGAGAATACATCCGAGGGCGTCGATCAAGTCCACCCGGAGAAGGAGTGGGAGATCAGATCCGAGAGCCTGGAGAAAGAAGGCCGGATTTCGGCGCCTAGCCAAGCGGGAGAAGAGGGTTACCCGAGGCGGATGAAAGGGCAAAAAGAGGAGGAGAGAAACCCAATCAACCCTAGATCCGAGAATCCGAAAGCAAGCAGAGCGAATCGGAAGGAGATGACAAAAGATCTGAGATCCTCGACCAAGGGCCAAAAAACGCCCCAAGAAATTAGAGCACATTGTTCAAGAAATAGAGGTTTGCAATAACAGGTTTCCATCTCCTAGCCGGAGAACTAGACGCCAGTGGACGGATTGGTCGAACGGAGGTTACCGCCCACTAGAAGCGATAGAGACGGAGCCGAGATGAACGAGAGGGAGTATGCTACTCCGGGCGGACTCGAAGTCAGCGGCACAGCGGAGGGGTGTTCGAACCCGCTTAGCGGGGTGGTGGATGCCCCATAAGGGGGGGGGGGGGTTGAAGCTCCCTCTCTAGTTTCCTAGAGACAAGAGAGAGCTTTGACTTTATTAGTTGGGTTTGCACTTTGTAGTGCTAGTTAGCGTGTTGTTTGTTTTTTCGCTTTAGTATTTTTTTCTTTAAAGCAAAAGAAACAAAGGCATCATCATTAGTTAAGTTTAATATATATAAGGTTTAATCAATAACCCTGCTACATTAAATATTAATATTTTAATAATTTTTTTTAATAATATTATACTTATCAACAGTAAGTATGAGATTATTGAAAAAAATTATTTAAAAAATTATTATTTTATATAGTTTTTTACACTTTAAAAAACGTGCATGAATAGTAAAAAGTCACTTAAAAGGAAACGAATGGAATACAGTTTTTACCCTCCTAAAATTACGTGTTTGACTTGAAAAAGTCACTTATTTGGAAACGGAATGAGTATATATTATACTCACTCTGCTCAAAATATAGGTCGTTTGACTTTTAGCATGTTTTTTTAAAGAGCTACTATAAACTATATAAAATATTGACTTTTAGCATGTTCATTTCAGAATGCATGTTACGTGTTGATTGCCCCTTTTCCTGTATTTTCGATTTTTAGTTGTTCGACGGTTCATCCGTCTGTCGACTTGTCGGTATCTCGAGCTTTAGGTATATCTGAGCTCGGATTATTACTTAATAAAAAATTATAAGCATAATATTAGTTTAAAAAATTAATAAAAAAAGTTAATGTTTTATATAGTTTTTAGCTCCTTAAAAACGCGTCAAAAAAGTAAAAACGATCTATATTTTTCAGATGGAAGGAGTAATAATCTTAATTCTTAAATATGACGTAACAAAGATTTAATTAAAATAACAAACAATTTGGGAGACCAGCCCAATATATTATAGGGCCCCAAAAATATCGTCTCTTCTTTTTTTTATAGAAAAATATCGTCTTTTTTTTTTGTGTGATAGAGGATTTGGTTTAAAAAACTAAAGGAAAAAGCAATATATGTTTATATACGAATCAGGCCAACTCCAATATATTATGGAGCCCCAAAAAATTTTAGGACTAAGCCCAATATATTTTGGGGCTCCAAATTTTTTTGGCATGTTATGAAATACCCTTTCATTTAGGGTAGCTTATACGCTTAGGGGTGTTATGTGAACACGAGTACTCGGCTAGATAAAACTCGGCTTGAGCTCGTTCATTTTCTAAACGAGCCGAGTATGAACACATTTTTAAACTCGGTCCAAAGCTCGACTCCTTCGAATTAAGCTCGAATAGCTCGAATTTTATGGAATTTCTAAAATTTTCTTTAAGTTACTATATCATTAGCAAGTAGAACTGCTTAAAAGTTGATAAAAGTTCGGCTCGAGCTCGTTCGTTTCCTAAACAAACCGAGTATGAGCACAATTTTAAACCCGAGTCAAATTTTAGGCTCGACTCGAGCTCGTTCATATCCTAAATAAACTGAATATGAACAAGGAATACTCGGCTTGTTCGATTGGAATATGTCAAATTCCGAGAAACCCGGTCGCCTAAATAAACTGAATATGAACAAGGAATACTCGGCTTGTTCGAGGAATATGTCAAATTCCGAGAAACCCGGTCGGGTTGTATGAAAACGGGAGTCGTGTCGGGTTTATTTTTGTTTTTGGTTATAAGGTCGGGATATACCCTTCTAACACAAAAGCTTAAGCCATTGTGTAGGGGCTTCTCCCTTTCTTATATTTTGTATGGTTATACCACCCACAATCAATGTGGGATGACTATCTTTTTTATCCCAACACGCCCCCTCAAGTGCAACCTGCCTAGATCGGGTAGACACTTGAACAAATTTTTTTTTTCGATTGGAATATGTCAAATTTCGAGAAACCCGGTCGGGTCGTATGAAAACGGGAGTCGTGTTGGGTTTATTTTTGTTTTTGGTTATAAGGTCGGGATATACCCTTCTAACGCAAAAGCTTAAGCCATTGTGTAGGGGCTTCTCCCTTTCTTATATTTTGTATGTTTATACCACCCACAATCAATGTGGGATGCCTATCTTTTTTTATCCCAACACGCCCCCTCAAGTGCAACCTGCCTAGATCGGGTTGACACTTGAACAAATTTTTTTTTCTTCTTTCGGGTCGAGACTCTCAATCTCTTTATAGGTCGCCCGATTTTTTGTTTTTACGACGGGTTTTGGCATCTCAATCGCCTACCCCGAAGCCAGGAAAACCGACCCGACTTGGTCCGAGAAACCCGGTCGGATCGTATGAAAACGGGAGAGTGTTTAACGAAAGAACGATAAGAAAATCATTCCAAATTGATGACAAGCAGAGTGTTTAACGAAAGAACGATAAGAAGATCCCATTATGTTTCAACTTCTTCTTCCTTTTTTTATTTAACGAAACAACCATTCTTATTTTTGAGCCAGTTCGGGTATTTAAAATGGGGCCGATTCAGTCATCCCAAATCTGAGGAGTGGAATCTTGGGCCGGGTTTGGGCTCGGGTCTTGGATCCGGGTCACGGGCTGAGACTTGGGCCTTTTTTTTCTTTCTTTGGTTTTGTGTTTGGGTGAGGCATTGTTGTATATTAAATTTTGTTAACCTTTATATTTATTATATAAATAACATATAATTATTTAATTAGTGGGTATTAAGTTTATTCTGATTTAATTATTTATTTAATTATTCCTATAATTTATATATTCATTATAAGATTGTTGAAAAATGGATTTATTTAGGGGACTGTTTAATTGTTGATATATGGTTTTAAAGTTGCTAATGTTATTTAACTAATCCATTGACTTGTTATTCCTTTATTAAATTATTAAATTATATTTTTCTGAACTGTTTATTTATATTACTTAATTATTTGATTCGACTTGCTTGAGAAATTATTATGTGAATGATTTGTTGTTAAGTTTGGCATTTAAATGGTTAGTTGGATTATTTTAGTAGTTAATATATCTCTAAAGTGTCAGAACTTAGTTAGATAATGATTTTCTAAAAAAAAAAAGAATATTCTGGGATTATTTTAATAATAATATAATTTTGGAAAATTTGTTTAAGGATTCAAAGGTTCAATGTCGAGATTTGGCTAATTATGATTTTAAAAAGAATTGTTTGACTATCGAGTTGATTTCCTTGAGATTTAAATGGCTCTGACTAACTTTGAAACCAACTTATTTGGACTTAACTTGGAAAATTGTTTGAAGAGTCTTGTGAATTTATGTGAATATGATATGGATATGAGTTTCAAGCATGAGTGATATTTGAAATCTTGAGTTGATGATTATAAAGCATGATGTGTTGATATATGAGTTATTAAGTGATGAAATATGAGATGCTATATGATGATGCATGATAAGATGACGAATAAGATATTAAATGTGAGATGATTGATGGAAATGAGTTAAGGAAATTGATGTTATTAGATAGCTTGAGATTATGAGATGATGAGACGAGGTGAGAAATTGAGATGAGATTATAATGTTGATGAAGAGGAGATGGTTAACCTATATTATTTATGTATATCTTATATGTTTTATGTGTAACTTGTGTGTTATCTATGCTTTGTGTAATTTAGAACTTAGACTCGTTTATGTTATTTATTGACTTACTAGGTGATATCTGATCTGTTGGATTTGCTTACTCTTGCTGCTATATTGCTTGGATCCTGCGCTTCTTCAGGTAAGTCCTCTGGGGCTTACTCAAGTTAGAACCTCATGTCTGATGTGTCATATAGTGTGTAGGTGTTGCATCATGCATATTCATGTAGTAGCATGCTTAGGTTGCACAACTGAACGAGCATCCGTATTCTCTTTGCGTATGGTAGAACGACCGTTAAATTGTGAGTCCTGGAGTCATTTGCTAGGGTCATAGGACGACCCAGTCTCATCGGGTTTGTTCCTAATCGAGTCTGATATCATACCATGAGAAAGAAAGAAAGAAAATAGTGACATATGAAATGAGACATGACACATGATATATGACATGATGAGATGTTGCTATATAGCATTGAACGCGGCCGGTTCCTGCACTAACGAGCATGGGTGCGGGAGTAGGAGAGGGACATGTCACTTGGCATTCTGTGCGGGATCCCATTTAATCGCTTTATACATATGTATATAACTATCAGCATGCTTGTGTGTTTAATATTTTCGCATTGCATTAGTGTAACGGCCCGGATATAAATATCCGAGATACGTTTCGAAGGTTGGATACCTTCGTTCGGATGTTGCAATTCAGGTACGGGTCGAGGTTTCAAACCTCTAAAGATCAGTATTCAAAGCGGGGATTTCGAACCCCAAGCAATCGAAGTAGCGGAAATTCAATTTAAATGAAAGTAAAGCAGAAGCAAAGTTTAGATACAAGTGTCATGGCAGAGCCGGGTCAAAACCAAAACATAGTCGGTGTTCGCCAAGAGATTCCCCGTCACAGAAGCAAGGAGCAAACAAGAGCGGTACCTAACACTATCCACGAAGTCAGGCTCGGTAATCGCCTGCGGGTCCTTTGACCGCGCTGAGGCCACATAACATGCCTATACCTGAATAAAGGATGACTAATGCAGTACAAGATTTAAATCACATAAGCATGCTTGACAGTTATAATATGCGAAAAAACTGTAAAGGGCCCAAGACAATGCCAAGTGGCATATCCCTCTCCTACCTCTACACCCCTTCCCGTTAGTGCAGAGACTGGCCAGTTCGGTGCTATAGCATAGCAATTTCCTCGTGGTGGCGCACTAACCACGGCATCATCATATCATATCATCTCATCGCTTGCCCGATGGTGCTGGGCTATCATATCATGCTCATATCGACTCGATAGACTCAGGGCGACCCGATGGGGCTGGGCTACCCTATGACCCTAGCAAAGACTCTAGGACTATCACAGATAACGGTCGTTCTGTATTCAAACACACATAGTAACCACATGCTCAGTTCAATGCAATCCTAGCATGATACTACATGGCATGCTTTAATATGCAACAAAACTACACATCACATGACACATCAGGCAGGAGGTCCAGGTTACTGAGTAAGTCCCGTAGGATACTTACCTGAAGATGCAGAACAGCAAGATAACACAAGCAAGGGCCCAAATGCAAGTTCAAGCAATCCAAAAGCAATACACACCTATCATCAAGCCATTTCCGTAAGCTACCGGACCAACATTCATACACACAAAACCCAAGTTCTCAATATCCTCAAAACCAACTGATAGTAAAACCGTTTTCCAAAACCTTTCCGATACGATCAAATCGACCAAAATCATTCTTCCAATCAACCCATTGATAAAATCATACCAACCATATTTTCCAAACTCTTTAAATCCCAAATTAAGTCAACTTATATTCAAAATAATTCCTCAAATCATACTTGGCCAAATTCCGACATTAAACGTTTAAACCTTAAAACCAATCTCTCAAAATCACATTATAGAAATAATTCCGGCATTTTATCTCTTTAAAATCCTCATCTTAAAATCACCTTATAAATCATTATATAATAATACTCCTTAACTATTATTTTAAAACTCCATTTTTAAACAACATCTAATAACACACTCCAACGAATACTTAAATATAATAAATTACCAAAATCAAACCATTTTAATAACCCACATTTACAAAACAACAACACTAAATTACTTTATCATTTCTAAAACATTTATTAAAACACCACATAATATCATAATAATAATAATAATATATATATATATCAAATAATACCATTTTTAATCACTTTTATAATATCAAAATAAAATACCAACATCACATAAGGTATACCATATATATAACCCAATATCAATTAATCTTACTTTTAAAACCATTTAAAATATATTTTAATATTTTCAGAATATATATATATATATATATATATATATATATATATATATATATATATATATATATATATATATATATATCCAAAATCAGAAATGTCTTACAATATAACATATATATATATGTATAATAACATAACTCATGACATATAAGTATATAACCATAATAAAATTCAGAACACAGCCCATTAATCAAACACCCAGCGGGCCCAACCCAAAACTGAAAGAGGAACCCGAATGAAGGCATCGGATCCAGCCCAGACCCGAGGCCAAACCCGCATGCCCATGTTCTATTAAATGAACCAGAGAATAAGGTGAACCGGCCAAAGATTAGAAAAAGAAAAGACTGAACATGACCAATAATTAAAACAAAACCCTCAAGCCGAACTCGTCCCTCTCCCTGCCCAGTTCGACCACTGTCTCAAATCGGAGAAAAGAGGAGGATGGAGGGCAGGCTCCCGCCGGCCTGTCTCGCCCTCTCCGACCACTCCCGCCCTCCCCGACACCGCTACCCAGGAAGACCCACATGACCCAAGGAAAAGAAAGGGGGAAGGAGCTCACCGAAGGGGAGTGTAGTTTCGATGCTTCGCCGGAGCCCGATTCGGCCTCATCGGAGTCGGAAATCAAATGAGCTTAGCCTAGGACGATGAAATGTTGTTAAAGCTGGATCTTTATGGCTGTTATGAGCGAAAGCAGGGGAAGAGACGAGGAAGTGGGGGCACTGTGGCTTCGGTGGCAACTCCTGGCGGCGCTCGGTTGCTCTGCTGCTCCCGAGAGGAATGGAAGAGAGAGGTTGTTGCTGGAGAAGACAAGAGCACCCAGGTCATTCTTCAACCAGATGAGGGAAGACGGTGGCACTGGGTTCAGAAGAGTTGTTGGTGGATCCGGGTTTGGTTGAACAGGAAGAGAAGGATGGCTCGGTTTGGTGCTCGACTTGCGCTCGTTTGTGTGGCTCACGGGAACAATGGAGGAAAGCTGGGCTCTTTACCTTGAATCGGTACAACCAAGGGAGTGGTTGTCTGGGTTTTTCCTAGCTGCAAACAAGGGAAAGTTGGGTTTGGTTTTTAGGAAGAGGATAAGGCTGAGAGTGGTCCTTGTAATTGTGTGGGTGGTGTTTGTTGGGCATGAGGAAATTGCAGATTGTGAGGTGAGGCAGGGGACCGCCGAGAGAGAGAGAGAGAGAGAGAGAGAGAGAGAGAGAGAGAGAGAGAGAGAGGAAAGAAAAGAAAGAAAAGAAGAAAAGAAAAAATAGGGAGGAGTGGGCCCCACAACCCCAATTTGAAATCCCGACACTCGACCCCAATTCGGCTCACTAGAATGAATTCTCTACACTCGACAATTTAAATCAAAATTTAAATCATCTCGGAACTTGTATTAATTTTATTAATACTCGAAACTCAAAAGCGGAAATCAAATCCCGTCAAAATCCAAATTAAATTTAAAATGATGCCGGAAGGATTTTAAAATTGAACTCGTGCTCGAGGACGATTTTTCTCCGCTTTTACAAATTGCAATAAATAATAACATATTTAATCAAAATAATAATAATATAATATATATAAAATATATTCAGTCTTTACAATTAGATCATCCTTTATTTAGGTAAAGGCTTATTATATGTCCTCAGCGAGGTCTTCAGGGCCCGCATGAGTGGCTCAACCTTGACTCGTGGTATAGTTTCAGGTATTTGATCCTTACTTGTTCCGTGCTCCCATGACGAGGGTTCCTTTTGGGACGTTCAGCTGACCAAGAGACTGATTTACCGCCAGACTTGACACCTTGAATGTTTATACTCGTTATTTTGGTTTTGACCCGGCTCTGCCGAGGCAAGTTGTATCTTTGATTTCCTTTCCTTATGCGATTTGAACTTAAATGGTTTTGAGCGACTTAGAAAGTAGGACAGGTAATGGTCCCCAATGGTCCTATCGCGAATTTAGGGTACGGAATCCCTCCTTTTAGTACTATTACTTTGCTTTGAAACTCAACCCGTGCTCGAATTGCAAGATCCGAATGAAGGTATCTAATCCTTCGAAACGTAACCCGAATATTTATATTTGGGCCGTTACATCTCTAATCATTACAAGGGTAATTTTGGAAAGTGAACACCAAAATACCGAAAATGACATGTTTTTCTTAACAAGATTTTACTCCTAAAACGACATGTTTTTCTTAATGGAGGGAGTATAATATTATTAAAAAAATTAATTAAAATTTTAATACTTTATACATTTTTTACTCTCCTAAAAATACGTGTTTGACTTTAAAAAGTCACTTATTTGGAAACGGAGGGAGTATATATAGTATACCCCTTTGCTCAAAATATATGTCGTTTGACTTTTAACATGTTTTTTTTAAAGAGTTATAAACTATATAAAATATTGACTTTTAGCATGTTCATTTCAGAGTGCATGTTACGTGTTGATTGTGCATTTTTTTCTGTATTTTCTGTTTTTATTGTTTGTTCAACGGTTCATCCGTCTGTCAACTTGTCGGCATCTCGAGCTTCAGGTATATTTGAGCTCGAATTATTACTTAATAAAAAAGTATAATATTAGTTTATAAAATTAATAAAAAAGTTAATATTTTATATAGTTTTTAGCTCCTTAAAAAACGCATTAAAAAAGTCAAATGATCTATATTTTTGAGATGGAAGGAGTAATAATCTTAATTCTTAAATATGACATAACAAAGATTTAGTTAAAATAACAAATAATTTGGGAGACAAGCCCAATATATTATAGGGCCCCAAAAATATCGTCTTTTTTTTTATAGAAAAATATTGTCTTTTTTTTGTGATAGAGGATTTGGTTAAAAAACTAAAGGAAAAAGCAAAATATGTTTATATACGTATCAGGGCAAGTCCAATATATTATGGAGCCCCAAAAAATTTTAGGACTAAGCCCAATATATTTTGGGGCTCCAAAATTTTTTGACCTGTTATGAAATACCCTTTCATTTAGGGTAGCTTATACGCTTAGGGGTGTTATGTGAACACGAGTACTCGACTCGATAAAACTCGGCTTGAGCTCGTTCATTTTCTAAACGAGCCGAGTATGAACACATTTTTAAGCTCACTCCAAAGCTCAACTCGTTCGAATTAAGCTCGAATAGCTCGAATTTTATGGAATTTCTAAAAATTCTTTTAAGTTACTGTATAATGAGCCAGTATAACTGCTTAAAACTCGACAAAAGTTCGGCTCGAGCTCGTTCATTTCCTAAACAAACTGAGTATGAGCACAGTTTTAAACTCGAGTCAAATTTTAGGCTCGACTCGAGCTCGTTCATATCCTAAATAAACTGAATAAACAAGTAATACTCGGCTTGTTGGATTGGAATAACAGCGCGCCGTATATACATTTTTTGAAAAGAAAATCATTCCAAATTGATGACAAGCACGGTGTTTAATGAAAGAACGATAAGAAGATCACATTGTGTTTCAACTTCTTCTTCTTCTTTTTTATTTAACGAAACAACCATTCTAAATGAATATACGTACACACAGAAAATGTGATCACATTGGATAGAGTTAGTCGCCCATGAAAAAAAAACACCAATTTCCCCTCTTTAGAATTTGATTAATTTTACACTTATTTCAAATGCAATCAATTTAATTTCCCACCTTCCCCTCCCGTTAGCCCGGTTGTGTACGGCGCACCGGTGGGCACCACCCACTATTTCAAATGCAATCAATTTAATTTCCCACCTTCCCCTCCCGTTAGCCCGGCTGTGTACGGCGCACCGGTGGGCACCACCCACTTGCTTCCCATATAGAACTGATCAGGTGTGAACTCCGTCACCTCTTGAGAGCTCAGATTCTTGATCCCCTGCCACGTCACCCTACCCTTCTTATTCGCGCCGGGCCCACGGTTCTCGTACTCTACATAGAACAGTGTATCAAGCCCGAAGGTCCCGGCCCACGGGCTCCACCCGGCGGGCGAAATGCACTCGTCGATGTACGTCTCCATGATGATGGTCCTCGAGTAGGGTTTCCACGGGCGACCGAGGTATGCCGGGCTGTCGTCCTTGACTTGGTAGTAGTCGGGCTCAGCGGCGATGCTGCAGTTCTGGAGGACGATGGCGCCCGGGCCTTGCGGCTCGGTCCGGCCCTGGGCGGTGACGGCGCATTGTTGGTTGTCGAGCGGCTTCCTGATGAGGATGCTGCAGTTTTGGAAAACGGCCTGGGCATCGCCGAAGATGAAGTCAATGGTGCCCGTGACGGTGCAGTCGCGGTAGAACTGGCGGCCCCGGACCGCGTAGAGGGTGTCTTGGAAGCCACTGAACTGGCAGCGGTACAAGACCGAGAAGTCGCCCACCACTCGAATGGCCACGGCTTGGTGCTTCTCCGCTCCCGCGGTGTTCTCGAACCCAATGTCCCTCGCCATGAACCCTTCTCCAACGGCAGCTGCAGGTGAAATGCACACGTTGAACCGTCAATCTTATATGTTGTTCAATATCTGCAATTATTTACGATGCACCCGAAAGTAAAGGAAGCAATGCTTACCAATTGTGGCAGTCTTGTAAGTAGGAGTGCCGTCCACGAAGTTCTTGTTGCCGGTAATGACGGTGTTGGTCGCACCATCTCCGATCAGGACGACGTTAGTCATCCTCTTTTCGATGGCGACGTGCTCGTAGTAGGTCCCGGCCTTGATGTACACCACGTAAGGCTTGCGACCGTTTTTAGGAACGGTTGTTAGAGCCTCGCTGATGCTCTTGAACTGCCCTGATCCGTCCACTGCCACCACAACGTCCACCTTGATCTTCTCAATCGGCAACTGTAGGATGTTGCGTTGCGTGTCAGTGATCCAAGCAGGCATCAACCCCCGTTGTGCCAACCCTAGCAGACGACGGTTGGCTTTCGGTGCTGGAGCCGGGAGAGCGAACATGTTTATAATCTCTTTGATTTCATCGGTCATGGTGAGGGCGTTGCTGGTGAGCTCCCGAGACGTCTTGAAGATTTGCCTCATCTTTACGAATGCGGTTGTGTCGCTCGCATTCTCAAAGGCGTCGAAGCACACATCCTGGTAGGTAGCGACCCCACCAAGCCATATCTGTATTATAATATAAGTTATTATCTATTCCTAATGGACCAAATGCTTTCACTATTATTAAAATATACAAATATTCGTCATACCTTCAAGTTCTCGACGAACTGATTGATGTTCTTGACATTGTCGAAGCTCCCCGCAGCATTAACGGTCTTCTCGAGGTCATTGGCCGCGTAGACCATCACCTCGCGACATATCTCGAGTGCCTGGGCAGACCTAGGATCGTTCTTGGCGGCCTGGATCGTTGCGGATTTGTTAATGGCATCCAAGACCGCCTTCTTTGCCAGCTGGAACCCGACTTTAACGAGCTCTTTCGGGTCGGTGGTGTTGCCCGCAGCGCCCTGCAGGGAGTCGACGCATGTTTCCCGGTAGGTGGTGGGCTGGCAGAGGCTCTTGATGGCCCTATTGGAAGTGGAAGGGCCATGGCCGCCGATTGCGGGCTGGGGCTCAGTGGCTTCGTTGCCGCGGGCGTAGTGAATGACGCCGTAGGTGAAAGTGCCGATCATGGCCGCCAGCAGGAGCGCCGCGCAGATGACTGGGATGGGCTTCCCCATGATCGTCGATCAATCAATTAAATTAGTTTATATATTTATATTTATATGTATATATATTTAAATTTTAATTTGAAGTCAGAGATAAAGTTGGTCTAAGTGTGACGAGGTGGGTACGTTATGGATGTGTTTTAGTGTTGTATCGGAGAACCGCCGCCGAGCAAGGGGAGCTAAAGCCGGTGGCGCCGGGGCCTTATTTTGGTGTACGGATTAAGCTTTAGCCCCTTTCCGACCGGCTCAACGTTGGCGGGGATTGAGGGTGGGGACCGGAGGTGTGAGGGTTTATATAGTTATGGCTTTTTGTTAATTTTGGATGGTTAAGTTAGTTGCGTTAATTTAGGGGGAGATATTTTTAGGCAACCACAGGTTTTTTTGTTGGCTAATTATGGAGAAGGGGCTACAATTAATGAAATTGAAGTTGTTGGTGATCCAAATCAGGGTGTTTGAATTGGTTAGTTAATGATGCATTTTTTAATCTTCTAAATTAATGCTATATAAACTTTTAAAATAAAAAAAGGTTTTCACATATGTGTTAATTTCACTTTAATTCCGTAATTTTCAACCAATCTCTTTTATTTCTTTCTTTTCTTTTCTTTTCTATTTTAAAATTGATTTCATATCTCACATAATCAATGAGTTTGATTCGAAATGTTAAATTAATACATAACCTATATATATATTTATTTATTTATAAATCTTTATATACTATCATAATAGAGTCCATATTAAATGAATTTATTACAGCTTTTTTTATTTTTTTGGTGGAAAGAGAGGTGTGATTTATTGAAGAACAAAAAATAAATTACATACGAGTCATGCAAGTGAATCAATTAAACCCCTTTCAAATCATAGCCTCCTTGAGCTTAAAGGAGGTTCATTCAAGACATGGATACCCACATCCAAAGAAAAGGCAGAATTAGCAAGCAAATTCGCCACCTTATTACCTTCTTGTAAAGTATCACTAAATCTCACAATCTAGTCCCTGGCCAAGAAGCCTTGGCACCAGAGTAATAGGTTTAATGGGAGATGCGTACAATCCACCCTCTTCTGCAGTAGTAAGAGAACAACACTAGAGTCAACTTCAACTTGAAGACATCGAAACCCTCTATCCCAAACAAGGCTCAAGCCATACGCAACTCCTCAAAGCTCCGCGACTATGTCATTGCAACCCCGAGATTGGCAGCAAACCCACACAATCACATGCTCGAGGCATCACGCAACACTCCTCTTGTCGTCGATAGGCCCGTGTTCCCCTGGCCTTGAAGCACCATCCGTGTTCAGTTTTACCAATGAAGGGCCCGATTGGCGCCACCCGACAAGAACCTTAGTTTGCGGTACAAGGGCCAGCTCACTCCTCCTCCTAGCTTCCTCCCCCACTTCATGATACCTCGAACAGAGGAAGGTGACCTCATCGCTCACTGGGTTAACATTCTCAAAGAGGGTAGCATTCTCAAAGGGTAGCTGATACCCAGTGCCTCAATACCAGAGGGTAACATTCTCAAAGACCTACTTCTCAAATAGATTTATTACCCCTTATAAGTTTAATTCAGAATATTAAACTAATATTTTATTTAATTATATAATATTAATTTATTTTATAATTAAGATTTCATTTTTATAAAAATTACACAATGACAAGTGAGAGAACTGTACTAGTTTATTTTAACACGGATAGATCCAATAAAATAGTTCTCTAATAAATTGTATCTCTAAGGTATTATACATCAAAATTCACATATTATTTCTAATTGGCCATTTCTTAAAAAAATTGAGGGTTATACGAAATTTAATAAAGGTAATTGTGCATCAAACGAAATCAATAGTACAAAATTTTCCAAAAAAATCAAGTGTATTTACGTACCGGGGACTTTTAGTCAAATGTACAATTAATATACAAGTAGAGAACTACAGTACTTGCTGTGATATATAGTGGATGTATAACACTGTCTTTTTAATTTCCTAAGTTAATTTTAATTAATGAATATAAGTTTATTTCTATTTAAATAAAATTGATCGATCAGATAATGGGAAATTGTTATCCATACAACAACACGATGACTATTAGAGTATTAGTGTTTGATCAAACAGTCCAAAGTATTGCTTATGGTTAAATCAGTAGTAAAACTAATAGATCGAATATTCCCGGAGAAAATGGAGAGAAGAGAACGTTCCCGGAGTCCAGACCGGCATTCGGTCGCCCCCGCTGGAAAGCCATCAGATATAGGGGCGGCTCTGGAACCGGAATCTAGTGTTCCGGCAACGGAGGTTTTTGGAGTTAACGTGACTGCTGTAGATGGGTTCTCACAGGAGCATTTTCCAGACTTAGAGAGTGCAATGGGTAAGGGTAAGACCAAACCGAACTACAAGGAAACACTGATTGGAGGAGCAAGGGACGAATTTCCGGTGACCCATACCAACCCGGCCTACCAAGAGGGGTCGAGGGGGGAAGGGTATGAGACAGATGATGATATCTTGCCAGAGGAAGATGATCCGGAATACCCCACGATAACGCTGAACAAAGCAGAAAAGCTAGCCCTGAAAACACCTTGGAAGAATACGCTTATTGTGAAGCTATTTAACAAAGGGGCCGGGCTATATGCAACTCCATAGAAGACTGAGTTAAAAGTACGGACTTAGCGCACCATTTTCCCTGGTTGATTTGGAGAATGATTTCTACATTGCAAGGTTTGCTAACCAGGCCGACTATGACCATGTGGTTATGGAATGGCCTTGGATGATTGGAGATAACTATCTCGCCATCAGGGTAGGTTCGATGCGGAGACGGAAGAAATCAAAACACTCACGGTCTGGGTAAGGATTCCAAATTTGCACATTGAGTATTTTGATCCACGCTTGCTATCAAGAATTGGAAGCAAAATAGGGAGGGTACGATGGATGGACAACACGACTGCGTCGGCAGATAGAGGTAGATTTGCGAGATTGAGCGTGGAGGTTGATCTTAGTAAACCCCTGCTTTCAAAGTTCCGGCTAGACAGGAAGGTGTGGCCGGTACAATACGAAGGCATTCACATGCTCTGCTTCAGGTGTGGAAAAGTGGGTCACACGGTGGCGGAATGTGGTACTGAGACTGAGCAACGCCCCCAGGGGTCCACGGGAAAGACAGTTGACAGGGCACAAATTGAAAAGGAACCACACGGGGAATGGATGCAAATCCGACGAGGGGGGAGAAGAAGAACAGGGGAGGCGGCAGGAAAAGAGGAGGCGACGAGGAGGCTGAAAAATTGCACCGATAACGGGGACAAAGGAAAGACTCCGGTAACGGAGGAGGTGGGGAGTGAACTGCATCCCGGAGATCATGTGCCACCAAATCCGGAGAGAATCTCTGTGGAAATCTCCTCAAGATACGATGCTCTAAATGTGGAAGCAGGTATGGAGGAGGATTCGGGATCAAACGTAAGGGATAAGGACTCGGGATCGAACACAAGGGATAATGACTCCTCGAATCGGATCACCCAGCAAACTAGGGCCAGCCCAGTTAAAACTGATAAACCGAAGCAAGTGTGTGCGAGGGGCCCAAAAGGCGAAAGCAGAGTAGGAGGAAAATCAAGTGTCGTGCAAGGCAAGAAACAGACGTCATCCAAGTCTACCACAGAAAACCCTATAAGAAATCCCATAAGACCTTCTATGCCCACCAAATCACCCACCAAGAAAATACCACCCAAGACCTCAAAGACCATCTGCACGACCTCTGGAAAGTCCGACGCTTCTGCCCAATCACACTCATCTCAGAATAACCTTCCCCCAATACCGATACCATCAACATCCTCTACAGCTGCTGATGCAATCGATTCCGAGGGTAGAGGTGGGGTTCGTCGACTCCTCAATGAGCTTTCTGTTGTCAGACCACCGAATGGGACCAACATAAGTAATCGCACCGAGGATTGCGGACACAATGCACTTTGAGTTTCTACTGATGAAGACAGAGACTCGTCCAATGCTCTACCGAGTCTCCCTTTCGCATAGGGTGGGTCTCGCAATGGATCGATTCTTAGAAGCGGCATCAGCCTTTGCTGAAATAAGTCACTACTCTAGAGATGATATTATTATGAGTGCAAAAACCAACTAGCTGCTTGGAAACGGCTCAATCTCCTAGTATGGAATGTACGAGGGGCAACGAGCGACAGGTTCCTTTATGCCTTGAGAGAAATAATCAGACTCCATGACCCTCGGGTTCTTGTGTTAGTGGAGCCGCGGATTAGTGGAACCAAAGCGGATGTGGTCTGTGACAGGATCGGGTTTGATGGTCGGAGAAGAGTGGAGGCGCAAGGTTTTGCGGGAGTATCTGGGTACTCTGGAAGACTGCAGAAGTGGTTGTAAGACCAATCGATCTTGATCCTTAACACATCACGATGGAGGTCTACTGTGTAGGGGAGGATCTGTGGCTGTTAACGGCAATTTACGCATCACCGGATATGGTTCGAAGATTGGATCTTTGGAGTTACCTTGAGGACTTTGTTTCAACTAATAGGAAACCGTGGCTTGTAGCAAGGGACTTTAACGCAACTATTCATCAACATGAGAGATCAAACAACACTGCTGGTTCGAATCGAAACGCTCAAAGGTTTCGTGAATGTGTGGAGGAAGCACAGTTAATAGATATGGGCTTCGATGGAATCCCATATACCTACTGGCATGGGAATAATCTGGACACCCGATTTACAGCAAGGTTGGACAGAGCGTTATGCTTCGACGGGTGGAGGTTGGCGTTTCCAGAGGCAAAAGTCCGCCATCTGTCTGCACCACATTCAGATCATGCGCCCCTGTTGATTAGCTTGGTACCGGAGGATTCAGGTGACAGCCTCGATAGACCTTTCCGTTTCTTGCCGGGTTGGATGAACCATGACAACTTTAGGGAGTTTATGGAGCACCAATGGAAGAAAGAAACTAACCTCTCGGAAGCATTCTCCCGTCTTTAGAAAGGATATTAGAGTGTGGAACCAGGAGGTCTATGGCAATATTTTTAGGAGGAAAAGGAGATTGTGGGGAAGACTTGAAGGGGTCAGGAAGAAGCTTGCAGTGACACCCAACAGATTTTATTTGCGGCTGGAGAAGGATCTTTGCTCTGAGCTATCAGAGGTTCTTTCCCATGAGCAGGAGTTATGGTTCCAAAAATCTAGAGTGGACTTTCTTATAGAAGGTGATAGGAACACAAGGTTTTATCACTTATCCACCTTGATACGGAGAAGAGCAAACCGAGTCACGGCGCTGCAAACGGACACCGGGGAGTGGGTAGTTAACCAAACGGAGGTGCAAGCCATGGTGAGAAGATACTTTGAGGGGATGTACACAGCTGACGGCAGGGCTTCAAGCAGTAATACTGGGGTAAAGGAGGAGGAAGGCATTGGCTTTCCGAGGTTGTCAAATGATCAAGTAGAAGGTCTTAGGCAACCATTTGGGCATGGGGATGTGTGGACGACAGTGAATCAGATGGGACCGAACAAGGCGCCGGGCCCTGATGGATTTTCGGCATCGTTTTATCAACGCAATTGGGAGATCATGGGGAATCAGGTGGCTGCTAGGTTTGCACAAATGCTGAATGAAGGTCAATTTCCTAAGAAGATAGTGGATGCGACCATGGTTTTGATCCCGAAAACACAGTCACCAGCGAAACCGTCCTAGTTTAGACTGATTTCGCTGCTTAACGTGGCCTTCAAAATGGCTACTAAGTGCATCGTTAACAGGTTAAAGTCGGTGCTGATGGAAGTGGTATCCCCGGCGCAAGCGAACTTTATACTAGGAAGGCAAATTATCGACAATGTAATCATCGTGCAAGAGGTTCTACATTCCATGTCAGAGAGGCGTCGGAGGAAGTGGATGTTACTTAAATTGGATCTAAAGAAAGCGTATGACAGAGTACAATGGGATTTCTTAGAAGAGACCTAGAACCTGGCGGGGCTCCCATCTAAGCTAGTTGAGGTAATTATGAAATACCAAACCATGGGTAGCACAGAGTTATGTTGGAATGGTAGCAAGGTCGGGAAGTTTAGCCCGTCAAGAGGTATTCGTCAGAGATACCCTATCTCGCCCTATTTGTTTGTTCTTTGTATGGAACAGTTGTCCCACATAATCCAACGGAAGGTTCAAGCTGGCTACTGGAAGCTGATATCGATAGGGGGAATCCAACTCTCGCATCTGTTTTTTGCCGACGACTTGGTTTTAATGGCTGAGGCATCTGAGGACCAAGCAAGGGTTATAAGGGATTGCCTAAGGGACTTCTGCAACAAATCGAGGGAAAGAGTGAATTATGATAAAAGCACGGTGCTCTTTTCAAGGAATGTGCCCATGAGATGCAAACAACCCATCTGTGATGTGCTTGAGATGCCGATGTCCACTGATTTTGGTAATTATTTGGGGGTTCCAACGGCGACATGGAGGATGAACTCAGATCGATACAACTATCTCCTGGAGAAGGTCACGAGCCGTTTGAAGGGATGGCAGTCTAAAACCTTGTCATTCGCCGGTTGAGTGACTCTCGCTAAGTCGGTTTTAACGAGTTTGCCTTTGTACACATTGCAATCCGCATTCGTGCCGAAGCTAGTGTGTAAGGCAATTGACAAGGAAGTGAGATCGTTCATTTGGGGGTCTAATCGGGAGCAAAGGAAAATCCATCTGTTGAGCTGGGATGTAATCACCAAGTCCATGGATGAAGGGGGTCTCGGTATACTTTCGATGGAAGAAAGCAAACAAGCCTTACTTGCAAAGTTAGGCTGGAGGTTGCTCACGAAACCAGAGACTTTATGGAGTCGAGTGATTAGGGGGAAGTACTACGGTGGCCGAGCAGATGTTGATATGTTTGAGAGGAAGTCGTCGATGTCTAGGACATGGAGGGGCATCTTGCATGGGGCAGAAGTGCTAACTCCTAATCTGAGGTCATCCATTGGAGATGGGGTGTCGACCTTTTTCTGGATACATCCTTGGCTGGTGGATAAGGCGCTGATCGACCTGACTACGGGGGATGTGCCAGAGGACCAACTTGGTGCTACGGTGGCTGAAATGAGGCATAATGGAACCTGGAACTAGGCATTAATCTCACCTTATGTTGATCACAACATAGCAAGTAAGCTTCAATCTGTGTTTATGAATGACTCGGGGGGTATTCCAGATAGGCTCTTCTGGGGCCTAACACCATCGGGAGAATTTAGCACGAGCTCGGCTTTGAGGAACCTCCAGAGCAGCAACCAGACAACGGACGGAAAAGCCTTATGGAGGAACATTTGGAAGATGCCTGCACAACAGCGGGTTAAATCCTTTGTATTCTTAGCAACCGATAATGTATGTCTCACTAATGTGGAGTGAGCACGGAGGCATTCGACCCAGTGGGACGCATGCCCAAGGCGTTCGGTGAGAGAAACCGGGGTACATGCCCTCCGTGATTGTCAAGAGGTGGAGGAAGTGTGGCGTTCAGTCCTCCAAGCTGACCAAATACCACATTTCTTCCAAGAGCAGGACATCACAAAATGGATTGCAAACAACACCAAAGGCCGGGACCGATGGGCTACGACCTTCGCCAACATGGTGTGGCGAGTGTGGAAGGCAAGGAACGATTTGGTCTTTGCAGGAGAGGGATCCTTAAGCGGAATAAAGAGGAAAGTGGTGATGGATGTGGATACTTATTTCAGCAGCCGTGATACAAGGATAGCTAGTCGAGGAGGGGGGATTGCATCAGGAGCAAACAATCCACATTGGGAGCCACCAGAAGAGGGATGGTTGAAATTGAATGTGGATGGAGCCTCGAAAGGTAACCCAGGAAAGGCGGGTGGGGGAGGACTCATTCGGGATCACAATGGACTTATGCTGCAAGGTTTCATCCTCACTTGTGGCAGCTGTAGTGCGTTCAGTGCGGAGCTGTGGGCGTTGTTACGAGGTCTGCAACTCGCACGTGAACACAATATCGCCAAGCTGATTGTTGAAGTGGACGCAAGGGTTGTTTGGGAGGCCGTCACAAACAAAGAAAGAAGGAGATACTTGGAAGTCAATTTGATTCGGAAATGCCAGCTCCTGTTAGATTTCCAAGGATGGGAAGTGCAGGTGCGAGTCATCTTGCGGAGGAACAATACGGAAGCGGACTTGCTAGCCAATTGGGCAGTCCAAACCAACTTCAAGTGTTAATCTCTAACACTTGAAGTCGTTGGAGATTAACACGTGTTAATCTCCAACGACTTCATGTGTTGGATAGCCTCAACCGTTGGAAAGGCCAAACCTGGATTACTTACCACCTCTTCATACGGTAGAGGCCACTAACTTTCCAAGAGTCTTTCCAAGGGTAAAAAATTGTTGGAATTCAATATTTTTTAAAGATTTAAAATAAATTTACATTTACAATTATTTATATATTTTAATTTTTTGCCGCTCGATTGAATTAATAATAATAATAATAATAATAATAATAATAATAATAATAATAATAATAATATGTTATTATTATTATTATTATTATTATTATTATTCATAGCAATGAAACTAGCAAAAACACAATATTTCATTTTCATTATAAAAGTGCAATATGTTCTGATAATAAAAAAAAGTGCAATGAGAAACACAACGAGCCAAATATAGCCATAACATATATACAATTCAAACGGACAAAGAAAACAAACTATCAACATCAAAATTTAATCTAATAATCTATATACGATTGGAAGAAACCCCACGACCTGACATATCTGCTGTCTTGCCCACGTTTTTAGCTCTATCAAGGCCACCAGCAGCACCACCTATCACAGTTGAACCATTGTGGAACCCAATTGCAGCCCTCCCAAATGAGGTACCAACACCACTAAACCCACCTCTAGGCCCCCCGTGTGTATTGCTAGGACCCCCAATCCCAGCTGCAGTTCCCCCTAACACAACTCCAACATTAGCAAGCCCAGCTGCAGCCCCTCCGAATGTACTTCCAGCGGCACCAAACCCACCTGCAGCCCCTCCGAATGTACTTCTAGCGACACCAAACCCACCTTCCACCCCTCAGAATGCACTTCTACCAGCACCAAACCCAGTTGTAGCCCCTCCGAATGCACTTCCACCAGCACCAATTCCCATAGTACCAAATCCCATAGTCCCTAATCTCGAGGTTCCATCCATGGTGGGGGAAGAAGAGTGCAATTGAATTGGATCTGAAGGAGAAGTAGATACCGGGTTTACAAAATTCAGCAACGCAATAAATAATCCATCTTGTTGTGGAGGCGAAGGCGGTGGCGGTACTACACTTTAAGAGGCATGTAGTTGCATAATGACTTGTTGAAGCCTTAGATCATTCTCGTGTTGTTGTTGTGCAAGGAGGTCCTTGAAGCTTTTAGCCATTGATTTGCAAACATCCTCTTCAATTGATTTCCGAAGCTCTGTCATCTGATCAGTTGGAAGGTGATTAGTTGAAGATGGCATTCCCTTCACAACTGGGTTGTGGAAGTTCTTTGTTGTAGTGTACATAGATCCAAGGCCCCAACGTCGATCTTTGTATTGTCCACCTCCTGCAGTCTCTACCTAAATTTTCTCCAGTTCATGTTCAGGCACGTCTTCGGGATGCAATTTTTTCAATTCTTCATGCAACTCCCCGAACCGATCCTATAATCATACACAATAATTTTTATATGCTTGTGCCATTATTGATATTAGAAAAGTTCAACGTAAGTATTTCTACCATTTGGTTATTAATAGATTGATTTTGGTTTAGGTCATCAAAAAGTCAAAATTCAAAGGCATCCAGCTGCTACATTGAGGGCAGCATAGAGAGGAATCTACCAAGAGAATTAACATTGAAGGACATCTGCTACATTCTGGTAACAATTCAGGAAATGTAATGAATTGGCAGCACTAAGAATTTGAGAATTGAGATGATGAAAACGACATGCAACTATGACATTCTAAAAGGGTACACGTATGAGCTTGGGAGTGCAATTACTAGCTACTGGGGGCTTGGGACCAGGAATTGGGGTATTTAATCTGTGAGGCATGGAATTCAGAATTCAAAAACATAATACACTAGCTTTTATTAAGTCAGAATTCATAAACATGATATACTTGCATTTTGAAAAGGTGAGAAAATATAAAGTGAGAAACATGATATACTAGTTTGCATGCTTTTTTACTTGCATTCAGAAACATGATATGAGTAACTAAAATATAAACTAACATACTTGCATTAAGAATAATGATATACTAGTTTGCATGCTTTTTTACTTGCATTCAGAAACATGATATGTGTAACTAAAATATAATGGGAGAAAATATACAGTGATATACTTGCATTCAGATTCATGATATACTAGATTGTATGCTTTTCTAATTGAACTAAGATTCTTTGTTCGGAGCAAGAAACACACAACCATAAGTAACTAAAATAAAATCTGAGAAAATATAAAGTGATAATACCAATGCTTTTTTTGGCCTTTCGTCGGACCATTCCTTGTTGATTTCTTTTGATAGATGAGCGAGATTAGTTTTCGGTGAGACATAGGCTTCTTGTGCTTTAGCTCCTACATATAAAATGACAATAAATATAAAGATTCAATTCCCAAAATACCTTGGAGACAAAGTGATGGAAGGTATAATACTTACATGATCAACCACAATTTGTACCACGGGTTTGGATCCTCCACAATACATTCGGGCATTGAACCCCGATTGCGCTTGTTTTGCGCATAAAGCTCTTGATATTTCGGATCGTTCTTCAAAGATTTCTCCCTTGATGCGCAACCCTAAGGACTCATAAATTTTGGTTTTCGATGGTGTTTCTTTGCATCGGCATTGACTCGTGAGAGATGTTCGAGACACATTTTTTCCTCAAATTCTCCGAACTTTAGTAGAATCTTCAACATTCCAATAATACCGATTCTGAATAGTATAAAAGTAAACAATTCATAATAGACAAAACTATATGCGTTGAATTAAGTATTATAAATGTAATTGTGTGTCGCAATATACCCAATTTACCTTAAACTCTGCAAACCATTCCTCTTTAATCGTTTCAGGAATGTCTCTCCAATTTTTCCACGATCCTTTGCATTGAGAATGCATGATTGCAATCGCTTCTCGTAGCACAGAGCGATGGTTTTTGAAACGACCATGTTACAAATAAAAAGTTAAGATGATAGCTAAAGATGATTATGTTTGATATGAGAGGAATACGGAGGTCAACTGTAAGAAGTATCACTGCAAGGACTATCAATTGAGAAGCATGAATACAACACGTTCAAAAAAAAATAGTAGCATGATACAATGTAAAATTCTTTATCAAATAAATGAACTCTCTCATAAATGGATAATTCTGGCTCAATTCTGTAAGAGGACCCCATACAGACTCAGGCAACAGTTCCTTAAAAGCAATTGCAAAGTTCTACTTTCTAAGTCTTTGTGAGGGTGTACACCGCTTTCGGTATTGAGCCGCAATGACTAGCGTCTACTTGCAACTCCGGTTGACTACAATATAACTTCAAATCTCTTTTCGATTGTAATGTGTCCTTCGATTTGCCCTTAATATCCATCCCAGTGTTGAATACGTTATTAAACACATTTTCTCTATATACATCACATCAAGATTATGACGAATAAAATGTGTCTTCCAATATGGAAGTTGCCAAAATATACTCTGTTTCGTCCACTTGTGTAATTTTCCGTATCCGGGTATCTTTCCCAATGGATCTATCATCACGGTTGGCAAGTCCTTCACTTCATTCCACATCTGATCACCTATTAATCGTGGCGGAGCTGAATCTTTGACCTCACGATTTTTATGAAATGCTCTTTTGTTTCTCTTATGTGGATGATCTTTTGGCAAAAATTTGAGATTGCAATCGAACCATGAACATTTTTTTTCCATGAAACAACCAAATGCTTTTGTCGCATCCATACAAATTGGACAAGCCATCTTACCAGTCATGCTCAAACCAGACATCATTCCATAAGCCAGAAAATCATTAATCGTCCATAAAACCGCAGCTCTCATGCGAAATGTATCACCCCGAGATATATCAAAAGTGGGCACACCTTCCCGCCACAACAAATTCAACTCCTCGACCAATGGTTGCATACAGATGTCAATTAACTTTTTAGGATTATATGGTCCAGGAACAACCATTGTTAAGAACATATAAGGAGTTTTCAAAAACATCAATGGTGGGAGATTATAAGGAGTCACAATGATAGGCCAACGTGTATTCTTTCATGATTGACCGAATGGAGCAAACTTGTTCGAACATAATGCCAACGAAAATTGCGTGGTTCATTAGCAAATTCAGGATATGTCCTATCAAAATATTTCCAACTCTCACTATTAGAAGGGTGACACATCATGTCGTCCTGAGTTTCGTGCTCCTTGTTCCATCTCATATGTGCAGCAGTAGTTGACGACGCAAATAATCTCTGTAACCTGGGTATTAAAGGAAAATATTGCAATTGAGCGCATGCCACGCGTGTTTTTTTTTTCTAGAGATGGTCTGATATCTATCTTGTTCGTAGAATCGACAATGTTGTAGCTCAGCATCGACTTTCCCATATAGCATGCAACCCCCAGGACAAATATCAATTTTTTCCATAGGTAATCCTAATGACTTCACAATCTTTTTTGTCTGGTAATATTTGTTAGGAAAAATATGATTTTCAGGCATGCAACGTCCTGCCCACTCACAAATCCTATTGTAACAATTTTCAGACAAATTAAGGTAGATTTGATTTTAAGCAATTCAGTGATAGCAGACAATACCTGTCATATGCTTAATAACAATAATGATAATATGTATAGAAAATGCTTTAACCACACAGACAAAACAACCTCCAGATGGCCAATTCTTCACCTGCAACTTCCGGAACTAATTAATTGTTTGTTTTTATTATATATTTACCAACATTTCCAACGCTAACTACTATTGGAATAGTTTTCCAAGTATAGATCCTCTTGGAAATAGGCTTCCAACAATTTTCACCCTTGGAAAATATTCCAACATATTCAACCCTTGGAACATGACCTTTGAATATTTTAGTTAATGGACATAAATATAAATAAAAAATATTTTATAGACATACTTACCAAAAACATAAATAGATAAATATGTAGTATTTGATATGTGCAATTTTATTTATATCTAGAATATTTTATTTGTGAAAAGAATTATTTATCAAAATTAATTATTGAATAATTATTATTTTGTTTATATCTATATTATTTCATGAGGCCAAATTAAATTATTAAAATATTGCGTAGCCATAGTATATAGCCACAATCCATCCATACATACATATTTTAATAAACTAACAAAATAAGTACATACTACATATTTAATAAAAAAAAGAATATTAAAATATTTTTAAAAATTAGCCGTCTATTAAATTATATGAAATTTAATTAATGATATATTAGAAAAAAAACCTTTTGCCTTATAAATGTGAATTTTATTTATATTTTGAGAGAATCTAAATAAAATATATTTAGATGATATATAATCTACCGAACTAATTTTATTTATATCTATATTAGTTTTTGGTGGAAAAAATGATATATATATATAGATTATTATTTCTTATTTATTTGAATCTATCTGGATTATGTATAGTATTAATGTATTTTCCATGTGTAAGACAGGACCTGCAATAGTTAATTATATAACACTTACTAACATACATATATATAACATATATATGTTCTGTCCCATACATAAAAATATATTAACAAAATATTATAAATTATATATATATATATTACTTATTAAAAAACTTATTAAAAATATGTGAAAAATAACAAATTTAAATAATTTTATAAATTATGAAAACATAGTATTATGTTTAATATATTTTGTGAAAAATTATTTTAGAGAATTAACTATAACACGCCATGTATATAAATTGGTTTTAGTTTATGTATATAGATAGATAGATATAAAAAAAAAAAAATTGACCGCTGATCAATTTCACCTAGCTAACTAATAAACCGATTTACCAAACATATATAGCCATAACTACATGTTTGGGTGGATCCGAACTAATTTTGCGACAAGTTGAAAGCCACAAGAAGGTGGTGGACTTGCGATAGAGTGGTTGGTAGCTAGTTTGGCCCTGCTGGACTTAGGGTCTGTTTGCATTCCTATTTATTATGTTTAAGGCATAATATATTATAATGTAATACTGTACATTATAAATCATAATTAGTGGTCTCATACAAACATATCCTTGGTGTTTTTTTTATGAATTTCAACCCAAAACATAAATCATCCATCAAAATTTATATTGGTTTTTTTTTTGCCTTTTTAATATCTAATTTTGATTTTGATTTTGATTCTAAATACATCCTTAAATTTTAAGGAAACTCGACCGAAAGAAGAAGTCACCGGCCACTTGTGTCTAAGTTAATTTTTTGTTGGGAAAAGTTTGGGCAATTTCATCTTCAATTACAGCATGAGGCTTCGTGATAACCTTGGTGATAATGAGATTTGAACATATTCATATACTTACATTAGTTAATATTGTGAGCCAATATTTCATTTACAATTTCCTTGTGAAATCCGTACATCCATTTGACACATACAACACAAAAGAAACCCCAAAATCATTGGAACAGAAAAAAAAAAAAGAAACCCCAAAATTAATTTTCTTACAATTTTCATCTTTTCTCTCTTTATATTTGAACAAAACCAATGTTTAAAAAAAAATAAAAATGAAAAATTGACCTCACATCCAATTGAATTACGTAAAAAAAATTATCTTACAAAAAGCTCTTCCCCCCTCCCTCCTAAACGACAACCATTCATTCCTAAAACGACCCTCGACGACGATTTGCCTATTTTACCGTCGGTAACATGTTGCCGTAGTATGGGCACCCGGCGTCGGTAACCCATTGATCTGCTCCGGAAAAGAACTTCGACGGAGAATAAGGCACCATCTTTTCCTCCGATAGCTTCTTGATCCCTTCCCACTTGACCCGACCCGACTGTTCCGACCCGGGCCCTTTGTTCTCAAACTCGACGTAGAACACTGTCTTATGCTCGCCTTTCCCTATGAACGACAACCACCTGTTGGTCGCTGCCGATGTCCACCCCTCCGGGGCGATGATCTCGCCAATGAAGGACTGCATCACGATCGTCCTCGAGTAGGGCTTCATGGGCCGACCTAGGAAGGCCTTGGGTTGGGCCGTGCCCGGAGTAGACTCACTCGTGATCGTGCAATTCTGGAGGATGAAGGCTCCGGGCCCGTTCGAGTCTGTTCGGGCCTGCGCTGTGACCACGCTCTTTCGACCCTTCACTGGGGGCCGGACAAGGATATGGCAATTTTGGAAGACCGCAAGGGCATCCCCGGCGATGATATCGATGCTGCCGGAGATGGTGCATTCGCGGTAGAAATGGCGGGAGCGGACTGCGTACAGAGTGGTGTCAAATCCCGAGAAATGGCAGTTGTAGAAGATGGTGTAGTCGGAGGACACACACGCGGCTGAAGCCTGGAGCTTGTCAGGCCCCGCCGTGTTTTCGAACCCAATGTCCCTTGCCATGAATCCGTCTCCATCCACATCTGTTGGATATAGTGAGAAATAATGAGAGAAGTAGTCCACCAATTTTATAAATTCATTTATTGGTTTTCGTGCTTACCAAGAGTTGCAGTCACGTAAGCGGGCCAGCCATCGGCAAAGTTCTTAGCAGACGAGATGATGGTCTTATTGGGGCCATCACCGACGAGGATGACGCTGGTCATCCTCCCGTTGATGGCCAAGTTCTCGTGGTAAAGCCCTTCCTTAACGCGAATCACAAATGCCTTTTGGCTTTTCTTGGGCGCCATGTGGAGCGCCTCCCTTACCGTCGTCGCCTTCCCACTCCCGTCCTTTGCCACCACCACATCCGCCTTGATATCCGCCACCGGCATCCCCAGTATGTTTCTCTTTTGGTCGTTGATCCACTCCGGCAGCTCCCCCGCCAGCTGCACGTGTTGATACTCCCCTTCTTTGCCCTCATCCTTCTTCTCTTTCTCCTTAGCACCGTCCTTCTCCTCCTTCTCCTCTCCTTCTTTCTCCTCTCCATGGCCCTTCCCCTCGCCGCCCTTCTCCTCCTGTTCTTCCTCCGCCTCGCCTCCCTTCTCACGGGCGTGCAAACTGCCTTTCTTGTCATTGATCTCTATGATGACCGCCAGCGAGTCGACGGTGAGCTCACGCGACTTTAACATCAGTGCCTTCATCTTCTCACCGACTTTCCCGGTGGAGTTGTGGAAGGAGTCCAAGCACACGTCTTGGTCGGCCAGCGCACCTCCTATCCACACCCGTAGATCCTCCATGAAGAGATCGAAAATTCCCTTTCCGAAGTTATCGAAGGACGTCTCCGCCCTCTGGAGGTCTCGGATGGCGATCTTGGCTACTGTTCGACAGATCTCGATGGCATGGCGGCCTCTAGCATCATTGATACTCGACTCGATAGAGGGGAACTTGGCTAGGGCGGAGGCAATTTCTGCCCTAGTGCGATTAAACACCTCCGCGGCCAGCTGCTTGGGATCGTCCTTGTCCTTGATGTTGGCAGAGCCCGAATCAAGGGATTTGACACACTCTTTCTTGTAGTGAGTGGGTTGGCAGAAGGCTTCGATCGCCTTCTTGGTGTGAGAGGTAGGCTTGTCGTGTTCTTCGAAGGAGGTGTCGATTTCCGAGGTCAGGATCCCCACCACCACGGCTGCAATCATCGCCAACAGGAGGAATCCGGATATGGCAATGACCGCGATCTTCTTCTTTTCATCATATATGCTCATTTTAGATTTTGTTATAGGAATCGAAAACACAAAGCTTGCTCTATATATTGCCTATCTATATAACCGTAAGTTTTGTCCAAATCAATGTAGTTTGATCCTCTATTCAACGAACTAGGGAATCGCCTACGAAGAAACACACAGCAATGTCAATGTCAAGGGTTACGACGACAAAGAGGAAAGCACATTTATTACATCAATCAAAATGTGGGTACCTCTTGATCTAATAGCATGGGGAATAATGATGTTTGTGAATGGATTTCGGATCTTCACAGCTAAGAATCCCTTCAGCCAAAGGAAAAACAAATCCTGAGGCTGAATTTGTTTCATCAACTGCGTTTGGAGGGAATGGAAAGAAATATTTGTTCCCTTTGTTTATTTATTTTATAAGTGGGAGGAGGGGGAGAGGAAGTGGTTGGCAAATGAAGGAAAAAACCACCCCCTCATTTTCAACGATTCATTATTTGTATATATTTTTAGTTGTCTAGAGAAAATTTTGGGAGACCTAATTTGTAGTTATCAAATTTAGGGGGAGAGGTATTCATAGATTTGCCTATTATTAAAGTGATCAACCTATAGCTACGAAGATGATACAAACTAAAACAAAGCATAGTATTCAAATAGTTCGATAACACATAATTAACAGGGTAACTGAAATTAATAGGATAACTGAAGTTGATCATGAATTATTTGTGTTA
Source organism: Persicaria maculosa (assembly GCA_963922045.1). Classification (NCBI taxonomy): domain Eukaryota; kingdom Viridiplantae; phylum Streptophyta; class Magnoliopsida; order Caryophyllales; family Polygonaceae; genus Persicaria; species Persicaria maculosa. Next base: position 44,258,890 of record OY998267.1, read on the forward strand.
AATATATATTAAATTAAATTTTTAATAAATTAGTATGGTGCATGTGTGATAACTATATCGTTTAGGACAATGCTAAAAAAAAGTTTTGAAAAAATCTAATGCTAGAGGCTAATTAAGTTTAAAATCTTATTTTCATCTCATTTAATTAAAATTATTATAATATAAAAATAAAAAACTCCAAAAACTACATACATTACCAAATAGAGTCCCTTAAGCTTACTACAATGCTTATGTGACAAGTCGATATATCAAATGGACTGATCTAGCTAGCATTTTTCGTGTAGGATAAGTCTCTTCAAATAGTATACACCTAAATAGACTTCATCTCGGTGGCCTTCTAGAGAAAAAACAAACTTGAATGGACATGTTTAGTATTCGGCAAGCCATAGAACTTGAGAAGTTCTAATGATCATGATTTTAATTCCTTTGCAGTGCATATATTTCCAGGATCATATAAAATGATGTTGTGGAGAAGGAAAATATTAGTACCATCATGAAAGTATATGAAGCCAGGAGTTTTGCACATTATGTCAAAGTGGTTTTGCTACTACAACGTACAACCGAGTATCCCGCAGTACATAATTTGATCGAGAATCGAGGTGTATGCATCCATTCTACAATTAAGTCGGGAGGATGTTTCTGATCGAGAGGATCCATGCAAGACTTGATATGGGCACCCACCAATTAGCATAAATGTCATTAGAGGGATTTCATCCCTTAGACTTTATGGTAGCGAGTCATGCGAAATATCTCTCTTTTATCACTAGAGCGTGACAAAAGGTCATTGGTAATTATGAATTATGGTCGGCTAATGGAAGATCACAAAAAAAAATCAAAAATCAAAGTAAAATCACAAATATAGAGAATTGAGCTAAACAAGGTTGTTGTGTCAACTCGACACAACGGTCTTGTCTAGCTTGGTTGTTTCTTTGGCTCCAGCGATCTGATTTGCGCATATCCGGTCAACCATGTGATCATCTCAGTGTAAATTTGCATACTCTAAAATAAGTTGCAGTTCAATTTCGGAATTTCCATCCATGCTCTCGTTTCGATCACTAATTTGTTTGATGGGGCTTCGGCGAAAGTATCCTGAAAAAACACGAACCCTAACCATCGATGGGCACATTCCTTAGCAATTCCGTTATCGTTTCCGGAACTGAAAGCCACAATTTCCTATGGCACTTGGTAAGCTATATGAGCAAACTTTTTTTTTTGGGTACTAATTAGTGCTAAAATTAGTAATCCGTAAAAAATACATTAAAAAAGATCCATTATTTTGTTTTTCTTTTAAACTAGAGAGGCTTGAGCCGCCCGTGCCCCCAATGTCAAAACAAGAATTTATTTATTTAATCAATCAACTAAAACTAAAATTCTAATCCATCCATAAAATTTAATCAAAATTTTCGGTTAGATTACAAGTTTTAAACTAGATTCTAACTTAATCTAGATCAATCTTTTGTTGGGCCCATGACCCATTTGGATATCCAGCCCAAAGTGAAGTCTTTGCTTAATTTGGGCAAGTGAGAAGCAATTGGGTGTTTCTTGAAGCCTGTAGGATCATCATCAAGGAGAGAGAGGAAGCTTGGAGAGAGATTTGAGCGGTGTTTCATCTCTAGTTTTGAAATTTAGAAATTTAGTATTTTTGGCTCTGTGAATAACTAGTGGTGTTTGTTGATAGGTATTTTATATCTCTAATTTAATTATAAGTGTTTATAGCTTGGTTTTGCAAGAGAAATTCATTCTACATCTGGATTGTGTTTGAGATTTTTATATTTGTTTGTCTCGGTGCGAGAGAGAATTGTTGGACACTTATATTGATTTGTTGATTAATGAAATGATACTCTGGCAGGGCAAAAGGTGGGTTTTCTTATCCTCTTATTAGAGATGATTTTTTTTTGAAAAAATTTGCAAAACGGGCACTTTATTTGGACAAATTGGGGAATTGTCCACCTTTTTGGACAAATTAGCAAAACGTCCACTATAAATACTTATTCTCACTTGTACGGACATATTATCGTGTATACTCTCTTCCAAACTCTCTTCTCGCGCTCGTCGGTTTTCACCGGTTTTCTTCATTCTCGTTCCTTCAATCTGTGCGTAAGTAGTGAGATTTCGGCCGATTTCTGTTCGTTGTTGTGCTATCTGGTTCAATGTCGTCATCTAGCAACTCTTCAGGTATCGATATCGCTTGTTTTTGCTAAATGTTTCGTGCTAGGGTTTGGAAGAAGTTGATTTATGTTGATTTTATTGATTTCTGCTTTCAGTTTTGATCACCTATAGGTAAATCGATGCTTGATATGCATAAATGTTTGGGATTTTGAGTGTTGTAGGTAGTTTAAGTAATTTGCGTGTGTTAAATTCGTTTATTTTAACTGTTTGTGTGCTTCAATTTTTGTGATGCGGCAATTTGTATGTGTTTTTTTAACGTTATTCGTGTATTTTTCAACAATGTGTGTACTTGATGCTTTGTATTGTTTGTGTTGTTCATAGTGTAGATATCTGTAGGTATGCTCATGTGTAAGCGCGCTGACACTGTCTGTTTTTATACATGGTTGTTTTAGTTTTGGTAGTTTCAACAATGTGTGTACTTTGATTGGGGTTTCTGTGTTGTTTTTGTGATGTTTATGTTCTTTTCTTATGTGGTGGTGTCATTTTATTGTTTTTTTTTATGGTTATTTGGTTTATCATGGATTATGTTATTGTATTTTTATATTATTCTTTATTTTGTTTTTATTAGCGGCTCAATCTGGTGATGCATCCACATCTTATAGGGGTTCTGATGTAAGTTATTTTGTTTTTCCATTTTAAATTTTTTTGTTGATGAGCAAGTGTTGATTTTTTCCTAATCTGATGTTGTGTTTTTGGGTACTTTGTATGTGATTGATCAGGGTTTGGAATATTGCATTCCTGTTTCTGAACGATTCCATTCTAGGTCCAACATTTATTCATATCCATCTGTTTGCGATTTGATTGAGAAGCATTTGTCTCATTCTGATTACAATATTCTGCGGGAAAGTTGTGTGGGATGGGTGCTGACGCAGGGCACCAAAATGGCTACCAATTTTCAGCTTATGCATCAAATGGTGCTTCGTCAAGTCCAAACTCAGAAGGAGAATGAGTTGTGGTTTAGAGTTGGTGGATATCTTGCACGTTTTTCAATTTTTGAGTTTCATGTCATCACTGGCCTTCCTTGTGAAGAACGTGTTTGTAATATCTCAAAAAAAGTGTCAATATCTGAATATTTTGGGCAGAAGAAGATGAGTCATGATGATTTAGTTGCTCGTTTCATATCTGAGAGCAAGAAGTCTAAGAAGAAGTTGATCATGGCAAAGTTGTTGTTGATTGAGAGGTTAATTGTATATAGGAGGTCAGAGGTTGTCAGTGTACAATTCCTTTCTCTTGCATGTAATGAGAAGGAATTTGAATTATATCCTTGGGGTAGGGAGTCATACACCCGTTTGTTGAAGTCTTTGAAGAGTGCTTCTGTTGCAGACCGTGCTGGTGTTAGGGGCTCTTATCAAATGTATGGGTATTGCCTTGCATTCCAGGTATTCTGTTTTAGTGCTTGAATCACTTTTGTCATCAATATTTGTCTGTGTCATCACAACTTTTATTGTGTATGTTAAGATTTTTGTCTAATATTGTTTTGTAATCTCTTTTTGCGTTTTATTTTGTAACAGTCTTGGATATTAGAAGCTTTCCCAGCCCTCTCTGCTAAAATTGACTGTAATTTTATGATGCCTGATAGAGATCCATACTCATTGCACTGGGTATGTGAGTTTAGCCATTCGTATGTTGAAGCTGAGCATTTGTTTCATGGTGATTTGGTAATATTTTTATGTTATTTATCTTTAAGACCATTTTTAGTTGATGTATCTTTGTTTATTTTTTTTTTAAACATATTTTTATACTTGCATTTTGGGCAGACTCCGTTGTTCCCTACTTATGGGGAGTTTGCACGCACCGCAGGGATGGGGTTTGCTGATGAAAAAGATGATCCAGTCGTTGATGCATCAGTTGAAGAAGTATGTGGGGGAGCTGTTGATGATGCATTATATGACAGCCGTCGTTTTCGTCAAAGGGCATATGCAGCTAGGTTTTCAAACAGAGTTGTACAAGCTGGTGGTGAAGAAGCTAATATCTCGGAGAAAGGTGATGAAGCAGAGACCTCAAAGAGGAAGACACCTGTGAAGAGAGGCAAAGCTGCTGGAAAGAAACAGGATGGGAAGTCCTTTGAAACTGCTTTTCAAGTTTTTCCTGAGGTAGAAAACAAAGATGTTGTAGAGTCCTCAAAGAAGAGGAAATCTGAGAGTGGAGGGATGGCTGGTAAAAAGAAAAAGAAAGCTGAGGGATTGGTGTATGTGAGGAGGGGTCGTTCTGCAGCTAGGCAATGTGGTAGAGTTGTTCCTTCTGAGAATGTGAAGATAATTAATGCTGACACAGATATGCATGAGGAGGGTGATGTGGTTGCTTCACCTTCCAAGAGAGGTCGGTTGGTTACTAATTTATGTGATTTATTAGATGATGATACCCCACTGAAATTTGTCTTTCAGCGGAGGTATAAGATGAAGAAATCTGGGTTAGGTAGTGGGAGGCCATTGTATGATAGTACTTTTGACATGTCTTCTGTTCTTCCTTCAGTTTCTCTTGGTGATAATCAGATTACTCATGGAGTGGAGAATGAAGAAATTCATGCTGCAGGCTTTACATCTGGTGGTGAAGGCAGTGATGGCGATGACAAGGTTGATGATTTTACTGCTGACACCCATTCTTGTGGATCTGATGAGTTGGCTGCTCCTCCTACTGCTGGGCTTTCTGTTTTGGCGGATGTTGCAGATGTGGTTGGTTGTGCTGACAAGGTTGAAGGAGCTGAGACATCTTCTGGTGACAGGCGGGGAGAGGTTCAAACATCTAATGCTGGCACTGAAGGTGTATCTCCCCAAATGGAGGCCAAAAATGATTCAACGGGGGAGTTGCCTCCAAAAACACATGGTGATGGTTTTGCTTCTTCTACCCCTTCTTATCCTGATTGGGTGAAGGAGATTTTTAAGAGGATTGAGAAGCTTGAAGATGTACCTCAGCGTATGGATGTGTTGGGTGCGAGGGTTGATGCTATTGAATCAAAGATTGCAGAGATGGCTGGGATGGTTGGAGTTGTTGGTGAGATGGCGATGAGGTATGATGAGCTTGAGGTTAGGGTTTCTAATTTTGAAGCTATGTTTGCCAGGTCACAGGTAAATCCTGGGAATGGTGATGATAAGCATATAGGTGGTAAGCCCCAGGGCAGTCCTGTGAAGGTTGTTGATGAAGATGTCAGCGCAAAAATTGTCAATGATGTTGTAGCTGATATTCAGAAGTGTTTCTCTGCTGATGAGGAAATGGTGAAATCATCACCCCATTCTGTCAATGTTAAGGACGTGTCCTTGCCCTCAATAAGATCAGAGGGCCCAACTTTGGATAAGGATATTCTGTATACTGAAATCCCTCCTGTGTTCCCAACTGTTGTCGCTGACACTGATGGTGAGGATGTTGGTGCAGATGTGAAAGTTTTTAAGGATTTGAAAGGTGATATTTCATTAACTAAGAATGAAGTTGATGATGCCAAAAGGAGTGCAGATGAGTTTGGAATTCCATCATGTTCTGCTGAAGTTGCTCGATCTGCCAAGTGTGAGGTTGAAGGTGGTGATGCTGTAGTTGGTGTAGTTGGTGGGCACTCATCATTGGAAAAGTTCATATCTCTGTCTGATGATGAATATGACACGGGTGCAGGTGTTGATTGGGATTTGGTAGCCAAGGATACTGAAATTATAAATGAAGTTGAAAAATTAAAGGCTTCGAATCTTATCCCGTCAACCAGTACATTCTTGTATGGCCCAGCTGAGATTGAAAAGAAGGTGAGAATCTTAAAGCACGTCCCTAACAAGTCATTGATCAGCTTTGAAGATCATGAGTTTATGTATGGACTTGTAAAGAAGAAAAGGTATGCTTTATTTTTTTGTTCAATCTTTTTTTATGGAATGTTGTCTTTGTATTAGTACAGCACCTCATTCTTTATATATTTATATTCATCTTGTGTAATTTGGTTAGGAATTTTTCTGTTGCTGGTCCAATATCAAGATGGGACAAAAAGTTTTTCCTGCACATCATATCAAAGAATATGTGGCTTGATTGTCAGGTAATATCTGCTTGTTTTTGAAATATATATATATATATATATATATATATATATATATATATATATATATATATATATATGTGTGGATTGGATTCTATTGTGTTTGTTGATTGTTGACATCTTTTTTTTTATTTTATTACTATGTTGTGTAGCATCTAGAAGCAGGTTTGATTCACTTTAGGAGGCGCATTTCTAAAGACCCTGTGAAATATCGAGAGGTTCTTGTTCTTGATTGGCTATTTTACTTAAAGTACCTGCCTGATTATGCTTCAAATTATGGGGAAGATTTGCCTCTTGAAGTCAACACCGAGGAGTATTTTGTTGGTATGTGCCCTGCTGAGTATGGGAAGCCATGGGAATCTGTAAAGAAAGTCTACACAATATTCAATGTTATAAACAAACATTGGGTGGCGTTGGAGATTATGCTTGAGGAGAGGGTAATCAACGTGTACGATTGCAATGTGACTGCTGTTAAGGCTGGTGTACTTGAAGAACAATTGCAACCGTTTGCTATTTGGTTCCCAATTCATTTGGCAAAGGCTGGGCTCTATCAAAACTTTGCTTCCTCTCCTTTCCAGCTAAATATGGTTGATGATTTAATGCATGATTCTACTGGGTATGTATTTTATATGTTGTATTGTTTGTCGTTTAGCCTAAGATACTTGTTATTTATGTGCTCACATGACATGGGGTCTTTTTGTGTTTGCAGGGCTTCATGTGGCGTCTTTACATTAAAAGCAATTGAAGCATCTGTCTTTGGGGGAGATGTGAAACGATTCAACAATGAGAAGCTCTTTCGATACAGAGAACTCATGTGCTCAGATCTGATCAAGGAGACCTGGAGTTTTAGGTTTTAAAACAATTGTTTAGATATGTAGTTGGTGCATACATGGGGTATTTTTTGATGTAATATGACAATCTATGTGCTCAAATTGTTAATTTGGTGGACATGTATGTATATTTGTAGGTAATGGATTTTATGGGATATTTTTTGGATGCCCTGTATTTTGGATATGACTTTGAATCTGTGTATGATTGTACATTTTAACTTTTATTAATGTTTATTAAGGTATCTATTTTTGCAATGACAATGTTTTATTTGAATTTGTATTAATAATGTGGGGGGCATGGGTACATATTTACCATGCTATAACAAAAGTGGTGACACCAGTCTTGTGTTTTCTGATATTGAAGTTTATGTGGTGACACTAGGTTTTTGAGGCCCAAAGTATTGCTGACACTGTTAGTAGTTATAAATAGTGGTGACACCAGTATGGTTTTTTTCTGATATTGAAGTTTATGTGGGGACACTAGGTCTTTGATGTCCAAAGTAGTGTTGACACTGATATTAGTTACAAGTAGTGGTGACACCAGTCTTGCATTTTTTTATTTTGAATTGTATGTGGTAACACTAGGTGGTTGAGGCCCAAAGCAAGGCTGCCAATGATATTAGTTACAAGTAGTGGTGACACTACCCTTGTTTTTTCTGATATTGAAGTGTATGGGGTTATATTTTTTGTTATTGAAGTTTATGTGGTGACAGTAGATGTGTAAGGCCCAAAGCAGTGCTGACACTAATATTAGTTACAAGTATTGGTGACAGTAGGGTTGTATTTTTTTTTTATTTTGTTTTTTATGTGGTTGCACGAGGTGGTAAGGCCCAAAGTCTTGTGTGACACTGTTGGTTAGAGTAGTTGGAAGTATTGGTGACACTAGCTTTGTGTGTTCTTTGTTATTTAAGTTTATATGGTGACAGTAGGTGGTTAAGGCCCAAAGTAGTGCTGACACGAGGTGGTTAATGTCCAACAGTTATAACTGTAAGCCCAAAGCAGCGATGACACGAGGGGGGTTGTTGTCCAGCAATTATAACTGTAACTCATATAACTGTAATCCGTTTACAGTTTATATTTTTACATTTTTTATAGTTTTTTACAGGTACTCTGAAATGGAGTGCCCCAAATAACTGTCATAAGGAAGAAAACTGTATAATTATTGGCTATATATATCCAGAAATAAATCTTTGGTGTCCATTGGTGTCTACAAACTGATTTTAACAGAAATCAGAATACCAGAACTTGTATTCTTACTGCTTAACCATCCCCCACCAAAAAGATGAATTATGGCAACACTGTTGAGTTTTGCACAAGATTCCACCAAATGATGGACGATCTGGATGGTGTTGTTTACCGTGGGTATCACATGACTCTCGTTGATGAGGCATGTGAGACTAACAAAGAGGCTCGCAGGGTAGAGTTGGTGGAAGCCGTTGTGTTTCATTATACATTATATGAGGAATTACAAAGATCAATAATAGCAAACGAACATCATATTCGCAGAGCAACCAAAGATGAAGATGCTGAAGCACTATCAAAGGTGATATATGAAGTTTTATCCTTACTTTTTTTTCCCTCTCTAGTGTTAACTCTTATATTTATGTTTTATCTAGGGGGAACGAGAACTTGGTGAACAAAGGCAGATGTTGGAAGAGGCGAAGGACAACCTTATGCAGTGCGTTAAAGAAGTTTTAGATGCAGAAATGGAAAGGAGGAGGAAGATTGATGAATTTTTAGGCCTGTAGTTCTTGTATATTAATAAGTGATAATATTGGAACTTATTTATATATTTTAGTTTCTATGTGTGTTCATAACGAAGATATGATGTAACTTATTAATATCATATTAATTATATGGATATTTTGTAATTTCGCACCTCGTATTTGATATTATAAAGTGTTATTGAAGTTTTAAGTCTTCATTGGTTGATACTGCGGACACATAGAGTAATTTGGGAATTGTTTTGCCAAAAGTAGTGCTGACACTGTTTAACTAAGGTTTTATGTTATTGTGAATTTGCTCAACATCATCTTAGTTTTGCTCAACAATAGTTTATATTTGCACAATAAACGAGATTTGTGAAATTTTGCCCAAAATAATCCTATTTTCTTTAATATAATTTTATACTTTCTCAATAGATAATTGCACAACATGGTATTATTTTATTATAGTATCTTCTTTTAGTAGTAGTGTTTTTTTATAGTATTGATGACAGAATTGCGCTGACATGCTTATTTTGTTTGCTTTTACCCTCTTCTTGAACTCTCCTATTGAAATCTTTCTCTTGCAAAGTATTGTCAATACTTAGGAATGGATATCATTAAATAAACTATATTTATAAAATACACCAGTTATAAACAGAAATCAAATATTTTACTACCGGTGACAGAATTGTGTTGACATAGAGAAAAGAATACAGAATTGGTCAGATGAAGTTATAGTTGTATGAAATTGACAAATACAATCCAGGTTAAAATCATAGGGAAAATAACTGTCTTAATGCTCACGAAACAACTTTTCAGAAGCAGAGTACACAACTGTCTACACAACCAATACATTTGATAGTTTGCAACAAAAACATTATATTGTGTTGTAGCTGTTCAACCAAGGTTTATTTTTTGGCCTTGAATCCCCTTTGAAATCATTCTTGAATGGGATTTTGCTGCCTTCATAACTTCTTTGTTCACTTCATTCAACTCTGAGCACACAATATCTGTTAGGTACTTCACCCGTAGTTTTGAGATATTCTTGAAATTGCCCTTTTCAAATCCACACTTGTAGCCTCGCTCTGACCCAAAGAAAGTCTCCATGTGACGCATGAGGCATACCCCAGAATGCTGAACTTTCTCTTCTCCAGCCCACGCGATGGGGACAATTGATGTTGGTGCAGTTGACACTATTTCTGCCTTTGCTTCAAGCCCCTTCTATGTTAGAAACGCAATCAGCATATCTCCCTGCATTTATTGAATTATAAAGCATTTAATGTTAATTGGGAACTGAGGTGATATTAGATTGAAGTTAATACAACTGAAGAAGATATTATGTATCATTAATAAAACTTACCAAACATTCAAAAGGGGATGCAAAGGTGCAAGTTTCAGCAGGGCAAGTTGGGTTGATATCAATGATTTGGGTGACTTTGTTTTTCAAATTGAAGACAACCATGATGTAGACCTCTTCTTGTTGAACTCCAAAAACAAACTAATGAACATAATATTAAACAGATAGAAATTAGGGATTGAGTTTGTTAACTTTGATCTCAAAATCAGTATTTAGAGAACATTTGATTCTTGTGGTTGTGAAGGGAGTACCATGTCTATATCTTTCAAAGAAATGTGTGGTGACAATGAGAAAGCAGTATCAAGGTGGAGGTTAAACCTCTGAAACTGTTCATCACAAGCTCCTGATGACACACTGTCCACATTAAACTGGATCAAAAATAAAAATTAGTAAAAAAACAGACCCATTGTAATAATGGCAAAAGAATGGAGTGTAATTGAAAGATGAATAAGTAAAAATATTACAGATTTGTTGATATTGACAAATAGTCTTGCTGGTGACTGAGCACTTTTATATTGTTCCTTGTTGTTGAGGACTGCTGTCCATGCATCAATAATGACACTAGACAGTTGGGTTTCATCTTCAAGTGTACCCATGTCTCTTCTAACCACCTCAATAGACTTGTGTTTAAATAAGACTTCACTGCAAATGCAAGACATTATGAAGATGTATTAAATAAAAAATATCTTTTACTTGTAACTGAACATACATTAAGTAAATTAAGATTAAAATGAACTTTACGTGCTATGAGTTGTTGTCATTGCTAAATAGGCTGAAACAGTCCGCTCAATTTCAGAGATAGGATCGTTAATATCTACAACACGGGAGTAATAGGGGCTTCTCAAAGATGCAGACGGTTTATATGCTCTCTTTGCAGCTTCTTCTCTCTTTGTGTCATGAAGTTGTTGTGGTGCATTCTCAGGAGCTGCGTTGACACGTGGTGACCTCCGGGGGGGCAATGGAGCAGGGGACTTGGATTTTCTTTTATCCTCCAATGGCTTCTCTGGTGGAATATCAGTTTGGAATTGAGTGGGTAGGGGATTGGGAGGGGTGCATAATGTGTCTGCAGTTTTAGCTTGGACATCCTGTTGTATTGGAGGATGACCATGGCTGGGTCCAGGAGCTTGTTGTGCGTCATTACCATCCTTGGTTGCATCTGCAACGTTCTGTGGTATCCCATTATCTTCCCCCAAAACAGGATCATTTACAAATATATCAAAGGAAAATTGCCCATCTGCTTTGATATTTGATTTCAATTTTTGCTTATTCTGATACGCAAGCTCAATCTGAGTAAGGCAATCTATAAAAGCAGGGTCTGACCAGAATGGGTGTTGGGAGTTGTTAAAAATTGTGTTTGGAGAGTCGTCCATATATGACCTGTCAGCAGCATCTGTAGCAGGCGCAGGGGTCACATCTCCCATCCCTAGGAGCTGGTTGGCTCCACGCAGAAGTGAATTCACCTTGTCATCATTTTGTAGTTCAGGCGGTATATTTGTAGACCACTCCACAAATTCAGAAATAGCAGATGCAAGCACAGAAGTCTTTTGAGCAAAAGTCTGTATCCAATTCTAGAAGACAAGAGCACATGAGAAAATAAGATTAAAGAAAACATCAGTAAATAAGAAAACATGATAAACTGCACAAATTTAGATTGAATTGGTTAAAAAAAATCATATAGACCTGAAGTGGAGGTGGTTGTTTTTCTGGACCAGCGGGGTGTTCAGTGCATTCTTCATTGTGTGTAGTAGATTGTGGACAAGCCGTAGGAGGTATTTCTTGAGTGGGAGGAATGATTTGGCGAGGTTGGATTGAGCCACGGCCAAAGCCTCCACTATTAATGTCATCAGTCTCTCTTTGGCGTAGAAGTTTGGAATTGGTGCCAAAAAACACTGGCAAAGAACGAGGTATTCGTCTAAGCGCTGTGCTTGTGAACAGTTTCACCCTATCCATATACAGCAACTGACACATGAATGGGATAAACATATATCAGTATAATGATTCAGGACGGGAGTGCTGACATGAATAATATTGTATTTATGAAATTAAAAATTGGCACTGGTGACATGGGCACTACAGACATGGTAAAGAAATTAAGCGGGCGGAGGAGAGCTGACATGAATAATATTGTAGCTACTAAAGTTAAAATAGGCACTGGTGACATGGATACTACAGATATTGTAAAGAAATTAATTTAACATCACAGGGAAGATGATGAAGTGGGGCAGTGCTGACATGAATAATATTGTAGTTAGGAAACTTAAAATAGGCACTGGTGACATGGGTAGTACAGTCATGGTAAAGAAATTAATTTAACAACAGAGGAAAGGTTTGAAAAACTACTTACAACCAAGAACAATATATGCCCTCTGAAGTGTCCATCCTTGTTCTTTTCCCAACTTTTTTTCGCATCAACCAAACTTTCTAACACAAGACCACACCAATTTAGCTCTCTCATGTCACCTAATTCCGGAACAACTCTTACTAAACTATGGTTTGCATGTCCATTTCCTAAAGTATCAATCAAGTAAGAGTCTAATACAACAATAAAGTTCACGAGGAATTGGTCACCACAATTAGTGTCAGCTATCAATTTATCCATAACCATAGCTGATGTTATATTATCCTTAACCTCAAATGTGTTTCTCCAATCTTTCACAAGGTTGAAATTTTCCTTTGCTGTTTTTCTTGCTACTAAAACCTTTCCCATAGGCAATCCCAATGTGATATGAACATCCATCTCAGTAATTTCAAGTTCTCCTCCATTAGCCATAACCAAACAACACTTGTTAGGGTCAAACTGATCCACTAACCAATATGAAAGATATTGTGGAAGGGAAACAATGTTCAAGTCGAACAAACATCCAAACCCAATATCTTTAATGAATTTCTTTTGCTTGTCATTCATTTTCTGCAATGATGACACAAGTAGGCGGGGGCTTGAACGTGTTTTCAAAGAGTTGAATTGTTTCTGTCTGCTGTCCCTCTCGGTCTTTGCAATCATTTGTCTGTTTTCTGAGATAGGTTGGATTTCAGTGCCTTCTGTTTGCTCATCAGATGTGATGTTATTCACAGTTGCGTTCGCTGGTTGACCAAGCGTTACATTAGGTGAATTGTCTTGCAAAACTGTAATTTCAAGGGCTTCTAAACCAACAGTGCTAGTAGGAATAGTAGTCTCATGGGGGACCTCTTTCTTACTGTTTTTCCGAACAAGCGGTTGTGAATCTTTAGATTCAAGTGACAGGGAACATACCCCTGTTTCACATGCTCTATCAGGCTGAGTATCTTGAAACAGTTCATCAATGAAAGCTGGTGAATCCCTAGATAAATCAATTATTGGAGGTTTAACGCCAGATCTTTTTGATCTCTTCGAAATTCGGTTTTGACTGTCTGTAGTAGGTGAGTCACTCAATCTCTGCGGGCGTTTACCTATGTAATGAACACTGAAAATCAAATTCCACAAATAATGCATGCAATGGCATTGTAAAAGAAGGGAGTTTATTCCATATAAATTTGAAAATTGAACGATAAGTCCATCACATTAACTACACATTATAATGCCGAAGCCCTTAAATTAGCAAAGGCAGCTTGTGGAAGGTCGAATAACTTGAATAACTCTCATTTCCTGCATTTCGTTGGAGCTAAACCCTAAACCGTAATCATTCTTATTTAAACTGTAATAAACGGAGAATAGGAAATTAAACCTTTCCGGTCTGGAGACATGGTGATGTATATGGTAGAGCAATAGAGAGGGGGATTTTCGATCTGGTCTCAGTGAGCAATAGGAAATCAAACGTGAAGCAAACTTTGCAGAGAAAGAGAGATGAGATTTCGGGGGGGTTGATGAAAGAAATGACGACGACCGACTGTGTAAATATAAACTATTGATGTGCAAAAATAACAGCAAGTTGAGCAAATACCTTATTTATTGCTTTTTCTAATTTTTGTTTTTTTTTTCTTTTCTTGTTTTTTGTAAAAATTACGGCAAGTGGTTAATACTTTATTTATTCCTCATTTTTGCTCAACATGCTCTTATTTTTGCTCAACACTAGTTTATTTTTGCACAACTATCAAGAGTTTTGTGAAATTGTGAATCATATGATCTTATTTTTCTCAATAAGTTCTCTTAGTTTCTCTATAGATAATTGCACAACACGGTCTTATTTTTGCTCAAAAATAGACTATAATTGCACAACATGAGCGTTTGTTGGAATTTTGCTCAACAGGCTCTTATTTTTGCTCAAGATGGTCATATTTTTGCTCATCAATAGCCTATAATTGGACAACAGAGGCATTTGTTGGATTTTTGCTCAACTTGCTGTTATTTTTGCTCAACAATAGTTTATATTTACACAACTATATAAGACTTTGTGAAATAGTGCTCAACATGATCTTGTTTTTTCTCAATATGTTTTCATAGTTTCTCTATAAATAATTTCACAACACGGTCTTATTTTTGCTCAACAATATACTATAATTGCACAACATGGGCGTTTGTTGGAAATTTGCTCAACATGCTCTTATTTTTGCTCAACAATAGTTTATATTTACACAACTATATTAGACTTTGTGAAATAGTGCTCAACATGCTCTTATTTCTTATTAATATGTTTTTATAGTTTCTCTATTATTAATTTCACAACACGATCTTATTTTTGTTGAACAATAGATTGTAATTGCACAACATGGGTGTTTGTTGGAAATTTGCTCAACATGCTCTTATTTTTGCTCAACACAGTCTTATTTTTGCTCATCAATACTCTATTATTGCACAACATGGGCGTTTGTTCGAAATTTGGTCAAAATGCTCTTATTTTTGCTCAACACAGTCTTATTTGTGCTCATCAATACCCTATAATTGCACAACATGGGGCACTTTGTGAAATTGTTGAGCAAAAATAAGAGAAGATGTTAATGGGCTTATATTTAAAATTGATGAATGCAAGGATTTGGCCCAATGTTTTGTCTTCTTAAGCACGATTTCAACCCAAAAGCAGTCCGTAGTTTGTGCAATCCTCGGTGTCCTTTCAGCTCACTCCAAAATCTTCTCCGTTTCCCCCATTTTGTGTTTACAGTCGACGATCACTTCAATCGCCAAGTACCCTTCAATCGCCGGTGTCCTTTCAGTTCGTCTCTTCTTCAATGGCTTTTCAACCGATTATTCAACAAGGGTATCATCACACAGTTGGTGAGTTTGTTGTTGAACTTTTAGCAAGCGAGTCCTCTGTATACGGGTCGAGTGAAATGTTAGTCTCAATCCACTCCGTGGATGTTCCTGTAATAATTCATCATTTATACGTTTGGAATGGGTTGCCAATGAGCTTATGGCGCAGCAATGGAATATTAAGGGACGCGGGAATCCCAACTGTTGTTCGACATCAAGTAGCAAACCATATCTTAAGAGATTTTACAAGTACTTGGTTTGCTCAAGGTGACGACTTTATTGAATATGGTCTATGCCCTAACATCACCATCAATTTGTACTACATTTCCAACCCTTCTTCTGATTCAAGCTCTGACTCTTCTGATTCCGACATGGAGGTGGACATGGAGGTGGACTACCCACATCATCCAGCCACTGAAGCAGCTATAGATGGTCTACAAGAGGTATATCATCTTGAGCTTGATGGGCAGGCATGTTCAATATGTCTTGACCCGATGTTGGATTCAATGCCTGTCCTTGGCATGCCATGCTCACATTTCTTCCATCCAAATTGCATCCGAGAATGGCTTAGGGTTGAAGGGACTTGTCCACTTTGTAGGTTTGCATTGTAAAGTTAGTAACTTTGTAGGTTTGCATTGTAAAGTTAGTAACTTTTGTAGGTTTGTATTGTGATGTTAGTAATAGAAAATGTAGTTTAACTTTTTGAGGGGCTTGGATGTAAGCAAACTTGTATTACCTGTTCTGTAAACTTGGGTGAAGCAAATGTATAATATGAATATAATTTTGTTTTGATTGTATTTGTTTACAAACTATCAGCTGGGAATGTCTGTTGATCTTCTTTGTCATTATCTGTTTTAATGCTGACACACAACTCAACAACAAATTTAACATCATCTAGTTTGGACAAATCTAAAAACTCTTTCAAATCAGCATCACATTGAATGGTAAGAGGACCTCCCAAGACTTTGAAAGGGTGCAAATAGATTGCAGTAGTAAGAAACACAATTTGATTGAAGTGTTGACACAAGGAACCAAAATTTTATATGATATTGGAGCAATCACTGAAGTAGTGCTGACACTGAAGTTTATGTGGTGACACTAGGTGTTTGAGGTCTGAAGTAGTGCTGACACTGATATTATTTTCAAGTAGTGTTGACACCAGTCCAAAGTAGTGCTGACAGAGATTTTTTTTGGAAGAATGCATATTTTTTAAATCAAAGTGTCAAAATTGCACAACATGGGCGTTTGTTGGAAATTTGGTCAACATGCTCTTATTTTTGCTCAACACAGTCTTATTTTTGCTCATTAATAGCCTATAATTGCACAACACGGGGCATTTTGTGGAAAATTTCTCAACATGCTCTTATTTTTGCTCTAAATGCTGTTATTTTTGCTCGACAATAGTTTATATTTGCACAATTATCAAGACTTTGTGAAATTGTGATCAATTTGATCTTATATATTTTCTCAATGTGTTCTCATAGTTTGTCTATAGATAATTGCACAACATGGTCTTATTTTTGCTCAACAATAGAGTATAATTGCACTGCACAACGTCGGCGTTCGTTTAAAATTTGCTCAACATGCTATTATTTTTGCTCAACACAGTCTTAATTTTGCTCACCAATAGCCTATAATTGCACAACATGCTCTTATTTTTGCTCAACAATAGATATTGTGGGGACACCACCGTGGTGTTCTTTGTTATTGAAGCTATTGTGGTGGGGTGGTGGAACGAGGTTGTTAATCTAAAATATTATAGAATAATATTTTAGATTATTTCTCAACATTGTATTGTTTTTTAAGTAAACAACAATGATATAAATCTGAGATTTGATGAGTACCGATGACAAAATTGCGCTGACATAGAGAAAAGAATGTACAAACTTGTATTATTACATGATAAAATCTACAATTTTATTCTATAATGTTGAATGAATGTTTATTTTGGAACATACATGTCATTCATAATGTCTAAGCTGTATTCTTTCCTAGTAGTAATTTTACATAATACCAATGACAGAAATTGTGCTGACAGCCTTATTTTGAATGCTTTATCCTCCTCTTGAACTCTCCCACTGATAGCTTTCTATTTGAAGGAGGTCTTCCTGCTCTCTTTCTTACTACAGGGGGGTAACATTTGATAGATTTTATCGCATCAGGGACGTTTCCTTCATCTTCTTCCAACACTGGATATATTGTTTCTGCATATGCCATACGCCAAGCATCATTGCTGTAAAAATTTGCAACAAAATCAGATATATTTGCCTTTACGTGTGTAATGGCTGATAGAGCATGTACACAAGGTATTTTCTCGACATCAAATACCCTGCACGTACATGTCTTCGCTGATAGATCAACTATAGCTACAGCTCCTTCGCCTTTGATCTCAAATTGTGATGCATTCATCCTTTCTACTCTGTATAATCCAACTTGCTCTTGTGATTTCCTTATCACCTTAATGATTTCAGGAGTTATTCTGTCTTGGTTTTCTAGTGCTTTCTCTCTTCTCTCCTGGAACCATGATGTGAGCTTTTCCCTAGCAAACTCTATAAGTGCCACAATAGGATAATCCTTTTTCCCTTTGAAAATGGAGTTCAAGCTCTCTGCATTGTTGGATGTCATCATATTGTATCTATTGCACTTTGCATGTGCTCTGGCCCATTTTTCAAAACGTGCTGACACCAAATATTCTGACAGTTTTGGACAGGTTGCTTCTATTTGTGCAAGCCAGCTGTTGAACTCTTGGATAGTGTAACTCTCTGCTGCTTTCATGAACATTTTTCCCAGGTGCTTTTTCTTGAATGTCGCTTTGATGTTTTGTTTCAAGTGCCACATACATATGCAGTGTGTAGCTGTTGGGTAAACTAAAGATATAGCCCTTGCAATGCTAGCATGTCTATCAGAGACAAACACTAAGTCATTTGACGGAGGCACAACCTTCAGCAGCCGGTACAAAAACCATTCCCAAGAGCTGTTGTTTTCAGAGTCAACAATTCCAAAAGCAAGGGGATAAATTTGTCTGTTTGCATCTTGAGCAACTGCTCCAAGCAATGTGCCTCTATATTGTCCAGTTAAGAATGTCCCATCAATAACAACAACCTGGTAGATAAATAAATGAAATTACTAGTTATATTGAATTTATGAAATTCAATGAGAACAGAATTTATGCTGACACTGAGTAAGACATACCTTCTTTAAGAAGGGGAATGCTCTGATGCATTGGCCAAAGGATAGGAACAAGTACTTAAACCTGTCTTCTTTGTCTGTTGAAATCAATGCTATAGTCCCATTGTTTTTCTCCATAAGCATGTGGCAAAATGATGGCAAATCTGCATAATTGGATTCTGGTGTCCCCTTGACAATTTCTTTTGCAATTTTTGATGATTTCCATGCTATCCAGTAGGTAATTGTCATCTTTTGTTCTGTTCTCAGCTTATCCATTATCTGTGCTGGTTTGTATCCAGTGTCAACACTGTTGAATTATATTAAAATTAGAATAAATAATATATTAAAAAGCAATATTAAATCTAAATACTATTTCTTACAAAATTTACTCACCTTGATTTGATGATGCTTGCAACCACTGATGATGAAGGTTTTTTGCAGTGTTTTGATCTGATATCCCACGTGCATGTGTGCATGTCATCGTACACTGTAACCTCATGCCAAGTTTGACCAAAAGTTTTGACATGCACTTTCCATTTGCAGTTAGGATCTACACAATGCACCCTATAATACCTGGGTTCTGATTTTGCCACACGAAAACCAAATATCTCTGTTATTGACAATATTCTCAAAGCATTCTTAACTGCATCCCTGGATTCAAAGGTTTTGCCTATGTATATCAATTTTTCTGAATTCTGATTCATAATAGGCATGGTAGGGCTGTCAGCATCCCAATCTTCTAGTGTAGTCTCTCTTCTGTGTGCTGAAGAATATAGGGTGCTCCATATTTCAGCTGCAGAATCTTCATCACTGGGAGTATCATTGTTTCCAGAGTACATGTCGTCTCCAATATCCTCTAACAACACACCCTTCATCCTGTTGTCACCGATCAATGTCATGCTATTTTCTTCAGTGACAATGTTAGTTATATTTGGATTGCATGTCACCAACTCCAAACTATCAGCTGGGAATGTCTGTTGATCTTCTTTGTCATTATCTGTTTTAATGCTGACACATAACTCAACAGCAAATTTAACATCATCTAGTTTGGACAACTCTAAAAACTCTTTCAAATCAGCATCACATTCAACGGTAAGAGGACCTCTCAACACTTTGAAAGGGTGCAAATGATTGAATTCTAATTCAAATGCGCTGTCTACGTTGAATCTGTTGTGCACTTTTTCACTTAAACCCTGTAGTGTTATTGAGTCATCAACTATGAACACTTTTGAAGTAGTGTGTCCGGCAAAGGTTGGACCTGATTCATCAAATAACCATTTCCCACCATATATAACTGTAATAACGTGGGTTGCCATTGTAATCTGTAGAATATGAATTTAAGAGGATAAATAGATTGCAGTAGTAAGAAACACAATTTGATTGAAGTGTTGACACAAGGAACCAAAATTTTATATGATTCAAATACAGTGCTGACATGGAGCAATCAAAGTGTAATAATGAATGTGGAGTTCATTATATTGTCAAATGCAATATTGGATGCAGCAGTGAGGAATGGATATCATTAAATCAACTATATGAATAAGATATACCAGTTATGAACACAATCCTACAAAATTTGCACCGAAGGTGCAAATTTTCTAAGATTTAAGTGCAGTGCTGACATGGAGCAATCAAAGTGTAATAATGAATGTAGAGTTCATTATATTGTCAAATGCAATATATGGATGCAACAGTGAAGAATGGATCTCATTAAATTAACTATATGAATAGAATACACCAGAATCAACAGTGAAGATTTTAAGTGCAGTGATGACAAGTGGTGAATCAAAGTATAAGCACATTTTATCTAGATATAGGAATGCTACATTTTAAAGTGCAAGCACATAATTCAAATGAGCATAAAGAAGCATGTATTCAAAAGGAGACTTCAAAATCTCATCCAATACATCAAAAATGAAATTTTCTGTAATTTCATTGCATTTATCATTTGAATTGGAATGTATATGATAAAGATTTACCAATGTAACATATTAACGATCATAAATAAGCATAAACAAGCAAAGATTTGATTGTAGACTTAAAAATAAGACACATATATCAAAAAACAATCATTATCAGTAATTGATGCTTCAAAAATCAAGCAACATTTGAATAGAATACAGCAGTTATGAACAGAATTCTATGATTCAAATGCAGTGCTGACATGGAGCAATCAAAGTGTAATAATGAATGTAGAGTTCATTATATTGTCAAATGCAATATATGGATGCAACAGTGAAGAATGGATCTTATTAAATTAACTATATGAATAGAATACACCAGTTATTAACAGAGTCCTACAAAATTTGCACCTCCGGTGCAAATTTTCTAAGATTTTAAGTGCAGCGATGACAAGAGGTGAATCAAAGTATAAGCACATTTGAACTAGATACAGCAATGCTACATTTTAAAGTGCAAGCACATAATTCAAATGAGCATAAAGAAGCATGTATTTAAAAGGAGACTTCAAAATCTCATCCAATACATCAAAAATGCAGTGCTGACATGGAGCAATTAACAACAACAGTAAAAATCAATCAAAATTTGCGCCAAAGGCGCAAATTTTGAGACATTCCATAACAGTAATCAATCGATTCGACTGTATTTCATATAGATATAGCAGAAACGAACTTAAACAAGCTCAGATTCGGTTGTTATTGAAGAATGGATCTTATTGAAGATTCGGTTGTTATTCGATAAGTCAAAATTTGCGCCTTCGGCGCAAATTTTGTGTGATTCTAATGGACAGAGTAGTAAATTCGTCAGCACAATCCAGAATCATGAAAAATCTATGAAAATTTGCGCCTTTGGCGCAAATTTTCAATGAATTGAAGGCCGCTTTTTGATGTAGTTTGTAATCGAATGTTGTACGTACTTGATTCTGTAGAAGAGATGCTCAAATCGGTTGTTTTGATGAGATCGGAGAGATGATCGGCACAAAATCTGCAAAATCACCGTCGAGCAGGGCGTGAGAGAGAGAGAGAGAGCGTGCGGAGAGGGAGATAGCATAGGAGAGAGAAATTGCGTCGGAGGCTTATATTGTGGACATTTCACAAAATTGTCCCAAAAAGTGGATATTTCTCAAATTAAGACATATTTTATGGACATTTCACAAATTCCCCCTTTTTTTTTTCCATGTATATCTTGTGTCAATGCTTATGCTTTTATATGTGTTGGTATTGATTGGTTATTTGGTTTCCGAATTGATTATTATCGATTGGTTATTGGTTTGCTGGCTAATTGTTATTGGTCTTATTACTCGAATTCGCCTTCGGTTACTTTTCCCAACCCAGCATCTTTAACATCCTAATCACGTGCTAGTGCCGGTGTACTAGTGCCAAGAATGACAACAATCACTAAGAAATCGTCAAGGAGAATGGTCCCTGTGTCCCAAGGAGTTCGGTCTTTGGGTTTGTGTATTATAAACACTATCCTTTAGCTCTAACCTCTTTTACATACTTATCTTATAATTATCATCTGGTTTCGATAAATTCCTCAATAAAATCTATTAGTATGAATGCAGACAAGTTTGATACATATATTCAAGATTAATTTATCCAACTAGTATATATATATTCATGATACATTACCTTAGTTGTATCATGCACATATCATATATGTATGTAATATCATTTTGGTACTTAAAAAATGCAAGATTAGGTTATAATGTTATACTACCTCCGATCCAAAAAGGATGTCGTTTGACTTTTTAACACGTATTTTAAGGAGCTAAAAACTATATAATATATTAATATTTTTATTAATATTTTTTTTATAATCTAATACTTATTACCAATAAATATTAAGTTGTGAAAAAATAATTTAAAAAAATTTAATATTTTATATAGTTTTTAGCTCCTTAAAATACGTGTTAAAAAGTCAAACGACATTTTTTTTGGATCGGAGGGAGTATATATGATGCATGTGTACATTAGGCAGAAAAACTAGGTACATGTCTACATTACATTAGGTATGATGCATATGTACATTGGCGGAAAACAAGGTACATGTGATTGGAATGTGTATCTTACATTGAACGTTCCGTCTTTGGAGAACCCGAGGGGTCACTCGCATCTGCACTTTTTTTTTTAGTCGGCACTTTAATACTCCCTCCGTTCGGCAAAACTTGTCATTTTAGGGTGTTATTTTTGTTAAAAAAAACTTGTCATTGTAGGTATTTTGCCATTCACTTTACAAAAATGCCCTTGATATGATTGATGGTTTGTTAGTTGTAGTTTTCGATAAAGTAAAAAAGGAGGGTAATAACCGAGGGTAAATTAATACATTTGTTAATTGCCTTAAAACTTGTGAAACAAGCTAAAATGACAAGTTTTGACGAACGGAGGGAGTAGCAAAGAGTAATAGAGTGATCAATCGAGTTACATTCTGATTTGAACCGGATGCATCATTGATAATATACATCAATCTTCTATATACATATACTAAAATCGATGCATAGCATCCTATGTGGTGCGTTATGGTTGATCCTATAGAAAGTTATATAAGTCACAATCTATCTATATATATTTTAGTTAATTAAAATAATATAAATAAAAAATATTTCATATTCATACTTACCCAGTGTTCTAAATATCGGATATATCGGCCGATATATCGAGGATATTTAGAATCCGCTACGATATCCGAATATAGATGAAAAATATCGGTCAACGTCATATATCGAGTCAACGCCGATATATCAGGTCAATATCGACGATATATCGGGTCAATATCGGCGATATATCGGGGATATTTAGAACTGCCAACTTTGATAAGGTAACTTTCGCCTTTATGAATGATGTTGTTTTTATTTTATCAAGTTTATTTGGTAATTTTGCAATTTAAATATTATTTTTTCATGTATATTTTTACATTTTGAAGTATAAATATAGTACTTATAGTTAAAAATTAGCGAAACCGATAAATCCGATATATCTCGATATATCCCCGATATATCACTTTTACTCCTAACCGATACGGCCCCGATACGGGATATTTAGAACCTTGTACTTACCAAAAATATTAATAGATAAATATTTAGTATTTGATGGGTGCTATTTTATTTATATCTAGATTATTTTTTGGTGAAGATAATTATTTAATCATTGTTATTTTATTTATATCTATATTTTTTAGGCCAAAACAAATTATTAAAATATTATGTAGTTATAGTATGTAGCCACAATCCATCCGTGCATAGATATTTTAGCAAACTAACGTAATAAATATGTACTACATATTTAATAAAAATAATAATACGGAGTATTAAAATATTTTTAAAAATCAACTATCTATTAGATATAACATGAGATTTAAATAACGATAGATTAGAAGAAAAAATATATTTATATATAATATGTCAAACTAATTTTATTTATATCTATATTATTTTTTGGTGAAAAAAATTATTTATATTTATATTTAGATTATTATTTTTTATTTATTAGAATCTATCTAGATTATTTATAATATTGTATTAATATGTTTTCCGTGTACGGGACGGACCTACACTAGTTGACAATAAGAGAAGTAACCATTTATCTTAAATGTTCGTTCCATATCTTTCATTTACTTTCAATATACTCAGGATAATCTGGTAATGTTAACCATTACTAGCTAATTCATAACTATTTCTTCCTTATCACTTTTAATTTTACTTATAGAAGTTATAACCCAAAATCTAGATAGGTGCCATATAATAGTCTCTTGAATTTGGGAGGGGTTCGTAACTACAAGCACTTTTGGACAATAACAGGGCATGGGAAGCAACTCAAGCAAGTGACTTTTTTGACTTACATTGCAAAATGTTGAAAGTTTGAAACCACATTTTTGTTTTTATGGGGATCATACATTCATACGAAGATACAACAAGGAATTAGTATGATGAATGTTGTTGAACTTTAATGTTCCTCGATCATGTTCACCTTGTAAAATTACCCTTGGGTGTTTTGCAATTTATACTTGTTGTTAACAGGAAATTTCCAAGAATCTTACTTGAGTGTTTAACTGTTTATCTGTCCTAATACATGTGCAAGGATTTTTTGTTCATCGTGAAAAGTTTTAATTCTTCGCATGGAATCATAACCCATTTAGGGCTCGTTTGGCATAAAAATGCAAGGTAAACGGAATGAAAACAAATTTTGTATAGGAAAATATATCTAGATAAGAGAAGAATGTCATTTTTTGTATGAAAAAATAAGATAGGAGGGCAGTGGCGGATCTAATATTTTAAATCTAGGTGAGCGGAAAAATATTTCCTTGAGAGAAGAAAATTTTGTCACGCCAAAATATAATTCATATATATATGTGTGTGAATATTAAGAATCCAAAACAATATTTAAACTATGATTTATGAATTACAAGAGTTATTTACCATTATAATGAAAATAGTGTTTAACCAAAAGAGAGGGATGTAATGACACACCAAAAATTGAAAGCATAAGAACATGCCGAACCAAAATTGACAATTTAATCATTTATGTTCAATTGAATGAGTGGAAATTAGATTATCACAACTCTTCATTAAGCAATTAAACATGTAATACAACTCAAAACCCTAGCTAGTTCTTACAAATTACCATACAATGCAAAACCCTAATTATGAAATTTAATAATGTAATCATTATTTTAAAAAATAGAGCTAATGAAGAGAAATATATGCCTTATTGGTGAAGATAGTAAACTAGTGACATGTATAAGGAGATTGGAATGAAAGATATGAAGGCTGCAACCTCTAATGGAGATTCTAACGTAATGAGATTGCTATAAAAAAAATTAAAAACAATAGAAGTACAGTTACTGTCAAGATGAAGGTAAATTTTGTTTGGGTTGATTTTAAATCGGAAAAAATAAGTCCAATAACAATTTTTTGGGCTTAGAGGTACCCTCAATCTTTTCATAATTTTAGCCCAGCAAATTTTTTTTATTTTAGCCTAGCCTATAATTCTCTACCCAGCCGTAGCTGGGTTTGCCACCACCAAGATCCGCCTCTGTAGGAGGGTAATGGTTAGAGGAGTATAGGGGATATAGTTACTCCTTGTCCAAATGAGGGATTGAAATAAGGAGGAACAAAACCAATTTTGTATGAAAAGTTGGGAGGAGAAGGTAATGATTAAATTTTTTAACAATGTATCTACAACTATAAATGGACTACATTCATTTCCTTTCCGTTTACCTTTCCAAAATTTAAACCAAATGAGCCCTTAATCTCTCGAATTTTTACTTGTATAAAAAAAATAATCCTTGATATCTATAATCTATAATAATAATAATAATAATAAATAAATAAAAAGTTGTGTTCAAAGCCAATTTAATGCTCATTTATTTAAGGGTAAATTGCATAAAAATGCACGAACTTTAGGTATAGTTGCACTCAGTGGCACGAACTTAAAAAAATACA
The DNA here is from genome assembly GCA_963922045.1 of Persicaria maculosa. Taxonomy (NCBI): domain Eukaryota; kingdom Viridiplantae; phylum Streptophyta; class Magnoliopsida; order Caryophyllales; family Polygonaceae; genus Persicaria; species Persicaria maculosa. Next base: position 44,284,686 of record OY998267.1, read on the forward strand.
AAAATAATCACCAACTTCGGGGTTTAGTTGCGGTCGGTGGCACATATCACCTATCTCGCTTATGTGGGCTAGTGGGTGCTTACATGAATTTTTTCTAATTAAAAAGACATATAGCGAGATATGGATTAGTGAGGGTGCTTACATGGCTTTTTTTAAAATTAAAAGGCATAAAAGATGTGCCCAAATTGTGAAAGGGTGTCCCTATATACACCGTAAATCCACATAATAGAGCTGCTAATCAACGTCGGATTCAACGTTGTAGTGTTAATTATAGTACAACGTCGTATCCAACGTTGTAATATGTGGTATGCAACATTGTGAATCTAAGGTCATGACGTTGCGAGTTGGGTAGATTGCAACGTCCAATTCGACGTTGTAAAGTGGGCTTTCAAAATGCAAAATCCAATCCGATGTTGTAAAGTGGGCTTTTAAAATGCAACATCCAATCCGACATTGTAACAACGTTGAACCCAACGTTGTTACACCGTCCGAATTTTTTTTCCAAGGCAAATTACTAATATATGGACAACGTTGGATCCGACGTTATATAACGCCTAATCTGACATTGTTACAACGTTCAATTAAACGTTAATTTGCGGTGTATATAGGGATAGCTAGGTTCCATTTTTATTTTATATTTCATGTAATTCCAAATCAAAAATAATTGTGACAAATATAACATTTGCAGATTAAAATAAGTAGTACCAATTTGTCACAATTTGGGCACATCTTTTGTGCCTTTTAATTTAAAAAATTCCACGTAAGCAACCCCACTAATCCATATTTCGCTATATGACTTTTTATATAAAAAAGAAATTCCATGTATGCACCCTCACTAGTCCACATAAGCGAGATAGGTGGTACGTGCCACCAACCGCAACTAAACCCCAAAGTTGGTGATTATTTTTGGATTTTTTTAAGTTCGTGCCACCGAGTGCAACTATACCTAGGGGTGATATACGAGCCGAGCCGAGCTCGAGCCCAAAAATTGTTCGAGCTTTTTTTGGCGCTCAAGCTCGGCTCGCGAGCCCAGTGGAAAGCTCAAGCTCAGCTTGTTAAGGCTCGAACAAGCTAAACGAAGGAGCCTAAGCTCGTTCGAGCTCGTCATCTGGGCTCGTTCAAGCTCGATTTTGATTTAAGCTGAAATGAAATTCCAGCTTTTACACTGTATCTGTGCAACCAAAATAGTTTAAACCAACACAAGTTTAATGGATATCAGACGATCAGAAACCAAGGAACTCGGAATACAACATAAGTTCGATGACCAAATACATAATACAAACCTAAATTCAATGTCTGGAGGTCCACAACAACGTCGAACTAAACACTCACAAGTACACTACAAATAGAAAAATAAAAGTAGAAGCTTGTCGGAGTTGAATTGCTTCTTGCCTTCATTGCTCTTTCCCATTCTTTTTCGGATGGAACGATTTTGTATGAAGGCTCTCTACTTGCATACCTAATAAACGAAGATAACATAAGGTCTATAAATTTTGGAATATAAACTTACACACATTAGCTATATATTTAAGAAAGGAAGATAAGCATGTAAATTTAAAACACACAAAAAAAACATTAAGTATATAAAAACAGTAGCTATGTAAATTTAGGCATATAATTTAAGCATGTAAACAAGATGATTATGGTAACAAACACTAAAAAACAGTAGCTATATAGTTAAGCATGTAAATTTAAGCATGTAAATTTAAGGTAAAAAAACAGTAGATATATATTTTGCTGAAAAAAAATATGTTACGTTAGAAATTTGTTAAGTGTGCAGGAATTTAGAAATCTGTTAAATTGATTTTGTGTGCAGGAAAGGAATGTTTTAATTTAACAAGAGTTCATTGAATTTAATTCTTAAGAGAATTCACTTCAATTTGTTAAATTCATTGAATTTAACAATTTGTTAAGGGTTAAGCCGTTAACAGTGTAATTAGACCTGTCAATCGGGTCATTCGGGTCGGGTTCGGGTTCGGGTCATTCGGGTCCCGGGTAAATCGGGTTTCGGGTAATTCGGGTTACCGGTCGTTCCGGGTCGAGACAAACCGGGTTTGTCCCGGGTTCGGATCGACCCACCGGGTCAAAAAAACTCGAACTTTTTGTGTAATTTTTAAAAATATTAAAATAATATCAAAATTAAATTGTAATATAAATACTTCAAATTAAACTAAATAATAATATTATAATTAAATTTATAAATATTATTATATTAATATTATTATATTAATATTTTAAGCATAAAAAATCATATTTATACAAATAAGTGTTCTAAACATACTATAATTGTAAAATATATAAATTGTTTAATTTAGGAGTGATCTTAACGAATACAATTGCATGACAAATCTATGTGGGTTCAATTTAGTGTATGTGTGACGTCTACAAGGTGCTGACTCACCGGGTCGATTTCGACCCAACGGGTCACCGGGTCTTGACCCTAAAAGTCCCGGGTAATTCGGATTCGGGTCGATTTCGGGTCCCGGGTCTAAAACACCGGATCCAAACCCATACAATTACCGGGCTTACGGGTCGGGTTTTTCGGTCGGGTCATGCTTTGACAGGTCTAAATGTAATGGTACTAATGGACTAATGGCAAATTGACAATGAACTCTAGTTACTCTACTAGTATAGACTCTATAGAGTTTCAGATTTCTCAAACAACAATTATGAACAAGAAGATTTCAGATTCAGATTTCTCAAATTGGGAATGAACTCTACTGATCAGAAGGACGGAAGTTTCAGATTTCTCAAATTAACGATCAGAACGATGGAAGTTACCTTGAGTTACTGGCGAGGCTGAGGCTGAAGAACGCCTGAGGCTGAACGGAAGTTACCTTGAGGGTTGAGGCTGAACAGAACACGGCGACGGAGAACTGACGATTGAACACGAACAGCGAAGAGGAGAAGGATGACCGATCGCTGAACAGAACGCCGAGGTGGGAAGGAGGGTTGACCGTCGAACGCCTCAACCTTCAAGAGAATCCGAGGAAGAGCAAAGAGGAGAAATGGAGAACCGTACCCAAGCCGCCCGAAAGCTTTATCTCTGGAACTACTGTCGAGCCTTCATAGGAGAAACCCTAAATCCTTCAAACTAATAACCTAGGGGCATTTTTGTAATTAACTATATCGAGCTTCTGAACTCGGCTCGGGCTTGGCTCAGGCTCGGCTCGAGCTCGGTTCGAGCCTAAAAACATGTTCAAGCTCGACTCATTTTCCCTCTACGAACGAGCCCGAGCCGAGCTTTCTCGAGCCAAGCCCGAGCTGTTCGGCTCAGATAACAGCCCTAACTATACCTAAAGTTCGTGCTATATATTATATGTATTTTTTCCTCTATTTTATACAATTTTCTCGTCTACCGCCTTTTTTTTTAACCAGAAAGAATTCGACTCCCCGGACAGGCCTAGTGAGACGAGAGGCCGAAAGAACGGCAACGGACAAACCGTTATGAAAGAACCGAAATACAATGAAATCAACAAAGACAAGTCCACCACGAACAAACTAGAGAACATAGATTGAAACTAGCGAAGGCGAACGGTGTTGGAACCGGGACAATGTGAGTCATTTCTTCTGACAGTTGGTAGAGGTAACGCATGAAATCTCTGGGGAACAAAGTGGAGACCTTAAATTTGGACTCGGTCGACAGCGAGCCGTCAGATCTCGTCTGCCGCCTTTGGTGCTAGACCGAGCAATCTTATTTTTCCCTTAGTTTATTTTTAATATTTTTTTCCTAATTTAGTTTTACAGTTTCACACTAAATTAAGTTTTTATGCAATGTACTAGATATTTCATTTTTAAACGGGATTTCTATTTACTATTTACATTCAAAAATCAAAGTTTTTTGTTTTTTAAGAAACCTTACGCCTCTTGAGTCTCAGATATATATACAACTCAAGTGCATCTATAACTCAAAAGTATAGGGTTTATTAAGGAAAAAAAAATAGGTGTAAGTAGTAAAAATAAGAGGTGTAAATAGTATCAACCTTTTAAAATTATAATTCATTAAACATAATTTTAACTTTGATCATTTTCTGTAACTTTTCAATTTGAATCACCTCCATTTTAAATCACATTTTGAACAAAGAGAGTAGTAATTGTTTTTACCTTTTCAATTGGCTTTCTTCATTATTTAAAATTATACGAGTACAACAACTCTAAATTCCTTCTCATTAATTTCCCTAATCATTTACTCCGTACTAAGTTATTGGATCCTAAGATTGGAAATTTTACAAGTTTGGATCAACTTCAACTTGCATTACAAAAGTTGCCATAAAAGTGAAGTAGTTCAATTCAGAGTTTATGGTAAACGGTTCCTTGAGTCTTTCTTCCACAACGCTACTTGCAGCTGCTGGTAAGGCATATGGTAAAACAGTTCATATTGATAGTTGAGTTTGAGGCTGAGCCTGAGTTTGAGGGTGGGGGATACGTTTTTTTGGCTTGTTAATTTGTAGGCGCTAAATGTCATGCAATTGCGACTATGAGCTCAGCTGGCCCACAGTCTCTACCTCACCCTCACCTTTGTCGGACGGTTCGGTCTGTTCGACTATACTGTATATACTCCCGGGAATGTCTTGTACGGTCGTACTCTATTCATCCATTGCCTTTTAATTGACTTTTTTTATTATTATTATGTATACACATTTGTTAAGGTGATAAAAATTAGAAAAAATTTGCCAAACAGGCACTTTTTTGGACAAATTGGTGAATTGTCCACCTTTTTGGACAAATTAGTAAAATGACTACTATAAATACTTATTCTCAATTGTACGGACATTCGCGTCTGTTTACTCTCTTCCAAACTCTCTCTTCGCGCTCTTGATTGTTCGTCGGTTTTTCGTCTGGTTTGTTCAGTTTTCTTCGTCCTCCTTCCTTCAATCTGTGCGAAAGTAGTGAGTTTTCGGCCGATTGTTGTTCATTGTTGTGCTATCTAGTTCAATGTCGTCATCTAGCAACTCTTCAGGTATCGATTTCGCTTGTTTTTGCTAAATGTTTCGTGCTAGAGTTTTGGATGAAGTTGATTTATATTGATTTCTGCTTTCAATTTTGATCATCTATGGGTAAATCGATGCTTGATATGCATAAATGTGTGCGATTTTGAGTGTTGTAGGTAGTTTAAGTAATTTGTATGTTTAAATCCGTTGATTTTAACTGTTTGTTTGCTTCAATTTTTGTGATGCGGCACTTTGTATGTGCTTTTTTAGCGTTATTCGTGTAGGTAAATCTATTTTCGATGCTTTGTATTGTTTGTGTTGTTCATAGTGTAGATATCTGCAGTTATGCTCATGTGTAAGGGCGCTGACAATGTCTATTTTATTTATGGTTGTGTTAGTTTATGGTAGTTTCAACAATGTGTGTACTTGGATTGGGTATTCTGTGTTGTCTTTGTGATGTTTATGTTCTTTTACTATGTGTTGGTGACATTTTATTGTTATTTTTTATGGTTATTTGGTTTATCATGGATTCTGTTATTGTATTTTTACATTATTCTTTATTTTGTTTTTAGTAGCAGCTCAATCTGGTGATTCATCCACCTCTCATAGTGGTTCTGATGTAAGTTATTTTGGTTTTCCATTTGGAATTCTTTTGTTGATGAGCAAGTTTTGATTTTTTCCTAATCTGATGTTGGTTTTTTGGGTACTTGTCTGTGATTGATCAGGGCTTGGAATATTGCATTTCTGTTTCTGAGCAATTTCATTGTAGGTCTAACATATATTCATATCCTTCTGTTTGCGATATGATTGAGAAGCATCTGTCTCCTTCTAATTACAATATTCTGAGAAAAAGTTGTGTTGGATGGGTGCTGACGCAGGGCACCAAAATGGCTACGAATTTTCAGCTTATGCATCAAATGGTGCTGCGTCAAGTACAAACGCAAAAGGAGAATGAGTTGTTGTTTAGAGTTGGTGGATATCTTGCACGCTTTTCAATTGTTGAGTTCCATGTCATTACTGGCCTTCCTTGTGAAGAACGTGTTTGTAATATCTCAAAGAAAGTGTCGATATCTGAATTTTTTGGGCAGAAGAAAATGACTCATGATGAGTTAGTTGCTGGTTTCAAATATGAGAAAACGAACTCTAAGAAGAAGTTGATTATGGCAAAGTTGTTGCTGATTGAGAGGTTAATTGTTTATAGGAGGTCAGAGGTTGTAAGTGCACAATTCCTATCTATTGCATGCAATGAGAAGGAATTTGAACTATATCCTTGGGGTAGAGAGTCATACAGCCGTTTGTTGAAGTCATTGAAGAGTTCTTCTGTTGCAGATCGTGCTGGCGTTAGGGGGTCTTATCAAATGTATGGGTATTGCCTTGCATTCCAAGTATTCTGTTTTAGTGTTTGAATCACTTTTGTCATCAATTATTGTCTGTGTCAGCACAACTTTATTGTGAATGTGAGCATTTTTGTCTAATATTGTTTTATAATGTCATTACGAGTTTTCTTTTGTAACAGGCTTGGATATTAGAAGCTTTCCCAGCCCTCTCTGCTAAGATTGACTGTAATTTTATGATGCCTGATAGAGATCCATACTCATGGTGATTTGGTAATAATTTTATCTTATTTATCTTTAAGACCATTTTTAGTTGATGCATCTTTGGTTTGTTTTTTTTTAAAAATATTTTTATACATGCATTTTGTACAGACTCCGTTGTTCCCTACTTTATGGGGAGTTTGCACGTACAGCAAGGATGGGGTTTGCTGATGAAAAAGATGATCCAGTAGTTGATGCATCTGTTGATGAAGTAGGTGGTGGACCTGTTGACGATGCATTGTATGACAGTCATCGTTTTCGTAAAAGGGCATATGAAGCTAGGTTTTCAAACAGGGATGTCCAAGTTGGTGGTGAAGAAGCTAATGTCTTGCAGAAACGTGATGAAGGAGAGACCTCAAAGAAGAAGACACCTGTGAAGAGAGGCAAGGCTGCTGAAAAGAAACAGGATGGGAAGTCCTTTGATACTGCTTTTGAAGTTTTCCCTGAGGGGGAAAACGAAGATGTTGTAGAGACCTCAAAGAAGAGGAAATCTGTGACTGGAGGGATGGGTGGTAAAAAGAAACAGAAGGTGGCATCCAGCGATACTTCTGAGGGTTTGGTGTATGTGAGGAGGGGTCGTTCTGCTAGTCGTGTCAAGAGTAAAGTAAAGAAGATTAGACAGAAGGCTTCAACAGTGAGGGAAGGTGGTAGAGTTGTTCCTTCTGAGAAGGTGAAGAGAGTTAATGCTGACACAGATCTGCATGAGGAGGTTGATGTGGTTGCTTCACCTTCCAAGAGAGGTTGGTTGGGTACTGATTCATGTGATTTATTAGACGATGATGCCCCACTGAATATTGTCTTTCATCGGAGGTATAAGATGAAGAAAGCTGGTGTAGGTAGTGGGAGGCCGTTTTATGATAGTACTGCTGACAGGTCTTCGGTTCTTCCTTCAGTTTCTGTTGTTGATAATCAGAGTGCTCATGGAGTGGAGAACGAAGATATTCATGTTGCAGTCTCTAAATCTAGTGGTGAAGGCAGCGATGGTGATGACAAGGTTGATGATTGTACTGCTGACACCCATTCTTGTGGATCTGATGAGTTGGCTGCTCCTCCTACTGCCGGGCTTTCTGTTTTGGCGGAGGTTGTAGATGTGGTTGGTTGTGGTGACAACGTTGAAGGAGTTGAGACACCTTCTAGTGACGGGCGGGGAGAGGGTGATGTAGTGACACCTTGTGTGCAGATGTCACCATTGGGGGTGAGGAAGCACAAGATGGGTTTGATGGGGAGTATGTGTTTTGTCAAACATCTAATACTGGTGTGAATGAAGAAATTCGTGATTCAAGTTTTGAAGCTGGTAAAATGGGAGGCAAGGGAGAGAAAGTGGTGGGTACTGAAGATGTATCTCCCCAAATGAAGGCCAACAATGATTTAACGGGATAGTTGCCTCCAAAAACACATGGTGATGCTTTTGCTTCTTCTACCCCATCTTATCCTGATTGGGTGAAGGAGATTTTTAGGAGGATTGAGAAGCTTGAAGAGGTACCTCATCGTATGGATGTGTTGGCTACGAGGGTTGATGCAGTTGAATAAAAGATTGGGGAGATGGCTGAGATGCTTGAAGTTGTTTGTGAGATGGCGATGAGGTATGATGAGCTTGAGGTTAGGGTTTCTAATTATGAGGCTTTGTTTGCCAGGTCGCAGGTAAATCCTGGCAAGCCTGATGATAAGCATATGGGTTGTAAGCCCCAGGGCACTCCTGTGAAGGTTGTTGATGAAGATGTCAGCACAAAAATTATCAATGATGTTGTTGCTGATCTTCAGAAGTGTTTCTCTGCTGGGGAGGTAATGGTGAAATCATCACCCCCTTCTATCAATGTTGAGGACGTGTCCTTGCCATCAATAAGATAAGAGGGTCCAACTGTGGATCAGAAAATTCTGTCTACTGAAATTACTCCTGTGTTTCCAACTGTTGTCGCTGACACTGAGTTTGAGGTGGTAGGTGCAGATGTGAAAGGTGTGAAGGATTTGAAAGGTGATATTTCATTAACGAAGAATGAAGTTGATGATGCTAAAAGGAGTGCAGATGAGTTTAGAATTCCATCAACTTCTGCTGAAGGTGCTCGATCTGCCAAGTGTGAAGGGGAAGGTGGTGATGCTGAAGTCGGTGCAGTTGGAGGGCACTCATCGTTGGAAAAGTTCATATCTCTGTCTGATGATGATTATGACACGGTTGTAGGTGTTGATTGGGATTCGGTAGCCAAGGATACTGAAATTATAAAGGAAGTTGAAAAAATTAAAGGCTTCGAATCTTATCCCGTCAACCAGTACATTCTTGTAAGGCCCAACTGAGATTGAAAAGAAGGTGAGGATGATAAAGCACGTCCCTAACAAGTCATTAATCAGCTTGGAAGATCATGAATTTATGTATGGACTTTTAAAGAAGCAAAGGTATGCTTTATTTTTTTGTTCAATCTTTTTTATGAAATGTTGTCATTGTATTAGTTACAACACCTCATTCTCGATATATTTTTATTCATCTTGTGTAATTTTGGTTAGGAATTTTTCTGTTGCTGGTCCAATATCAAGGTGGGACAAAAAGTTTTTCCAGCACATCATAGCGAAGAATATGTGGCTTGATTGTCAGGTAATACCTGCTTGTTTTTGAAATAGATATATGTGTGTGGATTGGATTCTATTGTGTTTGTTGATTGTTGACAACATTTTTTTACTATGTTGTGTAGCATCTAGAAGCAGGTTTGATTCACATTAGGAGGCGCATTTCTGAGGACCCTGTGAAATATCGAGAGGTTCTTGTTCTTGATTGACTATTTTACTTAAAGTACCTGCCTGATTATGCTGCAAATTATGGGGAAGATTTGCCTCTTGAAGTTAACACTGAGGAGTATTTTGTTGTTATGTGCCCTGCTGAGAATGGGAAGGCATGGGACTCTATAAAGAAAATCTACACAATATTCAATGTGATAAACAAGCATTGGGTGGCGTTGGAGATTATCATTGAGAAGAGGGTAATCAACGTGTACGATTGCAATGTGACTGCTGTTAAGGCTGGTGTACTTGAAGAACAATTGCAACCGTTTGCTATTTGGTTCCCAATTCATTTGGCAAAGGCTGGGCTCTATCAAAACTTTACTTCCTCTCCTTTCCAGCTAAACATGGTTGATGGGTTAATGCATGATTCTACTGGTTATGTATTTTTTATCTTGTGTTGTTTGTCGTTTAGCCTAAGATACTTGTTATTTATGTGCTCACATTACATGTGGTCTTTTTGTGTTTGCAGGGCTTCATGCGACGTCTTTACATTAAAAGCAATTGAAGCATCTGTCTTTGGGGGAGATGTGAAACGATTCAACAACGAGAAGCTCTTTCGATTCAAAGAACTCATGTGCTCAGATCTGATCAAGGAGACCTGGAGTTTTAGGTTTTAAAACAATTGTTTAGATATGTAGTTGGTGCATACATGGGATATTTTGGATGTAATATGAGAACCTATGTGCTCAAATAGTTAATTTGGTGGACATGTATGTATATTTCTAGTTAATGGATTTTATGGGATATTTTTTGGATGCCCTGTATTTGGGTGTGACTTTGAATCTGTAATGATTGTACATTTTAACTTTTATTAATGTTTATTAAGTTATCTATTTCTGCAATGACAATGTTTTATTTGAATTTTTATTAAGAATGTGGGAGTCATGCGTACATATTTACCATGCTATAACAAAAGTGGGGGGGGGGGTGATAGTGATGGTTACAGTACTTAGAAGTAGTGGTGACACCAGTCTGGTATTTTCTGATATTGAAGTTTATGTGGTGACATTAGGTGTTTGAGGCCCAAAGTAGTGCTGACACTGTTATTAGTTACAAATAGTGGTGAAACCAGTCTTGTATTTTTTATTTTTGTAGTGTATGTGGTGACACTATGTGGTTGAGGTCCAAAGAAGTGCTGACACTGATATTAGTTACAAGTAGTGGTGACATCAGTCTTGCATTTTTTGATTTTGAAGTGTATGTGGTAACATTAGGTGGTTGAGGCCCAAAGTAGGGCTGACAATGATATTAGTTACAAGTAGTGGTGACACTACCCTTGTGTTTTCTGATATTGAAGTGTATGGGGTGACATTTTCTGTTATTGAAGTTTATGTGGTGACATTAGATGGGTAAGCCCCAAAGTAGTGCTGACACTGATATTAGTTACAAGTATTGGCGACAATAGCCTTGTATTTTTTTGATTTTGTAGTGTATGTGGCTGCACGAGGTGGTAGGGCCCAAAATCTTGTGTGACAGTGTTGGTTAGAGTAGTTGGAAGTATTGGTGACACTAGCCTTGTGTTTTTCTAATGTTGAAGTGTATGTGGTGACGTTTTCTGTTATTGAAGTTTATGTGGTGACACTAGGTGGTTAAGGCCCAAAGTAGTGCTGACACGAGGTGGTTAATGTCCAACACTGATAATTGTAACTCAAATAACTGTAATCCATTTACAGTTTATAGTTTTACAGTTTTTTACAGTTACTCTGTAATGAAGGGACCCAAATAACCGTCACAAGGAAGAAAACTGTATAATTATTGGCTATATATATCCAGAAATAATTCTTTGTTGTCCATTGGTGTCTACAAACTGATTTTAACAGAAATCAGGATACCAGAACTTGTATTCTTACTGCTAAAACATTCCCCTCCAAAAAGATGAATTATGGCAACACTGTTGAGTTTTGCACAAGATTCCACCAAATGATGGACGATCTGGATGGTGTTGTTTACCGTGGGTATCACATGACCCTCGTTGATGAGGCATGTGAGACTAACAAAGAGGCTCGCAGGGTCGAGTTGGTGGAAGCCGTTGTGTTTCATTATACATTATATGAGGAATTACAAAGATCAATAATAGAAAACGAACATCATATTCGCAGTGCACCCAAAGATGAAGACGCTGAAGCACTATCAAATGTGATATTTGAAGTTTTATCCTTAATTTTCCCCCCTCTAGTCTTAACTCTTATATTTTATGTTTTATCTAGGTGGAACGAGAACTTGGGAGACAAAGACAGATGTTGGAAGAGGTGAAGGACAACCTTATGCAGTGCGTTAAAGAAGTTTTAGATGCCGAAATGGAAAGGAGGAGGAAGATTGATGACTTTTTAGGCCTGTATTGATGACTTTTTAGGCCTGTAGTTCTTGTATATTAATAACTGATAATATTGGAACTTATTTATATGTTCAATGTATTTTTTTTAGTTTCTATGTGTGTTCAGAATAATGATATGATGTAACTTATTAATATCATATTAATTATATGGATATTTTGTAATTTCGCACCTCGTATTTGATATTATAAAGTGTTACTGAAGTTTTACGTCTATCATTGGTTGATACTGCGGACACATTGAGTAATTTAGGGATTGTTTTGGCAAAAGTAGTGCTTACACTGTTTAACTAAGGTTTTATGTTATTGGGAATTTGCTCAACATCATCTTAGTTTTGCTCAACAATAATTTATATTTGCACAACAAACGAGAATTGTGAAATTTTGCCCAACATGATCCTATTTTCTTTAATATAATTTTATACTTTCTCAATAGATAATTGTACAACATGTTATTTTTCCTCATCTATGGAATAAAATTGCACAACATGCGGGGGGGATTGGTGAAAATTTGCTCAACATCATCTTATTTTTGCTCAACAATACTTAATATTTGCACAACAATCGAGCCTTGTGAAATTGTTCTCAACATGATCTTATTTATTCTCAATATGTTCTCATACTGTCTAAATAGATTATTGCACAACATGGTATTATTTTTGCTCATCTATGGAATAAAATTGCACAACATGGGGGGACTGGTGAAAATTTGCTCAACATCATGTTATTTTTGCTCAACAATACTTTATATTTTGCACAACAATCGAGCCTTGTGAAGTTGTTCTTAACATGATCTTATCTTTTCTTAATACGTTCTCATACTTTCTAAATAGATTATTGCACAACATGGTCTTATTTTTGCTCTTCAATAGAATAAAATTGCACAACATGGGCCTTTGATGAGTACCAATGACAAAATTGTGCTGACATAGAGAAAAGAATACACAAGCTTGTGTTATTACACGATAAAATATAAAATATTATTCTATAATATTGAATTAATTTTTATTTTGGAACATAAATGTCATTCATAATGTCTAAGATATATTCTTTCCTAGTAGTGGTTTTGTATAGTATCGATGACAGAATTGCGCTGACAGGCTTATTTTGAGTGCTTTACCCTCTTCTTGAACTCTCCTATTGAAATATTTCTCTTGCAAAGTATAGTCAATAGTGAGGAATGGATATCATCAAATCAACTATATGAACAAAATACACCAGTTATAAACAAAAATCAAATATTTGAGTACCGCTGATAGAATTGTGCTGACATAGAGAAAAGAATACACAACTGTTCAGAAGCAGTTATAGTTGTACGCAACTTGACAAATACTATCCAGCTTAAAATCATAGGGAAAACAACTGTCTTAATGCTCACGAGACAACTGTTCAGAAGCAGAGTACACAACTGTCTACACCCAAATACATTCCAAAGTTTGCAAAAAAAAAACATGAAATTGTGTTGTAGCTGTTCAACCAAGATTTAGTTTCTGGCCCTGAATCTCCTTTGAAGTCATTTTTGAATGGGATTTCGTTGCCTTCACAACTTCTGTGTTCACTTCATTCAGCTCTGAGCACACAATATCTGTTAGGTACTTCACCCGTAGCTTTGAGATATTCTTGAAATTGCCCTTTTCAAATCCACACTTTTACGCTCTCTCTGCCCCAAAGAAGGTCTCCATGTGACGCATGAGGCATACCCCAGAATGCAGAACTTTCTCTTCTCCAGCCCATGCAATGGGGACAATTGATGTTGGTGCAGTCGACACTATTTCTGCCTTTGCTTCAAGCCCCTTGTCTGTTAGATACGCAATCAGCATATCTCCCTGCATGGATTGAATTATAAAGAATGTAATGTTAATTGTAAACTGAGGTGATATTGGATTGAAGTTAATACAACTCAAGAAGATATTAGATATCATTAATAAAACTTACCAAACATTCAAAGGGGGATGCAAAGGTGCAAGTTTCAGCAGGGCAAGTTGGGCTGATATCAATGATTTGGGTGTCTTTGTTTTTCAAGTTGAAGACAACCATGATATAGATCTCTTCTTGTTGAACCCCAAATACAAACTAATGAACATAATATTAAACAGATAGAAATTAGGGATTGAGTTTGTTAACTTTGATCTCAAAATCAGTATTTAGAGAACTTTCATTCTGGTGATTGTGAAGGGAGTACCATGTCTATATCTTTCAAAGAAATGTGTGGTGACAATGACAACGCAGTATCAAGGTGGAGGTTAAACCTCTGAAACAGTTCATCACAAGTTCCTGATGACACACTCTCCACATTAAACTGGATCAAGAATAAAAATTAGTAAAAAAACAGACCCATTGTAATAATGACAAAGAATGGAGTGTAATTGAAAGATGAATAAGTAAAAATATTACAGATTTGTTGATATTGACAAATAGTCTTGCTGGTGACTGAGCACTTTTATATTGTTCCTTGTGGTTGAGGACTGCTATCCATGCATCAATAATGACACTAGACAGTTGGGTTTCATCTTCAAGTGTACCCATGCCTGTTCTAACCACCTCAGTAGACTTGTGTTTAAATAGAACTTCACTGCAAATGCAAGTCATTATGAAGATGGATTAAATAAAAACAATCTTTTACTTGTAACTGAACATACATTAAGTAAATTAAGATTAAAATGAACTTACGTGCTATGAGGTGTTTTCATTGCTAAATAGGCTGAAATAGTGCGCTCAATTTCAGAGATAGGATCATTAATATCAACAACACGTGAGTAATAAGGGTTTCTCAAAGATGCAGAAGGTTTATGTGCTCTCCTTGTAGCTTCTTCTCTCTTTGTGTCATTAAGTTGTTGTGCAGCATTCACATCAGCTGTGTTGACACGTGGTGACCTCCGTGGTGGCAAGGGAGCAGGGGACTTGCATTTTCTTTTACCCCCCAAAGGCTTCTTTGGTGGAATATCAGTTTGAAATTGAGTGGGGAGGGGATTGGGAGGGGTGCATAACGTGTCTGCAGTTTTAGCTTGAACATCCTGTTGTATTGGAGGATGACCATGGCCAACTGCAGGAGCCTGGTGTGCGTCATTACCATCCTTGTTTGCATATGCAACGTTTTGTGATATCCCTTTATCTTCTTCCAAAACAGGATCATTTACAAATATATCAAAGGAAAATTGCCCATCTCCTTTGATATTTTATTTCAATTTTTGCTTATTTTGATACGCCACCTCAATCTGAGTAAGGCAATCTATGAGAGCAGGGTCTGACCAGAATGGATGTTGGGAGTTGTTAAAAATTGTGTTTGGAGAGTCATTCATATATGACCTGTCAGCAGCATTTGTAGCAGGCGTAGGAGTCACATCTCCCATCCCTAGAAGTTGGTTGGCTCCACGTAGAAGTGAATTCACCTTGTCATCATTTTGTAGTTCAGGAGGTATATTTGTAGACCACTCCACAAAATCAGAAATAGCAGATGCAAGCACATAAGTCTTTTGAGCAAAAGTCTGTATCCAATTCTAGAAGACAAGAGCACATGAAAAAATAAGAATAAAAAAACATCAATAAATAACAAAACATGCTAAACTGCACAATTTTAGATTGTATTGGTTTAAAAAATTCATATAGACCTGAACTAGAGGTGGTTGTTTTTCTGGACCAAAAGGGTGTTCGGTGCATTCATTGTTGTGTGTAGTAGTGTGGGGACAAGCTGTAGGAGGTATGTCTTGAGGGGGAGGAACGATTTGGCGAGGTTGGATTGAGCCACGGCCAAAGCCTCCACTATTAATGTCATCAGTTTCTCGTTGGCGCAAAAGTTTGGAATTGATGCCAACAAACACTGGGAAAGAACGAGGTATTCTTCTAAGCGATGTGCTTGTGAACAGTTTCACCCTATCCATATACAGCAAATGCCACATCAATGGGATAAACATATATCAGTATAATGATGGAGCGGGGAGTGCTGACATGAATAATATTGTAGATATGAAAGTAAAAATAGGCACTGGTGACATGGGTACTACAGACATGGTAAAGAAATTAAGCGGGGAGTGCTGAAATGAATAATATTGTAGATATGAAAGTAAAAATAGGCACTGGTGACATGGGTACTACAGACATGGTCAATAAATTAATTTAACATCAGAGGAAAGATGATGGAGCGGGGAGTGCTGACATGAATAATATTGTAGATATGAAAGTAAAAATAGGCACTGGTGACATGGGTACTACAGACATGGTGAAGAAATTAATTTAACATCAGAGGAAAGATGATGGAGCGGGGAGTGCTGACATGAATAATATTGTAGATATGAAAGTAAAAATAGGCACTAGTGACATGGGTACTACAGACATGGTAAAGAAATTAATTTAACATCAGAGGAAAGATGATGGAGCGGGGGAGTGCTGACATGAATAATATTGTAGATATGAAAGTAAAAATAGGCACTGGTGACATGGGTACTACAGACATGGTAAAGAAATTAATTTAACAACAGAGGAAAGATGATGGAGCGGGGAGTGCTGACATGAATAATATTGTAGATATGAAAGTAAAAATAGGCATTGGTGACATGGGTACTACAGACATGGTAAAGAAATTAATTTAACATCAGACGAAAGGTTTGAAAAAATACTTACAACCAAGAATAATATAGGCCCTCTGAAGTGGCCATCCTTGTTCTTTTCCAGACTTTTCTTTGCGTCAACAAAACTTTGTAACACAAGAGCACACCAATTTAGCTCTTTCATGTCACCCAATTCCGGAACTACTCTTACCAAACTATGGTTGGCATGTCAATTTCCTAAAGTATCAATCAAGTAAGAGTCTAATACAACAATAAAGTTCACGAGGAATTGGTCACCACAATCAGTGTCAGCTATCAATTTATCCATAATCATAGCTGATGTTATATTATCCTTAACCTCAAATGTGTTTCTCCAATCTTTCACAAGGTGGAAATTCTCTTTCGCTGTTTTTTGCTTGTCATTCATTTTCTGCAATGATGACACAAGCAGGCGGGGGCTTTAACGTGTTTTCAAAGAGTTGAATTGTTTTGTCTGCTGTCCCTCTTGGTCTTCGCAATCATTTGTCTGTTTTATGAGATAGGTTGTATTTCAGTGCCTTCTGTTTGCTCATCAGATGTGATTTTATGCACAATTGGGTTCACTGGTTGACCAACTGTTACATTAGGCGAATCGTCGTGCAAAACTATAATTTTAAGGGCTTCTAAACCAACAGTGCTAGTAGGAACAACAGTCACACGGGGGACCTCTTTCTTACTGTTTTTCCGAACAAGCGGTTGTGAATCTTTAGATTCAAGTGACAGGCAACCCACCCCTGTTTCATATGCTCTATCAGGCTGAGTATCTTCAAACAGTTCATCCTTGAAAGCTGGTGAATCCCTAGACAAATCAATTACTGAAGGTTTAACCCCAGATCTTTTTGATCTCTTGGAAATTCGGTTTTGACTGTCTAGAGTAGGTGAGTCACTCAATCTCTGGGGGCGTTTACCTATGTAATGAACACTGAAAATCAATTTCTACAAATATTGCATGTAATGACATTGTAAAAGAAGCGAGTTTATACCATATAAATTTCAAAATTGAACGATAAATCCATCACATTAACTACACATTCTAATGCCAAAGTCATTAAATTAGCAAAGGTAGCTCGTGGAAGGGTGAATAACTGCTTGATTATAAACATTCAAACCTCTTGAATAACTCCCATTTCCTGCTTTTCGTGGAAGCTAAACCCTAAACCCTAATCATTCTAATTTAAACTGTAATAAACGGAGAATAGGAAATCAAACCTTTCTGATCTGATGACATGCTGATGTATATGGTAGAGCAAGAGAGCGGAGATTTCCGATCTGGTCTCAAGGAGCGTATAATCAAACGTGATGCAAACTTGCAGAGCAAGGGAGAGGAGATTTCGGTGGAGGATGAAAGAAATGACGATGATCGACCCTTTTTCTAGAATGAGTGTTTTAATACCTTATTTATTGCTTTTTCTATTTTTTCACGGAAAACAATTTTTCTTTTCTTTTCTTTTTTGTAAAAAATACGGAAAGTGTTTAATACCTTATTTATTGCTTATTTTTTAGCTTGTAATTGCACACCTTAACTTTATTTTTCCATAATATGATCCTTTATTTGAGGAATTCTAATGTTATGTTGCAAAATTTGTGCTCATAGAATAAAGTTGCGCAACATGGGGGGATTAGTGGAAATTTGCTCAACATCATCTCATTTTTGCTCAACAATAGATTATTTTTTCACAACTATCAAGACTTTGTGAAATTGTGGTCAACGTGATCTTATTTTTTCTCAATATGTTTTCATAGTTTCTCTATTGATTATTGCACAACATGGTCTTATTTTTGCTCATCAATACACTATAATTGCACAACATGGGCGTTTGGTGGAAATTTGCTCAACATGCTCTTATTTTTGCTCATCAATAGTTTATATTTGCACAACTATCGAGACTTTGCGAAATTGTGCTCAACATGATCTTATTTTTTCTCAATATGTTCTCATAGTTTCTCTATAGATAATTGCACAACACGGTCTTATTTTTGTTCTTCAATAGACTATAATTGCACAACATGGGCGTTTGTTGGAAATTTGCTCAACATGCTCTTATTTTTGCTCAACACAGTCTTATTTTTGCTCATCAATAGACTATAATTGCACAACATGGGCGTTTGGTGAAATTTGCTCAACATGCTCTTATTTTTGCTCAACAATAGTTTATATTTGCACAACTATCAAGACTTTGTGAAATTGTGCTCAATATGATCTTATTTTTTCTCAATATGTTTTCATAGTTTCTCTATAGGTAATTGCACAACACGGTCTTATTTTTGCTCAACAATAGACTATAATTGCACAGCATGACATTTGGTGGAAATTTGCTCAACATGCTATTATTTTTGCTCATCAATAGTTTATATTTGTACAACTATCAAGACTTTGCGAAATTGTGCTCAATGTGATCTTATTTTTTCTCAATATGTTCTGATAGTTTCTCTACAGATAATTGCACAACACAGTCTTATTTTTGCTCAACAATAGACTATAATTCCAAAACATGGGCGTTTGTTGGAAATTTGCTCAACATGCTCTTATTTTTGCTCAACACATTCTTATTTTTGCTCATCAATAGACTATAATTGCACAACATGGGCGTTCGGTGGAAATTTGCTCAACATGCTCTTATTTTTGCTCAACAATAGTTTATATGTGCACAACTATCAAGACTTTGTGAAATTGTGCTCAACATGATCTTATTTTTTCTCAATATGTTTTCATAGTTTCTCTATAGGTAATTGCACAACACGGTCTTATTTTTGCTCAACAATAGACTATAATTGCACAGCATGACATTTGGTGGAAATTTGCTCAACATGCTATTATTTTTGCTCATCAATAGTTTATATTTGTACAACTATCAAGACTTTGCGAAATTGTGCTCAATGTGATCTTATTTTTTCTCAATATGTTCTGATAGTTTCTCTACAGATAATTGCACAACACAGTCTTATTTTTGCTCAACAATAGACTATAATTCCAAAACATGGGCGTTTGTTGGAAATTTGCTCAACATGCTCTTATTTTTGCTCAACACATTCTTATTTTTGCTCATCAATAGACTATAATTGCACAACATGGGCGTTTGGTGGAAATTTGCTCAACATGCTCTTATTTTTGCTCAACAATAGTTTATATGTGCACAACTATCAAGACTTTGTGAAATTATGCTCAATATGATCTTATTTTTTCTCAATATGTTTTCATAGTTTCTCTATAGATAATTGCACAACACGGTCTTATTTTTGCTCAACAATAGACTATAATTGCACAACATGGGCGTTTGGTGGAAATTTGCTCAACATGCTCTTATTTTTGCTCAACAATAGTTTATATTTGCACAACTATCATGACTTTGTGAAATTGTGGTCAACATGATCTTATTTTTTCTCAATTTGTTCTCATAGTTTCTCTATAGATAATTGCACAACACGGTCTTATTTTTGCTCTTCAATAGACTATAATTGCACAACATGGGCGTTTGTTGGAAATTTACTCAACATGCTCTTATTTTTGCTCAACACGATCTTATTTTTGCTCAACAATAGACTATAATTGCACAACATGGGCGTTTGTTGGAAATTTTCTCAACATGCTCTTATTTTTGCTCAACACAGTCTTATTTTTGCTCATCAATAGATTATAATTGCACAACATGGGCGTTTGGTGGAAATTTGCTCAACATGCTCTTATTTTTGCTCAACAATAGTTTATATTTGCACAACTATCAAGACTTTGCGAAATTGTGCTCAGCATGATCTTATTTTTTCTCAATATGTTCTCATAGTTTCTCTATAGATAATTGCACAACATCGTCTTGTTTTTGCTCTTCAATAGACTATAATTGCACAACATGGGCGTTTGTTGGAAATTTGCTCATGCTCTTATTTTTGGTCAACACGGTCTTATTTTTGCTCAACAATAGACTATAATTGCACAACATGGGCGTTTGTTGGAAATTTGCTCAACATGCTCTTATTTTGCTCAACACAGTCTTATTTTTGCTCATCAATAGATTATAATTGCACAACATGGGCGTTTGGTGGAAATTTCCTCAACATGCTCTTATTTTTGCTCAACAATATTTTATATTTGCACAACTATCAAGACTTTGTGAAATTGTGCTCAACATGATCTTATTTTTTCTCAATATGTTCTCATAGTTTCTCTATAGATAATTGCACAACACGGTCTTATTTTTGCTCAACAATAGACTATAATTGCCCAACATGGGCGTTTGTTGAAAATTTGCTCAACATGCTCTTATTTTTGCTCAACACAGTTTTTTTTTGCTCATCAATAGATTATAATTGCACAACATGGGCGTTTGGTGGAAATTGGCTCAACATGCTCTTAATTTTGCTCAACAATAGTTTATATTTACACAACTATCAAGACTTTGTGAAATTGTGCTCAACCTGATCTTATTTTTTCTCAATATGTTCTCTTAGTTTCTCTATAGATAATTGCACAACACGGTCTTATTTTTGCTCAACAATAGCTATAATTGCACAACATGGGCGTTTGTTGGAAATTTACTCAACATGCTCTTATTTTTGCTCAACACGATCTTATTTTTGCTTAACAATAGACTATAATTGCACAACATGGGCGTTTGTTGGAAATTTGCTCAACATGCTCTTATTTTTGCTCAACGCAGTCTTATTTTTGCTCTTCAATAGATTATAATTGCACAACATGGGAGTTTGGTGGAAATTTGCTCAACATGCTCTTATTTTTGCTCAACAATAGTTTATATTTGCACAACTATCAAGACTTTGCGAAATTGTGCTCAACATGATCTTATTTTTTCTCAATATGTTCTCATAGTTTCTCTATAGATAATTGCACAACACGGTCTTATTTTTGCTCTTCAATATACTATAATTGGACAACATGGGCGTTTTTTGGAAATTTGCTCATGCTCTTATTTTTGCTTAACACGGTCTTATTTTTGCTCAACAATAGACTATAATTGCACAACATGGGCGTTTGTTGGAAATTTGCTCAACATGCTCTTATTTTGCTCAACATAGTCTTATTTTTGCTCATCGATAGATTATAATTGCACAACATGGGCGTTTGGTGGAAATTTCCTCAACATGCTCTTATTTTTGCTCAACAATAGTTTATATTTGCACAACTATCAAGACTTTGTGAAATTGTGCTCAACATTATCTTATTTTTTCTCAATATGTTCTCATTGTTTCTCTATAGATAATTGCACAATACGGTCTTATTTTTGCTCAACAATAGACTATAATTGCACAAAATGGGCGTTTGTTAGAAATTTGCTCAACATGCTCTTATTTTTGCTCAACACAGTTTTTTTTGCTCATCAATAGATTATAATTGCACAACATGGGCGTTTGGTGGAAATTGGCTCAACATGCTCTTAATTTTGCTCAACAATAGTTTATATTTGCACAACTATCAAGACTTTGTGAAATTGTGCTCAACCTGATCTTATTTTTTCTCAATATGTTCTCTTAGTTTCTCTATAGATAATTGCACAACACGGTCTTATTTTTGCTCAACAATAGCTATAATTGCACAACATCGGCGTTTGTTGGAAATTTGCTCAACATGCTCTTATTTTTGCTCAACACAGTCTTATTTTTGCTCATCAATAGACTATAATTGCACAACATGGGCGTTTGGTGGAAATTTGCTCAACATGCTCTTATTTTTACTCAACAATAGTTATTGTGGTGACACCAGCGTGGTGTTCTCTGTTATTGAAGCTATTGTGGTGTGACACAAGGTGGTTAAGGCCCAAAGTAGTGCTGACACTGATATTAGTTACAAGTAGTGGTGACAATAGCCTGGTATTTTTTGATATTCAAGTGTATGTGGTGGAACGAGGTGGTTAATCTAAAATATTATAGAATAATATTTTAGATTATTTCTCAATATTGTATTGTTTTTTAAGTAAACAACAATGATATAAGTCTGAAATTTGAGGAGTACCGATGACAAAATTGCGCTGACATAGAGAAAAGAATGTACAAACTTGTATTATTACATGATAAAATCTAAAATTTTATTCTATAGTATTGAAGTAATGTTTATTTTGGAACATAAATGTCATTCATAATGTCTAAGCTGTATTCTTTCCTAGTAGTAATTTTATATAATACTGATGACAGAAATTGTGCTGACAGCCTTATTTTGAATGCTTTGTCCTCCTCTTGAACTCTCCCATTGAAAGCTTTCTATTTGAAGGCGGTCTTCCTGCTCTCTTTCTTACTACAGGGGGTAACATTTGATAGATTTTATCGCATCACGGACGTTTCCTTCATCTTCTTCCAACACTGGATATATTGATTCTGCATATGCCATACGCCAAGCATCATTGCTGTAAAAATTTGCAAAAAAATCAGATACATTTGCCTTTACGTGTGTAATGGCTGATAGAGCATGTACACAAGGTATTTTCTCGACATCAAATACCCTGCACGTACATGTCTTCGCTGATAGATCAACTATAGCTACAGCTCCTTCGCCTTTGATCTCAAATTGTGATGCATTCATCCTTTCAACTCTGTATAATCCAACTTGCTCTTGTGATTTCCTTATCACCTTAAGGATTTCAGGAGTTATTTTGTCTTGGGTTTCTAGTGCTTTCTCTCTTCTCTCCTGGAACCATGATGTGAGCTTTTCTCTAGCAAACTCCATAAGTGCCACAATAGGATAATCCTTTTCCCTTTGAAAATGGAGTTCAAGCTCTCTGCATTGTTGGATGTCATCATATTGTATCTATTGCACTTTGCATGTGCTCTGGCCCATTTTTCAAAACGTGCTGACACCAAATATTCTGATAGTTTTGGACAGGTTGCTTCTATTTGTGCAAGTCAGTTGTTGAACTCTTGGATAGTGTAACTCTCTGCTGCTTTCTTGAACATTTTTCCCGGGTGCTTTTTCTTGAATGTCGCTTTGATGTTTTGTTTCAAGTGCCACATACATATGCAGTGTGTAGCTGTTGGGTAAACTAAAGATATAGCCCTTGCAATGCTAGCATGTCTATCAGAGACAAACACTAAGTCATTTGAGGGAGGCACAACCTTCAGTAGCCGGTACAAAAACCATTCCCAAGAGCTGTTGTTTTCAGAGTCAACAATTCCAAAAGCAAGCGGATAAATATGTCTGTTTGCATCTTGAGCAACTGCTCCAAGCAATGTGCCTCTATATTGTCCAGTTAAGAATGTTCCATCAATAACAACAACCTGGTAGATAAAGAAATGAAATTACTAATCATATTGAATTTATGAAAATCAATGAGAACAGAATTTATGCTGACACTGAGTAAGACATACCTTCTTTAAGAAGGGGAATGCTCTGATGCATTGGCTAAAGGATAGGAACAAGTACTTAAACCTGTCTTCTTTGTCTGTTGAAATCAATGTTATAGTCCCATTGTTTTTCCCCATAAGCATGTGGCAAAATGATGGCAAATCTACATAGTTGGATTCTGGTGTCCCCTTAACAATTTCGTTCGCAATTTTTGATGATTTCCATGCTGTCCAGTAGGTAATTGTCATCTTTTTTTTTTTCTGTTCTCAGCTTATCCATTATTTGTGCTGGTTTGTATCCAGTGTCAACGCTATGGAATTATATTGAAATTAGAATAAATAATATATTAAAAAGCAATATTAAATTTAAATACTATTTCTTACAAAATTTACTCACCTTAATTTGATGATGCTTGCAACCACTGATGATGAAGGTTTTTTGCAGTGTTTTGTTATGATATCCCACGTGCAGGTGTGCATGTCATCGTATACTGTAACCTCATGCCAAGTTTGACCAAAAGTTTTGACATGCACTTTCCGTTTGCAATTAGGATCTACACAATGCACCCTATAATACCCGGGTTCTGATTTTGCCACACGAAAACCAAATATCTCGGTTATTGACAAGATTCTAAAAGCATTATTAACTGCTTTCCTGGATTCAAAGCTTTTGCCTATGTACATCAATTTTTCTGAATTCAGATTCAGACTAGGCATGGTAGAGCTGTCAGCATCCCAATCTTCTAGTGTAGTCTCTCTCCTGTGTGCTGAAGAATAGAGGGTGCTCCATATTTCAGCTGCAGAATCTTCATCACTGGTAGTATCACTGTTTCTAGAATACATGTCATCTCCAATATCTTCTAACAACACAACCTTCATCCTGTTGTCACCGATCAATGTCATGCTATTTTCTTCAGTGACAATGTCGGTTATATTTGGATTGCATGTCACCAACTGCAAACTATCAGCTGGAAATGTCTGTTGATCTTCTTTGTCATTATCTGTTTTAATGCTGACACACAACTCAACAGCAAATTTAACATCCTCTAGTTCGGACAACTCTAAAAACTCTTTCAAATCAGCATCACATTCAACGTTAAGAGGAGCTCTCAAGACTTTGAAAGGGTGCAAATGATTGAATTCTAATTCAAATGCACTGTCTACATTGAATCTGTTGTGCACTTTTTCAGTTAAACCCTGTAGTGTTGTTGAGTTATCAAGTATAAACACCTTTGAAGTAGTGTCTTCGACAAAGATTGGACCTGATTCATCAAATAACCATTTCCCACCATATACAACTGTAATAACGTGGGTTGCCATTGTAATCTGTAGAATATGAATTTAAGAGGATAAATAGATTGCAGTAGTAACAAACACAATCTAATTGAAGTGTTGACACAAGGAACCAAAATTTTCTATGATTCAAGTGCAGTGATGACATGAGCAATCAAAGTGTAATAAGGAATGTGTACTTCATTATATTGTCAAATGCAATATTTGATACAACAATGAGGAATGGATATCATCTAATCAACTATATGAATAAAATACACCAGTTATAAACACAATCCAACAAAATTTGCACCTCCGGTGCAAATTTTCTATGATTCAAGTGCAGTGCTGACATGGAGCAATCAAAGTGTAATAAGGAATGTGGAGTTCATTATATTGTCAAATGCAATATTGGATGCAACAGTGAGGAATGGATATCATTAAATCAACTATATGAATAGAATACACCAGTTATGAACACAATCCTACAAAATTTGCACCGGAGGTGTAAAGTTTCTATGATTCAAGTGCAGTGATGACATGAGCAATCAAAGTGTAATAAGGAATGGGTACTTCATTATATTGTTGACGAGAGGGTTTCTCGACCAAATAAATTTATAGTCAAGACCCCCGCTATAGTATAGGGGAGTCAGGTTCGTCCTCAGGAGGGAAGTAAGCGGTTCTAGGTTTAGTTGGTTTCAGGGTTCGGGAGTAGCGGGAAAAGGTGGCGGTCGGTTGCTGTCAATATCGACTGAGACTAGTCGATGTAGAGGGATGGAGAGGGGATGGTGGTTGGTGTCGAGTAGAATCTCTGCGGGATTTAAATAATAACATAAAATAGTAAAAGTGAAAACTTCAAAGGTAAGGGATAACCACAACAATAAATATATGTATAAATCATGAATAACATAAAAGAGCATGCTTTACATCAAAGAATCAACTTTCGCTAGTTCCAACAATTTAGGTAAATCAACTCTCGAAAATAAACCTAATTATTTCTACCTTTTCTTAATTAGGATTAATAAACTCGCGAATAAAAACCCTAATTACTATCCATGTTTGCAACATGAATTCCTTGAACTTTCATCCAAGGGTTAAGCATAGAGGTAGATGGTGATAGAAACACACACAATTATGAATTCATCGATTAAGAACACATGTCTATCGTTGGGCTCACCCCAACCCTAGAAGAGGGGAATTAGAAACAAAACATGAAAATAAACAACTAAATTTAAATTAAAACTAAAACTTACAAAACCTTCAATCTTCACTCTAGGCTCTCCTCCTAACTACTTGCGTCCGAAGACGACTTGACTTGAATGATTGAAAAACCAGCCCCTAGGGGTTTATTTATAGGGCTCAATCCTAGCTATTCTAAGAGAGCAATCTATCTAAATCTATCTAAAGATATACTCCTAGATAAAAAGAAATAAATCTAAATTGGTAAAATAGATAAATCCTTAGGGTAATTAATTGTTCAACCCTTTAGGATATAAAGTAGATAAAATAGATATAATATCTTCTCCTTCATGTGCAAGTTTCCTCCACTCGGATTAGGATTGGGTTTGGCTCAAAATCGGCTTCTGGGGTTCACTCGATATCGACCATGTTCAGTCGATATCGACCTGTCTTCTCAGCTTCACTCGATCTCGGCCTCTGAAGGTGATTTCCACCATGTCTTGACTCGATATCGACCAAAGGTGGTTGATATCGACCTATTCTCTGCAGCTTCCAAGTGCTGAGTCGATTTCTGGCATTTCTGGTCGACGTGCTCCACTCGATATCGACCAAGTAAGGTCGATATCGAGATCCTTGGCAGTTCTCAGCATTCTGCATCCGTCTTGAAACGCACTTTTCCGAGTCCTCGTTTGTCCGATTGACACATATGAATATGCGTTGGAAAGATTTTTTCGAGGGCTACAACTCTCATGAAGACATCAGAACTTGATTCAAAATGGAGAATGGCGAAAAGTGGCGTTTTCTCCAGATGCACCATCTTGTGCTCTTCCTTAGCTTCTCCAACGTCTTCATGACTTTCCTTTAAGCTCCAAAGAGCGTCCGATTTCTGCAAAATTAAACAGAAACTTGTGTAGACCTATATATTTGATATTTAAGCGTAAACTACACTAATCCCATGTTTTCCCATTAATATGCATGCAAAAGATGATAAAATGGACTTTTATGTGCATAGAAAATATGACAATTTGCACGCACATCAAACACCCCATACTTAAGCTTGCTTGTCCCC
This sequence comes from Persicaria maculosa, assembly GCA_963922045.1. Classification (NCBI taxonomy): domain Eukaryota; kingdom Viridiplantae; phylum Streptophyta; class Magnoliopsida; order Caryophyllales; family Polygonaceae; genus Persicaria; species Persicaria maculosa. The sequence continues at coordinate 44,311,700 of OY998267.1, forward strand.
AAGCAATACCTTTAATGGTCATTCAGGGGAAGAAAGTAAACCCTCAACATCATAGATTCATTTTTCATATGTCCCTACAATCAATTGCCATCCTCGATAAGGTACTTATGTCAACCAAGTCCATGCCTGTGCATAAAAGCGACATCATACTCACAAAAGGAGGGTTATATGCATAAAACAATTTCGCGCAATATATCATTAATAATCAAAAGTACTTTTGCCAGCTTATGGAAGAGTAGATTGGTAAAAGGCTAAGGGTGGGCTAATTTTTGGCCATGTGGTGTTAAATCCGGGGAAATAAACTTTCTTTCCAAACTTCATTCCACATTCCTTCTTCATCATATTTCTCACCTTTCGCTCTTCGCTCAATGCTTTTTTCACTTTAATGCTTTTACCTCTCTAACTTTGGTACCGCCTTCTCACGAGTCGCAAACATGGGTGTCATGAATGACCCCGGACACTTAGTATTTCGGACTCCTTACCTTGTGTCCCATCTCGCTGAACTAACATCTCAACGAGCAGGGTCGACCTACCTTTATCTCCTGAGGTGATCGGATTTTTTTTCACTCACTAAATTTTCCATATTTCAAAATTTCTTTCATTCCTGCCAACAACTTCATAATAATGCATAAACTCCATATAACAACTCCAAAGATGACATCCATTCTCAACATTGTCCCCGGATAGGGTATAAGGTATAAAAAATGGGAAATATGTAATATATGTGGAGCAATAATGATGTAAGGCTCATATATGGCTTGTGTAATTGCAAATATTCATAGGTAAGGCTAGGATATGAAATTGAGCACATGTATAGAAAATATAAAGTCCTCTATTATCTTATCATCCACATGTCAAAAGCAACTTCAAATTTTTCATCTCCTTTATTTTTTTCTTTTTTGCACTTCATTGGGACTTCCCTTAACTAGGCAATTTCATGTTATATCTCTAATGAATCTATTTTTGCATCGTTGAGTTCAATAAAAGCTTCCATGACACTTATTCTTTATTTTCAAAATTTTTTCAATGGGGGTGATTTTTTCTAGACTTAGTCTTTTTAGACTTTGGATAATAAACTTTATAATGAACATGATGAATATAGATAGACTATGATGCATATAGATAGAAATATCCAAAGTAACCATGTACGTATGATGCAATTGGAGAAGTATGCATAACTATGCTCAAAATTTTTAAAATATGTTAAAAAATGACTAAAAATATGCAAGTAAGCTTTTCCCCCACCCCATACTTAAAGATTACAGTGTTCTCACTGTATAAGAACTAGGGTTAAGAGAGAAACTTACTAGGCATGGACGTATAAGCTCGAAATAGGTGTTGTAACATACTGCCAAGAGTCGACGTCGAGTAGGCTTCTAGTTCTCCGAATTACCTAAAGTCATCAAAGGGAAAAAAAACCTTGCACGAAGTAAAGAAAATAAAAGAAAAAAAATTATTAAAGAAGAAAAATAACAACGGGTTGCCTCCCGTAAGCGCTAAATTTTAAGTCTCTAGCTCGACCTACCTCCCTTTTAGCCTTAGCTTGGCTCATCTTTGTCCGGAGGTATAGGTGGATCTGGTGGTTCCTCCGGTGGCGGGAAGTGCGGAATGTCATATGGGGGCATCATATGGAGAACCTTAAACCTACCCGAGTGAATGCTCCATGGCTTAACCCATTCGTCTTCCTGAGCCCCAGTTGGTCTGCATAAAGGAAGATATAAAGAAGATCTACATACCTCATTATCACATCTCTTCCGCTTCATTGGTTGATTTGGTTGTGCGTCTCCACCCAAGCAAAACGGTGGAGTGGGAAGAGATATTTCCTCCTCATCCTGTGGAGCGTCGTGCCACTTTGTTAGGACCCCATACATGAATATGAACATCGGTTGCTCAAAATCGTCGGGGATAGCCTTTACCTTGTAAGGTAAAAGCGACCTTGAAGCACCTTGGGCAACGACATCCGGCTTCTTTGTTTCTAGATCTTCCCTTTCTCGGGATCCTTCACATGGTTCATCAAAGATAGGCAACAAAGATGTAATCGAAATCGGGGAAAGACATACCTGAAATTCTCTGGGACAATCGATTTCGACTGAAGTACAATCGATATCGAGTGTTTGGTCAATATCAAGTGAGGTACAGTCGACATCGACTGATGTCTCTGGATCAATTCCTCCAGAATGCATATACGTCGAGTCCAGGTGGTCGATATCGACTGAAGGGTAGTCGATGTCGACTGGCTCATAGAAGGGGACGTTGTCAAGCCAGCCTTCTTCTGCTAGAGGTGGATCAATTGGCTTATCGGGAGGAGAATGATAGGAAGCATCAAGCCTTCGGATCATGTCTTTCAGCCGAGCTATTTCCTTTAATCGTGCATCCTCCTGTGCGAGCCTATTTCGCCGTCTTAAATCTTCGAACCATCTTTCTCGTTCGAGATCGTATACTTCTTGCATCTTTGTACCTAACCTTTGAAATCACAATAAAGAACACAAATTAGTAGCAAAAGCTCGGCACCTAGTGGGTACCGATGAGGTAGGTGGTGGTAGGGTATGTGATAGGGTAAGAAACAAGGGATGGGCTACTCCTAAACTTTAAACAAAACTAAACTAGGCGCGATTGATATCTCCCCGGCAACGGCGCCAATTTGACGAGAGGGTTTCTCGACCAAATAAATTTATAGTCAAGACCCCCGCTATAGTATAGGCGAGTCAGGTTCGTCCTCAGGAGAGAAGTCAGCGGTTCTAGGTTTAGTTGGTTTCAGGGTTCGGGAGTAGCGGGAAAAGGTGGCGGTCGGTTGCTGTCAATATCACTGTGACTAGTCGATGTAGAGGGATGGAGAGGGGATGGTGGTTGGTGTCGAGTAGAATCTCTGCGGGATTTAAATAATAAAATAAAATAGTAAAAATGAAAACTTTCAAGGTAAGGGATAACCACAACAATAAAGATATGTATAAATCACGAATAACATAAAAGAGCATGCTTTACATCAAAGAATCAACTTTCGCTAGTTCCAACAATTTAGGTAAATCAACTCTCGAAAATAAACCTAATTGTTTCTACCTTTTCTTAATTAGGATTAATAAACTCGCGAATAAAAACCCTAATTACTATCCAAGTTTGCAACATGAATTCCTTGAACTTTCATCCAAGGGTTAAGCATAGAGGTAGATGGTGATAGAAACACACACAATTATGAATTCATCGATTAAGAACACATGTCTATCGTTGGGCTCACCCCAACCCTAGAAGAGGGGAATTAGAAACAAAACATGAAAATAAACAACTAAATTTAAATTAAAACTAAAACTTACAAAACCTTCAATCTTCACTCTAGGCTCTCCTCCTAACTACTTGCGTCCGAAGACGACTTGACTTGAATGATTGAAAAACCAGCCCCTAGGGGTTTATTTATAGGGTTCAATCCTAGCTATTCTAAGAGAGCAATCTATCTAAATCTATCTAAAGATATACTCCTAGATAAAAAGAAATAAATCTAAATTGGTAAAATAGATAAATCCATAGGGTAATTAATTGTTCAACCCTTTAGGATAGAAAGTAGATAAAATAGATATAATATCTTCTCCTTCATGTGCAAGTTTCCTCCACTCGGATTAGGATTCGGTTTGGCTCGAAATCGGCTTCTGGGGTTCACTCGATATCGACCATGTTCAGTCGATATCGACCTGTCTTCTCAGCTTCACTCGATCTCGGCCTCTGAAGGTGATTTCCACCATGTCTTGACTCGATATCGACCAAAGGTGGTTGATATCGACCTATTCTATGCAGCTTCCAAGTGCTGAGTCGATTTCTGGCATTTCTGGTCGACGTGCTCCACTCGATATCGACCAAGTAAGGTCGATATCGACATCCTTGGCAGTTCTCAGCATTCTGCATCCGTCTTGAAACGCACTTTTCCGAGTCCTCGTTCGTCCGATTGACACATATGAATATGCGTTGGAAAGATCTTTTCGAGGGCTACAACTCTCATGAAGATATCAGAACTTGATTCAAAATGGAGAATGGCGAAAAGTGGCGTTTTCTCCAGATGCACCATCTTGTGCTCTTCCTTAGCTTCTCCAACGTCTTCATGACTTTCCTTTAAGCTCCAAAGAGCGTCCGATTTCTGCAAAATTAAACAGAAATTTGTGTAGACCTATATATTTGATATTTAAGCGTAAACTACACTAATCCCATGTTTTCCCATTAATATGCATGCAAAAGATGATAAAATGGACTTTTATGTGCATAGAAAATATGACAATTTGCACGCACATCAAACACCCCATACTTAAGCTTGCTTGTCCCCAAGCAATACCTTTAATGGTCATTCAGGGGAAGAAAGTAAACCCTCAACATCATAGATTCATTTTTCATATGTCCCTACAATCAATTGCCATCCTCGATAAGGTACTTATGTCAACCAAGTCCATGCCTGTGCATAAAAGCAACATCATACTCACAAAAGGAGGGTTATATGCATAAAACAATTTCGCGCAATATATCATTAATAATCAAAAGGACTTTTGCCAGCTTATGGAAGAGTAGATTGGTAAAAGGCTAAGGGTGGGCTAATTTTTGGCCATGTGGTGTTAAATCCGGGGAAATAAACTTTCTTTCCAAACTTCATTCCACATTCCTTCTTCATCATATTTCTCACCTTTCGCTCTTCACTCAATGCTTTTTTCAGTTTAATGCTTTTACCTCTCTAACTTTGGTACCGCCTTCTCGCGAGTCGCAAACATGGGTGTCATGAATGACCCCGGACACTTAGTATTTCGGACTCCTTACCTTGTGTCCCATCTCGCTGAACTAACATCTCAACGAGCAGGGTCGACCTACCTTTATCTCCTGAGGTGATCGGATTTTTTTTCACTCACTAAATTTTCCATATTTCAAAATTTCTTTCATTCCTGCCAACAACTTCATAATAATGCATAAACTCCATATAACAACTCCAAAGATGACATCCATTCTCAACATTGTCCCCGGATAGGGTATAAGGTATAAAAAATGGGAAATATGTAATATATGTGGAGCAATAATGATGTAAGGCTCATATATGGCTTGTGTAATTGCAAATATTCATAGGTAAGGCTAGGATATGAAATTGAGCACATGTATAGAAAATATAAAGTCCTCCATTATCTTATCATCCACATGTCAAAAGCAACTTCAAATTTTTCATCTCCTTTATTTTTTTCTTTTTTGCACTTCATTGGGACTTCCCTTAACTAGGCAATTTCATGTTATATCTCTAATGAATTTATTTTTGCATCGTTGAGTTCAATAAAAGCTTCCATGACACTTATTCTTTATTTTCAAAATTTTTTCAATGGGGGTGATTTTTTCTAGACTTAGTCTTGTTAGACTTTGGATAATAAACTTTATAATGAACATGATGAATATAGATAGACTATGATGCATATAGATAGAAATATCCAAAGTAACCATGTACGTATGATGCAATTGGAGAAGTATGCATAACTATGCTCAAAATTTTTAAAATATGTTAAAAAATGACTAAAAATATGCAAGTAAGCTTTTCCCCCATCCCATACTTAAAGATTACAGTGTCCTCACTGTATAAGAACTAGGGTTAAGAGAGAAACTTACTAGACATGGACGTATAAGCTCGAAATAGGTGTTGTAACATACTGCCAAGAGTCGACGTCGAGTAGGCTTCTAGTTCTCCGAATTACCTAAAGTCATCAAAGGGAAAAAAAAACCTTGCACGAAGTAAAGAAAATAAAAGAAAAAAAATTATTAAAGAAGAAAAATAACAACGGGTTGCCTCCCGTAAGCGCTAAATTTTAAGTCTCTAGCTCGACCTACTTCCCTTTTAGCCTTAGCCTGGCTCATCTTTGTCCGGAGGTATAGGTGGATCTGGTGGTTCCTCCGGTGGCGGGAAGTGCGGAATGTCATATGGGGGCATCATATGGAGAACCTTAAACCTACCCGAGTGAATGCTCCATGGCTTAACCCATTCGTCTTCCTGAGCCCCAGCTGGTCTGCATAAAGGAAGATATAAAGAAGATCTACATACCTCATTATCACATCTCTTCCACTTCATTGGTTGATTTGGTTGTGCGTCTCCACCCAAGCAAAACGGTGGAGTGGGAAGAGATATTTCCTCCTCATCCTGTGGAGCGTCGTGCCACTTTGCTAGGACCCCATACATGAATATGAACATCGGTTGCTCAAAATCGTCGGGGATAGCCTTTACCTTGTAAGGTAAAAGCGACCTTGAAGCACCTTGGGCAACGACATCCGGCTTCTTTGTTTCTAGATCTTCCCTTTCTCGGGATCCTTCAAATGGTTCATCAAAGATAGGAAACAAAGATGTAATCGAAATCGGGGAAAGACATACCTGAAATTCTCTGGGACAATCGATTTCGACTGAAGTCCAATCGATATCGAGTGTTTGGTCAATATCAAGTGAGGTACACTCGACATCGACTGATGTCTCTGGATCAATTCCTCCAGAATGCATATACGTCGAGTCCAGGTGGTCGATATCGACTGAAGGGTAGTCGATGTCGACTGGCTCATAGAAGCGGACGTTGTCAAGCCAGCCTTCTTCTGCTAGAGGTGGATCAATTGGCTTATCGGGAGGAGAATGATAGGAAGCATCAAGCCTTCGGATCAAGTCTTTCAGCCGAGCTATTTCCTTTAATCGTGCATCCTCCTGTGCGAGCCTATTTCGCCGTCTTAAATCTTCGAACCATCTTTCTCGTTCGAGATCGTATACTTCTTGCATCTTTGTACCTAACCTTTGAAATCACAATAAAGAACACAAATTAGTAGCAAAAGCTCGGCACCTAGTGGGTACCGATGAGGTAGGTGGTGGTAGGGTATGTGATAGGGTAAGAAACAAGGGATGTGCTACTCCTAAACTTTAAACAAAACTAAACTAGGCGCGATTGATATCTTCCCGGCAACTGCGCCAATTTGACGAGAGGGTTTCTCGACCAAATAAATTTATATTCAAGACCCCCGCTATAGTATAGGGGAGTCAGGTTCGTCCTCAGGAGAGAAGTCAGCGGTTCTAGGTTTAGTTGGTTTCAGGGTTCGGGAGTAGCGGGAAAAGGTGGCGGTCGGTTGCTGTCAATATCGACTGTGACTAGTCGATGTAGAGGGATGGAGAGGGGATGGTGGTTGGTGTCGAGTAGAATCTCTGCGGGATTTAAATAATAAAATAAAATAGTAAAAACGAAAACTTCCAAGGTAAGGGATAACCACAACAACAAACATATGTATAAATCACGAATAACATAAAAGAGCATGCTTTACATCAAAGAATCAACTTTCGCTAGTTCCAACAATTTAGGTAAATCAACTCTCGAAAATAAACCTAATTGTTTCTACCTTTTCTTAATTAGGATTAATAAACTCGCGAATAAAAACCCTAATTACTATCCAAGTTTGCAACATGAATTCCTTGAACTTTCATCCAAGGGTTAAGCATAGAGGTAGATGGTGATAGAAACACACACAATTATGAATTCATCGATTAAGAACACATGTCTATCGTTGGGCTCACCCCAACCCTAGAAGAGGGGAATTAGAAACAAAACTTGAAAATAAACAACTAAATTTAAATTAAAACTAAAACTTACAAAACCTTCAATCTTCACTCTAGGCTCTCCTCCTAACTACTTGCGTCCGAAGATGACTTGACTTGAATGATTGAAAAACCAGCCCCTAGGGGTTTATTTATAGGGTTCAATCCTAGCTATTCTAAGAGAGCAATCTATCTAAATCTATCTAAAGATATACTCCTAGATAAAAAGAAATAAATCTAAATTGGTAAAATAGATAAATCCTTAGGGTAATTAATTGTTCAACCCTTTAGGATAGAATGTAGATAAAATAGATATAATATCTTCTCCTTCATGTGCAAGTTTCCTCCACTCGGATTAGGATTCGGTTTGGCTCGAAATCGGCTTATGGGGTTCACTCGATATCGACCATGTTCAGTCGATATCGACCTGTCTTCTCAGCTTCACTCGATCTCGGCCTCTGAAGGTGATTTCCACCATGTCTTGACTCGATATCGAACAAAGGTGGTTGATATCAACCTATTCTATGCAGCTTCCAAGTGCTGAGTCGATTTCTGGCATTTCTGGTTGACGTGCTCCACTCGATATCGACCAAGTAAGGTCGATATCGACATCCTTGGCAGTTCTCAGCATTCTGCATCCGTCTTGAAACGCACTTTTCCGAGTCCTCGTTCGTCCGATTGACACATATGAATATGCGTTGGAAAGATTTTTTCGAGGGCTATAATTCTCATGAAGACATCATAACTTGATTCAAAATGGAGAATGGCGAAAAGTGGCGTTTTCTCCAGATGCACCATCTTGTGCTCTTCCTTAGCTTCTCCAACGTCTTCATGACCTTCCTTTAAGCTCCAAAGAGCGTCCGATTTCTGCAAAATTAAACAGAAACTTGTGTAGACCTATATATTTGATATTTAAGCGTAAACTACACTAATCTCATGTTTTCCCATTAATATGCATGCAAAAGATGATAAAATGGACTTTTATGTGCATAGAAAATATGACAATTTGCACGCACATCAAACACCCCATACTTAAGCTTCCTTGTCCCCAAGCAATACCTTTAATGGTCATTCAGGGGAAGAAAGTAAACCCTCAACATCATAGATTCATTTTTCATATGTCCATACAATCAATTGTCATCCTCAATAAGGTACTTATGTCAACCAAGTCCATGCCTGTGCATAAAAGCAACATCATACTCACAAAAGGAGGGTTATATGCATAAAACAATTTCGCGCAATATATCATTAATAATCAAAAGGACTTTTGCCAGCTTATGGAAGAGTAGATTGGTAAAAGGCTAAGGGTGAGCTAATTTTTGGCCATGTGGTGTTAAATCCGGGGAAATAAACTTTCTTTCCAAACTTCATTCCACATTCCTTCTTCATCATATTTCTCACCTTTCGCTCTTCGCTCAATGCTTTTTTCACTTTAATGCTTTTACCTCTCTAACTTTGGTACCGCCTTCTCGCGAGTCGCAAACATGGGTGTCATGAATGGCCCCAGATACTTAGTACTTCGGACTCCTTACCTTATGTCCCATCTTGTTGAACTAACATCTCAACGAGCAGGGTCGACCTACCTTTATCTCCTGAGGTGATCGGATTTTTTTTCACTCACTAAATTTTCCATATTTCAAAATTTCTTTCATTCCTGCCAACAACTTCATAATAATGCATAAACTCCATATAACAACTCCAAAGATGACATCCATTCTCAACATTGTCCCCGGATAGGGTATAAGGTATAAAAAATGGGAAATATGTAATATATGTGGAGCAATAATGATGTAAGGCTCATATATGGCTTGTGTAATTGCAAATATGCATAGGTAAGGCTAGGATATGAAATTGAGCACATGTATAGAAAATATAAAGTCCTCCATTATCTTATCATGCACATGTCAAAAGCAACTTCAAAATTTTCATCTCCTTTATTTTTTTCTTTTTTGCACTTCATTGGGACTTCCCTTAACTAGGCAATTTCTTGTTATATCTCTAATGAATCTATTTTTGCATCGTTGAGTTCAATAAAAGCTACCATGACACTTATTCTTTATTTTCAAAATTTTTTCAATGGGGGTGATTTTTTCTAAACTTAGTCTTTTTAGGCTTTGGATAATAAACTTGATAATGAACATGATGAATATAGATAGACTATGATGCATATAGATAGAAATATCCAAAGTAACCATGTATGATGCAATTGGAGAAGTATGCATAACTATGCTCAAAATTTTTAAAATATGTTAAAAAATGACTAAAAATATGCAAGTAAGCTTTTCCCCCACCCCATACTTAAAGGTTACAGTGTCCTCACTGTATAAGAACTAGGGTTAAGAGAGAAACTTACTAAACATGGACGTATAAGCTCGAAATAGGTGATGTAACATACTGCCAAGAGTCGACGTCGAGTAGGCTTCTAGTTCTCCGAATTACCTAAAGTCATCAAAGGGAAAAAAAACCTTGCACGAAGTAAAGAAAATAAAAGAAAAAAATTATTAAAGAAGAAAAATAACAACGGGTTGCCTCCCGTAAGCGCTAAATTTTAAGTCTCTAGCTCGACCTACTTCCCTTTTAGCCTTAGCCTGGCTCATCTTTGTCCGGAGGTATAGGTGGATCTGGTGGTTCCTCCGGTGGCGGGAAGTGCGGAATGTCATATGGGGGCATCATATGGAGAACCTTAAACCTACCCGAGTGAATGCTCCATGGCTTAACCCATTCGTCTTCCTGAGCCCCAGCTGGTCTGCATAAAGGGAGATATAAAGAAGATCTACATACCTCATTATCACATCTCTTCCGCTTCATTGGTTGATTTGGTTGTGCGTCTCCACCCAAGCAAAATGGTGGAGTGGGAAGAGATATTTCCTCCTCATCCTGTGGAGCGTCGTGCCAATTTGCTAGGACCCCATACATGAATGTGAACATCGGTTGCTCAAAATCGTCGGGGATAGCCTTTACCTTGTAAGGTAAAAGCGACCTTGAAGCACCTTGGGCAACGACATCCGGCTTCTTTGTTTCTAAATCTTCCCTTTCTCGAGATCCTTCAAATGGTTCATCAAAGATAGGCAACAAAGATGTAATCGAAATCGGGGAAAGACATACCTGAAATTCTCTGGGACAATCGATTTCGACTGAAGTACAATCGATATCGAGTGTTTGGTCAATATCAAGTGAGGTACACTCGACATCGACTGATGTCTCTGGATCAATTCCTCCAGAATGCATATACGTCGAGTCCAGGTGGTCGATATCGACTGAAGGGTAGTCGATGTCGACTGGCTCATAGAAGGGAACGTTGTCAAGCCAGCCTTCTTCTGCTAGAGGTGGATCAATTGGCTTATTGGGAGGAGAATGATAGGAAGCATCAAGCCATCGGATCAAGTCTTTCAGCCGAGCTATTTCCTTTAATCGTGCATCCTCCTGTGCGAGCCTATTTCGCCGTCTTAAATCTTCGAACCATCTTTCCCGTTCGAGATCGTATACTTCTTGCATCTTTGTACCTAACCTTTGAAATCACAATAAAGAACACAAATTAGTAGCAAAAGCTCGGCACCTAGTGGGTACCGATGAGGTAGGTGGTGGTAGGGTATGTGATAGGGTAAGAAACAAGGGATGTGCTACTCCTAAACTTTAAACAAAACTAAACTAGGCGCGATTGATATCTCCCCGGCAACGGCGCCAATTTGACGAGAGGGTTTTTCGACCAAATAAATTTATAGTCAAGACCCCCGCTATAGTATAGGGGAGTCAGGTTCGTCCTCAGGAGAGAAGTCAGCGGTTCTAGGTTTAGTTGGTTTCAGGGTTCGGGAGTAGCGGGAAAAGGTGGCAGTCGGTTGCTGTCAATATCGACTGTGACTAGTCGATGTAGAGGGATGGAGAGGGGATGGTGGTTGGTGTCGAGTAGAATCTCTGCGGGATTTAAATAATAACATAAAATAGTAAAAGTGAAAACTTCAAAGGTAAGGGATAACCACAACAATAAATATATGTATAAATCATGAATAACATAAAAGAGCATGCTTTACATCAAATAATCAACTTTCGCTAGTTCCAACAATTTAGGTAAATCAACTCTCGAAAATAAACCTAATTATTTCTACCTTTTCTTAATTAGGATTAATAAACTCGCGAATAAAAACCCTAATTACTATCCAAGTTTGCAACATGAATTCCTTGAACTTTCATCCAAGGGTTAAGCATAGAGGTAGATGGTGATAGAAACACACACAATTATGAATTCATCGATTAAGAACACATGTCTATCGTTGGGCTCACCCCAACCCTAGCAGTGGGGAATTAGAAACAAAACATGAAAATAAACAACTAAATTTAAATTAAAACTAAAACTTACAAAACCTTCAATCTTCACTCTAGGCTCTCCTCCTAACTACTTGCGTCCGAAGACGAGTTGACTTGAATGATTGAAAAACCAGCCCCTAGGGCTTTATTTATAGGGCTCAATCCTAGCTATTCTAAGAGAGCAATCTATCTAAATCTATCTAAAGATATACTCCTAGATAAAAGGAAATAAATCTAAATTGGTAAAATAGATAAATCCTTAGGGTAATTAATTGTTCAACCCTTTAGGATAGAAAGTAGATAAAATAGATAAAATATCTTCTCCTTCATGTGCAAGTTTCCTCCACTCGGATTAGGATTCGGTTTGGGTCGAAATCGGCTTATAGGGTTCACTCGATATCGACCATGTTCAGTCGATATCGACCTGTTTTCTCAGCTTCACTCGATCTCGGCCTTTGAAGGTGATTTCCACCATGTCTTGACTCGATATCGACCAAAGGTGGTTGATATCGACCTATTCTGTGCAGCTTCCAAGTGCTGAGTCGATTTCTGGCATTTCTGGTCGACGTCCTCCACTCGATATCGACCAAGTAAGGTCGATATCGACTTCCTTGGCAGTTCTCAGCATTCTGCATCCGTCTTGAAATACACTTTCCCGAGTCCTCGTTCGTCCGATTGACACATATGAATATGCGTTGGAAAGCTCTTTTCGAGGGCTACAACTCTCATGAAGACATCAGAACTTGATTCAAAATGGAGAATGGCGAAAAGTGGCGTTTTCTCCAGATGCACCATCTTGTGCTCTTCCTTAGCTTCTCCAACGTCTTCATGACTTTTTTTAACGTCCAAAGTGCGTCCGATTTCTGCAAAATTAAACAGAAACTTGTGTAGACCTATATATTTGATATTTAAGTGTAAACTACACTAATCCCATCTTTTCCCATTAATATGCATGCAAAAGATGATAAAATGGACTTTTATGTGCATAGAAAATATGACAATTTGCGCGCACATCAATTGTCAAATGCAATATTTGATGCAACAATGAGGAATGATTATCATCTAATCAACTATATGAATAAAATACACCATTTATAAACACAATCCAACAAAATTTGCACCTTCGGTGCAAATTTTCTATGATTCAAGTGCAGTGCTACATGGGAGCAATCAAAGTGTAAGCACATTATTCGAATGTATTTGATCTAGATATAGCAATGTTACATTTAAAGTGCAAGCACATCATTCGAATAAGCATAAAGAAGCATGGATTCAAAAGGAGACTTCAAAATCTCATCCAATACATCAAAAATGAAATTTTCTGTAATTTCATTGCAGTAATCATTGAATTCGAATGTATTAGATATAGATTTACCAATGTAACATATTAACGAGCATAAATAAGCATAAACAAGCACAAATTCAATTGGAGACTTGAAAATCACACACATATAGCAAAAAACGATCATAATCAGTAATTGATGCTTCAAAAATCAATCATAATTTGCGCCAAAGGCGCAAATTTTGAGGCATTCCATAGCACTAATCACTCGATTCGACTGTATTTCATACAGATATAGCAAAAACGAACTTAAACAAGCTCAGATTCTGTTGTTTTCAAAATCGTCTTCGATAAGTCAAAAATTAAAGGAAATTTGCGCCGAAGGCGCAAATTTTATATGATTCTAATTGACAGAGTAGTAAATTCGTCAGCATAATTCAGAATCAACTTAGAATCGTCAAAAATCTATGAAAATTTGTGCCTTTGGCGCAAATTTTCCATGAATTCAAGGCAGCTTTGGATGTAGTTTGTAATCGAATGCTGTACTTACCTGATTCCGTAGAAGAAGAGATGCTGAAATCGGTGGTTTTGATGAGATCGGAGAGGTGATCGGCACTTATTCTGCAAAATCACCGTCGAGCAGGGCGCGAGAGAGCGTGCGGAGAGGGAGAACGCGTAGGAGAGAGAAAGTGCGTGGGACAATGGAGGGAGTTTATATTGTGGACATTTCACCAATTTGTCCCAAAAATTGGACATTTCACCAATTATAACATATTTTGTGGACATTTCGCAAATTGCCCCTAAAAATTATACAATATATAAGATTTATTTATTTTAATAATTTTTTTAATAATATCATATTTATTAACAATAAGTAACAATAAGTATGATATTATTCTGTATTAAAAAAAGATTGAATAAAAAAATATTATTTTATATAATTTTTATCGTTTTAAAAGTACGTGTATTATTTAAAAATCAATTAAAAATAAACGGTGGAGGTATGAGTGCTACAGAGTATATTTTAGGGACATTATTTGAATTGAATAAGTTGATCATTGGTGATTCGGATTCAACAACTCAACAAGTGAACGAGATAATCGAGTTTTTTTAAAAGGAAAATAAATAAGTACGAGTCTAAAAGCTAATTGGGAATGACTCTATTCAGTTTTATTGGCAGTGGCCCGCCGATTTATATATAAGGTTTAGGTTTTCGTATTTTTCGATGTGGGACAAACATTCTTTACGTTACAACAATCCTTCTAGACAAGAATGTCGATCAAGATCAGACCTAAAAACCAAAAAGACAACATTACAAGAGTGTCGCAGACGTGTAACTCAATCAGCCATCTAAAAACGTGGAGGAACACAATAGACTCAAACGATTGTGAGATGAAGAGAATATCAACATCTAAAAGAAGTGGATGAATAAAAAGTGACATGGAGATATATATAAAATCTTATCATATCATTTTTTATTAAATAGTTAAAAAAAATTAATAAGCCAACCCGCCAGGTCGGTGGGTCACGGGCATATGAACCCTCGACCCATGGCTTTGGCGGGTTAGAGTCTAGGACCCACTAGGTTTGATATGTGGCCATGTCTACCTCTATGGTGAATTAGAGTAATGCATTTAAAATATACTCCCTCCATTATTTTACTACTAGTTTGATTACTCGTCCGTTGTGCGATTTTCTTAACAAATTTTATTATATAAAACATCTTTGAATTAATATAAATTACTACTCCATAAAAATCAATATATAGATTGAGAAGAGTTAAATCTCAATATTTTTGATAATATAATAGTTTTAAATCTCAAATCATCTTTTATTCAGTTGGACGTACGTGGTATAGGTTTCAAAACTCTATCATTGATGAAAAAATATTGTGTTGGAGGTTATTAGGAACGCTCTCTCCCCTAATTTCCACCCTTCTCTTGCCTTTCTTGTCCTTTTCTTCTCTAGCCTTTCGTTCTGCTGGTTAGGATCTTGGGTGCGTACTGATTTTCCTCAGTGGAGGAAATCAATGTCTGCTGCTGGAAATTTAAATGTAATTGGTTTAGTTATCAAATTAGGCTTAACAGCCATGGCTACAATAATCTGATTGAAGTGTATCACCAGCTTAACAACTATCCTTGTGATCTGATGGGATTGTATTTTTCTGAAAATTTAACGGTCTCTGTTGATTTAAATGGTGTCTTGAATTCCAGGTTAATTTCCCATTTCAATTTTATCCTAAAAATCAGACTTTATGGCTCTTGTTGGAGGCCCTTGATTATTTCCTTTAATCTGCTACAATGCCTTCTAGATTCCATAATGATTGCTATTAAAGATTTCTTGTTTCAATTGAAAGCTGGTCTTGGTTTTTTTTGAAGGAATTATTCTACTCTTGATTGGAGACTAGGTATGCTTTGCTGGGAATTTTGTTATATAAGAATCGATCAGTTGATGGCCTATTATCAGATGCAGAGCATAGGTTTGGTGTATAACTGGTGTTTAAATTTTATGATTTCCTCCGATTGTGCTGATTATTCCTTTGGGCAGGTTTGCTGCGTTTGGGGAATTTTTTATCTTGTCTCAACTATGATCCATTACAATTTCATATGCAGGGTTGGCCTTTATTTTTATTTTCAATTCAAAATCCATATCTTAATCATGATTGGCTCTTCTTATAGATGGTGTTTTTTAACTGTGAATTATACATATTATGGTGCTGATGTTGATAATTATAGAGTTCCGGTGAATTTTGTTCACTCTCTCTTAATGCATGACTACAACATCTTCTTTGGTGCTCTACCTGTCCATGTTTTGGATGGCTAGATCCTAGTGTTTACCCTCATTTGGTTTACTTTTTCATGTTTTCTCTGGGATAATAATCATGCTAATTGCCTTATTGTTTCTTCTGGTGGTGATTGTTGGTTTCTTCACAAAAACACTTCCATGTCTTCTTCGTTCCTTTCTGCAGTAGTTCATGGGGCTTCAACTGATATGGACCTAAGCTCTTCTCCTCTTGGGTTTCCTTGTGTGGTTACTCCTCTTACCTCTAATATTATCACTTCAATTGAGCCCACTCAAACAACGATGGCCCATACTTTTCCGGCTCAGCCTAATTTAGGTGATGAGCCACAGACAAAAGATCTTGAAATCCCGATCATCAACGACATCCATTGCAAACTTTTAGATACGACTCTGGTGGGACGCTTTGTTAACAATCAAGTAGACTTCAAACAAGTTCTGGCTAAGATGAGGGTCGACTGGCGATATCTAAAAGGTCAGTGGTTCATCGAATTAATTGGGTATGACTGATTTCTCTTCCGTTTTGCTACTAGTGAAGATAGAGCGAGGGTCTGGGCAAATCGCCCCTACCATGTGGCGGGTGCTCTGTTAGCAATTTATCCATGGAACCCGACTTTTGACCCTGCAGAAGCAGATACGCTCACTGGTGAGGTTTGGGTGCGTATTCCAAATCTTCCTCCACAACTCAATTCAACCGAGATCTTGGCGGATATAATTAGCACTTGCCGTGTGGGTACTTTGTTCAAGATGGATAAGGAGCCATATTTTAAAAGCCGCTTCAGGTTTGTGTGCCTATGTATTCATGTTTCGTTTGAGCATCTGTTGATTTCATATATAAAATGGAAGATGCCGGATGGGAAAATGATTACACTGCGTGTGTGGTATGAAGATTTTTCTATAGGGTGTGGTTGTTGTGGGAAAGAGGATCATCTCTATCCGGACTGTCCAAGCAATATTCCAAAGCCGAGACGATTTGAACTACGGATACAAGAAAGGCCAGGAGTTAATTTACTAGATGATAATGCTCGTTTTGAAAGCTCTGCATACAGTACTGATGAAAGTCTTGTGACTTCAGCTGCTGGTGGTTTCTCGGTGAGTGGGAGATCTTTTGGTGTGGACACTGGTGTCTCGGTTCAGGCTGCTCGAGGTGATTATGGGGGCTTACTGTAACAGCCTGGATATAGATACCCGGGTTACGTTTCGAAGGTTGGTTACCTTCGTTCGGATCTTGTAATTCGAGTACGGGTCGATGTTTCAAAACTCAAAGGATTAGTATTTTAAAATGGGGATTTCGAACCCCAAAATAGTCGAAGGGCCACGTGGAATCTTCAAGCTGTCCTAGGACTATATTGCGGAAGTCCATTTGCAAAACTAGTGAAAGCGGAAGTAAAATACAACTTGCCACGGCGAGGTCGGGTCAAAACCAAATCACACATTCTGAAATCATATAACCAAATTAGTGGGGTTAGACAGGTTCTTTGTAATCTCCCGGGGGATTTTCCCACGCCATAGAGACAGAGAGCAATCATACCTAAAAACAAGTTGTGCGAGCGGGATCAGACCGAGACCCCAACGCACTCTGTCCCGCAAGCAAATATACACATACGCTATAATAAAGATGCTTCGATGCAATGCGGAAATTAAATCACACTAACATGTTCCTAAGTTATAATATGCAGAAAAGAACTGTAAAGGCGCCCAAAGAATGCCAAGTGGCATATCCCTCTCCTACCTCTGCACCCCTTTCCGTTAGTGCAGAGACTGGCCAGTTCGATGCTATAGCATATCATATCTCATCATCATATCATATATCATGCTCATGCCCGATGGTGCTGGGCTATCTCATCATCATCATATACCGACAACTGACTCAGGGCACCCGATGAAGCTGGGCTACCCTATGACCCTAACAAAGACTCTAAGACCCACAGATAACGGCCGTTCTATTCTCAAACACACAAAGTAACCGAATGCTCATTCATAAGTGCAATCCTAGCATGATACTACATGGCATGCTTTAATGCTTATGCAACACCTAGTATGTCATATAATCACAAGCAGGGATTCTCTTTCGAATCTGAGTAAGCCCGTAAAGGAACTTACCTGAATAAGCCGAACAGCAAAGAGACACGGTAGAAGTAGAATCCAAGTAATATCAACAATCACCTAATAATATAAGCGATAAAAGCGCCATAAGATACTCTTCTACTATTTATCACATAGAAACCTCTTTACAAGACATTCTCAAAGGAAGTAACTGAATTCCGAGAAAATATCCGAAATATACAAATCTTGGTCAAACTCGGTCAAAGTTGTTATTAGAGAATTTCCGACATCTTGTTTTCCAACAAAATTCTCAAAAGATATTTCCAAAACATAGAAACTCCTTTTTAAATAATTTCATATAATATATATAAGACTAAAATAACACACCTCCATATTTATGAATAAATCATTTCAAGTTTCTCAACTAAACATATTAAAATCATCACAAAGGCACTTATCCAAATCATTTTTTGCTTTAAACCATTTTATAATATAACACTTTCCGAAATTTATTTTCATAAAATCAGATTTATCATAATAATAATAATAATAATAATAATAATAATAATAATAGTTATAATAGTAATAATAATAATAATAGTAATAATAATAATAATAATAATAATAATAATAATTAAATTAACATTACCATATAATATACCAAATATATATATACCTACTAGCCAACAAAACAAATAAACCCAACCATCTGGCCCATACTCCCCACCCGTTGCCCAGCCCAACCCGAGCCCAAAATGAAATCACAAAAGAAAAAGGGGATCCGGATTTTGTGGGTTAAAGGCAAGGGAAGGGATCCGGATTTTAATGCGGGTTAAAGGCAAGGGAAAAAGGGATCCAGATTGGAATGATATAACGCATATGGAAGTTGGACCCGGCCCAGCCCAACAACCGAAAACTGAACCCAGCAGCCCACCCCGGAAATTAGGCCCACCCATACTCATCCATCGTCTTCTTCCTTTGGCCAGAACAGAGCAGCGGGGAGGAAGGGCAGGAGAAGGAAGGAGAAGAACTCCGGCTAGGGGGCTCCGTTCGACTCGATCTTTTACCCAGAGGTTTAGGATGGTATTCCGACCACACTCAACTAAGAAAAACTGAAACGAGGGCAAGGAGGAAGGAGGGAAAGAAGCATACCGAGGGGGGTTGGTTCACACCGGAGAGAGCGCTCGAGCGGAGCTGGGCTTCAACGACGGAGAGAGGGAGACTGTGCTGCACCTGGGAGGAGTGTGTGAGGATTAGAGACGAGCTTTTACACTCAGTCAAGTCAAAACCAAGTGAAATCACTTACCGAGGCAAAACGGAAAAACAGGGGAAGAGAGGGTGGTGTGCCTCCGACGGTGGTGCCTTCATGGCCGGAAGAGGCTCCTCTTTGCCTAGGGAGGAAGAGGAATGAGTAAAGGAACCATTTTTCCGAGGTTCAAGAGAAGAGAGAGTAGGAATCGACAAGGGTTACCGTTGCAACCGAAACAGAGGAGGGCTCTTCCTCGGCGGCGCTGGCGGCTCCGGCGACGTCGTCGGGCTCCTGGCTCCTGGAGTAGGCGGCTGCAACACCAGCTGGATGGGAGGAGGATGAAAGGTGATGACTTGGTGATGGAAATGGGTGATGAAAAGGGTTAAAGAAAGGGGTTTTTCCTGGGTTTTTCGGAGGAGGAAAGGAGGAAGAGAGGGAATCCAGGGAATCTTCCTGGTGGGTTTCTCCTGGGATCACTCGGAGGAGAAATGGAAGAGGGAGAAAGGGAGGATGCATCTTGGTGAATTGGAGGTGTTGGTGGAATGAGGAGAGAGGGAGAGGGCATACGGTTTTATGGGCAATTTGGGGTGTGGGTGTGTGGAGGAAGGAGGGTGGTGAGCTGGAGGTGGGGGACCTCTACTGCCATCCAAAATGGGAGGGAAGGGAGAGAGAGAGAGAGAGAATAAATATATAAATAAATAAATAGAATAAAATAGAATGGTCCCCACTCACCTTACCAATTTTGAATTTCTGACGCCCAAACCCAATTCCGCTCACTAAAACGAAAACCCGACGCTAAGAATTTAAATCTAAATCTAAATCATTTCGGATTTTAAAATAAATTTTTATTAATTCTCGAAACTCAAAAGCGGAATTCAATCTCGTCAAAATCTAGATTTTTAAAATGATGTCGAACAGATTTATGAAATCGACCTTGTGCTCGACGACGAGTTTTCTTCCATTTTTATGCATTGAATAAAATAATAATATATTCAAGTAAAATACTAATCACATAATAAAAAAAATATTTGGTCTTTACACTTACCAGGTCTGTCGGCTCCGGCTAACGCTATCTCAGCCATCCAGACGATTGGGGGAACCACTAATGCTTTGTTAAGTCCTTTTCTCTCGCAGGATCTGATCAAAAATTTGATTGCTCTAAACAATGCCCACGCATCAATGCTTGCTACAGACACAACTATCCCGACGTTCCAGATTTCGCCTGCAATGTTGCATACCATTTTCAATGTGGACCCGAATCATGCTTCATCCTCGGTTCCACCTGATCAAGTTTTGGTCAATCTTTGTGAGGTGGTGAACCCGTATGGTGCTGATCATCAGGATCCTGAATTAACCCTCTCTTTGTATCAATCACTGAATTCGGCAGCTTCAATGGTTAGGCATATGTCAGATGTTCATATCTCTTCACAAGATCAAGATCATTCTGATGGAAGGAGTCATAACAAGGGCAAAGAGATTGTTGAGGAGTATGAGGTGGATTCCCGTGATCATGTCAGCAAGAAGCAGAAGCAGTCTCCCTAGGTTTCTATAACATTTACACTTTTAAAGAGGGTGGTTTGGTTCTCTCGGGTTATAACCCGTGATCCCCTCGAATTTTGGTATTGTAATAAGTTTAGGTTTATGGTGCTCTTTAACTCGACTTACCTTAGTGAAGTAGGGGTTGTGTGCTTGGTTTCTGTTTGTACAGCTGATCCAAAGACTATCCATGTTTTTGTTGTTCATAAGGATGGCTCTTTGAGGGTGTCGATAGGTGTTCTGCTTAAGGGTTTTGACTGGTGTGTGGTTGTTACCTCTGGGTTATGTTTTTATGGTTGTTATGTCCTATTGAATAGCTACCTGCTATCGGCTCAAGTTACATCCAAAATCATGGGTTCTCAAAATTGTTGGTTGCTAACTGATTCAGCAGAGCTTAACAGCAAGAGCAAGATCTTTGGGTTAACACCCCTTTTGTGTCTCTGGAAACGGAATTGGAGGGATTTTGAATATCTTAACAGATTTGAGATCCATATCTATGTTCCTAATAATATGGGGGTTAGTTGGTTTAATAAATTCAGTTATACATATATTCATCCTGGATTTCTGTCAAATAACATGGATGGGTTTAAAAAACATAGTTTAAAGGACTTTTATCATAAAACTACTGATAATATACTAAATATATGTTTATACAATTGGTGCTTTGTCAATCAAGTTATATACAATAGTAATTGCTTATCTATTACTGCTATAATATTCTATTTTTTTTCCTTACTACTGATAGCCGATTTCCCTTTAATATTTGGGACTGTTATGCAAATTTTAACTATTTTAATATGCAGATTTTTTCATTTCAAAAAATAAATCAGATTTGGGTAAATAGGCTATCTTGTAACCATAATCAATTTAATTTTGTGTTATATAACTTCAATAGCATCACTTCGATCAGCTTTAACAATGAAAATCATGGCATACTCTTTATATCATTCGAATATTCTATTTGGATTGCTTTAAGTATAAAATTTATAAGATCAAATATCTAGGTGAGAATGCTACAAATTATAATTTTCACACCATTTCTTTATTCAATGTGTGGATGAATAACCATGTAACATATAACATCAATTATTTTTACGGAAAAAACTTAATATTATATATAATTATCAAGTTATTAGAATTGGTTTTTTCAGGGTTACTCAATGTTGTCAATCATGCTTATTGTTGGTCTTAGAAATGCTCACAAAGCAGGTATGTATAAAACATTTTATTAAATGACAAACATTGCATATTGGAATATTAGGGGTGTAAGAAAATCTAATCTGAGCCACGACTTAGCTTATATTCAAAAAAGAAATAAACTGGATATTTTAGTCCTTGCTGAAACCAAATCAACTGAGCCTCCGGCTCAATCCCACTATATTCGGGCAGGTTTTAACAATGCTCATCACATTGCCTCAATTGGAACAAAAGGGGGCTTCTGGATTTTATTCAAGACTTCGAAATTTACACAATCTTTTCAAAAAATCTCAGCATCAGATAAGTACATTATTTACCGAGTTAATATTGATAACTTTAGCTTTATTATTACTTTCATTTATGCTCCTTCGAATCAAGTAGATAAAAATAGGTTCTGGAATGAGTTATTCATTATTATTCATAACCAATCTCTCCCATGTTTGATTATGGGAGATTTCAATGAAATTGAATCAGTTTCTGACAAAATTGGTGGGCTAGTTCCGCAGGCTAATAGATTTATGTGAATTCGACATATTGTGGAAGAGTTAGATGTGCATACGATCCCTTGTACAGGTAGTCCAATAACGTGGAGGAAGAGTCAAAATCCTATTGATTATATCTATGAGCGATTAGATAGAGTAATGGTACATACAGATATCTTAACACAATTCCCTAATTTATCAGTACACAATCATCCTTTTACGACTTCAGATCATTCTTTAATGTCTATATCCATAGGAAGTACGAAAATTTGAAATGTCTTGGACTAGTAATGATAACTATAACAGGTTAGTTAAATCAACTTGCCAGAATAAGCTTCATAGGTCGTTTATGTTTACACTTCTACAAAAACAAAAACTGCTTAAAAAAAATACAAAGATCTGGTGTAAGTCTCACCCAAATAATAATTTTCGACAGATAAAAGATATTGAAGATAAGCTTCTGTTGCTTCAAACACAACAAATTAGTGGGAATTCAAATGATGCCATAAATATTAGGTGTAATAGGTTGTTAAGTAAACGTGAAGCTCTTATGGACTTTAATAATACCTTCTGGAAACAACGAGCAAAATCAAATTTTTTAAGATTTGGAGATAGAAATACTAAATATTACCAATCGGTATCTAAAATAAGAAATTCTAAAAATGTCACTCGCAATTTACAAATAAAGATGGTTTAGTGATTGAGGATGAGGATCAAATTAGAGATGAAATTACGACTGAATTGGCTGAAAGATTTATTTCAAATAACGCATCGGTTAGTAATAATCAATATTTCCTAAATTTAATTGATCAGACCATTACTGAATTTGAAAATAGAATTTTGACACATCATGTTTCAGATGACGAAATTAAGGATACCCTTTTTTCAATGACAAATGATAAGTCTCCAGGTCCTGATGGTTTTCCACCAGAGTTCTATAAAAAATATTGGGATATTGTCGGTAAATTAGTTTGCAAAGCTGTTAAATCCTTTTTCCATTCTGGAGTGCTACTCAATGAAGTAAATTCAACCTTCATTGCACTTATTCCTAAAATTGATACGCCTAGTAATATTAACCATTACCGTCCGATTAGTCTGTGCAATACTATTTATAAGGTTAATTCGAAAATTTTGGCTAACCGTTTGAAGCCTATATTACCACGCATTATTAATCCTTTTCAAGGAGCTTTTGTACAAGGTAGAAATATTCAAGATAATATACTAATAGCTCATGAGGTTTTCCACTCTTTTCATAACAAAAAAGGTAAAGCTGGGTGGATGGCATTAAAGTTCGATATGGAGAAAGCTTACGACAAAATAAGCTGGAGTTTTATTCGCATTATTCTAAATAAATTTGGTTTTGATTCTAGATGGATTGATTGGGTTATGACATGCCTAACTAAAACTAGCTTTTCAGTTTTAGTAAATAATTTGTTGGGCTGTACATTTCATACTCATAGGGGAATTCGACAAGGAGATCCTCTTGCACCATATATTTTTGTATTGGTTATGGAACTATTAGGGAGAATGTTGCAACAAGAATCTTTGGAATGTGACCTTTTGGTTGGAATCAAACTTACAAACAATAGTGATCCTATTCCATTTCTTTCCTTTGCAGATGACACCTTAATTTTTGGACGAGCTGATGATTTAAGTCTTCATAAGATTAGAAATCTTCTAAATACTTTCTCCAATGTGTCTGGATTAACTATAAATTATAATAAAAGTTCTTTAGAAGTTTCTAAAAATATTCCTATCAGTAAAGCCCAGTCCCTTGCTCAATAGCTAAATATTCCAGTTACGAAATCTATGGAAAAATACCTAGGCATTCCTCTTATTAGTGGTAGGGTTAGCAATGTCTTGTTTGATGAAGCGATTAATAGTCTTAAAAAGCAGATGTCCAAGTGGAAATCTAATGCTCTCTCTCAAGCTGGTAGATCGGTACTAATTCAGGCAAATTTAAATTCTAAAACAAATTATTTAATGCAATCGTTTCTTCTTCCAAAAGGGGTCCTACAAAAAATTAATCAGATCAACAAAAATTTCTTTTGGAATAAAATTCAATCTGATAACTATCATCCTCTAATTAGCTGGGAATATCTGTGCACTCCTAAAAAAGATGGTGGGTTAGGTTTTAAATCGGTTGAGCAAATTAATATTGGTATGCAAATGAAACTTCTGTGGAGAATCATGGCTGATCCAGATAATATTTGGTCTAAGTTAATTACGAATAAATATCTCTCGACAGAATCTCTTATGGAAAGAGGTAGATTCAAAACTTCTTGGCAATTTGGTAGGCTTCTTAATATTAGGGATCTTTTCTCTAAATGATTGCTCTGGTTAGTTGGTAATGGGAAAACCATTAATGTATGGTCTGACATTTGGGTAGATGCGCAATATCTTCATAGGTTTCGGAATGATCATGATCCTAATTTAAAAGTATGCGATTTATTTACAAATACCAACTCTTGGGATACTAATAAGTTAAATTCTATCTTTCCTTCTCATATAGTTCAAGCAATTACTAATATCCATATTCCTGTAACTGATATTCCAGATAAGTTAATTTGGATTTACATCAATAATGGAAAATTCTCTATTAAATCCACTTCCTCGCTTTATAAAACTAGGAATACGACGAAAATTCCAGCAGATTGGATTTGGAAACTTAATATCCCTCCGAATATTAAAAATTTTATTTGGAAAATATTCTTGGATATCCTGCCCACGACTGTCCGGTTAAATAGATATATAAATAGAGTTCCTAGTACTTGTTCTCTTTGTAATTCTGATATTGAAGATACAATTCATTTATTGTTTAATTGTCAAATTACAAAATCTCTTATTCAAAATCTGGGTGTTAAGTTGAACAAATGTTTCATTATGCCAAATTTAACAAGTGATGTTCAAGAAAATATTCTAAATACTAGGGCTCTTAATCTAGATTTTACAGATTTATGTCATTTATGGCATTCAATTTGGGAGCTCAGAAATAGAATTATTTTTCGCCATTCTTCTGATACAGGTATGATCTATGTGTTAACTCGAGCTATTGATAATATCTCTTGTTGGAATAAAGGTCAGATTAAAACGAAATTACCTAAACGTGCTAGGCCTCCTGATAAAATGATGTGGAAATGTCCTCCAATAGATGTAGTTAAGATCAATGTTGATGCTTCGGTGAAAAGTGATACTCAACCACAGATTGGTTGTGTTGTGAGGAATAATAATGGTCAGATTATTCGGATACATAAATGTAATGTTAGGATGGGTTCTGTCATTTTGGCAGAAGCTCTTGCTGTTTATACAGGTATAAGATTGGCAGCGGAGATGGGGATCCGTAGATTGATACTTGAGAGTGATTGTGCGATCATCATCGACGCCATTAATCATGCGAACAATAGTTCATGGGAGGTCACTCAAATTGGCCAAGAGATCATTTCATTTAGAAGAGAATTTGAGAGCATCAATTTTCAGCATTGTTATAGAGAGGCCAATGGTGCAGCTGATTTTATTGCCAAATCTCAGCTTAATTGTAATTTTATTTTGAGCGCTTGTTGTTGTGAGTTCCAGAACATTATCTTGCGAGATGATCATAGATGTCGTTAATACATCCAACTTTTTGCCTACTGAAAAAAAACTCTATCATCGATAGTTATTTATCATTTTAAGATCTCATTCTTAATTCCTATAGGGTCATGATCGATTGACTTCATCTATATATATTTTAGTAATGCTAGTGACGTTGTTTAGTAAAAAAAAATGGTAGTGCTTGATTTGAAGGATTAAACTCATCTTTAATTGCAAAAGTCTTGTCATTAGTTAAAAATAATAAGGAGCATAAAATTTAGTTGTTTTTATTGGGTTTTATGAAAATGTATAATTTACTTAAATCAAATCTTTCAAATTAATTGTAAAGGCCGGAAGATTTTAAAATAATATTTTCTATTTATAATTGTAATTTATAATGGATAAAGTTTGATATTCGAAAATTTTTGAGAATTTCTGTCCTCGAGATTTCGAATTATTTAAAACTTTCTAAAATGAGTCCGACATTGTTTTGAAAAGATTTTTTTCGACGGATTTCAATACCGCTATTTCTACTTGAGATTTGAGTATGCGGGCTAGATTTTATCGAATTAATTTTCTCGAGTTTGGAAATTCCATTAATAATTTTGAGTCGGGATTGGTTCGAACGAGCGGGTTTTGATATTTGTCTATTGGGATTTTGGGACCATTTGCTTTTCTTTCCCTCTCATTTGCCTCTTTCTTCCCTCACACTGCCGAATTGCAGCAACCCTCTCCTCCAGCTTTGACTTCCCATCTATGGGTGAGCACTCACCTTCCATCCTCTCCCCTTCATCCCCTTGTCTCCCTGTTTTTGGCAAGAATCCAAATTAACCCTTGCCATAGCTGATTGAATTCAGCTCCTCTTTATCTGAAGGCCTGCAGAACCCAAGCCCCCTTCTTTACTTGGTTCAACACCCTCAGCCTTCCTCCTAAACGCCACCTGCAGCTCCTCTTTTATCCCATTTCTTTTGAACCCAAAAAAGACAACAAAAGCTCACTCATCACCTTCCCCCATTGCTACTTGTATATACAACCCCAAATCTCTCCTTCTTCATCCCCAAACTCCCTCTCTGTTCACCCTTAGCCGGAGCCACCACAAATGCCCCACCACACCATCCTCCACCTCCCCCTTCACAGCCCATCCTTCTCGGTTTTGACAGCCAAAGCCAGCCCCTACCTCCAACCTTCTTCGAGCAGCAAGCACCACCGCCAACACCTCCAAAGGAGTCCCCTCCCCTGTCGTTTTTGGAAAACGCCGAGCACCCACACCTTGTTCTTCCTCCTCCTTCGTCCGTTGGCGTCCACACAGCAACCTCTCACCCACTTTAGGCTTCGTTCTTCTTCCTCAAGCCAGCAGCAAGAGCATCCTCGCCACCTCCTTGGCGTTTCCGAGCAGCCCGCAGCGCAGCCCTTGTTCACTCCCATCCCCTGTTTTCCGATTTACAACCAGTAAGTGGTCGTTTCCTCTCCTTTTGCCTCCTTTTGATGTAAAGCTCTGACTTTAATGTTCTCACCTCCTCCCTAGGCCTTCTCGCTTGAAGAAATGACCTCGACGCACCAACCACAACCTCCCCGAGCTCCTTTTTCGGCGAAGCTTCAAGCCCTCGGTGAGCTCCTCATTCTTCCTTTCCTTTCCTTTTATGTGTGTGTGTGTTCGTGGGTGTCGGGTTAGGGTGGTCGGGTTCTGAGTTGGGGATGGAGTCGGAATTGTCGCCGGCAAGCTTCCAAGCTTCCCCTTCGTTCCAACGTTCTAACAACAAAGAAGGAGGTGAACAGTGGCCTCCTTCTCCCCCATTCTTTTACCTGGCGGGCCCCACCTCCATGTCACCACCACCTCATCTCCCTGGGCCGACCTTTTCTTTTTTCCACTTCGGATTGCTGGAATGGGAAAGTTAATGATTGGCCTTTGGACCTAATTTTTGGGCCAGACTTGGGTGGGTTAAAATCAGAATGTTTGGGCCTATTTCTTTCAACCTAAATTCGGTTTTGGCATTGTAGAAAAGGGCTGATTCTTGGGTTAATTTAATAAAGGGTTCGGTTTTATATATATATAAAAGGATCTTAAAGACTTATATGTATATGTGTGTGTGTATATATATGTATATGTATATATATTTTATGACAATATTAAATAAATGAGATATTATATAGTACATAATATTATTGATGGGATTTAAAGATGTAATGTTATTATTTTGAGATTTAAAAATATAATATTATTAATCGGACTTGAAGTTTAAAAAGAATTTCTAAGTCTTATATATTTTCGATATAGAATATATTGAATAAGTGGAATATAAAATACTATTATATTGAGGTTAAAAAGTATAATATTATGATATGTGGATTTTAAAAAGAAAAGAATTTGGACAAAGGGTTTTAAAGGTCAGAACTTGATTTAGTAAAAGGGAATTGGTTTAATAAATTAAAAGTGATATTTTGGAAATATCCTTATCTTGTCATATTTATTTTAATAAAATAATAATATAAGTTAACTAAAGAGCAATGGTTTATAAATGGATTTTTGGGTCAAGTGTGATTTGGAAAAGATGTTTTAAATAAAGATTGATCTAACTTGAGATTTAAGAGTTCGGGAATCTTGGGAAATGACTTGCTTGTATGACTTGTAAATTATGATATGTGATATTGATGTGTTATGTGTTGATTATGAAGCATGCTATGAGGTGTTGTGTTATGATATCGATATAATGATTAAGTATGAATTAGGATATGAGATGTTGATATATGTCCTTAAATATGACATCGTGATGTGTTGTCGTATATATGAAAGTATGATGTTATGTTATATGATCGAGAAGCATGATATGTTCTTAAATATGATTATGGACATGTTATATGATGATTCATTAGAGTATGAATACGACTTATATACGAGATAATGATACATGTTTTCTAAAAGGATTGATATATGGAAAAATAATGAGTTGAGATGATGACATTAATGAGATGTTATATGATGCTATGAGTTAGGAGATAATGATAAAGATGTTGAGACAAGATGCGAGATGATATGATTGAATGAATAAGATGATATGATAAGATATGAGGTGAGTTGATATGAGAGTGATGATGATAACGAGACCTATGAACTATGTGAAGTTATGTATGATAGTTAGGGGCACCTTGTGTGACTTAGATAGACTTATGCATATTTGTATGTTTATTAGGTGATTTGTGATCTAGTGGACATTGCTTATTATTGGTGTTGATTGCTTGGATTCTGCGCGCCTCCAGGTAAGTTTCCTAAGGGAGCTTACTCAGTAACTCGGACCTCCTGCCTGATGTGTCATATAGTATGTAGGTGTTGCATAAGCATTAAAGCATGTCATGTAGTATCATGCTAGGATTGCACTTATGAATGAGCATTCGGTTACTTTGTGTGTTTGAGAACATAACGGCCGGTATCTGTGAGTCTTAGAGTCTTGCTAGGGTCATGGGGGCATTCGTGTTTTATACCGTTTCGGTCCCCGATCGAGTCGATGAGTATGATCTATATATATATATCTCTGATACGGTTCGGCATAGACCGAGCGCCCTACCTCGGAGTGGGTACGGGAATATATCTATTACGGTTCGGCTGAGGCCGAGCGCCCTATCTCGGAGTGGGTACGGGAAATACAGAGATATGGGGATATGCCACTTGGCATTCTTTGGGCGCCTTTACAGTTTTTTGCACATTATTTCAACTAGGAGCATGCTAGTGTGATTTAAATTATGCACCGCATTAGACCATCCTTTATTCTAGGTATATGCATATTATATGGCCTCAGCGCGGTCTTTAGGGCCCGCAGGCGTCTCTGGGCTTGACTTCGTGGATAGTGATAGGTACTTGGTCCTTGCTTGCTCCATGCTTCTATGACGGGAATCCTCCTGTGCGAAAGCGAAGAACCGGACTGACCCGTACCTGAATTGCAAGATCCGAACGAAGGTATCCGACCTTCAAAACGTAACCCGGGTATTTATATCTGGGTCGTTACAAAGTTGGTATCAGAGCGAGGTTGTGCAATTCGGGTACGCAAGGGTCGGGTGTATGTTTTGGAAAATTGCCCATGAATTTCAAAGGATTTGAAGATGTTTTAAAGGGGCAAAATGAATTTAATATGCCTAACTCAATTGGACTAAATATGAACTCGGCTTATTAAATATGATGGATCAAACCAAAGGGATCGAGTGGGTAGAAAACGCGTTAGACAATCCCTATTCGATGTAGTTGGGGACGACTAGGCGAAATATTAGCTTATTCTTTACAGATGGGTTGGAAGACACCAAGGAATTGCACCGAGGTGGTTGGAGTGGCGAGTTAGGTAGAGATCGTGAGGTTTTTGCCCCTCCGGTCAGTCGCTCCTCGAAGAGTGGCATTAGATAGTTTGATGTGCTTTATGTATTAATTGGGCCTGAGAACGATCTCCCTCGAAGGAGATCATTATAATTGTCACTGACTGATTCTGTGTTGAGTGCTATTATGCTAGAACTAGAAACCTATTGGTATATTTGAACTGAGTGTTGCATCTCTATGTGAGAGAGATAAGCAAAAGATTCTTTCATTCCGGTATAGTCGGAATTTCTATCTTATAGAGCGGTTTCCTCCATGATTCACTTGTTGGTGTCTTTCCCTTTCGTTTGTCTCTGGTTCGACGAAGTTCGGTCAAAGATTGGTGATAGTTGAGAGATGTGGATTCGTTCCATTCAGATTTCCTCCCCTTATCTTCCGCCATGTCCCAATTGATGTTCTGGTCGAGTCGTTCTTTATGGTATCGATGTCCTTCACGGGAGATGGAATTGGGAATCTAATCTTCATGTCCGGGAATTAGGTTTGGGAACGTTGACTACCTGAGCGTATGATGGAGTATGGTACGTGACACCATAGGTCATGCCTCGAGGTGGTTAGGGTACTAGAATATCAACCTTGAATGGTTCTGAGTCTATGATATGGGTTGTCTTGTGGAGTCATCCTCCTCGTTTTTCCTAGTGGTCAACTGATGTCTCCATGTCATGAACTTCTATACGAACTCCGCCATCTTCTTTCAAGAGTAATTTGAGTATCCTTTTATGTTCTCGACATGAGTCACACACGCATTCCACGGGAAATGAGCTTTTGAGTCTGTGGGGACAAGTCGATAATTCCCTTGGAAATCTCTGATTGGTTATAATGGTAGCCCTATCTGTGATTACATGACTTGATACCTTACCATGTTGCACGACTTGATGCATGACCATATGAATGACTTGATACACTACTGTGTTAAATATATGCCCTGTACAGATAACTATTGATATATACCCATGTACATGTATCCCTTGTATCCATGTGAAGCCACACTATCCTAGGCTCGTATTGTTTCCCGCTATGTTTCTCCCTTAGTCCCATATGACTGCCTTATGATTGTCTTGACCTCCTGCCTATGTTGGTGCTAAGTTGTTTAATGTACATGTATCATATGTTGTACATCTACGCCTTTCATCGAGATATTAGTGTCCTATAGGACCCATGACTTGTGGCTTGTGTACATTTATGTCTTACTTGCTTTATGATATGCTCCTACTTAAAATAGATCCCCGATAGTATCGACATTCGTTCCTTATGTCCTTGAAATATGAATTGTGTTACACCTCGATACTCATTATACCTTATGTGATTCCAACAAGTATCATGCCTATGTATTTGTCTCATGATGTTGTTCCTTCATGCACCATGACATTCTTTTATACTTTTAAGAATGAATAGACTGACACCTTGCATGTGCACACACCACATTATATTTAGATTCCGTGTATGCTATTAGTATCATATAGGATGTATGTCTTCTAAAAGGCAACTTATCATGAGAATATGTTCTTTAATTGTCTCCTTTTATGTAGGCAAACATTGCATTCATGGCGTTATATTGTTCCCTGTATCTTAGTATCTAGTAGCACCTTAGATGATCATCTTGCCATCATTGATCTTATACCCCACTGACCTCAGTATGACCATGATATGTTACATCCCTTGTTACGCCCTTGCTTGAGATGATATCTTTACACGTGTGAAGATCATGACCTTTGCATGAACACACCCACAACGATAGTTGTAACTTGTAAGATACTCGCATGATTACTTTTATGTATATGAATATAGTTATGTATATGAATATAGCGTATTGTTCTCTTGTAACACGATATCTTAAGAGCATTGTCTTGTTCTGCATTATGATGTGCACATCATTCACCTGTTGTACTTGCTTGTATTCTCCTTATATGCATTGATGCTCATTATGATTTGCTTAAAGCCTCTATGACTCCCCATGGTATTATGTGAATTTATTCGATGCACCTTATTCTCACCTATCTAGGACTTGTCGTGGACTAATAATCGTTCAGTTACACTTGTCATAGGTTGTGATAACCATGATGTTCCCCTTTATATGATCTTATGACTATCTGTGCATGTTTTATGTTGGTAACCTAGTTATCATGTTATGCCTCAAACAACCTAGTAGCATGCTTAATATGACTAATGACGTGTTTATGTGACTGTCTCATAAAAATTATTGTTCTTACCATATGATGCTCTTGTGATGCTTATTTTATTCTAGTAGCTTGTACCTCAACTAACTACGCACCCCTTATTATAGTTAAAATCATGCCCAGGTAACACATTATAATTTTGCTTAGAATATATCGTCGATCCATGCTTGTCTTGTTGAACTCATATATTTGTGAGTCATATGTTAATTAGCAATTGGGTGCCACATTGCATGTTTACATACTATGACATGATGAAATGCACATATATATGAAATATGATCTGATGTTGAACTTGTACATCAATAATTATCTTTGGTTATACTTATGCCACATCATGACTGGTAAGAATCATGTAGGACATTCTTTTCGATTATAGCTCATCGTATGATTATATATCATACTTATCCTATCATGTAGACCTCGTTGCCGTGTGATGTGATAGTTATTATGTCCCCCTTATATGTTCTTTTTATAATGTTATGGCATGTCTGAGCATCTTAGTATCAGATTCTATATTGATATGACCTATCTATATGTGAACCCGATATGAGTAATTGGTTATTATTTGAATGTCCGTTATCAAATCTTGAGGAATTTAAAAATGTGATTTTAAACGTTTAATTGCCTGTTAGTCGTGGTATTATTCGGAATCATTAATCTAAGATGTTGTTTGAGGTCGAGAGAGGATGTCGAAAAGGGTTAGATTAGTTGGGAAAGAAAGATCGAGTTTAGATCAAAAGCGAGCTCACAGTTGCTTGTTCCACCGCGACGAAACCATGGTCGCCGCGACAAAACAAGGACTAGGAACAAAGGAAGAGAATGATGCTTGTCGCGCGTAGCGAGAGGCATCACTCGTGAGGGATGAAGAACTGGATTTCGCCGTGATGAGCGGCCAATTCGTTACGACGAAAACCAGATCTGGGCTCTTGGTCGTTGACTCGGGTTTGGTTTAAACCCGGTTTGAGTTATTCTATATATGTGATTTAAATTCTTATGTGATGCTATATAATTTGATGAAAAAGGGGATTTAAAAATGATTTATGATTCCATGATTTATACGGATTTGGACTTGAATTAGTCATGATGATAGGTATATATGATGTTCTGGGATTTTGTTGAACATGAGTATTTAACCATATATGTGATGTTGTGATACTACTATGTTTTGCATAGCTTTGTGCCACGTAAGTTTATTGTTGAAATCATGCATCCTTGTTTCTTAAACATGTTGAGCTCGTCTACTACTTGAGATGATAGGTGACTAGATTGTCTTATATGTACGTCCATGTAGAACTCGCTCATGTTCTTTATTATCAATATATGTTGTCGTTGTTCAGCGAGATAGGTACATGTTAGTGTGTATTGATGTGACTAGTATGCTTCATGATTGATTGATATGTGATTTTCTTGCCGCAATTATGACCTCATAGAATTCCATAAGGGCACTATTGTCGTTCTTGGGTTGGGATGTTGCCTTTAAGTCTCGTCGTCGTCAGTTCTGGTCTATGTTTAGTTCCATAGGGAATTCGGGTTGTCCGCTTTTATTTCTCCCCTATCTTCGTTAGCTTAATATCTTTTGCACTACTTTCGACGAGCGACGACATGGAGAAGAGAACGGTCAGCTAGGTAGTACTCGAGCGGCGCAGCGGAAGCGTGGTGGGCCCATAACCCACCGATCCCAGGACTTGAGGTAGAGGATTATGAAAGAGGCGCACTTCATCGCTATTCAAGAGACTTGGCATGTTTTAGGTTAGCTGGGGAGTTCATCCGACGGATTTGAGGCTCCATGAAGTTCTTGAAAGGGTAGTTCCGGACGGAGATGGACGGTTCACTTCAATCTTTTGACAGCATGTTCACGAGTTCTGAGGCATTGACAAGGATCGAGATTCTCTTTGATATGGGAGCAAATGTATGGCCGAGAGTATCACCTCCTGAGGGGTCCGACGTTTTGACATCATAGGTGAACTGAGCCTTAGGTTTGTTGATATGTTTTTGATCCTAGCCACATTCTTGACTATTCTAACCTCCATGTTGAGGCCGGTCATTCCTTGGTATAGCATCCTGATGAGGGTATTCGGGCTAGTTTTGAAGATACTTCAGATGAGCTACTCGCGTCTTACGTGGAACCTAGCGTAGACATTACTTTGACCTCTTGACCTAGTGACGAGTATACCCTAGTGCCTTGTTTTGAGATGTGTGCTTGATGTTTATTTCTATAATGTTGTGCTCATATGATTGATAGTTATGTGCAGAATATACAATGTGATTAGAGATGAGTCTCTTGATGAGTGATGACTTGCTTGCATGAAACTGATATGGTACCATCCTTGATATGCTTGTTAGCATGATGAAAGTTGATAGCTTGACTTGATTATTCTAATATATGAGGTCCTGATATTGTTTGAAATGAATGAGGATTGAGCACGATGATACCTTGAGATTGATAGTTGAAACTTGAAACTGATTTTTTTTTTGAAAGATGAACCTAGGAAGAAAATATGGGATTAGCCCTTAGAGGTGGATGATTACACCTCTTGAGTTCTGAAAACTTGGTTGACTGATATAGGATAGAATCGACTTGGGCTTTTGCATGATTTTGTTTGGTTCTATGTTTTGAGAAAAGCTTGATCGGTTTTGAAAAAGATTTTAGTCTCGGGGACGAGACTTGTTTTTAGAGGTGGATGATGTAAAGGCCGGAAGATTTTAAAATAATATTTTCTATTTATAATTGTAATGTATAATGGATAAATTTTGATATTCGAAATTTTTTGAGAATTTCCGTCCTCGAGATTTCGAATTATTTCAAACTTTCTAAAATGAGTCCGGCATTGTTTTGAACAGATTTTTTTCGACGGATTTCAATTCCGCTATTTCAACTTGAGATTTGAGTATGCGGGCTAGATTTTATCGAATTAATTTTCTCGAGTTTGAAAATTCCATTAATAATTTTGAGTCGGGATTGGTTCGAACGAGCGGGTTTCGAGATTTGTCTATTGGGATTTTGGGACCATTTGCTTTTCTTTCCCTCTCATTTGCCTCTTTCTTCCCTCACACTACCGAATTGCATCAACCCTCTCCTCCAGCTTTGACTTCCCATCTATGGGTGAGCACTCACCTTCCATCCTCTCCCACTCATCCCCTTGTCTCCCTGTTTTTGGCAAGAATCCAAATTAACCCTTGCCATAGCTGATTGAATTCAGCTCCTCTCATCTCCTCTTTATCAGAAGGCCTGCAGAACCCGAGCCACCTTCTTTACTTGGTTCAACACCCTCAGCCTTCCTCCTACACGCCACCTGCAGCTCCTCTTTTATCCCATTTCTTTTGAACCCAAACAAGACAACAAAAGCTCACTCATCACCTTCCCCCATTGCTACTTGTATATACAACCTCAAATCTCTCCTTCTTCATCCCCAAACTCCCTCTCTGTTCACCCTTAGCCGGAGACACCACAAATGCCCCACCACACCATCCTCCACCTCCCCCTTCACTGCCCATCCTTCTCGGTTTTGACAGCCAAAGCCAACCCCTGCCTCCGACCTTCTCCGAGCAGCAAGCACCGCCGCCAACAACTCCGAAGGAGTCCCCTCCCCTGAAATTTTTGGAAAACGCCTAGCAACCACACCTTGTTCTTCCTCCTCCTTCATCCGTTGGCTTCCACACAGCATCCTCTCACCCACTTTAGGCTTCGTTCTTCTTCCTCGAGCCAGCAGCAAGAGCATCCTTGCCACCTCCTTGGCGTTTCCGAGCAGCCCGCAGCGCAGCCCTTGTTCACTCCCATCCCCTGTTTTCCGATTTACAACCGGTAAGTGGTCGTTTTCGCTCCTTTCACCTCCTTTCGATGTAAAGCTCCGACTTTAAATTTCTCACCTCCTCCCTAGGCCTTCTCGCTCAAAGAAATGACCTCGACGCACCAACTGCAGCCTCCCCGAGCTCCTTTTTCGGCGAAGCTTCAAGCCCTCGGTGAGCTCCTCCTTCTTCCTTTCCTTTCCTTTCAAGTGTGTGTGTGTCCGTGGGTGTCGGGTTAGGGTGGTCGTAGTCTGAGTTGGGGATGGAGTCGGAATTGTCGCCGGCAAGCTTCCAAGCTTCCCCTACGTTCCAACGTTCTAACAACAAAGAAGGAGGTGAACAGTGGCCTCCTTCTCCCCCATTCTTTTACCTGGCGGGCCCCACCTCCATGTCACCGCCACCTCATCTCCCTGGGCCCACCTTTTCTTTTTTCCACTTCGGATTGCTGGAATGGGAAAGTTAATGATTGGCCTTTGGGCCTAATTTTTGGGCCAGACTTGGGTGGCTTAAAATCAGAATGTTTGGGCCTATTTCTTTCAACCTAAATTTGGGTTTGGCATTGTAGAAAAGGGCTGATTCTTGGGTTAATTTAATAAAGGGTTCGGTTTTATATATAAAAAAAGGATCTTAAAGACTTATATATATATATGTGTGTGTGTGTGTATATATATATGTATATGTATATATATTTTATGAAAATATTAAATAAATGAGATATTATATAGTACATAATATTATTGATGAGATTTAAAGATGTAATGTTATTATTTTGAGATTTAAAAATATAATATTATTAATCGGACTTGAAGTTTAAAAAGAATTTATAAGTCTTATATATTTTCGATATAGAATATATTGAATAAGTGGAATATAAAATACTATTATATTTTGAGGTTTAAAATTATAATATTATGATATGTGGATTTTAAAAAGAAAAGAATTTGGACAAAGGGTTTTAAAGGTCAGAACTTGATTTAGTAAAAGGGAATTGGTTTAATAAATTAAAAGTGGAATTTTGGAAATATCCTTATCTTGTCAGATTTATTTTAATAAAATAATAATATTAGTTACTTAAAGAGCAATGGTTTATAAATGGATTTTTGGGTCAAGTGTGATTTGGAAAAGATGTTTTAAATAAAGATTGATCTAACTTGAGATTTAAGAGTTCGGGAATCTTGGGAAATTGACTTGCTTGTATGACTTGTAAATTATGATATGTGATATTGATGTGTTATGTGTTGATTATGAAGCATGCTATGAGGTGTTGTGTTATGATATCGATATAATGATTAAGTATGAATTAGGATATGAGATGTTGATATATGTCCTTAAATATGATGTTGTGATGTGTTGTCGTATATATGAAAGTATGATGTTATGTTATATGATCGAGAAGCATGATACGTTCTTAAACATGATTATGGACATGTTATATGATGATTCATTAGAGTATGAATACGACTTATATACGAGATAATGATACATGTTTTCTAAAAGGATTGATATATGGTAAATAATGAGTTGAGATGATGACATTAATGAGATGTTATATGATGCTATGAGTTAGGAGATAATGATAAAGATGTTGAGACAAGATGCGAGATGATATGATTGAATGAATAAGATGATATGATAAGATATGAGATGAGTTGATATGAGAGTGATGATGATAACGAGACCTATGAACTATGTGAAGTTATGTATGATAGTTAGGGGCGCCTTGTGTGACTTAGATAGACTTATGCATATTTGTATGTTTATTAGGTGATTTGTGATCTAGTGGACATTGCTTATTATTGGTGTTGATTGCTTGGATTCTGCGCGCCTCCAGGTAAGTTTCCTAAGGGAGCTTACTCAGTAACTCGGACCTCCTGCCTGATGTGTCATATAGTATGTAGGTGTTGCATAAGCATTAAAGCATGTCATGTAGTATCATGCTAGGATTGCACTTATGAATGAGCATTCGGTTACTTTGTGTGTTTGAGAACATAACAGCCGGTATCTGTGATTCTTAGAGTCTTGCTAGGGTCATGGGGGCATTCGTGTTTTATACCGTTTCGGTCCCCGATCGAGTCGATGAGTATGATC
The DNA here is from genome assembly GCA_963922045.1 of Persicaria maculosa. Classification (NCBI taxonomy): domain Eukaryota; kingdom Viridiplantae; phylum Streptophyta; class Magnoliopsida; order Caryophyllales; family Polygonaceae; genus Persicaria; species Persicaria maculosa. Next base: position 44,350,123 of record OY998267.1, read on the forward strand.
TATATATATATCTCTGATACGGTTCGGTATAGACCGAGCGCCCTACCTCGGAGTGGGTACGGGAATATATCTATTACGGTTCGGCATAGACCGAGCGCCCTACCTCGGAGTGGGTACGGGAAATACAAAGATATGGGGATATGCCACTTGGCATTCTTTGGGCGCCTTTACAGTTTTCTGCACATTATTTCAACTAGGAGCATGCTAGTGTGATTTAAATTATGCACCGCATTAGACCATCTTTTATTCTAGGTATAGGCATATTATATGGCATCAGCGTGGTCTTTAGGGCCCGCAGGCGTCTCTGGGCCTGACTTCGTGGATAGTGATAGGTACTTGCTCCTTGCTTGCTCCATGCTTCTATGACGGGAATCCTCCTGGGCAAAAGCGAAGAACCGGACTGACCCGTACCTAAATTGCAAGATCCGAACGAATGTATCTGACCTTCAAAACATAACCCGGATATTTATATATTTCCGGGCCGTTACGTTAATGTAGATAAAATTATAAAATTTTAAGTGATTATATTGAAAAGATCATTTCTTAGATATGAAGTATAAAATGATAAGTTTTCTAACTAATTAAAATATAAGGTTGAATATTTATAGATGACAAAATAACATCATTTTAATCCAGAAAATGACACGTATGAAAATATAACACTGTTTTAATCCAGAAAATGACACGTAGGTGAATTGCACCAGAGACCGTTTCAGACATCTGTTTTAGTATATTACTAGTTTTATTACTCGTCCGTTGCGCGATTTGTTAATAAATTTTATTATATAAACCATCTTTGAATTAATATAAATTACTACTCCATATAATGTAAATATATAATCTTCAATTGTGTTATATTTTTTTTTCTTTACAATATATTTTTAATTTCATTTCAATATTTATACCTTGAACAAAAATCGATCTTAATAAATCAAATAACCTATATATATTTATGAGTTTGGGTGCTAATTGGACACCAACTGATCATTAATAAGATGAATAAATTAGTTGTAATAACAATATAACATACAACTGCGTATATATCTTACAATAGTTTCATAATTTCTTATATACGTTCACAAAATTCCAAACGCACGTCAATGATAACCGCTTCTTCCTTTCATCATTCATATATCGATCAATTATCCGAGTGTTTCGATTAATATATACCTTAATTTAACTAATTAGATTGGGATAGATTGTCATTTTAATCTTGCTGGATTGTTAAAGATTTGGAGGGTTTTACTTTTAGTTTCCAAGTAATGTATATTTAATTATAAGATTTTTTTAGTTTGTCAAAATTCATTAGATTTATTCACAAAAATTATCAAAATGTTGTAGAGAGATGTAATTGATGTAAAGTCCTCCTTGAGGGTTTCATTCATTAACATAATCATATATATAGGTTACAAGAGATTGGGCCTTGGGCCTGATAGGCCCACCATACAATATGTAATCTATCAAACCCCCGCAGTCGAAAGTGGAGGGTCCCGTACAGTGAGACTGGACCGAAAATCGAGGAACAACTGACGAGGTAAACCCTTTGTGAAGATATCAGCGTACTGATAGGAGGACGGGACATGGAGAACACGAACATGTCCAAGAGCAACCTTGTCACGAACGAAGTGGAGATCAAGATCAATGTGCTTCGTGCACCGGTGTTGGACTGGGTTGCTGGCCAGATAAACGGCGGAGACGTTGTCGGTGTAGACTAGGGTGGCCTTCTGAAGAGGGCAGCGAAGCTCAAGAAGGAGATTGCGCAGCCAGGAGCACTCGGAAACAACGTTGACGACACCCCTGTACTCAGCCTCGGCGCTAGAGCGAGACACCACAGACTGATGCTTCGCTGACCAAGACACAAGAGTGTCGTTGAGGAAGACACAGTAGCCAGACGTGGAGCGACGTGTGTCAGGACAACCGCCCCAATCCGCATCAGTGTAAGCGACGAGGTCATGCCGAGAGGAAGGGGAGATCGTGGTGCCCAACTCGAGGGTACCACTGATGTATCGAATGATCCGCTTCAAGGCCTGAAAGTGCGGCTCCCTGGGCGCATGCATAAACAAGCAGATCTACTGGACGACATAACTGATGTCTGGCCGAGTGAATGTGAGGTACTGCAATGCCCCAGCAAGACTCCGATACAACGTCGAATCATCAACCAGAGGACTAGAGTGAGCACTGAGCTTGTTGGAAGTATCAACAGGGGTGGCGACCGGCTTACAGTTGCTCATCTTGGCCCGAGCAACAATTTCGGCAGCATACTTACTCTGAGAGAGAAACAACCCAGACGCATGACGCTACACGGAGACTCCCAAGAAATAAGTCAATGGCCCAAGATCCGACATGGCGAACTCAGCACTCAACTGGGAAATAATAGACATCCGAAGAGCATCAGAAGAGGCGGTGAGGATGATGTCGTCGACATATAGTAACAGAAAGGCCATGTCTGTGCCTCTGCGATAGATAAACAGAGACAAATCCGAGCGGCTGCCAACGAAGCCCAAGCGTAGCAGATGAGATGCAAAGCGCTGGAACCAGGCACGCGGAGCCTGTTTCAGACCATATAGAGAGCGCTTCAGGAGACAAACGTGCTTGGGATGATCAGGATCAACGAACTCCGGCGGCTGAAACATGTAAACTGTCTCATTCAGATGGCCATGTAGAAAGACATTCTTGACATCCAGCTGATGAATAGCCCAATGTCGTGATAAAGCTAAGCTTAGCACCGCTCGGATAGTGGCAGGCTTGACCACGGGGCTGAATGTCTCATCACAATCAATACCTGCCTGCTGAGATCGACCATTAACCACAAGACGAACTTTGTAACGTTCCAATGAACCATCAGAGCGGAACTTGTGACGGAAGAGCCACATGCAGCGAATGACGTTCGCGTCAGGCGGGCGAGGAACTAGAACCCAGGTACCATTCCTTGTAAGGGCCCTGTATTCATCGAGCATAGTCGTCTGCCACTTCGGGTCGAGGAGGGTTGTTTTGTGGGAAGTGGGGATGGGGGAGAGCGAGGCCAGGTTGGAGGCTGGAGGGACTTGGGAGACGTTGGGGGCGGGGTTATGATGTGCGGCGGGTGCGGCACAAGGCGGCAGCCGCGGCATGGTGGCGGCGGTCGTAGCCACGGTCGCGGCAGGGGGGTATGCCGCGGGCGCAGCACGATGCTGCGGCCGCGGCAATTGGTGTGACGGGAGGTGTGTTTGGGAGGGCTCAGGGGAGGTGATGGCGGGGTGATCGGAGGCGTGCATAGAGACGATCTGACGAGGTCTGAATATACCAGAGACGCTGCGGGTGTGTGGTCTGGTGGTAGGAGGAGGAGGTGGCGATGGGGGCGGTGTAGGGGGAGAGGGAGGAGCACCGGTAGAGCTCTGGAGAAGGAGAAAGTGTGGAAAGGGGGACTCTGACTCAAACTGGACATAGGAGGTGTGGGAGAAGGTAGAGGAGGAGAAGAGAAGGGAAAGCGAGACTCATCAAAAGTGACATGACGTGACACAATAAGCGTATGGCTCTGAACATCGAGGCAAAGGTACCCGCGATAATCTGACGGATAGCCAAGGAAGACACATGGAGTGGAGCGCGGGTAGAGTTTGTGTGGGCGGTGGAGGACATGTTTGGAAAACACAAGCACCCGAAGGTACGAAGGTGATCATATCTAGGCATGGTGCAATATAATGCCTGAGTGGGTGAGCGATACTGGAGGGTAGTAGAAGGGAGGATGTTGAGGAGATAACATGTCGTTGATAAGGCGTGAGGCCAATAGGCAAGGGGAATGGATGCGTGAAAAAGGAGAGAACGCATCATGTTGGTTATCGTTCGAATAATTCTCTCAGCCTTGCCGTTTTGCTGAGATGTATAGGGGCATGACAACCGATATGAGATGCCATTTGTGGTGAAGAAAGAGTGAAAGTCCTTCTTATCAAATTCACGGCCATTGTCACATTGGAAATATTTGTATGAGGTGTGAAACTGTGTTTTGATGTAGGCATGGAACTTGACAAACATAGGAAACACTTGGGACTTAAATTGTAATGGAAAACCCCACAAACAATGAGTGTAGTCATCAAGAAATAAAAGGTAGTACTTGTGACCATCCTTTCTAGGTACATGAGAGGTCCAAATGTCACTATGAATGATGTCAAAAGGTGCAAGGGTGGAGTTCAAGGACCGTTGGAACGGCAGTCTTGCATGTTTGCCTAACTGACAAGAAGAGCATAAACTAGAGCGTAGCTCTTTATTACAGTGGACAAGACTTTGAGAGCGGAGGACATCTAGAATGGCAGCACTGGGATGGCCCAGGCATGCATGCCACAGGCTGGACGACGATGCCGAGAGGGCGACCGGGCACGACTGACTGGATGTAGAAGGTGGTGTAACAGGGTAGAGCTCCCCGGTGCTGTTACATCTCAAGCGAGTAACCCCCGTAGTAAGATCGTTCATAGAGAAACCAAAGGGATCAAACGCAAGAGAAACGTTATTGTCAGTAGTGAACCGACGGACAGAGATAAGGTTTTTTACAATCTTTGGGGCAATGAAGACATTGTTAAGGTGTAGTGGGTGGGTTGGGGTCTGTAATTTGGCTTGGCCAATACCTGAAGTAGCAAGGCGACCACCATTACTGACGATAATAGAGTGTGCAAGACCTTTAAAGGAAATAGAAGAGAGGTTACCTGAGGAGTTCGTCATGTGGGAAGTGGCACCAGTGTCCATGTACCAAGAGGAGTCGGGAGATGTCGGCTGCATAGAGGAGAACGCGTGATGCCCATCAAACGGAACAGAACCTTGATCAGACGATGTCAGGTAGGCCTGAGGACCGGCATGTCGAGGGGCAGGAAAGCCGGATTGCATCCAAAGAGGGTTGAAGCCAGGCACCGGGGATCATCGAAGGCCACCAGTCGACGTATGCTGCGGCCGCTGCGGAGTGCTGCGGCCGTCGCTTGTGACGCGCACAGAGCCTTGCGTCGAAGCGAACTGGTGAAAGCGACCGAAGGCAGGGGGCGAGTAGGAGGTGGTAGGACTTCTGACGTGGCAGGAGACGGGTCGGGGGATGCAATTATTGATGCCGGAGATAGTGAGGGAGGAGGGGATTGTATGGTTGTCGGCCATGGTGCCGAGAGAGACGGGAGCGGCGGAAGTAGGGTAGGTTGGTGACGGAAAAGAGGGAGGGAGCGGCGGCGGTACGAGGCCGTCGGCGGTAAGTGGAGAGGTGAGGCGGGAGGATCAAATTAGGGTTCCGTGAGGAAGAAAAGGCTGTGATACCATGTAGAGAGATGTAACTGATGTAAAGTCCTCCTTGAGGGTTTCCTTCATTAACATAATCATATATATAGGTTACAAGAGATTGGGCCTTGGGCCTGATAGGTCCACTATACAATATGTAATCTATCAAATGTAACTAATGCATTATGATAAAATTTATTATTTAAATCAATTGCGATTTTTACTAATGATAAGTTAAATGATGTGGCTAAAATATAAAATTATTAATTAATGTGACTTAAATTTATTGGATACTCATTAATTGATGTGTCAAAAAACTCGGCCATATTGAACCAGAGATCGACACATAAGCAAATTCGACAAGATTCCGCCACATAGGTGAATCGCACTAGAAGAGACTTCAGGTCTCTGCTTTAGTATTTTATATAGATATATAGATTTATGCACATTTTTTAGGATGATAAAAATATATAAAATATCTATTTTTTATAAAAAAAAAATTAAAACATTTTGTACTTAGTAATAGTAATTGCGAAATTGTTAAATATATATATATATATATATATATATATATATATATATATATATATATATATATATATATATATATATATATATATATATATATATATATATATATGGAAAGGTTCTAATGAAACGGATAATACGGTGTAACGGTGAAACGAATGAATATTGGGTCATATTCATGTGAATATTATGTTATATGAATATATAAATATTATGTTGTGTGAATATGAATATGATTTAAATATGGGTATATGAATATGTTATTATTTATATTCAAATAATATAAAGTGAATAACACCATATTCATATCCACACATCACAATATTCACATATTCATATCCACATAATGCCATATTCATATTAATGTAACACAATATCCATTCGTTTCACCGTATTCTTTGTTTCATTGGAACTCTTGCCTATATATATATATATATATCATTTTCCTGGGAGTAATGAATAGATATTTCACTTTTCAACACGTATTTTAATAAGCTAAAAACTATATAATATATTAACTTTTTTATTATTATTTTTTTATAACTTAATAGTTATTACCAACAAGTATTAAGTCGAACAAAATTTTTTAAAAAAAATGATATTTTATATAGTTTTTAATTTCTTAAAATACGTGATGAAAAGTCAAACGACATGTATTTTGAATCGGAGGGAGTATAATCTTTTCTTGTGAGTTTTGTGAATTGTGATGTACTCCGACTCCGTATTCAAGTAAAGTTAAATCTTTTTAAAGTTAAAAAGCAAAATGTTATGCCTATGCATGGTTGTTAGTTGAAGATGTTTGGTAAGCAGAGTTATTGTTGAGATAGTAACCAAAGATGCTCTAATATATATTTACTGTTCATGTATATAATGTGTCAACAATATTCACACATTTGTAAACATAAATGTGTTTCAACAAATAGAGGCTACATGCTATACCAATCACCATATGATATTCAAAGTTAGAATCAATATGGAGTTGATTGTGAATGAATAAAAAGGATAACCCTTAAATGCCCTTATAGTCAGATTTAAATAAAAAAAAAGAAAAAAAAGGCTACAGGTTCTATAAGCAAATACTGTTTCATAATAAAAAAAAAATTTTGGGGGGAGGCTGAAGATGTAAAAAGAAAATGAACATCATATCAGAACGGCTAACCGAGGCGCACCCGCGGGCGCATGCTGAATGCGCACACCCGCATGCGCATTCAGGGTGCAAATCCTCGCGTGTTACCACACGTGGGGAGGAATTAAAAAAATTTAAAAAATTAAATAAGAAATTTAAAAAAAATCAAAATTATAAAAACAAATTAAAAACCTATAAAAAATCAATAAGAAATTAAAAAATTTTTGAAAAAGTAAATAATAAAGAAATTAAATTACATTAAGCATTAAAAACACATAAAAAAAGAAATGAATTATAAAAAGAAATTAGAAAATATATCAAAATTACAAAAATAAATTAAAAAATATAAAAAAAATTAAGAAATTAAAAAAATATCAAAAAGTAAATAATAAAGAAATTAAATTACATTAAGCATTAAAAACACATAAAAAAAAGAAATGAATTATAAAAAGAAATTAGAATATATATCAAAATTACAAAAATAAACTAAAAATTATAAAAAAAATAAATAAGAAATTAAAAAAATATCAAAAAGTAAATAATAAAGAAATTAAATTACATTATGCATTAAAAACATATATTAAATACATATAAAAAAGGAAATGAATTATAAAAATAAATTAGAGAAATATAATAAAATAAATAAGAAATTAAAATAAATATCAAAATTACAAAAAGAAATAAAAAAAACTATCAAAAAGTGAAAAATAGACACATCGAGTAGGTATGACTATATGCTTAGATATGTCACCGATCGATCTATTCTTATCGGCTATATTTTTTAAGAATTATTATTTTGTGCGTTCATCAGGAATTCAGGGGCGTTGGAGTTCAGTTGTTGCTGACCGCCTCTCCTCCGACTGCTCCTACTAGCCATAGCCAACCATATTAATTACGGAGTATAGTGGTGGTGCTGATCGAGGGGCCCACACGCCGCCACAACCAACGATGACGAAGACGTGGTGTTGCTGAGGGACATCCGTCCCATCGTGATTCCCGAGGAATATGATTGCTACGAGATTCCTCACGCATCTACAAATGCAATCGGAATGGATAATTTCAGCCTGTATTTCAAGGGATTAGTGGTGGAGGATAACAAGGAAAAGGGGAAATTGGGGGCCATTTGGATAACCATCTTCGATTCGAATAACGCTAGTGTGGCTAAGAGGACTGAACCGATGGCTTTGCGGACGGAAATGAATCTTTCAGATAAAATATGTGATTTTTGCTGGGTGGACAGTGGATAGGATCGTCCATCGTGTAAAAAAAATACTACAGATTTTGGCTGAGTGGATGAAGGCGGAGAATGAGTGGCTCGTCGCTCACAATCTTGTGCTTGAGGAGCGATGTCGTTACCACCCAGCTACATACGTACCCATATAAAGATCATATATTTAATACAAAGATAAAAATGTTAAAAATAATGTATATAACACCACCCATCTACATACGTACCCACACACACATACGCTAGCTACCCGTAATGCCCTATAAAGAAGCGGTTGCTCAGCTACAAAAAATGAATCATCACCCCTCTCTCAAGAATATATTCTCTTTACAATTTTTGAGAAATTGCATCTTCTTTACGTTTTGAAGTACTTCTGTGAGGAAAATGTCCCCTTAGAAAGTATGCATTATAGATGCGTACAACGTCTTAGTGCGCATCCTGGATGCGCATAGAGACAAGTTTTCGTTTTAGGGTTTAGGATTTAGGGTTTAGGGTTTAGTGTATGCATTATAGATGCGTATAATATCTATTTGCGCATCCTGGATGCGCATAGAGACCAACGGCAGTATGCTCGGTCACAATAGTTTCAAACTTGACTAACATGTAATCTCTGTCAATTTGTGATTAAAAAAAATATTAAACTCGACATGTATTACGACAGACCTAGTTCTGTTACTAATATCCATAATCTTTTTGAGTTTATTTATTTGACAATGGTCAAACAAAGGAAGGGTCTTGGGTTGTAGGAAAGTCAGAGGAGGTGAAAGATCACCCTTTCTACTATTACGTAATTATGTATACATTTCCCACAGCTCATGAGAGGTTTAAATAGTCGGCTTCGTAGAAGAAGGCGATGACATAGCAAGTGAATAAAAAAATGTAAGGGGCCCACATGTCGCCTATTCCAAAACGGAGCCAGATTAATACCTTTAAGTCAGATTCAATCTCCGCCGCCTTAACCTATGATGACGAACAAGTGGTGTTGCTGAGGGACGTCCATCCCATCGTGATTCCCGAGGAAGATTATTGCTACGACATTCCTCACGCATCTACATCTACAATCAGAATGGGTAATTGCAGCATGTATGTCAAGGGATTGGTGTTGAAGGATAACAAGGAAAAGGGGAAATTTGGGCCGATTGGGATAGCCATCTTCGATTCGAATAACGCCAGTGTGGCTAAGAGGACTGAATCGATGGCTTCGCGGATGACAAATAAATGACCTCTGCAACTACAAATACAGCTATGCGCCAAATTAAACCCTTATGTCTTCTTGTTTTTCTCTTGTTCTGCATCCGCTGCCCTTCTACTCGTTCCGGAAAACCTCATTCCCCGATTTCCTACAAAATGGCGACCCATACCCTAACCCCGTACCCCTAGCACCGAAGACGTAGTTGATATAGGTCGTATAGAGATCGAAATTGTACCAAATTTCCGTTCATTAAAGTGAATCACTTGCCCTTGCTTGTACTACTAGTTTTTCTTAGCTGAGATTAAGCTTTGATGGTTTGATTTCTCGTATATGTTTGCGTACTACTAGGAAAAACAAAGCCACGTTGAGACAAAGAAAGCCGATAAACCATCTAGAACCGACATATCCTCCAATTTCAGAGTTGCCTCTTAAGAAGGAAAATCAAATAATAATTCTTGCCGATAATAATGGATCGATCGGTGACAAATTTACGTACATAACCATACCCAGATACCCCATCAGTGTGGTCATTTATTCTCGTGCCAATTCTTGAGAAATCGTATGTTTTTTATGTAAAGACTGAATATATTCATATTATTATATATTATTATTTTTGGAAAGGTAATCGATTATATTTGAGTAGATTTGAAAATTCGGAAATTTTTTAATATTCCGTCCTCGAGCAACGTGTGTTATTCTTAATCTTTTCGAAATAGATTCCGGCATCGTTTTAAAATTTGGGTTGTAGCGGATTTTAATTCCGTTTTTGAGTTGGATTATCGATAAAATTATATTAATTCCCGTAATAATTTAAATTTGATTTAAATTGTCGAGCGTCGAGAATTCGTCCTAGTGAGCGGAATCGGGATCGAATGTCGGGATTTCAAATTTGTGTTGTGGGGCCCACTCCTCCCTATTTTCTTTTTCTCTTTTCTTTCTTTCTTATCTCTCCCTCCCCCTCTCTCTCGGTTTACTATTGTAATGGTCCCTCCCTCCCACCTTATCCTCTTCTCCCACTGCACACACCAGCTCACTCTCCTCCCATTTGCTTCTCCCTCTTCTCTTCTGAAACTGCAGAACCCCCAACAAGCATCACCAGTACACCTCCCTCCTTCCATTTCGTTCTGAGGTCCACTAAAACTCCCCGTCTTCTGCAGCTGAGTTTATCACAGTCATCTCAACCACCTATCCACCACGCTCTCGCTTTTTCTTGTTTGTCACTGAGCAGCAGTCACCCAACAGCCTCTCCATTCTCCTCCTAATCGCCGCCGCCGGAGAGGGAGCCTAGCCGTCGTCCTTCACCGGAGCCCACCCCTTCCCCTATCTCTACAGGCATGCAAAATCGACCCCCACCCCTTCGCTCTTCCTCCTCCGACCACAAGCCGCCACCTACAACTCTCTTGTACCACAGCAAAGCCACAACGAGCAGCTAGAGCCGCCAGGAGCCCCGACAAAGCCGCCCAAGCCGCCGGGCCGCCCTGTTTTCCGTTGAGGTCGGTTTTTGAGTTCCTTTCGCTTTCGAGTTCAAACCTCTCTAAATCGTGCTCGTACTCATCCCTTACCTCATCCTTTGCCAAGGTGACACCCCTCCCTCGCTGACGCAGCCGGAGCCGCCCTCGAGCACCCCGGAGTTGAAGAAACGAAGCTCTCGGTGAGATATCTCCCTCATCCCTTCCCTCTTGCTCTCACTTCTTTATCTCTGTGTTGAGTATGGTCGGGATTGTATCTCCAATCTCTGGGTAAAGTTTGGGACGAAAAGAGCCATGGGAGGCATGGGAATCCTTCATCCCCTCTTCTGTTTTCCGTCGGAGAACATGGTACCTGTTGATTGGGGAAGGAGGGTTCAAGTGAACTGGTTCACTCTTTTCTTTTCTTTTACTCGGTTTGACACATGGGATCCGGTTCACTTACTCAGAGTTGGGGCTTCTGGTTGGGCCGGGTCATGGGTCCGGATCCTCTTCCGGGTCTGGGCTTCTCTCGGTTGGGTTGTTGGTTGTTTTTAAACTTGTGTTATATATTTAGGTTATAGACATATATATATATATATATTAAATGTTATGTTTATATATATATATATATATATATATATGTGTTATATTAATTATTATCTCGGATTTTGGGAATATATATATATATATATATTCTTGAATATTAAAATATAATAGAAGGTTTTAAAAGTTAAATTATTTGATATTGGGTTATAAATATATTTATGGTTATTGTTTTGAGATTATATGGATAGTAAGTGTTAAACTATTTGAATACTTCTATTATTTTAGGATTTGGTTATAATTATAATTTCTGGAAAGTAATCTTTATATATTGTTTATTTGTTTTAAAATAGTATTAATTGGATTATTTACTTATGATGCTTTTTATGAGGATTTAAATATGTGAGTTAGGAATTTTAAAGTGAATTGTTGGTTTTGATTTATAAATATGATTTGTGAACATAGGATTATTTTGATGATTTAATATTGGAATTTATTTATATAATGTCTTTGAAGTAAGAAACATGCCGGAATGATTTCTATAATATGATTTTGGGAAATTGGTTTTAAGGCCTAAGTGTTTAATGACGGGATTGGATACGCGATTTTAAAAGAATTGTTTGATTTTCTAAGTTGAGTTCTTTGAGAGATTGTTTTGGAATGAGATGACGAGATGAGATGAACATGAAATGATATTTGAATTATGATGAGATAAGATGGAATAATATGAAATGAGATATGAGAAGAGATGTATGATAGTTAGGGGCGCCTTGTGTGAATTAGATAGACTTATGCATTTGTATGTTATTAGGTGATTGTGATATGTTGGACATTGCTTACTATTGGATGATTCATTACTTGGACTCTACTTCTGCCTTGTTTCTTTGTTGTTCGGCTTATTCATGTAAGTTCCTTTATGGGCTTACTCAGATTTGAAAGAGAATACCTGCTTGTGAATATATGACATACTAGGTGTTGCATAAGCATTAAAGCATGCCATGTAGTATCATGCTAGGATTGCACTTGTGATTGAGCATTCTATTTCTTTATGCGTATCTAAACAGAACGGCTGTTATCTGTGATAGTCCTAGAGTCTCTGTTAGGGTCATAGGGTAGCCTAGCCCCATCGGGTGCCCTGAGTCTATCGAGTCGATATGAGCATGATATGATAGCCCAGCACCATCGGGCAAGAGATGAGATGATATGATATGATGATGTCGTGGTGAGTGCACCACCACGAGGATATTGCTATGCTATAGCACCGAACTGGCCAGTCTCTGCTCTAACGGGAAGGGGTGCAGAGGTAGGAGAGGGATATGCCACTTGGCATTCTTTGGGCGCATTTTAAGTTCTTTTTCGCATATTGTAAATTAGGATTATGTTAGTGTGATTTAATTTCCGCATTCGCATCATCTTTATATTAGCGTATGTGTATATTTGCTTGCGAGACAGGGTGTGTTGGGGTCTCGGTCTGATCCCGCTCGCACCACTTGTTTTTAGGTATGATTGCTCCCTGTCTCTATGGCGTGGGAAAATCCCCGGGCGATTGCAAAGAATTTGTCTAACCCCGCTAATTTGGCTATACGACTTTAGAATATAGGTTTTGGTTTTGACCCGGCTCTGTCGTGGCTCTTGTATCTAAACCTTACTTCTGCTTTACTTTCATTTAAATTGAATTTCTGTAACTTCGTTTGATTGGGGTCCGAAATCCCCGCTTTGAACACTGATTGATCTTTAGAGGTTTGAAACCTCGACCCGTACCTGAATTGCAACATCCGAACGAAGGTATCCAACCTTCGAAACGTATCTCGGATATTTATATCCGGGCCGTTACAAAGTTGGTATCAGAGCCAGGTTGTGCAATTCGGGTACACAAGGGTCGGGTGTATGTTTTGGAAAACCGCCCATGGATTTCAAAAGATTTGAAAGCATTTTAAAGGGGCAAAACAAATTTAATATGTCTAACTCAATTGGACTAAATATGAACTTGGCTTATGATAAAAGAGGACAACCAACTAATAAGGGATCGAGTGGGTAGAAAAGGCGCTAGACCATCCCTATTGGATGTAGTCGGGGATGGGTAGGCGAAATACTAGCTTTTTCTTTACAGATGGGTCAGGAAGACTCCAAGGAGATCATTGTGATTGTCATTAACTGATTTTATGATTGAGTGCTTGATACGCTAAAGATTGATTAGTATGCCCTAATTATTTAATGAATATTGAATGATCTGTGCAAACGGGATAGCGGGAGTACTCTTCTTATATGGTCAAACTCAGCTTGTGTGAGACAACCCCTTCCACTATGTTAGCCCCTTGACGGTTCTATCGAGTCTTTCTCCCGAATGTCAGTGTCTTCCACGGGGAATTGGGTTGGTAAACACATTGTGTCGAGAATCATGTAGGGATGTGAAGGTTGCTTGGGAGAGTATTGGAAGTTGGCTTTTGATGTAATTCCAAGTTAGAAAGTAAGTGTTTCCGAGGTTGTCTTTCTTGATTCTTATGACGATCCATCAGTGTCTTCTTGTCACGAAAAGTCGTATCTGAGTCCCACGGGAAAGATGAGTGATGAGTCAGTTAGAAAGAGTCAATGGTTGCCCTTATGGATCTGTATCGGGTTATCTTGATTGCTCTGTCCAAGATTGTGTGATACTATGTGGTACTACTTCTTGACCTACAGATTGATCCTTAGTGTAAAATTGTTCCTTGATGTTCATGATGATCTTTAATGTGAATTCATGGTTGTATGACATTCTGTACCCATGCTTGCCCCATTGCTTAGGTCCTGTGTTATGCCTTTCTATCTCTCATGATTATACGTTGTCATCGCATGTGTACTTGGCCTATTGATCGTTGATTGATTAGAAACATGGAACCACATGATATGAGTCTGTATGATTGTTGCTTCTTCTGAATTAGGTCCATGATAGTGTGATCGACTCTTCTTTATATGAATGCCTCATAAGATGTGCTCTTTAGCATGCTAGCCATTAGTGACGTGTAGGATCCTTGGTTATGACTTATGCACATTTATGCCCTACTTGCATTATTGTTCATTCCCTATTGAGCTAGGTCCCTGATAGTGTGGTTATTCTGTCTCCTTATCCTCTTAAAGTGTTTTACTCATCCTGATACGAATGATATTGGATTCGAAGATCGACTTGCTTTCTGTGATGGTTAATTCTAGTATGTTTACGTGTTCTCGCTCGGTGGTATTCCTCTATCTCTCTAGGGTATCTTCGGGTTCTTCCATGAAAGTATGACTTGACACCTTGCATGACCACACACCACGTTATGTCATGATTTTGCTTATGCATGACACATGAATATTGGAATGAATTTAGTCGAGTTATCTTGATTGTGTTCAGTTTCGATATGTGCTAGTAGTATCCTGTAGGGCTTTATGCTTTCCCAATATGACTCGCTAAATGATTACATGTCGTACTTGTTCTATGATGTGATAGCTAATGGACCATTTATGTGCTTTATGACGGCCCATTCCTAGCGTGATTATAATCTATCGCTCGTGATGTTATCTTGTTTACTCTGTGGTGATTCTTTTGCTTTCATGTACATCATATTAAACTCATTTAATCACTCCTGACTATGCCCATGCCTATCATGTATCACTAGCATCATATAGGACCTATGCTTCTTAAGTATATCCCATCGTATGATTACTATGCCGCCCTTATGTATTCTCGTATGATGCTTACTTTGATTATTATGATGCAACTCACCATGCTATATTCGATCTCAATTGTTGACGTGTATACCATGCTCGTTCATTGTTCACATACATGATACCTGCCATCCTCGTTAAACCCCGCATGACCATTACTGGCTCCACATAAATTGCTTGAAATTCCTGGGCATATCTGCTTTCATGGAATAATAAACTGCTAGCTTGTCTCGCATGCATCCGTGTAGGACTCGATCATGTCTTTGGAATGAATATGTATGTCGTTGTTCCTTGAGATAGGTACATGTTAGTGTGGATTAATTTGCCTTATATGCTCCATGATGAACTCATTTTGTTCGTCACCGTTGTAACCTAATAGACTTCCTTAAGGGCACCGTTACTATTCTCGGGTCGGAGTCTTGTCTCTAGTCGTGTCGTCTTTAGCTTTGGTCCATTTTTGTCTCCGAGAGAAACATTGGGATGTCCGCTCTTGTCACTCCCCTATCTCCGCTAACTTAAACTCCTACGCGATACATGGGATGAGCGACCGCATAGAAGAGGGGACGGGAAGTTAGATAGCGATAGAGCAGCGCAGCGAAAGCGTGGGCCCGTAACCCACGGGCCTCAGGATCGACAAGGTCGATGGAACAAGCTCGCTTCGAGGGTTGTGATTATTGAGTACGATATGACTTGCAAGTGGGAGTGTTCTTCATTCGGATTGCTAACCCTTTCTGAACTTGTTGATGGTGATATTGCACTAACTTGATGTTGAAAGTTGCTTGTTGATGTGATGACTTGGTGATGATTGTTGCTTGATTGTCTGTTGACTATGATGATATGATTCGATTGCCTTACAACTTTAATGTGCCCGATGTCTTGATGCGTAGATGCTCTGAACTGTCAAGCATGATCTAAATTTCTTGCCTTTAAAAGTATGAACTGCAAATGCTGAGAACCTGAACTGTTTATTTGATAAGGTTATGATGAAACGTGCTAGCTTGATTTGATTAGGTTCATATATGATGTTTGTAATACTTGTTGGGCATGACGGTAAATTGAGACTTTTGATACAATTGCAATGCTTAATGATGAGCTAATGATGCTATTGATATAAATGCTAGCTGATATAATGTAGTCCTTAGGTGTAATAATGTCCATGATTGCTTCTTCTTTGTTTTATGGAGTGGTCAGAGAATGGTGGGAGAAATTCGAGCGGTTAGAATGATCAATGGTGGTATGAGGTAAGTCACATGAGAGGGGTTTGGCTTAAGTAGGAACGAGTGAGTTTGAGAGCTATAAGAGGCGATGCTTAGTGGGTTCCGATGAGCTTCTAGATGAATCTTAGGTGGGGGTATGTTTGAATAGGCCGGCTAGGTGGGGATCGGGGTATTCTTATAGAAGAGATGTGGTTAGAAGGGAGTTGGATTCTTAGAGGTGGATTGTTAGTGAGAGTGCTTGGTGGGAAGAGGTGTGAGATTAAAAGGTCGAAATGAATTGGAGCTTTTTTGGGGTAGTATCCGAGTTGATGTCGGTGAGTCTAGATGAAGATTGGTCTTGGCTTGAGAGTTGGAGACGAGCGGGCGGGGTTTGCGTTTTATTATAACTGATATAGTGTGCAAAACTTTCTTGATTATGTGATTATGAACTGGCATGATATTAGATAGCGACCATGATAAACTTGTATGGCATGATATTACATGTGATATGCAAAACTGAATTATAATTGGTAATGACAACTGATCATGAAATAATGATACATTGCTATCCTACTATGTTGTTCTAGAAGCATGTTATGATGTGTTGCACGAATCATGAGATGATGATACGTTGTTATGTGAAAGTATGATGTTATACTATATGGTTGATAAGCATGATTATGAATAGGTAAGTGATGAATATGACATGGAGCATGAATATGACTTATGTGTATATATGAGATGATGGTGCCTAATGACTAAATGATCGTTATATGGTATTGTAAGGAGTTGAAATGATGTTTTATGAGTATGTTAGCATTTTGATGCTTGGTATATGGTTAGATCTTTCCTTTACTGAAGCTTAAATGGCATGACCTTGCGTGTTAATGTGTTGACAATTGATATTAGTCTGTTGACCTTATGATGAGATTCTGCTATGACTACCTTTACCATGCTAATGTCTGAATTGACATGCTAAATCCCCACTTGTATTGCGATGTTGAGATGCGATCGTGAGATTCGACTTGTAGTAGCGTACTGACTCCATGACACCTAACCTCCTTGATCTCTTGACATGTGTGCTTGCATGACAAGTTATGAGAATTCGATGATGCACTTGTGATGCTTACTGTATGAGGTAGACATACTTATGACTCATGGTATGATGTTAAGATTTGTGATTTCTTTTGGCGTGTTCTGAAGGGATGGTATGATCTATATTATGGGTAATCATGTTATGCGGTTGAGATGTCGATTGTTTGAGATTATCATGATTGATGTTGAGATTGCCATATTAGAGGTTGCTGATGATGTTATGAGTCGATGAGTTGATTTACTTATGTGCATTTTGAGTGAGGATGATGATAAAATGATTTTGGAACCTAGGAAGAGAATATGGGATTAGCCCTTACAGGTGGATGATTCCACCTCCTACCTTCTGAATTTGATTGATTGTTATGCAAGAAGCTGATTTGGTTTTTTTGGAAGATTTTGACGAAATCTTGATTTGAAAGGATTTGACTTGTTTTGGTGTAAAGCTGCTTGATTAAACGTTGAATTCGAAGATTTTGAGCGATTTTGAAAATGGCCAACTTGGGGTTTTAAAGAAGTTGAGAGTTCAATGATTTAGATGACAATCTTTCCATTTACAAAACGCTTTGAGGTTTTACGAACTGGAATTACATTATGACGTCTCACGAAGTGGATACAAGCATTTTATAGGGGCGCTTATAGATTGCTTGCTAAGACCTAGTCGGGACGCTATAATACTTTTAGAGTTGTGGTACTTCCGAGAGGTCGAAGCGAGGATGTGATAGGGGCGCTTATTACACACTTGACAAGACCAATTGGAGATGTCACGACTGTGACTAGGATGTTGTGAGAATCCTGGAAGACGCAACCGAGATGATTACAAGATCCTTGGACATGGTCCTCGGACTCACCGATTTTGAAACTTCATCCCATTTGCTTTAAAATGATTTTAGTCTCGGGGACGAGACTTGTTTTTAGAGGTGGATAAATGTAAAGACTGAATATATTCATATTATTATATATTATTATTTTTGGAAAGGTAATCGATTATATTTGAGTAGATTTAAAAATTCGGAAATTTTTGAATATTCCGTCCTCGAGCAACGTGTGTTATTCTTAATCTTTTCAAAATAGATTTCGGCATCGTTTTAAAATTTGCGTTGTAGCGGATTTTAATTCCGTTTTTGAGTTGGATTATCGATAAAATTATATTAATTCCCGTAATGATTTAAATTTGATTTAAATTGTCGAGTGTCGGGAATTCGTCCTAGTGAGCGGAATCGGGATCGAATGTCGGGATTTCAAATTTGTGTTGTGGGGCCCACTCCTCCCTATTTTCTTTTCCTCTTTTCTTTCTTTCTTCTCTCTCTCTCTCTCCCTCCCCCTCTCTCTCGGTTTACTGTTGTAATGGTCCCTCCCTCCCACCTTCTGCTCTTCTCCCATTGCACACACCAGCTCACTCTCCTCCCATTTGCCTCTCCCTCCTCTCTTCTGAAACTGCAGAACCCCCAACAAGCATCACCAGTACACCTCCCTCCTTCCATTTCATTCTGAGGTCCGATCCACTAAAACTCCCCGTCTTCTGCAGCTGAGTTTATCACAGTCATCTCAACCACCTATCCACCACGCTCTCCATTCTCCTCCTAATCGCCGCCGCCGGAGAGGGAGCCTAGCCGTCGTCCTTCACCGGAGCACACCTCTTCCCCTGTCTCTGCAGGCATCCAAAATCGAGCCCCACCCCTTCGCTCTTCCCCTTCCGACCACGAGCCGCCACCTACAATTCTCTTGTACCACAGCGAAGCCACAACGAGCAGCTAGAGTTGCCAGGAGCCCCGACAGAGCCGCCCAAGCCGTCGGGCCGCCCTGTTTTCCGTTGAGGTCGGTTTTTGAGTTCCTTTCGCTTTCGAGTTCAAACCTCTCTAAATCGTGCTCGTACTCATCCCTTACGTCCTCCTTGTCCAAGGTGACACCCCTCCCTCACTGACACAGCCGGAGCCGCCCTTGAGCACCCCGGAGTTGAAGAAACGAAGCTCTCAGTGAGATATCTCCCTCCTCCCTTCCCTCTTGCTCTCGCTTCTTTATCTCTGTGTTGAGTATGGTCGGGATTGTATCTCCAATCTCTGGGTAAAGTTTGGGATGAAAAAAGCCATGGGAGGCATGGGAATCCTTCATTCCCTCTTCCGTTTTCCGTCGGAGAACAGGGTACCTGTTGATTGGGGAAGGAGGGTTCAAGTGAACCGGTTCACTCTTTTCTTTTCTTTTACTCGGTTTGACACCTGGGATCCGGTTCACTTACTCAGAGTTGGGGCTTCCGGTTGGGCCGGGATATGGGCCCGGATCCTCTTCCGGGTCTGGGCTTCTCTCGGTTGGGCTGTTGGTTGTTTTTAAACTTGTGTTATATATTTAGGTTATAGACATATATATATATAGGGTTGCGCTCCGGTGAAAACCAAAATTGCGGTAAAAACCTGTGAGGACCGGCTTTTTAGCCCCGTTCACTAGCTTTATAGCCCGGTTATAAATAGAACCGATATATAAGGTCACATATTTTAGTCCGGTTCTGAATAAAACCGAGCTATAAAGTCACTAATGTAATTTTAAAACATGAGTTTTCAGCACGGTTTTTAGGTTTAACCGATATATATAGTCATGTGTTATTTTAAAACTGGAGTTTTTAGCACGGTTTTTAGGTTGAACTGAGTTGTAAAGTCACTATGTAATTGAGGTTTTTAGAACGGGTTTCAAATAAACCAAGCTATAAAGTAATCCTCACGGTTTTTACCGCAATTTGAGGTTTTCACCGGAGTCAATCCCTATAAA
Organism: Persicaria maculosa; assembly: GCA_963922045.1. Classification (NCBI taxonomy): domain Eukaryota; kingdom Viridiplantae; phylum Streptophyta; class Magnoliopsida; order Caryophyllales; family Polygonaceae; genus Persicaria; species Persicaria maculosa. The sequence continues at coordinate 44,370,140 of OY998267.1, forward strand.
TATATATATATATATTAAATGTTATGTTTATATATATATTTATGTGTTATATTAATTATTATCTCAGATTTTGGGAAAAAAAAAATATATATATATATATATATATATTCTGGAATATTAAAATATAATAGAAGGTTTTAAAAGTAAAATTATTTGATATTGGGTTATAAATATATTTATGGTTATTGTTTTGAGATTTTATGGATAGTAAGTGTTAAACTATTTTAATATTTCTATTGTTTTAGGATTTGGTTATAATTATAATTTCTGGAAAGTAATCGTTATATATTGTTTATTTGTTTTAAAATAGTATTAATTGGATAATGTACTTATGATGCTTTTTATGAGGATTTAAATATGTGAGTTAGGAATTTTAAGGTGAATTGTTGGTTTTGATTTATAAATATGATTTGTGAACATAGGATTATTTTGATGATTTAATATTGGAATTTATTTATATAATGTCTTTGAAGTAAGAAACATGCCGGAATGATTTCTATAATATGATTTTGGGAAATTGGTTTTAAGGCCTAAGTGTTTAATGACGGGATTGGATACGCGATTTTAAAAGAATTGTTTGATTTTTTTAAGTTGAGTTCTTTGAGAGATTGTTTTGGAATGAGATGATGAGATGAACATGAACATGAAATGATATTTGAATTATGATGAGATAAGATGGAATAATTTGAAATGAGATATGAGAAGAGATGTATGATAGTTAGGGGCGCCTTGTGTGAATTAGATAGACTTATACATTTGTATGTTATTAGGTGTTCGCTATGGGGAAGGTGGTGTGTAGGAGATTCAAACAATTCAAAACAAAACAAAGCACAACTAGACTATCTCCCTGTCCCAAACAAATAATACAAAAATCCCCTCCCTTGTAGTAGTAGGATAATTCAGGATCGAATCAACGAGGAGGTATGTCAGCGCTTCCCTTGTTGTACTCACGATCAAAGCTTTCGACCTCAGCAGACACTCGATATCGAGTATACTGGTCGATATCGACCTAAGTTCTGGTCGATTTCCTAGCGCAGTTCCTGCAGAAGACAAAACAACAAGTCGACGTCGAGTAGAGACCTCGATATCGATGTTAGACCTCGATATTGACCCTTACAGTCGATTTCAATGCTTTTCACAGAACCTGTTTTCGTAACCAAATCGTCGGAAAAGAGTCCGAAGAAAAATAGAATGGAGAAGGAAGATGAACAGAAACAAAACTTAAAACTTTTATGAAGAATTCAATTAATTAAAAGGCTTCCAAAGTCGTGGTTTCATGCCACAACGATAACAATGCAATTTTCATGCTAAAGTTATGAAATTTAATGTCTTTCCGTCAAATAACTTTCGTTATCAACACTTAGGTGATTAGAGGCTCTCGCATAATTCCTAAGAGTTACTATCCAATTCATGAGCAATTCAAGTTCACAATATGAGTGGCTTTCGCTTCAATAATGTAAATAATGAATCTCCCTAACTTTCGCAAAGGATCATGCATGGGATAGAAGATGGAATCGCATAAAAGTCATACATTTGATGCACTTACCTCACATTTCTATCGTCGGGGTCACCCCGACCCTAGAATTGGGTTGACTACTCGCTCCTTATCATGCACATCATCATCATTATTGTTGAAAGAAAGCTATTTTGAATTAAAACATCGAAGGAAAGTACAACCGAACAAGCCACTCCGCTCTCGCTTTACAACTTCACTCGGTCTCCTCTCTCTCTCTCTCTCTACTCGTCACTACTCTCTATAAAACTGAAATTCTCTGCGAAATTAGATACCAAATTTCAGCCCTATTGGCCTCTCTTTATAGATGTCGATAAGGACTCGAAACCTTATCTTTATTCTCTAAGATAAACTAAAATAAAAGTAAAAGCTAAAACTTCATGGTAACTCAGCCTCTTCTTGATAGAACTGGTATGGATGATAAGAAATCTCGACCTTTGGATAGACGTTGCAAGCTTCGGATAGAATTCTATCAAAATCGGAGTCGAATTCCACTGCTGGCATGGTTGATATCGAACCTTAGACATCGATATCGACCCCTTCAAAATCTTATCTCGAGCTTCTCCTTCTCCTACTCGAACTGGCACTCGACTTCTATCAATTTGGTCGATCTGGTAGCATCGATATCGACCCCCAGACGTCGATATTGACCTCTTCTGTGTCGACATGCTCTGTTTCCCTTTCTGCTCGATTCCTATGTCTCTGATGTACTCGATGTCGAGGTCCCCAGTCGATTTCGACCTCTTCAGAAGACTTCGAGTTCTTTTTCCGTTCTTCCGAATTCGTCCATTTTTATCCTGTTTTCTGCGAAATCACATGGAAACTCGTGCAAACCCATATATTTGATATTTAAGCATAAATTACACTAATCCCATGTTTTCCCATTAATATGCATGCAAAAGACGATAAAATGGATTCATATGTGCATATAAAATATGACAATTTGCGCGCACATCAAACACCCCATACTTAAACTTGCTTGTCCCCAAGCAATACCTTTGATGGTCATTCAGGGGAAGAAAGTAAACTCTCAACATCATAGATTCATTTTTCATATGTCCCTACAATTAATTGCCATCCTTGATAAGGTACTTATGTCAACCAAGTCCATGCCTTTGCATAAAAGCAATTTCATACTCATAAAGGAGGTAATATGCAAAAATAATTTTAGCAACATAGCATTAATAATCAAGAAGACTTTTAGCAAGCTTGTGAGAAGTAGTTTGGTAAAAGGCTAAAGGTGGGCTAATATTTGGCCATGTGGTGTTAAATCCGGGGAAACATACTTTCTTTCCAAATCATTCCACATTCCTTCTTTATAATGTCTCACCTTTCACTCATCGCTCAATGCTTTTTTCAATATATGCTTTTACCTCTCTAACCTTAGCACTGCCTTCTCGCGAGTCGCAAACATGGGTGTCATGAATGGCCCCGGATACTTAGTACTTCGGACTCCTCACCTTGTGTCCCATCCTGCGGAACTATTATCTCAACGCAAGCAGGGTCGACCTACCTTTATCTCCTGAGTTGATCGGATTTTTTCTCGCTCATTTAATTTTCCATATTTCATAATTCTTCCATTCCTGCCAACAACTTCATGAATAATGCACAACTCCATATAACTCCAAAGATAACATCCATTCTCAAACTTGTCCCCGGATAAGGTATAAGGTATAAAATGGGCAATATGTATATATGTGGAGCAATAATGATAATGATAAGGCTCATATATGGCTTTGTGGCTTTTTCATAGGTAAGGCTAGGATATGAACTTGTATAAATAAGCACTTGTATGGAATTTTCATAAAAAGTCCTCCATCATCTTATCATGCATATGTCAAAAGCAACTTCAAATTTTCATCTCCTTTATGTTTTTCTTCTTTTTGCACTTCATTGGGACTTCCCTTAACTAGGAAATTTCATGTTATATCTCTAATGAATCTAATTTTGCATCATAGAGCTCTTTTTTATACTTCCATAACTCTTCTTCTCTTCAAAATTTTTGATGGGGGTCATATTTCTCTTTTTTTTATACATTAAAATAAATATGCAACTCTAAACTAAGTATGAATATGCAAGTAAGCCTTTCGCCCACCCCATACTTAAAATTTACAGTGTCCTCACTGTATTAGAACTAGGGTTAAGAAGAAAACTTACTAAACCGTCACAAATTTCAGGAGTCGAAGAAGACAACAGGCAGGGTCGATATCGACCCTCTACACCGATATCGATGTCTCTCTCGATTTCTGCTCAGGCTTCAGGGTGATTTGGCCTCGATCACAAATCCTATCTATGTCGACCTTAAGGTCGATTTCGATGCCGGACATCGATTTCGATGCCTTCCCAGTGTGCTTTTCTCTTTCCTGCAATTTGAAAGCTAAACACAAAACCAAATATGCAAAACAATAAAGTGTCTAAAACCAAAACAAAAGTTGTCTAAAACCAAAACAAAGTCTTTGTTACAAGCTCTAGATTTTTAAGTCGCTAGGCCGACTTCCTCTTTCGCGCTTCTCAATGCGGCATCTGCAGAGCCCATGTGGCTTGGGCTTCAAATATCACTCCTTTCTTGTCCCGCAGCTGCCTTCCGCCGGGATTGATTTGATTCACCGTGAATGGTCATAAGTTCTTATCCTTGAATCTTGTAGGGAACCAATGGTCCTTAGACTTGGCAACATAGACCTTGTCTTCTATCTCATATTGGCTTGAATCATCATCGGATACCCTACATAAGCGCACATGCCAAGGCACACCTCTTCCAAATAATGATAAGTCCTTAATTGTAATGGAACAAGAGGAATCCGTACCTTGATTTACCTTCTTCTCAGTCTGTGGCTCAGGTCGATGTCGATGTTCAGAGGTCGATATCGACCCCTGTTGTACACCTGGAGGATCAGTCGATTTGGAGAGTTTTGACTCAATATGATTAGGTCGATTTCGACCCTCAGAGGTCGATATCGAGGTCTCCGTTCCTTCCTTCTCAGCGCTGATGGTGGTCGATTTCGATAGGGTGTGGTCGATATCGACCCTTGACCCCGATTTCGATGTTTCCTCTTCTCCTCCGTCGACCCCATACTTAAGACATGTCACGTTATCTTGAACATTAGTGGTCGATATCAACTTTCCTAGGTCGATTTCGATGTTCTGTTGAGCTCCTTCGTTCAAGATTGCCTCAACTTCCTCTACTTGGGCTTCATTGATGGCTTTTATCTCCATTGGCCCTTGATTTTTCACCGTCTTGTTGAAGGCATACTCTATCACTTCATCACTAATTGTGAATGAGAGTAATCCTTTCTTTACGCTGATGTTGGCATCGACGGTTGCTAGGAATGGCCTACCTAAAATAATTGGACAAGCAGGGTCCTCTGCTATATCAACAACTAGAAAATCAACAGGGACAAATAATTTACCTACTTGTACTGGCACATCTGTCACTATCCCGGTTGGAATCACTACCGTATTGTTAGCCATGTATAATCTTGCATCCACGGGCTCCAGAGGACCTATCTTTACCTTGTGCCAAATGGTTAGTGGCATCATGCTAACGCTAGCGCCCAAGTCAACTAAAGCATTAAATTTGAATTGACCTAGACCTATAGCGATAGAAAACTTACCTGGGTCCGCCCGCTTTTGTGGTAGCTCCAACCTGTTGCACTCCTCTGCGATCTCAGAGAGCGATCGCTTTCCCAAGATGTCCTTAAGGAACCTTACATAGGATGGCATCTCGTGAAGTGCCTCTGTGAATGGTATAGAGACATTAAGTCCTTGGAGCATCTTCACGAACCGTTGGAACATCTTTTCCGCTGGGTCCTTAATCACCTTTCTAGTTGGGAAGGGCAACACCTTCTTCCTTCCCGCGGCTGCAGTAAGGTCGACATCGACATCAGTAGGGTCGATATCGACTGGAGGAGTCGATTTCTGTGGTGACGCAGAATTAGGGTCGACATCTACAGGGGGGTCGATATCGATAGGGGGGTCGATATCGACGTCTGTTCTGGCTACTTCTCCTCCGTTTTTTGCTCGGGCGTTTGTAATGGACACCCACTCCTTAGGTTTACTGCCGCAATGTGACCAGTGGTTTTGCCCTTTTGGTTGGGCACAGTGGATCCAGGGAGTGATCCTGACGCTTTGGGCATTGCTTCCGCCAATTGACTCATTTGAGTCTCCATGTTGCGCTTCCAAACGTCGATCTCCCCAAGTCTAGAATTTATGCCCTGCAGCTGAGTATGGACGGAGTTATTGGCTTGTTTGAACTCAGTGTGGTTCCTCCGCATCTCATCAAGAATGATTTGTAGGTCATCTTTCTTAGTCTCCCGCTCAAGGTGCCCTGGTGCCCTATATGTTGGGGGATCCCTTTGTTGATAGAACCTTTGATCACCCCAATTTTGTTGATTGCCCCCTCCATAGGGGCCTCTCGTCCATTTGACCTCCTCATGTTGTTCCGCCATGGATACTTGCTCAGTATGTGGACAGGCACTAGTGTTATGCCTTGTTGAGCCACATTCCTGACAAGGTTGATTGTTGCTCAGGAACCTTACTTGCTTTTGAAGGTGGCGTGTTTGATCGTTATGGAATTGTTGCCGCACCTCAGGATCTATCTCCCTTGGAGGCTCATATAGTGGCATAGATGGGGCAGGCCTTGCATCATAGGCCGCAGCAGCCCCATAGGTGTTGTCAAAGTTCACAAGCCTCTCAATGGTCTCCCATGCCTCCATTGGTGTAAGCTCAATGTACCGATAGGAGGTATATGAATTGATCCTCTCCTTATTCGGCGCATCAAGGGCATTATAAAAGATCTCCTGGATGACATATGGAAGTTGCCCATGCGTCGGGCATGATCTAAGCAAGTCCTTAAAGCGCTCCCACGCCTGTGCTAGGGTTTCACCTGGCTTTTGTTTGAAAGCCGTGATCCTTTGTCGCAGCATCGCCGCTTTAGAAGGTGGGAAGAATTTGTTCAAGAATGCATCTTTCACCTCCGCCCATGTCCTTAGCGATCGTGGAGCCAAACTTTCAAGCCATTGTAATGCCTTCCCTGCCAAAGACCATCGAAAAGATTTTAGTCGCACATACTCTAAGTTTACTCCATCAGCAACTGTTTCACATAAGTCCATAAAAGTAGAGATATGTTGCAGGGGGCATTCATTATGTCTTCCTTCAAAAGTATTTCTTTTAATCTCATATAGGAAGTTAATTTTCAATTCATAGTTGGAGTGAGGAATTATAATGGCAGATTCAGGAACATGAAGCGGCAGATGCATGTATTGCATCGCCGTTTGTGGATACTGATTTAGCCACTCTTGGGCTTGTCTGCGCGCATCCTCCTCCCTATCAGCACGGGCTCGCTCAGCAGGAGCGGCGGCCCTTTCAGCAGCGATTGTAGCATTATGGTCCTCTATCTCCTTCCTCAACCGCTCTATGATCTCAGCCTGCATCTCATTGTCAGCCATGATATGAATTGCTTTGTTGCGAAGATGGTAGAAACGTTCAGGCTCGTTGATTGGTTCCAGGATAGGTCCGCGATCAGAACGTCGCATAAACTTGCAGAATAACCTCAGAAAAAGATCGTGATTAACTTAGGTGGCGATTGATTGCCTCCCCGGCAACGGCGCCAATTTGTTCGCTACGGGGAAGGTGGTGTGTAGGAGATTCAAACAATTCAAAACAAAACAAAGCACAACTAGACTATATCCCTGTCCCAAACAAATAATACAAGAATCCCCTCCCTTGTAGTAGTAGGGTAATTCAGGATCGAATCCACGAGGAGGTATGTCAGCGCTTCCCTTGTTGTACTCACGATCAAAGCTTTCGACGTCAGCAGACACTCGATATCAAGTATACTGGTCGATATCGACCTCAGTTCTGGTCGATTTCCTAGGGCAGTTCCTGCAGAAGACAAAACAACAAGTCAACATCGAGCAGAGACCTCGATATCGATGTTAGACCCGATATCGACCCTTACAGTCGATTTCGATGCTTGTCACAGAAACTGTTTTTGTAACCAAATCGTCGGAAAAGAGTCCGAAGAAAAATAGAATGGAGAAGGAAGATGAACAGAAACAAAACTTAAAACTTTTATGAAGAATTCAATTAATTAAAAGGCTTCCAAAGTCGGGGTTTCATGCCACAACGATAACAATGCAATTTTCATGATAAAGTTATGAAATTTAATGTCTTTCCGTCAAATAACTTTCGTTATCAACACTTAGGTGATTAGAGGCTCTCGCATAATTCCTAAGAGTTACTATCCAATTCATGAGCAATTCAAGTTCACAATATGAGTGGCTTTCGCTTCAATAATGTAAATAATGAATCTCCCTAACTTTCGCAAAGGATCATGCATAGGATAGAAGACGGAATCGCATAAAAGTCATACCTTTGATGCACTTACCTCACATTTCTATCGTCGGGCTCACCCCGACCCTAGAAGTGGGTTGACTATTCGCTCCTCATCATGCACATCATCATCATTATTGTTGAAAGAAAGCTATTTTGAATTAAAACTTCGAAGGAAAGTACAACCGAACAAGCCACTCCGCTCTCGCTTTACAACTTCACTCGGTCTCCTCTCTCTCTCTCTACTCGTCACTACTCTCTATAAAACTGAAATTCTCTGCGAAATTGGATACCTAAGCTCAGCCCTATTGGCCTCTATTTATAGATGTCGATAAGGATTCGAAACCTTATCTTTATTCTCCAAGATAAACTAAAACAAAAGTAAAAGCTAAAACTTCATGGTAACTCAGCCTCTTCTTGATAGAACCGGTATGGATGATAAGAATCTCGACCTTTGGATAGACGTTGCAAGCTTCGGATAGAATTCTATCAAAATCGGAGTCGAATTCCTCTGCTGGCATGGTCGATATCGACCCTTAGACATCGATATCGACCCCTTCAAAATCTTATCTCGAGCTTCTCCTTCTCCTACTCGAACTGGCACTCGACTTCTATCAATTTGGTCGATCTGGTATCATCGATATCGACCCCCAGACGTCGATATCGACCTCTTCAGTGTCGACATGCTCTGTTTCCCTTTCTGCTCGATTCCTATGTCTCTGATGTACTCGATGTTGAGGTCCCCAGTCGATTTCGACCTCTTCAGACGACTTCGAGTTCTTTTTCCGTTTTTCCGAATTCGTCCATTTTTATCCTGTTTTCTGCGAAATCACATGGAAACTCGTGCAAACCCATATATTTGATATTTAAGCATAAATTACACTAATCCCATGTTTTCCCATTAATATGCATGCAAAAGACGATAAAATGGATTCATATGTGCATAGAAAATATGACAATTTGCGCGCACATCAATAGGTGATTGTGATATGTTGGACATTGCTTACTATTGGATGATTCATTACTTGGACTCTGCTTCTGCCTTGTTTCTTTGCTGTTCGGCTTATTCATGTAAGTTCCTTTATGGGCTTACTCAGATTCGAAAGAGAATACCTGCTTGTGAATATATGACATACTAGGTGTTGCATAAGCCTTAAAGCATGCCATGTAGTATCATGCTAGGATTGCACTTGTGATTGAGCATTCTATTTCTTTATGCGTATGTAAACAGAACGGTTGTTATTTGTGATAGTCCTAGAGTCTCTGTTAGGGTCATAGGGTAGCCCAGCCCCATCGGGTGCCCTGAGTCTATCGAGTCGATATGAGCATGATATGATAGCCCAGCACCATCGGGCAAGAGATGAGATGATATGATATGATGATGCCGTGGTGAGTGCACCACCACGAGGATATTGCTATGTTATAGCACCGAACTGGCCAGTCTCTGCACTAACGGGAAGGGGTGCAGAGGTAGGAGAGGGATATGCCACTTGGCATTCTTTGGGCGCCTTTACAGTTCTTTTTCGCATATTGTAAATTAGGATCATGTTAGTGTGATTTAATTTCCGCATTTGCATCATCTTTATATTAGCGTGTGTATATATTTGCTTGCGGGACAGGGTGTGTTGGGGTCTCGGTCTGATCCCGCTCACACCACTTGTTTTTAGGTATGATTGCTCCCTGTCTCTATGGCGTGGGAAAATCCTCGGGCGATTGCAAAGAATCTGTCTAACCCCGCTAATTTGGCTATACGACTTTAGAATATAGGTTTTGGTTTTGACCCGGCTCTGTCGTGGCTCTTGTATCTAAACCTTACTTCTGCTTTACTTTCATTTAAATTGAATTTCTGTAACTTCGTTTGATTGGGGTCTGAAATCCCCACATTGAACACTGATTGATCTTTAGAGGTTTGAAACCTCGACCCGTACCTGAATTGCAACATCCGAACGAAGGTATCCAACCTTCGAAACGTATCTCGGATATTTATATCCGGGCCGTTACATTTTACGTTTTGAATGACTTCTGTTTACATAAATTTTCATAATAGAGAAAACGCATCCTAGGTGTGCAGGCACATTGTGGACACATCCTGGATGCGCAGAGAGAGAACAAAAGTTCATGTTATTTTTGACAATTTTTTGAAATTTAACAACATGTAATCTTTGACAATTTGTGATTACAAGAAAATATTACACTAAACAAGTATGACCACAAACCTAGATTTGTCACCAATAGACGTAATCTTTTCGACTGTATTTGTTTGAAAATACTTTAGTGGCCTTGTTCCTGGCGAGACAGTACCGCTACTCTGGGTCTTCCGGAAATTTTGTTTGATGGCTTCGTGATGCACTTGGCTAATTGTGTTAGTTATAATCCTATCATTAGCCTTTCGATGTAGGAGAGCATTTTCTCCTCTCTATTAGATGCCCAGTCCTACGCGGGCTCCCTTTGTTGTCCCAACTTTTGTGATCTAAGTTGTTCTCAAATCATTGCTTATTTTTGGTATCTAATCTGAATTTTGCTTCAAATTTGCTCATATAGTGGTATGATTGAACACATTTGTGTGACAGGTTCGGCCTCAAATCATTGCTTATTTTTGCATCATTCTCATCCTTACCGACATTGGTTGAACTTTCCGTTCTTTAGTGTGAATCATTTGCACTTGATTGTACTACTAGTTGTTCTTAGCAGAGATTGAGCTTTGATGGTTTGATTTCTCGTATGTGTGTGGGTACAAGTAGGACATTGGTATCGCTGTCAACGAGCTCGAAAACACAAACATCTCCAACTTGTAGAGGATGACACGCAACAAATAATAATTCTTAAATAATATAGCCGATAAGAATCGATTGATCGGTGACAAATTTATGTACATAACCATACCCCATCAATGTGGTCATTTATTCTCGTGCCAATTCTTGAGAAATCGTATGTTTTTACGTTTTGAATGACTTTTGTCTACATAAATTGTCCTAATAGAGAAAACGCATCCTAGGTGCGCACACATATTGTATACACATCCTGGATGCGCATAGAGAGAACACAAGTTCATGTTATTTTGACAATTTTTCGAACTTTAACAACATGTAATCTTTGACAATTTGTGATTACAAGAAAATATTACACTAAACAAGTATGACCACATAACTAGATTTGTCACCAATAGACGTAATCTTTTCTATCGACTATATTTGTTTGAAAATATTACAAATTTTATTGTAATCCTAAAGAAATTATAGTCCCCACAAAAAATATTACAGTTCCCGCCTACAAATTTTATTATTTCTCTGCCATGTTGAAGATGTTACTTAATCTGTCACAGCCATCGCGTCTCCTCCAACCCATCACTTGTTATGTTCAAGAAGAGCAGCTCCCAAGCTGTTGTTCCTGCGAGTGCTGGTCTTTACACCACCGTCATGATCCGCAATATCCCCAACCAGTACATGTACACATTCTTTTCTCTTTTTTTTTATTTTACATCGACTAAATAATCTGTGATCGAGTTTCATACTCCGTGTTCATTACTGTTCAAGTTGATGTTGACAGTACTATAAGTTAGAAAAAACGGTTTCCTCGATCACCCTTTTCAATATTGCTTAGGTCTACCAATTTAGGTTTAAGCCACTAGAGTAATGGATATCCACATAGGTAAAACGTTAACCCATTTGGATACCCCACTTAGATATGCAAGTATAGAGTTAATTAATCTTTTTGAGATTATGGGTTATATGTCATATGTCTGCGTAATTAGTACGGAATAGTATAGTTTCTATAGCTATATATATTCTGTATGTTCATCTTCTAGTGCAAATTTAATAATTAAAGTGGGAAGATATATCCAAAATTGGAAACAAAGTGGGTTTCTGGTGCCAGATCGTCTAACAATATGAATTGAATTGAATTGAAATGAATGAATAATTGTGGTGTAGGACAAGATTCGCATACGTACTTGCCGGTTTGTTTCACCCCGCCTAGAAACGGAGAGCCCAACAAAGTAGTAACACAAAGAAACATTGGGGGTTTAATTTGCTGCCACGCCAACACCAAAAAGACTCCCAACTCCTCCAACTCCTACTCCAAGCAGTACGTAATTAAATACCGGGTAACCCCCGAATCCAATGCGGCATATGTTTCAGCATATACCACAAGTCCTAACAAAATCATATATTTTACCTTAAAATTCATTTTCATGAAGCTGCGTATGTTACCCCCGAATCCATTGCGGCATATGCTTCAGCACCGGAGCTAATGGTAGTTTCACTTATTTATTTACAATAATAAATCTTCATTTATTTATTAATATATTTTTTTATTGTTATTATCTCTGTATTAATTGTATATATTTTTATTTTTATTGATATTAATTAATTAATTAAGTGTTTGTTTATTACACAATTTTTATATTAATTATTTATAAATTACATTACTATGTTATTAATTATTATTTATTGATTTATGTTTTATTATTTATTATTTTTTACAAATTTATTAATTATACATATCTTTTTGTATATTGAGTAATTATTTATATTAATTTATTATTAACTATGCATTTATTTATTGATTTATTTTTTACAGTTTTATCTATGTATTAATTATATATATTTTTATTTACAACAAAACCAAATAAAATTTTATTTTATTTTCATTATTTTCCTGAGATTACCTAATTACATTATTTAAATGATTTTCTATTTATACATGGTTATTTGTTTTATTTCATTTAATTGAGTTTTATTTTCCAAAAATATTACGAAAGATTTTAAATTAATACAATTTAATATTAATTAATTTATCAATGAATAAATTTAATTTATTTATATATCTTTGTAATTATATTAATTATTTATATGCATACAAATTTGTCATTATTATTATATTTTTGTACTAATTTTTTATAAAAATATATTATTGTTTTTATAAAGTATTTATTTATTTATTTATATAAACAAATTATTTTTATTTTATTTATTTATATATATTTCTTATAGTTATTAATTATTCATTTATGTTTTATTTTTTTTATCTATGTATTTATTATATAAATTTTTATTTTTATTTGTATTAAGTAATTATTTTTGTTTATGATATTTTTTTATCTATGTAGTAATTATTTCTTTATTATATTATTTTTTTATTATTAATTATTCAGTTATTTATGTATGTTAACAAATTATTTTTATTTTATTTATTTATTATGTATTGTTTTTATTTATTTCATATATATAAGTTATTTTTTTAATTATTATTTATTGTTTTATTTTTAAAAAAAAAAATTACTCCCCACGTGTGCCTACACGCGGGGATTCGCAGACGGGCGTGCCACCCCATGCGCAACCTGGATGCGCCATATACCCACCCTGGATGCGCACGCGAACGTGGGTGTGCGCACCCCGCATGCGTCCGCCGGTGCGCAACTTACCACCCTATCAGAATTATAAAGAATGCAAATCTTGTATATAAGGAATCAACTATTTTTTTTATCTAAATTAGTTTCAAAATAAAATTTTACTAAATTACGTGTTATTTTTAACTCGTTAAAATTCGCATTGTTAAATAGCGCAAATTGCTAAAAAAAACGGCTTGCAAGCTAAAAATTCTAAAAAATCACCGGTTAAAATGCAATAAGTTCTAACAAACACCGTCCATTAAAATGAAAAGTAAAAAAAAAAAACCAATAGTCGTATGCATTGGCAGTTTTCAATTTAACAAGCAACTAGTTCAGTACCCGCATTGTGTGCGTTTTTTTAATTTAAATAAATTTAATAATAAAACCCGTTTATTCAATTAATTAATTTCTTACATACTTCTGATTTCTCAAATCTGAATGAATTTATACTTAATTAGTATAAAAGCTAATTTCTCCTTACTCCGGTCTTACTCCTTATCCTTGCTAGTGCATATTAGTGGAAATAACATATGAAAAGATATAATTTCTCAAATTTGAATGAATTTATACTTTATTGACAATATATGAAATAACGTGTGAAAAGGTAGTATATATATTAGTGGAAACAACAAAATAACATACCTTGTAACCACTCAGCACATTATTTCAAAAAGCTTACCAAGGAAATCGTAAACAAAGTCATAAATAACCTGCAATAACAACACCAAAAAGAAGGGAAAAGACGTCAACGTTTGTGAAATAACATTAACAATCTAAACTATATATAGGTCTAAATATAAAAATCTATCCATAATTATATATATAATCTAAAAATATATCAGATAAATATATCAATACTTTCACGATATATAGAAAAATTTTATTTCTTATTGAATTCCATAAGTTGATAACTTTTACACGGCTGAGTATTATTTTTTCAATTTACCCAAAACCTTTTATCTTCTTCATATTGATAAAGTTATTGATAAATTTATTTAATTATTATGACCATGCTAAGTATTATTTCAATTCGTCAAAACTTTTTTATCTTCTGAAAATATTTTTATATTGATGAAGTTATTGATAAATTTATTTAATTAGTATATCAATTTAATATATTGATAAACTCATTATCTTCTAAAAATATGTTCATATACAGTGAAAATAGGTAAAATCTTATCTTATATAATAGTCTTTAAAATTAGTGAATATCTTCTAAAAATTTATCCATATCTAATCAAATTGGGTCAAATTTTATCTTATGCATATATAGATATATTGATTAAATAGAGTTAGAATAAAAATTTATGTTATGCATATATTTTAAAATTAGTTAATATCTTCTAAAAATATATCCATATCTAATCAAATTGGGTCAAATTTTATCTTAGGCATATATAGATATATTGATTAAATAGAGTAAGAATAAAATTTTATCGTATGCATATATTGATTAATTCAAAAATTTGTGATTGGTTCATACAACTATGATTAAGGAGAAGCCGCCATGTGTCTCAGGTGACTTCTCCTTTGTAAAGACCGAAAATTTTAAATTATTATATTGATTCATAATTGAGTTAAATTCTAAACTTCGAAAAATTTTGAAAATTCCGTCCTCGAGCGGAATAATTTTATTTTAATTCTTTGGAGTGGATTCCGGCATAAATTTGGATTGGATCTAAAAATGGGTTTTATTTCTGATTTCTTCTATCGATATCAAAGATATCGTTTGGATTTCATTATTACTATTATTATTAGGATTTGAACCTTTGGATAATTTTAATTGAGTCGGGATAAGATCGAGTGAGTGGGTTTTGGGATTAGTTTCGGGATATATTCCGTGTATTCAAAATTTTTGGGACCACTCCCAATTTCCTTTTCTTTTCCTCTCTCTCTCTCAGATCCCTTCCACGCCAACTGCTCAGCCTCCCTTACTCTCCTCTTTTGTTTCTTTCCATTTGAAGACCAACACACTCATCCTCCTACCTCCCCTCACCAACACCCCCTTACCTCCTTTGGCTTTGAAGAACAACCCACACCTCCCTTCCTTATCCACCTCCCTTCGATCTGCAGCTCCCCTGCCTTTCTGATCCCCTATTTCCCAGCTGGAACCACCCCAAACAGCAGCCTCTCTAGCTTCTGTTCAAACACTCAACACCCCCGAGCGCCTTGTCTCAGTTTCTCCCGAGGACCACCACATCCTTCTTTGTCACTGTTGAGCACCACTACACTCTCACCTCCGCCTCCCAGTGCCACCACCTCTCCAGTGGTCCTTCTTCATCCCCCTTGAAAACCGAAAACAGGGGGGCTCGAGTCATGTTTTCATGAGCCAAGACTGAGCAGCTCCCATCTTCCTCTCCATTCGCATCCAGCAGTAGCAGCAACAGCACCTCCAAGCTCCAACATCGACGAAGTGAAGCGGTACATCTAGGAGCTCCTAGCCACCAACGCCGATCCTCCCTTCCCCTGTTGGATTCGAAATCCTTCGGTAATGTTTTCGCTTTCGTTTTTGACTTAAAACCCCTTAAAGATCTTCTTTTATGACCATTCGCACTCAATCCAGGCTCCTCGAGGGTTCCTCCAACTCCGACGAGGCCGGATGAGCACCGATTCAGTTTTTTCGGCGAACCTTCGAGACCCTCCGGTGAGCTTCGTTCCCCTCTTTTTTTTCTTGGTTTCGCTTGGGTGGGTCGTCTGGGAGTGAGCCTGAGAGAGAGCGGGGTGAGAGCGAGATGATTCTGGCGGATCTCCTCTTCTTCTCCCCTTCTTCTCCGATTTGAACTGGGCAGGAGGAAGAAAGCCGGTTCGGCCGGTCTGGTCTTCCTTTTCCTTCTTTTCCCCTTGGTCCGGTTCAGACATAAAAAATAAATGGGAGGGCCGGTTTATTTACTCAAAATCTGGGCATGGGTTTAGGCCGGGTTTTGGGCTGAACCCGGGTTCGGATCCTTTTTCCGGATTGGGTTGGGCCTGCTGGTTTGTTTGTTTAAAATGTGTTATATGTTGTTATTATTGTTATGTATTATATATGATATATATTATAAGATTGTTGTTAGTTATAATTATATTATTATTATTATATTATTATTTTGTGATAAAGATATCTTCTGAAATTATAATTATATATATTCTGTAAATATTTTAAAAGTAATATTAATTTGATTATGTATTTTGTGAGGTTTTAAATATGTAATTTTGGGAATTTTGAAAATGAATTAATATAGTGGTGCTATTTCTAGTCATATATTGTTGATAAGCTAATCAAAGGGGATTTCTCAAATTTTCCAAAATACTTCTTCAAGAAATCATGCCGAGATTGTTTCAAACAATATTATATTATGGTTGAGATTTAAATATATATTACTTGGACTTGGATTTGAGAAATTTTTGGAAAAGTTTCAAAAGTTGGAAATTGATTTAAGTTGGCCTAAAGATTTAAATGTTTTATGATTGGATTTGGCATGGTATGGCTTTAAGGAATCATTTTAAGATATTGAGTCGATTTAATTGAGACTAGATGGCTTTCGAAAACTTTGACACTAATCTACTTGAACTTGACTTGATGATTTGATCAATGAACTTGTTTGAGCACTTATGTGAGTTAATTATGGCATGAAATATATGGAGTGTGTGAATAAGATATGAATATACGTAAATTAAAGCATGATTGATATTCGAATGTTAAGTTATTTATGATCATGATTAGGTTAAAATGTTAAGTTGATTATGAGAACAAGTGTGAAGCATGATGTATGATATATGAGTATTATATAATGATGAAAGAGATATTATGATGAAATGTTATATGATAAATATGGAGGTGGTTATGAGATATGATATGTTGAGACGAGTTGATGTATGATGATATATGAGATGAGTTGAGAAGAATGATGAATTGAGATGATGATGTTGATGTGGAATATGTGATGAGATGAGACTATGTGATGGGATAGCTTAATAATGACAATGAGTTATTTGCCTTACTTAGTTGATGTGTAGAGGTTAATGGGTCCCTTTGTGCTTTAGACTTATAATTGTTGCTTATTAAACTATTAGGTGATCTATGACGTGGTTTGGCTTGCTTATACTGGTTATTGCTTTTGCTATTCTGCAATTCCAGGTAAGTTCCTTTATGGGCTTACTCAGATTCGAAAGAGAATACCTGCTTGTGAATATATGACATACTAGGTGTTGCATAAGCATTAAAGCATGGCATGTAGTATCATGCTAGGCTTGCACTTGTGGTTGAGCATTCTATTTCTTTATGCGTATGTAAACAGAACGACCGTTATCTGTGATAGTCCTAGAGTCTTTGCTAGGGTCATAGGGTAGCCCAGCCCCATCGGGTGCCCTGAGTCTATCGAGTCGATATGAGCATGATATGATAGACCAGCACCATCGGGCAAGAGATGAGATGATATGATATGATATGATATGATATGATATGATATGATATGATATGATATGATATGATATGATATGATATGATATGATATGATATGATATGATATGATATGATATGATATGATATGATATGATATGATATGATATGATATGATATGATATGATATGATATGATATTATGATGCCGTGGTTAGTGCACCACCACGAGGAAATTGCTATGCTATAGCACCGAACTGGCCAGTCTCTGCACTAACGGGAAAGGGTGGAGAGGTAGGAGAGGGATATGCCACTTGGCATTGTCTTGGGACTTTTACAGTTTTTTCTGCATATTGTAAATTAGGAGCATGTTAGTGTGATTAAATTTCCGCATTGCATCAAGCATCTTTATATTAGCGTATGTGCATGTTTGCTTGCGGGACAGGGTGTGTTGGGGTCTCGGTCTGATCCCGCTCGCACCACTTGTTTTTAGGTATGATTGCTCCCTGTCCCTATGGCGTGGAAAAATCCCCCGGGAGATTGCAAAGAATCTATCTAACCCCGCTAATTTGGTTATACGACTTTAGAATATATGTTTTGGTTTTGACCCGGCTCTGTCGTGGCTCTTGTATCTAAACCTTACTTCCACTTTACTTTTGTTTAAATTGAATTTCTGTGACTTCGATTGATTGGGGTTCGAAATCCCCGCTTTGAATACTGATTGATCTTTAGAGGTTTGAAACCTCGACCCGTACCTGAATTGCAACATCCGAACGAAGGTATCCAACCTTCGAAATGTATCACGGATATTTATATCCGGGCCGTTACATCCTTTATTATATATAATTGATTTTGAGCAATATTACAACATTTTCAAGACTTCAACAACTTTATCAATATTTCTTCGAAATGGAAAAATAAAAGTCTTTTTAGGGTTGTTCAAAAGTGGCCCGACTCGAAAACCGAATCGAAATCAATTAAAAAATAGTTTTGGTCCAACCTGACTACATTTTGGATCGA
Organism: Persicaria maculosa; assembly: GCA_963922045.1. NCBI lineage: Eukaryota > Viridiplantae > Streptophyta > Magnoliopsida > Caryophyllales > Polygonaceae > Persicaria > Persicaria maculosa. Next base: position 44,388,769 of record OY998267.1, read on the forward strand.
GCTACGGTCCCTCTCAACCAGAGGTGGCCACAAGCAGGCACCGGGGGTGGTCGTCCCTCCCTCCGGCGACGGAAAAATATAGTTTTTAAAAAAGCAATTAAAAAAATTAAGGTAAAAAATAAAAAAGTTTGAAAAAAAACACAAATGTTACCTAGCTTAGTTTGTAAGAGCAAGCCCAAGAGTTTCTCCATATTGATTTTTTGGAGAATATTGGGATGGTTTTTGGTCCAAGAGATTCCCCATTACATTCTCCAAAATAGAGAATGGACAGAAAATTTGGAAAGCATTCCCTAAATTTGGATAAAACTCTATATATTTTGGGGTAAATTCTATAATGGGAAAACTGTTGGAATTAGGCCAAAAAATATTCAGAATATTTGACTTATAATTCTCTATTTTGAATATTGTTTTAGGAAAGTTGTTGAGCATGCTCTAAGAAAGAAAAAAGAAGCATAAGTAATATAAGATGTCATGGTTTCAAACCACATTTTTTTTTTTGCAATACTTTTTATTTCTACCAAATTTTCACTATTATAAAAGACATATTTAAATAAAATGTTATAGTTTTCTTTTTAATATGCTTAATAAGAGTATTCATTATGCTACACATATGTTTTAAAAAAATTATTCTAATTTTTATTCATATGAAATTTTTTTTACTATCAATGCCATGTTTAAACTACAATTTATGGCGTTTTGTTGCTACACTTTTCAATCCTACTAGTGTTTTTTTCCATTTACAAATGATATATTTTTAAAAAGATCTATAATTTCCTTTTAATATTTTTCAAAAAAGTATTCATCATGTTACACATATATATGAAAAAATATATCATTTTATTGTATGAATTTTTATAATAAAATATCATATTTATATCACAATTTATGGTTTTATTTCAATATTTTTTAAAAAAAAATTCTTTTATTATATATACCGAGAAAAAAATATTTCTAAAACAAAAATTTTGGCCCCCCTCTAGAAAATCATGCAGCCGCCACTACTCTCAACCTGTCGTTGTTCACACCATTCTGCTTCGCCTTACTTTTGGCTTTTCAATCTTTTTTTGATGCAATATAAAGATTAGTAAAGATGGCCCGTGGCAGCAGTCCTTCCTAGCGCATCCTTGCGAATGAGAACTTGGAGTTCTAGATCATTTTTCAAACAGACATCGACAGGGGGACTGTAGGCTAGATGAGGAAAATAGTCAGCCACAACATTAGATTCTCTGAAAATATGACAAATAGCAACATAAGAAAATGAAGCAATATCAATCAGAATATCCGATGGTAAGAGCTCAATGTTATAGGGACATTTTCAATCGCTTAGGAGAGCCTTTACAACCCACCAGGTTGTCGTCCTCAATGAGCAGTTTATCCAACTGCAAAAGTCTTGCTCGCAAGAGACCCATTTTAAGCACCAAGGCCTCGACAAAAACGACGGAGACGTTATTACAAAGACCATAGCCAGTAGGGACCACCAAACCTGATGAGTTTGAATGACAAAGTCATACGTAGCTTTATCATCACTCCTCCAAGAACCATCAAAATTAAATTTAAAAAAATCGGGGAAGGTTTATACCAACCTCCAGAGCGTCTAGCCTTAGTCGAGCCATAAGCAACTCGACTACCATTAGGTGAGCAGTCGATAGCTCCAAACCTAGATGAGCAGCTCTTACTTCTGGCTTTTCAATCTCCCTCTCAGTTCCCCCCTTCTTAACTCTCAAGAACTCAATTTAAGTTTATTTTTCATTCAAAATCAGGGGGTGTAATTCAATCTCATTGATTTATATATTTTATACTTGTGTTTTGTTGGAATTCCGAATTTGTTTGTAGTTGAAGAGTTGGACTAATTTCATATTTGGTTGCTTGAAAAAATATTTTAGGTATAGTTTTTAAAGGGACTCATGTCTGGTTAATTAGATTTAGTAAATGAAAGAAGGAAGAAGTGGATTTTCCATTGTGCATATATTAGTGCAGAAATTGGTACTAGACACTACTCCCTCCGTTCGGCAAAACTTGTCATTTTAGGGTGTTATTTTTATTCAAAAAAACTTGTCATTTTAGGTATTTTGCCCTTCACTTTACAAACATACCCTTGATATGATTGATGGTTTGTTAGTTGTAGTTTTCGATAAAGTAAAAAAGAAGGGTAATAATTGAGGTTAAATTAGTACTTTTGTTAATTGTCTTAAAATTTGTGAAATAAGCTAAAATGACAAGTTTTGCTGAACGGAGGGAGTAGCTGATTTCCCATTTGGACAATCAATAGGTTTTAGAAATGGGAAAAACAAGAAAAGGCCATTCAGGCTATTCAGGTCGAGGACTGTAAAAACCGCGAGCTATCATAAACAGTTTTGGTTTGAGCTTCAAAAACCCAAAAAAAAGGCCTAAGCAAATGGACTGGGCTTGCAGCCCATATGCACGAAACCCTTCCTAATCACGATTTTTAGAATCGTTGGAGTTCACCCGGTCAAGTTGCTCCATCCTGATGCATGCCCTAGCCCTGCATCCTAGTCCTTCGTCCCGCATCAGAAATATTTGACAACCCCTCATGCGACCACGTTTCTCAAAACCGTGAGAGGGTTCTCAAAACCGACAACCTAGCCATGCATCATGCGCCTGGAATATTAGACAAGCCCTCATGCAGTCACGGAGGCTTGCTCCTTCCCAATGAAATAGGTATGCCCCCTACATCTGGGAGAATCTCACTCAAACCCTCAGGCGGCCACGGTTCTCAAAACCGTGGGAGGCCTCCATCTATCTAAAAAAACCGGCATTCTTCATCTTCATTCCACACTACGCCCCAGGTGAAAACTGCCAGCCTTTTGTTCGTTTGTCTGCCTGGTTTCCAACCCTTAATCGCTGCCCCATTCGTATCATTTTACCATGACGTGCAAGCCATGGAAAGGGTTCATTCACCTCTAAAGTGGATCCGAAGAAAGCGACTCACGAAAAACATTTGACTCTCGTGTTCAGGAGAGGACCGAGGTTAATATTGATTCAAATTTTGAAATCGAATTTAAATTTTATGTGCAATGTTAGAATTATTTGTTGAAATCAAATTTAAAGAAAATAAATTGTTATTTATTAAGAAGTGTGAAGAAATTGAACTATTATTGTTATTTGGATATTTGGTTATTAGGTTAAGTTTGAAGATAATTTGTTATTTGGATAGGTGTAGATATGTGCAGAATAAATTTGAAGTCGATTAGTTTAAACAATTATTTATTTAAATTGTTATTTTTTTTAGACATGGAGTGAAATTCGAAGGATTTAAATTATACGTGCAATGTTAGAATTATTTGTTGAAATCAAAATTGAAGAAATTAAATTGTTATTTGTTAAGAAGTGTGAAAAAATTGAACTATTGTGGTTATTTTTTTATTTTGATATTTGGTTAAATTTGGAGGTAATTTGTTGTTTGGATAGGTTTAGATTTTGTTGAAATCAAATTTCAAGAAATGAAATTGTTCTTTGTTAAGAAGTGTAAAGAAATTGATATACAAATGTATTTCAGTATTTGTATATAATAAAGTGTTCAAGTATGAATTTGTCTATATATGAAATTGTAGACATATGATATACAATTGTATTTGTATATAATAAAGTGTTCAAATACTTTACATATTGTTATTATGTAATGTTGATATTTGGACAACATAGATAGTGTGATTTCATAGGTGAGACTATTAATATTGAAAATACTTGATATCAACTTGCGAATTGGTAACAGGCATTGAGACGAACAATTTCCCGAAGAGAAAGGGTACGCTCAACTGCTTTAGTGCACAGTGGCGATAGAGATACAAGGGAGGAGATTTAGCCCGCCAAACCAGTACATCAACTTTGTAGCTTTGGACAGGTGCTTAGAGCACAACTCCACCTACTTGGGTGAGTACATCACAAGTCGAGGTTGGTGGGGGTTAGCTTCTATCCGACTCAGATGCGAAAGCTGATGTTGGCTCCATGAGGGGCGCTGGTTTCCAGCCCACGCAAGATTTCGTAGATGTCCATTTGTCATTTGATTAGCCGGTTGCACCTCAACCTGTTGTGGATCAACCACAACAGTGGGGTTGGGCACTTCTGCATAATGCATCTTAGGGGAGATCAGTAGTTCCAGATTTTTTTCGAGTCTGGGCACCTCTAGGAACCCAAGTTCTCGCTCTTGAACACGTGCATTGTCCTAGCTTCCAAGTGGGACAAACCTCAGCTCAGCAAGAAGAAGCTGCAGACCTTGGGCAGGATAATGAAGAGGATGTACAAGAACCTGCTCCTATTGTGGCTGATGAGAACTTCGTCGATGACAGGCCTTGATTTGATGAGTTGTTTAAGTGGTACAAGACACACAAGGCCCGATCCCTTTTGCGAGGCCAGGTGATAAAAATATTATTGATTTCATATGTTCATCATGAGTTTGTGTCATGAGGCTTGATTAGGGCTCCAATATACTTAAGTAAATCTGTAAATGTTATGATATGTAGGGTGATAAATTGTTGAAGAGCATACATCGCGCGAAAAGATTTGAGGGCCTCCGTTACTGGTATAGGGAGGAATGGCTGAAGTCGACTGGTGGCACTTTGTGCGCATGAGCGGGCTACAGGACTTGCATGATATTAGTCTTCTCATCATACCACATTTCGGCAAGCTGAAACATCGACGAATAATCGATGCCCTCTTCAAAAGGTTAGTGTTTTTTAAGCAGATAAAATTTAGGCTGGATGATCCCTCAGGACCGTTCATCCTAGTGCATCATTCCGAATGAGAACTTTAAGTTCTGGAACATCTTCCAGGCAACCGTCGACAGGGACATTGTGAGCCAGATGAGCGAGCCGATCTGCAACAGCATTAGATTCCCCTCAATAAGCCAGATGAGCGAGTCGATCTTCAAAATGTTAGTGTTGACTCTACATTATATATGATTATAAATTTTATTAATTATTATTTCACAACTATATCAAATGGCATCTCAAATATCAGTTCACAACTATATCAAATATCATTGCACAATTATAAACTCTTTTTTAATACTCTGTTTTTCGATTATTCTCACTGTTCTAAAAATCCCGCCTAGGCGCCGCCTAGTCCCCGCCTAGGCACTAGACGGCCCCCTTCTGCCTAGATCTAGGCGCCCGCCTTGATCGCCTAGGCGCTAGGCGACTCCTCACTGCCTAGGATCCGCCTATCGCTTTTTAGAACACTGATTATTCTATACACTATATCAAATATCATTTCACAACTTTAAACTCTAGTTGGTAGCAATACGGTATGTAAACTACAATATCAAATGTCATATTCATACAAGAACATATTGGGTTCAAATATTCTATAAACTCTAATGCCAATAAGATATGTAAACTACATTATATACACAATCTTTATAGTACCATACCTGAAGGTTCCGAACAAGTTCTTCAGAGTCACTATAACAGTGGGGGTTGAATGACACCTCATCTTGTGATACTTCTGGAGAGGATATGATCACGAAAAAAACACCCTTGATGTGTTTTCAAGACCCTCGACGTGAGTTTCCAACTAAACCATCACCCACTCCGCTTTGTTTCATGTTGAATGCTTCTATTTATATTGATTTTAAGTTGGTTTAGTCGCGGATTTTTCATGCTTCAGCAACCTTAGCATCCTATATTTCCACGGTTTTCAAAATCATCGCCTTAAACATTCTCACGGTTTCAGCATTCGTGACCACTTATTTGTATGATTCTGACGGTTTGAGGAACCGTGACCGCCCAATTTTTTTTACAATTTGAGAAACCGTAATCGTCATCATGTCAATAACGATAAACTTGTTGTGTCACCAGCAAATCGATTATTAAAGTTTGGGTTTGTTATTAAAAAAAATACTCCCTCCGTTTCATAATATGTAGACTTTTAGCTATTGACACAAGTTTTAATAAAACACTTCACTTTTAAAAAAAATTTCATTCCACTAACTTTTTTCTAAATTTTATTATTTTAAATATCCACTACACATTTACTTTTTTCTAAATTTTATCATTTTTAATATCCACTACACATTTCTAAAAACTCATATATTATCAAATGGAGAGAACAATATTTTTCTAAATTACAAATTGTCACATATAAAAAAAGAAAAGAAAAAGAAAAGAATTTTCAATAATTTAACCTATTTAAAGGTGAACTAGTACAATTTCTCGCGCCATGGCGCGATTTTTAAACTAAAATCTTAATAATATAAAAAAATTATAAAATATTAATAAAGGTTAAGATAAATTTCATACGGAGTATAACAAAAATCTTCTAAATTAAAGTAGTATATAGATATAGATATATAGATAGTTATATTGGAATTAGATTGAATTCAATGTTTTGAATTAAGCTCAATAGTTAATAAAGATGTTAAGATTAAAAGAAAAAAAAATGTGATTGGTTAAAGAGATAAAGGGAAGAATAAAAAAATAAAGGAAATAAATAATTAAAAAAGGAAGAAAAAACTTAATTGGTGGAAATGAGATCGAGGATTAAGGAGAAAATGACACAAAATCATTAAGTATTCTAAAGTAAGAGTATATAATATAGTTAGTAAATAAATTTGAGTTAAACCAATAGTCATATTAGATTAAGTACAATGTTTTGAATTAAGCCCAATAGTTAGTGAATATGTTAAGAATAAAAGAAAAAAATGTGATTAGTTTAAAGAGATAAAGAGAAGAATAAAAAAATTAAAGGAAGTAAACAATTAAAAAAGGAAAAAAAAAACTTAATTTGTGGAAAGGAGAGGATTAACGAGAATCCGACACCTAAGCAAACTCTTCTAAATTAAAGTATTATATAGATAGTTAGTGAATATGTTAAGAATAAAAGAAAAAAATGTGATTAGTTTAAAGAGATAAAGAGAAGAATAAAAAAATTAAAGGAAGTAAACAATTAAAAAAGGAAAAAAAAAACTTAATTTGTGGAAAGGAGAGGATTAAGGAGAATCTGACACCTAAGCAAAGTCTTCTAAATTAAAGTATTATATAGATATAGATTTTTGGGAATTTACCGAAATAAGTACTACTAGTAGTGGTAATTAATTGGGGGAGAAACAGAGCGTATTGTGTGGGGCCCAATGTAAGTGTAAAACTGTAACCGTCCGTTCCTTTTTCTGTATTCGCAGGTCTCTCGTGACACTCCTCCCCATTCATCTTCTCCATCTCTAACCTCTCTCTCTTTATATACCCTTTTCCTCCTCCCCTCCCAAACTCCTCCATTTTTTTTCCTCCCAAATTCCCCAAATTGAATCAAAACCCATCGGCTTTACAATAAAAAACGATGTGTGGGGGTGCGATCATCTCCGACTTCATCGTCACCAAGCACGGCCGCAAGCTCACAAACACTCACGATCTCTGGTCCGAGCTCGACACCTCCGACCTCTTCCCCTTCACCGCCTCCGCCGCTGCTCCCACCAACCGCCTCAACTCAGGTCATTTGCTTAATCTTTCTTTTCTCTATTTTGCTGACTGAACTACCCAGATTGAACAGCAAAGTTAATTGCATTAGCAGCTGCTTTTTTCTGAAAGAAAATAAATAAAAAAAACGAATCTTTTTTCTGATTGGTTTTGGGGGAAAAGTGAGGACATAATCAATCCAAGATTTCGCCGAGTGAAATCAAGTGAAAAAGTACGGACTTTGAAAGCTGCAACCTCCAATCGATCGATGATCTTGTTTTCTTTTCTTTCTCTTTTTTTTTTTTTGAGTTCGAATCTTATGTGTGAAAGCCTGTGAATTTTTTGCGGTGTTTGTGCAATTAGGAGCCGGTGCCGGGAAGAAGAAGTCCGGCGGCGGTGCCGGCAAAGAGGCGGCGGCGGTTCCAGCGGAGCAGAAGAACGAGAAGCCACCGAGGAAGACAGCGTACAGAGGGATAAGGAAGAGGCCATGGGGGAAATGGGCCGCCGAGATCCGCGACCCGATGAAGGGCGTCCGAGTCTGGCTCGGCACCTTCCCCACCCCCGAGGAAGCCGCCAGAGCCTACGACAGCGCCGCACGGCGCATCCGCGGCGACAAAGCCAAGCTCAACTTCCCCGGCTCGCCCCCTCCCCCAGCGCCGGCGCTCAAAAGACAGTGTCTTGGACCCTCACCCGCTCCTCCCGAGTTGACTCATCCCGGAGACTGGTCGTCCCTGCCAGCGATCGGATCGGGTTCGGGTTACTGGTACTGGCCGTCGGAGCTCGCAGAGCCCGGCGAGATGGAGCTGAAAGAGCAGATTTCGAATCTGGAGAGCCTCTTGGGCCTGGAGCAGCAGCAGCAGCAGGATCATCAGGAAGTGATAACCACTGAGTCGAACCCCTTGAACGAGTCGTCCGAGTCGGACTCGGTGGACTTCTGGGGGTTGGACGAGTTCCCTTTCCCAAACCCGGCGTTTGGCGGTGTTGCCAACGACGGCGGGTATGGTGTCATCTAATTAATTAATTAATGAGTTTTGAGTTTGGTGCCTTAGCTTGGTTTGAACTTTGAACAAGAAAATGGTTGGGATTTGTAAATTAATGGAAGATTATGTGTAAGTTTGTTAATCTTGCAAATTTTAACCAAGCGTTGTTTTTGTATTTCCTGTGTGTTTGTGTGATTTTGCATTGTGTGTGATGTTTATGTTTGTCACTCTTTCATCTCTTATTTATCTACGTTTGCTCTTATGTCCTAACCAATCGTTATTCAATTGAATATATTTATGATCATAAATATAGATCATTTATCTAAGCCAATGTTATTTAAACCACAAAATTTACTATTTATACCACATATCTCACTTTTTATATATTTTTAAAATACACTCTGCTCCTCTATAGTCACACACCTGCCCCTCAAGAGGCGCATGGTATTTTACATTAAAATTAAAATATCTTGTGTCTCTTGAGGGGCAGATGTGTAACTCAAGAGGAGAAGGGGTGTGATTCAAGAGGCGTAGGTGTGGTGTATATAGTAAAATTTATGGGTGTAAATATTATCACCCTTTATCTAATACTCTCCCCGTTTTGAAATAAGTAATTTTTTACTATTCATTCATGTATTTTAAGGTAATAAAAATAATATAAAATATTAATTTTTTTAATATTTTTTTTATAAACTCATACTTATTAATAAAAAGTATAATATTATTTTAAAAAAATTATAATTTTAATATTTTATATAATTTTTACACTTTTAAAAATACGTATTTGACTTTAAAAAGGTTACTTATTTAAAAACGGAGGGATTATTGAACTTATATGGTACTTGTATCAATCGAGTTTATAGGTATATTGATGATATAGATTTATTCGAGTTGCAGAAAATTAGGGGTCATGCCTCTTTCGCTTATATTTCAGCTTCGCATTATTTCTTGTATCATTTTTCTTTCTTAGTTATCCTTTTAATTAATATGTTGTTTAATTTTTTGGGTATATGGTTTGTGTTTGTACTTGTTTGTTTTTTCATAATAGTGCATTGGTCACTTTACCTTTTTGATATAGTTGAGAATTGATACGTATGACTCTACTTTCAAATCCAATATTGAACAGGATATACGTACGTACTGAGTTTGTTATTGTTGTTGTATTATACTGAATATGAAATTAAATATGGTTTTAAAAGAGTTATTACGAAAATGATTTTTCTGCCAATTAATATTGTCATTCAAATGGTAACATGTAATTACTTGCCAAGTTGGTTAACCTTTCAAAGAGATTAACACAAACGAAACCTTTTAATTAAGAAGCAGTGTTCTGAATAAGATTTATGCGAGTGTAAATGGAGCAACAGAGATTGAGAAGGTAGTTTAATTAATTCGGACATTTACACACCCAAATTCAAACAATATATATAATGCAGCCTAAATAAATTATGCATATGGGTTGAATATCAGAAGACCAAGATCTGAAAAAAAGGTTTATGAATCTTAGCTTGGAGACTGATTTTTTCTTGGGAGTATTTGATGGAGATTCCATTTGTACGTGGAGTGAATATTGGAACCGAGTTCATAGAAAGAGAAGGCTCCACATAACAATGTGCCTTATTTTTTGCATTTGTATTACCCCATTACTTAGAGCAAGCCCAACAGATTTGGTAAAAAATCTCTATATTAGAGATTAAAATATCAAAATCTCTTAAAAAAATTCACTCTAACTCCAACAATTTCTCTATTTTACAGATTTTTACATTTATTACAGACTATGATAAATAAATGCATTTATTAAAGATGTTTAATTCTACATTTCTAAAAACTTCATTTAAACTTAATTCTAATATTTAGCCTCAAATCTGTTGGTGAACTAGTAAGGCTTAATTTATAATTTATAAAAATAAAATCATTCCAATATCAGTTATGAGTTCAAGTGAATATTTTGTGAAGTGAAAATTTTATAGACTAATTTTTTAATGTGAACTTTATAGCATAAAATTAGATGAAATTAATAATCCTATTTTATTTATAAAAGTTCACATAGAATTATGATGTTTGGTTTATCTATCTATATTGATTTAACATAATTCATTTATATATTATATCAAATATATCAATTTCTTTTTTATTAATTTTTAAAAATAATTATATTTTTATTACTAGTAAGTATGAAATTATATTTTTTTCTATATTATGGGTGAAAATGTGGGGTTGTGTCATTAAATTCTATCGAGGGACAAGTGAACATTAAATTATAGAGATCAACTTCTCTTCCTACAAATTTAGAGATTTTTTCACTCTCTCCACCCATTTCTCTATTTTAGAGATGAGTTTAGAGAAGCTGTTGGGGAGAAAAAATGGTTTTTTTTTAATCTAAAATCTCTCATTTTCTCTATTTTAGAGAAGTTGTTGGGCTTGCTCTTAGCTTCCATCTCAATTTTTTTTATTTGTTACTCCGTATTTTCATAAAATGTGACTAAAACCTAAACTTTATTCGGAAGTGAACATGTTATTTTGAATATTGTCCAAACTATTTAAGTTTTTTATTTTGCTTTAGTACTCTTTTTTTTTTTTGATCCCAAGCTTTAGTACTCAATTTAAGTATTTATATTTTTTCTATTTGAATTGCAATAATTTATAAGTTTTAATTAAATTGTATTGCCTTTGACTATTTGTATGTTTTTTTCATCAATACCCAAAATATGGTAAAATATCATTACCAATACGTACGAACCAACTTAATTGATAACCAATTAAGTTGGTACAACCCCTTCAATGGTTGATAATGGTTCGGATTTTACGATTGCCAATTTAATTTAATTGGTACATGGTAAAAGAAAAAAAGAATTGATAATGTACCAATTTCATCCCTAATATTATCCCGCCTAAAACGAAATGGGATCGAAACACGACTGCGAGGCTCCGCCGAATAAAGAAATACTGTATGTAAAACATGAAAAGGAGGATGCATGCGGTACGGTGCAGGCCAAGAAGGTGGTCGGTGGTCGATTATTCGACATCAACTGACCTTGATCGACAGACTTAAGAAGTAAATGCTTTCCTGAATGACGATTTTATACAATTAAAATCAAATTTATTTACATTTTTATCATAATCTAATTCAAGTGAACACATTTTCTTCTCAACTTTAACAGTCTATAAAGATAATCCCAGAAATTAGTTTTTACTCATCATCAAGGACTCGATCTTCGTATCTCAATATCTATATATAGATTATCTATATACACAGGGGGCGGAGCTGAAGGGGGGCCTAAGGGGGCACGTGCCCCCTCTCTCGTTTGACGAACTACCTATGTGGATTCTCCTCGTCGATAGCTTCGTTTTGATATATAATACACCTTAATCCGACATCTGAGTAAAAAGTTATGACTGTTTTAAAATTAAAGATATATTAATCACTTTAATTTTGTTTCAATAAACTATAATGCTTTTATATTTTACTTAAATTAAAATTCACATACTATAATTCATCTCGAGAGCTTCGAAATGAGAGGTTATACTAATCATTTTGACAATTAGATAAGAAGTTATACAAGTTTAAAATTTTTATATCTGGTTATACATTATTATATGTTATGAGTGTAACAAGTTATATATTAACTAGGTTGCTATTCGAGCTAAACAAATCTAGTATTGTTTGATTATATTTAGCTCATTTAGAAACAAGTCAAGCTCGAGTCAAACCTATGTTTGAACTTGAGCTCAAACTCGACTTGTTTAGTAAGTGAACCTATATTTGAACTTGAGCTAAACTCGAGCCAAGCTTTAGCTCACATATATAACAACCATAACCTTAACTTACTGTTTATTAGATCTCGTTTCCTATACTTATTTAGTTAATTTTTTTTTCGGATATTTCATTTATATATTTATATTTCTTTTTTTAGGCGCGAAAAAAATGATAGCGTTTTATCATAAACCGATAACATTTTATCTTAAAATAACATAACTTATTATTGTATTACATATAACTCTTTATGTCAATTTAATCCACAACTATATCGTACATGTATAATTGTGCCCCCCCTTCGAAATTTTTCTAACTCCGCCACTATACATATACTAAAACCGATGCATAGCGTCCTATGTGGCGCATTATGGTTGATTTTAGGGGAAAAAAATCCTATGTGGCGGATTATGGTTGATTCTAAAAAAAATTAATAAAATAATATGTTATCATAGTTTATAGAAAGTTATATAAGCCACAATCTCTATATACGTATATATTAGTTAACTGACAAAAACATAAATAAAAGTTATTTCATAGTCATACTTACCAAAAATATTAATAGATAAATAAATATATATAGTATTTGATAAATGTTATTTTATTTATATCTATATTATTTTTTGAGACCAAAATAATTTATCAAAATATTATGTGACCACAATCCACCCGTAGATAGATATTTTAGTAAACTGACGTAATATATATACTATATTATAAAAAACAATACTAAAATTAAAAAAAAAACAATTATCTATTAAATTACATGAGATTCAATTACCTTATAATTCTTTGAATTAATTTTATTTATATCTGTATTATTTTTTGGTGGAAAAATAATTTATATTTAGATTATTATATTTTATTTATTGGAATCTATCTAAATTATTTATAATATTATATTAATGTATTCTCCGTACACAAGACGAGACCTACACTAGTATATAACAGGGCCGTCCAATCAATTTCGGAGGCCCAGTTCAAAAATCATTAATGATATATTTTATATATAAATTTGTTAATTTTTCAGAATTAGATATCTCTTATATTAAGAGTTTTAGATGATTTCTTGTTACCATTTAATTGATTTAGTACATTTTATTTATTAGTGATAAATAATATTCCATCTATTCAGCAAAATATATCATTTACTATTCACGCATGTTTTTTATGATGATAAAAACTATATAAAATAATAATATTTTTTTAATAATCACATACTTACAAGTAATAACTATGTAATGATAAAAAAATATTAATAAGAAAGTTAATGTTTTATATAGTGTTTAACTCTCTAGAAAATTAAAGTGCGTGAATAGTAAATACAATGTTTTGCCGAACGGGGATAGTATATGTATGGGGAGTAATTTAACAGTTTAAAAACTGTTAAAATGAGATATAAGATTCGATTGGAGATAACGCTCTCTTCTCTCTTTCACCCCCTTCTCTTTCTGTTTTCTTTTGCTCTTCTTCAAAGTGTTCAAACACTTAGACTGCCCTTCCTCCTCGGAGGAATCCAGTTCTAAGAATCATACCCATACTAAACAGTTCTTGAATTTGCAAATATGGCTTAACAGCCTATCTAACAAACTAAAATCAAGGCTTAACAGCCAGACTCGATCTCAAAAAAATTGGTTCAGCAACAAGGCTAACAACCACCTTTTACCTTACATATTGACATCTTCTACTTTACATAATATCAATCCCAACACCAATCCAAACGAATCTGTTACTTATGATCTCAGGAAAGGGCCATCACCCTCAAATCTACATCAACATCATAACTCAATTCGTATCATTAATTTAGACTGTCATACTAAACCATACAACAAAAGATCTCAATCTGTCAATTCCAGGACAACTGCTAAGTTAAACAAATATGATCACAAAAATACTGTGGCCAATCTCAATATCTTTGATCATCATCATACACCAAAAGCAAGTCATAATCGAGTAATCTCTCTAAATTACCATTTGCTTGTCAACACAAATACAAATATACACTTCCCTTTATTGAAATCCAAAAATTATCATATAAACAAGACATTCTGTCAAACTCATATTAGTATAAGACTTCAATGTCACAACTCAATCAATTCCTTTAGTTGGCTCAACCCTTCATGTAATAAAATTAATACCAACCAGAAACATAACTTAAAAGATCATACCCACAGTTTATGGCATATACCAATCAACACTCATAACATTCATAATTACAGAAATATTCCTTTTAAATCTTACTCAAACAAAACTGAACTCAGTAATAGAGGCAAACCTTTTCAAAGAGGAAAACTTAACACTAAGGTTTTCGACTGTAATCATTACTATAGAGATTATTACATATTTAGTAAGAAATTAATTCTTGTGAAAATTCCGTGTGATTGCCACGGTCAAAATAACATCACAACTGTCAAGCTCAGGAAATCTCAGGCTGTTAAAATCAAGCATATTTATCTTACAAAGAAAAATGATAAATCTAGAAATTACAGATTGTATAACAATTCTATATCCCTTACTGTCACAACCGACTGTTTCTCTAAGGAAAAAGCTATGACCTCTTCTTACCTTTCTGTTGTTGTTCATGGAGGCACCCAAAGCAACATGGACTTCATCTCACCACCTCCTGGCTTCCCCTGTATTGTCTCTCCAATCACTTCCAACACCAACACCTCCACTCAACCTAATCAATTAAATACTTCTCAACAAAACTTTGCTGCAGAAGATAATCCAGAGGACAACCTCAACACAGAAGAAGTGGAAATTCCAATAATCAATGAGGTTTACAATAAACTTCAAGCCTTGGTGGGCAGATTCGTGAACAGAGAGGTGGAGTTCAAACATGTTTTAACAAAAATGAGAGGTGAATGGAGGTACCTTAAATGTCAGTGGTTTATTGATCTTATTGGTTATGATTGGCTCTTATTTAGATTTGGAACAAATGAGGACAGATTGAAGGTTTGGAACAATAGACCTTATCATGTAGCTGGAGCTCTTCTAGCTTTATATCCTTGGACACCATCTTTTGACCCATCCACAGCTGACACCCTCACTGGTGAACTTTGGATCTGTATCCTCAACCTCCCTCCACAGCTGAACACAACTGACATACTAGCTGATATTGTGAAAACTTGCCATGTTGGAACTCTCTTTAAGGTAGATAAAGAAGCTTACTTTAAGAGCCAATTTAGATTTGTGCGCCTTTGTATCCATGTCTCCTTCCAACATATGTTAATCTCCTACATCAAATGCAAGATGCTAACTAGAAATAAAATCTATCTTAGAGTTTGGTATGAAGATTTCTCTATAGGATGTGGCTGTTGTGGAAAGGAGGACCATCTCTATCCTGAATGCCCAACTAATATTCCTAAACCTAGACAATTCCAGCTTAGAATCCAGGAAAGACCAGGGATCAACCTCCTAGAGGAGAAATCACAACATGACAGAGATGCTTTTCCTACTGAAGACCGTGCTATCCCAACCACAGATGACACTATGATGATGATGAGAAGAAATTCTGTTAAACCATTCCGGAATGGCTCACTGGAAAGGACTTGCGGGTAGTACCCAAAAGTCCCTAGTTCGAACCCCGGATATGGCCGCTCTTTATTTACAAATTCAAGGGAAGAAATTCTGTCACAGAGGCAATTACCACCATCCATGTAGCCAAGGGAGACTATGGTTCCCTGCCCATCTTCTCAATCCCTCCAAACACCACCCCCACCATCCAACCAACTGCAGGAAACACTAGCCATATGATCACCCCTTATATGTCACAAGAACTGATCAATAATCTTATCTTGCTCAACAATGCTCATTCCTCAATGCTCACAGCAGAAACCAGTATCCCAACCTTTCAAATTTCACCAACAATGCTACATACCATCTTCAACAATGAGCAAGATCATGCTTCTTCCTCAGTAGCTCCTGATCAGCATTTGAACAACCTCTGCAATCAGATTAGCCCATTCATCAATCAGGCACACAATGGTGATCAAACTCTTTCCTCCTACCAATCCATGAACTCAGATGCCTCTATGGTCAGACACATGTCAGGAGTTCACATCTCTTCACAAGACCAAGACCAAGGAAAGGGCCTGGCACATCACAAAGGCAAGGATATTACAGAGGAACATGAAGTAGACTCACATGACCATGTTAACAAGAAGCAGAGGCAGTCCCCTTAACAAGTTTATGATAATTACAACCACTAAGAGGGCGACTTGGTTCACTGGAAATAACAAATACTCCACCCTCAAGTTTTGGTATTGTAATAATGCTATAAGTACTCTAGTATCCTACTTTACTGTCATTCCTAGATACTCAAGGGCTTTGGATGTTTTATTCCACTTTGTATGCAGTAACAATCTCCAGGACATCCCTAATTTTGAATGTAAATGGGATTTCCTCTTTTATATCTTGCTTGATTGTCTCTTTTCAGGTTCTGATAGGCACTCTCAAAGAAGAAGAATGTCGAGTGTACTTACCCCCTTCACAACAGCCTTCAGCAACCATAACAGCAATAAACACATATGGACCAAATCTGTTAAAAAAATTTTAAGATCGGCCCAACAGCAGTTATGGCCCATTAGACATGAGCCAAAGCCTAACGACAACAAATCCGGGTTAGCACCCCTCCAAACCGACAATAATATACATATTTATATTACATATTGGATAAAATACTACCAAACTTATATACCACATTCCTATAACATAAATAACAAAAAAAATTAAAATTAACAGATACCTTACAAATTTTGAACTTAAAAAAATCCTTGAGAAAAATTAAACACTTTGAATCATTAAGTAGCATTTATTTGTACACAAAAACAATTAAAGAAATGTGGAAAACTTTAAAATTTAAAAATACAATTAAAATCCACAATCATCCAAAAAATTTTTTTTTATACAAACCAAATATACAAAATAATTGTATTAGAAAATATAGCCACTAAAGCATCAAACTTAGCAAATAAACTTAAAATTGATCATGATACCCACCTCACAAAATTTGACTTACCACAATCTTCAAAACAAATGATTCATACTATTACTAACTACTTAAACATTATAAACAAGTACTACCATACATTATAAATGCTCAAAAAGCAAATATATACGAAAAATTTGTTTAAATGACAAACATAGCATATTGGAATATAAGAGGTGTAAGAAAACCTAACCTATGGCAAGACCTAGCTTATATCCAAAAAAGAAATAATCTAGACATACTAATAATGGCAGAAACAAAAACAATCGAACCACCAAATGAAACCCAATATAAAAAATGTGGATTTAACAAAGCGGATCACATTCCCTCAGAAGGGACAAAAGGAGGATTATGGATCTTTTTTAAAACATCTAATTTTACAGACTCAAGCCAACAATTAACAATGTCAAACAATTATATAATGTATTTAGTCAATATAAACAACTTCAAATTCATTCTTAACTTCATTGCACCTTCAAATCAAATAGACAAAAATAACTTTTGGAATGAGATAATTTCAACAACTCGACAATATAATTTTCCATCCTTAATAATGGGATACTTTAATGAAATAGAATTATTAAATGAAAAAATTGGAGGAACAATTCCTCTAAACAGCAGATTCACCCGTATTCATCAGATCATCGAAGAACTAGACATTCACACTATTCCTTATACTGGAAGCCCAGTAACCTGGAGGAAAAGACAAACTCCTATTAATAATATCTATGAACGATTGGACAGAGTCATGATACATACAGATATTTCAAACCAATTCCCTAACTTAACCGTTCACAACCACCATTTTACGAGCTCAGACCACTCTCTAATTTTAATCTCAATTGGAACAAAATCTTCCAGAGCAGGATCACCTTTCAAATTTGAAATGTCATGGACAAAAAATGATAACTACAATAAACTAGTTAAAACAACCTGGCAGAACAAGCTTTGTGGATCATTCATGTTTACACTACTACAAAAACAGAAACTGCTTAAGAAAAACACGAAAATTTGGTGTAAATCGCATCCAAATAACAATCTTAGACAATTAAAAGACATTGAAGATCAACTTTTATTATTACAAACACAACAGATTACTGGAAACTACAATAATAACACAAATAATAAAAAACAAAGATTACTAAATAAACGTGAATCACTCATTACTTTTAATAATACTTTTTGGAAACAAAGAGCCAAATCTAATTTCCTTAAATTTGGAGACAGAAACACCAAATACTACCAATCAATAGCTAAAATCGGAAATTCTAAAAATATCACTCGTAACTTTAAAAATAAAGATGGTCTAGTCATTGAAGATGAGAGTCAAATTAGAAATGAAATAACAAATGAATTAGCTGAAAGATTTATCTCAAATAATGAAACAACCAATAATTACACATATTTTCTGAACCTCATAAAACACACAATTACTGACTCTGAAAACTTAACCCTAACTTAACCTTTCACGGATAAAGAAATTAAGGATACTCTATTCTCAATGAAAGAAGACAAATCTCCAGGCCCTGATGGCTTCCCACCTGAATTCTATAAAAAATACTATAACATTGTGGGAAGCCTGCTATGCAAAGCCATCAAATCTTTTTTCCATACAGGCATTCTTCTTAACGAGGTAAACACAACATTTATTGCACTCATTCCGAAAATTGATAAGCCATCAATATCAACCATTACCGTCCTATCAGTCTTTGCAACACTATCTACAAAATTATCTCGAAACTTCTAGCCAACCGTCTTAAACCTATCCTACCACGTATTATTAACCCTTTTCAAGGAGCCTTTGTTCAGGGAAGAAATATCCAAGACAATATCCTAATAGCTCACGAGGTTTTTCACTCCTTCCATAACAAAAAAAGGAAAACATGATGGATGGCAATAAAACTAGACATGGAAAAAGCTTATGATAAATTAAATTGGAACTTTATACGCATCATACTGACTAAATTTGGATTTGACCAAAAATGGATAAACTGGGTCATGACTTGCCTAACTAAAACTAACTTCTCAGTCTTGGTCAATAACCTTCCAAACATCTCGAGGTATACGACAAGGAGTCCCTCTTGCACGTTACATTTTTGTCATAATTATGGAACTTTTAGGAAGAATGATACAACAAGAATCATTAGAACTTGATCCGTTAATTGGCATCAAATTAACAAATAATAGCAATCCTATCCCATTCCTCTCCTTTGCAGATGATACACTCATCTTTGGAAATGCTAATGATCTAAGTCTCCACACAATTAAAAACCTTCTAAACAATTTCTGTAACATATCAGGTCTTTCTATAAATTATAACAAAAGCTCTCTACAAGTCTCTAAAAACATATCCCTCCAGAAAGCTCAAAACCTTGCTTAACAACTAAATATCCCTGTTACCAAAACCTTTAAAAAATATTTAGGAATACCACTAATTAGTGGAAGAGTTAACAACAATTTATTTGATGAGGCTATCATAAGCCTAAAAAAACAACTTTCCAAATGGAAATCAAATACCCTCTCTCAAGCTGGAAGATCTGTCCTCATTCAAGCTAATCTCAACTCCAAAACTAATTACTTAATGCAATCCTTCCTTCTTCCGAAAGGAATTCTTGATAAAATTGACCAGATCAACAAAAACTTTTTCTGGAACAAACTTCAATCTGATAACTATCACCCTTTAATCAGCTGGGAACGATTGTGTACCCCCAAAAAGGATGGTGGACTAGGCTTTAAAACAGCTGAACAAATGAATATAAGCATGCAGTGAAACTTCTTTGAAGAATAATAGCAAATCCTAAGAATATTTGGTCAAAGGTTATCACAGAAAAATACCTCTCAAATGAACCATGGATGGAAAGAGGTAAAACTAAAACTTCCTGGCAATTTGGCCGACTCTTAAATATCAGAGACATCTTCTCGAAAGGGTTACTTTGGTTAGTTGGTAATGGAAAACCATAAATGTATGGTCCGATATATGGGTAAATGCACAGAAATTAGAAAACTTCAAAAACAATCAAAATCCTAACTTAAAAGTATGTGATCTATTTACAAACTCTAATACCTGGGATACTGAGAAACTCAACCGTATTTTCCCACCTTACATTGCTCAAATGATTTCAAACATTTATATCCCCAGAATTGATATCCCAGACAGACTAATTTAGACCTACAATAAAAATGGATCCTTCACTGTCAAATCTACTTCCTCCCTCTTTAATACGAGAAACAACAATAACATTTCTGGAGACTGGATTTGGAAACTAAACATTGCTCCAAACATCAAAAATTTTATTTGGAAAATTATATTAGACATCCTACCTACCGCTGAGCGTTTAAACAGATACATAAATAGAGTTCCTAGTACCTGCTCACTTTGCAACTATGAAATAGAAGACGCAAATCACCTACTCTTTAAGTGCCAAATCACCAGATCCCTTATCCAAAAGATGGGAATCAGATTAGAAAAATCATTTATTATTCCTAACTTGACAAATAACATCATTGAAAATATTTTAAACACTAAAACTCAAAATAAAGATTTTACAGATCTTTGCCACTTATGGCACTCAATTTGGGAATTCCTTTATAAAATCATTTTCCAAAATATTTCAAACAAGAATACAACCAACACTCTGACTCAAACTATTGATAAAATTTTATGCTGGAAAAAAGAAGAGAATACAAATACTTTGCCTAAACAAAATAGACCCCGTGAGAAATTAAATTGGAAATATCCACCCAAAAATATCGTGAAAATAAATGTAGACGCATCCGTCAAAAAATGGTGTACAATCTCAAATTGGTTGTATCATAAGAAACAATCAAGGTCGAATAATTCAAATCCATAAATGTAATGGTAAAACATATTCTGTCATCCAAACAGAATGTTTTGCAATACTTGCAGGTATAAGACTGGCCATAGAACTCGGAATACAGAGGACCATTATTGAAGGTGACTGTGCAGCCATTATCAATGCTATCAACCAGGTGAACAACACGCCATGGGAGATTACACAAATAGTAGAAGAAATTCAAGCTCTAAGCAAAGACTTTGAATTTATCAAATTCCAACACTGCTACAGAGAAGCGAATAGTGCAACAGACTTTATTGCTAAATCTCAACTGAGTTGTAATACTATCTTACACTATAGCTGCGAATTCCAGAACATCATCATGTTAGATGATCATGGATACTTATAGTATCCTAAACTTTGCCTACTGTAAAAAAACTGTTAAAATGAGATAGTTTTTTTAAAAGTGTACGAGGAGCAATTTAATAGGGCTTTTTAATTAAAATTTGTGCTTAAAAAAAGCTATTTGTGATAGCTTTTTTGATGTTTTTAGTTTATTTGGTTTGAATTACCATAATAACCCTAATAATAACCAAATAAACACCATTTTTTTTACAAATAAACTCTTTTACGTTCCATACGGAGTTTATATTATTTCATAATCTTTCAACCTTTATTTTACACAATTTTTTCAATTTCAACTTGTTTATAATTTTAGTCCATTTTTTCTACCTCGCCCCATATGTATAAATGCGCAACTTTCCACCATAACCTGCCTGAAACCCTTGTCGTTTAACAGAGTTAGGGATATCATATTCTTCCTCACAGATGGCACATATTTGACTTTCTTCAGTGTGCGAAACTTCCCATCGTCTGTCCGAAGCCTGACTGAGGGGCGTTCCTTCCTGCATGCGCAACCCAAACAGACGTTGCTTCATAACCAACTTGTTCGTCAAAGATTTTGTCATGTACAAACTCTCCAACTTCAACCACAGTTTACCAACGGTTTCCTGATCAACAACTTCTATTATGACATCGTCTGCGAGACACAACATGATCTTCAAATGCGCCTTCTCCTCCAGAAGGTCGTACTCAGCGGTGGTTGTATCTACCCTCTTTTTATTGGCGGTTAACGGTGCCCATAACCCTTGTTGCTTCAACAAAGCCCACATCTTTATCTGCCGTAGACCGAAAGAATTTCTTCCAGTAAACTTGTCGATCTTCAACACAAAGCCAAACATCATTCTCGGCAGAAATCAACAACCAAGCTCTAATACCAGTTTGTTTTAACGAGAATGATAACAGAAAAGAAAGACACAAAGATTTACGTGATTCGGCAACAGTTTGTTACCTACATCCATGAATAGAAGAATAAGGTTCTTTATTATGGAGGCAAAACAGTAAAAATAGGGTTATAAATTGTTAGGTTTCATGAGTATATATAGGGACTCATGAAACCCTAGTTAGACTGTGGGCCTAAACCCAAAACCAATAATAAGCTCAAATTCAAGGCATATTAATAGGTGCTTATTCTGAAAGTGTAATCCCTTGAAAAGCTAGCTCAACTTAGGTCAATTTCTCTGCTCATGAATGTGATGTTCAAACTGGCCACGAAGCTTATAGTTCAGATTCTAAAGTCGGTGTTTTCGTTTCTGATTTCGCCAACTCACACAAGTTTTGATCCCGGGTCAACAGATCATAGTCAATGTCGTCATTGTGCAGGAGGTCCATCATTTGATGGGACTGAGAGGTCATATGAAAAATTAGATGATTATTAAAATTGGTCTCGAAAAAGCTTACGATCGGGTGAGGTGGGACTTCCTGAAAGAAGCTCTAGTTAGTGCTTAGCTCCTAACAAGATTGATCAATGTTATAGTCAAATGAAAGACCTTGGGTGAGACGGAGCTATTGTGGAACGGGGCTAAAGCAGGCTAGTTTACACCTTCAAGGGGGATTCGACAAGGGAATCCTTTTTCACCCTATCTCTTTGTTCTGTGTATGGAATTATTATCACACTTGATTACATATGAAGTGGAACAAGGGTGGTGGAAGCCTATAGAGACTGGGGGTGTGAAGCTTTCACATTTATTTTTCGCGGATGATTTGATTTTATTTGGGGAGGCATCTACTGAACAAGGTGCTTTGCTAAAGAAAGTGTTGAGTTACTACTTCAAGAGATCAGGTGAGAAAGTCAATTATGAGAAGAGTTCCATTTTGTTTAGTCAGGACGTCCAGGAAGCGACCCAATAGGCTATTGCGGTAAAGCTTGCGATCCCAATCTCGACTGACTTCAGTAACTACCTGGGGTCCAAATGGCTTATGGTAGATTATTGAGCCACTGGTATCTTTATCTAGTTGACAAAGTGGCATCCAGACTGAGAGGGTGGCAGGCGAGATCCCTCTCTTTTGTGAGTAGTGTGACACTAGCAAAGTCTGTATTGACGAGACTCCTCGTCTACGTGATGCAGTCGTCCTTCGTCCCTAGGAACATTTGTAATGAAATTGATAAAGTGATTAGAGGGTTATTTAGGGTAGTAGCCAGCAACAAAGAAAGGTGTATCTGCTCTCATGAGAGACTCAAAAGCAGCAGGTAGAAGAAGGCGGTCGGGCTGGGCATAAGGGCTATGAGAGACACCAATCAGGTTGTGCTTTTGAAGTTGTGTTGGTGGATGATCTAACATCTGGATTCGTTATGGAGCCAAGTGGTTCGAGGGATGTATTTTCAGGGATGACAGGACGTGGATATATTCAGGGTAAGAAGGGGCTTGTTCCGCAACTAGAGAGCTATTAACCACCTGATCGAATTGTTGCTGCCAGGGATTCGAGTTGCAATAGGTAATGGGAGATTGAACCTCTTTTGGTTGCATCATTGGCTAGGGGGGATTTTTTGGGGGGACGTCTCGACTCAGGCTGTTTCAGAGGAGAGGTTGGGTGACACGTACAATCGGAGAGCTATTGGTAGAGAAGGGATGGTATTGACAAGCTATCTCACTTTACTTACCCGCTGAGTATCTATAAAAAATCCAGTCCATCTAGGTCGTTTCAGAGGTCGATTCTAATGATCGGTTTTTTTGGGTATATACGAGCACATGGGACTTCACAACGAACTATGTTGAGCATGTTACGGAGAGATGTTGTGAGGATGACGATAGATGGTTGGAGACATATTTGGCGGACCCCTGCACAACAAAGGGTGAAGGCTTTCACTTATCTAGCAGCCCGATAACCTCTTGTGCAATCAGAACTGATTAAGACGTGTCTCGGCCAATTTGAGTTGTTGCCTCCAATGTGGTAGAGGGGAATCCGTCTTGCACCTGCTTTGGGATTGTCCTGAGGTTCGGGTGGCTTGGGGGCAACTCACAGATCATTTCCTAAAGCCTGAATTCTTCTCAAAAGGGGATATAGGTTTTTGGGTCCTCGCTAATGTGAAGAAGTGTAAAGACCGAAAATATTTAAATAGTATTTTAATTAAAAATATAAATATATAATATCTGATTTGGAAATTTCGGAAAAACTAGTCCTCGAGCAACTTCACATTTTTAGGATATTTCAAAACAAATTCCGGCATCATTTGAAATTAGAGATTTTGACGGATTTTATTTCCGCTTCCGAGCTCTGAGTTTGAGAATTTGAAATTTAATTCGATCGTTTTAAAATTTGTTTTGAAGATTCAATTTTGGATTTTCTAAAGTCGGGATTCGGGATGAGCGATCGGATTTCGGGTTTGGAATTACGAGATTTAAAAATCAAATTGTGGGGACCCTTCCCCCCCCCCCCCCCCCCTCCCCCCCATTGCTTACTCCCTCCAGCTCACAAACAACATCACACCACCCTTACCCTTGCTCTCTTGCTATAAAATGGGACAAATCCCTAAACCCTAAACCCATCCACGCCAAAAAATCCTCCATTTCTCTCCATTTCAAAAACCCACAAAGAAAATAAACACTCACCCTCACCATCACCACCGAGCCACCACCGAACCATCACTGAGCCACCTTCCCCCTTCTCCTCCCTGTTTTTCGACCACCATTACCGAGCCACCTCCATTTCTCCTCCGTTTCCAACCTCTCTCCTCCTTGTTTTTGTTGTTCATCCACCAGTCAACACCACCACCGTCGTCATCGTCATTGTTGAAAGACAGCGGCTCCACCCATTTTCACAGTGAGGAGGAGGAAGAAGAACAGAAAGTTGTCCGCCACTCCAAGCCACCAACAGCTGCATCCCCAAGTTCCTCCGTGTCCCGGAAGCAAAAAGGAGAAGAAGAAGGACCCAATGCCGTCCGTCGGAGCCTCAACCGTGAGCCAACGTCCCTGTTTTTCCGTTCAAGGTCGGTCTTGAGTTTTCCTTTTGTTTTCAATCCAAATCATGTAAAAATCCACCTTTATTCACTTCTTCACTCTCCTAGGTCTCAATCGAAGCTTTCTTCGTGCTCTCGCAGTCAGATTCCTCCTCAAGCTCCCTCGGTGCCGTTTTAAAGACGATTGGTAAATCTCCCTTTTCTCCCTCGTTTGTGATCGCGTTTCATTCCTTTCATGCTAAGTGAGGTCGGGGAGGGTAGTCGTTGAGCTTGGGGGTGGTTTGGGATGGAAAGGGTTGGATTCAAGGCAAAAGCGAGCTAGAAACGCGTGTTTCACCACAGAATAACCATGGTCGTCGTGGCAAACACGAACTGGGTCTGAGGAAGAAGAAGAAGACTTTTGCTGCGGCGAAAGGGGCTTCTTGTGGCAGCGAGAGCTAACCCTCCTTCGCTGGGAACCAAGGGACGAGTTTCACCGCAGCGAGCAGCCATTTCACCGCGGCGAAACCCTGTTCTGCGCCATGGTCAAGGCCGGTTCTCTTTCCATTTCCTTAGGCTTTTTTGTCCGGTTTTGGTTGAACCAGTTTATTTATATTTTGGGTGAGGTTCTTATGTTATGTTATATGATGATTTTATGAAGTTTTTTAAATGTATTTCATATGATTACTTGAAAGGTATGGTTTTGGAAAAAATGGAATGTTTGGTGATTTATGATTTAAATATTTTGATAAGGTTTTAAAGTCTCTTAAAATGTTTGAAAAGATGTTTAAGATATTTTATGATGATCTTCAAACTTGCATTTTGGAAAGGTTTTCTCAAAAGGATTTGTTGTTTTAAAACCAAGATGCTGGGATTCCTGTAACGATACAACTTGGACTGATTTAATTAGACTTAATGATTTGAGAATGGCCTTAGGATAACTGTATTTCACGAACTTTGCTCAAACGGATTGACCTGACCTATCGGACCTTATTTAACGGACTTTTCCGACTAATTGAACCTTGGACCTTTTGGACTGTTTAACTGGACTTGGATTTGGACCTTGTATTATGATTGGACTAAGATTGAGACATTGGACTTAACGATAATGGGTTGTCGGAAATCAAAATGGAATATTAACGTTTCAGATATCTTGGCTTTCGGATGTTTTCCTTACTTCACGAGCATTTTGACTTATCGAATGATTTTTGGAAATGTTTTCCATGTGTGTATATCTCTGTGCATAGATAGTTGGAACATTAGACTTATTGCGTTATTATTATTATTATCCTGATGCTAGGTTACATCTGACTTGTCTAGACTTCTATTATATGTTGTTTCTTTATTGTTCGACACTTCAGGTAAATTTTATATGGGAGCTTACTCAGTAACCGGACCTCATGCCGGATGTGTCATATAGTATGTAGGTGTTGCATGACGCATGCCATGTAGTATCATGCTTAGGACTTGCATATATGAATGAGCATTCGTATTCTCTATGCGTTTGGAACAAAACGATCATTATATGTGAGTCATTAGAGTCTTTGCTAGCTAGGGTCATAGGACAGCCCAGCTTCATCGAGTGTTGTCCTCCTCGAGTCATCTATATATATATCATGAGATACGATATGAGCATGAGATATGATGATGAGATATGATATACTATGATGAGACATTATATGCTATAGCATCGAACTGGCCAGTCTCTGTACTAACGGGAATGGGTGCAAATGTAGGAGAGGGACATGCCACTTGACATTCTATATGGATCGATTTAATCACTTTCTGCATTACATATAAATTGTCAGCATACTTGTGTCATTTAAATTCTAGTACTGCATTCGAGCATCCTTTATTCTAGGTATAGACATATTATATGTCCTCAGCGAGATCTTTAGGGCCGCATGAGTGGCTCGGCCTAACTTCATGGTATAGTTTCATATATATGATCCTTGCTTGTTGCTTGCTTCCATGACGAGGGTTTCCTTTTGGGTCGATGATCCAAGAGACTGACACCAGACTTATATACTTTGGATGATACTCTACTTGTTTTCCCTTGTATTTGGTTTTGACCCGGCTCTGCCGTGGCGAGTTGTATCTTGGATTGCTTTTCATTATGCAATTTCGAACATAAAAGGGTTTTGCACGACTTAGAAGTAGGACAGGTTTAGGGTACCCAACGGCCCTATCTTGCACTTTGGGGTTCGAAATCTCTTCTTTCAAAACTTGACACTTTTGTTTTGAAACCTCGACCCGTACTTGGATTGAAAGATCCGAACGAAGGTATCCAACCTTTGAAACGTAACCTGAATATTATATTCGGGCCATTACAAAAAGGAGGACTAGTGGAGTGGAACTTTCGCATATATTTTGTGGTACGTATGGAAGTGTAAGGATTTGATTCAGGGGGGAAGTCTATAGTTGTTAACCAGGTTCGTACCTTTGCTTTTATAAGTTAGGTTGCAACGACCCTACATGCCCAAAAAGGCCACACACAGGTCCAGGGTAACCTGGGGAATGGGTGGCTTCCGCCGCCGAATGGTTGGATGAAACTGAAGATAGTCGGGTGTCTAAAGGCAACCCAGGGATTCCTAGAGGAGGAGGTCTATTACGGGGTGAGATCGACAAGTTGTCGCGAGCATACACATTCCATTGTGGATGTTGTCGAGCGCAAACGACGGAGGCTTGGCCAGTAGTTCATGGCTTGAAGATGGCTAGATGGTTGGGGTGTCTAGATTAGTTATTGAAATGGACTCGACTTCAATTCAAAACCTGCTTAGTACCTCTCGCGTGAATCCCAACTCGGACTACCATTTGATCAACCAAGGTCGTCGTTTGATCGAGGAGTCAAATTGGGAAGTGAAGATCTGCAGGATTCGACGACAGCGAACGTGGTTGCGAATTCCTTAGCTAACTGGTCCTTAGGGTTGAACCTTCCTCTATATTAGCCACTTTTGAATCTAAAACGTTTTTTAATGGGGTGGCTATATGCACCCATTGCAAATGGTATATGCACTTCAATCGGATGGATCTAGGATCTATTTCACCCATCTGTCTATCGATCATTACAAGTTATAAAAAAATATACGGATGAATTTAGGATTTGTCCGTGTTTTGAGTTTATATAGGACTAAACCTGTCAAAACACAACCCGACCCGGAAAACCCGACCTGTACGTCCGGTATATTCTAGGTCAAGACTCGGTTTTTTCGACCCGGGAATTTTTTTCGACACAAACTCGAAGTACATGGTAATTTTTCGAGTCATCTGGGTTTAGACCCGGTGACCCGATTAACCTGGTAATTTTGACCCGATTGATTTATAATTATATATGCTTAAATTTTTTATGGAGATTCTAATTTATTACATTTTATAATTACAATCACTTGATCTTTCATTTTCAAATCAACTTTTATATTTATTTGTATGGTGTAATACTCCCTCCGATCGATAGTATTTGATTTTTGATTTTTTATCACATTTTTAAGAAGATAAAAACTCTAAAAAATTTTAAAATAATTCTATTCTTATTACCAATTGCATAACATTATTTGTAAAAAATTATTTAAAATTTTGATATTTTATATATTTTTAAATTTTATTCAAAATTACGAGAAATAATAAAAATCAAATATTTTAGATCAAATATAGTATATAATTACAAACACTAGAACTTATGAACCACGTCTTTTTAATTTTAGCATTTTAAAATTATCGCAAAATTACCAAATCATGGTTTTTTTCATTTAAAAAAGGCAAAATTGACAAACCCGGAATCGACCCGATTTGACCCGAAATCGGGTCAAACACGAGTTCAAATCAACCCGTATGTACCTAGGACTCGTTTTACCCGAAATCCGAATGATCCGATTGACAAGTCTATATAGGACGGATCTATTATATTTTTTTCCATCAATTATATACGGTAATGATTGCTATCTATTTTTTTTTAATATATCAAAGGCAGATTATGAATCCGCCCTTGTTATTGATTTTTTTTAATACTTTTGCAACAATTCTCTTTTTTTTGTGTGTGTTTTAATTTAATTGGATGGACTTTGAATTTTTATATTTTTCTTAACAACGGATGATTCTAAATCCATTCATATACGGAGTATTTTTTTTTATAATTTAAAACTCTATAAAATATTGTTTTTTGAATCAAATTTTTTTTATAAATTGATACGGAGTACTTATCAGTAATAAATATCAATTTGGAAATAAAATTTGATTAAAAAATTAATATTTTATAGAGATTTTACCTCTTAAAAACGTGTAAAAAATTAAGCAACATTTATTTTAAAACAGAGGTAGTATAATATTTCCTGGATAAGGGTCATAGTTGATACGAATTCTAAATCCATCCATTGGTGCATATAGTCGTCTCTTGTGCACATAACCTATCCAAATTACTGTACTGATCAATTGATAGGTCTCCTAACTAATGTCAGATAAAGTAAGACGCAACGTCATCATGAGAACCTGCAAAAGCAAAAATCTAAGCTAGATCCGCACCAATTAATCTAATTAAGCACTGACCAAAACAAACAATTATCTAATACGAAGTACTGTATTATTTATGTACGAAAATTACACATTTGCAATTTTGTACATACAATTTGTTGCTACTTGCTAATCATGAATATAAAAAAAATACACGACCAATTCACCATAAAGGACAAACCCAAACTGTTGAGATGTAAATTGATAGGTTACATATTGTATAGTAGGCCTATCAGGCACAAGGCCCAATCTCTTGTAACATATATATATATATATGATTATGTTAATGAATAAAACCCTCAAAGAGTACTTTACATCAATTACATCTCTCTACATGGTATCACAGCCTTTTCTTCCTCACGGAACCCTAATTTGATCCTCCCGTCTCACCTCTCCACTTACCGTCGACGGCCTCGTACCGCCGCCGCTCCCTCCCTCTTTTCCGTCACCAACCTACCCTACTTCCGCCGCTCCCGTCTTTCTCGGCACCATGGCCGACAACCATACAATCCCCTCCTTCCTCACTATCTCCGGCATCAATAATTGCATCCCCCGACCCGTCTCCTGCCACGTCAGAAGCCCTACCACCGCCTACTCGCCCCCTGCCTTCGGTCGCTTTCACCAGTTCGCTTCGACGCAAGGCTCCGTGCGCGTCACAAGCGGCAGCCGCAGCACTCCGGAGCGGACGCAGCATACGTCGACTGGTGGCCTTCCATGGTCCCCGGTGCCTGGCTTCAACCCTCTTTGGATGCAATCCGGCTTTCCTGCCCCTCGACATGCCGGTCCTCAGGCCTACCTGACATCGTCTGATCAAGGTTCTGTTCCGTCTGATGGGCATTACGCCTTCTCCTCTATGCAGCCGACATCTCCCAACTCCTCTTGGTACTGGACACTGGTGCCACTTCCCACATGACGAACTCCTCAGGTAACCTCTCTTCTATTTCCTTTAAAGGTTCTGCACACTCTATTATCGTCGGCAATGGTGGTCGCCTTGCTACTTCAGGGATTGGCCAAGCCAAATTACAGACCCCAACCCACCCACTACACCTTAACAATGTCCTCATTGCCCCAAAGATTGTCAAAAACCTTATCTCTGTCTGTCGGTTCACTACTGACAATAACGTTTCTCTTGCGTTTGATCTCTTTGGCTTCTCTGTGAACGATTTTACTACGGGGGTTACTCGCTTGAGATGTAACAGCACCGGGGAGCTCTACCCTGTTACACCACCTTCTACATCCAGTCAGTCGTGCCCGGTCGCCCTCTCGGCATCGTCGTCCAACCTG
This sequence comes from Persicaria maculosa, assembly GCA_963922045.1. Lineage (NCBI taxonomy): Eukaryota > Viridiplantae > Streptophyta > Magnoliopsida > Caryophyllales > Polygonaceae > Persicaria > Persicaria maculosa. Next base: position 44,419,756 of record OY998267.1, read on the forward strand.
TGGCATGCACGCCTGGGCCATCCTAGTGCTGCCATTCTAGATGTCCTCCACTCTCAGAGTCTTGTCCACTGTAATAAAGATCTACGCTCTAGTTTATGCTCTTCCTGTCAATTAGGCAAACATGCAAGACTGCCGTTCCAACGGTCCTTGAACTCCACCCTTGCACCTTTTGACATCATTCATAGTGACATTTGGACCTCTCCTGTACCTAGCAAGTGAAATACCCCAAATTATTTTTGGGATATTTTTTTAGATAATATTATATTATATTATGTGAATTGAGGAAGCTAATAAATTCGCAGAAGATATATAATATAAATTAGAATCATTATATTATTTAATTTTATTCTCTAAACATTCTTGCCGTTAAAATTATTTAATTTATAAAGTTAAATTAAATAATATTTTCTTTCTGCTAATATATATAATATATATATATATATAGATGGACCCGTATATATGTAGAGTATATAATTAAACTCAGTTCGCACCTATAAACCCAACGAAGAGGGTTGGATTTTCCGGCCCAGCCCGGTTGGTAGAAGCCCACTCTCCAACCCAAAGTTTTTCGGATAAACACCTCCTACGTTCAGTTTATCCCGAATTGATTCTAAATCTAATAGAATCAAAGATTTATTTTTTATCTGACCTAATTGGTATATAGATACACGTTTAATCCTAGGGTTCCATATCCCCAAAAATCACATTCCATCACGTCATCTTCCTCCCAGAAAAACCGAGCCTTCATCTTCATTCTACTGTTCACCTTCTCCCATGAGCCGACCTCCTGCAGCCGCCGAAGACCACTGTCCGAGCCCAGCCGCACCCCTGGTGGTCGTCGGCCAGCCCTGTCCGAGGCCATCCCTGTCCGAGGCCACGATCTCAGCAACTGGACGCGCCACGAGCCAGCCGCACCTCCTACAGCGCAGCCTTGTCGAACCGCCACCCTCGTTGCAATCGCCTCCGCGAGCCGCCGCTTCCGATCGCTTCCTTGCCGCTGCCCATCGTCACCGAGCCGCCTCCGTCAACTGCTGCTTGCGCCGCTAGCCCTCGACGCCAGAGGAAGAGCCGTCGCCGAGCCGTCGCCGAGCCTCCGTCAACCTCTCGACATCAAGAAATCCCGAAGCACCCACGCCGGATCCCGCTTCCCGAGGAATTCATATTGGTGCTAAAATCTCGCCTGGTTGTCATCAGCTGATCATCGAAAGTTAAGGCAAGTGATTTCGTTCAATGTCCTTTGCATGTTTCGTGATTTTCTTTTGGCGTGCCTTTTTATTCTTTTGTGTCGAATGCGGCCCTGTGGCCAATTTCCTTGCCAGTTTCGATAAATTGCATATCCGTCTGCTTGATGTAATTTATCTCATTATTCATAAATTGGCATGAGTATAAATAAATGGGCAATTATTATTTTTAATTATAGTAATGTGTGTATTAAATATATTATTTGTTTATAACTCGAGATAAGTGAAAATTGCCCATTTTCATCTTCCTAATTGCATGAATTTCTGCTTGTTTCTTTCATGCAAATTAATAGCATGTGATATTAAGATCCTTTGAAATATCCGTGCTTGTACGTCCTCGTTGGTTTAATGTCGTTATTATGATCACCTAGTATTAAATGTTAAAGCTGTTATAATTAAATATGCGTACTTTATAGTGCGAATTGACTTTTAGTCAGTGCGAGTTTTCTTTAGTAAGACTAACTTGCAGGTTGAGGTTCGTTAAGCCTTACCCTATAAAGGTTTCATGAAACGACCCATTCCGGAATGCATTCTTCGCGGGATGGTAAACTTCCATAGTGTTGTAGGTCGTAGTCCTCTTTAAGGGCCCGAACGGTATCACGTGTTATATTATTATCGTCGTTATTATTAATGTTACCGTATAGTGTTTTATGTAAGGTGATCATTTCTGCGCATATTATACTTCATTGCATTCGAGTATAATTCCTATATCGTATTCTTATTCGATCTCCGCGATCATCTGAGTCATGTGTCTTTTTGTTTTATTCTATTATCAGATTCCACATTATATACTCTACACTTTCCCTTAACTATTATTATACCGTTTCATGGTCACTGGTTTTAGTTAAAGTCGAACATTTTTCTTATCGCTTGCTAGTCTTAAATGTACTAACCATCCTATTTATTGGATGGCTGGTGTCCTTCGTAATCACGAAACACCAGACCATATTCCACAGGTTTAGTGCGAGCAGTGGAGCAGGAGAGAGCTGAAGAGCGGGCTATCATTTATGCATCTTTATAATACGAGTTTGAACCTTTGAAATTTTCACGATGCTACTTTCGTTTTAGCTACTTTGGAGTTATCTATACTTTATGGTTTTGGTATTCATTTCAGGTTACTGTGATTGGATATTTTAAGCTATAATATTTATTTGACTTCCGCCTATTTTATTTTAATTGCTTAAATTATCATCTTGTTTATGGGAGCATGGTTGCATGTCCCTATAAGCCTAAGGTGAATTCAAAGACATTAAAGTTTGCGGATTCACTGGCGCTGTAACATTTCCTTGGATATAAAAAGGGGGTGTTACAGCAAGGATGGTCACAAGTACTACCTTTTATTTCTTGATGACTACACTCATTTTTTGTGGGTTTTTCCATTACAATTTAAGTCCCAAGTGTTTCCTATGTTTGTCAAGTTCCATGCCTACATCAAAACACAGTTTCACACCTCAATCAAATGTTTCCAATGTGACAATGGCCGTGAATTTTATAACAAGGACTTTCACTCTTTCTTCACCACAAATGGCATCTCATATCGGTTGTCATGCCCCTATACATCTCAGCAAAACGGCAAGGCCGAGAGAATTATTCGAACAATAACCAACATGATGCGTTCTCTCCTTTTTCACGCATCCATTCCCCTTGCCTATTGGCCTCACGCCTTATCAACGACATGTTATCTCCTCAACATCCTCCCTTCTACTACCCTCCAGTATCGCTCACCCACTCAGGCATTATATTGCACCATGCCTAGATATGATCACTTTCGTACCTTCAGGTGCCTGTGTTTTCCAAACATGTCCTCCACCGCCCCACACAAACTCCACCCGCGCTCCACTCCATGTGTCTTCCTTGGCTATCCGTCAGATCATCGCGGGTACCTTTGCCTCGATGTTCAGAGCCATAGGCTTATTGTGTCACGTCATGTCACTTTTGATGAGTCTCGCTTTCCCTTCTCTTCTCCTCCTCTACCTTTTCCCACACCTCCTATGTCCAGTCTGAGTCAGAGTCCCCCTTCCCACACTTTCTCCTTCCCCAGAGCTCTACCGGTGCTCCTCCCTCTCCCTCTACACCGCCCCCACCGCCACCTCCTCCTCCTACCACCAGACCACACACCCGCAGCGTCTCTGGTGTATTCAGACCTCGTCAGATCGTCTCTATGCACGCCTCCGATCACCCTGCCATCACCTCCCCTGAGCCCTCCCGAACACACCTCCCGTCACACCAATTGCCGCGGCCGCAGCATCGTGCTGCGCCCGCGGCATACCACCCCGCCGCGGCATACCCCCCTGTCGCGGCCACCGCCACCATGCCACGACTGCCGCCTTGTGCCGCGCCCGCCGCACATCTTAACCCGCCCCCAACGTCTCCCAAGTCCCTCCAGCCTCCAACCCGGCCTCGCTCTCCCCCATCCCCACCTCCCATAAAACAGCACTCCTCGACCCGAAGTGGCAGGCGGCTATGCTCGATGAATACAGGGTCCTTACAAGGAATGGTACCCGAGTTCTAGTTCCTCGCCCTCCTGAGGCGAACGTCATTCGCTGCATGTGGCTCTTCCGCCACAAGTTCCGCTCTGATGGGTCATTGGTACACTACAAAGCTCGTCTTGTGGTTAATGGTCGATCTCAGCAGGCAGGTATTGATTGTGATGAGACATTCAGCCTCGTGGTCAAGCCTGCCACTATCCGAGTGGTGCTAAGATTAGCTTTATCGCGACATTGGGCTATTCATCAGATGTATGTCAAGAACGCCTTTCTGCATGGCCATCTGAATGAGACAGTTTACATGTTTCAGCCGCCGGGGTTCGTTGATCCTGATCATCCCAAGCACGTTTGTCTCCTGAAGCGCTCTCTATATGGTCTGAAACAGGCTCCGCGTGCCTAGTTCCAGCGCTTTGCATCTCATCTGCTACGCTTGGGCTTCGTTGGCAGCCGCTCGGATTTGCCTCTGTTTATCTATCGCAGAGGCACAGACATGGCATTTCTGTTACTATATGTCGAAGACATCATCCTCGCCGCCTCTTCTGATGCTCTTCGGACGTCTATTATTTCCCAGTTGAGTGCTGAGTTCGCCATGTCAGATCTTGGGCCGTTGACTTATTTCTTGGGAGTCTTCGTGTAGCGTCATGCGTCTGGGTTGTTTCTCTCTCAGAGTAAGTATGCTGCCGAAATTGTTGCTCGGGCCAAGATGAGCAACTGTAAGCCGGTCGCCACCCCTGTTGATACTTCCAACAAGCTCAGTGCTCACTCTGGTCCTCTGGTTGATGATCCGACGTTGTATCGGAGTCTTACTGGGGCATTGCAGTACCTCACATTCACTCGGCCAGACATCAGTTATGCCGTCCAGCAGATCTGCTTGTTTATGCATGCGCCCAGGGAGTCGCACTTTCAGGCCTTGAAGCGGATCATTCGGTATATCAGTGGTACCCTCGAGTTGGGCACCACGATCTCCCCTTCCTCTCGGCATGACCTCGTCGCTTACACTGATGCGGATTGGGGTGGTTATCCTGACACACGTCGCTCCACGTCTGGCTACTGTGTCTTCCTCAACGACACTCTTGTATCGTGGTCAACGAAGCGTCAGTCTGTGGTGTCTCGCTCTAGCGCCGAGGCTGAGTACAGGGGCGTCGCCAACGTTGTTTTCGAGTGCTCCTGGCTGCGCAATCTCCTTCTTGAGCTCCGCTGCCCTCTTCAGAAGGCCACCCTGGTCTACACCGACAACGTCTCCGCCGTTTATCTGGCCAGCAACCCAGTCCAACACCAGCGCACGAAGCACATTGAGCTTGATCTCCACTTCGTTCGGGACAAGGTTGCTCTTGGACATGTTCGTGTTCTCCATGTCCCGTCCTCCTATCAGTATGCTGATATCTTCACAAAGGGTTTACCTCGTCAGTTGTTCCTCGTTTTTCGGTCCAGTCTCACTGTACGAGACCTTCCACTTTCGACTACGGGGGTTTGATAGATTACATATTGTATAGTGGGCCTATCAGGCCCAAGGCCCAATCTCTTGTAACCTATATATATGATTATGTTAATGAATGAAACCCTTAAGGAGGATTTTACATCAATTACATCTCTCTACATGAATGTGACCAAAAAGTGTCCCATATCGGAAAGTTGAACATATCAAGCCATAGTATATGAGTCGGTGGGTTACTCCTTCTATTGTCAATTGGTTTTAGAATGGAACCTCACTCGGCTCGTGTGTTAGGCTACTAGCGAATGTGCGTCCGTGCACACGACCCCCGGTCATCAGTCCGAGTCGGACTTTGGCTCGTGTGCTAGGCTATTGCCAATTGGTTTTAGAATGGAACCTCACTCGGGTCGTGTGCAAATTTAATTATTTTAACTAATACATCATACTCTCTCCGTTCCAAAATAGATGGTCTTTATATTTTGTAGGTAAAAGATTGTAATGATTTATGTGTCATTAACTTTTTAAAAGATTTTGATTGATTAAAAAGTGTATTAGATTTTAAAAAATAATAAAATTTATGAAAAAGTTAGTGTAATGATGATATATTTTTAAAAGTTGAGGGTTTTATTAAAATTTGTATAAATTACTAAATGACCAATTAACCCTGTATTTTGGAACGTAATTAGTAAGACATAATTTAACCTACTCGTATGAAAACCATACATGACTAATAGGATTGGAGTCTTGCACCAATATATATGGCTAATGGGAGTAACGCTATGGTAAACTAGTGTCAAACGATATTACAAACTAGTGTCAAATGCAGTGTTGTTAAAATCTCGATTCGATCCTACGATTCCAACGATTCTACGATTGTCTCGTGTGCTAGGCTATTGCCAATTGGTTTTAGAATAAAACCTCACTCGGGTCGTGTGCAAATTTAATTATTTTAACTAATACATCATACTCTCTTTGTTCCAAAATAGATGGTCTTTTATATTTTGTAGGTAAAAGATTGTAATGATTTATGTGTCATTAACTTTTTAAAAGATTTTGATTGATTAAAACGTGTATTGGATTTTAAAAAATAATAAAATTTATGAAAAAGTTAGTGTAATGATGATATATTTTTAAAAGTTGAGGGTTTTATTAAAACTGGTATAAATTACTAAATGACCAATTAACCATGTATTTTGGAACGTAATTAGTAAGACATAATTTAACCTACTCGTATGAAAACCATACATGACTAATAGGATTGGAGTCTTGCACCAATATATATGGCTAATGGGAGTAATGCTATGGTAAACTAGTGTCAAACGATATTACAAACTAGTGTCAAATGCAGTGTTGTTAAAATCTCGATTCGATCCTACGATTCCAACGATCGCTACGATCCAAAAATGGAAAAACGATTCCGATCATTTTTTGCGATTCTAACGATCCTACAAAATGTCTGTTATAAGAAATTTCTAACATTTACCCTTTAAATCTAAGAAATTTATGATATATTTAGATAATCTATATTATATTTAGTTTATTTTTAAAATTTTACATTCTTTATGTGTATTTTTTATAATTGAAAGTAATATTTATGTAATATTAAACATATTAACTTCATTTAAAAAAAAGCATTCATGCGGTGGGATCTTACGATCCTACGATTCGATTCCACTATCTGATCCTACACCTTTTTACCGATTCGATTTAGAATCCCAATTTTAATAACATTGGTCAAATGATATTACAAACTGCTACAAAGAGAGTTCATCGTTTCTAATTAGATGTCTACTCTATTAAATAATTCATCACGTCCTCGAAAAGCCAACGCTTGACAAAGTAGCAATCGAACAACATCAAACGAATGCGGTATGCAACATCCAATGATTGCTTTCCATAAGAAAGACGTCTTTCAATACTTTGTCTTTCATCCTAAAATTTAAAGAACATAGTTCGAGTTTCATTGTGATAGCTTTCAGCACAACCCACATGATCTCTGAACTTTTCAGAACCCTTCTTCCAATTACGAAACCCCGTTTGCACAAACACATCGGCCCAAAATCCTCTAATCTTCCAATAGGCTTGAACAAATAACACCATAAACAAAACGCAACATCCATGTTCCTATCCATGTAAATTCTAAATGCTAACCAATTTCAAACAATCTCAAGCAATAATAATTTCAAGCAATCTCAAGCAATCCATGTTCCTGTCCATGTAAATGGTAAATGCTAACCAATTTCAAGCAATCTCAAGTAATAATAATTCAATATTAATCTCAACTCAAGCAATAATACTTCAAAAATTGACAGTAAATGGATTGCTAACCAATGTTGTCAAATTGTAACCTGTAATCAGATTACAATTCACACTAGTACAAAAGGGGGGACCGGAGTACGCTTTTTTTATGCATGGGAGTACGCTTCTCTTTCTGTACTTATAGCGGCCGCACTCCCAAATGAGGACGCTTCTTGTTAAACCGTTCTCATAAATTTTAAGTACAGTTTTGATGTGAAAGCGTACGTTCTTCAAATTGGCGTGTGATTTTATTAGTACGTTTTTTAAGTACGGTTGCTCTGAAAGCGTTCTTAAAAATTTAGTACAGTTTTGATGTGAAAGCGTTCTTATTAACTGTACTTAATAATGAAAATAAAAAGTCTGCCTTTTTATGCTTTCATATATCTAAGACTCCAAACTGCGACCTCTTGCACCCTCAAACCGAATCAGTCCGCTTCACATGCCTACCACTTGAGCTACGAAATTTAGCTGTCCCTTTGTTCATTTACTTAATAATATTACAAAAAATTTTCTTATAAAACCGTACTCATTTTTATTTTTTTACGCACGACTTTTCTAAAATCGAGTTAAATATTTTGTTACAAATAAACGAGAACGGTTTTAAAAAACGTGTTCCCAACAAGAACACTTTTTATCTAAAACCGTACTCTTAATTTTTTAAAACCTCATCAAGAACACTTTTCTTATCAAACCGTACTTAAAGCAAAACAAAAAACAAGTACGCTTGTTAAAAATTGTGTTCCTAATTGTCAAATTTAACACGATTGTAATTTCAAGTGTACTAATTTTTATTTTTTAACCACGCTTTTCTTAATAACTATACTAATTATTTTTAAAAAAAAACGATTTTTACTAAGAACTGTACTTATATTTGGTTATGGGAGTACACTTTTTCTATGAAACCGTAATTAAAACAAAAAACAACCACACTTGTTAATAAACGTACCCAATTTAGTGTACTCCGATCCCCTTTGTACTAGTGTCAATATCAATCTCAATTCTCAAGCAATAATTTCAATAATTTTGTAAATTCGGAAATGAGTTAGGATTCGAAAACTTACCTTTCGACACTTCATTCGACAAATAAGATGAGATTTCCATTCGGGCGCTCGGCTTTCAGGAGTGACAGGAATCTTCTACGACTCGTCCAGAGGCGTCACCGTCGGCCCGCGATGGCCGACGGCCGACCGGAGGCTCGAACTGGTGCTGGTCCGATGAAGAATGGAGCTGGGGAGATGGAGCTCGATGGGAGAAACAGAGTCGGAGATGGCGTGGACTGCTCGAGAATGGAGATGTCGGCGATGACGCAAGCCAATGGACGCTGGTGCCGGTCGGCGAAGGCGAGGCATAGGGGGATGCAGATTCTGTCCTGCCGCCACATGAGAAGGAAGGAGAGCGGAGGCATACTGCTCGTTCAGTCGTTCACGAGAGATTGGGGTGAAGGGGTTAGGGTTTCTCAACGAAACGACGTCGTTTTTTATTTTTTTTAATATACATATTTCCTGGGCTGAGGGGGGGTGATCCTCCAGTACCCTTGGCTCTGCCTCTGGCTACTGATAGTAGCTGAAGTTGATTGGGTAGTTGAAGTTGATGGATTATTTGTGTGAAATATAGGTAAATAAGCTAGTATGGTGTTTGGAAAACTTGACTGTTAGGGTAGCTGATGAAAACTGGTGAATAAAAACCATAAGTTGCGAAAAACTTGAGTGAGTAGCTGATAAAAAGCTATGATTTTAAAAGCTAATTAAACTAAAATATTATATATATTATTTAAAACTATATAATATCAAATTTACAAGCTCCGAAAAGCTACTTTATTATGTCAAATAGAGCCATAAACAAAAGTACCAAGAGTGATAATCTTGAGTATTTGACGATTCGTTAATGATTATGTCTAAATTTAAAGTTTTTATATTTGTTTTTCAAGGATCCCAGGATTGCTTTTACTAATTGTTCGAAGAGAACTTTCACGCTGTTTTCGACTTGTCATCGTTCGTATGCAGCATCTATCCATCTTTCTTTTATATACAAGGCGAAAATTTGGGGGTGGTCAACCTCGGTCGAACCACTGCCCAATAGCGTCCTTACGGACAAGATCCTCAATCTCAGGAGGGCACCGCTCAGTAGAGAAAGAGGAGATCGATCAACCCGACATGCATCAATCTGTCAGCAACCTGATTGCCTTCTCGCAAAGTTTGGGAGAAATCGAAAGTCTCCAAAGATTTACAGAGGCCGAGAATATCGGTAATCACCATCTCAATAGTCCATGGGCAAGTACCAATCCCTCGAAAGGCGTTGATGACGGTCAGACATCTATCCATCTCTAGTTTTACTTCGAAGTTGTCTTCATTGTTAATATTGTATTTTCCTTTTTAGTTATAGTTGTCGTGATTATTTATGCATACTTGATTTTCAAGCCAGGATGAATTTCAATTGTAAGTTCAAACTGAACTTATAATGTGTGTAAGGAAGATGGAAATGCTTTCAAATAATAATTAATAACTACAAAAGACAATTATAATAAATAACTATAATGTTATGAGTCTTATTAACCCGTTATGTATATATAATACTCACCGATAAGGCGTGTTAAGAAGACCATAACAGTGTATTTTATCCCTTTGGTAAAACATGTCATTTTAGACTATTAATTTTATTCAGAAAAACATGTCGTCATTATTGGTATTTTGAGATTTATTTTACGAAAATGCCCTTGTAATGATTATTTGATGATTTTTAGTTGTAATTTTCGATAAATTAAATGAGGGTTGTGTATAAAGCTAAAATGACATATTTTGACGAACAGATGGATTAATTATGAAAATGATGTAATCCAAGGTTATTGAGCTTGAACCTGTCCAACCGACCCAATTGATATGTCTCCGGACTAATGCCAAATACAAAAGGGGGGGCCTATTTACACGGTGAAAATATCGCCTAATACACGGTGACTATTACGAATTCTAAAACCGTGAGAATTTTAGATAATTTTAGCTTTCAAAACCGTGAAAAATATCATGGTCACAGCTTCAGGAGTAGTAAGAATTTTCACGGACTCGGTTTCGAAAATCAGATAATGAATAGCCCAATTTTAAGTGTTTTGGGCCGAAGCCCATGAAGTCCAATCCGAAAGCCCGCCCATCAGTTTTCCTCCTTCCCAACACAAGCCTGCAAAAAAAGCTGAAGATTCCCCCGTCAGCTCAGCCGGCCACGGATTTGAAAATCGTGAGCCGCTTTCCCGTTTCCCACGCCAGCTAGCCTGCACCCCTAGGCCTGAAGATTCTCGGTCTCCTCTCAGCCGGCCACGGCTTCCCAAACCGTGAGGTTTGTGGTCTTTCCCGATGACCTAGGCTGCACGCCTACACCTGTGCAGGGTTATTTGTTAGGGGGGGGGCCTATTTACACGGTGAAAATATCGCCTAATACACGGTGACTGTTATGAATTCTGAAACCGTGAGAATTTTAGATAATTTTAGTTTTCAAAACCGTGGAAAATATCATGGTCACAACTTCAGGAGTAGTGAGAATTTTCACGGACTCGGTTTCAAAAATCAGATAATGAATAGCCCAATTTTAAGTGTTTTGGGCCGAAGCCCATGAAGTCCAATCCGAAAGCCCGCCCATCAGTTTTCCTCCTTCCCAACGCAAGCTTGCAAAAAAAGCTGAAGATTCCCCCGTCAGCTTAGCCGGCCACGGATTTGAAAACCGTGAGCTGCTTTCCCGTTTCCCACGCCAGCTAGCCTGCACCCCTAGGCCTGAAGATTCTCGGTCTCCTCTCAGCCGGCCACGGCTTCCCAAACCGTGAGGTTTGTGGTCTTTCCCGATGACCTAGGCTGCACGCCTACACCTGTGCGGGGTTATTTGTTAACATTTTAAAATAGGTTGGCCACGGGTTCAGGAATCGTGGGACTTGATGTCCCTCTATAAAAGCGGTTAGGCCTCCCTTCCTTCATTCTCACTGAGCTCAAAACCAAAACCGCCACCCTCATCGCCCCCGTTGCCGACAGTCCGCCAGCCACTCATCATCCCGACGTTGCCGGCGAGGTGGTTCCGGAAATGACGTGGAAGCCATGGAAAAAAGGATTCATTCGGCTCCGAGGTGGTTCCGGACATACGGATTCACAAAACACTACCGACCCCCGTGTCGATCAAAGGACCGAGGTTAGTTAGCGATGAATCTTTATTTAGGTTTTGCATTTTAATGTTATATTATATGTTAGGAGTATTTGCATTTCATTAGTGGTTTTGATTAGTATGTTAGGATGTTAGGATGTTTGGATTTCATTAGTGGTTTTCATTAGTATGTTAGGATGGAGTATTTTCATTCCATTGTTACAGGTACATTTCATTAGTGGTTTTCATTAGTATGATTGCATGTGATTATATGTTGATTTTCATACATGATGATTAAATTTGAATTCGGAATTTTCATACATGATGATTAAATTTGAGATCGGTTGAATTGGTGAAAAGGGTGTTGAGTAATTTGCATTTGAAGTGAAATTTTTATTAGGTTAAACTTATAGTTTATGAAAATGTTAATTTAAATATGAAGTGAAAATGTTATTAGGTTTAGTTTCACGTTTAGTTTTCGTTGTTTATGAAAAAAGGTATAATTAAATTTGAGTGGATGGAAATTGTGGTTAATTGGAAGTGAAATTGGAAGTGGATGGAAATTGTGTTGATGAATATTGTGTTAAATTTGACTGGATGGAAATTGTGATGATGAATATTAATTGGAAGTGAAATTGATAGTATGTGAAAATTCTATTTTATTAGAAATGTAAATTTATATATGAAGTGTAGTCGATGAAATATGTAATTTTGATTAAGTAGGTGTTGAATAAATAAAATGTGGAGTGAAATATGTAAGAATTGTATTTAAATTTAAAATGATGACAATTTTGGTTAAATGGGTGTTTAGAAATATGAATGTCCAATGAAGTTATTGTTAGGTTCAAATTGTATGCATGTGAAAAGTGGAATTTTATTTCAATTGATGATGACTAAATATGTAGTTTTGGCTAAATAGTATGTGTAATGGGTATAATTTTGTGGACTATATTATAACAAAAAATTAAGTTATATGAAATTGCAATTTTCTATTAGGCATTAAGACGGGCATTATCCCAGAGAGAACGTGTGCGCCCAACTGCTTCAGTGCGAAGGGGAGACAGAGAAACCGAGCAGGAGCTGCAGCCTGCCAAAGCTAGTACATCTGCTCTGCAGCCTCGGATAGGTGTTCCGACGCCAGCTCCGCCTACTTGGGTTAGCACATCACAACCCGCCGAGGTGGGTGGGTCCCAGTCTCTCTCTGATTCAGATGCAGAGAATGATGTGCGTTCTATGAGGGGAGCTGATTTGCAACAATCAGTAGGAGACCCCCGGATTCCATTGGATCAGCCGGTTGCACCTCATGTAGTTGTAGACGAACAACCGAGTTGGGGATGGGCATTGGGAGAGGATGCGTGCTGGGGTAGATCTAATATTGCGGAGTTTCTTGAGCCACCAGTCCATTGTTGGGTACCACCAGGATCTAGAGTTCCCGACGCCAATGTCGATCCTAGCATCCACGTTGGCCAGTCCTCATCTCAACATGGGGAAGAAGCTGAGGACCTTGGCCAAGATCACGAGGAGGTAGTTCAGGAAGATGAACATGTTGCTGCTGACGAAGACTTTGGGGACGGAAGACCTCGTTTTGATGTTCAGCATGTATTATTGTTATGGGGTATCCTTAGTGTTAGAATTGAAGTACTAATTGGGTAATTGTTGTGAACTACAGGGTGATAAACTGTTGAAGAGCATACTGATGTACATAATTGTACCTTTGTTTATTGCATCTTTTGACTTCATATTTCATTTGATTTCCGAACAAAAGTTTCAAAAGCATATGATCTCGTGTAAGAATGAGCTAAAGTGTAAGAAATAGAGTCTACACGAGTTTTGAGCTAACCATGCAGGAATTCGATGAAATCGGAGTCAAAACGGGCAAGCCGAGTGAAGCTGAGAAGAGGTCGATATCGACTGGAGACATCGATATCGACCCTGGATTTCGACACGACTTCTGAGTGTCGAGATAACCACACAAACCAGACTAGAAGCCTCGATATCGACACACATGCATCGATATCGACCATCGTCATAGACATCGACTGGAGTTGGACAAGTCGAGCAGAAACACAAGCATCGATATCGACCTCTGGTGTCGATATCGACCCTACATCGACAAAAGATAAATCCGATTTTGAGGCTCGGATTGTGAAGTCTATCATCGAAGCCATGAGTTATCTCGTTCTTTTAGATATTAGCAGTTGTTTGTTATTTTTTCCTTTAAGTTTTATCAAAATAAAAGACCTATCCTAATTGTTCGGATAGAGTTATTAGTTTAGATAAAAGTTATAATCCTCGGATAGCGAGGATTAGTAACCTATAAATAAAGCCTTAGGGGCTGATTTGTTAGGTATCCCATCATAGAATCATCAAAGACAAGGACAATAGACAATAGATAGTTAGGTTTTTTTTGAGCTTTAAAGTTTCAAGCGCTTACGATAGTTGGCGTTGAGATTGTAAAGATTCGAAATTTTCTATTTATGCAAGTTATTTCAATTCAAGACATGTCTACGTTCAACATGAGTGAGTAGTTCCCCTTTCTTCTAGGGTCGGGGTGAGCCCGACGATAGCCATGATGGTAAGGTAAGTACGTCGTTAAAGAATGTATCTTTTATCTCCTTCTACCTTGTTCTTCATCTTTAAATGCGAATTTAAGGAACTCATGTTGTAAAACTTGGGTAGTAATTAGGGTTTCTATTCGAAAGATTATAAACTCAATTATGACTAAGGAAGACACCAATTAGGTTAAGTAATTGAAAAATCTCTTTTCCTATTGGTCGGTTTAGGTGAAAGCCTTTTCCTTTATGATAAAAGCATGCATCTTTAGTTGATCTTTACTTCTACTATCATGGTTGTCGTCGCGGTAATCCTTGACTTTGGAAGACTTTTTCCTTTATTGAGTTTACATTAAAATTTGCCCGCCGTTCGTTGAGTCATCGAAAAACCCAACACCTTTGCTTATTTCTGATCATTGCTTCCTTCCCATCCTTGATTCTTCGGCCTTTTCTTTGCCGACAAAACCACTAACTCACTGCAGGAAGGACATCGATATCGACAGCAGAGGTCGATATCGACCAAAACTGATAGATCGACGGTTTTTTGAGTCGATCTCGAGACTCCTGGGAAACTTCTGCAAGCATCGATATCGACCACCTTGTGTCGAAATCGACCCCCTGTATCGACTGGCAGACTTCTGAGCCAGACGATTTCGTGAACTAACCTCGATATCGACCCCCACCAGTCGATATCGACTACAGTTTTTGTTTCTGCAGGTTTTCTGTTGCAGACGACATCGACAGCCAAGGTCGACATCGAGGTCTGACATCGAGATCGAGGCTTTTGGTCGAACATAAAGGACGTGTCTTCAACGGTACTAGGATCCCGCTGACTCGCTTCCTCGTGGATCGAACCTGATTCCCTACTACTATAGCGGGGAGTCTTGAATTTATTTGAAGAGGCTAAGAGTTGTATTGGTTTATATTTTATTATATATTTCGATTCAATTCTCCCCACCTCAAATTTTGGCGCCGTTGCCGGGGAAGCTATCAATCGCGCCCTAGTAGTTTATTTTCACGGTTCTTTTTAGTGTTATTTTATAGGTGTATGCGACGTACTGGTGACCAACCTGAATTTGAAGGACTAGACGAACCAGAACGCTTTCTCCACCTAAGATCTCGAGTCCAAAGAATCATGGCGGACAACGAGACCCAGGCACAACAAATTGAACGCTTAAGGAAGCAAGTAGAGGATTACGCTACCAGAGAAGCGGCACTAAGAGAGCGTGCTGACAGGGAGGAGGAAGCCAGGAGACGATATGAGATTCAAATCAACGCCCTCCCCCGGAATGCTAAGCAATACATGCACCCATCGCTCACAGTGCCTGAATCGGCCATTCTAATCCCTACTTCTAATTTTGAAATTAAGCCAAACTTTTTAACTGAAATAAGAAGGCATCAATATGAAGGGAAACCTAATGAATGCCCTATGGCACATATATCAACCTTCTTAGACCTCTGTGATACAATTGCTGATGGACAAAGTCTTGAGTATGTTCAACTGAAAGCATTTCGCTGGTCTCTTACAGGAAAAGCATTGCAGTGGTTGGAAAGCTTAGCCCCAAGATCGCTCCGCACCTGGAATGAAGTCAAGGACGCGTTTCTCAACAAGTTCTTTCCTCCTTCTAAGACGGCGCTGATCCGACAGAAAATCACGGCTTTCAAACAAAAGCCTCGTGAGGCTCTGGCACCGACGCATGGCCAACCACCGTACGTCATTTAGGAGATCATATACAATGCTCTTGACGCTGCCACCAAGGAGAGGATCAACACATACACCGCCTATGGCTACCTTGAACTCGCTCCTCAAGAGGCTTGGGAAACCATTGAAAGGTTGGTGGAATTTGACAATACATATGGGACTCCTGAGGCTTCCGACGCACCATCATTGTCGAGGCCTGCCCCATCTATGCCATTGTACGAACCCTCTAAGGTGATCGATCCGGATGTAAAAGAACAATTTCATAGGGATCAACTTAGAAAGCTCCAGAAACAAGTGAGATTCCTATCGGTAAACCAGGACTGCATCGAATGTGGATCACAGCGACATACTACCATTGAGTGCCCCCATGCTGAGCAAGTGCAACTAGCGGAGACTCATGAGGAAGCCAACTTCATGAGGGGTCCCAATCGCCAATATTGGGGAGACCAAAGGTTCCAACAACCACAAAGGAACCAGGTTAACCCTAGGGACCCCCCACCCTATAGAGCTCCTGGGCACCCTGAGAGAGACCAAAAGAAGGATGATCTTCAACTTGTATTGGACGAGATAAGGCGGAACCAAGCTAAGAATGATCAATCCAACCATGCAATCCACTCTCAACTCAATCACCTTTCCACAAGGATTGGAGAGATGGACATTTGGAAGAAGAACGTAGAGACCCAACTGGGTCAATTGGCGGCACAAATCCCTAGACCGTCCGGAACATTCCCTGGGCAACCAACTACCAATCCTAAGGGGCAATCCGGGTCAGGACACATTGCAGCCATGCAACTAAGGAGTGGCACCAAAGTTCATAAGCCACAAAAGGCGACGGAGGAAGAAGTAACAGAGCCTGTCGACATCGACAACCCAGTCGATGTCGACCCTGAGGTCGATATCGACACCCCTGTCGACCCCTTGGCCGATGTCGATGACACTGCAGAACCTGAGAAAGAACAACATAGGTCGAAATCGACCCTACCGGTCGATATCGACCACCCTCCTGTCGACATCGAGGTTCAGCAGGCTCCTCCGACCACCGTTTTGGCTTCTCCGCCAAAGAAGACGCTACCCTTCCCTTCCAAAGCATTGAAGGACCCCACTCAAAGTAAGTTTAGGCGCTTTGTAAAGATTCTCCAAGGACTGAACATTACTATCCCTCTTACAGAAGCCCTAAGCGAGATGCCCGCCTATGTTCGATTCTTAAAAGACATCCTTAGCAAGAAGCGATCCATGGCAGAGATCGCAGAGGAATGCTCAAAAATGGATTTCCCTGAGAAGAGGAGCGATCCAGGGAAATTTGCAATCACCGTGGGACTTGGCCAACATCGCTACAAAGCCCTATGTGACCTAGGGGCAAGTGTAAGTCTCATGCCTCTCTCTATTTGGCAAAAGGTGAGCATCGGAGCACTTGAACCTGTGGATATGAAACTTTATATGGCTGATAATTCATTCGTCAGACCCACAGGTATAGTTGATGACGTCCCTGTAAAGGTAGGTAAATTCTTTGTGCCTACTGATTTCATTGTATTGGACATGCCCGAAGATCCTATTGTACCTATCATCCTTGGTAGGCCTTTCTTAGCTACTGCGGATGCCAATATTAATGTACGTAGAGGATTACTAACCTTTACTATAGGGAACGAAGTCATTGAATTCTCCTTCAACCCCACAATGAAGGAAGTTAATGGTATGGAAATTAAGTCGGTCTACACTAGCATCATGGATTGCAAAGAACCGACAGAAAGGGCCCTAACTCCTGAAGAGGCCCTAGCCCTAGCTGCAGAGGAGCTTACCGACGAAGATATTGAGGAGTTCCTGGCTACATGCACGAGTGATGAGGAAATATTCGACGATGCTCTATCCATGGAGCTCGAAGAAGAGGTCGATATCGACGAGGAAAGGTCGACATCGACCAATTCACTCGATATCGAGTGCCCTCAGTCGACATCGACACACTCAGTAAGTCAAGTTCTCCCTTCTTCTCTTACAGGCGAAATCGACCAGCCCATGTCGACAGAAGAGGCCGAAATCGACCAGCCGATATCGACATCAGAGATCGAAATCGACCTTTACCACTTGACGCCAAACAGCTCCGAAGCCGAGGTATGTGCTGAACTCTCAGTCGATATTGACTATTCCTACTCGCCCTCGACCTTTTTTCTGCAGGAATATTTTGAAGAGTCCAAATCAAAGTTGGCATCACTCTATGTTTGGTCCACACTGACTCCTATAACTGATTTGGGAACTTCTATCAAGAGAATTGAGACGGATTACCTTGGTGAGATTATGAAGACGGAGGAGGTAGAGCCAATCCTTATCCCACAAGGCCCTTCTCCGGTGCTTAAGCCTCTACCCAACAGACTTAGGTATGAGTTTCTTGGTCCAAATTCTACTTTCCCTGTAATTATCGATGCTTCACTAACCACACAGGAAGTAGATAAGCTTATGGAAGTACTTCGTGCTCATCGTAAGGCTATTGGATACTCTCTTGAGGACATAAAAGGTATTTCACCTGCTACTTGTATGCATAAAATCCTCCTTGAGGATGATCATAAGGCATCTATAGAACACCAACGGAAGCTCAACCCCAACATGAGAGAAGTAGTGAAGAAGGAGATCATGCGCATGCTGGATGCAGGAATCATCTATGCCATCTCCGACAGCGAATGGGTGAGCCCAGTCCATGTGGTGCCTAAAAAGGGCGGAATGACCGTTGAGGAGAATGAGAAAGGCGAGCTTGTGCCAAAGCGAATCACAACTAGTTGGCGAATGTGTATTGACTACAGGAAACTCAACAATGCCACTAGAAAGGATCACTTTCCCCTTCCATTCATTGATCAAGTATTAGAGAGACTCGCCGAACATGATTATTTTTGTTACCTGGACGGATATTCTGGTTTTTGGCAGGTCCCTATTCATCCTGACGATCAAGAAAAGACCACCTTCACTTGTCCCTATGGGACTTTTGCATATAGGAGAATGCCATTTGGGCTCTGCAATGCCCCTGCTACCTTTCAAAGATGTATGATGGCTATCTTCTCCGACATGATTGAGGACATTGTGGAGGTATTTATGGATGACTTCTCTGTTTATGGCACTACTTTCGATATTTGTCTTGCTAACCTTCGCAGGGTACTTGCACGATGTGAAGAGACAAACTTGGTTCTCAATTGGGAAAAGTGCCACTTTATGGTAAGGGAAGGGATTGTGCTAGGTCACAAAGTCTCTAAACGGGGAATTGAGGTGGACAGGGCAAAAATAGAACTCATTGAAAAATTACCACCACCTTCATCAATTAAAGACATCAGAAGCTTCCTTGGTCACGCAGGTTTCTATAGGAGGTTTATTCAAGATTTTTCTAAAATTGCCAAACCATTAACTAACCTACTAATGAAGGATGTTAAGTTTGCATTTTCTAGTGATTGTCTTGAAGCTTTCAACAGGTTGAAGGAGGCCCTCATATCCGCCCCAATCATTCAATCACCCGATTGGTCGCAACCTTTTGAGATCATGTGCGACGCAAGCGATTATGCCGTAGGTGCTGTCCTAGGACAAAGGAGAAGGCCCGCAGGGGTCCCACCACAGCCACCACAGTCACCATAGCCACCATAGCTATGTACCTCCTCCTCCTCCTCCTCCCTTCCAGCCTGCCTACACCACTGATTGGCAGGAAGACATGTCTGCCCGCTTTACTAGGCTGGAGCTCTCCGTCTCAGAGATGCGCGAGGAGCAGCGACGCTATGGGAGGTTCCTCGAGGGTTTGGGCTCATATATGGGCTTTTCCTTCGATCAGCAGGCTGGACTTTCCACTTTCCCACAGGCCGCCCCGACAGACTACTCAGGGACAGCTCCTACACAGGGCTGGCCCTTGCTGTTGCCACCTCCCCCGCCCCCTGAGCAGTGATATACATCTAGCGTAAGTGAGTGTGAGTGATCCTTCCCTTTACTTTATTTTTCTAACAGTGAGGACACTGTAATCTTTAAGTATGGGGTGGGGATTGAACTTGGACATTATAAACTGCTTTATCTGGTTGTGGTAAGGTTTAAAACTTGGCAAACTTGGCGTGTATTTTATTTACATTCTACTTGTATGCATTGCATCATATTTAACATTTATGCATTTTAAAGTTTAAGTGTTTAACCTTTTAGTTTGTTTTTGTTGAGTCTATCAAATGTTAAAAAGAAAAAAAAATAGAAAAATGTCAAAATACAAAAAAAAAAACGCATGTTTATTTTTAAGTTTATTTTTCTTTACCCTACTTAGATGTCCTATGATGAAAACTCAATAGCTGACTTGATCATGTAAACCCTATGGCATATTTGGATGGTTTAGCCTAAGTCTTTAAATTTTTATGTAGATTGTGAACTTGTGATGAAATTGAGCACATATGATCCTAGGCTAAAAAGAAAATCCAACAAAAATTGTCCTTGTGAGAATTTTGACCTATAGGGAGAACATCAAAAATCCCTCCGCTTTCTTGAGTGAATTTACTCTTCCTATGCATCTCTAAATGTTGTGATAGTTATTCAAAACCAATGCATATATATGTTTATGTTTACGAGAATTAAATGATGGAGGCATCTTTTAAGCCATTTTTATCCTCTCTTTACCTACCCTGCATTATCCCTGCTTGAAGCCAGAACATTAGCCTGAGCCTGAATTGCAAACTCCACAAAATTATCCCTAGCCGAATTGAGCCTGACCCCCATTTGGGAATTGAGACTTAGATTGGTTGGAACTAATGCCTTGTGGAAAGAAAAGAGCATAATGTCTAGTTTTGAGCGAGGAAATTATAGGATGGTACGTATTTACATTTTGTCATATTTTGTAAAAGGATTTTTTGGCTCACCATATAAATGCACATAGTTTTAGTATTATTTCCGAAAAAAAAATCCGAAAAAAAATATATATATATAAAGTGCATGAGCCAAAATCCTTAAGTCTTTTATTCATACAAATGTTATATTTTTTAGAGGTATATTAGAACTTGGAAGAAGGGTTGATGGAATGCATCTTTAGAGCATTATATTGAAGAGTTATGGTTTGGGTATTGCAAGTGTTGAGATTTAGGAGTCTTGATTCCCGAATTATAAAAGCACCACATAGCCAAATAATTCCATACCCTTTATTTCATACCAAGCCCCATTACAACCCCGCCGAATGGAGTCTTCTATGAAGTCTTCCATTGAGCGAAAGTCCTCCTGATGATTCTTATTGCATTTTCATAATTGGTTGCGAAGTGGATATTTATAAATTGCAATGTTTATGAGATTGTATATGGAATTGAGTTGAGAGTTGATCTTCATAGCCTAAACACATGAGAGTTGAGTGCAAACACATTATCCCTGTGAGGTTGGATTAAAATTGCATATGCCTATGGATCGCCAAAATATGTGCTATGACGTTAAATTCACTTGCTTTACTTTGCTACCGCTTATGATGTTGCTTTTGACAAAGGCGAAGACTTAAAGGATGTGTTGTAGGTGTTGGTTATTGCTTGGTTATTGCTTGAGGACAAGCAAGTCTAAGTATGGGGTGTTTTGATGTACATAATTGTACCTTTGTTTATTGCATCTTTTGACTTCATATTTCATTTGATTTCCGAACAAAAGTTTCAAAAGCATATGATCTCGTGTAAGAATGAGCTAAAGTGTAAGAAATAGAGTCTACACGAGTTTTGAGCTAACCATGCAGGAATTCGATGAAATCGGAGTCAAAACGGGCAAGCCGAGTGAAGCTGAGAAAAGGTCGATATCGACTGGAGACATCGATATCGACCCTGGATTTCGACACGACTTCTGAGTGTCGAGATAACCACACAAACCAGACTAGAAGCCTCGATATCGACACACATGCATCGATATCGACCATCGTCATAGACATCGACTGGAGTTGGACAAGTCGAGCAGAAACACAAGCATCGATATCGACCTCTGGTGTCGATATCGACCCTACATCGACAGAAGATAAATCCGATTTTGAGGCTCGGATTGTGAAGTCTATCATCGAAGCCATGAGTTATCTCGTTCTTTTAGATATTAGCAGTTGTTTGTTATTTTTTCCTTTAAGTTTTATCAAAATAAAAGACCTATCCTAATTGTTCGGATAGAGTTATTAGTTTAGATAGAAGTTACAATCCTCGGATAGCGAGGATTAGTAACCTATAAATAAAGCCTTAGGGGCTGATTTGTTAGGTATCCCATCATAGAATCATCAAAGACAAGGACAATAGACAATAGATAGTTAGGTTTTTTTTTAGCTTTAAAGTTTCAAGCGCTTACGATAGTTGGCGTTGAGATTGTAAAGATTCGAAATTTTCCATTTATGCAAGTTATTTCAATTCAAGACATGTCTACGTTCAACATGAGTGAGTAGTTCCCCTTTCTTCTAGGGTCGGGGTGAGCCCGACGATAGCCATGATGGTAAGGTAAGTACGTCGTTAAAGAATGTATCTTTTATCTCCTTCTACCTTGTTCTTCATCTTTAAATGCGAATTTAAGGAACTCATGTTGTAAAACTTGGGTAGTAATTAGGGTTTCTATTCGAAAGATTATAAACTCAATTATGACTAAGGAAGACACCAATTAGGTTAAGTAATTGAAAAATCTCTTTTCCTATTGGTCGGTTTAGGTGAAAGCCTTTTCCTTTATGATAAAAGCATGCATCTTTAGTTGATCTTTACTTCTACTATCATGGTTGTCGTCGCGGTAATCCTTGACTTTGGAAGACTTTTTCCTTTATTGAGTTTACATTAAAATTTGCCCGCCGTTCGTTGAGTCATCGAAAAACCCCACACCTTTGCTTATTTCTGATCATTGCTTCCTTCCCATCCTTGATTCTTCGGCCTTTTCTTTGCCGACAAAACCACTAACTCACTGCAGGAAGGACATCGATATCGACAGCAGAGGTCGATATCGACCAAAACTGATAGATCGACGGTTTTCTGAGTCGATCTCGAGACTCCTGGGAAACTTCTGCAAGCATCGATATCGACCACCTTGTGTCGAAATCGACCCCCTGTATCGACTGGCAGACTTCTGAGCCAGTCGATTTCGTGAACTAACCTCGATATCGACCCCCACCAGTCGATATGGACTACAGTTTTTGTTTCTGCAGGTTTTCTGTTGCAGACGACATCGACAGCCAAGGTCGACATCGAGGTCTGACATCGAGATCGAGGCTTCTGGTCGAACATAAAGGACGTGTCTTCAACGCTACTAGGATCCCGCTGACTCGCTTCCTCGTGGATCGAACCTGATTCCCTACTACTATAGCGGGGAGTCTTGAATTTATTTGAAGAGGCTAAGAGTTGTATTGGTTTATATTTTATTATATATTTCGATTCAATTCTCCCCACGTCACATACGACGTATTGAGAGATTTGAGGCCCTCCGTATGTGGTATAGGGGTGAGGGAGGTGCTGATGCCGGGTGGCAACTAGTCTGCATGAGCGGACTACAGGGCTTGCATGACAATAGCTTTGGTAATGTTGATCACTGTTTGATCCAGTCCTTTGTTTATCGGTGGCATCCGGAGATGAACAGCTTTCATTTTCCGTGGGGAGAGATGACAATTACCCTACATGATGTCCACGTGTTGCTAGGGTTACGGATTGATGGTTCTGAAATGAGGGAATCTTTATCAATTGAGGACCGCAAGTTATTCCTCACCAGCCGCCTGCAATTTTCCGCTAGAGACATCACACCCTCGGGGAAGAGCTTCTCCCACCTAAAGCTAGATGAATCGCTTTTAGAGATGAGGGCCAGACGAAACACATCTCCTTCGGACATTGCATCTGGTTACCTCTTATGTGTGCTAGGTGCTTGTTTGTTAAACGACAGGTCAACTAATGGAATTCTGTTGTGGGCTGTGGATTTTGTAGTAGACCATCGCCGAACTGGAGACTACGCATGGGGTACAAGTATTCTGGCATACCTGTACAGACAGCTTGGTGATGCTTCTCGTATCGGAGCGGGGACAATCGGTGGCTGCACACCATTGTTACAGGTACCTTTCGCAATATATGGGTGTTGTATTTTTTTTCTCACTAACCTTTTACGTTAATTGCTTAAAATTAATCGAACCTATTGTATTTTTTTATAGTATTGGATTTTTGCACATTTCCTTATGTTGGCCCCGGGTGTATCGGAGGATCGTCTCCTTCACGGCAACCAACGTTGGGCTAGGAGGTACACGGTAAGACCTACCCTGTCGGTAAAAATGGAAAGGGTGACGAGCTTCGTCCAACAGATTGAGGCAATGCGTGCTGAAGATGTGAAGTTCATGCCATATGAGGACAGGTATCTCGACTTCACTTCGTTTTATAAAGTTTCTTTGTATCACGGCGTTATACGTATTGGTGACGTTGAGGAGCCGTACATGCCCGACCATGTCCTGCGCCAATTTGGGTACATTCAAAACATCCCCATCCCACGAATTATGCCGTCAAAGGAAGGCCGTCCTGCAGGGGTGCGACATCTGAAGTTAAAGTTCCTATCTACTGTTGACAAGTGGCAAAACCGGCGATATGACCCAGCTGCCTTTTTTGAGATTGGTGGTCTGCTCCGTGCTGTGGAGCCGTATTCTGTTGCACCTGATTACATGCCATGGTTCATGGCGCACGGGCATCCATACGTGTTCTGCAACTCAGTCTAGGAGCCAATTGAGCAGGAAGCCCCAGCCCCAGTACCTCTCTACGCTGCGCGGGTTAGTTTAATTATGCATTTGAAGTTCTTATGTTTCATACGTTTAATATATATTTTGTATTTACTTTACTGGGCAATTGTTCAGCGACTTACCGTGTTGATTGTTCGACTGAGGGAAATGATTGCACGGGGAGAGGGCATGTACTCTGACCAGGAGATTGAAGGATATCTAGATGAAGCACTGTCGCCTAACATTCCAGTTGCACCCACCCAGGTTCGAGCGACTCAGCAGCATTACGAATATTGGCAGGAGCACCAGCAGTAGTTATTATGTTCAACCTCTTCCTGTAGTATTTGTATTTGGACTATTTTGTATGGTTTTCTGTTATGGGTACTCAATCATTAGTTGTTTGATTGACTTTATCGATCGAAATATGTATTATGGGAAATTTTCAAACCCTTCCTGTATTATGGGAAATTTGCATGACTACTTGTGGATTTACTGTATTGGGCTCACCCTCTTCAACACCAGCACCACATCCTCTGCCTCTAGCCCGACCTCTTCCACGTGCATGACCTGCAGCCTCCCTTCTACCATGCTCGAACCCACTCATATTGCGTTGGACAGAACGCCTCCCGCTAGGACGCCCTTTTGGGTTGATTCCAGTTGGCTCTCTCATGGTGGTTTGGCCAGGGTTTCGCATGTCGAAGAAGAACGAACCAATTTTATCAACATCATCTTCAGTCAATGTGTCAGTATCCATCTCACGTCGTAGATTGGTTAGTTCAACCCGGTTTGGGTTTATGTACTCAGTGTCATCGTTATCCTCTTCTGCAGTGATAACTCTACTCCAAACTACTTGCCTCCAAAATGGATGAATCTTGCTTGGATGTAAGGGAATCCTACTATCCGTAACTTCTATAAATTCGTGAACACAAGGCACCCCATGCGCATCACGCCAATAACGATCGCGACATACACCATCGTTGTAGGTAAGACTTCTTGACTTGTTATAGTTTTGTAGCAGCAGATCAAAACACTCTCGGGTGACCTTCATCTGGAGGAGAGAAAATATTGGGTTGCTGGATACACTAACCTCTGTCCTCAATCGTGACTTTTCAAGGGATCCCTTTATCTGGTCAATCTGTTCTTTGATCATGGCGTCGATGCAGTTGGTAACATCAAAAAACCCGCCAACGGATGTGTTTAACATTGACTTCAACTTCGAATGAGCAGACTCACAGCTGAATGATATAGATAATCGTGATTAGTTTATATGGAAATCAGGGATATCTAATTGTGTAGAATTGATAATATAATAAGGACACACTTGCATGTTCGTTGTTCGCGTTCCGAAGTGAGGGTAGCAATCAACCCATGCTCTAACAAGAGCCGCTTTGTGGTCAGTCAACCAAGTTGATTGTAAGTAAGACATAAGTCCCCATTTGGACTCCCACTTTTGATGCATGCTAGCTAATCGACCCTCGTAACTGTCTTCCATCTTGGACTCGAATAAGGCATAACAGTCGTTGTAAAATGCCTGTTGTCAACCAGCTGAGTTTGTACTCCTCGCCTTCAGCTCGATGTTGCACATAACATGCCACCTACATAGCATATGTTTCACTATGGGAAACACCTCGTTTAGAGCCTTAATGAGACCCAACTCGCGATCCGTGACGATAACATCTGGTAGCCTCTGTTTGCACAAATGCTTAACTCGTCTCTTTGCCCACACATAGTGATCCGCATTCTCCCTTGCCATGAATACAAATGCAATTGCAAATGTCTTCTTCGTGCTTGTTATTCCTACGATCTCAAGCAAGGGCATTTGGTACCTACAAAAACCAAGACCTTATGTTACCCACATAATAGCATCACAATTGAAATTAATATTGGCATTGATTAAAGTAAGTCTTACTGGTTAGTTTTATATGTCGGTCCATCATGATCACATAAGGAAATAACCTCAGAAGAAGTCGTGAGTCTGGATGGGCTAATATTATATCGCTAACCTCGTTACCCTCTTGAAGAGGAGACTTCCTCGACACAACATAGTAACCTTTTTTATCAAGCGAGTGTAATGCTTGTGGTAGATCCCTTCGACCCTCCGTCTCCTCTCTCTTCATCTTCCCCATGGCATTGTACACTTGTCGAATGTCGGCAACACATTCAGCGTCGTCAATCTTCAGACCACGCAAAACATTACGAGGTCTTGTCCCGATCGTCGCATCACGATACACCGTTGCCTGTTGTGAGGCTGTTAGGCGACCAGCATACGCATGGCCGAACAAGTTTTCCGGGAGGGGGTGAGTATGGGATCCACATATGACACGTATTGTCCAATTTTCATCCCCGTGTTCTTGACCCTCCAGCTCGAATTCACAACCTTTTTTCCTAGACGTTCTTACCCTGTTGGACGAAGGGGGGAAATCCACATCGATGTCGGGTAGTTCCCTGCGCTCACCGTAGTGCTCACACACTAATCTGAAGGTTCTAAATCCTGTCCGTTTGTTCTTCCATGACCGATTTATAACGAGAACCATGTTTTTTGCACCACCCACATAACGAACCCACCCCTTCATATTCTTCTCGTCTTCCCACACCCCGTCAAGCGTAAACATCGACGAATAATCTGTACCCTCATCCAAAGGTTGGTGTTGACTCTACATTATAGTATAGTATAACATTGAAAATGTATTAATTATTATTTCTCAACCGATACTATATACAATGCACAATATATTAATTTTTATTTCTCAACCAGTTCACATGACACCGCATAATTATATATATTTCTCAACTATATGAAATATCATTTCAAAACTATAACCTTTGTTTTCCGATTATTCTATACACTACATATCATTTCACAACTATAAACTGTAATGATAGCAATACGACAAGTAAACTACAATATCAAATGTCTTATTCATACCATCTTCTTTTTCGAAAATATTTTTAACACTCTTTCATGGTAATACCATAGGTAAGCTATATTACACAATATTCATAATATCATACCTGGAGGTTCCGCACAAGTTCTTCGAGGTCACTGTAACAGTGGGGATTGAATGGCACCTCCTCCTCCGATACTTTTGAAGATGACATGATCACTAATGACACAATCTTTACGTGATTGCAATACTTCCTACACACAAACACTTAGTTTTGCAAAGTGTTTTCCTCTCCGGTGTTTCAATGGATGCCAATCGCTTGTATTTATAGACGTTTTGAAGTCGGTTTCTGACTGTCCCACTATTTTGTAAACCGTAGCAGCATACATTGCAACTGTTAACAAAACTTTCGTCAGAGGAGTTCTCACGGTTTCGGAATCAGTGACAGTCAATTTCTCACGGTTTGAGAAGCTGTGGCAGCCATTTTTTTCACGGTTTTCAAATCCGTGATCATGACCGTACGTTTGGCGATATTTTGACCGTGTATAAAGCGATTCTGATACAAAATTAATAAAAACGCAACTTAATCATAGGAACCTGCCAAAATCAAAGCTAGTGAGCACCCAATAATCTAATTAATTAAGCACTGACCAAATTAATAATTATCTAGTTAAGCATTAGGAATTTAGGATATAGTAATATTCAGTATGTACGAAAACATAAAATATTGAAATCCAAACAAACTTTAATTGATTTAGAAAACGTCATGAAAGAACGAAATCTAACCAACTCATATGATCACAATGTAGGACTAATGGGAGGAATTCTTTAAACAGTTTGTAAATTTGTAAAATTATTATCCATCACGAGATAAGTTGGGTCCTTTCAAAGCTTTAAAATTTAGCCATCTATTAGAGTATTACACCATGTATTTTTTTTTTCAAGAAAAGAGATTCGAAGCTCCAAATATACTTGGAGAATTGAGATGCCGAATAAATTGATAACATGTTAATTGGTATGAGATAAAGGAATTGTGAGTGCAAAAATTTGCTCACAATAGAGTTGTTGATAGAGGTTATTGACAGGAGGACAATCGAAAACCTAAAATATAAGAACAAATAAGGTTAGTGTGAAGCTTGTCTCTCTCGAAGGAGATCGACTCCACTCCTCAAACCAGACTTTTTGTACCTAATCGGCCATATCCGGAAAACGAATCAAGGAGGTTCGGATACTACCATGAGATTCTTTTCGGCTCGACTACCCCAACATAATCTAGACAATAGAAAATATTTTTTCCTCTCAAGAATAAATCACAATAACAAAGTTTGGGTTAACCGCACAAACAATGCGGTGTACAGGAGGGGTTGAAATCAAACTCTCTAACCAAAAATAAAAATAAAAATAAAACTCTCTAAATGCCAAAAAAAAAAAAAGCTGAAAAGTGTAACTTATAATCTATATTTGTATGATTACATTAGGGAGTGTTTGGAATGGGAAATAAACTTTGGACTATTCAATTAACACATATATAAGATCCTTATATACCACAATTACTTGAGAATTTATTTAGTACTTGATAATCAATATGTGATCAAAATGCATGAATGTGAAGACAATTTGTAACACTTGAATGTCAAGTTGAGCATAAAATATGGGTCCATTAATTTGGAATCTTTATTTGCTTATCATTGTACCATTTATATTAAAAAACTACATATGTCATTATCTGAAAAAACTACAACATTAAATAGTAATATATCAATTATCAATCCATATATATGTATTCCTAACTTGATAGAAAATCCATCCACCCAAAATTTACATTTGTTTACTCAATTTAGCTAATTGTATCAAACTAAAAGCCACATAGTAGCAAAATTTTCCTCTCATCTTTAATGGAAAATACGCAAGTACATTACTTAACCAAGTTGTACAATCTCTCTATTATAGCAAATCGTTATTAATAATAGTTCATTACCCATTTTATGTCATGGTTTTAAAAATTGTTTAAAAACATTGACTAATTAGTTTGCTATTGAAATTTATAACTTTTTCTATTCTAGCTAATTTTGAGCTAAAGCAATTAATATCAGTATTCCATCAAAATATAAATAAACATATAAACCAAGAAAAGTAATTGCTTCTTAACTAAAACTTCAACCTTCGCTAGCGTCCTCAACGTGTTAGAAGCAGATTTGCTTAGGTTGTCCACTTGTCCTGTTGTAAAATTTGTTTCTGATGTGCTTTTTTTTCCATTTTTACAGTTTAGGTGGTTTTCTTATGTCGACTCGTCGGCCTCTCGAGAATCAAATCTGTCCGATCTCGAATGTTCACTTTGTATAAAAAAAAAAAACCCTTCAACCTTGATATCTTTTCCTTTTTGAAAGCATGTTTTCTCATGACATAATAAATGAAGCTAGCTTTATAATTATTGTAACGTTTAGAAGAGGTCAAGAGGTGTTCATTGCTGTTGATTTACACACTCTTCGTTCCATAAAACAATCAAACTCCTATCATCAATTTGGCCAAGAAAAAGCGATCGATAAAGGAGACTAAGCCCTAAGATCATTGCATAAGAGACGAGATTGAGTTCTACTGATCGAGTACGACAAGACAAGCCCGACGATGCTACTGCAGGTCTTTTCGCTTATTTATCCGAACTTGGACATATTTCATTGTCTAGGGATCGAATTGGATCTTGTTTCTTCAAACTGTTCCAGAAAAATCAGACCCTACAGTATGTACTAAACCCAGCAACTTGTCCAACTCGTAATTGGTTACTCAGTTCAAGGGCTAATGTGCCTTGATCGATCTCTCTCATGGGGTCACTAAACTCTATCCACTTCCAATTATCGCCAAAAGTGACAACTTTCACTTGAATTTTTTTCAAAATTTCAGAAATTGCATGTCCATATCTTAACACCAGCAGCAATCCAAAAGAATCTAAGAAAGATATCAAAAAGTCCAAAAAAGATCACAACTTGCTGAGACAGAAATCAAAATCAATATACTCAGGTCGTCAGTACTGTTGACAGTGATTTTATGTCCAAATCCAATGGCTACTAGGATCTCTCTATTCTGGATGCTTAATTCCCATTCCTAAACCAGCCTCATCCAATCGCCTAATCTAGAGCCTAATTATTCGCAAAGGAGGCCGACATGGTAACAGCACGCCAGCATCAGATGCACAGCCTTTGAACACGAAGCCAGGAGTCGATCATAGAAAATTGTTATATTGCTTCCATCACCTGTGATGGGTATCTATCTAGTGGGATGACACCGTGCCTAAACGAAGGGACAAACATAGCTAGAATAGTAAGAAGGTGCACAGCAATGACTGAAGTAAGGAGACAGATCAAGGAAGATGAAGGCCGACGTGTGGAGGGCCAGTGGTTGAGATCTGTAAAGGATTCGATTCAAAACACGCAAATCTCATAACGAAACAACAAAGCTAAAGGATTCCTACTTTCCTAGGCCAAAAGCTCCACTAGATGAACAACAGAGTAATCGAGTAATCACAGTGGCCAAACACAAGGCAAACGACGTCTCTACTCTCTACTAGATCAAAATACTAGCATACACAAAATGGCTAATACCCTTATTTATTATATGGGCAACTAAATGCCTAAGTCACTGCTGCAACAGACCCCTCACGGACTTAACAATCTTCTAGTGAGGTTAAGGCTGTGTTCGGTGCAGGTTTTCATTAGATTAAGGAGATTCTTTCAAAAACTAATCTAGCAGCATCAGTGTTTGGCAGTAGCTTTTGAAAGATTTGGAGATGGAGATTATGAGAGATTTTTTTGAAATCTTGGGGAGGCAAGATTATAGGAGATTATGAGAGATTTGTTTGAGTGAGATTTTTTTTGCCCAATCTTGCCCCTTTCTGATCTGAGGTCGACGTTGCTTGGGTGCCGCGAAGCCCCGACACTGCATCTCCATCTCCTCCCATCCAGGTATGCAACCACTCCTCCTGGCAAGTAGTCGTGTGGGTTCGATAGATCCGAGGAGGTGACTGTTGGTTATGGTTGCTGTCGGATGGGACTGTTGTAGGCCGAAGGTGGGTGAGGCCTGGTCGGATCTGGCCTTCTGGTGGTGCGCAGTGGTTGGTGGTGGCCGGATCTGGTCGGAAAAGGCGAGGGATAGGCGGCTGCGTGTGGCCTGCAAGGAGAGGTCGAGAGAGAGAAGCGAAGAGGAAGGCCGGATCTGGTGGGGTGAAGGCCTCGGATCTGGGCGCCGGCGATGGATGCATGTGGTGGTGGGGATCGGATCTGGGCAGGGCTGATGCCGGCAATGGATGCATGCCGGAAGAGGGACGGAGAAGCAAAGGAGGCCGCCGGCAGCCCTTGGCCTCGTCGGAAACCGTAATGGAGCAACGAACAATGAACTCAAACCATGAGGGGAACTTGGAAGGAGGGGTAATAAAGGTGGGGGTAAAAGGGTCCTTTTTATTCTACAAAATACATCACAATCTTATACCAACCAAACATCTTTCAGAGATTTCCGTCAAAAATAATCTCCATCCCCACAATCCCATTAATCTACCAAAATAATCTCCATCTCCTCACATCTACAGAAATCCCCTTAATCTACACAATCTCCATCTAGCGCCAAACACACCCTAAAGCCGTCAGATAGTTTTATGGTAGGAGGCCAGTTGTGATGAAAATGGCAAGATACATGATCTTAGTTTTAAAAGCAGTTGGTGCCTAGGCGTGCGCCTTTTCCCAGGCGCAAGGCATGTGCCATCGAGCTCAATCACCTATCACCAAAACCCGCACAAGCACAGAGGTATGTCACAATGTCCTCATCCTCTCTTGTATCTTGTTCCAAGGTTCCCTGTTCTCTTCTCCATCTCCTCTCTTTTAGGCACACCTTGGCACAGCAGTCGACGCTTTTACAAGCCAAAGGCATTGCAATCACTAGAGACGTGCCAAGGTGCCTGCTTTTGCGCACAACTTTGGTTTAAAAGGTCTTTAACATCGCCTACAAAAGGCGCACCTTGTTGCAACTTTGCGCATTGCGCTATTTAAAACTAAGAGCATGATGCTATGTCACAACCTACAATTCAGGTAGGTAAGTGCATGATGCTATGTCACAACCTACAATTCAGGTAGGTAGCACAAGGCTGGAAGCCTGGAAACTGGAAGTGCAACTGCAACACACCAAAACGTTCATCTTATGATGTACTAATAATCATCATAAGGATCCTAGACAGAAACTATCATCAAGTAGGAGATTGGAGAAGAACAGAAGCTGATATTGATAGGATCAGTACCAGCTATCAACTTTATCTGCTCAGGTCAAGTAATCAAGCATGAAGCTTTCATCCAACAAACCTTGACCAAAGTTGACCAAGAAACTGAAATTGGAAAAACTAGCAGCCCAAACAACTGAAAAACTTGATCAAATTTTAATAAACAAGCAAACTAAAAGTGTAGAAGTGTGCACAAAGACTAGAGAGATCATATTTACAATATTCACATGATTGAGACTTGAGATTATTCCAATTCCAATTCCGATTCCAGTGGCGGAAGAATGAATTCGGAGAAAATGCCAACTTCATCGGAACCTTCCCCTTCGCGTCGGCGATCAATCGAACCACCTTCTTGAAGGCGAAGTGGAGGAAATTGGAGAAGACGAGTCAGCAGATGACCTCACAGACAAAATCAAAAGCCGGATCAGCAGGTGGGGGAGACGAATCGTCCGAACCAGATCCTCCAAATCCGTCGAAATTCCGTCCGCCTCCGCCGTCCCTCCCACTGAACGTACCATCATCGCCTCCGCCACCGAAGAAACCATCGCCTTGGCTACCCTCCAGAGGAACGGGGCCGCCTCCTGGTGCGAGTGATAGTAAAACGGATATTTGGATATTGCTGGGTGGATTGGGGATGCTTAGCGAAGAAATAGGGAGTGCCGGGGAAGACGGCGATCTCCGTGATTGACTCGCCGCGAAGTTTGTGGTGGCGGTGCCGGTGCCGGTGCCGGCGATATCAAATGTTAACATTGTGCGATATTTGGGCTGGACTCAAATGGGCTTAAAAAGCCCAATACTCTGGCTCACGTGGCTAGGGTTTAAAGATTCAATCTTTCTGTCTACTTGGGATCGGTAGGTTAACGGGTTGCTGCTGCAATGGCTTCATCTACGGTGACTTCTGGCGCATTGGTTCTGCTAGAAGAGCTACATCCCTCGTCTCCCTTCTTTCACCATGGCGCATCCCTTCGAGTCACCGGAAAGTCAGACCTCTCTCTCTCCCTCTCTCTTTCTGATTTACAACATTGCCTTGTATATTTGCTTGATCTTCATGTTGCTTGCTTATTTCAGGCTACAAGAGTACATTGTGGAAACAGCAGTGGCGGTTATCGTGGACGGGAGCTCAACCCTGAGAATCAACACACATCACCTGAGCCTTAATTTTCGAATTGGTTCCATCTACCAATTTATAGGAGAACTCGAGGTTCATCCTGATAACGATGAGGTGAAAATTTGCAATTGAATTTTCTCCGATTCAAAATTTGAATTGTCTAAGATGCACTTGCTGACCGATTAAAGTTGTGTATGTTAGGCGATATTGAATGCTCGAGTTGGGAGGAACGTCGATGGGATGGATCTCAGCCTCTACCGTCAGTCCCTCCAGCTGCTGAGAGACTTTGAAGCTGAGCAGATGAAATGAATGTTTGTTCTCGCGGGTGAACCTGTGTCCAATTTTTATCTTTTCGGATTCGGCAATCATTTATATAATGATCAATCATCCAACGGATTTTGCGAATTGAAGCTGTAAACTTGGTTTCTATGACAATCCATACTACCAAAAATGGTTCCCACTTATAGTGGACAGCTTGGATGCATGCTGTTGCAGAAAGAGAAATGCATCGGCAGGCTGCCAGTGGAGACATTATCAGGACGGAGAGGTGATTACTGATTAGGCGTATGAAATGGGAACGGTGGGGCGAGAATTCAGTAATGTTATCCAAAGCAATTGCGTTATGTATGCAATTTGATATTTTTGAACGAACAACTATGATTTTGAAATCAGGAATTTGAAGTAGAAAAACAGTGCCATCAAAAATCTCTTAGAGAATATTGGGAAATTTTGTGGGATAGTGAAATGATTGTTACAAACACTAGATGGATGTAAACTCTTATCAACCACAAGCTAACAAAGAGATTATGCATTTTTTCGATAGGCTAACAAGGTGGCTCTATCAATGATAAACTAAGACTCATCCGAAAGAATGTGTCATGAATTGTCAAAGTTATGTATGTAGTGATGGGTGTGGTGTCGAGTAAGGACTCATTGAGGGGTGGGGTCTTGATGAGTATATTACTTGCTGTTGATATTGTTTTGGTAGATGAGATGAATGTTGGGGTTGGTAACAAGTTAGAATAGTGGGGGAAGACTGTTGAGGGTAAAGATGGCGTGTTTGGCAACGAGAGATTTTTTAGGTGGAGATTATTTTTGGAGATTATGGAGGAGGAAATTTTTTTTTTGGACATGTGAAAGGTAGAGTTTTTTTTAAAAAAAAAACTTTATTGGTGTTTGATGGTTATAAGGTTTGTAAATGGATATTGGGGTGAAAATATCAAAAATACCCCTTATATTGTTTGTCTTCTTCGTACGAAATCTCTCTCCCTTTGTGGGCTCGAACCCACCCATCGCCACCTGCAGGTTGCAGCCACTGATCCGTCACCGACCTTGATCTCTCCCTCCTCTCCCCCGGAACACCCAATCTCCGCCCTCTCCTTCTCCATCTCCCTCACTCAACGCCTCGTCATCTTCTTCCCCGACATCTCCCACTGCCCTAAATTGGAACGAGAAACAAATGAATTCCATTCACATGTGTATCAAATGAATTCAAGCAGTGGCGGATCCAGAAATTTTGTTAAGGGGGGCTAAAAAAATTTCAAGAAAATTTTTATCGTATGTATCATGTATGTATGAAAAATACTTCTTTTTTGTTTAAATATATTTGAAAAACCTTAATTTATGATTTAAATAGTTATTTTTAGTAGAATTTAAAAAAAACAAAATTATTTTAAAAAATGAGGATTATATATATGTATAAAAGAAAGTTTTTGTTTAAGTATATTGGAGAAAACCTTAAATTTGGCTAAAAAAATTTTTTGAGAAAATTATTTTTGCATGTATATATGAGAATATTTTTTTAAATGTATTGGAAAAACCTTAAATTTATTATTTAAATAGTCATTTTTAGTAGGAAAAATGTAAAACAATAATAAAAAATTGAGAATTTTATCATAAACAAAAATTTAAGTTTTTGTTTAATTATATTGGAGAAAAATTTAAATTTGGTATTTAATTAGGCATTTTTAGTAGTAGGAAACTAACATGAAAAAAAAATTGTAAAAAAGTGAAGCTAATGGGAATTGAACCCAAGACCTCAAGGTAATAAATACCCCTCCTTCCCAACTAAGCTAATCTATCTTTATAATTCATTACTCTTTTTACATTCTTTTATCTCTAAAATTAGTAAAAATTATCAAAAAAATCCATATAAATTTTTTTTCCTACGCTTCTCTTCCGGACTACGGGGGGCTTCAGCCACCCCGAGCCCCCCTGTAGATCCGCCAATGAATTCAAGTCTACGGAGAAACAAATGACGGTTGAAAAATGGTAGACAGTTTCATTCCAACCTTAAATCAAACGAGAACACATATTCGAACGAGTAAGGAGCGATGAATGGGACGGTCGCGATGGAGTGGAGGCTAAATCAGCGGTAGTGAATCTCCATCAATAAGCTGCTCGAGTTGCTTGGTTGAATTGTTGGGAATATATGGTTGTATCCTATATTTACTGTTGGACAGAGGGGAAGAGAAATTGAATTCAAGGGCAAAACAGAAAAAGATTTGGCACCTAGCAAAAAAAATCTCCCAAACTTTACCTCCAAGGTTCTATTTTTCATGGAAAAAATACACACCTACAACTACACCCCGTCTACACCTCCTACCAAACATCCTTGTTCCAAATTTTTTTTTTAAAATCCCTAAAACATGCTGGTTTCTGCCAAACATACCCTAAGAATAGCAATGACGGTGTATATAAAACAAGATTGTTTCAAGTATTTGGGGTCGGTGATGCTGGACATTGGAGGTGTGGATATGGATATCTAACACTAGATGAAGGTAGGTTGGAAGAAATGGAGGACTGCTTTTGGAGTTTATGTGACAGAAAAGTACCTAAAAAGTAAAAAAGATAAATTTTACATGGCGGTGGTGAGACATACCTTACTATACAAGACAGAGCGTTGAGAGATGACGAAGGTGTAAGAGTAGAGGTTTATGATAGAGGAGACGAGGATGATTAGATGAATTGTGAGCTTACTATACTCATGTTTTGGTCAAGTGTAGAAGAGAGATATGAGTAGGCATGTGCATAGGTGCAAAGCCTTGCTATCAAGTATGTTCGACGGAATAGATCGCAACCAAAGAAGAATGGAAGAGAAGTGATAAGATAAGACCTTATCCTATTGAATCTTACTTAAGACATGATGATGAACATATATAATTTAAAAGGGCTATTATAGTTGAAGAGGGTTAACTCATACTAAAGACCATATATTTTTTCCGTCTTGACTTCATGCTTGATACTTTATCTTTCTACTTTTCCTTGCTTTGCACAGGTTATTTTTTACTTTTTGTACTAGGATATGAAATAAAGGATGATTCTCATTGTATTTTCATTGAATGATTTAGCCATTGTACAAGAGCTTATATAGCGAAATAGATGAGTGGATCTAGTGACAAGTGTCACAATCTCTAATGGTGGAGTGAGCCTTAAGAAGGATCCTTCTAGAATAGGACACCTCATACAAACATGTGCTAAAATAATACGTAAAATGTAGAGATAAGAATGATGAATATTATGTGCTAGTATTTTGTTATTGCTTTGCATTATGTAATAGGATGTGGACCTTATAAATTATCTATCTAATATTAAGGACTCGAAAAAATCGATTAACAAACTCATGACTCATTAGAGCATAAATGTTATAAACTTCAATTGATTGATTAAAAATAGTAGAGATGACAAAATATTAGGGAAAACTCATGTAACTACGTATAATCATTAGAAACTTGAAGAGGGTGTGAATATCCCACAAATCCGAATTTATATCTTCAAATGTCGAACGAAAACAAAAATCAATTTGGGGCTTTCGGAGTTTTTCACTTCCGTCCCCTAATTTCAGCCCACCCATGCCCGTTGTAAGGTTCTGAACCCCCTATTTCAATCATCCACCATCATCGCTCCGTAAGTTGTCCTGATTTCGGTCCCCTTCGTCAGAGCAAACTCGCGGTGGGCTTCGTCGCCGTCCTCCGTTCATCCCTTCCACCTCACCCACGGTCCGGTTGCGCCTAATCGTCGGTGATTCCGGTGATTCCCGCCCTCGATCCTTTGGTCGGGGGATCCGATCCTGCAACCAGTGAAGACTCAAGTTTGTTCTGTGAAATGTTTCCCCAACCTCCTCCGTTGTTGTTGCTTCGGGCCCAATTTGTTTCCTTTGGGCCCAAGGCCTTGGATTGGGCCCGAATTTGGCCCAAAGCAACCCAGCTAGAACCTAAAAAAATGGTTGTTGATCTTTCATATATATATATATATATTAATAGATTTATATTTATTTATATATATATATATATA
This sequence comes from Persicaria maculosa, assembly GCA_963922045.1. Taxonomy (NCBI): domain Eukaryota; kingdom Viridiplantae; phylum Streptophyta; class Magnoliopsida; order Caryophyllales; family Polygonaceae; genus Persicaria; species Persicaria maculosa. The sequence goes on from OY998267.1 coordinate 44,457,782, forward strand.
TCTTCTGCCTTGGCCTTGGGACCCGTTGACTAGACATGGGCCTGGTGCTTCGGGCCCAAGCTCGAAGCGACCCATTAAAAAAATTAATTAATTAATTAATTATTTAAATATATAAATAATTTTAATAAAAATGAATCTCTATTTTTATTTAATTATTTATATATTTATAAAATCCCATTTGGGTGTGTACCAAATATATTGATTAAAGCTCGCAAGGGGTCAAACCTCGCTCGTATGGGCGTGATCTAAATCCCGTAAGGGATTCTGGGTGCCCTTTTACTCTGATGGTGTGCGGCTCTACAATGGCGTGTCTTGGCGTTTCTTTCCCTTGGATGTGGTTCGGGCTGTCGGAGTCGGGATAGGTCGGGATCGTGGCAGTGTGTATCGTGGCGTCTCCTTTATTCGGGTTGACTGCTTCCCTGGAGTTTCGTCCTCACTGCCCACAGGATGATCGGGTCTTGATGTATCGCTGATCTACGGTTCTGCTTCTGTGTGGGGCTTGGCTTCGTCCGTCGTTTTTGTCCAGATTCGTTTGGTTTGGTCCGCTTGGTTTCGCTTTGTGTAGAGTGTGTTTTGTCTAAGTTAGCACCCGTTTTGTTTTGTTGTATTGTATGTTTTAGTTTCTAAACGGTTTTCCTGTCTGCCGGCTTGTCCGGCCCTTCAGCTTCAGATATGTCTGAACTCGAATTCTTACCTAATAAATAAAAAAAAAATTAGAAACGTGAAGAATGTGGTTGTGGACACATAATTTAAGGGAGCTAATAAAAACCGAGTAAAGAAGCGTTGACGGAAGTCAAAAGCGGATCGGTGGGCCAACCGGCGATGTGAACCGAACCGGCCCACGATTCCAAGTTCCAACGTTGGTGGTTTCCGCATTTGACCTGCAATCTTGCCTTTGAATCTCTGTGAATAATATATGAAAGTCTCCACTTTCCCCCTTCCCCTTTCGCAAATTCCACGCAATCTCACTTTCTGAAATCAATCAAACCTCTGCACCGTTTTTCTCTATCACACAACTAAATTCTCCGTCTTCTCTGCCTTGTTCCTTTTCCGGTACGTTTTCAGTAATTGATTGAAGTCATTGGAAACCCAGAAGCAACGGGCGATCAACCTCAATCGTACAACACAACAAGTAGGTGTCTCTTCGATTCCTGATTCATTGCGATTCGCTTTTCGATTTTCGTTCAAATTGACTAATCAAAGCTCTGATTCATGCGTTAGTGTATCCAAAACTGAAGGTGAGGAGCCAAGATCAAGATTTTAGATACGGATGGGGGAGTCATCCATCTTTCCCTGGTTTGAAGGCCCTCTTTCTTGCTGATTTTAATTCCCCCGCTATGATTTAAGTTTCAATTTGGCCTCCTTGAGATTAAATCCTCCTGATTTGGAGCGTTTTTAGCATCTGTAGGGAAAAGATCAAGTAAAAAATTTCCTTATTTTTAATAGAAAGGGCAATTGAATTTAATGGATTCATTAAAATCTCTTTTGATTGAGGGTCTGTTTTTTTTCTCTGTTGGCAGCAAAGACGAAGAGTAAACCAACTACAGAGAAATTAGACGTAGAGGTGCCAAGCACTTCCAATTTGGGATCAATCACACCTCTTTCTGCATCGAAAGGTTCGGTTTCTGTATCCGTGTTCTTCGGATACAAACATATGATTGACATTTTGTTAATGTGCACTGATCTTGCTGAGTGTTCATTAATTTATTCACAGATGATAATGATAGAGTGGGAGAGGAGGACTGCAGGCCTCATATAAGAGCTAGCTCTATCCCAAGACCTCGGGCTGTTTTGTCTAGTCCAGGTGATCTGATTCAACTTATCTTCAGCTGAACATTTTCTTGTATTTTAAGGTTACCCCATTGCTGATGTTATGTTGTTTTTTGTGAAGATAATGATGGCATGATTGGAAGTACAACTAAACGTAGAATAGAAGAGCGAATGTCGCGCCTGAAGCCTCATCAATCGGATCAGAAATGTGACGCTACCACGAAGCATTTGTCTGGTGGAAGGCCTAAAACTGGAAGACAAGTATCCGAGGAAGCCCCTGATAAGAGCGACATTCGCAAGCCCCATAGAGTGGGTCCAAATAGTAAACCGAAGCATTCAGCTGCTGAAAGACGCAAAAGTGGACGAGAAGCGCCTGAGGACATCTCGAATAAGAGTGACAGTAGAGAAAATAAACGGACAGTCACCACTATCAGGGTCAAAGAGTGGATATGTTAGCCACATCAAGCATGTGATCTCCATTTTTATGTAGAAGTAACAAAATGTTTGTTCTCCATTCGGACCATGGGTTTGTTCCATGGTCATGTAATGCTCTTCTTCGCATTGATGTAGATGATGAGTGGCAGCTGAAATCAGCCACAGGAGTTTGCCTTGACGTTGAACCTTACCTATGTACTTGTACTGATTCGAAACTAAGATCAATAAAACAGTCCAGATACACAAAGGTTTACTGTCTCCTTCAGCAACATATTTTGATTGTTCAGAACAGTTCAGATACACAAAGGCACTTGGGTTTACAATCTTTACATGATCAATTAATTGAAAGATTTATATATCTGGAGACCTGTCATTCAATTATATTACATTTTAAGCTGAACTGATTCTGAATAACTCTTTGAGAGGCTTTCAAGCAAGCACACAACCAAAAAACGACCAGTTTCAAATGCGCGAATAGGCTAGACCCTGGCCAATTCGTTATTATTGCTATGGTTCTCATTAAGCCTCTTTTAAGTAAAAGAGGGCGTCTTGTGCGCAAATCACAACTATCTTACGACTATAGTATACTAAAAGCATGTTTATCAGTGAGTCTCGTTTCGGGCTCTTAACTTACTTTTCAACTGCCACATCAGTTAAAGAGCCCAACCCAATTTTTTACCTTTTCAGCAAATTATCAGTGAGCCCACTCACGGGCTTTTAACTTCACTTTTTTAAAAATAAAAAACATATGCAATATGGGTGTCTATGGGTAGATAAAAAGAAATTACATTCAAAAATAAATTTTTTTAAATTTTTTATATTAACAAAAATAGAGAAAAATCGATTTAAAAGAAAAATTAATCTAGCGCTGCCATGTGGCAGCGCTGCAGTGGCCCTCCATGCAATGAGTCCGGACTCATCTTCAAGGTTGTTTTTCCCCGGGCTCATGGCCACCTCACTTATTCTTTCATTTTTCTTTTATTTTTTAGCCTATGTGGATTATTGGTGAGCCCTTAGGCTCACCAATAAACATGCTCTAAGATTACTAACCCCAAGCATTGACGATGAACCGGTTTTTTAACTGAAGGGGTGTTTATTCCTGAAGGCTAGGGAGCTAGGAACTATGGTTTTTTTTGTGTGTTGATTTTAGTTTTTACAGGTCAGAATAGCATTGCTTTAAGTTGCAGGGTTATCTGAGAGTACTCAAGCTCCCTGTAGTGCCGGGACCTGGGTAGGCAAATGCCTTTGAACTGAAGATAGTTGTATGTCGTCATCCTCATCTTCCCCTTCACCTGTTGCCCAAAGGAAGCTAGTGTATGCTCCAAGTACGTGGCTGCAAGCGGAAAATAAAGTTGTGATTGCCAAGATTTTAAAATGTATTGAGGATGATAGTGATACGTTTGGAACATTTTGGATGTCATCAGATAGTTTGTGTACTATGATTTATTCTCTTAGTTCAAGGTGGTGAGTGTTCAGGAGCAACGAGTACATCAAGATTGTTTTAGGAGTATGCAATGCAGCAAGGTTCAAGACCATACCAATCTGCAGGTGCAGCTTGAACAGATCGCTCAAAGTAAGAGCGTGCTTTGCCTTCATCTTGGTAGAGTTCCCACACCAGATTAGCATATTGAGATAAGATTTCACCATCCTCAGGATCTGCCAGAATAGCTCTCGAGTAGTACATTTCAGCTCCCTGAAGATCTCCCTTGGACTGCATATGTGAGGAGCAAGCATACCGGAAAACCTTGGTTAGTTAATTAAGAAAGAAGCCAAACAAGAGGAAAGAAGCCATTTCGAGTTGGAAGGACTAGCAACATAGGATGAAGTAAAACATAATCAAACACTAGCAAGGAAGCCATTTAGATACTCAAAAACACGAGTGTCCTTCCAAGCAAAAGCAAAACACCCAACAATATATTGTATAACCACAACAGACTAGGAATAAATAAAATCACCTTATAAAGGAAGTGTGCATAATTCCTTAGAATCATAGCATTGGAAGGATTTTGTTCGACCAACTGTCTGTAGTACTCTTCGGTAGAGGAGTTCCCGTTCTTCTCTCCCGCACCAACGCCATCTTCATGGTGGGTAGATGAGGTAATACTATGTCCTATCTTATTGGTATCACTCTGGATTGTTTTCAAAATCAGTAAAGGGAATCCAGAATGAGTATTGAAAAATTAGCCTTTTGTATCATGGAGACTACCTGAGCAAAGTCTTGTGACTCCGAATCATCAGTTTCCCAGAGAAAACTAGCCAAAGCTGCCTGCACATGGCTGGAAAGATAGAAAAGTATGAGCAAATTAGTTATGCGTAAAAATTAAAAGTTCATGAATCTAATCCAGTAAGTTGAAATCAATTGATAAATACCTCAATAATATATACTTGCTGACAAGGTAAAAACGCTCTCTTTGAACATTACTGAACTCTCTAAGGTTCTAAAACAGATATGTTTTCAGGTTTAAATTCTTATTCAGATTATCAAAATATGCTAGGGGTAAGAAAGCTGGAGTGAGTTGAACAAACATTGTCTATCTTGAGGAGGTCTCAAAACTAATTCAATGAGTATAATAACTCTAGCATGGATACAAGCAAAGTAATGGACACTCATTGCTAAAACAAAAGGCTAAAAACCACAAGTTCTTTAAGTGAAATTCCAAATTGTAAAGACGATTTTGCTAGAGAACGTTACATACCAATCGTGAGGGGAAGCCTGAGCTGCAAGCTCAAAGTACTTCCCTGCCCTTTCTTGGTCATGGTGTACCTCCCACACCAACTTAGCATAATGTGACAAGATGTCGCCATCTTCAGGATCTGCTACCGTTGCACGGTAGTAGTACTCCTCTGCTCCTCCAAGGTCTCCTTTGCTCTACAATTTTAAAGATACGATCTCAAATTTTCAATAAATCCCACGGAAAGAAACAGGGAAGCTTGCACTCCAATCAACTTGGGGATGGACCTACAATACCATCATGTACTACATAGCCAATACCAATTTGATCTCTTGGGACTAGACATACAATTTAGGGATGGAGCTACCACAATTTTCACACTGAAGTTCTTACCCTCAGCAATGACATGTTAAAAACCATGTTAATAGCTATGAAAAACAATGCCATAAACCACATCAATTGTGGGGATCCAATCAATTAGCACCCTCTGATATGACCTTTTTTTTTTACTAAACCATTAGCAACATTCAGAACAACCAAGCAGATCATATGAACAGATAAGTTCTTAAAACAAGCAATATCAGTGATCATAAGCTACAATGAAAGCAAAATGACAACCAAAGACGAGGGAGGGAGTGACTGACCTTGAGCAACTCAGCATAGTTCCTCAAGAGCAAAGGGTGGGTAGGGAATTTCTCAACCATCTTCCTATAGTACTCCTCAGCAACCTCAGTGTCATCAAAATTAGGGGAAAGGTCAGCACCAAACCCAGTTGCAAGGTACATTGGAGGACTAGGACATGGGTCAAAAACCTCCCTTTCCCTTTCCTCCTCATCCTCGTCTTCTCCTTCAGCATCTTCCACAATCAAACCCATATCAGTAGTCCTCCCAGAGTTGAAATCAAGCCCATCAGCGGCTTCAATCAAATCCCCAATTGTTGCAGTCCTCTCCAAACCCAATTCATCATCCTCAACCCCAAGCAACCCATTTTCTCCCTCCTCACTCGAATCCCCCATCTCCTTCAAATCCTCCAAATCAAGGCCGGATCCGGGCCCGTAAATGGAGAAAGACGGAGCGGTCTCCAGGTTTTTGGAGCTTCTGGGTACCTCAGGAAGCCTCTGGAAGTGAAGGGAAATGGAGGATAAAACCAAATCCTGGATATTGCTATCAGATAAAGACCTTCCCAATACTCTAGGGTTTCTATTGAATCTTTGGGATCCCAAATTGGATTGGGCGCGGGAGATATGGCAACGTGGGGAGGAGGTGGGCGGGGCTGAAGAGGCGGGGGACAGAGGAGCCTGAAAGATTGGGTTTGAAGAAGTTCGTATCAGCATATTTAAAATTTCGAACTTGATGTTGATTTCTTTTTCTTTCTTTTTTTTTTAATTTTGTTTTTCGGTTGTGCTGGAAGGTGTTTGATTGGGATTGATGGTGGGAGGGAGATGTGTAGATGCCGTATTGGGTTTTTGCTTGTGATTTGTTGTTTGATCAATTTGATTCGATCTTTGGAGAGATTGCTTGCGAGGTTGTGACTTTATTAGAAAGCTATAAACGGAATTAGGGGATTAATAATAAGAAAGAAAAAATAAAAAAAAAACAAATAAATTGGGTTTTTTTTGTGGTTCGTTGGGAGTTGGAAACGTCACAGTTTGCCCATGAATATTGCCCATTCGTTTCGCTGACAAAGCAGACTCAGAGGACTGCACGTGTCCCTTCACTTCACACTTCTCCCATGACGTTCACCATCCATCCAATTTCCATTTAGTGTCTTTGGTCAAACCTACAATTGCTAACTTTAACATGTGAAAGTTGACTGTTCAAATTGACTTAACTAATGAATTTGACAAGTAGACCTACTTAACTAATGAATTTGACAAGTAGCCCGTCTAGCTCACTTGGTAGAACGCAAGGCTCTTAACTTTTTTATTTTACAAACAGTCGACTATAGGAGATTATATAAGCTACACGATTCGCACAACTAGAAGCATTGCAGCTTGAAGGTACGGCATTCTGGCTGTTTCAGAACTGGCTAAGATGCTGAATTGCATCTTGTCCAGTATCAGTGCACAATTATGAACCCATAGGAAAAAGGGGTGGCCTTGTACAATTTCAGATTTGTGCCTTTGTTGTTATTTCTACCATCTCCCATTCTCACAAGTCCAGCATCTTTGAATGCTAAAACTTCATCAAGATACAGGCTTGCAGTAAAATATATAAAGTGTTCCAATTGTACCGCCTCTGCCAAGTGCCAACCACTGGTAACTTGGTTTCATCTCTTGTGAACAATGAGAAATCATGGTTATACAGAGTAAAACCAAGTTCAGGAAAGAAGAACCTTCCTCCCCTAATAAGGCAGTTCAGGAGTGATTCATCTGCACGATCATTGCTTTTAATCTCATATATCAAAGACATTACTTAGCCGTAAACTTTAGCAAGCCAATTTATTCATAATTCAAGCCTCAATTCAAACTTTAACAAGCCAATTCAAAGCACAACAATTTCGATTCTAGATCCACAGAAACAAGAGGATAAAAACAAGAATCTGGCACCGTCAATACAGACACCATTGCATAAAGATAAAACCTTGAATCACCAGAATTTCTAAACTCGACATTCGATTAATATTATATTCATTCATAATCGAGAACAAAGAGCGGAAAAAGAAGCAGCAACAAGAGGAAACCCTAGGAGGAGAGATAGACGGAGAGGGGATCAATTGATGTCGGCGTCGTCGAAGTCATCCTCGAAGGAGTTGAAGAAGTCGCGATCGACGAGCTTGGTGGAATCGGGAAGTTGGATGCTCTCGCCGAAGAGCTCTAGGGGTTCGACGTCGTCGTCGATGTCCATGGCGAGGACGGAGCCCTGATCGTCCATGTCAGACATGAAATCTCCGCCGAAACGCTTCATCAGTGACAGTTCGCTCCTCACCATCTTCTCTCTTCGCAGCCGACGACCAGAAACCCTCGCGAAGAAACTAGAAAGAGGAAAAGAGGCGAAATTTGCCCAAACTTAACCGGTGTTGGGTGGGGCGGTGGCGACCTTGCTCAAACGACGTCGTTCAACCCTCTTTTTTCATGAGATTCTCATTGGGCTTCAAGCTCGTTGGGCTTCAAGCCCAAGAAAGGCCTCATACACAACCCCAAACGTTTCATTATGTTAACAAACTTGTTACACAAATTGTTACATCAAATGACATTGATAGTATCAATCAATCATCAATCATCAATATATAATACTAAAACAGAGACGTGAAAATCCTATGTGGCGGGCTCTGGTGCGATTCGCTTACGTGTCATTCTCTAATGCAAATCCTATGTGGCGGGCTCTGGTGCGATTCGCTTACGTGTCGTTCTCTAATGCAATCTGGCTTGGTTTTTAGCCATGTCAATTAATGATGATCCAATTACACGAAATGTATTGATTAAACGAGACTAATTACACGAAATAATCGATAGAAAAGTCCTCTTGAGTTCTTGATAGAAAAGGTGACCGAAGGAAGTGCATGATCAGAGATTGGGTCATCAGTTCAATTAATTGAAGTAAAATATCCCATTTCAAGAGCGTTAGAAGAAAATTAATAATAAGTAAATCATCACATATTCACATGTGAGTTCAATGTATTAAAAAGGGCGAGAACCAGCATTTAAACGAGCGATGAGGTTGTCGTCGTCAAACTAAAATGCAAAACATTACATCGACTGGACCTTAAAGAAGAGAAACCTCTACCAAAGCCACAAACATTTATGTCTAATCATAAACAACATGTGACATAATCAAGTATAAGCACTTTGAAAGAAGGAAAAAAATCATAAAATCTTTTTATGTGAAGATAAAAACATATTTTATTAATAATATATTTAAATAAAGTCGGATAATTAAATAAATTTTAGTATAAATATTCAACCTCATATCTTACAAATCTTATCATTAATCCTTAAGTTATTTTTTAAAGATTTTATCTAGAAAAAAAAATCTAGATTAGATTAATTTATATGAAAAAATGTTAGATTAGTTTTATCACTAATGAAACTTGATTAAATTTAGAGAGAATTTAATTTATAAACCAAATTTATGCAAATATTGCTCACGTACCAATTAATTTATAAACCAAATTTATACAAATATTAGGTCCATTATACATATTGCTTTGTTTAGCGATAAAATAATTTTATTTTATGAAAAAAAATTAGGAAAAGAATAATGAAATTACATCATACAAATATGAAATTCAATACCCTTAATCCGACCTATAGATTAAATTTACCATTAAAGTATTCATATATATATATATATAATCATCCATTCAATATAATTATATCTTTATTTTTCTATAGCAATAATTTAATTTTATAGACGTGTGTGATATTTAAGTGCATGTGTATATATATAAGAGAAAGTATGTATTTTTATAATATTTTAGCTATTAAAGTTAGTCATTCAAAAAAATTATCACCAATAATAAATTGATAACAAGTAGGTAGGAAATTAAAAAGTTAAAAATTAATATTTTAAATAATTTTTATGATCGTATAAAATTATGCATGAATAATAAAAGTCATATAAAAACAACCGCGAAGATCGCGGGCAATAAAACTAGTTATATATAATAAAGGAGAAGTCGCCTGAGACACATGGCGGCTTCTCCTAAATCGTAGTCGTATGAACCAATCAAAAAATTTTGAATTAATCAATATATGCATAAGATAAAATTTTATTCTTACTCTATTTAATCAATATATCTATATATGTCTAAGATAAAATTTGACCAAATTTGATTAAAAATGGATATATTTTTAGAAGATATTAACTAATTTTAAAATATATGCATAAGATAAATTTTTATTCTAACTCTATTTAATCAATATATCTATATATGCATAAGTTAAAATTTGACCCAATTTGATTAGATATGGATATATTTTTAGAAGATACTCCGTATTAACTAATTTTAAAGACTATTATGTAAGATAAGACTTTACCTATTTTCACTATATATGAACATATTTTTAGAAGATAATGACTTTATCAATATATTACATGGACATATTAATTAAATAACTTTATCAACAACTTCATCAATATGAAAATATTTTTAGAAGATAAAAAGTTTTGACGAAATTGAAATAATACTTAGTATGGTCATAATAATTAAATAGATTTATCAATAACTTTATCAATATGAAGAAGATAAAATATTTTGGGTAAATTGAAGAAATAATACTTAGCCGTGTAAAAGTTATCAGCTTATGGAATTCAATAAGAAATAAAATTTTCCAATATATCTTGAAGGTATTGATATATTTATGAGATATATTTTTGGATTTTATACATATATAATAATGGATAGATTTTTAGATTTTGACCTATATATAGTTTAGATTGTTAATGTTATTTCACAAACATTGACGTCTTTTCCCTTCTTTTTAGTGTTGTTATTGCATGTTATTTACGACTTTGTTTACGATTTCCTTTGTAAGTCTTTCGAAATAATGTGCGGATTGGTTACAAGGTATGTTATTTTGTTGTTTCCACTAATATTTACTAGCTTTTCACATATTGTTTCATATATTGTCAGTAAAGTATAAATTCATTCAGATTTGAGAAATTATAGCTTTTCATATGTCGTTTCCACTAATATGCACTAACTAGCAAGGATTAAGGAATAAGACCGGAGTAAGGAGAAATTAGCTTTTATATTAATTAAGTATAAATTCATTCAGATTTGAGAAATTAGAAGTATGGAATAAATTAATTAATTGAATAAAAGGGTTTTGTTATTAAATTTATTTAAATTAAAAAAACCGCACACAATGCGGGTACTGAACTAGTTTAGATATAAACCAAGAGTGGCTGTGTGGTCTCTCACCCAGTGGCGGATCTATTCAAGTTTATTCAAATTGTTAAACCTAAGGTATAACACAATACTCTTAACCTTGAGGCGCCCTCTTGGACCGGAAAAAAAAACGTAAAAAAAAATTATTTTGGATTTTTTGGTTGATTTTTACTAAATTTATGGATAAAAGAGTATAAAAAGAGTAAAAAATTACAAAGATAGTTTAGCTTAATTGGCAAATAGGTGTATTTATTATTTTGAGATCATGGTTCAAATCCCTTTAGGTTAATTTTTTAGAATAATTTTTGTTTCTCTTAGTTTTCTTCTATTAAAAATGTCTAATTAAATAACAAATCTAAATTTTTCTCCAATATATTTAAACAAAAGCATTATGTCCTATATATAAATATAAAAAAATCTAATTATTTTATAATTTTTTGTTTTTTCCTACAAACTTTTTTTTTATATATAATTTCGGTGTAATACTTCGGCTTGCTTCCTCCATGAAGACCTCACACCTTATACTTAAAGTGTATGCCCAAGTGATATGTGGATTAACAAAACAGAGCCCCTAAATTTTTGGAATCCCAATGTATTCCATAGCTAGTCATCTAGCCCCTCTAGCCTATTAGTAAGGAAAGAAACACTTAAATTCAAGAGCCCTTCACTTTGCTAGTGTTCTTTTTTTTTTTGGTGGACACTTTGCTAGTGTTCTAGTCCCACTTTCCCCCTAATATGGCTTCATTTTGTTCCTCTTCCACCATCCTAACTTTTTATTTTGAAATAAACGTTTACATTTACAATTTTTTTGTGTGTCAAAAAAATTGATTAAAAATATAAAACTATCCCCTCATCACTAAAATTTTTAATTGATTTATTTTTAAAAAGGTGAATTTGTTAAATACATAGTATTTTAATGCAATAACTTTTTTATGCTAAAAAATTGATTGAAAAATATAAAATCATTGCCCGATAACTAAAACATTTAATTGTTTTATTTTTTAAAAAAATAAGTGATTTTGGTAAAAACATAGATTTTAAATTTTAATACATTTTTAATTTAAAAATTTTGTAAGCATAAATAGATTTATGATCAAAATTTTAAATTGAAAAATAGTTGATGCGTTCTTACAATGGAAAGGTAGTTTGTCAATTGGCTATAGAAAATCATAATTCGTCAATACTATAAGAGTTAACCTTTTTTTAGAACAAGGCCCTAAAAAAAAGATTGGCATGACCTTGTCAAAGAGATGCCCTTCCTTGGATCCATTCTGAATTCCACCTGTCGAAACAATGCCATGATCTTTTGCATCACCCCAATAGGATCGTGAACGCACATATATTGATGTACCCGTTTAGAGATGCTTGACTCAATAAATACAAGGTGATAAATTTGAGTCAAGTAAAATAAATCAATCATTACCAACTAAACTTTTTTTTTTATATACATATAAGAATTTGAATGGGGTAAGCTTCTGCTAGACCACCATTTAAGAGCATCTTTGCGGATGAGGATATTGAGTTCTCTATCAATGCTGATCTCCTGCGAGGCATCTGCTTGGAATAAGTGTGAGACACAGTCAACAAAGTTGTTGGTTTCCCGAAAGATGTGAGTGAGAGTCGCCGCCTCAAAAGGACATCGGTGATGATTACTTCGATCTCCTATGAGCATGATTACTTCGATCTCCCATGAGCACGACCAGCAGCTTTTGAGGGCGTTGATTACCAAGAGGTTGTCACCTTCCACCTAAATTATCAAGTTCTTTGCTATTGTGATCCCCATTTCGAGACCCATATAGCTTTCGTCATAACTGTGGACTCATTGTAGCTGAAGTTGCGCTCCTCCACAATCAATCATTGCTCCTTGAAGGTCATGAATGATGTAGCCCGCTCCTGAAGTGCTTGAAAAGTTGTTGCTACCATCAAAATTAATTTTGAAAGTTTGTGCATGTGCTTTTTCCATCTTAGATGTCATGTTTTTCTGGGTTCTATCGGGTTCATTGTTTTTGTTTGGTTAATTTTTTTTATATTTTTTTGTCTTTTCCTAATTCATAAGTGATTATTGTGTAAAGTTTCCATGTTTTATAATGTTTTACTTTTGTATTATGGAAGATTTTTTTTTTGTTTGTCCATAGACACCACCATGTCATAGCTAATTTTTTGTTGTTGGTTATTTAGTTTTTTGAAAATGATTGTCAAATTTCTTGTGATATCCTAGTCGCTGATGCTTATGTCTAGTATAGTTTGTTCCGTTGATGGGTCAATATTTTGTATTAGGTCGGGTTCTACTATGTTGGCATCTGACAAACAGATGCATAAGTATTTCGTCAAATTGGTCACGTAATTCACATGTGGTTGGGATTGCAAACCCTTTATTTTCTGTTCTTGTTTTGATGGTAATTCTGTTTAGATACATTTTCCATGAGAAGTTCTTGACTTTCGGGGTTATGCCAATTTTCCATATTCATGCAGTACTGTTTAGGTCATTTATGTTACTGCTTGTGATGTGTCATAGTGCGTTGGCAATTATGAACCAACTATTTTTGGCTTCTCTCCAATAGAGTCTCTCTTCAATTAATTTGTTTAGTATAAATGTTGTTTCGAATTTTTTTATGACTGATGAAGGTAAAATATGTGCTAATTCAGTAGTATTCCATTTTTTGTTTTCATTTATATATTTTTCCACCTTTTCTTTTTTGTTGATTTGGGCAAGTGGGAGACTTCTTTTTTTTCCCCAATGTTTCCCCATATAGCCATCTATTGGCCCATAAATTGATAAATTTTCTATTTCCTATTTGCCATAATATTCTTCCGTAGAATTCATCCTTAATTTCCATTATTTTTGTCCATTGACATAAGGCATTTCCCCATTTTTTTTCTGGTAGTTGAGGATATGTTCATCTTTCAAGTATTTGTGTGAGATCAACTGAACTGATGAGTTCAGTTGTCTAGCAAGGATTTTCCATAACAATTTCATTTGAAGAGCCTTGTTCATATCTTTGGCTTGTGGATTCCTGCTCCTCCATCCTTTTTTTTAAAAAATATTTTATCCCATCCTATAAGCAGTTTATAAGAAGCGTCTCTACTCCAAAAGAATGTTCTGTTGTCGAGTTCGTGTTGAATTTCATTAGGAAGCATAAAATTGTGCATGATGAAAGTCGGTTCGACTGCCAAGTTTGATCTAATCAGGGTTGCCCTGCTTTCTTAGGATAATGTGGTTGCTCTCTATTTGGCCATTTGCCATTTAGTCTTGGATATCGTTTCTTCAAAGGTTGTGTTACTCTTCTGTTAATAATTGGGTATCCCGGGTATTTTTCTAGTCTATTTTGGTTTGTAATGTTGATCATGTTGTGTATTATATGTTTATGCGTTTCCAGTACCTTTGGTGTGGTTTGGAAACCTGATTAATGAAAATTGACTATCTGGCTTGATATAGCACAATATTGATTAATTATTTTTTTAACCTTCACAATTGCGCACTGGTTTTCCTTGGTAAAAATCATCATATTGTCCGCGAAAGAAAGGAAAGGGATATTTGGTCGTGTTCTGGTAATGTTAAATCTGATTTCTTATCCTATTTTGTTGTTCATCATTTGTAACTTTCTAACTACTATTTCTGATCCTAGAATAAATAGCAGTGGGAAAGTGCATGTCATTGTCTTAGTCATCTTTTTGGTATAAATTGTTTTGAAGGTCCCTTATAACAAGGACTAAGATGTAACTGTTTTAATTAACGTATTGTTCCACCCAAGAATAGAATCTAGTACAAAAGCGGATTATGGATATGACTTTAAAAATGATCTCATTCGACTTTGTCATATGTCTTTTTCATATATAGTTTTATCGTCATCCATCCGTTCTTCCCTTTTCTACTTTTGATATGAACAAATTTCATAGGCTATTAGAATATTGTTTTGACAATATTCTGACATTAGATAGAGCTATCCAGGATCCTGAATAGCTCTATCTAATATAAAAGCTTCTTGTAAAGGGTACGTGTATGACTTTCTTCATACATTTTTCCGTCTTTCAGCAATTATTTTAGCAATGGTTTTGTAGATGGTTGAGCAAAGACTAATGGGTTTGTATTGATTAGTTTTTCTCAAAATTTTCTTTTTTAGGAATTAATGTAATGAACATGTGATTGATTTGTTTCAGTATTCTTCTAGAGTGGAAGAACCCTTTATTGCGTTTGTAACAGTTGGTCCAACTATGACCCAATATTTCTGGTAGAATTTTACAATCATTCCATCTAGACTCAAGGATTTGTCTTTCCCAATGTTAAATACATCCTTCTTAATTTCAAGGTTTGTAACCTCTCTGGTTAGTTTTTGGTAATCAGTATCATTGATTTTTGTGTTGATAATTAAGCTCTAGATAGTTTTCTAGGGGAGTTGTATCAATTATTTGCTTTAAAATCATTACTAAAGGAAGGGTTAGACACTTGACACACTTGACCCTTCGATTGACGAAAAACTAATAAAAATGCCTAGGTGGCAATTGGGTTGAGTGGGTTGGGTTTGGGTATACCCATTGGAATTTAATCAATGTCTGATCATGTCATATGTCGGGTATATTATGGTTGGGACGGTTTGGTTTCGAGTTGGGTACATACGGGTTGGATAAGTTCGGGTCAAAATGAATTTCGAGTTGGTCAAGGTGGGTTCGGGATCGGGTCGGGTCATAATTAGTTTTATTATAAAATAATAACTATTTTTTATTTATCTTAATTATTGACTATTAAACTTGATTTACTTAATTAGTTATATTATGAATCAATCATTATAGGTAATGCACATTACTATTGTGCTGAAAGTAAAAAAATTAAAGTAATTATAAAAATTAAAATATAAAAATTAAAATGAGTTGGGTCTTGTTCGGGTTGGGTCAGGTCTGTCTATGTTCGTGTCCATTCGAATATTGGGTCAAATGGGCCAAGTTCGGATTCAAGTTGCACGTGACGCTAGCGTTTCAAATTCGATCGGATCTGGGTTCAGATGGGTTAGATTGGATCAGATTTTGTCGACTTTACTCTAGGGCTATTATATGATCTGAACAACTCGAGCTCGACTCGGGATCGGTTCGAAAAAAGCTTGACTCGAGCTCGTTCACTTACCTAAACAAGCCGAGCCTGAACATCATTTTAAGCTCGGTTGAAAGCTCGGCTCGTTCAATTTAGGCTCGAATAGCTGGAATTTTATGGAATTTATAAAATTTCCTTAAGTTAATATGTTATGACCAAGTAAAATAGTTTAAAGCTCGAAAAAAGCTCGGTTCGAGCTCGTTCATTTAGTAAAACAAACCAAGTTTGAACAAAAAAGAAAGCTCGTTTAAAAATTGGGCTCGGCTCGGCTCGACCTCGTTTAACAAATGAACCAAGCTTGAACATGTCAAGCTCGGCTCGTTCGGCTCGAATAACACCCCTACTTCTTCTATGCCTTTTCCAATTAGGCTATGTGCCTATGCATGTAAAAATCCAAAATTGACCTGATTCAGCCAAACTTAAATATGACCTCAACCCGACCCAAATAGACCCAACTCAATAATTAGTAGCTAACTAGCTATTTACTGCTCTTACTTCAAAATTTTACTTACTCATCTCTATCAATGAACTTTTGCAGTGTTTTTATAGCCTACTGTTCTATTAGTCTCATTCCAGCCCTTAATCTAGGTTAAGATCAACTTATACTCTATATTCTTACCCTTATGGATTAGTTGGATCACATCTTCAAACTCCTAGCTTATAGAATTGCATGGCATATGATATACTTAATTCCGGAGGAGTATGAGATAATTAAGGGAAAATGGAAGATAGAGATGCCTCATGCTGCAAGCTGCATGCATATATATGCGCCAGACCGATCGAGATCATATAATGATGGAGTTGGTAGCTGGGCACGTTATTTCCAGCCAAAGATAGCATCAACCCAGGCCGGATTTGGTTCTTTCACCTAATCCATCTAGTCACCAATTAATTACTTAATTAATTTGCCTTGATACACAATGTATGTTGGTATTCACGTACATATTATATAATCAACTTGACATGATCCATAACCGTCTAAGATTCTCTGTAAAAACTATTCAACGGATAGTTAACGGTTGCGATTATGTGTTGGTTAAGTACGTTTTTTTAGAATGATAAATATAAAATATTTATTTTTTAATAATTTTTTTTAAATAATTTCGTAGTTACTACTAATAAATACTACATCTGTTTCACAATACATGTCCTTATGGTTTTCGACACGCTTTTTAAGGAGCAAAAAACTCTATAAAATATTACTCCATCCGTTTCAAAATAAATGTCGTTTGACTTTTATGCACGTTTTTAAGGAAGTAAAAACTCTATAAAATATTATTTTTTTTAATCAATTTTTTTTATAAATTGATACTTATTACTAACAACTATGTATTTATTAAAAAAATTGATTGAAAAATGGAAACCCTCATCCCCCAAATCAACGCGCCATCTCACGCGCCCCTTTCTCCCAAACCCAAATCTGAAAAAACTAGTAACCCTTGCGCCTCAAATCCGCCTTATACTGTCGATTGCCGAATTCTCTACCAGTTCAAAGGAATAATCCATGCAAATCTTCAACTTAGAAGCCTCTGGTTCTGGATCTGGAACTCGATTTCGTCTTCTCCACAACAATCCATACAAAAATCGGCCTATTTTTTCTACTGTTACAGATGGATGTTCATCCTTCTTCTTCGATTCATCTCCTATCTCAAAAAGTTGAATCTTCGTGTGAGATTAGGATAAATTCCCCTTGCCTTCCTCATTTCATTGATTGCCAATATATAGGAGATTACATGTGTGAACACAATATTACAATTATAGACAGTGTAATGTAATATGGACAGTTTAAGATAATTGCATTCTATCAAACCCCCGCAGTCGAAACTGGAGGAGGCTGAACATTGAGACTGGATCGAAAGTCTAAAAATAACTGTTGTGGTAATCCCTTGGTGAAGATGTCGGGATAATGGAAAGAGGAGGGAACATGAAGCACTCGAATATGACCCAAAGCGACTTTGTCTTGAACAAAGTGGAGATCGAGCTCAATGTGCTTTGTACGCTGATGTTATACAGGGTTGCTGGCGAGGTACATGGCCGAAACATTGTTAGTGTAGACAATAGACGCTCGTCGGAGAGGGCAATGGAGTTCTAAAAGAAGATTCCGAAGCCAGGAACACTCTGAAACCACATTAGCAACCCCTCTATACTCTGCTTCTGCACTTGAACGAGAGACGACAGATTGTCTCTTAGGTGACCAAGATATTAGCGTGTTGTTGAAGAACACACAATATCCCGATGTAGAGCGACGAGTGTCAGGACAACCACCCCAGTCAGCATCAGTGTAGCCAACAAGCTCCGTCGTAGAGGACGGGGATATGGTAATACCTAGAGGAAGTGTGCCGTGGATGTAACGAATTATGCGCTTGAGAGCATGAAAGTGAGTCTCTCTCGGGTCATGCATGAAAAGGCATATCTGCTGAACGGCGTAGCTGATGTCGGGGCGTGTAAAGGTGAGATACTAAAGAGCACCAACAAGGCTACGATATAGTGAAAGATCGCTGACGGGGGGGTCCAGCCCCAGCACTAAGCTTTGAACCCGTGTCAACAGGAGTGGCTGCATGCTTGCAGTTGGACATATGTGCACGAGCCATAATATCCTTGGCATACTGCTCTTGAGAGAGAAAAAGACCGGAGGCTGATTGTGTGACCGCTATCCCAAGGAAGAATGATAGTGGCCCGAGGTTAGACATGGCGAACTCCTTGCTAAGAAGGGAGATAATGCGACGTCGAAGCTCATCTGAAGAGGCAGTCAACACGATGTCATTGACGTACAGTAGCAGATAGGCCACAACAGAACCCTGACGGAACACAAATAGAGAGGAGTCACTCTTGCATGAGTGGAATCCGATTTCGCTGATGAAGGAGGCGAATCGCTGAAACCATGCACGGGGTGCCTGTTTCAGGCCATATAGGGACTTCTTCAAGAGACAAACATGTTTAGGCCTGGAGGAGTCAACGAACCCTGGGGGCTGGAACATGTATACCGTTTCCTGCAGATTACCATGCAAGAAAGCATTCTTGACATCGAGCTGGTGAATAGACCAAGAGCGAGAGACGACCAAGCTTAGGACAGTCCTGATAGTGGCTGGTTTGACGACCGGGCTGAAGGTGTCATGATAGTCGATGCCAATTTGTTGAGAACACCCATTAGCAACCAACCGGGCTTTGTAGCGCTCAAGAGAACCATCAGACCTGAATTTATGTCTAAACAACCATTGACAACGAACAACATTAGTCTGCTCAGGGCGTGGAACCAGAACCCAAGTACCATTTCGAATAAGGGCATTATATTCGTCATGCATGGCAGATTTCCATACTGGGTCTAGGATGGCACTTTTATGGGAGGTAGGGATGGGAGAGATAGGTAGTTTGGGAGAGGTGGTGTCGGCCGATAGGTTTAGTGGGATTCGGGGTTTGAAAATTCCACTTTGGCTTCTAGTGTTGGGCCGTTGCAGTTGTTGAGGCTGTTGAACCGGGTATGGGAGATGATGGGGAGGCTCGACCGGGATTGGATCCGGGGTGGCTAGGTTGGGTGTCAGAGTGGGGGCTGGTGTTGGATTTTTGGGGGGAAGCAGGTCGGGCCAAATTTTAGGAAGAAGCTGTGGATGTATGTGGTCCTCCTAGGAAGTAGGTATGGGGGAATT
The DNA here is from genome assembly GCA_963922045.1 of Persicaria maculosa. Taxonomy (NCBI): domain Eukaryota; kingdom Viridiplantae; phylum Streptophyta; class Magnoliopsida; order Caryophyllales; family Polygonaceae; genus Persicaria; species Persicaria maculosa. The sequence goes on from OY998267.1 coordinate 44,477,219, forward strand.
CCGAGATGCAAATGGAAAAACTCGTTCATCAAATGTCACATGACGGGATATTATGATTATGTTTGGTCGAGATTTCCAAGCACTCATAGCCGCGATGATTAGATGGGTAGCCAAGGAAGACACAAGGGGTAGACCATGGTTGAAGTTTATAGGAGGTGACGGGGACCTGATTAGGATGACACAAACACCCAAACACTCGAAGATGGTTGAAGGTAGGGAGTGTTTTGTATAGAAGACTCGTGGGAGACCGGTGTTTGATGGTGGAGGAGGGGAGGATATTTAATAGATAACAAGCGAGGAGGAGGGCATGAGGCCACAAGTTTACGGGAACATACCCATGAAAGAGTAAAGACCGCATCATATTAGAGATGGTACGGATGACTCTTTCGGCTTTGCCATTTTGAGGAGAGGTGTATGGACAAGAGAGACGAAACTGAATGCCGTGAGTGGCAAAGAAGAAGGTGAAATTTTCATTGGTGTATTCTTTCCCATTGTCACATTGGAGACACTTAATGGACCGATTGAATTGATTTTGAATAAATTGGTGAAATTGGACAAAACGATCAAATACCTGAGATTTAAATTGAATAGGAAAAACCCATAGAAAGTGGGTAAAATCATCCAAAAATAAAAGATAGTACTTGAATCCTTCCCGACTAGCAACGGGAGATGTCCAAAGATCACTATGTATGATATCAAAGCGTGCATAAGTAGTGGTAGACGATCTATCAAAAGGAATCCGATGGTGTTTTCCTAATTGACAAGCGTGACAAATGGGAGGAATATTCTCCTTATTAAAAGTAATCTCACAATGTTTTTGAAGATGAACCATGGCAGGCTTTCCCGGGTGTCCAAGACGAGCATGCCAAAGACCGGACGACACAACAGAGAGAGCGTGAGGCAGAGTGCGAGGTGAGGACGACGGACCGACGGATGATGTGGAAGTGATTGGATAGAGTTCTCCTGAACTATTGCATCTCAGATGAGTAACCCCGTATTCATATCCTTCACAGTGAAACCAAATGGGTCAAAGTTAATAGAGGCCCAATTATCGGTGGCAAAACGGCGAACAGAGACAAAGTTTTTAACTATTGCTGGTGTGATGAGGACATCGGATAGGTGTAATGGTCGATTTTTTTGTGGGTATGATAGTGTTTCCTATACCAGTGGATGGAATTTTCATACCATTTCCAACAATAACCGAATTATAAGTACCTTTATTTGAAATGGACAAGAGGTTACCTCATCCGTTGGTCATGTGAGCAGTGTCCCTGGTGTCCATGTACCACTGATTGTCTGGCTGGTTGAGGGTCGTTGTGGAAAACGCTTGATCCACATCAGTGTAAGTTGGGTATCCGGTTGATTGACTATAGTGGGCCTGATTTGAGCTCTGTGGATTTGGGCCCAAAATCCCTTGATCATATCTTCCACTTGAGGGATACGGAGTAGGCGGCACAGACCAAGAGGGATTCCGATTCGGAGGAGGCGCCGGCGAGAAGAAGGCTGGAATCCATCCGTAGGGAGGCCGAAACACAAAGCCTGTAGGTCCCGACCACTGATTTGGGGATCCACGGCCACGACCTCCGCAACCTCGTCCCCTTCCCTTTCCGCGTCCTCAGCCTCGATTGGTGGAGTGAGGAGAGTTGACGGCGTCGCTTGCAGGCTTGTCGGACTCGGAGGGGGTGTCCGCCGGCAGAGAGACCATGGCCTGCTTGGCGGCAGAGGCAGCGGCAAGTTTGTTGATCCGGGTTTCTTCGAGCCGAAGCTGTGACTTAGCTTTGTCGAAGGAAGCAAGGGGCTCAGTTTGTTGGATGTGGGTCACAACAGCATTGTAATCTTCCGGTAGACCCGCAAGGATCTGTAGAACAAGTCGAGTAGCGCTAGGGGCAGATCCAACGGCGGTTAGTTGATCCGAGAGGCTCTTGACATGGAGGCAGTAAGCGTCCACAGAGGAAAAAGACGCCAGTTTGCAGTTGGAGAGGTCGGACTCAAGCTGAACCGCACGAGTCGCCTTGTTATCTTCAAAGAGATCCTTGAGCTTGTTCCAAGCGGATTGAGCCGTGTTGGTGGGATCGAGGATAGTTAGGAGGAGATCAGGAGAGATGGTGCTATATATCCATTGAAGGATAATCGCATCAAGCTGGGTAAACAGGGCGTCATCAATCGTGGTTGGTCGATCAACCGTTGGATCGATGTGGTTGAGAGCCCTATGACCGGTCAGATGTAACCGGAATAGGGCCGCCCAGGAAGCATATGGTACGGTGGTGGTGTCGAGAGTCAGCGGAATGCAGTTCTTGATATTGGAGACGGTAAGAACGGAGTGAAAGGGGTGTTTGTCGGCAGACATGGTGGGCTGGCGACGGGAATAGGTGATGAGGTCCACGGCGGCGGCAGGGGGAGGCTGCACAGCGACGCGAGCGTGGAGGTGCGGAGAGAATCGAAGTTAAGCCGATACCATGTGAGATTAGGATAAATTCCCCTTGCCTTCCTCATTTCATTGATTGCCAATATATAGGAGAGTACATGTGTGAACACAATATTACAATTATAGACAGGATAATGTAATATGGACAGTTTAAGATAATTGCATTCTATCAAGGATCATTGCATTCTATCACTTCGATTCATCTCTCAGATCTTCTACTCTGGGAGAAATTTCTGTATTTGGGGCTCCGGTTCTATCTCTCTATTTTGGATTTTAAGTTGGCGCTCTGGTTCTTCCTACCCCTCTACTAGACCCATCTCTCTTCCTCGTGGGCGGTCTACTCCGAAGGTTCATCTCTTTCCTCTGCTATGGTCGTACAGTGATTGTTCTGCTTGGAGGCTCTGTGTTTGCAACCTCGGTTGCAGTTTATTTCCCTGGTATGTCTCACCTTCTCATTCTCCTCTCCTTCCAATTATTCTCATCTTAAATTATTTCATACATATCTTACTTAGATTTCAATACTATAAATACATCTACTACTACCCATTAAAGGCACACCTTCTTTGTTTCTCTCTCTCTCTCCGTATGATAACAACTATTTCTCATCTGAAAGCAGCAACCCAAACTCTAACCACTCCGGGATGCACTCGTGTAATACCCAAATCAAATTTTCACCTAATGGGAAGCAGAAAGGTGACACCCACCGAAACTCCCCTCCCTCCAAGTCATCTAAACGTGACAAGGGCAAAGGGTATATAGACAAATCCACATTCTACTCACAACTCAAAAAGGTAAGAACCAATTTCAAGACCCTTACTTATTGCCTTCTAATCGGTTTGATCTTTAAATCTCCGCCTACGGTTTTGGGTTGCCATGCTAATGGCCTTTTGTTTACCTGCTGTAGTACTATCTCTCTACCACTTTTGTTAAAATTTGTGTTTTCTTGGCAAAAGCACATGAACTCCATGAACTTTTGACTTGCTCAGGTTATTACCGGTTGTATCAAAGCCCTACCTACCTTGTATTATAATTTCATGGCAATGAATCTTTGGTGTAGCCTTGCTTCCTACTCTATCTTAACTAATTTCTACATCTCTATATATAACACTGCTACCTTGGGTTCGTTCAATTACATACTCTGGCCCTTTTGTAACTGTCATATACTCCCTCTCTGCACTACCCAAGGTCAAAACCAATTACTTCAATTTTATCCCCATTACAAATGAATTATTAAAACCACACATAATTATTGTTGTTTCAAATAAGCCATACAGCACTCTATACACCATTAATCATCCACCCATGATTGTAAATTGGCCCCTTAGCCTAATCTCTATCAATTCAATAAACTTGTGGAAATGCATTTTATATCATTTCCATTGCTATCAAACTTACCCACTGAATTTCATAATAAATAAAAACTATATTATTATCTCTCTATGCATTTACATTAGTTCCTATTCTATTTATCTAAAACTGCTATATCACTTACCTTCTGGCTGGGTCCTTCCCCAAGCACCTCCCCGTCTCCACTTTCTAACTGTAATTGCAGCTTGCACCTACCACTATGATCCTCAAGATGAGCGAGTTCAATTCTACTACTACAGCACTCAGTGGCAAACCCATGCTGTTGACTGCCATCCCCTTTTGGGTTGGAAGTGGTACTGGATTCTGAAATTATCCACAACAGGTAAAACAAGATGCACTTGTTACTACTGGACTATCACCTGTCAACGTTTAGATTACCATATTACTAACCATAGAATAAGTGCTGCTGTGTTTTTCAGGCTTGATCAGTGGTTTCATTCTATGAGAACCCCCACCTTTTCAAGGCTGCTTACAACTCATCTACTGCCCAAATTTAAACAATGCTTTCGTATATCAAATTATGTAATTACAACACTAAGAAATGTCTTGCTCGATCACCTGTATACAGATTACCCTATTAATCAAATCAATCACTTCCTACTTCAAATGCTTGTACATATAAGGATCAAAGTTCATTATATTACGTATAAATTCATTGTAGATAACAAAGTATTATTTAATACAATACTCTCATTTACAATTTCACCCCCCTTTGGACTCTATCTAACTATTTCAAAGTTTAAATACCCAAGTGCACCCACTGAACACCCTACTAATCAAACCAAATACTTTCTACCCCAATTTCTTATACATGCATGGAGCAATACTTATTATATTGTATTTATTCTCCTTATAGAAAATAAAGTATTACTTCATACAATACTCTCACCTATTATAATAACCCTCTTGGCGAACTATTTACCTACAACAAAATTTAAATACCCAAGCTCACTTTCTCATCCTCGAAGCGAACCACGAAATGATTACATTAAGCGTTTTTACCTAACATTAGGCCGCACCAATTGGTCTTATAACAAAGGATTCCTATGAAAATTGCCTATTGGAATGTTCGGGGTCTCGCCCGACGCAACATCTGGACTTATATCGAGTCCATTTGTAAATTGGATAATATCCAAATACTAGCTTTAGCTGAAACCAAATTACAAAATGAACCAAAATCTGGGCTCTGGCGCAAAGCCGGGTTTGATCACATTTGCTTGTGTCCTCCTATTGGACTCTCGGGTGGTTTATGTCTTCTCTGGAAATCAAGCCATTTTAACAATGAGTCCTTCCATATTGTTCACTCGGAGGATCGAATTATACAAGCAAAATACACAAACCATACGCTTAACACCTCCTTTCACTTATTATTTGTTTATGCGCCCCCAACCCACAACAGAAAACCTCATTCTGGAATAAACTATCCACTATCATTAACATCTATCCAGATTCGTTTGCCATTGTAGGTGATTTAAATGAAATTTGTGATCCTTCGGAAAAGCAGGGTGGAATTCCACCTACCATAGACCGTTTTCACCGACTGAATACTTTCATAGCGCAACACAACTTAATTGATCTACCGACTTTTGGTAACAAATTCACCTGGCGTCCTAAGAAACATGGAATAGATAATACCTATGAAAAATTAGATCGTTTTTTCGTTCATAGCAGTATCACAAACATCTATCCAAACCTTACAACCAAAACTCATGTTTTCACAACCTCGGATCATTGCCATATATCCCTGGACTTCAACGACCAACAAAGACACAAATTACAACCATTTAAGTTCGAGATGGCCTGGACCAAGAGAAAAGACTTTGAACGTATCGTTGAACAAGCTTGGCGGTTTGATGTCGATGGCTCTGGCCTTTTTAAATTAACCAAAAAATTAACCGAAGTTAAGAAAAGATGCAAATTTTGGTGTAAATCCACCCTAAATAATATCTTTCGGCAAATCTCCTCCCTAGAATCAGATTTACAAAAGCTACAAGACTCTTTACACCACAACTATGATTCTAAGTTAGACGAAAAACAAAAACGCCTCCTTCGAAAACTCTCGGATCTTTTAAAATTCCAAACCACCTATTGGGGCCAACGTGCAAAACGATTTCATGTTAAATCTATTGACTCCAACACCAAATATTTCCACAGAGTTGCTACGGGAAGAAGAAACCGAAACATCATTAAAAAACTCCAAACTAACACTGGTCTTATGGTCACTTTTATTGCTCGTTATGCGAAACCCCCTGCCCATAGAACAAACTATGACCCTCTACGTCTCATTAACAATGAAATCACTGCAGATGATAAACTTCGGCTCACAAGTAAGGTAACTAATTCTGAAATTAAAAACGCTGTCTTCTCCCTAGTAAATGAAAAGTCCCCTGGCCCCGATGGGTTCCCAGCTGGTTTTTACAAAACCTATTGGCACATAGTGGGACCTTCGGTTACTAAAGCTGTTAAAAGTTTTTTCCTTAGTGGTCATCTACTAAAACAGATCAACCATACCTTTATCGCTCTCATACCCAAACGAGACGACCCAACTACAACCAATCATTTTAGGCCTATAAGCCTATGTACAACAATTTACAAAATAATCTCAAAAATTCTAACGGAACGCCTAAAAAAAGCCTTACCTAAACTTATTCACCCACTACAAAGGGCGTTTGTATCTGAACGAGCTATACAAGACAATATTCTTATTGCCCATGAGATCTTCCACTCCTTCCGTCTCAAGAAAGGTGCTCTGGGATGGATGGCAATTAAATACGATTTGGAAAAAGCATTTGATATGGTCAATTGGGACTTCCTGTTTTCCTTACTATATAAATTTGGTTTTGACCCCCTCTTTGTTTCTTGGATTAGGGAATGCATTACTACTGTCTCATACTTGGTACTAGTCAACAACGAACCCACTGAAATATTTCACCCTACGCGGGGTCTGCGTCAGGGAGACCCGTTATCTCCCTTTCTAATTTTGTTAGTCACGGAAGTCTTGGCAAGGGAACTGCAACATCACACAAACAAATCGAATAATCAGATTGGGATTAAGATCTGCAGGTCAAGTCCCAACATCCCTTTTCTCGCTTTTGCAGATGACATTATTATCTTCGCTAATGCTAATAAACTAGCATGTGACCAAATAAAACAAATTATCCAAAACTATTGCGACTCCTCTGGACAAAAAATCAACCTGCACAAATCCCTTTTCCAAACCACGACAAATGTCACCAACAAAGTAAAGAATATCATCCGATCAGAACTCAATATACCCTACACTACCAATTTACAAACCTACCTAGGCTGCCCCATCATTTCTGAAAGGGTAACAAAATCCACATTTGCGTCCATCATCGATTCTGCTAAAGCACAATTAACTAAATGGATAGCTAATTCCCTATCTCAAGAAGGTAGACGCACCCTAATACAAAGTAACCTTGCCGCTAAACCATTGCACCTGATGCAATGCTTTATGTTGCATGCAGCTATTCATAAAGAGCTAGATAAAATAAACAAGAACTTCCTATGGAACAAAGGTCCACGACACAAACCTCTTATTAGTTGGTTCGAGATTTGTAAATTTGGTGTAATGGTGGACTCGGACTTCGCAATTCTGAAGACATGAACACCGCACTACAACTCAAACTCCTATGGAAGATTTTAGCAGAACCCACTAATCCTTGGGTTATGCTTATTAAGAGCAAATATCTTAAGAACAGTCAACTACTTGAATATACCTGAAAAGGACCCGCCTCCTGGCAGTGGTCTAATCTCACAAGACTCCTACCAATATTTAAGGAAGGCCTAGCCTGGCGTATTGGCGATGGTTCCTACATTAAATTCTGGGCTGACATTTGGCTCTCGAACACCCCGCTTATCAAGTTCGTGAAGAATCCAGACACTATAAACATAAACCTCAAAGTCTGCAACTTCATCAAGAATGACAAACAATGGGATGTATCTCTAATACAACAAAACCTACAAGACCAGCTAAACCCAGATATACTCTCACGTATCATTAAAACGCCCATTCCAACTTCCATCTCCCATGATAGACTCTATTGGGCTACAAGCTCTAACGACTGGTTCTCCACATGTTCAGCTGTTAATCTACTTCATCAAAAGAAAAACCATGCCAAATCTAATCTCCGTTGGATATGGAATCTCAACATCATACCTAAAGTCAAAGGCTTTTTGTGGCGCATTTCTAAAGATGGCATCCCAACTGCAGCGAAACTTGCTTCCCGTGGTTGTGGATTCTCTTCTGATTGCCGTACTTGCGACCTCCATTTTGAAGATATCAATCATATACTATTTAACTGCTCATTCAGTCGCCACACGATTTCTCTTCTAAAACCAAAGATAGCCCTAAGTATAATGAAATTTCATAATTCCCGCTCCCCCATCCATCAAATTCTAAATGAAATACGAAACGAACTTAAAACTTCTGACTTTATTTTACTAATAACTGCTTGGTGGAGTATTTGGTACTTCAGAAACCAAGCCCTTTTTCACAATCAGGCACCGAACCCTAAAGTTGTTGTAGAATACATTAAAGAACAACTTCTATTATGGAAGTTTTCCAACAATAACGATGAGAATAGCCGCCACCACACTAAAAACAAATCCACTAAAAAGAGAGAAAAAGCTAAATGGACCAAACCGCCGACAGAGCATCTAAAACTTAATTTCGACGGAGCACTCTCAACTAATAATGAGGGTTCTTATGGATACATCATCAGAAATCATCTTGGAAACATCATCCATTGTGAAGCTAGGGCTTCGCCCTTGTCCTCGATCTTCGGATGTGAGGCCTTTGCCCTCTGGAAAGGTCTTTTACAAGCTCGGAATCTCAAAATCGACAAACTCATCATAGAAGGCGACAATCTTGCTGACATAAATAGCATCAATCTGGGAACCTCATGTCCTTGGGATTCAGAAATTATCATTTCTGACTGTAAGCTTCTGCTTCAAAGGTTCCATTCTGTGACTATTACACACATATTTAGAGAGGCCAATCGAACCGCGGATCTGTTATCACATTTCCAAGCCCCCTTTTTCCTGTTCGATTATGCCACCTGATCAGGCTCTGTCTGATCTCATCCGTATGGATGCGCTTGGCTGATTGTTTAGGCAATCAGCTAAATTCTCACCAGTTCAAAAAAAATAAAAAATAAAAAATAAAAAAATTGATTAAAAAAATAATATTTTATAGAGTTTTTACCTCTTTAAAAAACGTGCACTAAAAGACAAACAACACTTATTATGAAACGGAGGGAGTACTTTTTAATTAAAATTTTTATATAATTGGATACTTAATACTAATAAGTATCAAATTATATAAAAAATTTAATTAAAAAAATAATATTTTATAGAGTTTTTCGCTCCTTAAAAAGCGTACCGAAAACCAAAAGGACATCTATTGTGAAACGGAGAGAATATGAAATTGTTAAATAAATATTTATAAGAAAAATAAATATTTTATATAGTTTTTATACTCCGTTAGGAGTATTAGTTTTCACATTAAATTTATTAGTTTATAATTAAGAATAAGGTTTAAAGGCTGAATAGGCTTAATTACACTATAAACACTCATTTTAATTCTTTAGATTGATTTATACCAAACCCTGTATCAGCCCTTGATTGTTGTGCCTCTATTTTGTGTTAGGAACATGATACATACACTTGTTGGAAACCTTATTTTTTACACACTTTTAATAAAATTCGGCCACTCGGCGTAAAAAATCTTCTTTTAAGTATTGAGGGGGAAGGAGGGGAGTGAGAAGGTTGATTAACAATTATCGATGAGACGTGTATTTACTTTAGTAATAGAGTGATATTTTACATTAAGTATAAAAATTCTTTTTTTTTTTGAAACAAGATAAGAGTTAGGGAGGATCCCGACAAGCCGGGGGCCTTCCTAGAGCGTCCTAACAGACGAGATCAGCCAACAGATGATTAAACGAACAACTATCCTTGGCAGGATTACTGTAGGCCAGACATGCAATCCTGTTCGCTACAACATTTGATTCCCCTCTATTAGCAGATTATTTTTAATTATAAAAATTCTACTTTATCTGTGACTATTTGTAATTTTTTATGTGATTATTTTTAATTTTTTAATTGATAGTGTAAGATTCGATATTTGATACCAGTGTAATTAAACCTTCCGAAAAAGTTGCCAAATACGGGGTATGTGGATTAGGAATGGTCTTATATTTCTTCGAGCAAACCCCTTGGGGGCCATATATGTTATATATGTTTATGATGACGTAATGATCGATATACTCCAAATGTCCAAAGGCTAAAATGCAATGGTGGTTTTAAGCGATATACACTACTAGAAAACTTCAATTAGACATCTGTTCTCAACATATGTCTTTTAAAAAAAATTTCCGATCTTATTGTGTATGTAGTAAAAGATCAAAACTTTCCACATAGGTTTTAAGCAGATGTCTTTTCTTAATTAAAACCCCTCAATTTTGGTTATGACATATTCACTTGTTGATGAATATCCATAATTTGTCATTTGAAAACATGTGAAGATTGTAACGGCCCAGATTTTAAAATTCGGGTTACGTTTAGAGAGAAGAATTATCCCTCTGTCAGATCTTGCAATCCAAGTACGAGCTGCTTATTTATCAACTTCAAGTTATAACCATGTTTAGTCTTAAGAATTTAATGAAGAAAAAGGGGATTTCAAACCCTCGAGACAGTCAAAAGAAATAAAACGAGAACCTGTCCTAATTCAACTAGTCAAAAACTCAAAAGAGATAAAACGAGTTTAAATCAATATAAATACAACATGTTTCGAAATGACAGACTTAACCAAAACATTTGTAAAGTCAAGCTACAATAGGTGAAGTCTTCTTAACACTCTCGTCCTGTGAGAAAATCCCGCCATAGAAGCAAATCAGCAAGCAAAAGGGAGCGGGTACCTGAAACTATACCACAAGTCAAGGTCGAGCCACTCATGCGGGACCGGAAGTCCTCGCTAAGGTCATATAATACGCTTATACCTAGAATAAAGGATGACTAATGCAGTACAGGATTTAAATCACACTATCATGCCCCTAGTAGATATATAATATGCAGAAAAGAAATGTAAAGGGCCCAAGACAATGCCAAGTGGCATATCCCTCTCCTACCTCTGCACCCCTTCCCGTTAGTGCAGAGACTGGCCAGTTCGGTGCTATAGCATAGCAATTTCCTCGTGGTGGTGCACTCACCACGGCATCATCATATCATATCATATCATGTCATCTCATCTCTTGCCCGATGGTGCTGGGCTAATCATATCATATCATCTCATCTCTTGCCCGATGGTGCTGGGCTAATCATATCATGCTCATATCGACTCGATAGACTCAGGGCACCCGATGGGGTTGGGCTACCCTATGACCCTAGCAAAGACTCTAGGACTATCACAGATAACGGCCGTTTTGTTTCAAACGCATAAAGAATAGGGATGCTCATTCATAAGTGCAAGTCCTAAACATGATACTACATGGCATGCTTTTATGCATATGCAACACCTACATACTATATAACACATCAGGCATGAGGTCCAATCACTTGAGCAAGCCCCGGAGGACTTACCTGGAGTCTTCACATCCAAATAGCCCGCAAACAAGTCACCCAGAAAATCATCCATCCGCAATTAAGCCACTTAGAAGACCACCCAATCACACTAGCAAGTAATAAGAAAGGAATAACTCATCAATACATATTTCATCAACACACCAATAGACCTTCAAGTCATCACATGACTAAATAACATTTTATCCAAGTAATCATGTATTCTCAACAGGACCATCATTCTCAATTAACCTTGTTCCATCAAGTATGAAATTTAGCTCAACGCCTTACCAATATCATCACTTAAAACATCTTACTTCATATCAAGTTCAGGGTTTCCTTAACCATTTTCTCAAGTAACCATCGATTATCAAATACTCGATTACTCAACAAAACCACAGGTTCCCAAAGCCAATGATCAACAAGTCTTATTTATCAAAACTCACATAATAAATCATGCTCAACGAGTAGCCAAGGTAAGTTGACAAGAATCTCTTTTATCAAATCATTTTCTCAAGTATCATATATTCATTCATATTTAAGGACCAAGCCACGATAAGTCAACATTTCTAAAATCCTTTATGAATTCAATTATCACTGAATCAATCAATGAAAGTTCGAAGTCAACACAATCAAGATTAAAACATAACAAGTCCTCAAGGTATCTCTTTATCTAAGATCTCAACTTTGCTTATCAAGACAAGTTATTAAATCATATCTCAAGGTATTGGCTATTAAACCCATGATTATAACCTAGTAAGAATTTATCATTATCACAATAAGATCTTATTAATATAGATATAACTTAAAGGATCATTATCCCTAGCCAAAAAAGATTTAGTCAATAAATATAATTCTATAAGCAAATAACAACCAACAACTCATCTATACTCATGTTTAATAGCTAACTCAAATTATTAACTAATTTCTTAACTTAAAAAGCATAACAACAAACTTACAAGCATAACAAGTTCTCAAGATGTCTTTTACACAACCTTGTACACTTGGTCCCATCTTAACTTCTTTATCTTACCAATCAAAACATTAATCATATGACATGCAACTAGAACACTCACACTTAAAGAATGTGTTTCTATAAGAAGAATCTCATCTCATTGGTCAAACAACTAGTTAATAAGATTTAATTATTATCTAACTACTCAAGTATACTCTAGTTTACTTATAACTTACTACATCTAAAATGTAATATAAAATTACTAGCTTGTTATAAGATTCTTAGTCATAAACATTAGTCACAAGATATTCAATAAAACGCTCAACTTAAGGTCTATGATTAAATAAAAGGGTCATATCTTATTTTCATCTTGTATATTTACATATCTTGTCCATTTAGCTAACTCATCTAAAAGCAAAAGTTTACAATTTGGTTTCTAGATTTATCACAAGTTAAACAAATTACAAAGATCTCGCAACTAGTAGCTAGCAACATCAATACGACAAGTAATAGAAAGAAATTCTATGAGTCAAACCACTTAAATATTTAAATCCCTTGTTTCAATCAATCTAACCCATAACAAAATGGAACTGATTTGAGAGATTTGCCCCAATGTAAACTAAAATTCCAGATTTAACAAGGTCAATCAAGGCTAGAATTTATACCCCAATCTCGACAAGGCAAGCGAAGGTTAAAGCTTGGATCGAGGGTGGTCTTGCAGTGGCCTCAAGCAGCGGTAGGTGGGCTGCCACGACTAGTGCAAGCCGGGGCAGGAGTAGCTCGACTTTGGTCTTGGCCTGAGGAGACGGAGCCCCGGATTCGAAGGTGATGGCAGCGCGAGGAGGAGCATCAGTCACAAGGGGAATCCGATGAGGGGAGGAAGGTCGATGACAATCGTGGAGGGAGGATGTCGGCCTGAGCTTGGAGAAACAACGAGAAAGGGAGTCGAGCGAGCAGCTGCGAGATCCGAGCAGTGTGAGGGCAGCCACAACCGGCCAACGTCAAAGCTCGGTCTTCAGAGCCGCATCAATGGGGTCACTCTCCACGAAATCAAGAGGAGAAAGCTCGAAGTCAGAAGGAGCGATCCCCTTCTATGGCGACAGATCAGTAAGCGAGCGAGAGAGGGAGGTCGGCGACGTCGGCTTCGATGAACGAAGGCGGAGGAGAGGAGCGGCCAGGTGTGATGAAGAGCGTGACAGAGACCAGTGAGCCATGGGGGTTCGACCTATCCCGATCCGGTAGAAGTGGCCGAGAGAATAGCCATGGAGGCTGAAGGCAGCGGGAGAGCTCCTTGCCCAGATCCGAAATGAGGAGAGGGGGAAGGTGAACAGTGGCGGCTGATGTGGGTTGATAAGGGTATATATACCCTCAATTAGGTTAACCTAGAGAATTTACAAAAATAACCCGCTATTTCTGATTTTAAAAAAAATACCCCCATAAAATTATAGAATACAGCCTGATAAATTTTATTTAAATCAAAAGCACCACAATATCGATTTCTGCATTAATAAAAGAAATAAATAATTTAATTTAATGAAAGTATGCTATATTTTTTTTGAAATTCTCAAAAATTTGAAACTAATCACGATTCATAAATAATATTTTCAAAATTCCGGATCTTTACAAAGATGTCCTCCTAAAGCAAAAAAGTGACATTTACATCACTATTTATAAAAATAAATGATGTCTTAATTTAAAATAGACAGCAGTTTTTGGTTTTGTCATTACGTTTATAATCATGTTCGATATATAATTTATGATTTTATATTGTTTTAAGTTAACCGACCACATGAAATATAGGCAAAACTGATGTATTTCCATATTATTGACATCGCATTTAGAGTATTCATTCTATGTGTATTAATTTCATGTTCATTATATGTAATATTATATTGTTCTAAAATAATGCACTATTGTGGCTGTATACACAAAAGATGTCGTCTCATACATTTATATTAGTGTTTTTAAAATAAAATGATGTTGTTGCTCCTTTGACACATCGGTTTATTTTGTACATACCGATGTTACTTTGACAAATATATATCAGTTCATATATCATTTTAATGTTGAAACTGGTTTCGCACATTGATTTAAATGAATAAACTGATGTGTATAATTATACTGGCATCTGTTTCCATAGACGGATCTGATGTTAAATGTTCTAATGCACTACTATTTTCATATTTAAGCCGATGTTTTTTTTGGGATACACAACATGCTTTTGTCGATAGAACATCGCATTTTGTTTGTTCTTCAAAATGATAGGTCGTTTCATAAAAATAGGCATTTACAAAATACGCCGCCACTATTCATAGCCACAAAATTGGCTAGCCACAACATCTCAAAAACAGGAAAATGGCTAGGCCACATATCTACGACATACATTACCTATAGCTAGCTAGCCAACATCTCAAAAACAAGTAAGGCTAGTCGGACCGCCTAAATCGATTAGTGTATGATGCACCAACATTCATACCATAAATATTTTAAAGCATAAGACCCAAAAAACACGATTAACCTGCATTTTCAATTAATCAACAAGTACCACTCATATTAAAATTACCATCAGCCCTTACTCCCTTTAAGTTCTTCCCTCTTCTTCTTCTCTCTCCCTCAATTTTGTTGAGGTAAATGCCACGCCTTGAACCTGGGACCTGAGTACCAAGAAAACACACACCCACTATATAAAAAGGGTGGAATCACCAGTCAAACAACCAATAGGCCAATTGATTTGAAGGGTTTCGAGGTAAAAGTGAATAAACCAAACCTAAAAAGCAGTACTTCACACATTTTACCAACATAGCAATAGTAAGTGATTGAGAAAACAAGGTTGGTGGGTAAATGGGCAATCAGAATAGAAGCGCAGTACCTGATCGATCATGTAGTTCTATTGCCCCATCTGATCAACCTTTTCTTCTTGCATTCGGATGATGGAACACCACCCCCTACATTTGTTTGCCCGTATTAGATGGGTTTTATGCAATTAAGCCTAATTTTCTTTTTTAAAAAATCCTTTTTGACTTGCCTAAATCATCAAGAATCAGAAAGTGAATGGTTCATCAGGAATCAAGATAATGAATATTTCTAGACAAGCAATTAAATTTAGCACACTTTTATATTCAACAATAAAATGACAACAAAAGTCAACAATCCATCACTTAATTCTAATGTGAACAAGAAATGGGAAGAAGCATAGGGCAGATAAACAAAAATTTTAAGCAATTAATGAGGATGAGAAAATATATAGGTTATAAAAGCACATAAAACAAATTAAATAAACTTATCAAAAGTTGAGCATTGATGCAACTCAAGATCTCAATTACTGAGAAAGTAAGATAGGACCCAATTCATATATAATAAATTCAAACAATGTAACTCAAGAAATGTTTTTCATTGAAACCGCCCATGTTAGCAACACGAGATGTATTTGCTACAAAAACCAGTAATTTTCATAAGAGGTTAATATTGAAGCATAAATTTGAGATTCTTAACTCCAAATGCACTGTAAAAGAATGAAACATAAATATATATTATCAGGAAGCTTAAGCAATTAGAACCAAACCTCTTCCTTGAATTTGTAAATAAAGAGACCCCTTCCACTTGATAACATAAAACAACATTAAATTGGCACATCTTCTACTCAAAGGCCACATCGAAAAGAGATTATTTAATCAAAATTTGCCAGTACTCATACAAAACAACAAGAACAAAAGTATTTTGATACTCACAAGTCAGAGTACATCTGTAAAATATTATGCTTGAACACCTTTAGGGAAAGAAAAAGAAAAGGAAGTTTTGCAACACCATAGGACATAAAATGATACTAGAAATTTATAACAGATAGATTGAGGCAAATATGTCAAACAAAAACTTTCACCATATATGCATAGAGAATTACAGATAGAAGTGTGCTAAATTAAAGGTTGAGGCTAATATATTTTCATTGGCATTAAACATAACAATAATTTATACAAGCACTTACTGGTGGAGCAAGGGCGGCATCCAAAATTGAGCCAACCCCATCCTCCGGATACCGCAACAGCCCTAAAAGCTTCAATGCGACAAATGTGAGATGTGAAGTGCAAGAAGGCATCTCTTGCATGATGTTGGTTTTTACGACTCCTGGGTCTACAGCTCTGGAAATGGGGTAAGAACAGAACAAGAAGGAAATTTATCTATAAAGTAGAAAGTTTAGTAAAGAGTCATTGGAGATGCAATCAAGAGTCAAAAGAGAAATGTAGAAGACAAATTAAATGTAAATACACAAGAGGGCAGATAGAAACCTACACGACAGATACATGGCTAGTTTCTATCTCTAAGCTAAATTTCCGATGAAGCTCATAGGTGAAGAGAAGAAGGCACACTGTGGACAACAAAGTATGAAATCCATCATTAGCTAGTTCACTTGAATAAAAAGGCGGTGGTAAATTCTTCATATGCAAAAGTATTGCTTAGAATGAGTTGTCTTACATTTAGAGTATTCGTAAATACGGGCAAATGGATATGATGGTGATTTAGAAAAAGGTATTCCAGTAATGAACTCCTTGTTAACCTGCATATCACTCACTGAAGCAAGACACTGTCGATTCCGAAAGGTTTAGACACTGTCGATTCATATGCAGGA
This sequence comes from Persicaria maculosa, assembly GCA_963922045.1. Lineage (NCBI taxonomy): Eukaryota > Viridiplantae > Streptophyta > Magnoliopsida > Caryophyllales > Polygonaceae > Persicaria > Persicaria maculosa. The sequence continues at coordinate 44,494,172 of OY998267.1, forward strand.
AGATCCAACAAAAGGAATTCTTGGCAAGAATGCCACCATGGAATCAGGAAGAGGTAACATTCTTACCACTTCGATGGGTAAAAGACGTAACATTAAGAACTCGAGCTGGACTACAACTGCTCATCAGCAAGGGCAGTAAAAGATTGGTCAAACAGAATGCACCAACATAATTTGTAGCCATCATCCTGAAAAGAAAGAAAAAACAGGTACTGAACAAACAAGTAAAACATTTGATATCAATAACAGGTGGCAAACAACAAAAATGGAGGGGTGAGACTTCTGTGTTAATCACATCAGTTAATAATGTGGAATTATGGATAATTCGGGATTCAAGTTAAGGGTAAAGAGCGAGAGGATTATTACTCATGAAGACCGTCAGCTGTGCTCCTCTGATTTGGCGAGAACACCAACGTTATTAATCAACGACTACACTGATCGATCCATATCCATGGTGACCAGCCACTGCTCGACGGAGGCCTTGAACTTCAAAACAAATGAAAATGATGACATGTCTGCCTCGAAAGATTTAAGAATGTCATCAACAAATTTTAGTCAGACTGAGCAATTCAGAATCACAAAGATCACTAACTAGTGGAACTAAAAAACTAACCTCTCTTGATAAAAATGTTTTTCTTGGCCATCTCAATATGCAATAAAACCTTCGTTTCGGCATCAAAAACCATATCCTAGCAGATGAATCAAAAACAGAAAAATTAGCATCCAAAATCAGAAATTGGAAACCATTTAATAAATCTAACCCTAGCTGATCCATAGTAGAGCGGAAAGGGAGAAGGGGAAAACCTGGAAAGCATCTTTGGTGGTGGCGAGGAGGGAGGGAGACGGTGGCGAGGAGGAGATGAAGTGACGGTGTGAATTTCCAGCGAGGAGGAGAAGAACTCAGATCTGGTGGGAGGGAGATGGTGGCGAGGAGGAGGTGAGGAGATGGTGTGGGTGGCCGGTGAGCAGAAGGAGATCTCAGATCCGGAGGGATGGAGACGCCGACGAGGGAGGCAGACGCCGACGAGAAGGAGAGATGATGTCAGTGGCCGACGAGGATGAGGAGATCTCAGATCTGGAAGGAGGGAGACGGCGGCGAGGAGGAGGTGAGGAGAGCGTGCGGGTGGCCGGCGAGCAGAAGGAGATCTCAGATCTGGAGGGAGGAAGATGGCATGGCAACGAGGAGGAGCACTGAACCCAGGAGGGTGGTCGCCGGAGAGAAAGCTCGGATCTGGAGAGAGATGATCGAAGATGGATGATCTGGAGAGAGATGATCGAAGAATGAGTTAGGGATTTGGGGGGCTCCGATCTGGAGAGAGTAGAACGTGGTTAGAGGGAGTGAGGAGAGAGAGAAGGCTCCAATTTATTTTAAGTGTACCTCCAAATTTGGAAGCCCGGGCTACAAAAAATTTCTAAGTGTTGTAATCCCGGCCTTTCCCGCTTTTTTGCGTTTTTTCGAATTAACAATGTGAATCTATAAATTTGACCATTGTGTAAACTATTTTAAACATCAAAAAAAATTATTGATGTGATAAATTAATTTAACATCTGTTGATTTGATGACAGACTTAAATCATATGATGTCTAATTGCAGTATTCTAGTAGTGATAATTCTCTGTTTTTTTTACAGTAGGCAGATAATAGAATGCCCTAACAACGCAAGGTTCATTCTTGATCATCCTTCAAGATGATCAAATTACAGATCTCCCTACTCTTAGCAATATATCAGCTGCTGCATTTGATTCTCTATAGCAATGCCGGAGCTCAAATTTTCCAAAACTTCCTTTCAGCAGATTGATCTTCTCGATGGTTCTACAAATCTCCCAATCGACCTTAGAGCGATCATTTATCGCATCCACAACTTTCAGATTGTCTCCTTTGATGATCACCTTTGTTAGTCCTTTGTCTAAGGCTCGCTGCACTCCTAAGCAGAATGCATCCGCTTCTATCTGAAGAATAGATCCTTTCTGTCCTTCCTGGTGAAATATGTCGATCACCTGGCCCACACTATCCCTAATGATGCCCCTGACGTGACAGTCATTAGAGGCTCTAATTGAGCCATCTAAATTTACTTTGTAGACGACATTAGGTGGTTTAGTCCACCTAAAGTATTTTCGTTTATCTTTTTTTATTTGTTTTAACATCCTTCTGACTGGTTTGGTTCCATTCCCTTATGTTCTGTTGTATACGGTGAGCAATAGAATTATATGAGTCCATTTTGTGGTTATTGAAGATAATATTGTTTCTCATTTCCCAGATAGAGTGTCATATGAAACATAAGTCTTCAAAGTGAGGATTGTTATGCTTAATAGAAGTGAGGTCTTTCGGAATTGATAATTCGACTTTGATATTAATAAAGTATTTGTCATTTAGGTATTCATAGTTTGAGATAATGGCTTTAGAGATTGGACAGTCCATGAAGATATGGTGTGAATCTTCATCATCACCTTCACACAGCACACACTGTGCGGGTACCCTATTAAAGTGCCTCTTCAATCTCAACTTAGTTGGTAAACTATCCGTCATCATTTTCCAGATGAAATTTTGTATTTTGGGAGGTAAGTTGAGCTTCCAAATCGAGTTATGATTTATAGAGTTTTGTGCATTATGATTTTGGATTTTGTGCGTTGATTTGGTCGTGAATTCACCATTCTTTGTTAGTTTCCACACTAATCTATCCGGGGTGTTCCAATTTGGAATTGGAATATCTAAAATGGTATTCACTATCTGGGAGGGGAACAATCTCCTTAAAAGAGAAATATTCCAATGTTTTTTAGCAGTAAATAGGTCAGCCACCTTCATTTTAGGGTCATTGGTTCCTAGATAATCTTGACATTGGACATTGTTTATCCAGGGGTCAGACCATAAATTAATGGTATTACCATCACCCAAGATCAACAAGAGCCCTTTATTGAACGTATCCCTTAGGTGAAAGGAGTCTTCCAAATTGCCAAGAGGTGTTATGTTTGTTAAACTCAAAAATCGTGTTATCTTGAAGGTATTTCTCTCGGATGACCTTGACCCAAATGTTGAGTGGGTTGATGAGGATTTTCCATAAAAGCTTTAGCTGAAGGTTGATATTTGTTTCTTCCGCCATTTTTAGACCAAGACCACCATCTTCTTTGGAGTTACATATTTTTTCCCAACTAACTAGTGGGCTATACCGTTCCGAATTGAGTTTATTCCAATAAAAAATTTTGTTAATCTGATCAATTTGTTGGAGAACACCTTTTGGTAGGAGGAAGTTTTGCATTAAGTAGTTGACTTTTGAGCTGAGGTTTGCACGGATCAGAACTACCCTTCCTGCTTGTAATAAGGTTGAGGCTTTCCACTTTGAAAGTTGTTTTTTCAAGCTTTGCACTGCTTCTTCAAAAACACGGTTCTTAACTCTTCCATTTATGATGGGTATTCCTAGATATTTCTCTATTCCGGCAGAAATTGGTATGTTCATATCTTGAGAAAGAGGCCGTGCTAAAGTGGAATTCACGTTCATCGAAACTTCCAACGAGCTCTTTTGGTAATTGATTACTAAACCTGATTGATTTGAGAACTTGTTCAAGATATTCTGGAATGTATGTAGACTCTTATGGGATGCAGGAGCAAAAATAAGAGTATCATCAGCAAAAGTTAGAAACGGAATAGGAGTGCGATTTTTTGTAAGTTTAATCCCTATTAACGCACCAGTCCTCATAGATTCGTCAAGAAGCTCTCTTGCAAAGTTTTCCATTACTATTACAAAAATGTAGGGGGCTAGTGGGTCACCCTGACGGATCCCTCTCTGGGGTTTGAACTGTTTACCTGGATTATTATTTACCAGAACCGAAAACCTCGAAGTTGTGATGCATTTCATAACCCAGTTGATCCAGGTTTTATGGAAACCAAATTTGATGAGGACGGCTTCAATATAGTTCCAATTGATTTTATCATAAGCTTTTTTCATATCTAGTTTTAATGCCATCCAGCCCTATTTACCTTTTTGTTTGTGGAACGTATGAAAAATCTCATGTGCAATAAGAGTATTGTCTTGAATGGATCTCCCTTCAACAAACACACCTTGAAATGGGTTAATAATTCTCGGGAGTATTGATTTGAGTCTGTTAGCAAGGATATTCGCAATAGTCTTGTAAATAGTGTTACAATGACTAATTGGTCTGTAGTGGTTAATAGTTGTAGGGGGAGTCTATTTTGGGAATAAGGGCTATAAATGTCTTATTTGTCTTAGCCAACATGTTACCAGAGTGGAAAAAAGCTTTTATGGCTTTACAAACTAAAGGACCAACAATGTGCCAGTATTTTGTATAAAATTCAGGGAGATAGCCATCTGGGCCAGGGGTTTTGTCTTCAGCCATGGAAAAAATAGTTTCTTTAATTTCCTTATTTGTTGTCTGCCTTATGAGGCTGGTATTTTCTGGCGTTGTTATTTCTGGTTGAATGTGTTCAATCATTCCTAGGAGAATCACCTTAGAGAAGCGCTTGACAAATCTATCAGCTAATTCTAAGGTTATATTATCTGCTATCTCCTGCTTGTTAGTTAGGACGGTTCCGTTTTTTCATGGTAAACGTAGAGGAGTTTTTTCTGAAATTTCTTATCTTAGCCATCGATTGGTAATATTTCGTATTTTTGTCTTCAAATTTGATATGATTGGCTCTAGCCCATTGTTTCCAGAAAGTGTGATTAAAGGTTAAGATTTTGGTCCTAGTCCGTTCTAATCTAGCGAGTTTATCAATTTGCTTTTTAGAGGTATTGCCCCATGGTAGTAATTGTTGAATTTGTTTTATCTGATTGTCAATCTTTGTAATTTGGTTTATGTTTTGGCCTTGATGAGCTTTACACCAGGTTTTTGTATTTTTTTAAGTAATCTTTGTTTTTGCATCAGCTGAAAACTAAAAAGACCTGTTAGCTTATTTTTCCAAACATTTTTAACAATATTTTCATATTCCTCCTTAGTTGTCCAAGCCATTTCGAAACGGAAAGGCGAACCTTTATTTGATTCTGGATTCCCAATGCGAAAAGTGATCGGACAATGATCCGAAGAGGTGAAAGCATGATGAGTCACCTTTAAATCTTTGAAAGTAGTCATGACATCTTGCTGTGCTAGAACCCTATCCAATCTTTCATAGGTGTTATTTGTTGGGGATCTGTTCTTCCTCCAAGTGAAAGGTGAGCCAACAAAAGGAACGGTAATGAGATTGAGCTCATTCTTTACATGTATAAGTCTTTTAAATCTATATAGAGTTGGCATATTCCCACCAAGCTTCTCCGTGTCATTTTCAATATCGTTGAGGTCATCCATGATTACAACTGGTAGTTTATGTTTATTAACATTTTTGTATATTTCTTCCCAAAAAACCTTTTTTTCTCCTTCTACCGACGGAGCATAGACTAGTAAAATTGTTGTGTTCGATGTTACTTACCTTGTTTCGAAACATAAATGTTCTTGCATTTTGTTCTAGAACTTGTAAAGGTTTCAGCTCATTAGTTAATTTTACGAGAATCCACATTCCACCTTTATAACCATTCAAACTAATCGTGTAGCATACATGAAAGCCAGAATTATTAATTTGAGAAGCCGTAGGCGATTCCGAAGTTTTAGTTTCTGACAGTGCCAGAATATCGTCTATTTTTTTTCTTAGCATACTTATTTCTTGCCAAAGCAGAGGTCGTCGAGAACCTCGAATATTCCAATATCCTATATTAATCATAAAACCATGTTTTTAAATTGCCTATAGGGCATGTGTTTGTTACTCTTGGTGAAAACTTAATTCTCAATCACCAAGATTCCTTATACAGTGAATTGGGGAGAAGGGGTGAATAATTAACTTTGGAGTAAACTAGGATCCGGGGCTTTTTTTTGGTGAGGTGATCAAGGCGAATTATCATGTTTCTGTATTGATTGCAGTTAACCCTATCTTCTTTCCCCTGCTTTTCTATTTAAAATGCACGGGAGACGTAGAATCCCGTGTAAATCAGTAAGGACCATTTGCAAGGCTAAATGATCCTGGGTGACTGATAGTAAAGTAGTATAGAACATGAAACCATAAGCTCGAATCACTTTTTTCGAGAAATACGAGATATCTAAGTCGTGACTTTGGTTACCTGGTTCCTCACACCGCCCATGGTAAACAGTCGCCCGGACCTGGTCACTTTGTGCTTTTCGAACCGTGCGAGAAGGTTTCCCATCACCTGAAGGATCAAAATTAACCACATTCATAGGTCTATAATTTTTCTAGATAAATCGAACTGTTAGAATAAAATGGAAAAGGAAGACCAAGTGAGATCAATTTTTGATGTGCCTAGGTCAATTAGAGGTTCAACTTGCTTTTTCCCCACATTTTAACGCTAAGAGTCCTGAAAGAAACCCGAAATCTAAAAGAAAGAAGAGAAATTGGGTCAGGGATTAGGGTTTTAGATCCTTAGGAAATCCCTTTTCTTAATTCCTTATGCTTCTATTGGAGCTGTCATCACTTGGGTTCGTCATGCTATACTGGCGGGCGGTGGAGCATGTGGATGCCAAAAATCCTCCCTAATACTAATAAATTTAGAAGCAATCCATTTGCAAAAAATAGGGCCACGTGTCGTACTTTTTACAAAATAAAAAAAACTACCTCTTTCTTCTTTTCCTTCCCACGTTCTCTCTGGCTCCTTTCTCCAATAACAAAACCACCTCTTTCTTCTTTCCATTGGTTGTTAGTTTTCCTGTTAATTGACTGATTTTTCCATTTGTTGGTGTTTCAATTAAGCAATTTCGTTGCATCTTCAGCCGTCGGCGACCTTTGCAAACACCCTCTACTTTGTGAAAGCAACATCATCATTGGAGTATGTTTGTATTTGCCATTTTCGACCTTTTTTTTTGCTTATTTCACATGTTGATTGTTTGATGAAAAGAGGCATTGACCATGTCGGTGTGCAAAACCTATTGAATCGCATCTCCTTTGTTTATAATCACTCCTTGCTTAGTGAAGTTATTGGTAAAATTGCAAATTCTATGGTTTTATTGTTGTATTTAGATGGGTGTTTATGTTGATGAATGTTGTTTTTCCTCCTATTTGATAGTTGTATTTTGTGAAGTGTATGTGCATTTATGTATGATTACATTATCTTTATGTGTTTATAAGTGAAATTAGTGGATATTAAGTTGGAGTATTTCGGGCTTATGTGTTGCACGTAAGGTGTTCGATGAAATGCCTCTATGATTGAATTTATATATTTGTAATATGAACATGAAGTTTATTGTTTTCTTCAATGTATACAAGGTGTTGATGAAATTTGTCAAAACATTTCAGTATGTTTTTGAAACGTCTTAATATGTTATGTTCAATAATGTCACATTTGAACATGACATTGGTATACTAAGCCTTGATTTTAATTATTGTATGAGACATTTTATATGAATTTTCTATGTGAATTGGATGTTAGTTGTAGTTAGCTCAATTTTTGCAAGAACGGTCAAGTTTGCTGATTTAAGCCACTGATTTGGTTTTGTTTGCTGAATTTTTGTAACTTAGGAACTTGATATTTTGTGGGATTGTTCAATCATGTTGGACGTCATCTTCAATCTGCTTGCGTGTCCATATATTGACTTGAATTTTGTTGTTTGGTGTTATCTTATTAGCCAAATATATGGATTTCTGGTGGCAGTGCTTATCCTTGGGAGTTTAATAACGCAACATTAAGGCAGAATCCGGATAAATGGTGCAATTTTGATTTGTGCCATGACCCAAATTATTGGATTGACTGCAGCAAAAGTTAGTACCTTTCCAAACTAGCTTGTGACTGATACAATTACATTAACTGCATAAGTATTTGCTTACCTTAGCTCATGATGTAATATTGAGTTCTTATGTTCCAATGCTTATGAAAGTCAATAGTTTAGATTACTCTCTATTTAAGATAGTGATATATTATTACAAGGGTGTGACAGATACTTAAGCCTCTTCCAATAAAACAAAAATTCTAACACATTACACAACACTTAAACCAGCTGTCGACGTATTACTTGTGTATTATTGATGGTTCTGTCTATTGACGCTAGCTTGCCACATAACCAGCTGCCGACGATAGGAGTGGTGTGTCGTGATCAGCAGGACGAGCTTGTTTTTGCTGGTCAAAGGGAGATCGAACCCACCAGGATGGTCGAGGTGGCCGAGGCGGAAAGTGTGCGTTGGGCAGTGCAGTTAGCTAAGGAACAAGGGCTGCGGCATATCCAAATTGAGTCTGATTGTGAAGCGCTTGTAACAAAGCTACGGAATGGGAGCAAAGGGAAGGGCATACTCTTTAATCTTATTTCTGACATCTTAGTTTCTTCTTGTTTTTTTCATTCAATTGTTTGGTCTTTCGTTAGTAGATTAGGAAATACGGCGGCACATGAATTAGCAGCCGTTAGACCTATCCGTCACTCTTTGTTTTTTTCATTACATTCACTACCAGACTCTGTGGCTTTGATTTTGATTAAGGAAATGGAATGACCTGCTGGTCTGTTTCTCAAAAAAAAAAATTGCTTTTGTTTCTAAAGTATGATTGTGGAGGACAAGTTAGTTGATAACTTCTATATCCATCTTTCTTTGTATGGTTGTTAATCATCACTATTTTGCCAATGTTCATCCTTGATCACTTAGAAATTTGAAATGCGGTTATCGATAAAATGGTAGGTGTGTCATTATCGATTTAAAATATTTTAGAAAAAAAACCCGAACATGGTTCGGGAAAACACTAGTTCCATCTCAAAATGACTGCTCTTTCTAAACATATCCTCTTACATATATATTATTTTCACAGAAATAGCCCCGTAACTTCGGGAAAAAGGGGTGTCTCCTCACAGGGGATCGAAGTGACCAAGCTCGGACGACTGTTTACTAAAAAAAACAGGTTTGTATCTTATATTTATGTTAGTGTCTTCGCTACATATATGCTAAGAGAATGGCTTCACATAATAATAATAATAATAATAATAATAATAATAATAATAATAATAATAATAATAATAATAATATCTAGGTAGAAACTTGATGCTTAGATTTTCCATCTTTTAAGTGTAAATTATAAAAAGGGGGAATTTGTGAAATGTCCATAAAATATGTCTTAATTTGAGAAATATCCACTTTTTGGGACAAATTTGTGAAATGTCCACAATATAAACCTCCCACGCACTTTCTCTCTCCTACGCTATCTCCCTCTCCACACGCTCTCTCTCTCACGCCCTGCTCGACGGTGATTTTGCAGATTTTGTACCGATCATCTCTCCGATCTCATCAAAACAACCGATTTGAGCATCTCTTCTACAGAATCAAGTAAGTACAACATTCGATTACAAACTACATCAAAAAGCGGCCTTCAATTCATTGAAAATTTGCGCCAAAGGCGCAAATTTTCATAGATTTTTCACGTTTCTAAGTTGATTCTGGATTGTGCTGACGAATTTACTACTCTGTCCATTAGAACCACACAAAATTTGCGCCTTCGGCGCAAATTTTGAAGTAATTCTTCAATTTTTGACTTATCGAAGAGGTTTTTCAAAACAACCGAATCTGAGCTTGTTTAAGTTCGTTTATGCTATATCTATATGAAATACAGTCGAATCGAGTGATTACTGTTATGGAATGCCTCAAAATTTGCGCCAAGGCGCAAATTTTGATTGATTTTTACTGTTGTTGTTGATTGCTCCATGTCAGCACTACATTTTTGATGTATTGGATGAGATTTTGAAGTCTCCTTTTAAATACATGCTTCTTTATGCTCATTTGAATTATTTGCTTGCACTTTAAAATGTAGCATTGCTGTATCTAGTTCAAATGTGCTTATACTTTGATTCACCTCTTGTCATCACTGCACTTAAAATCTTAGAAAATTTGCACCGGAGGTGCAAATTTTGTAGGACTCTGTTAATAACTGGTGTATTCTATTCATATAGTTAATTTAATAAGATCCATTCTTCACTGTTGCATCCATATATTGCATTTGATAATATAATGAACTCTACATTCATTATTACACTTTGATTGCTCCATGTCAGCACTGCATTTGAATCATAGAATTCTGTTCATAACTGCTGTATTCTATTCAAATGTTGCTTGATTTTTGAAGCATCAATTACTGATAATGATTGTTTTTTGATATATGTGTCTTATTTTCAAGTCTACAATCAAATCTTTGCTTGTTTATGCTTATTTATGATCGTTAATATGTTACATTGGTAAATCTTTATCATATACATTCCAATTCAAATGATAAATGCAATGAAATTACAGAAAATTTCATTTTTGATGTATTGGATGAGATTTTGAAGTCTCCTTTTGAATACATGCTTCTTTATGCTCATTTGAATTATGTGCTTGCACTTTAAAATGTAGCATTCCTATATCTAGATAAAATGTGCTTATACTTTGATTCACCACTTGTCATCACTGCACTTAAAATCTTCACTGTTGATTCTGGTGTATTCTATTCATATAGTTAATTTAATGAGATCCATTCTTCACTGTTGCATCCATATATTGCATTTGACAATATAATGAACTCTACATTCATTATTACACTTTGATTGCTCCATGTCAGCACTGCACTTAAATCTTAGAAAATTTGCACCTTCGGTGCAAATTTTGTAGGATTGTGTTCATAACTGGTATATCTTATTCATATAGTTGATTTAATGATATCCATTCCTCACTGCTGCATCCAATATTGCATTTGACAATATAATGAACTCCACATTCATTATTACACTTTGATTGCTCCATGTCAGCACTGTATTTGAATCATATAAAATTTTGGTTCCTTGTGTCAACACTTCAATCAAATTGTGTTTCTTACTACTGCAATCTATTTATCCTCTTAAATTCATATTCTACAGATTACAATGGCAACCCACGTTATTACAGTTATATATGGTGGGAAATGGTTATTTGATGAATCAGGTCCAACCTTTGCCGGGCACACTACTTCAAAAGTGTTCATACTTGATGACTCAATAACACTACAGGGTTTAAGTGAAAAAGTGCACAACAGATTCAACGTAGACAGCGCATTTGAATTAGAATTCAATCATTTGCACCCTTTCAAAGTCTTGAGAGGTCCTCTTACCGTTGAATGTGATGCTGATTTGAAAGAGTTTTTAGAGTTGTCCAAACTAGATGATGTTAAATTTGCTGTTGAGTTGTGTGTCAGCATTAAAACAGATAATGACAAAGAAGATCAACAGACATTCCCAGCTGATAGTTTGGAGTTGGTGACATGCAATCCAAATATAACTAACATTGTCACTGAAGAAAATAGCATGACATTGATCGGTGAAAACAGGATGAAGGGTGTGTTGTTAGAGGATATTGGAGATGACATGTACTCTGGAAACAGTGATACTCCTAGTGATGAAGATTCTGCAGCTGAAATATAGAGCACCCTATATTCTTCAGCACACAGAAGAGAGACTACACTAGAAGATTGGGATGCTGACAGCCCTACCATGCCTATTATGAATCAGAATTCAGAAAAATTGATATACATAGGCAAAACCTTTGAATCCAGGAATGCAGTTAAGAATGCTTTGAGAATATTGTCAATAACAGAGATATTTGGTTTTCGTGTGGCAAAATCAGAACCCAGGTATTATAGGGTGCATTGTGTAGATCCTAACTGCAAATGGAAAGTGCATGTCAAAACTTTTGGTCAAACTTGGCATGAGGTTACAGTGTACGATGACATGCACACATGCACGTGGGATATCAGATCAAAACACTGCAAAAAACCTTCATCATCAGTGGTTGCAAGCATCATCAAATCAAGGTGAGTAAATTTTGTAAGAAATAGTATTTAGATTTAATATTGCTTTTTAATATATTATTTATTCTAATTTTAATATAATTCAACAGCGTTGACACTGGATACAAACCAGCACAGATAATGGATAAGCTGAGAACAGAACAAAAAATGACAATTACCTACTGGATAGCATGGAAATCATCAAAAATTGCAAAAGAAATTGTCAAGGGGACACCAGAATCCAATTATGCAGATTTGCCATCATTTTGCCACATGCTTATGGAGAAAAACAATGGGACTATAGCATTGATTTCAACAGACAAAGAAGACAGGTTTAAGTACTTGTTCCTATCCTTTGGCCAATGCATCAGAGCATTCCCCTTCTTAAAGAAGGTATGTCTTACTCAGTGTCAGCATAAATTCTGTTCTCATTGAATTTCATAAATTCAATATAACTAGTAATTTCATTTATTTATCTACCAGGTTGTTGTTATTGATGGGACATTCTTAACTGGACAATATAGAGGCACATTGCTTGGAGCAGTTGCTCAAGATGCAAACAGACATATTTATCCCCTTGCTTTTGGAATTGTTGACTCTGAAAACAACAGCTCTTGGGAATGGTTTTTGTACCGGCTGCTGAAGGTTGTGCCTCCCTCAAATGACTTAGTGTTTGTCTCTGATAGACATGCTAGCATTGCAAGGGCTATATCTTTAGTTTACCCAACAGCTACACACTGCATATGTATGTGGCACTTGAAACAAAACATCAAAGCGACATTCAAGAAAAAGCACCTCGGAAAAATGTTCAAGAAAGCAGCAGAGAGTTGCACTATCCAAGAGTTCAACAGATGGCTTGCACAAATAGAAGCAACCTGTCCAAAACTGTCAGAATATTTGGTGTCAGCACGTTTTGAAAAATGGGCCAGAGCACATGCAAAGTGCAATAGATACAATATGATGACATCCAACAATGCAGAGAGCTTGAACTCCATTTTCAAAGGGAAAAAGGATTATCCTATTGTGGCACTTATAGAGTTTGCTAGGGAAAAGCTCACATCATGGTTCCAGGACAGAAGAGAGAAAGCACTAGAAAACCAAGACAGAATAACTCCTGAAATCCTTAAGGTGATAAGGAAATCACAAGAGCAAATTGGATTATACAGAGTAGAAAGGATGAATGCATCACAATTTGAGATCAAAGGCGAAGGAGCTGTAGCTATAGTTGATCTATCAGCGAAGACATGTACGTGCAAGGTATTTGATGTCGAGAAAATACCTTGTGTACATGCTCTATCAGCCATTACACACGTAAAGGCAAATATATCTGATTTTGTTGCAAATTTTTACAGCAATGATGCTTGGCGTATGGCATATGCAGAAACAATATATCCAGTGTTGGAAGAAGATGAAGGAAACGTCCCTGATGCGATAAAATCTATCAGATGTTACCCCCCTGTAGTAAGAAAGAGAGCAGGAAGACCTCCTTCAAATAGAAAGCTATCAGTGGGAGAGTTCAAGAGGAGGATAAAGCATTCAAAATAAGGCTGTTAGCACAATTTTCGTCATTGGTATTATGTAAAATTACTACTAGGAAAGAATACAGCTTAGACATTATGAATGACATGTATGTTCCAAAATAAACATTCATTCAACATTATAGAATAAAATTGTAGATTTTATCATGTAATAATACAAGTTTGTACATTCTTTTCTCTATGTCAGCGCAATTTTGTCATCGGTACTCATCAAATTTCAGATTTATATCATTGTTGTTTACTTAAAAAACAATACAATGTTGAGAAATAATCTAAAATATTATTCTATAATATTTTAGATTAACAACCTCGTTCCACCACCCCACCACAATAGCTTCAATAACAAAGAACACCACGGTGGTGTCCCCACAATAACTATTGTTGAGCAAAAATAAGAGCATGTTGTGCAATTATAGGCTATTGGTGAGCAAAATTAAGACTGTGTTGAGCAAAAATAATAGCATGTTGAGCAAATTTTAAACGAACGCCGACGTTGTGCAGTGCAATTATACTCTATTGTTGAGCAAAAATAAGACCATGTTGTGCAATTATCTATAGACAAACTATGAGAACACATTGAGAAAATATATAAGATCAAATTGATCACAATTTCACAAAGTCTTGATAATTGTGCAAATATAAACTATTGTCGAGCAAAAATAACAGCATTTAGAGCAAAAATAAGAGCATGTTGAGAAATTTTCCACAAAATGCCCCGTGTTGTGCAATTATAGGCTATTGACGAGCAAAAATAAGACTGTGTTGAGCAAAAATAAGAGCATGTTGACCAAATTTCCAACAAACGCCCATGTTGTGCAATTTTGCCACTTTGATTTAAAAAATATGCATTCTTCCAAAAAAAAATCTGTGTCAGCACTACTTTGGACTGGTGTCACCACTACTTGAAACTAATATCAGTGTCAGCACTACTTCAGACCTCAAACACCTAGTGTCACCACATAAACTTCAATATCAGAAAACAGCAGACTGATGTCACCACTATTTGTAACTAATAACAGTGTCAGCACTACTTTGGGCCACAAACACCAAGTGTCACCACATAAATTTCACTATCAGAAAACACCTACTTGTAACTAATATCACATGCAGTTATACTTGTAACTAATATCATTGTCACCCTTGCTTTGGGCCTTAACCACCTAGTGTTACAACATACACTTCAGTGATTACTCCAATAAAATTACAGAAAATTTCATTTTTGATGTATTAGATGAGATTTTGAAATCTCCTTTTAAATACATGCTTCTTTATGCTCATTTGAATTATGTGCTTGCACTTTAAAATGTAGCATTGCTATATCTAGTTAAAATGTGCTTATACTTTGATTCACCTCTTGTCATCACTGCACTTAAAATCTTAGAAAATTTGCACCGGAGGTGCAAATTTTGTAGGATTCTGTTCATAACTGGTGTATTCTATTCATATAGTTAATTTAATGAGATCCATTCTTCACTGTTGCATCCAATATTGCATTTCACAATATAATGAACTCTACATTCATTATTACACTTTGATTGCTCCATGTCAGCACTGCACTTAAATCATAGAAAATTTGCACCTCCGGTGCAAATTTTGTAGGATTGTGTTCATAACTGGTATATCTTATTCATATAGTTGATTTAATGATATCCATTCCACACTGCTGCATCCAATATTGCATTTGACAATATAATGAACTCCACATTCATTATTACACTTTGATTGCTCCATGTCAGCACTGTATTTGAATCATATAAAATTTTGGTTCCTTGTGTCAACACTTCAATCAAATTGTGTTTCTTACTACTGCAATCTATTTGCACCCTTTCAAAGTCTTGAGAGGTCCTCTTACCGTTGAATGTGATGCTGATTTGAAAGAGTTTTTAGAGTTGTCCAAACTAGATGATGTTAAATTTGCTGTTGAGTTGTGTGTCAGCATTAAAACAGATAATGACAAAGAAGATCAACAGACATTCCCAGCTGATAGTTTGGAGTTGGTGAAAATTGTAAACAAATACAATCAAAACAAAATTATATTCATATTATACATTTGCTTAAACCAAGTTCACAGAACAGGTAATACAAGTTTGCTTACATCCAAGTCCCTCAAAAAGTTAAACTACATTTTCTTTTACTAACATCACAATACTAAAGAAAAAGTAACTTTACAATGCAAACCTACAAAGTGGACAAGACCCTTCAACCCTAAGCCATTCTCGGATACAATTTGGGTGGAAGAAATGTGACCATGGCATGCCAAGGACTGGCATTGAATCCAACATCGGGTCAAGACATATTGAACATGCCTGCCCATCAAGCTCAAGATGATATACCTCTTGTAGACCATCAATAGCTGCTTCAGTGGCTGGATGATGTGGGTAGTCCACCTCCATGTCCACCTCCATGTCCGAGTCAGAAGAGTCAGAGCTTGAATCAGAAGAAGAGTTGGAAATGTAGTACAAATTGATGGTGATGTTAAGGCAGAGACCATATTCAATAAAGTCATCATCTTGAGCAAACCAAGTACTTGTAAAATCTCTTAAGATATGATTTGCTACTTGATTTCGAACAACAGCTGGGATTCCCGCGTCCCGTAATATTCCATTGCAGCGCCTTAAGCTCATTGGCAACCCATTCCAAACGTATAAATGATGAAGTATTACAGGAACATCCACGGAGTGGATTGACACTAACATTTCACTCGAACCATATACAGAGGACTCGCTTGCTAAAAGTTCAACAACAAACTCACCAACTGTGTGATGATACCCTTTTTGAATAATCGGTTGAAAAGCCATTGAAGAAGAGACGAACTGAAAGGACACCGGCGATTGAAGGGTACTCGGCGATTGAAGTGATCGTCGACTGTAAACACAAAACGGGGGAAACGGAGAAGATGTTGGAGGGAGCTGAAAGGACACCGGGGATTGCACAACTACGGACTGCTTTTGGGTTGAAATCGTGCGTAAGAAGAGATAACATTGGGCCAAACCCTTCCATTCATCAATTTTAAAATAAGCCCATTAACATCTTCTCTTATTTTTGCTCTTATTTTTGCTCAACAATTTCACAAAGTGCCCCATGTTGTGCAATTATAGGGTATTGATGAGCACAAATAAGACTGTGTTGAGCAAAAATAAGAGCATGTTGACCAAATTTCGAACAAACGCCCATGTTGTGCAATAATAGAGTATTGATGAGCAAAAATAAGACTGTGTTGAGCAAAAATAAGAGCATGTTGAGCAAATTTCCAACAAACACCCATGTTGTGCAATTATAATCTATTGTTGAGCAAAAATAAGACCGTGTTGTGAAATTAATAATAGAGAAACTATAAAAACATATTAATAAAAAATAAGATCATGTTGAGCACTATTTCACAAAGTCTTATATAGTTGTGTAAATATAAACTATTGTTGAGCAAAAATAAGAGCATGTTGAGCAAATTTCCAACAAATGCCCATGTTGTGCAATTATTGATGAGCAAAAATAACACTGTGTTGAGCAAAAATAAAAGCATGTTGAGCAAATTTCCAACAAACGCCCATGTTGTGCAATTATAGTATATTGTTGAGCAAAAATAAGACCGTGTTGTGAAATTATTTATAGAGAAACTATGAAAACATATTGAGAAAAAATAAGATCATGTTGAGCACTATTTCACAAAGTCTTATATAGTTGTGTAAATATAAACTATTGTTGAGCAAAAATGACAGCAAGTTGAGCAAAAATCCACCAAATGCCCCTGTTGTCCAATTATAGGCTATTGATGAGCAAAAATATGACCATCTTGAGCAAAAATAAGAGCCTGTTGAGCAAAATTCCAACAAACGCTCATGTTGTGCAATTATAGTCTATTTTTTAGCAAAAATAAGACCGTGTTGTGCAATTATCTATAGAGAAACTAAGAGAACTTATTGAGAAAAATAAGATCATATGAATCACAATTTCACAAAAGTCTTGATAGTTGTGCAAAAATAAACTAGTGTTGAGCAAAAATAAGAGCATGTTGAGCAAAAATGAGGAATAAATAAAGTATTAACCACTTGCCGTAATTTTTAAAAAAAACAAGAAAAGAAAAAAAAAACAAAAATTAGAAAAAGCAATAAATAAGGTATTTGCTCAACTTGCTGTTATTTTTGCACAACAATAGTTTATATTTACACAGTCGGTCATCGTCATTTCTTTCATCCTCCCCCCCCCGAAATCTCATCTCTCTTGCTCTGCAAAGTTTGCTTCACGTTTGATTATACGCTCACTGAGACCAGATCGAAAATCCCCCTCTCTATTGCTCTACCATATACATCACCATGTCTCCAGACCGGAAAGGTTTGATTTCCTATTGTCCGTTTATTACAGTTTAAATAAGAATGATTACGGTTTAGGGTTTAGCTCCAACGAAAAGCAGGAAATGGGAGTTATTCAAGTTATTCGACCTTCCACAAGCTGCCTTTGCTAATTTAAGGACTTCGGCATTATAATGTGTAGTTAATGTGATGGACTTATCGTTCAATTTTCAAATTTATATGGAATAAACTCCCTTCTTTTACAATGCCATTGCATGCATTATTTGTAGAAGTTGATTTTCAGTGTTCATTACATAGGTAAACGCCCGCAGAGATTGAGTGACTCACCTACTATAGACAGTCAAAACCGAATTTCGAAGAGATCAAAAAGATCTGGCATTAAACCTCCAGTAATTGATTTATCTAGGGATTCACCAGCTTTCATTGATGAACTGTTTGAAGATACTCAGCCTGATAGAGCATGTGAAACAGGGGTCGGTTCCCTGTCACTTGAATCTAAAGATTCACAACCGCTTGTTCGGAAAAACAGTAAGAAAGAGGTCCCCCATGAGACTACTGTTCCTACTAGCACTGTTGGTTTAGAAGCCCTTGAAATTACAGTTTTGCAAGACAATTCACCTAATGTAACGCTTGGTCAACCAGCGAACCCAACTGTGCATAACATCACATCTGATGAGCAAACAGAA
This sequence comes from Persicaria maculosa, assembly GCA_963922045.1. Classification (NCBI taxonomy): domain Eukaryota; kingdom Viridiplantae; phylum Streptophyta; class Magnoliopsida; order Caryophyllales; family Polygonaceae; genus Persicaria; species Persicaria maculosa. The sequence continues at coordinate 44,512,452 of OY998267.1, forward strand.
GGCACTGAAATCCAACCTATCTCAGAAAACAGACAAATGATTGCAAAGACCAAGAGGGACAGCAGACAGAAACAATTCAACTCTTTGAAAACACGTTCAAGCCCCCGCCTACTTATGTCATCATTGCAGAAAATGAATGACAAGCAAAAGAAATTCATTAAAGATATTGGGTTTGGATGTTTGTTCGACTTGAACATTGTTTCCCTTCCACAATATCTTTCATATTGGTTAGTGGATCAGTTTGACCCTAACAAGTGTTGTTTGGTTATGGCTAATGGAGGAGAACTTGAAATTACTGAGATGGATGTTCATATCACATTGGGATTGCCTATGGGAAAGGTTTTAGTAGCAAGAAAAACAGCAAAGGAAAATTTCAACCTTGTGAAAGATTGGAGAAACACATTTGAGGTTAAGGATAATATAACATCAGCTATGGTTATGGATAAATTGATAGCTGACACTAATTGTTGTATTAGACTCTTACTTGATTGATACTTTAGGAAATGGACATGCAAACCATAGTTTAGTAAGAGTTGTTCCGGAATTAGGTGACATGAGAGAGCTAAATTGGTGTGGTCTTGTGTTAGAAAGTTTGGTTGATGCGAAAAAAAGTTGGGAAAAGAACAAGGATGGACACTTCAGAGGGCCTATATTGTTCTTGGTTGTAAGTAGTTTTTCAAACCTTTCCTCTGTTGTTAAATTAATTTCTTTACCATGACTGTACTACCCATGTCACCAGTGCCTATTTTAAGTTTCCTAACTACAATATTATTCATGTCAGCACTGCCCCACTCCATCATCTTCCCTGTGATGTTAAATTAATTTCTTTACAATGTCTGTAGTACCCATGTCACCAGTGCCTATTTTAACTTTAGTATCTACAATATTATTCATGTCAGCACTCCTCCCCCCGCTTAATTTCTTTACCATGTCTGTAGTGCCCATGTCACCAGTGCCAATTTTTAATTTCATAAATACAATATTATTCATGTCAGCACTCCCGTCCTGAATCATTATACTGATATATGTTTATCCCATTCATGTGTCAGTTGCTGTATATGGATAGGGTGAAACTGTTCACAAGCACAGCGCTTAGACGAATACCTCGTTCTTTGCCAGTGTTTTTTGGCATCAATTCCAAACTTCTACGCCAAAGAGAGACTGATGACATTAATAGTGGAGGCTTTGGCCGTGGCTCAATCCAACCTCGCCAAATCGTTCCTCCCACTCAAGAAATACCTCCTACGGCTTGTCCCCAATCTACTACACACAATGAAGAATGCACTGAACACCCCGCTGGTCCAGAAAAACAACCACCTCCACTTCAGGTCTATATGATTTTTTTAACCAATTCAATTTAAAATTGTGCAGTTTATCATGTTTTCTTATTTACTGATGTTTTTTTAATCTTATTTTCTCATGTGCTCTTGTCTTCTAGAATTGGATACAGACTTTTGCTCAAAAGACTTCTGTGCTTGCATCTGCTATTTCTGAATTTGTGGAGTGGTCTACAAATATACCGCCTGAACTACAAAATGATGACAAGGTGAATTCACTTCTGCGTGGAGCCAACTAGCTCCTAGGGATGGGAGATGTGACCCTTGCGCCTGCTACAGATGCTGCTGACAGGTCATATATGGACGACTCTCCAAACACAATTTTTAACAACTCCCAACACCGATTCTGGTCAGACCCTGCTTTTATAGATTGCCTTACTCAGATTGAGCTTGCGTATCAGAATAAGCAAAAATTGAAATCAAATATCAAAGGAGATGGGCAATTTTCCTTTGATATATTTGTAAATGATCCTGTTTTGGGGGAAGATACGGGGATACCACAGAACGTTGCAGATGCAACCAAGGATGGTAATGACGCACAACAAGCTCCTGGACCCAGCCATGGTCATCCTCCAATACAACAGGATGTCCAAGCTAAAACTGCAGACACATTATGCACCCCTCCCAATCCCCTCCCCACTCAATTCCAAACTGATATTCCACCAGAGAAGCCATTGGAGGATAAAAGAAAATCCAAGTCCCCTGCTCCATTGCCCCCCCGGAGGTCACCACGTGTCAACGCAGCTCCTGAGAATGCACCACACCAACTTCATGACACAAAGAGAGAAGAAGCTGCAAAGAGAGCATATAAACCGTCTGCATCTTTGAGAAGCCCCTATTACTCCCGTGTTGTAGATATTAACGATCCTATCTCTGAAATTGAGCGGACTGTTTCAGCCTATTTAGCAATGACAACAACTCATAGAACGTAAAGTTCATTTTAATCTTAATTTACTTAATGTATGTTCAGTTACAAGTAAAAGATATTTTTTATTTAATACATCTTCATAATGTCTTGCATTTGCAGTGAAGTCTTATTTAAACACAAGTCTATTGAGGTGGTTAGAAGAGACATGGGTACACTTGAAGATGAAACCCAACTGTCTAGTGTCATTATTGATGCATGGACAGCAGTCCTCAACAACAAGGAACAATATAAAAGTGCTCAGTCACCAGCAAGACTATTTGTCAATATCAACAAATCTGTAATATTTTTACTTATTCATCTTTCAATTACACTCCATTCTTTTGCCATTATTACAATGGGTCTGTTTTTTTACTAATTTTTATTTTTGATCCAGTTTAATGTGGACAGTGTGTCATCAGGAGCTTGTGATGAACAGTTTCAGAGGTTTAACCTCCACCTTGATACTGCTTTGTCATTGTCACCACACATTTCTTTGAAAGATATAGACATGGTACTCCCTTCACAACCACAAGAATGAAATGTTCTCTAAATACTGATTTTGAGATCAAAGTTAACAAACTCAATCCCTAATTTCTATCTGTTTAATATTATGTTCATTAGTTTGTTTTTGGAGTTCAACAAGAAGAGGTCTACATCATGGTTGTCTTCAACTTGAAAAACAAAGTCACCCAAATCATTGATATCAACCCAACTTGCCCTGCTGAAACTTGCACCTTTGCATCCCCCTTTGAATGTTTGGTAAGTTTTATTAATGATACATAATATCTTCTTGAGTTGTATTAACTTCAATCTAATATCACCTCAGTTCCCAATTAACATTAAATGCTTTATAATTCAATAAATGCAGGGAGATATGCTGATTGCGTTTCTAACAGAGAAGGGGCTTGAAGCAAAGGCAGAAATAGTGTCAACTGCACCAACATCAATTGTCCCCATCGCGTGGGCTGGAGAAGAGAAAGTTCAGCATTCTGGGGTATGCCTCATGCATCACATGGAGACTTTCTTTGGGTCAGAGCGAGGCTACAAGTGTGGATTTGAAAAGGGCAATTTCAAGAATATCTCAAAACTACGGGTGAAGTACCTAACAGATATTGTGTGCTCAGAGCTGAATGAAGTGAACAAAGAAGTTATGAAGGCAGCAAAATCCCATTCAAGAATGATTTCAAAGGGGATTCAAGGCCAAAAAATAAACCTTGGTTGAACAGCTACAACACAATATAATGTTTTTGTTGCAAACTATCAAATGTATTGGGGTGTAGACAGTTGTGTACTCTGCTTCTGAAAAGTTGTTTCGTGAGCATTAAGACAGTTATTTTCCCTATGATTTTAACCTGGATTGTATTTGTCAATTTCATACAACTATAACTGCATCTGACCAATTCTGTATTCTTTTCTCTATGTCAACACAATTCTGTCACCGGTAGTAAAATATTTGATTTCTGTTTATAACTGGTGTATTTTATAAATATAGTTTATTTAATGATATCCATTCCTAAGTATTGACAATACTTTGCAAGAGAAAGATTTCAATAGGAGAGTTCAAGAAGAGGGTAAAAGCACACAAAATAAGCCTGTCAGCGCAATTCTGTCATCAATACTATAAAAAAACACTAATACGAAAAGAAGATACTATAAAAAAATAATACCATGTTGTGAAATTATCTATTGAGAAAGTATAAAATTATATTAAAGAAAATAGGATTATTTTGGGCAAAATTTCACAAATCTCGTTTGTTGTGCAAATATAAACTATTGTTGAGCAAAACTAAGATGATGTTGAGCAAATTCACAATAACATAAAACCTTAGTTAAACAGTGTCAGCACTACTTTTGCCAAAACAATTCCCAAATTACTCTATGTATCCGCAGTATCAACCAATGAAGACTTAAAACTCCAATAACACTTTATAATATCAAATACGAGGTGCGAAATTACAAAATATCCATATAATTAATATGATATTAATAACTTACATCATATCTTCATTATGAACACACATATAAACTAAAATATATAAATAAGTTCCAATATTATCACTTATTAATATACAAGACCTACAGGCCTAAAAATTCATCAATCTTCCTCCTCCTTTCCATTTCTGCATCTAAAACTTCTTTAACGCACTGCATAAGGTTGTCCTTTGCCTCTTCCAACATCTGCCTTTGTTCCCCAAGTTCTCGTTCCCCCTAGATAAAACATAAAATATAAGAGTTAACACTAGAGAGGGAAAAAAAAGTAAGGATAAAAATTCATATATCACCTTTGATAGTGCTTCAGCATCTTCATCTTTGGTTGCTCTGCGAATATGATATTCATTTGCTATTATTGATCTTTGTAATTCCTCATATAATTTATAATGAAACACAACGGCTTCCACCAACTCAACCCTGTGAGCCTCTTTGTTAGTCTCACATGCCTCATCAACGAGACTCATGTGATACCCACGGTAAACAACACCATCCAGATCGTCCATCATTTGGTGGAATCTTGTGCAGAACTCAACAGTGTTGCCATAATTCATCTTTTTGGTGGGGGGTGGTTAAGTAGTAAGAATACAAGTTCTGGTATTCTGATTTCTGTTACAATTAGTTTGTAGACACCAATGGACACCAAAGAGTTATTTCTGGATATATATAGCCAATAATTATACAGTTTTCTTCCTTATGACAGTTATTTGGGGCACTTCATTTCAGAGTACCTGTAAAAAACTATAAAAACTGTAAAAATATAAACTGTAAACGGATTACAGTTATATGAGTTACAGTTATAATTGCTGGACAACAACCCCCCTCGTGCCATCGCTGCTTTGGGCTTACAGTTATCACTGTTGGACATTAACCACCTCGTGTCAGCACTACTTTGGGCCTTAACCACCTACTGTCACCATATAAACTTAAATAACAAAGAACACACAAAGCTAGTGTCACCAATACTTCCAACTACTCTAACCAACAGTGTCACACAAGACTTTGGGCCTTACCACCTCGTGCAACCACATAAAAAACAAAATAAAAAAAAATACAACCCTACTGTCCCCAATACTTGTAACTAATATCAGTGTCAGCACTGCTTTGGGCCTTACACATCTACTGTCACCACATAAACTTCAATAACAGAAAATATAACCCCATACACTTCAATATCAGAAAAAACAAGGGTAGTGTCACCACTACTTGTAACTAATATCATTGGCAGCCTTGCTTTGGGCCTCAACCACCTAGTGTTACCACATACAATTCAAAATAAAAAAATGCAAGACTGGTGTCACCACTACTTGTAACTAATATCAGTGTCAGCACTACTTTGGACATCAAAGACCTAGTGTCCCCACATAAACTTCAATATCAGAAAAAAACCAGACTGGTGTCACCACTATTTATAACTACTAACAGTGTCAGCACTACTTTGGGCCTCAAAAACCTAGTGTCACCACATAAACTTCAATATCAGAAAACACAAGACTGGTGTCACCACTTTTGTTATAACATGGTAAATATGTACCCATGCCCCCCACATTATTAATACAAATACAAATAAAACATTGTCATTGCAAAAATAGATACCTTAATAAACATTAATAAAAGTTAAAATGTACAATCATAACAGATTCAAAGTCACATCCAAAATACAGGGCATCCAAAAAATATCCCATAAAATCCATTACCTACAAATATACATACATGTCCACCAAATTAACAATTTGAGCACATAGATTGTCATATTACATCAAAAAATACCCCATGTATGCATCAACTACATATCTAAACAATTGTTTTAAAACCTAAAACTCCAGGTCTCCTTGATCAGATCTGAGCACATGAGTTCTCTGTATCGAAAGAGCTTATCATTGTTGAATTGTTTCACATCTCCCCCAAAGACAGATGCTTCAATTGCTTTTAATGTAAAGACGCCGCATGAAGCCCTACAAACACAAAAAGACCCCATGTCATGTGAGCACATAAATAACAAGTATCTTAGGCTAAACGACAAACAATACAACATATAAAATACATACCCTGTAGAATCATGCATTAAATCATCAACCATATTTAGCTGGAAAGGAGAGGAAGCAAAGTTTTGATAGAGCCCAGCCTTTGCCAAATGAATTGGGAACCAAATAGCAAACGGTTGCAATTGTTCTTCAAGTACACCAGCCTTAACAGCAGTCACATTGCAATCGTACACGTTGATTACCCTCTCCTCAAGCATAATCTCCAACGCCACCCAATGTTTGTTTATAACATTGAATATTGTGTAGACTTTCTTTACAGAGTCCCATGGCTTCCCATACTCAGCAGGGCACATACCAACAAAGTACTCCTCGGTGTTGACTTCAAGAGGCAAATCTTCCCCATAATTTGAAGCATAATCAGGCAGGTACTTTAAGTAAAATAGCCAATCAAGAACAAGAACCTCTCGATATTTCACAGGGTCTTCAGAAATGCGCCTCCTAAAGTGAATCAAACCTGCTTCTAGATGCTACACAACATAGTAATAAAAAAAAAGATGTCAACAATCAACAAACACAATAGAATCCAATCCACACATATATATATATTTCAAAAACAAGCAGATATTACCTGACAATCAAGCCACATATTCTTTGATATGATGTGCAGGAAAAACTTTTTGTCCCACCTTGATATTGGACCAGCAACAGAAAAATTCCTAACCAAATTACACAAGATGAATATAAATATATAAAGAATGAGGTGCTGTACTAATACAAAGACAACATTCCATAAAAAAAGATTGAACAAAAAAATAAAGCATACCTTTTCTTCTTTACAAGTCCATACATAAACTCATGATCTTCAAAGCTGATCAATGACTTGTTAGGGACGTGCTTTAAGATTCTCACATTCTTTTCAATCTCAGCTGGGCCATACAAGAATGTACTGGTTGACGGGATAAGATTCGAAGCCTTTAATTTTTCAACTTCATTTATAATTTCAGTATCCTTGGCTACCGAATCCCAATCAACACCTGCACCCGTGTCATATTCATCATCAGACAGAGATATGAACTTTTCCAACGATGAGTGCCCACCAACTACACCGACTACAGCATCACCACCTTCAACCTTACACTTGGCAGATCGAGCAACTTCAGCAGAACATGATGGAATTCCAAACTCATCTGCACTCCTTTTGGCATCATCAACTTCATTCTTAGTTAATGAAATATCACCTTTCAAATCCTTAAAAACTTTCACATCTGCAGCAACATCCTCACCCTCAGTGTCAGCGACAACAGTTGGGAACACAGGAGGGATTTCAGTATATAGAATATCCTTATCCAAAGTTGGGCCCTCTGATCTTATTGAGGGCAAGGACACGTCCTTAACATTGACAGAATGGGGTGATGATTTCACCATTTCCTCATCAGCAGAGAAACACTTCTGAAGATCAGCTACAACATCATTGACAATTTTTGCGCTGACATCTTCATCAACAACCTTCACAGGACTGCCCTGGGGCTTACCACCTATATGCTTATCATCAGCATTCCCAGGATTTACCTGTGACCTGGCAAACATAGCTTCAAAATTAGAAACACTAACCTCAAGCTCATCATACCTCATCGCCATCTCACCAACAACTCCAAGCATCCCAGCCATCTCTGCAATCTTTGATTCAATAGCATCAAGCCTCGCACCCAACACATCCATATGCTGAGGTACATCTTCAAGCTTCTCAATCCTCTTAAAAATCTCCTTCACCCAATCAGGATAAGATGGGGTAGAAGAAGCAAAACCATCACCATGTGTTTTTGGAGGCAACTCCCCCGTTAAATAATTTTTTGCCTCCATTTGGGGAGATACACCTTCAGTGCCAGCATTAGATGTTTGAACCTCTCCCCGCCTGTCACCAGAAGATGTCTCACCTCCTTCAACCTTGTCAGCACAACCAACCACATCTGCAACCTCCGCCAAAACAAAAAGCCCAGCAGTAGGAGGAGCAGCCAACTCATCAGATCCACAAGAATGGGTGTCAGCAGTAAAATCATCAACCTTGTCATCGCCATCACTGCCTTCACCACCAGATGTAAAGCCTGCAGCATGAATTTCTTCGTTCTCCACTCCATGAGTACTCTGATTATCACCAAGAGAAACTGAAGGAAGAACAGAAGACATGTCAACAGTACTATCATATAATGGCCTCCCACTACCTAACCCAGCTTTCTTCATCTTATACCTCCGCTGAAAGACAAATTTCAGTGGGGTATCATCATCTAATAAATCAGATAAATTAGTAACCAACCGACCTCTCTTGGAAGGTGAAGCAACCATATCACCCTCCTCATGCATATCTGTGTCAGCATTAATTATCTTCACATTCTCAGAAGGAACAACTCCACCACATTGCCTAGCTGCAGAACGACCCCTCCTCACATACACCAATCCCTCAGCAGTATCGCTGGACGCCACCTTCTTTTTCTTTTTACCAGCCATCCCTCCACTCTCAGATTTCCTCTTCTTTGAGGACTCTACAACATCTTTGTTTTCTACCTCAGGAAAAACTTGAAAAGCAGTTTCAAAGGACTTCCCATCCTGTTTCTTTCCAGCAGCTTTGCCTCTCTTCACAGGTGTCTTCCTCTTTGAGGTCTCTGCTTCATCACCTTTCTCCGAGATATTAGCTTCTTCACCACCAGCTTGTACAACTCTGTTTGAAAACCTAGCTGCATATGCCCTTTGACGAAAACGACGGCTGTCATATAATGCATCATCAACAGCTCCCCCACATACTTCTTCAACTGATGCATCAATGACTGGATCATCTTTTTCATCAGCAAACCCCATCCCTGCTGTGCGTGCAAACTCCCCATAAGTAGGGAACAACGGAGTCTGCCCAAAATGCAAGTATAAAAATATGTTTAAAAAAAAATAAACAAAGATGCATCAACTAAAAATGGTCTTAAAGATAAATAACATAAAAATATTACCAAATCACCATGAAACAAATGCTCAGCTTCAACATACGAATGGCTAAACTCGCATACCCAGTGCAATGAGTATGGATCTCTATCAGGCATCATAAAATTACAGTCAATTTTAGCAGAGAGGGCTGGGAAAGCTTCTAATATCCAAGACTGTTACAAAATAAAACGCAAAAAGAGATTACAAAACAATATTAGACAAAAATCTTAACATACACAATAAAAGTTGTGATGACACAGACAAATATTGATGACAAAAGTGATTCAAGCACTAAAACAGAATACCTGGAATGCAAGGCAATACCCATACATTTGATAAGAGCCCCTAACACCAGCACGGTCTGCAACAGAAGAACTCTTCAAAGACTTCAACAAACGGGTGTACGACTCTCTACCCCAAGGATATAATTCAAATTCCTTCTCATTACATGCAAGAGAAATGAATTGTGCACTGACAACCTCTGACCTCCTATATACAATTAACCTCTCAATCAACAACAACTTTGCCATGATCAACTTCTTCTTAGACTTCTTGCTCTCAGATATGAAACGAGCAACTAAATCATCATGAGTCATCTTCTTCTGCCCAAAAAATTCAGATATTGACACTTTTTTTGAGATATTACAAACACGTTCTTCACAAGGAAGGCCAGTGATGACATGAAACTCAAAAATTGAAAAACGTGCAAGATATCCACCAACTCTAAACCATAACTCATTCTCTTTCTGAGTTTGGACTTGACGAAGCACCATTTGATGCATAAGCTGAAAATTGGTAGCCATTTTGGTGCCCTGCGTCAGCATCCATCCCACACAACTTTCCCGCAGAATATTGTAATCAGAATGAGACAAATGCTTCTCAATCAAATCGCAAACAGATGGATATGAATATATGTTAGACCTAGAATGGAATCGTTCAGAAACAGGAATGCAATATTCCAAACCCTGATCAATCACATACAAAGTACCCAAAAACACAACATCAGATTAGGAAAAAATCATAACTTGCTCATCAACAAAAAAATTTAAAATGGAAAAACAAAATAACTTACATCAGAACCCCTATAAGATGTGGATGCATCACCAGATTGAGCCGCTAATAAAAACAAAATAAAGAATAATATAAAAATACAATAACAGAATCCATGATAAACCAAATAACCATAAAAAAAATAACAATAAAATGACACCACCACATAAGAAAAGAACATAAACATCACAAAAACAACACAGAAACCCCAATCAAAGTACACACATTGTTGAAACTACCAAAACTAAAACAACCATGTATAAAAACAGACAGTGTCAGCGCGCTTACACATGAGCATACCTACAGATATCTACACTATGAACAACACAAACAATACAAAGCATCAAGTACACACATTGTTGAAAAATACACGAATAACGTTAAAAAAGCACATACAAATTGCCGCATCACAAAAATTGAAGCACACAAACAGTTAAAATAAACGAATTTAACACACGTAAATTACTTAAACTACCTACAACACTCAAAATCCCAAACATTTATGCATATCAAGCATCGATTTACCTATAGGTGATCAAAACTGAAAGCAGAAATCAATAAAATCAACATAAATCAACTTCTTCCAAAACCCTAGCACGAAACATTTAGCAAAAACAAGCGATATCGATACCTAAAGAGTTGCTAGATGAGGACATTGAACCAGATAGCACAACAACGAACAGAAATCGGCCGAAATCTCACTACTTACGCACAGATTGAAGGAACGAGAATGAAGAAAACCGATGAAAACTGACGAGCGCGAGAAGAGAGTTTGGAAGAGAGTATACACGATAATATGTCCGTACAAGTGAGAATAAGTATTTATAGTGGACGTTTTGCTAATTTGTCCAAAAAGGTGGACAATTCCCCAATTTGTCCAAAAAGGTGGATAAATATAACGTTAATTAAGTAATAATTAATTCTCAGCAAATATCCAAGAAAGATTTCCCATCTTAATTGGTCGATTGTCACAGGACATGATATGATATTATACAAGTCGCTCTCCATGTGATCCTACTAGGATAGCTAAGAATTTAATTCAACATTGGGCATGTAGTGACGGAGTTAGGATTTTTGTCAAGAGATTAAAAAAAAATTCGAACGTTGTTTTTATCTATATGACAAGAATTTTTTTCAAAAACAATATAATTTTTTTATTTAAATACATCATTTTTAATTAAAATAATTGAAACAATAAAAAATATAGGGAAAACAAAGAACAATTTTTTGAAAAAATAGTATTGAAAGAAAACGTTAAATTTGTCATTTAAATTTGAATAATTGTTGAGAGTAATGTAACGGCCCGGATATAAATATCCGGGATACGTTTCGAAGGTCGGATACCTTCGTTCGGATGTTGCAATTCAGGTACGGGTCGAGGTTTCAAACCTCTAATCAGTCGAAGTTTCAGAAATACGATTTAAACGAAAGTAAAGCGGAAGCATGACTTAGATACAAAAGCCGCGGCAGAGCCGGGTCAAAACCAAAACAAAGTGGGTGATTGTCATTTGTCAAGTTAGAATATATTAGCCGGATTCTTCGATTCGCCAAAAGATTTCCCCGTCATAGAAGCATGGAGCAACAAGAGCGGTACCTAACACTATCCACGAAGTCAGGCCTGGTGATCGCTTGCGGGTCCTCTGACCGCGCTGAGGCCACATAACATGCCTATGCCTAAATAAAAGATGACTAATGCGGTACAAGATTTAAATCACACTATCATGCCCCTAGTATATATATAATATGCAGAAAAGAACTGTAAAGGGCCCCAGACAATGCCAAGTGGCATATCCCTCTCCTACCTCTGCACCCCTTCCCGTTAGTGCAGAGACTGGCCAGTTCGGGCTATAGCGTAGCACTCTCTTCGTGGTGGTGCACTCACCACTGTATCATCATATGATATCATATCTCATCATCATATCATAAAATAAATAAAACATGCCCGATGGTGCTGGCCTAATCGTATCATATCAAATCATCTCATCTCTTGCCCGATGGTGCTGGGCTATCATATCATGCTCATATCGACTCGATAGACTCAGGGCACCCGATGGGGCTGGGCTACCCTATGACCCTAGCAAAGACTCTAGGACTATCATAGATAACGGTCGTTCTGTATTCAAACACACAAAGTAAACACATGCTCAGTTCAATGCAATCCTAACATGATACTACATGGCATGCTTTAATATGCAACAAAACTACACATTACATGACACATCAGGCAGGAGGTCCAGGTTACTGAGTAAGTCCCGTAGGATACTTACCTGTTGATGCAGAACAGCAAGATAACACAAGCAAGGGCCCAAATGCAAGTCCAAAGCAATCCAAAAGCAATACACACCTATCATCAAGTCATTTCCATAAGCTACCAGACCAACATTCATACACACGAACCCCAGTTCTCAACATTCTCAAAACCGACAGATAGTAAAACTGTTTTCCTAAAATCTTCCCGATACGATCAAATCGACTAAAATCATTCTTCAATTAAACTCATTGATAAAGTCTTACCAACCATAATTTCAAACTCAGAAATCCCAATTAAGTGAACTCATACTCAAAATGTTTTCTCAAATCATACTTGGCCAAATTCCGAAATTAAACATTTAAGCCTTAAAGTCAATTTCTCAAAATCATGTTATAAAATAATTCCGGCATGTTTCTTATTTCAAAACATTATATAAATTCCAACATTAAATCATCAAAATAATCCTATGTTCACAAATCATATTTATAAATCAAAACCAACAATTCGCTTTAAAGTTCTTAACTCACATGTTTAAATCCTCACAAAATGCATCAATTAAATAATCCAATTAATGCTATTTTAAAACAATATAAACAATATATAAAGATCAATTCCAGAATATTATAATTATAACCAATTTCCAAAACTATAATAATATTCAAATAATTCAATATTCGTTATCCATAAAATCTCAAACAATCCATAGATGTATACATAACCCAATATCAATTATTATTATTTTTAAAACCTTTTAAATATATTAAAATATCTCAGAATTTTTATAAATATATATTTATATATTTTCCCAAATCCAAAATAATAATCAATATAACACATAATATATATATATATACATATATATATATATATATATATAACCACTACCGAAAATAATAATTAAAACAACAACCCTATATGTATAACCAAACCAGAATAAAATCCAGCCCAATGGAAGCCCAATCAAAAGCCCAAGACCCGGAAAACAAACCCAAATCCAACCCAAGTCCCTACCCGGTAAAGGAAAGAAAAGAAGAAGCCCAAACCCGCTCCGTAGCCGGATCCGAGGGTCAAAGCCCAGCAGAATAGGCCCATTAGGAAGAAGGGCTCGTCTTCCACCTCTGTCCTCCCAGCGCTCGACGGACGAAAACGCAGGAGAGGGAGGAAGAAGGGACCTCGGCCTGCCGGCGGCACTGAGCTCCGACCACTCGGCTGGACACCCAGAACCACAAATTGAACGAGAAAGGGAAGAAGAAGAGGAAGAAGAAGCTCACCAAGATCCTCTGCCCGGAGACGCTCGAAATGGCTCGGTGCACCTCGTCGGAAGCGAGTTCTTGCCGGGTACAACCTAGGGAGAGTGGGAGGGGATTAAAGTTCCACCTTTGTGTCGTCTGGAGGTGAAAGGAAGTGAAAGAAACGGAAAGGAGGTCCCTTACCGCTCAAATCGGAAAAACAGGGGGGAGAGGCGAACGGAGGCTGCGATGGCGACGTTGGGCTGCACCTGGGCGGCTTCTAGGCGTCTTCGGAGTCGGAGAAGTGACAGAGCTACTGCTAGAAGAAGGACAAAAGGGAGAAAAGCTGTTGGAGGTACGGCCTTGGTGTTGCTCAACAACAAGAAACAAGGGGGGGGGGGGGGGGGGGAAGAAACAGAGAGCCTGAAGGAGGGGTGAAGTGGTGGTGGTGGGTCGACGTTGCTTAAAAGAACAGAGGAAGAGGGAGACAGCCCCGGGCTGCCGGCGACAGAATCCCGACTAAATCGAATTTAATTAAATTTTAATTTACTAATCTCAATATGACGGAATTAAATAAATTTCAATCAAACTCGGAGCTTAAATTAGTTTTATTAATACCCGGAACTCGAAAGCGGAAGTCTAATCCCGTCAAAATCGAAAATTCAAATGATGTCGGAAGGATTTTAAAATTGAACTCGTGCTCGAGGACGACTTTTTCTCCGCTCTTACAAATTGAAATAAATACTAACATATTTAATTAAAATAATATTATAATATATATAAAATATATATTCAGTCTTTACATTTATCCACCTCTAAAAACAAGTCTCGTCCCCGAGACTAAAATCATTTTAAAGCAAAGGGGATGAAGTTTTTAAAAAAATCGGTGAGTCCGAGGACCATGTCCAAGGATCTTGTAATCGTCTCAGTTGCGTCTTCCGAGATTTTCCCAACATCCTAGTCACGGTCGTGACATCTCCAATTGGTCTTGTCAAGTGTGTAATAAGCGCCCTTATTACATCCTCGCTTCGACTTTTCGGAAGTACCACAACTCTAAAAGCATTATAGCGTCCGACTAGGTCTTAGCAAGCAATCTATAAGCGCCCCTATACAATGCTTGTATCCACTTCGTGAGACGTCATAATGTAAATCCAGTTCGTAAATCCTTAAAGCGTTTGTAAATAAAAGGATTTGTCATCCAAATCATTGAAACTCTCAACTTCTTTAAAACCCCAAGTTGGCCATTTTTAAAACCGCTCAAAATCTTCGAATTCAATTTTTAATCAAGCAACTTTACACCAAAACAAGTCAAATCCTTTCAAATCAAGATTTTGTCAAAACTCTTCCGAAAACCAAATCAGCTTCACACATACCAATCAATCAAATTCCGAGGGTAGGAGGTGGAGTCATCCACCTCTAAGGGCTAATCTCATATTCTCTTCCTAGTTTCCAGAATCGAATCAATCTATCAGTCTCAATTCAAGCAAGATGCATAAGCCATAAGAAATGCATAACTGTATAACCAACCAATCTCCAATCAACACATCATAAGGCAAGTCTCAACATATACCATCGTAGTGCCACAAGGTCACATCACATCTCCAGATCATACCAAAGGTCATAAAAGCATTTCTCATCACAGAATTAATGAACCAAAACCCATTGTCAACACATCAACACATCAAGGTCAGGTTATTAAGATTCAGCAAAAGGAAAGGTCAGTCAATGTGTGAATCACCAAAACGTCAGCATACTCGCAAAACATCATCTCAACTCATACAATGTCATATAACGATCACTTAGCAATCACGCACCATTATCTCATATATAAAAGTCAGATTCATAATCCAATTCAATATTCATCATTTAACATCTCCTGATCATAATATACATCATGCTCTCACATAGCAACATATCATTATTTCATGATTCATTCAACACATTATAACATGCTTTTAGAACAACATAGTAGGATAGCAATGGGTCATTATATCATGAGTATAGTTGTCACTACCAATTATGATTCAATATTGCATATCAACATGTAATATCAGCCATATCGGGTTCATCATAGTCGCTATCTAACATCATGCCAAGTTATTTTAATAAATCACATAATCAAGAAAGCTTTCGTTCACATCATCACCAGGCAAAATAAACGCAAACCCCGGTCGCTCGATTTCAATTCCTACATAAAAACCAACCTCATCTAGATTCACCAACATCAGCTCAGGTAACATCCTCAAAAGAAGTCCCAATTCATTTCAATACCCTAATCTCGCCCCTCATTCCACCAAGAACTCTAACTAGCAATCCACCTCTAAGAATCCAACTACTATCTCTAACCTCACACTCGAGGCCCTCTCATACTATATCTTCCCTACTCTTAAAAGCCATTTCTTACACTTCCACACTTCCCAAGAGTTCACAAGCATCATGCCCTGCTAACCGCACATTCTCTAGTAAAATTCCTCGACCACCGCCTATCCGACCTATTCCTAACCATACTCTCACCCAAGATTCACCTAGGAGTTCGTCGAAAATCCTCAAGCATTACCTCTTAATTCCCGAACCCACTCGGTTCAACCTAAGTCAACACCCCTCTTCTGCAACTTTCCCTTACCACCGTCGATTATTCTAAACACTCAAAACCTTTCTCCACTCTCTGACCGCTCAACCAAAAAGGACCTCACTCACATGTTCAAAGAAGAAGCAATCATGGACATTATTGCACATAAGGACTACATCATATCAACTAGCATCATTAGCATTGCAACAAGTATCAGAAGTCTTAAATTACCGTCATGCTCAACAAGGATTGTAAAACATCATATATGAACCTAATCAGATCAAGCTAACACACCTCATCATAACCACATCTAATAAACAGTTCAGGTTCTCAGCATTTGCAGTTCACATTATAGGCAAGGAATTTAGATCATGCTTGGCATCTCAGAATATCATCACATCAAGTCGTCAAGGCACATTAGGATTGTAAGGCATCGAATCATATCATCATAATCAACAGACAATCAAGCGACAGTCATCACATCAACACGCAGCTTTCAACGTCAAGTCAGTGCAATATCATCATCAACAAGCTCAGAAAAGGGTTAGCAATTCGAATAGAGGACGCTCCCACTTGCAAGTCATATCGTACTCAAAAATCGTATTCCTCAAAGCGAGCTCGTTCCGTCGACATTATCGATCCTGAGGCCCGTGGGTTATGGGCCCACGCTTCCGCTTCGCTGCTCTATCGCTATTCGACTTCCCGGTCCCTTTTTCCATGTGGTCGCTCATCCGAGATAACGCATAGAAGTTTAAGTTAGTGGACATAGGGGAGTGACAAGAGTGGACAACCCAATGTTCCTTTCGAAGACGGAATAGACCAAAGCTAAAGACGACATGACTAGAGACAAGACTCCGACTCGGAAATAGCATCGATGCCTTTATGGAAGTCCATTAGGGTACCATTGTGACAAACAAGCATGAATTCACTATGGAGCATATCCACCACATTAATCCACACTAACATGCACCTATCCCGGGGCAACATTCGTATTCATATCAAAGACACAATCAAATCCGATGTCGATGTATGTGAAATAAGCTAACATTCTAGTATTCCATGGAAACAGATATGCCAAGTAACTTCAAGCAAGATGGGCGGAACCAACAATGATCATATAAAATTCGAAGTCATGCGGAATTTAGTGAAGATAACGAGCATCATGCATATGATCAATGTAAGAGCATGGTATACATATCAACAAATGAGTCCAAATATATCATGGCAAAGTATATTATAATAATCAGATGAAGCGTCATATGAGGGCTCATAAGAACAACATAGTAACTATCACATCTAACAGCAATGGTCACATATTAGGTCAAGCATGGCACGGAATCCTATGACGAGATCCATTTAGAGAGCATAGATCCTACATAATACTAGCGATACATAATGCGTTACAAGCATAATCAAGAGTCATTAAGAGGAGTTCAACATGATACTCACGAAACATGAGGTATTTTCAAAAGTAACAAGAAGGACATCATGGGTGCTAGATTATAATCATTCTAAGAACGAACCATCATAGAGTACATATATGGTACAATCGTTGTCACATCATAGAACAAGTACTACATGTGATCATTTAGCGGGTCATATTGGAAATCATAAGCCCTACATGATACTAATAGCACACATCAAACATGAGTACAACTAAAGTAATTCAACTAGGTTCATTCCGATATTCATGCGTCAGGTATTTGCAAAATCAGGATATAGAGTGATGTGTGATCATGCGAGGTGTCAAGTCATAGGTTCATGCAAGCACGAGGAGCCATCATAGAGTAATAGACATCTTTACCATGTAAGCATGCTAGGTTTGATCATCACGGAAAGCTAGTCAATCATCGAATTCAACATTAAACTCATCAGGACGAGTGAAACATGTTAGAGAATAGAAAGAGGAACGAGCCACACTATCAGGTACCTAGTTCAAGGGTGAATCAACAATAACGTAGGCAAAGTAGAATTCACACAAGTCACAACCAAGGGCTCAACATGTTACTAGTGGTTCAATATAACATATGGTACATACATGCACTTGACTGGTTAATACGACGGTATGCAAGAGTTCATTGAATCACATCTCAACGACATAGTGGCACGAGAGGAAAACGCAACGAGGTATAGAGCAAGTCTAAGCAACATGGCTAGAATATGAGGACAGGAGTTCAAATTGATGTATACTAGGATAGAACATGTATTTATTAAGACTCGTTCACACTACCATATTCTCACTTAGCACAATTAAGGCATAGCAGTTACTAGAATAATCAACAACAGTTAATCACATAATAGGTGTGCATGCTATAGATTCTTGTCACAAGATGAATGATAAGCATGGAGGCCTCATCGGCTAGCATGTTAAAGAGCACATATTATGAGACATTCATGTAAGGTAGAGTTGATCACACTATCATGGACCTAATTCAGAAGAAGCAACTATCATATAGACTCATATCATGTGATTCATGTTTTCGATCAATCATACGATCAATATGCCAAGTAAACATGCTATAACAACATACAATCATGATAGAGGGCAAGACACAACACGATACTTAAGCAATAGGACCAGCATGGATACAAGGTGTCATACAACCACAAATTTACATTAAGGATCATCATCATAACAGGTACTGAGGATTACGTAGCATACAAGGCATGTCGACATGAAATTATAACATGTATCCCTCGAGTAAGGGACTCACTTCTATCATGATACTAGAACCGAGCTATCACACTATCATGAACCTATTCACAGGAAGGACATCAATTAGACGACATCCTAGCATATGACATATTTATTCGTGCTCTAGTAGGACAATGCAATATACCAAGTAGATCATGTCGAGATGATATAGATATGCTAAATGTAGCCCAAACCTATACAATAGTCATTATGAACATTAAGGCACATAAGTACAACTTTACACTAAGGACCAATTGTAGGTCAAGGAGTAATATCATATATTATCACGCAATAATGAACAAGGCAATCAAGATAACCCGATAGAAGTCCATAAGGGCAACATTGACTCTTCCCAATTGACTCATTACCCATCTTTCCCGTGGGACTCGGATACGAACTTTCCGTGACAAGAGGACACTGATGGATCGTCATAAGAATTGATAACGACAGCCTCGTAAACATTTCACTCTCTAGCTCGGAATTTCATCAAGGACCGACTTCCAATACTCTCTCGGACAACCTCTATATTCAATCATGATTCCCGACACCATGTGTTTACCAACCCAATTCCCGTGGGAGACCGATATTCGAAGGGAGGACTCGATTGAATTGTCAAAAGGGTTCATAAGGAAAGGGACGGTCCCACAAAAGCTGAGCTTAACCATATAAGAAGAAGAAGGGTACTCCCGCTATCCCGTTCGTACAGATCGTTCAATATTCATTCCATAGTTAGAACATAACAATCAAATCTTTAGCATATCAAGCACTCAACATAGAGTCAGTCAATGGCAATTACAAGGATCTCCTTGGAGTCTTCCCGACCCGTCTGTAAAGAACAAGCTAGTATTTCGCCTACCCATTTCCGACTACATCCAATAGGGATGGTCTAGCGCCTTTTCTACCCACTCGATCCCTTATTAGTTGGTTCTCCTCTTTTATCATAAGCCAAGTTCATATTTAGTCCAATTGAGTTAGGCATATTAAGTTCATTTTGCCCCTTTAAAACGCTTTCGAGTCTTTTGAAATTCATGGGCGGTTTTCCAAAACATACACTCGACCCTTTCGTACCCGAATTGCACAACCTGGCTCTGATACCAACTTTGTAACGGCAAGGATATAAATATCCGGGATACGTTTCGAAGGTCGGATACCTTCGTTCGGATGTTGCAATTCAGGTACGGGTCGAGGTTTCAAACCTCTAATCAGTCGAAGTTTCAGAAATACGATTTAAACGAAAGTAAAGCGGAAGCATGACTTAGATACAAAAGTCGCGGCAGAGCCGGGTCAAAACCAAAACAAAGTGGGTGATTTTCATTTGTCAAGTTAGAATATATTAGCCGAATTCTTCGATTCGCCAAAAGATTTCCCCATCATAGAAGCACGGAGCAACAAGAGCGGTACCTAACACTATCCACGAAGTCAAGCCTGGTGATCGCCTACGGATCCTCTGACCGCGCTGAGGCCACATAACATGCCTATGCCTAAATAAAAGATGACTAATGCGGTACAAGATTTAAATCACACTATCATGCCCCCAGTATATATATAATATGCAGAAAAGAACTGTAAAGGGCCCCAGACAATGCCAAGTGGCATATCCCTCTCCTACCTCTGCACCCCTTCCCGTTAGTGTAGAGACTGGCCAGTTCGGGCTATAGCATAGCACTCTCTTCGTGGTGGTGCACTCACCACGGTATCATCATATCATATCATATCTCATCATCATATCATATCTCATCATCATATCATAAAATAAATAAAACATGCCCGATGGTGCTGGGCTAATCGTATCATATCAAATCATCTCATCTCTTGCCCGATGGTGCTGGGCTATCATATCATGCTCATATCGACTCGATAGACTCAGGGCACCCGATGGGGCTGGGCTACCCTATGACCCTAGCAAAGACTCTAGGACTATCATAGATAACGGTCGTTCTGTATTCAAACACACAAAGTAAACACATGCTCAGTTCAATGCAATCCTAACATGATACTACATGGCATGCTTTAATATGCAACAAAACTACACATTACATGACACATCAGGCAGGAGGTCCAGGTTACTGAGTAAGTCCCGTAGGATACTTACCTGTTGATGCAGAACAGCAAGATAACACAAGCAAGGGCCCAAATGCAAGTCCAAAGCAATCCAAAAGCAATACACACCTATCATCAAGTCATTTCCATAAGCTACCAGACCAACATTCATACACACGAACCCCAGTTCTCAACATTCTCAAAACCGATAGATAGTAAAACTGTTTTCCCAAAATCTTCCCGATACGATCAAATCGACTAAAATCATTCTTCAATTAAACTCATTGATAAAGTCTTACCAACCATAATTTCAAACTCATAAATCCCAATTAAGTCAACTCATACTCTAAATGTTTTCTCAAATCATACTTGGCCAAATTCCGACATTAAACATTTAAGCCTTAAAGTCAATTTTCCAAAATCATGTTATAAAATAATTCCGGCATGTTTCTTATTTCAAAACATTATATAAATTCCAACATTAAATCATCAAAATAATCCTATGTTCACAAATCATATTTATAAATCAAAACCAATAATTCGCTTTAAAGTTCCTAACTCACATGTTTAAATCCTCACAAAATGCATCAATTAAATAATCCAATTAATGTTATTTTAAAACAATATAAACAATATATAAAGATTAATTCCAGAATATTATAATTATAACCAATTTCCAAAACTATAATAATATTCAAATAATTCAATACTCGTTATCCATAAAATCTCAAACAATCCATAGATGTATACATAACCCAATATCAATTATTATTATTTTTAAAACCTTTTAAATATATTAAAATATCTCAGAATTTTTATAAATATATATTTATATATTTTCCCAAATCCAAAATAATAATCAATATAACACATAATATATATATATATATATAACCACTACCGAAAATAATAATTAAAACAACAACCCTATATGTATAACCAAACCAGAATAAAATCCAGCCCAATGGAAGCCCAATCAAAAGCCCAAGACCCGGAAAACAAACCCAAATCCAACCCAAGTCCCTACCCGGTAAAGGAAAGAAAAGAAGAAGCCCAAACCCGCTCCGTACCCGGATCCGAGGGTCAAAGCCCAGCAGAATAGGCCCATTAGGAAGAAGGGCTCGTCTTCCACCTCTGTCCTCCTAGCGCTCGACGGACGGAAACGCAGGAGAGGGAGGAAGAAGGGACCTCGGCCTGCCGGCGGCACTGAGCTCCGACCACTCGGCTGGACACCCAGAACCACAAATTGAACGAGAAAGGGAAGAAGAAGAGGAAGAAGAAGCTCACCAAGATCCTCTGCCCGGAGACGCTCGAAATAGCTCGGTGCACCTCGTCGGAAGCGAGTTCTTGCCGGGTACAACCTAGGGAGAGTGGGAGGGGATTAAAGTTCCACCTTTGTGCCGTCTGGAGGTGAAAGGAAGTGAAAGAAACGGAAAGGAGGTCCCTTACCGCTCAAATCGGAAAAACAGGGGAGAGGCGAACGGAGGCTGCGACGGCGGCGCTGGGCTGCACCTGGGCGGCTTCTAGGCGTCTTCGGACGTCGGAGAAGTGACAGAGCTGCTGCCAGAAGAAGGACAAAAGGGGGAAAAGCTGCTGGAGGTACGGCCTTGGTGTTGCTCAACAACAAGAAACAGAGGGGGGGGGGGGAAGAAACAGAGAGCCTGAAGGAGGGGTGAAGTGGTGGTGGTGGGTCGACGTTGCTTAAAAGAACAGAGGAAGAGGGAGATAGCCCCGGGCTGCCGGCGACAGAAGGTGGCAGTGCTGGTGGCAAAAGGAAGGCCCTTTGGCTAATCTCCCACGGCAGCAAGGAGGATGAGGGATAAGGTTTGGAGAGAGGAGGATGGTTTTGCAGGAATTGAAACCAATGAGAGAGAGGAGGGGGCTGCAGAGGGGTGTGTAGTTGCATTAGGTGTGTGAGCTGTGTGTGAGGGAGGGCAATGTGAGGTAGCTGTTGCAGGAGATGAAGACAAGGAGGGAGGGGGGACCAAATGCAATTTGGGTGTGATTGCAGGCATCCGAGAGAGAGAGAGAGAGAGAGAGAGAGAGAGAGAGAGAGAGAGAGAGAGATAAAAGAAAAGGGAAAATAAAATAGGATTGGTCCACTAAAGAAATTAAATTAGCGGAATAAACTCGAAACCCGCTCGCCCGAACGAATCCCGACTAAATCGAATTTAATTAAATTTTAATTTACTAATCTCAATATAACGGAATTAAATAAATTTCAATCAAACTCGGAGCTTAAATTAGTTTTATTAATACCCGGAACTCGAAAGCGGAAGTCAAATCCCGTCAAAATCGAAAATTCAAATGATGCCGGAAGGATTTTAAAATTGAACTCGTGCTCGAGGATGACTTTTTCTCCGCTCTTACAAATTGAAATAAATACTAACATATTTAATTAAAATAATAATATAATATATATAAAATATATATTCAGTCTTTACAAGTAATAAGAGAAATTTTTAATTGAAATAACTGAGAGGAATAAGAGTATATATATATAGTGTATGGATCATTTGTGCACATGTCTTAGGGTGTGCACTGTGCACAAATATTATTCGGTGAAATATGAAACATTATTCGATGAAATTTGAAGCATTATTCGGTGAAATGTGAGTATTGTTTAGGGGAATGTGAAACATTATTTGGTGAAATTTGAAACATTTAGTATAAATTGTAAGTATTGTTTAGGGAATTGAGGCTTCTTTTATTTTAAATGGATGAATAAAAAAACTAAACATTATTTGATAGAATGTTATAAATTATTCAGTGGAATTGAGACGTTTTCATCTGAACTAAATGGAAAAAAAACACAACAATATTCGGTAGAATGTTTCACATTTCACCGAATAATGCTTCAAATTTCACCGAATAATGTTTCACATTTCACCGAATAATATTTGTGCATAGTGCACACCGTAAGGGGTGTGCACACCCGAACCACACCCTATATATATATATATTTGGGATTTTTTTTGATCCGGAAAGAATTTGGAAGATTGTCTGAAACAATCTAGCCAAGGCCTAAGGGCATCTTTTAGGATGATACTACGAAAAACAACATCAGAAGGGGGAATAGAGCAGGAGTAGGAAGATCCTAAATGAGATAGACGGTCCGCTGCCCGATTACTTTCCCTAAAGATGTGAGAGATCTCAAATCCCGAAAAAGAGACAAAATACCAACTAAGCTAATAATTTTATTTATTTATTTTTATTTAAAATTATTATATTACATTATTACGTCAAAATACTAAATATATATAAAAAATATTTTTTTTTTCCAGTCAAAGGATGTTGAAGCACTTGTGATTTGTGAGGAGCATTTCTCTAGCTCCTCCCATGCTTGAAGGAAACATGAAGACATTATATAAATCATAATGTAAGAAATTCAAATTTAAAAAACCCATAAATTTGAGAAATAAAATAAGGCAAATTGGTGCTACAAATAAGGTTAAGGAAGAGATCTTTTTTCGGTACGTTTTGAACACCCAAAATGCTCTCTTTGAGCAAAAACCCAAAACTAAAAACCAAAACCCAAACTCTCACCCACCACCAACACTACCTACATCTCTACCATCGCAACACCACCATCAACATTATCGCCACCACCACATTGTCACCACAAAATCTACACCACCACCAATACAACAAGCTTTAGGAGAACAACTGAGATTTATTCTCAACCCTGCATCACCGGCGCTACCCGCCACCACATCGCCACCACCAAGGCGACCAAACTTTAGGGGAACAACCGAGATTTATTCTCAACCCCGCATCACCGGCGCTACCCGCCACACCCACCACCACCAATGGCGCAACCCGCCACACACACCACCTTCTTCATCAATAAAGTACTCAGATCGGCTTGGCGCAACCCGCCATACCCCCTTCTTCCTCGGATTGAAAATTAAACTAATCCCCAAATCAATTTGGGGTTTATCCTCCTGCAACCCTCAATTGAACGTTGACTACGACGGGCCTATCTCCGGCCGGTCGCATCCGTCATCCTCTCTCCTCTAATCGATTATTTTGATGTCGACCCAATCCTGGTCCGATGGTCGCTTTGCGCCCGTTGCCGTCCAGATTGACACCTCCATCGCCCATCTCCCCCTCTCGCTCAACTTCCCTTGGCACCGGCTTCTCCTTCCTGGGCGCCTAGGTTCTTAATTTCCGGCCGGATTTGGCCTATTCTCATCTTCAGTCGTACCTATGCTAAGGTTCGGTTCGGATCGATGCCCAATCCTTCTCGTCCGTACACCCTACCTCCGTTGTGCTTCATCCTTTACAGACAATCTCCATGCCCTTCCTGAAGAGGTCTGCGCTCCTCGGGGTTGTGTCGTGCGATTAGCTCGTTCTGATTGTCGTCGGGTCTCCTTGGTTGCCGTCGGGTCTCTTTGGTTGCCGTCCGGCCTTCCCTGGCTCCCTCGGCTTCTCCGCCTCTAACTTCATCTTTGTCCCCTGGCTCCCTCGGTCTGGCCGTCGCCGATCCTTGCGCTCCAAGGAGATCTGGAGCCAAGGCTGAATTACCTTCCAAAAAATAAAATAAAATAAAATACTACGGGTGTGTGTATATACGGAGTAATGGGAGTATTTTTTGTTTCTTTTTATATATACACCCACTTGCATTTCATCTAAATCTAAAAACCCACATACTTAATCTATTCAAACATAAATTAATCAACTTTTTTAATTTCCTTTACTTGACACAACTTTTTTAATAGAAACATAAAAAAAAACCGAAGTGCTTTTATTTATATATATATATATATATATATATATATATATATATATATATATATATATATATATATATATATATATACACACACACACCATGTTCAACAACACTAAACTTATCGCGGAATCCTCCGCTCCCATTCGTTGTCCTTGGGGCCAATTCGGTCTCCTTTGGGCCCTTGGTTGGATTTCGTTGTGAAACCTTAAATAAATTCGGAGGAAAAAAAAAACCAATCTAAATATCTCCTGAGTTCTAGGGACGCCACTATTGGTGACGTTTTCTAACTCTTTATTAACCTTTTCAGAGATTTGCCCCGACCTTTTCTAGAGTTTATGTTTGCCTGTTCCTAGCGGTGGTATCTCTTTGAGCTTTGTGGTCCTTCTTCTGCAATCGCGCGAGAGGTCGTGGACGTGATCGAGATCTGATGGCTCGCTATCGACTGAGTCCAAATCTGAGGTCTCCACTTTTGTTCCCCAGGGTTTCCCTGCGTTGCCTCTACCAACCGTCAGGAGTGATGACGCACACTGTCCCGGTTCCAACATTGTTCGCCTTCGTTAGTTCTAGGCTTCTTTCTCTAGTTTGTTTGTGGTGCTTTGTTCTCTGTTGTTTGGTCTTGTAATTTTTGTTTCATTTCATAACGGTTTGTCCGTTGCCGATCTTTTCGGCCTCTCGACTCACTGGGCATGTCCGGTAGTCGAATTCTTTCCGGTTCAAAAATAAAAAAAAATAAAAATAAAAAAAATAAGGTTAAGGAAGTGCCAAGTGCAACCCCCAAACACCATATTTTACATTCAGTTCGACACTTCGACCTGCATTTTCTTACTTGGCTAAAACCCGACCTCATTATTGGAACCTAGCTGTTGGGAAACGGGTCATCATAAATGTTGAATCACTTATTTAATTAGGTGCTTTTTAGTTAACGATAAAATACCGAGTACTCTTTCCGTCTCAAAATTTATGTCATTTTAGGCCTTTTTTTTGTATCAAAATAGATGTCATTTTAGGTTTTCTAGGTAGAGAATATTAATGATTTGTATCAATTTATGTGTTGTTGATTTTTTTAAAGATTTTGATTGATTAAAAAATATAGTGGGCATTGAGCATCTTTAACCATGGTACTTGATTTTTGTCATTTCTCTTTCATCCACCTCATTTTAATATTTGATACTCCACAACCATGATACTTGACATTAGTATCTTATTTTATTTTTTGCATCAAAATTGATTTTTGTAATTTTTTTAAGTAAAAATCAAAATGGGCCCACTATTAATGTTTGATTATATAATATTCTAAGGTATTGTGTCATATTTCAGAGCATCTTTATCCATGGCACCCAATTCAAGTATCATATATTACATTTTTTTTTCTTGCCATGTCATTTTAAGATACGTGAATGCACAATCATAATATTCACAAAAGTATCTTAACATATATTTCATTTTATTTTTAAATCCTTGTGGGTGTAGAAAAAAAAAGGTGGTTCCCACATGTTATTGTTCATTGAATAAAACTAATGATATTGTGTAAGAGTGAGTATCATCTAATGATACTCACTTGTAATGATTGTCTTGATTCACACCCCAAACTCTTACATTTATTTTTAATTTTTATTTAAAAATAGGGCTATGGTACTCCAAGTACCACCAATATTAAAGATGGTCTGAGAGCATCTTTAACCATGGTACTCATGTTGAGTACCATAATTTGCTTTTTGCCATTTCTCTCACATCCACCTCATTTTAATATTTGGTACTCCACAACCATGATATTTGACATGAGTATCTTAATTTACTTTTTGCATTAAAATTACTTTTTGCAATTTTTGTTGGAAGTAAAAATCAAATGAGATCCACTATTAATTTTTGATTGGATAATATTCTATGGTATTGTGTAAGAATGAGTATCATACACATGATACTTGAGCTCACTTTTCTTTTTGGATTCTTTTAAAAATCTTACTTTTTCTTACATTTCTTTTTTTAATTGTTATGATACTTGAACTCACTTTTCCTTTTAGATTCTTTAAAAAATCTTATTTTTTTCTTAAATTTCTTTTTTTAATTGTTATGATAATTGGAGTAGCAACATTAAATATGGTCTTAGAAAACAATAAAAATTTATGAAAAAGTCAGTGAAATGATGATATTGATTGAGAGGTGAGTGTTTTATTAAAACTTGTGCAAAATCCTAAAACGACTTAAATTTTGAGACAGAGGGAGTATTATATATCGACCCAAATTAACTTCATCCAACTAGATTGTGAGGTTATTAAAATAAAATAATATAAAAATTCGGCAGGAGGTTTTGTTAGCGTTATTAGTAAATTATGAGTAATATATGAAGCTCTAGACAAAAACAGAATACACGATTTATGATGAAAATCCTCAAACCACATGTAAGATGTAAGTAGTGTGAGATAAAAATCGTCACCTCCCTTTACATTGAGAAGGATTTCAAATATATATATATATATATATATATATATATATATATATATATATATATATATATATATATATATATATTTGTTTTATTGAAAAGAACATCTAAGACTTCACCAACACAACCTGAAATGTTAACATACTGATCGTAACCCTTACAATAAACCTAAAGTAAACCTACCTAACAAATCTGGTAACAAAATAACCAAACAACACAAAAAACACAATTGTTTTACTAAAGACACTCCCGAATGTTACATATGAACACAATATATGGACCTCGATGCAGCGATGGTGACTCTTCGATCTCTGGTCGATGCTTGTCACTTCCTTGTTATTCTCCTTTCTTTGCACACCTTTCTTAATACCTCAAAGGACTCTCTTATAGCTTTTAGCAAGCAACATAATCATGGAAACAAATCAATCTAGCTTCTTCAAAGTGCATCTTTCTTATTCCTTTTATACTCTTTAGTTTCCATAGATGGGAGATCCCCAATCTTGAATGTAAAGACCAAAATATATTCTATACTATATAATTGTTTTATTAGTAAAAATGAATTGGAAATGACTATTTGTTCGTATGATCGGAAGAAAAACTTGTCCCCGAGCAAGGTCCATTTTATAAATCCTTCCGACTTCATTTTAAATTAGATTTTTTCGGAATCGAATTCCGTTCTGGAGTATTCAAATTTTAAAAATTATTTTCTTACTCGAAATGTTTTAATTCAATTTAAATTCTTAGCGTCGGGATTCCGCTTACGAGCGGAAATTGGGAATCGAACGTCGGGAATTCGAATTTGTAAGGCGAATGGGACCCTTCCACCTCATTTATCATTAATTATATTTTATATATGTATATATATATATTTTAATTCTATTTATTTATTTAATTCTCTCTCTCTCTTAGCCTACCCGGGCTGCTACTTGGTCCCCCCCCTTTGCCACTGCACTCCCTCCTCACCTGCATCCACCACCTCTGCCCTCTGCACACCCTTCTCACCTTGCCTTGTGTAACGACCGAGTATATTTATATATTATGATTAGTTTAACTAAATAAATTATTATTAATTTCAATTTGTAAAAGTGGAATAAAACCGTCCTTGAGCGTAAGTTTTGGATTTTTAGTTATTCCGGCATCATTTAAATTTCGGATTTTGACGGGATTCGACTTTCGCTTTCAAGATCGAGTATTAATAAAATTAATTTAAGCTCCGGGTATCGGAAAAAATTATTTAATTCCGTTATCTTAAAATTAGTCATTGAAATTTTATTTAAATTCGATTTAGTCGGGATTCGACCGGACGAGCGGGTTTCGAGATATTTGTCGGGTATTCAAAATATCTTGTGGGGACCTCTTTTAATTTCTATTTTATTTTCTTTCTCTCTCTCTCTCTCTCTCTCTCTCTCTCTCTCCCCCCCTCCCTCTCGGATTCCTGCTAGGGAGTTGGTCCCCTATCCCTTTTGGCTTCTTCTTCCCTCACACACACACACACACACACACCCAGCTGCACTCATTCACCCATCCGCACAAACACCACTCTTCTATCTCCTTATCTTCTCCTCTCTCTTCCTCTTGTCTGTTTCTTCAGGCCCCTACCTCACCTCCGTCAGCCACCACCACCACCGCCAGACCACGCTCTCTTTTCCCCCTCTGTTTCTTGTTCTCGAGCAGCACCACTACACCTCTACCCTCGTGTCCTAGCAGCAGAGGAATCCCCATCTGACGTGGCCAGCATCGCCGCCCAGGAGCAGCTGGAGACGTCGACGCCGAGCCGCCTCCCTCCTTCTTCTTCCACTGCCTTCGCTTGTGCAAGGTCGGTCATGGTACATTGGTTCCTTCGTCTTTTCCGCCGTTTACCCCATAAAGCTCCACCTTTATGTTGTTTTCCCCCGACCCAGATCAGGTTTGTTCGATTGGAGCTCCGACGAAGCTCGATTCAACCCCGACGAACGCTTCCGGCGAGCACATTGGCTTCTCGGTAATCTCTCTCTTCCTCCCTCCTCCTTTACCTCGTTTCATTTTTATTGGCCGGGTTGTGGTCGGAATCGGGGTTCGGTCAGGATGGGGAAGTCTGAGCCAGGAAGGGCCGCCGGAGGCCTGGGAACTCCACATCTTCTGTCTCCGTCGTTCTCCGTCGGAAAGCAGAGCTCTTGGTTGATTTGGGAGGGATGGGTTCAATCCTATTTTTCTTTTTTTTTTCTTTTTTTTTCCTGAACCGGTTCTTCTTTTCTTATATTTTTTGGCCGGTCTGGCCTTCTTTTCTTCTCTTCCCTTCGTCCGGGTCATTAAAGCAAAGGGGATCCGGGTCATGAGCTTGGATCCGGGTCTTGGGCCTTCCCTTGGACTCGGGTTAGGGCTTTAAGGTTGGGCTGGTTTTGATTTCTGAATTGGTTATATATATATGGGGTTGTTGCTTTATTTATTTTTTTCGGTAGTGCTTATATATATATATGTGTATATGTTATATGTTATTATTTTTTCTGATTTTGGAAAATGATTATATATTTATATATTTTGAAATATTTTAATATATTTAAAAGGTTTTAAAAGTAATAATAATTGATATTGGGTTATGTATACATTTATGGATTGTTTGAGATTTTATGGATAACAAGTGTTGAATTATTTGAATATTATTATTTTGGGATTTTTATAAATTCTGGAAAATTAATCGTGATATATTGTATATTGTTTTAAGATTATATTGATTGGCTTATTTAATTGATGCATTTCAAGAGGATTTAACTATGTGAGCTAGGATTTTAAAGTAAATTGTTGGTTTTGATTTATAAGTATTATTTGTGAGCTTAGAATTATTTTGATGATTTAATATTGGAATTTATTTATAATGTTTTTGAAATAAGAAACATGCCGGAATTATTTTATAACATGATTTTGGGAAATTGACTTTAAGGCTTAAATGTTTAATGTCGGAATTTGGCCAAGTATGATTTGAGAATTATTTTGAAAATGAGTTGACTTAATTTGGATTTAAGATTTTGGAAAACGGTTTTACTATCGGTCGGTTTTGAGGATGTTGAGAACTTGGGTTCGTGAGTATGAATGTTGATCTGGTAGCTTATGGAAATGACTTGATGATAGGTGTGTATTGCTTTTGGATTGCTTTGGACTTGCATTTGGGCCCTTGCTTGTGTTATCTTGCTGTTCTGCATCAACAGGTAAGTATCCTACGGGACTTACTCAGTAACTTGGACCTCCTGCCTGATGTGTCATGTAATGTGTAGTTTTGTTGGATATTAAAGCATTCCATGTAGTATCATGCTAGGATTGCATTGAACTGAGCATGTGTTTACTTTGTGTGTTTGAAACAGAACGGCCGTTATCTGTGATAGTCCTAGAGTCTTTGCTAGGGTCATAGGGTAGCCCAGCCCCATCGGGTGCCCTGAGTCTATCGAGTCGATATGAGCATGATATGATAGCCCAGCACTATCGGGCAAGAGATGAGATGATTCGATATGATACGATTAGCCCAGTACCATCGGGCATGTTTTATTTATTTTATGATATGATGATGAGATATGATATGATATGATGATACCGTGGTGAGTGCACCACCACGAAGAGAGTGCTATGCTATAGCCCGAATTGGCCAGTCTCTGCACTAACGGGAAGGGGTGCAGAGGTAGGAGAGGGATATGCCACTTGGCATTGTCTTGGGCCTTTTACAGTTCTTTTCTGCATATTATATATATACTAGGGGCATGATAGTGTGATTTAAATCTTGTACCGCTTTAGTCATCTTTTATTTAGGCATAGGCATGTTATGTGGCCTCAGCGCGGTCAGAGGACCCGCAGGCGATCACCAGGCCTGACTTCGTGGATAGTGTTAGGTACCGCTCTTGTTGCTCCATCCTTCTGTGACGGGGAAATCTTTTGGCGAATCGAAGAATCCGGCTAATATATTCTAACTTGACAAATGGTAATCACCCACTTTGTTTTGGTTTTGACCCGGCTCCGCCGTGGCTTTTGTATCTAAACCGTACTTCCGCTTTATTTTCGTTTAAATTGTATTTCTGAGACTTTGACTGATTAGAAGTTTGAAACCTCGACCCGTACCTGAATTGCAACATCCGAACAAAGGTATCCGACCTTCGAAACGTATCCCGGATATTTATATCCGGGCCGTTACACCTTGCACCCACACCCTCACCTCCTATATAAACCCCCAACCGTCATCCTCACATCCCCACCTTCATTCTCTCTCCCTTCACCCTCACTCTTCTGTCAACATTCCAGGAGGAAACCCACAAGGAGACCTCCTTGCCGTATCCTTTCATCACACAATCCCTCTCCAAGTTATCAACTTTTTACCTCCACACTCCTCCTCCAGGCAGCCAGCTTCACTTTCAACCCTCTCCGGAGCTCAGGGAAGCCTCAGAAGCTCGTCGGAGTCGCCAGCGCAGCCGAGGAGAGCTCCCTTCCCCTGTTTCGTGTTTGCAAGCGGTAAGCCTTCGTTCTTCTTCCTCTTCGCTTCAACCATTGAAATGGACCCTTTTACTCATCCCTCTTTCTCCCTAGGCCAAGAGGAGCCTCTCTCGAACACGAAGGAGCCGTCGTCGGAGCCGCCACCCCTCCTCTCCCCTGTTTCGGAGCCGACAAGGTAAACTCCTTCGTTCTCGTTCTCCGTCTTCAATCCGTGTAAAAGATCCTCTTTTAACACACTCTCTGTCGCCCTAGACCCGGAACAAGCTACGTCTCCCCGTCGTTGAAGCTCTGCGCAGCCCCGAGCAACCTCGCCGAAGTCGTCACCCGAAGCTCGGTAAACCTCTCCTCCTCTTTCCCTTCTTGTTGTCGCTTTATCCCTATTGAGCCGATGGTGGTCGGAATCCTACTCCGACCTCCGGGTTGGCAGCTGGAGGCCAACGGGCCGCCGGAGGCCAAGGATTCCCTTCCCCGCTTCCCCGTCTCTTCTTCCGCTTCGTCCTCTGCTCAGCTGGAAGTTGAAGACAAAGGGGAGGGGCTTTGGGCCTGTTTTCTTGGGCCTGTTTTCGTGGGCCGGGTTACCTCGTACGGGTATGCCATTTGCATTTGGATCCTTCCTTTGCCCTCTTACCCGTTTGCCATCTGGACCCCCTTTCTCTCTTTTTCCTTTGCCTTACTTTGGATCTGGGCTTCTGTGGGTGGGCCCTTGCCTTCGGGTATTTCAACTGGGCCGATTGGTTGGGATTCTTTTATCTTGTTTAACTCATATATGGTATATATGTATATGTTGATAGTTACATAATTATTTTTTCAGTAATTAGTGTTATTATTATTATTATTATTATATGTATTATCATTATTATTATTATAAATCTGAGTTTTAAGAAAATAAAGTTGGGAAGTATTATAATATAAAATAAATTTAATATGTTTTAGTTGAGAACCTTAAAAGGATTTACTAATAAAATGGGAGGTATTACTTTAATTAACGTTATATTATAAGTAATTGTTTTAAAAGGAGTTTCTATATTTTGGAAATACTCTTTTGAGAATTTTGTTGGAAAGCGATGTGTCAGAAAATTCTATCATAACAACTTTGACCGGGTTGACCTAGATTTGGGTATTCGGATAATTTCTCGGAATCTAGTTATTTTCTTTTGTGATTAGCTTGTGGAAAGTTTCCATGTGTTAAATAGTAGAATAATGTCTCATGGTGCCTTATTCGCTTATATATTAGGTGATTGTTGATTTCTTGGATTCCGCTTCTACCGTATCTTTTGCTGTTCGGCTTACTCAGGTAAGTTCCTTTATGAGCTTACTCAGACTCGAAAGAGTATACCTGCTTGTGAATATATGACATACTAGGTGTTGCATAAGCATTAAAGCATGCCATGTAGTATCATGCTAGGATTGCACTTATGAATGAGCATTCGGTTACACTGTGTGATTGAAACAGAACGGCCGTTATTTGTGATAGTCCTAGAGTCTTTGCTAGGGTCATAGGGTAGCCCAGCCCCATCGGGTGCCCTGAGTCTATCGAGTCGATACGATATGATGATGAGATAGCCCAGCACCATCGGGCATGAGCATAATTTATGATATGACGATATATGATATGACGATGAGACATGATATGATGATGAGACATGATATGATGATGAGATATGATATGCTATAGCATCGAGCTGGCCAGTCTCTGCACTAACGGAAAGGGGTGCAGAGGTAGGAGAGGGATATGCCATTTGGCATTCTTTGGGCGCCTTTACAGTCTTTTCCGCATACTGTAATTAGGATCATGTTAGTGTGATTTCATTTCTGTATCTGCATCATCCTTATATTAGCGTATGTGTATGTTTTCTTGCGGGACAGGGTGCGTTGAGGTCTCGATCTGATCCCGCTCGCAACACATTTTTTAGGTATAATTGCTCTTTGTCTCTATGGCGTGGTAAACCCCCCGGGCGCTTGCAAAGAATCTGTCTAACCCCGCTAACTCGGCCTTACAATTTCATAATTATGTGTTTTGGTTTGACCCGGCCTTGCCGTGGCAAGTTGTACTCTACTTCCGCTTTTCCTTAGTTTGCGAACGAATTTTCCGCGACTTAGACTTAGGACGGCTCGAAGACTCCGTGTGGCCCTTAGGCTATTTTGGGGTCCGAAATCCCCACTTTAAAATACTAACCTTGAGTTTTAAAACCTCGACCTGTACTCGAATTGCAAGATCCGAACGAAGGTACCCAACCTTCGAAACGTAACCCGGGTATCTATATTCGGGCCGTTACATTGAATGCTCGCGATCTGATCTTCTCATCTTGGAAACATAATATTAAGTGGAGCCAACCGTGGATTTCATCAATCAACTTCATTCATTATCTATCTATCTATTAATAATATTAAATCTGTTAGCATTTAGCTGATGTGTCGCGCTCACAATTAAAGTTGAATTTTTTAATCAACTACCTCTTTTTTTATTGGTCGGTTATATTATCGGAATTTTTTAATATATGTTTCCTATTTTAAATTTATCGCAATCATCCTCAAGAAGGTCTACTTACATTGAACTAAATTTCTTATTGGTCAATTGCATTTTTGAAAAGTTTAAATATATTTTTTTCATCTTAAATTTATCACAATCGTCTCCAAAATGTTTTAAAAATAACATATACTAATTCATGGTGATTTTATTTATGTGGAAATAAGCATATTAAAATATATTGTAACCTCATATTATGCATTATTCAATGCATTTGTGTTAATTTTTTAATTATTTTTAATTCCATCAATATATTCCTTAAATCGGGTATGCACACCAAACTGTCCACAAACATTTAAGTTGGTGAGAATAAAACTAATATATAGCAGAGGATTGATCCCAAATGTCATAATATTCTTCTATTGTCTATTTTCGTATTTCCCAATATTCACATGCTCTTCATTCATTTCCCCTCTCTGATTGATTCAATCAGTGTAGTTTTTCATGTTGTTCAAATTTTGATATAAATTGTGTTGTTATAATTTTTATTTTTCCAGTTCCGGGTGAGGCATTCAATTTTTTAAACCGTTTACTCTTTATTATTTGTACTCTTTATTTTGTTGAAATTGAATTGTGATTGAATATCAATCTCAGTTACTTCAAGTTTAATATTCTTTATTATGTTAAAAGTGAATTGTTATTGAATCGGTGATTTTTTGCTATACATTTAGTATTTTAATCTTATTGTAAGTTTAATGTTTTTTTTATTATGTTATAAGTGAATTGTGAATGAATCGGTTTAATATTTTTTTTATTATGTTAAAATTGAATTGTGAAGGAATCAGTGATTTTTTCTCTACATTTCGTATTTTAACTTCACTATAAGTTGAATATTTTAGGGGAAATTGTGCTATAGGCCATAATTAGGGCCTTTATTAGTAAAATGTCCACCCTTCCCTTCCAAATTGGCAAAATGTCCAC
Source organism: Persicaria maculosa (assembly GCA_963922045.1). Taxonomy (NCBI): domain Eukaryota; kingdom Viridiplantae; phylum Streptophyta; class Magnoliopsida; order Caryophyllales; family Polygonaceae; genus Persicaria; species Persicaria maculosa. The sequence goes on from OY998267.1 coordinate 44,548,546, forward strand.
CTTCCTTCCCTTGCCCCCTTTGCCCCCCCCCACGCGTGCCCCCTATGCCCCCCTCCTGTTTCAGCACATTTGATTTCAGCAACTCCTATTTCAGCGTTTTTTTTCACGCGTTGCTGAAACCGAAGTTGCTGAAACCAAAGTTGTTGAACCCGAAGTTGCTGAAATTGTTGAAAATTGTTTTTTTCCCCGCGTTGCTGAAATCGAAGTTGCTGAAACCTAAGTTGTTGAAATCGGAGTTGCTGAAACCAGGGTTGCTGAAACCGGAGTTTCTTAAATTGTTGTTGCAATTGCTGAAATTAGTTTTTTTTTTTTCGCATCAGCGCTTCGACATCGGAGTTGCTGAAACCGTGTTGCTGAAACCGGAGTTGCTTTTTTTTGTTTTTTTTTTTCGCGTCACCACTTCGACACCGAGTTTGCTGAAATCGGAGTTGCTGAAACCGTGTTGCCGGATATAAAATTTAGCCTATGCGGGATTCGAACCCACGTATTTGCGCATAAGCACATTGCTCTACCATTGAGCTAAGAGGCTTTTAAAGGAGATTTAAAGCAAGGAACATCAAAATTCATGTTGAAACCGTATTGCTGAACATGCTTGTGTGTAATATATAATAGCTCAAACAATTGTATAATAATTAATTTTGTGCAATTTGATAACAATTAAAAAAAATATTTGTGAGAACAATGAAAGAAGTTAAAGGAATTTACGTATGACAGTATGACAAGTCTATACCAATGCTAAAGATTAAAGAGAAGAGGAAGCCATCATTCGGAAATAACATGGGAACAAACATAGCTTGGAAAGAAGCACAAGTAATTATTAGTGTAACACCATAAATTGCAAACAAGAAGAACGAAAGCACATCCAACAGGCAACGGAACTGAACACATACTGATCCCTTTATGCACACATTATCTTTGGCTTAGCTACCTTAAGTTTTCTTTCAAATCCACCTTCTTTACGTTATTTTATTACTTTTCTCTAAACTAATCTAATATACATAATAATTATATATACTATATACATCGATCAAGTAATATATATGAATGATTTACTACGTATATCAACCCTAATTAAGAACATTACCTCTACCGACCTTTTACATTAGCTAATTAAGAACATTATCTCTACCGACGTTGTTGAATGCTGAAACCGGGGTTCTCCGTGCTCTCTTTGTTCTTCCTTGCTCTACCGACGTTGCTGAAATGCTGAAACCGGGGTTCTCCATGCTCTCTTTGTCCTTCCTCGCTTCCTCGCTCGCTTGCATTCTCATCGAGTGGAGCTCTTATGTCATGTATAAGAGCTTCTGCTTCAGTTCATCCACGCTCTGCACACATCAATTCGACAACGATTAGCGATTTCAGCACATGAATTGAGCGGAGAATCCATTGCGAATAGACATCAGATTAGAAACAAAGCTTGAAAAGATTAAGCTAGCTAGATCTAGATCTACCATAAGCAGTAATACTCAACCTATTCAATAGAAACAACATTTCCATCTAAAATACATAGCATGAACAGAAAAAACTCCAGTCATATAGATTCTCATTTTCAACCTCTTCTTTCATGGCTGTTAACTAATACACTACATATGCAACCATCAACTACCCTCCTCCCCTCCACTGCCTCCTCCCCAGGTCCTCTTGCGACGGTGGCGTAATCGATCTAGCCAAAGTCGAAATCGAACCAGGAGAAACTACTTGAAAGAGGAAAGTCGAGAATCGAAAATCAATTAAAATGAAAGAGAGCAAGTTGATTGACCTCGGAAAGTGCTAGTCGGACAGATCTGGCTCCAAGGTGGCTCGTCGGAGCGGGAAGGCACCAGCGCGTCGAATCGGGCGATTGGATAGTCTGAGCGGGGATGCACAACACTGATGCGAGACAGCGAGAGAGAGGTGCGATCGAAGATGCCGAATCGACGCGTAGTGGGAGGAGGAGGAAGGGGAGGCGCCGGTGGTGATCTCCGAGGGGCGCCTAGGAAGAAGGGGCGGAAATGAGAGAGGGAGGGAGCGGATCCAGATCTACGCTTGGGTTGATGAGGGTGAACACTGAACAGAGGGGGCACACAAGAAAGCCGGTGATTAAAAAAAAAAGTGGATTTTAACCTAATTTGGATAGTACCGTGGACAGTTGTCCAATTTGAGCCCAAAAAATGGCCTGTGTGGCAAATTAATTCTTTTTTTTATTATGTTAAACGTAAATTTTGATTGAATTGGGTTAATATTTTTTTCTAATCTTAAGACTCCACGCAATATATAGTTGAACAATACTTCTAAAAAGTTAGACTCATGACACAGATACAAAATTCTGCGCCTTTAAGGCGCAGGTATTACACTAGTACATATCTATATTTCCATAAGGGTCTTCCGAACCTCCTTAACATATTTCAATAAAGATCTTCAAACATGTCTCTTCATCTTGTCAAAATCTGCGGAAATACTTAACACAAAAATAATTTAGCATAGAAAGCATTACAAGCATCAAAACACTAAAGTTTTCAACGATGCTCAATACTTTCAACAAATAATAATAATTACAACAACAATAGCAATGCCAATAATTTTGTTTAAAAATTTTAATTTTTTTTAATATAAGAAAAGTGATTCAATTTATTTAAGACGCACAAAATCATTTGAAAAAAGTCAAATGAATCAACAATGAAAAAATTCGGCACGACAAATTGAAATCAATTTCCTTACTAAAACCCCTTATTTTAACTATATATGTATGACACCCATTTATTGCATATCATCCACTTTCCATTAGCTCATTATAAAGAATTAGTGTATCACTTTATAACAAGACAAATCACATAGTATATTTTTTTGATTCCCAATCATTATACACTTATTTCTAATTGATCTCTCAATCATTTCTAATCATAAGCTCTCTAATTGTTTCATATTTGATTCTCTATAATTAATTACACATCGATATATATTGGTTTTAGTTTACACAATTTACGGTGTACACATGTCTTATCGTGTACACAAAAATTATTTGTCGATTTACTCATGATTATTCGTCTGTAATTATGTAATTATTCGTTTGTACAGAGCGTGTAAAAAATATAAATCTTATTCTGATGAATAATCTCTCATTACCACCGAATAATTTCATTCTAACGAATAATCTCCCAATACCACTGAATAATTAGAAATTACTTTTAATCTCATTGATCTTCTTAATTCATTGGTCCAATTTAAATTTGTTAACATGATATATCATATGGCGCGCTGTGTACATATGATCCTCTATGTATCATATATACCCTTGTATATATATATGAAGGTGTACGTAGTGGTATATATTTGTTGGTTCTACAAATGGAAAATTAGTTGAGAAAATTACAGGTTTACATATCTCACAGTCTCACTAGAAGCTGAGAGAATTAAGATCCTATAGTCGATCAGCAAGAGAGAGGTATAGCCTTGTTTATCACATGCATGCATATGCCTAACCTACAAATTATTTACAAGTTTTGACGAAAAATAAATCATTTACATTTATTTAAAAAAACATTTCTCCAAGTTGATCACTAAATAATTTATGTTTAGATCAATGTTTTAAAAAATGATATATAGACGAATTATATGAGTAGTGGGGGCCTACCTATATAGCGTCTAGGCGCTACTTAAGTGGGTTTAGACGGCACAAAGACATTAGATAGAGGGGGCTAGGATTGGTTGTCTAACACTTACGTAGTGCCTAAACGTGATTTTAGAAACACTGATTTAGATCATACATACATACCTATCCATTTTTTTGTTTATATAGCTAATATAAGAAAATGACGATTGAAAATTTTAATTGCATAATTTGGAGTAGACATGTCAAACGGGTCATTCGAGTCAGGTTTGGGTCGGGTCACTTCGGGTCCCGGGTAATACGGGTCCCGGGTAATACGGATTTCGGGTATTTTCGGGTTGAATTAAACCCGAGTTTGACCGGGTTTCGGGTCATTTCGGATTGGTCAATTTTTTCTTTTTTAAATTAAAAAAAATCATAATTTGATAATTTTGCGATAACTTTAAAAATCTAAAATGAAAGACATTGTTCATAAGTTCTAGTGCTTGTAATTATATACTATATCTGATTATCTGATCTAAAATATTTGATTTTTATTATTTCTCGTAATTTTTAATAAAATGTAATAATATCTAAATATCAAAATTTTAAATAATTTTATTAAAAATTTGATATTCTGTATATTATTACATTTTATTAAAAAACATTTGATTTTTTTATTATTTCTCATAATTTTTAATAAAATGTAATAATATATAAAACATCAAAATTTCAAATAATTTTTAAAAATAATTTCATGCAATTAGTAATAAGCATAGAATTTTTTTAATATTTTAATATTTTTTAGAATTTTTATCTTCTTAAAAAGGTCCGTTGAAAAACAAAAAATCAAATACTGTCGATCGGACAGAGTATTACACAATACAAATAAATATAAAAGTTGATTTGAAAATGAATGATCAAGTGATTGTAATTATAAAATGTAATAAATTGAAATCTCCATAAAAAATTTAATCATATATAATTATAAATCAACCGGGTCAATCGGGTCACCGGTTCAATCGGGTAAATCGGGTCAAAATTACCGGGTCAATCGGGTCACCGGATCGAAACCCAGATTACCCAGAAAATTTACGGGTTTTCGGGTTCAGGTCAGAAAACATTTCCGGGTTCGGGTCGGAAATTTTCCGGACGTTCGGGTCGGGTCGACCAGGTCGGGTTGTGTTTTGACAGGTCTACTTTGGAGTGATATAATGTGATCGAGAGATCCACATGTTCAAGTGTATTATGAGTTAATTCAAGTCGAGCACATGGATTCCATTCTAAAATCAATCAACATCAGGAGAACGTCCACCAACCTATATACAAATTAGTTGATGTTCTCATTTTTTTTTTTTTTGAGAAAATGTTCTCATGTTTTTAGATATGGGATAATTATCATTTACATCATAAATGTTTGGAAACGTATAGTTAGGCGAAAATTTTAGTAAATAAATTTATTTCGAGAAATTGTAAAAAATAAAGAAAAATAGACGTAACCCATATTTATTTATTTTAATTAAGATCCAATGTGTGGAGTGTAAATAGTCTGCCCCGATCCCGTCCCCCTCTCCTGTCACCTCTCACATAAATCTTTTTTATTTAAATTCTTTTAATCCTTTTATTAATTTAATTTATTTTTTATTTTTATTTTAAATTGGGGTTTGTGAGGGGGAGGGGTTGAGGGATAGGAGGGTGGACAAGGTTGAGGACATGCGATTTGGCTCCCAATGTGTTACGAGCCGCTTGTTCATGCCAATTAATCAAAGAAAAAATTTGTGAAAAAGGCACAATTCTTGGCTATATTAGCATAATGTCCACACTCTTGGACTATTTAGTAAACTGTTCATCTATTTTTTTTTAATTAAAGTAACCGTAATCCTATCAATTTATCTCCTCTCCGTCGAATCTCAAAGAGCTCAAACCCTCCATTCCCTCTCTCTCACCTTGTTCCAGATCTGGCACCGGCGAAAACCATCTCTCTCACCTCGTTCCAGATCTGGGCGCCGATGAAGACAATGAAGACGACGACGCTCCTCGTGCGCTGACAGAAGTGGAAGTCAAAGCTCCTCGCTCCATCATCGTCTCCGTCTTCTTCCATTGACGGTCGGAGATCCACTGAGATCGAAGACGAAGGATGATGGATCGGGCAACCGCCGCCCCAATCGAGACCGAATCGCCTGCCTTAACTTCAGGCAGCGATTATCTTGAGTCGCGATGCTTGAAGCTTTCTGGCGCCGAATCGCGATCGAATCGCCTATCCTTATCCTCCTCTCTCTCACAGAATTCGACCACAATGGTATCTCGAGGAGACGGCATCCGCACCATCAGTCGTGACTGCAAGCGCAGCGCAATTTGATCATCATCGTCTCCCGCGGTCCAGCCAAGCTCGATCGCCTTCGAACCATCTGGATCCGTATGCGAATCTGTAACACACCATCAGGTGCTCCTTCTTCCCCTTCGTTTGTGTATTTGCTCCTTTGTTATGCTTCAGCCGCAGGAGAGGTTCCATGGTGAGCTTATTGTAAGAGCGACAGAGAAAGTTGGGAAGGAAGGAGTTATCATTGTTTCTGTAAGAAAATCTTGACCACATTGAATTTAGAATTTGTCCTTGTATGAAGAATTATTGTAGAAATTGATGCAATTTGGATCTGTCATATGTTTGATTAATGAGCTGTACATCCTGTATTAAATTGATTGCAATTTGGATATATGTCATATGTCTGATTTCAATTCAACTGATTGCAATTTGGATCTGTCATATGAACTGTAGGAGGATCATGACTCATGAAAATTCTTGGTTTATACTAATTTGGCATTTATTGGATCCATATGCTATTCAATACTAGTTGATTTTATTTTTATTTTTGCACAACAAAATGTTATATTTGCACAATATAGGCTTATATTTGCACAAATATAATACACGATTATATTTGCATGCCAAAATGCATCGATGCGAAAAAAAAACTAGACTTCATATTTGCACAACTTACGGTTATATTTGCACATCGTACTCTTATATTTGCATGACAAAATGTAAAAAAAAAAAGACTTTGGTCATATTTGCACAACTTACGGTTATATTTGCACAACGTACTCTTATATTTGCACGACAAAATGTAAAAAAATAAAAAAAACTAGATTTGGTCATATTTGCACAACTTATGGTTATATTTGCACATCGTACCCTTATATTTGCACGACAAAATGTAAAAAAAATAGACTTGGGTCATATTTGCACAACCTACGGTTATATTTGCACATCGTACTCTTATTTTTGCACGACAAAATGTTAAAAAAAAATAAAAATTAAAAAATAAAATAAAAATAAAACTAGACTTTGGTCATATTTGCACAACTTACAGTTATATTTGCACAACATACTCTTATATTTGCACGACAAAATGTTAAAAAAAAACCTAGCCTTGGGTCTTATTTGCTCAACATACGACTATATTTGCACATGCACAACGTACTCTTATTTTTGCACGACAAAATATTAAAAAAAAAACAAAAAAACTAGACTTGAGTCATATTTGCTCAACATACGGTTATTTTTGCACATGCACAACATACTCTTATTTTTGCACGACAAAATGTAAAAAATAAAAATAAAAAAATAGTCTTGGGTCATATTTACTCAACATACGGTTATTTTTGCACATGCACAACATACTCTTATTTTTGCACGACAAAATGTTAAAAAAAAAACTAGACTTGGGTCATATTTGCTCAACATACGGTTATTTTTGTACATGCACAAAATACTCTTATTTTTGCACGACAAAATGTAAAAAAAAAAGAGAAAAAAGAAAAAAGAAAAAAGAGTAAGGCTATAGGCAAGATGATAAAATTGCTATTGACAAGATGGACACTCCACCAATTTATCCAAAAATGTGGACAATTCACCAATTAGGACAACTTTTTTTGACATTTCACAAACTCCCCCTTAATCAAATTGCATTGGACTCATTTGACTTTAATGTATGTACAAGGAGTTTATAATGTAAAAACATATAAATTGATGTGCCAAACGGACAAAAATTACAAGTTATAAATGTAAAATATAGAATTCTCTTGAATGATATTCATAAAATTTATATATTTACGGGAAACTAATTAAAATATACTAATCGGCTTGATCATTGCCTCATCGCATCTATCTGATAATTTTGATTATTTTTTGGTTTGGTCGAATTATATTCTAAATATTTTATTAGTCTGTTAATGATACTACGTAGGTAGTTATATATTATCATTTGACAAAAATAATACTTGTTATATATCACCACAATTAATGATTTTTTTTAAATTTCTACGGTAGATTAATTTTATATATTATATTATTATTATTATTATTACTACTATTATTACTATTATTATTATTATTAATATTAATATTATTATTACTATTTTATTATTATTATTATTATTATTAGGTCAAATTGTGAAAAATAGCATGAACTTTAGGGATAGTTGCGTTTAATGGCATGAACTTTAAAAATGTTAAAAATAATCAGCAACTTTGGTTCTGGTTGCAATAAGTAGCACGTCTTTTTTTTTCAAATATCACTTCTTATTAACATTCTTTGTAGAAAAAAAATCATCTAATTTTCAATTTTTTAAAAAATGCCCATATTTCATTTTACAAAATAATCCATTTTCATTTTTAATTTTAAAAAATATAATTTATTTTATAAAACACTACTTTTCCCCTTTTTCTTAAAAGAATACACTCATTATTTACACCCCGTTAAAAAAAATAATTTTATTTTCTCCATAAAATCAGTTTTTTTTTCAAAAAATTAAATAATAAGTAATGTATTTAAAATGAAAAATGAGTGTCTTAAAAAGATACTCCCTCCGTCCGGAAATAAATGATGGTTTATTTTTGTGCACGTAGTTTTAGGAGCTAAAAACTATATAAAATCTTATTTATTTTAATTAATTTTTTTCATAGTTTAATATCTATTAGTAATAAGTATTAAACTGTGAAAAAAAATAATTAAAATAAATAAGATTTTATATAGTTTTTAGCTCCTAAAACTATGTGCACAAAAGTCAAACATCATTTATTTCCGGACGGAGGGAGTACCAATTAATATCACAATTATATTTTTTATAAAATGATGTTTTTTGAAAAATTGAAATTGAGTTTATAAACATGAAAATTATTTTTTTTTTAAAAAAAAGAAGAAAATTGTGAGTGGGTTTAAAAAAACAATGGAAAAATGTGATTTTTTTAAACAAAATGTTAATAAGGGGTGTACTTTTAAAATAAAATGGTTGTGCTATTAACCACAACCACCCTTCAAAGTTGGTGATTATTATAGAAATTTTGAAAGTTGGTGCCACAAAACGCAACCACCCCTAAAGTTCGTGTTATTTTTTGCAATTTGCCATTATTATTATTATTATTATTATTATTATTATTATTATTATTATTATTATTATTATTATTATTATTATTATTATTATTATTTTTATTTTTATTATTATTATTATTATTATTATTATTATTATTATTATTATTATTATTATTATTATTATTATTATTATTATTATTATTATTATTATTATTATTATTATTATTATTATTATTATTATTATTATTATTATTATTATTATTATTATTATTATTATTATTATTATTATTATTATTATTATTATTATTATTATTATTATTATTATTATTATTATTATTATTATTATTATTATTATTATTATTATTATTATTATTATTATTATTATTATTATTATTATTATTATTATTATTATTATTATTATTATTATTATTATTATTATTATTATTATTATTATTATTATTATTATTATTATTATTATTATTATTATTATTATTATTATTATTATTATTATTATTATTATTATTATTATTATTATTATTATTATTATTATTATTATTATTATTATTATTATTATTATTATTATTATTATTATTATTATTATTATTATTATTATTATTATTATTATTATTATTATTATTATTATTATTATTATTATTATTATTATTATTATTATTATTATTATTATTATTATTATTATTATTATTATTATTATTATTATTATTATTATTATTATTATTATTATTATTATTATTATTATTATTATTATTATTATTATTATTATTATTATTATTATTATTATTATTATTATTATTATTATTATTATTATTATTATTATTATTATTATTATTATTATTATTATTATTATTATTATTATTATTATTATTATTATTATTATTATTATTATTATTATTATTATTATTATTATTATTATTATTATTATTATTATTATTATTATTATTATTATTATTATTATTATTATTATTATTATTATTATTATTATTATTATTATTATTATGTTAGTTACTTAGTTAGTTAGGTACGCAGGTGGAGAGTCAAAAGAGAGAGTGGAAAAGAGAACATTTGAACATGTGCTACACTGCTACATGACCTTAGCTTACGGGGATATATATATATGCTGCAAAAATGAGAAATAATTAAGAACCTCTCCCCCCTACACCTAATTTTAGTAATTTAATGACGGAATTGCTATTTACACGGTGATTTTCTCGACTTTTGCACGGAAAGCACTTGCAATCGCGTATTACGGGTTCACAGATTTGGCGTTCGCGGAGTACGGATGCACAGCCATCTCTCTCCAACTCAACAATGGCAGGCCTCTTCAACTTCCTCATCTTCCTCCTCCAATCGTCATCCTCGGAGGCGGGATCTGGCTCGCCACCCGCGCTACCTCCATCGACTGCCTCCTCTTCCTCCAGTGGCCGCTCATCATCATCGGCGCCGCCATCACCGTCGTTTCCCTCGTCGGTATCTCCCACCGCCTCTCCCACCGCGCCTCTCCGAATAAATCTCTGACCATGTCGCCGCCCACCTCAACCCCCGCGCCTCCTACCACTGCCTCATCTTCTGCCCCCTCGCCCTCCACCAGTACTCCGCCTTCCTCGTCTCCGGCCCCATCTCCTCCCTCTTCCTCTCCTTCCGCGTCCTCCCGCCGGTAGCCCCGACATCGCGGCTTTTGATCCAAATCGAAGCCCTGTACCTGACAAATTGCAGTGATTCTTCAATTCGAACCTCAAAATCGAAGCCCTTCTTCAAATCGAACTTCAAAATCGTTCTCCAAATCGAAGCCCTTTTTTTTTCTTCCAGATCCTGAGATTAATTGCAGCAAAGAAAAAAAAAGAAGAAGGAACGAAGAAGCCTTTTCTTCTTCCAGATCTGGGAAAGGAAATAAAAAAAAGAAGAAGGAAAGAAGAAGCCCGAAGAAGCCCTTTCCTTCTTCAGATCTGGGAAAGGAAAGAAAAAAAAAGAAGAAGGAAAGAAGAAGCCTTTTCTTCTTCCAGATCTAAAAAAAAAAAATAAAAAAAAATCGCAACCGCGTACTGCAAATCCGCGGTTGCGAAGCGTGTAAATGGCGATAAATTCACCGTGTAAATAGTAAGGCCCTTTAATTACTTTAATGTTAATGGTTCATGCCTCATTCAGTCCCTCATGCTTCCATGTGAACATTCCATTATTAACCACCGGCGGCCGGCTTTCAATCAACCCTCTGCAAATTATAGTTCAAATTACCACGGTAAGAGATATTCACAGATCCATACCTATATATAAAATTTTGTTTTAATATATTATATGTTTTAACTTGACATCTAAGATTGACAATATCCATTTCTCTTCTTTGTTCTGTTACAACTAAACGGCTAAGATTGCTTGTTGTTTTACCACATATTGCTAACATGGCACCACACCTTCCTTCTTCTTTGTTCCTCTTTATCCATTAAATAATTACGAATTAAATCGAGATAAAAAAAAGAAATCATCCAATCCAATCCCTACATTAGAAAACGGGAATAACTTAGTGGTGTGGAGTTCTCACACAAATTAATGGATACCAAAATGACCAAATCAAAATAATATAAGAGGGTATATGGGAGGGAAAGAATGATTGATTTTGGAATTTTAATTACTTTTCATGACTTTTTGTATATGTCTCTGTTTGGTAAAATGATAGCTGATAAGGTAGCTGAAACTGATGGATTATTTGTGTTTAATATATGTTAACAAATTAGTATTTTGTTTGATAAACCTAGCCGTTAGGATAGCTGATGAAAACTTGAGAATAGAAAATTAGAAGCATCAAAAAGCTGGGTGAGCAACTGTTTAAAAAAACTCGATTTTAAAAGCTAATTAATTACTAAAATTTTATACTCCTATTTATTTATTTAAAATGATATGAATCAAAATCAAAAGTTTCAAAAAGCTAGCTGAAATATGATTATATATAGAAAAAATTTGCCAAACAGGCACTTTTTTGGGACAAATTGGTGAATTGTCCACCTTTTTGGACAAAAGCTAATTAATTACTAAAATTTTATACTCCTATTTATTTATTTAAAATGATATGAATCAAAATCAAAAGTTTCAAAAAGCTAGCTGAAATATGATTATATATAGAAAAAATTTGCCAAACAGGCACTTTTTTGGGACAAATTGGTGAATTGTCCACCTTTTTGGACAAATTGAAAATCTGTCCACTATATATACTCTTTTCCAAATTGTAAAACTGTTTCACACACTCTCTCTCGTCCTCGCCCTCTCGCTCGTCGCCGGATCTGGAGGCGAAGCTTCGACGTCGCCGGCCATGGCACCTCATTCCCAGTCGTCTTCGCCGATGAGGAGCAACACTTCGCAGCGTGGCGATCCAGGGCCGAGCTCCGAGCTCCTCGCTCCATCACCGTCTCAGGATCCTCGTGCTCGGGAAGAGTCCTCGCCACTGGAGGCGCAATTGGACGACGACGTTGCTCAGGATCCTCTCTCCATGTTCAGATAGGTTCCACCTCGGTCCGATGATAGCGTTCTGCACAATTTCCAGGTTAATTGACCTCCAATTTCATAATTCTCGTGTTGATTTTGGTTTAGTCGAGCCATGAAATCCGAATTCAATGTGCGTGGTTTATTTTAGGGTTTGTACTGAACCGAATCTTCGAATCCATTACCGTAGCCTCTCATTCCTCTTCCTCTCTCTCTTCGCTGACCTCTTTCTCTCTGCTGTTCGTGCTCTTTCTCTTCCTGCGACTCCTCGGGGACCTGGATATGGAGGTCCCGAGCCTGGACGATGAAATTTCTAACATTGAACTATGCATTATTTTTGCACTATTAAACTATGCATTAGATGAGCAAACCTAAAGCAATGTTAGAAATTTTCAGCAGCTTATTCATGTATAGAGAATATTGACACAAATGCATATCAAGCTTCTCACAATTAACATGAAGCTTATATTTGGTATGTTTTAGGTGGAACTTCTTATTTTGTCTCATCACTTCTATAAATTATCAGCTTGCCTTGATGGGGTTGATGTTCTTGTTGCTCTTGCGGCAACAAGGGTAGAAGCTTATGTTTCAGAGGGAGACTTCTCATGTTTGGCTCGTCTTTTGACTGGAGTTGGAATTTTCCATGCTCTAAATTTTATACTTGACATTCTCATTGAGAATGGACAACTAAGTCTTCTCCTTCAGAAGTTTTCAGCAGCTTCTGGTGAAAACACTAGTGCTAGAGAAGCAGGATTTAGGATGGCTGGACTTGCATCACTGAAGCATTGCAACCCCAATGATCATGATGCTTTTGCTATGGTTAGTATATGCTCTTGAATTTCACTTAATACTGAAAGGTTTAAAGAGTATTTGGTTCTTATTGTATGAATATACATTTCTTACAAGGATGGATGATAAGGCATTTATCCAAAATGACACAGTTAAATTGAAAATGATACACTGGATTGATAAGTAAAATGATACACCTTAAACAATTTCAATTTCTGCCAAGGATATAAAATGAGGAAAAGAAAGCAAAAGAATAATGCAATTTCTATTCATCTTTATGCTTTTTATGTGACGTTTCAATTTGCTTTGCTTGTCTTTTTACCCATATCTACATTTAAATCCTGGCTGCAGGTTTATACACACTTCAAGGAGGTGCCTTTCTCCGCCTCTCGCCTTTCTTCCGATCTTGATCTCGATTCCATCGGGATCTGTGGACCAGCAAGGACCGGAGGTTGGCTCGCAATCGGCGTTCAGATCCCAATTGCAATCGCCGGATTTCCAATTGCTCAATCTCAAGGTCTGTCTGTTCATATTCTGTTATCTCAATTTGATTTGCTTTTTCCTGATTATATTGTTTTGCGAATGGAATTGATTGGATTTTGTGGATTTTAGGATTGTCCTTTCACCTGCAAGAAGGTTCGCGCTATCTAATCGCTCTCCCAAACCCTAACTCTCTTCGGTTCTGCAAGAAGGTTCACCTGCAAGAAGGTTCGCGCTTTCACCTGCAAGAAGGTTCGCGCCATGATTTTTTTTGTCCATCTTACGCTTTAGTCAGTCCGTGCGATTTTGCTTTTTGTTTGAAAGAGGAGAGAGCTGAATCTGTATCTTGTGTTCAGTATTTTTAGGTTTTTGCTATACATTCGGATCCTCTCGTGCTCCTATGTTCTGGTTCTTGCTGACATCTACCAATGCTATTCAGCAAAGAGTGCTTGAGATGCAACAAGGTAATGGCTTTCACATTAATTTCACATGGTTTATAGCATACCATTGCGTGAAGAATAACATAGAATGCAAGTTTATTTAAGACATCTACCAATGTGCATACTTAAGAGATACTAGTGCATATCCCTCTCATGTTTTTGTAATCAAATTAAGTTGCAATTTGAGTCCAAAAACAAGCATTTGAGCATAATGGCGAACACATTGTTTTTGCTTGATGTTTAATAATGGCAATCACATATCTTGCAGGAGTCGTTTGATCTGGGGCGCCTTCCTCAACGTCTGCAAGATAAATTATCTACAATCTCTCTCTTGCTTGACCTTGCAGGAGTATGGTGCGCTTCTAACTTTCAGTTTACTGGTGCGCTTCTAACCAGTACTATGTTTTTTACTTGTTTTATGTTAAAAGGAGGGGTTTTGAAAGGAAGTTCAAACACATCTTCTATGTAGACCTGCAGGCATATATAGCCACCAAAATCACTTGAAAATGCAAAGATACAGTTGTGCAACTCTAGAATAGAGTTGTGCAACTTTTCTATTAAGTTTTAAAACTCTTGCATCATTTCTCTCCCAATACATGTACATTTGGTTAGGCATCTCCACCTCTTGCATCAAGTTTCTAATCTATAGACTGTAGCTTAGCTTTGTTTGATTTCGTTGTGTGATAATAATCTGGAGACTGTAGCTTAGCTTAGCTTTGTTCGATTTCGTTGACTGCACCTTCTTGGTGTCTTAAAACAACTTTTTCCGATTCAGCTGATCTGTCCTGTGCTTCTTCACCACCACCGGCTTCTCTTCTCCTGTAGCTCACCTTCGCAACTTTGTTCTCAATGTGTTCTTTGTCGTTCAGACTCATAGTCCTCCCGAATTTGAGTTTCATGGGCATGTTGCTGCTGCTGGAAATATCAATGCCTTTTGTCTTGCTTTAGACGCTGCTTTCGTGCAATCACAAGCTGTTACTTCTGCTTTTCATTTGATATAATGTGTTGATTTTTCTATTGCTTTCCCTTCCGATGTGATGAAAAACTAGCATGTACAACTTTCTGCTTCTTTAACTGGAAGCTTATAATGAGTGTAGATGGAGCTTTGCTAGAGTTAACTGTTTGTGATTGAGTACATGCCTTCATTGTGTTTGATAAAATGCAAAGAGAAGATTTTCATTAGAATTTGACTTATATTTTCACTTTAGCATTTACAAAGTAATACTGTACTGTCTAATTTAATTGATAGATGTGATGGTCTTGTAGTGGTTTTGGTAACATTGTAATTTGCATTTTCTGTTTTGTATTTTCATCTCCTTCAATAGGTGTTGGCTGATGTGTTCACCAATCTCCCTCTCAGATTCACCGCCGGAGATCTCCCTCCATTGCTTCCCGTCCTCGTCCCCGCCGCCAACTGCTTTGATGGCTCCTAGTTTCACGTCAGCAACGGAGATTGAAGGCGGTGTCCGCACTTCTAAGTTCTGATGGTTGCTGCTGCAGGTACTGATCGCTTTTAATCTATCCAATCGTCATTTTTTGTTTTTGATTTGAAATTGGAGCTGCTTGATGATTTGTTTTTTGTTGTTGGTTGAAGCAATTCGATGGCAATGGGATATTATTGCACAAAATTAGCACGAAGTTGGCTGCTGGATCTTACGGTGAAGCTGAACTTAAGCCTTATCCAAACGTAGTTCTCTTTCTCTTCTCTATCGCGTGCAATTTGCTATGGTTTTGAATTATCAACGCTTTAAATTGAACTCTTAAATAATGCTTATTTTCTTTCTGTGAACTTAGAGTAGGAAGAATGATGTTATGAACAATTAGTTATCTGCAGGGGCTGCTTGTATGATCGACATTGCCAATTTAAATGGAATTTTTATCTTACTAACAATATTTATCTTCCCAGCTTCTACTATTTAATGCTACTGCCTTGTGTCTCGTTAGGAGCATGATGAGATTTGCAGAATGTGCTGACTGTTTTGAGTTGTCATCTGTGTAGGCTGTTTTTGAGTTGCCAATTCATGAAGATTTCAAGTGCTGACTGCTCAAGTAACTGGCACATTCACTTCTAAAGCAAATACTGCACAAGCAGCAGCTGGTGCTTCAGATGTCCTTATCAATTATCATAAATAATGAGACGGTTAATTTACACTACAACTCTGTATGATTTTTGAATTAGCTATTTGGATGATTTTGGGAGGATACGCTGGTTAGCCTGGTCTATATTATGAATAGATGAGTCTTGTGAATCAAATCTGGAATCATGAATCCCTGGCAGTTGTGGTGACACACTTTCATTTCAATTTGTTTGGGTTGCTGCATAAGTCTCCGCATGAGTCATGTGTCTTCTTTAAGTATTGTTCGTAACGATTATCTTTCCTATTTTAAACTAGGCCAAATGTCCTTATCTGTAAATATGAGCATGCTTTAAATTCTCATGTCACCTTTGTGTGCATTATTCCACCATAACTCACAAGACCACCACACTGCAGACAGATGAAGCTGCTTCTATCACTGAAGGCATCCAACATGATCTTCTTCCTACCGGTTTCTGCCAGGATTGATCTTGCAGATGACACTGCTCAACTCTTTCAGGTTGGGCCTCATCTATGGCACACTCAGCAACCAGCGAAGCCAGCTGATCAACTTCAGACGTAGCTTGCATTTTTTTTTGGTAAAGTTCACGTGCCCGCTGCAGGATCTGAACAACAGCTTCAACAAAAATGGGGAAAATCAAACTGTCATTGTTCATTAGGCCATTGAATCATGAATTGGCAATGCAACTGTGCAGTACTGTAGTTTACTCCTGCTTGTGTTACAATAGTAGGTGCTGGCTACTATTTGTTTCATTAACGACAAAATGATGTATGTCCCTTTGCTTTAATCAAATGTAAAGCTATGTTAGATGTCTTGTTTTTTTCCTTGCCCAACAAAAGTGATGTGATTTAAAGCCTATTAGCTCAAAATGGTAGAGCGATGTGTCATGCACAAAGATGCAGGTTCAAATCCCGCATATGCTATTTATGGTTGTGTTTTTTTGTTCTTGTTCAAGAATAAGATTATAAATTGCAAGAATAAAATCATAAAGTGCATAAATAAGATCATGATAAAATGCAAAAAATAAAATGATAGATATGAATAATAAAATGATGGTGCAAGAATAATAATTTTACAATTGCACAACTGTATTTGAAAATCACACAACTGTGTTTTAAAATTGCACAACTGTATTTGAAAGTTGCACAACAATTAAGTTATAAATTCCCAAATTTCTTTACAAAGTCGAGCTTGAACACAAGGTACTCAAGCTCGTTTGATTGTATATTACGCCTAGATGTATAATAATATATATACACATTATATTATATAGCATGAATGATTACTAGCTCAAATTTTAGAAATTATTGGTTGTGTCAGCATCTTTTCTATTTTGTTAATTAGAGAAAAATAGTGTCATCGGTGTTCAAAATTTTAGTGCTGACAGAGTTATAAAGAAATCAATAGATGATTGCACAACATGGGGGATTAGTGGAAATTTGCTCAACATGATCTTATTTTTGCTCAACAATAGATTATATTTGCACAACAACTGAGACTTGTGAAATTGTGCTCAACATGATCTTATTTTTCCTCAATATATTTTTATACTTTCTCAATAGATTATTGCACAACATGGTCTTATTTTTGCTCATCAATAGACTATAATTGCACAACATGAGGGATTGGTGGAATTTTACTCAACATGATCTTATTTTTTTCTCAACAATAGATTATATTTGCACAACAATCGAGATTCGTGAAATTGTGCTCAACATGATCTTATTTTTTCTCAATATTATTTTATACTTGCTCAATAGATTATTGCACAACATGGTCTTATTTTTGCTCATCAATAGAGTAAAATTGCACAACATGGGGGATTGGTGAAAATTTGCTCAACATCATCTTATTTTTGCACAACAATCGAGACTTTGTGAAATTGTTCTCAACATGATCTTATTTTCTCTCAATATAATTTCATACTTTCTCAATAAATTATTGCATAACATGCTCTTATTTTTGCTCATTAATACTTTATTTTTCACAACATTCGAGACTTGTGAAATTGTGTCTCAACATGATCTTAATTTTTGTAAATATAATTTTATACTTTTTTAATATATTATTGCACAATATGGTCTTATTTTTGCTCATCAATAGACAATAATTGCACAACATGGAGGATTGGTGAAATTTTGCTCAACATCATCTTATTTTTGCTCAACTATAGGTTATTTTTGCACAACAATTGAGACTTGTGAATTTGTTTTCAACATGATCTTATTTTCTCTCAATATAATTTCATACTTTCTCAATAAATTATTGCACAACATGCTCTTATTTTTGCTCATCAATACTTTATTTTTGCACAACATTCGAGACTTGTGAAATTGTGTCTCAACATGATCTTATTTTTTGTAAATATAATTTTATACTTTTTTAATAGATTATTGCACAACATGATCTTATTTTTGCTCATCAATAGAAAATAATTGCACAACTTACGATTAAATTTGCACAACGTACTCTTATATTTGCACGACAAAATGTTTAAAAAAAACAAAAAAAAAGACTTGGGTCATATTTGCACAACTTACGATTATATTTGCACACCGTAATCTTATATTTGCACAACGTACGCTTATATTTGCACGAGAAAATGTTAAAAAAAAAACTAGACTTTGGTCATATTTGCACAACTTAAGGTTATATTTGCACAACGTACTCTTATATTTGCACGATAAAATGTTAAAAAAATAAATAATAAATAATAAATAATAAAAAAACTAGTCTTGGGTCATATTTGCACAACTTACGGTTATATTTGCACAACGTACTCTTATATTTGCACGACAAAATGAAAAAAAAAACAAAACTAGGCTTGGGTCATATTTGCACAACTTACGGTTATATTTGAACAACGTACTCTTATATTTGCACGACAAAATGTTAAAAAACAATATATAATAAATAATAAATAATAAAATAATAAAAAAAACTAGACTTGGGTCATATTTTCACAATTTACGGTTATATTTGCACAATGTACTCTTATATTTGCACGACAAAATGTTAAAAATAAAAAAAACTAGACTTGGGTCATATTTGCACAACTTACGGTTATATTTCCACAACGTACTCTTATTTTTGCACGACAAAATGTAAAAAAAAAACTAGACTTGGATCATATTTGCACAACTTACGGTTATATTTGCTCATCAATAGACTATAATTGCACAACATGGGGATTTGTGGAAATTTGCTCAACATGATCTTATTTTTGCTCAACAATAGATTATATTTGCACAACAATTGAGACTTGTCAAATTGTGTTCAATATGATCTTATTTTTTCTCAATTTTATTTTATACTTGCTCAATAGATTATTGCACAACATGGTCTTATTTTTGCTCATCAATAGACTATGATTGCACAACATGGGGGACTGGTGGAATTATGCTCAACATGATCTTATTTTTGCTCAACAATAGATTATATTTGCACACCAATCGAGATTCGTGAAATTGTGCTCAACATGATCTTATTTTTTCTCAATATTATTTTATACTTGCTCAATAGATTATTGCACAAAATGGTCTTATTTTTGCTCATCAATAGAGTAAAATTGCACAACATGGGGGATTGGTGAAAATTTGCTCAACATCATCTTATTTTTGCACAACAATCGAGACTTTGTGAAATTGTTCTCAACATGAACTTATTTTCTCCCAATATAATTTCATACTTTCTCAATAAATTATTGCACAACATGCTCTTATTTTTGCTCATCAATACTTTATTTTTGCACAACATTCGAGACTTGTGAAATTGTACCCCAACATGATCTTAATTTTTGTAAATATAATTTTATACTTTTTTAATATAGTATTGCACAACATGGTCTTATTTTTGCTCATCAATAGACAATAATTGCACAACATGGAGGATTGGTGAAATTTTGCTCAACATCATCTTATTTTTGCTCAACTATAGGTTATTTTTGCACAACAATTGAGACTTGTGAATTTGTTTTCAACATGATCTTATTTTCTCTCAATATAATTTCATACTTTCTCAATAAATTATTGCACAACGTGCTCTTATTTTTGCTCATAAATACTTTATTTTTGCACAACATTCGAGACTTGTGAAATTGTCTCTCAACATGATCTTATTTTTTGTGAATATAATTTTATACTTTTTAATAGATTATTGCACAACATGATCTTATTTTTGCTCATCAATAGACAATAATTGCACAACTTACGGTTAAATTTGCACAACGTACTCTTATATTTGCACGACAAAATGTTAAAAAAAACAAAAAAAAGACTTGGGTCATATTTAAGAGTTTCTCCATTGGTGAGATCATCAGACGACAATGTCTTGTTCAACCTCTCTCGGTACTCGGCAATTTTCCCTTTTGCAGTCATCTTCGCATCTCCAATTAAGTTACAAGTAGCATAGAGGATTCACATGAATATTTAATACTCTGTATTGTATTTGAGTTACCACCCCTCCCATTGTTTCCGATACCAAAACAAATTTTAAAAAGGTACATGCCTCCACGATAACTTCAGATTTCCAATACAAGCTCCAAAGTTACTAGAATACGCATAAAAACGATGTCAGCACTAAAAATACGCATAAAAACGATGTCAGCAGTAATTTTTTTTTTGCAAAATACTAAAAATGTAAACTTTATTATATTTGCGCCGCAGGCACAAATATAGGCACGAATGCAGACGGTGCTCACCTTAACAAAAATCGACCTCTTAAACAACTGAAAACAGAGAATTTTAGGATTGCAATGGGAGCAAAGATGGGAAAAAACACAATCACTACAGTTTTTTCAAAAAATATAAGTTACATATTTAAGGCTTTTTCGATCCAAAGCCACGGTAAACAGTAAAGTTGAAAGTAGTAACAAAAAACAAAAGGAGTGCAGACTTAAACCGGATAGCTTTACATTACATCCATGGATTTACCTTCAATGATCTATTCTAACAAAATATATACATGTACAACACATTTCTAATAGCAGGTAATTGAATTCCTAACCTAGCTAACATATATATGAGTCACACGATCCCGTTCATGCTGCGAATTCAAGGATTAAAATATTCGTCGACTAATCTTTCTATTCCTATCTGATCTGCTAACATTTGTTGCTTCAGCTCTTCATTTTCTTTCTTCAGCTCATCGTTTTCTTTCTTGAGTTTCTTCAGCTCTTGGTTTTCGGCTTTCAACTTGATAAGCAACTCCTGCAGTCGTAGGATCAATAAGATGACTGATACGATAAATAATGTGCCAATATGGATGCTTATAAGGACAAAAGTATACTATGGTATGCCGAACTGACCTTTAGCACAACATTTTCTTTCACAAGATACTCCGGGCTACGATCTTGTGTTTGAATAGGAGTACCCTGTCACAAGATGAAGCAGTAAAAGTGGTGACTTAGGATATTTCACTCTCGATTTGGTAATTACAATTTAAAGATAGAAAGAAATTATTGTTGGTCAGTTCTGAATAATAAACAGATAAAACCACAATATTCATGTTACCAATACTTACAACAACATAACTCCGGATTAGCAAATAATCAGAGAACGACGAACAGAACTCCGGATTGATTGCCAGCTTAAGACAGTCTCCTACTCTCATTATACAACAGCAGTACCTCCAGATCTGAAGCTTCTGAATAAGGAACCTCTTCCTTGGCACTTTCGACTTCAAGGAAATGCTTAATTACATCGATTTCTGACTCTGCTGTTGTTGGATGCAGCACCCATGTTATCTGAATTGACAATTAAGAATGCTGCTTATAATTTCATCAACGAAAGCCAAGCAAGATATGGCCCTACATTTGAACTAGCTAGCTAAAATGGACACACAAGCTCAAGAAGGAAAACATATTTTCTAAAGTCTAAACAATGTAACTCAACAAAATCTTATGATGATATAACATGGGAACAGAATGAAATATCGCATACCTGATCTTCCTCTAGCTTATTAATCCTAGTGTTCAACGACTGCCTTTGAAAAGACGATGACTTGATACTTTCCAATCGACTTGCCCGAGGGGATTGTTCTGAATAAAGCAAATTTGGCCGTCCAATGTCATCAATATGTTCGTAATACCATACCTACAAATATCAACAAAGCATGAGAAAGCCAGGTTAGCAACTGTTGACACCATTTGTCATCATGAAGAAAGTCATTCAATTAAGAGACCAAGAAATAGAATAAGCTTGATGGGCTGAATATGCCTCTTTCATTTAAAACTGAAGTGGCTTTGGATATCATATAATCACACAACGAAAGCACTGCCAAACTTATGGTGTAACCATTTTACATTACAACTCAACAACAGACTATAAATGAACTCAAACACAACTGTACTTGACATCAAGTCAGGTTATATGTGACTGTATGCATACAAGTTTCATCTAAAATACAGCAACAAAAAATAAGAACATGGATAGCATTGAACAAAACCCATGAACCCAAAATCACTGATGCCCTTAGCATAAACAAATTTTGAGTTTCAAGAAACAAATACAAGCATGTTTGATAATTAAAAAAGCATTCTCAACCAGGAAAGGAGGCTTACACAGCCCAAACAAATCAATTTTAGTTTTAAAAAAACAGAAGTTTGCTAGAAATCCATGACTAGAAATCCATGAATAAACTATCAGTCAGCTGCATGTCTCTGTGCTGATCATGAATATCAGCCATTCCAAATAATACTGATGGGTCGAGGACCATGACATCCTAGGACAGTGGAAATAAACTATATGTCAGCTACAACTAAATATTTAATGCTACTAAAGAGGGACTTGATTCGCCTAAAACTCAAATACAATGGTCAAGGCATGAGAACAAAAATTTAGCACTAGCTTAATTCATGGTCTAAAGGTTGTGCAACTCTAAACTACAGTTCTGCAAATCTGATCAGCAGCAGCCCACTCATTCTCTTTTGTCTTCAATGCATTAAGACACACATAATTTGCATTTTGAGCATAAGAAAAAGGACTCTCAGAAATGCTATATTTTGTGCAATATTATATGGTCAATCAACAAAGATGGAATTTGAAATCCCTAGCCAACAGAAATTGCAAATCGAAATCCCTAAAAAGTCTCCTACTTTGGGTGAAAAGTCTTTATCTTAAAGTATGTTACTTGCTTTGATGTCTCTGTGTACAATGTGTGGCATGGTTTCTTCATGAAGGAACATAAGGCTTCTAGCAGTACCTAAGCATATAGCAGAACGATTTCCCTAGTCTAGTTTACTCCGGTCACTCGTGAAGGGAAAAATACCAGATCCGCCATCTTGATGAGGCCTTGGAGCCTAGAATTGTGCTTGATGTTGATCTGATGGAACTGGATTCGGCCTTACCTAGATTCGAGACACAAGGCAGCAGCAGCAACTAGTACTCCTCCGCGGTAGCAGCAGCAAGGGGAGATCGGAACATCACCAGCAGCACCTGGAATTGGAACATCAGATCTGAGCACAATAGATCCGTCCAGAGGGGAGAGACACCGGCCGGATCTGCACACCGCCACCGCTTGCTCGCTCGGCCTCCCTCGCTCCTTCGCTCGGCCTCGCTTGCTCCGGATTCTCAGATCCAGCGAGGGCCGATGTCGACGATCTGAGAGGAGATCTCCGGCGGCAATAGAGAAGGAAGTGGCCGGGGACGGCGCGGCGATGCGCCGGAGATGGATGGAGATGGAGGAAGATGGATGGAAGAGCTAGATTCATGAATCGTCGGAGAGAGCGCACGTAGGAGAGAGAGCGCGTATAACAAAGGGACGGAGTTTATATTGTGGATATTTCACCAATTTGTCCCAAAATGTGGACAATTCACCAATTAGGACAATTTTTTTGGACATTTCACAAATTCCCCCATATATATTGGCCAAAACCAAATTGCAGTTGTACATCTCTCTGGATTGCAATTCTTAGGAGTAGACACCTTATATGTTAGAGATTGTAGTGAGAGGCGAAAGATCTTAGAAGTTGCAGAGATTTTGTGTGAATTTGGAATCAAACACAAAAAGTAATATATTCTCAACAAAAACGATAATCTTACCATAATAATCTCAATAATTAATAATTAATTACCAAATCTCAATGAAGTAATCATTAACAAATTCCTAATCTCCAACAAATTAATCAAGGGTAAATTGCAACTAATATCCCAACCTTTAGGAATAGTTGCTTTCAATACCCTAACCTTATAAAATTTCACAAAATATCCTAACCTATACCATTAGTTGCCATTAACACCCTAAATGAGTTTCTTAAATTAAAAAATTACCCACATCAAACAAAAATTACAAAAAATCACCCATAATCATAAAATATTTTCAATGAATCCCTAATACATTTTTAAAAAAAAATGAGAATGTGTATTTTTTAAACATTTTTTAGCTACATTGGTTGTTGTAGGTATGTGCAAATGTACACATTTGAGCATGTGATGTCCAAATTTGAACACACTATCTCCCCCATGTTTATAAATTTTTGAAAAAAGTAATACAATTTCACTCGTTTTTTATAATGATTTTATTTTATTTTATTTTTGTTTTAAATGAATTGTATTTGAATAGCGTGTAAAAAATGCATATTTCAGTAAATAAGCAAATTACTAAAGTTGATGTATTACACATTTGTATATATTTTAACTAAAATCATAAATCAAAGGTGAAAGATGAAAATTCTAACAAATGGGTCGGACTTGGGCAAAAGTCTTAGATAATTTTATTTTATTTTATTTTCATTTGATGTACATCCATATAATAGATCTAGTTTTTCTCGATGCTCAATGGATTTGAATATTGTAGTTTGTAGTCAATAAATTAACGCAACTTTAATTAGGGTTTTTGTTCTTTTATCGAGGAGATGAGTGTTTTGTGAAGTTTGGGTTCAATTTATAAATATTTTTTAAAATAAAGACATTTGTGTGCAATTTACCTAAAAATTATCTTCCAACCATAGAACATTTTAAGAGAATGAATAAAGGAGAGTGTCTAATAGGGTTTGTCGACCTTGATTTAAAACATGTTGGCAAGTGTTCGCAACACGACTATATAGCAGTGGCTGTAAAGCCTAGACTTAATCCAGATGCATGTAAACTAGGACCATATATAGGATACTTATGACTATAGATAAACATAGGACTTAGGATTAAGATCTAAGGTAGCTCGAGTGAACCAAGTCGAAGAATCGAAGACAAGGTATGGTGCCAACATTTGAATGTGACTGAAGATAAAAACATAAGTTTTCTGTCTTCGGTCCATCACCGTTCATGGCCTAGCTCACTATCAAACTCCAGCCCAAGAATCGGAAGCTTCTCCAATGACTCACTGCCCTTTGTTAAGTCAAACGTTGCGTTTTGCTTAGAAGGACTCGGCTATAAAAGCTCACTTTCGGAAATTATTGAGGGAGTTTTGCTTTGTAATAATATATGGTAGTATGCACACAAGAACAAATTAACTCTATCTAACAAATAAATACAAGACTCCCCCGTTGTAGTAGAGAGAAATAAGGTTCGATCCATGAGGAAAGGGGTCAGCGGTTTCTTGGTAGCTTCAAAACGTCTCAATTATCGACCAAAAGTTCCTCGATTTCGACTAGAGTAGTCAAGGTCGACCAGAAACACAGAAAAACAGTAAACGTCAACAAGAGAGGCCGACAGAAATAAGGGTGGTTGAAGGTGTGATGATCAAGAAATTCAGTGGGTTGTTGGGTTTCACAAAACACAACGAAAGGCTCGTTTTTTAGGGTTTCGAATATATGATAAAGAACTTCCAAGGATAGGGTTTACCGCAACAACAACCATGTAAGTGCAATCAACAAATCATCAAAGAAGCATGCTTTATCAACTAAGGAAGAGATTCTCATCAATTTCAACAAGTAGATCAATCACTCTCGTGAAAAATTAACCTAATTGTTTTCTACCTTTTCTTATTTAGTGTTTATAAACTTTTGAATAGAAACCCTAATTACTACTCAAGTTTCGCAACATGAATTCCTTAAATTCGCATTCAAGGATTAAGAACAAGGTAGAAGAAGATAAAACAGCGGCATATTAATGATTTACCAAGCACACAAACATGGCCATTGTCGGGCTCACCCCGACCCTAGAAGAAAAGTGACTACTCGCTCATGGTAGAAGAAGAACAAGATATATTAAAGAAATAAACAAATTGCATTGAATAAAAAAACCTGAAGTCTTCAATCATTCGTGCTCAAACTCTCGTATGAACTCCGAAAAACTGATGCTTGAAATAAAAACCTAAACTTGATTGTAAGTTGTGTTGTTGTATGATTGGATGATTAAAACCCTAGCACTAGTGGTTTTATTTATAATCACCAAAGCTTAACCTATAAGGAAAATATAATAAATCTATATAAGGAAGTCTGTCTACTGCTGGAAAGATAGATAAAATATTGTGGCTTAGTAATCCTTTTGAGATCCGGACTTATCCAACCGCGTCCGCTGCGTGTGTTTCTTCAGTCGATGTTGACCAGAGTGGTCGACATCAAGTACTCTTCAGCTCCAGTCGACGTTGGGTATTGCTCGACATATGTGGTTGACGTCGAGCTCTGGTCGACTCAATGGTTGAATTTCGACCACTCTTCACTTCATTCCAGTAGCTTCACTTTTCTCACTACCAAAAACACAAAAAATAGCCACGGATTTTTTTAGCCACGACCTGACATTTCGTCGCTATTTAGGCGGGGAGTGAAATATTTCGTGGCTATATCCGTGGATGGGGGTGCTAACATAAATTCGTGTCCAAAAAGTCGTGGATTTTAGCCACGAGCATTATTGGCGTGGCTAAATTCATGGCTGTTAGCCACGGCGTTAGCCACAATTGACACCCCGTGGCGTACCCGTGGCTATGAAAATGACAAGCATGTCGTGCTTTCGTGGCCGCTGGCCACGAATGAAAACGCCGTGGCTGTACCCGTGGCTAAGGAAATGAGGCACGTACCCTTCATTCGTGGCCAATGGCCACGAAGCATATGTCGTGGCTATATCCGTGGCTATTAGCCACGGATTTAGCCACTGGTTGAAAATCCGTGGCTGGATTCGATGCTAATATGACCATGGCCATTCTTAGTTGATTCCTCCGAAGTTGGGTAATTCTTCACAAAGCCCAATAATTTTAAATCACAAAATCTCACCAAAAATAAAATGTAAGAGCCCAAACGCTGAACATGGTCCAATTGACTATCAGAGATAGTCAAAGCCCAAAGAAGGTCAACCCATTAGTAGAAGTCAAAGCCCAATGAATAAGGAAGCCCAAACAATAGCTCTGGATGAATTAAGGAGCCCAAATATTAGCCACGGTCGTATCCGTGGCTAATGTCGTTGCTATTTACAGTTGAGTTCATTAATGCAATTCGTACTTTTCTAGTTGCCCACTTTAACTTTGATGGTGAAAGCTCCCTGCGAAACGCTGAACATAGGTCCAAGTGTCGTCTTCTTCACAGTGAACTTGGGAGGGTTATAGTTTAAAGTGGGAGATGAAAATTTGAAGTTGAGAGGTATGTTATATATTATATATTTTATATTTGAGTATAGATATATATGCTATATATTTTATTAATTACTTAGTTGTATAGATTTAATAATCAGAAAATTTGTAGAGTGTAAAAATGTTGTGGTTATGGATTTTGTGTTTGATTTTGGAAATTTATGGACTTTGAATTGTAATGGACTTTGAAATTTATGGACTTTGTGTTTATGGATTGTGTTTATATGGAATATGTATTTACTTTTTAAAATGTTGCCACCATCTGTTTGGGGTCCTTTGACGGAGTTGAGTATCTTCTTCCAGACAATTTGTTCATCGAGCTTGTCAGTTGGTGTCATGGAACAGTTGCATCGCATGATTCCTATACTGGAATGTAAGCTAGAGCGTATCTTCCCTCCATCATTTTTTGACTCCATGGAGCATCTCCTTGTCCATTTACCGTATGAGGCACAAATAGGGGGGCCAGTTCAGTATTGATGGATGTACCCATTCGAGAGGAATTTATTTCATCTCAAACAGAAGATCGTCCAAAAGAGTAATGTCGAAGGGTCAATCGTGATGGCATACTTAACAGAAGATCGTCCAAAAGAGTAATGTCGAAGGGTCAACCATACCTCGAGTGAGGATAATTTCTTATTAATTAGGTATATTTTCGATTTTATGTCATATAACTAATGCATATTATACGTATGGATATTCACACATGTAGGATATTCGTAGCTACAATGGGGGGAAATGCGTGCGGAGATGACACCATTGAACAACATTTTACGGATCGGTTTAAATTATACGTAAGTATGACTAAATACTTTTGCATTATTATAATTACATGAAACGTATAAGTATTAATAATATTGTTAAACAATCTGTTTGTAGGCCATGGACGGAAGCAATGGAATTTGTCCAAATACTCTCTTGTGGAATTTGGCATGGGGTCCAAATGTGGAAGCAAAAAGTTGGGATCGATTTTTGTCAATGGCTACAAGTTCGAGACTCTACATCAAAGTGTTGGGAAGAAGACAATGAATAGCGGGGTTTGTGTTCGAGGCTCAAACTATGCGAATTCGAAGTCAGATTTCTTTGGTCTTCTCGAAGAAATCATCGAGATGGAGTACCCAAGCCCATACGAATTCCGGCTGAAAGTAGCCATTTTCAAGTGCAGATAGTTCGATCCAACACGTGGAACACAAATTCATCCGGTCTACCATTTTGTTGAAGTCAACCAGAAGAAATTGTATCAACGGTACGAGCCTTTTGTACTCGCACAGCAAGTTGTGCAAGTTTACTACCTTCAATATCCAGGAGCCACACGGGATCGAATGGATTGGTGGAATGTGTGCAAAACAAGGGCTCGACACAAGATAGAAGAGAGATGGGTATCGACGACCCCCGCTGATGCACAAACTGCGTACCAGTCAGACGATGTCAACAATGCTCAATTGCCCATTGACATCGAAGTAGAAGACTCACTGACTTCCTTGCGAGATCCCTCTGGTGTATATGATGTCTGCGATGACTACAACGAGGTTATGGCCTCCAAAGATGGTGGAGATGACTTGGACGAGGGTGTGGTTCCTGCTGATGAAGAAGAATCCGACTAAACACCCTCTGCAGTATGATGTATCTGTTTTTTATGCAATGTATATGGACCTGTGAGGGAATCGAACCCACATCACTGTGCACACACAACGCTCTTCCAATTTGAGCTAACAGGCCTTGACAATGTAGATTTGCCAAGATGCATATGTATGCCTATACAATGACAAATCTGATTGGCAAATACATGCTCTGACAGCAATTTTAACACAAAAGCAACAGGACCCCCATGGCAAACACAATGACAAATCTGATAGCCAAATCCCATACCCAAAGTCTTACAATCTTTATTAATATAATTCTCGAACCAGAAAATCAGAATTGCACTAGCAACAAAACACAGGTTACCAATTCAGAAGGAGGAATTCGATAGCCAAATCAACAAGACCCCCATGGCAAAAACAATGACAAAACATCCTGAAGGACAGGTTACTGCATTCGATATTCAACATTCGAAACCAACAGTCGATGATTCCACAAATTAAAGATGATTCCACAAAGATGAATAAATGACAGCAAACATAAGAAGAAATCAAGATACCAACATTCGATAACCAAATCTGATAGAAAAATCTGAATTCCTCCTTACCCCTACTGAAGGACAGAAACACATATTCAGAAGAAGCAATCAATCCAATTTCGAATGAGGGAATAGAAGGAGCAATCAACCTAATTTCGACGAAACCCAAATTCGGAAACCAAAATTCCATAAAAAAAGATCGAATCCTCTTACCTTCAAATTCAGAAACCGAAATTCTAGAACGACGACGAACAATTACCTCCATCAAAGCTATCCATAGAAGTCTTCCATCGAATCCATCCATCGTGCTCGATCGAGAATCCTCTTACGTCGTAACCGAAATCGAAATTCAGGAACCCTATCCCTAGAATTCTCTTACCTTCTCCAATCTCCATCGTTGTCTCAAAGAAAAAAAATGGAATGAAATTACAGAACCCCTAATGTCAGAATGTAATTTATTGGGCCTTTTTTAAGTATAAACAAAGCAATGGGCCTTTTAGCCCAGCCCACACAACCAAAGCTATTCCCAAACCCTAGCTATTTTCAGTACGTGGGCGAGGGAAATCCGAAATTTCATCCAAAATCGAAATGTCACAAACCCTCAGAAACCCTCCCACTCTCCTCACAAACCCTCATTCGTCATTCACCTCTCTCCTCTCTCCTCTCCAAAAACCCTAGCTCTCATCTCTCAATCTCCTCTCTTCGATCTCTCAATCCACTCAGTTAGGAAGATGCGAGGAGGCCTAAGGAGATCTTCTCGCCATGTCGACAATTCCCGACCACCACTGGCTCCACAGAGGGAAAGGACAACCACGACACGCTCAACCCACAACCCACCCACGCAACCGGTGACCTCTCCTGTTATATCTCCACCGGTGGTCTCCTCACCTGTTAGATCTCAGGCCAGGACAAAGCAAGGGCCCCCGGACGAGTCTCCCCTTCCAGGGCCGCCAAACGGGCAAAGACAACACCCTCAACCACCCACCAACCCTCTGCTCCTGTAGCCTCCCAACCCTCTGCCTCCCAACGTACTGAAGCCACCCACCAACCCTCTGCTCCTGTAGCCTCCCGTCCCTCCGACTCCCAAGGTCCTCAAACCACCCTTCCCTCTGCCTCCCAAAATCCTCCAAACTCCTTTCGACGTTTACTCCCGGTACCTGCAAGCCTTCTCTTGCCAGATTCTCCAACTCCATCTGAGACAGAAGACAACGTCGTGTCTGAGAACCCCGTGGACGAGGACCCCGTGGACGAGGATGCCCCAGAGAATGAGGAAGCCCTGCAAAATGAGGATGGCCAAGACAACCAGGAAAACCAAGAGAATGAGAACGACCAAGAAAATGAGGAAGCTCCTAGGTGGCATAGATCAGTCTCCTTTTCTCTGGTCAATGGATCGTAAGTCACCTATTGTTCTTTACTTTTGGTTCTGTTTGTCTATGAATTGTGTATATATTTTATAATGGAAATTGGAATGCATGTTTAAAAAAAGGGGACAGATTTTGTAAGTGTGTGTATATATCATCTGCAAGTGTGTGTCTCCATGTGGTTAAACAAAATGGGCTAGCATCTGCAAGCATATATGATGGAACTTTGTCTAAATAATGGAACTTTGTCTGTTTTGATTGAACTTTGAATAAATAATGGAAATGGGATATCTGATGCAAGTGTGTTTTGCTTGAACTTTGAATAATGGAACGTTTAAAAAAATTGGGATAGCTTCTAAATAATGGGATAGCTTCTAAATGATGGGATAACTTCTGAATTTTTATGTTTTGATTGAACTTTGAATAAATAATGGAACTTTTGTTTATTTTGATGGAGTAAGAAGGTAGCTAAATATGTTGCTCCATTAGAGAACTTAGGGTGCATTTGTAATTAATTTTGTTTGTTTTGTGATTTTTGTTTAAATTTGATTCAATTGCATTTACGGGATGGCTTAGGAAAGTGTGTGTATATAGCTTCTGCAAGTGTGTGTATGTATGTGGTTAGCTTCTGCAAGTGTTTGTATATAGCTTCTGTAAGTCTTTTTATATATGTGCTTCAATTTGTTTGTCTTTGAATTTGGTATGTTTTTATATATGTGCTTCAATTTGTTTGTCTTTGATTCAATTTGTTTGTATATATATAGCTTCTGCAAGTGTTTGTATATTGGCTTCTGTAAGTCTTGACTGTGTGTGTATATATGTGCTTCAATAGAGTCACCTGTGTTTGTTTTTTCTCAAATGCTCTGATTTTTTTTTAAACTTCAATTATATTGACAACATTTGCTATAACATTTTTTGGTTTTACAAGAAGCTTTGATTCAACAAATCATGTATATGGTGTCATGCTCCAAGTCATTCATTCTCATTTCGATGGACCGTATATACGGTGGAGGGATGTTCCTGAAGCAACAATAGAGTTATGGTGGGGAATGTTCAATGTGAAAAAATTTCAATAATATGCTAACATTCAGTGCATCCGTGTGAAATATTTCAAACCTCACTTGTTTGTTCAATATGTCCAGAAGCGAACACGATGGGATGAAACTCTCTACTCGGAAGCAGCTGTCTTCAAGGCTTTCCACACAAAGGGAGGGGACCACATCAGGAACATATTTGGGAAGGCTCGCTCTGGAAAAACAAAGAAGCCTACATGAGTGAAGCAAGTGATATGGGCGCAAATGCAGGAGAAATGGGCAAACGAGGAAAAATTTCGCCGCCAATCTGAAGTCAACAAGCAGAATCGAGCCATCGCAGCAGAAAAAAGCACTCCGATTTTCAGTGGTGGATCGGTTTCAACAACCATAATCAAGGATCGACTGGTATGTACACCAGATCAGTTTCTGATGTTTTCCCATTTTATATAGTTTCAATCACTCCTAAATTCATAATTGACCGTCTATTTAGTTTGCATATATGTGTACTAATTAACTAACTATACTTTCTTACAGAAGAAGAAGCTTGGAAAAGACCCAACCCCAAGGCAAACATTTGAAAGGTGCCATAAGAAAAAAGACGGTTCTTGGGCTGGCACTCAATGCCAACCAACTGTGGTAAGTAACAATATCAAGTGACCCTTGTTGTTATGTATGTGCGATGTGAATGGTTTAGTTATGTTCTTTGGGTTCACACTTTTTGTTCGAATTTTTGGTTTCTCTTGCTATGTTTGGTACCTGCTGATGTTTAGGTATTTTTTGTGCTTATCGACTTTCCAGTTGAATGTGTTATTGGTTATGTTCTTTGGGTTCACAGTTGAATGTGTTCAGTTATACATGATGTGATGTGGTTTTTTGTTGGTGGGGAGTGGTGTTTTGGATATGAAGTCTGTATGTATAAAACTCATTTCCAATTGAATGTGTTCAATTATTCATTCCCCAAATTGATTTGGTTCATAGGAGTGTTTGATGAAATTAGTTAGTTTGTCTATTTTATTTATGATGAGCGTCAGTTTGTCTGTTGATAAAAGTGCTTGGGTAGTTAAGAAGATGTCATCTTTCATTGCATTCTTACAATTGCAGGAAATTACTCACAACATGTTACACGAAAAAATTTAAACTCTCATTCAGCTTTTGTGACTGTCTGTTTTGCTTGTTTATATTTGTGATGATGTATTAAACATGCTATGTTGTTAGCTACTGCTTTCTATATGTTGTGTTACTGTTGTGGTGTTCATGGGTGTTGCTAAAGCTTGGTTGTGATGGCCAGTTCACTAGTGCTGCGTGATTGTGATGGCTTGGTCGTTTTCTTTGAATTAGGACAAGTACGACCAGTTGATAGAAGAAGAAGAAGAAGAAGAAGAAGAAGGCTTGCTTGATGACGCTATCTCTGAGAATGGATCTCACTCAGTTGATATGAATGCTGCTTGGATCAAGGCTACAGGAGGTGTGAAGAAAGGCCGGGTTGTCGGCATGGGATCAGAGTCGCCAGCTATCATAAAGTCAAAACCGATTCCAAAAGCTGCAGCCCCAACTATTGCAGCTCCTACTGATGCCCCTTTGAAGGACTATGTGATGTCTGAGCTTTCAACTATTAGGCAGGACTTGAGGAACGAAATGGTGGAGTTAGGGGACCAGGTACAGACCCAAGTGACCACAAACCTTAGGCAAGAAATGTCGTCCTTTGGAGAGCGAGTGCAGGAACAAGTTAGCTCAAGCGTCTGACAAGACATGGTAGCTATTGGGGAGTAACTAATGGGCGAGACTAGGAAGGCCAACGAAGAGTGGCAGGAGAAGCTCCTCAACACCATGATGCAGTTCTGTCAGGGTAAAGACAAGTGAAAGTAAGTTGTGTGTTGCTGTTTTGGGTTCCACTACCTTACGACTTTGTCGTATTCTCCCATGTCGTACGTACTGCTGAACTTTTAGGTTTGTTTTGGTTGTGGTTTGATTGTGTTTTGGATGGTTGAACTTATGTTTGTGTTTTGGTTGGTTAAACTGGTGGTTGTGTGTTGGATTTGGTTGGAATGAACAAATTATGTCAATGGTTGAATGGTATTTGATTTTGGTATATTTGTGTCCAACATTATTAAATATATTATATTTAAAGATTGAAATAAGATGTGGCAACGACATTAGCCACGGGCATACATTGTAGCCACGACCATAGCAACATATTTGCCACGACATTAGCCACGGTCATAGCCACGGCATAAATTGTAGCCACGAATATAGCCACATGAGGTTCACATGCTAGCCACGACTTTAGCCACGACTTTAGCCACGACATCAGCCACGGCAGTCGTTGAGCCTCAATGGAGACTCGCACGTGTGTGGCTACGACATCAGCCACGACCATACCGTGGCTGAATTCGTGGCTATAGCCACGAATTCCTCGAGTATGACCTAGCCACGGACTTAGCCACGACATTGTCATTTCATGGCTAATAGCCACGGATGTTGGAAATCTGACATTTAGCGACGAGGCATATAGCCACGAATGGTGACGAACGTAAAAATCATGGCTATGCCCGTCGCTAAACCGTTTAGCCACGATCTTTTGTGGCCTATCCGTGGCTATTTGACCGTGGCTATTTCCTGTGTTTTTGGTAGTGTCTCATCCTTCAAAATGGGCAGTCGACGTCGAGCACTCTTAGTCAATGTCGAGCACTACTTCTCCGTGGACTCCTTGCAATTGCTTCAAATCAGCTCCAAATCCTGCAAAATTAAACCAAATTCATATAGATCTCTATATCTTGTAATTCACAACTTTCTACACATTCTCCTTGAATTTCCAACTCAGAATATAAATAAAATGACAGAATTAATTTGGAGTAAAAATAAACACAAAACATGGACATCAAAACCCCTAAAGTAGAGCTCGCTTCACTTTTTTCTTCCACCCACAAGAATGATATATATGGTGTGGTTAAAATGAAAATGGTCCTTAAAATGAAAATTGCTTAAAGTGAAAATGGGCCTAATTTTGAAAAAACATTAAATCGGATCTGGCCCAATTAAACAAACCAACCCGCTTCCTTCCTCATCCGCCAGCATCTTCCTCCCATCGACATCGGCTTCCACCTCGTTCCAAATTAGGGCGTCGATGAAGACGACGGCGCTCCTCCTCGTGCGCTGACGGAAGTGGAAGCCAAAGCTCCTCGCCCCATCATCGTCTTCGTCTTCTGCCATTGACGTCCTAGACTAGCAACTCCATCTCTCCGATTTTCTCCGGAAAGCGATGCTTCACCAGATCTTCTCCCGCACCGGTAATGGTACGCGAACAGCAAGCCCGCGGCAGCCAGCAAAACGATGCTGGCATCGCCGCAAGCAATAGCCGCCACCGTCAGCGCCGCTAGCTTACTCTTATCCTCCTTCGTCGGCGGCCACCAAGCCTCCGGCGCCGCGACGGTGGAGTTCGTGCTAGTCGGAGGCGGCGGAAGTGAGATCTTTGATTGTCCGAAGAAGTTCGTCATCGCCGCGGAAGAGTTGACGGTCGCCATCGACGGCGATGTCTGATACGCCAGGCCGTGATCCGACGGCCGGATGTCTCTCTATTCCCCGGCGATTGTGAGCGTGGAGATGGTGATCAGAGGTAAGAAGATGAAGTTGAAGAGGAAGAGGTCTGGGTGATGGCGAGTGTCTCGTATAGGTCACAAAGGGTCTCCAGCTTCCATTCTTCCTTGTCGACATTGACATAGAACTGCTTGATACCTTCAAGGGTGAGCTCATCACGCTTCACCAAGATCCTTACTGGCTTGTTCATGAATTTCCTGGTTATCTCAAGGGCCTCAGGAGGCATAGTAGCAGAGAACACACCAACCTGAGGAAGAGGTGGTGTAATACGACGCCGTTTTGGGATGTTGTCCGATCTTCACTCGTCAACAAATTCACACACCTTTAATAACAATATAATAATGTAATGTAATAATTCACACACCTTTAATAACAATATATTATAATAATACAGTATTTTTAATCAATATACCAATGCATGAAATGAGAGTCGAACCTTCGGTCACGTGTAGATAAGAGATCCGAGGACATCGATGTGCAAGTACGACAACTTAAATATTGAGGGTTCTGACGAGGGAAAGGGTGACCGAAAAAGAAGTTGAATAAGGTGAATAGACACGACAAACCCTTATTGTTTTGAGACTCACTGAGAAAATGACGTATGATAAGATACTGTGAAGGAGTGTTATCCGTATTGATGAGAGCTAGCCACGTGCGATGTTGGAGTGTGTGGAGACGTATCATTTACCTATCCTTCATTTCTTTCTTCTTGACAATGCTATATTTACTGAAGCTCTAAAAGTAATAGCATTATAGCAGTACTTTCTTTGACCAATTCAAGCTCCTTACACATATTTTGAGCTTGGAAACACTTAAGGTAAAACGGATTAGTAATCGGAGATGTTGAGTTTATGTGTTGATTGCTTATCGAAACACCTTCTAGCTCTTATTAAGTTTTAAAACCCTATTAGCTCAATGGTAGAGCAATGTGCTTATGCGCAGAGAAGTGGGTTCGACTCCTACATAGGCTAAATTACCTAATTTTAATAGTTTGTATTATTTTATGATAAAAGTGCAATTCATAGTCTTAATTGTGCATTTCATGATCTTATTCTTGTACTTTATCATTTTATTTATGCACTTTATAATCTTAATTGTGCACTTCACAATCTTATTCATGCACTTCATATTTTTATTCATATACCATCATTTTATTCTTGCACTTATCAATTTATTTGTACAACATAATATTATATTTGCACAACATAATATTATATTTACACAACACAATATTATATTTGCACACCATAATGTTATATATGCACTTTATCATCTTATTTGTGCACGTTATCATTTTATTTGCACAACATAATATTATATTTGCACAACACAATATTATATTTGCACACCATAATGTTATATATGCACTTTATCATCTTATTTGTGCACGTTATCATTTTATTATTGCACTTTATAATCTTATTCATGAACGGGAGCAAAAAGAAGACAACCATAAATAGCTTATGCAGGATTTTGAACTCGAACCTTTATGCATGGGCACATTGCTATACCATTTTTAATTGAGCTAGCTAATAGACTTTTAATGGCACATGTCACATTAAAGTACAAACCCGCTATAAAAATAGTAGCTCATAAAGAAAATATTTGGTAGGAAACTTACTTTAAATTAGGAAAATGCACATTTATTAATAATAATCTTTATTGTATTATTTGTTCACTTTATATTTTGTAATCTCATATTTTTTACTTTTTAAAATAAAGACAAGAAATGTGATGTAGCATATTTTGTTGCATTTTATAATCTTATAGACGCACCTTATAATATTATTTCAAATAAAAATTACGGGCTAAAATCTGTAATTTTTATAATTGAAATAAGGGCGATATTGGTAGAAATAGAAAGTATGGGAGAGGTGGTGACATTTATCTCATAATTAGGGTTATTTACCCATTTACACCATAAAATTAGGCCCATTTACACATTAATTAGGCCCATTTATCTATTACTCATTTAAATAGGCCCATTTGCCTTTAAATTAGGCCCATTTACCTTCAAATTGGATCATTTTCATTTTAAGAGGGATTTTCATTTTAAGAACCATTTTCATTTGAACCATTTCCTATATATATATATATATATATATATATATATATATATATATATATATATATATAGAAACTTCTAGAAAGAGATATAGAAACCCTAGAAGTTGATACAAATGCCACGACAAAGCCGGGTCAAAACCAAAACATATATTCTAAAGTCGTATAGCCAAATTAACGGAGTTTGGCGGGTTCTTTGCAATCGTCCGGGGGATTTTCCCACGCCATAGAGACAGGGAGCAATCATACCTAAAAACAAGTTGTGCGAGCGGGATCAGACCGAGACCCCAACGCACTCTGTCCCGCAAGCAAATATACACATATGCTATAATAAAGATTATTCGATACAATGCGGAAATTAAATCACACTAGCATGTTCCTAAATTATAATATGCGGAAAAGAACTGTAAAGGCGCCCAAAGAATGCCAAGTGGCATATCCCTCTCCTACCTCTGCACCCCTTTCCGTTAGTGCAAAGACTGCCCAGTTCGATGCTATAGCATATCATATCTCATCATAGCTTATCATATCTCATCATCCTATCATATATCAGATGCTCATGCCCGATGGTGCTGGGCTATCATCATGCTCATATCGACTCGATAGACTCAGGGCACCCGATGGGGCTGGGCTACCCTATGACCCTAGCAAAGACTATAGGACTATCACAGATAACGGCCGTTCTGTATTCAAACACACATAGTAAACATATGCTCAGTTCAATGCAATCCTAGCATGATACTACATGGCATGCTTTAATGCTTATGCAACACCTAGTATGTCATATATTCACAAGCAGGTATTCTCTTTCGAATCTGAGTAAGCCCATAAAGGAACTTACCTGAATAAGCCGAACAATAGAGAAACAAGGCAGAAGCAGAGTCCAAGCAATGAATCACCAATAGTAAGCAATGTCCAACAGATCACAAATGACCTAATAAACATACAATTATGCATAAGTCTACCTAATTCACACAAGGCGCCCCTAACTATCATTCATAGCTTCACATATCTCATTTAAGATTATTCCATCTTATCTCATCATAGATCATTTCGTACTCATATCATCTCACTAGCTCATCCATAATCTCATCTTGCATCATCATATAATATGTCATATCTTACTTAAAGTTCACAAATTTTCAAGCAGAAACCAACAATAGATTCACCGAGTTAAATAAAGTAAATCGTTTCTCCAAAGTTTTCCAAACTCTTAAATCTCAAGTTAAATCAACTTATATTCGAAACGATTTCACAAAACATATTTAGTCAAATCAAGAGGAAGTGTCGAATTTTCTAAGTTAACCCCAAATCTTGTTTTATCAAAAAATATTCCGGCATTTTGGTTTTCAACAATAAATCATTTAAGAGCTATTTCCGGAAACTTGAAGACTCTCTTAAATAATACTTTATCAACAATATATAACTAACATATAACAATTTAAATCCTTAACCAATTTATAAAATCATACCATTTAAAATAATCCCAGCATAACTTCCTTTAAAATCCAATCCTAAAATCACCTTTATAAAACATAATATAATAACTCATCTCAATTAATATTACTTTTGAAGCCTTTTAATATATATATATATAATGTTTTCAGAAAATATATATTATCTCACCACCTCAGAAAATAACATATAATAATAGTAATAATAATCTAATAATAATAAACATAGGGCACCTTATATAAACATAACACATAACATATAAACTACCGAAATTTAAAACAACATATCACATATATATATAAGCCCACTCAGACCCAAGAAACCAGCCCATCCCGTTAAGCCCAAACCCGGATCCCAAGCCCAAACCCGAACCCATACCCGGATCCCCAAACTCACTCTCAGATTTAAATGAACCGGGAAAAGAGGTGAACAGGCCAAGAAAAATAAGAAAAGAAAAGGAGAGAACCGGGTTCTGAACCCGTCTTCAACCCAAGTCCACCCCTGTTCTATCGGAAAAAGAACGAGGAAGGAAGGAGGAAACAGACCTCGCCGGAGACTCCATTCCCTCCCAAACTCTCCCCACCTAACCAGCATGAAATTCCGACCACCCTCATCACAGAAAGAGGGAAGCGAGAGAAAGAGGGAAGGGAGGAGGGAGAGATTACCGAAAGCTGGTTTTTCTGACGACGAGAGGCTCCGAGGGCGGCTCCGGCTGCAACGACGATGGAGGAGGAATCCTAAGACCTGGGTCGAACATGGATGGTCATAAAGGTGCGCCTTTATAAGGGAATCAAGTCGGAATCGAAGGGAGGAGGCTTACCGACCTCATGGGGACGAACAGAGGAGGCGGAGGAAGGAGGGAGAGGACAGCGCTCAACGACTCGGATCCGGCTACTTCTGGGTGTCTTCGATGAAGGTCTAACTGCTACTACTGCTCGGAGGAGGACGGAGAAGGAGCTGCTGCGGTTGGCTCCTTTCAATGGAACAGGGGAAGCTTCGGCCACTGATTGAATGAGTATGAGAGGAAGGGGATGGTGGTGGCTCGGCGAAACAAAGAACAAGGAGGGGGATGGGGGTGGTGGTGCCAGAAGGGGGCGGCAATGGTGCCTCTTTTGGGGCTTTGGCTCTCACGACAAAAAGGAGAGGGAGAGAGATGGAGGATGAGAGGAGATCTGAGAGTTTGGTGGGTTTAGGTTGAAATTGAAAAAGTAGAGAATGGGGCTGATTTGAGGAAATGCAGAAACGTGAGGGCAGGAGGGCAGAGGGTGGCTTCATGTTGCTCTGCTACAACACATGAAGAAGAGGGCAAAGGGAGGGGACCATTACAATGCAACAGAAAACCGGGAGGGAGAGGGAGATGGAGAGAGAAGAAAAAAATAAAAGAAAAGGGGAAATAAAATAAATGAAATTGGTCCCCACGAAAGAATTCAAAATTAGCGGAAAATACTCGAAACCCGCTCGCCCGATCGAATCCCGACTACATCAAATTTAGTTAAATTTCAATTACTAATTTCAAGTTAAACGGAATTAAATTAATTTTTCTCAAAACTCGGAGCTCGAAGGCGGAATGAAAATCCGATAGAATCTAAATTCTCAAAACGATGCCGGAATTCTTAAAATCAAATTCACGGTCGAGGACGGGTTTTCGCACATTTTTACCGATTGAATAAAATAATACTTTATTTACTCAAAATAATAATATAATAATATAAAATACACTTAGTCTTTACAAGTTCCTCAAGAGATTTAGGGAGATCCTTCTAGAAGAAGGAAGAAGATAGAGCTACAGATTGATTGTTGAACCTCCTAGCTAGTTCTTCATCAACTTCCATTCATTCTCGTCCTCTGATGGAGTGAAAGAAAGGGAGTATCTGTTCCTTTCTTTGTGTTTCTTCTTGACTATTACTCACTCAAGCTGCTAGATTTAGAACCGTTCTTCGTTTATCTGTTCATCTGTAGTCATGATCTGTATTTGATTATACTTAGTGGATTATTTGGTTTGAGTCTCTCCCTCTAGAGGCTCCGCAGAGTAGGAAAACCGAACTGCATCACTAAATCTAGTCTTCTCTCATTTTTCTTGTTCGTTTACTTGTTCGATTTTTAAGTTATGTTTTGAGCTTTAAAAATCAAAACTGGTTTTAACATTGGCGGATTCAGAAATTTTTTTAGGGAGTCTAAAAGATTTTCCAATGATTTTTTTTTTCATGTATGTATGAAAAATAATTTTTTGTTTAAATATATTAGAAAAAACCTTAAATTTGTTATTTAAATAGTCATTTTTAATATAATTTTTTAAAAAAAATATTAAAAAACTCCTCAATTTTTTAATATGTATATATAGAAAAGAAAGTTTTTGTTTAAATATATTAAAGAAAATCTTAAATTTATTATTTAATTAAAAATTTTTAGAAATATGTAAAATATTGAGGCCAATGAGATTTGAGCTCATTATCTTAAGGTAATAAATATCTCTCCTTTCCAACTAAGCTAAACTATCATTCCTTACTCGTTTTACACTATTTTATCTCTAAAATTATGGTAAAAATTATCAAAAAATCCATAATTTTTTTTTTCTAGGCTATTGGGGGCTTCAACCACCCCGAGCCCCTTGGTTCCACGACTATTAATGAGGAGTACGTGACAAAATCATAGAATATTCTCATCGGTCTTACATTTGAAATTGAACAATATATAAAGTTAATGGACCACTTTCGTATGTCAACATTATAAATTCATTTTGAGATAAAATTTTTATCAGTCTTAAAATTGATCATCTCATTTATCCAACATGCTTTGGACATTTCAAAATAGAAGATTCAGATTAATATAAATCACTAATATATGTTTACAATATTGCAATTTGCATACGTGAGTACGTGCAAAAACTATGACCAACTATATGTATATGTATAAGATGTCATATTTTTTCAATTAGATCACATATCCAAGTTAAGATAAGATGTATGAACCGATTGACTAGTCTCAATCGATCTCTTAATCAATGCTATGCATATGGAAAGTAATTAATGACAACTAGATATGCTTGTGAATTT
This sequence comes from Persicaria maculosa, assembly GCA_963922045.1. Classification (NCBI taxonomy): domain Eukaryota; kingdom Viridiplantae; phylum Streptophyta; class Magnoliopsida; order Caryophyllales; family Polygonaceae; genus Persicaria; species Persicaria maculosa. Next base: position 44,590,945 of record OY998267.1, read on the forward strand.
GCTTCATGTTCCTGATGACATTCACGAAGGGCGGGTTAATCTTATTGGACTAGACTTATAAGATGGCCGGCCCTTGTTGGTCTCACTTGTTTCCTTGTACTAGACGAGTTTAGACAAGTGTGTATGAATTCAAATCATCATACCATGTATATATGAGAGAATTTAATGTAAACACCTTTTACATCTTATAGAGCGGTAGTTTAAACCCTGAACAAATTTAAAGTGTTGGATTAAAATGATCAATCGTTAAGATAAAGGAAAATTTGAACACCAAAATTATTCATTTGAAATGACATTTATACATATAAATAATTACATTATGTTGGAAGAATAATCTTGTTGTTATGTACGAATAATTATAGGGTAATAAAGTAACAGTCCATATAATTAATAAGACCTAATTAATTAAATATTCACTATGCAAGCTTTATTAGTTAAATGTCCACCGGACACTCTAAACTGTATGCTCGCATGTTTCATATCTTTCTTGTGCAGCAAGCACACCTAACAAATTCGCTCTTCACTCTGGCTCTCACTCTCTAGTTTCTCTCCCCTAATTTCGATCAGGTATTTATCACCAATTTTCTCCCCCCAATTTTGTACAATTTATTCTTATATCACGATCTCATGTATTCATGAAGGTATTTATCAAGCATAATTCGTGCAATTTTCATCATAGAGTTGCTTCTATCGGCGCATATTATCTGATAAAAATACATTTATAAACCTAAAGTTGCATTTATCAACACATATTTGATGATAAATTTGTTTTTCATCATATATATATTTATAATTACAAACATATGTATTTGTATATATCAACATATTTCTTCCTACCATTTGCATGATGGGGGAAACTCTCTCGCCTCTCTCTAGAAATCTGGAGAGAGGGAGTCCAATCCCCCTTTTCTGGGTTCACATCTCAGCCTTGAGGCTGCTGGCCACCACCTCAATTGATGAGCCTCTCTTGCCCAGCCATGTGCCGGAGTCGCATCCCATCTTCGCGGCTTCGGTTACCTCAACCTCTCCTTCTGAATCCGGGGTTCTTTGCCTCGCCATATCCATAATCTACCCTCATTGCGGTTTGCTCAGCCCCGGAGCCGCTGTTGCATCCGGCTTCTCCGACGTCTTCTCCCCGATTCCGGGTCGTTCAACCTCAATCCGTCGTGTGGTCCGGTGTCCCCGGCGGCCCTATAGGCCACGATCCAAAAACCCTAACCGATATTGGGTGGTCTTGTTTTGTTCAAAAGCCTGAATTAGTTTGGGGCTTTTGTTGTTGACGAGATCTCCTTCAATATCGCATCATCCCCGTTACTTAATTCTGGTCTGCAAAACTTAATCGCTCAAACATGGCATTCTTGCGTCTTTTCCCCATCTCCGATTTCGTGGTGGTGCGGGAGAGGAGCCCTCCGCCAGTATCGAAACCTCCGTCGGTTCGCCCTCGACTTCACCTCGTGGTTCGTCTTGAGCCTCAATCTCCCAAATCTAGCCCTGTATGGTCCTGTGCGTGCCGACCCGGCCAAGCTTGGGTTCGCCTGTCGGTGGGCTCTCCTCCGTCGTTCGTTCGGGCGTCGGTGGGTGTGGAACGTATTTCCTCCATCTAGCCTAGGCTAGTCGGCCCCTTCGCTGGCTTGCTGCCGCCCGCGACCATCTATAGTGCGCCCCGCTTGGCTTTGTCGCCTCGGTTTGCTCTCGTTGGATGATGGCCCGCTTTCTCACTTTGGGCCCAAGCTTTTGCCTTGGGCCCAAAGCGGCCAGGGAAGGAATAAAAAAAAGATGTCCTTTATACATACGTATATATTAATCCGGTATCTATATATATTTGACTATATTTTTACATATTCAAACCCACCCGAAAAGGTTGAACTAAATCCCGAAAGGGCTTGAATAAATCCCGAAAGGGCTCGACTAAATCTCGTTTGGTCGGGCTTGAATAAATTCCGGTTGAAAAATTCTTGTGGCGGTTTTGCACTAGCAGTGTGTGGCTCTACTTTTGGCGTGTCTAGGAGGTCTTCTACTTGGTTGGGTGCGTGAAGCTTGGAGTCGGGACTGGCTGGGGTCGAGGTGGTGCGTTCAGGGCGACTCCGTATCGGGGAAGGAGCTTCCTTGGAGTTTCTTCTGCACTTCCCAAAGGAGATATATTCCTGCTGTACCGTTGACCTGCGGTCCTACTGTTTCGATGGTGCTTAGCTTTGCTCTTCGCCGTCGTCTGCAATTGTTGGGAGGATGTCTTCTTAGATTATTCGTGTTGTAGAGTTATTTTGCTTGTTTCTTAGCGCCTTTGTCTGTTTTCATTGTATGTTTAGGCGGTTCCCGCCTGCCAATTCGTCGGCCTCTCGAGAATCAGGCTTGTCTGATCTCGAATTTTTACTTAATAAAAAAACATATTTCTTCCTGTAAAATCATTTGTTAGCAAATATATGTATATGTATATGTATATGTATATGTATATGTATATGTATATGTATATGTATATGTATATGTATATGTATATGTATATGTATATGTATATGTATATGTATATGTATATGTATCAACATATTTCTTCTTGTAAAATTGTTTGTCAACATATATATTTCTTTTACTTGAATCTCATGCAATTGTCAACATAAATAATTCTTTTCTCAACATATTATCACATTGTTCTTTTTTTGCAGCTCAAGCAGTAATGTCAATCCACGTTGTTACGATTGTGTATGGGAGAGAATGAATGACTGCTGACAACAGACTATCATTCATTGGTGACACAATATCAAAGCCTTTCCTAGTGGATGATTCACTTACACTGAAATCACTTACTATGAGAGTATTCAATAGATTCGATATTGATCAATCCATTTTTGAACTAGAATTCAGCCACTTGCACCCATACAAGATTTTAAAAACACCTTTTATTATCAGATGTGAAGACGATTTACAGGAATTCATGTTATTAAGTAAGTTGAAGGAAGTGAATTTTGTTGTGGAATTATATGTCATCAAAAGGAAAAAGGCCATATTGTCTATACTACAAACAAAAGCTGACATCGCCATACTTGAAACTGAAGACCAAGAAAGTCGAAATACATTTGAATCTGATGAGTACTTCAAAGACGTATGTGTAGTTGAAGAAAAGGCGGCTGACAACACATATATGTCATTGGATTATGGGTATTACTATGGAGAAGTTGATATCAGTGTTGATGATGATGTAGCTAAAAAAGACAACCAGGAACTTGGGATTACAATGGCAGGTGAAGGACACATTGAATTTGATTATGATGAATCAAATAGTAATGGAGAAGAGATGCAAATATGGAGTCAAAGATATGCTTCAAGGAAGAGGAAAGACAATACAATAGAAGAATACAGTACTGATATTTCTTTTAGTACTGACATTGAGAGTTTTGGAAGCTATAAGTCAGTAGCTGACAGAACGATGTATATCATGAAGATATTTGAATCTAAGTAAGCAGTGAAAGATGCTCTATATATCATGTCAATGACTCATATATTTGGGTTTGAGGTTAAGAACTCTACTCCTCGGTATTTGAGAGCTAAGTGTATAGATGACTATTGTGGATGGAGGGTGCACTCAGAAAAGCTCTATTCAAATTGTCATGAGGTAATATTATACGATGAAACATACACATGCAGCTGGGAGATTAGATCTAGACATTGCAGAAAAGTTTCTTACACTATTGTTGCTAACTTCATAAAATCAAGGTATGTCATCAACCCCCAATAATTATTTTCAGCTTCTTCTTACAAATGAGATTATTGACTGAATATTTTATTATGATGACAACACATACAATCCATCACCTATTGTGGATAAGATGCAAAAAGATCACAGAATTCCAATCACATGCTGAAAAGCATAGAGAGTATCTCAATTGGCACATGTGAGAGAAAAAGGAACACTAGAGTCAAATTTTGCTGCTTTACCAACATACTGCCACATAATTGAGGAGAAGAATTCAAGGATAATTGCTTTGTTTGCTACCGATGAAGCTGACAGATTCAAATATTTATTTCTATCATTCGGGCAATGTGCACGAGTATTCCCTATTTTGAAGAAGGTTCGTATAAAGTGTTTAATTACATATATAATAAAAATTCTTTTTATATCATTTGTCATATACATATATATAGAATGTCAGCATCATTTTAAATACCTTTATATATGATGTACGTTAGTATCATTATAGTACCTTTTATATGATGTCAACATCATTTTAACCCCCATTGTCAGCACAATAAATACAATTCAATGTTGCATTTATATAGGTTATTGTTGTTGATGGGACATTCTTTACTTGCAAGTATTGATACACATTGTTAGGAGCAGTTGGACAAGATGTTGATACAAGTATATATTTGAGTGCATTTGGGATTGTTGATTCAGAAAATAATAAAACCTGGAATTGGTCCTTTCAATAGTTGAAAAAGGTGATACCACAAGTAGAAGATATAGTATTTGTCTCAAATAGACACACTACCATATCAAAAGCAATTTCTGAGGTTTACAACAATGCTATATACTACAGATGTACAGGACACCTTAAGCAAAACATCAAGGTGACGTTCAACAAAAAAAAACAGTTATGTGAATTATTCCAACTAGCAACAGAGAATTACACAATTAGTGATTTCAACCACTACTTTGATTAGATAACACAAATCAGCAAAGAGTTTGTAACGGCCCGGATATAAATATCCGGGATACGTTTCGAAGGTCGGATACCTTCGTTCGGATGTTGCAATTCAGGTACGGGTCGAGGTTTCAAACCTCTAATCAGTCGGAGTCTCAGAAATACAATTTAGACGAAAGTAAAGCGGAAGTACGGTTTAGATACAAAAGCCACGGCAGAGCCGGGTCAAAACCAAAACAAAGTGGGTGATTGCCATTTGTCAAGTTAGAATATATTAGCCGGATTCTTCGATTCGTCAAAAAGATTTCCCCGTCACAGAAGCATGGAGCAACAAGAGCGGTACCTAACACTATCCACGAAGTCAGGCCTGGTTATCACCTGCGGGTCCTCTGACCGCGCTGAGGCCACATAACATGCCTATGCCTAAATAAAAGATGGCTAATGCGGTACAAGATTTAAATCACACTATCATGCCCCTAGTATATATAATATGCGGAAAAGAACTGTAAAGGGCCCAAGACAATGCCAAGTGGCATATCCCTCTCCTACCTCTGCACCCCTTCCCGTTAGTGCATAGACTGGCCAGTTCGTTGCTATAGCATAGCATATCCTCGTGGTGGTGCACTCACCCACGGTATCATCATAACATATATATAAAAAAATACGTAAATCTTGTCCGATGGTGCTGGGCTATCATATCATGCTCATATCGACTCGATAGACTCAGGGCACCCGATGGGGCTAGGCTGCCCTATGACCCTAGCAAAGACTCTAGGACTATCACAGATAACGGCCGTTCTGTTTCAAACACACAAAGTAAACACATGCTCAGTTCAATGCAATCCTAGCATGATACTACATGGCATGCTTTAATATGCAACAAAACTACACATTACATGACACATCAGGCAGGAGGTCCAGGTTACTGAGTAAGTCCCGTAGGATACTTACGTGTTGATGCAGAACAGCAAGATAACACAAGCAAGGGCCCAAATGCAAGTCCAAAGTAATCCAAAAGCAATACACACCTATCATCAAGTCATTTCCATAAGCTACCAGACCAACATTCATACACACGAACCCAAGTTCTCAACATTCTCAAAACCGACCGATAGTAAAATCGTTTTCCAAAATCTTCCCGATACGATCAAATCGACCAAAATCATTCCTCAATTAAACCCATTGATAAAATCATACCAACCCTATTTTCAAACTCATAAATCCCAAATTAAGTCAACTCATGTTCAAAGTACTTTCTCAAATCATACTTGGCCAAATTCCGACATTAACGTTTAAGCCTTAAAACTAGTCTCTCAAAATCACATTATAGAAAATATTCCGGCATGTTTCTCATTTCAAAACATTATATAAATATTTCTCAATATTAAATCATCAAAATAACCGATGTTCACAAATCATATTTATAAATCAAAACCAACAATTCACTTTAAAATTCCAACTCACATGTTTAAATACTCATAAAATGCATCAATTAAATAATCCAATTAATACTATTTTAAAACAATTAAACAATATATAACAATTAATTTCTAGAAATTATAATTATAACCAATTCCCAAAATAATAATAATCTTCAAATTTAATACTTACTAATCATATAATCTCAAAACAATACTCATAAATATATTTATAACTCAATATCAAATAATATCACTTTTAAAACCTTATAAAATATATATTAATATTTTCAGAATATATATTTATCTCACAAAATCCCATAAATATAATAATATTAATAATAATAATAACTAATAATAATTTAGCAATTATAACCATAACATAAACACACATACAAAATAAATACCCAAACAAATTCTTACCCAGCCCAGCCGAAATACCCGGATCAAGCCCCAACCCGAGCCCATACCCGGCCCACCCAATTCGGATCCCCTTCCCCTTTTATGTTGAACCGGACCCATGAAATAAGAAAAAGAAATGAAGAAAACCGGTTTTCTTTCCCAAACCCATCTTTTTCCCCAACTCCTCTCTGCTCCACTCTCGCATGTCTCGTTTCTCTCTCTCACTCCCTCTCATACTCACTCTCTCTGCCTCGCCCTAGGCCCAGAAATAAGGATAGACCGAAACCAAAGAGAAGAGAAAGGAAGGAAGCTCACCACGGGAGGAAGTCGGGTGCGTCGGGCTTCGCCGGAGTTGGAGTTCCGTCGGAGGTGGCCTAGGACGATAATAGGTGGTTAAAGGTGGATTTTCATCACATTTTGGGGCGGACAGAAAGGGGAAAAGGGCTTACCAGCCTCGAAATGGAAAAGGAAACAGGGGAGCGAGGAGGAGGTGGCGGCGACGGTGTCCCCGGGGTGCCCTTGGGTGGCTGCTGGGCGTCGTCGAATGTCGGAGGTGGAGCAGCTTGGCTGCTGCTTTTCGAGTACGAAGGAGGAGGTGAAGGAAACCGTTGGAGCTGCTACCGCTCCGCTCTTCAAGGCCGCGAACAGGGCGCTCGGGGGTGATGGCTTCGAAAGAGCAGAGGGTCGAGGGTGTTGTTTGGGGTTTTCTTGGCTGCGATCCGAGGGAGGAGAGATGGTGGTGACGGAGAAGGAGGGTTGTGGTGGACAACAGGAAGCCAAAGGAGGCTGCTTGGGCTTCTTAAAAGGGAATGACAGTGAGAGGAAAGGAAAATAGAGTAAAGGGGAGGGGGTTCTGTTGATGAAATGCAGGAGTGAGGGCACTGCCGAGCCAAAAGAGGGGAGGGTGTGAAGGGAACAGGAGAGTGAGGCAGGAGGTGGTATGTGTGAGTTGAAGATGGTGAGGTGAGGCAGGGGACCAGCCTCAAGAAAGGTATCCGAGAGAGGGAGAGGGGGAGAGAGAAGAAAATAAAAAGAAAAGAAATTAAAATATATGTGGTCCCAACAATACCCAATTCAAACTAGCGGAAAAGACTCAAAACCCGCTCGCCCGATCGAATCCCGACTAAATCAAATTTGATCAATTTTTAATTCAATTTCAAGATAATCGAAAATTAAATAGATTTCAATCAATACTCGTAGCTCAAATTAATTTTTATTAATGCTCGATCTCGAAAGCGAAAATCAAAATCCATTTCTAATACCCAAATCAAAACTATATAGAAGTTCGTTTCCGAAGGATTAATAAAATTCAGCTGCTCGAGGACGGAATTTCAAAATTTCTAGAATCTTAAATTTTAAAGTCGAACATAATTTAATATCTTAAGAAAATAATATTTTAAATTTTCCGGTCTTTACAGAGTTGTCAGCTTATTTGATAGAAGAAGGGTTTGAAAGATGGTCTAGAGCACATGCACGGGGAGACAGATACAATATGATGACATCAAACAATGCTGAGTGCTTAAATTTTATAGTAAGGGGTAGAAATGATACCTTATAGTTGCCCTATTGAACTATCTTAGAAAGAAATGACAAAATAGTTCTAAGAAAGAAGAGAGAAAAAGTAGATGAGAATAGACCATATACTCACAAATATATATTATATAATTATGATTATTTTTACCAAAAATTTCTTATATAATTAATTTTTCAGCAAGAATTATGTGTACTCATTTTTCAGCATATTCCATATTTGAAAAATAAAACAGCATATATAAATAAGTATAAACAACATATCCTTATAAAAAAAAAAGTATAAACAACATATATAATTTTTCAGCAAACATTACATCTATTTATTTCCTGCAAATAAACTCTTCTATGAGGTAAGAAGTTGCATATTATTTGATAAACCTAACTTTAATGTCTATTTTAATTTTACACAATTTATCAATTACAATCGATTTATAGAAACCATATACCCTTTATTATTTTCTCTACCTTATATGATTCATTAATATAATGTATTGTAATATTATCAAAGTGGAGTGCAGCACATGCTAGTCTCGTGCTCTTCCTTTGGTCAGTGGCCTCCCTCCTATTTAAACCTCCCTTCCACCCCCACTTTCCTCTGCACTACAAAATCCAATTTCCCCTCACAAATCAAGAAATTGTAAGGGAACCTCAAAAGGAAAAGTTCTTTTGTTTGATGGCTATTTATCCTATCACCAGCACTCTCCAAAAACAAAAAACGATCTCCACCATAAACCACGAGGACCTCTTCCTGGCCCGGCGGTGCGTATGGGTGAACGGCCCCGTGATCGTAGGGGCGGGGCCGTCAGGCCTAGCAGTGGCCGCGGGGCTCAGGGAGAAGGGCGTCCCCTTCGTCATCCTAGAGCGAGCCAACTGCATTGCCTCCCTGTGGCAGAACCGGGCCTACGACCGGCTGAAGCTCCACATACCCAAGCAGTTCTGCCAGCTCCCTAAATTCCCATTCCCTGAGAACTTCCCTCAGTACCCATCAAAGGACCAATTCATAGGCTACTTGGAGTCCTACGCTACCAACTTCGACATCCAGCCGCAGTTCAACGAGTCCGTCCAGTCGGCCAAGTACGACGAGACGAGCGGCCTCTGGAGGATCAGGACTCTCTCCGGCAAGGATGATGACCCCATTGGGAAACGCGAGGTCGAGTACATTTGCAAGTGGATTGTGGTGGCCACCGGAGAGAATGCCGAGAAGGTAGTGCCTAAGTTCTTCGGCCTTCATGAGTTCGGCGGCGACATCATCCATGCATGTGATTACAAGTCCGGCGAGGGCTACACCGGCAAGAATGTCTTGGTGGTTGGCTGTGGGAATTCCGGGATGGAAGTCTCTCTTGATCTATGCAACCACAATGCTTCCCCAACAATGGTTGTCCGAAGCTCGGTAAACCCAGAGATCGATCGATTTCTTATATACATATGTATATTTCTTGGTTTCTTGATTTGTAATTTGTGTTGGCGGTACGTGTTTATGTGATTTTGCAGGTCCATGTTTTGCCTAGGGAGGTTCTAGGGAAATCGACGTTCGGATTGGCGGTGATGATGATGAAGTGGCTTCCCCTGTGGCTAGTAGACAAGATTCTGCTTTTACTTGCATATGTGATTCTTGGGAACACAGACAAGTATGGTGTTAAGAGGCCGGAAATGGGGCCTTTAGAGGTCAAGAACACACATGGGAAGACGCCGGTGTTGGATCTTGGCACGGTTGGGAAGATCAGGTCCGGCCAGATTAAGGTTGTACCCGGAATCAAGAGGTTTTCGAGAGGCCGAGTACAGCTTGTCAACGGAGAGGTTGTTGAGATTGATTCGGTTATTCTCGCCACAGGCTACCGGAGCAATGTCCCTTCCTGGCTCAAGGTAACGGATCACATCAACCGAAATTAACATTTCTTTAATTAATTCGATGTGGGATGGGATACAGGTCGTTAACACTTTCATATGTATGATCAATAATTCTAATATGCATTATATAGTTAGGAAGAATAAGGATTTGTTCTTAAATCTTATTGTAGAGACACCCCTTCAATTCATTTGACTTCCACATTCAAAACACAAATGGAAAAAGTCATTCATGTATTTCTCCTCCTCCACAAGAGATCTGGGTTTCAATAGGTCGGAACAGCTCATCCCACACCGGGTGGGTGGCTTCAAAGATACCACAAAAATATAAGCGAGATTCGATTGGGGTTTCCTGGGATCTAACAAAACTCATGACAGGGAGAGACCACATGTCTGGATCCTTAATGAACATGATCGAGCTGGGCTCCTAATTAATATGATTCTTAACCTACTTTTAATATTGGAGGGTCATTGATTGTCACATCATGAGATATCCTTGTTAAGCCTATCAGTTCATGTATTTGAGTACACTTAATAGTAGATTAGATGAGAAAGATGGAGACATAAGTTACTTGTTACTGAAGTTTGTTTCTTGCCAAACAGGAATGCCAAGAAAGTGAGTTCTTCTCCAAGAATGGGTTCCCAAAATCCCCATTTCCGAATGGGTGGAAAGGCAATGCAGGGCTATATGCTGCTGGGTTCACTAAGAGAGGCCTATCTGGTGCATCCGAGGATGCGACCAAAGTCGCAGAGGACATCGGAAAGATCTGGAAGGAGGAAACTGGCAACAAGAAGAATAACCTTAGAGCTCCTGGTGCTTGTCACAGGAGATGCATATCACAACAGTTCTAAGCTACAACAGAATGCAATTTTTTTTAAAAAAAAAAAAAAAAAAAAAAAACCCAATTGTTTAGATAGTTTAATTTGTTACTTGCTATTCTTTGGTGGGTTGTATCAGAGAGTAGTGAGCGAGAACAGTTTGAATAGAAACTTACAAAAGATACAGCTAAGAAAGAAGCCCACTCCAAAGTACAAAAAGGTCCACAAACAAATTGGTGTTTTGTATAGAGGAAGAAGAGGCTTTTTTTGCACTTTCAGTTGTAATTTTCCACCTTTATAAACATTCAATTTTACATGATTCAGTTACATATATGTAGTTACTCTTTTTAAAAAATTTATCAGGATATATATGAACTTATAAAACTTATGGTCATTTTCTCCATAATATGAACAAAAAGGGGCCACAAAGAGTAAACAGGTACATGAGGTTTCTTTACAAGACTTTAGTGGCCCCTTGAAGGTTTCTTTATATCCTGACATGGCTAACCCCTCCATTTTGAGCAGGTTGTGAGTTTTAATGGACAATTCAACTGCTGAAAGTTACAACTGTAAGATACTTGCACAGCATGTACAGTTGATAGCAGATCCATCATTTTAATTAGGTTGTTATAAAGTTGTAATCTTCCCCTCTTTTCAAACAAAAAACTTCAATTTTGGGGTCCCAAAAGTTTTCTTAGCCAGAAAAAACAATGTTAGTGTTACCATGTTGAACAACAATCCTACTTGATCCTACCATGACTTGTAGTAAGAAACTTGATGCAAGAACAAAAACTCAAATCAATTTCTTTATTATCCGATCACCTTACGGGGGGACAAAAAAACATCTTGTTCTTTCTTAATTTTAACAAAATCTAAGTCTCTAGTAGCAGGCTAAATCGTCTGTATCAAATGTTGTCCCTTTTGTTGCACCCCTAACGAGGAAGCACTGCTACTTTCTGTTAGTGGGAAAACGGATTCCCATTTGAGACAGATGATTTAGACTGAAATAGCCGACACTCTAAAAACAAGGGAAAAAAATGCCCTTGCTTAGTTGTTTAACCCCTCTTGTCAAATCAAAAAAGACAATGTCAATAACTCAATGAGCCAATTGATCAAGAAAGGAACAAGAGATGAGTAAGGCAATGTGGAAATAAAGAGCACCCATACTCTTAGGGCAAAAGAAAATTTTATCTTCCAAGCAAATCCCATCACCACCACAAACCGAAACTCAAAACAATCAAACTCGATCTTAACTTAAGATATGTTTCTATATATCCCACCACCTCAGTAGGAAATTAACAGCTCTTGTAGTTGTAGTTGTGGTTGTGTACTTTAAGCTAGCAATTTCAGCCACATGAATTTTTTTGTTTTTGTTTATTTTCACCTGAGCACTAAGCAACATCCAACTTGGAAATAAAAGCTTGCAGAAGTTGTAACCACATTTTTGTCTACAAAAAAATTAAGACTTCTGAGGTTTCTAGAGATCTGTTGCCTCTCCATTAAACATCATCCTCACCACATAGAAACCGCCACATGGGTTTTGTTCTTCAAAGAACCCCAATTACTGACTTATAACACATGGGTGAGCTTACATGGAAGACCCAGTTCTCAGTGTTATCACATCTCTATCTCTATGGATGCACTCCTCTCTCTATTCATATCACTCTTCATCAAGTCCTGTTGTTTTCGAAGATCGTACTTTCTCATCTCCATGGATTTATACAGCTCGAAAGGGTGGAACAATCTGACAGGGAACAGGTCCATTGTGTTTCTGTATCAACTTGAACAATTACTTACCTCATAGAACACTAAATGACATTAAGTTGCATTGGCATTCAATGAGGTCAAGCTAATAATCATATATATGCAGATTCCAATCTTCTTCAGTTGCACTTGGAAAATTTATAGGATAGTAAAGAGAACTACTGAACTATATATCATTTGCAGCAGTTATCTTATTTTCCTGATGAATTCATGCCATTGTTCAGACAACAAATGTTTCTGAAATTACAAACAAGAACTATAATCAGATTCCTTATTCAACATGATCATAACAGTTACAACATTGATTCTGAATCCCTGATGAATTTTCACTTGTAGATGCAGTCATTTAGATTGCCAGAATCATCTCTTTTCTCTTCTTGAAAGCCAAGAGCATCTGATCTCGATCAGGTAGATTCTCTTTGATCCCTGGCGCGTCTTTAAAGTCGTGGATCCAGGCATGGAGGCGTGGGAACAAGCCGGGATCCACCAACTTCACCTCTGCCGCCTCTTCAAGTGCTTCCAGCCATACCGTAAGTTTCCCCATGGCCAAGTCTGCTAGTCCAATACTTTCTCCACCGAGGAACTTCCTGTCGCCAACGAAGGCATTGCTCTCAATGGTTCCGAGAAATTCCAAGCTTTCCTTCTTACTTTTCTCGTGCTCCTCCCCTGCAGCCATAAGAACCTTCGATGCAGGGGTTACCTGTGTTCACATAAAAGGAAACAACATAGCTTTTTAGCTTGTATGATTAAGATACCCGTTTTAGCACAAGATATAGAGATATCATGTTTTTACCCGGTCCTTGTCAGCAAAATGAGCCCAAAATCGAGCTAAGGATCTCTCGAAAGGGTCATCTGAGAGAAGCCGGTTCTGTGGCCAAGTCTCGTCAATGTACTCTAGGATGACCAATGACTCGCAGATTGCCTTCCCGTTGTGCATGAGCACGGGAACCTTCTTGTGAACTGGGTTGAGCTCGAGGAGCAAAGGGCTTTTGTCGGAGAGGTCTTGTTCAATGTACTCAAAGGGGATGCCTTTGAGCTTCAGTGCCCACATCACTCTGTAGGTGAACTGGCTTGGCCTTCTTCCCAAGAGCTTCACTTCTTCCATTTTTCGTGCTCGGTGTGCTCTTCATAGATTCGCTTGTTTGTGCAACGAGATGAAAGCCGATGTTCCGCATTGTTTATTGACTTCACCAAGAAGATAAGAACAGATAGTAAACCGTAAACGTCTTTATTATGGATGCTTTATTCTAGCTCCACTTATAAAAGCAAAAGGGATTAAAATTCAATATTTTGGACATTAGTATTGATAGCCAATGTTGAGAGGTATATGTGAAGCTTGACAGCTTATTTGACTATGAAAAATCATTTTGGTTTGGTTGAATAACATTCAATTTCCTCTAAATCCAAAGCCCCAAAGCTATCACAGCAAAAGAGTCAGGACTCAAGATCCCCAATGTTTTAGTTGCATGTTAGAACAAGCAAAATCGACAGCTCAACTCCTACACTAGAAACATATGGAGTAGATAGCAGATACGAAAGCAAACAGAAGCGCGATCAAATCACCAACATGTAAGGTCCATAAAAGAAGGAATGAAACCCGGATATATAAACTGCAGGATCCAGGACAATGAAATGCTATGGTACCTTTCATCCAATTGTCTGCCCGAAAAAAGGGACTCCTTGAGTGCCCTGGATAAGCAATGTTATCAGAATGCGCCCGCAAGCAAAAAGGAAATTAGATATAGATAGAGCATCTTGATATTCATACACATGACATGCTAACTTAACTGAGCACACAAAATGCGAGATGCAACAGATTAACATCATACTGAAACAATTTGACACCTTTGGAGATGTAATGTATTCTCAAGTTTAAAGGGTCAAAGTGCACAAAAATGGAAAAGAACAAACATTGATTATTTCATGTTGCAACAGCAAATTCATTCAACCCCTTCACTTCCCACCATGACGAATCAAGAACCTAAAGGGTACCCTCAAACTGACCCTGGTTTACGAGGGTGTGGGCTTCTTCCATGTGTACCGAGCAAGATGTGCTACCAACTTGCCATTGTCTGGGAGGTTGCGCTTGATCACCGGAATCTCCTTGAAAGAGCGAGCCCAAGCGCTAATCCTAGGTAGCGCATCATGATCCATCAGCTTCATGCTGTCACTGCTGCTGCCAAGTGCCTCATCAGTGGCCTCAAGGCAATAAGACAACCACCCGAAAGCAAGATCGATAAGGCCAACTGCATTCCCTCCGAAGAACTTGTTATTGCCGAGACACTGTTCTTCTAGCACCCTCAGCACTTCTCTAACTTCTTTTGCTGCCTTTGCTTGCTCCTCGCCGTTTGCAGTCAAATGTTTGTGGAAGATTGGAAGCTGAAATTAATCCATTCAATAGCTGTGAAATTTTCCATCTTGAATTTGATTTCACAATCACATTAGGTTTGAACAAATTCTGCTATGGTTAACTTATCAAGTTTCAAAAAATCCATATCTCATGCTTGGAATGTTATAGGTGATACGTCCCAATCTGGGTAGAGTAAAACTCGCACAAATCATACATCATGTCAATGCTGATACGGGCACCAATTGTAATTTGCAACCAAACAGGCCCTTAACTACTCATACCAAAGTTTTAGCAAACACACTATCAACCTGCAGTGCTAGACTGCTATGTAAAGCTTGTACCTTTAAATCTTGATTTTGTAAAATTTCGGCTCAACAACCCATCAATCTTAGTAGTTAGTAGTTTGATAAGTTAAAACATCAAAGTATTAAATATTTGGACAATTTCAGAAAGTACTCTAGTAAAATTACAAGAAAGTAGAACATGAAAAAATTATACCAAGATGAAAAATTCCAAGGGTAAAATTAAAAAAAATGGATCTTTGATCTTTACATTTATAAATATAAAAAATATATATATGAATTTTGGAGATGGAAATTAAATTACCTTGTCCTCGAGAAATTTGATCCAGAACCTGGACATGGCTCTCTGGTAAGCGTCGGCCGGCATCAGTGGGTTCTCCGGCCAAGTTTCCTCAATGTACTCGAGAATGACAGTTGACTCGGCAATGGGGCGGCCGCGGTGGAGGAGGACGGGGGTTTTCTTATGAACCGGGTTTGAATCCAGAAGCAATTGGCTCTTCTGGTTATTGACGATGTCTTCTTCGATGTATTGGTAGTCGATTCCCTTGAGCTCGAGCGCCCATTTCACCCTGTGGCTGTATGTGCTCACCCAAAACCCTAGCAGCTTCACCTCCTCCTCTCCCTTCATGTTTTTTCGCTCCAAGTTTGGGTCTTTGGCTGGAAATAGCTTTCCAAATTGTAATGAAGGATCAAATTTGTGAGGTATTTTTACTGAATTTGGAGTTAATACAATGGGCGTTGATCCCGGTACTGGCAAAGGCAGTCTCCAATGTCCAGCTGGAGTTAATGCACACAAGAACAACCATCAGCAAAACTGGGGACACCCTTAAGGAATTTCAGGAAATCATTTTGGGCGGGTTTGCAAAAGAAAAACTAACCCCTGATTATTTTGGCAAAAATATTTTTTTTATTCATATTTTGGCAAAAATATATGGGTTGTAGAGTGAAAATCTTATACACCCCATTGTGTCCCATGGTGTACCCTAAAATTATTTTTGTTATAAAATAATGTTAAAAAAATTCTAATAATTGTATTTAACTTATATACACCCATGTTCATATGTTTATAAAATTTTATCATAAAAAATTATGTTTAAAAAAATTATAGATAATGAAAATTTGAGTTATTTTAGAAAATAATTTTTCTATTTTTCTATAACATAATTTTCTTATGATAAAATTTTATATTTCATTTAATTAATTGCACCCATTTAAGGAATTTGAGAAAATCATTTTTAGCAGTTTTGCAAAAGTAAATCAACCCCTAAACATAATCTAAAGTTGTTGGCGTTTGGCAGGAGATTGTGGAAGTGTGCGGGGTTGAGATTGTGTATATTATTGGAGATTAATTAGGTGGAAATCTGAAATCTTGGTGGTGATGATTATGGAGATTATGAAGAGATTTTCACAATCCGAATCCAATATTTCCCTCGTTGGGTTTCCAGATTTATCGCCAAGGGAAGAGCAATTTTGTCTTTTCAATGGGAAACAATCTACCAAAATCTTATACACATCAAACACCATAAGGAGATTATTTACAAAAAAAAATCTCAATTTCCAAAAACTCCTTAATTTACAAAAATAAACTCGATCTCCTAAAAATCTACATCTCCCAATATAATCTCCAAAAATAAATATACCGCCAAACACAACCTCAGGGTGTGTGTAAAGACTTGGAATTTTAAAATATTAGTTTCTAAATTAAGATTTAATTTTGATTTAACATTGATTTGGTTTCGATTTAATTCCCAAGGATTCGAAAAATTTTGAAAATTACTGTCCTCGAGCAAATAATTTGAATTTAATTTCTTCGAAGCGAGTTCCGACATAAACTTGAATTTGATTTAAAAACGGACTTATTCCGCTTCCTTATACGAGACTTAAAAATATTTGTCGGATTTCATTATTTTGAATTTGAAATTTTAATTTGAATTGAGTCGGGTTAAGGTCAAAAAGCGGGTTTTGAGATTTAATTACGGGTATTGATTTTGACTTTCTTTTACCCATTCATACACTCAACCACCTTCACCCTCCTTCCTATTCCTAGCTATCACCCACACCCATTCCCTTAAATCTGATTACCACTACCCCTATTTCCTCTATAACCCATCCCTTTTCATTTCATATACCCATCACCACCATCCCTCTATCACTCTTTCAATTCGCCCCCATCACTCCTCCTATCTCCCCAACGACACCACAACAACACCTCCTTGTCTCCTTGACACCACTGCAATTCCACCCAAGCACCTCAACCCCTCGTCCCCTCTCCTCCTCCGTCTCGTCGAGCTCGCAAATCGCATCCCCTGTTTTCGAGCCCCAAACCGAGCCGAGCACCTTCAACAACTCCCTCGACCTTCCTTCAAACCACAACAACTTATCTCCTCAACCTTTCTCTCATCCACCAAGCGGTAGCGGCCAGGAGCATCCTCGAATCCATAGCGCCTCTGACGAATCTCAAACGAAGCCTCGATCCCCTCCGGTGAGCTTCCCTCCTTCCTCTTTCCCTTGGGATTCGATTCTTTCGCATTTCTGGGTTCTTTAGGTGAGAAATGGCCGGAGAGTTCGAGAGCGGGTCGGAAAGAGAGAGTACCGGCGAGAGCGAGAGTGTAAGCGAGAAGGGAGGGCATGGGTGCGAGGGAGAACTCAAGAGCAGGAGCGGGTGAGCTTTTAGGAGTGAGAGTAGAGATGAAGAGCGGGTGCGAACAGGGGGAGCGAGGACTGGAGGGTGCTCCGGCCATCGGCGAAGCTAGGGCGAGGCAGGCGCGAACAGGGGCGGGAGGTTGAAGACGGGTCCGGTCCGGTTCTTTTTCTTTTTCCTTTTTGGTCCGGTTTGGGTTTAAATTAATTGTCCGGTTCGGTTCTTTAAAAGCTGGGTTTGGGCCGGGTTTGGATCCGGGTCTGGGCTAGGGCTACGGGTTGGGCTTTGCTTTCGGTGGGCTGGCTGTTTTGGGTGTGTTTGGTTTGTTCAATATTTATTTCACCTATAATATAATTGTTATATAATTAATTATATAATTAATAGTTAATTCTTATTAAATTATTCTTAGTATTTATTTACCTATTATTTAGTTAATTATATATTATATATTTATTTAATAATAAAAATGTTAGAAATGTTTATTAGATGTTATTTTCATAAAAATGTTAATATTGAGTTGATATTTATTATAATTAAATTACTAATATTCAATTTGAAAGTGTTAGTTATATGATTATGTTAAATGCTTACTAAAATTGCTTTACATGTTTATAATTGTTATTAGATTATTATTATTATCATTATCCTGGTTTATTAATAAAACCAATATATTCTGTAAATTATTTATATATTATAAGTTGTTTTAAAAGTAGAATTATTGGCATATTATATGTTACGATATGATGTTTTAACATGTGTTTTTTAGAAAAGTTTAAGTGATTTATTAATGTTATTTTATTTATGTGGTTTAATAAAAATGGGATAATTTGGTGTTTTATTTAGTTGAATAATGTTTGAGAAATTGTTTAAAGAGGTTTAAGGTTTCCCACACTGTTTTAAAGGATGTTGAAATCATAGTTAATATTTTCGATAGTGATCTCTGACTTGTATTTTGAGATATGTTTCTCAAATGGATTATTGTTTTAAAACCGATAAGCCGTAATTATTTTAATAATATAATTTTGGGAAATTTGTTTAAGGATTCAAATGTTTAATATCGGGAGTTGGCTAAGTATGATTTTAAAAGAATTATTTGTTTATTGAGTTGTTTATGAGTTTATATGTTGAGATCTTGACATGATTTATGAGAATGAGGATGGAATTGTGATGATGATGATGACGACGATGATGTTGATATGAATAAGATGTGATGATGAGAATATGCCCAAGTTGTGGAAACGAGATGAGAAATTGAATTGAGACATTAATGTTAATGATGATGATGGGATGATTAACTTATATATGTTTTATGTGAATCTTATGTGTGCTATTTGATATGCTTTGTGTAAGTTAGACTTAGACTTAATTATTATGTTACTTATCTTCTAGGTGATCTCTGATCTGTCTGGATTTGCTTGATTACTGTATTGCTTGGATTCTGCGCTTCTCTAGGTAAGTTCCTTGAACTTACTCATGATGGGCGCTTTATGCACTGGGTGTTATATAGTAGGCTAGTGTTCATGCACCATACGACTTAGAATCATACTTAGGATCTAAAACGGAAACCATATGTCTTGCTATCTGTCTTTGCTAGAAAACGGCCGTTCTAGGTGTTTATTGGTTGAGACCTTTTTATTTATTCTTGTCATCCTAGTTGGCGCTTATATAGAAAGTTGCTTGCACTCGATGATGCGGTAGGCTTTTGGTATGGAAAGTTGCTTGCACTCGATGATGCGGTAGGCTTTCTAGTAAGTGCATTAGGACTCCTAGAGCCTTCGGCCTTATATAAGTGCCATTGCTTGTCTTCCTTTCATAGTTAGTAGGCTCATTGCGTGGGGTTGGCCTGCACCGTAGGGTGAGGTAGCTCCTTTGATGGTGAGTTGCTATAGGATTTCTTAGGAGCCTAGATGGACATGCTATTTGGCATTTCTTGTAATTGGTGCGCTTCTTTTATTATTTCTGCATTTACTTATCATCATGCTTATCTGTTTAAATTCCGTTTTGCATTACGCATTACATCTTAGGAATAGGATGCTTATTATATGCCTCTCAGAGTGTTTACACACGCGCAGGAGTGACCCGATGATTGACCCAGACCCCCTTCTTTTTTTAGATTCAGGTAACCGTTAGCCGCTATCTTTGCTCATATGGATGCTTGGCGGGTTCAGACTTTTGGCGTTAGATCGAGAGCTTGAGAGACCACTAAACTTTCTTTCTTTTAAAATATTTTGCATCGTTTTGACCCGGCTCAGTCGTGGCGCTCTTTTGGATTGTATTTTGATTTAAACCTTACTTCTTTTTATTGCGAAAACTTGTGACTCGTACTCGGGTTGTAAGATCTAGTTGGAAGGTAACCTTGCCTTCTTAAACGTAACCCGGATAATTAGGTTTTCTTGCCTAGGCCCAAGGGAGGGCAAGTAGGGGAAATAAGATCCTTATTTTTCGGGCCGTTACAGAAGTGGTATCAGATCCTAGGTTGCTCAATCCGAGTACATATGAGTTGCAAAATGATTTCAAAATCGCCCACTGATTTCCTATCTTAAAGAAGTTTCAAAATGATTTCAAAAAGGGAAAAGCGACTTTCAGAATAAAACCGGTAGGATCTTTTAGTTGAGAGATAGGATCGCTGGGGTAGAACGAGGCGATAGCTCATCCGTTATGGATGTAGACTTAGGGAATGGGTAGGCAAAACATAGCTTATACTTTACAGATGGGCCTAGAAGACTCCAAGGAGTTTGCACCGTGGTGGTTGGAGTAGCGGGGTTAGGATGTAGAGATCGAGAGGTAGTTGCCCCCTCCGGTCAGTCACCCCTCAAAGGGCGGCTTCTAGATAGCTTGTGGTGTTATATAAATTATCAGATTAATTATTGTCTATTGATTATGTGCTGAGTGTTAGTTCTGTCTATTGATTTTGTGCTGAGTGCTAGTTCCTCAAACAAAATTCAGTGTGGTTATGATGGTAGCCCTCTCTATGATTGCATGACTTGATATATTATTGTGTTCCTAGCATGTCCTACCCAAATGACCATTTTGAGATAAACTCATGCTTATATGTCGTTATATCCATGTTTAGCCACATTGCTCTAGGCTCGTAGTGTATTCGCTATATCTCTTTCATATTTCTATGTCGCTGCAACATGAATTGTTTGGCTTCTTGCATTGTCATACTAGTGATTGAATGAATGCATATGTCACATGTTATGTCCCTGCATGTTTGATGTCCCCTCCTTAACTAGGCGCATGATAGCGTGGTTACTCTTTTCTAATATCATGATAATATGAGTTCTTTAATTGATGGATGTGTGTTACAACTTGATGTATTCCTCATATGACGCTTAATTCCTAGCATGCTTATCATATTGTCACATCACGATTATCTCTATACTCCTCTCATACTTTCATGAACATACGACCAGACAAACCGCATGATCATACACCACGATGTATCCTGGGTTTGTGTGTGCATTACACATAATTAATATGTTGAGCTTCTATCCTTGATTGTACCATGCTTTCACTTGTATCCCTAGTGTTCCGTCGAATGCAAGCTTCCCAAATGTAGCTCATCCTATAATTATGTGTCGTACTTACCCTATCATGTTGTTATCATAAAGGTGATGGGTGTTATTCTACTTTGATGTGCCCTTTTCATACCATTGAGTCTGACTGTTAATATGTTTTAATGATGCTGGCATGATATTATCCCTGTTTTCATTATTAGCATGCTGAAGCTCGATAACTTGGTCGATTATGTCGATGGATGATATTCTACAATATTGCTGAGCATAACGCTATCTTGAGATTTATAACATGAGATTTCCTTGAGATGATTGATGATGTGCTGAGGATGTTATACGATTGTGATGTGTTAGCAAGTTATGACTTGGTATGTATGATTGATGACTATACCATGAATGACATGTTTAGATGTTGACTATTGGATTGAATGTTGCACTTATCGTGATGAATTCTTGTGGATAATTTAAACTTGAAATGTGGGGATGTGACTTCAATTGACATTCCCTACACATTGATACCCTAGGGAAGTAATCGAATCTATGTGTCGTATTTGAGACGTGTGTTTTGATTGTCTATCTATGTGACGTTGTACTTATATGATTGATGGTTGTGTGTTAAATACCTGATGATATGATTGGCGATGAGACTATTGATGTGTGATGACTTGCTAATAGGACGCTAGTGCGATGTTACCGTGATGTGCTTTTGATGAGTTATGACTTATGATTCATGATATGGCTTGAGATTGATAGGATTGAAACTGATTTTTAAAAGATGAACCTAGGAAGAGAATACGGGATTAGCCCTTAGAGGTGGATGACTCCACCTCTTGAGTTCTGAAATTGTTGGACTAACGTTGGATTTGAAGGATTTTGAACGGTGCTGAAAAAGGACTAACTTGGATTTTGAAGGACTAAACGCGATCGAGAATTTCATCGGTTTTGAGGCAAATCTTTTACAATTGCGAAACCCTTCCAAGTCCCGGGTCAATCTATGATACTTCACGAAGTGGATACAAGCATTTTATGGGGCCGCTTGTAGGGTGCTTGCTAAGACCTAGTGATGATATTGTAGAACTTTTAGAGTTGTGGTACTTCCAAAAAGTTGAAGCGAGAATGTGATAGGGGCGCTTATTGAATACTTGTCAAGACCAATTGGAGATGTCACGACCATGACTAGGATGTTGTGAGAATCCCGGAAGACGCAACCGAGATAATTGCAAGATCCTTTGACATGGTCCTTGGACTCACATTTTAAAACTTCATCCCCTTTATTTAAAATGATTTTAGTCTCGGGGACGAGACTTGTTTTTAGAGGTGGATGATGTAAAGACTCGGAATTTTAAAATATTAGTTTCTAAATTAAGATTTAATTTTGATTTAACATCGATTTAGTTTCGATTTAATTCCCAAGGATTCGAAAAATTTTGAAAATTACTGTCCTCGAGCAAATAATTTGAATTTAATTTCTTCGAAGCGAGTTCCGACATAAACTTGAATTTGATTTAAAAACGGACTTATTCCGCTTCCTTATACGAGACTTAAAAATATTTGTCGGATTTCATTATTTTGAATTTGAAATTTTAATTTGAATTGAGTCGGGTTAAGGTCAGAAAGCGGGTTTTGAGATTTAATTACGGGTATTGATTTTGACTTTCTTTTACCCATTCATACACTCAACCACATTCACCCTCCTTCCTATTCCTAGCTATCACCCACACCCATTCCCTTAAATCTGATTACCACTACCCCTATTTCCTCTGTAACCCATCCCTTTTCATTTCATTTACCCATCACCACCATCCCTCTATCACTCTTTCAATTCGCCCCCATCACTCCTCCTATCTCCCCAACGACACCACAACAACGCCTCCTTGTCTCCTTGACACCACTGCAATTCCACCCAAGCACCTCCACCCCTCGTCCCCTCTCCTCCTCCGTCTCGTCGAGCTCGCAAATCGCATCCCCTGTGTTCGAGCCCCAAACCGAGCCGAGCACCTTCAACAACTCCCTCGACCTTCCTTCAAACCACAGCAACTTATCTCCTCAACCTTTCTCTCATCCACCAAGCGGTAGCGGCCAAGAGCATCCTCGAATCCATAGCGCCTACGACGAATCTCAGACGAAGCCTCGATCCCCTCCGGTGAGCTTCCCTCCTTCCTCTTTCCCTTGGGATTCGATTCTTTCGCATTTATGGGTTCTTTACGTGAGAAATGTCCGGAGAGTTCGAGAGCGGGTCGGAAAGAGAGAGAACCGGCGAGAGCGAGAGTGTAAGCGAGAAGGGAGGGCATGGGTGCGAGGGAGAACTCAAGAGCAGGAGCGGGTGAGCTTTTAGGAGTGAGAGTAGAGATGAAGAGCGGGTGCGAACAGGGGGAGCGAGGACTGGAGGGTGCTCCGGCCATCGGCGAAGCCAGGGCGAGGCAGGCGCGAACAGGGGCGGGAGGTTGAAGACGGGTCCGGTCCGGTTCTTTTTCTTTTTCCTTTTTGGTCCGGTTTGGGTTTAAATTAATGGTCCGGTTCGGTTCTTTAAAAGCTGGGTTTGGGCCGGGTTTGGATCCGGGTCTGGGCTAGGGCTACGGGTTGGGCTTTGCTTTCGGTGGGCTGGCTGTTTTGGGTGTGTTTGGTTTGTTCAATATTTATTTCACCTATAATATAATTGTTATATAATTAATTATATAATTAATAGTTAATTCTTATTAAATTATTCTTAGTATTTATTTACCTATTATTTAGTTAATTATATATTATATATTTATTTAATGATAAAAATGTTAGAAATGTTTATTAGATGTTATTTTCATAAAAATGTTAATATTGAGTTGATATTTATTATAATTAAATTACTAATATTCAATTTGAAAGTGTTAGTTATATGATTATGTTAAATGCTTACTAAAATTGCTTTACATGTTTATAATTGTTATTAGATTATTATTATTATCATTATCCTGGTTTATTAATAAAACCAATATATTCTGTAAATTATTTATATATTATAAGTTGTTTTAAAAGTAGAATTATTGGCATATTATATGTTACGATATGATGTTTTAACATGTGTTTTTTAGAAAAGTTTAAGTGATTTATTAATGTTATTTTATTTATGTGGTTTAATAAAAATGGGATAATTTGGTGTTTTATTTAGTTGAATAATGTTTGAGAAATTGTTTAAAGAGGTTTAAGGTTTCCCACACTGTTTTAAAGGATGTTGAAATCATAGTTAATATTTTCGATAGTGATCTCTGACTTGTATTTTGAGATATGTTTCTCAAATGGATTATTGTTTTAAAACCGATAAGCCGTAATTATTTTAATAATATAATTTTGGGAAATTTGTTTAAGGATTCAAATGTTTAATATCGGGAGTTGGCTAAGTATGATTTTAAAAGAATTATTTGTTTATTGAGTTGTTTATGAGTTTATATGTTGAGATCTTGAGATGATTTATGAGAATGAGGATAGAATTGTGATGATGATGATGACGACGATGATGTTGATATGAATAAGATGTGATGATGAGAATATGCCCAAGTTGTGGAAACGAGATGGGAAATTGAATTGAGACATTAATGTTAATGATGATGATGGGATGATTAACTTATATATGTTTTATGTGAATCTTATGTGTGCTATTTGATATGCTTTGTGTAAGTTAGACTTAGACTTAATTATTATGTTACTTATCTTCTAGGTGATCTCTGATCTGTCTGGATTTGCTTGATTACTGTATTGCTTGGATTCTGCACTTCTCTAGGTAAGTTCCTTGAACTTACTCATGATGGGCGCTTTATGCACTGGGTGTTATATAGTAGGCTAGTGTTCATGCACCATACGACTTAGAATCATACTTAGGATCTAAAACGGAAACCATATGTCTTGCTATCTGTCTTTGCTAGAAAACGGTCGTTCTAGGTGTTTATTGGTTGAGACCTTTTTATTTATTCTTGTCATCCTAGTTGGCGCTTATATAGAAAGTTGCTTGCACTCGATGATGCGGTAGGCTTTTGGTATGGAAAGTTGCTTGCACTCGATGATGCGGTAGGCTTTCTAGTAAGTGCATTAGGACTCCTAGAGCCTTAGGCCTTATATAAGTGCCATTGCTTGTCTTCCTTTCATAGTTAGTAGGCTCATTGCGTGGGGTTGGCCTGCACCGTAGGGTGAGGTAGCTCCTTTGATGGTGAGTTGCTATAGGATTTCTTAGGAGCCTAGAGGGACATGCTATTTGGCATTTCTTGTAATTGGTGCGCTTCTTTTATTATTTCTGCATTTACTTATCATCATGCTTATCTGTTTAAATTCCGTTTTGCATTACGCATTACATCTTAGGAATAGGATGCTTATTATATGCCTCTCAGAGTGTTTACACACGCGCAGGAGTGACCCGATGATTGACCCAGACCCCCTTCTTTTTTTAGATTCAGGTAACCGTTAGCCGCTATCTTTGCTCATATGGATGCTTGGCGGATTCAGACTTTTGGCGTTAGATCGAGAGCTTGAGAGACCACTAAACTTTCTTTCTTTTAAAATATTTTGCATCGTTTTGACCCGGCTCAGTCGTGGCGCTCTTTTGGATTGTATTTTGATTTAAACCTTACTTCTTTTTATTGCGAAAACTTGTGACTCGTACTCGGGTTGTAAGATCTAGTTGGAAGGTAACCTTGCCTTCTTAAACGTAACCCGGATAATTAGGTTTTCTTGCCTAGGCCCAAGGGAGGGCAAGTAGGGGAAAGAAGATCCTTATTTTCCGGGCCGTTACAGTGTGTTTCACTTAGATTATGGGGTAGCTTTAGTAGATTATGGGGGTTCTAAAAAAAAAGCTAAAATTACGGTGTTTGGCAGTAGATTATGTGGGAGCTTTGAGAGTTGCAACAGTAGATTAGTTTCCAAGAAAAAATAATCTCGGGGGCAAGCTTTGAGAGCTTTTGTGGTAGATTTTTTTTTTAAAAGCATAACCCAGCCGGACATTTTTGTCTTTTTACCATAAAAAAATCTTCCAAATCTTATAACTACCAAACATCATTTATTTTTTTACAACATTATTTGGTCCAAAAAATTGAAAACTCTTACATGAAGACACAAACTTTTTTAATTTCCGGCCTTATTCTGAAATGATAAACAATTGGATACAAATCGATTAAAACCTACAGGAAGACACAAAATTGAAAACTCCCAAAGTCCCTATTCAACATAAGCACAACATTTATTCAGTTAGATTTAGATGCCAGAATCATCTGTTTCCTCTTGGTGAAAGCTGAAAGTAGTTGATCTCGATTAGGAAGGTTCCCTCTGATCCCTGGTGCATCTTTAAAGTCCTGCATCCAAGCATGGAGGCGCGGGAACAAGTCAGGATCCACTAGATTCACTTCCGCTACTTCTTCCAGAACTTCCAGCCATACCGTAAGTTTCCCCATGGCCAAGTCCGCGAGTCCAATACCTTCTCCACCAAGGAACTTTCTGTTGTCGACGAAGGCATGGCTCTCAATGGCTCCTAGAAATTCCAAGCTCTCCTTCTTACTTTTCTCCAGCTCCTCTCCATCACCCACGAGAACCTTCCACATAGGTGGTACCTATGTTCACAAAAAAAGGAAATACAAAAGGAGTAAATTGGAAATCTTCCCCAAATTGGAATATACTCACTTTTATTTGTTATTTACTATTCTCATATGATTTCTTAAAATGATAAAAAAAATTATATAAAATATTAATTTTTTAATTAAAGTTTTTTAGCAATCTCATACTTTTTAGTAATAAGTATGAGATTATTAAAAATATTGTTAAAAAATCAATATTTTATATAGTTCTCATCATTTTAAGAAAACGTACGTGAATAATAAACAATAAATAAATTAAAAATGAACGTCGGGAGTATATGCTTAGAGAAATCGAACCTGGTCCTTATCAACAAAACGAGCCCAAAAACGAGCTGAGGCTCTCTCGGACGGGTCATCAGGGAGAAGCCGGTTCTGTGGCCAGGTCTCGTCGATGTACTCTAGGATGACCAATGACTCGCAGATTGCCTTGCTTCTGTGTATTAGAACGGGGATCTTCTTGTGGATCGGGTTGAGCTCGAGGAGCAAAGGGCTTTTGTTGGAGAGATCTTGTTCGATGTACTCAAAGGGGATGCCTTTGAGCTTGAGTGCCCACATCACTCTGTAGGCGTATGGGCTCGGCCATGTTCCTAAGAGCTTCACTTGTTCCATTTTTGGTGTTGATCGCCGATCGGTGTGCTCTTTTCTCGTCCAAAAGATGGGGTTTCTTGTAGACTTGGCTTGTTTGTGCAACAAGATATGTCAAGTCAATATTTCACAAAAATGTTTATATATTGTGTTGGCCACTAATAATGGTAGCTTTTAGGTGAAATTAGGTATTGACTATTGAATCAATGTAATTCAACCAAAGCAAAAAATGATTTTAAATAAATTGATACAGATCGGTACTCCAATGGGATGGAAAAACTGAAATAGAGGTGTTTAAAATGCATTGGAAAGTTAAAAAAAAATATTATATTAGATTGGATGGAGTGATTTATAAGATTGATCGGTCTTTTAACTCTTTCATATGAATATAAAGGGTTGATAGAAATAAAAATATTATATTAGTGTAAAAGTATTGAATTGATCAACAATCACTAACTCCAATTTCATTAACTGCAGTGCTATATAACTTACAAAGGTCGGATGGTGGCTAGGTTAGTGGAGATAAAATCTCAACTAATATTGACTACACCAGATACTTGATTAAAATAATTAAAGAAATAAAAACATAAATAATATCTAAAACTATTTTATTTACTAATACCGTCCCGCAAGATGGACTATGGTGAAACAAGGCCAATCTTGGATAATAGGACACAGTGGCGTGACTTGGGGAGAGGCTTGGTCAAGCAATCGGCGAGCTGGTCGTCGGTATGTACATACGTGACTCGGAAGGCTCCTAGCTGGACCTGTTCCCGGATGAAGTGGAAGGCCAAGGCAACATGCTTCATACGGGAATGAAAGACCGGATTGGAGCTAAGACTGATGGCGCCGAGGTTGTCACAATAAATCACCGGGGGAGGGATGTTGTTGACGCCAAGTTCACCCAAGAGAGACCGAATCCATAGAAGTTCCGATGCTGCATCTGCAAGAGCTTTGTACTCGGCCTCCGTAGAAGAGCGGGACACCGTCTTTTGCTTCCTTGATGACCACGAAATTGGTGTTCTTCCAATGAAGAATATGTAACCTGTTGTGGAAGTGTAATCATCTTTGTTACCGGCCCAATCGGCGTCGGAGAAGGCATGGAAGACATGATTTCCGCTCTTGTGAATTGTAATACCTTGCTCAAGCGTCCCACGAAGATACCGAAGGACCCTCTTGAGGGCAATCCAGTGATGGTTGGTGGGAGATTGCATAAATTGGGACAATTTGTTGACGGAAAAGCTAACGTCAGGGCGAGTGAGAGAGAGGTATTGTAGGGTGCCAACTATCATTCTGTAGTCGGATGGATTAGCAATGGGTGGGGAGGAATGTTTTGTGAGGGATGTCGAAGCTTCCATGGGGGTGGAAACAGGGTTGGAAGCAAGCATGTTTGTTTTGGCAAGGAGATCTTGAATGTACTTCCGCTGGCTAAGAAATAGGCCATGTGAGGTGGGTAGCACTTCGACTCCTAGGAAGTAAGAAAGAGGGCCGAGATCTTTGAGGGAGAAGCGGGCGGAGAGAGTGGCGATGAAAGAATCAAGATGAGACGGATTGTTACTAGTGACAATGATGTCATCGACATAGACAAGGAGATAGATGATGGTGGATTGATGACGGAAGATGAAGAGGGAGGCATCTGAGGTTGAATTTGTGAAACCTGATGAAAGAAGGAAGAGGCGCAGTTCGGTGTACCACGCCCTTGGGGCTTGTTTGAGGCCGTAGATGGCCTTGTGAAGCTTGCAGACAGCCGTGGGTTGGGATTTGTCGACGAACCCGGGAGGTTGTTCCATATAGACATCATCAGTCAGCGTACCTTGAAGAAACGCATTGTTGATGTCAAGTTGGCGGAGAGGCCAACCGGACTGAACAGACAGGGTTAGAACCGTGCGGACCGTGACCGGCTTGATCACAGGACTGAAGGTTTCGGTGTAGTCACAGCCCGGGCGTTGGTGAAAACCTTTCGCAACGAGCCTAGCTTTGTACCGGTCTAAGGTACCATCTGGATTGGTTTTGACCCGAAAAACCCATTTGCAACCGACCACATTGTGAGATGGAAGGCGAGGAACGAGGGTCCATGTATAGTTGGAGGTGAGGGCAACAAATTCCTTGGACATAGCATCACGCCAATCAGGGTCTTTGAGGGCTTGGGTGATATTTTGTGGCTCATTGTGGATGGGGAGTTGGGCATTGAGATTAAGTTTGGAGATGGGTTTGGTGATGTTTTTCATGGAACGGGTTATAATTTGGCGAGGTGGTGGTGTGAAGGGGGTTGCCGGCGGCTGAGGCGGTGGGGAGGAGGGTTGGCCGGTGGTTAGAGAAGGTGGATTGGGGGAATTAATTAATTCTTGGGAATTAATCAATTGAAGGGGTGGGGGGGAGAGAGTTGATTCGGAATGAGGGGGGGTGGGATCCGGCCTAGGAGGAGAGAGAGGGGTAGTTGGGATTGAATTAATTAGTGGGATATGATCAATTAATTGATCCGATGGATGTGGTGGGGGTGGCCTAGTATGTGGTAGGGGAGTGGAGATAGAGGATTGGTTGTTAAGTGGGGATGGGGCCGGATTTGACGGCAGTTGAATAGGAATAGATGAGGAGGGATTATTTGAGGAAGGGATTGGTTCCGGGAAATTAGAAGTGGGTGAGGTTAAATTATTGGAATTTGGAAGGGAATTTGTTAAATGGGTGGGGATTGTAACCGGAAGTGGGGAGGTGGGCCCAATGTGTGAGTGTTGTTCCGTTTCGGAAGCGGGTAGAGGTTTATGGGTGTGTGGGTTAGGAATATGGGTGAACGGAAATTGAGACTCAACAAAAGTCACATGTCGAGAGGTGTATATACGGTAGGTTCGTGGGTCAAGGCAAAGATATGCACTTTGAGTGAGCGAGTAACCAACAAAGACACACGCGGCGGATCTCGGTTCCATTTTATGTTTAGTGTATGGTCGTAAAAGCGGAAAGCATAAGCAACCAAAACTTTTTAATTTTTCGTAATTTGGTACAGTTCCAAAAATAAGGAGAAAGGGAGATTTTTGTTGGAGGGTGGGTGTGGGAAGACGATTGATTAGATACACTGCCGTTGAAAAAGCGAGAGGCCAGAATTTATGTGGCATACCCGAGTGGGAGAGAAGAGATAGACCGGTTTCGACTATGTGACGATGACGACGCTCAGCATAGCCATTGTGTTCAGGAGTGTGAGGTGGTGAGGTGAAGTGGGAGATGCCGGAGGTGGCTAGAATGGGGCGGAGGGCCACGAATTCGCTACCGTTGTCTGAGTATAGAGTTTTGAGTTTGGTGTTAAACTTATTCTCTACAAGTGATTTAAATGCAGAGAAAACATTTAATGTGTCGGATTTACGTTTGAGGGGATAAAACCATATGTATTTGGTGTAGTGATCAACAAAGATAATAAAGTACTTAAACCCATCGAAAGATAAAACCGGGCATGTCCAAACATCGGAAAACACAACCTCTAGCGGAGAGGACGAAGTGATGGAAGAACAATGAAACGGAAGCTTGTGAGCTTTATTAACCGAACACGAGCTACAATAATCCAAAACAGAGTTCAAAGATCCCATGCTAAATAATGAACTAAGAGTACGAAATACGGAAGCGGATGGATGGCCAAGCCGGTGGTGCCAAGCCGAACCGAGGGAGAGATGATTGGTGGCTGCAATTTTGGATGTGGAGGAAGGCCATGTGTAGACATCGTCCTTGAGTGGGCCACTAAGAAGGGTATTGCCCGAGAATAGATCCTTCACAACAAAAAATGTAGGAAAGAATGTTATTGAAACTCGATTTTGGGCAGTGAGTTTAGAGACAGAAATAATATTTTTAGCAATGGATGGAACATGAAGAACATTACGTAAATTAAAAAGATTAGAAGCATGTTTTAAAACAGTTTGACCAACACTTGAAATAGGTAAGCCGAGACCATTACCAACGTGTAAATTGTCCGGTCCATCGTACGGGTAGTGCTGAGCTAGGTTGGAGATATCGTTGGTGACATGATGCGTAGCACCACTGTCTACCAACCATGGCTGCGAAGAGGAGGTGGTTGCTGCGATGTTGGCTTGAGGTTGAGGTGTAGAAGGGCGGTACGAGGCTGGAGGCCGAAGGTTTGGGGCAACCTGTTGGAACGCCGCACATTGGGCAAGAACATGGCCAGTGGTACGACACCATTGGCATTTGCCTAAAAAAGGACGGGTTGGGGGGCGACTAGGGGCGGCAGGGAAAGGCGCCGGCTGTTGGGGATTCCAGGGAGAGGGGCGGTAGGGTGGAGGGGCTGTTGGAGGGGAGAAGGGAGGGGGAGGGGTGGCCTGTTTTTGTGATTTAGGTTTAGGTGGTCGATAGGACATGGTCATGGCGGAAGCAGGGAGAGGAGAGGTGGAGGACCCAGGTTCTTTGTAAAGGAGAAAAGTCTCTCGAGAGAGGAGTTTTTCATGAAGGTCAGGGAAGAGAATAGGGGTGTCGCGGGCTCTAATTCCGTCAATGATGGCCTGATAGGAGGAGTCGAGGCCTTTAAGAACGGCTTAGGTGATGTCCTCCGGATCTGGGGGTTTACCTAATTGGGCGAGGAGGTCACAGATGCCAGAGACTTCATGGAGGAAGTCAGTGATGGACTTTGTACCTTTGGTGACGGAATTAAGTCTTTCTTTGAGAAGGGCTATGTGAGCACGAGAGGGTTTGGCATAGGTGGACTCAAGGATGGTCCAGACCTGACGGGATGTCTTGGCCGGGTGACAAGCGAAGCCACCGGTTGGGAGAGGGTACCGATGAGACCCCCTTTGAGAAGTTGGTCCTGCCGCCTCTACGTTTGGTGAGCCGGGTTCTTGGTAGCATTGTCACCGGTGCCGAGAAGAAGAGCCGGCTCGATGGTGGTTCCATCAACGTAGGAAAGCAAGTCGTGACCGATGAGCAGAGATTCCACTTGATTGACCCAAGTGATGTAGTTGGTTGGGGATAATTTTAGGCAATTAGTAAAATTTATGATCTGAAAAGGTTGGGTAGGCTCAGCCGGATTGGGAATTTGATTGGGTTGATTTGCCATTGAGAGGAGAATTCAATGGAGAGGGAGAGATTAATGGTGAGGGAGGGGCGAAAACAGATGGCTCGATACCATGTAAAAGTATTGAATTGATCAACAATCACTAACTCCAATTTCATTAACTGCAGTGCTATATAACTTACAAAGGTCGGATGGTGGCTAGGTTAGTGGAGATAAAATCTCAACTAATATTGACTACACCAGATACTTGATTAAAATAATTAAAGAAATAAAAACATAAATAATATCTAAAACTATTTTATTTACTAATAATTAGATTGAATGGAGTGATTTCTAAGATTGATCGGTCTTTTAACTCTTTTATATGAATATAAAGGGTTGATAGAAATAATTTACAACGTAGTTAAAATAATGTAAATTTTAAAAAATATTTTATAAATTATATAAATCAATTACATTAAGTTTATTAGGTAATTATAAACCTAGGAAAATTTATAAAAAAAAATCACCCCTTAAATATAATTATTTTCATTTAAACATCCCTTAAATTTAAAATTATAAAAAAACCACCGTTTAAATGCTCTCTATTCACAAATCACCACCCTTCATCCATTTTCTTTGAGTTATCATTAAATATATTATATTTTAATAATTTTAAACTCAAATTTGATTATCAATATATTTTAATTTTGAATTTAAGAGCTTGATTATATTTTAGAAATCGTTTTATTTATTTTTAAAAAATAATAATAAATATAGCCTAGAATTATTATCCCAAATTATGTTTAAAAATGTTTATAAAGTTTTAAAATATTATGTAAAATTTTAACGGATGGTTAAATCAAACCCCGTTATATTTGAGGGGCGGTTTTGTATAAATTTCTCAATAATAAATATAAGAGAATACCAACAAAAAATGCAAGGAAATAGTAAATGTAAAGTTTTTAAAATATTCAATTAGGTAAATTAATTATTTTGATGAAAGTGCATTAAAAAAAATAAAATAAGTATGTGATATTAGTTTGTTATATGACATAACTTTATAGGCTAAAATTTTGGAAGTAAAATTTCTGACTAGAATTCGACATGTGATAAAACAACTATTTTTTTTTAGTATTGTATAGAATATATAGGATATAGGATAAGATAGAAAGGAGAATGTTTCTCCTATTATCCAGACAGTCTCTTGATAAGATCTATAACTTGAAGTAGGTTAGTAGTGCTTCCAAGAGTGAATGTTGTGTGACTGTTGGCTCCAAGTGGATGCTTAATCAAGTGAAATGCTCATTCATCATTAGAAGGGATGGATGCTTATCTTTTGTATTTTATTGTTACTCTCGTCTTTACTGTAGAACTTTTATCCCATCTTTATGGCATTGTTAGAGCATCCCCCTAAGCCATAATGGCTAGGGGAAATAGCATACCAAAAGAGAATATTCTAAATAATATTATCTTTTAGCCTATTATATGGTTTTACTGTTCCCACCGTAGTCCAATTTTGACAGGCTAAATTTCCTATAAATACTAATATAATTTAGAACTTTCACATCTCATTTCCGTCATCTGATTCTATCTTTATCCTTTCTATTTGAATCAACAATGAATTCTTCTTAATATCATCATCATCTCACTCTTCAAATGAAACTATTGAAAATTGTGATTATGGTAACTTTCGAACGAGCAATGAAAACTATATACATGAAGATGATCAAAGTGGTAGCTTCGGAACAGAAAATGGTTATGAAGAGAGTAATGCGGACCTACTAGAATATTACATGTGATCATGATTCAATAGTTGGTAGTTTCATTTTGTACTTGTTTTTTCTTCTTTAGTACTTTAAACAACTTAATATTTATTTTTTTATTATAATTTTGATGAATCTATAATAAAAAAAATATTAATATCATTTTCTAAAAATATTATTTATGCAATGATAATTCAAATATGTCAAATATTATAGTCATGTTGAAGAACTCTTGAATATTTTTACAACATAACAACTTTTATTTTTAATTAAAAATCATAACTATAAAATATATAGGTTTATAATTGTATTATTTATAGGTTTACATAAATATTAAACACTTAAAAATAAATTAATAAATAAATAAATAGCATTTGGCCTTCCAAAAGAGAAAGCCAAATTTGATCTTTATTTTAGAAATAGGTCAAAAATAAAAAGGTTAAAATGAGTTTTGGCCTAGGGTGAAAGCAAAATTAGGACAAAATCTATTTTTTGGCTTACCATGGGAGATGGCCTTATAAACTTCACTCATCAATGTAACAACTGACTTTTGGGTATTTCTAACAACAAAATTTTAACTTCCTAGATTCAATAGTTCTATCTAAGGGTTAATTCTGATCGAAGAAATCCGTAATCTCTAAACGTCTAACGTCTTACTGATTATGATTGGATATATATTGAAAAAAAATATTATCTTAATATTGATTAGGCGGGACTAGAATGTTTTTTACACCCACAAAATTTACTATTTACACCCAAAATCCAAGTTTTTCTTTTTTTTTTTAAATATACCCTACGCCTCTTGAGTCATAGGTGTGTGACTCAAGAGGCGCAACTATTTTTTTCTATATACATACCATGCCCTTCTTGAGTCACACGTGTATGACTCAGGAGGCGTAGGGTTTATTTAAAAAAAAAAGAAAAACTTGGATTTTGGGTGTAAATAGTAAATTTTGTGGGTGTAAAAAATAACACCCTTTTTTAATTGGTTAGTTACGATTAAGGAGAATTGTATCACATACAAATAGAGAATTAGATAGTAAATTACAAAAACCATCGACTAAATATTGATTTTTTCACTTAACCACCCGCAAAATTTGAAATTACACAAAACCACCCATTAAATACGATTTGTTAACATATCAACACCCAAAGCAAAATCATCCATCAAAACATCAATAAAAATGAATAATTTACCCCCAATTTTTAATCAAAATTTTTTCATAGCCATTGAAACACGTTAGACTTGTAATTAATTAAAAATAAAAGGGTAAATTGCAACTAATATCCCAACCTTTAGGGATAGTTGCTTTCAATACCCTAACCTTATAAAATTTCACAAAATATCCTAACCTATATCATTAGTTGCAATTAACACCCTAAATAAGTTTCTTAAATTAAAAAATTACCCACATCAAACAAAAGTTACAAAAAATCACCTATATTCATAAAATATTTTCAATGAATCCCTAATACATTTAAAAAAATGAGTATTAAATAAATCTCTTACAATTTAACCCCACCTGACCCACCATCCAAAAATAATTATAATAGATATATATATATATAATATACTCCTTTAAAATATAATATAATTACTTTAGCATCTACTCATTTAAAATTTTAATATAATCAATCAAAATAATTAATTATTTATCTAAAAATATACATTATAATTAAAATCTAAATTTATATAAGTTTGTCTCGATACATGCCGATTTGTGCATCTATATATTCCATGTATATTATTTGATACGATATATACTGTCTTTTTGGTTAATATTATGTTATATATACTAAAACTAATACATAACATCTTATAATGTATCACACATAAATTTCATGGTATTAAAAAAATGATTCTATAAGAAATGTTTGACATAATAGTTTTACAAAAATAAAATAAAGTAGATTTAAAAAAATAAATGGTAAAATATATGATAACCATTTGCAATAAATAATTATATATTAAAGATATATTAAAAATAATATGGTAAAAAATAATAATTTTACCATATTATTTTTAATATATCTTTATTATGTAACTATTTATTACAAATGGTTATCATATCTCATACCATTTATTTATTAAAATCTACATTACTTTATTTTTGTAAAAGTATTATGTTTAAGATAAATAATTAATTATTTTGAGTAATTATATTAAAATATTAAATGAGTAAATGCTAAAATAATTATATTATATTTTTAAAGGAGTAGATTTTATATACCTGTTATAATTATTTTTGGATGGTGGGTTGGGTGGGCTGAAATTGTAAGAGATTTTTTTAATTTCAAATTTTAAAATATATTAGGAGTTTATTGAAAACATTTTATGAATATGAGTGATTTTTTGTAATTTTTGTATGATGTGGGTAATTTTTAAAATTTAAGAATCTCATCCAGGGTGTTAAGTGCAACTAATAGTATATGTTAGGATATTTTGTTGTAACGGCCCAGATTATAAATCCGGGTTACGTTTAGAGAGAAGAATTATCCCTCTGCCAGATCTTGCAATCCAAGTACGAGCTGCTTATTTATCAACTTCAAGTTATAACCCTGTTTATGTCTTAAGAATTTAATGAAGAAAAAGGGGATTTCAAACCCTCGAGACAGTCAAAAGAGATAAAACGAGAACCTGTCCTAATTCAACTAGTCAAAACTCAAAAGACATAAAAGGAGTTTAAATCAATATAAATACAACATGTTTCTAAAAGACAAACTTAACCAAAACATTTGTAAGGTCAAGCCAGAATAGGTGAAGTCTTCTTAAAACTCTCGTCCCGTGAGAAAACCCCGCCATAGAAGCAAATCAGCAAGCAAAGGGAGCGGGTACCTGAAACTATACCACAAGTCAAGGTCGAGCCACTCATGCGGGACCGGAAGTCCTCGCTGAGGTCATATAATATGCCTATACCTAGAATAAAGGATGACTAATGCAGTACAAGATTTAAATCACATAAGCATGCTTTGACAGTTATAATATGCGGAAAAACTGTAAAAGGCCCAAGACAATGCCAAGTGGCATATCCCTCTCCTACCTCTGCACCCCTTCCCGTTAGTGCAGAGACTGGCCAGTTCGGTGCTATAGCATAGCAATTTCCTCGTGGTGGTGCACAAACCACGGCATCATCATATCATATCATCTCATCGCTTGCCCGATGGTGCTGGGCTATCATATCATGCTCATATCGACTCGATTGACTCAGGGCAACCCAATGGGGTTGGGCTACCCTATGACCCTAGCAAAGACTCTAGGACTATCATAGTTAACGGCCGTTCTGTTTCAAACCCATAAAGAATAGGGATGCTCATTCATAAGTGCAAGTCCTAAACATGATACTACATGACATGCTTTTA
Organism: Persicaria maculosa; assembly: GCA_963922045.1. Lineage (NCBI taxonomy): Eukaryota > Viridiplantae > Streptophyta > Magnoliopsida > Caryophyllales > Polygonaceae > Persicaria > Persicaria maculosa. The sequence continues at coordinate 44,628,454 of OY998267.1, forward strand.
TGCATATGCAACATCTACATAATATATGACACATCAGGCATGAGGTCCAATCACTTGAGCAAGCCCCGGAGGACTTACCTGGAGTCTTCACATCCAATTAGCCAGCAAACAAGCCACTCAAAGAATCATCCATCAGCAAATAAGCCACCAGAGAATCATCCAATCACACTAGCAAGTAATAAGCAAGGAATAATTCATCAATACATATTTAATCAACACACAAGCAGACTTCCAAGTCAACACAAGACTAAGTACTATTTTATTCAGGTAATCTGGCATTCTCCTCAAAACCGATTAATATCACCTGTATTTTCATATCCCACTTAATTAAGAGTTATAGAGTCATAACACTATTATTCTAAGGATCACAATTTAAGCACTACTCATATACCTTCCTTTACCCCAAAACCTTAACAGAACTCAAGCAAGATCTCATTTATCGATTCACTTCTCAAGGATTCATTCATAGTCAGAGAGCAACCAAAATAAGTTTACTTATGGAAAACCACTTCAGTGAGGTCCAACTAATAAGGCACCACAATCAAGTTCATCATTGTAACAAGTCCAATGAGGGGAGTAAGACAAGTTGGTATCAGAGCGAGGTTGTGCAATCTGAGTACAAATGAGTTGCAAAACAATTGGAGATTTTGAGTTTTGGAAATAAAATGGCCCAAAGGTTTTCACGAGTTTTGAACGTTTTTAAAGGGCAAAATGAATTTAATATGGATAACTAAGATAACCACCTTGAGAAGTGAGAATCGGGACTTGATCGGGTAGTCGTGGCGATAGCTATCCCTTACGGATATAGATTGGGATAAGTAGAGACCATTAGCTTTATACTTTATGGAATTTTACAAGGTTAGGGTATTAAAAGCAACTATCCCTAAAGGTTGGGATATTAGTTGCAATTTACCCAAAATAAAAAGTATTCTTTATCCCACCATCATAATTCAAACACTAACAAGACCTTGAATTTATAAAAATTTAGTAAATGTGTATCTTGTGTAAAGACCGTGAATTTTAAATACTATTTTGATAATTATAGATTCTATTATGATTTAGAATTTATTTGTATTTCTAAGACTCCGAAAATTTTGAAATTTTCCGTACACGAGTAAGCGATTTTATTTTAATTCTTTCAAACAAATTTCGGCATAAAATTATTATTTAAATTGAAAATGAATTTAGTCCTCTTTATTCTTCCGAGGTTTGGAAATATTTTCGGGTTTTGTTATTTAACTCAGATTCAAGTATTCATTTTAAATTTATTTTAATCGTGTCGGGTTAAGGTCAGATAGTAGGTTTCAGAATTCATTTCCGGGTATTTATTTTTTTATTTTATACACTTACACACTCAACTCCTTTTATCCTACTCCCTCACCCGGCCTCACCTACTCCCTCACCCCTCTCCCTATACCTCTACCTATCAACCCCTCTCCACACACCATACCTCCACATTTGCATCCATCCATCACCCTCCCTTTCAACTCTACCTAGCCCCTATTGTATTCCTCCCATTGCCGCAACACACACCACCATACCACCCCTTCCTCCTCCCAAGCTACAAGCTCCTATCTCCTCTCTTTCTCCTTCAAAAAGAGCCACAAAAATAGCCTCCTTGCCTCTTGCTTTCTGTCGAGCCAAACCAACCAAACATAGCCCCTTCTATCCTTGATTCAAGCTGCCACCATCAGCCCCTTTCTCTCCTGTCTTCGCCACCAACTGAACACCAACACCATCACCCACGTCGTCGTCGTCGTCGTCTCCATCGAAACTGAGCAACACCCGAGCTCAGCCCCTCGTTTTACCGTGAGCACATCAAACCGCCCTCAGCTCGTTCCTCCTCCTTCTCCAACACCCAGCAGCAGAGCACCTGGGCACCACATAGCTCCTCCCCGAGCACCACCTGAGCGTCTCATGGACACCAGCTGGGCGCCTCCTGAGCGCAGCCGAGCACCACCATCTCCTTTCCCCGTTTCCTCAGTTCTTCTTCATTCCCGATCGGTAAGTGTCTCTCCTTTCTCCTTTTGCCCAATAAGCCATCAAGCTCCACCTTTATGACCCTTTTCTCAATCCTAGGCCGAGCTCGCTTGAAATCGAACACCGACGACGCTAAATCGAACTCCGATGAAGTTTTCCGGTGGAGGTTTCGACCTCGGTGAGCATTTGAAATTCTTCTTCCTTCTTGGTTCGTTTTTGTAAAGACTCGAAATTTAAAATATTATTTCATGAATAAGGATTTAATATCAAAATTTACTTTCTGAGATTCCGAAAATATTAAAAATCTCCATCCTCGGTCAAAATGATTTTATTTTATTTTCTTCGAAGCAAATCCGACATATATTTAAATTCGATTTAAAAATAGATCTATTCTGCTTTCCTATACTAAGACTTGAAAACATTTCTCGGATTTCGAAATAAGAGATGAATATTATTTTGAACCTTTTGAGATGAGTGAGTTAATTTTTATGACATTTCCAATTTAAATAGAAATTGTTCGGTTGAATAATTATTGATTATTGGGATAGAAATTTGGCAAAAATGCATAAAACCACCCACTATTCATTGTTGTTTGCAAATAACCACCCCTTATTCAAAAATTGTCAAATAACCACCCATTATTCATTGTTGTTTGCAAATAACAACCCCTTATTCAAAAATTGTCAAATAACCACCTATTAAATATAGGTTGTTTGCAACTAACTACCCATACCCCTTTTCTTGTTAAATCTCACTTAATTTAATATGAAAAGACAATTATACCCCTATTCTTTAATGTTTCATTTTTAGTAAAAAGACAATTATACTTCTCTTTGTTGCTTGATTTTTCAGGTATTACAATTAGACCTGTCAAATGGGTCATTCGGGTCGGGTCACTTTGGGTCCCGAGTAAAACGGGTTCCGGGTACATCCAAGTTGTCTCGAACCGGGGTTTGACCGAGTTTCGGGTCATTTTGGGTCGATTTTGGGTTTGTCAATTTTTAAATAAATTTTTAATCTGGGTTTCGGGACATTTGATTTACCCGATTACTCGGAAAACATTTTTAATAAATTAAAAAATGAAAGATCAAATGTTTTTAAATAAAAAAATTTCCGACCCAAAATTAATCATATATTATTACATTTTATTAAAAAGAAATTTTTTTGATATTTTATATATTATTACATTTTATTAAAAATTACGTGAAATAATAAAAATCAAACATTTTTAATAAGATGTAATAATATATAAAATATCAATTTTTTTAAAAAATTGTTTAAAATTTTGGTATTTATATATTATTACATTTTATTAAAAATTACGAGAAATAATAAAAATAAAATATTTTAGATCAGATATAGTATATAATTACAAGCATTATGATTTATGAACAACGTCTTTAATTGTAGAATTTTAAAATTATCCAAAATGATCAAATCATGATTTTTTTTAATTTAAAAAAGAAAAAATTGACAAACCCAAAATCGACCCAAAATGACCCGAAACTCGGTCAAACCCGGGTTCGAGACAACCTGGATGTACCCGAAACCCGTTTTACTTGGGACCCGAAGTGACCCGACCCGAATGACCCATTTGACAGGTCTAATTGTAATACCTGAAAAATCAAGCAACAAAGATAAGTATGTCCTTTTACTAAAAATGAAACATTAATGAATAGGGGTATAATTATCTTTTCATATTAAATTAAGTGAGGTTTAACCAGAAAAGGGGTATGGGTGGTTAGTTGCAAACAACATATATTTAATGGGTGATTATTTGACAATTTTTTAATAAGGGGTGGTTATTTGCAAACAACAATGAATAGTGGGTGGTTATTTGACAATTTTTGAATAAGGGGTGGTTATTTGCAAACAACAATGAATAGTGGGTGGTTTTATGTCATTTCCAATTTAAATAGAAATTGTTCGGTTGAATAATTATTGATTATTGGGATAGAAATTTTGTAACCTAAAATAACCCTAATCCCCGGTATATATATACTCCCAAGCCGCCCTTACTCAGCTTCAGATCTGGCCGCTCGAAGGTCTTCCCATGGCTTCTGGCTCTGACGTTCTCCTTGAGCTCTTCATCCATGGCCGCTCTAAGAGCCTTGCTCCTCTCGCACCCTCCCTCTCCCTCTCTCTGTCGACATCTCTCGCTCAGAAGCCCTCCATGGCAGCCTCGGTTCAGCCGCGCCCCTCTCCTACCGAGCTCCTAGCCCCTTTTCTTCGTCCATTGCAGATCTGACATTCCCCCGACCTCCACCTTCGATCTTCCTTGTTCGTCATCCTCTCCCACCTCTCGCGCTCGATTCAGATGGTGATCCCTCCTCCTCTTGGACTGAATCCCGACTCCATCTCCCTCGACTGCCTTGCCTTTGCCGACTGGAACTTGATGTGGACCCCCTCTCCACCCTCCTCCTCTATCGGTTCTGAATCATTAGGAGGAGCTCCAGGGCCGCCCTTCCTTGCCGGAGCCACCGATTAAAGCCCAAGGGAGCCCGGACCTCGAGCCACCGCCAGCTCGCCGACGACCTGACCGTCGCTCCCTCGTCTTCTCCTTCTACTCCCTGTGAGCTCTTGCTCTCACACCGCTGCTACACCTGGAGGTCGGAAAAGATGGCATCCGACACCATCGAGGACAGACCCGAGCGCCCCAACCATGAACCCAGGCACCTTCGTGGCCTCGAATGTGCTGCCAAACTAGCCCACCGACTCCGAATCTGAACCCTTACAGCTTCGTTGGGATTAGGGTATAAACTCTTGGGACCTTACTTTTCGAATCCAATCTCAATTTTAGTTGATTTCAGTTGTTATGGTTGCGAACAAATTGGGTTTTGTTGAACGGTTGAACCAATGAGTTGAATCTTGATTATCTTTACTTTGATTTTGGCGAGTTCTATTCAAGAACTAAATTGACTTTATATTAACTATTAACATGATACTCGAAATGTTTTGGAGAACTTTTAAATCATGCTTGTGTTGACTCGTGATTTTCCTTCGAGTAATTGTTATAATTGAATTATAAAATACTTTACATTAATTTACTCTAAATACTCCTTTAGCACATTTTCTGGTATACATGTGTTGATAAATTGAATTGATAATTGAGATGTGGTTCCTTCCATGGAAGTTAAGACCTTAAGTATATAAGAGTAGTTTGGAATGTGTTTAAGTATTTAAGATGATATACAAGATGCCTTTAGAACTTGTTGAACTCTTAAAGCTTGTTGTTTTGCTTGAGTTGTGAATTTGAGTGGTAAGACTATATAAAAGACGCATTACAAAGTAGTATTATAATTATATGTTTTTAAGCTTGGTTGTAGTGCTTGTTGTTAAGTAGGTTCTTATAATTTAGATTTATAAATGATTCTTAAATTATGTGATTCGTGCCTAAATTGATGTAATTATTAGATGGCTTTGATGTTAAAATTTGAAAAGCATAGGAGCAATATAACTAGATGATTCATAGACTATGTTATTTGATGAACTTAATTGATAGGTGAGTTGGGTTGCAAAGGAATTTGACTTTTCAAGCTAGATGAGAGATAGACCTTGAAAATTTGTTCTGCTTTTAATCTAGTTGGTGTTGTCTTCCGACTTTCCTCGAGTGGTTAGCTACTTAGCTATGATTGAGTTTATAAAAGATTTCTTAACACCTTGATCCACTTTAGTTACCCCTTGGATATAATGTCCTAAATGAGTATTGATAAATTAAATTGACGGATGAGATCCTTGTGGAGTTATTTGATAATTTGTGTAATCTATGACTTACTTGAGCAAATGTTTAAAGAAAATCCGAGCTTGATTGAAGTAAGATGTTTTGAATGATGATCTTGATAAGGCTTTGAACTAAGTTTTATATTTGATGGGAACAAGGCTAATTGAGAATGATGGTCATGATGACAATACTAGATTACTTAAATAAAATATTATTTGGTCCGGTAATGACTTGAGACCTGCTTGTGTGTTGATTAAATATGTATTGATGAGATATTCCTTGCTTATTACTTGCTAGTGTGATTTGATGGTTCTCTGAGTGGCTTGCGTGCTAATGAATTATCCTCTGAGTGGCTTGTTTGCTGGCTAATTGGATGCGAAGACTCCAAGTAAGTCCTCCGGGGCTTGCTCAAGTGATTGGACCTCATGCCTGATGTGTCATATAGTATGTAGGTGTTGCATATGCATAAAAGCATGTCATGTAGTATCATGCTTAGGATTTGCACTTATGAATGAGCATCCATATTCTTTATGTGTTTGAAACAGAACGACCGTTACCTGTGATAGTCCCAGAGTCTTTGCTAGGGTTATAGGGTAGCCCAGCCCCATCAGGCTTGCCCTGAGTCAATCGAGTCGATATGAGCATGATATGATAGCCCAGCACCATCGGCCAAGAGATGAGATGATATGATATGATGATGCCGTGGTTTGTGCACCACCACGAGGAAATTGCTATGCTATAGCACCGAACTGGCCAGTCTCTACACTAACGGGAAGGGGTGCAGAGGTAGGAGAGGGATATGCCACTTGGCATTCTGTGTGGATCCAATTTATCGCTTTCTGCATTATATAAACTGTCAGCATGCTTGTGTGATTTAAATTCCAATATTGCATAAGAGCATCCTTTATTCTAGGTATAGGCATATTATATGACCTCAGCGAGGACTTCCGGTCCCGCATGAGTGGCTCGACCTTGACTTGTGCTATAGTTTCAGGTACCCGTTCCCTTTTGCTTGTTGATTTGCTTCTATGACGGGGTTTTCTCACGAGACGAGAGTGTTAAGAACACTTCACCTATTATAACTTGACTTTATAAATGTTTTGGTTAAGTTTGTCATTTAGAAACATGTTGTATTTATATTGATTTAAACTCGTTTTATCTCTTTTGAGTTTTGACTAGTTGAATTAGGACAGGTTCACGTGCGAAAGCACAGATAATGATTGGATTCTTTGATTGTTTTGAGGGTTTGAAATCCCCTTTTTCTTGAATTATATCATTAAATCCTTAAGAATTAAACAGGGTTATAACTTGAGGTTGATAAATAAACAGCTCGTACTTGGATTGCAAGATCTGGCAGAGGGGCAATTCTTCCCTCTAAACGTAACCCGTATTTTTAAAATCTGGGCCGTTACAGTTTTTGGTCGTTATGGGTTAGGAGTGGTCGGGAAAGACTGGTGACGGTGGTCGGGTCGAGACAAGGCCGCCGGCGGCAACCCTTTCTCTTCCCCCTTTTTCGCTTCCGTTTGGATCCAGTAGGAATGGGAGGGATGAATAGTAATTCGGGTTTGTTTTTTTTTAATTTTATTTTGGTTCGGTTCAGCTTTATTCTTTCAATTAACCGGTCTGGCCTAAATTCTCGGTTCACTTAAACACCAAACGGGTTGGGCTCCGGGTTGTGGGCTCGGGTTCGGGTTCCCTTTGAGCTTTCAGATTTGGGTTGTTGGGTTGTGAAAGGATATGTTTATATGTGTGTTATGTCCTATGTTATATTAAATGGTTATGTTAGTATATAGTTTTATATAATTGTTGTTGTTATTATTATTATTATTTTATTATTATTATTATTATAAATTACAAGAAATTATTATTATTATTATTACTATTACTATTATTATTATTTTGAGATTTTTTGACAAATATATATTTTCTGAAATTATTATATTATAAATTATTTTGAAAATAGATTTACTGGGGTACCTTATGAGGATATTTAGTAATGTTGAAATGTGCTTTAAAATGTGTTAAAATAATTTAGTATTCTTGTTTTATGAACGTGAGTTGTAAAAATGGATTTATCTTGGTGTTTTATTGTAGATAAATTAAAATATTTTAAAAGGGTTTCAAGTTTTTAAAAAATGCTCTTAAGGGGTTTTTTGTTTTGAAACCGAGATGCCGAAATTATTTTAATAATATAGTTTTGTGGAGTTGCTTTAAAGACTTTAATGTTTCATGGAATGTTTAAAGGGTTACTTGGTTGTTTAAATGTTAATTATATGAGTATTGGTTACATGATTATGAGATGAATAATGGAAGTGGTTAAGGAAATTGATGTTAAAAGGTAACTTGAGATTATGAGATGATGAGTTGATGATAACTAGAATGAGAGACATATGATGGGATATAAGATGAGACGAGACTATGCGATGATATGGCTTGATGATGATAAATGAGTTTCTTTTAGCTTTACTTAGTTCTGTGTAGCGGTAAATGGGTCCCTTTGTGCTTAGACTTATAATTGTTGCTTATTAAATTGTTAGGTGATCCGTGACGTGATTGGCTTGCTTACTGCTGGTTCATTGTTTTTGCTGTTCTGCTATTCCAGGTAAGTCCTCCGGGGCTTACTCAAGTTAGAACATCATGCCTGATGTGTCATATAGTATGTAGGCATTATAATATCATGTCATGTAGTAGCATGCCTAGGTTCTGCATTAACATATGAGTATACGTATTCTGAAGGCGATTGGTAGAAACGGTCGTAAGTTGTGAGTCTAGAGTCGTTGCTAGGGTCATAGGACATGTAAAGGCTGAATATATTCATATTATTTTATATTATTATTTTGGAAAGGTAATTGATTATATTTGGAGTAGATTTGAAAATTCGGAAATCCTTGAATATTTTGTCTTCGAGCAACGTATTTTATTTGTAATCTTTTCAAAGAAGATTCCGGCATTGTTTAAAATTTGGGTTGTAGCGGATTTTAATCCTGTTTTTGAGGTTGATTATCGATAAGATTATATTAATTTCCGTGATAATTTAAATTTCGATTTGAATTCCTAGTGTCGGGTTCGTTTTAGTGAGCGGAATCGGATTCGAGCATCGGGATTTCAAATTGGTTTTGTGGGGAAACAAATTCCATATATTTTCATTTTACCTCTTCTCTCTCTCCCCTTCCTCTCGGAATTCTGTTGAGGATAGCTGGTCCCCTCTCTTTTGTCTCTTTCCCTATGCTGCCATACCCACCCCTCTGCCTCACCCTCCCTCTCGCATCATCCTTCCATCAACCCAAATACCTCCTCTCTCTCTCTCTCCCTATTTTCTGTCCTGCAAACCACAGAAAAACTAGCCACCATCGTTCTCCCTCCTCGTCTCTGATTAGTAACCAGTGAGCGCCACCATCTTCTTTATTTTCCATTGAACCCCGAGCCATACCTTCGTCGTCGTCTAGTCACCACCGTCCCGTCACCGTCGTTGCTTAGAGCACAGCCTTGCCCAGCCCTGTTCGAACCGCAAGAAGGTAGAGTAGAAGAGGAAGCCATCGTTCGAGCCGCAGCAGCCAGCCTCCGTTCGTGTCCCAGGGGCCTCGTCCCAAGCCCAGGCGCACCACGAAGCCCTCTCGCGCAGCCCTCTCGCGCTCACCGGAGCTCTTGAAGGACCCAATCGACGCTTCTTCCCCCGTCAATCGCAACCGGAGCCGCCCTCGGAGCACCTCAGATTTGGAATGGCGCCGCGACTCGGTAATCCTTCTCTCTCTCCCTCCTCCCTTGATGCGTTATTGATCTATTTGTATGGGTGTGGTCGGAATCGGTGCTCGATCGGAGTCGGGGAATCTCAGGCCGAAGGGCCGCCGGCGAGGCCCTGTCCTCCTCTTCTTCTTCCCTCCGTTTCAATGTCTCCATCGTCTGTTCTGTTCTGGAGGTTGAAGCCGATGCCTTTCTTTTCTTTCTCCTTTGGGCTTGGTAGTGGGCTTGGCCCGAAATTCTCAACCGGGCAATGTTTTTTGTGTGTGGGTATCCGGGTTGGGAGTGAGAGCACTGGATCCGGATTCCTTTTTCCATTTTGAGTTTCGGGTTTGGGCTTGGGCCGGGTCTTGGGCTGGGTTGATTTCGGTTTGGGCTGGGTTTTATTTCTGAAAGGGCTTATATATATGGGTTATATATACATGTGTTGTGGTGTTTTTAAGTTTCGGTAGTTATATGATTTGTGTTATGTTATTTATATATATATATATATATATGTTATATTAATTGTTATTTCGGATTTGGGAATATGTATATATATATATAAATATATATATGCTGGAATTTTATTATATATAGAAAGGTTTTAAAAGTAATATTAATTGATGTTAGGCTATCAATATATTTATGGTTATTGTTTTGAGATGATATGAATAGTAAGTGTTAAATTATCTGGATATTATTATTATTTTGATGATTAATATTGGAATTTATTTATATAATGTTTTTGAAATAAGAAACATGCCGGAATGATTTCTATAATATGATTTTGGGAAATTGGTTTTAAAGCTTAAGTGTTTAATGTCAGGATTGGATAAGCGCTTTTAAAAGAATTGTTCGATTTTCTAAGTTGAGTTCTTTGAGAGATTGTTTTGGAAATGAGATGATGAGATGAGATGAACATGAAATGATATATGAATTGTGATGAGATAAGATGGAGTAATCTGAAATGAGATATGTGAAGATATGTATGATAGTTAGGGGCGCCTTGTGTGAATTAGATAGACTTATACATTTGTATGTTATTAGGTGATTGTGATACGTTGGACATTGCTTACTATTGGTGACTCATTACTTGGATTCTGCTTCTGCCTTGTTTCTCTGCTGTTCGGCTTATTCAGGTAAGTTCCTTTATGGGCTTACTCAGATTCGAAAGTGAATACCTGCTTGTGAATATATGACATACTAGGTGTTGCATAAGCATTAAAGCATGCCATGTAGTATCATGCTAGAATTGCACTTATGAATGAGAATTCGGTTACTTTGTGTGTTGGAATACAAAACGGTCGTTATCTGTGATAGTCCTAGAGTCTTTGTTAGGGTCATAGGGTAGCCCAGCCCCATCGGGTGCCCTGAGTCTATCGAGTCGACATGAGCATGATATGATAGCCCAGCACCATCGGGCAAGAGATGAGACGATATGATATGATAGCCCAGCACCATCGGGCAAGAGATGAGATGATATGATATGATATGATGATGTCGTGGTTAGTGCACCACCACGAGGATATTGCTATGCTATAGCACCGAACTGGCCAGTCTCTACACTAACGGGAAGGGGTGTAGAGGTAGAAGAGGGATATGCCACTTGGCATTCTTTGGGCGCCTTTACAGTTCTTTTCCGCATATTGTAAATTAGGAGCATGTTAGTGTGATTAAATTTCCGCATCGCATCAAAGCATCTTTATATTAGCGTATGTGTATGTTTGCTTGCGGGACAGGGTGTGTTGGGGCCTCGGTCTGATCCCGCTTGCACCACTTGTTTTTAGGTATGATTGCTCCCTGTCTCTATGGCGTGGGAAAATCCCCCGGGCGATTTCTCCCTGTCGTCGTCGTCTCCATCGAAACCGAGCAACACCCGAGCTCAGCCCCTCGTTTTACCGTGAGCACATCAAACCGCCCTCAACTCGTTCCTCCTCCTTCTCCAACACCCAGCATCAGAGCACCTGGGCACCACATAGCTCCTCCCCGAGCACCACCTGAGCGTCTCATTGACACCAGCTGGGCGCCTCCCGAGCGCAGCCGAGCACTACCATCTCCTTTCCCCGTTTCCTCTGTTCTTCTTCATTCACGATCGATAAGCGTCTCTCCTTTCTCCTTTTTCCCAACAAGCCATCAAGCTCCACCTTTATGACCCTTTTCTCAATCCTAGGCCGAGCTCGCTCGAAATCGAACACCAACGACGCTAAATCGAACTCCGACGAAGTTTTCCGGTGGAGGTTTCGACCTCGGTGAGCATTTGAAATTCTTCTTTCCTTCTTGGTTCGTTTTTCGTCGTTATGGGTTAGGAGTGGTCGGGAAAGACTGGTGAGGGTGGTCAGGTCGAGACAAGGCCGGCGGCGGCCACCCATTCTCTTCCCCTTTTTTCGCTTCCGTTTGGATCCAGCAGGAATGGGAGGGATGAACAGTAATTCGGGTTTGTTTTTTTTTTCATTTTATTTTGGTTCGGTTCAGCTTTATTCTTTTAATTAACCGGTCTGGCCTAAATTCTCGGTTCACTTAAACACCAAACGGGTTGGGCTCCGGGTGGTGGGCTCAGGTTCGGGTTCCCTTTGAGCTTTCAGATTTGGGTTGTTGGGTTGTGAAAGGATATGTTTATATGTGTGTTATGTCCTATGTTATATTAAATGGTTATGTTAGTATATAGTTTTATATAATTGTTATTGTTATTATTATTATTATTATTTTATTATTATTATTATTATAAATTACAAGAAATTATTATTATTATTACTATTACTATTATTATTATTTTGAGATTTTTTGATAAATATATATTTTCTGAAATTATTATATTATAAATTGTTTTGAAAATAGATTTACTGGGGTACCTTTATGAGGATATTTAGTAATGGTGAAATGTGCTTTAAAATGTGTTAAAATAATTTAGTATTCTTGTTTTATGAACGTGAGTTGTGAAAATGGATTTATCTTGGTGTTTTTTTGTAGATAAATATTATTTTTAAAATATTTTAAAAGGGTTTCAAGTTTTTCAAAAATGCTCCTAAGGCGTTTGTTGTTTTGAAACCGAGATGCCGGAATTATTTTAATAATATAGTTTTGTGGAGTTGCTTTAAAGACTTTAATGTTTCATGGAATGTTTAAAGGGTTACTTGGTTGTTTAAATGTTAATTATATGAGCACTGGTTACATGATTATGAGATGAATAATGGATGTGGTTAAGGAAATTGATGTTAAAAGGTAACTTGAGATTATGAGATGATAACGAGAATGAGATGACATATGATGGGATATAAGATGAGACGAGACAATGCGATGATATGGCTTGATGATGATAAATGAGTTTCTTTTAGCTTTACTTAGTTCGGTGTAGCGGTAAATGGGTCCCTTTGTGCTTAGACTTATAATTGTTGCTTATTAAATTGTTAGATGATCCGTGACGTGATTGGCTTGCTTACTGCTGGTTCATTGTTTTTGCTGTTCTGCTATTCCAGGTAAGTCCTCCGGGGCTTACTCAAGTTAGAACATCATGCCTGATGTGTCATATAGTATGTAGGCATTATAATATCATGTCATCTAGTAGCATGCCTAGGTTCTGCATTAACATATGAGCATACGTATTCTGAATGCGATTGGTAGAAACGGCCGTAAGTTGTGAGTCTAGAGTCGTTGCTAGGGTCATAGGACAACCCAGCTCCATCGGGTTTGTCCTGATAGAGTCATTTGAGAGCATGATTTACTGAGTTATATATATATATATATATGACTGCGGCGGTGACCGAGTGTCCCACCCCGGATGAGGTGTGGACTGAGGCATGGGATATACTGCGGCACCAACCAAGTCGTCTGGCCCCGGTTGAGGCAGATGTCCGACCCCGGCTGAGGTACGGATATGAGAGAGATACCCACTGTAACGGCCCGGATATAAATATCCGGGATACGTTTCGAAGGTCGGATACCTTCGTTCGGATGTTGCAATTCAGGTACGGGTCGAGGTTTCAAACCTCTAATGAGTCGAAGTCGCAGAAAATACAATTTAAACGAAAGTAACGCGGAAGTACAGTTTAGATACAAAAGCCACGGCAGAGCCGGGTCAAAACCAAAACAAAGTGGGTGATTACCATTTGTCAAGTTAGAATATATTAGCCGGATTCTTCGATTCGCCAAAAGATTTCCCCGTCACAGAAGCATGGAACAACAAGAGTGGTACCTAACACTATCCACGAAGTCAGGCCTGGTGATCGCCTGCGGGTCCTCTGACCGCGCTGAGGCCACATAACATGCCTATGCCTAAATAAAAGATGACTAATGCGGTACAAGATTTAAATCACACTATCATGCCCCTAGTATATATATAATATGCAGAAAAGAACTGTAAAGGGCCCAAGACAATGCCAAGTGGCATATCCCTCTCTTATCTCTGCACCCCTTCCCGTTAGTGCAGAGACTGGCCAGTTCGGGCTATAGCATAGCACTCTCTTCGTGGTGGTGCACTCACCATGGTATCATCATATCATATCATGTCTCATCATTATATCATATCTCATCATCATATCATAAAATAAATAAAACATGCCCGATGGTACTGGGCTAATCGTATCATATCAAATCATCTCATCTCTTGCCCGATAGTGCTGGGCTATCATATCATGCTCATATCGACTCGATAGACTCAGGGCACCCGATGGGGCTGGGCTACCCTATGACCCTAGCAAAGACTCTAGGACTATCACAGATAACAGCCGTTCTGTTTCAACCACACAAAGTAAAAACATGCTCAGTTCAATGCAGTCCTAGCATGATACTACATGGCATGCTTTAATATGCAACAAAACTACACATTACATGACACATCAGGCAGGAGGTCCAGATTACTGAGTAAGTCCCGTAGGATACTTACCTGTTGATGCAGAACAGCAAGATAATACAAGCAAGGGCCCAATGCAAGTCCAAAGCAATCCAAAAGCAATACACACCTATCATCAAGCCATTTCCATAAGCTATCAGATCAACATTCATACTCATGAACCCAAGTTCTCAACATCCTCAAAACCGACCGATAGTAAAACCGTTTTCCAAAATCTTTCCGATACGATCAAATCAACCAAAATCATTCTTTCAATCAAACCCATTGATAAAATCATACCAACCATATTTTCGAACTCAGAAATCCCAAATTAAGTCAACTCATATTCAAAATGATTTCTCAACTCATACTTGGCCAAATTCTGACATTAACACTTATGCCTTGAAACTAATTTCCAAAAATCATATTATAAAACAATTCCGGCATGTTTCTTACTTACTCAAAAGTCATCATCTAAAAATCACTTAACAAACATTTATTAATAACACTTCTCCACTACTATTACCTTTAAAACCATATATATATATAATATTTAATAACACACTCCAAATAATATTTACATAAGAATTTACCAAAATCAATCTATTTTAATAACCCCCATTTATAAAAACAACAATACTAATATACTTTATAATTTCTAAAACATATATTAAACACCATATTATATCAATGTAAGATATATCAATTAATACCTCTTTTGAACACTTTTAAAGTATATAAAATTTTCAGAAATATATATTATCCCAAAATAATAACAATATTCAAATAGTTTAACACTCACTATCCATAAAAGCTCAAAACAATAGTCATCAATATATATATAACCCAATATCAATTAATTTTACTTTTAAAACCTTTTTAAATATAATTATTAATAATTTCAGGACATATAAACATATATATATATATTTTCCTAAAATCAGAAATAATAATAAATATCACACACACACACACACACACACACACACACACACATATATATATATATATATATATATATATATATATATACACACACACAAATAACATATGATTTATGCCAATGAAAATTAAAACAAAACAACACCTATATATAACCCTTATAAAAGCCCATCCGAATCCAGCAACCCAGCCCAAGGAAAGAAGGAGGAAACCCGGATCCCAAGCCCAACCCGTTTGCCCAGACCCGGATTCATACGGAAGAAGGAAAGAAAAGAAGAGAGAGGTGAGGAGCCCAACTCGAAAGTCAAGACCCAGCCCAGCAACCCGGATCTCCAAGCCCAAAATCCAAGCCCAAAACCCGCACCTGGAATTAAAAGAGCAGAAGGGAGGGATCCGGAATTGAGATGTGATATAACCCGGATGGAAAACGGGTCAAGCCCAAAGGAAATCAGGCCCAAGGCCACCCAAGTGCCCACTGTTCATCTCCCTCACCCCCGTCTCCCTCTGCTCGTCTCCTTGGCGCTCGCCCCCGCGCTCTCCCCGCTCTCTCACCGAGCCGCCCACAACTTAACTCTCCGACCAAATAAAGCGGAAGGAAGAACGAAATCGAAAACAAGGAAGGAAGGGAGATTCTCACAAGGATGGGTTCGTCTTGCCGGAGCCGGAGCTCGGGGAGGTGGTGTTCAGCCTCGTCGGTGGTCGATTTCTAGCCGGAATCGACTGGGAGAGATGGGGAAATGTTAAAGGGGGAAGCTTGCTCGGGTTTAATGTGAAAGGAGGAGAAGGAGGGAGGAATGGGGTGCCTTACCATTCGTACCAAAAACAGGGGAGCGGGAGGTCGGGCGGCGCTCTGCTGCGGCGGTGGCTCCTCCGGAAGCTCCTGGAGTCGGGGGGGGGGGGGGTGGTTCTGGTGCCACCTGCTGCTGCTGCTCGAGCTCAGGGAAGTAAGAAGGTGGGGTGTGCTGAGTACTCGGCGCTTGGAGCTCGAAAACAGGGGGATGGAGAGAAGTATGGCGCTCGGCTATGGCCTCTCCGGCGGATCTTGGGCGGCGCGACGACAACGGAGCTGGAGGCTGCTCTTCGGCTTTCGCAGTTAGGAAGGAGAGGGGATGTGGTGAAGGTGGCTGTTGGTGGTCTGCAGAACCTAACGGAGGGGTTCTTGGGTTTGAATCACAAGGGGATAAGGAGAGGAGGAGGAGAGAAGAGTGTGGGAGGCTGGGCAGACGACATAAAAGAGGGGCAAGGTGGCATCTGTGTGTGGGGATGAGGACAGTGGTGAGCTGCAGAGGTGGTCCAAAAGGGGCTGCACACATAGAAGAAGACAAGGGGAGGGTGTGATTTGCAGGGTGTGTGAGGAAGGGGGAAACCGAAGGAGAGAGGGAGAGAGAGAGAGAGAAGAAAAGAAAAAGAAAAGAAATTAAAATATATGTGGTCCCAACAATACCCAATTCAAATTAGCGGAAAAAACTCAAAATCCGCTCGCCCGATCGAATCTCGACTAAATCGAATTTAATCAAATTTTAATTCAATTTCAAGATAATCGAAAATTAAATAAATTTCAATCAATACCCGGGGTTTAAACTAATCTGTATTAATACTCGATCTTTGAAGGCGAAAATCGAATCCCGTCAAAATCCGAAATTTAAATGATGCCCGAATAACTTAAAATCCAAAACTTATGCTCGAGGATAGGTTTTATGCCACTTTTACAAATTGAATTTAATAATAATTTATTTAATTAAAATAATCATAATATATAAATATACTCGGTGTTTACATTTATCCACCTCTAAAAACAAGTCTCGTCCCCGAGACTAAAATCATTTAAAACAATGGAAAGGAGTTTGAAATCGGCGAGTCCGAGGACCATGTCCAAGGATCTTGCAATCATCTCGGTTGCGTCTTCCGGGATTCTCACAACATCCTGGTCACGGTCGTGACATCTCCAATTGGTCTAGTCAAGGGTGTAATAAGCGCCCCTATCACATCCTCGCTTCGACCCTTCGGAAGTATCACAACTCTAAAAGCATTATAGCGTCCGACTAGGTCTTAGCAAGAAATCTATAAGCGCCCCTATAAAATTCTTGTATCCACTTCGTGAGACGTCATAATGTAAATCCAGTTCGTAAATTCTCAAAGCGTCTGTAAATGGAAAGGTTGTCATCCAAGTCATTGAAACTCTCAACTTCTTTAAAACCCCAAGTTGGCCATTTTTAAAACCGCTCAAAATCCTCAAATTCAATTTTTAATCAAGCAACTTTACACCAAAATCAAATCAAATCCTCCCAAATCAAGATTTCGTCAAACTCTTCCGAAAACCAAATCAGCTTCACACATACCAATCAATCAAATTCAGAAGGTATGAGGTGGAATCATCCACCTCTAAGGGCTAATCCCATATTCTCTTCCTAGGTTCCAAAATCATTCCATCATCATTCACAACTCAACATGAACAAAAGTAAACCAACTCGTCAACTCATAACATCATCAACCACCTCTCATATGGCAATCCTCAACATCAATCATGATAATCTCAACCAATCGACATCGTAACTGCATAACAGGTTTACCCATAGCATAAAGTATACCATTCCTTCAAACACATCAAAAGCAACAACAACATCTCAACGTCATATCACGAGTCATAAAGTGTATCTACCTCATACCGAAGGCATCACAAGTGCATCATCGAATTCTCATAAATCACGCAAGCACACATGTCAAGAGATCAAAGAGGTTAGGTGTCATGGAGTCAGTACACTACTTCTAGTCAAATCTCACGATCGCATCTCAACATCGCACACTAGTGGAACCAGTCATAACAAGGGATCTCATGTAAGTATAAATTCACATAGTCATCCTATCCAATCTCTATCCAGCATTATCATAACATATTACCACATCAATCCAACAAAATCATGCTATTAAGATTCAACCAAAAAGGGAAGATCAACAGTATATCAACATCAAAATGTCATCATGCTTTCCAGACATCATCTTAGCTCATCACAATATCATATAACGATTATTAGCAATCATGCACCATCATCTCATATATACACATAAGTCATATCTATGCTCCAAGTCATATTCATCACTTACCTATTCATAATCAGGTTTATCAACCATATAGTATAACATCATGCTTTCACATAACAACGTATCATCATCTCATTTTTCATTCAACACATTATAACATGCTTTTAGAACAACATAGTAGGATAGCAATGGATCATTATATCATGTTCATAGTTGTCACTACCAATTTTAACTCAGTATTGCATATCAACATGTAATATCATGTCATACAGGTTTATCATGGTTGCTATCTAACATCATGCCAGTACATATTAACAAATCACATAATCAAGAAGACCCTCACATCATACCAATCACTCAATTTCCTTAACCGCTCTCTAACCATTCTAGCAAGGGACCTCACTCACATGTTTCAAGAAGAAGCAATCATTAACATTATTACACAGAAGGACTACATCATATCAATCAACATTTATCAATAGCATCATTAGCTCATCATTAAGCATGACAACTGTGTTTTTAAAGTCTTAATCTATTGTCATGCTCAATAAGTATTGCAAAACATCATATATGAACCTAATCAAGTCAAGCTAGCACATCTCGTCATAGCCACATCTAATAAAAAGTTCAGATTCTCAGCATTTGCAGTTCACATTATAGGCAAGGAATTTACATCATGCTTGGCATCTCAGAGTAGCATCACATTAAGTCATCAAGGCACATTAGGATTGTAAGGCATCGAATCATATCATCATAGTCAACAGACAATCAAGCAACAGTCATCACATCAACAAGCAACTTTCAACATCAAGTCAGTGCAATATCATCATCAACAAGCTCAGAAAGGGTTAGCAATTCGAATAGAGGACGTTCCCACCTGCAAGTCATATCGTACTCACAATCGTGATCCTCGAAACGAGCTTGTTCCGTCGACATTATTGATCCTGAGGCCCGTGGGTTATGGGCCCACGCTTCCGCTGCGCTGCTCTATCGCTATTTGTCTTCCCGATCCCTTTTCCATGCAGTCTCTCATCCAAGGTAACGCGTAGGAGTTTATGTTAGCGGAGATAGGGGAGTGACAAGAGCGGACGACCCAATGTTTCTTTCGGAGACGGAATAGACCAAAGCTAAAGACGACATGACTAGAGACAAGACTCCGACTCGGGAATAGTAACGATGCCCTTAAGAAGGTCTATAGGGTCACAATTGTGACAACACGCACGAATTCATTATGGAGCATATCAATCACATCAATCCACGCTAACATGTACCTATCTCAGGGCAACATTCGTATTCATATCAAAGACACAATCAAGTCCTATGTTGATGTTTGTGAAACAAGCTAACATTCTAGTATTCCATGAAAACAGACATGCCTAGCAACTTCAAGCAAAATAGACGGAACCAGCAATGATCATATATGAATCGAAGTCATGCAGAATTTAGTGAGGATAACGAGCATCATGTATATGAACAATGTAGGAACATGGTATGTACATCATTAATTGAGTCCAAATATATCATGGCAAGGTATATTATAACAATCAGATGAAGCGTCATACGAGAACACATAAGAGTAGCATAGTACGTATCACATATATGAACAGTGCACGAGTTTGGTGTATGCATCATACAAGATCATATAAGGGCACATAGTAACTACCTCATCTGACACAATGATCATATACTAGGTCAAGCATGGCTCGTAATCATAGGACGAGATACATTTAGAGAGCATAAGTCCTACATGATACTAGTGATACATAATGTGATACAAGCATAATCAAGAGTCATTAAGAGGAGTTCAACATAATATTCACGAAACATGAGGCATCATCAAAAGTAATAAGAAGAACATCATGGGTGCTAGATTATAATCATGTTAAGAACGAACCATCATAGTGTACATATATGGTACAATCGTTGTCACATCATAGAACAAGTACAACGTGTGATCATTTAGTGGGTCATATTGGAAATCATAAGCCCTACATGATACTAATAGCACACATCGAACATGAGTATAATTAAAGTAATTCAAACAGGTTCATTCCGATATTCATGCGTCATGTATATGCAAAATTAGGATATAGAGTGATGTGTGATCAAGCGAGGTGTCAAGTCATAGGTTCATCCAAACACGAGAAGCCATCATAGAGTAATAGACTTTTAATCATGTAAGCATGCTAGGTTTGACCATCACGGAAAGCTAGTCAATCATCGAATTCAACATTAAGCTAATCAGAACGAGTGAAATATGTTAAGAGAACAGAAAGAGGAAAGAACCACACTATCAGGTACCTAGCTCAAGAGAGAATCAACAACAAGGTAGGCAAGGCATAAATGTGCGTAAGTCATAACCAAGGGTTCTACACGTTACTAATGGCTCAATATAACATGTGGTACGTACCTGCACTTGGCTGGTTAATACGACGGTATGCAAGAGTTCAATCGATCGCATCTCAACGACATAGTAACATGAGAGGAAATGTAACGAGGTATAGAGCAAGGCTAGGTAACGGGGCAACATGACTAGAATATGGGGTCATGAGTTCAAATTAAGGTACCTTGGGATAAGACATGCATTTATCAAGACTCATTCACACTATCATGTACCTAATCCAAGGGAAGCAACAATCACATAGACTCATATTATGTGGTTCATGTTTTCGACCAATCATACAATCTATATGCCAAGTAAACATACTATAACAACATACAATCATGATAGAGGACAAGACACAACACGAGACTTAAGCAATGGGACAAGCATGGGTACAAAATGTCATACAACTACGAATTCACATTAAAGCTCATCCTCATAACATGTACCGGGAGTTACGTAGCATATAAGGCACATCGACATCAATTTATAACACGTATCCACCAAGTAAGGGGCTCACTCTATCATGATACTAGAACCGAACTACCACACTATCATGGACCTATTCACAGGAAGGACATCAATTAGACGACATCCTAGCATATGACATATTTATTCGTGCTCTAGTACGACAATGCAATATACTAAACAGATCATGTCGGGATGATATGGACATAATAAATGTAGTTCGAACCTATACAATGGTCATCATGAGCATCAAGGCACATAAGCACAAATTCACACTAAGGATCAATTGTAGGTCAAGGAGTAGTGCATATAGAATCACACAATCATGAACAGGGCAATCAAGATAACCCGATATAAGTCCATAAGGGCAACATTGACTCTTCCCAGCTGACTCATTACCCATCTTTCCCGTGGGACTCGGATACGAATTTTCCGTGACAAGAGGACACTGATGGATCGTCATAAGAATTGATAACGACAGCCTCGTAAACATCTCACTCTCTAGCTCGGAATTTCATCAAGGACCGTCTTCCAATACTCTCTCGGACAACCTCTATATTCAGGCATGATTCCCGACACCATGTGTTTACCAACCCAATTCCCATGGAAGACCGATATTCGAAGGGAGGACTCGATTGAATTGTCAAAAGGGTTCATAAGGAAAGGGGCGGTTCCACAAAAGCTGAGCTTAACCATAGGGAAATAAGGGTACTCCCGCTATCTCGTTCACAGATCATCAATATTCATTCGATAGTTAGAACATAACAATCAAATCTTTAGCATATCAAGCACTCAATCACAAGATCAGTTAATGACAATTACAATGATCTCCTTGGAGTCTTCCCGACCCATCTGTAAAGAACAAGCTAGTATTTCGCCTACCCATTTCCGACTACATCCAAAAGGGATGGTCTAACGCCGTTTCTACCCACTCGATCCCTTATTAGTTGGTTCTCCTCTTTTATCATAAGCCAAGTTCATATTTAGTCCAATTGAGTTAGGCATATTAAGTTCATTTTGCCCCTTTAAAACGCTTTCAAATCTTCGAAATCCGTGGGCGGTTTTCCAAAACATACACCCGACCCTTGCGTACCCGAATTGCACAACCTCGCTCTAATACCAACTTTGTAACGGCCCGGATATAAATATCCGGGATACGTTTCGAAGGTCGGATACCTTCGTTCGGATGTTGCAATTCAGGTACGGGTCAAGGTTTCAAACCTCTAATCAGTCGAAGTCGCAGAAAATACAATTTAAACGAAAGTAATGCGGAAGTACGGTTTAGATACAAAAGCCACGGCAGAGCCGGGTCAAAACCAAAACAAAGTGGGTGATTACCATTTGTCAAGTTAGAATATATTAGCCGGATTCTTCGATTCGCCAAAAGATTTCCCCGTCACAGAAGCATGGAACAACAAGAGTGGTACCTAACACTATCCACGAAGTCAGGCCTGGTGATCGCCTGCGGGTCCTCTGACCGCGCTGAGGCCACATAACATGCCTATGCCTAAATAAAAGATGACTAATGTGGTACAAGATTTAAATCACACTATCATGCCCCTAGTATATATATAATATGCAGAAAAGAACTGTAAAGGGTGTAAAGACTGAATATATATATTATATATATATTATATTATTATTTTAATTAAATATGTTAGTATTTATTTCAATTTGTAAAAGCGGAGAAAAAGTCGTCCTCTAGCACGAGTTCAATTTTAAAATCCTTCCGGTATCATTTAAATTTTCGATTTTGATGGGATTTGACTTCCGCTTTCGAGTTCCGGGTATTAATAAAATTAATTTAAGCTCCGAGTTTGATTGAAATTTATTTAATTTCGTTATATTGAGATTAGTAAATTAAAATTTAATTAAATTCGATTTAGTCGGGATTCGTTCGGGCGAGCGGGTTTCGAGTTTATTCCGCTAATTTAATTTCTTTAGTGGACCAATCCTATTTTATTTTCCCTTTTCTTTTATTTCTCTCTCTCTCTCACTCTCTCTCTCTCTCACTCTCTCCCTCTCTCTCGGATGCCTGCACACATTGGTCCCCCCCTCTCCTTGGCTTTTCTTCCCCTGCATAACCAACTCACACCACCAATTCTCCTTGCCTCTTCTGCTCAAAACCCAGGGGAAGCTGTCTCCTTTCTTCCATTTGGCTCTGCAGAGCCCAAGCTCCCCTTTTCCTCCATTGAACACACCAACCTCATACCCCTGTTGAACCACCACGCCACCACCACACATCCCTCCATTGCACCTCCTTCTTGTCTGAGCAGCACCACTTCACCACCTCCCTAGCTCCTCCTTGTCGCCCCCATACTCCACTTCTCCCTCTTTGTTGAAGCCGAGCCTCCCCGTGCCTCCTCTGTTTTGCCGAGGGCAAGGCCCACTCCCTCCTCCTTCATCCTTCCTTCCAAGCATCAACAACAGCAGCTATGGCACCTCCGACAAACCCCCTGAGCCGAGCATCCACCCAGGAGAGCCGGAGTCGCCGACGCCGCCACCACCTTCCCCTGTTTCCGATTCATGAGGTCGATTTCGTTCTTTTTAGATTCCGGTTCCCCCTTGTCAAATCCATTTTTTTTGCTCATCTCTCCTCACTCATCCTAGGCCGGAGCAAGGTTCCTTCCCCTCCATTGAAGCCAGAGCAGCCGGAGCCATCCTCGGAGTCTATCGTCGTCGGAAAGTCCCCTCTCGGTAATCCTCTCCTTGTCGTCGCTTCACCCCTTCCGGATCGATGGTGGTCGGAATTCCATTCCGACCTCCGTGGTGGAGAAATGGAGGCCATTAGGCCGCCGGAGGCCGGGAAATGCCCTCCCTCCTCTTCCCATCGCTCTTTCGCATCTCCTCTGCTTCGGCTGGAGGTTGAAGACGAGGAAGCTCTTGGGCCTATTCTGCTGGGCTTTGACCCTCGGATCCGGGTTATACCATTTCCTAAATCGGGTCCTTTCTTTCCCTTTCATTTCATGGAATCCGGACTGGGTTCTTTGTTTCCTTCTCTTCTTTGGGCTTCCATTGGGCTGGATCCGGACTCGGGTTAGGGCTTTAGGGTTGGGCCGGTTTTGACTTCTGAATTGGGGTTATATATATATATATATTTGAGGTTATTGTTTTATTTATTTTATCGGTAGTATTTATATATATATATGTGTGTATATGTTATATGTTATTATTCCTTTTTTGTGATTTTGGAAGATGATTCTATATTTATATATTCTGAAATATTTTAAAATATTTAAAAGGTTTTAAAAGTAATAGTAATTGATATTGGGTTATGTATACATTTATGGATTGTTTGAGATTTTATGGATAACCAGTGTTGAATTATTTAAATATTATTATTTTGGGATTTTTATAAATTCTGAAAAATTTATCGTTATATATCGTATATTGTTTTAAAATAATATTGATTGGATTATTGATTGATGAATTTTTTGAGAATTTCAATATGTAAGTTGGGAATTTTAAAGTGAATTGTTGGTCTTGATCTATAAATATGATTTGTGAGCTTAGAGTTATTTTAATAATTTAATATTGGAATTTATTTATATATGGTTTTGAGATAAGAGACATGCCGGAACGATTTCTATTATATGATTTTGGAAATGGGCCTTAAGGTTTAAATGTGTAATGTCGGGTTTTGACTAAGTACGATTTTGAAAGAATTATTTGATTTTCTAAGTTGAGTTCTTTGAGAGATTGTTTTGGAAATGAGATGATGAGATGAGATGAACCTGAAATGATAAAATAAGACGGAATGATCTGAAACGAGATATGAGAAGAGATGTATGATAGTTAGGGGCGCCTTGTGTGAATTAGATAGACTTATGCATTTATATGTTATTAGGTGATTGTGATATGTTGGACGTTGCTTGCTATCGATGATTCATTTCTTGGATTCTGCTCTGCCTTGTTCTCTGCTGTTCGCCTTATTCAGGTAAGTTCCTTTATGGGCTTACTCAGATTCGAAAGAGATTACCGGCTTGTGAATGTATGACATACTAGGTGTTGCATAAGCATTAAAGCATGCCATGTAGTATCATGCTAGGTTGCACTTGTGATTGAGCATTCTATTTCTTTACGCGTATGAAACAGAACGGCTGTTATCTGTGATAGTCCTAGAGACTTTGCTAGGGTCATAGGGTAGCCCAGCCCCATCGGGTGCCCTGAGTCTATCGAGTAGATATGAGCATGATGATAGCCCAGCACCATCGGGCATATTTATTTTAATTTATGTTATGATGATGAGATATGATGATGAGATATGATATGCTATAACATCGAACCGGCCGGTCTCTGCACTAACGGAAAGGGGTGCAGAGGTAGGAGAGGGACATGCCACTTGGCATTCTTTGGGCGCCTTTACAGTTATTTCTTGCATATTGTAAATTAGGATCATGCTAGTGTGATTTAATTTTCGCATCTGCATCATCTTTATTATTAGCGTATGTGTATGTTCGCTTGTTGGACAGAGCGTGATGGGGCCTCGGTCTGACCCCACTCGCACCAAATGTTTTTAGGTATGATTGCTCCCTGTTTATATGGCGTGGGAAAGTCCCCCGGCGATTGCAAAGAAATCTGTCTAACCCCGCTAATCTGGCCATACGACTTTAGAATCATGTTTTGGTTTTGACCCGGCCTTGCCGTGGCTTTTGTATCTAAATCAGATTTCCACTTCACTTTCGTTTAAACTGAATTTATGAAATTTCGACTGATTAGAGGTTTGAAACCTCGACCCGTACCTGAATTGCAACATCCGAACGAAGGTATCCGACCTTCGAAACGTATCCCGGATATTTATATCCGGGCCGTTACAAAGTTGGTATCAGAGCCAGGTTGTGCAATTCGGGTACGCAAGGGTCGAGTGTATGTTTTGGAAAACCGCCCATAAATTTTAAAAGATTTGGAAGTATTTTAAAGGGGCAAAATGAATTTAATATGTCTAACTCGATTGGACTAAATATGAACTTGGCTTATGATAAAAGTGGAGAACCAACTAATAAGGGATCGAGTGGGTAGAAAAGGCACTAGACCATCCCTATTGGATGTAGTCGGAAACGGGTAGGCGAAATACTAGCTTGTTCTTTACAGATGGGCCGGGAAGACTCCAAGGAGACCATTGCAATTGTCATTAACTGATTCTATGATTGAGTGCTTGATATGTTAAACATTTGATTGTATGTTCTAACTATTGAATGAATATTGAACGATCTGTGCGAACGGGATAGTGGGAGTACCCTTTTTCTTCTTACATGGTTAAGCTCAGTTTTGTGGAACCGCCCCTTTCCTTATGAATCCTTTGATAGTTCAATCGAGTCCTCCCTTCGAATATCAGTCTCCTCCACGGGAAATCGGGTTGGTAAGCATAGTGTTTCAGAAATTATGGTTGGATATGAGGGTTACTTGGGGAGAGTATCGAAAGTTGGCTTTTGATGTCATTCCAAGTTAGAAAGTAAGTGTTTCCTAGGTTGTCTTTCTTGATTCTTATGACGATCGACCAGTGTCATCTTGCCATAAAAGTTATATCCGAGTCTCACGGGAAAGATAAGTGATGAGTCAGTTAGGAAGAGTCAATGGATGCCCTTAGGGATCTCTGTCCGGTTGTAATGGTGACTCTCTCTGAATTTCATAACATGATTTTGTAACATCCTGCATGTACCTTGCGAATGCTTCTCAGTAAGGTGTTGCTCATGTTATTACACTTGTGGGTAGTTGCATTCCTTAGCCTCATGTTGTGCCTTGCCTTCCGTCATGATTATATTGTTTAAGCTCGGGTTGTGGTTAGTTGCATTGCTTAGCCTTGTGTTATGCCTGACTTCCTATTACGGTTATATGTTGTCATAGCATGTCTACTTGGCCTATTGTATTGCTCGTATGATTGATTGGAAGCATGAACCACATGATATGAACCTATATGATTGTTGTTTCTCCTGGATTAGGTCCATGATAGTGTGATCGACTCTTCTTTGTATGAATGCCTCATAAGATGTGCTCTTTAGCATGCTAGCCGATGATGCCTCGATGCTTATCGTTCATTTTGTGACAAGAATCTATAGCATGCCCATCTAGTCCGAATTCGTCAGATTAACTATTGTTGATTATTTTGCAAGTTAATGTTGTGTGTGTTAGTTGTGTTGAACGGAAAATATGTGTTATAATTGAACCTTGAGGAATGCATGTTTTGTCATATTATGTGTTGATTCGAGCTCATGTCCCCATATTCTAGTCATGTCGCCATGTTGCTTAGACTTGCTCTATACCTCGTTGCGTTTTCCTCTCGTGCCACCATGTCATTGATATGTGATTGAATGAACTCTTGCATACCGTCGTATTAACCAGTCAAGTGCATGTATGTACCATACGTTATATTGAACCACTAGTAACATGTTGGGCCCTTGGTTGTGACTTGTGCGAATTCTACTTTGCCTACGTTATTGTTGATTCACTCTTGACCTAGGTACCTGATAGTGTGACTCTTTCCTCTTTCTGTTCTCTCAACATGCTTCACTCGTCCTGATGAGTTTATTGTTGAATTCGATGATTGACTAGCTTTCCGTGATGATCAAACCTAGCATGCTTACATGGTAAAGATGTCTATTACTCTATGATGGCTCCTCGTGCTTGCATGAACCTATGACTTGACACCTCGCATGATCACGCACCACCCTATATCATGATTTTTGCATCTGCACGACGCATGAATATCGGAATGACCCTAGTTGAATTACTCTAGTTGTACTCATGTTCGATGTGTGCTATTAGTATCCTGTAATCCTTATGACTTCCAATATGAGCCGCTAAATGATCACGTGTTGTACTTGTTCGATGATGTGATAACTATAGTACCATATATGTACTCTATGGTGGTTCATTCTTAGCATTATTATAATCTAGCACCCCTGATGTTCTCCTTATTACTTTTGGTGATGCCTCATATTTCGTGAATATTATATGAACTCCTCTTAATGACTCTTGACTATGCTTGTATCACCTCATGTATCGCTAGTATCATGTGGGACCCATGCTCTTTAAATGTATCTCGTCATATGATTACGTGTCATGCTTGATCTATTGCATGATCATTGTGTTAGAAGAGATAGTTACTATGTTGCCCTTATATGATCTCGTATGACGCTTCCCCTGTTTATTACGACCTACCTCGCCATGATATATTTGGACTCATTTGTTGATGTGTATACCATGCTCTTACATTGATCATATACAAGATGCTCATTATCTTCACTAAACTCCGCATGACTTCGAATCATATATGATCATTGTTGGTTCTGTCTATCTTACTTGAAGCTGCTAGGCATATCTGCTTCCATGGAATACTAGAATATTAGCTTATTTCACATACATCAGCGTAGGACTTGATTGTGTCTTTGATATGAATACGAATGTGCCCCGGGATAGGTGCATGTTAGTGTGGATTAATGTGGTGGATATGCTCCATAATGAATTCATGCGTGTTGTCACAATTGTGACCCTATAGACTTTCTTAAGGGCATCGTTACTATTCCCAAGTCGGAGTCTTGTCTCTAGTCATGTCGTCTTTATCTTTGGTCTATTCCATCTCCGAAAGAAACATTGGGTCGTCCGCTCTTGTCACTCCCCTATCTCCGCTACCTTAAACTTCTACGCGTTATCTTGGATGAGCGACCACATGGAAAAAGGGACCGGGAAGTCGAATAGCGATAGAGCAGCGTAGCGGAAGCGTGGGCCCATAACCCACGGGCCTCAGGATCGATAATGTCGACGGAACAAGCTCGCTTTGTGGATTACGATTGTTGAGTACGATATGACTTGTAAGTGGGAGCGTCCTCTATTCGAATTGCTAACCCTTTCTGAGCTTGTTGATGATGATATTGCACTGACCTGATGTTGAAAGTTGCTTGTTGATGTGATGACTGTTGCTTGATTGTCTGTTGACTATGATGACATATATGATTCGGTGCCTTATTATCCTAATGTGCCTTGATGACTTGATGTGATGCTATTCCGAGTTGCTAAGCATGATCTAAATTCCTTTCCTATATAGTGTGAACTGCAAATGCCGAGAATCTGAACTGTTTATTAGCTAAGATTATGATGAAACTTGCTAACTTGATTCGACTAAGTTCATATATGAAGCTTTACAATACTTGTTGAGCATGACGGTAATTTAAGACTTTGATACTTGTTGCAATGCTTAATGATGCTATTGATATAAATGTTAGTTGACATGATGTAGTCCTTATGTGCAATAATGTCCATGATTGCTTCTTTTTGAGCATGTGAGTGAGGTCCTTTCGGTTGAGTGGTCAGAGAGTGGAGAAAGGTTTTGAGTGATTAGAATGATCGACGGTGGTAAGGGAAAGTTGCAGAAGAGGGGTGTTGACTTAGGTTGGACGGAGTGGGTTTGGGAATTTTGAGAGGTGATGCTTGATGATTTTCGATGAGCTCCTAGGTGAATCTTGGGTGAGAGTATGGTTAGGAATAGGCCGGATAGGCGGTGATCGAGGAATTTTACTAGAGAATGTGCGGTCAGCAGGACATGATGCTTGTGAAATCATGGGAAGTGTGGAAGTGTAAGAAATGGCTTTTAAGAGTATGAAGGATATAGTATGAGAGGGCCCTTGAGTGTGAGGTTAGAGATAGTAGTGGATTCTTAGAGGTGGATTGCTAGTGAGAGTTCTCGGTGGAATGAGGGGCGAGATTAGGGTATTGAAATGAATTAGGACTTCTTTTGAGGATGCTACCTGAGCTAATGTTGGTGAATCTAGATGAGGCTGGTTTTGATGTAGGAATTGAAATCGAGCGAGCGGGGTTTGCGTTTATTTTGCCTGGTGATGATGTGAAAGCTTTCTTGATTATGTGATTTATTAAAATGACTTGGCATGATGTTAGATAGCGACTATGATGAACCTGATATGGCTGATATTACATGTTGATATGCAATATTGAATCATAATTGGTAGTGACAACTATACTCATGATATAACGACCCATTGCTATCCTACTATGTTGTTCTAAAAGCATGTTATAATGTGTTGAATGAATCATGAAGTAATGATATGTTACTATGTGAGAGCATGATGTTATATTATGATCAGGAGATGTTAAATGATGAATATTGATTTGGATCATGAATCTGACTTATACATATGAGAGATAATGGTGCGTGATTGCTAAGTGATCGTTATATGACATTGTATGAGTTGAGATGATGTTTTGCGAGTATGCTGACGTTTTGGTGATTCACACATTGACTGACCTTTCCTTTTGCTGAATCTTAATAACCTGACCTTGATGTGTTGATGTGTTGACAATGGGTATTGGTTCATTAATTCTGTGATGAGAAATGCTTTTATGACCTTTGGTATGATCTGGAGATGTGATGTGACCTTGTGGCACTACGATGGTATATGTTGAGACTTGCCTTATGATGTGTTGATTGGAGATTGGTTGGTTATACATTTATGCATTTCTTATGGCTTATGCATCTTGCTTGAATTGAGACTAATAGATTGATTCGATTTTGGAAACTAGGAAGAGAATATGGGATTAGCCCTTAGAGGTGGATGATTCCACCTCCTACCTTCTGAATTTGATTGATTGGTATGTGTGAAGCTGACTTGGTTTTCGGAAGAGTTTTGACAAAATCTTGATTCGAAAGGATTTGACTTGTTTTGGTGTAAAGTTGCTTGATTAAAAATTGAATTCGAAGATTTTGAGCGGTTTTAAAAATGGCCAACTTGGGGTTTTAAAGAAGTTGAGAGTTTCAATGATTGGGATGACAATCCTTTTATTTACAAACGCTTTAAGGATTTATGAACTGGATTTACATTATGACGTCTCACGAAGTGGATACAAGCATTGTATAGGGGCGCTTATAGATTGCTTGCTAAGACCTAGTCGGACGCTATAATGCTTTTAGAGTTGTGGTACTTCCGGAAAAGTCGAAGCGAGGATGTAATAAGGGCGCTTATTACACACTTGACAAGACCAATTGGAGATGTCACGACCGTGACTAGGATGTTGTGAGAATCTCGGAAGACGCAACCGAGACGATTACAAGATCCTTGGACATGGTCCTCGGACTCACCGATTTTAAAACTTCATCCCCTTTGCTTTAAAATGATTTTAGTCTCGGGGACGAGACTTGTTTTTAGAGGTGGATAAATGTAAAGACTGAATATATATTTTATATATATTATATTATTATTTTAATTAAATATGTTAGTATTTATTTCAATTTGTAAAAGCGGAGAAAAAGTCGTCCTCGAGCACGAGTTCAATTTTAAAATCCTTCCGGCATCATTTGAATTTTCGATTTTAACGGGATTTGACTTCCGCTTTCGAGTTCCGGGTATTAATAAAATTAATTTAAGCTCCGAGTTTGATTGAAATTTATTTAATTTCATTATATTGAGATTAGTAAATTAAAATTTAATTAAATTCGATTTAGTCGGGATTCGTTCGGGCGAGCGGGTTTCGAGTTTATTCCGCTAATTTAATTTCTTTAGTGGACCAATCCTATTTTATTTTCCCTTTTCTTTTATTTCTCTCTCTCTCTCTCTCTCTCTCTCTCTCTCTCTCTCTCTCTCCCTCTCTCTCGGATGCCTGCACACATTGGTCCCCCCCTCTCCTTGGCTTTTCTTCCCCTGCATAACCAACTCACACCACCAATTCTCCTTGCCTCTTCTGCTCAAAACCCAGGGAAAGCTGTCTCCTTTCTTCCATTTGGCTCTGCAGAGCCCAATGGAAGAAAGGAGAAAGCTGTCCCCTCCATTGAAGCCAGAGCAGCCGGAGCCATCCTCGGAGTCTCTCGTCGTCGGAAAGTCCCCTCTCGGTAATCCTCTCCTTGTCGTCGCTTCACCCCTTCCGGATCGATGGTGGTCAGAATTCCTTTCCGACCTCCGTGGTGGAGAAATGGAGGCCATTAGGCCGCCGGAGGCCGGGAAATGCCCTCCCTCCTCTTCCCGTCGCTCTTCCGCATCTCCTCTGCTTCGGCTGGAGGTTGAAGACGAGGAAGCTCTTGGGCCTATTCTGCTGGGCTTTGACCCTCGGATCCGGGTTATACCATTTCCTAAATCGGGTCCTTTCTTTCCCTTTCATTTCATGGAATCCGGACTGGGTTCTTTGTTTCCTTCTCTTCTTTGGGCTTCCATTGGGCTGGATCCGGACTCGGGTTAGGGCTTTAGGGTTGGGCCGGTTTTGACTTCTGAATTGGGGTTATATATATATATATATATATATATATATATATATTTGAGGTTATTGTTTTATTTATTTTATCGGTAGTATTTATATATATATATGTGTGTGTGTGTATGTTATATGTTATTATTCCTTTTTTCTGATTTTGGAAGATGATTCTATATTTATATATTCTGAAATATTTTAAAATATTTAAAAGGTTTTAAAAGTAATAATAATTGATATTGGGTTATGTATACATTTATGGATTGTTTGAGATTTTATGGATAACCAGTGTTGAATTATTTGAGTATTATTATTTTGGGATTTTTATAAATTCTGGAAAATTTATTGTTATATATCGTATATTGTTTTAAAATAATATTGATTGGATTATTGATTGATGCATTTTATGAGAATTTCAATATGTAAGTTGGGAATTTTAAAGTGAATTGTTGGTCTTGATCTATAAATATGATTTGTGAGCTTAGAGTTATTTTAATAATTTAATATTGGAATTTATTTATATATGGTTTTGAGATAAGAGACATGCCGGAACGATTTCTATTATATGATTTTGGAAATGGGCCTTAAGGTTTAAATGTGTAATGTCGGGTTTTGACTAAGTACGATTTTGAAAGAATTATTTGATTTTCTAAGTTGAGTTCTTTGAGAGATTGTTTTGGAAATGAGATGATGAGATGAGATGAACCTGAAATGACAAAATAAGACGGAATGATCTGAAACGAGATATGAGAAGAGATGTATGATAGTTAGGGGCGCCTTGTGTGAATTAGATAGACTTATGCATTTATATGTTATTAGGTGATTGTGATATGTTGGACGTTGCTTGCTATCGATGATTCATTTCTTGGATTCTGCTCTGCCTTGTTCTCTGCTGTTCGCCTTATTCAGGTAAGTTCCTTTATGGGCTTACTCAGATTCGAAAGAGATTACCGGCTTGTGAATGTATGACATACTAGGTGTTGCATAAGCATTAAAGCATGCCATGTAGTATCATGCTAGGTTGCACTTGTGATTGAGCATTCTATTTCTTTACGCGTATGAAACAGAACGGCCGTTATCTGTGATAGTCCTAGAGTCTTTTCTAGGGTCATAGGGTAGCCCAGCCCCATCGGGTGCCCTGAGTCTATCGAGTCGATATGAGCATGATGATAGCCCAGCACCATCGGGCATATTTATTTTAATTTATGTTATGATGATGAGATATGATGATGAGATATGATATGCTATAGCATCGAACCGGTCGGTCTCTGCACTAACGGAAAGGGGTGCAGAGGTAGGAGAGGGACATGCCACTTGGCATTCTTTGGGCGCCTTTACAGTTATTTCTCGCATATTGTAAATTAGGATCATGCTAGTGTGATTTAATTTCCGCATCTGCATCATCTTTATTATTAGCGTATGTGTATGTTCGCTTGCTGGACAGAGCGTGATGGGGCCTCGGTCTGACCCCACTCGCACCAAATGTTTTTAGGTATGATTGCTCCCTGTTTATATGGCGTGGGAAAGTCCCCCGGCGATTGCAAAGAAATCTGTCTAACCCCGCTAATCTGGCCATATGACTTTAGAATCATGTTTTGGTTTTGACCCGGCCTTGCCGTGGCTTTTGTATCTAAATCAGATTTCCACTTCACTTTCGTTTAAACTGAATTTATGAAATTTCGACTGATTAGAGGTTTGAAACCTCGACCCGTACCTGAATTGCAACATCCGAACGAAGGTATCCGACCTTCGAAACGTATCCCGGATATTTATATCCGGGCCGTTACAAAGGGCCCTAGACAATGCCAAGTGGCATATCCCTCTCCTACCTCTGCACCCCTTCCCGTTAGTGCAGAGACTGGCCAGTTCGGGCTATAGCATAGCACTCTCTTCGTGGTGGTGCACTCACCACGGTATCATCATATCATATCATGTCTCATCATCATATCATATCTCATCATCATATCATAAAATAAATAAAACATGCCCGATGGTACTGGGCTAATCGTATCATATCAAATCATCTCATCTCTTGCCCGATAGTGCTGGGCTATCATATCATGCTCATATCGACTCGATAGACTCAGGGCACCCGATGGGGCTGGGCTACCCTATGACCCTAGCAAAGACTCTAGGACTATCACAGATAACGGTCGTTCTGTTTCAAACACACAAAGTAAACACATGCTCAGTTCAATGCAGTCCTAGCATGATACTACATGGCATGCTTTAATATGCAACAAAACTACACATTACATGACACATCAGTCAGGAGGTCCTTGTTACTGAGTAAGTCCCGTAGGATACTTACCTGTTGATGCAGAACAGCAAGATAATACAAGCAAGGGCCCAATGCAAGTCCAAGGCAATCCAAAAGCAATACACACCTATCATCAAGCCATTTCCATAAGCTACTAGATCAACATTCATACTCACGAACCCAAGTTCTCAACATCCTCAAAACCGACCAATAGTAAAACCGTTTTCCAAAGTCTTTCCGATACGATCAAATCAACCAAAATCATTCTTTCAATCAAACCCATTAATAAAATCATACCAACCATATTTTTGAACTCATAAATCCCAAATTAAGTCAACTCATTTTCAAAATGATTTCTTAACTCATACTTGGCCAAATTCCGACATTAACACTTAAGCCTTGAAACCAATTTCCAAAAATCATATTATAAAACAATTCCGGCATGTTTCTTACTTACTCAAAAGTCATCATCTAAAAATCACTTAACAAACATTTATTAATAACACTTCTCCACTACTATTACCTTTAAAACCATATATATATAATATTTAATAACACACTCCAAATAATATTTACATAAGAATTTACCAAAATCAATCTATTTTAATAACCCCCATTTATAAAAACAACAATACTAATATACTTTATAATTTCTAAAACATATATTAAACACCATATTATATAAATGTAAGATATATCAATTAATACCTCTTTTGAACACTTTTAAAGTATATAAAATTTTCAGAAATATATATTATCCCAAAATAATAACAATATTCAAATAGTTTAACACTCACTATCCATAAAAGCTCAAAACAATAGTCATCAATATATATATAACCCAATATCAATTAATTTTACTTTTAAAACCTTTTTAAATATAATTATTAATAATTTCAGGACATATAAACATATATATATATATATATATATTTTCCTAAAATCAGAAATAATAATAAATATCACACACACACACACACACACACACACACACACACACACATATATATATATATATATATATATATATATATATATATATATACACAAATAACATATGATTTATGCCAATGAAAATTAAAACAAAACAACACCTATATATAACCCTTATAAAAGCCCATCCGAATCCAGCAACCCAACCCAAGGAAAGAAGGAGGAAACCCGGATCCCAAGCCCAACCCGTTTTCCCAGACCCGGATTCATACGGAAGAAGGAAAGAAAAGAAGAGAGAGGTGAGGAGCCCAACCCGAAAGTCAAGACCCAGTCCAGCAACCCGGATCTCCAAGCCTAAAATCCAAGCCCAAAACCCGCACCTGGAATTAAAAGAGAAGAAGGGAGGGATCCGGAATTGAGATGTGATATAACCCGGATGGAAAACGGGTCAAGCCCAAAGGAAATCAGGCCCAAGGCCACCCAAGTGCCCACTGTTCATCTCCCTCACCCCCGTCTCCCTCTGCTCGTCTCCTCGGCGCTCGCCCCCGTGCTCTCCCCGCTCTCTCACCGAGCCGCCCACAACTTAACTCTCCGACCAGATAAAGCGGAAGGAAGAACGAAATCGAAAACAAGGAAGGAAGGGAGGTTCTCACCAGGATGGGTTCGTCTTGCCGGAGCCGGAGCTCGGGGAGGTGGTGTTCAGCCTCGTCGGTGGTCGATTTCTAGCCGGAATCGGGTTTAATGTGAAAGGAGGAGAAGGAGGGAGGAATGGGGTGCCTTACCATTCGTACCAAAAACAGGGGAGCGGGAGGTCGGGCGGCGCTCTACTGCGGCGGTGGCTCCTCCGGCAGCTCCTGGAGTCGGGGGGGTGGTTCTGGTGCCACCTGCTGCTGCTGCTCGAGCTCAGGGAAGGAAGAAGGTGGGGTGTGCTGAGTACTCGGCGCTTGAAGCTCGAAAACAGGGAGATGGAGAGAAGTATGGTGCTCGGCTATGGCCTCTCCGGCGGATCCTGGGCGGCGCGACAACAACGGAGCTGGAGGCTGCTCTTCGGCTTTCCCAGTTAGGAAGGAGAGGGGATGTGGTGAAGGTGGCTGTTGGTGGTCTGCAGAACCTAACGGAGGGGTTCTTGGGTTTGAATCACAAGGGGATAAGGAGAGGAGGAGGAGAGAAGAGTGTGGGAGGCTGGGCAGACGACATAAAAGAGGGGCAAGGTGGGATCTGTGTGTGGGGATGAGGACAGTGGTGAGCTGCAGAGGTGGTCCAAAAGGGGCTGCACACATAGAAGAAGACAAGGGGAGGGTGTGATTTGCAGGGTGTGTGAGGAAGGGGGAAACCGAAGGAGAGAGGGAGAGAGAGAGAGAGAGAAAAAAAAGAAAAAGAAAAGAAATTAAAATATATGTGGTCCCAACAATACCCAATTCAAATTAGCGGAAAAGACTCAAAATCCGCACGCCCGATCGAATCCCGACTAAATCGAATTTAATCAAATTTTAATTCAATTTCAAGATAATAAAAAATTAAATAAATTTCAATCAATACCCGGGGTTTAAACTAATCTGTATTAATACTCGATCTTTGAAGGCGAAAATCGAATCCCGTCAAAATCCGAAATTTAAATGATGCCGGAATAACTTAAAATCCAAAACTTATGCTCGAGGACAGGTTTTATGCCACTTTTACAAATTGAATTTAATAATAATTTATTTAATTAAAATAATCATAATATATAAATATACTCGGTCTTTACACCCGCCCCGACTGAGGTATGGGTTTTGAGAGATTAGGACATGCCACTTGGCATTCAGTTTGGGCCCATTTACTGTTTTTCTGTCATTATATATAAACTGTCAGCATGCTTGTGGGCTTAATATTCCATTATTGCATTAGATCATTCTCATCTAGGCTTAGAGCGTATTATATGTCCTCGGTGAGGTCTTCAGGGCTCGCATGAGTGGCTCGACCTTGACTCGTGGTATAGTTTCAGGTATTTGATCCTTGCTTATTCCGTGCTTCCATGACGAGGGTTTCATTTGGGGCGTTCAACTAACCGAAAGACCGACTCACCACCATACTCGACACTTTAAAGGTTTTGTACTCGTTTATATTGGTTTGACCCGGCTTCGCCGAGGCAAGTTGTATTGTCAATTTCCTTTCTTTATGTTTTGAACTATAAATGGTTTTGAGCGACTTAGTCAAGCAGGACAGGTTATGGACCCCAATGGACCTCTCGCGAATTTAGGGTATGAAATCCCTTCTTTGAGCACTCACACCTTGTTTTAAAACTCAACCCGTACTCGAATTGCAAGATCTGAACGAAGGTATCCAATCCTTCGAAACGTATCCCGAATATTTATATTTGGGCCGTTACATCTAGTGTATTTACAAATGCGGATGTTCAATCTCCCCAAAAAGGGTATATTGGTCATTTATAATATTTTTAAAAAAATATTGACAGAATTTTATCATAGGTGGTGATTTATTAACAAATTATTTTTATTGGGTAGTTTTGTGTAACTTTTAATTTAACGAATAATTGAGTGAAAACTTGATATTTAGTGGATTGTTTCCTGTAATTTACCCATACATCTAATCTATCTATATCTAATATAATACTAAAACAACTGTTTCTCAAGCCACATGGCAAACTCTTCTTAACTATAGGCTTATGTGGCGACTTCATATTAAACCTGGCCCCACATTCAATTTTAAAATAAAATCAATTAATGCTTATAATTTTAAATAAGAGAAATTTTGGTCATTTGTACCCCTTTTATAATTTAATTAGCTAACTAGTCACTTTCAAATTTTTTTCAGGCGTGTTGTACCATCTTGAATATTTTTTAGCCCCATGTACCCCTTCTTTTATTCTCCCATCTCTTCCTCCTCCTCGCCCTCCTCTCCCACCCATTCTGCCTCCTCCTCCTCCTCGCCCTCCTCTTCGCCCCTCCGATCAGCCTCTCATCCTCCTCGGCCGCTCCTTCTCCGACCGAGAAACCCTCGGTGTCCTCGTGGTCGTCACTGCCTTCGTCGTCTTCCTCACCATCGTCAGATCTGTCGGCGACCTTCGTCGGCTCAGGCACAGGCTAAGGCTGCCCTCCTCCGCCGGATTCCTCTCTTTCAATTCGCAGCCAAGAACGCCGCCCAAGCCGCCCCCTCCATAGTCGCCGCCGCTCTTGTATGATCAATATCTTGGATGCGTCGATCGACTCTCATAAGGAGGCGGAGGGAGAGGACCAACTCTCATCTCGATCGCCTTCAATCGCTCCTCCCTTGTAACTCCAAGGTCATGTTCTTCTCCTCCTCTTCTTCGATTAATTGTTTGAATTGCTTAATTGATTCCATAGTTAGGGTTTTGAAATCAAAATTGGGGATTATGTCCCTGTAATCATTCATAGATCAAATTGGGGATATTAGCAAACTGATGAACTCAGTAGTTTTAATTTATGAATAAAATTACGGGGCATTAGCCCCCTTTTAGACCAAAAAAAATTCATCCTCTTGACTCCAATTCAAGTGTGGTTGATAACGCTCATGGTTAATAGTCCTGGCTCCTTTGTTTACAGAGGCACTTTTGAGCATGCAATTTTCTGACTTGAAGAGCCTCATACTTATATTTACATTTCCAGTATTTGCGAGTGTGGCCATTTGATTCATGTGTTTGTATAGCTAAGGACTGGAAGGATGTCTCATTGAGTGGTTAATTCTTTTGCAAGTGCTTAGGAATCCTAGAGAGCAGGTAAGAGGAGGACCTTACAAGTTTTCCATTCTTTTATGAAATAAAATGGAATCACATGGTCTAAAATCTAAATATACCATTGGAGCTGCTTGTGTACAACTATGTTGAGTAAAGTGGAGATTAATATTTCATCATTTGGTACGCTAAGATGGGTGGAGAATGAGCTGAAATTTTGGGTGGAGAATTGCAAGGAAAAAGGAAGGGGGATATAAATACAACCGATGGAGATAAGAATCTTTGATGTAAGACAGCTACGGGTGCTATCAAGATAGCTTGACATAGTATGTGAGCTTTTTGATGATAGATTATTAGTTGCACCTTGTATTGATTGTGAGATATGAAAAGAGATCGTTTGATATTATTTTTTATATAATCCTTGGATTGTTACATTGATGTCACCTTGTATTGATTTTATTGATTCCATATTATATTACTTACATTGATGCATTTTTTTTTGAGTTGATGACATGTTATAATAGGTACTTTTACGTATACAACCAATTTTAATGTCATATAGTTTCAAAGACATTGTGATTTCCATGTGAAATAAGGTGACAATAATTCGATTTCACTTTTTAAGCTCCTATGCCATCAATTATATAAAAATATCACCATAAACAATTGCGATTAATGAAGTGTAATAACAAATGTCATCAATGAATAAAATTCGTTAATAAAAGATGCAATCAATGAAATATAATCATAATTTATGTTCTATGACATCAATTGTATAAAAATGTCATCAACAAAAGATGTCATAAAAAATTAGTGAGATCAATGAAGTGTAATCACAATGTCATCAATGAAGTTTGTATAAAAAAGTGGCATCAAAACACTACTTAAAAAAATGGCATCACAGTAAAA
Source organism: Persicaria maculosa (assembly GCA_963922045.1). Lineage (NCBI taxonomy): Eukaryota > Viridiplantae > Streptophyta > Magnoliopsida > Caryophyllales > Polygonaceae > Persicaria > Persicaria maculosa. Next base: position 44,668,512 of record OY998267.1, read on the forward strand.
AAATGACATTAAAAAATTTGTATAAAAAAGTGGCATCAGTGGTCGACGGTGCAAAGATGGCATCACAAAAAAGTGGCATCAACGGTGTAAAGATGACATCATAAAAAGTGGCACCAATGGTCAAAGTGGGAATAAGGAATGAAATGAAGGGGGAAAGTGGGAGGAAGGAAGGGAAGAAAAGAGGAAGGGGTCTACTCCACCTAATTAAAGTAGTTTAGGGTCTAAGTACCTAATTAAATATTCAAAAGGGTCTATTTACCCAAATCACCCTTTAAATAATTTATTTTTTAATTAATGTATTTTCTTTTCCATTTTTTGATATTGTTACCACATTTTTCTAACAAACAAATTTTACTTTATTAATTTAATTTTTAAAAAACATAATTTTTGTATACGATATTTAATTTTCTCAAATACTTTTCCCATCTATATTCTACGTATTTGCATATCTACATATCTTCTTTAACATCTATCGACTACAAATTATAATATCTTTTCAATTAATTTTAAATAGTATATATCTAATAAATTATATATAATATAAAATTTTTTTTATTGCTTTTGGACCCACCTCAAATAATTAATTAAAACATTTTTATGTTTATCCAAATCCATTGAATAATTTTTTTGAATGGTTATGAATATTTCTCATAATTTAGTTACTGATACTCATACAATCTTTTGATCTTATATTTTAATGCATTTTCTATTTGGAAGATTTAATGTGTAGATTTTTCAACTTTATTTATTTCAGTATCATACTCAAATATATAATAATTTTGCATTATTATTTAGATCATGAGGTTTAGCATAATTATTTATTCCATTTGATACTCCATTTAACAAATCATGAACTAATTATTATTGATGATAAAACTGACCATTTTAAGCTTCAATGAGGGATTTACCCATCAGTAAATTTAACTATGATATTATTGACTACTGCTTTTATTTGACTTAAGGTGCTAATTTCTTATAAGATGTTGAAACTAAAGTGATAAAAATAACGAGTATTAAAAATGAAAAGTATAATTCTGTGTGAACAAAACCATATATTTTCACGATATTTGATCATAAATTTATTCAAAATGAAATAATTGTTTTTATTTAAAAATTTTTCCTTATTGTTTATGCAAGTTTTTATTGAAGAATTTTGTGTAACTTGCACTACATGAATGTAAATAGTATTTTGTAATTATCTAAACTCTTAAAAAAGTTTGAATTAAAAACTTGATTAAATAACAATAACTATACTTACACAATTAAAATTATAACAAAGTTATATTTTCTCTTGAAACTTTTAGTTTTTAGTCAATAACTTGGGAATTATTATTGTAAATAAATATTTATACATTACTTTACTTATCTACTTTGAGAGATTGAGACTTTGGCAATTGATTTTCAATTTATAGTACTTCTCATAGAACTTTATCAGATATTTTTTTTTAATCATGGATTTTGTTAATAAATTTTCAACTTTATTATTTCACTATATATTTTCTTCACTTCTCAAACATCTCCAGTTCCGATTTACAACAAAATAGATTATATTGAAAGTTATAGAAATTTTTAGAATTTAAATTTACGAACAAATTTATTCTTATCATATCTTAAAAAACTCATGCATTTAGTTTCCTGTTATAGAGGTTTGGTCTAATTTGTTTTTTCTCTCTAATTTTTGCTATACTAATTTGATTATTTGCTTCTCTATATTGGGACATGATTGGCATGGCGTTTATCGGTGAAGAAGTACTATGATGTACCAATATAGACTAAGAACCTTAATTAGCAAAGACTTCTATATCAATATATGCATAACCAAGGAAAACAATTTTAAAAAATTTTAAATAGCTAGATTTGGCAAAATCTTTTCAAATCAAGGTTATTTAGTACTCCCTCCGTTAATTAAAACCTGACTTGTTACTATTCATGCACGCTTTTTTAGTTGTTAAAAACTATATAAAATATTAACTTTTTAAATAATTTTTTAATAATTTCATATTTATTACTATTAAGTATGAATTTATAAAAACAAATTTAAAAAAAGTTAATATTTATATAGTTTTTATCATTCTAAAAAAGCGTGCATGAATAGTAGACGACAAGTTTTAATTAACAAAGGGGTATAAATAAGAAAAATATATATTTTATAATATAACTATCATAAATATGAGTAATTGATAGCCTAATTGAATTTTATTTTATTTTTTTTATAATACAAGAACAACACATCAATTTGAACTTAAATAGTAATTAAATCAAATATATAAATTTGAACTTGAAATCTTGATTTGAAAGGATTTGACTTGTTTTAGTGTAAAGCTGCTTGATTAAACGTTGAATTTGAAGATTTTGAGCGGTTTTGAAAATGGCCAACTTGGGGTTTTAAAGAAGTTGAGAGTTTCAATGATTTGGATGACAATCTTTCCATTTACAAAACGCTTTAAGGATTTACGAACTGGATTTACATTATGATGTCTCACGAAGTGGATACAAGCATTTTATAGGGGCGCTTATAGATTGCTTGCTAAGACCTAGTCGGGACGCTATAATACTTTTAGAGTTGTGGTACTTTCGAAAAGTCGAAGCGAGGATGTGATAAGGGCGCTTATTACACACTTGACAAGACCAATTGGAGATGTCACGACCGTGACTAGGATGTTGTGAGAATCCCGGAAGACGCAACCGAGATGATTACAAGATCCTTGGACATGGTCCTCGGACTCACCGATTTTAAACTCCTTCCTATCGCTTTAAAATGATTTTAGTCTCGGGGACGAGACTTGTTTTTAGAGGTGGATAAATGTAAAGACTAAATAGATTCATATTATTATATATTATTATTTTGGAAAGGTAATTGATTATATTTGAGTAGATTTGAAAATTCGAAAAATTTTGAATATTCCGTCCTCGAGCAACGTGTATTATTCTTAATCTTTTCGAAGTAGATTCCGGCATCGTTTTAAAAATTTGGGTTGTAGCGGATTTTAAGTCCGTTTTCGAGTTTGCTTATCGATAAAATTATATTAATTCCCGTGATGATTTAAAATTCGATTTAAATTGTCGAGTGTCGGGTTTTGTTTTAGTGAGCGGAATCGGGATCGAGTGTCGGGATTTCAAATTTGTGTTGTGGGGCCCACTCCTCCCTATTTTCTTTTCCTCTTTTCTTTCTTCTCTCTCTCCCGGTTTTTTCTGTTGCATTAGGCTGGTCCCCTCTTTGTCTTCTTCCTCTCCCACCCCTGCTCCCTCATCCTCCCTCTGCAGCAGTGCAGAACACACCCCATCGGCCCACCCCTCACCCTACAATTGCACCTCCCTCCTCTCTCTCTCCCTCTTTCTGTTTGCAGACCCACACACACCCACCTCACCTCTCCCTCTGCCTACAAACCCGAACAACCCTGCTCCCCTTTGATTTTTGTTTGGAACCAGCCCATCTTCTTCCTCTTTCTCCCTGAGTGAGCCCCGTTTTGTAAGCCGAGCCACCCACCTCCCACCTTCCTCCTCTCAGCAGCAGCTTCCCCTGTTCCGTTGAAAGGAGCCAACCGCGACAGCTCCTTCTCCGTCCTCCTCTGAGCAGCAGCAGCAGTAGACCTTCATCGAAGACACCCAGAAGCAGCCGGAGCCGAGTCGCCGAGAGCCGTCCACTCCCTCCTTCCTCCGCCTCCTCTGTTCGTCCCCATGAGGTCGGTAAGCCTCCTCCCTTCGATTCCGACTTGATTCCCTCCTAAAGGCGCACCTTTATGACCATCCATGTTCGGCCCAGGTCCTAGGATTCCTCCTCCGTCGTTGTTGCAGCCGAAGCCGCCCTTGGAGCCTCTCGTCGTCGGAAAAACCAGCTTTCGATAATCTCTCCCTCCTCCCTTCCCTCTTTCTCTCGCTTCCTTCTTTATGTGATGAGGGTGGTCGGAAATTCATGCTGGTTAGGTGGGGAGAGTTTGGGAGGGAATGGAGTCTCCGACGAGGTCTGATCCCTCCTCCCTTCCTCGTCCTTTTCCGACAGAACAGGGGTGGACTTGGGTTGAAGACGGGTTCAGGGAACCGGTTCGGTCTCCTTTTCTTTCTTTTCTTTTTGACCGGTTCACTCTCCTTATCCGGCTCTTTTTAATAAAAAAACGGGTGCGGGTTTTGGGCTTGGGTTTGGGCTTGTTGGATCCGGGTCTTCTCCTTCTTTCCTTGGGCTGGGTTGCTGGACTCGGGTGGGCTTTTTCTTTTCTTTCCCTTTGGATCCGGATTCGGGTTATGCTTCTGGGTTGTGGTCTGGGCTTCTCTCGGTTGGGCTGGTGGTTGGTTTAAGGTTCTGTTGTATATTTAGGTTATATATATATATATATATATATATATATATATATATATATATATATATATATATATATATATATATATATATATATATATTTTATATGTTTTTGTTATTCTGATTTTAGGAAAATGAATATATATATTTATATGTTCTGAAATTATTAATATTTATATTTAAAAAGGTTTTAAAAGTGATATTAATTGATATGGGGTTATAAATATATTTATGGTTATTGTTTTATGATTATATGGATAGTAAGTGTTAAATTATTTGAATATTATTATTATTTTGGGATTGGTTATATTTATAAATTCTGGAAAATTAATCATCATATATTGTTTATTTGTTTTAAAATAGTATTGATTGGATTATTTATATATGATGTATTTTATGAGGATTTAAATATGTGAGTTAGGAATTTTAAAGTGAATTGTTAGTTTTGATTTATAAATATGATTTGTGAACATAGGATTATTTTGATGATTTAATATTGGAATTTATTTATATAATGTTTTTGAAGTAAGAAACATGCCGGAATGATTTCTATAATATGATTTTGGGAAATTGGTTTTAAGGCCTAAGTGTTTAATGTCGGGATTTGGATAAGCGATTTTAAAAGAATTGTTTGATTTTTTAAGTGGAGTTCTTTGAGAGATTGTTTTGAAAATGAGATGATGAGATGAGATGAACATGAAATGATATATGGATTGTGATGAGATAAGATGGAATAATCTAAAATGAGATATGTGAAGATATGTATGATAGTTAGGGGTGCCTTGTGTGAATTAGATAGACTTATGCATTTGTACGTTATTAGGTGATTGTGATATGTTGGACATTGCTTACTATTGGTGATTCATTACTTGGATTCTGCTTCTGCCTTGTTTCTCTACTGTTCGGCTTATTCAGGTAAGTTCCTTTATGGGCTTACTCAGATTCGAAAGAGAATACCTGCTTGTGAATATATGAAATACTAGGTGTTGCATAAGCATTAAAGCATGTCATGTAGTATCATGCTAGGATTGCACTTATGAATGAGCATTCGGTTACTTTGTGTGTTTGAATATAGAACGGTCGTTATCTGTGATAGTCCTAGAGTCTTTGCTAGGGTCATAGGGTAGCCCAGCCCCATAGGGTGCCCTGAGTCTATCGAGTCGATATGAGCATGATGATAGCCCAGCACCATCGGGCATGGGCATGATATATGAGATGATGATGAGATATGATATGCTATGATGAGATATGATATGTTATAGCATCGAACTGGCCAGTCTCTGCACTAACGGAAAGGGGTGCAGATGTAGGAGAGGGATATGCCACTTAGCATTCTTTGGGCGCCTTTATAGTTCTGTTCCGCATATTGTAAATTAGGGGCATGTTAGTGTGATTAAATTTCCGCATTGCATCAAAGCATCTTTATATTAGCGTATGTGTATGTTTGCTTGTGGGACAGGGTGTGTTGGGGTCTCGATCTGATCCCGCTCGCACCACTTGTTTTAAGGTATGATTGCTCCCTGTCTCTATGGCGTGGGAAAATCCCCCGGGCGATTGCAAAGAATCTGTCTAAACCCGCTAATTTGGCTATACGACTTTAGAACATATGTTTTGGTTTTGACTCGGCTCTGTCGTGGCTCTTGTATCTAAACCTTGCTTCTACTTTACTTTCGTTTGAATTGGGTTTTGTGACTTTGATTGCTTGGGGTTCGAAATCCCCGCTTTGAATACTGATCTTCGAGGTTTGAAACCTCGACCCGTACCTGAATTGCAACATCCGAATGAAGGTATCCGAACATCAAAACGTAACCCGGGTATTTATATCCGGGCCGTTACAAAGTTGGTATCAGAGCGAGGTTGTGCAATTCGGGTACGCAAGGGTCGTGTGTATGTTTTGGAAAACCGACCATGGATTTAAAAAGATTTGAAAGCGTTTTAAAGGGGCAAAATGAACTTAATATGCCTAACTCAATTGGACTAAATATGAAATTGGCTTATGATAAAAGAGGAGAACCAACTAATAAGGGATCGAGTGGGTAGAAAAGGCGCTAGACCATCCCTATTGGATGTAGTCGGGAATGGGTAGGCGAAATACTAGCTTGTTCTTTACAGATGGGTCGGGAAGACTCCAAGGAGATCGTTATAAGTGCCATTGACTGATTCTATGTTGAGTGCTTGATATGCTAAAGATTGATTGGTATGTCCTAACTATTTAATGAATATTGAACGATTTGTGCGAACGGGATAGCGGGATTACCCTTCTTCTTCTTATATGGTTAAGCTCAGCTTTTGTAGAACCGCCCCTTTCCTTATGAACCCTTTTGATAGTTCAATCGATTCCTCCCTTCGAATATCGCTCTCCTCCACGGGAAATCGGGTTGGTAAACATATTGTTTCGGGAATCATGGTTGAATATGAGGGTTACTTGGGAGAGTATTGGAAGTTGGCTCTTGATGTAAATCCAAGTTAGAAAGTAAGGTGTTTTTGAGGGTGTCTTCTTGATTCTTATGATGATCAACCGGTGTCTTCTTGTCACAAAAAGTCGTATCCGAGTCCCACAGGAAAGATGAGTGATGAGTCAGTTAGGAAGAGTCAATGGTTGCCCTTATGGATCTCTATCGGGTTATCTTGATTGCCCTGTCCATGATTGTGTGATACTATGTGGTACTACTCCTTGACCTACAGATTGATCCTTAGTGTGAAATTTTGCCTATGTGCCTTGATGTTCATGATGACCATTTTATGGGTTCGAGCTACATTTGTTATATCCATATCATCCCGACATGATCTACTTAGTATATTGCATTATCATACTAGGGCACAAATATATATGTCATATGCTAGGTAGTTGTATAATTGATGTCCTCCATGTGAATAGGTTCATGATAGTGTGATCGTTCGGTTCTAGTATCATGATAGAGTGAGTCCCTTACTTGATGGGTACATGTTATAATTTCATGTCAACATGCCTTATATGCTACGTAATCCTCAGTACCTGTTATGATGATGATCCTTAATGTAAATTCGTGGTTGTATGACATCCTGTATCCATGCTGGTCACATTACTTAAGTCTCGTGTTCTATCATGGTTAGATGTCCTTATAGAATGTCTACTTGACCTATCGTATTGATCTTGCTGATGATTGATTGAGAGCATAAACCACATGATATGAGTCTATATGATTGTTGCTTCGCTTGGATTAGGTCCATGATAGTGTGATCAATTCTTCTTTGTATGAATGCTCGTAAGATATTCTCCTTAGCATGCTCGCCGATGACGCCTTGATGCCTATCATTCCTTCTGTGACAAGAACCTATAACACGCCCATCTATTTTGTATTTGTCAGATTAACTATTGTGAATTATTTTGCATATGATAGTGTTGTATGTTCCTTGCATTGAATGGAGAATATGTGACATAATTAAGTCTTGGTGAATGCATGTTTCATCCTAGTATGTGCTGATTCGAACTCATGTCCCCATATTCTTGTCATATTGCCCGTTACTTAGACTCGCATTATACATCGTTACATTTCCTCCCATGCTTCTATATTATTGGAATGTGATTGGATTGAAGTCTTGCTTAATGTCGAGTAATCAATCAAGTGCATGTATGTATCATACGTTATATTGAGCCATTAGTAACATATCGGGCCCTTGGTTGTGACTCGTGCGAATTTATGCCTTGCCTACATTATTGCCGATTCTCTCTTGAACTAGGTCATTGATAGTGTGGCTCTCCCTCTTTCTATTCTCGTAAATGTCTTACTTATCCGATTAGATTGATGTTGAATTCGGTGATCGACTTGCTTTCCATGACAATAAATCCTAGCATACGTACATGTTATCGTTCGGTAGTGTTCTTCTATTACTCTATGATATCCTCTCGTGCTTCCATGAATGTATGATTTGGCACCTCGCATGGTCACACACCACGTTATATTATGATTTCGCATACGCATGACGCATGAATGCTAGAATGAATTTAGTCGAGTTATCTTGATTGTGTTCATGTTCGATATGTGCCAGTAGTGTCCTGTAGGGCTTATGATTTCTAATATGACCCACTAAATGATCACGTGTTGTACTTGTTCTATGATGTGATAACTATTGTACCATATATGTACTCTATGATGGTTCGTTCTTAGCATGATTATAATCTAGCACCCATGATGTCCTTCTTGTTACTTTTGATGATGCCTCATGTTTCTTGAATATTATGTTGAACTCCTCTTAATGACTCTTGACTATGCTTGTATCACATCATGTATCGTTAGTATCATGTAGGACCCATGCTTTCTAAATGTATCTCGTCATATGATTACGTGCCATGCTTGACCTAATAGATGATCATTGTGTCAGATGAGATAATTACTATGTTGCCTTTATATGATCTCGTATGATGCATACACCAAACTCGTGCATTGTTCATATATGTGATAAATGTGATGCCCATTAAATCCCGCATATCTTGTTTAAGTTGCTAGGCATATTTGCTTCCATGGAATAATAGACTACTAGCTTGTTTCGCGTGCATCAGTGTAGGACTCGATCGAGTCTTTGGAATGAATATGTATATCGTTGTTCTTTAAGATAGGTACATATTAGTTTGGACTAATGTGATTGACATGCTCCATGATGAATTCGTGCTTGTTTGTCACAATTGTAATATAATAGACTTCCTTAAGGGTATCGTTACTATTCCCGGGTCGGAGTCTTGTCTCTAGTCGTGTCATCTTTAGCTTTGGTCCATTTTGTCTCCGAGAGGAACATTGGGTCGTCCGCTCTTGTCACTCCCCTATCTCCGCTAACATAGACTCCTACGTGATACATTGGATGAGCGACCGCATAGAAGAGGGGACAGGAAGTTAGATCGCGATAGAGCAGCGCAGCGGAAGTGTGGGCCCATAACCCACGGGCCTCAGGATCGACGATGCCGACGGAACAAGCTTGTTCAAGGATGGCGGTTATTGAGTACGATATGAGTTGCAAGCGAGAATGTCCTCCGTTCGAATTGTTGATCCCTTCGGAATATGTTGATGATGATATTGCACTGACTTGATATTGAAAAATTTCGTGTTGATGTGATGACTTGGTAATGATTATTGCCTGATTATCCGTTGTGTATGATGATATGTATGATTCGATGCATGACAGTCCTAATGTGCCATGATGACTTGATGTGATGCTGTTCTGAGTTGCTAACCATGATCTAAATTTCTTTGCCTATAAAAGTATGAACTGCAAATGCTGAGAACCTGAACTGTTTATTTGATAAGGTTATGATGAAACTTGCTAGCTTGATTTGACTAGGTTCATATATGATGTTTTGCAATACTTATTGAGCATGGCGGTAAATTGAGACTTTTGATACAGTTGCAATGCTTAATGATGAACTAATGATGCTATTGGTATAAATGCTAGTTGATATGATGTAGTCCTTCTGTGTAATAATGTCCATAATTGCTTCTTCTTTGAATGTGTGAGTGAGGTCCTTTGGGAGAGTGGTCAGAGAGTGGAGAAAGTTTTTTGAGTGATTAGAATGATCGACAGTAGTAAGGGGAAAGTTGCCGAAGAGGGGTGTTGACTTAGGTTGGACCGAGTGGGTTCGGAAATTATAAGAGGTAATGTTTGGTGGTTTTCGATGAGCTCCTAGGTGAATCTTGGATAGGGGTATGGTTAGGGATAGGCTGGTTAGGTAGTGACCGAGGAATTTTTATAGAAAATGCGTGGTTAGTAGGGCATGATTTTTGTGATATCTTGGGAAGTGTGAGAAGTGTAAGAAATGACCTTGTGGATATCGAGATCATAGTATGCAGGGGTGCTCGGGTGTGAAAACAGAGATAGAGGTTGGAGTCTTAGAGGTGGATTGTAGTGAGAGTGCTTGGCGGGAAGAGGTGTGAGATTGAAAGATCGAAATAAATTGGGGCTTCTTCTATGGGGTAGTATCCGAGTGGATGTGGTAGGTCTAGATGAAGGTTGGTCTTGGCTTGAGAGTGGGGCGACGAGCGAGCGGGGATAACGTTTCGTTTTGACTGGTAGTGATGCGAGGATTTTCTTGATTATGTTATTTGTTAATATGTACTGGCATGATGTTAGATAGCGACCATGATGAGCCTGATATGGCTTGATATTACATGTTGATATGCAATATTGGAAATCTAGTTGACAATGACAAGTGTTATCATGATTTAATGATACATTGCTACCCTACTATGTTGTTCTAGAAGCATGTTGTGATGTGTTGTATGAATCATGAAATAATGATATGTTGCTATCTGAGAGCATGATGTTATATTATGATCAGGAGATGTTAAATAATGAATATTGATTTGGATCATGAATATGAGTTATATATATATATGAGATAATGGTGCGTGATTGCTAATTGATCGTTATATGGCATTGTATGAGTTGAGATGATGTTTTGTAAGTATGAGGACATTTTGGTGATTGATATATTGATTGACCTTCTCCTCTGCTGAATCTTAATAGCCTGACCTTGTTGTGTTGATGTGTTGACAATGGGTTTTGGTTCGTTGATTCTATGATGAGAGATACTTTTATGATTTCTGGTGTGATGTTGAGACGTTGTTATGATTTTGTTATGTCATTGAGATGCATATTACGACCTTTAGTATGATATGGAGATGTTGATGTGACCTTGTGGCACTACGTTGGTATATGTTGAGACTTGCCGTGTGATGTGTTGATTGGAGATTGGATGGTTATACAGTTATGCATTTCTTATGGCTTATGCATCTTTCTTGAATCGAGACTGATAGATTGATTCGATTTTGGAACCTAGGAAGAGAATATGGGATTAGCCCTTACAGGTGGATGATTCCACCTCCTACCTTCTGAATTTGATTGATTGGTTTGTGAGAAGCTGATTTGGTTTTTGGGAGACTTTGACGAAATCTTGATTTGAAAGGATCGGATTTGACTTGTTTTGGTGTAAAACTGCTTGATTAAACGTTGAATTTGAAGATTTTGAGCGGTTTTGAAAATGGCCAACTTGGGGTTTTAAAGAAGTTGAGAGTTTCAATTATTTGGAAGACAATCTTTCCATTTACAAAACGCTTTGAGGATTTACGAACTGGATTTACATTATGATGTCTCACGAAGTGGATACAAGCATTTTATAGGGGCTCTTATAGATTGCTTGCTAAGATCTAGTCGGGACGCTATAATACTTTTAGAGTTGTGGTACTTCCGAAAAGTCGAAGCGAGGATGTGTTAAGGGCTTATTACACACTTGACAAGACCAATTGGAGATGTCACGACCGTGACTAGGATGTTGTGAGAATCCCGGAAGACGCAACCGAGATGATTACAAGATCCTTGGACATGGTCCTCGGACTCACCGATTTCAAACTCCTTCATATCGCTTTAAAATGATTTTAGTCTCGGGGACGAGACTTGTTTTTAGAGGTGGATAAATGTAAAGACTAAATAGATTCAAATTATTATATATTATTATTTTGGAAAGGTAATTGATTATATTTGAGTAGATATGAAAATTCGGAAAATTTTGAATATTCCGTCCTCGAAAACAGACTTAAAATCCGCTACAATCGGAAAATTATATTAATTCCCGTGATGATTTAAAATTCGATTTAAATTGTCGAGTGTCGGGTTTTGTTTTAGTGAGCGGAATCGGGATCGAGTGTCGGGATTTCAAATTTGTTTTGTGGGGCCCACTCCTCCCTATTTTCTTTTCCTCTATTCTTTCTTCTCTCTCTCCCGGTTTTTTCTGTTGCATTAGGCTGGTCCTCTCTTTGTCATCTTCCTCTCCCACCCCTGCTCCCTCATCCTCCCTCTGCAGCAGTGCAGCACACACCCCATCGGCCCACCCCTCACCCTACAATTGCACCTCCCTCCTCTCTCTCTCCCTCTTTCTGTTTGCAGACCCACACACACCCACCTCACCTCTCCCTCTGCCTACAAACCCGAACAACCCTGCTCCTCTTTGATTTTCGTTTGGAACCAGCCCATCTTCTTCCTCTTTTTCCCTGAGTGAGCCCCGTTTTGTAAGCCGAGCCACCCACCTCCCACCTTCCTCCTCTCAGCAGCAGCTTCCCCTGTTCCGTTGAAAGGAGCCAACCGCGGCAGCTCCTTCTCCGTCCTCCTCCTCCGAGCAGCAGCAGTAGACCTTCATCAAAGACACCCAGAAGCAACCGGAGCCGAGTCGCCGAGCGCCGACCACTCCCTCCTTCCTCCGCCTCCTCTGTTCATCCCCATGAGGTCGGTAAGCCTCCTCCCTTCGATTCCGACTTGATTCCCTCCTAAAGGCGCACCTTTATGACCATCCATGTTCGGCCCAGGTCCTAGGATTCCTCCTCCATCGTCGTTGCAGCCGGAGCCGCCCTTGGAGCCTCTCGTCGTCGGAAAAACCAGCTTTCAGTAATCTCTCCCTCCTCCCTTCCCTCTTTCTCTCGCTTCGTTCTTTCTGTGATGAGGGTGGTCGGAAATTCATGCTGGTTAGGTGGGGAGAGTTTGGGAGGGAATGAAGTCTCCGGCGAGGTCTGATCCCTCCTCCCTTCCTCGTCCTTTTCCGACAGAACAGGGGTGGACTTGGGTTGAAGACGGGTTCAGGGAACCGGTTCGGTCTCCTTTTCTTTCTTTTCTTTTTGACCAGTTCACTCTCCTTATCCGGTTCTTTTTAATAAAAAAACGGGTGCAGGTTTTGGGCTTGGGTTTGGACTTGTTGGATCCGGGTCTTCTCCTTCTTTCCTTGGGCTGGGTTGCTGGACTCGGGTGGGCTCTTTCTTTTCTTTCCCTTTGGATCCGGATTCGGGATATGCTTCTGGGTTGTGGTCTGGGCTTCTCTCGGTTGGGCTGGTGGTTGGTTTAAGGTTGTGTTGTGTGTGTGTGTCTATATATATATATATGTTATATGTTTTTGTTATTCTGATTTTTGGAAAATGAATATATATATTTATATGTTATGAAATTATTAATATTTATATTTAAAAATGTTTTAAAAGTGATATTAATTGATATGAGGTTATAAATATATTTATGGTTATTGTTTTGAGATTATATGGATAGTAAGTGTTAAATTATTTGAATATTATTATTATTTTGGGATTGGTTATAATTATAAATTCTGGAAAATTAATCACATATATTGTTTATTTGTTTTAAAATAGTATTAATTTGATTATTTATATATGATGTATTTTATGAGGATTTAAATATGTGAGTTAGGAATTTTAAAGTGAATTGTTAGTTTTGATTTATAAATATGATTTGTGAACATAGGATTATTTTGATGATTTAATATTGGAATTTATTTATATAATGTTTTTGAAGTAAGAAACATGCCGGAATGATTTCTATAATATGATTTTGGGAAATTGGTTTTAAGGCCTAAGTGTTTAATGTCGGGATTTGGATAAGCGATTTTAAAAGAATTGTTTGATTTTCTAAGTGGAGTTCTTTGAGAGATTGTTTTTAAAATGAGATGATGAGATGAGATGAACATGAAATGATATATGGATTGTGATGAGATAAGATGGAATAATCTGAAATGAGATATGTGAAGATATGTATGATTGTTAGGGGTGCCTTGTGTGAATTACATAGACTTATGCATTTGTATGTTATTAGGTGATTGTGATATGTTGGACATTGCTTACTATTGGTGACTCATTACTTGGATTCTGCTTCTGCCTTGTTTCTCTGCTGTTCGGCTTATTCAGGTAAGTTCCTTTATGGGCTTACTCAGATTCGAAAGAGAATACCTGCTTGTGAATATATGACATACTAGGTGTTGCATAAGCATTAAAGCATGCCATGTAGTATCATGCTAGGATTGCACTTATGAATGAGCATTCGGTTACTTTGTGTGTTTGAATACAGAACGGTCGTTATCTGTGATAGTCCTAGAGTCTTTGCTAGGGTCATAGGGTAGCCCAGCCCATAGGGTGCCCTGAGTCTATCGAGTCGATATGAGCATGATGATAGCCCAGCACCATCGGGCATGAGCATGATATATGAGATGATGATGAGATATGATATGCTATGATGAGATATGATATGCTATAGCATCGAACTGGCCCGTCTCTGCACTAACGGAAAGGGGTGTAGAGGTAGGAGAGGGATATGCCACTTGGCATTCTTTGGGCGCCTTTATAGTTCTGTTCCACATATTTTAAATTAGGGGCATGTTAGTGTGATTAAATTTCTGCATTGCATCAAAGCATCTTTATATTAGTGTATGTGTATGTTTGCTTGCGGGAGAGGGTGTGTTGGGGTCTCGGTCTGATCCCGCTCGCACCACTTTTTTTAAGGTATGATTGCTCCCTGTCTCTATGGCGTGGGAAAATTCCCCGGGCGATTGCAAAGAATCTGTCTAACCCCGCTAATTTGGCTATACGAATTTAGAACATATGTTTTTGTTTTGACCCGGCTCTGCCGTGGCTCTTGTATCTAAACCTTGCTTCTCCTTTACTTTTGTTTGAATTGGGTTTTATGACTTTGATTGCTTGGGGTTCGAAATCCCCGCTTTGAATACTAATCTTCGAGGTTTGAAACCTCGACCCATACCTGAATTGCAACATCCGAACGAAGGTATCCGACCTTTGAAACGTAACCCGGGTATTTATATTCGGGCCATTACAAAGTTGGTATCAGAGCGAGGTTGTGCAATTCGGGTACGCAAGGGTCGGGTGTATGTTTTGGAAAACCGCCAATGGATTTCAAAAGATTTGAAAGCGTTTTAAATGGGCAAAATGAACTTAATATGCCTAACTCAATTGGACTAAATATGTACTTGGCTTATGATAAAAGAGGAGAACCAACTAATAACGGATCGAGTCGGGAATGGGTAGGCGAAAGAAAATAGCAACATCTCATCATGTCGTATATCATGTGTCATGTCTCATTTCATATGTCATTATTTTCTTTCTTTCTTTCTCATGGAATGATATCAGGCTCGATTAGGAACAAACCCGATGAGACTGGGTCGTCCTATGACCCTAGCAAATGACTCTAGGACTCACAATTTAACGGTCGTTCTACCATACGCAAAGAGAATACGGATGCTCGTTCAGTTGTGCAACCTAAGCATGCTACTACATGAATATGCAGGATGCAACACCTACACACTATATGACACATCAGGCATGAGGTTCTAACTTGAGTAAGCCCCGGAGGACTTACCTGGAGTAGCAGATCAGCAAGAGGATCAACAAGCAGGTCATAGATCACCTAGCATTTATTAATGAACATGTATAAGTATACTGCACAGAATGGGATCCATTTTCCACTACACAGAATCATAATTAGTCATAACATCATCATCATCATTATATCAACCATCATTTCTCATCATATAGCATCATATATTGTCTCATCATATATCATCTCACTCTCGTTAACATCAACTCATATCTCATATCATAAATCATATTCATAATTTAATCATCATGTAACACTTCATGCTCTCATACTCATGTCCATATCATATTCACATAAATTCACAAGTGAAACTCTTCAAACAATTTACCAAGTTAAGTTCAAATAAGTCGGTTTCAAAGTTAGTAAAAACCATTTAAATCCAAAGGAAGTTACCTCAATAATCAATCAATTCTTTTAAAATCATACTTAGCCAAAGTCCAATATTAAAGCATTTAAACCCTTAAACCGACCTCACAATGTTATACTATTAAGATAATCCCGCATAAGTTAGTTTATTTCCAAAATCTTTGTCCTCATATTTTTAGGTAAATTCCGACACTTGATAAATATTTCTAACAACTTAAATAATCCAACTAACCATTTAAACGCCAAGACTAAACAAATGATTTGTTCACATAAATAAATCTCAACAAAGCAAATTAGATAAATGAATAATTAATGCAGGAATTATAATTTAGTAATTTACTAATAAATAAAGAATTTACAAGTCAATGAGACGAACAACTTTAAAACAATATATATCACCAATTAAATAAACACCCAAGTAAATCCATTTTAAATAATCCGATAAATAAATAAATTACAGAAATCATTATTTAAATAAATAAATCAGAATAAATTTAATAATAACTAAAGAAATAATTTTATCTCATTTAAATAATAATATAAGTAAATAATTAAAAACAATTCTTTACCCATAATAGAACAAGATTGAAAGGCCCAACCAACAACCCAGCCCGGATCCAAGACCCGACCCAATACCCATTATCAGCCCACCTCTGCTGAACCGGACCAAGGGAAAAACAAAAGGACCGAACCGGCCAAACCCAAAGAAAAAAAATAGAAGGAAGGGACCGGGTTCAGTGGCTTCTTCTTCCCCCAGCCACGCAGCTGCTCGACACGGAAGAGAAAGGAGAAGCGAGGCTCGCCGGGACTGCCTCGCCTTCACCCGATCACCCTCTCTGACTCCGACACTCATGATACACGGAAAGGAACCGAATCCAACTCAAAGAAAAGGAAAGGAAGGCTCACCAGTGGTCTCGAGATTTCGCCGGAAATCTTTGTCGGAGGCGCGGATTGGCTTGCCGGAGTCGGGATTGAAGATTTCTTGGTCTAGGACGACAGAAGAGAGTTCAAAGGCGGAGCTATACTACATTTTAGAGGGAAGGGAGAGGAAAGAGAGATTTATCGATTGAAATGAAGAAAACAGAGGAAGAGAGGGTGAATGGCAGCGGCAGCGGTTGAGGTTGTTGTTGGCTCGGCGGGGGAGGCTCTCGGAAAAGTTCCTGGGCGTCATGCTCAGCCTTGTAGGACGTCGGAGGAAGGGTGGAGACATTCGGACGACTGTTGAGCTTTGATGGAAGGAGGAGGCGAGGGGAGTAGCTCGACTAGAGGCTCGACGGCAAGGGAAGGAGGTAGAAAAGAAAGGAGGGAGATGAAGATGGTGTTGGTGTGACAGAGGAAGAGAAGGGAAGGTGGTTGAGATATGGTGGTGGCGGCGAGTTCAACGGGAGCTTTATGGGGGCTTTTGAAGATGGTGAATAGAGAACGAATGAGAGAGCAATTGGAGGTGGGTTTGTGTGTGAGGATGGGTAATGACACCTACAAGCCTACAATTATAGGAGAGGGGAGGGAGATGGGAGTGTTCAGCTGCTATAGGGAGTGGGGAGAAAGAAGAGGTGGAGTGTGTAAGTATATAGAAACAAAAATAAATACCCGGAAATAAACCCCAAAATCCGCTTTCTAACCTTAACTCGACGCGATTAAAATAAATTTAAAGTAAACATCCGAACCTGAATTAAATAACGAAACTCAAAAATATTTTCAAGCCTCGGAATAATAAAGCAAAAAAAATAAAAATAAAAAAAATAAATTTACTTTCAAATCCAATAATAAGTTCATGTCGGAGTTCGTTTTGAGAGAATAAAGAAAATTGCTTGCTCGAAGACGGAAATTTTTGAAAATTTTTGGAATCTTAGACATTAAGTCAAATCTTAAATCGAAAATAAAAACTACAATAATATTTAAAATTCTCAATCTTTACAATGGTTAAAAAAAGAGATATAAGGCGCATCATCTAAGATGTAAAATAAGTAATGGTCAAAGTCTTAATTAACTTTTAAAATAAGTAAATTGTAAAAAAAAATATTTTTGGCTCTAATTGATTTTTATAATTAACTTTTGAAATCGAATATTCACAAATTAATTATTTTGACTAACTTTATATAAAAAAAATTGCAGGTCTTAAAATATTGAAATTATAGTAAGGGATATCTAGGGTGTATAAAATAAATATAGATGAAAAATATTCATTTTGGGGATAAATATTTTTTTCTTCGATATTTGAAGCCAAACACCCAAAATTAATCATAAAAGAGTGTTTATTTATTTTTAAATGATAATATATGCAAATTTCACATTTTCTTTTCTCAAAATTCTTCAATTTTTGTTAGTAGATCTTAAAATGTTATTTTTTGTATTCCAAATAGTCATTTAAGATGTTTAAAATAAATGTAATTTATCTCTAAAAAATCTTTTGTTAAAAATATATATAGATGTCATGTAGAATATGCAGAGTAAGTATAGATTTAAAATATTCATTTTGAATAATTATTTTCCTCAATTTTTGAAGGTTAATAGGTACAAAAATAATTTCTTCTTAAAATTAATGACGTTTTGCTTCTATCTCCAAAAATATTTAAAAAAATTTCAACAAAAATTTAAAATAATTATTTTCCTCAATTCTAGGATCCGGGTTCTAGGCTCCTGTGGGTGGGCTGTTACTTTCGGATTCTTCGGACTGGGCCGACCAGTTTGGATTCTTTTATTTTGTTTAACTCATATATGGTATATATGTATATGTTGATAGTTACATATTTATTCTTTCATTAATTATTGTTATTATTACTATTATATGTATTATCATTATTATTACTATAAATCCGAGTTTTAAGAAAATAAAGTTGGGGAGTATTATATTATAAAATGAATTTAATATGTTTTAGTTGAGAACCTTAAAAGGATTTACTTATAAAATGGGAGGTATTACTTTAATTAACATTATATTATAAGTAATTGTTTAAAAGGAGTTTCTATGTTTTGGAAATATTCTTTTGAGAATTTGGTTGGAAAGCGAAGTGTTAGAAATTCTATCATGGCGACTTTTGTACCGGCCCAAATATAAATATTCGGGTTACGTTTCGAAGGATTGGATACCTTCGTTCGGATCTTGCAATTCGAGTACGGGTTGAGTTTCAAAACAAAGTGTGAGTGCTAAAAGAAGGGATGTCATACCCTAAATTCGCGAGAGGCCCATTGGGGCAATAACATGTTCTACTCGACTAAGCCGCTCAAAATCATTTATAGTTCAAAACATAAAGAAAGGAAATTGACAATACAACTTGCCTCGGCGGAGCCGGGTCAAAACCAATATAGACTAGTATAAACATCCAAAGTGTCAAGTCGGATGTTAATTAAATCTCTCGGTCTGAACGTCCAAAAAGAAAACCCTCGTCATGGAAACACGAGATAAGCAAGGATCAAATACCTGAAACTATACCACGAGTCAAGGTCGAGCCACTCATGCGGGCCCTGAAGACCTCGCTGAGGACATATAATGTGCCTATACCTAAATAAAGGATGCTCTAATGCAGTGCGGAAATATTAAACACACAAGCATGCTAACAGTTTATATATATGCAGAAAGCGATTAAATGGGATCCCGCACAGAATGCCAAGTGGCATGTCCCTCTCCTACTCCCGCACCCATGCTCGTTAGTACAGGAACCGACCACGTTTTATACTCCCGCACCCATGCTTGTTAGTGCGGGAACCGGTCGCGTTCAATATCATAACATCATCAATCGTATGAATAATCATGCTCGTCAATTTAATAGTCTGACTCGATGAGGACTAAGCCCGATGGGACTGGACCGTCCTATGACCCTAGCAAATGACTCTAGGACTCACAATTTAACGGCCGTTCTACCATACGCAAAGAGAATACGGATGCTCGATTAATTGTGCAACCTAAGCATGATACTACATGATTATGCGGGATGCAACACCTACACACTATATGACACATCAGGCATGAAGTTCTAACTTGAGTAAGCCCCCGAGGACTTACCTGAAGAAGCGCAGGATCCAAGCAACATAGCGGCAAGAGTAAGCAAGTCCAACAGATCAGATGGCCTAGTAATTTCATAAATTACATAATAAGTCTAAGTCTAATTTACACCAAGCACACAAGTTACATATGAAACATATAAGATACACATAACAATATAACTTAACCGCTTCATCGTTATCAACATTAATTATCGTCTCATCTCTATTTCCCATCTCGTCTCATCATATCACATAATACGACATCTTTCTCAATTCGGTCATAATATCATCATCATCATCATTAGTCAACTCATCTCGTCATCATCATCACATCACATCACATCATATCATCATATTTTATCTCATCAATTTCCATAATTTAATTTAAGATTCTATCATGTCAGATCATGCTTCAATTCACATAGATTTAGGAAATAACTGATATAATTTCACAAGTAGGAGTCATAATTCAATTCACCAAGTCAACTCAAGTAAATCAATTCAAAATTTCTCAAAAACCATTAAATTCCCAAGAAGTCTATTTAATAGCCAAATAATTCTTTCAAAATCACACTTAGCAAATTCCACTTATGGAACATTAAACCTTTTACCAACTTGCAAATTCCTACTATCAAAATAATCCCAGCATATTTCATTTCCCTTCAAAACTCAGTATTCTCAGGTCCTAATAATTCCCAACATTTCATTAAGTTTTAAATAATATTTATAAATACATATATTAAATTAACCCAACAATCCTAATCACCCATTTTGAATATCAAAACTTAACAATTAAATTATTCACATAAATCATTCTCAACAAATCAGTTTAAATAACTAAATAAATAAATCGGAGAAAACATAATTAAATAACTTAACAATATAAAGAATCACAATCCATGAAGTACTTAGGTAACCTTCCCACATTAAAACAATATAATCGAAAAAAAGTAATAATACTTAAAATTAGATTTATAATAATTTAATACTCATGAGATTTCAAAAGAATGTTTATAATAATATTTTATTTTAAATATTTCTAAAACACATATAAAACCACCATATAATAACATACTATATCCCAATTAATTATACTTTTCATCCAACTTATAATATATAAATTATTTACATAAAATGTTAATTATATCAAACTCAGAATAATATATAATAATAATAATCTAATCATTAAATAATAATTATACACTAACTATATAACATAACATAATATGTGAAAAAGTAAACAACCTTTTAACATCACCAATTCGGACAGCTAGGCCCAAACCAGAAGCCCGGACCCATTTCCGGATCCAAAAACCAAGCCCACCCAAACAAAAGCCAACCCAGACTTTTTTTAAAAATGAACCGGACCAAAAGAAAAAGAAAAAAGGAGGGGAGCGAACCGGGTCCAAGCCTTCCTTCTTCAACCCTGGCTCTGCGTGAACCGAAGAAGAGGAGGAGGAGGGGAGGCCTTCGCCGGCGGCCGGCCAACCCTCGGCCCGACCATCCCAACCGCCAAGGATACAAGGGACACAGATGGAACAAGGAAAAGCAGCCAAGGAATTGGGAGAAAGGGGAGGAGCTCACCGAGTTCAATTCGTCGAAAACGTTCGACCGGAGCTCGATTGGACTCGTCGGAGATGGATTCTCAACGGGAACGACCTAGGGAGAGTAGAAGGGAGTTAAAGCTTCGCCTTTAAGCCATTAAGAGGTGAATGGAAAGAGAAACGAGGTCTCACCGAGTCTAAAACGAAAACAGAGGGAGGGGCAGCGACGGGGCTCGTTCTCGGCCTTCGGGTTCTCCTAGGGCTCCTTCTGGTGGCTCCGAGCTCGGCTTCTACGGTCTTTGCGAGGATGATTCGGAGGTGCTGGCTTCGAGCTCGAAAGAGGTTCAAGTGGAAGCGGGCTCGACTGTTTTTGAAAGAAGCTGCAGGGGAGCTCGAAGCTTTCGGTGTCTCGGCAGCTGCTGGAGGTTGCGTGAATGGATTGGAAATGGGTGAGCTGCTGCTGCCGAGATGTGAAGACGAGGTGTGGTAGTGGTGATGTTGATTATTGAAGGAGAGCAGGAGGTTGGAGGTGATGGATGAATGAAGGGGAGGAGGGGTGGAGTGTGGAGATGGGGATTTGCAGCTACAAATAGACTAGAGGGGAAGGGGATGAGTGCAGCTGCAGGGTAAAGCAGGGAGAGGGTAGGTGAGATGACTGTATAAAATCAAAATAAATACCCGGAAGTAAATCTTGAAATCCGTTTTTCGACCTTAACCCGACGCAATTAAAATAAACTTTAAAATAAATATTCGAATCCGAATTAAATAACGAGACCCGAAAATATTTCCAAGCCTCGGAATAATAAAGAGGAAATAAGTTCATCTTACCGGAATTCGTCTCGAAAGAAAAATAATAATAATAAATAAATAAATAAAAATAAAAGAAATAAAAATTCGCGTGATCAAAGCCGAAAACCTTCGAAATTTTTCGAAGTCTTAGAAGTTAAATAAAAATTTGAATCGAAATAAAATTTATAATTATAAAAATACTATTTAAAAATCCCGGTCTTTACATCATCCACCTCTAAAAACAAGTCTCGTCCCTGAGACTAAAATCATTTTTTTTTTCAAAAACCAACGAAGCCTTCCATAATCCAAACATTTTCTCCCTATGTCACGCAGTCAAGTTCTAAGGACTCAAAAAGTGAAAATATCCACCCCTAAGGGCTAATCCCATATTCACTTCCTAGGTTCATGTTTCAAGATTAATTTCAACATTTCAAACTTAAGATCACGACATATTTAGATATCTCAAGACATCACACCATCGAACAGCACATCATCTGAAGATTCATCAAGGTCAACGCCTATTATCATATCAAAAATCAAGGGATCGCCATGTCAACCAATAACATATATTAAAATATCATGTATCAGCATATCGGAATATCAATGAAATCAATTATCACCCCATCGAAACATCACATTACAAAATTAATCATATCAAATATCGTCATGTCCAATATTAGTATAGTAGAATTTGTCATAACAGAAATTTCGTCTCATTCTATTAGCAACATACTAACTCTTATTATTAACATCTCATACAACACATTAATAGGCCCTAACATTTAGAGAATCTGTACATAGTTAGCGATCAAAATAGAATACAACGATTACTTACACCTCACCATTGAGCTTCCAAAATCAAAATCAGGTTTAAGCTATGTCCATCAACTCAAATCAGATTTTGAATCCCCTAATGCATCTAAATCACGCTTATCTTATGCCCAAACTCATAGATGTTCTCTTCAGTTTTTCCATAAAAATTCACGAGTTAAAGCCTAGACTCAAATTCATCCATTATATACCTCGACGCTCTATTTAACAAGTTTCTTCAAAAAAAATCAACTTACGTACACACGGCCTCAAGCTCACGATCCCAAAATTTCCAACTAACCAATTAATCCTCAAATGTCTATATCCATTATCCTCCAAGTAATCACAAACCAAGTCTAATATCCCAAGCCCCCGTCAAGACCTCTATCAAGATCAATCTAGGTGTTCCTTACCAAATTCATTTATTCCTCCTATGTCTTCAAGAATCCATTTGATCATCATCGATAAGAGCATATCCCCCAAACCACTTCACTGCCCCTATTCTACTTCCCAAGCCAATAAGCGCACTCGTTGCTCATCCAGCTCTAAAGAATCAACTCCTATCGCCAACCTCAAACAAGAGCAGTATCACATCCTACATCCTTAATATTCATCGACAAGGTTCGTCTCTTAAGCTACTCACGCATTCCAACAACATAAGCATCTCACTCCGTTAGCAACACCCGATCGTCTGCACTCGTCAGATTCTAAGCTACAGAGCCAACTAGTGATAACCTGTAATATATACGACCTATCCAGTCTCATCAACCGCACCTATACCCAAGTGATCAACATTCATGTCCTACCCAGTTAACTCATCAGATCCGATCTAACCCAAATCGTATCTCACGTCATCCCAAGAGATCATAGCATCGTCACTTAGTTACAACACCAATTCACCATTTGAAGTTCCATTATCTTCCCAAACAATTACGATTCCCCTAGTCGTCTTACTCTAATTCCTTATTGTCGAATATTCTTAATTCGTCTTCGACCACAATCCTCAAACGACGATACGTTACTTCTTAATGACCTTAATTACCAACCATCATCCTAATAAGTTCTAGGTCCTCCTTATCCGAATTTACCCAAGGCATCACAATTTACTCAAAATTCCATAATCTCGTGACCATTAGTATCATCATGTCCTCTACCTGGACTAGTTACCATATTCGTCGTTCAGAATCTTCCTGTCTCTAAACTCCATCAATCAAACTCATAAGCGGTCCTACGATATCCTTTACTTAGCTTCAGGCATTCTCTCAGGGACTTACCTTTCATTTCTTAATACCTCAACATTCCAAATCGATTCCACACATATCAATTACGATATCTTCCCTATGCTAAAAATCTTTCAATCACACCTTAGTAGTTTTTCAAATACCACTCTAGCAAGTGTCCTCAATAATATACGAGCAATACCCAAGTACAAATTTTACTTCCTATCCTAGTATCACATAAACAACTCGAATCCTAGAATCCATAAATTTTCAAGCAGTCATAGTCACTCAAACCTTAACGCCATCCAAAACTCATTCCTCAACGACATCGTTTTCACTCATATCACAACTAACTATCCATAACCACATTCTCTCTATAAGATCCCTAATCATTCACGTCTGGTCCACTCATATCTTCCTCATTCATACCCAATCGGATTCACCCTATCCTTCATCCATTTCTCACTTATACTACAACCTCAATTCCTCAAATCTTTCCATTCTCATCTTATGCCCCATCTAAGGCCTACCTAGAAGGCTCAACTGAAAATTCTTAACCACTGTCTCCTACCAGTTCTAGAACTCACTCGATCCTGCCTAATCCAACGTCTCTTTTCTAAGACTCTACCTTACACCATCCTCGATCAAAACATAGGACGTCTAGTTCTCTTATCACTCTCTAGCCTATTCCACTAAAGGAACCTTAACCCACACAAATAAGAAAGAAGACAAAAGAGGAGAAAAGAAGGGGGAGAAAGGGAAAGAAAGAAAAAGAAAGTCATCAAACATGCATACTAAGTCAGTAACTCATTAACATCAGTATCCCATATCTTGTACGCAGATACAACCAGGCCATACTTACCACTAAATCAAACGTCAACATAACAAAACATCAACACATCGGAATCATATCACAGCTAGGCCTATCGCACGACATCATACTCAATCACCACAGAAGAAGTTAGTAGCTCGAATGGGGAACTCCCTTTCCCTAGGTCATATCTACGAATCCAATGCGTGCTCATCCTTCAGTGTTGTTGATGATGTCAGTTTTGTCACCTGTAGGTTATGGGCCCACCATGCTTCCGTTGCGCCGCTCTAGTGTTACCCGGCTAGTTGTTCCTTCCCACATGTCGTCGTCCGCCAAAGAGATAACACATAGGTTCTAAATTAACAAAGATAGGGGAGAGGCACAAGCGGACAACCAAGAATACTTATAGAGTCACTTATGGACCAAGATTGAAGGTATCGAGACTAAGAACAAGGTCCCAGCCCCAGAATGACAACGATATAGGGACACACATTCAAATAAGCAATTATATGAACAGGACATGTATTTAATATAAGGTTACATCCGGTCATGTGATCACATAGGAGACTACAATCATAACCAACCAGAAATCTCCAAGGGTGACATCAACTTACTGACTGAAGAGCCCATTTCCCGTGGAATGCTTGTATGACACATTTGGGTAAGAAAAACGATTATTCAAATTGTTTTCCCAAGAAGGATGGTCGAGCTCGAGGAAAAGTCTAATGACAAGAATAAACCTATTGATCTTTGTAATAATCGAGAGGGATGACTCGACAAAACAACCTATTCCCTTAGACTCAGAATTACGTCAGAGATCTTGGATCATTCAAGGTTTGACATCTAAGTACATTAATTAGCTCGTGGCATGACCTATGGCGTCAAGTACCATAATTCATCACGCACTTAAGTAATTAATGCACCCGAATAGAAATCCCGAATATGATAGATTCCCAACCCCAATTTCCCGTGGAAGACGCTAACATCATAGAGAGAAGACTCGATAGGAACATCTATTGGAGAAGATAAAAGAAGGGAATGAGAAGAAAAGGAATAGTAAAGGAGAGAAAAGAAACGAAAGGAAAAGGAAGACAAAGAAGGAAAAGGAAAGAATCGATAAGACATCACTTAAAGACATGAGAGATGAGGAAAATGGAATGAAAGGAATACACTCTCCTACAATTGTCAACCTTAAAAATCTGTTGAACAGGAGGCGAAATGAAAAGGAAATGACACAGACAGTTGAATAATGGAAAAGATTGCTCCACAAGAACTGAGATCTCGGTTACAGAGTAAAGAAGGGCTCCCCCGCTATCTCATTCACACATAAGTTCAATTTATAGCCAACAGGTATCAAAGAGGTTAACAACAAGATTCTTGCTCAAGGAAGATAACACTCAGCACAGAATCAATCAGCAACAATCAATCTGATCCCCTTCGAGAGGGATCGCCCTCGGGCCCAATTTATATAAAGCCACAGAGTCTACCTAGAAGCTACCCTTCGAGGGGCAACTGACCGGAGGGACAACTATCCTCTCGGCCTCTATATCCTAACCCCGCTGCTTCAACCACCACGGTGCAACTCCTTGGAGTCTTCCAGGCCCTCTGTAAATACAAAGCTAAGTTTTGCCTACCCTTTCCCAAGTCTACATCCAATAGGGATGGTCTATCGCCCTTCTACCCACTCGATTTCCCTTTTTCCGATTTTCCTTATTTTAAGTCAAGTTTATTAAGCTTTGTTCATTAATTTAGCCATATTAAATTCATTTTGCCCTTTAAAACTCTTCAAAATCTTTTAAAACATTGGGCGGTTTTCAAAATCTTACTTCAACCCATTTGTACTCGAATCGCGCAACCCAAGCTCTGATACCACCTTTGTAACGGCCCAAATATAAATATTCGGGTTATGTTTTGAAGGATTGGATACCTTCGTTCGGATCTTTCAATTCGAGTACGGGTTGAGTTTCAAAACAAAGTGTGAGTGCTAAAAGAAGGGATGTCATACCCTAAATTCGCGAGAGGCCCATTGGGGCAATAACATGTCCTACTCGACTAAGCCGCTCAAAATCATTTATAGTTCAAAACATAAAGAAAGGAAATTGACAATACAACTTGCCTCGGCGGAGCCGGGTCAAAACCAATATAGACTAGTATAAACATCCAAAGTGTCAAGTCGGGTGTTAATTAAATCTCTAGGTCTGAACGTCCCAAAAGAAAACCCTCGTCATGGAAACACGAGATAAGCAAGGATCAAATACCTGAAACTATACCACGAGTCAAGGTCGAGCCACTCATGCGGTCCCTGAAGACCTCGCTGAGGACATATAATGTGCCTATACCTCAATAAAGGATGCTCTAATGCAGTGCGGAAATATTAAACACACAAGCATGCTAACAGTTTATATATATGTAGAAAGCGATTAAATGGGATCCCGCACAAAATGCCAAGTGGCATGTCCCTCTCCTACTCCCGCACCCATGCTCGTTAGTGCAGGAACCGACCGCGTTTTATACTCCCGCACCCATGCTCGTTAGTGCGGGAACCGGTCGCGTTCAATATCATAACATCATCAATCGTATGAATAATCATGCTCGTCAATTTAATAGTCTGACTCGATGAGGACTAAGCCCGATGGGACTGGACCGTCCTATGACCCTAGCAAATGTCTCTAGGACTCACAATTTAACGGTCGTTCTACCATACGCAAAGAGAATACGGATGCTCGATTAATTGTGCAACCTAAGCATGATACTACATGATTATGCGGGATGCAACACCTACACACTATATGACACATCAGGCATGAGGTTCTAACTTGAGTAAGCCCCGGAGGACTTACCTGAAGAAGCGTAGGATCCAAGCAACATAGCGGCAAGAGTAAGCAAGTCCAACAGATCAGATGGCCTAGTAATTTCATAAATAACATAATAAGTCTAAGTCTAATTTACACCAAGCACACAAGTTACATATGAAACATATAAGATACACATAACAATATAACTTAACCGCTTCATCGTTATCAACATTAATTATCATCTCATCTCTATTTCCCATCTCGTCTCATCATATCACATAATACGACATCTTTCTCAATTCGGTCATAATATCATCATCATCATTAGTCAACTCATCTCATCATCCTCATCACATCACATCATATCATATCATCATATTTTATCTCATCAATTTTCATAATTTAATTTAAGATTCTATCATGTCAGATCATGCTTCAATTCACATAGATTTAGGAAATAACTCATATAATTTCACAAGTAGGAGTCATAATTCAATTCACCAAGTCAACTCAAGTAAATCAATTCAAAAATTCTCAAAAACCATTAAATTCCCAAGAAGTCTATTTAATAGCCAAATAATTCTTTCAAAATCACACTTAGCAAATTCCACTTATGGAACATTAAACCTTTTACCAACTTGCAAATTCCTACTATCAAAATAATCCCAGCATATTTCATTTCCCTTCAAAACTCAGTATTCTCAGGTCCTAATAATTCCCAACATTTTATTAAGTTTTAAATAATATTTATATATACATATATTAAATTAACCCAACAATCCAAATCACCCATTTTCAATATCAAAACTTAACAATTAAATTATTCACATAAATCATTCTCAACAAATCAGTTTAAATAACTAAATAAATAAATCGGAGAAAACATAATTAAATAACTTAACAATATAAAGAATCACAATCCATGAAGTACTTAGGGAACCTTCCCACATTAAAACAATATAATCGAAAAAAAAGTAATAATACTTAAAATTAGATTTATAATAATTTAATACTCATGAGATTTCAAAAGAATATTTATAATAATATTTTATTTTAAATATTTCTAAAACACATATAAAACCACCATATAATAACATACTATATCCCAATTAATTATACTTTTCATCCAACTTATAATATATAAATTATTTACATAAAATGTTAATTATATCAAACTCAGAATAATATATAATAATAATAATCTAATCATTAAATAATAATTATACACTAACTATATAACATAACATAATATGTGAAAAAGTAAACAACCTTTTAACATCACCAATTCGGACAGCTAGGCCCAAACCAGAAGCCCGGACCCATTTCCGGATCCAAAAACCGAGCCCACCCAAACAAAAGCCAACCCAGATTTTTTTTAAAAATGAACCGGACCAAAAGAAAAAGAAAAAAGGAGGGGGGCGAACCGGGTCCAAGCCTTCCTTCTTCAACCCTGGCTCTGCGTGAACCGAAGAAGAGGAGGAGGAGGGGAGGCCTTCACCAGCGGCCGGCCAGCCCTCGGCCCGA
Source organism: Persicaria maculosa (assembly GCA_963922045.1). Taxonomy (NCBI): domain Eukaryota; kingdom Viridiplantae; phylum Streptophyta; class Magnoliopsida; order Caryophyllales; family Polygonaceae; genus Persicaria; species Persicaria maculosa. Next base: position 44,697,836 of record OY998267.1, read on the forward strand.
CCATCCCAACCGCCCAGGATACAAGGGACACAGATGGAACAAGGAAAAGCAGCCAAGGAAGTGGGAGAAAGGGGAGGAGCTCACCGAGTTCAATTCGTCGAAAACGTTCGACTGGAGCTCGATTGGACTCGTCGGAGATGGATTCTCAACGGGAACGACCTAGGGAGAGTAGAAGGGAGTTAAAGCTTCGCCTTTAAGCCATTAAGAGGTGAATGGAAAGAGAAACGAGGTCTCACCGAGTCTAAAACGAAAACAGAGGGAGGGGCAGCGACGGGGCTCGTTCTCGGCCTTCGGGTTCTCCTGGGGCTCCTTTTGGTGGCTCCGAGCTCGGCTTCTACGGTCTTTGCGAGGATGATTCGGAGGTGCTGGATTCGAGCTCGAAAGAGGTTCAAGTGGAAGCGGGCTCGACTGTTTTTGAAAGAAGCTGCAGGGGAGCTCGAAGCTTTCGGTGTCTCGGCAGCTGCTGGAGGTTGCGTGAATGGATTGGAAATGGGTGAGCTGCTGCTGCCGAGAGGTGAAGACGAGGTGTGGTAGTGGTGATGTTGATTATTGAAGGAGAGCAGGAGGTTGGAGGTGATGGATGAAAGAAGGGGAGGAGGGGTGGAGTGTGGAGATGGGGATTTGCAGCTACAAATAGACTAGAGGGGAAGGGGATGAGTGCAGCTGCAGGGTAAAGCAGGGAGAGGGTAGGTGAGATGACTGTATAAAATCAAAATAAATACCCGAAAGTAAATCTTGAAACCCGTTTTTCGACCTTAACCCGACGCAATTAAAATAAACTTTAAAATAAATATTCGAATCCGAATTAAACAACGAGACCCGAAAATATTTCCAAGCCTCGGAATAATAAAGAGGAAATAAGTTCATCTTACCGGAATTCGTCTCGAAAGAAAAATAATAATAATAAATAAATAAATAAAAATAAAAGAAATAAAACTTCGCGTGATCAAGGCCGGAAACCTTCGAAATTTTTCGAAGTCTTAGAAGTTAAATAAAATTTTGAATCGAAATGAAATTTATAATTATAAAAATACTATTTAAAAATCCCGGTCTTTACAACTTTGATCAGGTTTGACCTAGATTTGGGTATTCGGATAATTTCTCGGAACCTAGTTATTTTCTTTGTGATATCCATGTGTTAAATAATAGAATAGTATCTTATGGCGCTTTATTCGCTTAAATACTAGGTGATTGTTGATTTCTTGGATTCTGCTTCTACCGTATCTTTTGTTGTTCGGCTTACTCTAGTAAGTTCCTTTATGGGCTTACTCAGACTCGAAAGAGTATACCTGCTTGTGAATATATGACATACTAGGTGTTGCATAAGCATTAAAGCATGCCATGTAGTATCATGCTAGGATTGCACTTATGAATGAGCATTCGGTTACTTCGTGTGATTGAAACAGAACGGCCGTTAGAGGTGGATTGAATGAGCATTCGGTTACTCAGGTAAGTTCCTTTATGGTGATTGAATGGCTTGGAACGTAGGAAGAGAATTTGGGATTAGCCCTTAGAGGTGGATGATTTCACCTCTCGCAATATGAAATTTCTTGAATTGGCATCGGATTTGAAAACCTTGAGCAGTTTTGAAAAAGACCATTTTGGGTTTTATTAAATAGTAAATGCTATCTAGAATTCCGTGATTTTGAGGTCAAACTTTCCATTTCAAACGCTTTTGAACCCTCCCAAGCCATATTATATGCTTTTGAGTTATGATACGACCAAGAAGTCGGGGCAGGGATGGGATAAGGGCCCATATCCCATACTTGCTCCAACCAATTGGGAGTAGCATGATCACGTCAAAGATACTGCGAGAATCTCATATGGGCCCTTATGAGATACTTACGGAATCGATGGCATGAATCTCGGACTCACCTCTTTCAAATTCTTCCCATTTCTTTAGAATGATTTTAGTCTCGGGGACGAGACTTGTTTTTAGAGGTGGATAAATGTAAAGACCAAATATATTCTATATTATATAATTATTATATTAGTTAAAATTATTTGAAAATGACTATTTATTCGTATGATTGGAAGAAAAACTTGTCCCCGAGCAAGGTCCATTTTATAATCCTTCCGACTTCATTTTAAATTAGATTTTGTTCGGAATTGAATTCCGTTCTTGAGTATTCGAATTTTAAAATTTATTTTATTATCCGAATGATTTTAATTCGATTTAACTTTTTAGCGTCGGGATTCCGCTTTACGAGCGGAAATTGGGAATCGAACGTCGGGAATTCGAATTGTAAGACGAGTGGGACCCTTCCACCTTATTTATATTTACTTATATTATATATATATATATTAGTTTGTTTTAATTTTGTTTTAAATTTGGTTTTCTCTCTCTCTCTCTCTCTCTCTCCCCCCCCCTCTTCCTCCCGTTCTGTTGCAGCCTAATGGTCCCCCCTGTTGCTGCACTCCCTCCTCACCCTCTCTGCATCCACCATCTCTGCGGCAACCCCTTCTCACTTTGCCTTGCACCCACACCCTCACCTTCTATACATACCCACATTCCCTCACCCACACCCTCATTTCAGAAACCCACAAGCACCCTCTCTCTCTCATCTCTCTCTCCCTCTGTAGAAACCAGGAGGAAACAACCCCAAAAGAAAACTCTCCTTGCCGCAGCCCTCTCACCGCCAAGAGATCACCTTTCTTCCTCCATTCCTCCCATTTTCCCTTCAAGCCTCACTCCATCAGCTAGCCGGCGTTGCAATCTCCCATTCCAGGCATCCAGAAGGAGTCCAGAAGGTCGTCGGAACCACCAACGCCACCGAAGGAGAGCTCCCTTCCCTTGTTTCGTTTTTGTAAGCGGTAAACCTTCGTTCTTCTTTCTCTTCGCTTCAACCATTGAAATCGACCCTTTTACTCATCCCTCTTTCTCCCTAGGCCAAGGGGAGCCTCTCTCGGACACGAAGGAGCCGTCGTCGGAGCCGCCACCCCTCCTCTCCCCTGTTTCGGAGCCGACAAGGTAAACTCCTTCGTTCTCGTTCTCCGTCTTCAATCCGTGTAAAAGATCCTCTTTTAACACACTCTCTGTCGCTCTAGACCCGGAACAAGCTACGTCTCCCCGTCGTTGAAGCTCTGCGCGGCCCCGAGCAACCTCGCTGGAGTCGTCACCCGAAGCTCGGTAAATCTCTCCTCCTCTTTCCCTTCTTGTTGTCGCTTTATCCCTTTTGAGCCGTTGGTGGTCAGAATCCTACTCCGACCTCCGGGGTGGCAGCTGGAGGCCAACGAGCCGCCGGAGGCCAAGGATTCCCTCCCCCGCTTCCCCGTCTTTTTCTTCCGCTTCGTCCTCTGCTGCAGCTGGAGGTTGAAGACAAAGGGGGAGGCTTTGGGCCTGTTTTCTTGGGCCTGTTTCCTTGATTGGGCCGGGTTCACCTCCTAAAACGGGTTATATCATTTCATTTCCGGGTCCCCTCCCCTTTGCCTTCAACACACCTGGATCCGGATCCCCTTCCATTTGCCTTACTTGGATCCGGGTTCTGGGCTCCTGTGGGTGGGCTGTTACTTTTGGATTCTTCGGACTGGGCTGACCAGTTTGGATTCTTTTATTTTGTTTAACTCATATATGGTATATATGTATATGTTGATAGTTACATATTTATTCTTTCATTAATTATTGTTATTATTACTATTATATGTATTATCATTATTATTACTATAAATCTGAGTTTTAAGAAAATAAAGTTGGGGAGTATTATATTATAAAATGAATTTAATATGTTTTAGTTGAGAACCTTAAAAGGATTTACTTATAAAATGGGAGGTATTACTTTAATTAACATTATATTATAAGTAATTGTTTAAAAGGAGTTTCTATGTTTTGGAAATATTCTTTCGAGAATTTGGTTGGTAAGCGAAGTGTTAGAAATTCTATCATAGCGACTTTGATCAGGTTAGACCTAGATTTGGGTATTCGGATAATTCCTCAGAACATAGTTATTTTCTTTGTGATATCCATGTGTTAAATAATAGAATAGTATCTTATGGTGCTTTATTCGCTTAAATACTAGGTGATTGTTGATTTCTTGGATTCTGCTTCTACCGTATCTTTTGTTGTTCGGCTTACTCGGGTAAGTTCCTTTATGGGCGTACTCGGACTCGAAAGAGTATACCTGCTTGTGAATATATGACATACTAGGTGTTGCATAAGCATTAAAGCATGCCATGTAGTATCATGCTAGGATTGCACTTATGAATGAGCATTCGGTTACTTCGTGTGATTGAAACAGAACGGCCGTTATCTGTGACAGTCCTAGAGTCTTTGCTAGGGTCATAGGGTAGCCCAGCCCCATCGGGTGCCCTGAGTCTATCGAGTCTATATGATATGATATGATGATGAGATAGCCCAGTACCATCGGGTATGAGCATGATATATGATATGATGATGTATGAAATAATAATGAGACATGATATGATGATGAGATATGATATGATGATGAGATATGATATGCTATAGCATCGAACTGGCCAGTCTCTGCACTAACGGAAAGGGGTGCAGAGGTAGGAGAGGGATATGCCATTTGGCATTCTTTGGGCGCCTTTACAGTTCTTCTTCGCATACTGTAATTAGGATCATGTTAGTGTGATTTCATTTCTGTATCTGCATCATCCTTATATTAGCGTATGTGTATGTTTGCTTGCGGGACAGGGTGCGTTGGGGTCTCGATCTGATCCCGCTCGCACCACCTTTTTTTTAGATATAATTGCTCTTTGTCTCTATGGCGTGGGAAAACCCCGGGCGCTTGCGAAGAATCTGTCTAACCCCGCTAACTCGGCCTTAAAATTTCAGAATTTTGTGTTTTGGTTTTGACCCGGCCTTGCCGTGGCAAGTTGTACTCTACTTCCGCTTTTCTTAGTTTGCAAACGAATTTCCGCGACTTAGACTTAGGACAACTCGAAGATTCCGCGTGGCCCTCAGGCTATTTTGGGGTCCGAAATCCCCACTTTAAAATACTAACCTTGAGTTTTAAAACCTCGACCTGTACTCGAATTGCAAAATCCGAACGAAGGTACCCAACCTTCGAAACGTAACTCGGGTATCTATATCCGGGCCGTTACACCCGACCCGACATTCGGAATGATAGTATCCAAAATTGTGGTCATAATAAATATATAATATTATTGATATGAATGAAATTTATAAAGAAAGTCATGATATTAATGAAATAATGATATAAAAGACCACACAGAATGATAATGTCCAAAATTGTGGTCCGACGTATCAATGTACATAGTCTTTTCTATGAAAAAAGGAAATAAATATATTTAAAATAGATCACAAATTGATATAGTCATATCAATTTAAAAAATCTTCATATGAAAAATAGGAAACCAATATATCTCAAATAGGAAACAAATAATTTCAGCAATAATATTGACCAATAACAAAATATCATTTGAATAAAAAATTCAACTTTAATTGTGGACGTGACACATCAGCAAAATGATAGCAGAATTAGTAATATTAATAGATTTGAAGTTATTACGTTTATAAACATCTAGAATCCAAACACACCCTAAAAACCGGAAAGAAGAGGTCAAAATTGAAGAAATTGAGGAATCAATCCCCTTTCTCCTCAATTCCACTCCCTTTCTCTTGCAACAAAAACTACATTCGCGAATCACGGCCCAACACTGTCTGTCTCTGTCTGTCTACACCACTCTCTCTATCTATCTTCTCCATCTTATTCTCATCTCAACATCAATACATCAAAAAAAAGGAAACACCTTGCTTGTAAACAACAAAATACCCAACCCAACCTCACCACCCCCCACCGGCACCGCCGACAATGCAAATCCTCCAATCCGCCCTACCATCCAAAGACACCACCGCCCTCTACTGCATTTCCGCCGCCGTCATCTTCTCCCTCCTCCTCCTCTTCTCCCTCTCCCCCTCTTCCTCCCCTCCCCCGCACGGCTCCCTCGACCCTAAGCTCTTCACCCACCCCAACAACTACCTCCTCACCCCCAACAACCCCAATCGCTCCGACTCGGGCCCGCCCCTCCCGCCTCCCCCTTCCTTCGCCTACTTCATCTCCGGATCCGCCGGCGATCTCCCTCGCCTCCTCCGTGTTCTCTTCGCTGTCTACCACCCCAAAAATCTCTACCTTCTCCACCTTGACGCCTCCGCCCCTCAGTCCGATAGGGACCAGCTCGCCCTTACTGTCCAGTCCGTCCCCATTTTCGCTGCCGCGCGGAACGTTCATGTTGTTGGTAAGCCTGATTTTGCTTACAGTAAAGGCTCCTCCCCGATTTCGTCTCTTCTTAGGGGCGCTTCCATTTTGCTGACGCTCTCCCCTGGTTGGGATTGGTTTATCAATCTGTCTGCTAAGGACTACCCGCTTGTCACCCAAGATGGTAACTTTATCTGTGTTTGGTTGATGATTGAGTGGTTTTATGTGCTGGTTGATGGTTTTCTCAAGTGGGTGGGTTTTCTGTCTTGTTTCAGATTTACTGCATATATTCTCTTATCTGCCTAAAGACCTCAACTTTGTGAACCACACCAGCTACATTGGATGGAGAGAGTATGCCATACTTCAATTCTTTTGTTGGTTTTCAGTTTTCTGCTTGCTTTGGGATCTTATGTGTGTTTGGATTGCTAGATCTCGGAGGTTAAGACCGATAATTGTTGATCCTGGACTTTACCTCAAGGGGAAGGCAGCAATGTTCTATTCATCTGAGAAAAGGAAGATGCCTAGTGCTTTTCAGCTCTTCACTGGTGAGATTTTTTTTTCCTGCTGTGTTATTTCTTTAGTTTTGGTTTCTTTAGCACGAGTACTTATAGAACATTTTAGCTTGGACATATTGAAGAATTACAAGGATTAATGCTGAATTCAGCACTTTTCAAGTAGCTACTGAAGGCAAATGTGGGAGGGATTATCATAGTAAAGTTGAAAAACCAGTTTTGCTTGATTAGATTAGGCCAGTGAATAAAATGTAGGACTGAGAAGCATGATTAAATTAGCCTAGAAATGCATCATCATCATCAGGATAGTATAGAATGAAGCTGTTCACATGATATTCTTCCGATCTTCAGGTACTTGGAAATACATATGATTTGTGGTGCACAGTGCACATTCTATTAACGGGAGGATGTAACGTGTTTCATGTGAAGTGATTTGTTCAGTAGAATTCATTGAAATGATTTGATGCTGACCTGATGCTTAGAAGTCTCCAATCTTTCTAATATACTCTTGGTAACACTTGTTTGAAGCTGGGATCATAACAACCGATTCCATTTTCTTATCCATCTCTCTTTCTTAAGACATTGCATTCTTTTATCAACTATGATAACCTGATTAGATATTTAACTCCAAATACCACATGAGGCGTAGGTTTTGCCTGTTATCTGTGGCTGTTTATCAGCCAAATGCTGCGGGTTCTTTGAGCCACAATGCATGAAATTGAAAATTTACATTTAAGTGTTGGTATGGTTGCATTATGAACCTGGTAAGCCTAGAGGGATGTTAAATTCCCGAATTCATCTCATGTGAATAAAATGGAGGGCGATTTCCAGAAAGTGTCATCTTCCAATCTTTGCCTAACATTTTCTCTCCTTTGAAGTTTTGAACTGGATAAAGGGAAAAAAGAATAGAAAAGAGATGGTTATGTAACTGTTTCCTGGGAAAAAGAGTCAGGAAGGAAGAGAATTAATCTGGTCTTTGGTGTCTGTATTTGTGTTGTTTTTATGGCTTAGCTTGCAGTAATTTCTGGGTAACCTAGAGACGTGCTGCACCTTGAGGCTTTAGCTATCGTTGAACTCAGTAATGCCACTGTTGTTGGCTAAATGCTCTCATAAACTTGATGTCATTTTAAAACTATGAATGGTGCTGCACAATGTCATTTTTGGAAATTGAATTACTGATGCGGTAAGTTCCAAATAATGCAGGTTCACCAATGGCTATACTGAACCGGAAGTTTGTCGAGTTCTGCATCTCTGGCCCTGACAACCTTCCTAGGACACTGCTAATGTATTTCGCTAACACCCCATCAGCTCTAATGAACTACTTCCCAACCATACTCTGCAATTCTCCACAGTATAGCAAGACTACCATTAATCACAATCTCCAATTTGCCTCTTTCTCCAACAAGCCCACAAAAGACGGGCCACGACTATTGAACACAACCGACTTCAATGACATGCTTTTGAGCGGATCAGCCTTTGCCTCCCAATTCCCTCACAATGATCCAGCACTTGACATCATTGATCAAGAGATTCTAGGCCGCAGCCCTGGCAAGGTCGTTCCTGGGGGATGGTGCTTGGGAGAGCCCAATGATACATGTGCAGAGTGGGGAGATGCGGACATTTTGAGACCAGGCCCTGGTGCGAATAGGCTGGAAAAGCGCTTTGTTGAGCTCCTATCAAATGGGAACTTCCGATCCCAACAATGTAGAGTTGAGTGAATACCTTGCCCCCTTGGCCCTTGGGTTAATTGAACCACACAAGATCCCCTTTGGAGTGGGTATAGAAGGGATCGGATTTCGTAGATTTCACAAGCATCAGAGAGTTTACCTTGACAAGGATAACAGCCTTCAGCAGCTCAGCTGTCGAGTTATTCTTGCAACAACTGTTTTATTGGCTTCTTTGTAGCTGCTAGTGTGTCATGTATTAGTTGTGTATATTGTGTTTGAAGGTGGTAAGAGAAGGTTGAATCGATGCCTTCTGCCAGTACAAGGAGATAGTAAACATAGAGGCATTCAGATTTTTTTCATTTCTAGATTCTATGATCAGACGGGTTCCTCCTTCCACCTTCAACTTGGATCAAAATCTTGATTCATCAAGGTGGTTCATATTTTGCATGTCATGGCTCCATTCTCAATATTCTAATAAATTTAGAGTTAAGATCCTCTATACCACTCGAAGAACATCCCCACATCTTCTCGAAAAATTCCTCCAAAATAGAAGCAAAAAGGTTTTCTTTTCTAAATTATTTAGGTCTAGAAGTAGACCTGTTATTCGGGTCATTTGGTTCGGGACGGGTCATTTCGGGTAAAACGGGTTCTGGGTAGATTCGGGTTCACTTGAAATCGGGTTTGACCCGGTTTTGGATCAAATCGGATCGATTTCAGGTTTGTCAATTTTTTTTAAATTAAAAAAATCATGATTTGGTAATCTTGCGATAATTTTAAAATGTTAAAATTGAAGATGTGGTTCATAAGTTCTAGTGTTTGTAATTATATACTATATTTGATAAAAATATTTAATTTTTATTATTTCTCATAATTTTTAATAAAATTTAAAAATATATAAAATATCAAAATTTTAAATAATTTTTTTTAAAATAATTTCATGCAATTAGTAATTAGCATAGAATTATTTTAATATTTTAATATTTTTAGAGTTTTTCTCTTCTTAAAAAATATGATGAAAAATAAAAAATCAAATACTATGGATTGGAGGGAGTATTACACAATACAAACAAATATAAAATTTGATTTGAAAATAAAAGATTAATTTATTGTAATTATAAAATGTAATAAATCAAAATCTCCATAAAAAAATTAATCATATATAATTATAAATCAATCAGGTCAATCGGGTCAAAATTACCGGGTTAATTGGGTCACCGGGTCTAAACCCAGATGACCCGGAAAATTACCGGGTTTTGGGGTTCGGGTCGGAAAAAAAATTCCAGGTTAAAATTTTCGGGTGTTGACCCAAAATTTTCCGGACGTTCGGTTTGGATCAATCGGGTCGGGTCGGGTTTTGACAGATTTATCTAGAAGTATTCTATGCCTATTTTGAATAATGAAATAGGAAATTTATTGGATTAAGAAAATATAACTTTGGTAATTTTTTTGTTACAGTAGGCAAAGATTTGGATACTATTAGTATCCATTATCATCGAACATGATGATGTTCTGGAATTCGCAACTATAATATAAAATAAAATTACAACCGAGTCGTGATTTTGCAATAAAATCAGCTGCACTATTCGCTTCTCTGTAGCAATATTGGAATTTGATAAATTCGAAGTCCTTGCTTAGAGCTTGTATTTCTTCCACTATTTGTGTAATCTCCCATGGTGTGTTGTTCACCTGGTTGATGGCATTGATAATGACTGCACAGTCACCTTCAATAATGGTCTTTTGTATTCCAAGTTCTGCTGCCAGTCTTATACATGCAAGTACTGCAAATCATTTTGTTTGGATGACAGAGTCTGTTTTACCATTACATTTATGTATTCGAATTATTTGACCTTGATGATTTCTTATAATACAACCAATTTGAGATTGGAGACCAATTTTTACAGAAGCATGTAAATTTATTTTAACGATATTTTTTGGTGGACATTTCCAAATCATTTTGTCACGAGGCCTGATGTGTTTAGGTAAAAAGTTTATCTTTTCTTCTTTTTTCCAGCATAAAATTTTATCTATAGTTTGAGTTAAAGTGTTGGTTATATTCTTATTTGAATTATTTTGGAAAATGATTTTGTTTCGTAGTTCCTAGATTGAGTGCCATAAGTGGCAAAGATCTGTAAAATCTTTATTTTGAGCTTTAGTATTTATAATATTTTCTGAGATATCATTTGTTAAGTCCGGTATGATGAATGATTTTTTTAATTTGATACCCAAGTTTTGAATAAGGGATTTTGTAATTTGACAATTAAATAGTAAATGATTTGTATCTTCTATATCAGAATTGCAAAGAGAGCAAGTGCTAGGAACTCTATTTATGTATTTATTTAATCGGACAGTAGTGAGCAAGATATCTAAACTAATTTTCCAAATAAAAGTTTTTTTTATATTTGGAGGAATATTAAGTTTTCAGATCCATTCTGCTGGGACTTTTTTTTGTATTTATTGAATTGCAAATAAAGGATGTGGATTTGATAGAGAAATTTCCATTATTATTATAAATCCAAATTAGTTTGTCCGGAATATCAGTTATTGGAATATGGATATTTGTAATTTCTTGAGAAATATGAGAGGGAAAAATACAATTTAACTTATTAACGTCCCAGGAGTTGGTATTTGTGAATACATCACATAATTTTAAATTAGGATCATGATCATTTCGAAAGTTTTGCAAATATTGTTCATTTACCCAAATGTCAGACCATACGTTTGTGGTTTTCCATTACCAACTAGTCAGAACAATCCTTTTGAGAATAGATCTCTAATGTTAAGAAGTCTTCCAAATTGCCAAGAAGTTTTGAATCTTCCCCTTTCCATTAGAGATTCTATCGAAAGATATTTATTCATGATAACTTTGGACCAAATATTATCAGGATTAGCCATAATTCTCCAAAGGAGTTTCATCTGCATGCCAAGATTGATTTGCTCAGCTGTTTTAAAACCTAATCCACCATTTTGTTTAGGAGTACACAGATGTTCCCAGCTGATTAAAGGATGATAATTATCAGATTGGATTTTATTCGAAAAGAAATTTTTGTTGATTTGATCAATTTTTTGTAGAACTCTTTTTGGAAGGAGAAAAGATTGCATTAAATAATTTGTTTTAGAATTTAGGTTTGCCTGAATTAGTACTGATCTACCAACTTGAGATAGAGTGTTGGATTTCCATTTTGACAGTTGCTTTTTGAGGCTAGATATTGCCTCATCAAACAAGGCATTGCAAACCCTTCCACTAATAAGTGGTATACCAAGGTATTTTTCCATTGATTTAGTAAGTGGAATATTTAACTGTTGAGCAAGGGATTTGGCTTTACTGAAAGGAATATTTTTGGAAACTTCTAAAGAACTTTTATTATAGATAATAGTTAATCCAGATATATTGGAGAATGTATTGAAGAGATTTTTAATCGTATAAAGACTTAATTCATCAGCACGTCCAAAAATAAGTGTATCGTCTGCAAAAGAGAGGAATGGAATAAGGTCACTATTGTTTGTAAGTTTGATTCCAACCAAGGGGTCACATTCCAGTGATTCCTGTTGCAGCATTCTCCCTAATAGTTCCATAACCAATATAAAAATATATGGTGCAAGAGGATCTCCTTGTCGTATTCCCCTATGAATATGAAATATACGACCATGTAAGTTATTAATTAATACTAAAAAGCTAGTTTTAGTTAGACAGGTCATAACCCAATTAATCCATCTGGAATCAAAACCAAATTTGTTTAGAATAACGCGGATAATAATTGACCATCATCATCATAGAATATATAATTAGCTAATGGACCTATAAAGAAAATTTATTAGGTGTATGTGTATGGCCAAAATTGACACACTAGCACCAAATTATTACCATTGTACAAATATGTTAGTACTAAATGAACTGCCGTGATGAATCAAATTTTTAAAGGAAGGTCATTGCTCACTAAACCATATTTTTTTTTATTAATGAATATATTTAATATTTAATGTTTTTAAAATATATATAGATATATAGATATTTTATATTTTATTCCCTAAAATATATATATATATATATATATTTTGTGGCTTAGAATAACTTTTAAATACAACTTCAAAGTTTCTTAAATATAAATGATTAGAAATTAGAAACAAATCTAATTCGAGCGAGAAAATAGGCAATTGAATTGTCCACTATCCTAACCAAAGATCGGTTGTGCAAGCTCAAAAATCTATAGCCTCTGTCTCTGAAACCAAATTATTCAAATAAAACCCAACACATTCCTCAAAAGAGTTTTATTATACAAGTAGTGAATTTAACAATTTAGCAATTAGAATCAGCAAATACGTGTCAAAAACCATCATCTCATGCTAATTGAAATATATAAAGGATTGCCTTCGCCTCTACCACATCTGATGTATGATTGAGTCCATTTGAATAGCTCTCACAACTGTCATCACCAATACACAATTGACCCTCATCTAAAACAATAGTTTCAATACCACGCCCATTGTATGTATCGTGATTTCAAGATTAAAATTAATTTCATTCACAAATTTAGTAAATTGAATAAAATAAAGCATCAAAATATTTAGAAAATAATTTACAATGAATTAAAAATGATTGAAATATTGTAAAATTAAAAAAACTATTGATTTGAAAGGTATTTTTATATTGAAAATTTGATGAAGATATAAAATTAAATTTGATTAAACCTGCTAAGATGTAGGGGTGGGCATCTATCCCGCAAATCCTGATTTCGTCCCGATTCTAGTGGGATTTCAAAAAAATAGTGAATCCCTTCCTGGTCCCATCCCGCATATATATAGGCATTACAGTGTGTATATATGTACATATTATATGTAATCAAATATATGTATGTGTGTGTGCGTGCGTGCGCACGCGCGTGTGTAGATCATATGTACACACCTCTTAACATGTATCATGTTAACAAATCTGAGCCCTTGATTGATGCAGAATGGAGGGCTGAGATTATTCAAAAATATTTAATTAATTATAAGTTTTTTTTTTGTACAAAAGAAAACAGTCTCATCTTAAGCGAGTGATATCACAATGCTCAAATCCCTAACCTTACCATTAACATAAATTGACACAAGAGGAGGAGAGCCCTGGCGATGTGGAGGTGATTCGGCGCTTAGGCGAGGCGAAGGCAAGAGGCGACTTCAGCGATGGGAAGTCAAGTTGAAGGTCGGCGATTCGGAGGTACGAAGTCGAGTTGAAGGCCGACATGGAGGCGTTTGGGCGAATTAAGTCGAAGGGCCGACGAGGGACGATGGCGGCGTTGAGGGAGATGGTGGAGGCGGGATGGGGGTGACCAATCTCGGCCTTCTTCGGTCAGCCTTTCGTCTCTCTTTCTCTCCTCTATGAAGGTGCGAGAAGTCCAATAAGAAAGATATAGATGAATTGTGAATAAATGTAAAGACCAAAATGTATTTTATATTATATGATTATGATTTTAATTAAAATTTCTTGAAATACGATTATTTTATTAAAAATGGAAGAAAACTCGTCCTCGAACACTGGGTCAATTTTGTAAATCCATTCGACATCATTTTAAAATCTGGATTTTGACGGAATTGAATTCCGCTTTTGAATATTCACGTATTATTAAAAATTTATGTTATTATCCGAAATGAATTAAATTTCAATTTATATTCTTAGCGTCGGGATTTTGTTTTATGAGCGGAATTGAGAATTTAGCGTCGGGAATTCAAATTTGTAGGGCGTGTGGGGCCCATTTTAATTACCTTATTTTATTCTTTTATATATTTAATTCTCTCTCTCTCTCCCCCCTTCCCTCCCGTTCTGTTGCAGCAACAGGGTCCCCCCACCCCTGCCTTCACTCACCTCCCTCATTTCACATACCCACAATCCCCTGCACTCACCAGCCCTGTGAAACCCACCCCAAATTTGATGATATATATACCCACATCCTCATTCTCCTCTCACCCCACAGATCCTCTCTCTCCCTCATCCTCTCTCTCGCATGTCAAAACCCAGGAGGAAAAACCCACAGAAAACTCCCATTGCCGTAGCCAATCCACCCCCAAGCTATAACCTTTCCACCTCCAAACTCCTCCTTCAGGCAGCCAGCAACATCTTCTTCCATCTCCGGAGCTCAGGGGAAGCATCGGACGCCGCCGGAGCCGCTGCTGTGCCGCTGAAGTGCCTTCCCTCTGTTCGGCTCAAGCTCGGTAAAACACCTCCCCTCTGGTATCTTCGCTTCTAACCTCAAAAGCAAATCCTTTACTCGTCCCTCTTCCTTCCTAGGCACAGAAGGGCCCCTTACGGACATGGAGGAGCGATCGTCGGAGCCGCCGCCCCTTCTCTCCCCTGTTTTTGAAGCCGATAAGGTAGCTCATTCAATCTTCGTCCCTTGACTTCGATTAGTGTATTAGTTGCTCTTTTGACCCTCTTTCCCCGTCGTCCTAGGTCGGAGCTAGTCACTTCTCCATTGCTGCACCAGGAGCAACCTAGAGCATTTCGTCGGAGAGGAGATTCGAGCTCGGTAACCCTCTTCCTTCTCCCTTTCTTCTTGTTGTCGCTTCGTCTCTTTTGAATCATTGGTGGTCGGAATTCTATTCCGACCTCCGTGGTGGAAGAATAGAGACCAATGGGCCGCCGGAGGCCAGGACTTCCACTCCCTCTCTTCCCCGTCGCTCTCCGTTTCCTCCTCTGTTAGCCAGAGGTTGAAAACAAAGGAGGTAAGGGCTTTGGGCCTGTTTTCGTGGGTCGGGTTTGGCTTCATACGGGTTATATCACTTCCATTCCCGGATCCCCCTTTTTTCTCTTTAACCTGTTTCCCTCCGGATCTCCCCACTTTAGTTATTTTCACCATTGGGTTGGGCCGGGTTTTGTGTCAAACGGGTTATATTGTTTTAAAACCCGGATCCTTTTTCTTTCCCTTGCCTTGACTTACAAACCCGGACCTTATCTTTGCTTCACCCTTATTTCGGGTTGGGTTCTGGGCTCATGCTGAGTAGCTGGGTTGGGCCGGCTAGTTTGGGCCATCTGGTTGGGTTGTTTTGTTGGTAGATGTTATATATATTTGATATATATATATATGGGTATGTTATCTAGTAACGTTTTATTATTATTATTATTATTATTATTATAATAATAATAATAAGGAATTTATTATGATGAAAAAAAGATTTACATAAAGTTAGTTGGAAGCCTCGTAACAAATTGAGCTCCAACCCCCTTTTTGAATAGTAAAACCAACTCTATGAAATATGAAATCACCATTATCAGACCCTGCCCTATCACTCTTCATAACCAATTGAACCCGCTTCAGAAAACCAATAGCATCACCCCCCCAGTTCTCCAAAAGTAGAGAACGCAAATGCCATAAAACAATACCCCTTAGCAGCACAAATATCCGCGTACTTCTTCTCCTTTCTTTCAGTGGCTTGAGAGACTGCCTTGCCGGGTACAAAGGAATCATTGGCTCTACTTGTGAACGGTGAAGCCCCAACCACATCCACACAAGTGTCTCTACCCTTGTCCCACCCATAAACCAACAAATATCCTGGCCTCAACTCAACACCATCTTCATTGGTCATACCCGTATGCGCTTCCTTATGAACTGCGATGCCCGCTTTGTAACAAATGTCAGCCAAAACATCTCGAACCATGTTGTGTCGGTGCTTCATCCCGATGCCTCGACTGCAATGCAGAGCGTGATCTCCAAACGGGTCCATCCTGTCAAGCTCACAACTAGGACAGGTCGGATAGCCACTAAACATAGGGATCGAAAGATGGTATTGGAGGACAGAACGAAACTGGCGAGACGACATGGTCTGAGCTATACCCTCAATGGGAGCAGTCAACAAAAAATCATGCGCTCTGTCTCCTTTCACCGCTTGCAAAACATGCAGCTGCCTTGGAGTCGGATTGAGTGTGGACACTAAGTTGTCATCAATGAACTTGAAGTATCGATCCGCCAATACTGACATGATTTTTTTGGGGGCGGGGGATACAAACAAGTCATCAATATCGGAACCAACACAGTTGACATACCTCGAGATAGATTTGGTGAGGACGCTGTCAAGGCAACTATCCGGATGTCCAGAAGGTGAAGACACTGACTTACTCAAAGTGGATGTTTGGAGTTCAGCCGTTTGGAGACGAGATGTGATGAAAGCAAAATGACTAACATCCTCCGCCGATAGCACCCCAAACCCACCAAGTTTTAAAGGAAGAGTCGCCTGACGCCACTGCCACGGACCAAACCCTGGGCCTTCTGCAGTAATAGCCTGCTCAAGGGAGGCTCGAAGCTCATCATCAAAGCACCTTATAGCGTCAGGGAGGGCATGAGGGGGGCACGTTTGAAGAGCAAACATCAATCTGGAGACCCCGATACAATTTCGTAGAAGGAGCAATTCGCACTGGGGATCTTCTAGCTTCCTAACAGCCCTAAGAGCTTCTATCGATTTGTCAACCCTCTTCATAATCAAGCTATTGCAGAATGTAGCAATGTTGCTGGCCGGGCCGCCTAACAATTTCACTCCCAATTTGGGTCTAGAAATGTCAGACGGGAACAAACCAACTTCAAAGCTATTCGGATCTTCAGTTGGCTAAAATAATTCAGTTTTCTGAATATTAATGAATAGCCCCAACTTCGGACCCTCTCTACCCACAATCTCCAGCGCCTTAGCTACCTCCCTGGTGTCACCTGATAGGGTACCATCATCTAAGTACCAGGCGTTAATATCAAGAGCACACGTGGTATTAATTTTGGTGACAAGCGGATGCAACACTAAAGCAAACAAAAGCGGACCTAGCGGATCACCCTGCTGCACACCTTGACAAGAGCGCAAAGGAACATCCTGCCAATACAGACGGGCGGGTTGGGCATAACAGAATTCAACCCATGGAGCAATGGAGGGGCAACGGATGCGAACTTCCCGAATCAAAGCGCCTCTATCAACGAGATTAAAGGCGTTAGAAAAGTCCACGAGAAGCAAGGACATGCCCCTATCCATACCCTTATCTAACATAAGCCTGTTAACAGAATGGAGGATAGCTTCGCCACCCCCCGACACACCCACACCAAACTGGTGTGTGCCTAAATATCTGTTGAGCTCCTTGGTGACGATAGAAGCCGCCGATTTGGAAACCAACCTCCTCCAAATAGAACCTACTGCAATAGGGCGAACACCCCCACCTGGTTTCAGCAACGAGGTCAGGGGAGCACTCGCCACAAATTCTGCAAGCACTCGAGGGCAAGCACCCGACAAAAAAAGGTTAACAACAGTCGTGATGGCTCCAAGAAGCTCACTAGCAATGCCGTCACATACCCCACCCAGAATCTCAACGAGATGTTGCGCTCGAAGGCCATCTTTCCCGCAAGAAGTACCCTTAGGGAAGCTCCTGATCCCATTGAGGACTAACTCTTTACTAACTGACAATGCAGGCACCAAGAGAGGATCGCATGGAACAACTGGTGGGGGGTGGGGGGAAATAGGGTGCTTAGCAAGAAGCTCTGTGGCTGTGTCATCGTTGAAGGGTGCAACCCCAGAGGAAGTGAGGACTCTAATAGCAGCAACATAATGACCATCCCCCATTTTGCGCTTGCACTGAACTACGTTCAACTCAAACTGAGACAAATCTTTTTTCTTCTTTACCAAACTAGAGCCGTAAGAGGCAGAGGGAGTGAGTATATCCTGAACCAGAGCTTGCATCCCTCCCGGCTCTCTCCACAAGGCCAAGGCCGCAACCATAGAGGCAACCTGCTCTTTCTTCCTACTACCGGACATACTTTTAGGACGACCTCGCATAGCAGCCGTATTTAGAAGACAAGCCGGGAGAACAAACAACTGAACCCAACAGGAAACATCCGATGGTTAAGCAATGACCCTAGAAAGAGCTTCAAGATAAACCCTTCCGAACTCCAGACGTAGCTTGTAAGGGATACTTTTGGAAGTAACAAACCGTTGCTCAAGGAAACGCTCAAACAAATGCTCATCAAAAGCCAATCCCCTCAGACTAGGTATAGCAACATTATTGGTATCCGGAGAGTCCCGACAACCAGGAGCCAACAAACATGGAGAACCAGATGGTCTAGGAATACCATGGATGACAAATGACTCTACACTATCGCCACACCCCGGTCCCGCGAAAATAAAGTTTGGAAGGTGTTATATTATAAAATGATTTGTATAAGTGCCTTGTGATGAATTTAAAATGTTTTAGTTGAGAAACTTGAAAGGATTTATTTGTAAATGTGGAGTGTGTTATATTAGTTATTTATATATTATAAGTAATTGTTTGAAAAGGAGTTTCTATGTTTGGATATATCTTTTGAGGATTTGGTTGGAAAACAAGGTGTTAGAAATTCTATCATAGCAACTTTGACCGAGTTTGACCTAGGTTTGGATATTTCGGATATTTTCTCGCAATCTAGTTATTTTCCTTTTATGATTAGCTTGTGAAAACGTTTCCATGTGTTAGATAGTAGAATAGTGTCTTATGGCGCTTTTATCACTTGTATATTAGGTGATTGTTGATATTCCTTGGATTCTGCTTCTACCGTGTCTCTTTGCTGTTCGACTTATTCAGGTAAGTTCTTTTATGGGCTTACTCAGACTCGAAAGAGTATACCTGCTTATGAATATACGACATACTAGGTGTTGCATAAGCATTAAAGCATGCCATGTAGTATCATGCTAGGATTGCACTTATGAATGAGAATTCGGTTACTTTTTGTGATTGAGAAAAGAACGACCGTTATCTGTGAGTCTTAGAGTTTTGCTAGGGTCATAGGGTAGCTCAGCTTCATCGGGTGCCTTGAGTCAGTTGTCGATATATGAGCATGATGATAGCCCAGCACCATCGGGCATGAGTATGATATATGAGATGATGATGAGACATGATATGATATGATATGCTATAGCATCGAACTGGCCAGTCTCTGCACTAACGGAAAGGGGTGCAGAGGTAGGAGAGGGATATACCACTTGGCATTCTTTGGGCGCCTTTACAGTTCTTTTCCGCATATTGTAAATTAGGATCATGTTAGTGTGATTTAATTTCCGCATCTGCATCATCTTTATATTAGCGTATGTGTATGTTTGCTTGCGGCACAGGGTGCGTTGGGGTCTCGGTCTGATCCCGCTCGCACCACTTATTTTTTTTAGGTATGATCTCTCTCTGTCTCTATGGCATGGGAAAACCCCCCGGGTACTTGCAATGAATCTGCCTAACCCCGCTAATTTGGCTTTACGATTTCAGAATTTGTGTTTTGGTTTTGACCCGGCCTCGCCGTGGCAAGTTGTACTTTCCTTCCGCTTTCCCTAGTTTTTGCAAACGAATTTCCACAAAATAGTCTTAGGACAGCTTGAAGATTCCACGTGGCCCTCCAGCTCTTTTGGGGATCGAAATCCCCACTTTAAAATACTAATCTTTGAGCTTTGAAAACCTCGACCCGTAATCGAATTGCAAGATCCGAACGAAGGTACCAAACCTTCGAAACGTAACCCGGGTATCTATATCCGGGCCGTTACAAAGTTGGTATCAGAGCCAGGTTTTGCAATTTGGGTACCAAAAGGTCGAGTGTATGTTTTGAAAACCGCCCACGAATTTCAAAAGATTTGAAAGAGTTTTCAAGGGGCAAAATGAACTTAATATGTCTAACTCTAATGAACCTAATATGAACTTGGCCTTAAAATGGAGTAAAATCAAACAATGGGGATCGAGTGGATAGAATGGCATTAGACCATCCCTAATGGATGTAGATCGGGAACGGGTAGGCAAAATATAGCTTACTCTTTACAGATGGGCCTGGAAGACTCCAAGGAATTGCACCGCGGTGGTTTGAGTGGCTAGTTAGATAGAGGCTGCGAGGTATTTGCCCCTCCGGTCAGTCTCTCCTCGAAGAGCAACCTTAGATAGCTTGACGTGTTGTATGTATATCAATTGGGCCTGAGGGCGATCTCCCTCGAAGGAGATCATTGTAATCATACTTGAGTGCTTCTGTGCTGAGTGATAACTTTGGATATGCAGCAGTATGGTCGATACATGACGTGGGACAATCGGGTGTGGGGGCCCAACACGTAGGGGCAGAGGACGGCCTCGTCGAGTCGTGGCCGACAGGACAGATGATGACGCTCAGGATCTCGAGGGTACGGAGGTTCCAGCCCCCCAGCCAGAGGAGATACTGAGACAGATGGATAGGACGACATTGATCGAGATGCTGCGAGGGCTGGTCGGAGATCCTCCACCGGATACACCTGGTATACAGATTCCCATCGGGCAGCCAGTTGAGCCAGCTATAGAGATCCCAGTTGGACAGCCATTCGCACCAGCCCCCATTGATGTGCGCCTTGAGAAGTACATCGACTGGGTTCGATCTTTAGCACTCTGCAGCCCACTACACTTCTTGGGAGAGGACGGAGCGGACATCGAGGCATGGCTGAGACAGATAGATAGCATATTTGACTTCATTGGCGCTCCTACTTCCGAGCGTCAGAGGTTGGCCGCAGGACTTTTGCGAGATGATGCATTTCTTCGCTGGACCGTCTGTAAGACGGGCCAGGCAGAGTGGAGCTATGAGGAGTTTCGAGCACTGATGCTTTGGGAGTATTGTCCGTATGGGACACAGACGACTAGGGAGGTCACCTTCATGCACGCTGCTTACGACCCATCCTGCCCTGTATCGGAGGTCATTCGCCAGTTCAAGAGGGAGCTGATCTACTGCGCTCACCTCTGCCCCATTGATGAGAGTCGTATCCACTTGCTGTCTTTGAGGCTGTCACCAGAGATTCTTCTACACGCATCTAGTTTGGGAGCTGTTTCGTTTGACCGCTTTCTGGAGGTCATGATGATGTATGAGCAGTAGAGGATCCTGACTACTACTGTATATGCCCCCTCTCGCCCCGAGGCGAAGAGGCCGAGGCCCGCTGACACGAGATGGGATGTGAGTTCCCGAGGAGCCTTCCGCGGAGGATTCAGAGGAGGGATGCCGAGAGTTATGCCACCCCCAGCACCACCAGTGGCTCGTCGAGGTGCTATCGTCCGGAGCATCACGTGCTATGGTTGTTCTGAGCCCGGTCATTACCAGAGAGATTGCCCTGATAGATCTACCAGATGTTACACTTGTGGAGGTATGAGACACAGAGCTGCTCATTGCCCTTAGGGTGGTAGGACCCCATCGGCTACACCCGCATCGAGACTTCCCGCTGCTCCTCAGCCCCCGCTTCTGACTTATTCCCAGGGGCAGGGGAGAGGCAGCATAGCTGTTAGAGGTCGGCCCAAAGGACGTGGCAGAGGTTCAGCTAGAGGGGGCCGTGGGCCATCTGGGCCCGGGACAAGCAGAGGATCGTCTTCCGCAGGGCCGTGTGGGTCAGGTTATGGGAGAGGACAGACATCTGGAGCTTCTGGTTCTACATTGCCCCCACCGCCCCGCGTTTTCCAGATGAGAGTTGAGGATCGATCCGCTCCGAGTGCCTCAGGTACTATATTTCTCCGAGACGAGTGCTTGAGTATTTTTTTTGACACGGGTGCCACACACTGCTTCATAGCAGAGTCGTGCGTCTCTAGGCTGAACCTGAGCTGCACGAGGGGTCCGCCCCTGACTGTGGGTATGCCGAATGGGGCTAGGATTAGGACGAGTCGTGAGAGTGGCCCGCCGATCTGATTGTGATGACCTTGAGGACCCATGACTTGATTCTTGGCATGGATTTTATGGACCACTATGGGGGCGATCATCGACTTGTGGACGAGGACCGTGTCGATTATAGCAGAGGATGGCACCGAGCACCAGGTTTGGGGTAGTGACCCCAAGAGGAATGGGGCACTGATTAGCGCAGTTCAAGCAGTGAGACTTCTTGACCAGGGCTGTACGGGATATTGGTGTTATGCTTTGGAGGTGGACCGAGGCCGACCCACCATGTCTGAGGTACCCGTTGTTCGAGACTTCACCGATGTCTTCCCCGATGAGTTACTCAAATTATCCCCGCATAGAGAGGTCGACTTCGCTATCGAGTTGGAGCCGGGCACCAGGCCCATTTCCCGAGTACCCTACAGGATGGCACCCACAGAGATGGCCGAGCTGAAGGCATAACTTGAGGAGTTAGCCGAGAAGGGCTACATTCGTCCGAGTGCATCGCCATGGGGAGCTCCGGTGCTGTTCGTCAAGAAGAAGGATGGTTCGTTGAGGTTCTGCATCGATTACCGCAAGCTGACCCGGGCGACGGTGAAGAACCGCTACCCGCTTCCGATGATTGACGACCTGATGGACCAGCTTCAAGGTGCAGTGATCTTTTCGAAGATCGACTTGAGATCGGGATATCATCAGCTCAGAGTGCGATCAGAGGACATCCAGATGACCGCCTTTAGGATGCGGTATGGGCACTATGAGTTTGTGGTCATGCCTTTCGAGCTGACCAACGTGCCAGCAGCCTTCATGGAGCTTATGAACAGGGTGTTCATAGACTATCTGGACAGATTTATCATGGTATTCATCGATGACATCCTAGTATACTCGCGGAGCCACGAGGAGCATGAGCAGCATCTGAGGATTGTTCTAGAGACGTTGAGGAGGCATCAGCTGTTCGGTAAGTACAGCAAGTGCGAGTTTTGGATTCCCGAGGTGACCTTTTTAAGTCATGTGATCTCAGCAGCTGGAGTCGCCGTGGATCCGGCGAAGATTGATGCTATCGTTGCTTGTGAGGTGCCCAAGAATGTCCGAGACATCCGTTCCTTCCTAGGATTGGCCAGCTACTACCGTTGCTTTGTCCAGGATTTCTCGAGGATCGCCCGACCGATGACACAGCTGACACGGAAGGTGACAAGAGGAAAACCTGTCGTTGTTCCTGCCAAAGAAATACTCAAACCTACAACTAGTATAGTTGGTAAGAAAGAGGTCGATCCACAGGGAAATCTAGTAAGTTCAAGTGCTAATCTAATCGCAAGTAACCAAAAAGAGAGTTTTTGTGAGAAAAAGATCCGCCTTTTGTCAAAGTGGAAAGAAGCAAACAAGGTAAAGGAGGTTGAAAGATGCAGTAGAGAGAATTAGGTTCACCTACAATTTGTCACTTCAATTGATGAATTTGATCCTTGTTTCAGCATCTAGTTTTTTTCTTTTCCTATCAATCTCCTTGTCCAGATCTTAGGTAAATTACTAGTCCTACGAGTCATAGTAATCCTTATCTCTAAATAACCCTAACACGGTTAAGATTTAACCTAGAGATAGCATTAAGACTATGAATTAACCAAGGTATATGCAATATCAAGCTACGAGTCGATATTTAACATATATTCAACTTCCTATACATCCAATTAGTCCTACGAGTCCTAAAGGGATATGATTGCCACTTGGGTTAAGGTTCGCTACGAGGAATCTACAAAACCCTAGCAATTGAATGAATCTACTCTAACTAGTTGATCAGGCCAGAGAGAATAAAACACATTCAAGGAATTAAGCGCAAATAAGTCAAAACATTCAAATAGGAATAAGAACTAGATTAAGATATTCACAATTCAACAATCAAAGATCCAAACTGTAGGCGAAACCTTCGAGAGTTTAGTTGCTCATGCTCAACGTGTTTTCAACAATTCTCAAAAGTGCATAAGGTTATTAGTTCGCTACCTAAGAAAATAACCCTATTAGTCTTTAAATAAGCCTAAGAAAGTCGGCCAAAACAATTCTAAAGAAACCCTAATTAAAGTGTAAAACTGAATCGGCGGTTCTGCTGAAGCCTCGGGGCGGCTACCTCAGGCGACGGGGCGGCCAGGCGATCAGCGAAATCCTTCGACAAGTCTTCGGGCCGCTGGGCGGCTAGCTCGGCCGCGGGGCGGCCATTCTGTTCACAGCGATTTTTTGTCTTCGAATTTGGTCTTGATGTCAGCATAAAAGTTGTAGATCTCGGAAAGAGCTTTCCAACGCATGCTTATAATAGGCATTCCGTCCACCGAGACCTCCAGAAAGTGCATTACAAGTTCAGCTTATCTGGCGACAACTTCTACTGACTTGTTCTTCACTTAGGCTCTCAAAATTCGATTTCGCTTCCGTGCTCTTCACTTTTCTTCTTCAACTTGAATCTTCCTTCATCCAAGAGGCTCCTCATTCCTCGTCGGATCCACATCTACCTGAAATGAATCATAAAATTGCATAGATTCCGACTCTTCCAATACCACTAGTAAACATGTAATTGTAACTAAAATATGCACTATTTACAACCAAACTATGCTAAATGAATCCTAATATGCATATCTAATCATGGTCTATCAGAAGGACGTTCCTTTCATTTGGAGTGAGGAGTGTCAGGCCAGTTTTGAGCTTCTCAAGGAGAAGTTGACGACCGCACCAGTATTGGCTCTACCTGATGGGACCGAGGACTTCGTGATCTATACAGATGCTTCGCGCGCTGGTTTGGGTTGTGTCCTACATCAGCGGGATCGAGTTATATATTGCTTATGCTTCACGCCAGTTGAAGCCTGGAGAGGAGACCTACCCCACACATGATCTTGAGCTGGCAACTGTAGTGCATGCTCTGAAGATCTGGAGACATTATTTGTATGGTACTTCATGCAAGGTGATGACGGATCACAAGAGCTTGAAGTACATCTTCACCCAGAAGGAGTTCAACATGAGACAGAGACGCTGGTTAGAGCTCCTGAAGGATTATGATTTGGAGATCATATATCATCCCGGGAAGGCCAATGTGGTGGCCGATGCACTCAGTCGGAAGACTCATCAGGAGGTGGTTGTGGCTAGATTGACAGCGCAGCGTAGATTGCAGGCAAAGTTGATGTCATGTGGCATAGAGGTATGGATTCAGCGAGAGAGGGGCCAGTTATCCTTCCTCAAGATTCACTCAGAGCTGACAGATGAGATTCGTAGAGGTCAGGCAGATTGCCCCAAGGTGGCAGCACTGAGAGAGCGGATGGCACAGGGACGAGCTGGAGAGCTTAAGGATAGAGCCGATGGATTGCTGACTTTTTAGAGCAGAGTGGTAGTACCCTCTAAGTTAGATCTGAGGCAGAGGATTATGCAGGAGGCCCATACCACCCCTTATTCGATCCATCCAGGGACGAATATGATGTACCAGGACTTGAGGAGATCATACTGGTGGCAGAGGATGCGAGCCGATATTACAGATTTTGTCGCCAGATGTCAGACTTGTCAGCAGGTCAGGATTGAGCATCAGAGACCGTCTGGCTTTGTCAGATCGTTTCTAGTTCCCGAGTGGAAGTGGATAGATATCTCCATGGATTTCGTCACTGGGTTGAGGAGAGATGTCAGAGGATTCGATGCTATTTGGGTCGTGGTCGACAGACTGACCAAGTCGGCCCACTTCATTGCCATCCAGGAGACGTGGCCGGTTTCGAGACTAGCAGACGAGTTCATTCGGCAGATTGTGAGACTCCACGGGGTTCTCGAGAGGATAGTTTCCGACAGAGATGGTCGTTTCACATCGAGGTTCTAGCAGCAGGTTCATGATGCTTTGGGGACTCGTTTGCATTTCAGCACTGCTTACCACCCGCAGACGGACGGACAGAGTGAGCGGACGATCCAGACTTTGGAGGATATTTTGAGATCCTGCGTGTTAGAGTGGGGCGACCGTTGGGTCAGATTCTTACTGTTGGTCGAGTTCTCGTACAACAACAGCTACCATTCGTCGATCGAGATGACACCATATGAGGCATTGTATGGGAGGCGTTGCAAGTCGCCAGTATGTTGGGACGAGCCCGCCGACACCACAACTTCGTTGCCGGAGATGGTTCGAGAGACAGTCAACCAGGTCGGACGCATACGGGAGCATATGAGGGTCGCTCAGGACCGGCAGAAGAAGTATGCGGATCACCTGTAACGGCCCGGAGATAAATATCCGAGATACGTTTCGAAGGTCGGATAACTTCGTTCGGATGTTGCAATTCAGGTACGGGTCGAGGTTTCAAACCTCTAATCAGTCGAAGTCTCAGAAATTTAATTTAAACGAAAGTAAAGCGGAAGTACGGTTTAGATACAAAAGCCACGGCAGAGCCGGGTCAAAATCAAAACATAAATTCTAAAGTCATATAGCCGAATTAGCGGGGTTAGACAGATTTCTTTGCAATCGCCCAGGGGACTTTCCCACGCCATAGAGACAGGGAGCAATCATACCTAAAAACAATTGGTGCGAGCGAGATCAGACCGAGGCCCATACACACCCGGTCCCGCAAGCAAATATACACATACGCTAATATAAAGATGATGCAAATGCGGAAATTAAATCACACTAACATGATCCTAATTTGCAATATGCGGAAAAGAACTGTAAAGGGCCCAAGACAATGCCAAGTGGCATATCCCTCTCCTACCTCTGCACGCCTTCCCGTTAGTGCAGAGACTGGCCAGTTCGGTGCTATAGCATAGCAATTTCCTCGTGGTGGTGCACTCACCACGGTATCATCATATCATATCATATCTCATCATCATTTCATATATCATCATCATATCATATATCATGCTCATGCCCGATGGTGCTGGGCTAATCAAATCATATCATATCATCTCATCTCTTGCCCGATGGTGCTGGGCTATCATATCATGCTCATATCGACTCGATAGACTCAGGGCACCCGATGGGGCTGGGCTACCCTATGACCCTAGCAAAGACTCTAGGACTATCACAGATAACGGCCGTTCTGTTTACATACGCATAAAGAAATAGAATGCTCAATCACAAGTGCAATCCTAGCATGATACTACATGGCATGCTTTAATGCTTATGCAACACCTAGTATGTCATATATATTCACAAGCAGGTAATCTCTTTCGAATCTGAGTAAGCCCATAAAGGAACTTACCTGGATAAGCCGAACATCAAGATAACACAAGCAAGGCCCAATTGCAAGTCCAAAGCAAATCCAAAAGCAATACACACCTATCATCAAGCCATTTCCATAAGCTACCAGACCAACACTCATACACACGAACCCAAGTTCTCAACATCCTCAAAACCGACCGATAGTAAACCCGTTTTCCAAAACCTTTCCGATACGATCACATCGACCAAAATCATTCTTTCAATCAAACCCATTGATAAAATCATAACAACCATATTTTCAAACTCATAACTCCCAAATTAAGTCAACTCATATTCAAAATGATTTATCAACTCATACTTGGCCAAATTCTGACATTAACCGTTGAACTTTAACACCAATCTCTCGAAATCACATTATAGAAATCATTTCGGCATTTTATTTCCTTAAAATCCACATCTTAAAATCATCTAATAAAGTATTTATTAATCATACTTCTCAAATAATATCACTTTACAAATTCCATTTTTAACAACCCAAATTTATAAGACAACAATACTAATTTACTTTATCATTTCTAAAACATTTATTAAAACACCACATAATATCATAGTAATATATATTAATATTTTCAGAATATATATTTACATATCCAAAATCGGAATAACATATAATATGACCTATATATATAAAATAGTATAACACATAACACATAATATAAATAGCATAGAACACAACCCTTACCCGAAGAAAAGGCCCACCCGAAAGAGAGGGGAAGGAGCCCAACCCAAAAAGAATAGAAGAGAACCGGACCAAAAAAGAAACCAACCCGACCCGGATAGAAGAGAAAAGGAATGGAACCGGATAGAGACCCAAACCCGGAAACAAAACCGGATCTAATAACCACAACCCACTCCCCTTTTAAAACAAGGAAGCCGGCCCAGAAAATTAAGCCCAAGCTCAACCCGATGAGAGCTCGGAAATTAGGCCCAACCATCCCAGCTTGAATCCGAAATAAATAAATAAAAAGGGGAGTGGGTCCCATGCCATGTGGCTGCCTAGGTGGAGGCAACGGGACCCACAACCTTCTTCTTCCCTCTGGTTATGTGAAGGTAGCGGAGAGAGGGAGCGTCGCCCGGAACCGAAGGAGGAAGAGAGGGAGGAAGAGGGGGACGTCGCCGGAGACCTTGCCCCGACCCGACCTCACTCAGCTTCCCGACATCCCGACCCGACGCTATGAACCCAGAAATCGAACAAGGGAGGAGAGAGAGAGAGGTGCTCACTGAGTCGCGGTGCAATTCCGACTCCGAGGGGCTCCGAGGGCGGCTCTGGTTGCGATTGACGGGGGAAGAAGCGTCGATGGAGTCCTTCGAGAGCTCCGGTGAGTGCGAGAGGGCTGCGCTCGGGGCTTCGTGGTGCACCTGGGCTTGATTCACGAACAGGGGAGAGGGGAGGCGATGGCGGCTCCGCTGCTCCGGCGGCTCGTCGACGTCGCCGAAAACGGAGGCAGCTCCCGGTGGCCTCGGATGCGCTCAGGAACTTAGGGAGATGAAGGTGAAGGTGGTGATGAGGTGTGGACGGGGAGGAAAAGGGAAAAGAGATGGAGAATGGAGGGAGGTGATATGGGAGATGGGGGAGTGTTTGAGTTTGAAACCAAAATGAAAAGGGGAAGGTGGGTTGTCTGCAATTTCTTCTGAATTGGATCAGGGAGAGGTTCAACTTGGGGTTGGCGTGGGTTGTATGAATGAGGACAAGGGGGAGGCTGTTGCCTTGTTCAGAATTGCGAAGAAGACAAAGAAGAGGGAGGGAGGTAGGAGGCAGGGGACCAGCACACAGGAAACCGGGAGAGAGAGAGGGAGAGAAAGAAAAGAAAGAAAAGGAGAAAAGAAAAATAGTGTGAAGTGGGCCCCACAACACAAATTTGAAATCCCGACACTCGATCCCAATTCCGCTCCCTTGAACGAATTCCGGACACTCGACAATTCAAATCAAATTTTAAATCATCTCGGAACTTAAATTAATTTTTATTAATACACGGAACTCGAAAGCGAAAATCAAATCCCGTCAAAATCCAAAATATAATTGATACCGGAAGGGTTTTAAAATTGAACTCGTGCTCGAGGACGACTTTTTCTCCGCTTTTACAAATTGAAATGATTAATAACATATTTAATTAAGATAATAAAATATAATATATATATATAAATTATATTCCGCCTTTACATTTATCCACCTCTAAAAACAAGTCTCGTCCCCGAGACTAAAATTATTTTAAAGCAATGGGAAGGAGATTGAAGTCGGTGAGTCCGAGGACCATGTCCAAGGATCTTGTAATCATCTCGGTTGCGTCTTCCGGGAGTCTCACAACATCCTAGTCACGGTCGTGACATCTCCAATTGGTCTTGTCAAGTGTGTAATAAGCGCCCTTATCACATCCTCGCTTCGACCTTTCGGAAATATCACAACTCTAAAAGTATTATAGCGTCCGACTAGGTCTTAGCAAGCAATCTATAAGCGCCCCTATAAAATGCTTGTATCCACTTCGTGAGACGTCATAATGTAAACCCAGTTTGTAAAACCTCGAAGCATTTTGTAAATGGGAAGATTGTCATCTAAATCATCAAAACTCTCGACTTCTTTAAAACTCCAAGTTGGCCCTTTTCAAAACCGCTCAAAATCTTCAAATTCGACGTTTTAACAAGCAGCTTTACACCAAACCAAGTCAAATCCTCTCAAATCAAGATTTCGTCAAAATCTTCCAAAAACCAAATCAGCTTCACACATACCAATCAATCAAATTCCGAAGGTAAGAAGTGGAGTCATCCACCTCTAAGGGCTAATCCCATATTCTCTTCCTAGTTTCCAGAATCATTTTATCATCATCCTCAACTCAATATGCACATAAATAATCAACTCATCGACTCATAACATCATCAGCCACCTCTCATATGGCGATCTCCACATCAATCATAATAATCTCAACCAATCGACATCTCAACCACATAACATGATTACCCATAAAATAAATCATATCATCCCTTCAGAACATGTCAAAAGTAATAACAAAATCTTAACATCACACCATGAGTCATAAAGTATATCTATCTCATACTGAAGGCATCACAAGTGCATCATTGAATTCCCATAACTTATCACGCAAGCACACATGTCAAGAGATCAAAGAGGTTAGGTGTCATGGAGTCAGTGCGTTACTACAAGTCGAATCTCACGATCGCATCTCAACATCGCACACTAGTGAAACCAGTCATAACAAGGGATCTCATTTAAAGCATCAATTCACATAGTCATCCTATCCAATTTCTATCCAGCATTATCATAATATATTGTCACATCAATCATTGATACTTACAAGGTTAGCCATAACGAAGTTTCATCGTAAGTCAACGAAACAAAACTACTTATCACACATCAATCCAAACAAAATCATGCTATTAAGATTAAATCACAAGGGAAGATCAAGCAGTATATCAACGTCGAAATGTTAACATGCTCTCCAGACATCATCTTAGCTCATCACAATGCCATATAACGATCATTAGCAGCCATGCACCATCATCTCATATATGTACATAAGTCATATTCATGCTTCAAGTCATATTCATCACTTACTTATTCATAATCATGCTTATCAACCATATAGTATGACATCATGCTTTCACATAATAACGTATCATCATCTCATGATTCATACAACACATTATAACATGCTTTTAGAACAACATAGTAGGATAGCAATGTATCGTTATATCATGTTCATAGTTGTCACTACCAATTTTAATTCAGTATTGCATATCAACATGTAATATCATGCCATACAAGTTTATCACGGTTGCTATCTAACATCATGCTAGTACCTATTAATAAATCACATAATCAAGAAGGCCCTCACATCATACCAATCAAAATAAAAACACAAACCCCGCTCGCTCGTCTCCACTCTCAAGCCAAGACCAATCTCCATCTAGACCCACCAACTCGGATAAAATCCCCAAAGAAACCCCAACTCATTTCGACCTTTTAATCTCACCCCTCTTCCCACCAAGCACTTTCACTAACAATCCACCTCTAAGAATTCAACCCTACCTCTGTTTCTCACCCGAAATTCATCTAGGAGCTCATCGGAACTACTAAGCATCCCCTTTTATAGCTCTCAAAACCCACACGTTCCTACTTAAGCCAAACCCCTCTCATGCGACTTACCTCATACTTCCCTCAATCATTCCAACCGCTCAAATCCCTTCACCGCTCTCCGGCCATTCTCAAGAAAATCCCACCCACAAGTTCAAAGAAGAAGAAATCATGGACATTATTACACAAAAGGATTTCATCATGTCAACTAGCATTTATATCAATAGCATCATTAGTTCATCATTAGGCATTGTAACTATATTACTAAGTCTGAATTTACCGTCATGCTCAAAATTATTGCAAAACACCATATATGAATGAAGTCAATTCAACTAGCAGTTTCATCACAACCTTATCAGATAACCAATCCAGGTTTCACAACATTTGCTGTTCATACTTTTATAGGCAAGGAATTTAGATCAAGCTTAGCAACTCAGAATAGCATCACATCAAATCATCATGGCACATTAAAGCTGTAAGGCAATCGAATCATATCATCATAGTCAACAGACAATCAAGCAACAGTCATCACCATGTCATCACATCAACAAGCGACTTTCAACATCAAGTCAGTGCAATATCACCATCAACAAGTTCAGAAAGGATTAGCAATCCGAATGAAGGACACTCCCACTTGTAAATCATAACGTACTCAATAATCGCAACCCACGAAGCGAGCTTGTTCCATCGACCTTGTCGATCCTGAGGCCCGTGGGTTATGGGCCCACGCTTCCGTTGCGCTGCTCTATCGCTATTCGATTTCCCGCTCCCTTTTCCATGTGGTCGCACGTCCAATGTATCGCGTAGGAGTCTAAGTTAGCGGAGATAGGGGGAGTGACAAGAGCGGACAACCCAACGTTTCTCTCGGAGACATAATGGACCAAAGCTAAAGATGACGCGACTAGAGACAAGACTCTGACCCTGGAATAGTAACGATGCCCTTAAGAAAGTCTATTAGATTACAATTGTGACAAACACGCACGAATTCATTATGGAGCATATCAATCACATCAATCCACACTAACATGTACCTATCTCGGGGCAACATTCGTATTCATATCAAGGACACAATCAAGTCCCACGCTGATGTATGTGAAACAAGCTATCATCCTAGTATTCATGGAAACAGATATGCCTAGCAACTTCAAGCAAGATAGGCGGAACCAACAATGATCATATATGATTCGAAGTCATGCGGAATTCAGTGAAGATAACGAACATCATGCATATGAACAATGTAAAAGCATGGTATACACGTTAACAAATGAGTCCAAATATATCATGGCAAGGTATGTCGTAACAAACAGGTGAAGCATCACACGAGATCATATAAGGGCAACATAGTAACTATCTCATCTGACACAATGATCATATATTAGGTCAAGCATGGCACATAATCATATGACGAGATACATTTAGAGAGCATGGGTCCTACATGATACTAGTGATACATAATGTGAGACAAGCAGAGTCAAGAGTCATTTAGAGGAGTTGAACATAATATTCCCGAAACATGAGGCATCATCAAAAGTAGCAAGAAGGACATCATGGGTGCTAGATTATAATCATGTTAAGAACGAACCATCATAGAGTACATATAGGGTACAATAGTTGTCACATCATAGAACAAGTACAACACATGATCATTTAGCGGGTCATATTGGAAATCATAAGTCTTACATGATACTAATAGCACACATCGAACAGGAGTACAACTAAAGTAATTCAACTAGGTTCATTCCGATATTCATGCATCATGTATATGCAAAATCAGGATATAGAGTGGTGTGTGATCAAGCGAGGTGTCAAGTCATAGGTTCATACAAGCACGAGAAGCCATCATAGAGTAATAGACATTTTAACCATGTAAGCATGCTAGGTTTGACCATCACGGAAAGCTAGCCAATCATCGAATTCAACATTAAGCTAATCAGGACGAGTGAAACATGTTAAGAGAACAGAAAGAGGAAAGAGCCACACTATCAGGGACCTAGCTCGAGAGAGAATCAACAGTAATGTAGGCAAAGTAGAACTCGCACAAGTCACAACCAAGGGCCCGACATGTTACTAATGGCTCAATATAACATATGGTACATACATGCACTTGATTGATTACTCGGCACTAAGCAAGACTTCAATTCAATCACATTCCAATACTACAGAAAACAAGAGAGGAAGTGTAGCGAGGTATAGTGCAAGTCTAAGTAATGGGCAACATGACTGGAATATGGGGACATGGGTTCAAATTACGGCATACTGGGATAAAACATGTATTTATCAAGACTCATTTACACTAACATATTCTCACTTTAGCACAATTAACACATAGCAATAGTAATTATAGCATAACATACAATAGTCAATCTAAGGAAGACAAAATAGACGGGCATGTTAAAGAACACATCTTATGAGGCATTCATATAAAGAAGAGTCGATCACACTATCATGAACCTAATTCAGAAGAAGCAGCAATCATATAGACTCATATCATGTGGTTCATGTTTCTAATCAATCATACGATCAATAGGCCAAGTAGACATGCGATGACAACATATACTCATGAGAGAAAGAAAGGCATAACACGGGACCTAAGCAATGGGACAAGCATGGGTACAGAATGTCATATAACTACGAATTCACATTAAAGATCATCATCATAACATGTACTGGGAATTACGTAGCATATAAGGCACGTTGACATCAAATCATAATACGTATCCATCAAGTAAGGGCTCACTCTATCATGATACTAGAACTGAGCGATCACACTATCATGAACCTATTCACAGGGAGGACATCAATTATACAACATCCTAGCATAAGACATATTTATTTGTGCCCTAGTATGACAATGCAATAAACTAAGTAGATCATGTCGGGATGATAGGGCGTAATATAGGTAACTCGGACTCACACAATGGTCATCATGAACATCAAACATGTAGGCACAGTTTCAAACTAAGGATCAAACTGTAGGTCAAGGAGTAGTGCATATAGAATCACACAATCATGGACAGAGCAATCAAGATAACCCGA
This sequence comes from Persicaria maculosa, assembly GCA_963922045.1. Taxonomy (NCBI): domain Eukaryota; kingdom Viridiplantae; phylum Streptophyta; class Magnoliopsida; order Caryophyllales; family Polygonaceae; genus Persicaria; species Persicaria maculosa. Next base: position 44,732,124 of record OY998267.1, read on the forward strand.
TAGAGATTCATAAGGGCAGGCATTGACTCCTCCTAACTGACTCATCACCCATCTTTCCCGTGAGACTCGGATACGACTTTTCATGGCAAGAAGACACCGGTCGATCGTCATAAGAATCAAGAAGGACACCCTCAGAAACACCTTACTTTCTAACTTGGAATTACATCGAAAGCCAACTTCCCATACTCTCCCAAGCAACCCTCATATTCAACCATGATTCCCGAAATAATATGTTTACCAACCCGATTTCCCGTGGAGGAGACCGATATTCAAAGGGAGGACTCGATGGAACCGTCAAGGGTTAACATAGTGGAAGGGCTGTCTCACACAAGCTGGGCTCGACCATATAAGAAGAAGAGTACTCCCACTATCCCATTTGCACGGATCATTCAGTATTCATTCAATAGTTAGAACATACCAATAAATCTTTAGCATATCAAGCACTCAACACAGAATCAGTCAATGCCAAATATAACGGCCTCCTTGGAGTCTTCCAGACCCACCTGTAAAGAACAAGCTAATATTTCGCCTACCCATTCCCGAATACATCCAATAGGGATGGTCTAGCGCCTTTTCTACCCTCTCGATCCCTTATTAGTTGGTTATCCTCTTTTATCATAAGCCAAGTTCATATTTAGTCCAATTGAGTTAGGCATATTAAGTTCATTTTGCCCCTTTTAAACACTTTCAAATCTTTCGAAATCCATGGGCGGTTTTCCAAAACATACACTCGACCCTTGTGTACCCGAATTGCACAACCTGGCTCTGATACCAACTTTGTAACGGCCCGGATATAAATATCCGAGATACATTTCGAAGGTCGGATACCTTCGTTGGGATGTTGCAATTCAGAAACGGTTCGAGGTTTCAAACCTCTAATCAGTCGAAGTCTCAGAAATTTAATTTAAACGAAAGTAAAGCGGAAGTACGGTTTAGATACAAAAGCCACGGTAGAGCCGGGTCAAAACCAAAACATAAATTCTAAAGTCATATAGCCGAATTAGCGGGGTTAGACAGATTTCTTTGCAATCGCCCGGGGGACTTTCCCACGCCATAGAGACAGGGAGCAATCATACCTAAAAACAATTGGTGCGAGCGGGATCAGACCGAGGCCCCAACACACCCTGTCCCGCAAGCAAATATACACATACGCTAATATAAAGATGATGCAAATGCGGAAATTAAATCACACTAACATGATCCTAATTTGCAATATGCGGAAAAGAACTATAAAGGGCCCAAGACAATGCCAAGTGGCATATCCCTCTCCTACCTCTGCACCCCTTCCCGTTAGTGCAGAGACTGGCCAGTTCGGTGCTATAGCATAGCAATTTCCTCGTGGTGGTGCACTCACCACGGTATCATCATATCATATCATATCTCATCATCATTTCATATATCATCATCATATCATATATCATGCTCATGCCCGATTGTGCTGGGCTAATCATATCATATCATATCATCTCATCTCTTGCCCGATGGTGCTGGGCTATCATATCATGCTCATATCGACTCGATAGACTCAGGGCACCCGATGGGGCTGGGCTAACCTATGACCCTAGCAAAGACTCTAGGACTATCACAGATAACGACCGTTCTGTTTACATACGAATAAAGAAATAGAATGCTCAATCACAAGTGCAACCCTAGCATGATACTACATGGCATGCTTTAATGCTTATGCAACACCTAGTATGTCATATATTCACAAGCAGGTAATCTCTTTCGAATCTGAGTAAGCCCATAAAGGAAGTTACCTGGATAAGCCGAACAACAAGATAACACAAGCAAGGCCCAACTGCAAGTCCAATGCAAGTCCAAAAGCAATACACACCTATCATCAAGCCATTTCCATAAGCTACCAGATCAACACTCATACACACGAACCTAAGTTCTCAACATCCTCAAAACCGACCGATAGTAAACCCATTTTCCAAAATCTTTCCGATACGATCACATCGACCAAAATCATTCTTTCAATCAAACCCATTGATAAAATCATACCAACCATATTTTCAAACTCATAAATCCCAAATTAAGTTCACTCATATTCAAAATAATTTCTCAACTCATACTTGGCCAAATTCCGACATTAACCATTTAACTTTAAAACCAATCTCTCGAAATCATATTATAAAAATCATTTCGGCATTTTATTTCCTTAAAATCCTCATCTTAAAATCATCTAATAAAATATTTATTAATCATACTTCTCAAATAATATCACTTTACAAATTCCATTTTTAACAACCCATATTTATAAGACAACAATACTAATTTACTTTATCATTTCTAAAACATTTATTAAAACACCACATAATATCATAGTAATATATATTAATATTTTCAGAATATATATTTACATATCCAAAATCGGAATAACATATAATATGACCTACATATATATAAAATAGTATAACACATAACACAAAATATAAATAGCATAGAACACAACCCTTACCCGAAGAAAAGGCCCACCCAAAAGAGAGGGGAAGGAGCCCAACCCAAAAAGAATAGAAGAGAACCGGACCCAAAAAGAAACCAGCTCGACCCGGATAGAAGAGAAATGGAATGGAACCGGATAGAGACCCAAACCCGGAAACAAAACCGGATCCAATAACCGCAACCCACTCCCCTTTTAAAACAAGGAAGCCGGCCTAGAAAATTAAGCCCAAGCCCAACCCGATGAGAGCTCGGAAATTAGGCCCAACCATCCCAGCTTGAATCCGAAATAAATAAAAAAAGGGGAGTGGGCCCCATGCCATGTGGCTGCCTAGGTGGAGGCAACGGGACCCACAACCTTCTTCTTCCCTCTGGTTATGTGAAGGCAGTGGCGAGAGGGAGCGCCGCCCGGAATCGAATGAGGAAGAGAGGGAGGAAGAGGGGGACGTCGCCGGAGACCTTGCCCCGACCCGACCTCACTCAGCTTCCTGACATCCCGACCCGACGCTATGAAACCAGAAATCGAACAAGGGAGGAGAGAGAGTGAGGTGCTCACCGAGTCGTGGCGTAATTACGACTCTGAGGGGCTCCGAGGGCGGCTCCGGTTGCGATTGACGGGGGAAGAAGCGTCGATGGAGTCCTTCGAGAGCTCCGGTGAGCGCGAGAGGGCTGCGCTCGGGGCTTCATGGTGCGCTTGGGCTTGATTCATGAACAAGGGAGAGGGGAGGCGATGGCGGCTCCACTGCTCCTGGCGGCTCGTCGACGTCGCCGATAACGGAGGCAGCTCCCGGTGGCCTCGGATGCGCTCAGGAACAGAGGGAGAAGAAGGTGAAGGTGGTGATGAGGTGTGGACGGGGAGGAAAAGGGAAAAGAGATGGAGAATGGAGGGAGGTGATATGGGAGATGGGGGAGTGTTTGAGTTTGAAACCAAAATGATAAGGGGAAGGTGGGTTGTCTGCAATTTCTTCTGAATTGGATCAGGGAGAGGTGCAACTTGGGGTTGGTGTGGGTTGTATGAATGAGGACAAGGGGGAGGTTGTTGCCTTGTTCAGAATTGGGAAGAAGACAAAGTAGAGGGAGGGAGGTAGGAGGCAGGGGACCAGCACACAGGAAACCGGGAGAGAGAGGGAGAGAAAGAAAAGGAGAAAAGAAAAATAGTGTGAAGTGGGCCCCACAACACAAATTTGAAATCCCGACACTGGATCCCAATTCCGCTCCATAGAACGAATTCCCGACACTCGAAAATTCAAATCAAATTTTAAATCATCTCGGAAATTAAATTAATTTTATTAATACATGGAACTCAAAAGCAAAAATCAAATCCCGTCAAAATTCAAAATTTAATTGATGCCGGAAGGGTTTTAAAATTGAACTCGTGCTCGAGGACGACTTTTTCTCCACTTTTACAAATTGAAATGATTAATAACATATTTAATTAAGATAATAATATAATATAATATAATATATATATATATATATATATATATATATATATATATATATATATATATATATATATTATATTCCGCCTTTACATCGCCGGCAAACAGAGATCGAGTTTGAGGTTGGATCGCATGTATGGCTTAGAGTGTCGCCGACCAGAGGAGTTCGCCGCTTTGGCATCAAGGGCAAGCTGAGCCCTAGATTTGTGGGACCGTTTGAGATTCTCGAGAGGGTTGGCGAGGTCGCGTACCGTTTAGCCCTACCCCCATCGTTAGCCGGAGTGCATGATGTGTTTCATGTGTCCCAGCTTCGGCGATATGTCCCAGACCCGAGCCACATCCTTGACCATTCCGATCTCTGGATAGAGCCCGATCACACCTATATAGAGAGCCCAATTAGGGTGCTTGACCGTCGAGTCCAAGGAGGTTCCTCTTCTTCTGGTCCAGTGGTCTAGGAGGAGTCCCGAGGAGGTGACTTGGGAGACGGAGGATAGCCTCCGGTCGAGTTATGGGAGTGTCGTAGATGAGCTCTTAGCGTCTTATGTTGAGCCGAGTGTTGACCTATCCTTGACCTCACGAGCTAGTGGTGAGCCTTAGTAGTCTTTTCTTTTGGGAATGGGCATTTCTGTGATTGTGTGTTTATGATTGCTTTCTCTGTGCAGATTCTATGCTGAGATGATGTGGCTAGAGATCGGTTCTCATGGCTTGCGTGCTGATGTGCTTGATGTGATGTCCGTTGGGACTTGTGATGCTTTTGTAGGATGTCGAGATACTTTATGACTCGTAGTATGTTGAGACCTTGTCGCCATTTTGGCACGTTTTGAGATACTAGCATCCCTCATGTTATGTTTTAGACCGTTTATGCGTTGAGTTGTTTGACTTGTTGAGACTACCTCCTCGATGTTTGAGACTTACCACGTGAGAGGTGGTTGATATTATGGTAGCTATCTATATATGAACTGATGAGATTATGGCTTTATGACCCTTGATGAGTTGGAAATGGTGATTGAATGACTTGGAACATAGGAAGAGAATTTGGGATTAGCCCTTAGAGGTGGATGATTCCACCTCCCGCAATATGAAATTTCTTGATTTGGCATCGGATTTGAAAAACATTGAGCAGTTTTGAAAAGGACCAGTTTGGGTTTTATTAAAGTGATAAACGCTATCTAGAGTTCCATGATTTCGAGGTCAAACTTTCCATTTAAAAACGCTTTTGAACCCTCCCAAGCCATATTTATATGCTTTTGAGTTATGATACGACCGAGAAGTCGGGGCAAGGATGGGATAAGGGCCCATATCCCATACTTGCTCCAACCAATTGGGAGTAGCATGATCACGTCAAGGATACTGTGAGAATCTCATATGGGCCCTTATGAGATACTTACGGGATCGGTGGCATGATTCTCGGACTCACCTCTTTCAAATTCTTCCAATTGCTTTAGAATGATTTTTTAGTCTCAGGGACGAGACTTGTTTTTAGAGGTTGATAAATGTAAAGACCAAAATGTATTTTATATTATATGATTATGATTTTAATTAAAATTTCTACAAATACGATTATTTTATTAAAAATGGAAGAAAACTCGTCCTCGAACACTGGGTCAATTTTGTAAATCCATTCGACATCATTTTAAAATCTGGGTTTTGACGGAATTGAATTCCACATTTGAATTTTCGCGTATTATTAAAAATTTATTTTATTATCCGAAATGAATTAAATTTCAATTTATATTCTTAGCGTCGGGATTTTGTTTTATGAGCGGAATTGAGAATTTAGCGTCGGAAATTCAAATTTGTAGGGTGTGTGGGGCCCATTTTAATTACCTTATTTTATTCTTTTATATATTTAATTCTCTCTCTCTCTTTTTCTCTCTCTCTCCCTTCCCTCCCATTTTGTTGCAGCAACATGGTCCCCCCACCCCTGCCTTCACTCACCTCCCTCATTTCACATACCCACAATCCCCTGCACCCACCAGCCCTGTCAAACCCACCCCAAATTTGATGATATATATACCCACACCCTCATTCTCCTCTCACCCCACAGATCCTCTCTCTGCCTCATCCTCTCTCTCGCTTGTCAAAACCCAGGAGGAAAAACCCACAGAAAACTCCCGTTTCCGTAGCCAATCCACCCCCAAGCTATCACCTTTCCACCTCCAAACTCCTCCTCCAGGCAGCCAGCAACACCTTCTTCCATCTCCGGAGCTCAGGGGAAGCAACGGACGCCGCCGGAGCCGCCACCGTGCCGCTGAAGTGCCTTCCCTCCTCTGTTCGGCTCAAGCTCGTTAAAACACCTCCCCTCTCGTATCTTCGCTTCTAACCTCAAAAGCAAATCCTTTACTCATCCCTCTTCCTTCCTAGGCACAGAAGGGCCCCTTACGGACACGGAGGAGCCATCTTCGGAGCCGCCACCCCTTCTCTCCCCTGTTTTTGAAGCCGACAAGGTAGCTCATTCAATCTTCGTCCCTTGACTTCGATTAGTGTATTATTCGCTATTTTGACCCTCTTTCCCCGTCGTCCTAGGCCGGAGCTAGTCACTTCCCCATTGCTGCACCAGGAGCCACCCAGAGCACTTCGTCGGAGCGGAGATTCGAGCTCGGTAACCCTCTTCCTTCTCCCTTCTTCTTGTTATCGCTTCGTCTCTTTTAAGTCATCGGTGGTCGAAATTCTATTCCGACCTCTGTGGTTGAAGAATGGAGACCAATGGGCCGCCGGAGGCCAGGGCTTCCACTCCCTCTCTTCCCCGTCGCTCTCCGTTTCCTCCTCTGTTAGCCAGAGGTTGAAGACAAAGGAGGTAAGGGCTTTGGGCCTGTTTTCGTGGGCCGGGTTTGGCTTCATACGGGTTATATCACTTCCATTCCCGGATCCCCCCTTTTTTCCCTTTAACCCGTTTCCCTCCGGATCTCCCCACTTTAGTTATTTTCACCATTGGGTTGGGCCGAGTTTTGTGTCAAACGGGTTATATTGTTTTAAAAACCGGATCCTTTTTCTTTCCCTTGCCTTGGCTTACAAACCCGGACCCTATCTTTGCTTCGCCCTTATTTCGGGTTGGGTTCTGGGCTCATGCTGGGTAACTGGGTTGGGCTGGCTAGTTTGGGCCATCTGGTTGGGTTGTTTGATTGGTAGATGTTATATATATTTGATATATATATGGGTATGTTATCTAGTAATTTTATTATTATTATTATTATTGTTGTTGTTGTTGTTGTTGTTGTTGTTGTTGTTGTTGTTGTTGTTGTTGTTGTTGTTGTTGTTGTTGTTGTTGTTGTTATGATTATTATGAATCTGATTTTTGTGAAAATAAAGTTTGGAAGGTGTTATATTTTAAAATAATTTGTATAAGTGCCTTGTGATGAATTTAAAATGTTTTAGTTGAGAAACTTGAAAGGATTTATTTGTAAATGTGGAGTGTGTTATATTAGTTATTTATATATTATAAGTAATTGTTTGAAAAGGAGTTACTATGTTTGGAAATATCGTTTGAGGATTTGGTTGGAAAACAAGGTGTTAGAAATTCTATCATAGCAACTTTGACCGAGTTTGACCTAGATTTGGATATTTCGGATATTTTCTCGGAATCTAGTTATTTTCCTTTTGTGATTAGCTTGTGAAAACGTTTCCATGTGTTAGATAGTAGAATAGTGTCTTATGGCGCTTTTATCACTTGTATATTAGGTGATTGTTGATATTGCTTGGATTTTGCTTCTACCGTGTCTCTTTGCTGTTCGACTTATTCAGGTAAGTTCCTTTATGGGCTTACTCAGACTCGAAAGAGTATACCTGCTTGTGAATATATGACATACTAGGTGTTGCATAAGCATTAAAGCATGCCATGTAGTATCATGCTAGGATTTCACTTATGAATGAGCATTCGGTTACTTTGTCTGATTGAGAACAGAACGGCCGTTATCTGTGAGTCTTAGAGTTTTGCTAGGGTCATAGGGTAGCCCAGCTTCATCGGGTGCCCTGAGTCAATTGTCGAAATATGAGCATGATGATAGCCCAGCACCATCGGGCATGAGTATGATATATGAGATGATGATGAGACATGATATGATATTATATGCTATAGCATCGATCTGGCCAGTCTCTGCACTAACGGAAGGGGGTGCAGAGGTAGGAGAGGGATATGCCACTTGGCATTCTTTGGGCGCCTTTACAGTTCTTTTCCGCATATTGTAAATTAGGATCATGTTAGTGTGATTTAATTTCCGCATCTGCATCATCTTTATATTAGCGTATGTGTATGTTTTCTTCAGGGACAGGGTGTGTTGGGATCTCGGTCTGATCCCGCTCGCACCACTTATTTTTTTTAGGTATGATTGCTCTCTGTCTCTATGGCGTAGGGAAACCCCCCGGGCGCTTGCAAAGAATCTACCTAACCCCGCTAATTTGGCTTTACGATTTCAGAATTTGTGTTTTGGGTTTGACTCGGCCTCGTCGTGGCAAGTTGTACTTTACTTCCGCTTTCCCTAGTTTTTGCAAACGAATTTCCGCGACATAGTCTTAGGACAGCTTGAAGATTCCACGTGGCCCTCCGGCTATTTTGGGGTTCGAAATCCCCACTTTAAAATACTAATCTTTGAGCTTTGAAAACCTCGACCCGTACTCGAATTGCAAGATCTGAACGAAGGTACCAAAGCTTCGAAACGTAACCCGGGTATCTATATCCGGGCCGTTACAATAACATTGAAGATTGAGTGGCACGGATGTAGCCACATGGGGTGCAGTACCCTTGTGGCCGCCATAGGGGGGAAGCGGGGGTGCGGCCGCCCCCTTCCAGTGACGGAAATTCATAGTATTTTAAAAAAATTTAAAAATAAGGTAAAAATATTAAAAAAATGTGAAAGAGAACGCAAAAGTTGTCCAACTTAGTTGGTAAATGTAACAACCCAAATAATGTATCTGGATTACGTTTGGAGGGAAAAATTATCCATCTGCCAGATTTTGCAATCCAAGTACGAGTTGCTGGTTTATCTTCTTTAAGTTAATATCTTAGTTAAGTCTTAATGATTTAATGATATAGTTCAAGAGAAAAGGGGATTTCAAACCCTCAAAACAATCAATAGTATCCAATATGATTTTGTGCTTTTGCACTTGTACCTGTCCTATTCCAACTAGCCAAAATCTCATAAAAGAGCATAACTAAGTGTAAATCAAAATAAATACAATTTTCATGTGAATAACTAGTTTGGCAAAACCAAGTATGAAATCCGGGTTGCAATTATGTCATGTCTTCTAACACTCTCGTCCCATGAACAAAACTCGTCCTTAAGCACAAAGCAATCAAGAGCAAAAAGGCGTAAAATTACCTGAAACTATATCAACAAATCAAGGTCGAGCCACTCATGTATGCCACAACGCATCGCTGAGGCCATATAACATGTATCCTATATCTAAATAATATGACTAATGCAGTGTGGGAAATTTATACACTCAAGCATGCTTAACAGGATATATATGTGCATAAAAGTGGTAAATGGCCCAAAGAATGCCAAGCGACATATCCCACTCAAATTCCACGCCGCTACCTAGGGTGGAAACTCACTCCACATCGCTACCTAGGGTGGAGACCACTTTAAGCCCATACCTAGATGTAGAGACCACTCTACGCCCATACCTAGATGTAGAGACTACTTCGCATCCATACCTAGATGGTGAGACCACTCCGCGTCCATACCTAGATGGGGAGACTACTCTGCGTCCATACCTAGACGAGGAGAGCACTCTATGTAACGGCCCGGATATAAATATCCGGGATACGTTTCGAAGGTCGGATACCTTCGTTCGGATGTTGCAATTCAGGTACGGGTCGAGGTTTCAAACCTCTAATCAGTCGAAGTCTCAGAAATACAATTTAAACGAAAGTAAAGCGGAAGTACGGTTTAGATACAAAAGCCACGGCAGAGCCGGGTCAAAACCAAAACAAAGTGGTTGATTGCCATTTGTCGAGTTAGAATATATTAGCCGGATTCTTCAATTCGCCAAAAGATTTCCCCGTCACAGAAGCATGGAGCAATAAGAGCGGTACCTAACACTATCCACAAAGTCAGGCCTGGTGATCGCCTACGGGTCCTCTGACCGCGCTGAGGCCACATAACATGCCTATGCCTAAATAAAAGATGACTAATGCAGTACAAGATTTAAATCACACTATCATGCCCCTAGTATATATATAATATGCAGAAAAGAACTGTAAAGGGCCCAAGACAATGCCAAGTGGCATATCCCTCTCCTACCTCTGCACCCTTCCCGTTAGTGCAGAGACTGGCCAGTTCGGGCTATAGCATAGCACTCTCTTTGTGGTGGTGCACTTCACCACGGTATCATCATATCATATCATATCTCATCATCATATCATAAATCATGCTCATGCCCGATGGTGCTGGGCTAATCATATCATATCATATCATATCATCTCTTGCCCGATGGTGCTAGGCTATCATATCATGCTCATATCGACTCGATAGACTCAGGGCACCCGATGGGACTGGGCTACCCTATGACCCTAGCAAAGACTCTAGGACTATCATAGATAATGGTCGTTCTGTTTCAAACACACAAAGTAAACACATGCTCAGTTCAATGCAATCATAGCATGATACTACATGGCATGCTTTAATATGCAACAAAACTACACATTACATGACACATCAGGCAGGAGGTCCAGGTTACTGAGTAAGTCCCGTAGGATACTTACCTGGTGATGCAGAACAGCAAGATAACACAAGCAAGGGCCCAAATGCAAGTCCAAAGCAATACACACCTATCATCAAGTCATTTCCATAAGCTACCAGACCAATATTCATACACACGAACCCAAGTTCTCAACACCCTCAAAACCGACCGATAGTAAAACCGTTTTCCAAAATCTTTTCAATACGATCAAATCGGCCAAAATCATCTTCCAATCAAACCCCTTGATAAAATCATACCAACCATATTTTCAACTCATAAATCCCAATTTAAGTCAACTCATGTTCAAAATACTTTCTCAAATCATACTTGGCCAAATTCCGACATTAAACGTTTAAGCCTTAACCCATTTTCCAAAATCATATTATAAAATAAGTCCGGCATGTTTCTTATTTCAAAAACATAAAATAAGTTCCAATATTAAACCATCAAAAATAATTCTATGCTCACAAATCATATTTCTAATTCAAAACCAACAAATCACTTTTAAAATTCCTAACTCGCATATTTAAATCCTCGTGAAATGCATCATATATAAATAATCCAATTAATATTATTTTAAAACAAATAAACAATATATAGAGATTAATTTCCAGAATAGTACAATTATAACCAAATTTCAAAACTATAATAATATTCAAATATTTTACACTTACTATCCATATAAGCTCGAAACAATCTAAAAATATATATATATATAACTGCATATCAATAAATATCACTTTTAAAACCTTTTTAAATATATATATTGATAATTTCAGGACATATAAATGTATATATACCTTTTCCTAAAATCAGAAATAATAATTAATATCACCTACAATATATAATATAACATACATTTAACACATAATATATATATATAGCCCATCCAAAAACAAACCCCAGCCCAACCCGTTACCAAAACCCAGCCCGAAAACCCAAATCCGGATTTGATGCTCCAACCCGGAAACCAAAACCGGATCCACCAAGGGGAAGAAAGAAATAAAAGAAGGAGAGAAGAGAGCCCGATCAGGAAGTCATGACCCGGCCCAACAAATCAAGACCATCCCATTTCCCTTACATTAACCCAATCCGAACCCAGCAAGGAAAAGGAAAGAAAGAAAAAAAAGAGGGCCCACGGGGGCTGACTCGGCGCCAGGTGGAAGGGCGGGGCCCATGTCCATGTTGTTTTAAATGAACCGGAGATTACTGCCTGAACCGGACCAGAATAAAAGAAAGGAAAAGAAACCAAACCGGCCCTGAACCCGTCCCCTCCAAACGAAGAACAGAGCGGCTGCAACTGACGGAAGAAAAACGAAGAAGGGAAGCGGAATGCAGGCTCCTACGGCGATTCTTCTCCGGCCCAACCTCACCCAGACACATCGACAAGGAAATTCCGACCAAGACCTACCCCAAATCGAAGAAACGACGCAAAGAAAAGGAGGGGAAGAGAGTCACTTACAGCCGCAACTCCGAGGAGAACTCCGGCTTCAAAGCAGCGCTCCGAGCTCGACGAGGATGGAGGGAGGTCCGAGGGCCTGGGTCGAACATGGATGGTCATAAAGGTGCGCCTTTATGAGGGAATCGAGTCGGAATCGAAGAGAGGAGGCTTACCGAGGTCGAAGACATGGAACAGAGCAAGGAGAACTCGGGCGGCTCGGCATGGCATCTTCGTCGGAGGGAGGCCGAAGAGGGGAGGGTTTTCTGGCTACTCCTGCTCGACGAGGAGGAAAGAGATAGGGCTGGAGTTTGTGGTCTCTCGGCTTGGCTCGTCCGGACTCTTCAAATGCGAAAGAACATAAGGAGGTGAAGGGGGTGTTGCCTAGCTTCCATGGTGGGACGACAGTGACATTGAAGGTGATGGTGGTGGTGGTGAGGTGCTCAACACAACACAAGAACAAGGTGCACCAATGGAGGCTCCTTGGCTCGACAAAGGGGCAAGAAAAGGGGAGACTTTGGGGATGTGAGAATTGTGAGGAATCTGATTTTGAAATGTGGATTAAAAGGAAAGGAGAGGGCACTATTGCAGTGGTGTAAGGAGAGGAGGAGTGGGGTGTTGTGTGTGCCTAGCCATAAGAGGAAAAGAAGGACAAGAGGGAGTAATGGGTGAGCAGGAGGGAGTGAGGGAGAAGACAAAGGGGGGACCTCTCCTGGGCAGAGAACCGAGAGAGGGAGAGAGAGAGAGAGATAAAAGAAAAGGGTAAATAAAAATAAAAGAAATTGGTCCACTAAAGAAATTAACTTAGCGGAATAGACTCGAAACGCGCTTGCCCGATTGAATCCCGACTAAATCAAATATACATAAGATTTAAATTACAAATCTCAAGATAACGGAATTAAATAAATTTCAATCAAATTCGGAGCTCGAAGGCGGAATTAAATCCGTTAAAATCTAATTTCTCAAAACGATGCCGGAATGTCTTTAAAATCAAACTTACGCTCGAGGACGGGTTTTCTCACATTTTTACCGATTGAATAAATAATAATATATTACTCAAAATAATAATATAATAATATAAAGTACATTCAGTCTTTACACTCTACGCCCAGAGACCAGGTCATAGCCGAAATCATGTAAGCTCAATATCATGCTCATATGAATGTCTCGATAATATCAATAATCATGCTCATATAATTAGACTCGTATTACATGACTTAATTAGGTACGAACCCGATGGGGTTGGGTCGTCTTATGACCCCAGCAAAGACTCTAGACTCACGACTTACGACCGTTTCCACCATTCACATGGAGAATACATATGCTCATACATTTATGCAAACCTAGGTAGGATACTACATGAAATGTAGGAAGCATACACCTAACATACTACATGACACCCAGGCATGAGGTCCGAATTCTTGAGTAAGTCTCGGAGAACTTACCTATATCAGCAACAAAGTAGGTACAAGGTTTCTATAATAATCATAGAATATATCATAAGTATCCTTCCACACACATAACATCAATCATAGGTAAAGCACAAACATCACTTGAGGTAGTCACCTAACTAGATATCTTTAACTCCCAGGATAGCGCTACACAAGTATACGAGTCAAAAAGTTCAAGCAATCTTAGTCATCCAACACCCTCCAATTAAAGTCAGAACCTTAGAAGTACTATAGCGGGAGTCAATTCATTTGCAAACCAATTCAAATTAAAAAGAATATTCAGAATCCGCCAAATACAGGTATATCATAAGCAATAAATACAATAGCATAACTAAAAAATCATTAAGTCTCAAGCTTAGTTTAAATCATATTGGAATAGTAACTCAAAACATTATTACTTACAATCAAGCTCGACTTTTATTTAATCAGTTACCCAAGTAAATCATATATTCTCAAAAGAAGTCAACATAGGCCTCTTTTATAGATCACTTTCTCAAGAACCACCTATACGTTCATATTTAAATGTCAACATCTCCGATAATCCTTGTTAAATCCAACTGTAAATAAAGTAATCAAACAAAGTCATGACGCATAAGCAATCACGAGCAATCGCACAAGTAACATTAGTTATCAAGACATATCTTATAAGGTTTAACTGTTCAACTAGTTCCTCAAATAACAATCATATAGTTAATGTAGGCTTCTTTAAGAATAACCATATCCTCTTTCATTTCACCTTACATAATTGTTCAAGTAAATCATAGTTTATCAAAACATCAAATAATTAAACGAAACCATGAATTCTCAAAACATCAAAAGACGTCAATAATATCTCAGGTGAATTCTCATGTAACTAATCCATTTAAACACAATCAATTAACATCACAACTCATGAATCACCACAATTAAGTTTACAAACCTAATAAGTTATCTTATTTATCAAATTAATTTATCAGGACCTATATAAGACAATATATTCAAGGAACGACCATGCCGGTCAAAGTCATAAGATAACACAAGTAAGATTAAAAGAATAGCAAGTTCTCAAGATAATTCTTATATCACTTTAATAATTGTAGTCAATCATAATAATCCCAATCTAAATCAATCATAACAAGTATTTACACAATTGGTTCATTCTAAAACGAACCTACCATAATTCAAATTCAAGTAAGATTGTCTTACTAACTTAGATCTCAAGATAGTAGCACTTTAGTTACCCGATTGTTATTCATTCAATTATCAACAACCAACTAAACACAACACATATGGTTAGACTAATTTCTTTAAAACAAGTCCCATATTCTTTTCGCCTGGCTTACCTGGTTCGTGTCCTTTGCAGGCTAGGGCTCGGACCCGTAAGAGATTAGTCGACAACCTCAGAACCCCACGTCAAAAAATAGTCCCATATTCTTTTCATCTTATTAACTCTACAAGGTCATACACAAATCCACATAACAAGTAGATTAATTATTTAGATGTGAATAGACCTGTCAATTGGGTCATTCAGGTCGTGTTCGTGTTAGGTCATTTCGGGTTTCGGGTAAAAACGAGTTTCGGGTAAAACGGGTCCCGGGTAGATCCGAGTTGACTTGAACTCGGGTTTGACCCGATTTTAGATCAAATCAGGTCGATTTCGGGTTTGCCAATTTTTCTCTTTTTAAATTAAAAAAATCATGATTTGGTAATTTTGCGATAATTTAAAAATGCTAAAGTTAAAGACATGGTTCACAAGTTATAGTGCTTGTAATTATACACTATCTGATCTAAAATATTTGATTTTTATTATTTCTCATAGTTTTTAACAAAATTTTAAAATATATTAAATATCAAAATTTTAAAAAATAGTTTCATGCAATTAGTAATAAGCATAAAATTGTTTTATTATTTTAATAATTTTTTTAGAGTTTTTATCTTCTTAAAAAATGTGATGAAAAATCAAAAATCAAATACTATCGATCGGAGGGAGTATTACAAAATACAAATAAATATAAAAGTTGATTTGTAAATGAAAGACCAAGTGAATGTAATTATAAAATGTAATAAATTGGATTATCTATTAAAAAAATTAATAATACATAATTATAAATCAATCGGGTCACCGAGTCAACTGGGTCAATCGAGTCAAAATTACCGGGTCATTAGGTCTAGTTCCAGATGACCCGAAAAATTACCGGGTTTACAGCTTTAGGTCGGAAAATAAATTTCGGGTTTTGACCCAAAATTTTTCGGACGTTCGAATCGGGTCGATCAGATCAGATCGTGTTTTGACGGGTCTAGATGTGAACCAAGATTGTTTCCCTTTGTTAACCAATAGGTATAACTATATATACTTAGACTTAACCAATTCCAATTGACCGAACTGTGGTGCTTCCCGCTGGTAGTGCTTGGCTTCGTTTTTCGTCAGCGTCCTCAACGTTCGGTTGTAGTTCCTCTTAGTTTCCTCCTTCTCAGAGTGTATGAAACGCGATGATTGTGCCTTTTTTTCCGTATTTTTTATTTATGTATGTTCGACGGTTCTCCTGTCTGCCGACTTGTCGGCCTCTCGAGTTTCAGGTACGGCTGAGCTCTAATTTTTACTTAATAAAAAAAAATTCCAATTGACCGAATATCATTAGTCGATTTATTGCTACGTGTTCACCTCCAATTTAGTTTATAAAATTACGATCCACTTGGCTCATCAAGTAGCTCATTACGACAACAAAACTTTAATCAATTCCCACAACCAAACTAAAACAAATTAAGGCCTGAAAAATCAAACGAATCCACTCACGTTCAGTAGTTCATCAAAACCCAAATTCCAAATCAAACGAATCCACTCACGTTCAGTAGTTCATCAAAACCCAAATTCCAACACTAAACTAAATATTTGAATCCAGAATCAGTTAGTGAAAGTCCCAAGGATTTACCCAAAGTCCCCAAATCCAGATGGGATGGAGGAGGCTGAGGTCGATGGAGTCGAGGCCCGGAAGTAGGTGCTCGGACTCGCGCAACTTAGGGAGAAGGTGGAGGAAGCTGCAGACGCTAAGCCCATCCTCAGTGGTGGCTCGACGTCGTTGGGGTCTCAGCATCGGAAGCCTTGTCGACGGTAGGGCGCAACAGCTGGAGAGGAAGGCCAGCGATGGTCCTTGGCGTCGGCTAGGGTGGGGCGCTCGTCTGACCTGCCAGGGTGTTCGATAGGGGAGAAGCGAGGGGAAGAAGAAGGTTCGACCTTGGGGCTCCGCTGCTCAGGTTCAACAGTTCGCCTCCTTCGATCGAAAAGGAGCCACCTTTCGTGCTCGAGTTTAAAGGGCGAAGGCCAAGGAAGGGAGACCCATCGCGGGAGAACGACGGCGGCGCTGGCGGAAAGAGGCCGAGATGGAGGAGGTGAGAGGACGGAGTGGAGAGCGGCGGGAAGAGAGTGAGTGCAGGAGATGGGAGCTCGAGGGAGATGAAGGGAGAGGCGGGGAAGGTCTGGCGAAGGGGAACTCAGATCTGGAAATGAAGAAATAGCAGCCCGGTTCTTCTACTTAGGCCGTGTTTGGCAAGGGGGTGGGAGTAGATGGAGGAGATGGGGATGGATTTTGGGAACCGTACTATGGTGTTTGGCAACGGTATTGAAGTAGATGGAGGGGGATGATGATGAGAATGGAACACCAAAATTTGAGGATTTTTTTCCACCTAATAAAAGGAGGTGGGAGGGGATGGGGATGTGAACCTCCCAAATTTGCCCCCATCATCTTCAACCTTCCTCCCTCTCTCCTCCCACCCTACCACCACCACTAACCCTCACCTCTAATTCCTCCTCCGCCACCACCCTTGCCGGCCGAACACCACAACCGCCGACCACCGTCGCCGACAACCACCACCGCCGCCCTTGCACAGCTGCACCAAAAAGCCGATCCGACAGCTCCTGGGACAAGCCGATCCGGCAACACCAACAGAAGCTAAAGGCGGATGAATTCTGTGGAATCGATTGAATTTGAGTCATTGGAGATCTGGAATTTGTTCGCCAATTCCTAGATTTTCTTCGAGAAATCCTCATCGGAGAATGCGTCCAAGCTGACGCTGGAGGCTCTGCAGAGTGAGGTATGAGAGGTGTGGTTTGGGAGCTTGAAAGATCGGCCTATGAGAAACGATTGAAGAAGATGAAGTTGGGACTTTAGGGTGTTTGGGAGGGGTATTTTCGTCATCTCAAGTGGGTCAGTGGGGGCAATTTGGACTTTTTCCGTTTCTCCATCCTCCAAACAATCAAAATACAACCAAACACAAACGGGATTAATTTTACCAAAAATCTCCATCCCGTCCATCCACAAAAATAATCTTCATCCCTTCCATCCCCAAAATCCATCCCCATCTACTGAAATCCACCTCGTTGCCAAACACAGCCTTAGGGTGTGTTTTCCACACCACCTCATTTTTAAAGGATGGAGGAGATCTTCCACCCCCTCCACCTCCTCTACCTACCCCCCTCAAGGTAGAAAAAAAGCCCTTACCTCCACCCCCTTCCACCTCCTCCACCTCCTCCACTCCTTAAAAAATGGGGGAGGAAAACAGGGCCTTAGTACTTACTCTCCTCCCTACAACCCTCCCTACTCCACTAATTTTTTTTTATATGAAGATATTTGTCCAAAGGCCATTTACATAAATTTATTTAGTATTAGTCCACCCTAAATTCATTTTTAAGTAATTGTCCAAAAACATTTCAAAATCCCCCTTTTACCCCTGTTTTAATTTTAAACTCTCTCTCCCTCTCCTCTCCCTCTCCTCTCCCTCTCCCTCTCCCTCTTCGCCATTGAAGCTTTGAAGGCACACTAGTCCGAATCGACAAGGAGGATCTTCACTGGAGGCTATCAACTCCAAAGACGTCTCTGCCATAGATCCGCCGCCGAATCCCTTGGAAGGGACGGTGCTGTTGAACCCCCTGAGAGCCCTGTGGTCGTCTTTGTTAATACCTGGAGCGGCGCTAGGCATGGCCCCGCACTCAAGAGCCTGCTCCAGCAACTAATGGGCGAAGAAACAACCTCGGCGGCGGCGCAGTTGATGGTCTCATCGACCTTGGTGGCGGATCAGTTGTAGACGGAAGTTGGGAAGCCTTTCTCGGCGATGTTGAGTGCGGTGGATTCCATGGTGGACGAAGATGTTGAAGAGAGGTTAAGTGCGGCAGGGATTTTGTTCTTATAAGTAAAGCCTTGATGTCATCTAATTGCATCAACTAAAAGGGGGATTTTGCTGTCATCTAATTGCATCATCCATGGGGGATTCATTAGAATTTCATAATTGCGCAAAACATAATTTTGTTATATGATCTAATTGCATCATCTAATTTTGTTCTTATAAATTGAAATTCTGAGCTTTGATGGCTTTACTTATAGTGTTAGAGGTTGAATTGTGTTTTGTCGTCATGAATGCTACGTGGAGATGTTGTTGCTTTGTTATGGATGGTAGGCTAGTTGAAGATTTTTTTTGTTTAAAAAAATATTATTGTTGGTGCATTGGGTATTAATTCATGAAGATCTAATATGTAATAGCTTCATTATTATTTTCACTCGGAGAATGTACTGATCTTTGAATGGTTACACTATTAGTATTGAACTTTTTGATGACATAAACTTAAGACCATATGTATTTTGGCTTCGCATTAGCCTTTTTAGGGTTTGTGCTTTCTTTGTCCTAGTGTTTTCCTTTGGTTACAGTGTCTATGACCCTATTTTTATAGTGGTGACAATGTCTATAACCCTATTTTTATAGTGGTGACAGTGTATATGACCCTATTTTTATTTTGGTTACAGTGTCTATTACCCTTTTACTCATTCATATATTAGAGGAGAACTACCACCATGTGTATTTTGGCTTCTTATTAGCCCGTTTGTGCTTCCCTTGTCCTAGGGTTTTCCTTTGGTTACAGTGTCTATGACCCTATTTTTATAGTGGTGACAGTGTCTATGACCCTGTTTTTTATAGTGGTGACAGTGTCTATGACCCTGTTTTTATAGTGATGACAGTGTCTATGACCTTGTTTTTATTTTGGTTACAGTCTCTATGACCCTCTTACTCATTCATATATTAGAGGAGAACTGTCACCACATGTATTTTGGCTTCTCATTAGCCCTTATAGGATTTGTGATTCCCTTGTCCTAGAGTTTTCCTTTGGTTACAATGTCTAAGACCCTGTTTTATAGTGTTTACAGTGTCTATGATAGTGTCTATGACCCTGTTTTTATAGTAGTTACATTTTTAATTTTTTATTGTGGTGACAATACTAATAACACTTTCCCTTGTCCTAGGGTTTTTTTCTTTTGGTGATAGTAGTGGTTACATTTAATTGTGGTGACACTACTAATAACACTTTCCCATGTCCTCGTTTTTTTTTCTTTTGGCGACAGTAGTGGTTACTTTTATTTTAATTATGGTGACACTACGAATAACATTTTCCCTTGTCCTAGTTTTTTTCTTCGGTTACAGCAGTGGTGACACTATTTTTTCTTGGTGACACCACTAATAACACTTGACCATTCTTTTGGTTAGGTTTAGCCCATTTAGGGTTTGTTTTTCCCTAGTTACAGGGTTTTTCTTTGGTGACAACATTTATGTCACTGTTTTCATTTTGGTTATAGTGTCTATGACCATGTTTTATTTTGGTTACAACTTCTATGACCCTGTTTTTATAGTGGTGACAATGTCTATTACCCTATTTTTATAGTGGTGACAGTGTCCATGACCTTGTTTTTATTTTGATTACAGCGTCTATATATACGACCTTATAAAATCATAAGAGATATATATATTAAAATCATAAGGGTGATATATTTAAGTGATATATTAAAATCATAAGAGAGATGGGGAATGGAATTTGTGATTTCATTTTCATGCCCGAATAGTTACACATGCCCGAATGGAATCATAAGAGAGATGTGGGCCTTCAGCCCAATCTGTAATCATCAGCCCATTCCCATGGCAAATAAAATAGGGATGGATGGTTACATGAACTTTCTTAATTCATTTCATATTCCAAAAACGCACTTACAAATGTCCCAAATTACACAATTTACCTCAATGGCTCCCTCTTCCTTTTTAAAGATCCGACCTTCCCCCACCTCAGCTCTCTCATGAGTTCACTGTATAAATTAACAAACTCCGGCGATCCAATTCCACTTCCCATCGAAAAACTCTCCATACCGCCGGAAGCTGCATCGAGTAACCAACATGAATCGTGGCCAAGGAGAAGACAATAGGCTCACCTGGCCAGTTGGCTTCGGTTCGACATCGACGATCGCCAAGCATTAAACATCACTCGACGCCTTCACCATTCGAATTCAATCGAAGCAAACTCGATCTCCATCAGCAATCACCATTGCTTTCAATGACCTTCAACTAATTACTAAAACTACTACAATCAGTTATGAAGCAACTGCACAAGGAAATTAAAACAAGAGAGAGACTGATCAGAAGCACTAGTAGCGATAGCGCCGGTGCAGAGGTCGTTGAGTAATCTATGGACTAGATTCCAATTCGAAGCAAGCAAGGGAATCGGAGCAGCAAATCGAATCCGATTGTCAAGAAACTGGAGCGAGTTGGATGGAGAAGCGATGCTTCGCTGCACATATCCGTTCACTTGGGGGAAGAAGGGAAAAAAAAGGGAATTGTAACATCAAGGGTAAAATTGGAAATTCGGGACACTCACTAATTTTAAGGGAAAAATGGACATTGGGCTAAAATTTGGCCCCCAAATGGACATATACCAAATTTAGCCTATTTATATTACTAACATCTATTTTTATATATTTATAAAATTTTATTTTAAAAAACCATGTTTTAAAATTTTTGATAACTGTATTTTATAAAATATTGTCTTTTTTATATTAAAATATTGTAAAACATGATTTTTCAAAATTAAAATTTATAAATATAGATATAAGTAATATAATTATAATTTTTTAATTTTTGTTGAGATGAAATAAATGTTAAAATATTTTTGTGAAGTAGGGAAGGGTGTAGGAAGAAGGTTGCAGCAGATCTCCACTGGTGAATTAGGGTTAGTTTTACGTTACGGAGATTTATAAATTTATCGCGCCATTTTTAGATCAGAAATATCCTACCCAATTTAATTATCGAAAGTAACCCAAATAATTTATTTAAATTAAAACACCATAACCTCAACATCGGGATAATATGCTTAAATAAACTCATTGAAATTCAAAACTTCACATTTTCTAAGGGTGTTTGCTATATATATCTATATATTAAATAAAATTTACCATAAGCAATTTATAAAATATTCGATTAGATCCCAAATTAAGTAAATAGAATCAATAATTTAATAAATATATTATAATTAATTTTAAAAAAATTCTAGATCATTACAGTAAAAAGAGGAAAGGAAGCATGATTAATGTAAGAGATCATGAGTTCAAATTTCATTCATTACCTTTTTGAACTACTTTTTATTTCTACCAAATTTTTCCTATTATAAATATCATATTTAAATCAAATTATATATTTTTCTTTTAATATTAATTTTCGTAAGATTAATCATTATGTTACATATATATTTTTAAAAAATCTTCTAATGTTTATTACTATGAAATTTTTTACTATAAATCTCATATTTAAACCACAATTTATGAGTTATTTTGTCACACTTTTCAATCCTATCAATTTTTTACCATTTACAAATGAAAAATTCTTTCAAAATTTTAATTTTCTTTCAATATTTTGAAAAAGGTCTTAATCATGTTACACACATATATATAATTTATTAAATTATTTTATGAATTTTGTAATAAAATATCATATTTATACCACAATTTATGGTTTTCTTTCAATATATTTTAAAAAATTTTTATTACATATACAGAGAATTTTTTTTTTCTCAAACAAAAAATTTCGTTCCGTCCCCCTCTAGTAATTCCTACGGCCGCCACTACGAGTACATTCCCTATGTACCTCTTTCTTACTAGCTAGGCTCAAGGAGGAAAATGTAGGAATAGAGGATCAAGGCAATATTTGGATCATTTAATCATTTTATCTCAAACTATTGAGATTTATTATACATATATTAAACATCATAAAAGTAAACAAAAGGGTTGAATTACAGGGTAGTTGTTGGGTAGATGTGCATCACTCTCTTTGAGTGTAGCCGGTTAGAGATTTGAATCTACAAAGCCACCTTTTCCCTCATTCGATACGTAGAAAATGCATTGTTAAAAAAATAGGCAATACATTATATATACTAGGTATATGGGGGCGCACAATGCGCGCCGCCTCGTGTTCGTATATGGCTTTTGGAGACTTGAAGATAGCCTGCATAAATCAAACAAGTTTCAATAAGTTATCAAAATATGTAAAATTTGTTACATTGCATCCCAAGACAGACAAACAAAGTGTGTTATAGATGTTTAAGAAATAATATTACTAACAATCCTGATCAAGAAGTTGAAAGTTGAAACCAACAGGTATTGAAGGATTTGGATGAAATTAGAATTCTTAACCAACAGTATTTAAGAACCTAATTTATTATTATATGTCCCAGATTCTTGTTTTTTCCCTGTTCAAGGAATTAGATATTCTTTATCCTAACTCCCTAACTGATTTCTTTTATTTGTTTTACCTGTATACACCTCTATAATCCACTAAATGAAAAAATATATAATTAATACATGTAAGGTGAAAATAATTCCAAATTTATGAGGTTCAACACTTCATCACAACCTTATCAGAGCTTCTACGTACACATTGATTTTATTAAAAACAGAGTTGGGAAAGTGACAAAATCTAGAGTATCTATCAATGAAAATAATAACAATACAACTTGTTTTAGGCATGCTTGAGTTTTGGTTTTCAAATTCATTTTCCTTTGTAATTATATCCAAAAATATATATGAATAGTAAAATCCTTATTGAAAAATGGAGGGAGTATAATATAATTCTGGTCCATGATTTGATATTCCAAATAGTTGAGGTATAATCACATTGGGAAATAAATGAAAGTAAAACAAAAAAAAGAAGGAAATATAAGTTGTCAAGGACTACAGAAAATGGCTTCAAAGCTGTGGAATAAAGAGAGTTAGATTCACGAAATTATCCATGTAAATGAGTATTCAATATTATTTCATCAAAAAACAAGTGGAAACAAAATGAAGTTGAAACCTAAATCATTGGAGCAATATGTTTAATCATAGGGGACAAGATCATATCCAAGTGAACTGTGAACATACCTCAGTTTGGTATATAAAGTATTTGGAGGAGCTAGCTTCAGACTTGCTTTCCAATCTTGTCAACTATTCACCGGTAAACATAGAAGAAGTCAAAATGATATAACAATTATCCATACATCCATTCTAGTAAATAACAAAACAAAGGATCCAATTAGAAAATTCAAGTATTTAGTAAATATTTAGCAATTAAAGTTCAAGTAAACTTGAACTATATCTATTTAAGATTTCATTAAATCACATCAGAAAAAAAAAAAGTTGTCGTACAAATATATGATGATAGATAAAGATTTTTAAAATAAAAATGTCAAGTTCACTGTAACTAACAAAGGTCTTAATAGATCTTGGTCAAGTCAAAGCACAAACTCAAAAAAAAATGAGCAATTTGAAAGTGAAAAAGCGAATAAGCTTTATTTCTAAACACAATTTGAAGAGAACTTAATAGAATTGCGCTTTTATATATAAACCAAAATTCAGGAAACAATCAAGCAAGAAATGGAGAGATACCAACTTACAAGTGAAAGATTTGGCGGCGACCAAGCCCATAATGTAGTCCAAGCTAGCACTACAAAGAAATCTTAAACAAAATGAAAACATGATTACACTATACCTCTTTTTTTTTTACGTTTCGGCTATATACACCGCAAATCCCCACGTCTTTAAAGACGTGCATGCACGTTCTTGAAGACGTGCTTGCACGTCCTTAAGGACGTGCAAGGAGGTTTACAGCCACCCGAGCCCGGACGTGCAAGCACGTTTTTATTTTTTTTAAAAAAACGTGCTTGCACGTCCTCAGGGACGTGCTGCACGTGCTTAAGGACGTGCAAAAGTGCACGTGCTTAAAAGTGCACGTCCTCAGGGACGTGCTGCACGTTTTTACCAACACGCTCACCATGATGGTCGCCGAAGAAAGAGGTAGTCGGACGATGACCCAGGATACCTTGCACCATCTGCGGGAAAGAGGGTACTACTACGACTTCAGACGACATCCGGATGACGACAACGTCTTGAGCAACCTCTTCCTGGCGCATCCCGACGGGATCCGGCTTCTCTGAAGGTTCCATTACGTCATCGCAATGGACAACACGTACAAAACAAATGCGTAAGTTACTTAATTACGATTACATTATTGCACATATAGCCAATTATAAAGTATTTTACATGTAACATATTTACACTTGCAGATATGGGATTCCATTGTGCGAGGTGGTCGGGTCAACACAAGGTTCTGAAGGAGGCACTTCACTCATCGACTGGTGACTTTCGCATCATGATCGATGCAATCCATAGAGTCAACGATTGTCAACTGCATGAGCTGCAAACTGTTTTCGACCGCTTCAAATGGCCAACAGCGGCGTATAAAGTCAACCTTTTCGATGAGGTAAAGACTTTAATCTCCAAAAAGTGTTTCGATTATCTGTACAAGATGTGGCAGGACGTCGTGAACCAAAAGGTTCCTCCGGTATGCACGGACCGACATTGGAGGGTTTGTTACGGGATCCCTTGTGTCCATGAGATTCAGGCATACGTCAACTCCGGTACTCCGATACCCGCCGAGGACATCCACCCGTTCTGGATGGATTTGTCATGGACTGACATCGACGACACCCCACTACCGTATGAGCTGTCATCTTCATACACGGCTTCCAACGATGTATGCGAGGAAACCAAGACCATTTTGCCGCGGTACGATTTCAAACGTCTTTTTTTTATTACCTATTCTTGCTTTTCATATATATGTCAATACTCTAACTCTAATTTTCCGTTCTCATAGATCTGGTTGCGTCCTAACGCTCCTATTCCACCGCCTCCGCCAGAATGGGTCGCACATCATCATCTGAGCGTCGAAGGATGGGATGCTCCGTTTCAAGCTCAGTTTGAGAGATTTCGAGCCTTGCGTGTCGAGTCCGGCCGCCCTTTACTATTTTCCTAGATTTTATTCCACAAGTTTATTAAAATTATGAATGTAAACCTTTTTTTCCGTTCCTTGTAACGTTATTCGCATATTATCCGAATGAAAACCTTAAGAATTATTGTTTTCTATTTAATTTGACCCTAAATCCTTCAACTCCACTAGCTAACACTTCAATTTTATCAATTAACATTACAAAACCCTCGGAAAACCTAAACCCTATACCCTAAACCCTAAATCCTAAACGCAAAACCCTAACTAGGGTTTGCACGTCCTTAACAACGTGCAAGTATTGCACGTCCTTAAGGACGTGCAAGTGGACGTGCACAGTCCCAGACTTGCACGTCCTTAAGGACGTGCAAATCCTTAATCCGGATTTGCGGTGTATATATCAACACCCTTTTTTTTAACCTAGGTAACTACTACAACGGTGACAATTGCAGTACCTAAACAACAAAAACAGACTGATATGCTTTTGACATAGGATAACATAGATACAATACACAAGATAGCTAATGAAATTAAACCACCTTTCTACACTGCACATGAAATTTATAAGAAGAGAATGTGATAAACCAAAAGGACTCGTACAGACTCTATAGTCTAAACCATATCATGCTCGAGACGGGCTTATCGGATGAGGCATGAACAGCAACCAAAAAATAAAGTGTTAATGCATTTTTATAACAGGGAATAAATGAAAAGTCAGAAAGAAATAATTGTAAAAAAAGGTATCTTATAACAATTAAAAAAATGATAACTCTATATGAACCCATGAAGTCGAACTTCATGTCATAACCTGAAATCAATTTAATATATTATGATGTCAGCCTCAACATAATGTTGAAGGTGTGAAACTAATACTAAGAACTTGAATTAGACAATTTGAAGCAGAAAGCATTAGAAACTCATTTCTTAACGGTCATCAGACCTTTGCCAAAGAAAAGTTGGGTGGCTTAATCAAAAGGGCACCACATATGTATCACCAGGTCCAAATAAATTGCTAGGACAAAGAGAGCATGTCAAAAGGACATTTGGTCTCATCGCAAACAAAGACAATGGTTATGTTTGAGCTTTTAGGTCACTTAATATGTCCAGACACTAAAGGAAGAAAACAGAACATAATCATATAAGAGATCAAGAAGATGTCTATAAAGTAATGATTCCCCTAATACCACTATAAGACAATATAGTCCAGGAAATCGATAAGATGGATAGGGAAACACACTTTATAATCTAGACAATGTCTTGTCCAATTAGGGCAGCACTCTTAGCCTCTTCATGGAAATAGACAGGCAAGAGAGCATTAGAATACATAAAGTAAATGCCAAAAATTATGGATAACATTAAAGATGGGTAGTTGCCAAACATAAAAATAGATCCTAACCATGGTGACCAAACAAAATACAAAGGGATAAAAGCCAAATCTTTTTTCTATAGTTAATCAATTCATTTGAAACTCAAATATCAAACTTTCTCAGATTTAATAATACCTCAACTGTAACGGCCCGGATATAAATATCCGAGATACGTTTCGAAGGTTGGATACCTTCGTTCGGATGTTGCAATTCAGGTACGGGTTGAGGTTTCAAACCTCTAAAGATCAATCAGTATTCAAAGCGGGGATTTCGAACCCCAATCAATCGAAGTCACAGAAATTCAATTTAAACGAAAGTAAAGCGGAAGTAAGATTTAGATACAAGAGTCACGGCAGAACCGGGTCAAAACCAAAACATATATTCTAAAGTCGTATAGCCAAATTAGCGAGGTTAGACAGATTCTTTGCAATCGCCCGGGGATTTTCCCACGCCATGGAGACAGGGAGCAATCATACCTAAAAACAAGTGGTGCGAGCGGGATCAGACCGAGGCCCCAACACACCCTGTCCCGCAAGCAAACATACACATACGCTAATATAAAGATGCTTTGATGCGATGCAGAAATTTAATCACACTAACATGCTCCTAATTTACAATATGTGGAAAAGAACTGTAAAGGCGCCCAAAGAATGCCAAGTGGCATATCCCTCTCCTACCTCTGCACCCCTTCCCGTTAGTGCAGAGACTGGCCAGTTCGGTGCTATAGCATAGCAATATCCTCGTGGTGGTGCACTAACCACGGCATCATCATATCATATCATATCATCTCATCTATTGCCCGATGGTGCTGGCCTATCATATCATATCGTCTCATCTCTTGCCCGATGGTGCTGGGCTATCATATCATGCTCATATCGACTCGATAGACTCAGGGCACCCGATGGGGCTGGGCTACCCTATGACCCTAACAAAGACTCTAGGACTATCACAGATAACGGCTGTTCTGTATTCGAACACACAAAGTAACCGAATGCTCATTCATAAGTGCAATCCTAGCATGATACTACATGGCATGCTTTAATGCTTATGCAACACCTAGTATGTCATATATTCACAAGCAGGTATTCTCTTTCGAATCTGAGTAAGCCCATAAAGGAACTTACCTGAATAAGTCGAACAACAGAGAACAAGGCAGAAGCAGAATCCAAGTAATGAGTCACCAATAGCAAGCAATGTCCAACATATAACAATCACCTAATAACATACAAATGCATAAGTCTATCTACTTCACACAAGGCGCCCCTAACTATCATACATATCTTCACATATCTCATTTCAGATTATTCCATCTTATCTCATCATCTCATTTCCCAAAACAATCTCTCAAAGAACTCAACTTAGAAAATCAAACAATTCTTTTAAAATCGAATATCCAAATCTCGACATTAAACATTTAGCCTTAAAACCAATTTTCCAAAATCATATTATAGAAATCATTCCGGCATGTTTCTTATTTCAAAAACATTATATACATCACTCCAGTATTAAATCATCAAAATAATCATATGTTCACAAATCATATGTTATAAACCAAAACCAACAATTCACTTTAAAATTCCTAACTCACATATTTAAATCCTCATAAATTGCATCATAATAAATAATCCAAGTAACACTATTTTTAAAACAAATAAACAATATATAACGATTAATTTCCATAATATTATAATTATAACCAAATCCCAAAATAATAATAATATTCATATAATTTAACACTTACTATCCAAATAATCTCAAAACAATAACCATAAATATATTTATAACCCAATATCAATTAATATTACTTTTAAAACCTTTTTTTTAATATATTAAAATTTCAGAATATATATACATATCCAAAAATCAGAATAACATATAATATAACATATATATATATATATATATAAAATATATATCACATAATATAAACTTAACACATAGCATAAAATAATATATACTACATTTCAATAGCTAAAACAACTATCCCAGCCCAAACCGAATTCAAACCCAGCCCATGACCCGGAAAATAAACCCAAACCCAAGTCCAGACCCGCCTGCCCTTGACCAATCTGGACAGCCCAGCCCGCAACCCATTTCCCTCAGCCCTTACCCGAGCCCATACCTGGATGCCCATTCAGCCATTTAAGTGAACCGAGAGAATAAGGTGAACCGGCCAAAGATTAAAAAAAGAAAAGGTTGAACCAGACCAAAAGAAAGAAAATAAAAGAAGCTGAACCCGTCTCTCCCACCAGCCCCATCCCCTGTTCTGTCGGAAGAACGACGAAGGATGGAAGGAGAAGCTCTGGCTTCTCCGGCGGCCCTCTCCGCCCCAAACCCACCCCCAACAGACCAAAACACTTTCCCGACCAAGACCCAACCAACAAGAGAGAAACGATGCAAGGGATGAAGGAGGGAGAGAAGGATTACCGTGGGAGGTTGTTTCGCCGGAATGAATGCTCGGGAAGGCTCATCGGCGCTCGTCTGACCTCGTCGGAGATGGATCCTCGTCGGAGACTACCTAGGAGGGGTGGGGGAGGTGTAAAGCTGGCCTTTTATATGGTTTCAAGTCGGAAGAAAGTGGTGGATTGGAGGCTTACCATTTGGAACGGAAAACAGGGGAGGGCTGCGCTTGGGGCTCTGGTGGCCGTCGTGGGTGCTCCTGGGGTTGCTCCTTACTGCTGGTGCTCGGAGGAAGAAGGAAGGGAGATCGCTGGCCAACAGAAGACGAAAAGGGAGGAGGAAGGAGGTGAAATGGTGGTGTCTTGGCCTCTCGAAAACAGGGCTCGAAGAGAGCTCTGTTGCGGCTCCAATGGCGACGACAAAGGCGGCTTCTGGTATCTGGTGTGTGTGCAATAGAAGACGGAAAGGAGAGAAAGAGAAGGGAGGAAAGGGTTGCTGTGTAAGGAAGAGGAGAGGAGTAAGGGGTTTTTTTTAGGGCTGCAGAGAGTAACAGAAGGGAGAGGAAATGGAAGGAGAGAGGAGTGTTGGTGGGTAATGGGGCACAAAACAACAAACCTGAGTTTGTGAGGTATAAAGTGAGGAGAGGAGGTGCTCTGCACCGTAACAGCCAGGAGAGAGAGAGAGAGAGAAGAAAGAAAAGAAATAAAAGAGGAAATGAAAATAGGGAGGAGTGGGCCCCACAACACAAATTTGAAATCCCGATACTCGATCCCGATTCCGCTCACTAGAACGAATTCCCGAAACTCGACAATTTAAATAATATTTAAATCATCTCGGAACTTAAATTAATTTATTAATACCCGGAACTCGAAAGCGAAAATCAAATCCCGTCAAAATCCAAAATTTAAATGATGCCGGAAGGATTTTAAAATTGAACTCGTGCTCGAGGACGACTTTTTCTCCACTTTTACAAATTGTAATGAATAATAACATATTTAATTAAAATAATAAAATATAATTTATATATAAATTATTTTCCGTCTTTACATTTATCCACCTCTAAAAATAAGTCTCGTCCCCGAGACTAAAATCATTTTCAAGCAATGGGAAGGAATTTGAAATCGGTGAGTCCAAGGACCATGTCCAAGGATCTTGTAATCATCTCGGTTGCGTCTTCCGGGATTCTCACAACATCCTAGTCACGGTCGTGATATCTCCAATTGGTCTTGTCAAGTGTGTAATAAACGCCCTTATTACATCCTCGCTTCGACTTTTCGGAAGTACCACAACTCTAAAAGTATTATAGCGTCCCGACTAGGTCTTAGCAAGCATTCTATAAGCGCCCCTATAAAATGCTTGTATCCACTTTGTGAGACGTCATAATGTAAATCCAGTTCGTAAATCCTCAAAGCGTTTTATAAATGGAAAGATTGTCATCTAAATCATTGAAACTCTCAACTTCTTTAAAACCCCAAGTTGGCCATTTCCAAAATCGCTCAAAATCTTCAAATTCAACGTTTAATCAAGCAACTTTACACCAAAACAAGTCAAATCCTTTCAAATCAAGATTTCGTCAAAATCTTCCAAAAACCAAATCAGCTTCTCGCATACCAATCAATCAAATTAAGAAGGTAGGAGGTGGAGTCATCCACCTCTAAGGGCTAATCTCATATTCTCTTCCTAGTTTCCAGAATCATTTTATCATCATCCTCAACTCAATATGCACATAAATAATCAACTCATCGACTCATAACATCATCAGCCACCTCTCATATGGCAATCTCAACATCAATCATGATAATCTCAACCAATCGACATCTCAACCGCATAACATGATTACCCATAAAATAAATCATATCATCCCTTCAGAACATGCCAAAAGTAACTAACAAAATCTTAACATCATACCATGAGTCATAAAGTATATCTATCTCATACAGAAGGCATCACAAGTGCATCATCGAATTCCCATAACTTATCACGCGAGCACACATGTCAAGAGATTAAAGAGGTTAGGTGTCATGGAGTCAGTACGCTACTACAAGTCGAATCTCACGATCGCATCTCAACATCGCAACACAAGTGGAACCAGTCATGACAGATTTAGCATGTCTATTTAAACATTAGCATGGTAAAGGTAGTCATAGCAAAATCTCATCATAAGATCAACAGACTAATATAAATTTCTAACACATTAACACACAAGGGAATGCCATTTAAACTTCAGCTAAAGGAAAGATCTGTAACGGCCCGGGATTATGATTCCCAAGTTACGTTTCGAGGGATAAAACCCCTAAAACCCCTCGTTAGGATCTTGCGCCATAAGTACAGGTTGAAGGTTTGAAATCAAGGATTTGTAGTTTAAAGCGGAATTTCGCACCCAAATTCGGAAGGTCTGCTGGAGACCCCGGGGTAACCCCTGTACCTATCCTAAGTCTACAAAGTGGAAAATCTTTTATCATACAAAGGACGTAAATTCTGAAACAATACAACCAGTGTCACGGCAGAGCCGGATCAAAACAGAGTATAATTAGGAAGAAATCCCAAAAGTGTGAATTTGGTGAAGTCAGGGTTAAAACACTCACTCTCCGCCATATGAATGGACCCCGTCATAACAGCACGAAATCAAGTAATGGAACGGGTACCTGAAACTATACCACAAAGTCAGGCCAAGTGTTCGCCTGCGGGTCCTTTGACCGCGCTGAGGACATATAATACGCCTATACCTAGAATAAGGATGCCTTCATGCAGTACTGAAATGTTAACCACACTATCATGCTCCTAATGCATATATACAAAATATGAAGTAAGGCCTTAACAAAGAATACCAAGTGGTATATCCCTCTTCTACCACCACCCCCTTTCCAGATAGGGTGGAGACTGGCCAGTTCGATGCTATAGCATATCACATCTCATCATCATATCATATCTCATGCTCATCTCGTATCTCGTGATACATATATAAATAATGACTCGAGGAGGACAACACCCGATGAAGCTGGGCTGTTTATGACCCTAACAACGACTCTAGGACTCACAGATAACGGTCGTTCTGCATTCAAACGCATACAGAATAAGAATGCTCAATCGTAAGTGCAATTCCTAAGCATGATACTACCTGACATGCTTTTATGCATAAGCAACACCTACATACTATATGACACATCAGGCAGGAGGTCCTGGTTACTGAGTAAGCCCCGGAGGTACTTACCTGGCTAGAAGATCAGCAAAAGAAGAATCCAGCACACAGTAGTCACGATAACAGAATATCACCTAATTACATAACGAGAATACACTGAGTATAATTCTATAGCTTCTCTGAACACATATATCACACACTCATACACACAGATAAATAAACAAGTTCGCATCCATCATACTTTCAGTTCATCCTGATCAATCATCTCCCATCTCATACTGTTCAACATATATAATCCGTCATCTTATCAGCTTAAGATAACCTTTATATCATTCGTAGCCAAATTCGCATATTACCTTTCCATACACCTACTCTCCATAAGGACATATATCATTATCATCACAAGTATCGATCATTTAATCTCTTCTAAAAATCACCACAATATCATGCTATTAGTCATACATACCATACCGTTAGTCAAACGATTTTATTATCATGCTAGTCAGTCATCGAATAAGTCTTATTCCCAAGTTAGTTCCAAAACCGTTTCAATTCCGGATTAAACAGTTAAGAATTCCGACCCTTGAAAATACTCGCTAAATTCCCTTTATCAATTTATTTATTAAATCACTTTTCGACCTTGAAATTCTTTTCCAAATTCTTTTTAAACCTCCAAGTCCAAATAATGTTATATTTTAAACCTTCAATAATATTATTATATTTTATTTAAAATACCCTAAATAATATTTTATATTTTAATCTTTAAATAATATTAATTAATTAAATAAATAATTTTAAATTACAAAACCGGCCCAAGAAGTCGCGCCAAAACCGGCCCAAGGGAAACAGTGTCGCGGCCGCTGCCAGACTGCTGCGGCCGCGGCTTGGCCGCGCCCGCGGCCTTCGTCTTCAACCTCCGTTCGTCGGGCTGGTTCGCCCTCGTCGTTGGAGCTCAGGTTTTTCCCCATTTCTACCCCCTCTCATCCCGCACTCAGCCCTCACTCACTCCCGACTAATCTAAACATCAAATAGGCTCGAAAACGAATCGAAACGAGGAAGAAAGTGGAAGCTCACCGGTGGATTTTTCGCGAATTCGGAGCTCTCGATCGGAGTTCTGGGCGCCTTCGGTGGCTCGCGATGGCTTGTCGGTCCTACACTGCATATTGGTGAGCGCGATGGTGAAGCTCGGGAGCAATTCCGATCGAAAACGGACGAGAATGGCTTACCGGAAGTTAGCTTGCCAAAACAGGGGAGGAGATGGTTCGGTGGCTCGGTGGTTGCGCTAGGGGGCTCCGGGGCTGCGTCTGGTGCTGGCTGCGGCTCGGATCCTGGTGGTGGCGACAAGGTGGAGTGGTGGCGGCAAGGTGGAGTGGTGGCGGCAAGGTGGTGGAGGAGGGAGAACAATGGTGATGATGGACGATGGTGAAGGCGATGAGTGAGGATGGAGGTGACGGTGGTGGTGTGGGATGGTGATGACGATGATATAGGGAAGGAGGGAGTAGGGGCTAGGGGGATGGGCTCGGGTTACAGGGGGGAGTGGGTGAGAGAGCAGGTGAGAGTGGTTGAGGGTGGTGTGTGGGTTTGGGTAAAAAAAAAATACCCGGAATTAAATTCCGAATACGCGAATTTCGAATCCCGAAATTAATCCCCGAATGTTAGTTTCCCCGACTCTCGCTTACTCGATCAATTAGATTTTTTTTTAAATCGAAAAGGATACCGCCATCCGATAATTATTTTAAATTTTTCGAGGCGAAAAGACGGAATCGTTCGTTAAACATTTAAATTTAGGTCGGAATCTGTTAAACGGGTTTTAAATCCGATTTAATTAAATTTTAAATTTCATTTTTCCGATAAATTAGGATTTAAATCCGAGCCTTTACATCATCCACCTCTAAAAACAAGTCTCGTCCCCGAGACTAAAACATTTTTAAAACTGGGGATGAAGTTTGAAATTGGTGAGTCCAAGGATCATGCAATTGATTCCGTAAACATCTCATAAGTGCCCCCATGAGATCCTCACAATATCGTTGCCGTGATCATAATATCCCCAAAAGACCGTAGCAAGAATGTAATATGGGCCCCTACCACATCCTTACTCCGACTCCTCGGTCATATCATAACTCAAAACATCACAACGTCCTCTTTAAAACACCGTTCAAAAATTCCCTAACCCGGCGTTAGTCAAGTAATTTTTCAAATTTCAGGAGGTGAAATCATCCACCTCTAAGGGCTAATCTCATATTCTCTTCCTAGGTTCCAAGTCAGAATCATATACTATCAATTTAGTTCTATCATTTCCAACATTCCGATTCCAGGACTTCATAAATATCACAATCATATAGCACATTCAATAGCATGCCACAGTTTCATAGATAATAATCACGCACCATAGCACAACTAGCACATCATCACTCATAGAAGGATTCATCGCATCACATCAAAGAAGTTGCACGTCATAACACTCGAATAAATCACATCATACTAGCGCTAACTACCAGAAGATATCACATCAGAGTCATATAGGCACCGTCGCGCACCAACATTCCATCAAGCTCAAGGAATACTATGCTAGTACTAATACCTCACTATTGTCTATGGCAATACATTAGAGTGTCAACATCGTCTATAGAAGGGAATTTGCACATTATTCGCTCCCAAGTATAGCATAATCATAGGTCACATCTCGAGATAATCTGTCTATAACTACCAAACATACCAGGGCACGACCACTACTCAACATCTCTCGCATCAAGGCCGGTCAACCTCACCTATGCCTTCCAACTCAAATCCGATACAAATTCTAAATAACATTGCATTCTGCATAGTCTACAACCTCTCTAGCCTCATATCTATCCTCAATTTCAGGCCTACGTCCCAAACCAATTTCTAGGTATCCCAACTCTTATTCCCTCAAGCTATCTAGGGATCAATTTACTTCAATATCCAAAGCTCAAATCCTAACCTTTCACTCCAACATCTAAAACCCATAACTCGGAGTTTCCAAATCGCCCAAATTCCCTATTCCGCCAAGCTCACACATCGACCATCTACCAAGACTCCCTGTTAAACACATACTTGCCCTAGGGGTTTCCTACCAGTCCCGTCACTACCCTTAAAGAGAAATCTCAAGTCGCCTCAATACTCGAATCTTACCTTATTATCTCAAACTAAAGTCCTCAACCGAACCTCTATTACGATCGATCTAGGTGTCCCTTAGCAATACTGCTCACTCTTCCTAGGCTCACAAGAATCCATCTGACTATTATTCATCAAGAGACATCTCGAATCACCTTGCTACTCAGATCACTCTTCCCGCACTGCTAAGCACTCTCACTAATCCTCCACCTCTAAGAACCCAACTCCTACTGACCATCTCACACATGACATTCCCATCCTTATATCCTCGACATTACCAACAAGAGTTCACCTCCTATGCCAATCTCATATCCCAAACAACACTCGCATCTTCCCTTGCTAGAATTTGCTCAACCGTCTACTTCCGACAACTCTACGCAGAAGTCTATCTAGTGCTAACTCTCAACCATGAATCACCAAGTTCCTCATTACCCGCGTCTATCCCAAGTAACCCACATCACAACCCACTTATCTAGCTCTCAAGACCCAATCGATCTAAACCATAGCAATTCTTTTCCCAAAAGATCGTGATAATTCACCTGCCACCAGCCTAAATTCTCCATTCCGGACCTCACGAAACCTTAACAAATCGTGACTCCGCAAGCTGTCCTACTCTAGTTCCTCATCTCCTCAAACTTCAAATTTTCCCCCAAGCTATCACTTCTTAACCACGAAATTTTAAGCCTCTATCCATTATTCATTATTCCCAAGGAAACTCGATGCCATCCTAATTCCGAATTAACCATAGCATTGCAAATTTACCAAGTCTTCCGTAATCCTCCGACCTATAGAATTTCCGACACCCTCTACCCAGATTAGTTTCCTCATGCTCGCATGTTCCCAAATTTCCCCAGATCATACTTCCTCGAACCTCGAAATCTCTACCGCTCAAGCCCTTATGTACCGATCCTCATTTTCACAAATTTTTATGACATCCTCATCCGAATTTCCCAATTACCGCAATCTCGCCAAACCTTCGAAAATTCTGCCACTAGCCTTTCCTCGAAGATTCATCTTACCTCATCAATACCTCAATAGCCAAAACAATTTCCACACATCAACCTTGATCCATTCCCTATGCTAAAGTCCTCCAACAACGCATCTAGAATCCTTCACTCACAATTTGCCAAACATTCCCAAACTTACCTAAGCAGCCCCCAAATACGCACCTTGCTGACAATTCCAATATCGTACAACTTAATCCCCAAGATCTATGATTTTTCGAGCAACCCTATACTACTCATCCTTAGCAATTCCTCAACCTCCTTCCTTACCAAAATCGTTCTCAACCACAAGACCTATAGTCTATTCCCAAATTATATGATTTCTTTCACATTCCTTAGTCGATCATCCTTAATTTCTCCCACAATCCACTCCTAGATTACCTAGGTACTACTCCTTACACCCTAATCCACCTAACGATACCTCCTCTATACTAATTCCCTAATCACATCTAACTTTCCTATCCAACTCAAGAGCTACCCTAACCGTACGTACACATACCAACTCCCAAAGTTACCCTAGTGAAACTAGCCTAGTCCTCAACCCACTACTCTCCTATGTTACCTGCATGTACCAACACCTCTCGCTCAAAACCTGCCATCCTAATCCTACTCCTCTCCTAAGGCCTACCTAGAAGCTCGTTTGAAATCCACTAACCACTATCTCTTATCAATCCTAGAACTCGCTCGGTCTCATTTAAGCTAACATCGCCTCCCTACCTCTCTTGTTCATACTATCGTAGATAAGTTCGGCAACCCAAATCCTCTCACTGCTCTCTGGTCATTCTACCTAAGGTCCTCATCCCACATAATCAAGCAGAACATTCATGGAATCCATCTCACATATCGTACGTCACACTGGCTAATATTCCATATCTACCACATTATCAATACATCGTCGATCACATCAAGAAACTCAAGGTATCACTATACTCAATAATATTGCGAATCATTATACATATAGACATAATCGAGCCAACTCATAAAATTGCATCATGCTAACAACCACAGCAAGGATAATATCATATCCACATCACAATGGTTCATCATCATACACTAACAGAGCCTATCATCTATCATATCATATCACTAGATCATGGTCCCACATTTGAAATTTACGTTTTATAGGCAAAGCACTCAGCCAGTAGTTGTTAACTCAGAACGTCAACACCTCATAATTCATCATCATGTTATTTCTAGAACTATCACACAGAGTTCCAATTCAACGGTGATAGGGGAGGGCAATGGCGGAGAACACAATTTCCTTACAGATTCAGACACGGACCAAGACTAAAGACGACGAGACCAGAGACAAGGTTTCAACCCGAGAACGACAACGATGCCCTTATGGAAGTCTATGAGGTTATAATTGCGGCAAGCAAGCATGTATTCATCATGGAGCATATCAGTCATATTAATTTTCACACTATCATATACCTACCTCAAGGGATAACAACATGTGCATTCATACATGTACATATGATCAATTTCTACACGGACGTGCACGTGAGAAAACTGACGATCTATCATCTCATGTAAGAGTCATGCTTGGCACATACTCATGCGAAGGGCTAGTAATGATCATGCAAGATACAAGGTCACGCAAAGTTTAATAAGCATCACATGCATTTCATATATGAACAATTGCACGAGCATGGTATACAGTCAAGGTAATCCAAATAGGTCCAACCTAGCATTCATGCATCATGTGCATACGAAGTCATTATATGGCGTGGTGTGTGGTCATATAAGGCGTCAGGTCATATGTTCATGTAAGCACGAGAGGACGTCACAAAAGGCATGATAAGCATCGAGGCATCATCAACTAATCATGCTAAGGAGATCATTGTATGGGGTATACATTCAAATAGGGTTGACCACACTATCATGGACCTAATTCAATGGAGAATGACTATCATAGGGATTCATACATTCGGCATATATATTCATTCATAAGGGTAATCATGCAAGATATATGGCAAGTCATGCTGGAGTATACTAATAAGTCATGTCATGCAATCACAAAGAGGGCTACTATCATAACCTGACAGAATTCTTCAAGGGCAATCACTGACTCATCACCCCATTTCCCCGTGGACGCTAGTATGGCTCGTTCGGTAGGTCACAAGGACATTCACACAGCTTCTGAGAGGGAAGGGTAGAACTCGTATTTAGACTCTTGTGGCAAGAAGACACGGTTGATCATTATAAGAATTGAGAGGGATGACTCCATAAGATAACTCACTTCTAACTCGGATCATTTCAATAATCGCCTTCCCTAACATACTTAGGTATCCCTAAAATTCGACACGATTTTCGAAGGTAGTTAGTTGACCAACCCAAATTTCACGTGGACATCAATCTTAGGTATGAGACTTGATAGAAGCATCGATGCTAGAATAGAACAGGGTTCGAAACAGGGAGGGCAGACGCTTTTCGACCTTGCTACAAGCCTGGATGTTTTGGTGTGATGGATGACGGAAGCGGAATCATCATGGGGGTTGAACTATGGGAGGACTATTCCGACAAGAAAGGAATTTTGACTACATAAGGACAAAGTTTTCTCCCGCTATCCCGTTTGCACATTCAGTCATTTACATGTTCAAGTTAAGGCACACCAAATAGTTCTCTATCTTAAGCATAACAGCACTCAGCACGGAAGCAATCAGCGATATTAATATGATCCTCTTCGAGGAGGATCGCCCTCAGGCCCAATTGCATATGTAAACACAGAGACGATCTATGCCGTCCTTCGAGGGACGGCTGACCGGAGGGGCAAATACCTCACGGCCTCCTAACCCAGCTTCTCCAACCTCCGTGGTGCAAAGTCCCTGGAGTCTTCCAGGCCCAGCTGTAAATAAAAGCTAGTATTTTGCCTACCGTTCCCCGAGTTCTACATCCATAAGGGAGGTCTATCGCTTTGGTCTCCACCCACGAGATTGTTTCCCCTTTATTCATTTAGGTTTTAAGTCCAATTAAATTCATTTTGCCCCTTTAAACATTTCCAAAACCATTTGAAATCATTGGGCAATTTTCAAAACCATCTTCAACCTATTGTACTCGGATTGCAAAACCTCGGCTCTGATACCACCTTTGTAACGGCCCGGGATTATGATTCCCAAGTTACGTTTCGAGGGATAAAACCCCTCGTTAGGATCTTGCGCCCCGAGTACAGGTTGAAGGTTTGAAATCAAGGATTTGTAGTTTAAAGCGGGATTTCGCACCCAAATTCGGAAGGTCTGCTGGAGACCCCAGGGTAACCCCTATACCTATCCTAAGTCTACAAAGTGGAAAATCTTTTATCATACAAAGGACGTAAATTCTGAAACAATACAACCAGTGTCGCGGCAGAGCCGGATCAAAACAGAGTATAATTAGGAAGAAATCCCAAAAGTGTGAATTTGGTG
Source organism: Persicaria maculosa (assembly GCA_963922045.1). Lineage (NCBI taxonomy): Eukaryota > Viridiplantae > Streptophyta > Magnoliopsida > Caryophyllales > Polygonaceae > Persicaria > Persicaria maculosa. The sequence continues at coordinate 44,772,126 of OY998267.1, forward strand.
AAGTCAGGGTTCAAACACTCACTCTCCGCCATATGAATGGACCCCGTCATAACAGCACGAAATCAAGTAATGGAACGGGTACCTGAAACTATACCACAAAGTCAGGCCAAGTGTTCGTCTGCGGGTCCTTTGACCGCGCTGAGGACATATAATACGCCTATACCTAGAATAAGGATGCCTTCATGCAGTACTGAAATGTTAACCACACTATCATGCTCCTAATGCATATATACAAAATATGAAGTAAGGCCTTAACAAAGAATACCAAGTGGTATATCCCTCTTCTACCACCACCCCTTTCCAGATAGGGTGGAGACTGGCCAGTTCGATGCTATAGCATATCACATCTCATCATCATATCATATCTCATGCTCATCTCGTATCTCGTGATACATATATAAACAATGACTCGAGGAGGACAACACCCGATGAAGCTGGGCTGTCCTATGACCCTAACAACGACTCTAGGACTCACAGATAACGGCCGTTCTGCATTCAAACGCATACAGAATAAGAATGCTCAATCGTAAGTGCAATTCCTAAGCATGATACTACATGACATGCTTTTATGCATATGCAACACCTACATACTATATGACACATCAGGCAGGAGGTCCTGGTTACTGAGTAAGTCCCGGAGGTACTTACCTGGCTAGAAGATCAGCAAAAGAAGAATCCGGCACACAGTAGTCACGATCACAGAATATCACCTAATTACATAACGAGAATACACTGAGTATAAATCTATAGCTTCTCTGAACACATATATCACACACTCATACACACAGATAAATAAACAAGTGCGCATCCATCATACTTTCAGTTCATCCTGATCAATCATCTCCCATCTCATACCGTTCAACATATATAATCCGTCATCTTATCAGCTTAAGATAACCTCTATATCATTCGTAGCCAAATTCGCATATTACCTTTCCATACTCCTACTCTCCATAAGGACATATATCATTATCATCACAAGTATCGATCATTTAATCTCTCCTAAAAATCACCACAATATCATGCTATTAGTCATACATACCATACCGTTAGTCAAACGAATTTATTATCATGCTAGTCAGTCATCGAATAAGTCTTATTCCCAAGTTAGTTCCAAAACCGTTTCAATTCCGGATTAAACAGTTAAGAATTCCGACCCTTGAAAATACTCGCTAAATTCCCTTTATCAATTTATTTATTAAATCACTTTTCGACCTTGAAATTCTTTTCCAAATTCTTTTTAAACCTCCAAGTCCAAATAATGTTATATTTTAAACCTTCAATAATATTATATTTTATTTAAAATACCCTAAATAATATTTTATATTTTAATCTTTAAATAATATTAATTAATTAAATAAATAATTTTAAATTACAAAACCGGCCCAAGAAGTCGCGCCAAAACCGGCCCAAGGGAAACAGTGCCGCGACCGCTGCCAGACTGCTGCGGCCGCGGCCCGCGGCCTTCGTCTTCAACCTTCGTTCGTCGGTCTGGTTCGCCCTCGTCGTTGGAGCTCAGGTTTTTCCCCATTTCTACCCCCTCTCATCCCGCACTCAGCCCTCACTCACTCCCGACTAATCTAAACATCAAATAGGCCCGAAAACGAATCGAAATGAGGAAGAAAGTGAAAGCTCACCGGTGGATTTTTCGCGACTTCGGAGTTCTCGATCGGAGTTCTGGGCGCCTTCGGTGGCTCGCGATGGCTTGTCGGTCCTGCACCGCATATTGGTGAGCGCGATGGTGAAGCTCGGGAGCAATTCCGATCGAAAACGGACGAGAACGGCTTACCGGAAGTTAGCTTGCCAAAACAGGGGAGGAGATGGTTCGGTGGCTCGGTGGTTGCGCTAGGGGGCTCCGGGGCTGCGTCTGGTGCTGGCTGCGGCTCGGCTCCTGGTGGTGGCGGCAAGGTGGAGTGGTGGCGGCAAGGTGGTGGAGGAGGGAGAACGATGGTGATGATGGACGATGGTGAAGGCGATGAGTGAGGATGGAGGTGACGGTGGTGGTGTGGGATAGTGATGACGATGATATAGGGAAGGAGGGAGTAGGGGCTAGGGGGATGGGCTCGGGTTACAGGGGGGAGTGGGTGAGAGAGCAGGTGAGAGTGGTTGAGGGTGGTGTGTGGGTTTGGGTAAAAAAAAATACCCGGAATTAAATACCGAATACGCGAATTTCGAATCCCGAAATTAATCCCCGAATGTTAGTTTCCCCGACTCTCGCTTACTCGATCAATTAGATTTTTTTTTTAAAATCGACAAGGATACCGCCATCCGATAATTATTTTAAATTCTTCGAGGCGAAAAGACGGAATCGTTCGTTAAACATTTAAATTCAGGTCGGAATTTGTTAAACGGGTTTTAAATCCGATTTAATTAAATTTTAAATTTTATTTTTCCGATAAATTAGGATTTAAATCCGAGCCTTTACAAGATCTAACCATATACCAAGCATCAAAATGCTAACATACTCACAAAACATCATGTCAACTCCTTACAATACCATATAACGATCATTTAGTCATCAGGCACCATCATCTCATATATACACATAAGTCATATTCATGCTCCAAGTCATATTCATCACTTACCTATTCATAATCATGCTTATCAACCATATAGTATAACATCATGCTTTCACATAACAACGTATCATCATCTCATGATTCGTGTAACACATCATAACATGCTTCTAGAACAACATTGTAGGATAGCAATGTATCATTATTTCATTATCATAGTTGTCATTACCAATTATAATTCAGTTTTCCATATCACATGTAATATCATGCCATACAAGTTTATCATGGTCGCTATCTAACATCATGCCAGTTCATAATCACATAATCAAGAAAGTTTTGCACATTATATCAGTCATAAATAAACGCAATCCCCGCTCGCTCGTCTCCAACTCTCAAGCCAATACCAATCTTCATCTGGACTCACCGACATCAACTCAGATAATATCCCATAGAAGAAATCCGAATTCATTCCGACACTCCAATCTCCTACCTCTTCCCACCAAGCTCTCTTACTAACAATCCACCTCTAAGACTCCAACCGTCATCTCTGTTTTCACACTCGAGCACCCTTGCATCCTATGATTCATCTAGAAGCTCATCGGAACCCACTAAGCATCGCCTCTTATAGCTCTCAAACTCACTCGTTCCTACTTAAGCCAAACCCCTCTCATGTGACTTACCTCATACGACCATCGATCATTCTAACCGCTCAAATCCTTCACCGCTCTCTAACCATTCTCAAGAAAATCTCACCCACGTGTTCGAAGAAGAAGCAATCATGGACATTATTACATATAAGGATCACATCATATCAACTAGCATTTATATCAATAGCATCATTAGTTCATCATTAAGCATTGCAACTATATCAAAAGTCTCAATTTACCGTCATGCTCATCAAGTATTGCAAAACATCATATATGAACCTAATCAAGTCAAGCTAGTACATCTCATCATAACCTTACCAGATAAACAATCCAAGTTTCACAGCATTTGTAGTTCACATTTATAGGCAAGGAATTTAGATCATGCTCCGCAAATCAGAGTAGCATCACATCAAGTCATCATGGCACATTAGGATTGTAAGGCATCGAATCATATATATCATCATAGACAATGGATAATCAAGCAATAATCAGCATAACGTCAGCACATCACACATGTTAGTTCCAACGTCAGGTAAGTGCAATATCATCATCAACAAATTTAGAAAGAATTAACAATTCGAACGGAGGACACTCTCGCTTGCAAGTCATATCGTACTCAATAATCGCCATCCTCGAAACAAGCTTGTTCTGTCGGCATCGTCGATCCTGAGGCCCGTGGGTTATGGGCCCACGATGCTTCCGCTGCACTGCTATATCGCTATCTAACTTCTCGTCCCCTCTTCTATGCGGTCGCTCATCCCATGTATCGCGTAGGAGTCTAGGTTAGCGGAGATAGGGGAGTGACAAGAGCGGACGACCCAATGTTCCTCTAGGAGACAAAATGGACCAAAGCTAAAGATGACACGACTAGAGACAAGACTCCGACTCGGGAATAGTAACGATGCCCTTAAGGAGGTCTATTAGGTTACAATTTTGACAACAAGCACAAAATCATCATGGAGCATATCAATCACACTAATCTACACTAACATGTACCTATTCAAGGAGGATGACATACATATTCACTCCAAAAGACACAATCGAATCCTACATGGATGCAGGTGAGACAAGCTTAATAGTCTTTCATTCCATGGATGTAGATATGTCTAGCAACCTAGGCAAGTTATACGGAGTCAATAATGGTCATGTATGATTCGAAGTCATGCAGAATTTAGTGAAGGTAACGAGCATCATGTATATGAACAATGTAAGAGCATGGTATACACATCAACAATTGAGTCCAAATATATCATGGTAAGGTATGTCATAGCAAACAAGTGAAGCGTCAATACGAGAACACATAAGAGCAGCATAGTAATTATCACATATATGAACAATGCACGAGTTTGGTATATGCATCATACGAGATCATATAAGGGCAATATAGTAACTATCTCATCTGACACAATGATCATATATTAGGTCAAGCATGACACGTAATTATATGACGAGATGCAGTTAGAAAGCATGGGTCCTACATGATACTAGTGATACATGATGTGATACAAGCATAGTCAAGAGTCATTAAGAGGAGTTCAACATAATATTCACGAAACATGAGGCATCATCAAAAGTAACAAGAAGGACATCATGGGTGCTAGATTATAATCATGCTAAGAACGAACCATCATAGAGTACATATATGGTACAATAGTTATCACATCATAGAACAAGTACAACACGTGATCATTTAGCGGGTCATATTGGAAATCATAAGCCCTACAGGACACTACTGGCACATATCGAACATGAATACAATCAAGGTAATTCGACTAGATTCATTCTAACATTTATGTGTCATGCGTATGCGAAATCATGATATAACGTGGTGTGTGACCATGCGAGGTGCCAAATCATACATTCATGGAAGCACAAGAGGATATCATAGAGTAATAGAAGAACACTACCGAACGATAACATGTACGCATGCTAGGATTTATTGTCATGGAGAGCTAGTCGATCACCGAATTCAACATCAATCTAATCGGATAAGTAAAACATTTACGAGGATAGAAGGAGGGAGAGTCACACTATCAAGGACCTAGTTCAAGAGAGAATCGGCAATAATGTAGGCAGGGATAAATTCGCACAAGTCACAACCAAGGGCCCGACATGTTACTAATGGCTCAATATAACATACGATACATACATGCACCTGATTGATTACTTGACTCTAAGTAAGACTTCAATTCAATCACATTCCAATAATATAGAAGCATGGGAGGAAGTGTAACGATGTATAATGCAAGTCTAAGTAACGGGCCATATGACGAGAATATGGGGACATGAGTTCGAATCAGCACATACTAGGATGAAACATGCATTCACCAAGACTCAATTAGGCCACATATTCTCCATTCAATGCAAGGAACACACAACACTATCATATGCAAAATAATCCACAATAGCTAATCTGACAAATACAAAATAGATGGGCGTGCTATAGGTTCTTGTCACAGAAGGAATGATAGGCATCAATGCGTCATCGGCGAGCATGCTAAGGAGGATATCTTACAAGCATTCATACAAAGAAGAATTGATCACACTATCATGGACCTAATCCAAGAGAAGCAACAGACTCATATCAGGTGGTTCATGATCTTAATCAATCATCAGCAAGATCAATACGATAGGTCAAGTAGACATGCTATAACGACATCTAACCATGATAGAACACGAGACCTAAGTAATGTGATCAGCATGGATACAGGATGTCATACAACCACGAATTTACATTAAGGATCATCATCATAACAGGTACTGAGGATTACGTAGCATATGAGGCATGTTGACATGAAATTATAACATGTATCCATCAAGTAAGGGACTCACTCTATCATGATACTAGAACCGAACGATCACACTATCATGAACCTAATCCAGGAGAACAACAATCATGCAGGTTCATATCATGGGGTTCAAACTTCTGATCAAACATACGATCAATAGGCCAAGTAAGCATGCTATAACAACATACAATCATGATAGAGGGCAAGACACAACACGAGACTTAAGCAATATACTAAGTAGATCATGTCGGGATGATATGGATATAACAAATGTAGCTTGAACCCATACAATGGTCATCATGAACATCAAGCATGTAAGCACAGTTTCAAACTAAGGGTCAATTGTAGGTCAAGGAGTAGTGCATATAGAATCACACGATCACGGATAGAGCAATCAAGATAACCCGATAGAGGTCCATAAGGGCAAACCTTGACTCTTCCCAACTGACTCATTAACCATCCTTCCCGTGGGACCTTGGTACGACTCTTCGTGACAAGAAGACACTGATGGATCGTCATAAGAATCAGGAAAGACAACCTCAGAAACACCTTACTTGCTAACTCGAAATTACATCAAGAGCTAACTTCCGACACTCTCTCAGACAACCTTCACATCCATACATGATTCCCGTCACAATGTGTTTACCAACTCAATTCCCAGTGGAAGACACTGACATCCAAGAGAATGATTCGATAGAACCGTCAAGGGTTATCATAGTGGGAGGGGCTGTTTCACACAAGCTGGGCTTGACCATATAAGAAGAAGAAGGGTACTCCCGCTATCCCGTTCGCACATATCGTTCAATATTTATTAAATAGTTAGGACATACCAATCAATCTTTAGCATATCAAGCACTCAACATAGAATCAGTCAATGACAATTATAACGACCTCCTTGGAATCTTCCAGTCCCAGCTATAAAGAACAAGCTAGTATTTCGCCTACCCATTCCCAACTACATCCAATAGGGATGGTCTAGCGCCTTTTCTACCCTCTCGATCCCTTATTAGTTGGTTCTCCTCTTTTATCATAAGCCAAGTTCACATTTAGTCCAATTGAGTTAGGCATATTAAGTTCATTTTGCCCCTTTAAAACACTTTCAAATCTTTTGAAATTCATGGGCGGTTTTCCAAAACATACACTCGACCCTTGCGTACCCGAATTGCACAACCTCGCTCTGATACCAACTTTGTAACGGCCCGGATATAAATATCCGAGGTACGTTTCGAAGGTTGGATACCTTCGTTCGGATGTTGCAATTCAGGTACGGTTGGAGGTTTCAAACCTCTAAAGATCAATCAGTATTCAAAGCGGGGATTTCGAACCCCAATCAATCGAAGTCACAGAAATTCAATTTAAACGAAAGTAAAGCGGAAGTAAGATTTAGAAACAAGAGCCACGGCAGAACCGGGTCAAAACCAAAACATATATTCTAAAGTCGTATAGCCAAATTAGCGGGGTTAGACAGATTCTTTGCAATCGCCCGGGGATTTTCCCACGCCATGGAGACAGGGAGCAATCATACCTAAAAACAAGTGGTGCGAGCGGGATCAGACCGAGGCCCCAACACACCCTGTCCCGCAAGCAAACATACACATACGCTAATATAAAGATGCTTTGATGCGATGCAGAAATTTAATCACACTAACATGCTCCTAATTTACAATATGCGGAAAAGAACTGTAAATGCGCCCAAAGAATGCCAAGTGGCATATCCCTCTCCTACCTCTGCACCCCTTCTCGTTAGTGCAGAGACTGGCCAGTTCGGTGCTATAGCATAGCAATATCCTCGTGGTGGTGCACTAACCACGACATCATCATATCATATCATATCATCTCATCTCTTTCCCGATGGTGTTGGGCTATCATATCATATCGTCTCATCTCTTGCCCGATGGTGCTGGGCTATCATATCATGCTCATATCGACTCGATAGACTCAGGGCACCCGATGGGGCTGGGCTACCCTATGACCCTAACAAAGACTCTAGGACTATCACAGATAAGGGCTGTTCTGTATTCGAACACATAAAGTAACCGAATGCTCATTCATAAGTGCAATCCTAGCATAATACTACATGACATGCTTTAATGCTTATGCAACACCTAGTATGTCATATATTCACAAGCAGGTATTCTCTTTCGAATCTGAGTAAGCCTATAAAGGAACTTACTTGAATAAGCCGAACAACAGAGAACAAGGCAGAAGCAGAATCCAAGTAATGAGTCACCAATAGCAAGCAATGTCCAATATATCACAATCACCTAATAACATACAAATGCATAAGTCTATCTACTTCACACAAGGAACCCCTAACTATCATACATATCTTCACATATCTCATTTCAGATTATCCCATCTTATCTCATCATCTCATTTCCCAAAACAATCTCTCAAAGAACTCAACTTAGAAAATCAAACAATTCTTTTAAAATCGCTTATCCTAATCTCGACATTAAACATTTAGCCTTAAAACCAATTTTCCAAAATCATATTATAGAAATCATTCCGGCATGTTTCTTATTTCAAAAACATTATATACATCACTCCAATATTAAATCATCAAAATAATCCTATGTTCACAAATCATATGTTATAAACCAAAACCAACAATTCACTTTAAAATTCCTAATTCACATATTTAAATCCTCATAAATTGCATCATAATAAATAATCCAAGTAACACTATTTTTAAAACAAATAAACAATATATAACGATTAATTTCCAGAATATTATAATTATAACCAAATCCCAAAATAATAATAATATTCAGATAATTTAACACTTACTATCCATATAATCTCAAAACAATAAATATAAATATATTTATAACCCAATATCAATTAAAATTACTTTTAAAACATTTTTTTTTAAATATATTAAAATTTCAGAATATATATACATATCCAAAAATCAGAATAACATATAATATAACGTATATATATATGTTATATTATGTTATATTATATGTAGATCAAGACACAACCGAATTCAAATCCAGCCCGCAACCCATTTCCCTCAACCCTTACCCGAGCCCATACCCGGATGCCCATTCAGCCATTTAAGTGAACCGAGAGAATAAGGTGAACCGGCCAAAGATTAAAAAAAGAAAAGGTTGAACCGGACCAAAAGAAAGAAAATAAAAGAAGTTGAACCCGTCTCTCCCACCAGCCCCATCCCCTGTTCTGTCGGAAGAACGACGAAGGATGGAAGGAGAAGTTCTGGCTTCTCCGGTGGCCTTCTCCGCCCCAAACCCACCCCCAACTGACCAAAACACTTTCCCGACCAAGACCCAACCAACAAGAGCGAAACGGCGCAAGGGAGGAAGGAGGGAGAGAAGGATTACCGTGGGAGGTTGTTTCGTCGGAATGAATGCTCAGGAAGGCTCGTCGGCGCCCGTCTGACCTCGTCGGAGATGGATCCTCGTCGGAGACTGCCTAGGAAGGGTGGGGGAGGTGTAAAGGTGGCCTTTTATATGGTTTCAAGTCAGAAGAAAGAGGTGGATTGGAGGCTTACCATTTGGAACGGAAAACAGGGGAGGGCTGCGCTTGGGGCTCCGGTGGCCGTCGTGGGTACTCCTGGGGTTGCTCCTTACTACTGCTGCTCGGAGGAAGAAGGAAGGGAGATCGCTGGCCAGCAGAAGACGAAAAGGGAGGAGGAAGGAGGTGAAATGGTGGTGTCTTGGCCTCTCGGAAACAGGGCTCGAAGAGAGCTCTGTTGCGGCTCCAATGGCGACAACGAAGGTGGCTTCTGATATCTGGTGTGTGTGCAATAGAAGACGGAAAGGAGAGGAAGAGAAGGGAGGAAAGGGATGTTGTGTAAGGAAGAGGAGAGGAGTAAGGGGGGTTTTTTGAGGGCTGCAGAGAGTGACGGAAGGGAGAGGAAATGGAAGGAGAGAGGAGTGTTGGTGGGTAATGGGGCACAAAACAACAAACCTGAGTTTGTGAGGTATAAAATGAGGAGAGGAGGTGCTCTGCACCGTAACAGCCAGGAGAGATAGGGAGAGAGAAGAAAGAAAAGAGGAAAAGAAAATAGGGAGGAGTGGGCCCCACAACACAAATTTGAAATCCCGACACTCGATCCCGATTCCGCTCACTAGAACGAATTCCCGACACTCGACAATTTAAATCAAATTTAAATCATCTCGAAACTTAAATTAATTTTATTAATACCCGGAACTCGAAAGCGAAAATCAAATCCCGTCAAAATCCAAAATTTAAATGATGCCGGAAGGATTTTAAAATTGAACTCGTGCTCGAGGACGACTTTTTCTCCGCTTTTACAAATTGCAATGAATAATAACATATTTAATTAAAATAATAAAATATAATATATATATATATATATATATATATATATATATATATTATTTTCCGTCTTTACATCAACCGCATCCAAAGTGAAACACTATGAGGACCAGTCGCTTAAGACACTTTCTTCAATATCGTTGGGAAAAAGCTCTACAAAATAAGAAAAACCACAATCTTGCAAATCACAATCCTTTCGATCAAAATGAGAATACTAATATTAGCATAGAAAAGGAATTGTGAACTGAAGTGGGATGATTCATGCTCTCCTGAATTGGATGAAATAACTTTAAAACTATTATCTAGGGTGACAGCCTACAATACTTCACCTTTCTTGCAACTTGAGCCAGAGTACACCTCATCTCCAAGGACTCTGCCAGTAAATGAAAATTGATCAATTTTCAAACGATCGCCTTCAAGAAAGCGTGCATTTGCAGGCACTATGTCTCATAGCTTGATACTTATTATGTCTCTCGGCACCTATATAGCTGCTTCTTCCTTACTCCACTGCACATCACGAACATTAACCTAGATTTGATGGCAATTTCCAAATATCAAACACCATGACCAAATGAAGGACAAGCAAAGAAAAGATAGATATGATCCATTTACTACTCAATTTAGTCTTCGGAGCAAGAATCATACATATCTTTCTATCTAAAATAGGTGTATAGAAGACCAAGTTGATGTTTAACAGATAGTTGAGTGTCAATCATTCTCCTCTAAACTACACCATATACCAATTTCCCTTTTTATATATGAATTATGATCATGCAAATCACAAATTATAAATGACCAACAAATAAGAAAAGAATACTTGTTTAATTTGTCTCTCTAAAAGTTAAATGAACTTGAGTTTACAGGCTCGAATATGATTTCGCGGTGCATCTACTTACGCACCTCCTATGAACCAAAGGGCAAAAATTAAGTTAATAATGTCAGTTAAATAACAAGAAAACCATTATTCAGCACATCTTACCTATTGGAAGAATTCAAAATAACCAAATTCAAATAAACAAAATGAAAAATAGGAAGGACTTTAGATATAACAAGAAAGACAGCCTCACTGGAAAACTCAGCCTATTTATTCCATAAGAGATAGAAAAGCAAAAGGCAGACAAATCAAATAGTTAGATAATCCAAAAATGCCTGAAATTTAACGGCAATTTCAAAATTGAGGTTCATCGACAATAAGAACAGAAATAAAAACGATAACAAATCAGGGAGGAAAAAATAAAATAGGTAAGAAAGAACATAAGATGGTTATTTTACTCTGAAAAATAAAAAGACGAGCAATCATCAAATGCTTTGGGGTCTCTGTTGGATATAAAAAGATCAAGCAACTGCTACAAGATATCTATATATATTACGTAGGTAAAAGCTTCAGAAAATTACCCCACTGATGATGCACGCTGCCAAACAGAAATGCAAGAAGACAAAGAGAACAATCATTAGCAAATAGAGGTCTACATATGAAAAACGGAAGTAAGATATGGTGAATCTAGATAATCACCTCGTGAGGCGACAATGATCCTTTATTTGCCTACTCTGCCAAGGACTTTTCGCTCCTCATGATATCTGCACATCTCCTCAGTGAGTCCCATTGCAGATGGTGCCAAATCCCGCTTCCCACCATACTCCCTTACTTCTAGTTTAGGGAGCATCTTGTATTGACATACTATATATCTCCATAAAAAATGGTTTTTCAGCTGGAAAGGGTTCTAGTCCTGCATCAACTAAGTTAGAATCTCGAGTTAATTGTAGCAGTCGTATTATTTGCAGTGCAATTTCTCCATCTGAATCGCCGGTCTCCTATTCTAGTAATGTGCGGACCGGCTTATTTGAATGGAAGAAGTCTAAAAATTCTACATGGAATATTAATAAAAGGAAACTTTAATCTAAACTGCCATCTGCCTGGTCTATGGCTTTCACTGTGGATTCCTCGCGGCTTATTATTGCCGGTCATGACAGGAGAATACATGTAGGTGCCCTCTTGTTCTAGATATATTCTTTTTGTTCCTGAAATTGTTATGATTGTTCTGTCCGTTTTGGGTTTTTAACTCATCCTTTCATATATTAGGATCACCTGTGGGAAATATGCACTACACAGAATACTTTTTTCATTCAATGTGATCTTCATCTCTCTGTTGTAATAATTTTAATAATAAAATTGAAAACTATTTTTAAAAATCCTTAAAGATTATTACAAGATTTTTTAAAAAAAAATTATACATTGATATAATACGAGCATGTACTAATTTATAACATAACATATATATTAAATAACGACATTAACTTTGTTTGTAATATTTACTTGCGGAATTACAATAATCAATTACAATACATTCACCATAACAATTGTGTTTATTGTAATACATGAAAAATTACACTAAATTATTTATTGCATTACAATAATACAATATGGTAGTAATATTGTATTAAAATTAAGGTGAAATATTGTATCACAATACACATGTTATTGTGTGAAAATAATATTGAGATGTGCTACAATAATAATATTAATTGTAATGTATAAATTATCTTTGAATATTTTTTTATTAAGGATTGAATATAATAAACTATTATTTTTTTCTTATAATTTATATTATCTTTGAATATTTTTTTACCCATTTTTCAAATTTATTATTAAAGATGTTAATTTTTTTAAAATAAAAAATATTGAAGGATATAAATGAAATAATATATATTATAATGTCTATATAATTAAAAAATTTATTATAAAGTGTAAAAACTTAAAAAAAATAATTAAAAATGGTCTATAAACCCTGTTAAGTGTTACCCCTCTATACTTAGTTAGAGCCCGCATAGTCTGGTTTTGGAAAAGATTCTATAGAACTAATTATTTATCTTTTGAAATTTAATTATGTGAAATTTATCCATATAAATTTAAGAAATTGATATTCAAATTTGGGTTATTAGTGTAAGCATCTCACCCTTAATTTTTGTAACGAAAAAAACAGTAAACGTAAAACGTAAAATGTAAAGCATAAGCATTGAAATTTCAATAATTACATATTTTACTTAATGACTTCAGTAAAGAGGATTGTATTGTTATATAGTTTGAAGTCAAGTTTGTTTGCACTCAGTAGGAATAGTAGACAAGAAAAATAACTGGATGAGTTTAGGTTCCATGATTTGGATTATTACTGGTTCCTTATGTGTCAAAAGCTTGACTTGCTAGCCCCAGATTGGTTGGTGGGATAGGCCTTTTATAATTAACATCAAGATACATGTAAGCAGATGAAGGTGGTTATTCCTTGAAAGAAAAATACAAGCAAAACATAGGCATGTACTCTTCAATCTAGAGAACAAAATAGGTAAGAAGAATAAGTGGAAGAAAATCTGGAAGCTCTTGACTCTATCTACCAAGCATGGCAACTCCAGTAGGTCATTAATAGAAGTGAGCGTTTTTGTTAGAAAAAGTACATTAATGCAACATAAATTCTAATAAAGTAGAAATTTAAGATAACAAAAGCAATAGATAGAAATGGTCAAATACTAAATTAATAATAAATTAGGGACAACTAAAATGTGTAGTTGTCTATTGAATTGGACCCTTCATTTACACATTTAAAAATAAAATCTGCAAAGAAAACGAAAGCAATCAGATTTTGTAATTGTAGTTAAAACCTTGGCCTAAAATCTTCTAGAGGTTCGAAAATAAGAGTCAAACTAAGTAAAAAATATTAAATAAACTGAACATAAATGAAAATCAAAGCCTAAAAAATTCAACAGAGTGTAAAATTAGGGAACCAAAGCATACCTTGGCCATGAGATGACGAAACCGAGCAGCAACAGTGGAAGCCAATACACCCCTATGAATCTGAATAGACGCCATTAAAGTGTTTGAAGAAATGCCGCAAAGAGGAAAGCGATCCTCTGAGAGAAAAACAAGAAAAAATTAATATAAAAACAGACACAAATTCAACCCAATAAATCTGTGCAAACATAAGAATGGGAAAAACTCAGGCAGGAAGTAAATAGTCGTACCATATTCTCCGTTGAAGGCATTATCCTTGAACAAGTTTGAAAGTGTGGAGAGAAGTGGTAGAAGGGTTCAGGGATTTTGCCATTGATAGCACAACGTAGGTGGATGGTGTGAGTTTATTTGTCCACCAAGTCGGACAACAACGCTCTGAATCGATGGATCACCATGCCTTGTTGTGGCTCAGATTGTGAAAAAATTGCCTTAAAAAAATGATAACCCTGTCAAGTGAAACAATATCATGGCCTCATTGTGAATAGAAAAATATTCAAACTGGCATCATGAATAATGGAAAAGATGTGTAACTGTTATAGTTGTGCATTTACAGCAACACTTTATGGGGTGTGGGGTAGAGGAAACTTACTAAAGTAGCTCGCTCAGAGTTAAAACATTTCTCAATAAAGGTTTTAAGTTTCTTGGCATAGAGTTTTCTACTATCAATGCTCAGGCAAGAAAGACATCAATTGTTTTAGTTTTTCGTTCCCTTTCAAATTCAAACTTTATAAGATATATTTGTACTGGAATGAGGAGTATCCAATGAAGAAGACTCACAAAAAAGCGATTATATACATGCATAAATACAAATATATGCACATATATATATATATGTATACTTAATTACACATTATATAATTATATATTAGCATGCTTATCATATATATAGATACGAAAAATGATATATGCATGATCATCAAATGCAGAACATCCAAATCAGTACTTAGCAGACCTTAAAACAGAATCAGGGGTGATTCTGCTTCTAACATTGAATCGGCTCTCTCCGTGTCTACTGATCAACATAGGGCATGGAGTGAGATGTGTATTCACCTACTGCATTAAGAGCCAACAGATTGAGTTAATATATTCTTTTTTGTGGTCTGAAGAGTAAATTGGTATGTTCACATTATAAGGTTTAACCAACTAAATCATCTCATCAAATATCTGTCTGTTTACACATTCCCAAATCTAGCAACACAGCTACGAAAATATACCAAACCATGTTTAATCACAAATTATGAAAAGATAAATAATCATTCACGAAGATGCTGAATCAAAGTATCCAACATCACTTCTAAAACGAGAAAAATAGCAATAAAATGAAATTATTCCCAGCTACAAAGAAAGCTAAATATGACTTCAGCAATGTTATCAGGCGATTTATTGTAAAAGCGTATTTTTAATTTTAAAAGTTTGGAAAAAATGCAGGGAAGGTAACTAAAAGATTTTAGTAACAATTTAAAATCCATTCAAATATCTGCATTCAATAAGATGAAAGTAAACATTCAAATAACATTGGTTGTTCTCTAGGCTACAAACATGATCGAATTTAAACTGCTTCTTTGAAAGATTAGCACTAAATATGGTCAAATTTAAACTATTTCTTTGAAAGATTAGCACTTGATATTCACAATTGACACAAATAGTTCAGAGGCTTCTCACATGTAACAAAATAAGGTCATGGGAAAAAAGTACTTAGCATACAAATATACAGTTGAAAGAACTAATCTTGCTTCCAATAACCCTGACCATACAAATTACTGCTAGTAGAAATTCCATATCCATGATTACAAACTACTCCGTATTAAAATCAATCCTCAGACGAGCAGATTCTAATTTCCCAAACAAAGGTGAATTAGTACGTTTTGGAGGAAGTTTTGAGCTTTACTTGGACATGTTTTGTTCTGAGATAAGGGGAGGTGCCCATTGCCATAGACCCATCTTTTATTAGCAACACCGAATCTATGAGTCCTAAATAGAAACCCAAATTAGAGGCACACAACAAGAGAAAAAGAAGAAAGAGAGATCAAAAGCCTTCGATTAAAGCCGCTCTCTGCACTGCACCATCCAAAATTAATTAGGTAATGTGATGGAAATAAACTAATACCTACAATAGAATGAAAACCCAAAATGAGGAACAAGATAAGAAATGATGATCCAGAAATTATAAAATAATAATACAAAATCGAGCAAAGAAAAGGAGAGCAAACAGCAAGATCGAGACGAGACAACAACAAACATGTAAGACTAAGATGTTCATTTGAGATGTCGGAATTGAGAATCAGGACTCCCGTGGTTCTGAAACTGGAAAAAATAAGGAAGAGAAACAATGAAGTACGAACATCATAAGTAAAAAAAACGAGCATCGGGAGGCAAATGAGGAAGGGAAGGAGAAATGAAGAAAAGAAAAGGAGAGCAAAGAGCAAGATCAAGATGCAGCAGGCATGAAAAGTATCAGGACTCCTATGTTCTTGTCTTTATTAGAGACAAAACCATTCTTATTTTGGTGTTAGGACTGTTATTTTCAATGATATGCAACATGCACATTGCATAATGCCTTCAATGATATTCCTTTATGATGGGAACCACGCTCAAAGAAGGATTCAAAGGAAATGGTATGTGTTATAGGATGCATGTCAATTTAGCCGCCATCTTTACCCTTGAATCCATGATCAATACCAGTCAGCTTGATGAAATAATAAGGCAAAAATTCAAACCTTTTTCAATTATGAGCTAATCAAGCATATACAAACCTCAATTGATTTCTCCAGAAATGCACAATTTCATAATCAATTCAATAGAATGAATAAGAAACAATATAACAAACAACATACTACAATTGATGTTTCCACAAACGCACAATTTCAAAAATCAAATCAATAGAATGAATAAGAAACAATATAACAAACAACATACTAATTTCTTCGTTACCTAAAACAGCTCTCCAAACCCTAAATCGATCAATCACGCCATAAATCCTAAGTCAACTCAACTGAAAATTGAAATCCTCCTACCAAATCAAAATCAGCAAACCAGAAAAAAAAAAAAAAACCGACCTGATTCTCGGCGGCTTGGTGGAGCCGGAGGATCCGACGCTGTAACTCCTCGACAAACGGCAAAAAGAAGGACCCCTCGAAGTGAGGAGCAAAACCTCCCGCGCGGTAATAATCGGCTTGAAGAAATTGATAGAAAAGGGATTAGGAAGGCGGAGAAACGCCCGACGAAGGAGTGAGATGGAGATGGCGTCAGCGTACCGTCCGGCACCAGAGGAAAGAGAAATACAAAGCACGTTGGTGGGGAAGGACTGAAGGAGAACCAGAGGCGGCCGGAGAAGACACCCAGAGGCTGAAAGGACCGAAAATCCCCTCTAAACAAAAAAATCAATATTTTTAAATTGAAACTCCGATGAGTATATTGGTAAAGTAGACAGAAACGATCTGGGGCGTCAAATTTAAAATAAAAACGCAATCCAACGACCCATATTGGTAGAGGAGAGGGCAGTCCTTAGCCGTAGATAACTTATAAGATGGACGGCAGATTTAACAAGTTGCCGCCACTTTTATAGTAATAGGGATGTGCCGATGTGAGTAACACTTGCCTTTTTCATTGTTTGCGGCTGATTATTACATCAACATTAATTTGCATACCTATAGGAATGCTGGATACAAATTAACCATTGTTCTTACATGATAAATTAACTCTTTCGTGGTGAACTAATTATAACATGATTCAACTGCTGCAATTCTTCGTAAGAGAATTTAAGTGATAAACTAAATTTGAAGTCGATCATTTGAAGTTAATTTGGACAAGTCGACCATTGACGGGTTGAGTAGGCCTTGCGTTGGCTTTGTTTGACTTGCTCTGTAGCTCATTGATTAGCTTTGCTTGCTCCAATGACATTGATTTTGGCTGATCCATCCATCCACCATGTTGATTTCATAATTTAGATTAATAATTATGACATCGAAATCACATCATTATATATGTATGTACAAATAAAAAGATTCATAAGGTGTAGTAACTTACATCAGTTAGTAACCAGGTTACTCCCTCGTAGCAAGGCGGGGTGGTGAGAGAGCCTGGGTACACTATATAATTTGTAGTTGGGCTTCCATTGAGCAAAGCTCCTGCGATTTTCTCTGTAGGCACTTCTTCAACCAACTCTTTGTTTTCATCAAGCGGACTCATTTCCTTGGCTAGTTTAGCCATCTCAGGTTCAATCTATATATATCACCAAGAATGCGTACACGTACGTGACCAATGCTTTACGAGTTTTTTTCCCGGATAATTTAATTAGTCCTTAAATGAATAGCCATTTACATATGTTACATACCGCAGCAATAATAGGATCGGGTGCACCAACTCTGTAGACAGTGGCTATGATCACGTGTTCAGGCTTCCCATTTCCCCCATTGTCTGAAACAAACACTTGTTGCAACTCTGCTACAAATCTAGATTAAACAAAATCCAGTTTTACAAAATCTAATCAAAATTCCATCATATAAAATTGTCATACATAGAAGAAAACTAATTAAAAGATTTCATAACAAACATTTGTCCGTCAATAGTGTGCTCAGAGGGTGTGTGCCAACGCAAGCCAAGTAGCTTGCAAGACTTGCCAGCTATGATCACTTCACTCTTCCCTTTCACCGTCAGCTACATTGTCGTTTTTGTAAATGTTAAGAAATTTTTTTATGTGCACATAAATTAGTTTTTATAGATATATAAATAATTGATTTAGAGATGTGTGAAAGATATGAATAAACCTGGGCAAGTATGCCATTGGTCATGAGGGTAGCTCCGGTGATTTGGTAGACAATTTGTAAAGGCGGTAGCTCTTTGTTTACGACGGCGGTTTTTGTGTCAATATTAATTGGAGATTGTTGCGTTCCATTTGAGCAAAGTTTGTAACCAATCCCAATGTCTCCCCATTTTGTTGGCTCAAGGTAGTTGAACAACGGTGCATCTACATCTGTCCAAGATAGTTACATATATATATATATATGCATTATAATCATACTTTATTATACAATATTAGCTAAAATAATAGTAACAATAATTTTTACTACACTATGTTAATTTTTTTCAAAAGAAATTATCTATGTAATTAACGATCTATTAAATAAATAATTTATTGATGCAAAATGAATATAAAAAAGCGTTATTAAGGAAGAGAATGAGTGAAGAGAATCCGAATGATACCAAGCTTAGGTTCTTTTGCGGAAACATTTTGTAAGATGAAAGCAATGCCAAAGAAGAATAAGATTATCGAAAAAGCCTTTGACATGTTAACGCGTCTGGTCTTTTTACCTTTTTTTCTTATTAATTTTTTTTTTTGGTGATACTTGGATAATAAGGACCTTTTTATACCCAATGCCTACTTAGTTTTATTCTAACAACGGAAATTTTCCACCACCTATTTTCTTTCTTTACATTTTTTTTATATGCCGTTAATAGTATCTAAAAAAAAGTGTTAACACTTTGATTAACTACTTGGATATCCTTGAACCTCTCGATTTATTCCTAAAAAAAGAAAACAGAATTCAAGATTCTTTGTAGTGTTCAATGTCCTTCCTTTAGTTTTACAATTTCATATTTTATTTAATTCGACCAATGTGAATATGTTTTGATTGAATCGTACTCATTTAAAATTTAACTATTTATTCATATAAACATTTGACAAAATTTGCTAAATGTCCATTTGAAACCCCATTTTGTACTCCATTTTCATTTTTATTAAGAAGTTAAATGATTGTTCTAAATTGACAATTTTGACATTCCTTCTCATTTTTTAATTTGACAATTGACCGGTCAAGGACAATGACTTTTGGTGACACATGTATGGTGACATGAAATTTTTTTGGTGACAGCTTCGTTTGTAGAGTTTTTATTTTATTTTTATTATTTTTTACGGGGTCGATGTCACCACCTTTATTAGTGGTGACACATGTGATGATAACTTTTTTTATGACAACTTTGTTTTTAAAGTTTTTTTAGGGGTCACTATCACCACTCTTATCGGTGGTGACACATGTGGTGACAACTTCTTTTGGTGACAACTTTTATTGGTTACAACTTCATTTTTAATTTTTTTACGGGGTCGCTGTTACCACCCTTATCAGTGGTCACACATGTAGTAACAACTTTTTTGGTGACAACTTTGTTTTTAGAGTCAGGCCAAAATAGATAAAACCCGCTATGGAAGCATGTAAGCAAGCAAGGATCATATACCTTAAACTAACCATTAAGTCAGACCAAGAGACGCATGCGGGTCTTAAAGACCTCAATGAGGACATATAATAAGCCTATTCATAAAATAAAGAATGCATATATCTAATGCAGTGCGGGAATTTAAACACTCAAGTCATGCTTATCAGGATATATATATATATATATATATATATATATGTATGTATATATATAGAGTATAGATCATATGTACTCAGGCCTTAACGTGTATCATGTACACACATCTAGGTCGTTGATTTAGATGATCGGACAGCTGTAATAATTAGGCATTTTTCAGTTTTTTTTAATATTGAAAAACGTGGGGCCCATGTGTTACACTGGGTTACTTGCCATTTGAAGTGCGTGTATGTTATGCAACCCGTTTCAACTTTGCCGGTGTAAGTATGTGGGCCCTTTTTCAATTTTTTTTAAATAAAATTGGTGGCATAAGGTACGGTGGGAATTGTGGGATTTCTAGGGTTAGTGGGCTAGTGGGGTAGTTGTTTTATTTAAAAAAAATCAAATATTGTGTTTAACCTTAGTGGATAGATTTGATTTGTTAAGATTTTGTAATCAAAATTTTCCAAACAATTTGATTATGATGTGGGTACAATTAACCTTCAATTTGTCTGGTGGGGAAAAAAATTAACGTCAAATTTGAGTACACAAGAGGAAGAGAAGTGTGGTTTTTGGTTCATAAAGGGTTGAGAAAGCGTTCACTTCAATGGATTCAGGTATTTCTATATTACTCTTAAACAAATATTGAATTAGTAATGAAGTTTCGGTTGGTTGTTACGATACAAACAAATATTGAATTAGTAATGAATTAGTAATCATGTTATGGAAGTAAGTTTTGTGTGCAGTGGTTTTTTCATATATTTAAGAGTAGTGTATATGGTTTATCGTTACATTGGTTGATTAGGGATATTACTTTTTATGGGAGAACAATGCGATTGTTCATATCTAGTATTAGAGTAGCGAAATTGTGTAATTATTCGGTTGCTTAAGATCGAGTATTCAGTGCTATGAGAAGGTTGTTTTCTTGAATTGGTATATGTATTGACACTATATAGTTTTGGTATACACGACTTCAGGTATAAATATATATATGTTTGTTTATGTAGATTCTGACAATGGACGCGATTGGGATGTCGACAATATTGATGGGAGGGATGAGTTTGATGCTATGGAATACTTGTTTGACCACGCAACAACGGATAATTGGGAAGTCGGTTTCGATCAATCACAATCGCCTGGTAAAACGAAATATTGGGTGCCTACTTGTGCGGAATCTGTCAAATCATCTTTGGGGAAGAGGTTTCCAACGGTTGACGCAGGGATTGAGTTTTATCGGAAGTATGGTGCTATAGTTGGGTTTGATGACGTTCGCTTGGCTGGTTCACGGTCTCAGGGCGGGACTTTATTGCATCGTTACATGAGGTGCAATAGGCATGAGTTTGCTCAATCAAGCAACCTACAAGGAAAGCGGATTAGACTATCTAACCGGGTAGGATGCAATGCTCACATTTATCTAAAGTTTAAAGGGTTGGATGGATATGAAATAACCGGCATGGAGGAGCGTCATAATCACCCCTTAATGCAAGAGGGATCAAATCAGTTTTTAAAGACACATCGAAAGTTAGATTTCGGCCATCAACGATTCATGGTTAATTGTGCTAGGGCTAATTTGGGCCCGGCTATGACTCACCGCTTAATGAAGGAAGCAAGGCAAGGATCCAGCCATGGAGGTCCAATGCTTCAGGATTTGAAAAACTTTAAGCGTGACGTCATGGCGTATATATCAGGAGCTGATGCACAAATGGTTATTGATAGGTTTTTGTTGAAGAAACAATTGTCTTCTGCATTCTTCTTTGACCACGCTGTAAATGAGAAAAAACAGTTGGTTATGTTGTTCTGGTGTGATCCTATTTCGAGGGCAAATTCCGCTGCATTTGGTGACGTGGTGTCATTCGACTCAACGTACCGATCGAACAAGTATGATTATATCCCCCCTCCCCTAGGTGTATGAAGTAGTTCGATATCATAATGAAATTTTGGTGGTCATGATTATTTACCAATATTGTTTTCTAACATACAGGTATAGTATGGTGTTTGCACCATTTACTGGCTTGGACAATAACCGCAAATCTGTCACATTTGGAGCTGGATTATTATTGCATGAGGACAAGGCCTCTTACAAGTGGTTGTTCGAGAGGTTTCAAACGGCAATGGGCAAGGATCCGGTGGTGATTGTCACGGATCAGGATCCATCCATGAGGGAGGTCATACCCGTTGTGTTTCCGAATACGCGTCATCGTTTTTGCATGTGCCATATAATGATGAAAGTTCCAAAGGAGGTAAATATGCACTGCGAAAACCTTTACATTAGCGTTACATACCATCCAATTAGATATAGATGTCATTGAGTACTCTTAAGTTCTATATACCATGTAATAATATTTAGATACTATCGCATAATATTTTATTCCCACCGAATAATATCCCCATACCATCTAATAATCCTTTTCAGATTTGATTTTTTTTATCATGAAACAACTTATTATATTTACGCTTGCATAATCCAGTAATACCATCGTATACCACAACAATATCATTGAATGTCAATCATTTTATACTTGTTTCAAATTCGCATGAGTATTAAGCGGTATCTCTGTTTGGGGACTCTACTTCGTACCATCGAATAATCTTTTTATACAATCGAAAAAAGCTCTCGATTTTATAGAATAATATATGGATACCATTGAATAACCTTAATGTGTAGATACCATCGTATAATCTGTAAATACCATTGCATAATCGCAGTATACTATTTAATAATGTCTGTAAATACCATCGCATAATCGTAGTATACTATCGTATAATCTGTACATACCATCGCATAATAATGTCTATATGGATACCATTGAATAACCGAATTTGATAAGGGTTAGTACTTACATCCTACAATGTGTTTCTTTGTTGTATATATATTACAGGTACCAAGAGAAGTTTTTAGTATTAAGGAGTTCCGCCAGCAGAGTAACAAATGTGTGTGGAGCTATGAGATCACCGTTGCAGAGTTTGAGGAATTGTGGAATGCAATGATAGCAGAGTTCTCACTGGAGCAAAATAGTTGGCTTACCCTTATGTATAAGTTGAGAGCCAATTGGATCCCAGCGTATTTCAGAGATGTACCCATGGGCGGCTTAATCCGAACAACTTCTATATCCGAGTCAGCAAACAGTTTCTTCGGCCGTTATTCTAGCAGACATTTTAGTCTTGTAGAATTGATGATGCATTTTGATAGTGCTATGGATGCTCAGAGGCACGCTCAAGCTAAGCTAGACATGGAGACAGTGACATTTGTTCCTAAGTTTGAGATGCATCTTCGTATTGAGAAACATGCAGCATCTGTGTATACGTTGAAGGTGTTTGCTAAGGTCCAAAAACAGATTGCTGATTCGGTAACATATTGCAATGCTATCAAAGAGGTTGTTGAGGGTCAGGGGAAAACACATGTTGTGGACGAGGAAGATGTTGGTACCTTTCAAGTATCATACGATTCGGTAAGCCAATTATCCACTTGTAGATGCAATACCTTCAACCGTATTAGTATCCCTTGCGAACACATTTTTGCAACATACAAGTACATGGGTTTGAAGGCAATACCTGATGTGATGGTTAAAGCCCGGTGGACAAAGCAAGCAAGAGTGTTGGCAAATGTTTTAGTTGATGATGAAGTACTAAAACAATCAGCAGAGATGGAGGCAAGAAAGGTTCTTGTAAACAGGATGTGGGGTAGCATATACTCTACCGTTGGGCTGGTCGAGGATGATACGGATCTTATTCAGGATTTTATGAAGCTGCTGGCAGACAGGAAGCCATATTATATGGAGAAGGTTGGTGAATCGTCATCTACTGCACTTGATAAATCGGGATATGTTGAGAAGTATGTGGGGGTGAAGCCGCCTAAGACAGTCACTGTTGAACCCCCACCCCAAGCAAAGAACAAAGGCCATCGATTGAAGGGGGCACTAGAGAAAGCGACTGAGAAGACTTCTAAGTTGACTTTGAGGAAGTGTGGGAGATGTGGGAATATGGCTTACCATGATAAGAGAAATTGCAAGGTCAAGCTGCCCGGCAAGGGGAAGAAGAAAGTTGAGGAAGAAGAGGAGGAATTTATAGAGGCTTCGACTGACGAAGACTCCGAAGACGATAACCAGTGATCGTGAAGTAGTTCGCAGTTCATTTACCTTATAAAATAAGTAGTTTCATTTTAAATAATACAATCTAAATATATTGGTTGAAGGATGTTGTGGATGGTGGATTTATTGTTATCATAATTGCACTTTCAAGAAATGAAGTTTATTAAAACACATTATATGTTATTAGTTATGGAATTATTCAGTTGTTATATTATACCTATAGTTTATGTTATAATTTCGGTTTCCCATTAATGGATATGTGTCGGTTAATCGATTTTATCTAGATATGTGTAGATTATTAGAAGCGGATTTGTTCGTATTTCGTGATTATTCGATAGTAACCATGTATTATACGACAGTATCTTAGGATTATACGATGGTATTCATATATTATTCCATTGTATATAAAGATTATTCAAGTATGCGAGTTGTTCGATTTATATCATAATAATAGGCAAACACACTCAATCACTTAATGAGGTACGCATCCTTGATAATATATAAAGATTCATACTTACACATCATTAAATAGTCATAAAGTAGTAAACTTGGTAAATACCTACGGTTGATCGTTCAATAAACTAAAACCTAACACCCATGTACGTTGTTCGTGGTAATGGCACCGTTCAACATCCCAGCTGGTTGTACTTCAGTACATGACGAAACACAAAACGCCAAAATTATCAAATTTATCTGACCACACCAATATTAGATACCAACCCTATGCAGGCAAACTTTTCGAATTCGTGCCCGAATTATCACCCACAACGGTCTCGTAGTTGATGTACGTTGCTCCCTTCTGGAATGCATTGAGGACCTTGTCTTTCTCATTATTCAAAGGTGAAGTAAGCAAGCAATGCACGTACTTCGATCGCAACGAGTTGATGTTCTTCCGACTTTCACCTTTGAACCCGCATTTCTAGGACACGTCCCCCTTGTAGGTCTCCATATGGCGCATCGCATATATTCCAGAATCCTTGCCGCCCTTACTCAACATCCACTCCAACTTCAAAACCTTAGGGGAATAAATTTTTTTGTTTTGTTGCTAAGCGCGTGTTGTTCTTCCTCACGGAGGATGTAGTCCAACAGTTTGCGCTGCAGCACCAAGTTATTCGTACGTTAGATTCCATGATATACCCAACATAATATTATTAAACTTCTATATTTACCATGTTGGTGAAACAACTTCGACATTTATTCTATATATATACTTACCAGCCTCAAGAACACAGGTAGGTAGCTTTCATCATAATGAGATTCTCTATCCTTCGAGCTGTCTAGTATCTCTGCAGTGCCTCTTTTGAGATGGAAGCATATGACATAGTATTCCCCATTGTCATAGATTGGGAACATTATCTGCGTTTACAAGCAACTGATTATCAAATATATGCATATAATCCAACAGGTAGCTAACTTTATCCATGTTTATATATAGACATACCATATCCAGGTCGCCGAATCTTAATGAACCGTTTGCAACTGCCTCGTAGAATCTCAATGTGAACTTCACTTCTAAGTCTGCATCCACGTCCTCCCCTGGTGGTATGTCTATGACGGTCCTGTACTACAAATTCAAGAGGTACCCCAGACATTAACATTTATTTTTATATCGAACATAAAATTTCTGAGGAAAGGCGTATTTATTTGTCGTTTATTTACCGTTACACTTGGAGGCACGAAGTATATATATGGGGAATTGGGACTTCGCCTTGACTCATCGTAATTCAACTTTAATGCCCACACGTCGACCACCTGAATTGGTATGTTGTCCTCTAACAGCGACATCATATCCGTACTGGTCAGCGTAAAGTTGATCCAAACCGTGCATACTCCCTTGGAGTGCGCGAACAAGATTTTCCTTTGGAACATGCATTCAATATCATATAATATTCAATTGGTTCGAGATATATTTTACTACACTATACCTAGTACACAATTGAGAAATTGTATGTACTCACTCATGTTGGATTTCCTTGAGTACGGTGACCATCATCGTTTGTTCTTTCGTGTTTTTCTGCTCTGGGTCAATATTTCTGCGCACATACGGGCTGATCTCCGTTATTGATGGTTTAACTCCCCTCCGTGGCCTAGGTGTGACGAATTCACCTTCGGTTGTACTTTGTAAGGACTTCCCCTATTCAGTGTACACAATAATGTTAGTCACTATCCAAGCTAGGTAGACACAAAATATATTCAATCCTTATTTTTTAAATCATCATCACATATACTTGCCTTATCAACTAATGTCATTGGAATCAACCTAACAGGCACGTCAACTCTTCCCCCTTCCTTACCCTACAGAAAACAGTCAATATAATCGAATAATCCTTCGTATGTAATTGAATAACGCAGATTTTATTTCCATATGAACATTTGATTAATGTACATATTCCATAGCTTGACTACATCATGTACCTTACTGCTGGGAGGGTTCACACCTCTCCATGTTTTGGGTGGTGGCATTTCAGATTCAGTTGTACTTACGACTTCTTTACCATGTCATAAGCCCAAAGACCACATTTGTTGGTTTCAAATATTATAAATACAATCGCATAACGCATATGTGTTTTACATAGTCTCATTTCGTTATGTGACCTATTACATAGCATTTCCATATAAGATACCTTAGTGGTCGACGGGTTTACACCTCTCCATGTTTTGGGGGGTGGTATTTCAGCGTTCTCTGTGTGCATGACTTCTTTACCCTGTCAAACGCTCAAGCATGATATTACTTTGTTTCGAATATTACATATGAGTTTTATGTTTGTTTCGTAGGAGGTAAGATGTATTTGTTACCTTCTTACTTCGTGTAATGGGACTCCTGGTTACCTGGATCTGCTCACGACTCTCTGCACCCTTTATTAATATCAACGAAACAAAATATCACATAAGCTCTCAATGTCAGTAATCACTCATCTCATAAAGTGAAGGATACTGCTGCATAATAACTCATAACCTATCGGATAAGTTATCATTCTTCAATTTTTGGTAAAGATATTTCTAAAAATTTCATATGTACCTCACCCTCACCCCCTAGCGTCTGTATATCAATGAGTTGGATGTTTTGATTCACCTAGATGCATGTGAAACAGTTGTATTATATCATACTCAAATATATGTTCCTAAATATTTTATAACACCCATGATATCTTGCTGGAAAATATTACACCGGTTACCTCTTGTGCAGGAATGGGTTGGTCCGCGGTTTCTTCCTCAAGTACTTCGACCACGCCCCCTGTCGAATCCACATCATCCCTTCTTAGTTGGTCAAGCACAATAGAAACCGGATCCTTGAAAACGACGTCGCAGCCAGGAACACCCAAATTAAACGATGGCTGTTCGTTCATTTTCGCTACTAATTCATCCCTTGCTTTTAGTGCATCCTCGATCAGTTTCATAGTCTCAAGGAACTTTGGATCATTGAAGAAAGTTTGTGTTCCTTGAGACAATGAACTTGTTCCAGGGGTTGTTGCGATTCCATCTAAGCCGGTATCTTCAGGATAACCTCTCCCTAGGATTGTTTTCCCCAATTCATAGCAAGCTTGCATTGGCGGGTCTGACCTCAGCTCATTTGGGATGTTTTTCAACGTTCCCACAAACTCTTTCATCTTTAGGCTCAATTCAACAGCTACATTTACCAACTTCTCATAATGTACCTGTATGTTGTACCAAATATAAAAATGTAGTCTATATATGTGAATAATTGTTGTTAAGGTAATGTATATTAGCAATATCACATGAGTTCCACATAATCAAACCACTTCATATGATACCTATTTAACAAAAATATTGGGCACCATGGACACATACTAATCACGGAATCATGTATTCATTGTTCCTTTTAGATGTACCTCATTTTTTCAGAAGAACCCTCCCTTGCTTGCACTTCCATTGGTGGGTCTATCCGGCCTTTTCCGAACCCCCCACTTTCCATTTCGCATTTCTCTCTTGTTGATAACAAAGTGTCAGTCCATCCCTTCAACACAGGTAGGATTCTGGGGATGTTGCGTTCTCCTTGGTTAACAACTCTGTCCACGTACAACAGCTGCGTTTTTGCAAATATACGCTTGGTTAGAATGCTACAAAATAGACTATACATAAGATACATAATTAATATACAATATACATACCACTAAGAATATGACAGATCCTTCGAAGAATCCCTTTCTTTCTGCTCCATATTTCAATTTTGCCTTAACCAAGCTCGTTAGCACAAATTGACACCAATTCAAACCCTTCACTGAATCAACACTATCCATCCCCCTAACTAAACGTTGGGTAACTCCGCCGCTCTACTGGCTGCTAAATAACGTGCTATCAAACAAGACCATGAAATTCTGTATGAACTCCAGCCCCCCATCGACCGCACTTACCATTGCATTACCTACTATTGCAGGTCTCAGATATGCATACTGCTGTTCGAATTGTGACCTCCATCCCTCAAGTACCTCTTTGTTCTCATTCTGTCCCTTCAACACAACTGGATTGCCTCCTATAGGAATCCCCAAGCACCTATGGACGTCGACATCAGTGAGTTCTATGCTTCGTCCATCATCAAACTCAATGCTGCACTTGTTTGGATTGAAGTGGTCGACAACCCAGGACGCCAAAGAAAGTGGTTGCTTCTTCACCTCCAAATCCAGCAGTGCGCTGAAACCAATATGTTCCAAGGTTTGTAATTGCCACTCATTACCTTCGTTTGCTTTCAACTGATGCATTGCATCGACAAAAGTGCTCGGCGATGATCTGGTATCCAACTGTTGGTACAATGCCATTTTACCTCTTGTATTCATCCTTGGCTTTTTAGTCACCTCGCCCTGCGTTGTTTCTGATTCCGGGGCTGTATGCTCTGGTGGTTCGGTGGATACTTGATTGTCAGTAATAGTTATCTGAAGATCAGACTCTGCATGCATCACAAATAGTTTAGGCAAGTCTTATATAGTACACAAACTGGAGTTAATCATTTGTCGCGTTGCATTCCATCAAATACCTTCCACTACTGATGTCATGGTACGTGCTTTCTTTGTCCTTGCTTTGTGTTGAAGGGGGGGGGGGTGGTTCTGCTTTCTTCTTCTTACCAGGAACAGCCATGCTTGCCTCGTTCACGAAGTCATCCTCGCTATCATCCGAATACACTGCCCATTTCTTAGTTGATCGGTCGGAATAGGAGTCTGACTCTGAACTCTTTCAACCTCGTGCAGTTGCTTTCCCCTTTCCCTTGCTTTTGGTTACTATACATACAACCCAAAATAAGGACCCTTAGTGTTTAGTTGCATAATCATTACTAAATCACTAGACATGAATAATAAATATTCTTAACTCGAATACTTCATGATTTCATGAGCAATTATATTTGTAACAAACCACATGAGCAATTATAATTGGTGACAACAAGAGTAATGGATCCCCCTCTACATGTAATTTTCAGTTTTTATACTCATACAACATGTAAGTGAATAAACAGTGACATATAGATGCATAATAAGGGGTTACACCAAAATAATATATATATCCTCAAAATTAATACGAACCACAACCTTAATAAACAATAAAGTAATCAAATCATTAACTTCGCAAAAAAATTATACTCATACATCTGCTTATTATGTAATATTGCCCGATTACCCTTCAAATGAACCCCGGTTATATTCATGAAGTTGTTTGCCCGAATACAACCTTATATGTGAAATACAACATGTTAGTGAATAAACATTGACATATAGATGCATAATGGGATGTTACACCAGAATAATATATCAATGCACATAAAACCCCTCCCCATCTATACAAATCCTCAAAATCCAAAGTCAATAAGAACCAAAACCTTATTAAACTATAAACTTATCAATTCCTGATGAACTCACAAATACTCCAATAATCAATGAAATCCTTGTTTGTCGACCCGTAAACCTACAAAATCATCAAAATAAACCCCCTAATTCGGGTGATGAACTCTCTGCTTTTCGACCCTAAACCCTAACTTATGTTCATGATCAATTTCGCACACAAATAATATACTCATCAACTGCATCACTGATTTTCGACCCTAAACCCTCCAAAATAAACAAAATAAAACCCAAAAATTCGTCAAAACCAACCACCCCTCTTACCCATTGTTGAAATCGAAGGGCTTCCCCTAGTTGTTTAAGATCTGGTGCGGTTCCTTTGAAATCGAACCAATTCCGGGTGAACTCAGCCCTTCTTGATACTCTATCACCTTCAAATCGACAAGGGAGACCCGATTTTCGTCCGATCGTGGTGGGTGCGCAGGCTGCTCGTGGTGGTCGGAGGCCGAGTTCCAGTTCCGATTCAGGATTGCCCACTCCGGTTGTTGTCGAGACGGCGGAGCCCCACCTCCGGTTGCTATCGAGACGGAGGAGCCCTGTCTCTATCGCCGAATCGCCCTAACCCATCTCTCTTTCTCCAGTTGGAAAAAGCGTATACAGTGGGGTAGCAAGGGGATGAAAGTGACGATGGTGGGCCGTGGGGTATGGATAAGATTTGGTGGTGTGGTTACACGCGCAAATTTGAGAGTCTTTGTGGTGTTTTTCATTTTCTTTTTTTTATTATTCAATTATACGGGAGAATCTCAGCCATCCGATCCTAATAAACCAATGACCTAGATGTGTGTACATGATACACGATAAGACTTGAGTACACAAGAACTAACCTCTATATATATATGTATGTATATAAATAAAGTGCGGTAAATGAACCAAAAATGTCAAGCGGCATGTCCCGACTCTAGCTTGTGAGACCCTCGCCTCGATCGGAGCGAGGCATAAGTAACGCACTGTCTGTACCTTCATCGAGGCCGGAGTACATATATGGGAGTAGGGTCTATGTAACGCATTGTTCGAGCCTACATCGAGGTCGGAGTACATAGGGACGGCATGTACAACATCGTCCCTACCTACTATAAGGTTGGAGTACATACGCATAAGTAGGACTAGGCTCGTGCCCTCAATGAATCTATCAGGACAACCCGATGGGGCTGGGTTGTCCTATGACCCTAGCAAAGACTCTAAAGACTTACAGGTAACGGTCGTTCTGTTCCAAACACATAAAGAATACATATACTCATTAGTAAATGCAAGTCTTAAGCATGATATTACATGATATGCGATATGCAACACCTACATACTATATGACACATCAGGCGTGACGTCCGGTCACTATGTAAGCTCCCGTAGGAAGCTTACTGAAAAGCCAAACAATAAGAGTAATAGTAGATAGCAGAAGTCCAGACAGTCACTAATCACCTAACATATGCGGATAATAAAGATGCAATAAGTCTACATTCTCATCAACTAAGCACAGAGAAATCATACTCAAAAGCATTTCTAGAAATCATCTGTTAAGTCAAAACATTCGAATCACGACAAAACATCTGAAAGTCGAGATATCCAAAAGGTCAACATTTCATATCAATTTTCATAACTCATCATCATTAATCTGTCCAACATCTCAATCTCATAATCCAGCCCAATCATATAACAATCCATTGGTTCAGTCAAGTCTCAAGGCAAAGTCCAAGTCAAGTTCGGTTAAGCAGTCCAAAGAAGTCCGGTTAAAAGAGGTCCAAAAGTCCGATAGGTTAGATCAGTCTGTTAAACAAGGTCCGTGAAATATAGTTGATACAAGGTCATCCTCAAATCATTAAGTCCAATTAATTAGTCCAGTTATAAAATTTATGGAATCTCGGCATATCGGTTTAAAAACACAAGGCCTTTCAAAAGCATTCCCGAATACAAGTTCTAAAGATCATCGAATAATTGAACAACATCTAGGGTTCAAAACCTTTCGAGAGATTTCAAAACAACCAAAGCATTCCGAGATATTTAAATCAATGCAATCAAACACTTTTAAAAAATCCTTAACAAAATCATATTTTATAACATATAATAATCCCTTTAAAACAAATATATTTAAATCCATATTTAAACTCAACAATCGTCAATAAAGCCCACATAGATTGATTCAACCCAAAACTAAACCAAGATCCAAAAAAATCGAGGGAGCCGACCTCGGCCAAGGCTTCTGGCCTGGGCTAGTTTCGCCATGGCGAAGTGGCCGCTCGCCGCGGCGAAACTCATCTTAGGGCCCCCGCGAAGACAGGCTCTCGCTGGCTACGAGAGACCTCTTTTGCCACGGCGAAATGGTCACTCGCGGCCGCAAAATTCAGTCTTCTTCCTCTCTGGGTTCTGTTCTGACTCGCCGCGGCGACCATGGTTTCGCCGCGGCGAGATTCAAACACTTTGGCTCGGTTTTGCCTTGAATCATCCCCGTTCTTTGTCAAACCAATTCTAAACTAAAGCATGACCCTCCTTGACCCCAAAAAACATGTCAAGACCCAAACGCGGACCAGAGGGAGAGAGCAGAAGAGGTATTACCTAAACTTCTTTGAAAAAGTCTTTAAAGTACTTCAAGGGTGGATCTCGTGCTCCACAGACGTCAAGAAAGCTCGCTCCGTGCCTTGGAAGTTTGAAGTAAAGGAAGGTTTGGACCCAAACGAAAGGAAATGAAGGAGTTTAAGCTCACCACTTGAAAACAGGGGAAGAGGGGAAGGATGAGCTCAGCCAAGCTTCTTCGAGGCTAAATCTCCTTTTTCTTGGCTTAGGAAAGCGAAGGAAGTGTTAAAGGTGGAGCTTTATGGAAGTTAGAAGTGAAAAGAAGCAATGAGAGAGAGAAAGGAAGCCTTTACCGCGAGAAGCATGAATAGAGCAGCAGTTGGGTTCTTGGTCGCCACGGCGAATGGTCTCTCGCGGCGGCAAAAACGGCTTCTGCGGCTTCTGGATCGCCGTCTACGTGGTGCTAGCCAGTGTTTCTCGGCTTGATCTCGAAAAGGAAGATGTAGAAGGTGTTTTTGGTGGTGTGTGGGCTTAAGGAAACTCAAGAACAAGAGGATTTTGAGGTAGAAGATTGTGTTTGAACCTTGAAAATGGAGAATGGAAAGGTGGGAGTTTTGGGTGTGTTTTTGAATGTGAAAATGGGAGAGGTGAGAGGTTAGTGTTTTAAGGTTTTTCTCAGATTGTGGTGAGGGTTTTAGGGTTTAGGGATTGATGCATATTTATAGGATAGGAAGGGGACAAAATGGGCAATGGTGTGTGTGTGTTTAAGGAGAAGAAGACAAAGAAGAGAGAGAGAGAGAGAGATCCCAAGGTTAGAATATGAAATTCAAATCCCGACGTTCGATCGCTCGACCCAAAATCCGATTGTAAACCCCAATCGAATTTTCAAAACTGAAATACTCAACACGAATACCATCTCAATCATATTTCAAAATCTCAAGACAAGTAGCGGGAATTGAAATCCATCGGAAAATCCACTCAAAATGATGTCGGGACTTAGTTTAAAAGATTTTCAAATAATCCAAAGGCTCGAGGATGAAATTTTTTTCTCAAAATTTTCAAAATTCCAAATTTAATCATTTTTAAATCATTAATCGATTAAAATATTATTTAAATATTTTTGGTATTTACATGCTCGTAGAGAATGGAGCGTGGAGAGCGTGGAGAATAGAAAGGATTTTTTTTCTTTACACGTACGCTTGTCAAGTTTTTCACTAAAAACAAAATTTTACACCTTAAGCTCATTTTACACTTTAACACCTCTCTCTCTATAAATATATTGTGGTTTATCAGGGCCGTGCCAATATTTTAAGGGGCCCTGTGCCCATTGTTCTAAAAAGCGTTAGGCGGATCTGTAATGGCCCGGATATAAATATCCGGGATACGTTTCGAAGGTTGGATACCTTCGTTCAGATGTTGCAATTCAGGTACGGGTCGAGGTTTCAAACCTCTAATCAGTCGAAGTCTCAGAATTTCAATTTAAACGGAAGTAAAGCAGAAATACGGTTTAGATACAAAAGCCACGGCAGAGCCGGGTCAAAACCAAAACATAATTCTAAAGTCGTATGGCCAAATCAGCGGGGTTAGACAGATTTCTTTGCAATCGCCCGGGGAACTTTCCCACGCCATAGAGACAAGGAGCAATCATACCTAAAAACAATTGGTGCGAGCGGGATCAGACCGAGGCCCCAACACTCCCTGTCCCACAAGCGAACATACACATACGCTAATAATAAAGATGATGCAGATGCGGAAATTAAATCACACTAACATGATCCTAATTTACGATATGCGAAAAAGAACTGTAAAGGCGCCCAAAGATTGCCAAGTGGCATGTCCCTCTCCCAACTCTACACCCCTTCCCGTTAGTGCAGAGACTGGCCAGTTCGGTGCTATAGCATAGCAATATCCTCGTAGTGGTGCACTCACCCACGGTATCATCATATCATATCATATCATATCATATCATATCATCTCATCTCTTGCCCGATGGTGCTGGGCTATCATATCATATCATATCATATCATATCATATCGACTCGATAGACTCAGGGCACCCGATGGGGCTGGGCTACCCTATGACCCTAACAGAGACTCTAGGACTATCACAGATAACAGCCGTTCTGTTTCATACGCATAAAGAAATAGAATGCTCAATCACAAGTGCAATCCTAGCATGATACTACATGGCATGCTTTAATGCTTATGCAACACCTAGTATGTCATATATTCACAAGCAGATAATCTCTTTCGAATCTGAGTAAGCCCATAAAGGAACTTACCTGAATAAGCCGAATAGCAGAGAACAAGGCAGAAGCAGAATCCAAGTAATGAATCACCAATAGCAAGCAATGTCCAACATATCACAATCACCTAATAACATACAGATATGCATAAGTCTATCTACTTCACACAAGGCGCCCCTAACTATCATACATAGCTTCACATATCTCATTCCAGATCATTCCGTCTTATCTCATCATATATCATTTTATGTTCATCTCATCTCATCATCTCATTTCCAAAACAACCTCTCGAGAACTCAATTTAGAAAATCAAACAAATCTTTTAAAATCGCTTATCCAAATCCCGACATTAACATTTAAGCCTAAAAAGGCAATTTCCTAAAATCATATTATAGAAATCATTCCGGCATGTTCCTTATTTCAAAAACATTATAAATAAATTCCAATATTAAATCATCAAAATAATCTATGATCACAATCATATTTATAATTCAAAACCAACAATTCGCTTTAAAATTCCTAACTCACATGTTTAAATCCCCATAAAGTGCATCAATTAAATAATCCAATCAATATTATTTTAAAACAATAAACAATATATAACGATAAATTTTCCAGAATTTAATATTATAACCAATCCCAAAATAATAATAATATTCAAATAATTTACACTTACTATCCATATCTTAAAATCACCCTTATAAAATATATCATATAATAATCCATCTCAAATAACATTACCTTTAAACCATGTAAAATAATATATTAATATTTTCAGAATATATATATATATATATATCTCACAAAACCCATAAATATAACAATAATAATAACAATAATAACTAATAATAATTTAACAATTATAATAACCTTAAAATAAAACACAACATAACCAAAATAAATACCCAACCAATTAGGCCCAACCCCATCCGAAGTCAGAACTAAGAAAAGAGGAAGGAGGGGCCCAACAGACTAGATCCAACGTGGCAAGGGGGGCCCCACGGTTTTCTTTGCTGATTTAAAGAACCGATTCAAGGAGGAAAAAGAAAAAGGAGGTCGAACCCGTCTTCAACCTGGGAGCAACAAAGAACAAAAGGAAGGAGGAAGAAACAGACCTCGCCGGAGCTCTGTTCTCATCCCGACTCAAACCCAGGCGGCCGGAAAGTTTCCCCGACCAAGACCCACCCAACACGAGAGAAACGACGCAAGGGAGGAAGGAGGGAGAGAAGGATTACCAAGCGCTCGAGATTCCGACTCCGAGGGCTCCGAGATGGCTTCCGAGTTTGACGGCGGCGCTCCGACGGTGATCGATGAGGAAGAATCGAGATCAGGCCTAGGAGGAGATAAAGGATGAGTAAGGAGCGCGATTGAAAGGGGTTGAACTCGAAAACGAAACGGAAATCAAAACCGACCTCAATCGGAAAACAAAGGACAGAAGGCAGCGGGGTCGATTCCGACGAGGGCTTCCTAGGGCTTTCACTTCTTCTTCGACCTTCTGGAAACCAAGGGAGAGGATTGTGTGGTTTCTGGTGGCTGCAGCTCGACGTAGGCTCCTTCTCCTTACGGCAAGAACAGGGGATGGCCGTTGTGAGCGTCTCCAATGGCGACAACGAATGCGACTTCTGGCATCTGGTGGTGGCTGAGCAAGGTGCTCGGGGATCGAATGCTTGAACGGAGAGTCCAAAGGGGCTGCTTGGTTTGTGTGAAAATGAAGGGAAGGGGCTGAGGTTGCAGAGGGAAATTGAGAGGAGAGGAGAGGGGTGGGTTCAGCAGCTTCAAAGGGTGAAAGAGAGAGTGAGAGTGAGGGTTGTGGGTTCTGAATTATGCTGGCAGAAGAAGACAGTGGGAAGAGGGATGGTGCAGCAATGGGTGAATTTGGGGTTGCAAGGGAGGCTGCAACGGTCTGGAGAGAGAGAGAGAGATAAAAGGAAAATGATTAAAAAAATAGAATTGGTCCCCACAAGATATTTTGAATGCCCGACAAATATCTCGAAACCCGCTCGCCCGATCAAATCCCGACTAAATTCAATTAAATCAAATTTCAATTCAATCACAAGATAACGGAATCAAATAAATCTCAATCAAACTCGGAGCTTAAATTAATTTTATTAATACCCGGAACTCGAAAGCGAAAGTCAAATCCCGTCAAATCGAAAATTCAAATGATGCCGGAAGGATTTTAAAATTGAACTCGTGCTTGAGGACGAATTTTTCTCCGCTTTTACAAATTGAAATAAATACTAACATATTTAATTAAAATAACAATATAATATATATAAAATATATATTCAGTCTTTACAGGATCCTAGGCAGTGAGGGGCCGCCTAGCGCCTAGGCGGCGCCCAGGCGGTCAAGGCGGACGCCTAGGCGTGCTTAGGCGGCCATTTAGCTCTAGGCGGAGGGGGGTCGCCTAGCACCTAGGGGCGTCTCCTAAGCGCGATTTTTAGAACAGTGCATGTGCCTAAAAATATAATAAAACCCTATTTATATTATCAGGTTTTTTCTTGAGAATCGCATTAAGTAAACTATCTTACTAGCATAACATATCTTGAATTATGTTTTTTTTAAATCCAACAATAATTCCATTTACACTTAAAAATGTATATAAAAAGACATTAAATAACTATTATATTGACCAAAATCAAACTTATTTAAAATTAATGTAATTAAAATATTTAAGAATACAATAGAAATTAATTTACAGTTTTATAGACCCTTTTTAGCACAAAAATATTTTAACTGATTCTTTGTAAATATTTAATATAATTTAATTAGTTCAAAATAAAAGAAAAAAAGGCTCGGATGTGTAAATATTAACAAAGTGAAGATAGTTCTAAAAAAAGGGAAGATGATTTGGAATAAAAAGAGAAGCAGTCTGCCTCATATGGGAATCGAACATAATCGAACATAAGCTGGACTGAAAGAAACGGGGCGGCCTATCTGCTACTTTACCATCCAACTACTGGAGAACATTTGAAATAAATTTGGAGCAAAATCTTTATATAATAATTTTTAAAAGATATTGGGCCCTAAAAATTTTGGGAGCCCTGTTCAATCGAGCCACCCGAACATCCTATTAGCACGGGCCTGTGGTTTATATAACTTTCTATAAATTATGATAACATATTATATATTTTATTAATTTTTTTTCAAAAAGCAATCACAACGCGCAAAATAAGATTTTTTTTTCCTAGAATGAACCAATATATGTATATAGATAGATAGATGTATATAGAAGATAACTGGACGATAGAGAAGCCAATATATCTTGGGTGTTGATATATACACCGCAAATCGAGTTAAGGATTTGCACGTCCTTAAAACGTACAAGCCTTGTGACTAATTAACATTTAAAAAAAATTAATTAACCCCTTTTAACCATGCACGTCCTTAAGGACGTGCATGATTTGGGGTGTATATAGCAAGGGCGTATATCTTTCATGGTTAGGACAAACGAATTTTTCCCTTATAAAACCGATAAAAAAAAATAACTAACTACTCTTCATTAATAATATTCGAATTGCTTAGTTTGCAAATTTTCGACATGTTGAATTAGTTGATGAGGCATATTAATCGGAATTGAAATTTTGACTACTAATTAATTATCACTTTAACTTAACAGTGGTAGTTGCTGAACGTTGCACAAGCTTGCACATAAAAAGGCCGCCTTACTCTCATTCACCTCATCCATATCACCCAATTTGAATTGTTTCTTTTATATAAACAACAATCCATGCTAACTAATCTCGATGTTACATGACACTTTTACATTTAATTTATCAAATTTTTTTAAAATTTTTGTTGGTGTTGGTCGATCATCCGATTTACAGACATTCTAACTCATTTACAATGCCGAAAATTCGAAATTTGTAAGCATTACTTAAGAGGATCTACGCCTCGTCCACTAGATAGACCAAGCAGCGATTGATTGAAGTGGTTGTTACATTGAGAGCTGGAGAGGATCGAGGTGAGAATCCAACTCTACCTATAACATTCTCGAATGGCGGACTCCAAGAAGGGGCCTGCCGAGCTCCTCTCCGTCCTTCTCTTCGTTTCTATGGCCATTTCCGGAGTAACAGTGATTGCCGCTGTTAAGGATTCTGGCGAAGAGGCGCCATCTCCGGCAAGGTCGGCTATTTTCCTTCTCTCTTCCCTCTTCATCGATCGCTCTCTATTTTACAAAGTATTAATGTCTGATGATTATTCAGGTTGGTGGTTAGCGATTTCGATTCCATTAATCCGCACGCCGTCGCTGATCCTGAAGAGGTGGTCGCCATGGTTCACATGTACGTCTAATTTAATTCACTCTCGATCTATATGTAATATTTTGGACCTTTATAATCATGCACCTTTTTAAAAGTTGAATTGGGATACAAGAACACTTGATGATTTTATTATTGCATTTTTATGTCATGTAACATAAAAATTGGTCGATGTCATTGATTATATAAAAAATCTGATCACAAAACACTCGATATCGACAATTTTCATATGTGTGATAGCATCTATATATATATATGTTGAGAGATGTAGAGAGACTAAAGAAAGTCTCACTTTTTTTTAAGTCATATCAAGCCTTAGGATATAAGCTAGTGACTACTTCATCTACTGTTAATTGGTTTTAGGATGGAACCTCACTTGACTTATGTGTAAGAGCATCTTGCAGGCCATCGAATAATACTCTTCATAGATTTTAGTAACAACACTCCTCAGTGTCGCACCCTCGAAAACAACCTCATTACATCCTCCAAAATAGGACCACACGAACCATCATTACCTAATCGATCTCCTTCAGACTCTCTCAGCATTCGTGAGTATATGGTCCATATGGAGCTTTTCAATTGAATATAGCCATTGTACTTGGTGTGTAGTTGCCATCCGGGTTCCCCACCCAGCACACCACATCGTCCTCATCTTCACATTTCTCCCCCCAAACCCTTGAAATAAGGTGACTCCATGCATAAAATGAATATGTGTGGCAACATCTCGGGTTCGGTCCCTTAATTGGTGGATACCTCTGGATGGAGTAAACTGTTTAGTAACTTCGTCATTCCATACATATAGGAGTTGCATTTTAGGGTTGCGGATACACTGCGTGATCCACTGAACCCAGGTGGACGGGAATCTGGCCCCAGCAAGCATATATATATATATATATATATATATATATATATATATATATATATATATATATATATATGAGAGGGTTCAAGTGAGAAGCACCCCTTCCGGTGAGAAGGAAAGAAGCCCTCTGGTTGGTGAAAACGGATTTAATTTTTTTATATAAATCAGCCCTCACGCGCCTGCTTTTATCCGCCCATCCCTTCTCCCTTTCTTCTTCCTCCGCCCTCGAGGCCAAACGACCTGCCTCTCCCGGATCTCCACTACCATGGCTCGCGCATACTGGATCCGCTTCTTCGTGTTCTTCTTCGTGTGCTCCCATGGCTAGAACAGCTAACAAAATATTGTCGAAGTGAAGAACGAGTAATTGGGGTTCCTTTTATGTTTGCCGAACGAACTCCCTGCAAAACAATAAATGTCCATCTTTATCTTTTCACTTATGGCTTAAAAATAAAAAATCACAAAGCACAGGTTCACATAAATCCAAAACAAGGATCATAAAAGGGAAATTCTGCAACAAAATGAAAACAAAAAAAACCCAAAGGAAATTCATTCAACTTGAATCTAAAATCGAAAGAAAAACAACTGAGAAACCAATAGATATATAAGAAGAATCTGAATACACGATACCTAACCACTGGAATAGGGCCGGTTTCCACCAGATCTCGGCCGATTCACAATGCCATATTCCAACCTCCTCCCATATCCACCACCTGATTTCGGCCTCCGATCCTCTCCATATCGGTTCGGAGATGATGAATCAGACCCCAACCGTCCGGCAGAGCCCAGCCGGAAACCACCAATATCTCTTCCCGCCGGAGATCGCTCCTCCTTTGCCACGAATCCCGGCCGAAATAATAGTCGAAGTAATGGAATTTAAATGTACTTTGATCGATGAACCGATGAAGGTGGTGGTGACTAAATAGAGAGTGGTTCAGTGACTAAATAGAGATTGGTTCAGTGACTAAATAGAGATTGGTTCAGTACTAAATAAAGAGTGGTTCGGTGACTAAATATAGATTGGTTCAGTGACTAAATAGAGATTGGTTCAGTGACTAAATAGAGATTGGTTCAATACTAAATAAAGAGTGGTTCGGTGACTAAATAGAGATTGGTTCAGTGACTAAATAGAGATTGGTTCAGTACTAAATAAAGAGTGGTTCAGTGATTAAATAGAGATTGGTTCAGTGACTAAATAGAGAGTGGTTCAGTGACTAAATAGAGATTGGTTCAGTACTAAATAAAGAGTGGTTCAGTGATTAAATAGAGATTGGTTCAGTGACTAAATAGAGAGTGGTTCAGTGACTAAATAGAGATTGGTTCAGTACTAAATAGAGAGTGCTTCAGTCACTAAATAGAGAGTGGTTCAGTGACTAAATAGATAGTGGTTCAGTGACTAAATAGACATTGGTTCAGTGACTAAATAGAGAGTGGTTCAGTGACTAAATAGCTTCATGAACCACTTCTTGATAACTTCATGAACCATTAGAAATAAAATGGTTGAACCAATACGAGTAAAATAGCTGAACCAATACAAAGAAAAAGCCTGAACCACTAAGAGTAAAATGACTGACCACTATGACTAAAATTGTTGAACTAGAACAAATAAAATGGCTGAACCACTATGAATAAAATTGTTGAACCAATACAAATAAAATGGTTGAACCACTTCTTGTTAATTTTTTTTCAACAAAACATATAAAAAGTGGGTGTCTATGTGTAGATAAAATTAAATTACACTCAAAAATATATTTTTTATATTTTTTTAACAAGTGAAAATGTCAAAAAAAAAAATTTAAAAGTGGATGTAAAGGTTTTATATTTGTACGTAGCTTTTTCAATTAATTAGTAAGTTTTGTGTATTGGCGCATGTAATTAATTAACATGGTGTGTGAGAGTGGAGGTGTTACTAATTAATTTGTTTGGGTGTAGATAATTAATTGAAGAAGCCGTGTACGCTGATTTGTAACTAACTTTTGTACACGTGGACCACTCATATCACTTCTTTCCTTCTCATCGGTTCGTCCCTCCTCACCTGAACCCAACCCTATATATATATCCGGTAAAAACCTCAAATTACGGTAAAAACCGTGATGACTACTTTATAGCTTGGTTTATTTGAAACCCGTGCAAAAAACCTCAATTATACAGTGACTTTACAACTCAGTTCAACCTAAAAACCGTGCTAAAAACTTCAGTTTTAAAATAACACATGACTTTATATATCGGTTAAACCTAAAAACTGTGCTGAAAACTCATGTTTTAAAATTACATTAGTGACTTTATAGCTCGGTTTTATTCAAAACCGGGCTAAAATATATGACCTTATAGATCGGTTCTATTTATAACCGGGCTATAAAGCTAGTGAACGGGGCTAAAAAGCCGGTCCTCACAAGTTTTTACCGCAATTTTGGTTTTCACCGGAGCGCAACCCTATATATATATATATATCCTCAATGAAACCCCAGCTCAGGTGATCGATCATACGCTTTCTCAAGGTCTACTTTAAGACACATCAATCCCTTAAGGGAGTGATTTATACACCCAAATTTTTACTATCTACACCACACATTCTATTTTTTATTTTTTTTTAAATAGACCCTGCCCCTCTTGAGTCACAGACGTGTGACTCAAGAGGCGCAGGGTATTTTATATATAAAGTACACTGCGCCTCTTGAGTCACACGTGTGTGACTCAAAAGAGGCAGGGTGTGGTGTATGTAGTAAATTTTTTGGGTGTAAATAGTATCACCCATCCCTTAACGCACGCCTTGCTTTCTCGATCATCATCTAGTGCACGACCTCCTGAGCAATATTGATATTGTTGTCGGAGATCATCCTCGATTCCTAGCAGAAAACTCCCTTGGGTAGGAGTGTAGGACTCACCGTACCAGCCAACACACATAAGATGTCTAATACTCCCTCCGTTCGGAAATATAAGATCTTTTACTTTTTGGCACGTAGGTTAAGGAGCTAAATACTATATAAAATATTAATTTTTTTAAAATTAATTTTTTACAATATAACACTTTTTATTAATAAGTATTAAAATGTAAAAAAATAATTTTAAAAAAATTAATATTTTATATAGTATTTAGCTCTTTAAACTACGTGTCGAAAAGTAAATGATCTTATATATTTGAACGGAGGGAGTATAATTCTCGATCGAGGTCGACATAATCTTTGTGATTATCTTGTAAATCGTGTTGCAGAGACAAATAAAATGTTAGAGATACTCTAACGTACAGGAGTGATTCCAATATGTGAAAATAAAATGGCTAGCTAGTGTTAAATTGACACTTTCTCCTTGTAAGAGTTATGTTTGTATAAAAATGGGTTAATTAGTTTTGCAAATTGTGCGCGCAGGAGTATAAAGGAGAGCAATCAAAGAAGGAAGTTGGGCAATGCATCGTGCGGAACCGGCAATCCAATCGATGATTGCTGGCGTTGTGACCCTGACTGGCATCGCCACCGCCACCGCTTAGCCAACTGTGCCATCGGCTTCGGCAGAAATGCTATCGGTGGAAGCCAAGGCCACCTCTACACGGTGGAAGACCCGAGTGATGACAACCCCGCAAACCCGACACCTGGCACCCTCCGCCATGCCGCCATCCAAGAAGAGCCCCTTTGGATCGTGTTCAATAACGATATGGTCATCCGTTTGAAGGGCGAGCTCTTCATGAATAGCTTCAAGACGATTGATGGCCGCGGAGCCGATGTTCATATCGCCAATGGAGGGTGTGTGACTATCCAAGGTGTGACGAACATCATCATCCATGGAATCCATATACATGACTGCGTTCCGACGGGGAATGACACAGTTGAGAGCTCTCCGAGACAGGATGAATGGATAACGAATACGGATGGGGATGGGATATCGATTTACAATTCGAGCCATATTTGGATTGATCATAACTCCCTCTCTCGTTGTGCTGATGGGCTTATTGATGCGATCATGGGATCGACAGCCATTACTATTTCTAACAACCATTTCGCCGAACACAATGAGGTGATGCTATTAGGTCACAATGATAGTTATGTGCAAGACAAGTATATGCAAGTTACTATTGGTTTTAACCACTTCGGAGAAGGTCTCATCCAGAGGATGCCGAGGTGTAGACATGGCTACTTCCATGTAGTGAACAATGACTACACCCACTGGGAAATGTATGCGATAGGAGGGAGTGCGAACCCCACCATCAACAGCGAGGGCAACCGATACCTTGCACCATCAAATCCCGAAGCAAAAGAGGTTGGATGCATGCTCATTTGTTGTACATATTGTAATGTTGCATTTTGTCGTTATTAATATTTTTTGTTATAATGCCATATTTATCTTTTTAACAGAAAAGCTTCTAATATATGGATATAGGTAACAAAGAGAATAGAAGCAAAGAAAGAGGAGTGGACGAAGTGGAACTGGAGGACGGAAGGGGACTTGTTGCTCAACGACGCATTCTTCACTCCATCCGGAACTGGAACCAGCTCTACCTACACAAAGGCTTTGAGCTTGGGGGCAATGCCATCATCGATGGTC
Source organism: Persicaria maculosa (assembly GCA_963922045.1). Taxonomy (NCBI): domain Eukaryota; kingdom Viridiplantae; phylum Streptophyta; class Magnoliopsida; order Caryophyllales; family Polygonaceae; genus Persicaria; species Persicaria maculosa. Next base: position 44,816,853 of record OY998267.1, read on the forward strand.
GGACAAATCACTGCTGATGCCGGCCCTCTCTTTTGTCGCAAGGACCAACCTTGTTAGGTAGTTGGCCTGCTCCAAACCATATATAGAATTACAAAGTGATGTGCATTTTTTGTCCAGTTACACAAGTTGAGATATCGATGTTTCATATTATTAATTGGTTTTAAAAAGGAACCCCTCAAACATGTATAGGCTAGCCTTCTACTAAATAATATCTGAATCTTTGTACTTTATCCACTATGCCAATTTGAATCTCAGATGACGAACAAATATTTTTCCATCCCTTAAAACCATTATATATTTTTCCATCCCTTAAAACCATTATAGAGATAGAAATGTCACTTGAACATCATTGAAGCGACCAACTTTGCTTTGTTCATCCCTTAAATCAACTATGTAGAGTTGGGGAAATTGAAATACATTCAAGTGACGGCCAAATTTTATCTTTCAAGTGACGAACATTTAAATGTATCTGTTTAGGCGACGAACATAAATAAATGTTTGTCACCTGAATAAAATTTCTACAACATTTATGAATAGTAGCCTTTTTTTTGCCCTTGCGTTGACTTGATGCTATATAGAATTAATTCTGAATATAGTGGTTGCAAGTTTTTTGCGTTTCGATTCTAATTAACATGAGTGCTCTGGTATATATCATGTAAATGCATCATCTAAAGAGTAATGAGAAGGAAATTTACGAATTTAAAACAAATATCAATATGAAATTTATGAATTGTTGAGAACTTGTATATTTTCCTAAGTATTTTTATGCCTTTGTAATATGTATGTATTGTATGTATTATGTATGTATGACATGAATGGCTAAGTAGTGAAGCATGGCTAAGGCATTGGTTCAAGGCCTTGGGTGTTAGCTGGCTCTGGACTGGATCGAATTGAGCCTTCTATGGCTTGATCTCCTAACTAGAGCAGCTGCCAAGAGCTTTGGGCCTAAAGCCCAGTGCTTGCTCCACTGGCTGAACACCTTGAAGCCCGTTGCTTGGATGTCCTTGAGAAGCCCACACGGTTGAGACGTCGGTATTGGCTTCTAGGATTGCTCGTCTATAAAAGGAGGTGCTCTCCTGGCTCCTCAACCCTTTAAGCTACTTCACTGTTCCTCCATCAGAGAAAAGAGAGAGAGAGACAGAACGAGAGAAGCTAGGATTAGGGTTTTGGTATTCAAGCCCTTCCCATCTCCGACGGCGAAGCTCTTCTTCTCCGACGACGTCCTTAGCTTGAAGAGCTCTCTTGGTTACCAGCAAGAGCTCGGTGTTGGGTTCTAATCTTAGATCTGAGTCTGTATCCTCAGATCTGAGATTGTAGGAAGAAGTTCTTCTTCTTCTTGCTTGTTTCGTGTTTTCTGTCTTTGGTTTTACTTAGATCTATACTTGTACTCTTTGGCTTTGCCAGATTTGTATTTCTCCCTTATTTTGATAGTGGATTAGGGCTGACTCTTGAGGCCCCGGGACATAGGATCTTGGATCCGAACCTCGTAAAACTCTTGTGTTTTTTCCTTTACGCACTTTCATATTCGATCTTTCGTTGTTCTTTAAACCAAAAGGACACGATCTTGCTTTTCAATATGTTATCAGAGCATGCGTTTTATTGCTAGCGCTTGAGTGTCCTTTTCCTAACCTAGTTGAGTCTTGATAGATCTCAGAGAGCGGGAACTGGCGTAGGAAGCGGGTGGGCCTAAATAGGGTGTATCGCCTGGTGCCATTCCCCCCTACGCGGCGCAACAAGATATGTTCTTGGTTTTCAAAACCTCTTGTTCTTGAAAATCTTTGCTTCCGCTTTCGGTTTTTTGGTTAAAACAATTTCCTGTTTTGCTTTGGATATTTCTTGTTGTTAAACTGCAATTATGTCTGATTCTATTCGTTTGAAACCTTTCAATGGCACTACTGACTTTGCTATGTGGCAGGTGAAGATGAAAGCCATACTCATAAAGGAGAAGTGTTGGCTTGCAGTGACGAATTAGTATCCAGATGGAACTGATAATGAAAAAATTATGGAGACTGGTCTTCAGGCTCACAGTGAGATCATGCTTCGTCTCTCAGACAGAGTAGCACGTCAGGTACTAGGTCATCCTACTGCTGAGGCATTATGGGATGCCCTAGAAGGTTTGTATTTGGTAAAATCTCTCCCATCTCGAGTAAATTTGTTCAATAAGGTGTTTAGTTTTAAGATGAACACTGGTTGCACCTTGGTTGATAATCTTGATCGTTTTTTAACTATAACTCAAGATTTGCAACGTTGTGGTGATAAACTTGATGAAACTCAGCTTTGTGTGCTTTTGTTGAATTCCTTGCCTAGTCAGTTTGATACTTTTAAGGATGTTATTCAATATGATCACTCTACTTTGGTAAAGAAAGACATTATTGAATATGTTATTCAGAAAAATGAGTCCTTAAAGGTTTTTAAAACTGCTAATGATGCTAAATCTGAGCCTAAGACTGAAGCCAAGGATGAGGTCCTTATGGCTAAGTCCAAAGGTAAGACGATGGGGGATAAGCTTCATCGTCGAGAGGGAAACAGCCCAGATCACCAGCTATCAGAAAAATTTATCAATTCTTTAGGGCTCATTACCGAATCACAAAGAAAAAACAGAGAATGATTCGGTAATAAAAGGAATAACAATAAGAAAAATGACAAGCAGGGGCAGTCTAAACCTGAAAATGGTAATGATAAAGCTTCTGGTATTGATAAAACTAATTTGAAGTGTCATTACTGCTCTAAAACTGGCCATTTTGAAAAGGACTGCTATAAAAAGAAAAGAGATGAGGAAAAGGCTGCTAAACAACAACCTGTTGTGTCTGCTGTGTGTGAAACCCACCCCTATTATACTCATGAAGTGCTTGGCTGACTGATGAATGATGCCTCCGATTGTTGGATTCTTGACTCTGGGTGCATGCTACTCATCATAAATCTTGGTTTTCTGATCTAAAATTATGTGATGGTGGTGAAGTTATGCTTGGTGATCATTCCATGTTGAAAATTAAAGGTATTAGTTCTGTGGCTATGAAAATGAATGATGGAGTGATTAGGGTCATTAAAAATGTTAGATGGGTTCCACAGCTTAGAAGGAATCTCATGTCTGAAAGTACCTTAGAATCCCTGAACTGTGATATCAACAGTAGTCATGGGATAAGGACAGTCTCAAGGGATGGCAAGGTTCTGATTAAATGCATTAAGAAGAATGGCCTCTATGAGGTTCAGGCCACCCCTGAGATGAATTTCTCCTCTGTTATGATTGCTTCTCATGCTTGTATGTCCCTTCCTGAGTCTATTATATGGCATAATAGATTAGGGCATATAGGTAATAAGAGTCTGCATTATCTGTATAAGCATGGCATTTTAAATTCAAAACCAGCTACCATTGATTTGTGTGATAATTGCTTGATGGGAAAACAAACTAGGAAGAGTTTTCATAAATCTTTTTATATTGCTAACAGTCCTCTTGAGTATGTCCATTCAGATTTATGGGGCCCTGCACAGGTTGAATCTTCTGGGGGCAGAAAATATTTCATGTCCTTGATTGACCATTACATCAGGAAGGTTTGGGTTTATTTGCTGAAGACAAAAGATAAGGCCTTTGAGGTGTTCAAACACTGGGCCAAGAGTATTCATGTTGAAACTGGTCTTTCTATCAAATGTTTAAAAACATATAATGGTTTGGAGTTTTGTAATTCTAAATTTGATTCTTATAGCAAAGAGGCAAGTATCAAGAGGCACCTCACCATTCCTGGCACTCCTCAGCGGAATGGTACTGCTGAGAGAATGAACAAGACTCTCTTAGAGAAGGCAAGGTGCATGTTGATATCTGCTGGGATGAGGCACTCTTTGTGGGGTGAAGCTGTCATTACAGCTGCTCATCTCATAAATAGATCTCCATCCTCTGCTATTGGTTTTAAAACTCCTTTTGAAATGTGGTATAATAAGAAACCTGACTTGAGCTATCTTAGACCTTTTGGTTGTGTTGCCTATGCTCATAAGAGCGATGGTAAACTCAATCCCAGGTCTTAGAAATGTGTTTTGTTAGGATATCCTGAAGGTGTTAAAGGTTATAAACTTCTTTTTATTCAACCTGGAGCTTATAAAACTATTGTCAGCAGGGATGTTGTTTTTGTTAAGGATGAATTTCATTTTAAAAATGTGTTTACTCCTTCTGTTGAGAAAACCTTGCAGGTTCCCACAGGATCATCTGCAACCAACTTCTATGCCCCAGCTGGTGAAGATGCTGAGGATGACAATGATTCTGATGAGGATGCTGCTGGATCTCCAGAGGATTCCTTAGACACTGATACTGATAATGTGCAACCTCACCAATTGGGTGGGGCAGCTAAAGATGAACCTTTTGATGATGATTATGAGAATGAAGTTGGTGATGATTCTATCTCTGCTAGTTCTAATGCTCTCTCCCCCCATTCCGAGTCTTTAGATCCTGCTAATGTGTCTATGCTAATGTGCATGCTGCTGGCTCTTCTAGCATTTCATCTCATGAAAGGCGTGACTTAACAACATGGCAGTTAACCAAAGATAGATCTCTTAGAGCTAAAATTCCTAATAAAAGGTTCATCAATAGCATTGTTGAGTTTGCCTGTGTTATTTGTGATGCGGTTAACAGTTTTACCCCTGAGACTTATGAGCAGGCTATAAAATATGCCTACTCTGCCTCTTGGCAGAGGGCAATGTCTGAAGAAATTGAGTCCATGATGTCTAACAAGACATGGACTCTTGTGAAAAAAACTAATACTGTCAGGTTCATTGACAGTAAGTGGCTGTTCAAACTTAAAGAAGGTAACTCTAAGAGTGATCCCCCAAGGTACAAAGCTAGGCTTGTTGCCAAGGGATTCACTCAAAGAGAAGGTGAGGATTACAATGAGATTTTTGCTCCTGTTGTGAAGTATAAAACTCTGAGATTGTTACTTGCTATGAATGCTATTTATGACTTTGAGTTAGAACATATGGATGTTAAAACTGCCTTCTTGCATAGGGATTTAAATGAGACAATCTATATGAGGCAACCAAAAGGTTTTATTGATAAGTCAAAACCTGATTTTGCTTGTTTACTTAAGAAGTCCATTTATGGCCTTAAACAATCTCCCAGGCAATGGAACATTAAGCTTGACACTTGTATGAGAAGACAATTGGGTTTCAATAGAAGTAAATTTGACACTTGCTTATATTTTAAGAAACCTAAGTCTGGTTCTGTGCTTTATGTGCTTTTATATGTTGATGATATTCTATTGATTTCTAAGTCTTCTGTTGATGTTGTCAATATAAAGAAAGAGCTGTCAAAGCATTTTGACATGAAGGATCTTGGCCCAGCCAAGAAAATACTTGGCATTAACATTGAAAGGGACAAGAAGAAATGTAAGCTCTGGCTTGACCAGACAGACTATGTGCTAAAGGTATTGGAGAGATGTCATATTAAGAATGTGAAGCATTTCAATATAAAGAAAGAGCTGTCAAAGCATTTTGACATGAAGGATCATGGCCCAACCAAGAAAATACTTGGAATTAACATTGAAAGGGACAAGAAGAAAGGTAAGCTCTGGCTTGACCAGATAGACTATGTGCTAAAGGTATTGGAGAGATTTCATATTAAGAATGTGAAGCCAAATGCTATTCATTTGGGTTCCCATCTTGATTTAACTAAGAATCATGCTCCTCTGTCTGTCTCTGAAGCTAAGAATATGAAAAATATTCCTTATGATGCTGTTGTAGGTTCTGTGATGTATTGTATGATATGCACAAGACCTGATCTTGCTTTCTCTATTAGTGCTTTAAGTAGATACATGTCTGAACCAGGTGAGAAACGTTGGCTTGCTATAACGTATTTGTTAAGGTATTTGCTTCGTACTGCAAATCTGAGATTATGTTATACTAAGCATACCTCTTCTGATGAGTTGTTTGGATATGTTGATTCTGATTTTGCTAGTAATAAAGACAATAGAAAATCTGTTACTTCTTATGTCTATACTTGGGCTGGGAATTGCATATCTTGGAAATCTCAGCAACACCCTATAGTTGCACTCTCTTCAACTGAGGTTGAGTATATAGTTGCAACAGAGGCTTGTAAAGAAGCCATCTGTTTACAAGGTATACTAAGAGAGATTGAAAAGAAAACATATACTTCTGTTTTGCATATAGATAATCAGTGTGCATTATATCTCTGTAGAGATCCCATGTATCATGAGAGAACTAAACATATAGATGTCAGATATCATTTCATACATGAAAAAGTGGATGATAATGTGATACATGTTGTAAAGATTGATGGAACTATTAACCCTGCTGATTTTGGAACTAAAGTTGTGTCCAGAGATAAATTTATGTTTTGCAGGGATTTCCTTCACTTGAGTGAAGGAGGCTGATGGTTCTAGCAAGTATAAGGGCTGAGGACAGACCCAGTGACCTGATCCACACATAGGCATGGTCTGCCAGGAGCAGACTTAGAAAAATATAGGGGGCAATTGTTGAGAACTTGTATATTTTCCTAAGTATTTTTATGCCTTTGTAATATGTATGTATTGTATGTATTACGTATGTATGACATGAATGGCTAAGTAGTGAAGCATGGCTAACGCATTGGTTCAAGGCCTTGGGTGTTAGCTGGCTCTAGACTGGATCGAATGGAGCCTTCTATGGCTTGATCTCCTAACTAGAGCAGCTACCAAGAGCTTTGGGCCTAAAGCCCAGTGCTTGCTCCACTGGCCCAACACCTTGAAGCCCGTTGCTTGGATGCCCTTGAGAAGCCCACACGGTTGAGACGTCGGTATTGACTTCTAGGGTTGCTCGTCTATAAAATGAGGTGCTCTCCTGGCTACTCGACCTTTTAAGCTAATTCATTGTTCCTCCATCAGAGAAAAGAGAGAGAGAGAGAGAGAGAGAGAGAGAGAGAGAGAGAGAGAGAGAGAGAGAGAATGAGAGAAGCTAGGGTTAGGGTTTTGGTATTCAAGCCCATCCCATCTCCGACGGTGAAGCTCTTCTTGTCCGACGACGTCCTTCGCTTGAAGAGCTCTCTTGGTTACCAGCAAGAGCTCGGTGTTGGGTTCTAATCTTAGATTTGAGTCTGTATCCTCAGATCTGAGATTGTAGGAGGAAGTTCTTCTTCTTCTTGCCTGTTTCATGTTTTTTCTGTCTTTGGTTTTACTTAGATCTATTCTTGTACTCTTTGGCTTTGCCAGATTTGTATTTCTCCCTTATTTTGATAGTGGATTAGGGCTGACTCTTGAGGCCCCGACGAAGTAGGATCTTGGATCCGAACCTCGTAAAACTCTTGTGTTCTTTCCTTTACGCACTTTCATATTCGATCTTTCGTTGTTATTTAAACCGAAACGACACGATCTTGCTTTTCATGAATTTGAAATTTATGTCCTTTCTTGTTGCTGCTTTCATACTCCCTCAAGTCACTTGAACTTGTTGATTTTACCAACATATGTGACTGAGTAGGGGCCTCAAGAGTTAGAATTCGTTTTACTCATGCTAGTTTAGCTGAATTATTGTGCTTAGTTATAATGTGCAACTTCTAATTAATATTGTTAAACTATTTCTGTAATTAATCCGGCAGTTCAGTTTTTATTGATTCTATATATGCCTTGAGGTTGATTTTTTTTTTTAAAAAAAATCCCGGTTCCCTTTAATAACTTCTTGTGGATATAACTTGTGTTCTCTTGTTTGTTGTTTGCTTTGGTTTTATTTTCTTGGCCAGAGTTACGTTGATTAATGGGTGATAGAACAAAATTTATACGAGTCCTTGATCGCACTGAAGAGATATGTTGTTAAGTGTTATATTGAGTATGTGTGGCTGTTGTTGTGTTGAATTAAAGCATATTGCCTGATTTGTTCAGTTGTGTCTGATTATTCAGGGAGTTCCCTCTTCCCTCTCCTTCTTTATCTACTTTGGGGAGAAAGTAGTAATTAAGAATGGGGTGAGAATAACTCACATGTAGCTCTGTTTTTTCCAAATAAAAAAACTTTTTTTCCTTTTTTTTACAGTAAGCAATAAATTGGATGTACTACCGACATCCATGATCATCTCGCAAGATGATGTTCTGGAATTCACAACAACACGTACTTAAAATAAAGTTACAGTTTAATTGAGATTTAGCTATAAAGTCAGCTACACCGTTGGCTTCTCTATAGCAATGCTGAAATATGATGCTTTCAAAATCTCTTTTTAAAGAAAGGATCTCTTCCACTATTTGATTGATCTCCCATGGTATATTGTTCGTTTGATTGATTGCGTTGATGATGATAGCACAATCGCTTTCAATTATGACTCTTCGAATCCCCATCCCTGCTGCTATTCTTATACCTGTATAAACAACAAAAGCTTCTGCTATAATGACAGAACCCATCATAATATTACATTTATGTATTCAAATGATTTCACCTTTATTATTTCTCACTATACATCCAATTTGTGGTTCAGTATCATTTTTTATTGAAGCATCTACATTGATTTTAATTACATTTATTGGAGGTCGTTTCCAAATAGTTTTGTCAGGAGGTCTGACACGTTTAGGTAATTTCTTTTTTACCTGTGCTTTGCTCCAGCATGATATATTATCAATAGTTTGAGTTAATACATAGATAATACTTGTATTAGAATTATTCCGAAAAATAATTCTATTTCTGAGTTCCCAAAGTGAATGCCATAAATGACATAAGTCTGTGAAATCTGGATTAAGAGCCTTAGTTAGACATGGCCACGGGTCACGGGTCGGGCGGGTCGACCCGTGACCCGCCGGGTCGGTGACCCGCCGGGTCAGGGTCGAAGGGTCGAAGGGTTGGCTCGGGTTGAGGGTCAGGGTTAGGGTCGAGGGAAATGGAACCTGTGACCCGGCGGGTCACACGGGTTGTAACATTTAAAAAAGTAGCCGTTTGGGTGGGTCCCACTTGAACGTTTATTTTAAAAAAAAAAAAACTAGCCATTGCTCGGGTTGAACGTAGGCTCGAGCCTATAAATAGGCATCCCCTCTTCCCCAATTCATTTTACTTACACATCCCATCAATCAAATAACTTACATTTAATTTATTCTCGTCGTTCCGTCAATTGTTGTAATGGCCGGCGGTAAAAGCGGATCCTCGAGCTCCTCCTCGTTGTTCAATCATTTCAACAAGGTCGACCAAGGCCCGGGGAAGATCGAAGCGGAGTGTCGTTATTGTGGTCATAAGTACAAGATAACGAACAACTTGGGTTATGGCAACTTGAAGAATCATCTAGCCAATAAGCATCCCGAAAAAGTCGACGAAGCATCGCGATCGTCGGGTAATTAATATTTTAGTCTTGTGTTGTGTGAAGTTTATGATGTTATGCAAATATGAAAGTATGAAGTACTAAATAAAGTAGGAACTAGGAAGTAAGTTAGTGTTTTATGTTGTAATGTCATGCATGAAGCGCCGAGCGCGATATCGACCGAGGCAATGAATCCGGTACGAGTTTGTAATCGTTGTTCGGTTTGTAATAAAATTGTGTTTTATGTGTGTATTATTTGGTTTTTTTAACTAATCCAACATATAAATTAATAAACCTAAATAAATAGTTTCGACCATCAAACAAATAAATAACCTCACTATTTTCTTATTTACATATGAAAATAACAACTTTTGAATTAAAAAAATAACAAAACAACCTATTATAAATTTACAAAGTGGAAAAGTGAAAAAGAAAAAAAAATAGGCAACGGGCGGCCAACGGCTACTTTTTTTAAAATCCAACAGCCGACCCGCCGGGTTGATCGTTGGACCCGCCAGGTCGACCGTTGGACCCGGCAGGTCGAACGTTGGACCCGGCCGATTTTGGCTCCAAAACCCACCCTTTTGCACTATAAATACTACCCCTTCCCTCCCATTTTCATCACACCATCTCATCACATCTCCTACTCTCTAATCGCTCTCTAATCGCTCGAGAATCGAGGAAGTCGGAAGTCGGTGGTTCACGAGTCAAGAATTCCGAGAATTCGGCGCTTCGCATCACCAAATCCTACTTCTATCATCTCTTTCTTTTCTTCATTATTCCGCCATTTGTCTTAATTACATATTCATATTATTTTAACAAATATCTAATCCACTTTTATTGAAAATGTTTTCCCGAGGTCGAAGGAGTGTTAGCGGAGCCCCGTCTTCAAGCAAGGGGAGCGGCTCGGGATCGGGTCACCAACCGGAGCCTAGCCTTCGACGTAGCGCCTCCGTTTCCGGAGCTGGAGTGAGCGGATCCCGACGACGTCGGGATCAGGCGCTACACGATGAGCAGCCGGGAATTGAGGAGGATGAAGTTGCCGATCTGGGAACTCCATCCATCCCCTCCACCATCCCGACTCAGGAGTCCGGGTTGGAGGCCGATCCCGACGCCACTCCCAACGCCGCCGACGAGCAACCGGTCGCTTGTAAGGCCACCACAATGAAATACTGGTTCAAGAAGGGCCCGCCTGCTCCGGGATGGGGCGAAAACTATTTCTCCGTCAAGTGCAACTTTTGCCCGAAGGTCTACAAACACAAGAAGGGGAACGGATATGGCAACTACGGACGCCATATCGAATCGAAGCATCCGGAGATACTCGGCATGGCGAAAGGTCAAACTCAACTTTCCGGGTACGCAACTACTTCCTCTCAACCCCCTGGTTTATGGAGTTATGATTATGCTAGTTGTAGTGATAACTTTGCTGAAATAATAGCGGCCGAAGGCCTAGCTTATAACTTTGCACAATGTTTAAGTTTCAACGAATTTATCACGGAAAATGTTAAGCCCGCTTGGCAACCTATGAGTCGAAACACGGTTAAGAGGAAAATGATAAAAAGGTATAACACCCGCAAAGCTGAATTAATTGAATATTTTCAAAAACATAGCGATTTACATGTTTCAATTTGTAGTGATATTTGGACCGACCACTGGCAACACCACTCATATATGGGTGTCACTTGACATTGGGTGGATGAACGGTTCATTTTACACAAACGAGTTTTGGCTTTTCGAGTTTTTTACGAGGCCCACACGGCCCGTAACATAGTTGCGGTTCTTTTCAGAGTTTTACAAGAGTATAGATTGATTCAAAGTGTTTTTTCAATCGGTTTTGACAACGCATCCGCCAACACCGCCTCTATCCCAGAGTTAACACAATATTGTCAGCCCGGGATAGGGGGGAGATTTTTCCATATACGTTGTGCACCTCCTATTTTAAACTTATGTTTTCAAGATGGTTTAACGTATTTACAACAGAAAATCGAACCTATTCGATATGTTTTACGGGCACTTTGGCGAAGCAAACAGCTTCGCCATCAATGGCACCAGTTTTGCCGCTCTAACAACATCCGCCCGAAGAACTTCCCCCGAGATGTTAGCACTCGGTGGAACTCGACTTACAAAATGATTTTTGATTCTTATCAATATAGTCTTCTTTCCGCTTTTGCCACTCAAAACATCGAAGGTTCAAACGTTTTTGGGGATGTGTGGGTGGTTGCTCGAGATATAATTGAGGTTTTCAAGGTTTTTCATGATGCAACCGAAACTTTTAGTCATGCTTACATTCCTACATCTAGTATTTTCTGTTTTGTCGCTATGAACATTGCCATAGCCCTTCAGGACGGGCTTCAAGTGCAATGCATATCCAACGTTGTTTTGACCATGCAGGAGAAATGGTTGTCTTATTACAAAGTTATTCCTGATATTTTCCTCGTAGCTTGTTGTTTCGACCCTAGATACAAATTAACTGGGCTTCAAAAGTTTTTCGAAAACTATTTTCCTACGCTCGATATCCAAGATGATCCTGATTGCAATGTTTCAATTATAGTTGCTAGAGTTAGGGGAATACTTGAAGCATTATATACTCATTTTTCTACGGGCGCTAGAGCGCCTAACATTCCTCCTCCTGCGCTTTCCAGCTCGAGCAGTTCCTCCCGCACTAGTATTACCACTCGAACCAAGGCTCTTGCCAGAGATATTTTTGGCACAAAGAGGTCGAGGTCCTCGTCGAGCCCCCACTCGGAGCTCGACGAATACTTGTCTACTAACTTTGAATTTCGCAGTGATGAAGATGAAGATTTCGATATTTTAGAATGGTGGGGCCGAGTAGAAAGACAGCGATTTCCGACCTTGCAGGTGATCGCTCGACAAATACTTGGAGCCCCTTATTCCACCGTCGCAGTGGAACAATTATTCAGCCGAGGGGGACAAATTCTTACCGAGAAGAGATCAAACTTGCTCCCTGAGAACCTCGAAGCACAAGTATGCCTCACCGATTGGAAGAAGGCTGAGATGAGAATACAGAGGAACCTCCTAAACACCGGGTCAGAGCCTGATGATGGAATGGACTCGGAATCCGTCGGGAGCTCCGTGGACGGTCGAGTCGTCGATCCGCAGGGCCAACGCCAATCCGACACCGACGAATAGCCGAAAAGGTAAGTAGGGTTCAGACAACAGGTAAAGAACTACGTGGGTTTTGATTCCTCTCCCTCGGGAGGATACGTAGGCAATTGGGAAACTAATTCAAGCCCTTCTTCCCTCTTTTTTTCCCCAAACCCAAACACCATTAAACACGAAACCTTATTTCTCAAATTCACAAAACATCACGAAAACATCAAAACAATAAACCGACCCGGCCTTCACCCGGCGGGTCGACCCGGCGGGTCGGCCTATTTCCACCCTTCAACGCCACGTGGCCGACCCCGGACTCCGACACGCCAACCCGTCGACCCGGCGGGTGACCCGAACCCGTCGACCCGTGGGAATCTCGGGTCAGGGTTAGGGTCGTACCCCCCGGGTTGCCGACCCGGCGGGTCCGACCCGTCGACCCGGTGGGTCGGACCCGTGGCCATGTCTAGCCTAAGTATTTAGAATTTTTTCTTATACGTCATTTGTTAAATTTGGAAGAATAAAACATTTATTTAACTTAATACCCAGATTTTGAATAAGGGATTTTGTAATTTGACAGTTAAACAGTAAATGATTTGTGTCTTCTATATCAGAATTACAGAGAGAGCAAGTAATAGGGACTCTATTTATATATCTATTTAGTCGGGTAGTAGTAGGCAAGATATCTAAAATAATTTTCCAAATAAAATTTTTGATATTCGGAGGGATATTAAGTTTCCAAATCCAGTGTGTTGGGATTTTCTTTGTGTTTCTTGTATTACAAAGAGAAGATGTGGATTTAACAGAGAATTTTCCATTATTACTATAAATCCAAATTAATTTGTCTGGAATATCAGTTACTGGAATATGGATATTAGTAATTGATTGGACGATGTGAGCCGGAAAAATACTGTTTAATTTTCTAGTATCCCAGGAGTTGGTATTTGTGAATAAATTACATACTTTTAAATTAGGATTAAGATTGTTTTGAAAGCTCTTAAGATTTTGTGCATTTACCCAAATACCAGACCATACGTTTATGGTTTTCCCATTACCAACTAGCCAGAGCAAACCTTTAGAGAATAAATCTCTAATATTAAGAAGTCTTCCAAATTGCCAAGAAGTTTTAAATTTTCCCTTTCCATTAGAGATTCTGTTGAGAGATATTTATCTGTAATTACCTTGGACCAAATTAATATTATCAGGATTAGCTATAATTCTCCAAAGAAGCTTCATTTGCATGCCAATATTAATTTGTTCGGCTGATTTAAAACCCAATCCACCATCTTTTTTGGGGGTACATAGATGTTCCCAGCTGATTAAAGGATTATAGTTATCAGATTGAATTTTATTCCAAAAGAAATTTTTGTTAATTTGGTCAATTTTTTGTAGAATTCCTTTTGGAAGTAGAAATGATTGCATTAAATAATTTGTTTTAGAATTTAGGTTTTCCTGAATTAATACCGATCTACCAGCTTGGGAGAGAGTGTTAGATTTCCATTTTGACAATTGCTTTTTTAAGGCTATTTATGGCCTCATCAAATAAGACATTACAAACCCTACCACTAATAAGTGGTATACCAAGGTATTTTTCCATTGATTTAGTGACCGGAATATTTAGTTGTTAAGCTAGGGATTGGGCTTTACTGAAAGGTATATTTTTGGAGACTTGTAAAGAACTTTTATTATAATTAATATTTAATCCAAATATATTAGAAAAAGTATTCAAAAAACTTTTTTTCCTTTTTGATGTGCATTTCATACATTGCATTTGCGCATAGGTGTCTTGAGATGAACCCTTGCTATTTAAAAAAAAAATGTTGCTCTTTTTGAGGAACTTGTTATCTCCTTGATTGAAATTAGTTGATGATATCCTTTAAGGCATGTTAAAAATCTTATGATGCATGATTTGGACTATTGGGTTTGTGTTCTAATTCTTTCAAAATCTAATCATTGTTTGAGACTAGTTGAGATTGAAATTCTAATACAAAAAACATGTGAGCTTCTAAGTCTAGGACTGACATCCCATGAGTCCTCTTTCTTTTGTGTGTGAATTGCTCATCTTGATTTCTTTATCTCTAGAACTTGCCTTAGAACCTCTGGAGGCCATATATATGGCTTGTGTGCATGCATTACATAAACACGATTGAACCAATTTTTGTTAGCCTATTATTGTCTTCCTACTCATTATGATATCGATCCCTTGCTTGAAGCCCTTTGACATATTTATCTATTTATTTGTACCTCCAAAAGATTATTCGTAAACCTATTTTAGCTTCGTTTATCCATATAGAAATTAGGATGAAATAGATTTATGTGTTGTTTCGTGGTCAAGGGAGAATAAATGTGCTTTGAGTTATGTATTGAGTGGGAATAATATGCTTCAATTGTAATTTTCTTGTGATGAGGGAAAGAAAATAAGAGGGGAAAAAAAGAAATGAAAAAAATGAATGGAAAAGTCTTCTTCACCACTAGAGAATAAGTTATGAAAAGGGAACAAGTTTTCAAATTTGAGAGTTTTTGATTATGTGATACGGACCTAGGCATGGCCACGATCGACCAGCCGGGTTTGATCCAGGTTGTACGAAGTCGGATTTCTAAAAAACACATTCTGTTTACATATTTGTTGGAAAGTAAAAAAATAATAAAAACTTAGGTTAAATTGAGTTTGGAAAAATAAAGAGAGGGATGAAAGGCTTCAATCGGTTTTTCAACTGCCTACATATCCTCGCGGTGAAGAGGAATCAAAGCTCACGTAGTTCTTTTGCCTGTATTCTGAACCCCACTTACTTGTGCATTGGATTAGCTATTCGTGACCCCGCCATCCATGGAGCTCCCAACCGACTCCGACTCGAATCCATTGTCAGCCTCAGACTCGATGGACAAGATGTTCTTCTAAATTCTCATGTCTGCCTTCTTCCAATCGGTGAGGCAAAATTGGGCTTCGAAGTTCTCGGGGAGCTGTCTTGATCTCTTGTTAATGAGAATTTAACCACCTCGATTGAATAACCGCTCCACTGCAACAATTGAGCAAGGAGTTCCAAGTATCTACTCTGAAGTCACCTTTAAAGTTGGAACTCGTTGTATTTTCGCTTGACCCCACCATTCTAAAATATCAAATTTTTTTATCTTCATGACTGCGAAATTTAAATTTAGTGGACAAATATTCATCGAGCTCCAGTAGGGGCTGGAGGAGGACCTCGACCTCTTTGTGCCAAAGATATCTCTGAAAAGAGCCTTAGTTCGAACGGTAATACTAGTGCGGGAGGAGTCGCTCAAACTGGAAAGCGCAGGAGGAGGAGGGCTAGACACCCTAGCGCCAGTAGAATAATGAGCATATATATAATTGTTCAAGTAAAGCCTTAACTCTAGAAACTATAATTACAACTTTACAGTCGGGATCTTCCTCGACCCCCAATGTAAGAAAATAGTTTTCTAAAAACTTTTGAAGCCCAACTAATTTATATCTAGGGTCAAAACTACAAGCTACAAAGAAAATATCAGGTATAACTTTATAATATGCCAACCATTTCTCCCGTATCTAAAAAACGATCGCCAAGATGGATGGAAAATTCAGCCCATCCTAAAGGGATAAAACGATGTTTATAGCGACAAAACAAAATATGCTTGAATTAGGAATGTAAGCATTACTAAAATTTGGGGTGCATCGTGGAAAACTTTAAAAATCTCTACTACATCTCTAGCGACCACCCACACTTCCCTAAAAATGTTTGAACCTTCGATGTGTTGGGTGGAAAATGAAGAAAGAAGTTCCCTTTATAGAAAAAAAATCATAAATCATTTTAAATGTCGAGTTCTACCAATTGCAAACATCTTAGGGGAAGTTCTTTGAGCGCCCGTTGTTTGCTCTACAAAAATGGTGCCATCATTGGCGAAGCTATTTGCTTTGCCATAGTGTGCGTTGAACATATCGAATAGGTTCAACCATGATATGTGAATATTCTAAACCATTTTGAACACATAATTTTAAAATATGAGTTGCATAACAGATATGAAAAAACATTCCTTCTATCACGGTCTGAAAATATTGGGTTAATCCGAGATAGATGCGATTTTGGCAAAGACGTTGTCAAAACCGATTGAAAAAACTCTTTGAGTCAATCTATACTCTTGTAAAATGGTTAAAAAGGACATGTGATATGTATTATGTCATGTGAGCTTCGTCAAAAACTCGAAAAGCCAAAACTCATTTCTGTAAAATGAACTTTTTATCAACTCAATGGCATGTAACACCGATATATGAGTGGTGTTGCCAATGATGATCCAAATATCACTACAAATCAAAACATGTAAATCATTATATTTTTTAAAATACTCAATTAATTCGGTTTCACGGGTGATGTACATTTTGAATACTTGTCTCTTAATCATGTTTTGACTAATAGATTGCCAATCAAGCTGAGTATTTTTCGTCATAAATTCGCTAAAAACTATAAGTTAAATCTTTAGCAGCTAGCATTTTGGCAAAGTTATTACTACAACTAGTGTAATCATAACTGTATGAACTAGGGGGTTGACAGGAAGTAGTTGCATACCCGGGTATTTGAATCTGACCTTTGGCCATGTTGAGCTTCTCTAGATGCTTCGTTCAGATATGGCGACGGTAGTTCCCAAATCCCCCGCTCTTCTTGTGCTTGTAGACCGTGGAGCAGAAGTTACACTTGGCAGAGCAAGTGTTTGCCTCCGAGTTCGCCGCCTTCGGACCCTTCCTATACTAGTATTTGAACGTAGCGACCCTACATTATACCGCAGCCAATTCAGCATCGTCCTCCATTTGGGCCACATCGTCCTCAACCACTAAACTGGACTACTAGGTCGGGATAGTGGAGGGAGTTCCCTGAACGACAACTTCCACCTCCATCTCCGGTTGCTCCTCGAGTAGTGCTTCATCCTGACATCTTCAGGATCCGCTCCTACATCATGTAACGGAGGTGCTATGTTGAAGGCGGGCCTTCGGTTGGTGACTCGATCTGTTCCCCTTCCTCAAGGAGGGGGCTCCACTAACGCTCCTTTGACCTCGGGGAAAATTTTCAATAAAATTTAATTAGATATTAACTAAAATAATTGTAAATATGTAAATACAAGAAAAGAAAAAATAATTAAAAAAAACATTGGAGTAGGAAAGCAAGTAGGATTTGGTGATGAAAAACGTCAAATTCTCGGAATTCTAACTTCTCAAGCATCGACTTCCGACTTTCACGATTATCGAGCGATTGTATAGAGTGAGATGAGATTAGGAGAGATGAGCAATGGTCAACCCGACGGGTCCAATGTGAGAGAGTGGGTTAGTATTTATAAGGAAAATAGGAGGGAAAGCCGGCCAATTGAACCGTTGAGCAATGGTCAACCCGACGGGTCCAATGTTCGACCCGGCGGGTCGCCCGTTGTTTTTCCAACCGTTGAGATATTTTTTATTTTAAATTTTTTATAAACATAAATAAGCATGTTGTTGAGCTTTTGAAACTTCAAAGGGATTCAATATCTCAAACAAATACTCGATTCGAGCTCGAGCTCATCTCAAACAAATACTCGATTCAAGCTCGAGCTCGAGCTTTTTAAACTCTAAAGGGTTGTTATATGAACTAAACAGCTCGAGCTCAACTCGAAAAAAAAACTCGATTTGAGCTCGTTCATATACCTAAACAAGTAGAGCCTGAATAGTATTTTAAGCTCGGTTGAAAGCTCAACTCATTCAATTTAAGCTCGAATAGCTCGAATTTTATTAAGTTTCGAAAATTTTCTTTATGTTAATATGTTATGACCAAGTAGAACTATATAAAGCTCGAAAAAAGCCCGACTCGATCTCGTTCATTTCCTAAATAAGCCAAGTTTGATAAAAAAAAAAGGTTTGTTTAAAAATTAGGCTCGGCTCGACTAGAGCTCATTTAACCAATAAAATAAACTTGAACATGTCAAAATTGACTCCAATAACACCCCTACTCTAAAGGAATTTAACATCTCAAACAAATTTAAGCTAGAAAAATCAAATTTTATTAATTTATTAATTCATAATATCATCATAATATCTTTAAAAAAAAAAAAGGATAGGCTATAGATGGAGGTGGTGTTTGTACAAATAATAAGTACACAGATTAATTAAAGGATTAAAAAAAGAAGAGAGAAAAAGGATGAGGACAAAAAAGCTCAAACAAACAAACTAAATATCTCCCTTCGTTGTGAGCGCGTACAAATCACATCTATCGGATGACCTCTCATCCCGCCAAGAAGCAGGAAATTAACCCTAACTCAATTGAATCCGAATCCAAAAGCGAGGGTCACGACGGAGGCGATGGCTACGGCGGGTCCGAATGTGGCGGCATTGGAGGCGGGGCCTGGGGCCGGAGCAGGTGAATCCTTAGCCACGACATTCTGGAAGGCGAACACTGCGACGATCGTCATCAGCACGGCGGCGAAGAGTCTCATTCTCATGGCCTCCATCTCTTAATTAATTTCTGTATTGAAAGCTCAGAAACTTGTTTTATCACGAAATTAAATTGAGGAGGAAGCAGAGAGAGAAGATGCAATAAAGGGAGCTGATGTGAGATGTGGTGGTGAGGGAGCCGGTGTGGCTTTATATCGGAGGGTGGGAGTAAGGAGAAAGATGGGCTCGCCGATAATACCGGGTAGGGAGGAACATTGTAATTTCCATACTCTCTTCTTTCTTTCAATAATAGATTTCGTTTTTAGCTTTGGGAACAGATTTTGCGGAATTTAACCTTCAGACGAAAATACCACCAATCAAACCTACTATTAATGGCTTACTTTCGTTTGATCCATGATTTATTTTTTTTATCTTTTTTTCTTCAATTTAAAAAATAAAAAAATAAAAAATAGAAGGGATGAAATTTAAACGACCAAAAATTAGAAAAAATAAAAAGACATTTAAAACAGGGAATTCATTGTAAACTGGAAAAAAAAATTGATTAAGATAAGGGTAGGTCTATTGATAAGATGTTATTTGTCTATTGGTAGAATGGAGGACTAAATCATTAGAGAAAATCAAGGAGCATTCGTGCTTGGACGGTCCATAGCACATAATTGTGCGGTTGCCTTGGAAATAATTATTGGCTATGACACAAACAGAGTATCCCAGAGATGTACTCTAAAGGTAGATCTGCAAAAAGCGTATGATTATGTCCGTTGGAATTTTGTCAGGTTTGCACTTCAGCTATTGGGCTTCCCTCAACAACTAGTAAATATGATTATAGAGTATGTTACAAGAACTTCGTTCTCCATAATTATAAATCGAGCTTTAAAGGGTCATTTCAGGGGGGAGAGAGGATTGAGACAGGGGGATCTTCTGTCTCAATATCTTTTTGTTATGTGGATAAAAGTCCTGAACTGAACACTAAGTGATGTTGTCAATGTTCCGAACTTCAACTACCACCAAAGTGTTGTGAGCTAAAGCTTATCAATCTTGCCTTCGCCGATGACCTTTAGCTTTTCTTCTTCGTTGATAGGGTGTCCATCGGTATCCTCCAAAAATGCCTTGACCGAATCTTTGCTGCGTTGGGACTTCGTATTAATATTGCTAAGATTACTTGTTATATCGTGAGAGCAAGTGACATTGAAACTGAAGCAATCACTCAGCAACCGGGCTAAACCATAGGGACCTTTCCCGTCACTTATCTGGGCATGCCATTGCACTCAAGACGTGTTGTTGTGTCTGGGTACAATGGGATGATTGAGAAAGTGGATAGTCGTATCAATGTGTGGGCAACAAAGAAGTTGCCATATGTTGGACGTCTTCAACTCATCAAAGCGATATTGTATGGCCTGTTTACATTTTGGGGAAAGTCGATGATTCTTCCAAAAGCTATCATCACCCATCTCAACAATATATGCCGAAGATTTTTGTGGCACAAGCATGGCGGTAGCAAACATTTCCTAGTTTCTAGGCAAACGGTTACACAACCATACGATGAGGGTGGGCTAAATATCAAACAACTCCTCGCATGGAACAGAAGCATATTTGCAGCTTCCATAGTGATGTAGCTCTCCCAAAGTTCCAAGGCAAAGTATCTGGACTAGATGGGTTCAAGCGAACCATATGAGAGATACTTCTATATGGGAGGTAGAGGAGAGAGTTTATGATTCATGGCTATTAAAGGGTGTTCTGGACGTAAGTGAGGAGCTTCGGAAAAGGAACATCCTTGTTGATGGGGCTGATTTTCAACATTTGCTTAGGGTAAATGGAGAAGTAGCATGTAGTAAAATTTATGAAGAAATTAGGCTTAAGAGCCTATAGGTAGACTGGGGAGAAATGCTTTGGAGAGTTGCACAAGCTCGAAAGTGATCACTTGGGTGGTTGCCAGGAATGGGTTACGGTCGGGACGGATAGTCAAACACTGGAAGGGGGATGATGAAGCTCGATGTCCCCTTTGTAAAGTCGAAGAAGAGACAGAACTATACTTGTAGTTCTCTTGCCCGATCATCTTAAGCTCGTGATGTAGTTTGGAAGTGGGCCAGCCTGCCGAGACAAAATGGAGGGATAGAAAATTGGCTACGCTGGTTTGTCGCAGAGAATGAAGCAACATAGCAACAAGATATGTTCCATGTGAAATTGCTTGTATTTAATGCATTTATATATCATACTTGGTTAGGATGTAATGGAGTAGTGTTTGGGATTGAATCGTATCAACCCAAGAAATGAGCGAAAGTTATAGAAGTAGGTAAGCCTCGAATTTCCTTGAAGTGTAAAGGCAAAACACTCGGTGAAATCTCGTGGTTATATAGGTAGCAAAGGGTAGCTACTTAGCTAAGTAGAAGCTGATGGTAGGTGGGCAGTTGGGATGGGCAGGACCGTATAGGAGTAGCTAGATTTGGAGGGATATCACACATGTTATTTTTGTTAGGTGTGTGAATGTCAGCCGAATTTTGCAATAAGGCTCGCTAGCCTTGTCCTTTTGTAATTACTTTACGCATTCTATGAATTTACCTCTTAAAAAAACGATGGATGACAATATATTACGCTATAGTCCTTTTTGTTTTTTTTTTAAATATGAGCTGATTCGATATTTTAGAGCATTATGAACTGATTTGGTAATTAATCAAAATATTCATCATTTTGATTTGGTAATTAATCAAAATATTCAAAATCAAATAAACATGTTTATTTGATTTCCACATTAAATTACTCGATTGCGATGAGACGATCTAGACATCCTTCCATTTTGGCCTCTTGATTGCGAGGAGTCGATTAATCGAGGAATCATACGGCGGCGACGGAGGCGATAGCTTTTTGTAATTGAAGGATCGAAGAGGTTATTACAATCGAGCGGCGATTAGAGTCGAGCAACAAATGCGAGTAGCGATTGCGAGAGGTTGCAAGTGATCGATGATTGTGAGCGACGGATGTGATCGGTAGTTGTGAGCAGTATTGGCAATCTCCACCTAGGTTGCGAGTGGTGTTTACAAGGGACCAAGGCCACCGTTTTCGATTTAGGGTTGCACATCTTCCACTTACGTGTATATTTTGATTTAGGGTTTTTCTTAGTTATCGAGACAAACATAAATATTTTGTAAAAAATAAAAAGGATTCTAATGCAATTGTTTAAAATATATCTTGTCAATAGACAAAATCGATGTTGCTACTAGGCTTTATGTTAGGATAATTGCCAAATAGGGTATTAGGCTTCAAAAATGTGTTGATCAAGGCCGATTCGAAGGTCATCATCAACCTTATTGCGAGGAAGGTCAAGACTCCACATTTCCTTTTTAGCTTGGTGGTGTGCTGTCATGGCTTCCTCAGTAGAGATTGGTATGTCCAATTTCATCATAAGTTTCGTGAGGTAACCATATTTGGTTGACGTCGTCACTGCATTTGCTTTTTTCTTACATTTAGACTTTCATGTTTGTTGAGCCACTTATTTACTCCACCTTACTTTTGCAAGATGATGCTCGAGGTGCTTTTAAGCCCTACATGTGCACCCTGTGATGTTTTTGTTCTCCTATATTAAGTATTCTCCTCCCGCCCGAGGAGAGGAGGTCACCTCCCTGTTTTCTCACCCAAAAAAAAAAGTGAAGAGAGGTGGAGAGAGAACTAGAGTTTATCCAAAACCAATAAGATAATACAAAATAATATTAGGCGAAACTAATTAAATAACCTAAGTTTTGGAGGCATGTTAAAAAATATTCTCATCTTTCAATGGTAAGGAAAAATAACTCAATCTTTGGTGAGGTGGTAACAAATTATCCTGACTATTTTTTTCGACCACAAATCGGACAAAAAATGTTGTCATGGAATTGGTCAAATAGTATTATTCTCATTAGAACAACTCAATATCATACGAAATACAATAGGATCTTGATTTCAATGATTATGTGTTAACGTTTTTGGTTGGATTTATAAACAAATAGCGGAAGATAGATTATTTTTCTTATAGTTGAAAGACAGATATTTTTTTAACATCTCTCCAAAAGTTAGATTATTTTAATTAGTTTTAATTTTAACTAGTACAATCCCCGCGCCATGGCGCGTGCATGAGGCAAAAAAATATAAAATATCTATTATGAGGACAAATAAAAAAAATAATGAAAAATACAAATAGTGAATTTTGTTAACAAATATATTAATAAATATATGGATGGATGAAATCGCTGCGTTAGACTTTGTCCATAGGATCCTGAAAAAAAAATAGTTTTGTTATATTAATGGATGAAATTGTATGTAAAAAAAATTGGCATCTGATTTTTTGTTGATCTTTGAATGGGTTTGGATTGTTCCCTTAGGATTGCTTGGGGAGTTGAAAACTCTATCAAATGAGTTTAGATATGAAAGAATGGAGAGGAAAGGTATGAGAGGGGAAAAAAATAAAAGAGTAAGAAATATGGGCCGGGATTGATTGAGTTAACTAAAATTAAGAAGAAGATGACACGTCAGCAAAGTCTTCTGATTTAAGGTATTATATATATTAGTTATAATTTAAATATAATATTTATATCAAACGGCAGACAAGTCATTAATGTCAATTGGTAAGTTTATTGAGTAATATATATTTGAAACAAATATTACAATTGTGATATTTTCTAACTGATGAAACTTTTTTAATAAATAATAATGTAAATGGGGTACTAAGTTTTTTTTGACATATGTATGCAAATAGATTTTAAACTATTTTTAAACAAGAGAACATACATAATTTAATTAAGAAACAAACATATATTTACATTAAAACGTAATTGAAAATTATATATTTACCTTATATAGAATATTAATTTAATGATTTATATAATAAAATAAAATTTATTAAAAAACTGCACAACGACGGGTAATAAAACTAGTAACCTTTATAAAACATTAAAAAAAAAACTTGCCAATTCAATTAAATTCAGTGCACTGAAAGTGGACTATATATAAAATAAATAAATAAAATGCATTCAATTGCTCCATCGATGTCGAAAAATGATTTCATTCCAATTTTAGACTGTTTGATTCATTTCATAATTGAATATCCATAAATATAATTTCCAAATAAACTCGACACTAATTTTCTTCCTTTCACTAATCACTATATAAAAACTCCCACCCGCTAGTACTTAGTAGCCGTTGAACACATGAAATTTAAATTATAATCAAATACACATATCCATGGAATCGCTAGCGAGAGTCGTCGTTGTCACCTTCATCCTGATGTGCGCAGTACCTCTGATTGCAGCACGGCAGCCACCGATAACTCTCTCGGAGGAGGGCGCGAACTTCATACACCTGACCCCCAAAACACACGTCATCATAACTAACAACTTGGGGGAGGGATTGAAGGCGACCGTCCACTGCAAGTCCGGGGACGACGACCTGGGGGCCCAGTTCATCGATGACGGCCAACAGTTCGAGATCGTGTTTCGCCCAAACTTGTTTGAGACGACGCTGTACTACTGCTCGTGGTCTTGGATCGGAGGGTGGGTGGATGGGGTGGTGTATAAAGCCAGGAGGGATATCCCAAGGTGCGGCAAGGTATGTTCATGGACGATCACCAAGGAGAGCGTCAGTAGCAAGAACGACGATGGATCTCCTGATCTTGTCTTCAAATGGAATTAGACCCTCACCGTCCGTACGTCACTTCCAAATCCTTTATACCTATAACAACTATCCAATGCATTTGGATTAAAACCAAATGAAGGCTATGATTATTTTGAAAATTTTTTCCACACAATAATCTATATATAAAATACTAAAACAAAGATGAATTGAGTGCCTTTATCTATCATTTGTGCTTAATACCTAACGAAAGTTAGAAAAATTCCTTTTTTGCAATTAAAATAAAGAGATAATTGTGAATTGGATAGAAATTATGGTTTTGAAACGAGAGTTTTGAATGACCTGATTAAGAAAAGTAAAGTTAATTACTTTGGTGAAAGTTGATTGATTGTTTTGCTTGGTCGATGAAAGTTAACCTCTTTTATAAATAAAAGTGCTCTTTTTTTATGTGATTCATTCAATTGCACACGTGTTTTTTTGTTGGGGTGATTTTGTCTTGGAAGTTTTCTTTTATTGATATTTGCTTCAAGATTTGCGATTCCAACCCCCGAAACTATTGCTTCTCCATTCTCTTCCATCTCTTCTTGCTACTCTTTGCCCGAAAAAAGCAACTAAACAAGAAATGCTGACTCTCTCCCGTGGACGATCCTGACTCCACTATGTTATAACGGGGTCTTGACTATAATTTTATTTTGCCAAGAAACTCTCTCATCACTGCTCAATCAGCTTAACACATTTGCCATGTTAATTTTTCCCTTCATGTTATTCGTAGGACACTCATAGCCATTCCCGTGTTCATCAAGCTTTCACCTAATTGAACTAGGTAAGTTTTGTTGCCCTCAAACTTCTCGCCTTGATTTTCACCTTTAATTATGATGCTTCCTTCCTGTGATCATCACAATGCATGTGACTGATGCAACCAAAATTTTTTTCTAGAAAGTTTTCAAATTAGTCAAAATTTCGGGCAGGGAAGAAGATTCGGATCCCAAGTGTGTCCAAAGTTGGTAGAGTTTTCCCTTAAACTCCATCGGATCCAAATCGACTATAAGTCTCTAGCCGAAGATTGAGGAAGACCCAGGAGAAATTAATTGTGACGATTTGATATTCGAGATTCACTACTACATTTCCAACCTTTGGTGGCGGTCAAAAACCGCTGCCTAAATTTCTATAACCGCTGCCTAAGGCCTTTGGCGGCGGTTTACCGACCGCACCATCTGCTCCCGTTTCCATAGACCTATGGCAGCGGTTTCAGAAGCCTATGGCTGCGGCTCTTGCTAGACTGATAGACCGCTGCTAAAGGTACATTGAACCGCTGCCACAAAGTCTATGAGGACATTTGTGAGTGGGAACAATAGAAGCGGGTAAAAAACCCTTAGGCAGCGGTTTCATAAAGTTTATAGAGGCGATAATTGACACCTATGGCAGCGGTTGGTTGGATATGGAAGCGGTTTTTGTGGTCTATGGCAGCGGTTATAAAACTTTGGTAGCGGTTTGATTAATTTTTGGCAGCGGTTTAATAAAAAGGATAGTATTTTCACTATCCTATTGGAACGGTTATATTTATCTTTGACAGCAGTTCTTAAGCTTTTGGCAGCAGTTTTGTTGCTCTGTAGCAGCGTTTAGTGTTATATGGCAACAGTTTTGTATAGCTTAGAAATGAATGATTTGGCTACGGTTTATTCATAGCACACCTGTTTAATATAATTTTAAATATATATATATATATATTAAAATCATAAATTTAAAATTAACTATAAAAAGAAGAATATAAATTCAAAATATTACACTTTCATTGCATAATAGCATTAAGTACAAAAGTTTCATTACAAATATACATACATATCTAGCTATTGGTCGATTGTCCAAAATTTGGGTTTGCTAAGAGTTAGGTAGTATATATTAACAAAAGGCTAAACCCAAGTGAACTACATCGAAAATAGAATAAAAAGTGGAATGCGCGCAAAAAGTGGGAAGGCATAGTTTGTAACCTACACAAAAAGTGGAATGCGCGCAAAAGATATAACAACATGGGCAATATAGACCCTCTACGCCGATCAGCAAAATGTCATCGAGAGACCTGCAATATGGTCATCAACAGCAACAACAATTCAGTAATGGCACGCAGTATGGCATTCAACAAGCAACATTTTTATGGCAAAAAGGGCAACCAGAAAAGCAGTAAAGATCATCCAGAAATTTTAGGCATTAACATATATTGCCAATTCAGCTAATCTATAATCTCAAATAGCAACCAAAGTATCCGCCTAAACCTACCAAACCAAAAATGTAGTACTACTAGTACTACCAGGATGAGCAACTAGAAATCAGCACATAACCAAGTTGGAAATCAGCACATAATCAGCACATACCGTCCTGATATTCAGAGAGAATTAACAGAAAATTGGTAGACACACTTTGACTGAATAAGCTATCACTGTTTACTTGATTGCTAAAACCAGCACAAAAGGAAAAGCTCACTGATAACCGAGAAAAGTAGAGCCATGGTGATTGTGATTACCACTACATTTTTTTTATAAATAGACATCCAAAAGATAAAAAATAGTCATGCCAATATTCAAAAAGAATTAACAGAAAATGTACATATAATCGTCCTGATTTACAAGGCGAGATAATTCAATAAAATCTAAAACCAATAGTTCCAATCTTCTCTTAACCTACTTACCACAACCATTTGAAGCAAATTTAGAAATGAGCTGCAAACAAACCATAGTCTAACTGAACATAAATCACGAAAATACATCTTTCAAAGGGTAGATGGCTCAATGATTGAAACTATGCTGATCAGATGACAACAACTAACCTAAAATTTTCAGTCCAAGACTCCACCTTAAAGGAACTTCCCCGATAAAACATTTTATCCATTGCATGCTTGTACCTCAATCTTTTAACGAAACAACAAAAGACGAACATAACCAAATAAATAAGTAATTAGGAGAAACACCTCTAACCTCATTCCATCTTCCATCAGTCTTATCAAATCATTCAGAAACGTAGTCCGATAGTGCCATAGCACAGAGACTCCTGCTAGAAAATGTCTGCATAAAAAAACCAAAAACATGTTTCACTCCCCAAATGAAGCAAGCAAAAAAAAGTATGAAATCTAGTTTATATTCATTGTTAATATCTCCTAATTACTAAAAAAATATAGAAAAATTTATACAGAGTTATTGATATTTTAATGTACATATTAATAGGGTAACTTACAGTACTAGGCATTCCTGTTTTAATGTACATATAATTTTAGAGCCAAATATATGCATGTCATTTAATTTATGTCAAAAACAATAAATAATCAAATCCAAGAAAAAATAACAGGCATCTTAATAGGAACTTAAACTTACTAATGGACAAGAATGTATCAGCCACTTAAATTCAAAGATTAAAATGACAAAAAAAAAACTGCATTTACTGGAGATCTGAAACAAAATGAGCACATGAAGAAGGGATAACATACATATGATGTCAAGCTTAGTATTCAATCAGGAGGTCTCTTGGGACCAGAAAAGGGGTATTGATGCCCGGTTCTGCACAACAGCAGTAATGCCAGAAGTGCATTCACCAGAGATCTCTTCACATACAATCTGCTCTGTCTCAACATCATTGGCTTAGCCGAATCACGAGAATGAAAAACAAAATGACCAGAAGAAAATACTATTAACCTAATTTTGACAACTACAACATGGACTGGAGATAACAAGTTTTAAAAAAATGATTAAATGGAAAAAAGAAAGAAATCAACATATTTGTTCAATCACCCAAGAAGCTAAAATTCATACATGGTGCCAGCATAATGACGTGAACGTCTAGCAATGAGGGTAAAATTGAAAGGCTGGCCTGATTTTGACATTTTAACCTAGACATATCAAACATAAAAGGTCCATAAGTCATAACAGAAAAGTAGAAAACTTTAATTAAGTAGAAAAAGTATTCTTCACCACTTAGGGAAAGAGGTTCAAGCCCTTGAGATGGAGAGAATTATAGGCTTATAAAATACCTAGAATATCAGCCATGGACAACAACTCGTGCCCCTAGTTTTTAGATACATTGAAGCTCTTACCACATAAGTGGGAGCAAGATATCAGTCATCTGTATCAAACAAAATCATTTAAGCTCATTTTTGCTTGGCATACTCAACACTGCTATTAACTTGCAAGGCAAAAGTAATTACAGAACGTGTAGAAAAAATTGAAATGCTTGAGATATCAAATATCTCAAGCATTTATGAAGTTCCCAAACGTGTTGAATTAAAAAGATCATGTACTGCTACAATAAGAAATCACATTCTTTTCTCTATCGGAAATGTTTATTGTTTAAGTTTTCAGCACACTTTTTTAGGGACTTCTAAACAAGAAAAATCACTTCTTTATTACTCTTATCTTTTCTCTATCATAACTGTGACACACATTTTAGAACCAAATATACAACCTACAACAAAAAAAATATTTCCGATTGGAAGTAGTATGTTATATAAGTAGTCGCAAGGATGAGATGGATGGATTAGAGCTTCTCCAGCTTCACCTAAGAATAAAATTTATTCGAATTTATAATTAATTCAGTTAGCGGCAAGTCAGGAATGCAATCTCCTTTTCTCCTTTAAAACCACCAGCCTAATGTTGAGAATTTCTAAAATTTAGCAACTTAATATCTTTCTTAAATGTGATAAAATCAATTCTTAACTTCCCAAGATTTCTTATATTACCTCCATCTTCTGGAATGTCAGAAGTCCACAATGTCAGGTTGTCTCTCAGGAGGTGCATGATCAAGGTGCTATCTTTGTACGAATCCTCATTAAGAGAATCAAGCTCCGAGATAGCTTCATCAAATTCTTGTTTAGCAAGGTGGCAGGCCCTGGAAAGAGGGAGAGAGATGAGCCCTTATATCAAGAAGAAAAAAAACACGAGTTTTCTTGAAAGATGAATATCCTACAAACCTTTCAGGTGAATTCAAAATCTCATAATAAAACACTGAGTAATTCAGAGCCAATCCCAGCTTAATGGGGTGGGTTGGATGCAATTAAGTTTCTGCTATGCTAGTGGCACTCTGTAAAAAGGTAAAAAATGAATACATAAGTTATTCCACAAGGTAATCTTTCAACATAGCTACTTGTGTAAATTTTGCTAGCTACTCAGTGATTCAATATTTAATTGCTAAGCATTGAATTTATACCTCCACATTTCGAATGCATGAATTAACTGAATGGGAAACCATTAATAAATGTATGAATGAACAATCAACGGATAGACTAAATTACCTGTTGTGGTGCTCTTTAGGAATATTAGACAAAAGAGCATTGGCCCTTTCAAAGTCACCACGCATTACAAGAGTCTTATACCCATGAGACAACAATTTCATTTGTCAAATAGATAAGATGAACAAGCATAGATATGCCACCACAAAAATATAAAAGAAATATCTAAGCCACAAGCCACAATCCACAATCCAAGCCAAATAACAAGCAAAGCCAAATAGATTAGATGAACAAGCATAGATATCCCAATTTTTATTTTCCTTCAAAATAACAAGCAAAGCCACAATCCAAGCCAAATTTCTCAATCAATCTTATTCCAATCCCAAATTCCTCACAATTAAATCCCCAATTCATGCAGACATTCCCAAATTTCTCAACTTTAACAAATTAGGAAAACCCTA
Organism: Persicaria maculosa; assembly: GCA_963922045.1. Taxonomy (NCBI): domain Eukaryota; kingdom Viridiplantae; phylum Streptophyta; class Magnoliopsida; order Caryophyllales; family Polygonaceae; genus Persicaria; species Persicaria maculosa. The sequence continues at coordinate 44,846,870 of OY998267.1, forward strand.
GAAATTGTGGGGTTTTGAGAAACTCACATCAAGGGCTTCAATGGAGGAGTGAGGAGAGAAAGGTGGTCGGAGAAACTGCTTGGAGCTTCTACTGGGTTGGCCTCGGCTGCTGCGGGTGCTACTAGCTGCTCGGGCGAGGCGCACGGTGCTCGTAAGGCCTACTGCTCACGCGAGGAAGAAGGACGACCATGGAGGGAGGGAGTTTGAGCAGCGAGACAGCGAGAACAAGAGAGGAGCAAGAGAGGGCTGCCATGGTTGAGAGCTTGAGCTCGATTTTGATAGGGAAGAGGCGGGTGGGTTTGAGGAAGAAGAGGGTGGCGTCGATCGAGAAGGGGATGAGATCTGAGAGGCGGGTGGGTTTGAAGTGTTTTATTTTTCAAGCGGGCCCTTCAAAATTTTGGGAAAAATTAAGCTGGCCGGATATATTAAACCCGCCAATTCGAAGAACCGCTGCCTTAAATATTTTTTTTAGCGGGTTTTGGTGAACCGACGCCATAGTAATTATCACTTAAATGAACAGTTGCGAAAAGATATTTCAACCGCCTCTATAGGTATAAGTTTTAAAAACCGCTGCCTAAATCGCCTCCATAGACTAATCCAATTCCAACTTCGTAAACTACTCCTAAACCGCCACGGCTAACCGCTGCCTAATTGAACCGCTGCCATAAACCGCTTTCTCTGCTCGGAATTGTAGTAGTGATTCAACATTTTCAACTGAACCAAAGATCCTAAAATAAGTACTTATGTCGATTTAGTTTACAGAAATCAAACTCTAAAGGGATTCAACATCTCAAATAAATTTAAGTCATACATCAAAAAAAAAAAAAGAGTAATTCATAATTCATATATCATCATAATAAATTTTAAAAACAAGGGTAGGCTATAATAGATGGAGGTGGTGTTTATACAAATAATAAGTAAGTACACAGATTAATTAAAGGATTAAAAAATTAAGAAGAGAGAAAAAGGATTGAGAACAAAAAAGATGAAACAAATTAAATATCCCCCTTCCTTGCGAGCGCGTACAAATCACATCTATTGGATTCCTGTCATCCCACCAAGAAGCAGGAAATCAACACTAACTCAATTGAATCCGAATCCAATGGCGAGGGCCACAACGGAGGCAATGGCTGCGGCGGGGCCGAATGTGGCGGCGTTTGAGGCGGGGCCTGGGGCCGGAGCAGGTGAATCCTCAGCCACGGCATTCTGGAAGGCGAATACCGCGACGATCATAATCAACACGGCGGCAAAGAGTCTCATTCTCATGGCCTCCATCTTTTAATTTAATTTCTCTATTGAAAGCTCGAAAACTTGTTTTTTGGCGAAATTTAATTTAGGAAGAAGCAGAGAGGTGATGTGAGATGTGGTGGTGATGGAGCCACTGAGACTTTTAATTTATATCGAAAGGTGGGAGGAAGGAAAAAGACGGGCTCACCGATAATCCCGGCTAGGGGGAACACTGTAATGGCCATTCTCTCTTCTTTCTTTCAATAATCGATTTCGTTTTAGCTTTGGGGACAGATTTTACGGAATTTAACCTTTTCTTTTGATCCATATTTTTTCAGTTAAAATAAAAAAGCCAAAATTGAATTTGAAGCGGCCAAAAACTAGCAAAAATAGATCCTTTAAAACAGGGACTTGATTTCTAACAATGGTTTTTGTGAGAAATGCAAATTTTTATGATACTTATAAAACAATTAATCTCTTTATAATCTATCTTTCTATATCTATATCTATATCTATATATGTATATAACAGTTTATCTATTGTGTGTTCGGAAATAAGATTAAATTATTTTATTGAAAAAAAAAATCCTAAAACAAAATTAGAAATTCTCAAGAAGTCGGGAAAATATATGCGTTTGGTTAATATTTTAGAAAGATGAAAACCCAGGAGTTCCAATATGAATATGATCGGACGACCCATGCATATATATAGTACTGCTTGTGTTCTCGTACATCCAATTGAAATTGAACCAAAAAGTTAGCTAGGAACGGACGAGAAATGGAATCCGATCGATGGAGGAGGAAAACAACACACTTACACACCCCATATGTTTTGTACGGATGAAACGCACAACCCATGTGAAACTAACTAGGACACACTCTTATGTTTCCTCTATATATCATCGATATAAATTGATGGATGATCCCCTCAATTCAAAATGCAAAAACATATATAATTAAGAAACCATATATTCGAAGAAACCCAATTCAAAAAATGCATAAAGCAAGCCATACTAATACCATGTCCATAGCCGTGGCGTTGATCCTGACCCTGCCTCTCCTCCAGGGACTCGCGATCGAATCCCTTCCGACTGCAAACACAAGCTTGGCAACAGGAAAAGGAAGTGGCTGGGATGGAGGATTATCGATGTCACTCTACAACCCATTCGGTGGAATTCCATTATGGCCGGAGACGATAGAGGTGAAGATAAAGAACCAGTTGGAGTCAAAGGTGGCGCTTGTAGTGTACTGCAAGGACGAGAGCAGTGTGGGAATGCAGGAAATTGGGTACGACTCCACATTGGCGTTCTCCTTCACACAACCGGTGGCTGCAGTGTTCCTAAAGAACATGGTCTACACTTGTGAATTCAAGTGGAACAATCAGGTGCGCAACTTCGATCTATACAAGCAGAAGAGGGATTCCACTAATTGCAAGACTCAGTGTGACTGGGAGATTAAGGAGAAGGGGCCCTGCCTTGCTCACTCTTCATGTTACCCTTGGAACTAATTAACGAGCTAGTATACAACTTTAATTACGGATACGTACTAACTGGAGATCCACGATATCCAATTTTAAAGAGCTAGCTACCAAATTAATCATGGTTATCTCTGGCCTTGATTAATGCTTATAAAATAAAGCTCTAATCTAAGTTATGTTATATTTATATATGTATATTTATAATAAAGGCATCAATGTATGCGTGCGTGCTGTAATGGAATTCATATCGATCTATATATCGATATATGAATATGATATATCAATTAATATATATAATTAATATATTTCGGATTTAATTTCCATCCTATAGTATATTATTGAGCTATAAATTAATTAAAGTTTGTCGATCGGAACGGAAGAAGCTAGTTTACATATATGGGTTTCAGCCTTTAATTTCGATCGGCAATTAATTAATAATAAGGCAAAGAACAACGGTAGGGCGCTCTCAGGGCGACCTCGGCGTACGGCCTCCGAGGACTTGAACAAGTGATGGTCAGACTCAGATGTGGGATCGATCATAACGTCCATATGACATGAAGTCGTAACATAGGCCTGAAGCGATTTTTGGTGCGATTTGCATACGTGGAATTTTCTGGATTAAAACGGGATTATTTTTGCATACGTGTCATATTCTGAGTTAATATGGTATTATCTTTTGAGCCATGTTAATTAATAAACCAATATAATTTTACCATTTCAATTAATGGTCACACTTATTTTTATAAATATTCAACCTTATATCTTAATTAGTTAGAAAACTTATCTTTTTAGATCAAATAATTTATCCAATATTTTCTATAGATTTATTTATAGTTTTAATTCGGAGAATATATGCAGTATAAAAATTTACCATAATTCACTTTTTATCCATTATCAATTAATATATGTGGACAGGCTGTAAACAAAAAATATAATAATATATAATAATCTTTCTTCAAGGTTAAATTATGCAATGATGACAGAAAATGGAACTTGGCGAAGTTTAAGTCAACGCTGGCAAGCGATGTGGCACAACAGATTGCTGAAATCCCCCTTCCTGTAAACCAGATTCGTGACAGAATGTACTGGTGGCCGGATAAAAAATGGTGGTTTACAACATCAAGTGCATATAGACTAAATACAAAAACAACAGAGTTAACTGATGACATAAATGCGTGGATCTGGAAACTGAATGTCCCGCCCAAGATAAAGAATTTTATGTGAAAAGTCTACCACAATGGGCTTCCAACAGCTGCCCGTTGAAAAATATACGAATTAACATATATGTCCATAACATATACTTGGCATAAATTCTGCAAAATTTTATCGTTAAAAACTAAAGTGCAAACTAAAAGTTTGTCTTTCCTTTTTATCCCTTATCAATATTAGATGGATAAACTAAAGTGATTATATATATATATATATATATATATATATATAAGCTAAAATAATACATTATGCGGTTAAGTTGCATAGTAAATATTTGTTTGGGTTGAGTTGATATGAACGTTGTTATTTGCGTAATTTGGAAAATTTACCGCTGATAAATCTGTGACCGTATTTAAAAAATAAACTATATATTTTTTATTGGTTTGAAATATTCACAAGTTTATCTTGAATCTTGATTAATCAAGGATAGGGTATTTTGTACAAATTTTTAAATTTGAATGCAAGTTATTTCAAAATTAGATATTTTTACGAGTGAAATATGAAAATGGGTAATCATCAATCAATATCATTGATCAATATTCAATATATATAATTCAAAATAGAGACATGAATCCCTAGCTATGTGTCGGGTTCTGGTTGAATTCGTTTATGTGTCGTTCTTCACTGCAATATAGTTAGGTCATGTAAGATAAAATTATGTTGAAATATATATGTGTGTGTTGTATATTGATATGAACTAAACATACTCTTAATTTAGTTTATTAATTTTATTAAAAGATCCATAAATTTCAATCAAAATATTATAACCTTTAAATTTTAGACAGAAAATATAAATTAAACATCATTTTATTTATTAAGAAACCGCACAACGGGCGGATAATAAACTAGTAAAATACTAAAACAGAGGCCTGAAACGGGCTCTGGTGCGATCTCGGATCCGTGGAATTTTCTAGATTAAAGCGGGATTATTTTTGCTTACGTGTCATTTTCTGGATTAAAATTGTATTATATTTTTGGGCCACATCAATTAATAAATGAATATAGTAGGTAAAAAACTTATCTTTTTAGATCAAATAATCTATCCAATATAATCTTATATTTAGATTAAATTAGATTCTTATTTTAAATTATATTTATTAATAAATCTTATTTCAATGATAACCTGAACCACAACATCTACAATCTCATAATCTTTCAGAGGGTCATTAATCACGTCCTTGCAAAGGGGAAGGACTATATAGTGGGTTCAACACAAGTTTCAATTAGGTTAACGCTTAACCGATTGACTGCCAAAAAAATAGCATTTCAGAAAAGAATGTTTGGGCTGGAAGGTGCAGTTGCAGGGCTGCGGGAGCGGGAGAGGGCATGCGAGGGCTGCAGCACCAGCGGTCGATTGGGATGGCAACGACGGCGACAACAGGGGCGTGCGAGTCCGGCGAGGCGGCCTGAGGGTGTCGAGTACAAGTGTGGCTGTACTCGTGACTAGAGCTGCTACGTGGGTTGTGTGTGAACTTGGGAAAGTGAAGAATAAAGATTGAAATAGAGTTGGGGGACTGGAGCTGCTGAGTGCGACTGAAGCTGGGAAAGAATAAACTTGGGCGAGTACTATCATGTCGGCGACTGGAGTATTAATTAGGTTTTTTTTAAAATAAATTGGTTTTTTCGGTCCGTAACCGAAAATTTCGGTTCGGTTTCGGTTTTCAGACCAAAACCAAAATTTCTTTTTTTTTTTGTCGCCCGAACCGTGTATATAGTACTCGGGCTGGACCGAACTGGATTTTTCGGTTCGATGTTTGGGTCGGGTTACATTCTAAACAACCCTACTTGCAACAAAGCCATTGGTAGAAAAATGGAGTAGCCCATATAAAACCCCTTTTTACAAGTCAATTAGTACCATATTGATTCATTCCAGGATTGTTCGACTGATTTTGTAGGTTTTTAATTGTTCGCTGACGTTGGTCACATCTATTTGCTTGGAATTTTCTAGGCTAATTTGAAGTTGTTCGGTTGGCTGAATGAAGATTGAAAAGAGGAACATAAAATCCTTTTTTACAAGCTCTTCCTTATCCTTATGTGCAATTTTCTACTACGTATAAAATACTTTGTCAATAGTTATTTTTTATTACTTTATATTATAAAAAAACTAAAAAATTATAATAATGTTGTAAATAATTATTCTAATACGTACTCTCGCAAAATCTTAGGTCTAAATTAATTTGAAATTAATCACATTGTAAAAATATTTGAGTATCCTACCTTCAAATAACACTTTATGAGAGCAGTAGAATAATTGTTTACAACTTTACTAGCTATTTATTTCAATAAAATTTTATAATAATATATATTTGTATTAGCCTAAATGAATTATCAGTGTTCTGAAAAAGTGCCTTGGTGGCCGTTAAGACAACGCCAAAACACTTGGCGGACCCACATCGTCTTAAATTTGACTTTGGCGGGGTAGCTTGGCAAGGGAAGACCTTGACGAGAATGGAACGACACATTTGTACGAGTGCAAGATGGTGCAACCCTAATAAAAATATCTATTAATTCACTATTTCATTAAAAACAATACGGCACATCGGATAAGAAAGGAGATATCATGGAAAATGGAATATTTGGGGACATATAATAGATATGCTAAAACAGATATCTGAATTCTTATGTCTCGGGTCCTAATAAGATCTTAGTCGAATTTACCTACAAATCACGTTTGACAGATTAGACCCGTTTGACAGATTAGACCCGTTTGAGCAACCCTAATCAAAATCTCTATCTCACTCCACCTTAAAGATATCCAATATTTGTAACCAGATTCAAAATTCAACATGTTGAATCGAACCATGGGTCCAAGACAAATTATATGTGAAGATTTGGTTCATAAAAATCAAACTCAATGAATTCAACATTTGAAGCAAATTCAAGCCCTACATTCAATCAAGATTAAATATATCCCTAAAATCATCATTAATTCATCATTCATATATCATAAATAATTTTTATACAAGTGCAAATATATATATATATATATATATATATATATATATATATATATATATATATATATAAAGAAAAGAGAGGAGAACAATTAAAACCGAAATACTGAAACTAAAATAATTAAGTAAATAAATCCTCCTTCCCAACACATCACATCTCTGGCTACGCCAAGAAGTAGGAAGACAAGTACGGAATCTTGATCGATCAGTTGGATCACTCAAAAGAGGAATCCAAAGGCGAGGGTCACAACGGAGGCAATGGCGGCGACAGGGCCGAATGTAGCGGCGTTTGAGGAGGGGCCGGGGGCCGGAGCCGGTGAATCCGCAGCGACAGCGTTCTGGACGGTGAACACCGCCACGATCATCATCAACGCGACGGTGAAGAGTCTCATTCTCATGGCCTCCATGTCTCTTTTATTGAAAGCTCAGAAACTTGTTTTGTCGCGAATTGATGAGGAGGCAGAGAAAAACGAAGAAGATGCAAAGCGAATTGATGTGAGATAAGGTGATGAAGGAGCCAAAAGAGGCTTTATAATGGAAGGTGGAGGAAAGAGAAAGACGAGTTGACCGATAATCCCGAGCGGGGAGGAACATTGCAATGATCATACTCTCCTCCCTCCGTTCAATAGATTACTAATTATGTTAGACTCGTTTTTCAAGGACTTTAACATTAGGACAAAAATAGAAAAATGTTTCTTTTTTTTTAATCAGGTAATAATTCGGGTGGAATACTCCTACCCGATCGCATCCTTGCGGATGAGGTCTTGAAGACCTGTATGAGTGTAAATGTCGAAGCCTCTGGCAGAGCGGCAAAGATGTGCAACCTTATCAGCCACTCTGTTGCCATTTCGGGGCACGTAAGAGAAGGAGACTTCTCTCACACTCGACAGTAATGTTTTGATATCGGACATCACCAATTCAATTTCCCAAGGACATGTGAAATTTGTTTGTAAATGATTTATGATTATAAGGGAGTCCCCTTCAATTTGAAGCTTGTTTATTCCCAACTCGTGCGTTGGGATTATCCCATGTCTTAAAGCCAGAGCCTCGGCTTTTAGCGGGGTCTGGTTGCCACTTCTATCACAGCCAATATGGATCGTTCTACCCTCCCAATCTCGAATGATGTAGCCAATTGAGTTGTCGTTGTTATCAAGTGTAGATCCATCAAAGTTTAATTTGAACGTACCAACAGGTGGTTTTCTCCACTTAGCAGCTTTTTGCCGTAGTCTTGACTGTGTATGATTGGTAGCATTATCCTTTCGAGTACATTGAATATCATCCTCTCCTTCATGCATGGGGGTTTTCTTCCAATTTTCCAAGTGAGTTGTAATGATGTGTTTAACAAATTTCCGATTCGGAATGGGTTCATTTCTGAAGATTGTTTGATTTCTAATGTACCATATAGTCCACCAAGTTACCGCTAGATTCTCCTTTTCAGGTTTTGTCAGAGTGCTACCAATTAAGGACAAGATAGGAGAGAATTCTCTCGAATTTTCAATCAAGTTGATTATAGCTTGATTTATACCCACGGACCAAGGGAGATGGGAACTAGAAAACTGGCATTCCACAAAAAGATGAGTTTCATCTTCAATTGCACTGTTACAGAGTGCACAAGTTGTTGGTACGGAGACCCCCTTTTGGGATAGACGGGTAGCCGTTGGAATACCCTTTTGTCCTAGTTTCCAAAGGAAGTTCTTAATTTTTGGTGCAGTGTCAATTTTCCAAATCCATGAATTATTATCCTCATTCTGGCTGTTATCTTTAGTGATTAGTTTGTAAGCACTAGCTGTTGTAAACCATCCCTCCCTATCCGGCCACCAATATAGTTTGTCCTCAAATGTATTTTTTGGAAGGGGGATATCCAATATTTCTTTTGCTATACTGTGTGGGATTGTGCTATACAGTTTTTCCTCCCACCATTTTCCTTCTAATATATAGTCGCTTACTGTTTCGTTATCATCTCGAATGGTAGGACACTCATCCTTTTGGATTATTGGTGAAGTTGTAAGCCAGTTATCGGTCCAGAATTTAATAGATTTACCATTGCCCACCGACCAGATAAGACCGGTTTTAAATTTTTCAATAAGAGGAGTTAGTTTCGACCATTGCCAAGACGAACCCCCGTTTTTCTTGTAATTTAATATATGTGTTGTCTTCAAATACTTGTACTGAATTAATTTTACCCATATATTCTCTGGTTCTGCTAGAATTTTCCAAAGGATTTTCATTTGGAGTGCCTCATTCATATCCTTGGATTTTCGAATACCTAAACCTCCCTTACCTTTTGGTCTACAGATTTTATCCCAGCTTATCACAGGCCAGTATTGGAGATCTTTATTCCAGAACAAAGATCTATTTATTTGATCTAGTTCCTTATGGATTGTGCTGGGTAGCATGAAACTTTGCATTGTATATAAGGGTTTTGATGCCAGATTTGTGCTGATAAGGACAGTACGTCCCTATTGTGATAGTGCATTCGCGCGCCATTTACTAAGCTGCTCTTTCGATTTACAAACGATTTCCTCAAAAGTTCGTTTGTTCACTCTCCCGTTGATAATAGGGCAACCAAGGTATTTTTCAATCGTTATTTGATTTGATATACACAAACATCTCTCAAGTTCCTCGATTCTGGATCTAGGGATTCCTTTCGTGGTTTGGAAAGCTGATTTGTGATAATTAACTTTTTTTTCCCGAAATGCTACAATATCCATCTATAATTGATTTGGCTTTTAAGCAAGCTGATGTGTTACCTCTGGTGAAGATAATAATATCATCAGCGAAGGCAAAGAAAGGGATATGCAGTCCATCCTTCCCCAATTTAAAACCGATAAGTCCATTTGTCATGTTTGCTTCATGAGAGAGTCTCCACGCCAAAACCTCTGCCCCCAAAATGAAGAGAAACGGGGATAGAGGATCACTTTGTCGAAGACCTCTAGTTGGTCTGAAAATCTCTGTTGGCCCATTGTTGACGAGCACAGAGAACGACACAGTAGATATACATTCCATAATCCATTTAATAAAAGTCGGGTGGAAGCCAAATTTCTCCAATACCGCCCTTGTAAAATTCCAATCTATTCTATCATAAGCTTTTTCCATATCTAGCTTTATTGTCATCCACCCCTCTTTACCTTTTCTGCTACGAAATGAATGAAAAATTTCATGAACTATAAGAACATTGTCCTGTATAGCCCTATCCAACACAAATGCCCCTTGCAAAGGGTGGATAAGTTTACCAATTACATTTTTTAATCTCTCCGTCAGAATTTTGGAAATGATTTTATAAATTGTGGAGCATAAGCTGATTGGTCTGTAATGTGTAGTCATAGAGGGGTTATCGCATTTTGGTAGAAGGGAAATAAATGTATGGTTTATTTGACGAAGAATTCTTCCAGAGTGGAAGAATCCTTTAACCGCTTTGATGATCGATCCTCCAATAATATCCCAGTATTTTTTGTAAAATTCTGCTGTCATTCCATCTGAGCCTGGAGACTTTTTATTGCCAAGGCTAAACACTGCCCTTTTTATTTCCCCATTGCTTGGATGCTGGGTAAGGTAACTATTTTTCTCATTGGTTATTGTCGGGGTGACAAGATTTAGATACTCCCTTAAGAGATTTTCATTTATCCTTTCCTGTTTAAACCTTTTCTCGAAATCACTACGGATTTCATTTTTGATATTTTCGTCACCCTCAATATACGTACCTTCGTTGGAAGTAATAGAACGAATTATTTTTCTATTCCTTCTGCCGGTTGCTACCCTATGGAAATAGGTTGTGTTTGAGTCTGCTAGTTTTAGATGTTTTGTTTTGGCCCTTTGGTTCCAGTACTTTTTCTGGAACAAAAGAAGCTTCTCTTTCTTTTGTAGGAGATTTCTTTCTTTGGCTCTATAATCCAACCAATTCTGTTGAGTCATAACTGGTTGAATCTCTAGAAGGCTGCTTTCAACTTCCTGGAGTTGTCGGAAGATATTTCCGAATGTTTTCTTATTCCACTCCTTTGCTTTTTGTTTAAGCAATTTGGTTTTGTATATAACTTGAAACATAGCAGAACCATTACACGATGCTCGCCAAGCTTGTTTAACAATGTTGCGGAAATCCTTCCTTTGTAGCCAAACATTCTCGAACTTAAACGGAGGTGGCTTATGAATTACACCATTATCAAGGTTTATTGTAATGGGACAATGGTCTGATGTGGAAAACGCTCCATTTTTAGTTATCAGTTCTGGAAAAAATTGGAGAATTTGATGTTGAACAAGTACTCTATCAAGTTTCTCAATAATGTTATCATCCCCCTCAGGTTTTTTTCTCCCCCCTCAGGTTTTTTTCTCCAAGTGAAGTGGTTCCCCATAGTGGGTAGATCAACCATAGAACAATCACTTTTGAAAGTAGCTAGTCTCTGGAATCTATGGGAATTGATTTCTGCCCCACCAATTTTGTCCGAGCTACAATAAATTTCGTTAAGATCCCCCATCACAACACATGGAAGGGTTGAGCTGGTGACTAGTTCAGTTAGTGTTTTCCAAAATTCGTCTTTTTCCCTCAACCCCGGAGGGGCATAAACAACGAAGAGCATTAGAGAAGAATCACATTGCGAGCTTTTGTATCTAACACCAATTATTCTAGGGAGGTGGATTTCTAACGAAATTGTCTCATTGATTAGGTGGTTTTCCTTCCAAAGGATACACAGACCACCAGATTTGCCTTGAGCAGGTGACCAAATTGCGTTATCAAACCCAGCATTCTTCCATACAGTTTCGTTCGGAATATTTTCAGTTTTCGTCTCAGCTAAAGCAAGGAATTTGATTTGATCATTTTTACACCATGAGTTGATATTGGTCCAAAATGTTGTTTTTCCTATGCCTCTACAATTCCAATAGCCGACTCTCATAAATAACCTTTTTTGTCGTGAGAGCAGGCAATGTGGCCTCTCCCACATAGAAGCTTTGTATCAAAGAGGGTGTAAGCAATTGCTAGGATCATAATCATTATAAGCGATTTAATCGGTAGATAAGCAGTTTTGTAAAACGGGTTATTATAAGCTTTTTTATGGCCCTTGGAATGAGGGGGTGTTAGTAATTTTAGTGGGTATTTGCTCCACATTACATTGCATTTGACTTTCTCAAAATGCCAAGTGGGTGCACATAGGACGAGATTTAATTGGCCTAGATAGAGTTGTTGTTTAAAAGCTAATTCCACAAATTCTAAAATTGAAAGATGGTGTATGACAATACGGTTGTTAATTATGATCATCTTAAATCATCCTTTTGGTTGGCCACATAGTTGTATGAATGTGATATATAGCCACTTTGAACAAACCACATGAGTACCAATCAAAGAAGCTACCAAGCGTACATTTAGAGTGCAGTAAAAGAGCGATACACGGATGTATATCAATGTTCAAGATAATTTGAGTATATGGGTTTGCAACTGGATTCCATCGACAGTGATACACTTCAAAGTCCCAGTTTCTTGTAATGCTCCCATTTGTTAGGCATGTAGTGTTGTTAGTGCTAAAAGTGTCCATATTATCAAACTTCATTCGACTAACAATAGGATTAACCCATGCATTCATTCCTATTGCAGTCCACTTCCAACAAGGATTATATTTATGATGGATAGCCCTTAACAGAGGTTTGCCAGTAACCACTCCATACCGGAATTCAAAACCAGCAGAAAATTTGAAAGACCTGACATTAAGCCAGGCCAACAAATTTCTAATAATCCTATTATGGATTGTAAAACACAGAACATTTACCTCACTCATTTTTGTGGCCAGAGTTGCACAGATAGAATTGTGACAGAAAACACAAAACATTGAGACAAGCCACTGAATTTCTCTTGTCAAAATGTGCGTTAAATGATGCTCGATACCTAGATCAGACCACAAACAGAGTTCATCTAAACCGAGCCCAAGTTCGATTTCACCAATGATAATTGATTCATCAACAAAAGCAGACACGAGATAAATAAAAAAGGACGTTGTCGAGTATGCAAGCCAAGTTTTAATTATGACAGGCTGCAAAGGCTTACGAACAAGAACACCCATTACAAATATTTTTTTCCACATGTAACTGATTTCCTTTCTGATTTCTTTAGCTTCATCACCAAAGATAGGTGTCAATAGGGAGATAGGATTCAGAACAACAATGATTTCTTGACTTCTATCTTGTAGAGCACAGAGTATCTCCTTGTCAATGGTCCTCATTCTAGATTTCTTTCCATCTTTGCCTCTCGGTTTCTCCATCACTGCATCAATAGGACACTGGAACCCCTCAGGCGAAGAGCCATCGGAGCATGGTTTAGAGCCCTTTCGGGATTTGATTTTAGGGGGAACTGACAAGTCAACCCCAATGGTTGTCATCAGGCCCTTTCGGGGGGGTGGGCTGTGTAGAGATGAAACCATCATCCACACAGATTTTCATTTCTGAAACTTTCATGAAAGGATTCGTACAACAAAGGAGTGAAAGATTCCAATTAGAGAGATCTAAGGATTTCATGAAAGGAGTAGAGCAATTAAGTAGAATCACTAGCAAAGTTATCTGAGAGAACATGGCCGCGACTGTAGAAGCCATGTAAGTGCAGTCAGGAAGCGAGGACCGGAGGTGACCAAGACATGAGAAGCATGGTTTGTGGTCTTCCGGCCACACAAAACCAAACGGCAAAGGAGAGACCATCAGCAGGCCACCATGAAAATGATAGACTTGAAAAGAAATAAATGCATACACTGAAAAAATACAAAGTTCAGCCATCATAGCACCATTCCGATTTTTATTCGTATAAACATGAGCCAGAACATACTCATATGTATATGGTAAGCAATTCACAAAAGTGGACAGGTTGCAGAAACCAGCTTTCGAATACCAAAACTGGGAGAAAGAAAGACACCAAAAGCTCAAGTAGTCTTCACTACACAATTTACTATGGCAAGTTAGATTCCAATAAGATGTGGTAAAGAAATTGTAGGTCCGTAGGGAAACATTCAAAAGAGAAATCAGATTGATTTTGCTTGATACAAGGAGTCCAACTACTCTAAAGAAAACAAGCACGAAGCCCCCAATATAGGATATATTCAAGAGATTATCATAAACACCAAATGGGACTTCATTAATATACAACACGGTGATACACAAAGGAACAACAGTGATCACGAACTGCAATTTTTCCATGGAACTTAAAAACATAAGCCCCAGTTTAACATTATAGGAGACATAGTCCTGATTTGAAAAAGTTTGAAATAAGAACCAATAGTAGTTAAAAGAAATTTTTACCCGGAAGGCCGCAGCCCTTGCAATGCTCAACAATTCAGTTCGAGATGCCATGGGAGGCAACAATTTCTCCAGAATGACCGCCAGTTTATTAGCCTTCTTTCCATCCTTTGATTTCCTATCGTTGCTTCCGCCATCACCGGGGCCAAGAGAACTCACGGGAATTGTTTTCTCATAAAGATGTTTTGGGCCCTTTTGGGAGGTATTCGATAGGAGCCCGGAGGAGCCGAGTCCTATAGGTTTTTTGACTTTATCCTTGGGAGTTGATTCCATGACAGATAAAACAGAAGTACACCAGTTAGAGATTAGAAACCATTGACAGGAAAGGAGAAAATGATAGATAAATTGAGATGCAAAAACGAGTTTGATCAGAAACCAGTTAGATGTCTGATTATTCAACATGGGTTGAAAACCCTTTTGGGATATGGAGGGTGAAGGGGCATGAGCCCCAAACACGATCTTGTTCACAATGCACATATCAATTGTAGTTGTTAAGGGGATTCCACCACCAAGAGAAGGGAGCAAAATCCCACCCGGTGATAGCGTCAACACAGAGTTTTGAGGGCCCTTTCGGGATGTAGGCGGTAGAGGAAAACAAGGTCCCTCTATGGTTTTGTTCACCCAAAAGGTGAGATTTTTTACACAAATCCAAATTAGATCAAGAGAGAGATAGAGAAGGTACCAGAGCCCCGACCACCACCGAAAGCGCCCCAACCGCCAACGCTAGAGCCAGGCGGAACGCCACCGCTTCGCCCGACTCATTGGAGCCAAGTTGTTACAGCGTCGTTAAGGAGGTCGCTTGAATTGTCTTCCCCACAATACTCCCATGAGTAGGGAAGAGAAGCAATAGTCGAAGATTGCTCCTCTCCGAAAACGTTCCTTGACATCTCCATTTGTAGGTAAGGGTTTCATTTGGGGTTAGATTTTAATTTGGGGAAATCATGAATTGGGAAGAGCATCTTCCAAATTGGGGTTTCATTTGGGGTTAGGTTTTAAGTTGGGGAAATTGTGAATTGGGAAGAGCATCTTCCAAATTGGGGTTTCAGCTGACAAATTGAAAAAGGATTTCTAGGTATTGGTTACAATTCAAACTAGTACGATTCCCGCGCCATGGCGCGTTTTTTTTAAAACTAAAATATTATATATAAAAATAATATAAAATATTAATAAATGTTAAGATAAAATCATAAAAAACTTTACAATAAATGTATCTTATAATTATCTCAGAAAATTATTTTTTAAAAATCTTATGTAAAGTATAATACATAAATATAGATATTTTAAATTATTTAGTAATAATAATACCAATTATAACATTGTTTAAATGTGATGTGTCGTAATCAATAGTTATATTCAATATTTTGAATTAAGCGCAATAGTTAGTAAATAAATTTGAATTTAGCTCAATAGTTATATTAGATTGAATTCAATGTTTTGAATTAAGCTCAATAGTTAGTAAAATTAAATAAAAAGAGAATTAAAGGAAAAAGAAGAAAAAAAAGAGAATTAAAGAAAATCAAAGAAAAATGGCAAAAAAAATATGATTGGTCAAGACTCCTAAAATATCTCTAAGATTGACACATCATCCTAAACTCTTCTAAATTAAGAGTTTATATAGAAGTTAGTAAATAAATTTAAATTAAGCCCAATAGTTATATTAGATTGAATTCAATGTTTTGAATTAAGCTCAATAGTTAGTAAAATTAAATAAAAAAGAGAATTAAAGGAAAAAGAAGAAAAAAAAAAGAGAATTAAAGAAAATCAAAGAAAAATGGCAAAAAAAAAATATGATTGGTCAAGACTCCTAAAATGCCTCTAAGATTGACACATCATCCTAAACTCTTCTAAATTAAGAGTTTACTAGTACGATTCCCGCGCCATGGTGCGTTTTTTTAAAAACTAAAATATTTTATATAAAAATAAATTTGATATCTTTGTATGCCAACAGTAGTACCAATATTTGATATCTTTGTATTAAGCCCAATAGTTAGTAAAATTAAATAAAAAAAGAGAATTAAAGGAAAAAGAAGAAAAAAAATGAGAATTAAAGAAAATCAAAGAAAAATGGCAAAAAAAAATGATTGGTCAAGACTCCTAAAATGCCTCTAAGATTGACACATCATCCTAAACTCTTCTAAATTAAGAGTTTATATAGAAGTTAGTAAAATTAAATAAAAAAGAGAATTAAAGGAAAAAGAAGAAAAAAATGAGAATTAAAGAAAATCAAAGAAAAATGGCAAAAAAAAAATGATTGGTCAAGACTCCTAAAATGTCTCTAAGATTGACACATCATCCTAAACTCTTCTAAATTAAGAGTTTATATAGATATAGATAGTTAGTAAATAAATTTGAATTAAGCCCAATAGTTATATTAGATTGAATTCAATGTTTTGAATTAAGTCCAATAGTTAGTAAAATTAAATAAAAAAAAGAGAATTAAAGGAAAAAGAAGAAAAAAAATGAGAATTAAAGAAAATCAAAGAAAAATGGCAAAAAAAAAAAAAATGATTGGTCAAGACTCCTAAAATGCCTCTAAGATTGACACATCATCCTAAACTCTTCTAAATTAAGAGTTTATATAGATATAGAAGTTAGTAAAATTAAATAAAAAAGAGAATTAAAGGAAAAAGAAGAAAAAAAATGAGAATTAAAGAAAATCAAAGAAAAATGGCAAAAAAAAAATGATCGGTCAACACTCCTAAAATGTCTCTAAGATTGACACATCATCCTAAACTCTTCTAAATTAAGAGTTTATATAGATATATAGATATAGAAGTTAGTAAAATTAAATAAAAAAGAGAATTAAAGGGGAAAAAAAAGAGAATTAAAGAAAATCAAAGAAAAATGGCAAAATAAATATGATTGGTCAAGACTCCTAAAATGCCTCTAAGATTGACACATCATCCTAAACTCTTCTAAATTAAGAGTTTATATAGATAGTTAGTAAAATTAAATAAAAAAGAAAATTAAAGGAAAAAGAAGAAAAAAAATGAGAATTAAAGAAAATCAAAGAAAAATGGCAAAAAAAAAAATATATGATTGGTCAATACTCCTAAAATGCCTCTAAGATTGACACATCATCCTAAACTCTTAATTTAAATTAAGCCCAATAGTTATATTAGATTTAATTCAATGTTTTGAATTAAGCCCAATAGTTAGTAAAATTAAATAAAAAAGAGAATTAAAGGAAAAAGAAGAAAAAAATGAGAATTAAAGAAAATCAAAGAAAAATGGCAAAAAAAACATGATTGGTCAAGACTCCTAAAATGCCTCTAAGATTGACACATCATCCTAAACTCTTCTAAATTAAGAGTTTATATAGATATAGATAGTTAGTAAAATTAAATAAAAAAGAGAATTAAAGGAAAAAGAAGAAAAAAAATGAGAATTAAAGAAAATCAAAGAAAAATGGCAAAAAAATATATGATTGGTCAAGACTCCTAAAATGCCTCTAAGATTGACACATCATCCTAAACTCGTCTAAATTAAGAGTTTATATAGATATAGATGATTGGTCAAGACTCCTAAAATGCCTCTAAGATTGACACATCATCCTAAACTCTTCTAAATTAAGAGTTTATATAGATAGATATAGATGCCTCTAAGATTGACACATCATCCTAAACTCTTAATTTAAATTAAGCCCAATAGTTATATTAGATTTAATTCAATGTTTTGAATTAAGCCCAATAGTTAGTAAAATTAAATAAAAAAGAGAATTAAAGGAAAAAGAAGAAAAAAATGAGAATTAAATAAAATCAAAGAAAAATGGCAAAAAAAACATGATTGGTCAAGAATCCTAAAATGCCTCTAAGATTGACACATCATCCTAAACTCTTCTAAATTAAGATTTTATATAGATATAGATAGTTAGTAAAATTAAATAAAAAAGAGAATTAAAGGAAAAAGAAGAAAAAAAAAGAGAATTAAAGAAAATCAAAGAAAAATGGCAAAAAAAAATATGATTGGTCAAGACTCCTAAAATGCCTCTAAGATTGACACATCATCCTAAACTCTTCTAAATTAAGAGTTTATATAGATATATAGATATAGATGCCTCTAAGATTGACACATCATCCTAAACTCTTAATTTAAATTAAGCCCAATAGTTATATTAGATTTAATTCAATGTTTTGAATTAAGCCCAATAGTTGGTAAAATTAAATAAAAAAGAGAATTAAAGGAAAAAGAAGAAAAAAATGAGAATTAAAGAAAATCAAAGAAAAATGGCAAAAAAAACATGATTGGTCAAGACTCCTTAAAATGCCTCTAATATTGACACATCATCCTAAACTCTTCTAAATTAAGAGTTTATGTAGATAGTTAGTAAAATTAAATAAAAAAGAGAATTAAAGGAAAAAGAAGAAAAAAATGAGAATTAAAGAAAATCAAAGAAAAATGGCAAAAAAAACATGATTGGTCAAGACTCCTAAAATGCCTCTAAGATTGACACATCATCCTAAACTCTTCTAAATTAAGAGTTTATGTAGATGTAGATGGGAAATTCTAAGGATACTACCTATAGATGAGTTTTATAACATCATCTCCTTAGTCAAAAATGGGATTTCTAAGGATGTACTTCATATATATATATATATATATATATATATATATATATATATATATATATATATATATATATATATATATGCTTATTAAGCACTAAATCACCTATGAAACGAGAAAATGGTTCTTTATATAAGAGAGAGAGAGAGAGAGAGAGAGAGAGAGAGAGAGAGAGAGAGAGAGAATGTTGTCTATTTGATTATGTTGTATTAGGATTGTTAAGATGAATTCGGATAAATGGTTAGCACCATGCATTCTAACATGTTGATTTTTTTTTTGCAGTATTCAAAGTTTCAAACCATATCATTCTTATTTCTCATTATTATACCTCAATGTTGTGCAATCCTTCATGGTTTTTTACAATCCCTCATGTGAAGTGTTATTCATTTTTATCCTTAGATCGTGTAATAGCAGTACACAAATGACAACTGATTAATTTACTCACTAGCTGCGGAAATTTGTGGTGTGCATGACATCTTGGAACAACATATAACAACAATTTTGCATCTACTCTTTAGGCTTGTTTGGTATGACAAGCTATTTATCCGCACAAATGATCTCTTTGTAAGCAACCACCATATCACACCAAATGAAACCTTGTTAAAGTAGGATAAATAATCAGATTTAAAACTAAAACAAGCAACATTGTACTTATCCTTTTTCCCTTTTTTTTTTTTTATTGAATATGCATAGGATGCATTTCCCTTTAGGAGAGCATGGCGCACGGTGAATGCCTTGTTATGCTCATTAAATCACTAACTATCCCTTTTTTTCTCGAATATAACTTTTTTTTTTTATCACTAATATCAGAATCCTAGAATGTTTTCCACTCCTTCAGATAATTTGATGCAATGTTGTTAAAATCATAGTACAAGTTGCAAAATCATACAAATTGACGATCCAACACAAGGATGGCTATCTAAATCATTAAAAAAATTGTCTTACATTAAAATCATATCAACATTGTAAAGAATCATAAGATTCAATTGATATTACTTTTTTTATAAAAAAAATATTTTACCCCTTTACCACCACTTTTACAATCCATAGGTGAAACCTAAACCAATTTGGCTTATCTATTAGTCAATACCTGGAGTATATGATTTCAGAAGTTGTGCGAAAGTATCTTAAGGACAATGTATTCTTATTTAGGTATAATTTGTGGATAAAAAATGGTGAGAGCAATGTTATTGAGGATCGAGCTTGATGCAGCTAAAAATGATTTTTTGTGGGTCAAAGAATGACCTTGACCTAGGCGATATATCATGATCGATTCAAGAAATATTGGAGGATGAGAATGTGCTTCTAAAGACTCCTAATAAAGCTCCACCATGGCAAGAAGGAACAAATATGCAAAGATATGCTCATGTTTTGGATGTTTCAAGCATATTTGACAGCTTGACGACGTCTTAGTAAAATGGGTCATTTGGAATCCATATTTATTGGATTAGGTCGTAACATACCTTGTTTGGAATAGAACTCGAATATCTATAACTTTGATGTTGAAGACTTTTCCTTATTCGGCTAGAAAGACACCATAATCTTCCCATCTTTGTAGAAGTCCACTATTTGGACAGGACTAATTATGTTTCCATGATTAGTTTATCATTTAGGCATTATATTATATATATTTTATTTATTTAGAAATAATGAAAATTAGATTAATATCTTTTACTTGGTTTTCCAATTAATTGATATTATCTCTAATTATTAGTTTTTATCTTAATAAGCTTTTAGTTAGGATATATTTATTAGAAAATAGTTTTTATCTTATTTTATATGTAGAATTAAGTTAGAGATTATCTAGTTATAAACGTCTATTTATACTTTATTTTACACTCAAAATAAGTAGATTGAAAATATTGGAGAAACACTTAGCTAAGAGTTCTTCGATCTCAATCCCAAAACTTTTGCGAAACCTTAGTTCTCATACTCTCTTCCATCTTCAAACAATCATCATCTAACAACTAAATCAAAACAACTCAAACACAACCCTAACAAAAACACAAACCCTAAAATTGCTCAATAAAATTGAGTTTTGACATCAAAAAGCCTTGAAGAACGGTTTTACATAAAAAGTGTTCTTGTTGGGAACACGTTTTTTTTTAAACCGTTCTCGTTTATTTGTAACAAAATACTTAACTCGGTTTTAGAAAAGTCGTGCTTAAAAAATGAAAATGAGTACGGTTTTATAAGAAAAGTGTCTTCCCAAAACCAAATTAAGAGATTTTTTTTTTGTAATAAGATTAAGTAAATGAACAAAGGGACAACTAAATTTCGTAGCTCAAGTGGTAGTCATGTGAAGCGGACTGATTCGATTTGAGGTGCAAGAGGTCGCAGTTTCGAGTCTTATATATATGAAAGCATAAAAAGGCAGGCTTTTTATTTTCATTATTAAGTACGGTTAATAAGAACGCTTTCACATCAAAGCCGTACTAAATTTTTAAGAACGCTTTCAGAGCAACCGTACTAATAAAATCACGCGCCAATTTTAAGAACGCTTTCACATCAAAACTGTACTTAAAATTTATGAGAACGGTTTAACAAGAAGCGTCCTCATTTGGGAATGCGGCCGCTATAAGTACAGAAAGAGAAGCGTACTCCCATGCATAAAAAAGCGTACTCCGATCCCCCCTTTTGTACTAGTGTCAACTGCAGTTCCTACGTGAACTCAAAAAAGACATCCTCGATCTCTTTTCCACGTTGGCGATTGCACCTTCTAAAGAACCCGCTATTGTCATTCCTCTATGTCCTAACGAGATTGGTGAGCCTCTGGACGATTCTAAGCACAATGAAGTGCTAAACGATGAAGCTTTTAGACAATGTTGTTGCCCAGGAAGCAACTCAGCACAATGATTTTATGTTGTAGATTGTCGTTGATCCGAACTTCGGAATTACCTCACCTCATATTCCTTGCATAGATAACTTTGAGATCTTTCTAATGTGGGTTATATGAAATCAAACTCCCTAGGGAAGGCCTTGGAATCTGATATGTAGATAGACTGCAGTCATGCACAAGATGTCTTGAATGTTCCAGTTGATGAAGATGAGGGAATTCATGAAATTTCTCTTGAATTAGCTATTGTATCTGTTTAGAATGTTCATGAGGTTGTAGATGTTGAAGTTCAAGTGATCATTAAGCCTATTCAAGTTGAAGATTTCGTTTGTTCAATGACTACAATGATATATATGTGTTGTTTTCGGGGGTTTCTATACCTTGAATTCTACTGGAACCTATCCCACCCATCTCTCCCTTAGTGCACATGATGGCTACTGCAACCCCAATGCTCCTCAATAACTCAATTCGAGGATGAATAAAAAATAAGAAGGGGAGAATGATACATTTAAGAATGAGGTTTTGTGGGTCAAACAATGACCATGACCCATATGACAAATCAAGATCGGCTCGAGAACTATTGGAGAATGAGGATGTGCTTCTAAAGACTCCTGAGAAAACTCCACCTTGGAAGAAGACGCAAATATGCAAAGATGGCTTATCCTCATGTTGTGGATCTTTTAGACATATTTGACAGCTTGTCAACATCTCAGTAAAATGGGTCGTTCAGAATCCATACTTATCAGATCGAGTCGCACCATATCTTGTTGGAAAGAGGACTCGAAGATCTGCAACTTTTATATTAAAGACCTTTACATATTTGGCTAGGAAGACACCATAATCTCTCAATTTTTGCAGCAGTCCACTGTTTCGATGGGATTAATTATCTTTCCATAATTAGTTTTTCATTTAGGCATTATATTTTATATGTTTTATTTATGGCGAAAATGCATAAAACCACCCTTTATTCAAGGTCGTTTGCAAATAACCACCCCTTATTCAAAAATTTGCAAATAACCACCCATTATATACAAATTGGTTGCAACTAACGACCCATACCCACTTTTCTTGTTAAATCTAATTAAGTTTTCTCCAATTCTAAACAAAAGGGTGATGAATGTCTAGAGTCTCCTGCTGTTCATCGCCTCCAGCAATGACGACCTCTGGTGGAACCTCCTAGTGGTAATCGGGTCTTGTTCGTGGATCTCTATTTGGCTAATTAGATTGAAAATTTGATTTAATTGAGACTAATATAGAGAATATGTAAAACATTAAAAAGTTATGGGTATAATTTAGACCTGTCAAAACACGACCTGACATGAACGCCGGGAAAATTTTGGGTCAAGACCCGAAAATTTTAAACCGAATTTTTTTTCCGACCCGAACCCGAAAACCCGGTAATTTTCTGGATCATCTGGGTTTGGACCCGTGCCCGATTGACCTGGTGTCCAGATTGATTTATAATTATATATGATTAATTTTTTTTATGGAGATTCCAATTTATTACATTTTATAATTACAATCACTTGATCTTTCATTTTCAAATAAACCTTTTTATTTTTTTTATATTGTGCAATACTCCTTCCAATCGATAGTATTTGATTTTTTATTTTTCATCACATTTTTTAAGAAGATGAAAACTCTAAAAATATTAAAATAATTATATGCTTATTACTAATTGCATGAAATTATTTTAAAAAAATTATTTAAAATTTTGATATTTTATATATTTTAAAATTTTGTTAAAAATTATGAGAAATAATAAAAATAAAATATTTTAGATCGATATATTATATAATTGCAAGCTCTAGAACTTATGAACCACGTCTATAATTTTAGCATTTTAAAATTATCGCAAAATTACTAAATCATGATTTTTTTAATTTAAAAAGGAAAAAATTGACAAACCCAAAATCGACCCGATTTGACCAGAAATTGAGTCAAACCCGAGTTCGAGTCAACTCGGATCTACTCGGGACATATTTTACCCGAAACCTGTTTTAACCGAAATCCGAAACGACCCGACCCGAATGACACGATTGACAAGTGTAGTATAATTGTCTTTTCATATTAATTTAAGTGAGGTTTAACAAGAAAAGTGGGTATGAGTGGTTAGTTGTAACCAATTTGTATATAATGGGTGGTTATTTGCAATTTTTTTAATAAGGGGTGGTTATTTACAAATGACCCTGAATAAAGGGTGGTTTTATGCATTTTCACCTTTATTTATTTATAAATAAGGTAAATTAGAATAATTCTTTTAGTTCATTGTTCAATTAATTGATATCATCTATAATTATATATTTTTGTATCCTAATAGGCTTCTAGTTAGGATATATTTATATTACGAAGTACTTTTTATCTTAATGTTAATCCCTGGAATGAAGACGATAACCACATTTCTAAGTGTTTTGATTAATATTCCAAGGCTAACTGGCAACTTTAATTATAACTTTTCTAGTGCTAAAAACTTTAATAAAGATTTCAACCTACTTTGTTTCCTTTGGCATACAATTTGGGAATACAACAACAACAACAAAAAATCCTTGCCTTGATCTTCAACTTCTGTTTGAGATCTCTGCTACAATCTCAATTCTCTTCCCTAATGAAGAGATTCTACTCCTATCAACCCCTAAAATCTAGAATCTATGATCCGTTCTTCGACCCCAACTCTCTCTCTCCTGAATTGTTTTCCAAAAATCCCCTGAATCATCTACTTGAATGGAGATCTCTCCTCCATATGGGTGATTTCAACCACCGATATGGGTTTCAGCGACCTTCAATTCATAGCAAGCTTACCTCCTTCTCTTGGTCTTTGGCGGCCTGTTATGGGGTTGCCTGGATGAAGGTGCGAGGATACAAACATCAAAAAAAGAAGATGAAAATCTGCGAAGGTACTATCTTCATTCGACTCTGGTGTCCCTCCCGTCTTCTGTTGCTCGTCCTTGGCGTGGGATGGGAGTTCGCTAGCCACTGGTGTATGCTCTCTGCATTTTTGGTTCAAGCCCGATCGTTCGGGGGCTCCCTGATTTCTTCAAGTACCCTTCGGTGTTGCCTTTGGGTTTCGGCGACGATGATGTCGAGGTTGTCGTCTCTCTATGGCTCCCAGCAAACCATCAGGTTATATCTTCTCCCCTCAACCTCACCTTCTATGCTATCTATACTATTGAGCAGGACCCATGACCCTTCTTGTAAGAAATGGGCTCTTGATTTATTTCACCACAATCACCACCCACTCCGAGGCTCTTGGCCTCGAACCTGTTGTTTGGGCTCTTATGCCAAATGTTGTACTCAAAACATCTTACCATATCTCTTTGACCAGTCCTTACCCACGTTTTTTCAGAAGATCATCACCCTCAAGAAGATAACATCTTCTATAATAATCAAATCTAAACAATCCACACATACAACAGGAAAACATATTTCAATTTCTTTCTTTGAGAATTTCAAATTATCATTTCATATAAAAAAATTATCAATCCCGGTGACCATTAGCACCTCCCAAATTATTATTAGCTTAACCCTCATAATCCTATTTGATTACCAAATTCATCTTATCTTGTTAATATATAAAAACTTAAATAATATCAAGATTGATTTACACATATCTAGAAATTACAGCTTCTTGAATCACAAAAATCACCAATTCTTTTTAATCAAAGAACCCACTAATGACAATTTGTCTCAACCTATTAAAAGCACCATCTTGAATCCTCCTTTGTCAGGATCTGTGTTATCTTGGCTAAACCTGCTGGAACTCATGTTTTACTGTAATCTCTGGCCTTTATCACCTATGATCTCTAACTGTATTTCGAATCTACCATCTTTGTATGATATTTCCTTGGACTTGAAGCTTTGGATCAGGCCTATTTTCTCTGTTTTACTCGCTCATTTTACTCTAACGATCACCTTCAAGCACATGAGCTTTACTCAGGACTGCAAGGCAGGATCACATATAATACTCGTCTGTTATAACTGTTGTGTGTCTGGATACCTTACACATTCTTTTATCCTTCATCTGGATTATAAATGTTTTGTCTCACTTGATATTAGCACTTATAACCTAGCATGGGTAATTTCCCAAGCAAAATCTACTAGTTTTTTGGTGGCAGCGGCTAATTCTCAAGTGGTACAGGCAATCTGCTGGTCTCTTTTGGCTAGTTGTAAACTCACCAGGCAAAGCAAATTCAACATCAATCACTCCCTAAGTCTCACCATGCTTTGTGTTTGGCTTTACTCTTGCCTAATCTCATCAAACTTGATCTTTAACACAAATGGATATATACATATTATAGATGAATACACACTTTATACTAACCATACATATTATCTACCTCTAATTTTTAGAACTCTCAATAAATCTCACATGTTATGTCATAATCTCATCAAACTTAATTTTGCATGCTTTGCTATCACTTGCTATCTAAATACTATCATGCTTACTACTGTATGTTGTAAAGGCCGAAATATTTTAAATATTATTTTATATAGTATATATTATTACCTATCTGACTCATAGAGCTAGAGAAAACTCGTCCTCGAGCACGGAATTTTCGATTTAAAAATCATTATGAATGATTCCGACATCGTTTTTTTAAAAACTTTTTTGACTCTGACGGTCCTTAATTCCGCCTTCTTACTTAGAGATTTGAGAGTTATGTTGGGGTTCATTATTTTATTTCGGATTCGGAATTTTTAATAAATTTTTAAACAAATCTGGATAACGTCGGGAGAGCGGGTTCTGGGTATTTTGAAATTTGGGTCTTGTGAGGATCACTTCTCTCCTATTTTCTTTTCCTTTTCTTTTTCTTTTCTTCTCTCTCTCTCTCTTCCCCTCTCTCTCGGCCTGCCCTGGAAGAAGTGCAGCTGCCTTACCCCAAAATGGGAAAACACCCTCACTTCCCTCCCTCCTCTCTTGTGCCTTGCCCCTCCCAACCTTGGCAAGATGCCAATTGAGCTGCAGACAAGCCCCACGCCACATTTCATAAGCAATCCCCTTGTTGATTTCATTTCAAACACCCATCTCCCTCACCTTTTCACACCACTTCCCTATGCATTTTCAATCCAAACCCCCTCCTTTCTTCTCCACTTGTACTACCGAGGGGAGCTTCCCCTTCTCAGCCACCATCTCACCACCTTACCACCACCACACCGTCACCCCCATCAGCCCTGAGCTCCACCAGAACTACCACCCCAGCTCCTCTTCTTCACCTCCATCGAGCACCACCAGGGCACCCCAACAACCTCCCTCCTCTCTCTGTGCACACACCCACACCCCACCACTTCCTCCTCCTTCATCCTTCCTTCCAAGCAGCAGCAGCTAGGGGTGTGCATGATTCGGTCCAAACCGAATTTTTGGGCCGAACCAACACAAACCGAACCGAACCGAACCGAAGTTTTTCGGTTCGGCTTTCGGTCCGAGAATTTTCATTTTTCGGTTTCGGTTCGGTTTGTGTTCGGTTTCGGTTCGGTTTGTGTTAAACCGATTTTTTTAAATATTCCAATATATATAAATATATTACTTTTTATACACTACATAATATATATAAATATATTACTTTTTATACACTATATAAATATATTACTTTTTCGGTTTCGGTTCGGTTTGTGTTCGGTTTCGGTTCGGTTTGTGTGTGTAGTGTGTACTGTGTATATATACACATATATAAAGTGTATATACACACATATATACACTAATACATTTATTATTTTTTTGTTCGGTTTGTGTTAAATCGAATTTTTTTAAAAGATTTTTTTTTTAAATTTCTTTTTATGGAAATTCGGTTCAACTATGTTAAAACCGAACCGAACACAAACCGAACCGGTAAATAACCGAACCGAACCTAATGCTTTCGGTTCGGCTTTCGGTTTTGAAATTTTAAGATTTTCGGTTTCGGTTTCGGTTCGGTTCGGTTCGGCCCGGTTCGGTTCGGTTTTAGACCGATGCACAGCCCTAGCAGCAGCTATGGCACCTCCAACATCCGAAAACGCCCAGCAGCCACCCAGGAGCACCCCGGGGACAACGCCGGTGCCACCTTCTCCTCGTTCCTCTGTTTCCCTTAAACCGAACGGTAAGCCTTCAATCCTTCGATTCCCATCCAAAACCTTGTAAAGGTCACACCTTTTGACCCCTCCCTTTGTTCTAGGCTGATAATCGCCGCCTTAAGCCTCCGACGAAGCCCAACCGTGCCCCCAACAAATCTCCGACAAACTTCGATCGAACCTCGGTAACCACCCCTTTCTCTCTCTTCCTTGTTGTCGATTCCATTCCCCATGGTGTCGAAGAGGTGGTCGGAGCCACCACCCATCACCGGCGGCCCTCCTTTCCTCCTCCTCCTTCCCGCCTTTTCGAACCCAGATGAGCTCTAGCTCCTCTACTGGTTTTTGGCATACACCAGGGAAGAAGAAAGAAGACTTGGCCCCGCCCCCTTGCCACCTCCTTGCCACGTCAGCATGGGGCCCATTCTTTTTTTTTTAAATCTGTTGAGTTTAGTTAGAGGGCAAGTGGGCCTAATTTTTTGGGCTGATTGGGTTGTTTTTACACAAATGATTTGGGTCTATTTTCTAAAATTAAATCTGGGTTGGGAGTTTGTGAATTTGGGCTGAATTTTTGGGTTATAAAACAAGGGTTTCGGTTTGGGTCAATAATTAAATAAAGGCAGGCTTGGTTTTGGCACTTAAAATAAGGGAGGGGTCGGTTTCTAATATTTTATAAAATATGGGGGCTCTTTTGTTATTTAAATAAAATGGTTGGTATTTTTAAGGGTTGGGAAATATTATTTGTAAATGTTTAATAAAATGGCATTTAAAATATTATATTATATTAATTGAGGTTATAAACACTATTTTGAGATTAAAAGATATTATATTATGATCTTATAAAATATAGGGACTTAAAATATATATTATCCAATTAAATCAAAAAGGAATTTGGAAAAATATTTTCAAATGTCGGGATTCTTTGTCTTGGTTTGATGATGTTGGTTTTGAGAAGGAAGTTTGCAAATATGGTTGGTATGATTTTATCTATGGGTTTGATTGGAAGTAAATGATTTTGGTTGATGTTGATCGTATCGGAAAGGTTTTGGAAACCGGTTTTTACTATCGATTGGTTGAGGATGTGAGAACTTAGGTTTCGTATGTATGAATATCGGTCCGGTAGCTTATGGCATTGGCTTGATGATAGGTGTGTAATGCTTTTGGATTACTTTGGACTTGCATTTGGGCCCTTGCTTGTGTCATCTTGCTGTTCTGCATTTTCATGTAAGTATCCTACGGGACTTACTCAGTAACCTGGACCTCCTGCCTGATGTGTCATATGATGTATAGGTGTTGCATATTAAAGCATCTCATGTAGTATCATGCTAGGATTGCATTGAACTGAGCATGTGGTTACTAGGGTAGCCCAGCCCCATCGGGTTGCCCTGAGTCAATCGAGTCGATATGAGCATGATATGATAGCCCAGCACCACCGGGCAAGCGATGAGATGATATGATATGATAGCCCAGCACCATCGGGCAAGCGATGATATGATATGATGATGTCGCGGTTTGTGCACCACCACGAGGAAATTGTTATGCTATAGCACCGAACTGGCCAGTCTCTGCACTAACAGGAAGGGGTGCAGAGGTAGGAGAGGGATATGCCACTTGGCATTGTCTTGGGCCCTTTACAATTTTTCCGCATATTATAACTGCCAAGCATGCTTATGTGATTTAAATCTTGTACTGCATTAGTCATCCTTTATTTAGGTATAGGCATGTTATGTGGCCTCAGCGCGGTCAGAGGACCCGCGGGCGATTACCGGGCCTGACTTCGTGGATAGTGTTAGGTACCGCTCTTGTTTGCTGTTAAGGAGGTAAGTCGAGTTCTCAAATTACAAATATTGAAGATTTAAATAAATGTAAACCGACTCCAAGCCTAAGCAAATAATTACAAGACTTCCTCCCGTTGTAGTGGAAGGGTAGTCAGGATCGATCCACGAGGAGGCGTGTCAGCGGGATCCTAGTAGCGTTGGAAATCTCAAGTCTGCGTCGACCAGAAGCCTCGATTTCGACCTTTGAGCTCGATGCCGACCTCGGCTGTCGATCCTCTCTGCAACAGAAGACCTGCAGAAACAAAAACTGTAGTCGATATCGACTAGTAGGGGTCGATATCGATGTAAGTCCACGAAATCGACTGGCTCGGAAGACTGCCAGTCGATACAGAAGGGTCGATATCGATGCTAGGGGGTCGATATCGATGCTCAGCAAACTCCGCAGCGATGTTCGTCGTCGACTCAGAAAACTGTCGACGAACTCAGTGGCCGATATCGACGTCTGGGGTCGATATCGATGTCTTTCTGCAGTGGGTTAGTTCTTCGTCGGCAAAGAAAGGCCGAAGATTTAAGAATGGAGAGAGAAGCAATGAACAGAAATAAAACAGAGGGTTTTGGGTGTATAAAATATGTAAAAAGCAACTCCTAGGATTAGGATTTACCACAACGTTAACCAATGCATGCGATAAGATAAATAAGACGGACAATTGCGCTATTTCACCCGAGGGACAAGCTTTCGCCGTACACCAACTCTTAGGATTACTCTTGCAAATAAACCTAATTGTCTCTACCAATTTTATGTTTATAACTCAAGTTGTTAGCATGAATCCCTTTTCTTTCGATTAGGACTAAACATAGAATCGTAGGAGGAGAGATGGACACAACGACATCGACATCAAATACTTACCTCAAGCGCGCATGGCTAACGTCGGGCTCACCCCAACCCTAAGAGCTTTGGGGAACTACTCGCTTCTCATCATGGAACTCATTGTTGATTGAAAAGAAGAAACTTGCATTAAAATAAACTCCGAAGCTTTACAACTCAATGTCAACTTTCGCAAACGTCAAACACTAAAACTTCTCTCTAATTCTAACTCTATTGATTGTATTACTTGCTTGTTTCTTGGATGAATGAATGCCAGCCCCCTAGGGCTTTATTTATAGGCTACTAATCCTCGCTACCCAAGGATTGTAACTCCTATCTAAACTATGAACTCTATCCAAACAATTAGGATAGGTCTTTTATTTTGATAAAAACTTGAATAACTTAAAGGTAAAAGATAAATAAAACTTCAGCTGCCACCTATCTTGAAAGTATGAGATAAATCCGTGCCTCCTTTAAGATATAGTTCCAATCCGCATTCGAAATCGAGTCTATCTTCTGTCGAGGTAAGGGGTCGATATCGACACCAGGGGTCGATATCGAGGTCTCTGTTCCTGCTCGACTTGTTCAGCTCTGGTCAATGTCTATGTTGAGGTCTATATGGGGGTCGATATCGACACCAGAGGTCGATATCTACCTCTGAGGTCGATTTCTACCTCTGCTCAGCTTCACTTGGCTTCTCCGTTTTGACTCCGATTTCATCGAATTCCTGCATGGTTAGCTCAAAACTCGTGCAGACTCTATTTCTTATACTTTAGCTCATTCTTACACAAGTTTATATACTTTTGAACCTTTTCTTTGGAGATCGAATGAAATATGAAGTCAGAAGATGCAATAAACAAAGGTACAAATATGTATATCAAAACACCCCATACTTAGACTTGCTTGTCCTCAAGCAATAACCAAGCAATAACCAACACCTACAACACACCCTTCAAGTATTTTCCCTTGTCAAAAGCAACATCATAAGCGGTAGGAAAGCAAAGCAAAGCAAGTGAATTCGTCATAGCACATATTTTGGCGATCTATAGGCATATGCAATTTTTGATCCAACCTCACAGGGATAATGTGTTTGCACTCAACTCTCATGTGTTTAGGCTATGAAGATCAACTCTCAACTCAATTCCATATACAATCTCATAAACATTTCAATTTATAAAAATCCACTTCGCAACCAATTATGAAAATGCAATAAGAATCATCAGGAGGACTTTCGCTCAATGGAAGACTTCAAAGAAGACTCCATTCGGTAGGGTTGTAATGGGGCTTTGTATGAAATTAAGGGCATGGAATTATTTGGCTATGTGGTGCTTTTATAATTTGGGAATCAAGACTCCTAAATCTCAACACTTACAATGTCCAAACCATAACTCTTCAATGTTGCACTTTCCAAGCTCAATCTCCCATAATGCTCTTTCCCAACTCATCTTTCTATAATATACTCTAAAGATGCACTAAAAGATGTAAACCATACTATCAACCCTTCTCCCAAACTCTAATATACCTCTCAAAAAATATAACACTTGTATGAATAAAAGACTTAAGGATTTTGGCTCATGCACTATATATATATACATCTCTTTTTTTTCGGATTTTTTTCCAGAAATAATAACTAAATACTAAAGATATGTGCATTTATATGGTGAGCCAAAAATCCTTTTACAAAATATGACAAAATGTAAATATGTACCAACCCAATATTTCCTTGCTCAAAACTGGACATTATACTCTTTTCTTTCCACAAGGCATTAGTCCAGCCAATCTAAGTCTCAATTTCCAAATGGGGGTCAGGCTCAATTCGGCTAGGGATAATTTTGTGGAGTTTGTAATTTCAGGCTCAGGCTAATATTTTGGCTTCAAGCAGGGATAATGCGGGGTAGGTAAAGAGAGGATAAAAATGGCTTAAAAGATGCCTCCATCATTTAATTCCCGTAAACATAAACATATATATATTGGCTTTGAATAACTATCACAACATTTAGAGATGCATAGGAAGAGTAAATTCACTCTAGAAAGCGGAGGGATTTTTGATGTTCTCCCTATAGGCCAAAATTCTCACAAGGGCAATTTTTGTTGGATTTGCTTTTTAGCCTAGGATCATATGTGCTCAATTTCATCACAAGTTCACAATCTACATAAAAATTTTAAGGACTTAGGCTAAACCATCCAAATATGCCATAGGATTTACATGATCAAGTCAGCTATTGAGTTTTCATCATAGGACATCTAAGTAGGGTTTAAAAATAAACTTAAAAATAAACATGCATTTTTTTGTATTTTTGACATTTTTTTGGATTTTTTTGACATTTTATAAAAGTAAAACTAAGAACAAAAATTTAAACATGAATGCAATGCGAAGAAGAAACCAAGTTAAGACCATAAGACATGTCTTTCCCCCACCCCATACTTAAAATATACAGTGTCCTCACTGTATTAAAAAGAAGAACAAGGGTAGAGAGAAACCCACAGCGCAACCTGCGGATTCAGGTCGATTTCAGATTTGGTCGATGCCAGAAGTCGATATCTAGGTCAGTGGTCGATGTCGACTGCATCTGTCGAATTCGAGGAAGAAGATGAAGTCAAGGGCTGCCTGATTGGGGTCGATATCGAGTATTAGGGTCGATATCGACCTCTCTTTTTCGCTCCTGAGTCCTCGATGTCGACTCCAGGAGGTGGCTTGACCCTGGGGGGTCGATTTCGACTGGCGTTGTCGATTTCGACTGCCTCTGCAGAAGCTTCTTTTCTTCTTCGTCGTTCCTTTTGCTTATAACCTGAAATCTTTGTTAGAAACATAGATAAAGCCACGAATTATCTCAGTTTTAAAAGTTCAAAATCCAAAAGTTAAACCCTAAAAACCATCTATGCGAAAAAAATTTAAAGGTTTTATGTACACGCTTTAGATTTTTGAGTCGCTAGGCTGACTTCTCCGTCAATGCTTCATGACCCTTTAATGTAGGGACCCTTTGAACGTGAGCCTTCTCCTGGATCATTTAGGTCCTCTTGGTAGTATCTAAGTTCAGCGACCAAGGCTTCTTTGATGTTAGGTTCTTTTTTGGGCGCTTTTCTTCTCTTTCTTGACCTAACTTTTGCAATATAGGCAAACCATGGAGCTTTGACCCTCTCTTTAGTAGAATTATCAATAATGGGCTTAATTGATTCATCAATAAGGGACAGAGGAGGGTTGGGAGTCATACCTGGGCTTACCTGTTTGGGCTCGAAATAGAAATCTTCGGGCTAAAGGGTGGTTGATTTCGACCTTGGGGGGTCGATTTCGAGAGCTTTGCTCGATACCGATGTGTGGGGTCAATATCGACCTCTGTGACCCCATACTTAAGCTCCTGGCAATGATCTGGCATACTCGATTTCGACCAAGGGGGGTCGATTTCGATGTTTTTAGTCGATATCGATTGGTTCCAGTCGATATCGACCCTGCTTGCTGTTTCCGTCCTCGCCAACAAAAATTTTCTAAGCTTCTCCTTAGCCGGCGAGAGGACTACTTGCTCCAGGTGCTTCGTTTCGCTCATGGTTGGATTGAAAAAGAATTCTATGACTTCGTTCCCTATAGTAAAGGTTAGTAACCCTCGACGTACATTGATATTGGCATCTGCAGTAGCTAAGAAAGGCCTACCAAGTATAATAGGCACTATAGGATCTTCAGGCATCTCCAATACAATGAAATCAGTAGGCACAAAGAACTTACCTACCTTTACCGGAACATCATCAACTATACCTGTGGGCTTGACGAATGAGTTGTCAGCCATTTAGAGCTTCATGTCCACAGGTTCAAGTGCGCCAATGTTCACCTTTTGCCAAATAGAGAGAGGCATGAGACTTACACTTGCCCCTAGGTCACATAGGGCCTTATAACGATGTTGGCCAAGTCCCACGGTGATGGCAAACTTCCCTGGATCACTCTTCTTCTCAGGGAAGTCCATCTTTGAGCACTCCTCTGCGATCTCTGCCATGGATCTCTTCTTGCTCAAGATGTCTTTTAGGAATCGCACATAGGCAGGCATCTCGCTTAGGGCTTCTGTAAGAGGGATAGTAACGTTAAGTCCTTGAATAATTTTTACAAAGCGCCTAAACTTACCTTTGGTTGGATCCTCCAATGCTTTGGATGGAAAGGGCAACGTCTTCTTTGGTGGAGGGGCCAAAACGGTGGTCGGAGGGGCCTCTTGGACATCGATGTCGACTGGGCTCTGGTCGATATCAACTGGAATGGTCGATTTCGACCTCTGTTGTGACTTCTCAGGCTCTGCAGTGACATCGACGTCGACCAGGGGGTCGACATGGGGGTCGATATCGACCTCTGGGTCGACATCGACTAGTCTGTCGATGTCGACTGGGTCTGTTGCTTTCTCCTCCGTTTCCATTCGTGGCTTTTGTACTTTGGTGCCACTCCTCAATTTTATGGCTACGACATGGCCTGTCCCGGATTGTCCCTTAGGATTTGTAGTGGGTTGCCCAGGGAGTGTTCCGGACGGTCTAGGGATTTGTGCCGCCAATCGACCCAGTTGGGTCTCTACGTTCCTTTTCCATATATCCATCTCCCCAATCCTTGTGGTAAGGTGATTGAGTTGAGAATGGATGGCATTGTTGGATTGATCATTCTTAGCTTGATTCCTCCTTATCTCATCTAGAACAAGTTGAAGATCATCCTTCTTTTGGTCTCTCTCCGGGTGCCCAGGAGCTCTATAAGGCGGGGGGGGAGGGGGGGTCCCTAGGGTTAACCTGGTTCCTTTATGGTTGATGGAACCTTTGGTCTCCCCAATATTGGTGATTGGGACCCCTCATGTAGCCCGCCTCTTGGTGAGTCTCCGCTAGGTGTACTTGTTCAGCATGGGGGCACTCGATGGTGGTGTGCCGTTGCGATCCGCATTCAATGCAATCTTGGTTCGCTGAAAGCAACCTCACTTGCTTTTGGAGCTTTCAAAGTTGATCCCTATGAAATTGCTCCTTTACATCCGGATCGATTACATTGGAGTGTTCATATAAGGGCATAGATGGGGCAGGCCTCGATGATGATGATGTGTCGGAAGCCTCAGGAGTCCCATATGTGTTGTCGAACTCCACCAACCTCTCTATGGTCTCCCAAGCCTCTTGTGGAGCGAGTTCAAGGTAGCCATAGGAGGTGTAGGTGTTGCAGCGTCAAGAGCATTATATATGATCTCCTGAATTACATACGGTGGTTGGCCATGCGTCGGGCATGATCGTAGTAGGTCCTTAAACCTTTCCCAAACAGTCGCTAGAGCCTCACCGGGCTTTTGTTTGAAAGCCGTGATTTTCTGTCGGATCAACGCCGTCTTAGAAGGAGGAAAGAACTTATTGAGGAACGCGTCCTTGACTTCATTCCAGGTGCGGAGCGATCTTGGGGCTAAGCTTTCCAACCACTGCAATGCTTTCCCTGTAAGAGACCATCGAAAGGCTTTTAGCTGGACATATTCAAGACTTCATCCATCAGCAATAGTATCACAGAGGTCTAAGAAGGTAGAAATATGTGCCATAGGGCATTCATTAGGTTTTCCTTCATATTGATGCCTTCTAATCTCAGTTAGGAAGTTAGGTTTTATTTCAAAATTAGAGGCAGGGATAAGAATTGCTGATTCAGGCACTGTGAGAGCGGGGTGCATATATTGCTTGGCATTTCTAGGGAGGGCATTGATTTGGGCTTCTATTTGCCTCCGGCCTTCCTCCTCCCTATCCGCACGCTCCTTAAGTGCCGCCTCTCTAGTCGTTAAGTCCTCATCCTGCTTCCTTAGTTGCTCAATTAGTTCAGCCTGGTTCGCGTTGTCCGCCATGATTCTTTGAGCTTGGGCCCTTAGATGGAAATAACGCTCAGGGTCGTCTACTCCTTCAAATTCAGGTGGGCGATCAGCGCGTCGCATACACCTGTAAAACCAAACTAGGTAGAGATGTGAGATAGACTACTAGGGCGCGATTGATTACCTCCCCGGCAACGGCGCCAATTTGTTAAGGAGGTAAGTAGAGTTCTCAAATTACAAATAATGAAGATGTAAATAAATGTAAACCGACTCCTAGCCTAAGCAAATAATTACAAGACTTCCTCCCGTTGTAGTGGAAGGGTAGTCAGGATCGATCCACGAGGAGGCGTGTCAGCGGGATCCTAGTAGCGTTGGAAATCTCAAGTCTGCGTCGACCAGAAGCCTCGATTTTGACCTTTGAGCTCGATGTCAACCTTGGCTGTCGATCCTCTCTGCAACAGAAGACCTGCAGAAATAAAAACTGTAGTCGATATCGACTGGTAGGGGTCGATATCGATGTTAGTCCACGAAATCGACTGGCTCAGAAGACTGCCAGTCGATACAGAAGGGTCGATATCGATGCTAGGGGGTCGATATCGATGCTCAGTAAACTCCGCAGCGATGTTCGTCGTCGACTCAGAAAACTGTCGACGAACTCAGTGGTCGATATCGACGTCTGGGGTCGATATCGATGTCTTCCTGCAGTGGGTTAGTTCTTCGTCGGCAAAGAAAGGCCGAAGATTTAAGAATGGAGAGAGAAGCAATGAACAGAAATAAAACAGAGGGTTTTGGGTGTATAAAATATGTAAAAAGCAACTCCTAGGATTAGGGTTTACCACAACGTTAACCAATGCATGCGATAAGATAAATAAGAGGGACAATTGCGCTATTTCACCCGAGGGACAAGCTTTCGCCGTACACCAACTCTTAGGATTACTCTTGCAAATAAACCTAATTGTCTCTACCAATTTTATGTTTATAACTCAAGTTGTTAGCATGAATCCCTTTTCTTTCGATTAGGACTAAACATAGAATCGTAGGAGGAGAGATAGACACAACGATATCGACATCAAATACTTACCTCAAGCGCGCATGGCTAACGTCGGGCTCACCCCGACCCTAAGAGCTTTGGGGAACTACTCGCTTCTCATCATGGAACTCATTGTTGATTGAAAAGAAGAAACTTGCATTAAAATAAACTCCGAAGCTTTACAACTCAATGTCAACTTTCGCAAACGTCAAACACTAAAACTTCTCTCTAATTCTAACTCTATTGATTGTATTACTTGCTTGTTTCTTGGATGAATGAATGCCAGCCCCCTAGGGCTTTATTTATAGGCTACTAATCCTCGCTACCCAAGGATTGTAACTCCTATCTAAACTATGAACTCTATCCAAACAATTAGGATAGGTCTTTTATTTTGATAAAAACTTGAATAACTTAAAGGTAAAAGATAAATAAAACTTCATCTGCCATCTATCTTGAAAGTATGAGATAAATCCGTGCCTCCTTGAAGATATAGTTCCAATCCGCATTCGAAATCGAGTCTATCTTCTGTCGAGGTAAGGGGTCGATATCGACACCAGGGGTCGATATCGAGGTCTCTGTTCCTTGAACCTTTTCTTTGGAGATCAAATGAAATATGAAGTTAGAAGATGCAATAAACAAAGGTACAAATATGTACATCATTTGCTCCTTGCTTCTGTGACGGGGAATCTCTTGGCGAACCGAAGAATCCGGCTAATATTCTAACTTGATAAATGGCAATCACCCACTATGTTTTGGTTTTGACCCGGCTCCGCCGTGGCAAGTTGTTCCTTAATTCCGCTTTCGCATTTTTGTCAAACGAATTTCCACGACTTCGATTGTTTTGGGGTTCGAAATCCCCACACTAAATACTTATCCTTTAAGGTTTGAAACCTTGACCCGTACTCGAATTGCAAGACCCGAACGAAGGTAACCAACCTTCGAAACGTAACCCGGGTATTTATATCCGGGCCGTTACAAAGTTGGTATCAGAGCCAGGTTTTTGCAATTTGGGTACCAAAGGGTCAAGTGTATGTTTTGGAAAACCGCCCATGAATTTCAAAAGGATTGAAAGAGTTTTCAAGGGGAAAAATGAACTTAATATGTCTAACTCAAATGAACCTAATATGAACTGGGCCTTAAAATTGAGTGAAATCAAACCAAAGGGATCGAGTGGGTAGGAAAGGCGCTAGACCATCCCTATTGGATGTAGTTGGGAACGGCTAGGCGAAATATTAGCTTATTCTTTACAGATGGGTTGGAAGACTCCAAGGAATTGCACCGAGGTGGTTGGAGTGGCGAGTTAGGTAGAGATCGTGAGGTTTTGCCCCTCCGGTCAGTCGCTTCTCGAAGAGCGGCATTATATAGCTTGATGTGCTTTATGTATTAATTGGGCCTGAGAATGATTTCCCCTCGAAGGAGATCATTATAATTGGTATTGACTGATTCTATGCTCAGTTATTGTTATGCTTAAGATTTGATTGGTAGGTCCTGACTATAAAATGTGTATTGAATGATCTGTGCAAACGAGATAGCGGGAGTACCCTTCTTCTTCTTATATGGTCAAGCCCATCTTGTGTGGAACAACCCCTTCCACTATGTTAACCCCTTGATGGTCTTATCGTGTCTTTCTCTTGAATATCAGTCTCCTCCACAGGAAATCGGGTTGGTAAACACGTTGTTTCGGGAATCATGGTTGAATATGAGGGTTGTTTGGGAGAGTATTGGAAGTTGGCTCTTGATGTAATTCCGAGTTAGAGAGTAAGGTGTTTCTGGGGCTGTCCTTCCCGATTCTTATTACGATCAACCAGTGTCTTCTTGCCACAAAGAGTCGTACCAGAGTCCCACGGGAAAGAGGGGTGATGAGTCAGTTGGGAAAGGTCAATGGTTGCCCTTAGAGATCTCTGTCCGGTTGTAATGGTGGCTCTCTCTGAATTGCATGACATAATTTTGAAATCTGCGGCATGTACCTTGAGAATGACCTTTAGTAAAAAGTTGCTCATGTTGTGGCATCTATGATTAGTTACGTTGTTCAGGTCTCGTGTTATGCCTTTCTTTCTCTCATGATTATGTGTTGTCATAACATGTCTACTTGGCCTTTTGATCGTATGATTGATTGGAAGCATGAACCACATGATATGAGTCTATATGATTGTTGCTTCTCCTGAATTAGGTCCATGATAGTGTGATCAACTCCTCCTTATATGAATGCCTCGTAAGATGTTTTCCTTGGCATGATAGTCAATGACGCCTTGATGCTTATCATTCTTTTTGTGACAAGAATCTATAGTATGCCCATCTATTTTGTATTCCTCAGGGTAATTATTGTTGATTATGTTGCAATTAATGTTGTTGTGTGTTACTTGCGCTGAGTAAAGAATAGGTTGGTATAGTTATGTCTTGTTAAATGCATATTTTATACCAATATGTGCTGATTTGAACTCATGTCCCCATATTCTCGTCATATTGCCTGTTACTTAGACTTGCATTATACATCGTTACATTACCTCTCATGCTATATCATTGGAATGTGATTGGACTGAAGTCTTATGTATCGTGTATTAATCAATCAAGTGCATATATGTATCATATGTTATGTTGAGCCATTAGTAATATGTAGGACCCTTGGTTGTGACTTATGCGAATCCTACCTTGCCTACACTATTATTGATTCTCTCTTGAGCTAGGTCCCTGATAATGTGGTTCTTCCCTCTTTCGATTCTCTTAACATGTTTCACTCATCCTGATTAGATTAAGGTTGAATTCAAAGATCGATTTGCTTTCCGTGACGGTTAATTCTAGCATGATTACATGTTCTCGCTCGGTGGTATTCCTCTATCACCCTATGATATCTTCTTGTGCTTCCATGAACGTATGACTTGACACTTCGCATGATCACACACCACGTTATATCATAATTTCGCATACTCATGACGCATAAATGTTAGAATGAATCTAGTCGAATTACCTTAATTGTATTCATGTTCAATATGCGTTATTAGTATCCTATAAGGCTTATGAATTCCAATATGACTCGCGAAATGGTGACTTGTCTTGCTTGACCTATTACGTGAACATGCTTGTACTGTAATGTGATAGTTGTCGTATCGTTTTATGTGCCCTATGACGGTTCATTCCTAGCATGATTATAATCTATCGCCCGTGATGTTATCTTGTTTACTCTGTGGTGACCCTTTTGCTTTCATGTACATCATATTGAACTCATTTAATCACTCTTGACTATGCCCATGTCTTATTATGTATCACTAGCATCATATAGGATCTATGCTTCCTAAGCATATCACATCGTATGATTACATGCCATTCTTAACCTATTATGTGATCATTGCTGTTAGATGTGATAGTTACTATACCGCTCTTATGTATTCTCGAATGACACTTAGTCTGGTTGTTATGATATACCTTGCCATGCTATATTTGACCTCACTTGTTCATGCTTGTACATCCTTTCATATACATGATGCTCGTTATCTTCATTAAATCCTGCATGACTTCGAATCATACATGATCATTGTTGGTTTCGCATAGCTTGCTTGAAGTTGCTAGGCATATCTGTTTCCATATAATAATAGACTACTACCTTGTCTCACGCGCATCAGTGTAGGACTCGATTGTATCTTTGGGATGAATACGTATCTTGTTCTTCTTGAGATAGGTACATGTTAGTGTGGGTTAGTGTGATTGATATGCTCCATGATGTATTCAACTTTGCTCATTGCAATATTGTAACCTAATAGATTTCCATAAGGGCATCGTTGCTATTCCCGGGTCGGAGTCTTGTCCCTAGTCTTGTCGCCTTTAGCGTTTGTTCTTTTTTTTGTCTCCGGAAGAAACATTGGGTTGTCCGCTCTTGTCACTTCCCTATCTCCGCTAACTTAGACTCCTACACGATACATTGGACAGGCGACCGCATGGAGAAGGAAACGGAAAGTTAGATAGCGATAGGGCAGAGGAGCGGAAGCATGGGCCCATACCCACGGGCCTCAGGATCAACGATGTCGATGAAACAAACATGTTTCGAGGATGGCGGTTATTGAGTATGATATGACTTGCAAGTGAGAGTGTCCTCCATTCGGATTGCTAATCCTTTCGGAATATGTTGATGATGATATTGCACTTACCTGACGTTGGAATTAACATGTTTGATGTGCTGACGTGATGATGATTATTGCTTGATTATCCATTGTCTATGATGATATATATGATTCGATGCCTTACAGTCCTAATGTGCTATGATGACTTGACGTGATGCTACTCTAAGTTGCTAAGCATGACCTAAATTCCTTTGCCTATAAAAGTATGAACTGCAAATGCTGAGAACCTAAACTGTTTATTAGATCAGGTTATGATGAAACTTGCTAGCTTGATTTGATTAGGTTCATATATGATGTTTTGCAATACTTGTTGAGCATGACGGTAAATTGAGACTTGTGATACAGTTGCAATGCTTAATGATGAACTAATGATGCTATTGATATAAATGCTAGTTGATATGATGTAGTCCTTCTGTGTAATAATGTCCATGATTGCTTCTTCTTTGAACATGTGAGTCGGGTCCTTTGGTAGAAGGGTCGGAGGCTGGTGAGGGAATTTGAGCGGTTAGAATGATCGATGGTGGTATGAGGTAAGTCACGGGAGAGGGGTTTGGCTTAAGTAGGAACGAGTGAGTTTTGAGAGCTATAAGAGGCGATGCTTAGTGGTTTCTGATAAGCTTCTAGATGAATCTTAGGTGGGGGTATGGTTAGAATAGGTCGGCTAGGTGGTCGTCGGGGTATTCTTATAGAAGAGATGTGGTTAGAAGGGTTCTATGCTTGTGATGTCTTAGGTAGTATGGGCAGTGTAGGGAATTGCTCTTGTGAGTATCGAGAACATAGTATGCAAGGGTGCTCGGGTGTGAAATCGGAGATAGGAGCTGAGTTATTAGAGGTGGATTGCTTGTGGGAGAGCTTGGTGGGAAGAGGTATGAGATCGGAGTGTCGAAATGAATTCGGACTTCTTCTATGGGATATTATCCGAGTTGATGTCGATGAGTCTAGATGAAGATTGGTCTTGGCTTGAGAGTTGGAGACGAGCGAGCGAGGAATGCGTTTATTTGTGACTGGTATAATGTGCAAAACTTTCTTGATTATGTGATTATGAACTGGCATGATGTTAGATAGCGACCATGATAAACCTGATATGGCATGATATTACCTGTTGATATGCAATACTGAAATCTAATTGGTAGTGACAACTGTGATCATGATATATTGATACATTGCTATCCTACTCTGTTGTTCTAGAAGCATGTTAGGATGTGTTGTGATATAATATATGAGATAATGATGTGTTATTGTGTGAGAGCATGATGTTATATTATGTGGTAATAAATATGATGTCGTATCCTATGGTTGGGAAGCATGATTATAGGTATGTTAGATGATGAATATGACTTGGAGCATGAATATAACGTGTATATATGAGAAGATGGTGCGTGACTGCTAAATGATCGTTACATGGTATTGTGTTGAGTTAAGATGATGTCTATTGTGTATGCTGGCATTCGATGATTGATATACTGCTTGATTTCCCTTTTGCTAAATCTTAATAACATGACCTTGGTTGTGTGGATGTATTGACAATGGATTTTGGTTCGTTGACTATGTGATGAGGAGATACTTTTATGACTTCTAGTGTGATGTCGTGACATTGTTATGATTTCGGTATATTGTGAGATGCATATTATGACCTTTAATGTGATGTGAGGATGCTTGATGTGACCTTGTGGCACCATGTTGATATGTATTTTGAGACTTGCCTTGTGACGTGCTGGATGGAGATTGGTTGGTTTATGCGGTTATGCATTTGTTATGGCTTACGAATTTTGCTTGAGCTAAGATTGATAGATTGATTTGATTATGGAAACTAGGAAGAGAATATGGGATTAGCCCTTAGAGGTGGATGATTCCACCTCCTACCTTCTGAAATTAATTGATTGGTATGCGAGAAACTGATGTGGATGTTGGAAGATTTTGACGAAATCTTGATTTGAAAGGATTTGACTTGTTTTGGTGTAAAGCTGCTTGATTAAACGTTGAATTTGAAAATTTTGAGCGGTTTTGAAAAGGACCAAGATGGGGTTTTAAGAAGTCGAGAGTTTCAATGACCTAGATGACAATCTTTCCATTTACAAAACGCTTTGAGGTTTTACGAACTGGATTTACATTATGACATCTCACGAAGTGGATACAAGCATTTTATAGGGGCACTTATAGATTGCTTGCTAAGACCTAGTGGAGACGCCATGATGTTCTTTTGAGTTATGATATAATCGAAAAGTCGGAGTGAAGATGTGGTAGGGGCCCATACCACATTCTTGCTGTGACCGATTGGGAGTATTATGATCATGACGTCGGTACTGTGAGATCTCATAGGGGCACTTATGAGGTACTTACGGGATCAATGACATGATCCTCGGACTCACCGATTTCAAACTTCATCCCCTTGCTTTAGAATGATTTTAGTCTCGGGGACGAGACTTGTTTTTAGAAGTGGATGATGTAAAGGCCGAAATATTTTAAATATTATTTTAAATATTAATTAATATAGTATATATTATTACCTATCTGATTCATAGAGCTAGAGAAAACTTGTCCTCGAGCACGGAATTTTCGATTTAAAAATCATTATGAATGATTCCGACATCGTTTTAAAAAAAAATTTTGATTCTGACGGTCCTTAATTCCGCCTTCTTACTTCGAGATTTGAGAGTTATGTTGGAGTTCATTATTTTATTTCGAATTCGGAATTTTTATTAAATTTTTAAACAAATCGGGATAACGTCAGGAGAGCGGGTTCCGGGTATTTTGAAATTTGGGTCTTGTGAGGATCACTTCTCTCCTATTTTCTTTTCCTTTTCTTTTTCTTTTCTTCTCTCTCTTTCTCTCTTCCCCTCTCTCGGCCTGCCCTGGAAGAGGTGCAGCTGCCTTACCCCAAAATGGGCAAACACCCTCACTTCCCTCCCTTCTCTCTTGTGCCTTGCCCCTCCCAACCTTGGCAAGATGCCAATTGAGCTGCAGACAAGCCCCACGCCACATTTTAGAAGCAATGCCCTTGTTGATTTCATTTCAAACACCTATCTCCCTCACCTTTTCACACCACTTCCCTATGCATTTTCAATCCAAACCCCCTCCTTTCTTCTCCACTTGTACTGCCAAGGGGAGCTTCCCCTTCTCAGCCACCATCTCACCACCTTACCACCACCACACCGTCACCCCCATCAGCCCTGAGCTCCACCAGAACTACCACCCCTGCTCCTCTTCTTCACCTCCATCGAGCACCACCAGGGCACCCCAACAACCTCCCTCCTCTCTCGGTGCACACACCCACACCCCCACCACTTCCTCCTCCTTCATCCTTCCTTCCAAGCAGCAGCAGCTATGGCATCTCAAACGTCCGGAAACGCCCAGCAGCCACCCAGGAGCACCCAGGGGACAACGCCGGCGCCACCTTCTCCTCGTTCCTCTGTTTTCCCTTAAATCAAACGGTAAGCCTTCAATCCTTCGATTCCGA
The DNA here is from genome assembly GCA_963922045.1 of Persicaria maculosa. Lineage (NCBI taxonomy): Eukaryota > Viridiplantae > Streptophyta > Magnoliopsida > Caryophyllales > Polygonaceae > Persicaria > Persicaria maculosa. Next base: position 44,891,462 of record OY998267.1, read on the forward strand.
TCCAAAACCTTGTAAAGGTCACACCTTTTGACCCCTCCCTTTGTTCTAGGCTAATAATCGCAGCCTCAAGCCTCCGACGAAGCCCAACCGTGCCCCCGACAAATCTTCGACAAACTTCGATCGAACCTCGGTAAGCACCCCTTTCTCTCTCTTCCTTGTTGTCGATTCCATTCCCCATGGTGTCGGAGAGGTGGACGGAGCCACCACCCATCGCCGGCGGCCCTCCTCTCCTCCTCCTCCTTCCCGCCTTTTCGAACTCAAATGAGCTCTAGCTGCTCTACTGATTTTCGGCATACACCAGGGAAGAAGAAAGAAGACTGGGCCCCGCCTCCTTGCCACCTCGCTGCCACGTCAGCATTGGGCCCATTCTTTTTTTTTTAAATCTATTGAGTTTAGTTAGAGGGCAAGTGGGCCTAATTTTTTGGGCTGATAGGGTTGTTTTTACACAAATGATTTGGGTCTATTTTCTAAAATTAAATCTGGGTTGAGAGTTTGTGAATTTGGGCCGAATTTTTGGGTTATAAAACAAGGGCTTCGGTTTGGGTCAATAATTAAATAAAGGCGGGCTTGGTTTTGGCACTTAAAATAAGGGAGGGGTCGGTTTCTAATATTTTATAAAATATGGGGGCTCTTTTGTTATTTAAATAAAATGGTTGGTATTTTTAAGGGTTGGAAAATATTATTTGCAAATGTTTAATAAAATGGCATTTAAAATATTATATTATATTAATTGAGGTTGTAAACACTATTTTGAGATTAAAAGATATTATATTATGATCTTATAAAATATAGGGACTTAAAATATATATTATCGAATTAAATAAAAAAGGAATTTGGAAAAATATTTTCAAATGTCGGGATTCTTTGTCTTGGTTTGATGATGTTGGTTTTGAGAAGGAAGTTTAGAAATACGGTTAGTATGATTTTATCAATGGGTTTGATTGGAAGTAAATGATTTTGGTTGATGTTGATCATATCGGAAAGGTTTTGGAAAACGGTTTTTACTATCGATTGGTTGAGGATGTGAGAACTTGGGTTTCGTATGTATGAATATCGGTCCGGTAGCTAATGGCAATGGCTTGATGATAGGTGTGTAATGCTTTTGGATTACTTTGGACTTGCATTTGGGCCCTTGCTTGTGTCATCTTGCTGTTCTGCATTTTCAGGTAAGTATCCTACGGGACTTACTCAGTAACCTGGACCTCCTGCCTGATGTGTCATATGATGTGTAGGTGTTGCATATTAAAGCATGTCATGTAGTATCATGTTAGGATTGCATTGAACTGAGCATGTGGTTACTATGTGTGTTTGAATACAGAACGGCTGTTATCTGTGATAGTCCTAGAGTCTTTGCTAGGGTCATAGGGTAGCCCAGCCCCATCGGGTTGCCCTGAGTCAATCGAGTCGATATGAGCATGATATGATAGCCCAGCACCACCGAGCAAGCGATGAGATGATATGATATGATAACCCAGCACCATCGGGCAAGCGATGAGATGATATGATATGATATGATGATGTCGTAGTTTGTGCACCACCACGAGGAAATTGCTATGCTATAGCACCGAACTGGCCAGTCTCTGCACTAACGGGAAGGGGTGCAGAGGTAGGAGAGGGATATGCCACTTGGCATTGTCTTGGGACCTTTACAGTTTTTCCGCATATTATAACTGTCAAGCGCGGTCAGAGGACCCGCAGGCGATTACCGGGCCTGACTCCGTGGATAGGGTTAGGTACCGCTCTTGTTTGCTCCTTGCTTCTGTGACGGGGAATCTCTTGGCGAACCGAAGAATCCGGCTAATATTCTAACTTGATAAAATGGCAATCACCCACTATGTTTTGGTTTTGACCCGGCTCCGCCGTGGCAAGTTGTACCTTAATTCCTCTTTCGCATTTTCGTCAAACGAATTTCCACGACTTCGATTGTTTTGGGGTTCGAAATCCCCACACTAAATACTGATCCTTTAAGGTTTGAAACCTCGACCCGTACTCGAATTGCAAGACCCGAACGAAGGTAACCAACCTTCGAAACGTAACCCGGGTATTTATATCCAGGCCGTTACATATGTATTGACTTAAAACCTACATTAACAAACATCATACTTTACCCAAATTTGAGTATCATGATCTGCTGCATTCAACTTGCTATAGACATTATTGTCATGTTTTTGAAACAAAAAAAAAACAGCTCCAAAAGAGCCGAACAAACTACAAGGGAAAGGTTATTTCTAGAATTTCACCCTTTGAATCACCTATCTTGCTTTGGTTGATTCTATATCTCTCCTATGGTCATCTATTACAATTATCTATGTGGTCTAACTTCTATACTCTTCTAGTCACACCACCTAACGAGAAGCCTAAAGGCGACACCCACACCACATTCAATGGGAAGCCTAAAGGCGACACCCATACCACATCTAATGGGAAGCCTAAGGGCGACACCCAATCTGCACCAAATGGGAAACCTAAGGGTGAAACCCACATCGCAACCACTTCTACCAAATCTGCTACTGACCCCTCATGTATTCTGTACAATATATGGTTCTCAATGCCTATCCAATACTACTTTTATTATATCTACTTTAGTAAACACTTCATGTTGTGTTCTGTGGGCTTGTTTGCTTTTTTCACCTGCAATAAACACTACCTAACATTGACATTTACTTCTGTTGTGATGAATGATCATTATCTCAAAATACATCAACTCGAAAATAGTATACAAAAGCAATCATATCTAATTAAGTCATGCTGCCAAAATTTTGTCCTTATGGTTTGCACTTGCTTTGATCCAGGAACTCACAACTACCATGTGCTCAATTTTTACTTATGCTTTTTTGAATACAGACTTTACCTGTTCACTCCATTTCAACACCTTGATTGTTCTATTAACAGCCATGAACTTATTAATGATCAAGGCCTTGACTTGACTCGAGGGAGGTCCTCCCTCGAGCCTTTGAAACTGTCATGTAACCCGCAGGAATACCTTCAGAGGCAGAACAAGCTAGGACCAAGCAACAATCACCCAACTACTATACTTAATAATTTTACTTTCATTGAGTCTCCTACCTATTGGCTACAGCTGACCGGCTCTGCTCTCATGGGGCATTTTGTACACTTGCAGCTCAAACTTGAACGGTGTAAACTTAATTATTGTAAACTTAAGCCAAGGACTTTTAAATTTACTACTATGACTGTAAACTATCCTCGACCCATCTTAGACTTTACTCTGGTGCCACAGAGCTGCTTCCTCTGTTTCGTTAATTTCATACTGTGTATTCCAAATTTTGGGGTTTGTTGCCAACTACCTCCATTGCATAATAGTCTACCAAATCCCACTAAATATATCTCCTACACTTCATATGGTAACATTCTAATGCTAATTAGCTGCTTAACTCATTGGCCGACTTCTGCTCTCAACACTCGTAATTATATCTTTGTCCTCAACATATATTTCTATTTCTATTCAAGGAACTATGCTCCCAAACTAGCTGAATCACATTCGGGAAAAATCAATCAAGTCTTGAATACACAAGATAAATCCAAATTTAGTCTTCACAAGATTTACCTAGCTTCCTATATAAGTGTCAAATGAAGTTTAGCTATTGGAATATAAGAGGCCTTAATAGAAGGAATATATGGACCCAAATAGAATCAACCTGCAGAACAGATCATATTAAAATTCTAATGCTAGCGGAAACAAAGCTGCAACACCCCCCCTCGGATAAATGCTGGACAAAACCAGGATTCGATAAAACTCACTTTTGCCCCTCCACGGGGCTCGCCGGTGGGCTCTACCTCCTGTGGAAGGAATCCCAATTCCAAAATGAAATATTTACTGTAACAAATTCGGACAATAGAATAATACAAGAAACATATAGAGATAACACAATAAATTTAGAAATCACAATTCTGTTCGTATATGCACCAGCCCATGAAGGAGATAAACACTGGTTCTGGACCTCGCTGTCAGCTACCATCAGCAATATAAAGGGCCAAGTGATTATAATTGGAGACTTAAATGAGATTCTTGAATCAAATGATAAAATGGGTGGCAACCATCCTAGCCCGCACAGATTTTCTAGACTAAAAGAGATAATTACAATGCATAACCTCATAGATGCCCCAACCTTTGGAAACAAATTCACCTGGAGGAAACGCTCTCATGGGAATGACAATATTTTTGAGAAACTAGACAGAGCCTTAGTAAGCCATAGCCTATTGCAACACTTTCCGTATCTTTGCACAAAAAACATGGTTTTATCAGATCGGATCATACTCAAATCACACTAGACCTAATGGACAACCAGAAACCAAAACCACAACCTTTCAAATTTGAAATGGCCTAGACTTACAGGCCAGACTTCGAAAAAATTATTCGAGATGCTTGGCGTGTTGACACTCTAGGATCGCACATGTACAAACTAACCAAAAAATTGCAAGAAGTTAAAAAGAAAAGTAAATTATGGAGCAAAGTCACTTTCGGGAATATCTTCCGCCTGATAACACTAGTAGAATCAGAACTGCAGGATCTCCAAATTAAGCTTTGTAACGCTTATGATCAAAACTTAGACAATAAAATAAAAAGGCTAACTGTAAAACATGCATCCCTTTTAAACTTCCAATAGAAATACTGGGGACAAAGGGCAAAACGAACCCATATCAACTCGGTGGACGCTAACACTAAGTACTTCCACAGGATTGCAATGGGGAGACGAAATAAAAACATAATAACAAACCTTCAAACAATAGCTGGTATTACCTTAACAAGTGAAAAAGATATTCGGGACACCATCAAGAACGAATTTGTTAGCAGATTCTCACAAAACCAAAGACAAATAATTCCGAGCAACCTTCTCAGTAATATTGGTACCAAAATTACAGATATAGACAATGACTAGCTGATTAGACAAGTTACAAACTCTGAAATAAAAATTGCAGTATTTAGTCTAGCCAATGAAAAATCCCCAAGACCTGATGGGTTTCCAGCTGGTTTCTATAATAAATACTAGCACATCATAGAACCTTCCGTCATTAAGGCGGTTAAGAGTTTCTTCCTCAGTGGGAGGATCCTCAAACAAATTAACCACACCTTTATTGCGCTAATACCAAAACGCGACAACCCGACGACGACATCTTATTACAGACCAATTAGCCTATGCTCGACCTCGTACAAAATCATCTCTAAAATACTGGCGGGAAGACTAAAAAAAATTATCCCTAAATTAATTAACCTGTTACAAAGTGCCTTTTCAGCAGGACGATCGATACAAGACAACATTCTCATTGCCAATGAAATTTTCCATTCTTTCTCGAAGAAAAAAGGCATTTCGGGTTAGATGGCAGTTAAACTAGACATGGAAAAGGCTTTTGATCTAGTGGACTGGGACTTCCTCTTATCAGTAATGGATAGGTTTGGCTTCTCCCCCCGATTTTCGGGCTGGATCAAAGAATGCATAACCACAGTTACGTACTCGGTACTAGTGAATAATGAACCAATGGATCTATTCACTCCGCAACGAGGACTTCGTCAGGGAGACCCTCTATCACCCTATCTTTTCCTCATCATTACAGAAATACTAGCCAGAGGATTACGTAATGAATCAGCCAAACCCCAGAGCCACCTAGGAATCAAAATGACAAGGAGTAGAACTAAGATATATCCCATATTTAGCTTTTGTTGATGATATCATTATTTTCGCCTCAACTACCAAAACTGCTTGTGACCAAATCAATAAGATTCTTAGGGAATACACTTCCATCTCAGGGCAAAAAGTGAATAGACATAAATCGCACTTCCAAACGTCCCCAAACGTAACAGCAGCTCAAAAAAACAGTATTCATAACGAACTAGAAATTCAATATACCACTAACCTAGGAACTTACCTAGGCTGCCCGATCATCCGTGGTCGCACCACTAAAGATGACTTCAAGGAATTGCTAACTTCCACGAAAAATCAACTCCATAAATGGAAGGCAAACTGCCTGTCCTAGGCCGGACGTTGTACTTTAATTTAGACAACACTATCAGCTAAACCACTGCATCTTATGCAATGCTTTTTATTACCTAAATCTGCAACTAAAGCTACTGTGGAAGATTCTAGCGGAACCAAACAATCCTTAGGTTTCCATAATTTCTGAAAAATATCTCAAAGGATAGAACATTTTACAATATCATAGGAAAAGTGGAGCCTCGTGGCAATGGACCCAACTCACTAAACTCATCTCACTTTTTAAGGAAGGCATTCGATGGCCTATTGGCAATGGGGAATGCATAAACTTCTGGGTTGATCACTAGATCGGAGACTCGCCACTTATTACCTTTGTATCAGATATACAACAAATCGATACCACGATTAAAATAAATCAATTCCTGACAAATGACTAAGCATGGGATCTCATAAAATTAGGCGACGTCGCTAAAGATATAATACCTATTGAAATGTTAGACTCCATAACAGCAACGCCAATACCCAAAAACATACATATGGATAGACTTTACTGGAAATGGAGTCGGAATGGATGGTTCTCCACTAACTCTGCAATAGAAATGATAAACAATAAGAAAAATCACCAAAAGACGGATATGAATTGGATCTGGAAACTTGATGCCCCACCGAAAGTCAAAGCACTACTTTGGAAAATCATTAAAAATGGGATGCCCACTTCGGTTAGACTTGCTTGTCGTGGGTATGGAAATCCCACGTCTTGCCCACAGTGATGGACTGCTCTGGAACTGTCCTATTTCACGAAGTGTAATCACAATGATGGACTGCTCTTTATTTGTTACAATAAACAACAACTTTTTGCAAACTTCTGATCTAAACACCACTATACAACAAATCAAGGAGTCCATTGGAATTACTCGCTTCACTAAGCTTGCCTTTGCCTGGTGGAGTATTTAGTATTTCCGTAACAAAGCACTTTTTGATAACGCTAAACCCGATCCCAGGAGCATCCTATCCTTTCTGAAAGACGAAGTATTGATGTGGAACTCGAACAAGGATATTGATGATAGCTCCAGTCATCAACAAACAAGAACACAACCCCTAACAAAAAATCTGATTTTAAAAGGAGAAAAGCAAAATGGTTGCCCCCGTCACAGGGTAATTACAAGCTTAATTTTGATGGAGCCTAGTCCTCTTCTTCTAAAGGCTCTTATGGATTCATCATCAAGTACTGTAAAGGCACCCCTATTTTCCTAGGATCTGGGTCTTGTCCTATCCCTTCCATTAGTGGTTCTGAAGCACTTGGTCTTTGGAAGGGCCTGCATGCTGCCCGTGATCTTTGTATAACTAACCTCGAAATCGAAGGTGATAACCTAACTATCATTAACAGCCTTTTAGGCTTGGGAAAGCCAACAGGAGATTCTGAAATTATTGTCTCATACAGTCTAGTCTCGCTTGGCTTTTTTCACTCAATTAGGATTCGTCATGTGTTCCGGGAAGCTAACCAAGTTGCGGACCGCTTATCGCATCTGTACGTTGCTTTCCACAACCATCTGGCTCCTGACGACTCAACGCTTCGTGAGTTCATCCGCTCGGATGCCCTTGGCTTATAGGGTTTGCCCCTATAGCCAAATTCTTTTCAGTTCAAAAATAAAACAACAAAATAATTTAGAGGTGGTGGATACTCTCTGTTTGGAGGTACCCCTAGCTCGGTATTACAAGTTAAAGCATTAGCCTTCAGATAAGGAATTAAAATAGCAACTCAACTTAGCATCAGAGAATTGATAATTGAAGAAAATAATTTAGAGGTCTTCAATGCTATTAGTAAGAAATGAGGCACTCAATAGAAGATTTTACAGATTAGGAAGGAGATTGAAGAATTGATGGAGATCCAGCTCAATAGAACAGTAGCTGAGCATCTACCATAAACCAAAACTGGGAAAATGAAAAGAAGGAGACAGATTGAAGATGGGAAAGCAGATTCAGCTTTTACCCATTGTAGTCTCTTTAATTTTCCTCAAAACTGAGACAAGGACAAGAGAGGGTATTTATACCCACAAGGTTTGATAAAAAAGATAAAAGGAAATACAAGGGAAATACAAGACTTGTTCTCCAAGCAAAGCTAAAACATGATTAACTAAATTATCATGAGAAACCATGATTAACTAACATAACTACCATTTGAATAATCTCATCAGAGATCGATATCACATTGTCACACTTCGAGATAGGGCTGTTATATAAACTGAACAGCTCGAGCTTGGGATCGTCTCGGGAAAAGCTCGACTCGAGCTCTTTCACTTACCTAAACAAGTCAAGCTTGAACAAGATTTTAAACTCGGTTAAAAGTTCGGCTCGTTCGATTTAAGCTCGAATAGCTCGAATTTTACGGGATTTCTAAAATTTTCTTTAAATTAATATGTTATGACCAATTAAAACTGCTTAAAGCTCGATAAAAGTTCGGCTCGAGCTCGTTCATTTCATAAACAAGCCAAGCTTGAACAAAAAAATAAGCTCGTATAAAAATTGGGTTCGACTCGGCACGAGCTCGTTTAACAAACGAACCAAACTTGAACATTTCAGGCTCGGCTCGTTTAACTCGAACACCACCCCTACTTCGAGATTTACAACTATTTTAGATCTGTTTTAGATAACCAAATCTAAGGATGTATCACTCCATTCTTGGAGATTTTCTATAATCATCTCGATAATTTAGGTTTATTTTTTTTCTCTGTTAGGAATGAGATGGACCCACCTGGACAGGATCTTTTTAGAAGAGAAAATGTGTGGTGGTTGTCATTTCCGTTGAGCTCTCACCCTCTCACTCCTTTCCTTTACTTCCTCTGTTCGATCAGCTGCATCGAGAGAGGGAAAGAAACAACCTTTAATGGCTCAGATTACTTCACAAGGACGCCTGAAGCTGCTCTTTAAGGGCAGCAATGGAGGATCGAGCGACCCCAGGAATCCGCCTCAGTTTAAGCTCAGTTTTCACGGCGGGTTGCTGAGATTGGTCGGCGCTTGCTCTCCCGGACTTCAAAGGCCTAGACCCAGAAGATCTGGACTTAGGGTTTTGGCCTCGTCGTCGGCCCACAACACGAACCGTCGCTTGAACGCCGGGGAGCGGTACCGGGACAGCGATAGTGACGACTACGACGACGACGAGTTCGCGGAGTTTGACAAGGACGAGCTCTCCTGTTTCAGAGGACTGGTCCTGGATATTGCTTACAGGTTTGATTTCTGAGTTTCTCTCTAGCTGTTCACTGATTAAGTTGAATGCTTTTTTCAATGGAGTGGAAAATCAGACTTGGTTGAGCTTCAGTTGGTTGGATACTTGGATTGGTTTGTGCTTGGTGTCTACTGTTGTTGAATTTTGGTGGGAGAGAAATTGACGTTGGATTAACTTGAAAAAATTTCAAGCTTATGAGTGAGGTAGTGAGATCAACATTAGTAAATAATCCATTTAGGAATGCTGATTTGCTCCGACTGGGATTTGCGCCAATTGGGTTGGGAAATTAGGAAGTTTTAAAATGAGTCTGAAAGAAATTGACAGTTGCCACATCTATGGCCTTAATTGGGAAGTTGACAGTTGCGTCTTACAATCTATGATCTCTTTGATGATTTTGTCTTGAGGTTCATACAGGTTCCTGAATTGGATGATTTTCTAAGAGATGAGGTTCCAAATCATTGAAACAGAAAGGGGAAGGAAATTAAGATGGTATAATTTGAACAACCTTGTCTATGTGCAAATTTTGTGTATTTTCTCATTCATTTGAAACCCTTGTCTGGTATGGGGAATGAAAAGGGAAATTGTATGGATAGTGAGGGATACGAGTTGATATTAGAGTCGTGAATAATGAATACTGATATCAGAAAGAGGACTAGATTCCTTTTCTTTCACCTTCCATTTCCATAATTTTCAAACAGACAAGCTCAATATATCAAAGCTATGAGCTTTTACTCTATAGCAATACTAGAAATCCATAGAACCTTTCATTTTTATATACTTGGATTCTTCTGCTATCTTTCCATCCAAGTCCTCATCTGTTAAATTTTGATCTTAGCTGTTGTGACCTTTCTATTTCCTTGTCTGTGTTGGATTAGGTTTCGGTTAATAACTCCAAAGTTTACTTTTGCAGACCCGTCAATGTAGTCTGCTGGAAGCGGGCCATTTGTCTGGAGTTTATGGAGAAGGTATGGATGATCTGGTTCCGGTCAACTTCTTTCTTTCGGTTTGTATGATAGTTGTATCCTTTAATATATGATAGAATAGGAAATTTAGTGTTTTCGGGAGTAAACCAGATCCAGAATCTAGGACCTTGCATTGAATTCATTAGACCTATGTGGAAGTTATTTTTACAGACTGACTTGAGATGTCTTACAAAATCTGTAAAACATAAAGAATTTGCCTGTTTGGTCACAAAATGAGTTCTTGTGATTGCTCTGTTACTCACTTACTTGTTAGATTGTGTGGGTAAAATAAACCCTAAATGATCGGAAAAATGGTAAACTTCCTTTTTCATCTAGATCAAAGGATCTTTCAATATACTACTACTGTTTTGGCTGCTACTAATATTGCCATATGCAAAGAGTTGCAGCTTCTTCTTTCCATCTTTTTTTGTAAGATTGTGTTTGTTTCAACTCCCTTCTGTAGGCTGATGTTTTAGAGTACTATGATCAGACAGTTAACTCTCCTAGTGGGTCCTTCAACATACCAGCTGTATTACGGGTATGCAATTTCGGCCATGAGATGCTTCCAATGAAGTATTAATTTTCCCAATCAATTCTCATGTGCTTTTGGCTTTTATCCAACTAGCCATTTTCAGTTCATTTCCTTCACAACTTTGACGGTAGCGTTGTCTGCCTCCTTGCAGGTTCCGCATTTACTACAAGTTGTAAAGAGAAAGAGAATAAAAAACACCCTTAGTCGTAAGAATATCTTTTATCGGGATGATTACACGTGTCAGTAAGTAGTGGGAAATTGTTCCTGAATGGCTCAATTTGAAGTTGTACTAATTTTGGTCTTTAATTGTTAGACTGATAACCATTCTGATATAAATTACAATCCTTTACTGATCACCTTATTGCCACAGGTATTGTGCTTCATTAAGTGAATTGACTATAGACCATGTTTTACCAATTGCACGTGGCGGTAAGTGGTCATGGGAAAATCTGGTATGTATATCTCATGGAAAACAAAGCACTGTCTTTTATTCTCTTATCAACTGGTTATAGATACTAGTTTCAAAGGCATGGCTGTATCAGTGAAATAAGCGTGGAACAGGTGACGGCTTGCGCAAAATGCAATTCAAAGAAAGGCCAGAAAACTCCCGAGGAAGCGAACATGACCCTTGCAAGGGTTCCCAAGGTACGTACCACGTTTGTTCACAGGACACCCGACTTCTAGTCTTATGTTGTTTACCATCATTTCTTGATGAGGATACTGGATATCCATACACATTCAATTGTTGCAGGCCCCGAAAGAGTTTGATATTCTGGCCATACCATTGACAGCAGAAGCAATTCGGATGCTAAGGCGGAAGGGCACCCCAATCGAGTGGCGCCAGTACCTGCCAATGTGAGCCCTGGATTCTTGATGTGCAGTTTCAGTCAGTAGGTTATTTGTTGTACAGCAACTTGATCTATACGCCTAACTGATCTCTTGAAGTCGTTTTGCTGGCGAGTGAAAAATCATGTCTACAGCCTTTTACGCCTTGTAGTGCTCCAGCACACGAACTGATGTCATGAATCCTACTTCGATCTCATTGAAATGATATGTTCATGCTTATGATCCATGTGGTACAGCATTTTGTTTATCCGATAGCATGCCTTTCTCCCTGCCTTTGTAAGCCTTAAATCTGCATGTTCTTCTGTCAGATATATTCATCTTTTATCCTTAAAACAGCTTGTTAAAGGGACAAAAGATGATTCCTTTTCAGATTTAAAGGGCGTTTCATGTGAAACTGAAATCTGGCTAGATTCCCACATTTGACACATTGCTATCTGGTGAGTCATGATTTATTATTGAGGGTGAAACACTCGACTTGGGCTGATTACACACACTGCAACCCCCTTTTTTGTGTGTTTTTCATATGAAAAATCCTAGCGGAATTCAAAATGGACATGAAAATCATTTTCAAAAAAACAAAAAAAAAAGGTTGAATTGCAATGAAAGCAACAGTTAAGAAAACACAATACAGCCATGCCATGGTCTTAAAACTTGAACCACACATGAATTTTCTCCTGAATGTACATTTAAAAAATTGAGTCACTTGAAGTCTTAAAACAGCAGTTACAATAATCAGTTTTGCATTTGTATATGCCTTCATAAAACATGTTCAACGCTGGCACTTTGTATAGATTTCGGGGTTTGTTTTTTGAAATTTGAAAAGTTAGGGGTTTGGGGGGTGGATGATGGGTCATGTGAGTGTGGGCTTCCATTGAATGATTCATCTACTACACCACCTCCCAAGTCTCTTGCTTTCTCTTTTTCTTTTCTTTTTTCTTTTTTTTTTTGAAATAATTTGTGTTTAAAATGATAGCTTTATCTGCCGACACAAACGCCAAGCTACCCACTGATACTCTCACATCTTTGTCCCCTCTTTCACACTACTCTTTTACCTGTTTCCCCCCAAAACACTCATTCTCCTTCTTCTTCCCTCGGCTCTCCCTTTCTCATTCAATCTGTGTTAATGGAGTCTTACCCTGAAGCTTCAGTGCCTGTTGGTGGAGTTCTGCACTCAGACCATTTACCCTTCCTTGGGGACTCAAGTGGGAGTGGTCTCACTGAGGTCTTGCTTGACCAGTACACTGTAAGTTCACCCTTTCTTCATGGTCAATTAGCATTTTCTAGTTCAAATTGCTTGCTAGTTATGTTAGTTGCATTGCAAGATTCCTCCTTTTTGTTTGTTTTTGTTTCCGGTTAGCAATTTTTGTAACAATTGAGGGAGTTATTTTGCCCAAAGATTCCATCTTTTTAATGCTCAATTTCTGTCTTTGTTGCAGGAAGTTGATGTAAGTTCAGAATGGCTGTCCAATTTTGTTGAAGAATGTCTATCAAGTGCTGGAAGTTGCCACCAAAATTTCGCCACAACCACCACCAACACAACCACAACCACCACAAACCCCACTCCCACCAACAAGAGCAAGCCACCTACTCATAGAAAACTTGCAATTCCTGGCAAACCCAGGAGCCAAAGGAAGAGGAGAGTGACCCCTCCAAAAACCCACCAAAACCAACTAACCAAATGGTCTGAGAAGCTCAAGCAAAGGAGCCAGGCCCTTCAATCTCCCTTCTGTGACCCTCCCTTGCTTGAACAGACCTACTGGCTAGCAGATAGTGAGCTCCTCACCATGCCTAGAAAGGAGGAGGCGGAAGAGGAGATTGTGGTGGAGAAAGAGAACAATCAAGGCCAACAGCAGCAGCTGCAGCAACCAAGGAGGTGCACCCATTGTCAAGCACAGAAGACCCCACAGTGGAGGGCTGGGCCATTGGGCCCCAAGACACTGTGCAATGCATGTGGGATGAGGTATTTCAAGTCTGGGAGATTGTTGCCTGAGTACAGGCCAGCTAAGAGCCCTACTTTTGTGAGTTTTAAGCATTCCAACTCCCACAAGAAGGTCTTGCAAATGAGAATGGCACTTCAGCAGTAAAATGATAATAACAAAAAGAAAAGGATGATTCTTTTTCCCCACCCATGTGTTGCATTTAAAAAAATGTCATCTTTCTAGATGGAGAGTGCCTGAAATGGATTCTTTGATTACTAGGATAGTAAAAGGAGTTGGAAAGCTTGGGTGTATTGGTTGTTGCTCAGCAATCAGCATCAATTTATTAGCTAAAGTAGGTTCCTGTTTCTTCATATTTCATTGTCAGCTTATCTGGTTGATTTAATTTTGCAGCTGCTTAGAGAGGGAGGGAGATGAGGTGTTGTATATGAATGAAATTCAAGCTTATGTATAGTAGTCTTGTAGCAGTAAACTTGTAGTGTGATTTTTCATTGAACATTCTATTTGATATTAGCATGTGTGAGCTTTCATAAGTGCCGTGTTGTGTTTGGTACGTCTGTAGTTGCTTTCACCTTTCGGTTAATCGGTTCTACATTTACATGGAGCTCAAACCTAACATTTTTTGTTTCTAATACCATCTTTGAGACTTTGACTCGTATAAAGCACGAAAGCAATGCAATGTTTGTTTGTTAGCCATCCAGGGTAACCTTTTGACACGTGAATTTGTTGCAAAGTTATGGCTATGAGTGGTTGTTTGCTAGCACGGCACTTAACTGTCCGTTGCATCTAGCTTCTCGCGTACTAGATTTTGTCTCTCTTATGAATAGGAACAAATGACATTATATGTTCCATTAGAGAATTTTATAGATTGCTAAATTCAGCAACAATGGTGAGCAATTGAGCAAAGGAGGTTGGTTTATATTTGTTACTATATTCATTTTACCATTTTAAAGCCTCCAAAAATATTCTGTGCAGGACTTTCTATATTAGGCCACTTGGTACTCTTCCAAGTTGCACAAAGAAAGCCTCTTTCCATTCTAACAAAGAAAGCTCCTTTCCTGAATTTCCCCTCCCTCTTTTATTGATGTTTCTTTGTAAGGAGGTATATTAGATCATGCAAGTGGATGTTAAAAAAGCTCCAAATGAAAATCTTGTATTCCCATGAATGGCCAGAGATGTATGACATTATGAAACAATCCATGGAAACCGAATCGGTTTTACAAGAATACAAATGAACAATGGGCTGGTAAAGAAAGATCAAAACCATAGATACATGAAAATAATGATGGTAAACAAAAGAGGAGCAGCAACCATATCAATGATGCTTACATCCTAAACCAAAGCAAAAAAAGAAAATCAGTAGGCTAGATAATGAATAGCTCACGTGCGTCGCTGAAGAGGTTGTAGCAATCTGGATAGTATAGTTGCAGGTGCCCTGTGAGATGTTCTGATTGGTCACCACAGCGAATCCCTGGAAATCACAGGCATCATCCGCCTGGCTCTGCGTTTGATAGTACACGTTGAATGCAAAAGAAGCGTTTGCATTGGCATCCAAGCCAGCACACGAGGACCCATACCCCAGAGGTGTACAATCCGCGAATGTGCAAGCATAGTTGATGTTGTCAGCCAACAAGGAAGAATTCTGAACGTTAGCATTAGGATTCAACATACACCATTGCTTAGGAAGATAGTCGACACCAGTAGCCCCTATTAGATATTGGTCCTGGTTCTTCCCGGACAGATCCATTGGGAACTTGGGCTGTCCATCATAACTGAAGATCCCCCAGTGCCTCTCAAAGTTCCCAGGGGCAACGCTCTTGGCGTCCTCGTCAAGAAGGCCGAACAGATACGTCTCAATGTAGCCAGGCCGAAGAGGGGTTCCAACGTTGTTGGCCAGCCTTGGCAACAAGCCCCTGTAGAATCTGACTGTGTTGCCTATGTTTCCATTCTTGTCCCCATCAGTTGGCCAGCCGACTTCTCCAACAACAATAGAAATGTTCGCATACCCAACAGCTTTGAGGGATGAGTATAGCGTGTCAAAGTTGGCATCAAACACATTGGTGTAAGAAATCCCGTTGTCATTGAGGGGGTTACTCACGCCGTCAAAGAATGCATAATCGAATGGGAAGTCATCATTCCCGTAGAGGCTAAGGAAAGGGTAGATATTGACCATGAAAGGTGCATTGTTCTGGGACAAGAACTGCACAATTGAAGTCATGAGTTCAGCAATATCTGTGCGGAACCTTCCAGCTGAAGGCACGCTGTTTTTGGTCGGCGAGCCATATACATCAGCATTTAGGGGGACGGTTGCTTTTACTGAGTCTCCTACACCTGCCTCATTGAGTGCCTTTTGGATGTTTTGGAGGGCTGGAAACGTGACATTTATGAATGTCCCATTGTATGAGGTCAGAAATGGTTCGTTTCCAACGGCCACATATCTGCCAAAGGGAAAGAAAAGGATTCAACACTTTATTCGATAACCTTAACGAAGAAAGTTAATCATATCGGAAAAAAACGAACTAGCACCTCATTTGTTATCAGCGGTAACGTTAACAAGCCATTTTTTTCATGAATTTGTTCAAATTCTCTTAAATATATGACACATTCCCAGAATTTTGAAGGTTTCAGCATCATAAAATCAATCTGGAAAGAGTGGTTTATGAGCTCTTGAGGCTTCCTACATGACTTGGGCACTCCAATGAATCACAGACAGAAACTGAATAAGCATCAAAACATAAGGAATGCATGACAATCTACTAAAAGATTGTCCAATAGCTATGCAATTACCAATCAGACAGAATCAAATGAATCAATTCAAACCCCTTCTAATGGTCATTTTGTGCAGCAAAGGGATGCATCAGCTACTAAAAACCCTGAATAACTCAGACTGAAAACCATAGGAAACATTGGATCAATCAACCTAGAAACTATCATAATCAGATCTTTGACAATTAGTATCAGAATATGCAATAAACAATAGACAAAATATCAAAAAACAGCATCAGAAAAGGAGCTGAAACACCAAGAATGAGGAACAACAAAGACACATACTTGATATTGACACCGCCATTGAAATTGTAACGGGTTACATTCTTCTGAACCCAGTCCTGAGCTCGATCGTAATCGGTCATGGCGGCCATCTCGCCGTTGGGGATGGCGACCATAACTTCAAGATCAGTACCAGCAAGGGCATTGAGAGTGTTGTGGTCGGCATCAAACAGCTTCACCTTCTTAATCCCATTGGCCTGCAGCATCTGAACCACCGTTTTAGCAGGTAATTTGTGGATTGCTTGTGTCCCCCAGTTAACACCAAGACCCTCCACCACTACTTTAACCTCCAATGCCATTACAAAACACATCAACCAACACAGTTTAGCGGCCATTGCTGATGTATGGATTTGATGATATGTCTACGGTTTCTTAGAACAGGAAAAAAAATATTAATAAAGATGCCGCTTTTAAACGAAGAAATCAAAACTAAGAGAGAGGGGGGCGGATTTTTAGGAAGGAGGGGGAGAAAGTGTGATCGTGGAGGGCGGCGGCGAGGCGAGTGCAGGTGAAATTGAATTTAGGGTACGAAATCGAAAGGCCCTAGACACGTATAAATGAACTGAATTTGGGAGTTACGAATTGGGGGAAAAAACGAATCTGGGAGAGTAGCAACAGAGGAAATCTGGAGAAACAAATCCAAGTTGGAGTTGAATTCACAACAGACAACACGCAGTAATCGAGGGACGGTGAGTGCGACCGTTTTGTCTGAATCTAGGGAGGGGTGTACAAAGGCTCCAACGGCTAGTCGGCAGCTACACTACACAGAAGATAATTGGGGGGAAGAAGAGGACGACGATGAATTATACTCGCATACAGTAACAGTAATACAGTATAATACAAATTTCACAGAGGGTTAAGGTGATGGTGATTGGTAAGACTCGATTAAATTTGGAAGTTATTTAATTTTGGAAGTGGGAAAGCTACTTTGATGTTTCCATATAACCTGAGAGCAATATTGTCTCTATTTTGAACGCGTATGGTATGCCCAAGTCGGAGAAGCTACAAAACTGCTAGTTCCTTGAAATGTGTTTTTACAGTAAACAAATTTTGAAATTAGAGAGTGGGTTGGTGGATTTGATTGATGTAAACAACAACCAGGGACATGCTCTTCTTACTTGGATGACCCAAATTTGGGTGACCCAAGGGGTATTTTAGTAAAATTCATAAAAAAATCAAATGGATAAAAGGAAAATAAAATTTGAAAAGTAAGTAATGATTACCTACTACTAGACTAGGGTAATGATGGTATTTTGAATTTTATTTTTCCTATTAAAAATTTGAATTACAATTTACTTTCAATTACAATTAAATATAGCA
The DNA here is from genome assembly GCA_963922045.1 of Persicaria maculosa. Classification (NCBI taxonomy): domain Eukaryota; kingdom Viridiplantae; phylum Streptophyta; class Magnoliopsida; order Caryophyllales; family Polygonaceae; genus Persicaria; species Persicaria maculosa. Next base: position 44,909,278 of record OY998267.1, read on the forward strand.
TTCAAACTCCCACAACAACGGTAATCACCTCTCCTCACCCGTTTTGGCCGGAAAGAAGAGCTACCTTGCCGGAATTTATGGTGGATCGTCGGACTCAAGGTTTCCGATCACTGAACTCACCGACGATTAAGGTTAGACATACTACTCGATCTTTCATCAATTTGAAGTCTGCGTGTTGCTTTTGAATCTTCAATGGAAGATTAGGGTATGAACAAACCGATTCGCCTCTTATTTTCCGAAATCGATTACCTGGGGTTAGGGTTCATTCGAATACAAGTTGATAGAAGATTAGTGATCGATTAGGGTCCTCAGATGTATAATTTCAGTGAGTAGATATGGTTCTCAGATTTGAATCAAAAATCTGATTTTTTGGCAATATGTCTAAGAAGAGCTGTAAGTTTTGTTAGGGTTTAAGATTATGGGTATAATTAACTTGGTTTCATCTTTCAATAACAGCTGGGCTCCTCTCAAGTGGGACGATTATTTGATCTTATCATCACTGATGAGTCAAGAACGAGGATTTGATCTTAACGTCGGATACGAGGACAGTGTGTCCGACGATGACTCAGGTAGCTTACTCTATCAATTAATATTCCATTAACATTGTGTGTATATGAATCATTCCATGACATACCATTTGTTGCATATGAATCGCAAGACAACTGCATTGTCGTGATTTCGGATGATGACACCGTAGAGGGTTCGTCGATGAGTGGAGATCACGTTGACCTTGATGCAGATGAAGGAGAGGGTGTCGATATGCCAACGTCGAATGGTGGTGTTGAAGTTGATGTTAATTATCCAAAGGTCGGGCTGATTTTGGAACACGAACAAGATGTGTTCGAATTCATCAATAGTTATGCTAAACGACAAGGATTTCAAACAAGAATTCGGAGTTCCACATTGTTAAAGGATGATGAAAGAGGCACTTATGTGCCAGGTATGAATGATAGGCACAAGATGTTGAGGATAATATGTTCTAAAGGGGGTAGGTTTAAAACGAAGTCAAGGGACCCGAGTAAGGGGTCCACGTCGGCTGTTACAGAGTGTAAGTTCGGGGTTAAGATTGTCCGTGAGACAGCGGGGGTGTGGAAGATAACTAGGGTATCGCTTGAGCATAACCACGAGTGCGTCCCGACGTATTCAAGATTCCTTCCAAATTATAGGTTCATCACCGAAGGGAACAAGAAACGGATCTTAGACATGGATAGGGCTGGTGTGCCTATAGCTAAGAACTACACATCGTTTGTAATTGCAAGCGGGAACCACGAGAATGTTGATTTCAATGAGCGGGACCTTAGAAACCTCGTTGCCAAGTCCCGAAGAGAAGACATGGATAAGGGTGACTTCAATGCGATGAGGAAACATTTTGAAGAAATGTGTTCAAGCAACTCGAATTTTTTCTACGCATACGATGTTGATGACGACAACAAATTGAAGAATGTGTTTTGGGCAGATGGAAGGAGTCGAGCAGCGTATGCGGAGTTTGGTGACGTCGTCTCCTTCGATACGACGTACGTATCAAATAGATACAGGATGCCCTTTGCACCGTTCATCGGGGTTAACAACCACGGCCAGAGTGTGCTGCTAGGATGTGCTTTACTTGTCGGAGAAGAAATAGAGAACTTCGTATGGTTGTTTCGTACTTGGCTCAGGTGTATGTCCGGAAAGATGCCAACTGCAATCTTAACAGACCAATGTCAATCCATCGGTAAGTTGTACGTTCCTCCATCCGGTTATATATTAGTACATTGTAGGCGTTTTCGTTGTTATTTCAATACATTGTAGCCTGTCATTAGTTACTATAATGTAGGCTTTTAGCTATTGTAGGCTTGTAGCAGCCTTACAACTTCGAACTGTCGCGTTTGTGTGCAGGAAACGCAGTGGGGCAGGTGTTTCCGAACACACCACATCGGTGGTGCATATGGCATGTGATGCAAAATGCACAAAAACATCTTAAGAGCAACCCCGAATGGAGGGGCATACACAGTGCACTCCACCAGGCTCTGAACGATTCACTAAGTATCGCGGAATTCGAAACTGGATGGTCGGAGATGCTGGACAAGTTCGGTCTACATAACAACAAGTGGTTATGTAATATGTATGAGAAGCGAAGCCGTTGGGTTCCTATCTACTTCAAGGACACATTTTGGGCCGGAATGTCGAGCACACAAAGGAGTGAAGGTATGAATCATTTCTTCAAAAAGTTTGTCAACATCAATACTACTTTGAAGATATTTGTTGAGCAGTACGGTCTTGCATTATCGAAGAGGGTTTGGGAGGAGGAGACTGCTACCTTTGCATCCATCAATAGTCCACTTCGGTGTATGACCGAGCATGTGTTTGAGCTCGTATTCCAGCGGTTGTACACTTCTGCGAAGTTTGCCGAGTTCCAAAAGGAGGTGCGAAATCTCGTGTACAACAATGCGGTTAAGGTTCTCGACTCAGGAGATGTGTGCGCTTACGACATCGTCATTAAGAAACCTAACTACGGTGGTTCACGGTGCAAAACGTTTAGGGTGACAATGCATAAAGCCACGCCGGACATAAAATGTGAGTGCAAGTACTTTGAGTTTACGGGGATATTGTGCACACACATTTTGCGTGTGATGAGTGAAGAGCAGATGGATTATGTACCGGAGAGATATATTCTAAACCGTTGGCGGAAGGATCTACCCCGGGAACACGTAAAGGTTGCGGTACCTTACTATGCCTTGCTTAAAAAGAAGTCTGACGCAATCCGACGGTATGAGAATATTCATAGTAAGGTCGACGCCTTGGCTGGGTACGCGATGTACAATCAGGAATTGTACACAACAGTGATGGCTAAGCTTAAAGAAGTCGAAGACATGGTCAAGGAGGCTGCAAGAGGGGCGCATGGCCTGCATTTGCACAATATCGACGGCATTGGGAGAGTGTATGGGCGGCGAGCGATTCACCCACGTGAAAACGTGGTGACCGAGGAGGCCGAACCGGGAGATACTGCACCAGCCCGGAACCGGGAGATACAGCCCGGAACCTGCTTCGTCGCGCCATCGAACCTGAAATCGCAGTCGCCGCCCGGAACCGACTTCACCACCAATGCCCCACCGCTACCTCGCTATCGTATTCTCCCCCAAGCTCAACTGTTCTTCAACGGTATAGAAGATTTACTATTCGTGAATCTATTTAAGATATAAATGCCCGCAGGCTTATCGGCAGGCCGCTATATGTTATTTTCGTATTAAAAATAAATATATAATAAACATTTGTACTAAAGCCTGCACGCGGCTTGCCAATGGGCCAGCGGGCGGTTTGCCGATGGGCCTGCACGCGGCTTGCCGATGGGCCTGCGTGCAGTTAAAAATAAATATATAATAAACATTTGGTCTAAAGCCTGCACGCGGCTTGCCGATGGGCCTGCGTGCAGTTAAAAATAAATATATAATAAACATTTGTTCTACAGCCTGCACGCGGCTTGCCGATGGGCCTGCACGCAGCTTGCTGATGGGCCTGCGTGCAGTTATAGCATATGCAATATACAGTTGTTCAAAAAATACTTTCTTTTTCCCGAAACTGAGAATCGAACACACGACCTGAGAGTAGTGTGATGAGAAGAATACCAATGGGCCGGATACTGCTATTGCTTTATTCTTAAGTTTTTTTTTGTCAAATCCTATTGTTATGGCTTCGTAACAAGCCCCGCAGGCCTGTCGGCAAGCCGTTGCCAGGGATATAATAACATATTTTCGATAGAAATACATGTTTGTTTCTTAAATGTTTTCTTTTTTAAAAGAAATATGTATATAATATGCATTTGAGGAAAAACTAGATTTGTGAAGTTATTAATTTATTTAAAAAAAGGTAAATAATTTTTACAGATCATCTTTTTAAAAACGATATTTTTAAAGAATTCATTATAAACGTTATATATACACAAACAAATGCCCGCAACCGATAGGCCTGTGATTTTATTTTTGTAAATGTTTTCGTATTAAAACTAAAAATATATAATATACATTTGTGGAAAAAGCGTTTTAGTAAGTTTAGTTATTAAAAAAGCTGATCATTAACGAGAGGTTAAATTATTATTTTTAGGCGAACTCGGGCACTCGGGATTGTACGATAATTCGATCCCGTTTAAATGAAGGTCAAATAAATATTTGACTTATACTGTTAAAAAACGTTAATTATATGACCGACTTGAATATTGTTAGTTAAATAAACGTAATTATAAAAAAACGTGAATTATAAAAAAAACCGTGAATTGCACTTATTTTCATTAATTACACTAAGTTATAAATTAAAGAATTATAAAAAAAATAGAGTTGAATTATAATTTGGTATTAACCAAAAATAAAAAAATTAAATAAATTAGAAAGGGGGAGTCTAGACCTAGTGTATAGGCTTTTTGTAGGGTATTTTAAAAAGCTGCCACACTTTTACTTATTTTTCTTTTTTCTTTTATTACTTTTTCAAAATGACCAAATTTTACCCCTTGGGTCACCCAAAATTGGGTCATCCAATCACCCTCCTACCTGGATTGAACTCAAAATAAAAGTGACACTATTCACACGGTGTTTTTGTCTATAGCCTATAGGTAAGCGGTTGGTTATTGCGTATCCGTGCACCCGCAATGCGCGATTACACAATTTTTTTATTTTTAAAGCCGGACCGTGAAATGTGGAATTGGCATTTATTTCCTTCAACCATTTCATAAAAATACATGCAACACGGTAAGAGGGGTTACTATTCACACGGTTAATATATCGCCTAATACACGGTTAGAAATCGTGCATTGCGAGTTTGCGGAAATCCACGAACTCGCAATGCGCGATTGCAAATTTTTTTTTTAATTTTCGCAATCGCGCATTGCGAGTTAGCGGATCCGCAAATTTTTTTTATTTTCGCAAATCCGCAAACTCGCGATGCGCGATTGCGATAGTTTTTTTTAAAAAAAATAAAATTCAGATTATATCTTCTTACGGTTGTTGCGATTTATTTCCTAAATCAAGATTACGGATATTTGAATATGGGTTTGCGATATTTGACGAAATCCCGTTTATATCAATTTTGGATCGATAAGGATATTTTTGAAGATATCGCGCTTTAAAGATATACGAAGATAGATATATTTGGATATAAATATATTTTATTTCCTAGAATGTTCTTCACTAAAGGGCATAACATTGAACATTTTTTGAAAAACAAAACATAAAGTCCCTAATAATAAAGATCAAACTATATTGAATATCACAGTCGCCGTTGTGATGCCCGGACCTGAGTGGGGGCGAGTGGGATTGGGTGGGCCGCTGCCTACATCAACACACTGATAAGCTCATCACGGCTATAGAATTGGTCACCACGTTCTACCATCCTCCGGAGGCGCTCCGATATTATGATGTAGCGCTATCAAATGCAAAAAATAAACATTGTGACGATCATATAATAAATCACTTTTCACAAATGAAATACAAGTAATGAAACATTTAAGGCACGATCCATACCCGAGCTTGTTCTGTGTGCAGTGGTGTCGGCTCCTCCTCGATAGGTTGTGCCTCCACTGTAGTTTGCAAAACATATGGGTGTCCATGACGACTGAACCACTCCATATAGTTCGGCATAACCAAATGTGGCTCATGTGCAAAAGACACATTCTTTTTATTGTCATTAATTTAAAAAAAAATTATATATTTCCAAATTTTTCTTATCTACGACTCATAAAAACCGTAATTTCGGTTACCTATTTTCAACGTAATTTTATCTAAGTCATGACATAACGAATTTCGATTACCTATTTTCAATTGCTTATCAACATCAATTCGCTAAACAAAATCTTTCAACTAACATTAAATTATCATGATCATATCTTTATAGTTTGTTTATGGTGAATAAGACTAATTCACCGACGAGATTTTTTCCCAATATAATTTCGATTACATACTTCAAAAAATAATTTTTCTACATATCTACCTAATTCAAGCCTTACGCAATTTTTTCCCTGAACATTGAATTTTCAACATCTTACAATTTCTAATATTTCATGCAACTTGTTCATTTTCTCACTAAACATTATCATTAACATAAAAGTTATCAAAACTAATTAAAATGAACTTACCTCTCGAGCTTTCTGACGATCGTCTTTATCTTGTGACGATCATTCCCCTCGAAACCAACCCACCATCTTCTTCATTTTTTATGTTATAATTCCTAATTAACTAATCGAAAACTTATATTAGTTGGTGTAGTCACACTATGTAAACCGAATTAAGATAATATAAAAGTGAAAATATAACTAAGGACATAGGAAGAAAATAAAATTAATGAATACCTTTGAAGTTTCAACTGGATGATGAACTGCTGGAGGAAGCAATGAACAACTCGGACGAAAATAAAAAATGATGAACTGTTGGACGAAAACTTATATTACTTGGTGCAAAGGAAGTTTCAAATGAGTAGCTTGAAGCCCTTGGTTGATTTTATAGGCAAGGAGGATCACGGACGACGGGATTCCCGGAGGACAGAGCATGCCATATCTGTGCACATCCAGTGCGATTCTCGGACGAAGCTGCAGCGCGTGCCTGACCCGTCACATCCGCAAACGCCCAGTGCGCAGTTGCGCTTTTCAAGGAACCAGAAATCCGCGGACGCCCAGTGCGCGGTTGCATAAATTCGCGGACGCCCAGTGCGCGGTTGCGGATTCAGATCCGCGGACGCCCAGTGCGTGATTGGTTAACCTTTCCGTGCAACAAGCGATAAAATGACCGTGTACATAGCAAATCCGCTGTAGGAATACTAATACACTCCATATGTTCGGTTTTAGTTCCGCTTAGGTCATCTCCCATGATAAGCCAAAAAATAGGTTTTGGCCTAATTTTGCTCCAACCCTAGGCCAAAACTCATTTTAACCTTTTTGTTTTTGACCTATTTCTAAAAGAAATGCCAAATTTGGCTTCCTTCTTTGGAAGGTGAAATGCTATTTATTTATTTATTAATTTATTTTGAAGTGTTTAATATTTATGTAAATCTATAAATAATACAATTATAAACCTATATATTTTATAGTTATGGTTTTTAATTAAAAATAAAAGTTGTTCTATTGTCAAGATATTCAAGAGTTCTTCAATATGACTATAATATTTGACATATTTGAATTCCATTGCACAAATAATATTTTTAGAAAATAACAATAATATTTTTTATTATAGATTCATCAAAATTATAATTAAAAAAATAAATATTAAGTTGCTTAAAGTACTAAAGAAGAAAAAACAAGTACAAAATGAAACTACCAACTATTGAATCATGATCACATCTAATATTCTAGTAGATCTGCGTTACTCTCTTCATAACCATTTCATGTTCCGAAGCCTCCACTTTGATCATCTTCATATATATAGTTTTCATTACCCGTTCGAAAGTTACCATAGTCATAATTTTCAATAGTTTCATTTGAAGAATGAGATGATGATGATATTTGAGAAGAATTCTTTGTTGATTCAAATCGAAAGGATAAAGATAGAATCAAATGACAGAAATGAGATGTGAAAGTTCAAAATTATATTAGTATTTATAGAAAATTTAGCCTGCAAAATTGGCCTCTGGTGGGAAGAGTAAAAGGCCAAAAGAGAATATTCTCATTTGGTAGGCTATTTCCCCTAGTCATTATGACTTACGGAGGAAGATGCCCTTAGTTTCTTCTTTATCAGAGTGCTTGTTACGTGATAATTGCGCATCTTTTCTTTTTTTTTTTTTCTGTATTTTTGGTTTTTTGTATGTCCAATAGTTCATCAGTTTGCCGACTTGTCGGCCTCTCGAGTTTCAGATATGTCTGAGCTTGAATTATTACTTAATAAAAAAAAACTAATATACTCCGTATTAAATTCTCTTTCATAAAAGAAATAGGGGGAAAAGGGTTCTCCTTCTCTGTAATCTATATGTGTCTGAATTTGCAGGTCAAACAACTTTTTTCAAAAAAAAAATTGTCTTTTTTCTCTCAGCGAAAACTAAATACATCGTAAATGCTCATTTGGATAAAAGGGGTAAATACATTTCCCGGAAATTTAATATATAGGAAGTCCAATTCCCTAGAATTGGAATTATTGGGATTTTAAAAAATATGTTTGGTTAACTTTTAATTCTCATGAATTAAATTACCACATTTCATTTGGTTGCACAAGAGAATTTCATGGGAATTGATATGCAATTACTATTATAAGGAGTATCCTTTATCTTGAAGGATGAGATATATAGAGGGTGTGATTTTTTGGCTGGGTAAAATAGAGATTGTATTAAAATAAAAAGGGTGAAAGAAATATTTCCTACTCCCCCAAGTGATTCCACTTCTTGTATTTTGGAGGAAGTAGCAATCTCAGGAAGATAACTTTCGGGGTTTTTCAATTTTATTTTCTTATCCAAACACATATATTAAAACTCAATTCCTAGGATATTGCAATTCCTGGTGAAGCGTTTTTAAAAAATCATCAATATTTATTATCTCGTTCTGACGATATATTGCTTATTTTATAGGATAAAAGCGGATAATACTTGTGTAAATACGAATCGAATGACGACTTTAAATATACTTCTTAGATCTGAGAACTCAACGTTTAGTCTAATTGCTTCGCGATAAACGGGGGTCGCGATCTCTTTCTATTGTTCAATCATCGTTTCTGAGGTAATTTGCAAGATGAAAAGGTGTATTCTAAAAGTGTTTTTTCTCCGTTCAAGAGATCTAAGAACTCAACTCCGAGGGTTTTAAGTCTGAGAGATATTTGCAGAGCTCGCAAAGTGTCTCGTGAGATCGGTCCCTATTCCTGAGGTGGAGAAGGGTATTTATAGGGTTAGACTTGGATGGTCGGTGAGATCTCGTGGTAAGAAAATGATATGTGGCCTAACAGGGTGCTGCCAGCGTGATGGGGTGTGACACCTATTCCCGCTAGCACGACATGGAGTCGGCATAATGTGAGCGACGTCGTTTGGTATGGCGGGTGCCGTATAGGGCGGGCCCATGGGTTCTTTCCAGCGAGGCAAGCAAGTGCTCCTATGATCGACCCTCTTCTATCGGATCACAAACATTAATCTAGAGGGTGAACTGGGTGTTGCAGATCGCGAACATTAATCTGAAGAGTGAATTCGGTGTTAAAGATCGCGATGTTTTAAAACAAGTATTGACCCTTGTCGTGGAAGTGAGAAAAAGATATAGTGACCCAGATCGCGTTCTATCTTAAAAGGGAAGTCTTTCCACTTACCTGCAAAGTTGTTGATGTGCGCATAATTGACCATGTTTTGTACTTTACTTTATTCTGATTTCTATCGTTTATATGCATTATGGGATATGAATGCTATCAATTTGTGAGGTTTATGCTTATTTGTAAGATATAGAGGTCTATGCAAGTTTTGGTTCAATTTTGCATATTTCGGAATGAAATTGAAGCAATTGTAAGAAAAAAGACAAGTTTGAAGAGAGGTCGATGTTGACCTAGTCCCCTCAATATCGATTGCAAAAAGTGGAGATTCAAGCCACTGGAATGGAAAGAAGAGTAGCCAAAATTCATTGCCCATGCCAACCATTGCTCGAGATCGAGTGCACCAGAGGAGCTCGACGTCGACCGCTCCACTTGACGTCGACTGACCTGACTCAGAGAAAACGTGGACATAAACCCGAATCTTTTAAGGGTTTATCCAAGGAATGAAATCTTCTATCTTTCCATGATGAGATCAAACCATATTTAGATAGATTTTGGTTTAGTTAGGAAATTTTTATCTTTTCCAATTAGATAGAATATATTTTCTTAATATGCAAGTTAGGTCTATTATAAATAAAGTCACTGGGGTTATAGTTTTAATCATCCAATTTACATAAGCAATTGTGTGCCATAGAGTTAGAATGAGAAGAGAGAGACAACCGAGTATGGTGAAGGAGAAGAAGAGAGAGATTGACGGTTGTACTTTTAAGGTTTTGTTTCAATTTAAAGTTTATGTTTTTGAAATTTATGATGATGTGTTCTATGATGATAAGTGAGTTATAACGCCCCGGATATAAATATCCGAGATACGTTTCGAAGGTTAGATACCTTCGTTCGGATGTTGCAATTCAGGTACGGGTCGAGGTTTCAAACCTCTAAAGATCACTCAGTATTCAAAGCGGGGATTTCAAACCCCAATCAATCGAAGTTACAGAAATTCAATTTAAATGGAAGTAAAGCGGAAGTAGGGTTTAGATACAAATGCCACGGCAGAGCCGGGTCAAAACCATAGTATAAATTCTAAGGTAGTATAGCCAAATTAGCGGGGTTAGACAGATTCTTTGCAATCGCCCGGGGTATTTTCCCACGCCATAGAGACAGCGAGCAATCATACCTAAAAACAAGTGGTGCGAGCGGGATCAGACCGAGACCCCAACACACCCTATCCCGCAAGCAAATATACACATACGCTAATATAAAGATGATGCGAATGCGGAAATTAAATCACACTAACATGATCCTAATTTACAATATGAGGAAAAGAACTGTAAAGGCGCCCAAAGAATGCCAAGTGGCATATCCCTCTCCTACCTCAGCACCCCTTCCCGTTAGTGTAGAGACTGGCCAGTTCGGTGCTATAGGATAGCAATATCCTCGTGTTGGTGCACTCACCACGGCATCATCATATCATATCATATCATCTCATCTCTTGCCCGATGGTGCTGGGCTATCATATCATGCTCATATCGACTTGATAGACTCAGGGCACCCGATGGGGCTGGGCTACCCTATGACCCTAACAGAGACTCTAGGACTATCACAGATAACGGCCGTTCTGTTTACAAACGCATAAAGAAATAGAATGCTCAATCACAAGTGCAATCCTAGCATGATACTACATGGCATGCTTTAATGCTTATGCAACACCTAGTATGTCATATATTCACAAGCAGGTATTCTTTTTCGAATCTGAGTAAGCTCATAAAGGAACTTACATGAATAAGCCAAACAACAGAGAACAAGGCAGAAGCAGAATCCAAGTAATGAATCATCCAATAGTAAGCAATGTCCAACATATCACAATCACCTAATAACATGCAAATGCATAAGTCTATCTAATTCACACAAGGCGCCCCTAACTATCATACATCTCTTCTCATATCTCATTTCAGATCATTCCATCTTATCTCATCACAATTGATATATCATTTCAAGTTCCTCTCATCTCATCATCTCATTTCCAAAACAATCTCTCAAAGAACTTGAAGGTTCGATAATATAAAACAAGGTAATATAGAAATACTCTAGAAGGGGGGGTTGAATAGAGTATGCCCTTTTTTCGCAGAAAGTCTCAAGACTTTTGGAGCTCGTATAAAACCCTTTGAGATTAAACCTGAATCACAAAGTTAGACAATCGAACCAAGTGCGGAAATAAGGTAAAGCAATAGATAAAGGACACGAGTAATTGTTTACGAGGTTCGGCACGAACTTGGCCTACGTCCCCGCCTAGGGTTCTTCCACAACCCTAGGATTCAAAAGGCTTTATTGATTCGCAAAGCTTAGGATCCTAATAGCTCACCGAGAAGCCTCTCTCCTATACAATTGCAATCTAGTTAACTCACGTTCCCTTGGAGTCCTAGACCAATCTAGAAGAGCCCCACCTCTCTCAGCTATCTAGTACAATCCTCTTACTCTCACAAATCAATAGCCTAGTGCTTACTTCCCGAGTTACAAACTCTCGAGTAACACTATAAATGAATATATCCTATAAGCTCACATTGTAACTCTCAAATGCTTTGAAATAAAATAACAAACTCTTGAGCGCTAGCAGAGAGTACACTTGGAAGACAGATCTCTCTTGAATAAATGAAAGCTTGTGTTCAACTAGTATATTATGTCTTCTTCTTCCTTTCCTTTATATAGAAGCAACATGGCGCCTAAGGATCTTCAACAACGGCTAGTTCGGATCATGGCGCGCCCAAAGATCTTCTATTTTTGGACACTTCGAAGACATGATCTCTCCAATTTGGATCTCCTCAATATGCACCATAAGGAAAGAAGTAATTCGAATAATACTTCCTGAAAGGTTAGTTAGGCATATAATATAATGGAAGTATATAATATTAAATAATATTCGGACATAATAATATATAGAACAGGTTTTGTATTTCATCAATACTGTTAAAGCTCCAAGACCTTTGACACAGACAAACTGTCAAGGCCTTTGAAACTTTATTCCGATTTTCATCAAGGGAGGGAGTTATCAATCTCCCCCTTGATGAAAGACAAAACTTGTGCATCCCTGCAACTTAGTCAAGCATAAATAATATAAGTGAAATCGGACTAAGTACCTGCATGGGTTAGACAAATGTTGGATCAAATTTTTAAAGCATGAAAAAGCCATCCAACCGAAAACCAAAAATCAAAAACCAAGGTCTTCCAAGACCTTCAAGAAGAAAGGTTTTCAAGTCTAAACAACCACAGATCATCTCCCCCTTTTTGTCTTTCAACAAAGGGAGGAGGTACCAGTCACCAAAAGTTTTGAAAATGTTTCCAAAAACCAGCAATGTATCAGATTTCAGGGATGGGATAGGGTTGGGTAGGGTTTAAGCTTCGTCGTCCGGAGCATCATCAGTGAGCCTCGTCCACAGACCTTGCAGCATCTTGGTTATCCCGCTCATCTCCGTCATAACCTCCTTGTGCAGCTCCTTGATATCCAGGCGAACTTCCTCCAAGCCCAACTCCAGGTTGTCCATGCGTTTATCAACGGCTGAAGCAGTGGGAAGAGCTTTTGAAGGAGTGGCAAGACTCAAGGTCCCTTGGGGAGACCGAGTGATGCCAATCTTTTCAAGGCTCTTGGAGTCGAACTTACCCATATGACGCTGCTGTTCTTCATTTTTGAAATCAATTCCAGAAGCTTTGAAGAGTGGGGTCAAAAGGGTAGCAAAGGGGAGGGGGGTTCCTTTCCTGGCTTTTCTTGTGTAAGCCATGGATCCTAAAATAGTGTTGGCCAGATCAAGATCAAGGCCATTGAGGATACGGTAAAGGAGGACCATGGCATTGTCAGTAAGGAGCGAGCCAGAGTTAAGACGGGGTAAGAGGCATCGAACAATGATGTTAAATATGATTTTTGCCTCAAGGGTAAGGGATGAGTGGGTGAGTTGCTTTGAGGTGCTGTTAGATGCTTCGGGTAGGAGGTGCTTGGCTCGGGCAAGGATGATGCAGTTTTCTTTTGAGGGGTGTATTTCAGAGGGTGGACATGGGCTAGGTAGGCCAAGGAAATCTGCAAAGTCATTGGAGTTGAAAGAGATTCTAACCCCTTTGACAACAGAATCCAAAGACCAACCATTGGCGTCGTGTTTGGCTTTTAGGTTTATGTAGAACAGGCGGGTAAGCTGGGGATAGTAAACGGTTTCAAGATTGAGAAGGGTCCAGGCTGGGGATTTTTTGAGAAGATCAATGCAGGGTAGCTTCAAAGCTTCGAAGAACTCAATATCCAAAAAATCAAAACAGCAAATCCTACGAGTTCGAAACTCATCTACCCACTTACCAGCAGTCTCAGCATTTTCAAACCAAGAGGAGGGCAAGGATTGGTTTACCTGGATGTAGGCAGGTGGATCGGTGTTCTTCCTGCGAGCAATCGTTGGAGCGGCTTTCTTGACAGACGCTTCAAGGCTTCTGAGAGTGCCCTTCCTGGTGCGCTTTGGGGATGGAGGCTTGACTGCAATTGGGGCTTTCCGCTTCTTAGGAGACGGGGGAGGAGGAGAAGGAGAGGGAGATTCTTCCTCCTCTTCCTCAGACCCCGAGTCCTCACCGGACCCTGCTTCATCTCCTTCAGCTTCCTCGTCTTCTCCAGATCCGTCTTGCTCTTCGTCTTCTTCCTCAGGCTCCTCTTCAGATGGAACCTCCTTGGCTTCGACTTCCTTCCGAATCCTCTCATCTTCTTCCTCGGCAAGTTTCCTTGCAAGCTCGGCTTCCTCCTCGGCCTTTTTCTTCTTCAACGCTTCCTCTTCGACTTCCTTTGCATCATCTCTTTCCAGAATAGCGTCGAGATCATCTTCCTCCTCTTCCTCGTCCACCTCCTCAGCTAATATCTTCTTTTCCCTTTCTGTTTCGCACTAAGGGGCTTCTTAGCAAAGCGTTTTTGAGAGCCCTTGGTAACAATGGCCGTGCTCTCAGCGATCATGCTTTGGACAACAGTTGGGATAATGGCTTGAGGAGTGGGTTCAGGTGTGGGAGAGGTGGTAGTGACCTGACGTCCCTTGGGGGTGGCGCCAAGTCTTTTGGGTGTGGAAGCTTTCTTTGATTTGGGAGCCATGGAGGAAATCGGTTAGGGTTTTCTTAGAACAGGTTGAGAGGTTGAAGAAGAAGAAGGTGAAAGGGTTTGGAGAGGTTCAGAGTTTGTGAGGGAATCGGGTACATAATTGGGTTTAAGTAGAGAGAGAAGATGATGAAGTGATGGGACGGGTTTAGAGTTCCAAGGGAGGGTAATGATATCATTGCCAAATTTGAAAAATTTCCAATTCAAAATTCAAACTATAAAAGGACTGAATAATCGAAATATTTAGTTCCAAAATTAAGATATCTCAACGGAAAGAAAATATAACATAAATAGGCAATTTTGAAATCCGATAAAAATATAATTGATTAAATATCTAGAAAGATATTAACCAAAAATATGTGATCCGATGTATGTAATCTACCATTTAGTTCACAAACCTTGACATAATTCTCAAAGGTCTTGACACTAAGTAGATATTATCTTTCGTAAAGGGAAAGCTCCCCCTACGAAAGTGCATCCTTATTAAGCATCCCAATCTCTCGTCTTATGAAGGTGAACCTGTCCTCTGCCAAAGGCTTAGTAAAAATGTCAGCCCATTGATAATCAGTTGAAATAAACGAAATGGACACATCACCTTTTTCAACATGGTCTCTAATGAAATGATGCCTTACATCAATATGTTTGGTCCTTGAATGCTGAACAGGATTCTTAGTGATGGAGATGGCACTTGTATTGTCACATTTAATAGGAATGCCTTTGAGGTTGATGCCAAGATCTCGCATTTGTTGAGCTATCCAAAGGATTTGGGAGCAACAGGCTCCAGCTGCAATGTATTCGGCTTCTGCAGTGGATAGAGCGACTGAGTTTTGTTTCTTTGAGTGCCAACTGATCAAGGATGCTCCTAAGAATTGGCAACATCCTGATGTGCTCTTCCTATCCACCTTATATCCTGCAAAATCTGCATCAGAATATCCAATTAATGTGAAATCCTTTTGCTTTGGGTACCATAGTCCAAGCTCCTTAGTGCCATTGAGATATCGAAAGATCCTCTTTACAGCCACGAGGTGAGATTCTTTAGGATCAGCTTGAAACCTAGCACACATGCAAACACTAAACATGATGTCAGGTCTACTAGCCGTGAGATATAATAAAGATCCAATCATTCCTCGATACTCCTTTTGATTGATACTTTTCCCAGTCTTGTCTTGATCTAGAGATAATGTTGAGCTCATGGGAGTCTTGGCTGCTTTGGATTGATCCATCTTCAACTTCTTCAAGAGATCCTTAGTGTACTTGCTTTGGTTGACAAAGATCCCTTTGGTTCATCTCATGCGTGATCAGCTTCCCAAGAAGGTCATCAAGGGGTAGAGTGGTGAGGTCCTGTGCTTCCTCTATAGCTGTTACTTTTGGACCCCATTTTTCTTTTGGGAGGCACCTCAGTATCTTCCTCACTTTCTCAACGTTGGTAAAGCTCTTGCCGAGAGAGTCAAGGTTGTTGGTGATTTCTGTGAATCTTGTGAACATGGCCTTGATTGACTCATCAGACTTCATTTTGAAGAGCTCATATTTTCGAAGGTAGATGCTGATCTTGGTGTCTTTCACTTGGCTCGTTCCTTCATAGGTGACGACCAGTTTGTCCCAAATCTCTTTAGCTGACCTACAAGATGAAATACGGTTAAACTCATCAGTGCTAAGACCACAATAAAGTAAGTTAATAGCCCTGTAGTTTTTGGAGACGAGTTCAAGATCCGCTTGGATGTATTCAGACTCCTTCTTTACGACTTTGGTTCCATTTGGTCCGTCTTTCTCTGGAATCTTCGGACCATTCTCTATAATGTTCCAAAGTTCTAGATCTTGATCTATAATGAACATTTTCATCAAGGATCTCCAGTGGACAAAGTTGTTTCCTACAAAGAGTGGTGGTCTGCTCGTGGACCTTCCCTGTGCAAATCCTCCGCTTGCTTCACCAGACATGATCGAAAACTCACAAGATTGTTAGATAAAAAACAGTGAGTAAACCTCTGATACCAATTGAAGTTTCGATAATATAAAACAAGGTAATATAGAAATACTCTAGAAGGGGGGGTTGAATAGAGTATGCCCTTTTTTCGCAGAAAGTCTCAAGACTTTTGGAGCTCGTATAAAACCCTTTGAGATTAAACCTGAATCACAAAGTTAGACAATCGAACCAAGTGCGGAAATAAGGTAAAGCAATAGATAAAGGACACGAGTAATTGTTTACGAGGTTCGGCACGAACTTGGCTTACGTCCCCGCCTAGGGTTCTTCCACAACCCTAGGATTCAAAAGGCTTTATTGATTCGCAAAGCTTAGGATCCTAATAGCTCACCGAGAAGCCTCTCTCCTATACAATTGCAATCTAGTCAACTCACGTTCCCTTGGAGTCCTAGACCAATCTAGAAGAGCCCCACCTCTCTCAGCTCTCTAGTACAATCCTCTTACTCTCACAAATCAATAGCCTAGTGCTTACTTCCCAAGTTACAAACTCTCGAGTAACACTATAAATGAATATATCCTATAAGCTCACAGTGTAACTCTCAAAGGCTTTGAAATAAAATAACAAACTCTTGAGCGCTAGCAGAGAGTACACTTGGAAGACAGATCTCGCTTGAATAAATGAAAGCTTGTGTTCAACTAGTATATTCTGTCTTCTTCTTCCTTTCCTTTATGTAGAAGCAACATGGCGCCTAAGGATCTTCAACAACGGCTAGTTCGGATCATGGCGCGCCCAAGGATCTTCTATTTTTGGACACTTCGAAGACATGATCTCTCCAATTTGGATCTCCTCAATATGCACCATAAGGAAAGAAATAATTCGAATAATACTTCCTGAAAGGTTAGTTAGGCATATAATATAATGGAAGTATATAATATTAAATAATATTCGGACATAATAATATATAGAATAGGTTTTGTATTTCATCAATACTGTTAAAGCTCCAAGACCTTTGACACAGACAAACTGTCAAGGCCTTTGAAACTTTATTCCGATTTACATCAAGGGAGGGAGTTATCAGAACTCAACTTAGAAAATCAAACAATTCTTTTAAAATCGCTTATCCTAATCCCGACATTAAACACTTAAGCCTTAAAACCAATTTCCTAAAATCATATTACAGAATCATTCCGGCATGTTTCTTATTTCAAAAACATTATATAAATAAATTCCAATATTAAATCATCAAAATAAACCAATGTTCACAAATCATATTTATAAATCAAAACCAACAATTCACTTTAAAATTCCTAACTCACACATTTAAATCCTCATAAAATGAATCATATATAAATAATCCAATTAATGCTATTTTAAAACAAATAAACAATATATAACGATTAATTTCCATAATTTATAATTATAACCAATCCCAAAATAATAATAATAATATTCAAATAATTTACACTTACTATCCATATAATCTCAAAACAACAACCATAAATATATTTATAACCCCATATCAATTAATATCACTTTTAAAACCGTTTTAAATATAAATATTAATAATTTCAGAACATATAAATATATATATATATATATTCATTTTCCTAAAATCAGAAATAATAATTAATATCTCATATATATATTTCCATAACCTAACGTATAACCATAATATAACACATAACACAAATTAAAAAAACACCCCAATCAGCCCATGGCCCAACTCTCCCAACCCAAACCCGTTACTCCTAGCCCAGAAATTAGGCCCAACCCGAATCCAATTGCCCAGACCCGAATCCAGGAGAAACAAGAAGAGGGGGGATCCGGATTTATTACCCTTCCCAGCTGACGACCCGTTTCAGATATGATATAACCCATTTG
Source organism: Persicaria maculosa (assembly GCA_963922045.1). Lineage (NCBI taxonomy): Eukaryota > Viridiplantae > Streptophyta > Magnoliopsida > Caryophyllales > Polygonaceae > Persicaria > Persicaria maculosa. The sequence goes on from OY998267.1 coordinate 44,927,346, forward strand.
GAATTTTAAACCCGGCCCAGTCCACTGAAAAGAAAAGAAGGCTTATCCTCAACCTCAGAAATGGAACAAAGCACTGGGCAACGTCAACGGAAACGGAAGAGAAGGAAGGGAAGAACCCATGCCTCGCCAGCGACTCCCTTTCCGGCCACAACCACCACCAACCCGACCGAAAGGATAACCCGACCAAAACCGACCCCAAAAGATTGAACGCGAGTAAAGGAGAGGGATGGAAACGGGGCTCACCGAGTGGTTTAACTTCGCCGAAAAATGTTCGTCGGGGGTTCCTTGAGCTTCGAAGGAGGAGGATCGGCACCGGGATATCCTAGGACGACAGAATAGATTAGAAAGGAGGAATTTTAAGGGGTAGCCGATTGAAAACGAAGGAAAACCCAATTCCGACCTTTACTACGCGGAAACAGGGGCGTAGGATTCTCGGGGGATGGCGTCGGCGTCCGGGAGCTCTCAGGCTGCAAGGCGGCGGTGGTGGGGTGGCTTCGGTGGGACAGGGGACCTCCGGCTTCACGGGAACAATGGAGGAAGCTGGGCTCTCCTGGGGCGGCCACCAGAGCGAAATGGGAGGAGAAGGGAGGTGGAATGGTGGTGCTCTCGGCAACTTCAGGGATGAGGTGGGTGGAGGTTGCGGCTCCAATGGCGGATGCCGATGAGGTGAAGGAGGTGTGGTGGTGGTGGTCTGTTTTAAGGAAAAGAGGAGAAGATAAGGAGAGGGTGTTTGCAGACAAGAGGAATGGAAGAGAGAGGGAGGAGAGTGGGTGCAGTTTGCAGTGAGGTGGTAAGGTAGTGTGTGCAGGGAGGGACCATTTGACAGAAAAATCCGAGAGAGGGGAGAGAGAGAGAGTAAGGAAAAGGAGAAATAAAATAGGGAATAAAAGAGGTCCCCACAACACAAATTTGAAATCCCGACATTCAATCCCAATTCCGCTCCCTAGTACGAATTTCCGACACTCAGCAATTCAAATCAAATTTTAAATCATCTCGGAACTTAAATTAATTTTATTAATACACGGAACTCGAAAGCAAAAATTAAATCTCGTCAAAATCCAAAATTTAAATGATGCCGGAAGGAGTTTAAAATTGAACTGGTGCTCGAGGACGACTTTTTCTCCGCTTTTACAAATTGCAATGAATAATAACATATTTAATTAAAATAATAAAATATAATATACATATATAAATTATATTCTGCCTTTACATTTATCCACCTCTAAAAACAAGTCTCGTCCCCGAGACTAAATCATTTTAAAGCAATGGGAAGGAGTTTGAAATCGGTGAGTCTTAGGACCATGTCCAAGGATCTTGCAATCATCTCGGTTGCGTCTTCCGGGATTCTCACAACATCCTGCTCACGGTCGTGACATCTCCAATTGATCTAGTCAAGTGTGTAATAAGCGCCCTTATCACATCCTCGCTTCGACTTTTCGGAAGTACCACAACTCTAAAAGTATTATAGCGTCCGACTAGGTCTTAGCAAGCAATCTATAAGCGCCCCTATACAATGCTTGTATCCACTTCGTGAGACGTCATAATCTAAATTCCGTTCGTAAATCCTCAAAGCGTTTTGTAAATTGAAAGATTGTCATCTAAATCATCGAAACTCGCGACTTCTTAAAACCCCAAGTTGGTCCTTTTTAAAACCACTCAAAATCTACCAATTCAACGTTTAATCAAGCAACTTTACACCAAAACAAGTCAAATCCTTTCAAATCAAGATTTCGTCAAAATATTCCAACAACCACATCAGTTTCCCGCATATCAATCAAACTCAAAGCCAGGAGGTGGAATCATCCACCTCTAAGGGCTAATCCCATATTCTCTCCCTAGTTTCCAGAATCGAATCAGTCTATCAGTCTCAATTCAAGCAAGATGCATAAGTCATAAGAAATGCATAACTGTATAACCAACCGATCTCCAATCAACACATCATACGACAAGTCTCAACATATACCAACGTAGTGCCACAAGGTCACATCAACATCTCCATATCATACTAAAGGTCGCAATATGCATCTCAACAATATGCCACAATCATAACACACGGCCCGACATCACACCAAAAGTCATAAAAGATATCTCACTATCGCATATCACCACCGCAATCATAGTAGGGTCAGTCACAACAAGGGATCTCATGTAAAGCATAAATTCACATAGTCATCCTATCCAACTTTTGTCCAGCATTATCATAACACATTATCACGTCGATCATAGCGAAATTTCATCATAGGTCAACGAAACAAAACTACTTATCAACACATCAATACAGACAAGGTCATGCCGTTAAGATTCAATAAAAAGGGGAGATCAAGCAATATATCAACGTCCAATGTCCACATGCTCGTTAGACATCATCTTAACTCATACAATGCCATATAACGATCATTTAGCAATCACGCACAAGTATCTCATATATATAAGTCACATTCATGCTCCAAATCAAAATTTGTCATTTAACCTCTCCTGATCATAATATAACATCATGCTCTCACATGGCAACCTATCCTTATTTCATGATTCATACAACACATCACAACATGCTTCCAGAACAACATAACAGGATAGTAATGCATCAATATATCATGATAACACTTGTCACTACCAATCAGATTTCAGTAGTGCATATCAGCACGTAATATCATGCCATATCAGGTTCATCATGGTTGCTATCTAACATTATACTAGTACATATTAATAATCACATAATCAAAAGGACCCTCACATCATACTAATCAAAATAAAATGCAAACCCCGCTCGCTCGTCTCCACTATCAAGCCAAGACCAATCTTCACCTAGACTCACCAACTCGGATAAAATCCCCAAAGAAACCCCAACTCATTTTGACACTCCAGTCTCACCCCTCATTTCACGAAGCACTCTCACTAGCAATCCACCTCTAAGAGTCCAATCCCCCTCTTTGATTCATCTAGAAGTTCATCGGAAACCACTAAGCATCGTCCCTTATGGCTCTCAAAATTCACTTGTTCCTACTTAAGCCAATCCCCTCTCCTGTGACTTACCTCACACCACCATCGATCATTGTAACCGCTCAATTTCCATCACCGCTCTCCGACCATTCTACCAAAGGACCTCACTCACATGTTTAAAGAAGAAGCAATCGTAGACATTATTACATATATAGATTATATCATATCAACTAACATTTATATCAATAGCATCATTAGTTCATCATTAAGCATTGCAACAAGTATCAAAAAGTCTTAATTTACCGTCATGCTCAACAAGTATTGTAAAACATCATATATGAATATGGTCAATTCAAGCTAGCAAGTTTCATCATAATCTTAGCTAATAAACAGTTCAGATTCTCAGCATTTGCAGTTCATACTTTTATAGGCAAGAAATTTAGATCATGCTTAGCGACTCAGAATAGCGTCACATCAAGTCATCATGGCACATTAGGACTGTCATGCATCAAATCATACATATCATCATAGACAACGGATAATCAGACAATAATCATTACCAAGTCATCACATCAACACGAAATTTTCAACATCAAGTCAGTGCAATATCATTGTCAACATATTCCGAAGGGATCAACAATGCGAACGGAGGTCACTCTCGCTTGCAAGTCATATCGTACTCCATAACCGCCATTCTCGAAACAAGCTTGTTCCTTGACATCGTCGATCCTGAGGCCCGTGGGTTATGGGCCCACACTTCCGCAGCGCTGCTCTATCGCTGTCTAACTTCTCGTCCCCCCTTCTATGCGGCCGCTCATCCAATGTATCGCGTAGGAGTCTAAGTTAGCGGAGATAGGGGAGTGACAAGGGCGGACGACCCAATATTTATCTCGGAGACAAAATGGACCAAATCTAAAGATGACACGACTAGAGACTAGACTCCGACCCAAGAATAGTAACGATGCCCTTAAGGAGGTCTATTAGGTTACAATTGTGACAGCAAGCACGGAATCATCATGGAGCATATCAATCACACTAACCCACACTAACATGTACCTATTTCAAGGAGAACAACATGCGTATTCATTCCAAAAGACACAATCAAGTCCTACACTGATGCATGCGAGACGAGCTAGCAGTTTATTATTCCATGAAAGCAGATATGCCCAGTAATTTCAAGCAATTTATGTGAAGCCAGTAATGGTCATGCGGGGTTTAACGAGGATGGCAGGTATCATGTATATGAACAATGAACGAGCATGGTATACGCGTCAACAATTGAGATCAAATATAGCATGGTGAGGTCCATCATAATAATCAAACTAAGCATCATACGAGAATACATAAGGGAGGCATAGTAATCATCACATCTAACAACAAGGATCATATAATAGGTTAAGAATGGCATGTAATCATACGATGGGATATACTTAAGAAGCATATGTCCTATATGATGCTAGTGATACGTGATAGGCATGGGCATAGTCAGGAATGATTAAATGAGTTCAATATAATGTACATGAAAGCAAAAGAATCACCACAGAGTAAACAAGATAACATCACGAGCGATAGATTATAATCATGTTAGGAATGGGCCGTCATAAAGCACATAAATGGTCCAGTAGCTATCATATCATAGAACAAGTACGACATGTAATCATTTAACGAGTCATATTGGGAAGCATAAAGCCCTACAGGATGCTACTAGCACGTATCAAAACATGACTACAACCAAGGTAATTTGAATAGATTCATTCCAACATTTAGGTGTCAGCGTATGCGAAATTACAACATAGCGTGGTGTGTGATCATGCGAGGTGTCAAGCCATAGGTTCATGCAAGCACGAGAAGACATCATAGAGTAATAGACATTTTAACCATGTAAGAATGCTAGGTTTAACCATCACGGAAAGCAAGTCGATCATCAAATTTAACATTAATCTCACCAAGGTGAGCAAAAACTTTTAAGAGGTTAGGAAGAGGGCAGAATCACACTATCAGGGACCTAGCTCAAGAGAAAGTCAGCGATAACGTAGGCACAGTACAAATTCATACAGGTCACAGTCAAGGATCCTATATGATACTAAAGGCTTAACATGCATACGATACATGCATGCAACTAATCATGACGATGCGTAAGAAGTCAACTCACTCACATTCCAACGATACAGAAGCATGAGGAAAATTTAACGATGCATATCACGAGTCTAAGTAATGGGCAATATGATTAGGATACGGGCACGAGTGCAATCAGCACATACTAGGATAAAACATGCATTCATCAAGACTCCATTATTCCACATATTCTCCCTTCAACTCAAGTAACACACCACAATATAAGTTCCAAGATAATCAACAATAGTTGGTCCGACGAATACAAAGTAGATGGGCACGCTATAGATTCTTGTTACAAAAGGAATAATAAACATCGACACGTCATCACCTAGCATGCTAAGGAGATCATTTATATGCATTCCTACAAGGAAGAGCTTATCATACTATCATGGACCTAATCCAAGAGAACAACAATCATGCAGGTTCATATCATAGGGTTCAAGCTTCTGATCAATCATACGATCAATAGGCCAAGTAAACATGCTATAACAACATACAATCATGATAGAGACAAGACACAACACGAGACTTAAGCAATGTGACCAGCATGGATACAGGATGTTATGCAACCACGAATTTACATTAAGGATCATCATCATAACAAGTACTGAGGATTACGTAGCATATGAGGCAGGTCGACATGAAATTATAACATATATCCATCAAGTAAGGGACTCACTCTATCATGATACTAGAACCGAACGATCACACTATCATGAACCTATTCAAGGGAGGACATCAATTATACAACTTTCTAGCATATGACATATATATTCGTGCCCTAGTATGACAAGGCAATATACTAAGTAGATCATGTCGGGATGATATGGATATAACAAATGTGGCTCGGACCCATACAATAGTCATTACGAACACCAAAGCACACAAGCACAATTTCACACTAAAGATCAATCTGTAGGTCAAGGAGTAGTACCACATAGTAACACACAATCATGGACAGAGCAATCAAGATAACCCGATAGAGATCCATAAGGGCAACCACTGACTCTTCCTAACCGACTCATCACTCATCTTCCCCATGGGACTCGGATACGACTTTTTGTGACAAGAGGACACTGATGGATCGTCATAAGAATTTATAAGGACAGCCCCGTAAACATCTCACTCTCTAACTCGGAATTACATCAAGGACCGTCTTCCAATACTCTCTCGGACAACCCTTATATTCAATCATGATTCCCGACACAATGTGTTTACCAACCCAATTCCCCATGGAAGACACTGACATCCGGGAGAGACTCGATAGAACCGTCAAGGGGCTAACATAGTGGAAGGGGTTGTTTCACACAAGCTGGGTTTAACCATATAAGAAGAAGAAGGGGTACTCCCGCTATCCCGTTCGCACAGATCGTTCAATACTCATTCAATAGTTAGGACATACCAATCAATCTTTAGCATATCAAGCATTCAATCATAGAATCAGTTAATGACAATTACAATGATCTCCTTGGAGTCTTCCCGACCCATCTGTAAAGAACAAGCTAGTATTTCACCTACCCATTCCCGACTACATCCAATAGGGATGGTCTAGCGCCATTCCTACCCACACGATCCCTTATTAGTTGGTTATCCTCTTTTATCATAAGCCAAGTTCATATTTAGTCCGATTGAGTTAGGCATATTAAGTTCATTTTGCCCCTTTAAAACGCTTTCAAATCTTTCGAAATCCATGGGCGGTCTTCCAAAACATACACCCGACCCTTGCGTACCCGAATTGCACAACCTGGCTCTGATATCAACTTTGTAACGGCCCGGATATAAATATCCGAGATACGTTTTGAAGGTTAGATACCTTCGTTCGGATGTTGCAATTCAGGTACGGGTCGAGGTTTCAAACCTCTAAAGATCACTCAGTATTCAAAGCGGGGATTTCGAACCCCAATCAATCGAAGTTACAGAAATTCAATTTAAATGGAAGTAAAGCGGAAGTAGGGTTTAGATACAAATGTCACGGCAGAGCCGGGTCAAAACCATAGTATAAATTCTAAGGTAGTATAGCCAAATTAGCGGGGTTAGACAGATTCTTTGCAATCGCCCGGGAGATTTTCCCACGCCATAGAGACAGGGAGCAATCATACCTAAAAACAAGTGGTGCGAGCGGGATCAGACCGAGACCCCAACACACCCTGTCCCGCAAGCAAATATACACATACGCTAATATAAAGATGATGCGAATGCGGAAATTAAATCACACTAACATGATCCTAATTTATAATATGCGGAAAAGAACTGTAAAGGCGCCCAAAGAATGCCAAGTGGCATATCCCTCTCCTACCTCTGCACCCCTTCCCGTTAGTGCAGAGACTGGCCAGTTCGGTGCTATAGCATAGCAATATCCTCGTGGTGGTGCACTCACCACGGCATCATCATATCATATCATATCATCTCATCTCTTGCCCGATGGTGCTGGGCTATCATATCATGCTCATATCGACTCGATAGACTCAGGGCACCCGATGGGGCTGGGCTACCCTATGACCCTAACAGAGAATCTAGGACTATAACATATGACGGCCGTTCTGTTTACATACGCATAAAGAAATAGAATGCTCAATCACAAGTGCAATCCTAGCATGATACTAAATGGCATGCTTTAATGCTTATGCAACACCTAGTATGTCATATATTCACAAGCAGGTATTCTCTTTCGAATCTGAGTAAGCCCATAAAGGAACTTACCTGAATAAGCCGAACAACAGAGAACAAGGCAGAAGCAGAATCCAAGTAATGAATCATCTAATAGTAAGCAATGTCCAACATATCACAATCACCTAATAATATGCAAATGCATAAGTCTATCTAATTCACACAAGGCGCCCCTAACTATCATACATCTCTTCTCATATCTCATTTCAGATCATTCCATCTTATCTCATCACAATTCATGTATCATTTCAAGTTCCTCTCATCTCATCATCTCATTTCCAAAACAATCTCTCAAAGAACTCAACTTAGAAAATCAAACAATTCTTTTAAAATCGCTTATCCAAATCCCGACATTAAACACTTAAGCCTTAAAACCAATTTTTCAAAATCATATTATAGAATCATTCCGGCATGTTTCTTATTTCAAAAACATTATATAAATAAATTCCAATATTAAATCATCAAAATAAACCAATGTTCACAAATCATATTTATAAATCAAAACCAACAATTCACTTTAAAATTCCTAACTCACACATTTAAATCCTCATAAAATGCATCATATATAAATAATCCAATTAATACTATTTTAAAACAAATAAACAATATATAACGATTAATTTCCAGAATTTATAATTATAACCAATCCCAAAATAATAATAATATTCAAATAATTTACACTTACTATCCATATAATCTCAAAACAACAACCATAAATATATTTATAACCCCATATCAATTAATATCACTTTTAAAACCGTTTTAAATATAAATATTAATAATTTCAGAACATATAAATATATATATTCATTTTTCTAAAATCAGAAATAATAATTAATATCTCATATATATATATATATATATTTCTATAACCTAACGTATAACCATAATATAACACATAACACAAATTAAAAAAACACCCCAATTAGCCCAAGGCCCAACTCGCCCAACCCAAACCCGTTACTCCTAGCTCAGAAATTAGGCCCAACCCAAATCCAATTGCCAAGACCCGAATCCAGGAGAAACAAGAAGAGGGGGGATCCGGATTTATTACCCTTCCCAGCTGACGACCCGTTTCAGATATGATATAACCCATTTAGAATTTTAAACCTGGCCCAGCCCACTGAAAAAGAAAAGAAGGCTTATCCTCAACCTCAGAAATGGAACAAAGCACTGGGCAACGTCAACGGAAACGGAAGAGAAGGAAGGGAAAACCCATGCCTCGCCGGCGACTCCCTTTCCTGCCACAACCACCACCAACCCGACCGACAAGATAACCCGACCAAAACCGACCCTAAAATATTGAACGCGAGTAAAGGAGAGGGATGGAAACGGGGCTCACCGAGTGGTTTAACTTCGCCGGAAAATGTTCGTCGGGGGTTCCTTGAGCTTCGAAGGAGGAGGATCGGCACCGGGATATCCTAGGATGACAGAATAGATTAGAAAGGTGGAATTTTAAGGGGTAACCAATTGGAAAAGAAGGAAAACCCAATTCTGACCTTTACTACGCGGAAACAGGGGCGTGGGATTCTCGGGGGATGGCGTCGGCGTCCGGGAGCTCTCAGGTTGCGAGGCGGCGGTGGTGGGGTGGCTTCGGTGGGACAGGGGACCTCCGGCTTCACGGGAACAATGGAGGAAGTTGGGCTCTCCTGGGGCGGCCACTAGAGCGAAATGGGAGGACGAGGGAGGTGGAATGGTGGTGCTCTCAGCAACTTCAAGGATGAGGTGGGTGGAGGCTGCGGCTCCAATGGTGGATGCCGATGAGGTGAAGGAGGTGTGGTGGTGGTGGTTTGTTTGAAGGAAAAGAGGAGAAGATAAGGAGAGGGTGTTTGTAGACAAGAGGAATGGAAGAGAGAGGGAGGAGAGTGGGTGCAGTTTGCAGTGAGGTGGTGAGGTAGTGTGTGGAGGGAGGGACCATTTGACAGAAAAATCCGAGAGAGGGAGAGAGAGAGAGAGAGAAAGTAAGGAAAAGGAGAAATAAAATAGGGAATAAAAGAGGTCCCCACAACACGAATTCCCGACACTCGGCAATTCAAATCAAATTTTAAATCATCTCGGAACTTAAATTAATTTTATTAATACACGGAACTCGAAAGCGAAAATTAAATCTCATCAAAATCCAAAATTTAAATGATGCCGGAAGGAGTTTAAAATTGAACTCGTGCTCGAGGACGACTTTTTCTCCGCTTTTACAAATTGCAATGAATAATAGCATATTTAATTAAAATAATAAAATATAATATATATATATATATATATATTATATTCCGCCTTTACATGAGTAGTCGTCTCACTTCTAAGGTCGGGGTGAGCCCGACAATAGTCATGTGTGTGTGCTTGAATTCATGGATTCTTATGTGATTATCACCTTCTATCCTATACCCAATCCGCTGCGAAAGTAGAGGAAATTCCTTATTTGCAATTTATGAATCGAAAGTGGATTAATTTGTGAATTTGGATAGTAATTAGGATTTGTTTGCGCAAGTTGACTAAACCCTAATTATAAAAAGGATAGAAACAAATAGGTTTTATGTGAAAGTCTCTATAATTCTCTTTGTTGGTTGCGAAAGCTATCGTATGATGATAAAAACATGATTTTTCTATCGATTCTTGTGTGTTGCATGCATGGTTGTTTTCGTGGTAAACCCCAACCTTGGAAGCCTTAGCTTAATTGTTTTCAAACCAAAATCCAGCCTTTGAACCTTTTCTGATCATTGCTCCTCTTTGATATCCTTTAATTCTTTCGACCTTTCTTTGTCGAACAAATTTGCTGCTTTTCGTTTTTATGTTACTGCACTCGATGTCGACTGCTTAAGTCGATATCGCCTGCTTTGTTGCGCTGTGTTTTGTTGGTCGACGGTCTGCTGTGTCGACTACACTAGTGCTCACTCGATATCGACCACATCCAGTCGATATCGATCTACTTGTTTGTGTTGCTGCAGGAACTGCTAGAAATCGACTGCCCCTATCGAAATCGACCACTTCTGTCGATATCGACGACTTTTGGTCAACACTGCATAAAACGTTTCTTCAAGACTATTCAGGATCCGCTGACTTGCTTCCTCGTGGATCGATCCTGATTTCCTTCCACTACAACGGGGGAGTCTTGTAATTTATTTGCTAGGATAGAAGTTGGTTTGCTTGAGATTTTATTTCCATATTTTATTACATAGAAAAATTCTCCTAATAAAGTTTGGCGTCGTTGTCAGGGAAGCCATAAATCGCGCCCTTTGTAGTCTTTCTAACGTTTCTCTCTAGTGTTGTTTTGAAGGTGTATGCGACGCACTGATCGCACACTAGAGTTTGAACCCTTAGACGAACCGGAACACTTCCTTCGTCTTCAAAAACGGTTGAAAAGGATCACGACAAACGAAGAAACCACCCAACAAGAGCTCGAAAGGCTTCGTATACAAATCGAGGAGCTTAACACAAGGGACACCGAACGCACTCGGGTCCAACAAAGATTAGAGGCAAGGGTCGACCGCGAGACCCAAGCTCGGAGAGAAGCCTAGGAGCTACTTAGCAAGATCCCATAGAATGCCAAAGAATATTTGCACCCTACGCTGGCGGTGCCTGAATCTCCTATAATCCTCCCTGCAATATCCTTTGAAATAAAAACTAATTTTATTGTAGAGATTAGGAGACATGCATTTGAGGGAAAGACCTCTGAATGTCTTATGGCACACATATCCTCTTATATTGACTTATGTGACACTATTGCTAATGGTGTCAATCTTGAATGGTCCGAGACAAAAAAAAATTACCTTTAACTTAGGTTTTTACAACCTCCTTCTTCATCTTCAACCCCCCCTTCATCTTCAACCCATCAAACAAACCTTTATCAACGTCATTGTAGATCTAGCCATTTTAGGGATTTTTTTTTCAAAATCTACATCAATCTAGCACTACAAAGCTATGTTCTCTCATATAATGTAAAAACTTCATTGATTTAGGATGATTCAACACAAAAATTGGGGGCTTTGAATTTTGACTGAAATAGTGAAACACTACAAAAAATAATTAATTTAGATTCGGCAAAAAACCGTACCAAAAGGCTGGCCAGGCGTGGCAAAAGGCCATTAGCTTCGGCATTGCTACGGAAAAAGGGGGGGTGGCGAACTATGGGGTCGCAAAAGTTGGTAGCATCGGCAAGTAGCCGTAGCAAATATATTTGCTACGGCTTTGCTACGGCATCGGTACGGGAGGAAAAAAAATCCACTTTGCTACGGTAGGGAGCCGTCGAAAGTGGAGTGAAGCGCCAATTTTATGGCGCCAATTTCAGGGCGCCAAATTGTCTTGGTTGCTACGGCCACAGCCGTAGCTAAGATTTATTATGGCGCCAAATTATGGCGCCAATTTTGGGTGAAATTTGGGAGGGAAAGTTGGCGACGGTAATTTGCCGTAGCTGCCGTAGTTACGGTCATAATTGGTTTTCCCTGAACGTTTTGTAATAGTTGCCACGGCTCGTGGCCGTTGCTACGGTTAATGCAACCCTAAATTGTTTATTCTATATATATAATTGCACCCTGTATAAATTATATAAAAGTGCATTCATACAATCTGCAAAAGAAAATGAAGCCAACATTCAAGTGCATTCATCACAAGTGAATTCAGCAAAAGGTCTCTTGCATACACATTTGACGTCCAACGAGTACTTCAAGTAAACAAAAGTATTTGACGTCCGAAGTTTACGTCAAGCCAACAAAAGTCTGAAACCTACATATTGACTAACATCTAGTGTCCACTTTCCATATTGCATAACACCTCAAGTCTTAAGCCAACAAAAGTGCAAGATAATGAAAACATACTTAGAGCAACCTTTGATTTGTCTCATCCTCAGCAGCTCATCTCCAAGTGCATGTGCTAGAGTTTGTCTTCTTCTTCTTCAAGTGACTGATCCTCAGCGGCTCGTTTACTCAGTCCGGGGGCAGATTGTTGAGATGATGTGATCATAGGTTGATCGTTGGGGGATACAACAAGAGCTCCGTCTCCAATTGACTCCCTTTGATTTGTCTGATGAACACTTGTCTACAATACACAAAAGAACAAGCGAGATATCAGGTGCACAAACGAGATATCTGACTTTCTATTGCCTACCGAAGAAAGAAGCCAACCTTAGCACTGACACACATTCAGACAACTGATTTTTAAGGTATGCAAGGACTTAAATAAAAAAGCAAAACTTGAGATGGACCATCTAATATAAGGGGGACATAAAGAATACCTGGGCAACCTCACTTCTCCAATATGCAATGAGTGTAATCCAATCAGGTGGGAGGACAGTTGGAGGATTATGCTTCTCCAGCTCGGGATCATCTTGGCAACAAGTAAAATATTTCGCCTTTGTTTTAGACTTATAACCCTTCCACATGATGTTTAACATTCTCAAGCACACCTCTTTGAACCCATCGGGAGGATCCACCAAATTTTTCTATAAGTGTTAAAGTCAATAAGATAAAAAAGAAGCAAATGGTCAGGTTAAAGATAGTACATGCTGAAAAAGTAAGTATAAAGAAGAAAGAACATCATCCATATTATAAAAGTGTCAAAGTAGAAAGGAGAAAGAAAATACCTTAACTTCTTCCCATATGCCATCCATCACATCTTGTCCGAAAGAGGTCCAGTCCAGCATAGTAAGAGGAAGTCGTTGCCCATCACGCACTAGTATCCCCAGTTGCGACTTGAGGTGCTTGGCGTTAGGCCCAACTGGTTGGAACTTGTCATTGAATTCGACTACAACCTTGGCTCCGGTGTTCCACCCCAACACACCGTTGCTATGACCTCTAGGGGTCGGGCGTTCACATCCATCTTGAAACACCATATATTTTATTATTCATTCATACAACTATAAAGGATTGAGGAAGATATAAGGGTTGGAATGCAAATTAATGCCTAACCAGATGAATCGACGTTGAGGTCTGCATCAGTAGGAGCATCTGCATCATCTGGTGCAGCTGATTGTGGAGCTACATCTGGCTGCGTTGTCAGTACATTGTTCACTTGAGTGTTCGATTGAGCAAGGTGCGGATCAAGTGACTCAGGTAGGGTTCCAGCTGCTGATGTCGACATTGAGCACACACTTGGGGAGGATCTATGTCCGGCAGGCAGTAGAAAGTCAGATATGGTTCGCGGTCTCCCGCGTCGACCCTGTTGTTTCTTAATGGTTGAAACACAAATACAATATAGTTAGACAGTCATTACAAATATATATGGAAGTCTCATGACATGATTGAATGGGCAAGTATCAAAGAACGGTGGGAGCACCAACGAACCTGTTCTTCGGCTGGACATGCAGTCGGTGGTGGTGGAGCTATGGGAGGAAGTGTTCCAGCTGTTGATGCGGACGGTGGCGAGCCACTCTGAGAGCCACGTGAGTCAGTAGACACTAGGAATTCACCCATGGTTCGCGGTTTGCCGGGTCCACCCTTTCGTTTCTTCATGATTGCCTACAAGTGACAAGGATGATTGCTTATAAGGTAAATGATTTATGCACGTTGTAATCAAAACTCTAAATCCCTAACATCTTCATTAACCCTAAGGCATTGTATATGACAACAACAACAAAGAGAAAACACACATTTGTGTTCTACACAAAATATGCATCAGTAGCATAAATGGTACTGACCTCTGGTCGAGCTCCAACTGATCATCAAAGTCCACATTACAATCATCTACATGGGCATAGTCCTTACATTCAACTTCACCGACATTTAACCATCCATGTCCAGACGCACCACACTTGGCGAGCTTGCGATGCCAAGATAAATGGTTCATCCCCAAGTTTATCACGTGGGTATAGTAACCTATCAAAGTTTACTAAGGTGCATTGAAAAGGATCCAATTTAACCCCTGTTGAAGGATGTGCCTACATGGGCATAGTCCTTACATTCAACTTCACCGACATTTAACCATCCATGTCCAGACGCACCACACTTGGCGAGCTTGCGATGCCAAGATAAATGGTTCATCCCCAAGTTTATCACGTGGGTATAGTAACCTATCAAAGTTTACTAAGGTGCATTGAAAAGGATCCAATTTAACCCCTGTTGAAGGATGTGCCCACTCACACCTAAATAATACGTATTCGATATCAGAGGCATATGTAACCCTTATAATATCCGTTAATCTCCCATAATAGGGTACAAAATCTCCTTGCAAATACACCCCACAATTTTGTCTCGTTCTTTTTGTGTCAACACTTTTGACACGAAAGAAATATCCATTCGATGTGTATGAGGTCAACCGTGCTGCCACAGGGGACGGGAAGTTTGACAATGAGATAACTTCATTACTTAAGGACACATCCCCTGCCCGACGCAACTATGAAAACTGAATATGTAAAGGTAAAAGGTTCATTTGGCAGGTACTTTACATATTACTCGAATATGATAAAGCACATTAATTACACTTGGAAACTTGAAGCTGGTACTCACGTGTGACTTGAACCATTGCGGGAACTCGTTGAAATGAATTGATGCCACTGACGTCTCATTTGCCATAGGATTGTGCTGTTTAATATATGCCAAATGTTCCCTTTAATGTTAAGAAGGGGGTATAATGTTAGCAATTCATATAATATTGCTTTGATATCCTAACAAACTAAATGCACCTAGTCTGAAAAGGACTTACTCCAGATATGGTGTCACTTCAGCAGCATGAAACAAGACCCATCGGTGGATTTGGCAACGCGTCACTTCGGGTAGAATGAAGCCCTTCCCCTTCTTCTCGGCATCATCTTTTCTTCTTGGTGGTCTTTGCGACTTGCTTTCCACATCTTGTAGATATTGAGTGCAAAAGTTCATGCACTCTTCCATGATGTAACCTTTGGCTAGTGATGCTTCCGGGCAAGCTTGTTGTCGAACATAATTTTTCAAAGTGAGTAGAAACCTCTCGATAGGGTACATCCATCGAAACTGTACAGCTCCGCGAGATGCACAGGCAAATGCTCCATCACATCCATGAAAGATGGGGGAAATATCTTCTCAATCTCACATTGGGTTAGAATGATCTTAGCACGTGCCTCTTCCAATGAAGTGTTTGTATTAACCTTTGAACTCAACACCTTGAAGAACTTTCCAACGTCAATCAGAACAGATACCACATTACTTGGCAAGGAACTCCGAACACAAAGCGGAATTAGCTCTTGTAACAGAATGCGGTAATCATGGCTTTTAAGCCCTACAATGGTGCGATCCCTTAAGTTCACCCTCCGTGCAATATTGGAACACGAACCATCTGGCATTCTGGCCTTGGATAAGGCTAACAAGAACTTGTCCTTCCCGACATTGTCCATCTCAAATTCAGCCCTCTCATATACCTCAGTGCCCGATTCTGTGAGCTTCACATGGTATTGCTTGCGAATTCCAAGTCTCTCAAGGTTGTGACGAGCAGAGACATTGTCTTTGGTTCGACCTTTCACTCCCAATATTGTATTCAGTACATTTTCGGCAAAATTCTTCTCGGAGTGCATCGCATCGATGCTGTATGGCAACAGATTGTCCTTCCAATACGGTAGCTCATACAATATGGTTTTCTTCTTCCAATTATGCCTCTTTTTCTTGGCTGGATCCCTCTCCGGTTTGTCAGGTCCCATCTTCTTTCTCAATAGCATGTCATCCTTTTTGTAACAAGTAAGCACTCTATTTTCATCAAGTTGTGAGAGGTGATCAGCCCCGGTCATTCTAGGAGGCGCGGAATCAAATTCCCGTCCATCATAAAATGACTTCATATCTCTTCGATACTTGTGATCATAGGGCAAGAACCGCCTACTCCTACCGTACGACCACTTGTGGCTAGCTTTTAAGTACGTTGCACCTGGCCTTATGTTGCAATTTGGACATGCATACTCACCTTTAGTACTCCACCCAGACAAATTTGCATAGGCTGGAAAGTCATTGATAGTCCATAGCACGGCAGCACGCATTTGAAACATTTTATTGGCAGAAGCATCAAATGTTTCTACACCCACTTCCCACAATTCCTTTAGCTCCTCTATCAAAGGCTCTAAATACACATCTATCTTATCTCCAGGTCCTTTTGGTCCTTCAATAAGCACAGAAAGGTATATATACGGTTGCTTCAAGATGTACATAGGTGGTAAGTTGTAAGGAACTAGGATGACCGGCCACGTGCTATGATTGACATTTTGATTACCAAAAGGATTAAATCCATCAGAAGCAATACCTAAACGCACATTCCTCATCTAAGCTCCGAAACTAGGGTGTTTGGCATCAAGATGCTTCCAAGCAGGAGAGTCGGCCGGGTGCCGGTACACACCATCATCAACACGGTTTAAGTAATGCCATTTCATACGGGTGGCAGACTCCATTGTTGCAAACAACCTTTGCAATCGTGGTTTCAACGGAAAATACCATGCTTGTTGTGCAGCTTTTCGTGTGCTTGATTGACATCCATCAACTGTTTGCCTCCAGCGCGATTCATTGCATATTGCACAAGCATCTAGGCTTGCATCTTCATTTCGAAAGAGCATACAACTATTAGGACATGCGTCCACAGTTGTGAAAGTGAAGCCTAAATCGTCCACTAACTTCTGCGCTTGATAATAAGATTTCGGAAGGTGAACCCCATCTGGCAATACTTCAGATAATATCTCTAGCAAATCTTTGAATGAGTGGTCGGTCCATCCGTGTAAACTCTTTGCTTATAAGAGTCGGACAGCGAAGGACAATGACGTGTGCTTCTTAGAACCCGGATATAGAGGAAGATTAGCGACATCCATTAGCTTCATAAACTGGTCAGTGCACTCAGTTGGAGCAGGAGTATCACCATCACGTTGGCCATCATGGTCTAGATTCTCCGACGTCGGTACGTTAGTCCTTCCGAAAGCATCTTCCACCATTCTCTCCATACCCACATCCATATACCCATCGACTTCAGGTGGCACTTCATTCCTCTCTCGTGGTTCCTCGATGAGATCATGAATGGTCTCCCCGTGTTTAGTCCATAACTTATAACTAACCAAAAATCCATTGTCTTGAAGATGCTTCCGCACAACTTTTCTAACATATAGTACCCTATTCTTGCATTTCCTACAAGGGCAGTATATGCAACTCCCAACCTCCTTGTTGGCATATGCAAAGTCTAAAAATTCATCTAGCTTTGCAAAATATGCCTCAGAAATCCTAGTACTCCAATCAATCCACGACTTGTCCATACGCATTGTCATGACCTATAGAGGCACTAATGTAGGGATTTTTAGTTAGGGATTTATTAAATTATTTTACATAATTGAATTAAAAATTAATTCAATATCTATCTATCTATTAATCTTTATTAATATTATAATTAATAATACTAATCTATTTGGATATGTAGATATTATGGTTAGTTGGTTTAGATAGTCAAGGGATCCTATCTTTAAATAACAATATATTTCTTGGATTGTTTTACAATGTAAATAATACATTATTATTTGTTACAGTTAAGATTTGACCATTTAGGATAAGAATTAAATGAAGAGGTAGATACATTTTCCAATTATATAAATAATTTATTCTACCCGAGTATTTATGCAGTTTATTAATAAATTATCTTTTATTAGTACTCCGTATATATTATTCATATGAATGAAGGAATAATATGAATGAAGACCGAGAAAGAGAATCTTTCCAGGTCAGAAGGAGGAGGATTCTCCTAATTAATCAACAGGCACTAATCAAGGGAAGGCATGCTATTAGAGTTATACAAGTTAGTAACTAATAATCTACAAACAAACACAACTCACTTTGCATCAATGAATACCAATCATAACCACATAATAAACCAAAGTATGAACGGGAAAGTATATATTACTCATTTATATTCATTGTGTAATTTCATTTTTCTGTAATATACACTACTCATTCAGAAGAGGATACCAGATTTCTTATTAATACATAGGAATATATGCATCCGACATTCTTTAATAATAATAATTTCATGTTCATAATAACAATTGTATTTAGATTATCTACAAGAGTTGAGCCCCGTTTTCTAGTAATATCATTAATATAGTAACATTAAATTGTACATAAAAAAACACAAGAGGATACCAGAGATGTTGAGGTACAAGTTCTTGCTTAATTATTTGCTAGTTGTATATCAATGCCTTTGCCTCACGGACCTGCCTGCATAAATCAGAAGGACACAACAACACTATCATTGTGTAAGCATGCTACTGTTTTCTCAGTACAAAACAGTCATAAGAAAATAGAAAAAGGAGGGAAATCAGTGGCCATAGAAAAAGGAAGAAACAGAAAAAAGAAAAACCAGAAAAAAAGGAACAAACAGAAGAAGGAAAAACCATAGAAAAAGGAAGGAAATCAGTCATAATATCACAGAAGAAGTAAAAACCAGAAAAAAAAAGGAAAAACCAGAAGGAGGACAAAACCAGAAAAAGGAAGAAACAGAAAAAGGAAAAACCAGGTAAAAAGGAAAAAACAGAAGAAGGAAATACCATAGAAAAAGGAAGGAAATCAGTCATAACAGTCATAATATCACAGAAGAAGGAAAAACCAGAAAAAAAAAAGGAAAAAACAGAAAAAAGACCAAAACCAGAAAAAGGAAGAACCAGAAAAAGGAAAAACATAAAAAGGAAAAACAGTAAAAGGAAAATCAGAAAAAGAAAGGAAAAACCAGAAAAAGGACAAAACCAGAAAAAAGGAAGAACCAGAAAAAGAAAAAACATAAAAAGGAAAAACAGTAAAAGGAAAATCAGAAAAAGAAAGGAAAAAACAGAAGAAGGACCGAGAAAGAGAATCTTTCATTTTTGTCTTCTTGTCTTTGTATGTGTACTCAATCAATGCATTGAAACAAAACAAGTACATGGACACAATAAAGCATATGGAGACATGGAGACAGCTTATGACATGCTATAAAAAGCAACTACAAAGCATACAAAAAGACAAAAAAAGCCACAAAAAAGCAACAAAAAACGGGTGAAAGATAGTCACATGCTGAACATTGGCCTTTCCCCATGCCATTCATAACCTCTCCCCTACATATTTACAATGTATATATATCCTACCATTCATAACCTCTCCCCTACAGATTTCTACCCATTCATAACATCTCCCCAGCAAATTTCTACCCATTCATAACCTCTCCCCTTCAATGAGATGGAATCCTCTTCATACCACCACGGCTCCTCGTCTGGCCTCCCTCCCCGCCCTGTCCCCATCAATATATCGTCCGATAGCTCGGACGAAGGGTATGATTACATAGGTTAGTCACTGATTTTATCGGTTTAGTATTCATTTTTTTTACATGTATTCCTAAATTAGCTTGTCTTTGGTTTGTATGCAGCACCAATGCCGGGGCCATACCGGCCAAATCAGAGAGTGGAGGTCATAGGGTCAGAAGGCGGGATGCTAGGGTCATTGTACGAGGCGACGATTCTAAGGAGAGTGGATCCAAGCCACTATGAAGTGGAGTACATCACCCTCACAAACGACAACCATGAGCCACTTGCGAAAATGGTGCAGGCTGGACGACTACGTCCACAACCTCCTCGAGTTAGGTATCGGATGGTTTACACAACCGATGACCGCGTCGATTGCCGCTCCCTTGATGGGTTTTGGACAGGTAGGGTCATTGGGCAGGGTCCATGGTTTGGGAATATTCCAACTTATACTGTCAACTTCCCGATGACCGGGGATACATATCATTATCGTGCCCGTGACATGCGCCCACACTTCGAGTGGAATGGAACCAGATGGACCACGCAACCCCATTTTCGTTACTTGCTACGATAGACTACTATTTGAATGTGTTGTATTGGTTTATCCGTACTGTTTTTATGGCCTTCCTTGTTTGTTGGATGATTTTAAAAGTTTATGTCGTTGTTGTGTAATCCTATGGTATTTTGCTACTGTTTGTTTGGTTAATGTTGACCTATTAATGTTGGATTATGGCACATTATTGTCGGTTTCTTCAAATAAATGGCTTTAATGTTTGAAGATAATCTTCTCTCAGTTTACACTTGAGAAAATATGACCATTATTTAATACTTGAAATTAAACTAAGATTACAACTTGTGGGGTGGGTAGTTTTCTTAAGGAATTTTATTTGTGATTTTATCTTATTTACACTTTTTGTGCTTACTTCAACTGCTACCTATTGTTTTCACCCCACTTGCTTCTCTTTGATTATATTATTTGTACATTTAATCTTTAACAATTATGTACTTTTTAAACTTATCCCTTTGTCCTAGCTATCTCTCTCCTTGTGTTGGTGTCATGTCCTCAAATAACAGGTAGAAACCCAGCCCTTGACATGTTACTATATATTGGGAGGTAAAATAAATCAAGAGGTGTCACCAATGAGAAATGGGATAAAGATCAGATTAAACCATATGAACATGTTCACCACTAATATAAAAGATAATATCATTAAAACAATAAGTGTTAGGGCTTCTAGTCGTTTTCCTTTAAAATGCACGTTCAGCACACAAACACACAGGAAATCTACATTATAAAACAGCATAATAGTAGCAAGCTTTGTAATTCTGAAGCCAGCTAGGCTAATTAGAATAACAATGGATACAATAGGGTTCAAGGTTCTAAAACCAGTTCAACTTTCCTGCCCCAACTTTCAAACAAATTGATTCAAGGTTTTCTATCACATTAAATATATATACAGTTACACTAAGTTTTAGAAGCAAGGACAAGAAAATTGATCAGACTTTATGCACTACGCAGTACACTAAGTTGTTACGATGGTTAGTCCTATAAATATAATATTTTTAAGCTAATGTGACGTGAAGCCTTGTTAAAAATTCATGCGTCAAATGTGAGGAAAACATTAACAGATGAATAGACAATTTGGACATGACAAACATGAGTACAAGGAAAATGAACTCACCGTGGAAAGTCTTCAAAAGCTGAACTTGAGTTTCCCTTTCCTTAGTTTCCAACCGAGTACCTATCCTCAAAGCAACAAGGACCTTCAATAAGCCTGCCAAAATAGACACATTTGAGATCTCTTGATAGTTCACACAATCATTGTAATCACATATTTGTATGTTCTCCTCGTGATCTCCCAATTAAATTTGATTAAGATAAGAAATATGAATACTATCTGACTGATCATGTTTCTAGGGTGGTAAACTCAGCATCAAAAAAGTGTTGGAGAAGATCAAAAGTAATTATAAGAATTTAAAAACACACTAAGACATCTAGGAGACTAGGACTTATGAAACATTCAAGTATAAAAACTAATCTCAAAAGTAAATATAAGAATGTAAAAACACTAAGATCAAAATTAAATATAAGAATGTAAAAAGGTATTGGAGAAGATCATCGGAGAAACAAAGGCTGCGTAAAAAAGTACGATGGGGTCAACAGTGGACAACCCATGACATACATTTTGATCAGCTAGATTCTACAGCCTGCCAATAACCTAACCAGCCTGAAATTGGAGCAACAAAAACAATTCAGCAACTTGATTTTACCAGAAAGAAAATCAAGAGCCCTGAGAAAACCTAGTCGAAGAGTCAACAACTAAAACAACCGTATTCAATAACCGTGAGAGAAACAATCGAACGATCCACAATGAAAAACCAAACAGTACATTCGAACAATTATGTAAAAAATCAGATTAATATACAAACCAATTGTCCAGCAGAAGAGTGACCATCAGAGGAAAATGTACCACATGAACCGCCCCCAGACCCAAGTGAATATCTGGCCATATAAAATGAAGTGCAAAAGCTGCGTTATTTCAAGAAGATACGATGCAGGCAGATTTATGTAGTCAAGGGAGTAATCAGCTAAATAAACCGCACATTTTCATAGTTGAGAATCAACTTTTGGACAGTACAAAATCTTCATAAAAGAGTATAATGCAACTATGAGTACAATTTTTCTTCTACCATATAAAAGCTTTACTGACAAATAAAAGCTAAGAAAGATATCTTTTTTGGCTTTATATAAGTTACTGCATGCTAAAAATATATAGCAACTGCATTAAACTATTAAAGTAAATCCTTTTCCTGATCAAGGAAAAAAACGTATGCCAACAATCACTTCAAATCCAACTAATTCGTACCAGAAATAGCAGCGGTATGCTTCCGGCCACAAGATTAAAACACTAGGCAGATCATCACATTCTAAATTCAGTAGTGAAAACTAGCAAGAATAATTAACTGACAGCAAAAGGATTACCGTTGAAGGTAAAAGCAATAGCAAGCAATATTAACCAAAATAAAATCATAGTATAAAAAAATGGCTACCAATCATAAACATAAAAATATGGAGGAGAATTTTATAAAATAAAAGTACCGTTTCCATCCATTTCGCATCCTTCTGGGAATCAATAAGCAGACAAGTATGGCCATGAAACTATAGTTTCAGAAGATGGGACATGAGCGAGAATCAATATGCAGAAAATCAAAGGAAAAGGCCAAATGTCTGAATCAATTTCAGATCGGGAAAAACAATAGTAGTTTAGAGAGGCAATCAAATTCCACCTAAATCATGCAAGTTTATAAACATATAAGCTCAGCCAGAATGAGCATAAAAGACACATGTAAACATTAGTACACATGCACAAATTTCACCACAACTAGCAAGCAAATCTCAAGATGAATAAGCATGAAGATTTAGGTTAGAAATACTGACCTAATCATTTATTTCCACCTACAACACATAAACAGAAGCACTGATTGGTTGGAGAGTTTGCATTCAATTTCTCAAGGTGGCAGCTCACTTTATCTTGCTAGCTGGAAGAAAATGATTGGTTGAGTCAGAACAAGGGAGGAACTCATCACTAAAATGAGATGGGTGTGTAGTGTAGTCAGAACAACGACAAGGGAGGAACTCACATTTATGTTGAACACGCTGGTTAAAGTCCAGAAAACTCACACATAAGCACCTTGTTTCAAAACTCAGGATGTTCAGTACATGAGGCAAAAGAATAGAAACCATGACACATGCAAACAAAAAACGATCAAGATAGTACTAACACAGGTAAAAAAAACAAGACTAGATAGTAAGATATATTACATGTCTGTGGCTTCTATTTCCCTTTCCCTTTTCCAAAGAGTTGAATTCCTCAGTTTTATGCACTTCGTATTTGTCCCTTAAGAAATCCTATTCCAACAACATTAAACTATTTTAGAGACTTGTGTATCACCACCTAAAGAGAACTTCAAATGGACTGCGGGAATCCCAAACGATGGCTATCAACCCCTCAATCATTCAAACCCTAAATATTCAAGCAAACACGACCACTTTCCCCAAATTAAACCCTAACCTTAAACGGGTATCAAGCCCTAACTCATTCACCACATCCATTCTCAAATCTACATTAAAACACTCTGCAAACAATAAAAAAGAATTGAACAACTCCAGATCTGAACAATCATACCCTAACCCACAAAACAGTTCGAACAAAATCGAGTAGATTCATGAGAACGATCAAACCCTAACCCATAAAACAGTTCAACCGATTACCTGGATGACAAGGAGCTTGGGATGAGTACCGGTGACCTTCGATCGAGACCTTCGAGACAGGCGTCCTTCGCTCTACCGTATTTGCCGCTAGCGACCTTCGCTCTACACTCTTCGCCGCCGACGACCTTTGCTCTACCCTCTTTGCCGCCGCCGGTTACCTTCGTGGGAGGGAGACGATGAGACTTTGCTCCACACTCATCGTTGCTCGGGGATTTGGGATGAGGGAGTGAGTGAGGGGAGTGGAGTTCTGAGATTAGGGTTACGTTGTGAGTGTCTCGCGACTCTCCACCGTCTTTCTTTTAATTTTATTTTCTTTCTTTTCTTTTTTTTTTTGATTAATCCCTTATATTTAGCTACGGGGTATCGGAGCTGTAGTAAATGTTAGAACACCATTTGTTTTTTTTTTGCTATGGCAGGCGATTGCTGTTGCTATGCCATACCTAAAATCTACCCAATAGCTTCGGCAAACCCTTGCCGTAGCTACCATCCGTGGCAAATTCTTCTTTTTTTGAAGTGTGTAGCTACGGCAACACCCCCGAAGCTACTATTTTGGTTTTTCTTCTAGGATGTAACGCTTGCCGTAGCTAATGCCGTGGCAAAAGGGTACAAATTGCTACGGCACACGCCTGCCGAAGCTACCAAGGGTGGCAAATTTAATTATTTTTTGTAGTGAAAACTTCATTGATTTCGATCCATTTTGTGTTGTTTTTGGAGCCTTTTTGTGTGTTTTGTTATTGTCTTCATCATAGAGGTTGGATTTGGAACATTGAATGCCAATGTAGGTGATAGAAGTTGATTTTGGGGCAAATTTCAGGTCGAAAGAACTCGGCAATATGGGCCAAGAAAACTATCTCTACTCGGCGTTCTGGGCTGAGGAAACAAACGAACCTCGGCTTGATTATACGAGGAAATGTTTTCAGCTCGCAGTTTTAGGCCGAGAAAGAAGACGAAACTTGGCAGTTTCATATGAGGAAACAAACTAAGCTCGTATTTTTTGTTATCTCCTCCCTATTTAGGTTTAGGTTTAGACCTAAGTTTTGCATTAGGTGCTCTCTAATATTCGTTTGTCTTCTTCTTTACCGAATGATTTTCGATTATTCATCTAGTTTCTTTAGTGATTTTCTGTTGTGATTCGGATTCTACAATCTCCTTGAGCGATTTCCTACGGTTCCTTTGTAATACTTCCTCTCATTGAATTTAGTCTTTTAAACTGGTCGAGGAAATTGTTTGAGCTCGTGGTACTGGGCCGAGGATAAAGAAGAAAATCGACAATTTAACATGAGGAATCTCTTTGCTCTTTGTTATTTCTCCCCATGTTTGTTTGTCTTTGTAGTTTACATTTCTTCTACCTCCCCACGTTTGTTTGTCTTTAGGTATTTCATGTTCTTTGTTATGGCCTTAATACATGATTGATATTTCATGTTCCTCTCCTTTATGACATGGGTTGTCATCATGAAGGCGTACCCGATCCATACTACAACCAAGTGTGTGGGGCGTTTGAACAGTTGAAGTTATACCCCCCATTCACAGATGCCTAATGGTATGAAAAACCTTAAGATATGGAGGAGGAGGACGACGCGTGGGCAAGAGAAGACGTAGACATAGACGATGAGCCAAACGAAGTCTACACATTTGTCAATGAAGATGACAAGTATGAAGCAATAAAGGGACTACAAAGACGATGAGGAGGAGGTGGAGGACGATGAAGACGATAATGATGATGATGACGGGAATGATTATTGATTGTAGTGGTGCTTATTTACACTAACTAACTTTATTCTAGTCTAGTTTATCCAAGGATTATCACTGTGTTATATTCATATGGATCTATAGCACTATGTTATGTTCGTATGAATTTCTTTAGAATGGAGATTGTATGGATGTTTTATCTCGAACACAACTGTTTCTTCATTCACTTCTCATCAGATGCTAGCCTCTACAATCTCCAGAATGTCACGATTAATTAGAGTAAACGACGAGTCGAGGATTATGTTAGCCTTAAAAATCTGGGATGTTAGGCTCAAAAATCTCAGCCGAGTAAACAAAAGAAACTCAACACATTTTTACGAGCTAAGTGTATAGCCTCAAAAATCTGGACCGAGTGTTTATATTAGCCTAAAAAATCTCAGCCGAGTTGATACAAGAAACTCGACACATTTTTACGAGCTAATTTATAGACTCAAAATGTACATTATAAACTCAACAATGTTTATTGAGATAAATGCATAAGCTCATAAAATTGGGTTTGTTTAAAGATTTTTCTCTTGAAAACAAGTGTATATTTCAAATGTGGTGAAAAACGTAAATGTGTTTATGTCATAGATATGTAAATATAATGTTATAATTAGAAATTGGTCTAAAATTGTATCATAGTGCGAAGATAGCTAAACGTATAAATTATTAGGGCGGACTATTTCGTACATGCTGTTTCTGGCTTTAACCTTTGTCACCATTTTTTCTTCTCTGCACAATTAAATTAACCTATCTCATAAGCCCTATTTATACTAATTCATAACCAAACCCTAAATTTCTTTTTTTTCTCTTTTCTAATTTCCCTCCATCAACCTCCTCCTGCGGATCCAATTTCCCTCCAAATTTTGTGGTGCCACTCATTCCGTAAATCACAGAGTCAGTTTTGGGAAGATATTTCTTCACAATAAGCTTGTGAAAGTTAGCCGAGTTAAAACATTAGTCTCGTTGATATTTGCCGAGGTTTTATACTTTCCTCGGTGAAACTCTTCGAGTTGATAGCAAACTCTCAACATAATATGCCAAGCTGATAGAAAAGTCTTAAAAAACTTTGTTGAGATATTCATCATGCCAAAACAAAAAAAACTGTCAAACCAACCTCAATGTAAAAACCCAACATCTACTCCTATCAATTGTTTTTCATTGCGTTCAACAAGATTGATGTAATTTTTGACACTTCGGTGTTTCAGTTTTTTTCGTCTCTCGGGTCATTCCATAATTATGTTGTAAAAAATGAAAAGAACCTCGACGTAAATATCTAATTTTCGTCTTGACAATATACAAAAGACATCTTGCCGTTAGACTCTCCGGCCCGGAACCCGTCAAAACAAGCAGCTCGATAAGTTTTGGGGAAAAGGAAATTGAAATAAACTAGTTCTTTTCCCGAACCTTGTTCGGATTTTTTTCATAATATTTTTGATCGAGTTTGACGTATTAAACAAACTATCTGACACATCAATTTTCTACTAACATATTGATAATGCTTCTTGTCATGATGTTCTTCGAAATTTTCTTTTCTTGAGATGATCGATACTTCAAATTTGACAAAGAATGGTAAATCAGCCACTTTCACACTTCTCCTAACATCCGTCTTAATTGAAGGCAAAGAAAGAAACCTTATAGTTTTTAGTTTAAAAAATTTGAGTTTGGATCCTCTAAGATACTTTCTCTATTACACACATCATGTCACACCTTTTAAATTGGTCAGAATTATAAACCGATTTGATAAAGATACCTTAATTAAGTTGAAATGAATAAACCCTATATAGCTAAAGAATAAAAAAATGATATTTTGTGTGTGTTTTTTTATAATGTCTTAGACCTTTAATTAGAAAGAGATACTCTATATTTAAGTATGAACCCTAAGAGGCCAAAATATATATAAAAAAAATGCGTTATACCTCTCAAATTAGTGTAAATTATAAATCAATTTCAATACGACCCACTTTAAAAATTAATTTTAAATTCATTTCCAAATTTGAAATATTAGATACTTAGATGCATTTCATCGAACACCTTATGGCGATGATTAAACTCATCAAGTCACAATTTATAACCTTCTATTTCACTTGAATAGCACAATATCTTATGGTAAATTTGATCAATAATTTATAATATTCAATTTCACAAATTTCATCAATGGAGTAAACAATTTATGCATTGCTATCTAAATATTTTGCCCAAAAAATATTCCAACAAAAATATCTTAGAACCCTTGTCAAAGCTCTAGGCTTAAATAAATGATAGGTTGAGCATGAATTTTTTTGGGGTTTTTTCTTTCTCATTGTATTTAATATTGAAATCAATTTTCATAACCATAATAGATTTCACACTATGCTTGTGAAATGGGCTGCAGAAAATGAATGATTTATGTTTTTACCCGTTTTAAGGTCGTGTGTATTTTAATCGGAGCCCAATTACTTCATTTTACCCTCTAATAGACTATTCTTTTTAGATATTTTTTATTTTTGGTATTTGGTTATCCCTATTGTATTTAATATTGAAAACGAATTTTCATCACCATAATATATTTCACACCATGCATGTGAATCAGACTGAATAAAATGAATGATTTATGTTTTACTCGTTTTAAGGTAGTGTGTATTTTCACAGGAATCCAATTATTCCAAATTTACATACAATATACAATTTATTTTTAGGTGATTTTACATTTTGATTTTCAATCCTCCAATAACAAAGTGAAAGTATTTTCCCGAGACGATCGATATTTCGAATTTAACAAAAAATAGTGCTTTTCTCATAATATGTGCGGGTTTTTTACCAAAAAAATAGATTGATTTAGACATACCTCATAAAATCGGTGAAAATATCTCATTGTAGATTTTGTATAACACTTGTTTATATCTCATTACATAATTTATATATTACTTGTTATATTTCGTATTGGATTGGTAAGCTTATTTTTCTATTGGTTTTTCTAACATGTACTCTTAAGGCTTGTGCTAAGAAATCAACCTACAAATATTACTTAATTAGGTTTCCGTCTATAAACCATAAGAAAAATATTTTTTTAAGTGCCTAAAATGATAAATTGAACCACACATGCCCCATTTTTCGAACGAAGATGTCGGTTGATGAAGAATAGTGAAGTTCAAACCTAACACTCTTTCAATATTATGTATGGCTCTAGAAAATGATAATGTATATGAGATGTTGACATTTATATATGTTTTAATTTTTTAGTTATTTGTCCTTAATTTGATGCACTTTGATTGTATATAATATATCGTACGTATATACACGTGTTGTGTTTAATAAAAGTATAATTTCGATTGGACTTTCAATATTTCATGATATTTGTGTTTAGTATAGAGAAAATATATTTTGGGACTGACATTTGGGCAAACAGTTCCATGACAAATTACTCAAATTGGGAGAAACTGGATTAACAATACCAAGGATTATCGGTCAACACAACATACCCACGTAAGTTCATCAAATGAGCTGCTAATTGAATTTTGACACATGGTTCTCAATGATATATTGCAATTCAAAACAACAATTAATACTCAAATCTAAGAGCAAGAGCAGCAGATGAGGCTATACTCGCATAGTCGCATTCATTACCATAAATCATATTGCAAGGGAGCATACAAAAACAAAGACAATTTTTCTAGAGGAAGCTAAAAACTCCAAATCATCTTGAGACTCATCCATAGTCTGTTATAAACAAACATCACAGAAACAGGAAACATAATTAACTACAACTTTTTCATAAGCATCAAGAATAATGAAATGCTATACTATGTCAATCCACCGGCTAAACAACAATTCATAATTAAAAAGCACTAAAATCTAACAAATGTCAACCTTGATAACCCCAAATTTCTCTAGGATTAGCAGATTGTGTGTGAGCATCTAGCATGAAAAGGAAGAAAGGAGAAATTGGCAAGTTAGAAAGAAAACTAACTTTGTTGAGTGTTTTAAGGCATCCGTTCGAATCGAAAACAACAAAATATGGAACAAATTTGTCGTTGCAACCACCTCGATCTCTACCCTTTCGACCACCGCCTCTACCGGCCCTGCCGCCTTTACCGTCCTCATCACCGGTGCCGCTGATTTGTCAACTTCCAAATCTCCATCGTCCTCAGGCTAGCTCGATCGTTATCGACCTCTTTTTGCCTAGCGAACTCTTGAGAGATTTTTCGACTTCCAAACGTCAATCTTCATTCAAAATCTGGAAACAGTAGAAACTTTCCTAAAAATGTGTATTATAGGATTTATAGCAGAAGTCAGTGAGTCAATGTATATGATCATCACCTCTTGCTTTGATTTGATGAAGAGAGAATTTTTCATCATCTCTACATAGTTCCGCTCACCAAATTTGAACCTTAGTCCTCAAAATAGAAGTTATTCAATGTATCTTTAACATATATGGTTTGATAAATTGAAGCCCACATTGGTAACCTATTTGGCTCCAAAAATTAACATCCCTTCCCAATTTCTAGTTCAAGAGCAAGCCTTGTCGCCTAATTCATATATACATAAAACTCAAATCAAACCCTAACCATTGCACATAAAAGAACTACCCGCTGATTTCTAAAAATAATCAAAATTAAAGCTAGAATCAAGCAACATTTCATTCTCATATATAAAGATCAAGCAGAAAATCCTACAAATAGTCAATTGCGCCACAGGTCAACCCGATTGGCACCTCCAGTCATCGTTGATTGAGCCACCTCCTGTCAGTCGACCTTCTTCAACTGCCGCCCGATTGTGCCACCCTTTCAGCAACGATTGTCGTCACGAGTCACTGATCCGATTGCGCCACACCTCTAGCTGATTGCCTCCTCCAGCCGTCACCGATTGCGCCACCGCCCACCAATTGCCCTCCTCTGGCCGCTGACCAACTGCGCCCCGTCTTCAGCAACGACAACCACCAATGGAAATATTAACTCTGAGGAAGAAGGAAAATATTGTGAGGAAGAATATGGAACAGAAATCCAATTTCGGCTTGTAATTGCGAGGAAGCAGTTGAAGGAGAAAACCAATTTCAACTTGGAATTAGTATTGGGAGCAGTTGAATCCATGAAAAGATAGTAGGTAGGGAGAAAGGCTGAAAATTTAGCTTTTTAATTTTGCTCAATAAAGACACGTGACTCATTCTTTAACAAAGAGTCTGCTTGCTTCTAAATTTATACGTATTATGGGTGGATTAATTAAACGCCTTGCCTAGTTGCCTAAACCCCATAGAAGAACGGACGACGACGACACAAGGACTGGAGGAAGGAGTCGACGTGGCTGGCTCGCACGAAGACGGCGGCGCCAACACCTGGTGGTGAGTTCTGCAAGTATGTTTTCATTTTTTGCATTTTCAATTTCAGAAATTTAGGGTTTAAGGACATGGATTGGGGACTTTGTGATTGCAACTGGATTGAATTTTCGTTTTCGATTTGGGGATTTAACTGGATTGGATGTCGGATTTAGGGATTGGAATTTTGATTCGAAAGAGGAGTCCAAGTTCTAGCCTTTCAAGTGCTACAATCTTATTCTTGAGCAATTTTTGGGATTGGTACCCCACCCATGACTCATAAGCAACTGTTTTTTGTGTGGTTATGTCTAATATGATCTTTGGGCATTTTCGATATAGGGTTTAGGTTTCACCTGTGATGGACAATATCTGCAACAGATTAATATTTTCAGTTTTTTTGATACGATATACATCCAAATAAACAGTTGGAAGTATGGGTAGTTTTATATTTGGAATAACATCAAATTGCATCAGCTACTTAAGACTCTTCTCCTGTATATGCATCTAAGAAGATGAAAGTTCCTTAGACTCTGCTGAATCGCTATTGTTCCCAAATGATGTTAGAAGTGATTCCTAATTTTTTTTTACAACTGTCAGAGAAAATGCAAAGCCATGAATTAAGTGACAAATTCAATCCAATAATAGATTGCTACCTTCTATTCCCATGTCTAATGGGTTTTCACATCTTCTTCAGATTTTTTTTAATGTCAATATGGTGAAAGGATCATATATATTCCTCCAATCTGGGTGCATTTGACTCTCTAAATTTCATAACCACTTCTAGATCTGCTAAGAGTACATCAGGTAGCGGTAGGCAGGGGGGTCGTCGGCTTGATTCCCAATTTCCAACCTGGGCTGGAGGGAGGGGGGCGCCTAGATTTAGGCGGCTAGGTGGGTCAATTTGGGGATTTGGAAATTAAAATTAAAAAACTTTAATCCCCAAAAAAATTATGCGTCCCTCATCTCCTCAATCTCAAGCCCTGAGGCCATCTGCTCTTCGCTCAGCTTAATCCTTATCTCCCTCAATCCTCGCCTATGCTAACGGATGACTGCCGCCACCAGCCACTGGCGCAAGTTCCAACCACCAGCAGTCCGGCAGGCGACAGCTCCCCCTCTCCTTTCCCACCTTCGCCTGGGCAGATTTGGGCATGTAGTTACTTTTATATTTCACTTTTTTTTTTCTTTTCAATTTCCTCTTAAGTTTTATAAGCAATTACTCTTTTATAGGGCTGAGTTGATTGTGGATCAGGTTTCATTTCCAATTTCAAGTTCTATGTCTTCAAGTTTTTAATTTTTTGCATATGGGCTTTTCAGTTTTCACAGTTTGAGTCAGACGAATTAATCTGATGAATATGAGTTTAATTTCTCTTGAATCAAACAAGGGCCATGATTTTTCAGTTTATGCATGAAATTGTGATTTATCACTAGTGTATATGGATTATAAACAAACGATAGGGCCTAAATACAAGAAAATAGCCAAAAAGTTCTAATCCATCTAGGTCCTGCCTAGGTGCTCGCTCCCCTCCCGCCGCCTAGCCCCTGCCTAGGGTCTTTTAGAACACTGAGAAACTTGATGAATCAGTGGAGAAATTATGTTACAATGCTTCAGATTTTGAATTTCATACAAAATTTTGATTTGGTTTTGGATGGTTGAACCATATTTGCAAGACCCATAACCACATTGATATTTCACATGCGGGGAAACCAATTAAATAATTTTTTTAGAACAAAAATTTATAACAATTTTTTAGAACAAAATTTTATTTACCTGCTTGATAATCCATTTCTGGGCGACGGAATTGGAAGACATTTCTCACTCTCTTTTTTAGCTTGTTATTCAGGCGGCTGAGCAACAAACAGGGGCTGCATATCTTGCTTCACTGGCCGTGTATTGCTTCACCTGAGAGAAACAATGGGAGCTCCTTCAGGTTTCAGCTCATGTGAGCAGCTTCGATGTCCACACTGCGCTGGCCCTCTATCTAAAGAGATGGTAAATCTACTTCCTTAAAAGGCCTTGAATTTTGTTTATCTTTGGTTTAAATTTTTTCACTTGTTTGTTAGTGATCAA
This sequence comes from Persicaria maculosa, assembly GCA_963922045.1. Classification (NCBI taxonomy): domain Eukaryota; kingdom Viridiplantae; phylum Streptophyta; class Magnoliopsida; order Caryophyllales; family Polygonaceae; genus Persicaria; species Persicaria maculosa. Next base: position 44,960,608 of record OY998267.1, read on the forward strand.
ATCATGGTCTCCGATTGCTCCACAGGAAACCAGTCGTTGGACAGTCTCTCCTCTCATTCGAGACAGCTTTTCCATGGTTCATATCCACCAGCTATTGGCTTTTTCTCGTGATTTATGTGTTTCGGGGTTAATTTCTATTTGTTTTGGTGTCAAGTTCATGAATTAAATCTCTCTGTTTACCCCTTATCTTAGATTGGATCTGCTGTTGGTGGTACAACTAGTGCGTTCTATGGATTCAATTTCGGTGAGTTTCTTCTCCTGTGATGTTGTAGACTTGGTTTTGTCGTTTCCATGAGGCTAGGATGAGTGACTTCACCTATTTCCATCATATATTGCAAATTATTCTTACTCAATAAGGTTTGAATTCACCTAGAGTGTAGCCGGAGGTGGTGTAATTGATTTGACCTTGCAGATTGATGCTTCTAGATATGGCCAATTCCATGATTAAAGATGTAAAAGCTTCTTATGACTTCGATATCAGTAGTCAATTTGTGTTCACTGTTGCATATATTGGTTCATGCTAATATTTTTAACTTGTAACTGCTTTCGGTAATTTGAGTTACCTTGAGGCAGAGGGAATAGGTATTTCATGTGATAATTTGCTTATGTTATTATTGGTTAAAGAGCTAAAAGCAATTTCCGAACAATTTACAATTCAAGCTGATTTGCTCTAAATATATTGTTTTCTTTGGTAAATCATGAATTCAAGTAGATTTGGGTTGATTCTTATGTTCGCAATATATATTTTCACTCACTCTTGCTTAAATTGTGGTTCCTTGGTCATTATATAATGGGGGATATAAGACCAGTGGGTGTTCGTCAATACGTTTTTATTTGCCCTTGAAAATGCTGGTTAAGAGTTTTGATGCCTTTTTTCTATCTTTTGTATATGTGAATGAGATGATGTAATTTCCTTGTGACACTACACCTACTAGTTGATTTTGACATATTTGATACCATTTTCTTTCCATTCAGTTATGCCAACTGTCAGGAGGTGGATCAAAGGACCAATATGGTTACAGTTTCTTGTTGGTGTAAGTTTTATCCTCTGACTCATTTCACAGCGGGGAAGATAAATTTTCATTCATGTAAATAAGTGGTCCTTTCATGTGAATGTGGGCTATAAAAACCATTTATTCATGCCAAACTTCTACGATGACCAAATAAATATTGTACTAGAGGAGGTTCTTTTCCTACACTATATTTGGGTCTAAATGTAGAAATTCCCCTAACGGTTCAAATGTGTGTCATCACCTTGGATCAGTTATAACTTCCGTTGATAATTTGTCTACAAACCTTTGACCTTCTGCAGTTTTATGGGAATGCAGGGTCCGCCTGTGATTGTTTTTTCCTCAGCCTGTGCAGGATTAGCAGGTTAACCTTCTTTCCATCTCTTTCTATATATATTCGTATCATTGAATGTCTATACAAAAGTGGGCTGTTATTCCATTGCTTAGAATGAGGAGAAAAGAAAATTTTGAGTTAAAAATTATAATAGATAAAGCAAGTGGTTATCTTTTGATGATCGGTGTGCAACATGTGCTTACTATTAAACATGGATCAGTCGCTATGTTTGGGGTTATAAAACAACCTTTTTTCATAAAGAAACAGATTTCATTTTTTCCAATGAACAAATAATTTGGCGAGTTTGGAATTGTAAAGGCGGAAACATTCTGGTAAGTTAGAAATGGTAATACGGTAGATGTAGAAATAGCAAATACAGGTGAAAAGGATTCAAGGATTCTAGTGAGGAGCTGCAGATAGGAAGCATCCTACTTGACAAGTTGATGGTTTTTGTATGACTATTAAATCCAATGTTCTTACAAAAAATGACAGAGAAGTTAGGGGGTTGTTGTTGATCTTATTGGTATTGGATTTGGGATCATTTGCTTTTCGTGAATGACTAAATTGTTTGATATGCGCTTGGTTTTTTCAACAAAAATTTTGTAAAAAAAAAACAACAGGTGGAGCCATTCCGGCACTAACTCAACTTGCTTCCTCATCGTATCACGCTGCAACTTCATCACCAATACTGCTTCATCAATCTCCCCGAGACGACAAGGTTCAGAAACCCGGAAATTCTCCAAACACAAAGTAAAAATATACAGAGATCTACTAGACCAAACAACTGATGTTGTGCATTGCTTTCAAATTGTTCTAGCCGAGTAGTTGATGCATTACATGCATTGCAATTCATTTGGCTTTTTGGTTTTTTGGTTTTTGAAGGCAATCTGAATTGAGCTCAAGTCACAACTAGGCGTGGCCACGGGTTCGACCCGGCGGGTCGAAGGGTTCAACCCGCCAGGTCAAGGGTCAGGGAAGGGAGACCCGAACCCTAACCCGGGAATCCCACGGGTTGGCGGGTTCGAGTCACCCAGCGGGTACCCGGCGGGTCGCAACACGGCGAGTACCCGGCGGGTCGACCCGGCGGATAGGGTCCGGGTTGAAACGGGTTTGCAACATTCCGCCTTTCGTGTTTTCCGTTTATGTACAATTTTTCAATTTATGTATGAGGGGAAAAAACAAAAAAAAAACGGGCTTGAATCGATTTCCCGATTGCCTACGTATCCTCCCGGGATTGAGGAATCAAAGCCCACGTAGTTCTTTTACCTGTTTATGTATGAACCCTGCTTACCTATTCTTCTTGAGTGTCGGAGCCTCCACCTCCTGATCCATCTGTGACCGCGTCGTCGATGGAGCTCCCAACGGACTCTGTTTTCACGCCGTCTTCGTCCTCGGAATCAGTCCCCAATGTTCTTCTGCATCCGCATATCCGCCCTCTTCCAATCTGCAAGGAAAACTTTGTCTTCGAGGTTCTCGGGAAGCAATCTTGATCTTTTCTCCGAAAGAATCTGACCTCCACGATTGAACAACTGCTCGACGGCGATGGTGGAGCAAGGGGCCCCTAGTATTTGTTGAGCGATGACCTGCAATGTCGGGAATCTTTGTCTTTCGGGTCGGCTCCACCATTCTAGGACATCGAAATCTTCTTCCTCATCACTGTGGAAATCAAAGTTAGTAGACAAATATTCGTCGAGCTTCGAGTGGGGGCTCGACGAAGATCTCGACCTCTTTGAGCCAAAGATATCTCTGGCAAGTGCCTTAGTTCTAGTGGTAATGCTAGTTCGTGACCCGCTCGAACTGGAAGGCACGGGAGGACGAGAGGAGGACGCTCTATCCCCTGTCGAATAATGAGTATATAATTCTTCTAATAAACCTCGAACTCTAGCAACTATAATTGGAACATTGCATTCTGGATCATCCTGAATTTCTAAAGTCGGAAAATAGTTTTCTAAAAACTTTTGAACACTGTTTAATTTATATCTAGGGTCGAAACAATAAGCTACGCGGAAAATGTCAAGTATAACTTTGTAATATGCCATCTATTTTCGCCGCATCTCAAGGACAGCGTTACGAATGGAAGGTACTTGAATCCCGTCTTGAAGGGCTATTGCTACGTTCATGGCAACAAAACAGAAAAGGTTTGATGTAGGCATGTACACGTGGCTAAAAGTCCGAGTTGCGTCGTAAAAAACTTTGAAAACCTCAACAACATTGCGGGCCTGAGTCCACACATCCGCAAAGATGTTTGACCCGGCGATGTTTTGTGTTGCAAAACCGGAAAGAAGATCCTTATAAGCGATGAAATCATAAATCATTTTGTAAGTCGAGTTCCACCGAGTGCAAACGTCCTTGGGGAACTGCTTTGGTCTAGTTTGGTGAGAGTGGCAATAGGCGCTCCATTGCTGGCGAAGCTGTTTACTTCCCCAAAGCGATCGCAAAACAAACCGAATTGGTTCAACAACAGATTGTAAAAAGTTTAAACCATCTTGGACACATAAGTTTAAAATGTGAGGGACGCAACGGATGTGGAAAAACTTACCGCCTATCGCGGGCTAACAGTATTGGGTTAATTCCAGAATAGACGCGGTGTTGGCAGAAGCGTTGTCAAAACCGATACTGAAAACTCTTTTAGTCAATCTATATTCTTGTAAAACGGTTAAAAGGACAGATGCTATGTTTCGTGCTGTGTGTGCGTCGTCGAAAACTCGAAAAGCTAAAACACGTTTGTGCAATTGAAAACGTTGATCAACCCAATGACAAGTAACACCCATGTATGAGTGATGCTGCCAATGGTCGGTTCAAATGTCACTACAAATCGAAACTTGTAAATCATGGTTTTTGTGAAAATATTCGATTAATTCATTTTTACGGGTGTTATATCGTCTAAGTACTTTCCTCTTAACCGTGTTTCGACTAATACGTTGCCATGCAGGTTGAACATTTTGTGTAATGAAATCATTGAAACATAAACGTTGTGAAAAACTATAAGCTAAATCCTCGACATCTATCATTTTCGCATAGTTATCATGACAACTATGATAATCATAAGACCACAAACCAGCGGGTTGAGAGGAAGAAGATGCGTACCTGGTTAGTTGAGTTTGTCCTTTGGCGAGGCCGAGCTTTTCGGGATGCTTCGACCGGATATGGCGACCGTAGTTCCCATATCCGCCTCCCTTCTTGTGCTTGTAGACCGTCCCGCAGAAGTTGCACTTGGCCGAGCAACTGGCTTCCTCCCAAGACGGATCCCTAGGCCCCTTCGTGAACCAATACTTGAAAGTAGTGGCTCGAACTTCCGCCGTAGTAATAGGGTCACCTTCGGTGGGGTCCGCGGGGAACCCGGACTCTTGGGTCGGGTACGTCGGAGTTCCGTCTTGGGGGGTGTCGGGGTCCCATCGGGCTCGACCTCCTCCTCCATAATCTCGTCGACGTGGTCGGCTAAAAGAGCATCATCTCGACGACGTCGGGATCCACTCGCCACCGAGACCGAGGCATTTCAACGAAGGCTTGGTCCCACCGCCGGGTTCGGGCCGCCTCCACCTCCAACACTCGGGTTCGATGAAGATGGGGCTCCGCTAACACTCTCGCGACCTCGGGTAATTCGGTTGAAGACACTCGACATTTTGAATTTTAGAGGATTAAGAGATATAAGAGAGAGATTAGTGAGAGATTAGGAAACTGGGACTACGAGAGACAAAATCGAGCGATTAGAGAGCGATTAGAGAGATGAAGATGAGATTAATGAGTGAGTGAGGTGTGGGTTGAAAATGGGAGGGAAAATGGGTTTATATAGGGCCAAACCGAAGGATGTCGGCTCGAATCCGACCGTTGGGCAACGGTCGACCCGGCGGGTCCAACGTTCGACCCGGCGGGTCGACCGTTTGAAAATAGCCGTTGGCTTTCAATTTTTTTTGGGTGTTGTTTGGATTGTTACCTATCTATTTAAATTGAAATTAAATTTATATGCAAAGCTTTTAATTTATTTTATTAAGTTTTTAATTTTTTTGACATTTTCAATTTGATATCATTGTTTAGTCAATTTTTTCAAAATTGTTAGGTAATTACTAAACAAACAATCTTATGAAACACAATTCATTCAAACCCAAGTTTATTATAAACCGACATACGATTACAACTCGGACCAGATTCATTGTCTCGGCAGGGATCGAGATTCGGATTTTAAACTTGACGAGTTGACGACCATCACAATATTACTCACTACTTACTTAGGACTAGACTAGTTACCACTCGAGCCTGATGCGCCATCGTTCTTGATCTTCTCGGGATGCTTCTTCGTGATGTGAAGCTTCAAATTTTCATAGTCAAGGTTGTTTGTAATCCTGTACTTGTGACCGCAATGATGACAAACGGCATCGAACTTCCCACCGGCTTGATCGACCTTGTCGTAATGATCCCGGAACAACGCCGAGCGCAAGTTTTCACTGGATTTAGCCGCGTCGGACATGGTTACGAGCTTACGAAAATACAGTTGATGGATTGGATGGGAATATAATATGTGATGTGTGATTTGTGAATTGAAAGAGCCGGGTATTTATTGCCCCGAGCCTTTGAGTATCATCAACTAGCCGTTACAACGGCAAATTTTTTTTAAAAAAATTCATCCGACGGTGGGCCCCACACTCCAACAATCGAATTTTAAAAGTGGATCGACCCGGCGGGTCGGCGGGTTTTAAAACCCCCGACCTTAACCCTAACCCGCTACGCGGCGGCACCCGTCAACCCATAAACCCGGACTCGGCGGGTCAATGACCCACCGGGTCGTTGACCCGTAAGACCCGGCGGGTCACGGGTTAACGCGTAACTCGTGGCCACGCCTAGTCACAACATACTTGGAGAAATTGTGCGTTTTCGTGTGAAATCAGCGCTTCCTTTATGTTAGCACTTGCCCATAGTAACTGGGGCGGATCAGTTTCGGAGTTGATCAAGGGTGTATTTGGATTCCAATTGTATTATGTTTATAATGCAAATAGATAAGGTGGTATTTGGTTAACACAATTTTTAATGTGTTTAAATTAAGAAAAAATTTGGTTAAATGTCCATTTAGAAAGTCTAATTAACTAAATGTCCATTTTAGGAGGGTAATTAAGTGTCCATAATTTTTTTATTAAACCCCAAACTACCTCTCTTTTAATGAAACAAAACAAAATAATAAAAGAGACCAAATTGGAAGATGGTCTCTGCCGAAGTCCGATCAGCAGCATCACCCCGTAAGACGCCCTCTGCCGCTGCTGCCTCTATAGACACTCCCGTTCTTGAGAGGCGCGACCATAACTACTAGAACTAGAGCAATTAAGTGGCTAAAATCGGCAACAGACATTGACCTAAAACCCCAATCGCTTATGAAAACCAGCAACATACATCGACTAGAGATAGGAGCAAGGGGGAGTGGATGCAGGGATCGGAGAGTGGGAGGATTGCACCCAAGGTGTTTGTAGAAGTGTCTAGTAGTTTTGGATCATGCTACATTATATGTTATTTCAAGGTTACAACTTCTCAATAGTGTAGAGGCATGTGGTTGAGTTCTATTCTTTTCATTATTTAGGAACTATTAGCAAAATCAAATTTAATAGATGCTTCAGGCAATGCTATTCTTGATGACATTGGAGTTAATATACAACAATAGGTAACTTCAAATTCATCATTCTAGATACCCTAAATAAGCAGTGCACGAAGCATTTCCTTGGATATATAGTTGGTTGGGGATGATGAATATGTGGATGAATTGGATTCTTCAAGCTTAGTGTTGGAAGATGAGGTCAATGAAGAAGACGAGGATTATGTCAATGGTGGAAGCTTAAAGATTTGATCTTTGTCAAGTTTCTCTATCCTATTTATTACTCGCTCTTTTAATTTATATTGTGCATGCAATTTTTCCCTTTGATTCAAAGTTGGCATTTTTTTTGCGATTCAGCACTTGAGTTCCTGGAACTTCTGCAGCTCTGAATTGAAGAAGAGATACAAGGATGATGAAGAAAGAGTTAAAGATCTTGAAAAGTAGGTACTTCTGCTTACATATTCAATGTAAAGTTAAGAATGTGAGCGCATGTTTTTTATTGTAAGACCATGGAATGTTATTGAATGCAATTTGTGTGGAGTTTGTTTAGAATTTTAGTTGTTAATGGTTGAATTTGTGCACAATATGAAATCAGACAGAAGTGGAAGCTTCAGAGCTTCACAACATTCACAAGCTTAATTTTCCACTGTGATCATTGCCACTGTGACAAAGCAACAATATTGTTTGCTCAGCTTACAATTTTACAGGTAGAATTGTTTAATTCCTTATTAGGCTATTGATTTATTGCCTTTTAATTGGATATGCTATAACGATTTTGTTTGCTGATGTGCAGAAAGATTCGGAGGGACTTACAACTATGAACACTTAGTTAAAGCTTCGCCTGTTGATAGAGCATGATTAGTATTGCATAATAGATTACATTTAGCATAGTTTAGGTGTAAATATTGCATATTTTAGTTGCATTTACATGAATACTTGTTGAGTTGGAAGAGGCGGAATCTATACAATGTTATGGTTTATTTCAGGAATCGCATATTCAAGGTCGAGTGAACTTGAGGAGAGTAAAAGAATTAAAGAAAATTGCATTAGCAGCTAGAGGAAACAACGAGTGCAGAAGCGGAAGAAATCGCTGGCAGCCCCGCAGCCCGAAGACTTGTCGAAGGATTTCGCTGATCGCCTGGCCGCCCGCGGCCCGTGCAGAAGTGCCGAATCAGATCTTAACTTTAATTAGGGTTTTTATTATTATTTTTTGGCCGACTCTTTGTAGGCTTTTAAAAGACATTTCTAGGTTATTCTACTATTCACCTTATGCACTTTTAGAGATTATTGAGAGCACGTTTGAGCATGAGCAACTGAACTCTCAAGGTTTCGCCTACAGTTTGGATCTTTGATTGTTGAATTGTGAGTTTCTTAATCTAGTTCTTATTCCTATTCGAATGTTTTGGCTTCTTTGCGCTTCATTCTTGAATGTGTTTTATTCTCGCTGACCTGATCAACTAGTTAGAGTACATTCATTCAATTGCTAGGGTTTTGTAGATTCCTCGTAGCGAACCTTAACCCAAGTGGCAATCATATCTCTTTAGGACTCGTAGGACTAATTGGATGTGTAGGAAGTTGAATATATGTTAAATATCGACTCGTAGCTTGATATTGCATATACCTTGGTTAATTCATAATCTTAATGCTATCTCTGGGTTAAATCTTAACCGTGTTAGGGTTATTTAGAGATAAGAATTACTAGGACTTGTAGGACTAGTAATTTACCTAAGATCTGGATAAGGAGATTGGTAGGAAAAGACAAGAACTAGAGGCTCAAACAAGGATCAAATTCATCAATTAAAGTGACAAATTGTAGGTGAACCTAATTCTCTCCATTGCATCTTACAACCCACTTTATTCTGTTTGCCTGCATCCACTTTAATAAAAGGCAGATATTTCCATCACTAAACTCTCTTTTGTTGTTACTTGCGATTGAATTGATACTTGAAGTTATTAGATTTCCCTGTGGATCGACCTCTTTCTTACCAACTATACTAGTTGTGAGTTTGAGTATTCTTTGGCAGGAACAACGACATGTTTTCCTTTTGTCACCTATTAGCCCTTGAACAACAAGCCTAACTTCATGATGGTATACACTCCACTCTACTGCACTCAAGCTTTGTTGAATATTACTTCTTTGAGCCATTTGCTTTTTGCTACTGTTGCTCGATTGTATTGGTTTATATGCCATATGAAGAATTTATGTCCAAGGTTTACCTTACCTGTTAACCTGCTATGTTTCAAAACAAAGTGGGGTAAACAGGATTGTTGCATCTATATTAGATGATCATAAAGCTTCAACAAAGACTAATGAAAGTCAAAAGCCATCTAAAGGCCATGCGGTTGTATAGTTCCTCCTTTCAAAAAACGGCATAAGGGTTGTTCTTTCTATATCTTGGACATTGAGAACTCTCCAATTCCTAAATATCCACCTCATCCAATGGTAGTTGGCGTGATCAACATGGAGGATGTTATTGACGCACTTTTAAAGGTAAATGAGTTGAGTCCAATCGTACGCCTCTGCTGATATTAGCCTAATTATTTGTCTAATGACAATTCCATGTTTCCACCTCCTTCTTCATTTGTATGTGCTTATAGAAGCTTATATTGCAATTTTTATCTTAGGAATGACTTTCACAAGCAAAATTCCTTGATCACAAGCAAAGATGTTTTTTTTCAATGAATTTTGAAGAAAGTGTGTTGCTTCTAGCTTTAGTTTTGAGCTACTTAACTCTAAAATTTCAGTTCACTATATTAATAAAGGCAAAGGAAAATGTTCAACTTCAAATTTGATGTTGCTTTTTGTTTTGGTTTTTTGTTTGTTTCATGATTCATCTTCTTCATTATAAATTAAGCAATTCTTATGATTGAAGCTATCAATTTTGTCAAAAAGAAGGGCCTATGGATTCAATTTGGGGATTTTAGAATTAAGCAATTCTTATGATTGAAGCTATCAATTTTGTTGAAAATAAGGGCCTAGGGATTTAATTTGGGGATTTTAGTTCCAATTTGAGTGCATATTGTTTAAAAGTAATTCATTGAAGATTTCAATTTCAAATATGCATTCTAACTTTGCTTGCAAGACTAACTAACACTTCATATACCTTGCAGCAACCTAAGGTTTTTTCGGGGCTCAAGTTCTATTTAGCTGGAGATTTTAAGCCTTCGTATAAGAGTTATTGTCTACACGACCTCATTACATCTGCTGGATGCACCATACTGCGCAGGAAGCCCATCAAAGACGATCAAGGGAACCTTCCAAGAGTGAATTCCCTGCCATCAACCATTGTGGTTTACAACCTCGATCTCCCTGATAAGAAGGATATTAACAAAGATATGGTTTTGAAAGGCAGGCAAGTGAAAGTTGAACCGTTGGCAAAAATATCGGCTTCTAAAGCAACAAGAAACTTATGGATTCTGAATTGTATTTCAGGGTACAAATTGCAAGCTTTACAAGTTAGCATGAATTAGATAAAATTTGGATTTCAAATGTATTTAAACTAGAAGTGTCAAAGAACCACTAAGTTGTAGCTTGCAAGTCAGAACCTCTTGTAGAGATTCCAAAAGATATGTTTTGTATTATATGCAATTAATAAAGAAATAGATTGACATTTGCTTTAGGTGCACACAAAATGCATGTAATACTTGTAGGTTTGGACTCGCAGTGCATATTTCAATTTTGTTTTCCAATAAAATAAATTTTTGGTAGCCCACTTTCTCCATTTCCATATAACTGCTTCCTTAACTAACCCCTTTCTCCCTTATCCCCACTTCCTTGGCTTTAATTCTCCACGTGGATATATTTATATATGTAACTTCCACCTCACACTCTTATTCCCATCATCCCCACTTCCTTTAAAAAAAACGTGCTTTCATCAAGAGGACTTAAGTAACATCTTCCACCACATATTTACTTCCATATAAATGAAATGTTGTTCCATTTTTTTCACTAACGATACAAATTTCTACGGGTATTGTTTCTCATGTTTATTAGTTTCAGTCTTTTATGTTATAGGATATTGAATTGATGATTAATGTGATCTCTGTTTGGATTGTGTTTTCATTTCAATTTCAACCATTTCTTTCGTTTGTGGTGAGCCTTGGACAATATCCCCATCTTCTTCATGCATTCATCAAAATTGTTGCCCCCACTAATATCCGAGCAAACATCTCATCCAACATTCGGTCCGATATTAGTGTGGGTTTTAGGATCTTTTATTCATGGATTAAGTGGACAAATTATTTCCCAAGAAGGTATTAAGATTGCAAACCATCAACTCATTGGGTCGATGTGGCATCACCATTCTTCGTCATTCAGTTGGGATGGGCATCTCCTTACGGTGCAACGATGTATAGACATGTACAACCAATGTCATGTTCTTAAGGTTGTTCAAAATATAGTGTCAAGATTTCTACTAAATTATACAGACCGGTGCCTGATATCCGACGTCGTCGTTCATTCAGAATGCATTCCAATTGTTTTGGTTGAGATCATCACGGAAGATACTCTAGCTGATCTTCATTTTCTTTACATGGAAGCACTAGAATGGATTGATCCAAATTATTCTTAATCCATATAGCGACCAATGCTCGATATGCCTTAAGTATTATACGTATGCAATGGTCTCAACAACACTTCCATGTGGGCATGGATTCCATCCATATTGCATCTTCACGTGGCTCGAAAGGAGTCATACATTTCCTGTTTATAATTTCGTTCTCCCGTTAACAAGTTATCTTGAGCATTTGTAATTGAAATATTCAGATGCATTGTTTGTCAATTCTCTTCCTTAGTGAATTTAGGTCATAGTTCTAGACTTTTATGAAGTTGTTGTTTTCTAGTAGGTATTCTATAAATTTGGCATCTTTGTATCCTTACTATTTACTTTTATAAAATATTTTTCCCTTATCATATATTTTTCGATTGATTCATGAAAAAAACAAATCTCCAACCCATTATTTTTCCCACAACCCTAAAATCTAGAGGTTTAAAAAAAACCCCGACATAACAACTACTGTGCGAAAACATGAAAATATGACACCAAATAAATCCAACCGAAAACAAACAATCGAAAATGACATAGCCCGATAAAACACGACATTAATCGTGTCGTGTTTGGATCGGGCTTGTCGGATACCCGACACGAACCTTTTAATGTGGTTTTTTGTAAATTACATGTACGATAATTTTCTATCCACACCTTAGTTTACTAATTTTCTTATGAATTTACGTAATTTAAAAAATAACATATAGAAGTTGTTTCATTTATCATTCATAAGAAAGTTCACAAGAAAATTATGTAAATGAGATATGTTAGATTTTTTCTTATCAATTTACGTGATTTATAAAAAAACATAGACAATATACAATATATATATATATATATATATATATATAAAGTATGGATCTATTGTGCACAAGGCTTAGGGTGTACCTTGTGCACAAATATGGGCCTTTGATTTAAATTGAATAAAGAGTTAAGATGGTGACATGTGTCCTGTAAGTTTAAAAAAATGTGGAAAACTAATTTGAGACCGAAGAAAGAGGGGCGTGAGCGCGTGAGGTGTGGGTAAATAAAACCCTAAATTCCAAATAGTCTTCTTCTCCATTGTAGTTGAATCGAGGATCCGAAGAGACCCAGGTGAGGCGGAGCGCGAGCCCTGGCGAGGCAAAGATGAGCCCATCCTTCCTCCCTCCTTCCTCTCCCTCCTCTTTCTGCGATTCTTCCTGAGGCAATCCATCCGCCGTTGGAGCTTTCTATGAGTACCGCCAAGAACGCAGACCCTAGAACTGGAGGAACTTCTGGAGGGGGAAGTTGTAGGTGTACGCGAAGATCAGCCCGTAGATGAACGACGCCGCCGCCGATGATATCTCCGTCGATTCCCCAGCAGGAGTGTTTGTTCCTGGCGAATCGAGGGCAAGGCGAGGTCGTCAGGCGAGGCGGATTCGGACTTGGCACCAGATCTCCGACGTCCCCTCCTCACAGTTAGATTTCGCACTGGGTTGAAGGTCGACGACGGAAGTTGAAGGTCATCTTGGATCCGATTTCGCCTGTTCTTCACCTGGTTCGATTTGACGAAATCAAGGTCGAGGGATGCAAGTTGTAATTTGGATGTGCAGCCGACGTCATCGCTTGTAAAAGAAGAGGACGAGCCTCATATGATGTCCAGTCATTAGGAGAATGGACACTTCTCCATCTCACTATCAAAATTATTTAGCAGAAAGTGTAAGTTCTTATTCCCTCCATGAATTGTCAAAATAAAGTTGGGTTTCATACTCCCTTGCTAAGTGTGCTTGATAATTAATATCGTTAATTTGGTTTTTTTGGGTTCTGGTTTGCAGCTTTGGTTGGTTCATCACGCGTTCCCATGGCATTTGCAATGGTAAAGATGGAGGTCGAGCCTCCTTTGAAAACAAGGTATTGTTCGGTGAATACAAGCATAATTGAATCTCCACTGATTATTCAGTGGAATACGACCAATATTTGGTGTAATTTGTATGTAAATTTATTTATTATTCGGTAAAATATAACAAATTGTGTAAGGGAAATCTAGTTACTTTTATTCGTGTGCAATGAAATATTATTTTGTAGAATACGCATTATTCGGCGAATCTCTAAAGATTATTCGTTTATGAAAGCCATTTTTTTTTGGAATCTCAACACGTCAACTGTAATACGTTTAGTGCAAATTTCGTGATTATTCAATTAACTCCGGTGTATTATTCGGTTGAGTTTATGAATTTTTGGATGGAAATATGTGACGGTTACATTTATCCTTTATAATCGGATGAAAGGCAAAAAGTGAAACAATATTTGGTAAAATATGATGAATTATTCAGTGAAATTGGTAAATTTTAATCTAAACTGGACGGAAAAAGAAAATATAACATTATTCGTTTGCACATGACAAATTATTCAGTGGAACTGGTAAATTTTGATATGAAGTGGATGGAAAAAGAAAATAGAATATTATTCGGTGTTAGAGGACACATTATTCAGTAAAATGTTGGTAATTGAAAACCCGAAAATGTTTTTGGTGGAAAAATAAATTAGGGTAATTGGAAATCCTAGTAATTTAATGGAAAAATAAATTGATTTAAAAAAAATCCCCATTTGATTTCCTACCGTTCAAAATTTTGAATTTCAAAATTGGCAAGTGTGCTACACACATCCATTTGGGAGGTAGTGGTGTATTTGTATGAGTCCCACCAATTTCTCTTTTTTAAAAATAAATAAAAATCACAAAAAAAACTTTTAATCTCGGTCTTCCATCTTTCTCCATCAACGGCCAATAATTGTGCACAAGGTACACTATAAGGGGTGTGCACTCTGTAACCACACCATATATATATATATAGAGAGAGAGAGAGACAGAGAGAGTATGGATCTATTATTCATAAGCCTTAGGGTGAACATTGTACACAATTATGGAGCATTGATCTGATTGTGATGGATGGATAAGATTAAAAAGGGTTTTTTTTAATTAAAACCAAGTGGGTCCCACACACAAGATGTGGAAACCGTCCGAACGCTCCTTTCCCTGGCGCTTGGGATGGTGTACGGGGAGGTGGGAATTGTGATGGGTTGAGATTTGGTGACTAGTAGGGCCCACTCAAAATTAAAAAAAAAGAATAGAAAATGTTGTTGATTCAAAATCTTTAAGTTCAAATCTCATACCTTCTTGTTTTTGTTTTTTTTCTTTTAATTGTAGTTTATCCATATCTTTTATATTTGTAAAGATTTCAATTTAGATCAAAATATAAAATTAAATTTATTCACAATATCGATTGTGATGCAATCAAAGATATGTATAAAGATTATTCACGACAATTATCAATTTATTTTAGAGAAATATGAGATTGTTAATTTTATTCGTAACATATGAAACATTATTCGGTGGAATACAAGCATTATTCGGTGAAATTTATTGCATTATTCGGTGGAATTTGAAGCATTATTTAGTGGTTCGTTGGTGGGACCCACCGGATTTCGTTCGTTTTAAAATTTTGGCAATTTCACCGAATAATGTTTCACATTCTACTGAATAATGTTATGTGATCTTTTTTCCATCAAGTTCAGATCAAAATTTACCAATTCTAATGAATAATTTGTCACATGGTACAGAATAATGTTTTATTTTTTTCATCAATTTCAGATAATAGAAACCAAAAATCCCTCAACAATACTTACAATTTATACAATAATGCTTCGTATTTCAATAAATAATGCTTTATATTTCATTGAATAATATTTATTTGTTCCTCAAACCAAAGACTTCATATTCTGACGAATATTGAATCAAATTTCACCAAATAATCGACCAACTCATTACCACCAGAAACAAAAATTCAACACATACATATGAATAATTGATAAATAATGAATCAAATTATACATCTAGAAAATCCTACACTAAATGCGACACAGACATCTGAATAATTTTTCGTTTTTCCTCGAATAATGCGAGAATCATATTAACAATACCCCGTCTACCCACCCCGTCCCTGCCTCCCCCACCCCCCACCCACCCAGAGCTACAACACCAAAATTTTGATTTCGAAGAAGAACGAAGGCGCGACTTCAAAACCAAAACTTTGATTTCGAAGAAGAACGAAGGCGACGGAGGATGCTACAGGGGGACCAACACGACAATTACTTCACGGTGGTGAGTGCGGCGGTGCCGGACGGGATCTTGATGCCGAAAGAGGACACGACAGCGGCGATGCCGATCATGGAGTCAAGGAGGAGGATGGGGACATCAACGCCGGGAGGTCGCTGCAAATGCGGCGCTTAACAAAACCTCCAATCAGCCCCGACCACCACCGGAACTGGCCACGCACTAGGAATAGCCCACCGGAGAAGACGATTCCTCGTTGCGCGCCTCCACCTCGACACTGATGCTTCTCTGTTACCCTAGTTGTCGGAATCGACGCGCACAAGCCCTTCATCGCCGGTGATGCTTCGATGAGGGGGGTTCTGTGGTGATTTGCGATGGCAATGGAGTGAGATGCTCTTTTGTGTTTCCGAAGCTTTGAACGGGAGGAAGAAGACCAGGGTTTTAATTTACCCCACTCACACACACCTCATTCTCCCGGATTTGTGTTGAAGGATGAGTTTTTGGTTTTTTTAAACACACGGACACATGGCGGAATCTAGACCATCCGATCCACTAAGATCAATGACTATTATTTGTGTACAAGGTACACTATAAGAGGTGTGTACTCTTGAACCACACCTTATACATACATACATACATACATACATACATATATACATATATATATATATATGTATATATATATAGAGTATGGATCGGATGTAAACACCTCTTAAGGTGTAAACTAAGAACAGATCTGAGCCATTGATTTAAGTGAAATGGAGGGTGAAGATTTAACTTTAATTAAACTTTTTTTTAAATCTAAAAGCAAGGGCCCCACTGTTTAATTCCACCCATCTCGATACTATACGGTGTGCTACACACGCCGATCAATTAAAATAATTACATGCGAATACTCTCAATTATTTTAGGTAACTTTTTCTTAAGAAAACTCCTTCGGTATAACTTCTTTTTTTTTTTTGTTTGGATCTGTATAACTTCTTTTGATGGCCAAAGCTTTTCAATTAAAATAATTACATGGGTCTTATTATATGAAATTTTTTTAACGTGATTTCTTACTCTCTTTTTTTACCGATTATTTGACTTTTAAAATTTAAATCACAATCGGTTGTAGGATATTCAATGAATCCGTATAATATCATAATATCATTTGTATTATATGTATATATGAATATATGAATATATAATATCATTTCTCGTACCTGGATTTTACCGAATAATGTACAAGTTTATTGATTATTTTTAATATTTCAAAATCAATAAATATGTAAATAATCGCCCTCTAACATATGAATAATCTCTCAAATTTAACCGAATAATCACTCTATTGCATACGAATAATTTTTCTAATTTAATTGAATGATGTAATTTCAACACAATTATCTTAGTAACAAAGATAAAATTGGGTTACTATATACATAATTTTCCATTTGTTTTTTTTAATCGTTCCTTGTTTTACAATTATTATACTCCATAATTTTGCTAGTTTTTGGTTATGCATATATATGTATATTTTTTTTGTCAAACTCAACATAATTGGGTTTTTATCTACGAATAATGATTATCGATTCAATGAATAATGCATAATTTTTTATATATAATCGTTTTCAACTTCCTCTTACATATGAATAATCTTTGTGATTTAATCGAATAATGTACAATTTTACTGATTATTATATTAACCTCCCAAAACTAATAAATATGTACATGTACAATTGTCCTCTTATATATAAATAATCTCTATAATTTAACCAAATAATCTCTCTAATTTAACCGCATAATCTTCTCCATAAATATGAATAATCTTTTTATATTAACCGAATAGTGTAATTTCAACACAATTATCTTGGCATCATATGTTTTAAAAAATGAAACAAAAAAAATTATATATAAATATATACAATTGTTTTAAACTTTCTCTTACATATGGATAATCTTTCTGATTTCATTGAATTATATACTAGTATATTGATTACTATTTTAATCTCCCAAAAACTAATAAATATGTAAACAATTGTCCTTTTATATATGAATAAGATCTCTATAATTTATCTATATATATGATGAGTGGGATGGGATTAAGTTTTATATTAAAAATTAAAAAAAATTGGTAAAAATCTATCTCATATATATATATATGAGATAGATTTTTACCAATTTTTTTTAATTTTTAATATAAAACTTAATCCCATCCCAATACTTAATGACAATGTGCCTTTGAACGATAAATGTCATTAAGTATTGTGTATGTGGGTTTTAATATTTCAATTACCTCTATCTACATTCTACGAGTTTTTGTTCAATGGGTTTCCTTCCAATTATTATCTATTTCACTCATATGTCAAATTGTTATTATGTTGATTCAAGCAATGGCGTTTCCATAAATGCACGAATCGGGATATCATTATAGCATCGGTCCATTTTTTGTTCGCATCACAAGATCACAATCTTCTTCCTATGAACATAGTAAACTTGTCGTCTCCTTTAATCCCTTAACCAATGACCACTTTGATAAGGATGCATCTACTTTCCCTTGCAATGGCATTCCAATGACTTGGCTTCAATGATGCAATGTTCTAAGTCCTAACACAAGTTTTCATTCCATTTATCGTTCAAAGGCACATTGTTATACCGCTCTTAATGACATATATGTGTCAATGGTTCAATGATGATGATGAGCTCGTAGAGTACGGGATGGCTCCAAACATCCGCGTTGAAGTCTTTGTCATTTCTCCTGATTTTGTGATTAAAGCTCATCCAAATGTTGACATCTATGTGCATCCACAGCCCGCGATTCTAACAGTAGTTGACTCCCTAGAAAAGGTCCATGGAAATATCCCAAGTGGACAATCTTGTGCCATTTGTCTTGACCCATTGGTGGGTCTCGTTCACCTCATTCGAATGCATGCGAACACATCTTTCATCGGGATTGTATTCGAACATGATTAACTTATAATCATGTTTGTCCTATTTACCGCTCGGCATTGCTACACTAAGCATAATTGATTTATTGAACTTTACTAAGTTTACTAAGTTTTCATTAGTTGCAGCCCTATGAAAACATTTATTGGTCTTTTAAACTTTACAGTTAAAATCCCCTCTCACTAAGCCCACTATTGCACGTTAGTGCATAATAGGGGATGATTACATTGCATGTTAGTGCATAATAGTGGGAGATTGGTGCATACAGACTAAAGAAACCCCATACACATTTAGCATTTATACTTGTAGCCATGTAATCATCCCCTATTATGCACTAACGTGCAATAGTGGGCTTAGTGAGAGGGGAGTTTAACTGTAAATTGGTTTAATAGAGTATTAGTATCATCCCCTATTATACCTATTAACTGTAAATTGTATTATGTATGCACTCATTATCTTTTTTTTTTCACGTATTCACAACATGCCATCATATATTACTATCTTTGAAGAAATTTGTCCTTTTTTATTATATGCTCTATATTTTCATTATGCATAAAATATTATAAGTTATTGATTTAGTACTACATATTTTTCCCTTTCTTCATTATATATATAAGTTCTTGATTTAATAATACAAAATATTATAAGTTCTTGATTTAATAATATCACATGAATTCTTAATTATAAAATGTTGAATATTTTATTTAATCAATGCTTTGAAAATTAATCAATGGAAAAAACATTATACAAACAAAAATTATAGCATTTAACAACAATAAACATTAATACACTTATTAATTTAGAAAATAATTTATTTAAAAATTTTAAATAAATGAAATTGAACAATCAAACAAAATTGAATTATTAATGACTTTTTTTACATGGCTGCAAGTATAAATGCTAAATGTGTACGGGGTTTTCTTAGTCTGTATGCACCAATCTCCCTCTAATCTCCTCTCAAATTCCTTAATTATTGTGTATGCAGGTTTCAAGCAATGGTGTTTCACCAAATCCACGAATTTGGATTTCATTATAGCATCGGTCCCTATCTTGTGTGACTTTGAGAATATCCAACGTCTTCTTATGGACAGAGTGAACTCACGGTGTGCTATAATACGTTACAAGGCGAATTTGAAAAGGATGTGACTACTTTTCCTTGGAATGGTGTCCTCATGACTGCGGTTCAATGCGATGTTGTCCTTACAGAAGTGTCTATTTCATTCGTCATTCAAATAGGCAATTAGGATGTTAAAGGCATTTATGTGTCTTTGGTTGAATGATGATGACGACCTATTTGAAAAGGATGTGACTACTTTATGTTTTTTTTGTCATTGCTCATGCTCTTGAGATTGAATCTCCTTCAGGATTTGACGCCTATGTTCATCATCAACATCTAGCAATTCCAGCAATAGTTGATGCTCTAGAAGAGGTGAATCAAGATGGTACAAGTGGACAATTATGTTCCATTTATCTTGACGAATTGGTGGTCTCCAAGCGCATCCTTCGAATGTCGTGCGGACATATGTTTCATCGGGATTGTCTTCGAACATGGTTGACTTATAATCATGTTTGTTCCATTTGTCGTTCGACATTGCCACATTGAACATATTTGGCATTTTCAACTTTACGTATTTTAAGTAGTTGTCCGTGTTGTATTTCGTTGTGATCTCTATCTTTGTTTTTTTAATAATCTTTGTTTTTTAATAGCTTGTTTTTTAATAGCTTTAGGATTTATATATGTTGGTTACTGCATTATGAAGTTAACTTTCTTGCTTCTGGAAGACTTTATCTTGATTAGTTGATTTCATCCTGTCATCAACCGACCTGACTCTACGACATCACTTTCACTTGTCTTTACACATTACGGATCACATTTGCTTTAAGTTCATTTATACGTTTTACTTGAATTGATTTTGATTCAGTTGAGTTCCAATCGTAATACACAATCCTCACTTACCTAACCAATTAGCATGAAAGAACAAGTGATTCAATTGAGTTCCAATCGTAATACACAATCCTCACTTACCTAACCAATTTAAAGCAATTAGCATGAAAGAATAAGGATAAATCATGCTTTAAAGAAACAATGAATAACTATGTTATTTATTTATATTAAGGTTATTTATTTATATTAAGGTTATTTATTTATATTAAGGTCACCCAATTATACTTGTCAAATTCAAAGTGAATAGTAATTAATTTGGCGAGCAACCAAAGGAAAGAAAACAACTAGACACGAAGGCACCAAATGAGCATAAAGGCTCGAAAAGTCGAATTTTTTTTCGAAATAGCCAAAAAATGAAAACTTATTATGATAATAGGCATGATCTGAAAGATTTTAGGGAAATAGCCAAAACGGGGTAAAGTCGCTGTTTAAAACAGCGACTTTACCCAAGATTGTAAAAAAAATTAATAAAATATGTAAGTCGCTGTTATAAACAGCGACTTACTATTTTTTTTAAAAAAATATTATTTTAAATTAAAAATAAAGAAAAATTAAAAAAAAAACATATATGGGATCTTCTTCATTTTTTTCCCAAAGGCTTGAAAGAGCCAGACATGGAGGGGCGCTCCTCCAGATCGGCATGTCCTCCTTCGGCTTCCTCGAGC
Organism: Persicaria maculosa; assembly: GCA_963922045.1. Classification (NCBI taxonomy): domain Eukaryota; kingdom Viridiplantae; phylum Streptophyta; class Magnoliopsida; order Caryophyllales; family Polygonaceae; genus Persicaria; species Persicaria maculosa. The sequence continues at coordinate 44,981,678 of OY998267.1, forward strand.
CAGACATGGAGGGGCGCTCCTCCAGATCGGCATGTCCTCCTTCGGCTTCCTCGCCTTCGAATTCGACTTCCTCGCTTCCAAATTTGGCTTCCTCACATCCGATTTCGGCTTCCTCGCCTTCGAATTTGGACTCCTCACTTCCGAATTCGGCTTCCTCGCCTTCAAATTTGGCTTCCTCGCTTCCGAATTCGGCTTCCTCAATCGTGAATGGCGACCTGCTCGACTTCCTCGCCTTCCGAATTGGGCTTCCTCGACTGCAAATCGGCGAACGATCTGTTCGTTGGCGGTGGACTCGGCAAAGGGGAAGGTCCTCTCCTGTTCGTTGGCGGTGGACTCGGCAAATCGGCTTCCTGCTCGACTGCCAATCGGCTCCGGCAGTGGACTGCAAATCGACAGCAAATATGTTTGGAGTTCGTTGGCGGTGGACTCGGCAAATCGGCTTCCTGCTCGACTGCCAATCGGCTCCGGCAGTGGACTGCAAATCGACAGCAAATATGTTTGGAGGCGGCGGTGGCAGCTTCCTCTCCAGTTCGATCTCTCCGGCGGTGGACTGCAAATCGACTTCCTGCTCGACTCGTCAAATCGGCTTCCTGTTTGTTGGCGTTGGCGGCGCCGGCTTCCTCTGCTCCTCCAAGCGGCGCCGACTCGGTCCTCTCTTGTTCAATCTCTCCGCCTCGTATTTCCGGCGCCGGGAAAGGTTCCTTGCCTGGTTTTGCTGTGAACAAGCGGTTTTGGAAAAAAATAAAAATAAAAAGAAGAGTCACGGTTTTGGAAAAAAATAAAAATAAAAAGAAGAGTCTCCATATATATATATATATATATATATATATATATATATATATATATATATATATATATATTTTAGTTTTTCTTTGTTTTTTAATTTAAAATAACATTTTTTTATTAAAAAAATAGTAAGTCGCTGTTATAAACAGCGACTTACATATTTTATTAATTTTTTTTACAATCTTGGGTAAAGTCGCTGTTTTATTTTGGCTATTTTCCTAAAATCTTTCAGATCTTGGCTATTCTCATAATAAGTTTTCATTTTTTGGCTATTTAGAAAAAAAATTCCGAAAAGTCACTTGCCTGAATTGAAATTGCAAGTGCGTGTTTGAATATTTTTATCTCGACTTGACTTCTCCATATGGGCGGATCACGGATGGGTAGACAACCGCTCTGTGGATTGGTGGAATCGAAACGATTTATGCCCAAACAAAAGTACGGGTTAGAATCTGAAATTTTAAAAACTGAAGTAGGGGCATATTTTAACAAAAATTGAACTTAGGGAGGTTTTACGTGAATATGGTTTTTCAACCTTCAACCTGACACACGCTTCAACAGCCTTTTCCCGGCGAGACCACGGCTTCACTTCGGCGAGCTCCTGGCAGCGTCACGGCTCACGGAAGGACACAAGGCTGGCGGATACGAACTCGTGATGGTGGGGCCCTCCTCCGGGTGGTGGATCGTGGCTCCGGCAGCGGCTAACGGTGGCGGACGAGGGCGGCTCCGGCGAGGTTGAATCGAAATTGGGGGTTTTGAAATCGGGATGCTTTTGTGAAACTTTTGTGAAGGGGATTGTAGATTAAGATGTTTAGAACACGATGAAATAGTTTGAGATCTCGGATATGGAGAGAAATGGTGGTGGTGTGCTTCGAAAGTGATCCCGAATGGGGTATTTATAGGAGGAGCATTTGGGGACGGATTTGATTAAAATAAATCCGAAAATCGATTAGATAATTACTCCTAACGCTATCTCAATCCTCAATTTGATGAGATTCGTCCCGAATTGAGCGGATTTGGAAGAGCTTCGAATTTGGGGATAAGTTCGTTCGGTTGCGGTTCGATCCCAAATCTCAAATTGGTTGCATAAATCTCATTAGCAACGGATAGGGAACGTTCTAGGAGCAAAATGGTTGCGATTTGAGCGAGATTTGAGGGAGTGAAATTTCACCCTTGTGCAACCGTGGAACGCAGGAGCTGGAGGTTGAAGAAATGGTTCAACCGGTTCGGTTCACTTGAACCAAAGAAAACCGGTTTAAACCTATAACTATATTTATATCCCAAATATTTTTATTTTAAAATTCTACATAAATTAAATAAAAGAAATAACAAAACATTTAATTTAAATACATTTTATTTTAAGAAGCAAAATTTTTCTAACCCTTATATTAAATACTTATGTACACTAAATAACCCTTATATTAAATACTTATGTACACTAAATAAGTTATACTTATAAATCTCATTTTAGTTTGAAGAAAATATGCAATTTTGCCTTAAAATAATATAACTTAAAAACACATTTATTTATTTTAAGTGCACACAAATAAATCAGAATAAAAATGAAACATACCACGAATAGTTATAAAACTTTATATATATATATATATATATTTATATATATATATATCTTATATTTCGGTTCTTATTATTTCGAACATAAAATTCGGTTGAACATTATGATTTTAAGAGTAAAACTTATTTTAACTAATACAAAGCATTACTTTTGTTTTAAATAATAGTGGTTGATGTGATTTCGTTATTTTATTATTTTATTTGGAAGGCGTCTTATGTAATTAAATTATTTCAATACTCAAGGTGATATCATTTTAGGCAAAATAAGTATAATTTATGATCCGGATTATTATACTTAACATATCTTATAATTAAAAGGATAAAATGAATTTATGATATTTATTATAAAGTTTGAAGTATTATAAAATTTTATTTGAAATAAGTATTTAAATAAAAGCACATATCGTGATTTATTAAAAAGGTATATATATATATATGGTTTATATTATATTGTATTTATATAGACATTTAAAATAAGATATAATTGTAATTAAAATCAAATTAAATAGATAGAGAAGTAACTATGTAAGGCCATGTTTATCGGCTTAATTCTAGTACCGATACTAGAATTAAATTGAATATAAAATTGAAAGAATGGCAAGCATCTTGCCTGAGGGGTACTAGAGAAGCAGTGGCTACTGGCTAGTATCGATCTAGAATACTTGACACACTATTTGTGTCAATTTTCAATTTTTTTTTTAGATCATCACAATAAAACGCAGTGTTTCATTGGTGCAAGGACTGACGCAATTGGGCACGTGGGGGCCGCTGATTCATTTGCATAGTCTTCGTTTGGATGACTAACACGCGCCCCTGCAATGAACGGTGGAGATTGAATCTGGACAGGTATATTTTACATATTTAAAATACAAATTTCAGTATTAAAAATATAAAATAAAAAAATAAAAAGATTACCACAATACTAGATTCATTTTTCTCTACACATAGACATTAACTTTGAATATGTTTGACCATATTTTAAAAAATATTTTTTCTTTGAATATAATTATATAAAAGAATACCGAAAAATTTGATTTTAATTATTTTTAAATAGTAAGAATAAATAATGTAAGAAGTTATTTTAATTTTTTGGAATAAAATATCATTTAATAATAATATTTTCATAATAAAAAATAAATATAATAATATAATCAAGAATGGAAATAATTATTAGAAAGGGGTATATTTGTAAATTGAATTGATAGGAAATGATGGATTTTGAGATGCTAGGGATACTATTGATAAAGTGGAAAAAATATGAATAAGATGCTAGGTTGTTGTGGCGGAAAGAGAAGAATAAATTATTAGTATTCCTAGTATCTCTTGATAAACAGGGCCTAAGTAGATATAAAATCAAGCATTTGGTTTTGTTAAATCGGTTGAACCGGCCAAACCAAGAAAACTAAAATAAAATGGAGAACCGGTTCAGGTGAACCGCTCCTTCCTCTTTTCTGTGTACAGTGAAGCTCCCTTCAATGGTAGTTTTCATTGTTTCGTCGTTTCACCTCACAAATTCCAATCTTAAATGAATCTAGACGTGATTCTAAACCTATTGGGTGCATTAACTGGAAGAATCACATTCAATTCGATCCAAAAAATATTCCACCAAATTTATTCCGTTCTCACCCAAGTCCGGTCATGGCCACATTGATTTTGACTCAATTGATGAGTGGTATTAATTCCTAAAATTAATTTGATGATTATGGTGTATTCAATTGTAAGGATCGGTTACGAAATCGTCCGAATAAAGATAAAGGGGTTTCACCATGTCAAAACCATATCTCCACATTCCTGAGAAATTAGAGCTCAAAACCCATCTCATCGAGTTCTAAATTCACCTAGGAATATTTTTCCTCATGTATAAGGAAACAACTAAATATGAGTGCTTCCGTCAATAACGCTGCGCAACCGCCGAACTCGACAAATACCAACACTGGACGGCTATACCCGCCCGATGGGACCAGATCGTGGAGGGACACTGTGATGGGAGATGTTCAATAGGGAAGCCGGTGCTAGCGCCAGGCTTACTTGAAGAGAAGATGAAGGTTTCCTTCCCCTATAGTGCCGAAGGGGATCCAGTTATAGAAATTGGTCAAGAAGTGTTGGAGGTCTTAGCGTCTGTGTGGAAATCTTCGGTGATCGTGAAGCTTCTCGGAGGTTTTGTGGCTTATGATGTGATGGAAAGGAAGTTAAAGGAATTGTGGCGACCGTCCGAGAGAATGTTCTTGGCAGATCTGCCGAACGACTACTATGCGGTTCAATTCGACAATCAGTACGATTATGCTAACGCTCTTACAGGTGGCCCATGGATGATGTTTGGACGTTATCTGATCACCAAGGCGTGGAGCCCTGACTTTGACACAGAGAAGGACTCAATCACCACCTCCCCAGCTTGGGTTCGGATTTCGAAGCTTCCGATAGTGTTTTATGAAGATGTTTTGTGGAAGATCACTTCAGGAATTGGGATGCCAATTAAGGTTGATACCAGGACTCTATTTTCTAGTAGAGAGCGATACGCCCGAATCTGTGTGGAAGTTGATTTGCTCAAACCTCTCAAGGGAACGGTCACCATTAATGAGCGTCATTACTTCTTGGAGTATGAAGGGCTCCACAGAATCTGTTTTAAGTGTGGTCGATATGGGCATATTGCGATGCAATGTGTGAAGGAGCCTCCGGGAGAGAGGACTTGTATGAAGGAACGGGGAACTGCCGACAGTAACAAGGGGGGGATCTTCTTCTCAGGAGTCACCGGAACACTAAAGGAAAAGCCAATACCACCGGGAAAGCTGTCGGAGAAGGGAATGGTTATGGAGGACTGGTGGTCAACGCCGGTAACAGTTTTACCGCCCTGGATATAGAAACCGAAATCAATGGCGTGTGCGTTGATAGGGATGACGTGGCTGGAAAAACGGTTAAAGGAAAGAATATAATTACTGAAGTGAATAAGGAACCTGCTCAAAAAGATTCTGCTAAGAAGAAGGAAGTTGTGGATGGGTCAAGGAATAAAGGTAAGAACGTCATGGGATCTGTCGAGGAGGGAGAAATCCCGATGAATACACCTAGGAGTGGAGATATCGGTGATCAGGGGACACCTGTTACCTTCAAAGTCGGAATCGCGGGTAGAATTGTTAAAGGGGCTGGATATTTTAGTAAGAAGGTGGGTAATAGGAGGAATGGGTCTAAGCCCTATGGGCTGGGGGCCAACTCTGTTAGTGGCCCAACTAAGAGGAGAAGGTGTGATGAGTCCATTCGCGTCTGGAAGGAAAAGAGCTTCATCTCTGCTTGTGAAGGAGATGCTGTGAATGTTGAGAGGATGCAAACGACTGGTGGTGCCAGTGACATCGCCGATAGGTCGGAGGACGCTAACGCCGCCATGGAACCTGTGGTAACTATTACCACAGGCAAGGAGGTTGTTGATGAAGTTAGTATGATTGTTGAGGACTCTGGTCGGAATATAGGGGTCGACCCTGTATCGGCGAAGAAACCCCCATTGTCTCTATGAATTGCATCATTGGGAATTGTTGCGGCGCCGGTGGCGACGTGTGTCGTAGGGCTGTGAAGTATATGAGTCAATGCCACAAGGTTGATGTTATGGCCATTCTCGAACCTAAGATTTCCGGTGACAATGCTAAGAGGGTTTGGGAGTGGTTGGGGTATTCTGATAGCAAGATTGTTGATGATGTGGGCTTCCGCGGAGGTGTTTGACTGTTGTGGAAGAGAGATAGGGTGAATCTTTCGATCGTTCAAACGCATGATAGGTTTATTGTTGCTGAGATCACCATTGGACTTCGTACGATCACTTTTGTGGTAGCCTACGCTTATCCAAACGTGTTTGATCGAAGAAGTTTTTGGGAGGACTTAAAAGAAGTTACAGTTAACATTGCTGGCCCTTTATTCGCCGGGGGCGATTTTAACTGCATGCTCCATGGTTGGGAAAGGAATGCCGCCGATGATAGGATGTCCCCTGATTCGGAGAGATTCTGGGATTGGACTGAGAGAGCTGACATGGTCGACAAGGGCTATTCGGGGCCGGTCTTTACTTGGAGTAGAGGCAATTTGCATGCGACTTACCAAGCTAGTAGAATTGATCAATGCTTCACCAATGTCCGTGGAAGGTTAGAATGGCCAGATGCTACGGTGAGGCATTTGCCTAAATTTGGGTCCGATCATTGCCCGATTCTTCTTGAGCTTAGCCCGGAGAGGAGGGTGAAGAAAAGCAGGAGGCCCTTTCGGTTTCAAGCTGCATGGGTGACCCACCCTCAATTCCAGGACCTCATTCTTGGCCCTTGGGACAAGGAGTGTTCGGCGCCGGCTGCTTTGGGGAAGCTGCGAAGCTGCCTTTCGAAGTGGAATCAGGAGGTTTTTGGTGATATATTTGAGAGGAAGGCCCAACTAGAGTCCCAACTGAGCAGGGTGCAAGCTGATCTGGCTATCCAAGCAACGTCCGAGCTGCTGAGTCGCAAAGAAGAAATCCAGGCCGAGCTTGCTAAGACTCTTGAGCAGGAGGAGCTCCTTTGGTTCCAAAACTCAAGGGTGCAATGGTTGTGTACCAGGGATCGAAATACGACCTACTTTCACTTATCTATTGTGTTTCGGAGACAACGTAATCGGATTGTTGTGTTGAAAGGAGGGGATGGCGTGGAGATTAGTGACAGTAAAGCCATTGAAGGAGTTGTCACCGAGTTTTACCAGAATCTGTACACTATTCCGCCGGAGGAGATGAAGCCTTGCTCGATGGCCCCAGGCGATTTTCCACGCCTAACTGAAGCCGATTGGGCAGGCATTGAGGCGCCGATATCAGATGAAGAGATTGGTCGGGCTGTCCATGAGATGGGGTCGTTGAAAGCTCCCGGTGTGGATGGCTTCCATGCTGTATTCTTTCAACGATGTTGGGAGGTGGTGGGAGATTCGATTAAAGACTGCGCTCATGAATTTTTTTACTCATCAATGACGCGGGAGGGGTTGAATGACACCCTTATAGTTTTGCTCGCAAAGGTGTCTAAGCCCGAGACCATCAACCAGTTCCGTCTGATTAGCCTTTGTAATGTGTTGTACAAAACCATTACGAAAGTGCTTGTGAACAGGATGAGACCCCTTCTTTCTTCCCTCATTAGCCCGATGCAAGGTAGTTTCCTACCCAAAAGACTCATTACTAGGCGTGGCCGCGGGTCGGAGCCACCGGGTCGACGGGTTTGACCCGCCGGGTCAGAGGTCAGGGTTGGTCGACCCGAACCCTAACTCAAAAATTCACGGGTTGACGGGTTCGGGTCGACTTGTTGACCCGGCAGGTTACATTATTTTTAAATTTTTTTTTTTAAAATATGACTATTAAAATAAATAAATAAATGATATGTGAAGATAAAAATCTTCACAGCACATTTTATCACCCATTTCATAGTGTTAAAAATGTGGGAAGATTTTATATATCTTCATATCAATTCTTTCATCCACAATAATAATATGGGATGTAAGAGAGAAAATTATGATAATATATTTTTCTCAAACTTCATTTTCCAACTTAATTTCCAATGTAAGAAATGTAGGAATAAGTGAAATGGGAGAAATGGGATAGTGGGATACATATATATAGCCTCATGCATTCTCATTCTAACTCCATATTTTCGATGTGGGATGAAGCCTTTGTCCCACATCGGAAATGAGGGGATGGAAGGAAGACTTCCAAGTCTATAAAAGGGGAAGGGTGAGAGTGCTTTTGACTCATATTGCACATTGCAAATTAGTTTATGTTTATATTATGAATTATTCTAAGAATAATATACATAATAATAATAATTATAAACTTCAAAAAATATTTTTTTCAAAAAAAAACTTTAAAATGGTGGGTTGACGACCCGCCGGGTCAGCGGGTTCAAAACCCCTCGACCCTAACCCTAACCCGCTACCCGTTTCAACCGCTGACCCGAGGACCCGGACCCGCCGGGTCAATGACCCGTACGACTCGTCGGGTCACGCGTCGACCCGTGACCCGTGGCCATGCCTACTCATTACTGATAACATTGTGGTGATGCATGAGCTTGTTCATTCGATGAGGAAAAAGAAGGGAAGGAAAGGCTGGATGATTCTCAAGATTGACCTCGAGAAGGCTTACGACCGCCTCCGGTGGGACTTTGTGATTGATACGATGCGAGATGTTGGCTTCCCGGAGTGTTGGTTGCTTTGGATCAAGGCGTGCATCTACACAGTTTCCACTAAAGTCTTGGGGAATGGCGAGATAACCAAGGGCTTCAAGCCGACTAGGGGCCTGCGACAAGGGGATCCGATCTCTCCTTACTTGTTTATTCTATGTCTAGAAACTGTGTCTAGAAAAGCTTAGTCAAGCTATTTTCAAATCGGTCGAGGAGGGGGAGTGGATCACAGCCTGACTGACGAGGAACATGCCTAATATTTCTCATGTCTTTTTTGCAGATGATATTGTCTTAGTTGCGGAGGCATTAGGTAACCAGCTCCGGGTGATTAAGCGGTTATTAGATAAGTTTTGTGACTCCTCTGGACAGCGAGTTAACATAACTAAATCCAAGTTGTTTGTCTCCCCTAATTTGAGGCGAGATGTGGGGGCAGATTTGAGGAGGGGTTGTGAGTTTGAAGTCACGGAGGATCTAGGCAGCTACCTTGGGATGCCGTTCCTTTACAAATGAATCAACAAAGACACCTTCGCTCCGCTAATCGACAAAATCAGTTCGAGACTTGCAAGCTGGAAGGGAAAATATCTTCGCTTGGCAGGGAGGATTACACTCACTAAATCTGTCCTATCTTCCATTCCTATTTAATTTATGGCTTCGATGATCTTACCGGCTAATACATGTGATAAAATTGACAAATTATGCAGGAATTTCATTTGGGGCAGCAACGAGGAGGGACGTCGAATGCATTTGGTGAACTGAGATACGATTTGCAGTCCTAAGAACCTTGGTGGATTGGGCATTCGCACCATGAAGGACTTGAATTTGGCTACGACCGGGAAACTGATGTGGCGGTTTCTCACAAGCAAGGATGGGGATGTCTGGAGCGATATTCTTCGGGCAAATTACACACATTCATTGGCGGGTGGTGTGACCGGGACTTCCCTGTAAAGACCGAGTATATTTATATATTATGAATATTTTATTAAATAAATTATTATTAAATTCAATTTGTAAAAGTGGGATAAAACCCGTCCTCGAGCATAAGTTTTGGATTTTAAGTTATTCCGGCATCATTTAAATTTCGGATTTTGACGGGATTCGATTTTCGCCTTCAAGATCGAGTATTAATAAAGATTAGTTTAAACTCCGAGGATTGATTGAAATTTATTTAATTTTCGATTTTCTTGAAATTGAATTAAAATTTGATTAAATTTGATTTAGTCGGGATTCGATCGGGCGAGCGGGATTCGGGTCTTTTTCGCTAATTTGAATGTCGGGTATATTCTCCTTGCATTTTATATTGGGACCACATATATATTCATTTCTTTTCCTTTTTTTCCTCTCTCTCTCTCTCTCTCTCTCGGATTCCTGTCAATGGGATGGTCCCCTCCCTCACACGCAGCTCACACACCTAATGCAACTACACACCCCTCTGCAGCCCTCTCCTCTCTCTTATTGGTTTCAATTCCAGCAAAACCATCCTCCTCTCTCCAAACCTTATCCCTCATTCTCCTTTGCTGCCGTGGGAGATCAGACAAAGGGCCTTCCTTTTGCCACCAGCACTGCCACCTTCTGTCGCAGGCAGCCCGGGGCTGTCTCCCTCTTCCCCTGTTCTTTTAGCAACGTCGACCCACCACCACCACTTCACCCTCTTTCTCCCTTCGTCTTGATCAAACACCACCACTTCACCCCTCCTTCAGGCTCTTTGTTTCTTCCCCCCCTCTGTTTCTTGTTTGTCAAGCAACACCAAGGCCGTGCCTCACAGCTCCTCCTCTCTCCTCCGGGTCCAAGTCAGCAGCAGCAGCAGCTCATTCCTCCTCCGTGTCGGAGCCGAAGTAGCCCCCCGGAGTCCTAGAGTCGTCGACATCGAGCCGTCTAAGCTGGAGATTTTCCTTGGAAAAGCCCTCGGTAACCTCTCTTCTCTCCCTTCTCTCCTTGCTTGCGCTTTGTTCAAATCATGTGGGTTGGGGTCGAAAACTTGCTTCGGTCAGATGGGAATGGGTTTGGATCGAAACCAGCCACCGGCGAGCCCCTTTTCTTCTTCTTCCTCTTTCGTCTCCGTCGCCAAAACAGAGCTCTGTCTGAGCTTGAGGGAGGCTCCCTCTTTCCTTGATTGGGCTTGATTTCTGGGCCGAACTCGATGTTCTTCCGGGTTATATCACTTACAATCGGATCCATCCTCTTCCTCTTCTATCTGGGCGGGCCTCCTTCCTTTCTTTGTCTTGGGTTGGGCCGGGTCGAGTAGTCCACTTCCGGATCCTCCTTCCCTTCTTTATTGATTCTTCCGGGTTGGTCTTCTTTCTTTTTCTCTTGGTCGGGTTTCCTTCTGGGCCGGGTTTGGCTTGGGCTGATGGGTTGGGATTGTGTTGGGTCTTTTGATTTGTATTATTATTTGTTGTTGTACCTTATAACTATATATATATATATATATATATATATTTTATATGTACGTATATACATATATATATATATATATGTTATATATTATGATTTGTATGAAAATATTGTTAGCTATTATTACTAGTATTATTATAATACTTTGTTTGGAGGTATTATTATTTTCGGAAAATATTTGTATATTATAAGATTGTTTTAAAGTAAAAAAAATATAGATTTATTGGGCTATTTTATGATGTTATATGGTGAATTGAAAATGTGTTAAAATAATTTACTATTGTCGTTTTATAAATAAGAATGGTAAAAATGGATTTATCTTGGTAATTTTATATCATTGGAGTGTGATATTAGATGTTGTTTAAAAATGAAATTTTAAAGTGATATGGAGTTATAAATATATTTTTGGTTTGTTTTAAGAATATATGGATAGTAAGTGTTAAATTTTGTGAAAATTAGTATTATTTTGGGTTTGGTTATAATTATAAATTCTGAAAAATTAATTGTTATATATTGTTTATTGTTTTAAGATTATACTGATTGGCTTATTTAATTGATGCATTTTAAGAGGATTTAACTATGTGAGCTAGGATTTTAAAGTAAATTGTTGGTTTTGATTTATAAGTATTATTTGTGAGCTTAGAATTATTTTGATGATTTAGTGATGAGAATTATTTATATAATGTTTTGAAATAAGAAACATGCCGGAATTGTTTTATAATATGATTTTTGGAAATTGGTTTTAAGGCTTAAGTGTTAATGTCGGAATTTGGCCAAGTATGAGTTGAGAAATCATTTTGAATATGAGTTGACTTAATTTGGGATTTATGAGTTTGAAAATATGGTTGGTATGATTTTATCAATGAGTTTGATTGAAAGAATGATTTTGGTCGATTTGATCGTATCGGAAAGATTTTGGAAAACGGTTTTACTATCAGTCGGTTTTGAGGATGTTGAGAACTTGGGTTCGTGAGTATGAATGTTGATCTGGTAGCTAATGGAAATGACTTGATGATAGGTGTGTATTGCTTTTGGATTGCTTTGGACTTGCATTTGGGCCCTTGCTTGTGTTATCTTGCTGTTCTGCATCAACAGGTAAGTATCCTACGGGACTTACTCAGTAACCTGGACCTCCTGCCTGATGTGTCATGTAATGTGTAGTTTTGTTGCATATTAAAGCATGCCATGTAGTATCATGCTAGGATTGCATTGAACTGAGCATGTGTTTACTTTGTGTGTTTGAAACAGAACGGCCGTTATCTGTGATAGTCCTAGAGTCTTTGCTAGGGTCATAGGGTAGCCCAGCCCCATCGGGTGCCCTGAGTCTATCGAGTCGATATGAGCATGATATGATAGCCCAGCACCATCGGGCAAGAGATGATATGATATGATATGATATGATTAGCCCAGCACCATCGGGCATGAGCATGATTTATGATATGATGATGAGATATGATATGATATGATGATACCGTGGTGAAGTGCACCACCACGAAGAGAGTGCTATGCTATAGCCCGAACTGGCCAGTCTCTGTACTAACGGGAATGGGTGCAGAGGTAGGAGAGGGATATGCCACTTGGCATTGTCTTGGGCCCTTTACAGTTCTTTTCTGCATATTATATATATATATATACTAGGGGCATGATAGTGTGATTTAAATCTTGTACCGCATTAGTCATCTTTTATTTAGGCATAGGCATGTTATGTGGTCTCAGCGCGGTCAGAGGACCCGCAGGCGATCACCAGGCCTGACTTCGTGGATAGTGTTAGGTACCGCTCTTGTTGCTCCATGCTTCTGTGACGGGGAAATCTTTTGGCGAATCGAAGAATCTGGCTAATATATTCTAACTTGACAAATGGCAATCACCCACTTGTTTTGGTTTTGACCCGGCTCTGTCGTGGCTTTTGTATCTAAACCGTACTTCCGCTTTACTTTCGTTTAAATTGTATTTCTGAGACTTCGACTGATTAGAGGTTTGAAACCTCGACCCGTAGCTGAATTGCAACATCCGAACGAAGGTATCCGACCTTCGAAACGTATCCCGGATATTTATATCCGGGCCGTTACATTCCCATGTGTGGTCTAGCATGTTTCAAAGCTCTTCAGCGGTGGTCGCGGCTGGGGCTCGTTGGATCATTGGTAACGGCCAGCTGGTTCGGTTTTGGACAGACGTTTGGCTTGGGGAGCGGCCGTTGTGGGAAGCCGCTAACGTTAGGCCGGATGATAGTGCAATGTCAAGGACCGTTAGATCCTACTGGATAGCGCAGAGGGGCTGGGATTGGGGAGCCTTCCACATGCTGCTGCCGGCGGAAATCCTGATGGGCTTAGCGTCAATCGGGATCGATGAGATGAACGATAAGGAGGATAGGTTGAGTTGGCGTGCCACACCGGATGGGGGCTATTCCATTAAATCAGCCTATGAGTTGATACGTGGCAGCCGCGAGGTGTGCTTCAACGACTCCCAAGTGTTCATGAAAATTTGGGGGTTGAAGGTGCCGGAACGTGTTTGTTATTTTATATGGTTGGTGATCCGCGGGGCTATTCTCATGAATGAAGAGAGGGTCTGACGCCACCTCGCAGAGGATTCTTGCTGTGGGGACTGCCCGGGACAATCGGAATCGCTTCCGCGTCTCTTTCGAGACTGTGGGAAGATGGCTGGCCTTTGGCATGACATAGGGGTTCCGAGTGGTAACAGGGAGTTCTTTGTGGCACCTTTCGCTACCTAGGTCCGGGCTAATTTATTAGGTTCTTCTACCCATACAGAAGGGATGGAGTGGTCGGGTATGTTCGCTATGGCCTTGCGTCTCATGATTCGAGTTTCCCACTCGGATTTCATGTACTTTCTTTTTCGCCTTTAGAGTTCGGTTTACTCATTGACGAGGATACTAGGGGAATGGCTACTCCCCGTCTCTTGCCTGTGTAGCCGAAGACACTTCGTTTTTACTATCAACTGAGAGCCTGACTCTCACTTTGCTGACAAAAAAAAGGAATATTTTCCCTCAAAACATTTTATCCCAAATCAACCTCAATCGAAAACCCCCAAATTTCAAATTTGGAGGTCGCTGATGCCGTAGCCGCCCGAAGCTCTGCCGTCGCCGCCCAGGACCACCGGGAGCCTCATCGCCCTTCTCCGGTACCACCACCACCCAGATCGGGCGCCACCGTGCCGTTGCCGAGCTGCACCGCCGCGCCACCAGTAGCCATAGGTGAGGAGCTTGTAGTCTATTGTGCAAGTGACGGGAAGAAGAAGAAGATGTGGAAATTTCATAAAACCTCCCCATATTTTCCATTCCTATAAATTATGCCCTCTTTCAGTTTCTAAAATTATAAAAATTATCCCGTAGTCTTAGAACGTATTTTAGCGTTAATTCTTAAAAATTTACAGCGGTAATCTCAAGTTCCGACACACCCATTATGTGATGGCCTTGAAGAAGATCAAATTGGTATAATCCTCAACTTGATAATTAATTCGATTTTATTTCGAATTAATAAGTCAATTATGTGTATAAAATACCAATTAGTAAATTCTTTTTCGTGTCTCATAATTTATATGTGTAGATATGTTGCTAATTTATTCAACTCCTTCATAAAGTCTTTGAAGTCCATTAATCAGTAGTGAAAAATGTGAGGATTGTGTTATGATCGGAACTCAATTGAATCAAAATCAATTCAAGTAAAACTTACCAATCAATGTAAATCAAGGTGATTCGTAACGTGTAAAGTTAAGTGAAAACGATGTGGTAGAATCAGTTTAGGGTCGTTATTATTCGATCTAAAAGTTTCATGAAACTCACACATTCCGAACGCGCATATATTATCTGCTATTGAGAGCGAGACTGGTATCATATGATTCTTAATTAATTAAGAGGTGTGTGTTATGAAGTGTGTAAACTATCAAAGTATTTAAATGTGTAATACTGTATAAATTTGTGTACGTTTAAGCTATTCAACATGAGAAAAGTGAGTGACGTGTGTGATAAACATCAGTTTCATAGTGATCACAATTAATTCAAGCTATTTCATATCCTATTCGTAATCGGGGAATGGTTCCTAAGGGTGCTCGTCGCCCACTTCATATCTTATTCAATCATTCGAGTTTATCCGTATCATAACAGTTGTGTCGTCAAATTATTAGCCCATCTAAAATACTCTAATAACCACATTCAGGTTTACATTCATACCATTAAAGGTCAATGAGTATAAATCTGAAGTAGTCCCAGTTTTTGAGCCGTCACTTGCTAGTTCTCGCGAACTAACGGTCCTTTGTTTGGACGGCTAGGGGTCCTTTGTCTTCGTACAATACCCCAGTCTCCAGTTCGCAGGTTGTGGTCGAGTCTCCGAGGAGAAGTTGAAGAAAGTTTAGAGACAATTTATTTTCAAGATTCGATTATTTAAACTTCTTAGAAAATATTGTACAACTGTTTAAGTGTTTATTTTTACAAAGTCTTTTGTTGTAATGTTTTGATGTATCAAATATTGTAATTTGAATGTTGAGCTTATAAAAAAGAGGGATTTATTATATTTTAAGTCTTCCGCTATTTGTATTTTATTTTGTTATCATCTTGTTTATGGGAGCATGGTAACATGTCCCTGTAAGCCTAAGGTAAGTCCGAGTAATCACTGGCATTGCAACATTCCCTTGTTTACAGAAGGGGGTGTTACAAATAGTGGATTTAGATTCTTTGTTTTTAGTTGCCAACAAAGCACAACAAGCTGCCCGTAGATTGAATAGACATAATAAATTGCGGGAACAAAATAAGTAGAAGAGAAACTACAAGGGTTATTCTATTGTTGTTATACTAGTCACTTGAGTTGTTTCTGATTCATCTAAAACATGGCGATATTGGTACCATGTAGGTTCTTAAATTGACAAAAAATATGTGGCTTCAAAAGAGATCTCTATCTTCTTAACCGGATGACACAAGACAGTTTGCTGAGTAGATTTTGAGGATAGATGATGGTATTGAAGGACCACCAAATGATGGTGAAGTTGTTGTTTATATTCCTTGGGACCTTCTCATCATCGAATCAAATGATCCTTTTGCATCTATAGTGGATGCAATATATCCATCATTGGTAAGATCTATCCTATTTTGAGAAGAGAGCGATTTTAGACCCTATTCACGATGAGGTCGGGAAGGTTAATGATTACGTCTTATCATTACTCCCGGTGAGGAAAGGGTGTACTTGAGTTTTGGTAGTCTTTGCTTCTGCTTGGAATCGGCTGACCATGAAATTTATACCGCTGTACTTTTGAACAACATTAGATGTTCAGGTTTACCTAATCACAACTTGAAGCTTAAATTAGGTGTCCCCGTCATCTTGGTTCGCAACATTGATCAGTCGGCAGGTTTATGTAATGGAACAAGATTGATCAACAGTCGGTTAGGTTCGCGAATTGTCGAAGGTCAGGTTATATTGGGAAGCAGTTTGGGAGAAAAGGTCCTTATTTCTCGTATGATTATGACTTCTTCGGATTCAACTATGCTCGTATAGATTGAAAGAATGCAATTTCCTTTAATGGTGTGTTTTGGTATGACAATCAACAAATTCAAGGGCAATCGTTGTCACAGGTTGGTTTATATTTGCCTTGGCCGGTGTTCAGTCATGGGCAGTTATATGCTGCGGTCTCTCGGGTGACGTTTAGGAGAGGTTTCAAGATTTTAATATGTGATTAAGATTCTAACCTTTTAACCTCTACTACTAATGTAGTTTATAAAGAAGTTTTTCACAATGTATAGTTTGTAGAAACTTGCATTGATGACATATGTATACAGATGCTATGATTTAGTTGATTATTATTTTTGTGCATTGTAGTTGATTTATTTTACTTTATGAAATCATGTTAGAGTAAGTTATGTGTCGCTCCTTCTTATATCATGTTAGTCGAAAATAAGGTTCAACCGAATACTATATTTTATATATCATTTATACGCATTTATTCATAAGCTAATATTCGATAAATAAATACATCATTTTTTTGTATATGTTAAAAATCTCGTGTCTAGCACATGGACTATAGACTAGTTATAATTAATATGCAATGGAATTTAAACACAATCCAAGGGTTTGTACTTGAGCTGATTATACAATAGTCTTTTCTTTTCAAAGCCACATATAGACATATGGTGTTTTTTTTTTCCATTAGATGCCAAATATGGCATCATGTTAGATCAGATTACCTGAACTAGATTATGTTCAATAATTTCGTACTGCAAATGTTTTTAGTTCAAATGGTACCAAAATCTCCATAATTTTTTTACGTCCTGAATAATTTCAACATTTCAACGAAACTGAATGGAATTTTCAACATTTGAAATCTTCTCGAACAAGGTACATATAAATAAATTTAGTTGGCAATGAAAATACTGTTTTTTTTTTCAATAACAAGGAATCACACAATTTGCTGGTAAACATCGAGCACGTTACCCAACCGATAAGAGTCACGCACCAGGTAAACCGGTTTGCGCCGATTGGTTCGACCCATGGAGCAAAAGAAACCTTGAAAGGGCCGGAGACAGGGATCAAACCTGGTACCCCTTTCCACCCCTCTTACTCTACACCACTAGGCCACCCCAACAGGGGCTGAAAATACTATTTTCATTACCAACTAAAAAATGTAAGTGAAGCACACTACTTAATTATTAATATTATATTTTGAATTACTCTAGTTGCTAAAAAAATTATAACATTGAAAGCTTGTAATTTGAAGAAATCTTATTCATTACTAAAAAAAATTAATATCTCTATAAAATTTGTAAAAATTATGTTTTGAATTAAAATAATTGGTTGGTAAAAAAAATCAATATCTTCTTAATTTTATTTAAAAAATTAAATTTTAACTTAATCTAATTGATTTCTAAAAATGTTTTTTATTATATTTTAAATTAATCCAATTGGTTAATGATTAATTAAATAATAAAATAAATTAATAAAAAATAAAAACAAATAAAAAATAGTGATTGATTGAAATAAATAAAAATAACCTAAGAATGACACATAATAAAAAAAATTACATATTTTAAGAGTTTATATAGATAGATATAGATTGGTTAATGATTAATTAAACGATAAAATAAATAAATTAAAAGATAAAAATAAATAAAAATTAGTATTTGGTTGAAATATCAAAAAATATGCTAAGAATGACCCATAATTATAAAAAAAACGATATAGATAGATATAGATTGTACTGTATTCCATATGGTCAATTTCGATTATAACAATTAACAACCTTGAAATTGTTGGATGACAAGAAAACTACAAATCCTTTGAAAGCGGAAGCTGTCACTCTTAAGCTGGAAATCCAACATGCTTTACCGCTTTGTATCAACAAACTCCACATTAAAGGTGACTCCATTATAATCATAAATCACCTAAACAAAACATCTACATGTCATTGGGAAATTGAATTGATCTTATCTATATATTAATTAAAACCAAAGCACATACGCCACGTGTCGCTCGCTGATGCAAAATTATTTTTGGCAACATTTATATTGAATATATTTAGAAATAACTTTTTTTAAACAATGGGATTAATTCAAAACTTTTTTTAATAAAGTTAATATTAACTATACAATATTATTTCATTCTATATTAATTATACAATATCATTTCAAGCTAATTTCGTTAAACAATGAGATGAATTTAAAACTTTATATATATATATAGTACATTCCAAATATATGATTTTTTGGAGCAACCAATATATATATATATATATATATATATATATATATATATATATATATATATATATATATATATATATATATATATATATATATATATATTGAAAACTATTTTTGTTTTTATCATAACCTTAATTTTTGTAATTTCACCTAACCAACCTAATCTACACAAAATTTCACATGATAAAATTTTTAAATGTTTTTTTGACCAATGGGATTTATTTATTCTAACTATTAAATGATAAATATTTTTTATTAATTAGATGTCATAATAATCACCTTAATTTTACAATTTCCTCCCAATCAACTGAACCTAGAAAAAAAAATCCAACTATTAAAATTTGGACAAGTTTCTTTAATTAATCTATCTATATCTAACTAATAAACCGTAAGCATTTTTTTATTAGGTGTTATAACTTATAAGCACCTTTATTTTAGGATTTTCACTCAACCAACCTATTATACTTAAATCTTAAACTAATGTAATTTTTACACATTTTTCACAAATATTAATTTTTTACTTACTTTATCAAATCAATTTTTTTTTCTATTTTATGTTAATGTATGGTAATAGTTTATTTCATTTTATAGCGGTAATTTAATTTTTATACTTACAAAAATTTGTTTTTATTTTTTTTAAAAGAAAAATACACGCCATGGCGCGGGGGCTGTACTAGTTAGATGTTAAACTCTTACTATCGACTATGAAAGAAATTTCCTTCTTTCATGTTCCCCGGTTAGGCAATAGAGTGGTTGATAAGGTTGCATACCTTTGCCACTCTGCCTTAGGTGTCGATATCTACAATGATCCTGGTCTGTTAGACCTCATCCATAAGAATCTCGTCGGGTAGAGCTCACTCGCCCGAATCCTTTCCTAATAAAAAAAAGGAAAAAAAAAAGTAAAAAAACAAATCGGGTCAAATATGGGACGGGAATGGATCCGGATCCGGACCTAAATCCGCCATTTGGGCTGGGCAAAATAAATCAGAGAAAGTCCACGAAGAAACTAAAGCCAGCATTCCAGCATCTGCATCTCTACCATCTTCTGCTGCTACTACTTCTATAAAGTTACAACCTTGAACCCTAATTAGGGATAACACTACTTGATCTTATCCGAGCAGCTGGGAGCGTCGCCCGCCGTTTCGAGCCACCCTCTCCACTACGGTGTTGCTGCTGGAGGCTGTTCTGGCGCTGTCTCTCCTTTGCTGCGATGACGACTGCCCGCTGCCTGAGCCCTATTTGCGCGATGATGGTCTTTGCGGGCTCTCCCCACAAATCCATAACCCACCATTTTTGTCTTTCTTTTTCGTTCGATATTTACATCCTGTTTCTCCCTCCCTCCCCCAAGTTAAATAAAGGGGATTTTTTTTAAAACCCTAATCTGTCTTCGATCTTTAATGCTGTACTCGATTGTGTTTAGCCTCTCATCTTCTTACTCAAATTCATCACCTTCTAGAAATTTTAAACCTTTTTTGGCCTAAAAGTTCAATTCTTTGTCAAGCTTCTTTTTCCACATTCTCATGTTTTGTAAATTATAGTACATGATTCACAATGTAATTTTGTCATTTGTGATTTTGCAGGAAAGCTGTTGATTTCATGTCCCTGCTCGCGGTACATTGGCCAAATACTATGAATTTAGGCTGTTGGTTTGGGTTTTATTTTTGGAGCTTTTTTACAAGGCAGCAGTTCACAAGGAATGGTTGCAGATTCGTCAAAAGAGTCTCTGCTGATTAAAGATTTCCCCATCAAGCAAAGGGCTGAAGTTGTTCAAGTTTCAGTGGCTGCTGTTTATAGCAGTGCAATATCCATGATTTGTTCCTTTTTGTACTTCTTTCACCCATAGCACATTTTTGTTTGTGTTCTGTATGTATATCTACACTGTAATGGCATTTTATTCTGTATGTAATGGTATTGAAATTTTAAGAAATGAAATCCTGTTTGCTGTTTATCTTACATTTTATGTCAACTAAAATATTTGATTCTTGCAACTTGAGGATCAATTCCAGCAAAACAGCATCAATTCAATTAATCAAGTGAAATAGTACTGTCATCTTCATTTGGCTATATTCTCAACAAGTTACAACTCAACCTACCAATTTCCCACATAAAACTCACATCAACCCCCAACTTCAGGCTCATGGAAATAATCTGTACAAATTGCTTTTAACTACATGACTGATTCCGGGATTTTTCATCAATCTGTTCCTGTCAATGCTTGATCTCCATGCTTCTGAATCATCAAACCTTCCAGCAGATGCGAGAACATTGGATAAGAGCACTGCTTCATCTGCGTCGTCTTCATGCATAGCTTGAATCCTCTTAGTTGCATATTCAGCCAGGTTTATGTTTCCATGACGCAGGCAGCCGCTAAGCAAGGCTTTCCATGCATTCTTGCCCATCATCTCCTCCACAGCACTGCTTAGGAAGCCATTCGTATCTGAAACCCAACCTGATCTGGAAAGCAAATCGATAATGCACCAGAAATGCTTTTCAGCTGCCCTATTTTCTTTGACCATTTGCTCGAATATCTCTAATCCCTCTTCAACCAATCCTGCGTGGCTACAGGCAGCGAGAATGCAGAGATATGTTGCGCTGTCAGGTTCTTCTCCACTCTTCAACATGTCATGGAAGAATGACAAAGCTTTTCTTCCATGTCCGTTCATCCCTAAACCACTTAAGATTGCATTCCATGAGATCACATTCCGGATGCCATCATCCATCCCTTGAAAAACATCTTCAGCAAGCTGTACATTTCCGCACTTGGAATAAGCTGATATGAGACTGCTTATGACAGATGGGTATTGAGAAAAACCAGCGCGAATGGTGAAGGTATGAAGCTGCTGGCATAGCTCCAAGAGGGCAAGCTGGCCACAGACTTTCAGGGCACTTACCACGATTGCCAAATCGAAGCTGCAAAACTCTTCTTTTCGGAATCTGTTGAGGATCTCCACAGCCTCTTGAGGGTGTCCACTGTATATAAATCCTGAGATGATCGCTGCCCACGAGACTGAGCTTCTACTGCTCATTCGATCAAAAATGGCCCTTGAGCGAAATGGATCGCCACACTTGGCATACATTGCAATGACAGAGTTGAGAAAAATGAGCTCTGACCCGTAACCACGAACAATTGCGTGAGCATGAACTTGTTTGCCCCTTTTCAGATCCCCCAGGATAGCACAAGCCGCAATCACATTCATAGCGGTTATACGGTCATACTTCACCCCTGAAAGCTTCATTTGTTGGAAGAGTTGTATGGACTCCGAGGCCATTTCGAGCTCATTGAACAACCCCATCATTGTGCTGTAACTTGCGGCGTCTTTACTTTTTATTTCAACGAAAGCCTTCTCAGCCGCATCCAAGTTCCTCAAGCTCGAGTAGATGTTGAGTATCGAATTACTAACTGGCACATCTGTTACAAGGCCGAGCTGGATAGCCAAGGCGTGCACGGATTTGCACAGAGCCCATGAATTACAAGCAATGCAGCCTTGGATAAGAGATAAAACTGTTGAGGAATTCGGCACAAGACAGTCTCGCCTGAACTCAATGAACATTCGTATTGCCTCCTCAAAGAGCTGATTATAGATCAATCCTGCAAGCAAGGCATTGCACGAAACCAAAGACGGACAATCCATTTGGTTGAACAGCTCATAGCAAACAGATACCCTTCCACATTTTGCATACGTATCGAGCAACGCAGTTGCAACCATAAAGTTAGTCTCTAACCCACACTTGAACACAAATCCATGAACGCATTCTGCAAGGACCAAATCACGCAGACCGAGTACGCCCCCAAGAACGCCGACCACAGTGAATGAATTCGGGGTCAAGCCCGAAACACGCATCAAAGAAAACAACCCGAGACATTCCTCATACATCCCATTCTTAGCATATCCATGAATCATGATGGACCAAATGACAACATCTCTGTGGGGAATTTCATCAAACAGCTTGTCTGCATTATCAATCTCTCCAAGCTTGAAGTAATAGCTCAAGCGCTTGGAAGAGCTGGGAGGGTCAACATGTGGCAGGAAGATACTCTGGCTTGAAGAAGTGAAAGGGTTAAGCCGGTAACACCTTATTGCTTTCAGTTGCGGAATCATGCCAAGAAAACGCTTGGCAGCTTTGTTCAGCATGTTGGGCCTCATGACAAGATATATTGGCCATGGAACACCATCTTTGAGGTTCCTGAAGAATCAGATTGTACTACTAATTGCTAACTCTCTGATAGTTAAGTGTAAGTAATTTGCATCTGTAATCAAGTATCCCAATCACCCGCCAACTGAACTGATACGCGCCCAATTAACACCCGGGCTGGGAAGGAAATCGTTTTCCTCTCAATTATAAATGGAATTGAATAACTCTAATAATACTCCGTATCCCGAATGTATGAGCCACAACACAGCAAATGAAATAAGAAATGCTGAAAAATAAAACAATTGTGTATGAAAGCTTGAAATTCACAATGTCAAATTACAGCAAATTAAGCCACCTGGTCACTTTGATTTATACACATCTCTAAATATTTTTATCACCAATGATCTATCAACCCCCCAAACCAACAAGGCAATACAAGAAAATATACTATTAACAATCACACAACACAAGAGTTTTTAAGGCCTTCAACTCTCCTTGTCTTCCGATGTCACTGCGTTATCGCCTCCTTCTTGATCGCTTGCTTGTAAGGTTACTGGCGGGGCTTTCGGTTCATCTTCAATGTTTTCCGGCGTCACCTCTCTGGGAGATTGATTGACACTGCTTGTTGTTGCTTTGATATTTTCGGCTGTCAGGGAGGAGGCAACTCTTGGGCTGCTCGATTGGGAGATTCGACCTTCCTTTTTACTCGGACCGTTCACAACATGGCAATGTGGGCAAATATATGTCAGGTAAGGGAAATCTTCCTTGGTTGCAAGTCCTGCATCAAGACAACACAAGACGGCATTTCAAGTTGCATCCTCAGATCATATATATGGAGAGTATTGCACAAGAACATACCATTGTGCATGCGGCAGTTACCACAAATAAGAGCAAAGCATTGGGTGGGATCCTCTCCCACGAGCAATGCTGCAAACCGAGCCAACCAACCACTTGAATACGCATCCGAACCTTGCCCTTGCTGGTAGTGATCGACATATGCAGGTTGGTTTTGCTGATCAGCAATCTCATCTCCCATTTGTTGCAATAGAGCCAGATCAGGATTTGGATCCAGTGGGACAGGACTACTTCCGGCGCTTCTTGAACGAGGTTGCTTCCTCCTCCGAAGCCCATCGGGTTGCACAAATTCATCATCACTGCTTCTTCCAGTACTAGTATGAATGTGCAAATCATCTTCAACATAAACTTTGAGACCTGAGTCTGCACCTAACTTGGCTGCTAGAATCGTGGCGGCAGCTGCTTTTGCAGCGGGGTCTGTGTCGTATTTCTGCCAAAAAAAAAGGGGGGGGGGGGTTCACAATCAAAATCGGAAAGGAAAAAACTCCAACCGGATGAGAGTTAATGGGACAACAGTTCAAAAGCTATTTACATGAATGAGCTGCTGTGTGATGTAGTAATTCGTTTTCTCCTTCAATTCATCAATCTTGGATTGCCGTTCTGCACGAAGATTTTCTAAAGTCTTATGGTCCTTGCGTTCACCTGATCGACAAATGAAAGTTGATCAAGAAAACATCCAACTGGAAACATATATATATCATTTTTCTCCAATGATATAACCTTTTGACAAACCACTGGAGTGTACACATTGTCAAATTTCAATGAAATAAAAATTACTTTCACCACATTATGTCTTATTTCACCTAGTTTAGGCACTCCATAAAAAGAAATTAAAACGAATTTCTTCTGAAAACTTCTCCTTACCCTCAAGGAGAAAACGAAAAACAATATCTCCTTAACAGTGTTGCTCATTTCAGTTGATATCAGTACTGAACAACTTCATCCATCAACACAGAATGAACAGAAATCTGATCCATAACAAAAACACGACAGATTCAAGTAAACTCACACATCTTCATGAAGTTAATAAGGGCTGTGTAAGTGATAGATGCGACTGCAGGAAAAAGAAACATCGGCAGCAGATGAAGCACCCTCTTCTGCCAGTCTTCTACCGCTCTTGCAGTCACAAGAGCATAACCAACAGCAATAAACTGTAAGGCATACCATCAATAAAAACACTATTAAAATTACATCTCCTTCTAATGGAATTAACACAAAACTCGCAATCAGACTTTCCATGGCATTCACCACCGCGAATATCAATATAAACATACATGTTTTACCATCTACAAATCCAGCAGTAGTTCAATCAGCAATAACTTCAACCCATAATCAACAGCAAAAATCACTCAAATATACTTTTGCTCTTGCTGCAGGTTTACTGTAAAGACATTCCTAATCCAGCATGTTTTTCACATTCAATTCAACATAGCAACACTCGAAATGAAAGGAATAAATTTTAAGATCTTTAATATAAAAAAATACTCCGTAATGGATAGAACCCGCTAATTAAATAACAGTGCGGTGCCCCATTCATCAATCATCATTCCAGGTCGTTCAACGAACCGTACTATTTTATACCTCCAAAAATACAGAGAAGATAATAAGATGCCTGATGATCCTCCCCCAGCTATGCGACCTGGTTCGAATTCTAAACAAAATCGCTGCTTCTTCTTTGGAAATGCGCTCCAATCTCCTCTCGAAATCATCATCTCGGTCGCCGAAGAGTCCTTGCCAAATTCGAGAGATGAGTCCCCCCTCATTCCTCTTTGGTTTCTTTTCCTTGGATTTCTCATATTCAGTGCTGCCTGATTTCTGAGCAATGTCTTCCCGGGCCATTTCTGGTTCAGCATTTATAATAAAAGGAAAAGAAGCATTCAAATACAGGAGCTCCGAAACCTTGCAGAACAACTTAGTTGCGGAAGAAGAACTTCTTACCGGTATGGTATTGGGACAGGAGCGATCCAAAATTGAAGAGGCAATCACAAAATTATGGAGAGAGGAGGGGAATTAGAGGCCAACAATCATTCAAATTCGAATCAGTAGCCTGAATCGGAGTTGTTTTTTTATGGAATTCGCAATTACGGTGTCTCATATCTCATCACAACGTATCACGAGATGGGGGAGATGGAATCGAAGGGATCCGAAAGATGGAAGGGAAGGTTCATGGTGAACCCTTGATACGTGGGGTTTGATTTTCAGGATTTGAAAAAACGAATCTTGGGCCGAAGAACAGAGAAAGGGATAAAAGGAGGGAAGGATATGAAAACCCAGGCCTGAACGACAACTGCTATTTTTGTATTTACTGCAAATGTTTTTTTCCCTTCTTCTCGAAAAACAGAAAAAGGAAGTGCATTATTATTAACTAATTCTTTTCCCGAACCTTATTCGGGTGTTTTTATAATATTTTCGGTTGATTTTGATGTATGAAGTACAAAATATTCGACACGTCAATTTTTTACTAACATATAACTCATGCTTATTGTCATATTGTTCTTTGAAATCTTTGGCTATCATGGTGAAATACTCTTTTCTTGAGATGATCGATACTAAATAGTAAATTGGTCGCACTTCTCATGACATTCGCTCTACTTGGAGGCAAAGAAAAAAAAACCTTATGTGTCATGAGCTGTTTTGAGACCCTATTTATTTTCATCGGAGTTCAATGACACTATCACCTTCCTTTGTCGATTTTTTATTTCACTTTTTCCTGACTGTATTTTACGTCATGACACCCCTATGAAAGTATCTACAAACCTTTATAAAGTGTATTATTATTCCAATCACGACCCTGGTGACTTGCTCAAGAAATATTCACCTCAAACATATACCTCTCTTATTCATCTATATAGATGGGCATTCATCCTCTTCACTCCAATTATGTACGTATTAATGCCCAGCAAGATGATTTTGCTATCCTAACCTCAAAAAAATTGTTCTTCAACAACATACCTCCATCTCACATGAAGGAGTCTATCGTGTACGTATTCGTGTCCAGCAAGATGTTCTGATATCCTAACCTCGAAAAAGTTGTTCTTCAACAACACACCTCAATCTCACATGAAGGAGCCAGTCTCAATCATTCAAAATATTAAGCTTTTATAGTGTTCATAATTCCAAAGTTAACAATTGTCAACCGCATAGGCATAACTTATTATACAAAATAGTCGAGCCAAATTAAAAAGAGAGCAATATTGGAAAAGAACCATATGTGTCTTACAAGCTTCTTGTAGAGGAACCATATGTGTAATATGAAGTAGTAGCCAAGAGCTTACTGGGGAACAAACTTGGCCTTTTCAAAGAGGATCCATTATTCGATCTAAAACGCAAGGGATGATCACAATTGTTTGCTTCAGACCTAAATCTAACACGTCGCTAATAAAAAAAGGTTTTGTGATATTAACATATAGAGATCTAAAGCCGACATATTAACATATGGTCTTTCAAAACATTCATCTAGCATGCCTACGTGCTATATAAGACATATAGCAAGTCATAACAAATACAAAAGTTTCTAAGAAACCAGGCATTTATGAAAATGCCAGCTTATTAGATAAACACTAAAAACATCAAAAAATAATACAAGTAACTGATATTACCATCTCATATATCCATATTTAGAGGATAGACTGACGATAGTCATTTGGGCATGGTGTTGCGGCTGCAAGAGCATCCTTTAAAGTCTGTGATGGAATGGATGAAGAGCAAGCTTTGCACCATATGCAGCAAGTACTTGTAGACACCACGAAACAGAGTTTCCACCTCGATATTGCATCTAGCATATCAGTATAAATCAGAATCGAATGAGCTACGCAAAACTACCAAAACCTTTTAGCCTTGAAGAACATGATAAATGATGCAATAGCTAGAAGAGAACTGACCTGGATAAAGTCTTTGTGAGTATAAGTGAGTGGGATTTTGGGGCATTTGAAGTAGCAGGTGAGGCTCGTAATTAACCGCTTTGCTTGTGTGTTAGTGCAGGCCACTTTGCCCCTCTCATGCACCAACAACTGGGAAGAGTTGATTAACTGCTATTTAGATTCATATACTTCCCCATCACAAGAGAACTCATCGAACGTCCTCATATCATGCTAGTAGCGGAGAATGCTACCAATTGCACCAAACCCTCCTGTGATTGGGTATCCTCCTTGCCTGGCTTATCCTCTAGTGATGATAGATGAAGGGGAAAACAGAGAAGGTTGTCCCGCATCTAACATTCGCCTGACTTATCCTTTAGAAGAAGCCTCTTTCATCCTAGATTGTCACATAACCAAACCCTAAATGTCCCAAAATACTTTAGCTTGAATTTGAAATCCCTAATTTCAACCAATCAAACCCTAATTTTTGCAAAATACTTGATTAAAATCAAAATCCCCAATAACAACCAACAAAATCCTAATTAAAAGAAAAATAGAACAAATTTAATTACATACTTAGCGTTTTAGTTCCATTGGTGGCGCCTCCGAGTCATGAATGGTGCAATGTATCGTGCAGATGTTACTAATAGCTGAATCTACCCTTCAAACTGGTCCTCTCCTCGGCCCGACGACTGCGTGAACGATCCATTGTTAGGTGACCAATCGCCACCACCGTTGGATGTGCTCGTTGGGGCTAGACTCGGTGACACTCCTAGGTTGTGCACCGCCGCGAAAGAAGGAGGTTGGTCGGGGACAGAGATCGCAGTGTGGATCTCTTCGGAGTTGATGACCTAGTGGTGAAAGAGGGTGTGAGGATCTGGTGGATGAGCCATGAGGAGGAGTAGAACGTGGCTCAGAGAACGGTTTTTAATTTTGGTGAAAAGTGAACACGTGACTCAATTTTTTACAAATAGGTTGCTTCTAAATAGGTTGCTTCTAAATTTATAAGTATTAGGGAGGATTTTTTTTTGAGAAAAGTTAAGAATTTCGGACCCACCACTAATTTTTTTTT
Organism: Persicaria maculosa; assembly: GCA_963922045.1. Classification (NCBI taxonomy): domain Eukaryota; kingdom Viridiplantae; phylum Streptophyta; class Magnoliopsida; order Caryophyllales; family Polygonaceae; genus Persicaria; species Persicaria maculosa. The sequence goes on from OY998267.1 coordinate 45,010,187, forward strand.
TTTGAGAAAAGATAAGGCACTCCGGATGGGACATGATTGACCCCACGAAAGACGTGCAGGCAGAGAATCACTCAAAGTGCTGGAAAAGTTGTTGGATGTTCGTGAAAATTATACTCCCTCCGTTCGGCAAAACATGTCGTTTACTATTCACGCACACTTCTTTAGAATGATAAAAACTATATAAAATATTTATTTTTTTATAAATTTTTTTAACAAGTTTGTACTTATTAATAATACCTACGAAATTATTAAAAAAATTATTTAAAAAAACTATATATTTTATATAGTTTTTATCTCCTAAAACAGTGTGCGTGAATAATAAAGTGACATGTTTTGCCGAACGGAGGGAGTATTACATTTCATTTTTTTAAGTAATAATATTTCAAGTTAATTAATAGGTGATTTAGGTAAAACCCCTTTGGGGGTGGAGGAGAACGCGCCTCCACGCGCTCCTAATCCGTCCAGAAAAAATCCGATTCCCAAACCTAATTTTGAATTCAATTTCACCACAATCCCCCTCAATCCTCTTCCATACTCCTTAATCGACAAGTTCCATGCTTAAATCTCTCTTTTTTTCCCTGAATCGTGCACCGTTATGCCTCAATCAGTGTGTTGTGAGGCATTCCAAGCCAGAATCGGTCCCTTTGGAATTGAATCGACGGTGGTTGGGGCTTCTTGCCGGTGGCCGGTTTTGTCTTCTTCCTGGTAGGTTTCTATCAGACTTCGTCCTCTCCTGGTCTCTCTTGCCTGTTTGTCTGTCTGGTGCTTGACGACACCCATGCCGGCGTTTGTCTCCGTTCTGACAAGCGATGCACAATTGGGGGCTCTTAAAATGGATGACATAGTGTGTAAAAAACGCTCTCTTTTGGAGCTAAACCCTGACTCCGGGTTGGACCGGAGCCCCTAAATCTCCTCCGGGAGCCCCTAAATCTCATCTGGGAGCCACCAATATGCCTCCTCGGTGTGAATAATTTTGGCTTCGGCCGCCGCTACCACCAGCCCGCCACCACTCCTGCTCCGGCGAAGTCTGCCCCTCCTTCGAGAGCCATACAACGTGGCATGCCTCCTCATGCGTGACACACCCCCTATCGAAACCCTCAATCCCGACCTCTCCCCTTCGATTCCTCCTTCTCGTGCCCAAATTGGCCTGTTTTCAGGCTGTGTTTGGAGGTCCCGTCCTCCATTTGCTCAAATTGGTCCCTCCATTTGGGGATTTGGTGCTTCCTGGACGTTCGCAGCTTGCCTTCTCTTTGTCCCCTATTCATCGTTGGTTTGCGTCATCTTCAACCTGGGCACCTCGGTGCTGCTTCAAATCCGGTTGCCTCTTCTTCTGCCCTGGATCCTCTATTCCTCCTTCCTCCTTGGTGTTCAGCGTCGGTCTGGGCTGTCGGTCCTCCGCCTTTGTTGCTCAGCGTTTTCGGACAGGTTGCGTCTTCGGATCTAGGTCGCCGTCGACTCCTCCATGGCTACCGTGGCTGGTCTGGTGGATATTCCTCGTGCCGTCCATTGCTTCATTGGCTTCGGGTTTGCATTGGGCCGATGGAGGCCCACTGTGGGTGGTTTCGGGCCTCAATGGGTGTTCTTTGGGCCCAAGGATTTGTCTTGGGCCCAAAGTTGCCCCGGAAATTTTTTTTAAAAAAAAATAAATAAATGAATTGGTCAAAGAAATTCTTCTTCTTTCTTTGATTAAAACCGAAATAAATATCTAAAATATATATCTCCTAGTGGAGTTTGTGTAAATCCCGTTTGGGATTCTGGTGCGTTCGATTCAGGAGTTGTGCGGCTCTTCTTTTGGCGTGATTGAATTTTCTTCTCCGTTTGATGGGGTTCTGGCAGTCGGAGTCGGGATAGGCTGGGTCGTGGTAGTGTGTATCGAGGCGTCTCCTTTTTTCCGGAAGAATGTTTCCTTGGAGGTTCGTTTTCACTGCCCACAGGTGACTCCTGATGTGCCGTCGGCCTAAGGTGCTGCTTCAGGGTAGTGCTTGGCTTCGTCCTTCGTCTACGTCCTCGTCTTGTTCGGTTGAGTTATGTTTAGTTTCGCTATTGTAGAGTTCTTGCCTGTATTGTGCACCTTTTTTTTTTGTAATTTTATGTTTGTTTAGACGGTTATCCGTCTGCTGACTTGTCGGCCTTTGAGGTTCAGGTTTGTCTAACCTCGAATTTTTACCTAATAAAAAAAGGTGATTTAGGTAAATAACTAGACCTTTATGAATATTTAATTAGATAATTAGTCCATAAAAAAATTTAGGTGAAGTATTGATGATCAATGGTCAACTGTTTAATTGTGGACCGATCAACAGTTAACCATTGACCGCTCAACATTAATCGTTGACCGGTCAATGTTGATTGATTTTTTTAATGATGACATTTTTTGTGATGCCACTTTTTTTACGATTGACCACTTATGTCACTTTTTTATGTCATTTTTTTACCGTGATGCTATTTTTTTACAGTAATGTTCTGATGCCTTTTTTTAATGACATTTTTTTTCTTTAATGTGATGCCACTTTTCAAAGTAGTGTTTTGATGCCAATGTATTATTTGATGTAACTTTTTTTAATTAAATCGTTTGATGTCACTTTTTTTAATTTAATCAATTGCATATCGATATATTTTTATTGATTCTACTTTTATTGACTGATCACACATTTGTGATTACACATTACACTTCATTGATACAATTATTTGTGGTGACATTTTTATTACATTTTTTATATAATTGACTACACATTAGCATAAAATTTGATTAAATTTTATTGATAAAATCTTTTATTGATAAAATGTGATTAATTAAACTTTATCTGTGAAATCTTTTATTGATAACTTGATGACACTTGTGATTAATTTTTTAATCCCAAATCTAAAGTTTATAAGACAATCATACATTTCCTTTCATGCATTAAGCCATGCGTGCATGCAACATTATTTTTGTGTGCAGCTCAGGTGCTCTTTGATTTTTGAAATGTACTTTTCCCTTTAAAAAACATTATATAAACTGATTGATTTCCATGAGACTATAGGAGTGGTGTATTTTTTAAGGGGGAGACAAGGCAAAATATCACCAATCACACGGTGGCAGCTACGAAAAGAAAACGAAAACCGTAGGAAATATGGTGATTTTAGTTTTGAAAACCCTAGGAATCAAACCAGTCACTGTAAAGACTGAATATATTCATATTATTATGCTATATATTATATTATTATTAGATTCAATTGTAAGTGGAATAAAAATATCGTCCTCGAGCACCAGTTTCGATTTTAAAATCCTTCCGGCATCGTTTTACAATTTAGATTTTTCTTTTTCGGAATTTAATTCCGCTTTCGAGTTGCGAGTCTTGATAAATTAATTTGATTCCGATAATGATTTAATAATTCGATTTAAATTGTCGAGTGTCGGGTTTTGTTTTAGTGAGCGGAATTGGGATCGAGCGTCGGGATTAGCGGGTTTCGAGTTTTGAGTTTCGAGCGTCGGGATTATCTTCTTTTCCCTTTTTCTTTATTCTATCTCTCTCTCTCTCTCTCTCTCTCTCTCTGCCGTTGCCTTACAGACCCTCCTCCTCACCCCAACAGCACACCCACTCCCTTGTTTTGGCTGTTGCAGAAATAGCTTGAGGACAAGAAAATGGGCAGCTCAATTGGCCTTTGGTCCCCCCTCTCTCTCTTTCTGATGGAAACCTAGCACTCAAATTTCCCATTTGAGACAAACCCCAATTGCTCCTCTCCTCCTCCCCCTTTTCAATTGCTGAAAACCCACACAAACAAAACCACCCTCCCTCCTTGTTCCATGCCGCCAGCCCCATCTCAACACCCTATAAGCTACCTCCCCACCACCGTCGCCTCCTTCACCCTCCCCCACCTCCTGCAACCGCCACCGGCAGCCCCTGTTTCGAAGCCATGCTGAGCGCATCGTTGAGCAGCTCCAAGCGCCCCCAAGCACCACAACCCCGACACAACCATCACCACTCCTCCTTCGAAGCAAGCACCTCCAGTCACTCCCTCCTCCGTCCTCCATACCCAGCAGCTCGAGCAAGATCGATGTCCGAGCCGCAGCAGCAACCCATCAAGAGCGGCCCCCCCGAGCTTCCACCCCCGAGTTAACGATTTGGCCTCGGTAAGGCCCTGTTCTTCTTCCTTTCCCCTCCTAACTGCGAAAAGCTCCGACCTTAACCTTCCCACTCTCTTCCTAGGCTCCCTCGTTTGAGCTCCAGCCCCGACGCAGCCCGACGAAGCTCCGAGGCCCTGAGTTTTCCGGCGAGCCTCAAAATCGCGCCTAGGTGAGCTTCTCCTTCCTCCTTCTTCTTTTCCTCCTTGCCTTGTGGGTGCGTCGGGTAGTCAGGACGAATGGTCGGAGCCCACCGCCATCACCGACGACCCACCCTTTCTCCTCCTCCTTCCCGTCACTTCGAACTCAGGGAGCCATTTTTCTCTCTGTTGCTTTCGAACAACACTAGAGGATATAAGGAGATCATGGGCCCCGCTCCCATTTGCCACCTCGGCTGCCACATCAGCCTTGGGGCCCTCTTTTTTTCGCTATTCTGGTTCAGATTTGGGGTTAAAAGAAAAGGATTTAGTGGGCCGTTTGGGTTTGTTTTTTTTTTACAAATGATTTGGGCCTCAGACTGGGTGGGTTCTTCTTTCCTTTCCTTGTGGGCTGGGCTCGGGTTTGGGTCTTTTTTTTTTTCGGGTATGGGCTTTGTTGTTGTTAGTTGTTATTGATATATAGTATATATTATTATATGTTATGTGTTATGTTATTAATATATATATATGTTATATTATATAATTTTGGATATGTATATATATATTCTGAAAATATTAAATATTATATTGTAAATGGTTTTTTTAAAAGTAAGATTAATTGAGAAGTTTTTTATATGATGATTTATAAGGTGATTTTAAGATGAGGATTTTTAAAGAGATAAAATGCCGGAATTATTTTAAGTAGTATACATTTGCAAGTTGATTGAAGAGTTAATGTTTTGTAAATAAGGTTTGAGAAGATGGATTTATTTTGAAATTAAAATGCCGGAAATGATTCTATAATATGATTTTGGGAAATTGGTTTAAGGCTTAAATGTTTTATGTCGGGATTTGGATAAGCGATTTTAAAATAATTGTTTGATTTTCTAAGATGAGTTCTTTGAGAGATTGTTTTGGAAATGAGATAATGAGATGAGATGAACATGGAATGATAGTTGAATTATGATGAGATAAGATGGAATAATTTAAAACGAGATATGTGAAGATGTGTATGATAGTTAGGGGCGCATTGTGTTAAGTAGATAGACTTATGCATTTGTATGTTATTAGGTGATTGTGATATGTTGGACATTGCTTGCTATTGGTGACTCATTACTTGGATTATGCTTCTGCCTTGTTCTCTGTTGTTCGACTTATTCAAGTAAGTTCCTTTATGGGCTTACTCAGATTCGAAAGAGAATACTTGCTTGTGAATATATGACATACTAGGTGTTGCATAAGCATTAAAGCATGCCATGTGGTATCATGCTAGGATTGCACTTGTGATTGAGCATTCTATTTCTTTATGCGTATGTAAACAGAACAACCGTTATCTGTGATAGTCCTAGAGTCTCTGTTAGGTTCATAGGGTAGCCCAGCCCCATCGGGTGCCCTGAGTCTATCGAGTCAATATGAGCATGATATGATAGCCCAGCACCATCGGGCAAGAGATGATATGATATGATATGATATGATATGATATGATGATGCCGTGGTGAGTGCACCACCACGAGGATATTGCTATGCTATAGCGCCGAACTGGCCAGTCTCTACACTAACGGGAAGGGGTGCAGAGGTAGGAGAGGGATATGCCACTTGGCATTCTTTCGGCACCTTTACAGTTCTTTTCCCGCATATTGTAAATTAGGATCATGTTAGTGTGATTTAATTTCCGCATTTGCATCATCTTTATATTAGCGTATGTGTATATTTGCTTGCGAGACAGGGTGTGTTGGGGTCTCGGTCTGATCCCGCTCGCACCACTTGTTTTTAGGTGATTGCTATCTGTCTCTATGGCGTGGGCAAATCCCCGGGCGATTGCAAAGAATCTGTCTAACCCCACTAAATTGGCTATACAACTTTAGAATATATGTTTTGGTTTTGACCCGGCTCTGCCGTGGCTCTTATATCTAAACATTGCTTCCGCTTTACTTTCGCTTAAATTGAATTTCTGTAGCTTTGATTGACTGGGGTTCGAAATCCTCGCTTTGAATACTGATTGATCTTTAGAGGTTTGAAACCTCGACCCGTACCTGAATTGGATCATCCGAATGAAGGTATCCAACCTTCGAAACGTATCTCGGATATTTATATCCGGGCCGTTACAAAGTTGGTATCAGAGCAAGGTTGTGCAATTCGGGTACGCAAGGGTCGAGTGTATGTTTTGGAAAACCGCCCATGGATTTCAAAAGATTTGAATGCGTTTAAAAGGGGTAAAATGAACTTAATATGTCTAACTCAATTGGACTAAATATGAACTTGGCTTATGATAAAAGAGGAGAACCAACTAATAAGGGATCGAGTGGATAGAAAAGGCGCTAGACCATCCCTATTGGATGTAGTTGGGAATGGGTAGGCGAAATACTAGCTTGTTCTTTACAGATGGGTCGGGAAGATTCCAAGGAGGTCGTTATAATTGCCATTAACTGATTCTATGTTGAGTGCTTGATATGTTAAAGATTTGATTGGTATGTCCTAATTATTGAATGAGTATTGAACGATCTGTGCGAACGGGATAGCGGGAGTACCCTTCTTCTTCTTATATAGTTAAACCCAGCTTGTGTGAAACAGCCCCTTCCACTATGTTAGCCCCTTGACGGTTCTATCGAGTCTTCTCCCGGGTGTCAGTGTCTTCCACGGGGAATTGGGTTGGTAAACACATTGTGTCGGGAATCATGATTGAATATAAGGGTTGTCCGAGAGAGTATTGGAAGACGGTCCTTGATGTAATTCCTAGTTAGAGAGTGAGATATTTACGAGGTTGTCCTTATCAATTCTTATGACGATTCATCAGTGTCCTCTTGTCACAAAAAAATCGTATCCGAGTCCCATGGGGAAAATGAGTGATGAGTCAGTTAGGAAGAGTCAGTGGTTGCCCTTATGGATCTCTATCGGGTTATCTTGATTGTTCTGTCCATGATTGTGTGTTACTATGTGGTACTACTCCTTGACCTACAGATTGATCCTTAGTGTGAAATTGTGCTTATGTGCTTTAATGTTCATAATGACTATTGTATGGGTTCGAGCTACATTTATTATGTCCATATAATCCCGACATGATCTATTTAGTATATTGCATTGTCATACTAGGGCACAAATGTATATGTCATATGCCAGGATGTTGTATAATTGATGTCCTCCCTGTGAATAGGTTCATGGTAGTGTGATTGTTCAGTTCTAGTATCATGATAGAGTGAGTCCCTTACTTGATGGATACGTGTTTTAATTTGATGTCAACGTGCCTTATATGCTACGTAATTCCCAGTACATGTTATGATGATGATCTTTAATGTGAATTCGTAGTTGTATGACATTCTGTACCCATGCTTGTCCCATTGCTTAAGTCCCGTGTTATGCCTTTCTTTCTCTCATGATTATATGTTGTCATCGCATGTCTACTTGGCCTATTGATCGTATGATTGATTAGAAACATGAACCACATGATATGAGTCTTTATGATTTTTGCTTCTTCTGAATTAGGTCCATGATAGTGTGATCGACTCTTCTTTATATGAATGCCTCATAAGATGTGCTCCTTAGCATGCTCGCCGATGATGCCCCGATGCTTATCATTCATCTTGTGACAAGAATCTATAGCATGCCCATCTATTTTATCTTCCTTAGATTAACTATTGTTGATTATGCTATAATTAGTATTGCTATGTGTTAATTGTGCTAAAGTGAGAATATGTTAGTGTGAACGAGTCTTGATAAATACATGTTTTATCCCAGTATACATTAATTTGAACTCATGTCCCCATATTCTAGTCATGTTACCCATTACTTAGACTTGCACTATACCTCGCTACACTTCCTCTCCTGTTTCTATATTATTGGAATGTAATTGAATTGAAGTCTTGCTTAGTGCCGAGTAATCAATCAAGTGTATGTATGTACCATATGTTATATTGAGCCATTAGTAACATGTCGGGCCCTTGGTTGTGACTTGTGCGAGTTCTACTTTGCCTACATTATTGTTGATTCTCTCTCGAACTAGGTCCCTGATAGTGTGGCTATTTCCTCTTTCTGTTCCCTTAACATGTTTCACTCGTCCTGATTAGCTTAATATTGAATTCGATGATTGACTAGCTTTCCGTGATGGTCAAACCTAGCATGCTTACATGGTTAAAATGTCTATTACTCTATGATGGCTTCTCGTGCTTGCATGAACCTATGACTTGACACCTCGCTTGATCACACACCACTCTATATCCTGATTTTGCATATACATGACGCATGAATATCGGAATGAACCTAGTTAAATTACTTTAATTGTACTCATGCTCGATGTGTGCTATTAGTATCATGTAAGGCTTATGATTTCCAATATGGTTCACTAAATGGTAACTTGCCATACTTATTCTATTACGTAAACATGCTTGTTTTATAATATGACATATATTATACCATTTTATGCGCCCTATAATGATTCATTCTTAGCATGGTTATACTCTATCGCCCGTGATGTTATCTTGGTTATTCTGTGGTGATTCGATTGCTTTCATGTACATCATGTCGAACTCGTTTTAAACACTCTTGACTATGCCATGCCTGATCATGTACTTGTAGCGTCATGAAGGATCTATGCTCTCTAAATGTATCTCGTCGTACGATTACATGTCATCCTTAACCTACTATGTGATCATTGCTGTTAGATGTGATAGTTACTATGCTGCTTTTATGTGTCCTCGTATGACGCTTCATCTGATTGTTATAATATACTTTGCCATGATATATTTGGACTCATTTGTTGATGTGTATACCATGCTCTTACATTGATCATATACATGATGCTCGTTATCTTCATCAAATCTCGCATGACTTCGAATCATACATGATTATTGTTGGTTCCGTATAGCTTGCTTAAAGTTGCTAGGCATATCTGCTTCCGTGGGATGATAGACTACTAGCTTGTTTCACATGCATCAGTGTAGGACTCGATCGGGTCTTTGGAATGGATATGTATGTCGTTGTTCTTTAAGATAGGTACATGTTAGTGTGGATTAATGTGATTGATACGCTCCGTGATGAATTCGTGCTTGTTGTCACAATTGTAACCTAGTGGACTTCCATAAAGGCACCGTTACTATTCTCGGGTCGGAGTCTTGTCTCTAGTCGTGTCATCTTTGGCTTGGTCCATTTTGGTCTCCGAAAGAAACCTTGGGTTGTCCGCTCTTGTCACTCCCCCATCTCCGCTAACTTAGACTCCTACGCGTTACATTGGATGAGCGACCGCATGGAAAAGGGAATGGGAAGTCGAATAGCGATAGAGCAGCACAGCGGAAGCGTGGGCCCATAACCCACGGGCCTCAGGATCGACGATGTCGACGGAACCAGCTTGCTTTGAGGATGGAGGTTATTGAGTACGATATGACTTGCAAGTGGGAGTGTCCTCCATTCGGATTACTAATCCTTTCTGAACTTGTTGATGGTGATATTGCACTGACTTGATGTTGAAAATTTCGTGTTGATGTGATGACTTGGTAATGATTATTGCCTGATTATTCGTTGTCTATGATGATATGTATGCTTCGATGCCTGATAGCCCTAGTGTGCCATGATGACTTGATGTGATGCTACTTTGAGTTGCTAAGCATGATCTAAATTTCTTTGCCTATAAAAGTATGAACTGCAAATGCTGAGAACCTGAACTGTTTATTTGATAAGGTTATGATGAAACTTGCTAGCTTGATTTGACTAGGTTCATATATGATGTTTTGCAATACTTGTTGAGGGTGACGGTAAATTGAGACTTTTGATACAGTTGCAATGCTTAATGATGAACTAATGATGCTATTGGTACAAATGCTAGTTGATATGATGTAGTCCTTATGTGTAATAATGTCCATGATTGCTTCTTTGAACACGTGGGTGAGATTTTCTTGAGAATGGTCGGAGAGTGGTGAAGGGATTCGAGCGGTTAGAATGATCGATGGTAGTATGAGGAAAGTCACATGAGAGGGGTTTTGGCTTAAGTAGGAGCGAGTGAGTTTTGAGAACTATAAGAGGCGATGCTTAGTGGTTCCGATGAGCTCCTAGATGAATCAAAGGAGGGGTGAGACTGGAGTGTCAAAATGAGTTGGGGTTTCTTTGGGGATTTTATCCGAGTTGGTGAGTCTAGATGAACATTTGGTCTTGGCTTGAGAGTTGGAGACGAGCGGGCAGGGTTTGCGTTTTATTATAACTGAAATAATGTGCAAAACTTTCTTGATGATGTGATTATGAACTGGCATGATGTTAGATAGCGACCATGATAAACCTGTATGGCATGATATTACATGTTGATATACTGCTTGATCTTCCCTTGTGATTTAATTTTAATAGCATGATTTTGTTTGGATTGATGTGTTGATAAGTAGTTTTATTTCGTTGACTTATGATGAAATTTCATTATGGCTAACCTTGCAAGTATCAATGATTGATGTGACAATATGTTATGATAATGCTGGATAGAAATTGGATAGGATGACTATGTGAATTTATGCTTTACATGAGATCCCTTGTTATGACTGGTTCCACTAGTGTGCGATGTTGAGACGCGATCGTGAGATTTAATTTGTAGTAGTGTACTGACTCCATGACACCTAACCTCTTTGATCTCTTGACATGCGTGCTTGCGTGATAAGTTATGAGAATTCGATGATGCACTTGTGATGCCTTCTGTATGAGGTAGATATACTTTATGACTCATGGTATGATGTTAAGATTTTGTTATTACTTTTGGCATGTTCTGAAGGGATGGTATGATTTATTTTATGGGTAATCATGTTATGCGGTTGAGATGTCGATTGGTTGAGATTATCATGATTGATGTTGAGATTGCCATATGAGAGGTGGCTGATGATGTTATGAGTCGATGAGTCGATTATTTATGTGCATATTGAGTTGAGGATGATGATAACATGATTCTGGAAACTAGGAAGAGAATATGGGATTAGTCCTTAGAGGTGGATGACTCCACCTCCTACCTTTTGAATTTGATTGTTTGGTTTGCGAGAAACGGATATGGTCGTTGGAAGAGTTTGACGAAAACTTGATTTGAAAGGAATTTACTTGTTTTGGTGTAAAGTTGCTTGATTAAACGTTGAATTTGAAGATTTTGAGCGGTTTTGAAAAGGACCAACTTGGGGTTTTAAGAAGTCACGAGTTTCAATGATTTAGATGACAATCTTTCCATTTACAAAACGCTTTGAGGATTTACGAACGAGATTTACATTATGACGTCTGACGAAGTGGATACAAGCATTTTATAGGGGCGCTTATAGATTGCTTGCTAAGACCTAGTCGGGACGCTATAATACTTTTAGAGTTGTGGTACTTCCGAAAGGTCGAAGCGAGGATGTGATAAGGGCGCTTATTACACACTTGACAAGACCAATTAGAGATGTCATGACCGTGACTAGGATGTTGTGAGAATCCCGGAAGACGCAACCGAGATGATTACAAGATCCTTGGACATGGTCCTCGGACTCACCGATTTCCAACCCATTCCCATTGCTTTAAAATGATTTTAGTCTCGGGGACGAGACTTGTTTTTAGAGGTGGATAAATGTAAAGACTGAATATATTCATATTATTATCCTATATATTATATTATTATTAGATTCAATTGTAAGTGGAATAAAAATATCGTCCTCGAGCACCAGTTTCGATTTTAAAATCCTTCCGGCATCGTTTTAGAATTTCGATTTTTCTTTTTCGGAATTTAATTCTGCTTTCGAGTTGCGAGTCTTGATAAATTAATTTGATTCCGATAATGATTTAATAATTCGATTTAAATTGCCGAGTGTCGGGTTTTGTTTTAGTGAGCGGAATTGGGATCGAGCGTCGGGATTAGCGGGTTTTGAGTTTTGAATTTCGGGAATCTTTGCCTTTTATTTTGGGGACCACTCTTATTTATCTTCTTTTCCCTTTTTCTTTATTTTATCTCTCTCTCTCTCTCTCTCTCTGCCGTTGCCTTGCAGACCCTCCTCCTCACCCCAACAGCACACCCACTCCCTTGTTTTGGCTGTTGCAGAAATAGCTTGAGGACAAGAAAATGGGCAGCTCAATTGGCCTTTGGTCCCCCTCTCTCTCTCTCTCTTTCTGATGGAAACCTAGCTCTCAAATTCCCCATATGAGACAAACCCCAATTGCTCCTCTCCTTCCCCTTTTCAATTGCTGAAAACCCACACAAACACAACCCACCCTCCCTCCTTGTTCCATGCCGCCAGCCCCATCTCAACACCCTATAAGCTACCTCCCCACCACCGTCGCCTCCTTCACCCTCCCCCACCTCCTGCAACCGCCACCGGCAGCCCCTGTTTCGAAACCATGCCGAGTGCATCCTTGAGCAGCTCCAACCGCCCCCGAGCACCACAACCCCGACACAACCATCACCACTCCTCCTTCGAAGCAAGCACCTCCAGTCACTCCCTCCTCCGTCCTCCATACCCAGCAACTCGAGCAACATCGACGTCCGAGCCGCAGCTGCAACCCATCAAGAGCGGCGCCCCCGAGCTTCCACCCCTGAGTTAACGATTTGGCCTCGGTAAGGCCCTGTTCTTCTTCCTTTCCCCTCCTAACTGCGACAAGCTCCGACCTTAACCTTCCCACTCTCTTCCTAGGTTCCCTCGTTCGAGCTCCAGCCCCAACGCAGCCCGACGAAGCTCCGAGGCCCCGAGTTTTCTGGCTAGCCTCAAAATCGTGCCTAGGTGAGCTTCTCCTTCCTCCTTCTTCTTTTCCTCCTTGCCTTGTGGGTGCGTCGGGTAGTCAAGACGAATGGTCGGAGCCCACCGCCATCGCCGGCGACCCACCCTTTCTCCTCCTCCTTCCCGTCACTTCGAACTCAGGGAGCCATTTTTCTCTCTGTTGCTTTCGAACAACACTAGAGGATATAAGGAGATCATGGGCCCCGCTCCCATTTGCCACCTGGGCTGCCACATCAGCCTTGGGGCCCTCTTTTTTTCGCTATTCTGGTTCAGATTTGGGGTTAAAAGAAAAGGATTTAGTGGGCTGTTTGGGTTTTTTTTTTTTTACAAATGATTTGGGCCTCAGACTGGGTGGGTTCTTCTTTCCTTTCCTTGTGGGCTGGGCTCGGGTTTGGGTCTCTTTTTTTTTTTTTTCGGGTATAGGCTTTGTTGTTGTTAGTTGTTATTGATATATAGTATATATTATTATATGTTATGTGTTATGTTATTAATATATATATATATATGTTATATTATATGATTTTGGATATGTGTATATATATTCTGAAAATATTAAATATTATATTGTAAATGGTTTTTTTAAAAGTAAGATTAATTAAGAAGTGTTTTATGTGATGATTTATAAGGTGATTTTAAGATGAGGATTTTTAAAGAGATAAAATGCCGGAATTATTTTAAGTAGTATACATTTGCAAGTTGATTGAAGAGTTAATGTTTTGTTAAATAAGGTTTGAGAAGATGGATTTATTTTAAAATTAAAATGCCGGAAATGATTCTATAATATGATTTTGAGAAATTGGTTTAAGGCTTAAATGTTTTATGTCGGGATTTGGATAAGCGATTTTAAAAGAATTGTTTGATTTTCTAAGTTGAGTTCTTTGAGAGATTGTTTTGGAAATGAGATAATGAGATGAGATGAACATGGAATGATAGTTGAATTATGATGAGATAAGATGGAATAATCTAAAACGAGATATGTGAAGATATGTATGATAGTTAGGGGCGCCTTGTGTGAAGTAGATAGACTTATGCATTTGTATGTTATTAGGTGATTGTGATATGTTGGACATTGCTTGCTATTGGTGACTCATTACTTGGATTCTGCTTCTACCTTGTTCTCTGCTGTTCGGCTTATTCAGGTAAGTTCCTTTATGGGCTTACTCAGATTCGAAAGAGAATACTTGCTTGTGAATATATGACATACTAGGTGTTGCATAAGCATTAAAGCATGTCATGTAGTATCATGCTAGGATTGCACTTGTGATTGAGCATTCTATTTCTTTATGCGTATGTAAATAGAACGGTCGTTATCTGTGATAGTCCTAGAGTCTCTGTTAGGGTCATAGGGTAGCCCAGCCCCATCGGGTGCCCTGAGTCTATCGAGTCGATATGAGCATGATATGATAGCCCAGCACTATCGGGCAAGAGATGATATGATATGATATGATATGATGATGCCGTGGTGAGTGCACCACCACGAGGATATTGCTATGCTATAGCACCGAACTGGCCAGTCTCTGCACTAACGGGAAGGGGTGCAGAGGTAGGAGAGGGATATGCCACTTGGCATTCTTTGGGCGCCTTTACAGTTCTTTTCCCGCATATTGTAAATTAGGATCATGTTAGTGTGATTTAATTACCGCATTTGCATCATCTTTATATTAGCGTATGTGTATATTTGCTTGTGGGATAGGGTGTGTTGGGGTCTCGGTCTGATCCCGCTCGCACCACTTGTTTTTAGGTGATTGTTATCTGTCTCAATGGCGTGGGAAAATCCCCGGGCGATTGCAAAGAATCTGTCTAACCCCGCTAAATTGGCTATAAAACTTTAGAATATATGTTTTGGTTTTGACCCAGCTCTGCTGTGGCTCTTGTATCTAAACCTTGCTTCCGCTTTACTTTCGCTTAAATTGAATTTCTGTAGCTTCGATTGACTGGGGTTCGAAATCCCCGCTTTGAATACTGATTGATCTTTAGAGGTTTGAAACCTCGACCCGCACCTGAATTGCAACATCCGAACAAAGGTATCCAACCTTCGAAACGTATCTCGGATATTTATATCCGGGCCGTTACAGTCACAATTTTGAAAACCGTATGAATCAAATAGGTCACAGTTTGGTAAACAAAAAAAAAGCGTAGAAAAAGCCCAAAAAATTTAGCCCAATTTCACCCGGCCACAATTTTGAAAACCGTGGGAGGTGTGACACCCAAGGCACAATTTCCGGATGACCCTAGGCTTGCCTCCCCCTATCTGCGAGATTTCCACGATTTGAGCAACTGTGGCAGCGACTATTGCGACGGTTTTCAGAACCATGGCCATAGCATTTCTCACGGTTTTGAATAAAGCCCTAGGGGGCTGGTTTTAGTCATTCAATTCTTGAGTAATCAAGCAACCATAAGGAGAGAGAAGGAGAGCCGAGTATAGCGAAAGAGAAAGAGAAGAAGGCGGTGTTTGGTTTTACGATTAAAGCTCTTTTAAAGTTTAATGCAAGTTTGTTTATTTCTTTCAACAATGTTTTCCCCGATGAGGCGTCAGTAGTCGTCCTACTTCTAGGGCCGGGGTGAGCCCAGCAATACCCATGTAAGTATGCTTGAATTCCTTATTTGATAATGCGATTTCATCTTCTACCCCGCGCTCAATCCTTCATGAGAATTTAGGATCATTCCTCATTTACCTTATATGAAGCGAAAGTGGATTATATATGTGAATTTGGATAGTAATTAGGTTTTTCCTACGAAAGTTGACTAAACCCTAATTATGAAAAGGATAGAAACAATTAGGTTTTTATGCGAAAGCCTCTATATTCCTATTTGGTTAATGATAAAAACATGATCTTTTATGTGGTTTAATTAATAATGCATGCATGCTTATTGTCGTGGTAAATCCCTACCTTAGGAGCTTTTAGTTTATAAAGTTAAAAAACCCCAAAAAAATCTCACTACTAGAATTAGGCAATTAGACATCATGTGTTTTAAGTCTGTCAATAAAATACCTGATGTTAAATTAGTTTGTTACATCAATTATTAAATTGTTGATGTTGAAAAACATTTAGACGACTGTCAAAATTTTTGACAGATGTCAAATTATTTGTTCTAAAAAAAGTAAAATGCGCGGGTTTGAATTTTGTATGTTGAAAGAAGCGGGATTGTACCACTTGGAAAAAATACAGAGGGTTTCAAAATATGGAGGAAAACGATACGGAGTAACACTTAACATATTTCCTCTCTCTCTACCAAACTATCCTCTCTCTCCAATTCAGTGCCCGCTCACCTCTACCGTCCTCCAGCGCTCCGGCGACCTTCCACAGGCTCCGGCAATCTTCCTCCAGATATGACCTCCTATCTTCTCTGCTCTAGCCTTTTCCCCCGCTCACTGCCTCCATCCTCTTGTCGTCTTCTTCAACCCCATCCCGACCCCGACCTCTCTCTATCTCTCTCTCTCCAATTCTCAAAACCAAGTTACCAACCCTCCCCCGCCCCACCCCCAAAATCCCTCTCTTCATCTCCGACGATCTTCCACCGTTCTGGTTCCCTTCTTCCTTCCAGATTCAACGGCTTATGTGTAGAATAAGGATTTATCGTGCTTTCTTCCTCCCGTTAAACTACTGATTCACCTTCTGCCTTCCATCTAGAGCTCGTCTGAGGTTCGCTTCTTTCTCCCTAAAGCGCTCATCCTGTGTTCGCTTTCTTCATCACAAATTTAAGCACACACCCGACCCGCTGGTGAGTTCTTCCAAGCCCTGATAGGTAATTTAGGGCTTCTGATTTTTACAACTAAACAGGTAGGGTTTGATTTTATTAATTTCGTTTAGTGTTTCATTGATAGATCTTGTCATTGGAAACAAATTTCCACAAGCGCAAGTCTGATAGCGTGTGCTAAGGTGATTTGCGGCCCTGATTTTGCAGCACTGAGGTCTCGCAAGTTTGGTATTTTTTCACTTCTTTGGCTACATAGCACCAGCTTCTAGTTTCATAATTTGTTTCCATTACTGTTCTACTAATTTCAAAATTAAGCCTATATTATTTGTGTTAGTGACCCTGTCAATTTTGCACAACTCTTCTCATTTTATAGTCAATTTCGCACAACTCTTCTCATTTCATCTGCACAACTGATTTCGCTTCTTGTGTTCCTTGAACTTATTACTTTTATTAGAGCTTTGATTTTGTGTTTGTATGGTGGTTGGAATAGATTTTGGGGTTTCTCCAAATTAGGTTTCAGATCTTAAATAAAACCTTAATTTCCATAAATCAAAGAAGTAGATAAAATCAAAGAGTTGGTTAATGGTGGCTTTCTACATGGAGCAACTCTTTTTTTTTTTAAATTCTCAATAGTGAAAAATGGGTTTTATGAGCTGTTTAATCTTTTGGTTATGTGAAGGGATAATACTAATTGTATAGTTGCAACAATAATGTTTTGTGCAATACTTTTTCATTGAGTTTTGTATTTGTTATGCACTTCACATTTTGCTTACAATATTAAGGAACACCTGCTGTAGTGTTCCTGTATAAGCATTGTGAATTGTTATTGAATATTTATTTCTAATCTTCTTTGCAGAAGAGGTTTCGGACATCCCTGATAAATCAGCTGCAAGGTAACTACTCTTCTTTCAGTATTCTTAATCTCAACTCTATGTTTGCATTTTCTTGACTGTCTGGTCTGCTATGTGTGCAATTCTAGCATGAACACAATGTTGGCTGATTCGGATTCTGCCCCTTTCATGATCAACTGAGGTCACCTTAGCTTATTGATCTTCTGAATGTTCTTTTATTAGGGTAAACTAATCAAAACCACCTTGATTTAGTGCACATTGCACAAACACATCCTTAAAATTAAGTGTTAAATAATAAAGATTGAAGTGGCTTAGATATCTAAGGATTAAATTGTCTTAGTGGTTAAGTTTTAGGTTGATATAGTCATTAATTGAATTTAATAATCACCTTGATTTAGTGCACATTGCACCTAATGTTCAATTTTCTTTGCATGTGTCAGGTTTTCCTAGTTATTCTTTAGGTGGTCTGATGGGCTGTAATATGAAGCTCTCTTCTCAATAAAGGATGGTTTGGTAATGATTTTATATTCTCTCATCCGCATCAAAGACATTATTAGCAGTTAGCACATTCCTAGGATCAGATTTGAGATGTTTTTCTTATAAATAGGATTGTTAGGTTTGTGTTAGTTTTGTCTTGGAACCAAATATCAGAAAAATGAGTTCTTGGCGTCTTCTAAGCCTACTTGTTTTTTTGTTCTCAAAACCATTTCTGCTTCATTAAATAAGACTTTAAAATCATATGAACGAGTTCTTATCGATCATTTTGTCAGGTATTAGTATATCATGGCTTTTCGATCATTTTTGTTAGGTTCTCATGTCTGAATCTTGGGGGGAGTCCTCAGAGGAGCTGAGCTATCTACCTGTTTTTGAAGAAACATACAAGGTATGGTATATTTTGAATGTTTAAATGAACTTCATTATTGAATTTCATTATTTCAATATTACATTTGGGTTCTATATAGTTGGATAAAGACTTTGTGATGAATTGTGGTTGGTCAAGAATGGTGGTGGAATAACTGTTGATATTCCTAGAAAAACTGTATGTTTATTTGTTATTGTTGGATGATGATAAGTTTTTTGTTTCAGTACAGTTTCATGTTTAACATATTTCAGAAAAATAAAATGTGTTTGATCCTGCTAAACAAATAGAGCCTTGTGCTGATAGGAGCTAAAAGCTTTCTGGTTGGAAGCTGGAAGCTTGGAACTGTGAAATATGTAAAAAATGAACTTTGAATGTTAATAATTAAACTAGTTTATTATCTTCTTAATTAATTGAGTCTATTATCATGTATTTCATGGAATAAATACTTATTGTTGGAGTTAATGCATATAGAAGGTGGGTTTTAAGGAAGGTGCCCTTTGGACTTCCCACATCCCACATGGAAAGTTCAAGGGTACCCTAAAGGGTTTTTAAGGAGTCTCTTCCACTACCTACATTGAGAGGTTGAGGAGGAGATGGGGCACCCACACGCGCGCCCGCTGCCGCCGCCGTCCGTCCGGCTCGGCTCGGCTCGGCTCGGCTCGTGCTCCGAGATTGGAGTTGGAGTTAATTTTTTGCGGAAAAATTATTCTTTGAGGCCGAAGATATTACAGATTAGCTTGTTCGTGCTTATCCGCGAATATCTGTTTTTCACTGGAAAAAATATCTTTTCCGAAATCTTTCCAAACCGTTTTAGATAAACTCGAACCTTCTGTTGATAGACTAAAATCTCTCCTTTGCTTGCGGGCTAAGGAGGATTTCGGAGCCTATATAAGGAGGGTTAGGGTTCTGCTTTGAAACACACAGCGAACACACAATCGCCTCTCTCCCTCTCCTGTTTTCTCCTACCCTTTTCCCGTTCTGAGCGCCTGTTCCAGTTCCAACTTCTCTCCCTCGAGTGCACCTGTGAGAGAAGACGGTGAAATCCTTGGGGGACGTTGCCTCGCATACGATCTGCACCACTGTCGGGGGCAAATACGTTTCTCATTCAGTGGCTTCCATACCACGCTTTACCGCAGTCCAGCCCCTTCACAGAAACAAGGTTCGGCCTACATTCCTAACGAGTTTGTTAGTTGCTGTATTCACAGGTTCCAGCAGGGTCATTGTCCAACAGTGAGAAACGTATTTAAAAAGTTGGATCAATGGCCGCCGTCGAGATCTCCTACAAGAAGCCGCTGCTCGATCTCTCAAAGCTGGAGCCTTTGGATGGCTCGAACTACAAGCGCTGGTCCCAGAAGATGCTGATCTTCTTTGAGCAACTGGAGATTGACTATGTGTTGCTGCAAGACCCCCCTGCCACCCCTGCGGCTGCTGCTGATGCTGAGGGCGATGCGCTGCCCAACCCACCTGCGCCTTCTGCGGAGCTCGTAAAATATCAACGCGACAACAAAACCGCAAGAGGCTACCTGCTGAACCACATGACGAACGCTCTGTTCGACCTGCTGCTGATCCAGAAGTCTGCTAAGACTATCTGGGAAATCCTAGACAAGAAGTACGGCACTGACGATGCTGGGAAGCGCAAGTACATGACTGGACAGTGGATCCAGTTCAAGATGGTGGACGACAAGCCTATCATGGAACAGGTGCATGAGTACGAGAATTTGGTAGCGGATATACTGGCTGAAGGGATGAAGATGTGCGAAGTTCTTCAGGCAAACGTCCTGATTGAGAAATTGCCTGAGTCATGGGCACGCTGCCGCAATCACCTCAAACACAAAAAGAAAGATCTTACCTTGGAGGAACTCGTCAGCCATCTGAAGATTGAGGAAGCTAACCGACTAAAGGAAAAGGAGACCTCCAACACTGCTGCAGACACGGTAAAAGCTAACATTGTTGAAACTCCGCAGGTCAACAAGAAAGGCAATAAGCCGCCTTTCAACAAGAAGAACAAGAAGGGCCCTGGAGGACAGAACAACAAGCCTGCGAAGTTCAAGAAGAACAACAATGGAGAAAAGCAGAACAACACAGGCTGCTATGTGTGTGGTCGACAAGGCCACAGGGCGTTCCAGTGCCGTGAGAGGAAGGATGCTCAGTATGCTGCCCAGAAGAACAACGGAGGGCAGGAAAAAGGCATTGCAAACGTCGCTGAAGGAGTTGCTCCTGAAATCATTGCTGCAGTGGTCACTGAAGCTAACATCATTGGGAGCATGACCGAATGGATTGTGGACACTGGGGCCACAAAGCACTTCTGCGCCAACAGAGAGCTGTTTGATGAGTTCGAACCTGCAAGCGGAGCTGAGCAAGTCTACATGGGGAACTCAAGCCAGTCAGAGGTGCTGGGCAAAGGGAAAATCTCGCTGAAGCTAACCTCAGGTAACATCCTGAGCCTGCAGAATGTCTTTTATGTGCCTTCCCTGCGACGGAACCTGATCTCTGGAGGGCTCTTATCTCGAGCCGGGCTAAAGGGAGTCATGGAAGGTGACTCTATAGTCTTGTCCAAGAATGGAAAGTTTTTAGGGAAGGCTTACAAGTTTGGTGAATTGTTTGTTTTGCAAACTGTTGTTGATTCTGCTAATATAGCTTCTACTTCCGCTTATATCGTTGTTGATGTTGATCTTTGGCATGCTAGATTAGGTCATGTGAATGTTGAATCTGTGAACAAATTACATAAAATGGGCCTAATCTCAAACTTGGGTAATAATCATAAAAAATGTGAAATTTGTGTGGAAGCTAAGTTCACCAAGAAGCCCTTCAAACCTGTAACAAAGAGGTCCACAGAATTGCTAGAATTAGTTCACACCGATCTAGCTGATTTTAGGAACTCTGAGAGCAGAGGTGGTAAAAGGTATTACATCACATTTGTAGATGATTATTCTAGATACACCAAGTTGTATTTGCTGAGATCCAAGGATGAGGCAGAGAAAATGTTCTTAATCTACAAAGCTGAGGTAGAAAACCAACTTGACAGAAAAGTTAAAAGACTTAGATCCGATAGAGGTGGGGAATATGGGACAACATTTTTGAAAGAATTCTGTGAGAATAATGGCATAATTCATGAACGTACTGCACCCTATAGCCCTTAATCGAATGGAGTAGCAGAAAGAAAGAACAGAACTTTAAAAAACATGATGCTTTCTATGCTTGTGAGTTCTGGGTCACCCGACTCTTTGTGGGGTGAAGCTGTTCTTTCTGCAAACTACATTCTTAATAAGGTACCCCATAAGAAGTTAGACAAAACCCCTTATGAACTATGGAAAGGACATCCTCCTAACCTAGGGTTGATGAGAGTGTGGGGGTGTTTAGCTAAAGTTGGGATTCCTGCATTTAAGAGGGATAACCTTGGATCTAAGACTGTTGATGCCATGTTTGTTGGTTATGCTGAGAACAGTGCTGCCTATAGGTTTATGTGCTTGCATGACAGATCTATGTGTGAATATCGTGATGCTGAATTCTTTGAGCATATTTTTCCTTTGAAGAAAGATCATGATAGTATTCCTGCTGTTTCTGAACCTGCATCTTTGTCTTTACCTGCTTCTATCAATGTTGATGAACCTAGTGAAATAAGAAGAAGTAAAAGACGTAGAACTGAAACTAGCTATGGTCCTGACTTTGTGACTTCTTTCTTAACTGAACTCCGTGATTTAGATGAAATCAATGAAGCTCTAGTTTATGTTCACATGATAGAGGATAAACCTAGAACATATAGAGAAGCTATGAGTTCCGTTGATGCTAGTTTTTGGAAAGATGCTGTAAACAGTGAAATTGAATCTATCACAAGTAATCACACTTGGGAACTAGTTGATTTGCCTAGAGGCTATAAGGCCATTGGTTGTAAATGGATCTTTAAGAGGAAACTTAGAACAGATGGTTCTATTGAAAGATTTAAGGCAAGACTAGTAATCAAAGGATTCACACAGAAACATGGAGTAGATTATTTTGACACCTATTCTCCTGTAACTAAGATTGCAACCATTAGAACATTATTTGCTTTAGCATCTAATTACAAGCTCTTAGTACATCAAATGGATGTAAAGACTGCTTTTCTGAATGGTGATCTAGATGAGGAAATATACATGGAACAACCTCCGGGTTTTGTGGTTCCAGGTAAGGAGAACATGGTTTGTAGTTTAAAGAAATCCCTCTATGGCCTAAAGCAAGCACCTAAACAATGGTATGAGAAGTTCCATAACACTGTGTTGAGTTTTGGATTTGTGGTTAGTGGATCTGATGCATGTGTTTATACCAAGATGTACAATTCTGGTTGTGTTATAGTGTGCCTATATGTTGATGATATGTTGTTATTTGGCACTAACATGCATGTGATAGATGAAACCAAAAGGTTTCTTTCCTCTCGCTTTGAAATGAAAGACTTAGGCGAAGCAGATGTGATTCTAGGTGTTAAAGTTACTAGAACTAAAAATGGCGTTACTTTGTCTCAATCCCATTATGTAGAGAAGGTATTGAAAAAGTTTAACAACTATGTTGTGACGCCAGTTAGGACCCCATATGATGCTACCATAGAGTTAGTGAAGAACTCAGGTATAGGTGTTTCCCAAGAGGAATACGCTAAGGTAATTGGGAGTCTAATGTTTTTGATGAACTATACTCGGCCTGACATAGCTTATGCAGTAAGCAGACTCAGTAGATATACACATAATCCTAGCAAAGAACACTGGAATGCACTTAGAAGGTTAATGAGATACCTTAGAGGCACTCTTGATTGGGGATTACATTTTGAGGGTTTTCCCTGCGTTCTAGAAGGATATTGTGATGCAAACTGGGTAAGTGGGACTGATGAAATTTGCTCCACTAGTGGATATGTTTTTACATTGTGTGGTGCAGCTGTCTCATGGAAATCTGCAAAGCAGAGTTGCATAGCCCAATCGACGATGGAGTCAGAGTTTATAGCTCTAGACCTAGCAGGGCAAGAGGCTGAGTGGCTGAGAAGCCTACTGGCAGATATACCAATGTGGGGGCATCCAGCTCCTGCAATCTCTCTACACTGCGACTCACAGGCTGCCATTGGAGTAGCAAACAGCGGAGCGTATAATGGCAAGAAGAGGCATATACGCATTCGACATGAGACTGTGAGGCAGTTGATAAGAAATAGGGTACTCTCTTTAGAGTATGTGCGGTCAGAGAGGAACATTGCGGATCCATTGACCAAAGGACTTTGCAGAAGGCTAGTCCTTGACACGTCGAGGGGAATGGGGCTAAAGCCTGTGAGAGGAGGAATCTGTGGCGGAAACCATTAATTTGGTCGAACGCAAGCCATGGAAAGACTTCTATGAGATACACATCTCCCATTCCTATGGCAAGTGTATAGTGAGGTTGAGCTAACGCTCTTAATGATTCTATAGCCCAGGCATTGGGTGGTCCTTTGAGACGGACTTGATAGATCACTGAACAACGAATGAGAGGTTGAGCTTTAGAGCTCCTAATAACTTCATAACCCATTGTGGGGGTATTCTGTATTGAGACAGATATGTTGAAGTTACCTACGTGAGTGTGAGGGATTGGCAACCCTCCAAGGTGAGACTTAGGGCAGTCCTCACTAGAACACTCATGAGCACCCAAGGTGTGCCAAAACTTGGATGTCTTATGTGATAAGACTTAGCGGAACGTTACAGGACCCCGTGGAAGGTGTGTGTTGCTGGTTTACCCCAAAGTGGAGGAATTCAAGGCCTCTGGCCATTCGCTCTATCTGAGGAATTGCCAGTTTCACTATGTGCTGATTCAAGTCGCAAGACATCAGCATTTAAGCACTAACCTCGACACGCTCAGAACTTGTTTTCAAAACCTCAGTTTTTAAACCCTTCTATCTGCATTTGTGGGGGATTGTTGGAGTTAATGCATATAGAAGGTGGGTTTTAAGGAAGGTGCCCTTTGGACTTCCCACATCCCACATGGAAAGTTCAAGGGTACCCTAAAGGGTTTTTAAGGAGTCTCTTCCACTACCTACATTGAGAGGTTGAGGAGGAGATGGGGCACCCACACGCGCGCCCGCCGCCGCCGCCGTCCGTCCGGCTCGGCTCGTGCTCCGAGATTGGAGTTGGAGTTAATTTTTTGCGGAAAAATTATTCTTTGAGGCCGAAGATATTACGGCTTAGCTTGTTCGTGCTTATCCGCGAATATCTGTTTTTCACTGGAAAAAATATCTTTTCCGAAATCTTTCCAAACCGTTTTAGATAAACTCGAACCTTCTGTTGATAGACTAAAATCTCTCCTTTGCTTGCGGGCTAAGGAGGATTTCGGAGCCTATATAAGGAGGGTTAGGGTTCTGCTTTGAAACACACAGCGAACACACAATCGCCTCTCTCCCTCTCCTGTTTTCTCCTACCCTTTTCCCGTTCTGAGCGCCTGTTCCAGTTCCAACTTCTCTCCCTCGAGTGCACCTGTGAGAGAAGACGGTGAAATCCTTGGGGGACGTTGCCTCGCATACGATCTGCACCACTGTCGGGGGCAAATACGTTTCTCATTCAGTGGCTTCCATACCACGCTTTACCGCAGTCCAGCCCCTTCACAGAAACAAGGTTCGGCCTACATTCCTAACGAGTTTGTTAGTTGCTGTATTCACAGGTTCCAGCAGGGTCATTGTCCAACAGTGAGAAACGTATTTAAAAAGTTGGATCAATGGCCGCCGTCGAGATCTCCTACAAGAAGCCGCTGCTCGATCTCTCAAAGCTGGAGCCTTTGGATGGCTCGAACTACAAGCGCTGGTCCCAGAAGATGCTGATCTTCTTTGAGCAACTGGAGATTGACTATGTGTTGCTGCAAGACCCCCCTGCCACCCCTGCGGCTGCTGCTGATGCTGAGGGCGATGCGCTGCCCAACCCACCTGCGCCTTCTGCGGAGCTCGTAAAATATCAACGCGACAACAAAACCGCAAGAGGCTACCTGCTGAACCACATGACGAACGCTCTGTTCGACCTGCTGCTGATCCAGAAGTCTGCTAAGACTATCTGGGAAATCCTAGACAAGAAGTACGGCACTGACGATGCTGGGAAGCGCAAGTACATGACTGGACAGTGGATCCAGTTCAAGATGGTGGACGACAAGCCTATCATGGAACAGGTGCATGAGTACGAGAATTTGGTAGCGGATATACTGGCTGAAGGGATGAAGATGTGCGAAGTTCTTCAGGCAAACGTCCTGATTGAGAAATTGCCTGAGTCATGGGCACGCTGCCGCAATCACCTCAAACACAAAAAGAAAGATCTTACCTTGGAGGAACTCGTCAGCCATCTGAAGATTGAGGAAGCTAACCGACTAAAGGAAAAGGAGACCTCCAACACTGCTGCAGACACGGTAAAAGCTAACATTGTTGAAACTCCGCAGGTCAACAAGAAAGGCAATAAGCCGCCTTTCAACAAGAAGAACAAGAAGGGCCCTGGAGGACAGAACAACAAGCCTGCGAAGTTCAAGAAGAACAACAATGGAGAAAAGCAGAACAACACAGGCTGCTATGTGTGTGGTCGACAAGGCCACAGGGCGTTCCAGTGCCGTGAGAGGAAGGATGCTCAGTATGCTGCCCAGAAGAACAACGGAGGGCAGGAAAAAGGCATTGCAAACGTCGCTGAAGGAGTTGCTCCTGAAATCATTGCTGCAGTGGTCACTGAAGCTAACATCATTGGGAGCATGACCGAATGGATTGTGGACACTGGGGCCACAAAGCACTTCTGCGCCAACAGAGAGCTGTTTGATGAGTTCGAACCTGCAAGCGGAGCTGAGCAAGTCTACATGGGGAACTCAAGCCAGTCAGAGGTGCTGGGCAAAGGGAAAATCTCGCTGAAGCTAACCTCAGGTAACATCCTGAGCCTGCAGAATGTCTTTTATGTGCCTTCCCTGCGACGGAACCTGATCTCTGGAGGGCTCTTATCTCGAGCCGGGCTAAAGGGAGTCATGGAAGGTGACTCTATAGTCTTGTCCAAGAATGGAAAGTTTTTAGGGAAGGCTTACAAGTTTGGTGAATTGTTTGTTTTGCAAACTGTTGTTGATTCTGCTAATATAGCTTCTACTTCCGCTTATATCGTTGTTGATGTTGATCTTTGGCATGCTAGATTAGGTCATGTGAATGTTGAATCTGTGAACAAATTACATAAAATGGGCCTAATCTCAAACTTGGGTAATAATCATAAAAAATGTGAAATTTGTGTGGAAGCTAAGTTCACCAAGAAGCCCTTCAAACCTGTAACAAAGAGGTCCACAGAATTGCTAGAATTAGTTCACACCGATCTAGCTGATTTTAGGAACTCTGAGAGCAGAGGTGGTAAAAGGTATTACATCACATTTGTAGATGATTATTCTAGATACACCAAGTTGTATTTGCTGAGATCCAAGGATGAGGCAGAGAAAATGTTCTTAATCTACAAAGCTGAGGTAGAAAACCAACTTGACAGAAAAGTTAAAAGACTTAGATCCGATAGAGGTGGGGAATATGGGACAACGTTTTTGAAAGAATTCTGTGAGAATAATGGCATAATTCATGAACGTACTGCACCCTATAGCCCTCAATCGAATGGAGTAGCAGAAAGAAAGAACAGAACTTTAAAAAACATGATGCTTTCTATGCTTGTGAGTTCTGGGTCACCCGACTCTTTGTGGGGTGAAGCTGTTCTTTCTGCAAACTACATTCTTAATAAGGTACCCCATAAGAAGTTAGACAAAACCCCTTATGAACTATGGAAAGGACATCCTCCTAACCTAGGGTTGATGAGAGTGTGGGGGTGTTTAGCTAAAGTTGGGATTCCTGCATTTAAGAGGGATAACCTTGGATCTAAGACTGTTGATGCCATGTTTGTTGGTTATGCTGAGAACAGTGCTGCCTATAGGTTTATGTGCTTGCATGACAGATCTATGTGTGAATATCGTGATGCTGAATTCTTTGAGCATATTTTTCCTTTGAAGAAAGATCATGATAGTATTCCTGCTGTTTCTGAACCTGCATCTTTGTCTTTACCTGCTTCTATCAATGTTGATGAACCTAGTGAAATAAGAAGAAGTAAAAGACGTAGAACTGAAACTAGCTATGGTCCTGACTTTGTGACTTCTTTCTTAACTGAACTCCGTGATTTAGATGAAATCAATGAAGCTCTAGTTTATGTTCACATGATAGAGGATGAACCTAGAACATATAGAGAAGCTATGAGTTCCGTTGATGCTAGTTTTTGGAAAGATGCTGTAAACAGTGAAATTGAATCTATCACAAGTAATCACACTTGGGAACTAGTTGATTTGCCTAGAGGCTATAAGGCCATTGGTTGTAAATGGATCTTTAAGAGGAAACTTAGAACAGATGGTTCTATTGAAAGATTTAAGGCAAGACTAGTAATCAAAGGATTCACACAGAAACATGGAGTAGATTATTTTGACACCTATTCTCCTGTAACTAAGATTGCAACCATTAGAACATTATTTGCTTTAGCATCTAATTACAAGCTCTTAGTACATCAAATGGATGTAAAGACTGCTTTTCTGAATGGTGATCTAGATGAGGAAATATACATGGAACAACCTCCGGGTTTTGTGGTTCCAGGTAAGGAGAACATGGTTTGTAGGTTAAAGAAATCCCTCTATGGCCTAAAGCAAGCACCTAAACAATGGTATGAGAAGTTCCATAACACTGTGTTGAGTTTTGGATTTGTGGTTAGTGGATCTGATGCATGTGTTTATACCAAGATGTACAATTCTGGTTGTGTTATAGTGTGCCTATATGTTGATGATATGTTGTTATTTGGCACTAACATGCATGTGATAGATGAAACCAAAAGGTTTCTTTCCTCTCGCTTTGAAATGAAAGACTTAGGCGAAGCAGATGTGATTCTAGGTGTTAAAGTTACTAGAACTAAAAATGGCGTTACTTTGTCTCAATCCCATTATGTAGAGAAGGTATTGAAAAAGTTTAACAACTATGTTGTGACGCCAGTTAGGACCCCATATGATGCTACCATAGAGTTAGTGAAGAACTCAGGTATAGGTGTTTCCCAAGAGGAATACGCTAAGGTAATTGGGAGTCTAATGTTTTTGATGAACTATACTCGGCCTGACATAGCTTATGCAGTAAGCAGACTCAGTAGATATACACATAATCCTAGCAAAGAACACTGGAATGCACTTAGAAGGTTAATGAGATACCTTAGAGGCACTCTTGATTGGGGATTACATTTTGAGGGTTTTCCCTGCGTTCTAGAAGGATATTGTGATGCAAACTGGGTAAGTGGGACTGATGGAATTTGCTCCACTAGTGGATATGTTTTTACATTGTGTGGTGCAGCTGTCTCATGGAAATCTGCAAAGCAGAGTTGCATAGCCCAATCGACGATGGAGTCAGAGTTTATAGCTCTAGACCTAGCAGGGCAAGAGGCTGAGTGGCTGAGAAGCCTACTGGCAGATATACCAATGTGGGGGCATCCAGCTCCTGCAATCTCTCTACACTGCGACTCACAGGCTGCCATTGGAGTAGCAAACAGCGGAGCGTATAATGGCAAGAAGAGGCATATACGCATTCGACATGAGACTGTGAGGCAGTTGATAAGAAATAGGGTACTCTCTTTAGAGTATGTGCGGTCAGAGAGGAACATTGCGGATCCATTGACCAAAGGACTTTGCAGAAGGCTAGTCCTTGACACGTCGAGGGGAATGGGGCTAAAGCCTGTGAGAGGAGGAATCTGTGGCGGAAACCATTAATTTGGTCGAACGCAAGCCATGGAAAGACTTCTATGAGATACACATCTCCCATTCCTATGGCAAGTGTATAGTGAGGTTGAGCTAATGCTCTTAATGATTCTATAGCCCAGGCATTGGGTGGTCCTTTGAGACGGACTTGATAGATCACCGAACAACGAATGAGAGGTTGAGCTTTAGAGCTCCTAATAACTTCATAACCCATTGTGGGGGTATTCTGTATTGAGACAGATATGTTGAAGTTACCTACGTGAGTGTGAGGGATTGGCAACCCTCCAAGGTGAGACTTAGGGCAGTCCTCACTAGAACACTCATGAGCACCCAAGGTGTGCCAAAACTTGGATGTCTTATGTGATAAGACTTAGCGGAACGTTACAGGACCCCGTGGAAGGTGTGTGTTGCTGGTTTACCCCAAAGTGGAGGAATTCAAGGCCTCTGGCCATTCGCTCTATCTGAGGAATTGCCAGTTTCACTATGTGCTGATTCAAGTCGCAAGACATCAGCATTTGAGCACTAACCTCGACACGCTCAGAACTTGTTTTCAAAACCTCAGTTTTTAAACCCTTCTATCTGCATTTGTGGGGGATTGTTGGAGTTAATGCATATAGAAGGTGGGTTTTAAGGAAGGTGCCCTTTGGACTTCCCACATCCCACATGGAAAGTTCAAGGGTACCCTAAAGGGTTTTTAAGGAGTCTCTTCCACTACCTACATTGAGAGGTTGAGGAGGAGATGGGGCACCCACACGCGCGCCCGCCGCCGCCGCCGTCCGTCCGGCTCGGCTCGTGCTCCGAGATTGGAGTTGGAGTTAATTTTTTGCGGAAAAATTATTCTTTGAGGCCGAAGATATTACGGATTAGCTTGTTCGTGCTTATCCGCGAATATCTGTTTGTCACTGGAAAAAATATCTTTTCCGAAATCTTTCCAAACCGTTTTAGATAAACTCGAACCTTCTGTTGATAGACTAAAATCTCTCCTTTGCTTGCGGGCTAAGGAGGATTTCGGAGCCTATATAAGGAGGGTTAGGGTTCTGCTTTGAAACACACAGCGAACACACAATCGCCTCTCTCCCTCTCCTGTTTTCTCCTACCCTTTTCCCGTTCTGAGCGCCTGTTCCAGTTCCAACTTCTCTCCCTCGAGTGCACCTGTGAGAGAAGACGGTGAAATCCTTGGGGGACGTTGCCTCGCATACGATCTGCACCACTGTCGGGGGCAAATACGTTTCTCATTCAGTGGCTTCCATACCACGCTTCACCGCAGTCCAGCCCCTTCACAGAAACAAGGTTCGGCCTACATTCCTAACGAGTTTGTTAGTTGCTGTATTCACAGGTTCCAGCAGGGTCATTGTCCAACACTTATTTTATAGGGTAATTTATTCCATTATCTTTTTTTCCCCTATTTCTTAGCTTTAAGAAGATACACATTTTTCTATTAGTGGGTAGGACCAAAAGTACCACAAAATATACGAGGAGGTGAAGCCCCTCACTATTAGATGTGTATGTTTTAAATGTGGATATTTGAATCTGTATTACGAATGTGGATATTTGAATTGTAATGTGTGTGTTTTAAATGCTTAGTGAGAGGCAATGAATAATTGAGAATATGAATGAAACTTTGCGATTTGGTTCAGGTAGGCCTCTTAAATGAAACCGAGAAGGGGAATTAAGAAAATTGAAATCTTTTTGTTTACCAAATATATAATTGCTCTTGTCGTTGTCTATACTTGTCAATGAGTATATATTTCTTTGAGATGCATGACCATTAGCTGGCTCTTATAAGGGAAGGTATAAATCAACAATTGGTCTAATTTGTTAATGCAATTGATATGTTAATAGAATTTTAAGGGTAAACTGCAGAAAACCATTTAAGGGCGTATTGTTCAAAACCACCCCTTAAAATAAATATTGCAAGGAACCACCCGTTATATGAGTTCCATTAACCGAAGACCACCCACCTCTCTGCTCGGTTAGGGATCCGTTAAATTTAACGAAAAAGCAAAAATTACCACTACACTCATCTTCTCTCTTCCTTCTCTATCTTTCTCGCCGAGATTCGTCATCCCTTCTCCTCCTCTGATGAATCCCCATCTACCATTAATTTTCCCAGACATGTACACAAGTTGTGTATACATTTGTAATTGAAATCCCTCATTTCCTATGCCAATGAACCCTCAGCCCTCAATACACCCAGTCGCTCTAATTCAAGTCAAATGAAGCCTACATCAATTATTCAATCTAGAAATCACAGTTGCACTCTTTAATTCAAAGCACCCATACCAAAATTACATCTTGGATTCAACGCAAACACATAGTCACGCAATCTCCCCGGAAGCTTGACTCCGTCGGTGGCGAATTCGTCAACATTAGAGTTCGACCTTGTGATTCGCGACTACAACCGAACCCAAAGTTGCGCCGCCACCTTCCGCCGTCCTCGTAAGCTTGAAACAACGTCTGGTGGAGGTTCTTGCCTCCGATCTCTCTTCGAGGACTCGTTGCCTAGAATGGTAGATTGTCAGCCCTATTTGATTTCTCTGTAATTGGTTTCTTCCTCAAGCTCTCTCTCATATATGTTTCATATTTTTTGGGTGTTAACAAACCCTAATTTTTTAAGGAATTGTAATTTGCTTTTAAATATTTTTAACTTCAAATTAAGCAATTGAGAGGCTTAATGAATTATCGATGCTTCAAATTTGAAGAGTTAAAAGTTGAAATTGCAAGGATGGCCAGATTCTTCTTAGTTTGATGGCAGTGAAAAGTGAATTTGATGAAGTGATAAGGGTAATTTGGTAATTCAATATTTTTTAGAAATACCTAACGGGGCTAACGAAATCAGAGAGGTGGGGTGGTCTTCGGTTAACGGAACCCATATAAAGGGTGGTTCCTTGCAATATTTATTTTAAGGGGTGGTTTTGAGCAATACGCCCTATTTAAGGGGTGGTTTTCTGCAGTTTACCCGAATTTTAATTTTGTTTTGTTTTACCTGTTCTATGCAGTGAACTGTGACAACTGATTGGGTTTTACTTGCAACTAATTCAAGTTGAAAGTGCATACAAATAACAAAAATTAGTCCTGAATTGCAGCTAAAGGTGCATTTCCTTGGAGGAGACAAAAAGAATGGAACAGTGGAGTTAGAAGTTTACAACCAAGGCATGACCAAGACAGAGCTTTGCAACAAATGGAAAGAGACTAGATCCTGTCCGTATGGAGACAATTGTCAGTTCGCTCATGGGTATGGAGAGCTGCGCCCTGTGATTGGCCACCCTTGCTACAAGATTGAGGTTTGTCATATGGTCCTGGCAGGTGACCATGGCTTGCGCTTATGGGCACTGTTGCCACTTCCGCCATGCCCGCACCGAGCAGGAGAAGCTTGTCGTCTAACTCAAGCTAGAGTAACTCCATTTGTTGCAACTTTCAACCAATTGATCGGAGATAATAATAATAATAAGTTGTTGTATCCCACTTCTGGCCAATGGCGAACTGGTTGAAGGTATACGAACTCTCGACTAAGCTCCTTTTCCTATACAAGGTATGCTATCTTTGCAAAGTACATACATTTGTTACCTGCATATTGATCAGCGCATGGAGTCAGTTTTCCTTCCTAATGTTTTCTTCTTTTTTGCTTTATAATGTCATTGAACATTGTTCTTTTCTCTGTTTAGAACATTGGTCTTTTCTCATTTTATTTTATTCCTCACATGCTGATTCTCTTATCTCTATTTCTTACAGGTTGCAGTAGTTGTTGTTCTGGCAATGGTTTTACGACGGAAACCTAAAACACTTGTTCTTGTTCTGCAGCATAGCCATAAGTGAGGACCTTGGGCAAGTTGAGTATATTTTGGTTGATAGAATAATTTTTATTTTTTGTTAATTACTGTTCAATCTGAACATGAAGGAATTTAGGTTGCTCTGCATAACTTCAATTTTCCATATCTTAATTTGATTCTAATTCAGACCGATTTAACAATTTGTGTCTAGGGTTAACTTGGTGTGAGTTGCCGAGTTGCTGCTCTTTGAGAGTCCAAGTTGGAGGTCATGTGCGCTATTTTGTCGAGTTCTTTCTTCTCTCTAAACAATTTTAATTTTATTATATGCTTTCTTGTATATCTCCATAGGTTAAACCCTTGGTAGAATCAGATTGTTTCTTATCTCTGTGCACTATTTTTATCTTTCCTTTATGCTTGAGCTGGTGTAGGGTGCCCAGACTACATAGTTTGTTTTTGGAAGTGTGCCTAGGACAATCATCTTAAGGGCTACTAAAATATCCTTTGGACCTATCATTTAAAAGTACTCATCATTTGTAAAAGTGTATCTTTCAAATACCCATCCTTTGTAAAACATTTATAAATGTCGAATTTGCGTTTATTTTAATGTATATGCTCTTTAATACCCATCATTTGCGAAATCTTATTATATGAACAAAGGGTGTTGTGTATCTTACGAAAAAACATCGGATTATAGACGAAAAATGTTGTGCTTGAATAGCTATGAAATCAAACCATAACATAAAAACGGATGCTAGTATTCTTATAGACATTGTCTAAATAATTTAAATCAATACGTGACATATATTTTTACATCACAATGTTAATATAAATTGATATATATTACTAACAATAAAATCTTTATAAAAATAAAAAATGATGTCCATATCATATTAATACATCAGTTATGTACATATTTTATACAATAGATTATTTTAAAACAATAAAAAATCACTAATTATATATATGAAAATAATATACACAAAATCAATATAATAAAAAAGATGTCTATTTTGTTTTAATACATTGATTATTTTAAAAACAGTGCTGTAAATGTAAAATTTAGGGATGGTGTGGACATCTTCAAAAGCTTATAAATGAAAAATAATAAGGCTTTAACAATAAGTGAACATGTCAAAAATAAATTTAAGGGGCTGATTTATATCTATATTGAAAATAAAATAGATATTTTAACCAAGAAAAGACATCGGCCTACAACCGATGTAGAAACGTTGATCTTTTATTACACGCACAATGAGATCAGAATTTTTTTTGAAAGACATCTGTTGTGAACCGATGTCTAATTGCATTTTTCTAGTAGTGCGATCTGTTTTTATTATTTCTATTTTTGTACTTTTCTATTTCTGTCTACGAAACCACTCGACATCGAGACATCTACTCGATATCGAGTACTCTGCATCGGAAGAAATCAAGTCGACGATCTTCTGAGTCGACAATGAAGCAATGACCCACTCGAGATCAACCACCTTAGTCGATATTGAGTGCCTTCTATTTCTGTTTGCAGGTTACAAATATCGACTGCAACACTAGGAATCGACATCCCTTGTCGATATCGACCTTTCTAGTCGATATCGAGGCTTCTGGTCGACGTAGCGCAGTAACTCCACAAGACTATTTAGGAACCGCTGACTCGCCTCCTCGAGGATTGATCTTGATTCCCTATTGCTGCATCGAGAGGGAGTCTTGAATTTATTTGCAAAGAAAGAGAGTTGCTTTGGTTCAAATTTATTTACATATTTTATTTAGTTAATTCCCCTCATAACAAATTTTGGCGCCGTTGCCGGGGAGACATCAATCACGCCCTGTCTAGTCCTATTAACTTTTCTACCTAGTGTTGTTTTGAAGGTGTATGCGACGTGCTCATCGCACACCCGAATTCGTTGCTTGAGACGATCCGGAATGCTTCCTTCGTCTAGAAGAAAGGGCAAAAAGGATCATGGCGAACGAGGAGACCATGCAACAAGAGCTCAAGAGGCTTAGAAAGAAAGTTGAGGGGTTCAAAACTGAGCGTACTCAATATACACAAGTGCAGCAACGAATGGAAGCTAGATATGAATAAGAGGCCTAAGCCCATCGAGAAGCCCAAGAGCAATTACGCCAGATCCCGTAGAATGGCAAGGAATATATGCACCCAACGCTGGTGGTGCTTGAATCTGCTATTGTTCTCCTTAACATATCCTTTGAGATTAAAACTACTTTTATAGCAGAGATTAGGAGACATACATTTGAGGGAAAGGGCATGAATGCCCTATGGTGCATATTAATACATATATTGACTTATGTGACACCATTGCTAACGGAGTCAATTTAGAATATGTGTGCCTAAAAGCTTTTAGATGGTCGCTTGCAGGAAAGACTCTACATTGGTTGGAAAGCTTGCCCCTACAATCTATCCGCACCTGGGGTGAACTTAGAGACATCTTCCTCAACAAGTTCTTTCCACCATCCAAGACGACGCAGATTCGCCAGAGGATAATGGCCTTCAAGCAAAGACCAGGAGAGACGCTAGTGCAAGTCTGGGAACACTATAAAGACCTGCTGAGATCTTGCCCTACGCATGGGCAACCGCCTTATGTTATCCCGGAGATCATCTACAATGCCCTGGACGTGCCTACAAGAGAGCGGATCAACACCTATACCACCTACTGCTACCTAGAGCTTACACCTAATCAAGCCTGGGAGACGATTGAAAGGCTCGTGGAGTTTGACAACACCTATGGGACTCATGCGGCCCCCGATGCGAGGCCGCCCCCATCCATGCCACTATATGAGCCATCAAAAGAGGTGGATCCTGAGGTGAATGATCAATTCATGAAAGACCAGGTAAAGCGTCTCCAAAAGCAAGTTAGGTTTTTAACTAATAACCAAGCTTGTTTAGAATGTGGGTCACAAAAGCATAACACAACGGCTTGTCCGTACACGGAGCAAGTACAAATGGCGGAGACCCACGAGGAAGTCAAGTTTGTGTGGGTGCCCAACTATGGAGGAGGCTATCAAGGAAATTGGGGATATCAACAACCCCAACATCAACAATATCAACAACCCTCGCCCTATAGAGCACCTGGCCATCTGGAGAGGGAAGGAAGGGATGACTTACAACTCATCCTCGATGAAATAAGGAGAAACCAAGTTGAGAAAAAACAATCCAACAATGCCATCCACTCCCAACTGCATGGCATTAATGCACAGCTTGGTGAGATAGACACATGGAGGAAAAGCGTGGAGACCCAATTGGGTCAATTGGCGGCCAACGTTCCATGACAAGCCGGTGCGCTCCCAGGCCAACCTCAGGCCAATCCTAAGGGCCAACTAGTAGGCCACATCGCCGCCAGACGCTTAAGGAGTGGCAAAGAAATCCAAATTTACAATGAAAAAACGGAGCCAGCGGAGAAAGTTACTGGAGAGCCAATCGATATCGACCAACCCTAGTCGATGTCGACTGACCCGCTCGACGTTGAGCCCACTGTCGACGTCGACCCTATCCAGGCACACCCGAGATCGACCTCAGCACTCGATGTCGACAACCCTTTCGAGGTCTCTACCAGTCATCTACAACACCTCGGGCCAATCCCGCGCCGATAAAGAAGAAACCACTTCTCTTTCCCTCCAAAACACTAAGGGACCCAACAGACATGAAGTTCCAAAGATTATTGAAGGTACTCCAAGGCCTAAATATCACCATACCATTCATGGAGGCCCTTCATGAGATGCCATCATACGTCCGGTTCTTAAAGAACATCTTGAGTAAGAAGCGATCAATCGATGAGATCGCGGAGGAGTGCAGTAAAGTAGACTACCCAGAGAAGAGAAGTGATTTGGGGAGATTTTCCATTACAATTGGGCTTGGCCAACATCGCTACAAGGCCTTGTGCAACTTAGGCGCTAGCGTGAGCCTCATGCCTTTGTCCATATGGACAAAGGTCAACATTGGAGCCTTGGAGCCTGTGGATATGAAGCTTTATATGGCCGACAACAACTTCATGAAGCCCACTGGTATAATTGATGACGTCCTAGTAAAGGTAGGTAAGTTCTATGTACCCACGGATTTTATTGTGCTAGATATGGCGGAGGATCCTACATGCCCATCATCTTAGGGAGACCGTTCCTAGCTACGGCCGACGCCAATATCAGTGTGAGAAAGAGACTATTGTCATTCATAATTGGCAATGAAGTCATAGAGTTCTCCTTTAACCCTACTTTGAAGGAGTTGAACCAAATGGAAGTCAAGGCCTTACATGCAATAGGGAGAGTAATCCCTTGTGACGAACCAACGAAGAGGACCTTGACCAATGAAGAGCCAGAGGAGAGAGTCATGGAGGCCCAAATGGAGGAGCTTTTGCCTATTTGGCACCAAGCCGACGAAGAAGAAGAGCCTGAGAAAGCACTCGATGTCGACACCCACTAGTCGATGTCGACTACATTGGAGCCAGATCGGATGCCAAAAGCTAAGTATGGGGTAGACACAGACGAAGCAACCGAGATCGACCAAGGTCAGTCGATATCAACTGGACCTACTCGAGATCGACTCCTCATGATCGACCATCCTCCATCGACTGCACCTCCAGAGAATAACCCACTCGATGTTGACCCTTGTACTCGATGTTGAGCACTACCTCAGAGCATGAACGACTCAAAGGTAAGCCCAGGTAAAGATCCTCATCTTTTAGAGCTTGAAGATAAAATTCCTATGAAAAGAGTATCCTTGTTTGTATGCCTTACTAACATGATAGGAAAGCCGATAAGCGAATACAAGGCAAACGATAAGTAGCTTATGGAACAATGCAACATTATGGGATGCAAGAGAAAGGAAGGAAGAAAAAGAGGATTAGTGACCATCCACAAGGTCTATCCAGGAAGGTTGGAGCTGAAAGATAAGAAAGGGACAATGTTCAAAGTAGAGCTTGAAAGCCCTAAAGAGGATGTGCAAGCCATATGGTCCCTATATGTCCCAACTTGGATAGAAGAGTGGAAGAAGTCGGCCTAGCGACTATAAAATCTAGAGCTTGTACATATACTTTATTTTGAATAGTTTGGTTTTTAGGATTTTTGAATTTTTGATTTTGAATTTGTTTCGAAACTTTAAATTTTTTGGATTTTCGGGTGAAAACTAACAATTGCAGGTACGACGAAGCTGCAAAAGCACTCAATGTCGACCAAACAAGTCGATGTAGACCAAGGTAAATCAAGTAGAGCAACTGTGATCAAACCGAGATCACCCTGAGTTGAAGCAAAAGATCGAAGTCGACCAGTTGAGTTGATATCGACATCCCAACTCGATCTCGACCACCCCTGCAGACGTACCTGGTTCGAGCCGTTGCAACGTTTTCTAGTAAGTTCTCTTTAATTCCACTTCTGATTTTATTTTTACAGTGAGGACAATGTAGGATTTAAGTATGGGGTGGGGTAAAAGTATACTTACATTCTTTCGCTCAAAGCAATTCGTTAGTTCATCTTAAGTTTATTAAAGTCTTGTTTATTCATACATGGTTACTTATACAAATTAGGCATCATATACACATATTCTCTCATGAGCAAAAAGTTTATAATTCCAAAGATATTTTTGAGAAAAAGTACCCCCATTGAAAAAATTGGAAAGTGTCATGGAAGTAGTTACAAAACTCGACGATGCAACAGTAGATCCATTAGAGATATAGCAATTAAATTGCCTAGTAAAGGGAACTCTTACTTAAATTGCCTTTACATCATATTCTAAGCCATATGTGCTTAATGTCATTGTTGCTCCACAAAGTTCTTATATTGCCCATTTTTATACCTTTTTACCCATCCGGGAGATTATGTTATGGAATGGATGTCATATTATGGAGTTGTTGTATGGGTTGATATGTTGTAAAGTTATTATTAAGTTGATGGAAGAAATTTTATATGGAAAAGTTAATGAGTGAAAAGAAAATCCGGTCACCTAGGAGTTAGGTGGATCGACCCTACTTGCGGAGGATAAAATTCATGCGAGATGGGACACAAGGTGAGGAGTCCGAAGCGCTAAGTATCCGGGGCCATTCATGAAACACATGTTTGTGACTTGCGAGAAGGCAGTGTTAAGGTTAGAGAGGTAAAAGCAATATTAGTGAAAAAAGAAAAGCATTTTGAGGAAGTGGAATGTGGAAATTTCAAAGGAGAAAGTGCATTAAAGAAAGAAAGTTTGGAAGTTTTCCCTGGATTAAACACCACATTGCCAAATATAGCCCACCACTATACCTTTTTCCCACTCTTCACCATTGCGCATAAAAGTCCTCTTAATTATTAATAATGCTATGTTACAAATTGTTTTTACATAACCCTTCTTTTGTGCGAGATGTTGCTTTTCATTCACATGCATGGATTTGATGGCATTAGTACCTTTGTGAGGATGGTAATTGATTGTAGGATTATATGAGAATGGATCTACGATGCTGAGAGTTTAGTCCTTCCCCTGAATGACCATTGAGAGTATTGCTTGAGGAAAAGCAAGTCTAAGTATGGGGTGTTTGATGTGCGCTTATTTCACCATATTTCATGCTTACATTTAGTCCGTTTTTATGCATATTTCATACTTTTGGGTTGGGAAAGTAGTGAATTTGTGTAGTTTAAGTTTATTTGCAAGATATAGAGGTCTACAAAAGTTTTGGTTTGATTTCGTAGGAAACAGAATTCTTTAGAGTGAAAGCAAGACACTGAAGAAGAGCTCGATCTCGAGCAGAAGCACTCGATCTCGACCAAGTAACTCGATATCGACTAATGCACCTGAGGTCGACTGAAGAAAAGAGCCAGATTGAGACTAAGGCAATATCAACCAGAAATCAACCATGTCGACTCCACATGAAGCACTCGACATCGAGTGGTCCACTCGATATCGACTGGAGGGACAGACGCGTAAGAGACGCGGATTGGGCGGGATCTTTGGGAGATTTACTTAGCCACGAGATATTCTATCATCTACCAAGATCTTCTATCCTTAGAGGTATATTCCAAGCATGTTAGAGAATATTACCTATTTTAGTATATTTATTTTAGGATATAATTTAGTTTAGATAAAATTTTCTTTTACCAATCTTAGTAGGATTAGGACCCCAATCCTTGGCTAGCAAGGGTTGTGAGGCTATAAATAAAGCCCCAGGGGGTGACGAGAGGAGTTTCTCGACCAAATAAATTTATAGTCAAGACCCCCGCTATAGATAGGGGAGTCAGGTTTGTCCTCAGGAGAGAAGTCATCGGTTCTAGTTTAGCGTTTCGGGGTTTGGGAATAGCTGGAAGAGGTGTAAGGCTGCTGTCGACGTCGGCTAAGAGTTGGTCGATGTCGAGGGATGGAGAGGGGAGCGGTGGTTTGATGTCGAGTGGCTGCGCAAAAACTTTAAAATAACTAAAATAGAATAATAAAAGAGCAAACTTCCGAGTTTTGGGATCACCGCAACAATAAACATATGTGTAGACTATAAATCACGTAAAGATGCATGCTTTATATCATATAACTTTCGTTATTAACAAATAGGAATATAGAGGCTTTCGCATAAACCCTAAGTGTTACTACCTTTTCTTAATTAGGATTAGCCGACTTTCGAATATAAACGCTAATTACTATCCAAATTCATAATAATATTACTTTCGCTTCAATATCATGAATAAGGAATTTCCTCAACTCTCATAAAGGATTAAGTACATAGGTAGATGATGATAAAGACATATGAATTCATAAATCAAACACACATATTTATGTTGGGATCACCCCAACCCTAAAAGATGGAATTTAGAAAAAAAGACATGCTAAAAGAAACTAACTTTAATATTAAATAAAAACTCAAACTTACAACCATTCAATCGTCTCTTTCCTCCTCCTCCTCCTCCTCCCCCCCCCCCTCTCTCTCTCTCTCTCTCTCTCTCTCTCTCTCTCTATCTCTCTCTCTCTCCCCCCTTCTTCTTTGCGTCCTAAGACGACTTGGCTTGAATGATTGAAAAACCAGCCCCTAGGGCTTTATTTATAGGGCTCAATCCTAACTATTCTAAGAGAGCAATCTATCTAAATCTATCTAAAGATATAATTCTAGATAAAAGGAAATAAATCTAAATTGGTAAAATAGATAAATCCTTAGGGTAATTAATTGCTCAACCCATTAGGATAGAAAGTAAATAAAATTGATAAAATATCTTCTACTTCATGTGCAAGCAACTTCCATTCGGATTAGGACTCGAAATCTGCGTCGGGTTGATTTCTGCATGTCACTCGATATCGACCAGATGGGTTGATATCGACTTATCTCTTCATGATCTTCCCTCGACGTCCGCTCCTGGGGTGAATTTCGAGTGGGTGTTCACTCGACATTGAGTGGTGGAACTCGATATCAACCATCTTGGCCGATTTCTGGTAGTCTAGTCGATTTCTGGTGAGACTTCACTCGATATCTAGTGCTCTTGGTTGATTTCTGGTACTCCAGTCGATATTTGGTGATTCAGTTGATATCTGGTACACCTGGTTGATTTCTGGTACTCCAGTCGATATCTGGTGGTTTTCCAGCTTTTCTCTTCTTCTCCAAATTGCTCTGAAAATGTCTCAATTTCTGTGAAATTAAATAAGAACTTGTGTAGACCTCTATAATTCTCAAATAAACATAAACTACACAAATACTATGCTTTCCCAACCCAAAAACATAAAATATGGAAAAAATCGAAATAGATGTAAGCGAAAAACATGGCAAATTGAGCGCACATCAGGGGCTGGTTTTAGTCATTCAATTCTTGAGCAATCAAGCAACCATAAGGAGAGAGAAGGAGAGCCGAGTAGAGCGAGAGAGATAGAGAAGAAGGCGGTGTTTGGTTGTATGATTAAAGCTCTTTTCAAGTTTAATGCAAGTTTGTTTATATTGTTTTTCCCGATGAGGCGTGAGTAGTCGTCCTACTTCTAGGGTTGGGGTGAGCCCGACAATAGCCATGTAAGTATGCTTGAATTCCTTATTTGGGATCATTCTTTATTTACCTTATATGAAGGGAAAGTGGATTATATATGTGAATTTGGATAGTAATTAGGTTTTTTCTACGAAATTTGACTAAACCCTAATTATGAAAAGGATAGAAACAGTTAGGTTTTTATGCGAAAGCCTCTATAGTCCTATTTGGTTGATGATAAAAACATGATCTTTCATGTGGTTTAAGTAATAATGCATGCATGGTTATTGTCGTGGTGAATCCGTATCTTAGGAGCTTTTAGTTTATAAAGTTCAAAAACCCAAAAAAATCTGTTTTTATTATTTCTTTTATCGTACTTTTCTGTTTATGTCTGTGAAACCACTCGACATTGACACGTCTACTCGATATCGAGTACTCTGCATCGGAAGAAAGCAAGTCGACGGTCTTTTGAGTCGACAGTGAAGCACTGACCCACTCGAGATTGACCACCTTAGTCGATATCGAGTGCCTTCTGTTTTTGTTTACAGGTTTCACAGATCGAATACAATGCTAGAAATCGACAGCCCTTGTCGATATCGACCTATCTAGTCGATATCGAGGCTTCTGTAAGACATAGCGCAGTAACTCCATAAGACTATTTAGGAACAGCTGACTCGCCTCCTCGACGATCGATCCTGATTCCCTACTGCTACATCGGGAGGGAGTCTTGAATTTATTTGCAAAGAAAGGGGGTTGCTTTGGTTCCAATTTATTTACATATTTTATTTAGTCAATTCCCCTCCTAACACTTGGTCGAATCCATTTTCTACATACCTTATTAGTTCGTCTTTGGCAAAAGGCATCATGATTTGGGTCAATCGCTGTTGGGTGGCACAAGATTTCTCCTCTTTTTTCTCGGCTCTATGGTTAAGTGATGTGCGCGCAAATTGCCATATTTTCTATGCACATATAAGTCCATTTTATCATTCTTTTGCATGCATATTAGTGGGAAAACATGGGATTAGTGTAGTTTATGCATAATTGTCAAATATATGGTTCTGTACGAGTTTCTATGTAATTTTGCTGAAAACAGGGCAAAAATGGATGGATTTGGAAGAGCGGAAAAACAACTCGAAGTCTTCTGAAGAGGTCGAAATCGACTGAAGGACCTCGACATCGAGTACAGCAGTAAGGCAAAAATCGAGCAAGAAGAGAACAGAGCATGTCGACAGCAGATGTCGATATCGAGGATGTAACGTCGATATCGAGTGCCTAGATCGAGATAAATGATAGAAGTCGAGTGCCAATCCGAGTAGAAAGAGGAGAGCTCGAGATAGAGTTTTACAGAGGTCGATATCGATGTCTTATGGTCGATATCAATGTTGCCAGCAGAGAAGTCCGACTCAGATTCTGATAGAATTCTATCCGAAGCTTGCACGTATATCCTAAAGTCGAGATTTCTTATCTTCAACGTCAGAGCTATCACATGAGCTGTTTTACCATAGAACTTTTAGTTTTTACTTTATTTATGTTTTATCTTAGAGAATAAAGATAAAGTTTCGAGTCTTTGGATAGCAAAGTTTGATATTTATATCTAGAGGCTGTTAGGGCTGAGTTTAATCATTCAATTACATCCAATTTCAGTTATTCAAACACATAGAATGCAGAGAATTTATAGAGGGAGAGAGAGAAGGCCGATTGAGGTTGGTAGAAGCGAGAGCGGAATTGGCTTGGTTCGGTTGTAATCTTTCTTTCATAGTTCAATACAAAGTAGTTTTCTTTCAATGATGATGATGAGTTGCATGATGAGAAGCGAGTAGTCAACCCACTTCTAGGGTCGGGGTGAGCCCGACGATAGCGATGTAGGGTAAGTGCATCAAAGGTATGACTTTTATGCGATTCCGTCTTCTATCCTATGCATGATCCTTTGCGAAAGTTAGGAAGATTCATTATTTGCATTATTGAAGCGAAAGCCACTCGTATTGTGAACTTGGATTACTCATGAATTGGATAGTAACTCTTAGGAACTATGCGAGAGCCTCTAATCACCTAAGTGTTGATAACGAAAGTTATTTGACGGTAAGGCATTAAATTTCATAACTTTAGCATCAAACTTGCATTGTTATCGTTGTGGCATAAAACCCCGACTTTAGAAGCTTTAAGTTTATTGAATTCATATAAAAAGTTTAAGTTTTGATTTCTGATCATCCTTCTTTACCATTCTACGTTCTTCGGACACTTTTCAAAAATAGGTTACTCAAAACAGTTTCTGTGAAAAACATCGGAATCGATTGTAAAGGTTGATATCGAGGACTAACGTCGATATCGAGGTTCCACTCGACGTCGATTTTGCTGCTTTTGTCTTCTGCAGGAACTTGGCTGGAAATCGACCAGAACTGAGGTTGATATCGACAAGACACATCGATATCGAGTGTCTTCTAAGGTCGAAAGCTTGATCGTGATTTCAGCAAGGGAAGCGCTGACATACCTCCTCGTGGATTCGATCCTGAATTACCCTACCACTACATCGGGAGGGATTCTTGTATTATTTGCTTGGAATAGGGAGTTAGGATAGTTAGAGTTTAATTTGAATATTTTATTTGAGCAAATAATCTACCTCCCATTCGAAAGCCGAACATTAAGGTATGAAATTGATCTCTTTGATACCTCTCTTGGATCCTTCTCCGTCGAACTCCTTGATTCAAAGGTCTGGGGTATGGGTTGGATAAATCACACTTCTCTTCTTATTTCTCTTTTCTCTTACCCTCTACTGTTAAAAACATCCTCTAACCTGATATCTTTCTTTCTGTATACAACGTCCTTCTCTGTGAAGGACAAAGGAAAACAACCTTTAGGGGCAGATTCACTTCTGCATCCTAAGATTACCCCCGAAGGGGCTCCAACAAATCCATTGGCACTGTCTTGCCTTTTGTGCTAAAATTCTCCCACGTAGGTGAAAACAAGATGATGAAATATATGGCCGAGGATAAATTCAAGAGGAGAACGTTCGATAGGGAGAAACTCATTGCCCTGCATGGTCGAGTTCAAACGTGTGTCTTGGCACTTAATCTCACTTCCATTTTGGCTACAATCATTGATGACCCTTTTGAGGGCAAGGACTTAGGGAAAAAAATCAGGTATATGTGGAAATTTTTATATGGGAGATTTCATCTTATCCCGCTTACAATCAATGGGTGT
Organism: Persicaria maculosa; assembly: GCA_963922045.1. Taxonomy (NCBI): domain Eukaryota; kingdom Viridiplantae; phylum Streptophyta; class Magnoliopsida; order Caryophyllales; family Polygonaceae; genus Persicaria; species Persicaria maculosa. Next base: position 45,055,119 of record OY998267.1, read on the forward strand.
TTTGTCATAAGCATGAATGACATGGAAACTGTAATTGGCTTAGCCTCATGTACTGTGTGCTACTTACTATCTAAAAACTCTGCTAGTATCTCCTTTGATGGTAATCCTATATTTAATGTATTATATAAAGTATGGTTTTGTGATATTACATGGGAACTCAATCCTTACCATCGTGTCTATTTTATCTACCATTTTGATACAAAACTTCTGATGGTTTCTTGGAGCTACAACTTCCTTAGCTTTGGTGAAATTCTTGAATTTTCTTGTGGTTCAATGACCCTTTCATTCGATATAACCCTACATTTTGATTATTCCATGGTCGTTTGCCGATTAAAAGTTTATGACATTTTACCCCTTCATCTTTCAACATTTTGCTGGCAAATCTTTGTTGATACTAGATTAAGAAGCATAAGTGTATACTTGGGTAGAATTCATTCTACTATTAATTAATCACAGTCTCAAGAACAGTGCTATTGTAAAGACTGCATATAAATTATATATAGATATGATAATGTTATTTAATTAAATACGTCATTATTTATTTCAAATTGTAAAAGCGGAGAAAATCGTCCTCGAGCACGAGTTCAATTTTAAATCATTCCGGCATCGAATTAAATTTAGGATTTTGATGGGATTTGATTTTCGAGTTCGAGTTCAAGTATTAATAAAATTTAATTAAGCTCCGAATTGATTGAAATTATTTAATTCCGATTATCTTGAAATTTGATCGAATTTTGATTTATTAAAATTGTTTTAGTCGGGATTCGATCGGGCGAGCGGGATTCGGGTCTTTTCCGCTAATTTGAATTGGGTATTGTGGGACCACATATATTTTAAATTCTTTTCTTTTTCTTTTCTTTTCTCTCTCTCTGCGGTCCCCTCCCTCTCGGACCTGTTGGTTGTGTGTCCTGCCTCCTACCCCCTCCCTCCTTGTCCTCTTCCCATCCTCCTTTAACCCTCTGCAAATTCAGAAACCCACACCCCCCCTCCTTATCCTCTCTCCCCTTTGGCTGCCATGAACCCAAGCTCCCTCTCCTTTCTTTTTTTTTTTTACCGTGAGAGCCAAAGCCCAAAGGGGCTTCACAGTCGCGCAAACCACCACACAGCAGCTTCCGCCCACCGCTGTTGTGCTCCTCTACCCTCGTCCTCGCACCTCCTTGCTCTGCTTCCTCGTCGTCGCCGCCATCGGACCACCACAGCCACCCCCCGTTGTCTCCTCTGTTTTGTCGAGGAGGGAACCCAAGCCCCACTCCTCCCTCCTTCGTTCTTCCTCCTTGAGGCACCGGTAGAGGCAGCCCACCACCTTCCCAGAGTCTCCAGCAGCCCAGATTGTTAGAAGTGTTGCCAGAAGACCCCCGGAGCGCCGCCGCATTCTTCCCGCCCTGTTTTCCGATTTCGACCTCGTTAAGCCCCTTTTCTTCCTCTTCTTTAGATTCGCTTTGAGCTCTTCGTGTCCGGGGTGGTCGGGGAGAGATTCCGGTCGGGTTGGGGAGCTTTGGGACGGAGAGGAGCCGCCGGAGGAGCCGAAGCTTCTCTTTCCCTTCTTCGTTTCCGGCAGAACAGGGCATTTGGGGAAGGCGGGTTCATGGGAACGGGTTCGGCCTCTTCTTTCTTTTATTTTAACCGGTTCAGCTGGCCGGTTCACTTCAACTGAAATGGGAAGGGGGATCCGGGTAGGGTATACGGGTCTGGGCTTGGGTTTTGGGCTAAGGATCTGGGTCTTGGGCTTCTGGTTAAGGCTAAGGGTGGGCTGGTGTGAGTTGTGTTTTTATTTGATTTTATTTCGGTAGTGTTATATATATATGTATATGTTATATGTTTTAATATTTCTGATTTTAGGAAAATGATTATATATACATATATATATTTATAAATTCTGGAATTATTAATATTTATATTTAAAAGGTTTTAAAAGTAATATTAATTGATATGGAGTTATGAATATATTTATGGATCAATTTGGGATTATATGGATAGTAAGTGTTAAATTATTTGAATATTATTATTTTGGGATTTGTTATAATATTTTGGAAATTTATCATTTTATATTGTGGTTGTTTTAAAATAATATTAATTGGATTATTTAATTGATGCAATTTTATGAGGATTTAACTATGTGAATTGGGAATTTTTAAAGTGAATTGTTGGTTTTGATTTATAAATATGAGGAGTTATGAGGATTTAAATATGACTTTTGGAAATTGATTTTAAGGTTTAAATGTTTAATGTCGGGATTTAGATAAGCGATTTTAAAAAGAGTTGTTTGATTTTCTAAGTTGAGTTCCTTGAGAGGTTGTTTTGAAAATGAGATGATGAGATGGGATGAACATGAAATGAGATATGGTTTGTGATGAAATGAGATGGAATAATCTGAAATGGGATATGAAAACAGATGAATGATAGTTAGGGGCGCCTTGTGTGAAATAGGTAGACTTATGCATTTATATGTTATTAGGTGTTTGTGAATGTTGGACGTTGCTTGCTATCGGTGATTTATTTCATGGATTCTGCTCTGCCTTACTCTCTGCTGTTCGACTTATTCAGGTAAGTTCCTTTATGGGCTTACTCAGATTCGAAAGAGATTACCGGCTTGTGAATGTATGACATACTAGGTGTTGCATAAGCATTAAAGCATGCCATGTAGTATCATGCTAGGTTGCACTTGTGATTGAGCATTCTATTTCTTTACACGTATGAAACAGAACGACCGTTACCTGTGACAGTCCTAGAGTCTTTGCTAGGGTCATAGGGTAGCCCAGCCCCATCGGGTGCCCTGAGTCTATCGAGTCGATATGAGCATGATGATAGCCCAGCACCATCGGGCATATTTATTTTAATTTATGTTATGATGATGAGATATGATGATGAGATATGATATGCTATAGCATCGAACCGGCCGGTCTCTGCACTAACGGAAAGGGGTGCAGAGGTAGGAGAGGGACATGCCACTTGACATTCTTTGGGCGCCTTTACAGTTATTTCTCGCATATTGTAAATTAGGATCATGCTAGTGTGATTTAATTTCCGCATCTGCATCATCTTTATTATTAGCGTATGTGTATGTTCGCTTGCTGGACAGAGCGTGTTGGGGCCTCGGTCTGACCCCACTCGCACCAAATGTTTTTAGGTATGATTGCTCCCTGTTTATACGGCGTGGGAAAGTCCCCCGGCGATTGCAAAGAAATCTGTCTAACCCCGCTAATCTGGCCATACAACTTTAGAATTATGTTTTGGTTTTGACCCGGCCTTGCCGTGGCTTTTGTATCTAAATCATATTTCCACTTCACTTTCGTTTAAACTGAATTTATGAAACTTCGACTGATTAGAGGTTTGAAACCTCGACCCGTACCTGAATTGCAACATCCGAACGAAGGTATCCGACCTTCGAAACGTATCCCGGATATTTATATCCAGGCCGTTACAAAGTTGGTATCAGAGTCAGGTTGTGCAATTCGGGTACGCAAGGGTCGGGTGTATGTTTTGGAAAACCGCCCACGGATTTCGAAGATTTGAAAGCGTTTTAAAGGGGCAAAATGAACTTAAAATGTCTAACTCAACTGGACTAAATATGAACTTGGATTATGATAAAAGAGGAGAACCAACTAATAAGGGATCGAGTGGGTAGAAAAGGCGATAGATATCCCTATTGGATGTAGTCGGAAATAGGTAGGCGAAATACTAGCTTGTTCTTTACAGATGGGTCGGGAGGACTCCAAGGAGATCATTGTAATTGTCATTAACTAATTCTATGATTGAGTGCTTGATATGCTAAAGATTTGATTGTTATGTTCTAACTATTGAATGAATATTGAATGATTTGTGCGAACGGAATAGCGGGAGTACCCTTCTTCATATATGGTCAAGCTCAACTTTTGTGGAACCGCCCCTTTCCTTATGAACCCTTTTGACAATTCAATCGAGTCCTCCCTTCGAATATCGGTCTTCCCCGGGAATTGGGTTGGTAAACACATGGTGTCGGGAATCATGATTGAATATAGAGGTTGTCCGAGCTAGAGAGTGAGATGTTTACGAGGCTGTCGTTATCAATTCTTATGACGATCCATCAGTGTCCTCCTGTCACGGAAAATTTGTATGCGAGTCCCACGGGAAAGATGGGTAATGAGTCAGTTGAGAAGAGTCAATGTTGCCCTTATGGACTTCTATCGGGTTATCTTGATTGCACTGTTCATGATTGTGTGATTCTATATGCACTACTCCTTGACCTACAATTGATCCTTAATGTGAATTTGTGCTTATGTGCCTTGATGCTCATGATGACCATTGTATAGGTTCGAACTACATTTATTATGTCCATATCATCCCGACATGATCTGTTTAGTATATTGCATTGTCATACTAGGGCACGAATAAATATGTCATATGCTACGAAGTTGTATAATTGATACCCTCTTTGTGAATAGGTTCATGATAGTGTGATTGACTCTTCCTTATATGAATGCCTCATAAGATGTGCTCTTTAGCATGCTAGCCGATGGTGCCTCAATGCTTATCATTCATTTTGTGACAAGAACCTATAGCCTGCCCATCTATTTCGAATTCGTCAGATTAACTATTGTTGATTATTTTGCAAGTTAATATTGTGTGTGATTAGTTGTGTTGAACGGAGAATATGTGTTATAATTGAACCTTGAGGAATGCATGTTTTGTCATATTATGTGTTGATTCGAGCTCATGTCCCCATATTCTAGTCATGTCGCCATGTTGCTTAGACTGCTCTATACCTCGTTACGTTTTCCTCTCGTGCCACTATATCGTTGAGATGTGATTGAATGAACTCTTGCATACCATCGTATTAATCAATCAAGTGCATGTATGTATCATATGTTATATTGAGTCCTTAGTAACATGTCGGGCCCTTGGTTGTGACTTGTGCAAATTCTACATTGCCTACGTTATTGTTGATTCTCTCTCGAGCTAGGCCCATGGTAGTGTGACTCTTCCCTTTTCTCTCATTTTAAAATGTTCCACTCGCCCCGATTAAATTGATGTTGAATTCGATGATCAACTTGCTTTCTGTGATGGTTAATTCTAGCATGTTCACATGTTTTCGCTCGGTGGTATCCCTCTATTACTCTACGATAGTCTCTCGTGCTTGCATGAATGCATGACTTGACACCTCGCATGATCACACATCACTCTATATCCTGATTTTGTAAATACCTGACGCACGAATATCGAAATGAACCTAGTTGATTTACTTTAGTTGTACTCATGTTCGATGTGTGCTATTAGTATCATGTAGGGTTTATGATTTCTAATATGACCCGCTAAATGATCACATGTTGTACTTGTTCTATGATGTGACAACGATTGTACCATATATGTACTCTATGATGGTTCGTTCTTAGAATGATTATAATCTAGCACCCATGATGTCCTTCTGGTTACTTTTGAAAATACCTCAAGTTTCGTGAATATCATGTTGAACTCCTCTTAATGACTCTTGACTATGCTTGTATCGCCTTATGTATCGCTAGTCTCATGTAGGATCTATGCTCTCTAAATGGATCTCGTCATAGGATTCCGTGTCATGCTCGACCTAATATGTGATCATTGCTGTTAGATGTGATAGTTACTATGCTGTTCTTATGAGCCCTCGTATGACGCTTCATTTGATTATTATAATATACTTTGCCATGATATATTTGGACTCATTTGTTGATGTGTATATCATGCTCTTACATTGATCATATGCATGATGCTCGTTACCTCCACTAAATTCCGCTTGACTTCGAATCATGTATGATCATTGTTGGTTCCGCCTATCTTGCTCGAAGTTACTAGGCAGATCTGTTTCCATGGAATACTAGAATGTTAGCTTGTTTCACAAACATCAGCGTAGGACTTGATTGTGTCTTTGATATGAATACGAACGTTGCCCCGAGATAGGTACATGATAGTGTGGATTGAAGTGATTGATATGCTCCATAATGAATTCATGCTTGTTCGTCACAATTGTAACCTAATGGACTCCATAAAGGCATCGTTACTATTCCCGAGTCAGAGTCTTGTCTCTAGTCGTGTCGTCTTTAGCTTTGGTCTATTCCGTCTCCGAAAGAAACAATGGGTCGTCCGCCTTTGTCACTCCCCTATCTCCGCTAACTTGAACTCCTACGCGTTACCTTGGATGAGCGACCGCATGGAAAGGGATCGGGAAGTCGAATGGCGATGGAGCAGCGCAACGAAAGCGTGGGCCCATAACCCACGGGCCTCAGGATCGATAATGTCGACGGAACGAGCTCGCTTTGAGGATTACGATTGTTGAGTACGATATGACTTGCAAGTGGGAGCGTTCTATATTCGAATTGCTAACCTTTCTGAGCTTGTTGATGATGAATTGCACTGACTTGATGTTGAAAATTTCGTGTTGATGTGATGACTTGGTAATGATTATTGCCTGATTATCTGATGTCTATGATGATATATATGATTCGGTGCCTTATTATCCTAATGTGCCTTGATGACTTGATGTGATGCTATTCCGAGTTGCTAAGCATGATCTAAATTCCTTTCCTATATAGTATGAACAACAAATGCCGAGAATCTGAACTGTTTATTAGCTAAGATTATGATGAAACTTGCTAGTTTGAATTGACTTTATTCATATATAGTGTTATGTGATAATCTCGAGCATGACGGTAAATTGAGACTTTTGATACTTGTTGCAATGCTTAATAATGCTAGTTGATATGATGTAGTCCTTATGTGCAATAATGTCCATGATTGCTTCTTCTTTGAACATGTGAGTGAGGTCCCTTTTGGTTGAGTGGTCAGAGAGTGAAGAAAGGTTTTGAGTGTTTAGAATGATCGACGGTGGTAAGAGAAAGTTGCAGAAGAGGGGTGTTGACTTAGGGTGGACCGAGTGGGTTCGGGAATTATAAGAGGTAATGCTTGATGATTTTGGATGAGCTCCTAGGTGAATCTCGGATAAGAGTATGGTTAGGAATAGGTCGGCTAGGCGGTGATCGAGGAATTTTACTAGAGGATGTGCGGTTAGCAGGGCATGATGCTTGTGAAATCTTGGGAAGTGTGGAAGTGTAAGAAATGGATTTTAAAAGTACGAAGGATATAGTATGAGAGGACCCTCGAGTGTGAGGTTAGAGATAGTAGTGGATTCTTAGAGGTGGATTGCTAGTGAGAGTTCTTTGTGGAATGAGGGGCGAGATTAGGGTATTGAAATGAATTAGGACTTCTTTTGAGGATGCTACCTGAGCTGATGTTGGTGAATCTAGATGAGGCTGGTTTTGATGTAGGAATTGAAATCTAGCGAGCGGGGGTTGCGTTATTTTGCCTAGTGGAGATGTGAAAGCTTCTTGATTATGCGATTTATTAAAATGACTTGGCATGATATTAGATAGCGACTATGATGAACCTGATATGGCTGATATTACATGTTGATATGCAATAATTGAAATCTAGTTGACAGTGACAAGTGTTATCATGATATAACGATACATTGCTATCCTACTATGTTGTTCTAGAAGCATGTTGTGATGTGTTGTATGAATCTTGACATAATGATATATTTCTATTTGAGAGCATGATGCTATATTATGAGCAGGAAATGTTGAATGATGAATATTGACTTGGATCATGAATATGACTTGTATATATATGTGTGATGAGCTAACATGATGTCTGGAAAGCATGATGACATTTTGATGTTGATATACTGTTTGACCTCCCCTTTTTGGTTGAATCTGAACAGCATGATTTTGTTGGATTGATGTGATAATATGTTATGATAATGCTGAAAAGGAATTGGATAGGATGACTATGTGAATTTATGCTTTACATGAGATCCCTTGTTATGACTAATTCCACTAGTGTGCAATGTTGAGGTGCGATCATGAGATTTGACTTGAAGTAGCGTACTGACTCCATGACACCTAACCTCTTTGATCTCTTGACATGTGTGCTGGCATGATTATGAGAATTCGATGATACACTTGTGATGCCTTCGGTATGATATAGATACACTTTATGACTCGTGATATGACGTTGAGATTTTGTTGTTGCTCTTGATGTGTTTGAAAGAATGGTATGCTTTATGTTATGGGTAAACATGTTGTGCGGTTACGATGTTGATTGATTGAGATTATCATGATTGATGTTGAGGATTGCCATATGAGAGGTGGTTGAGTATGTTATGAGTTGATTTACTTTTGTTCATGTTGAGTTGTGAATGATGAAGGAATGATTTTGGAACCTAGGAAGAGAATATGGGATTAGCTCTTAGAGGTGGATGACTCCACCTCCTACCCTCGGAATTTGATTGATTGGTATGTGTGAAGCTGATTTGGTTTTCGGAAGAGTTTTGACAAAATCTTGATTTGAAAGGATTTGACTTGTTTTGGTGTAAAGTTGCTAGATTAAAAATTGAATTTGAAGATTTTGAGCGGTTTTAAAAATGGCCAACTTGGGGTTTTAAAGAAGTTGAGAATTTCAATGAGTTGGATGACAATCTTTCCATTTATAAAACGCTTTGAGGTGTTTACGAACTGGATTTACATTATGGTGTCTCACGAAGTGGATACAAGCATTGTATAGGGGCGCTTATAGATTGCTTGCTAAGACCTAGTCGGACGCTATAATGCTTTTAGAGTTGTGATACTTCCGAAAGGTCGAAGTGAGGATGTGATAAGGGCGCTTATTACACACTTGACAAGACCAATTGGAGATGTCACGACTGTGACTAGGGTGTTGTGAGAATCCCGGAAGACGCAACCGAGACGATTACAAAATCCTTGGACATGGTCCTCGAACTCACCGATTTTAAAACTTCATCCCCTTTGCTTTAAAATAATTTTAGTCTCGGGGACGAGACTTGTTTTTAGAGGTGGGTAAATGTAAAGACTGCATATAAATTATATATAGATATGATAATGTTATTTAATTAAATACGTCATTATTTATTTCAAATTGTAAAAGCGGAGAAAATCGTCCTCGAGCACGAGTTCAATTTTAAATCATTCCGGCATCGAATTAAATTTAGGATTTTGACAGGATTTGATTTTCGAGTTCGAGTTCGAGTATTAATAAAATTTAATTAAGCTCCGAATTGATTGAAATTATTTAATTCCGATTATCTTGAAATTTGATCGAGTTTTGATTTATTAAAATTGTTTTAGTCGGGATTCGATCGGGCGAGCGGGATTCGGGTCTTTTCCGCTAATTTGAATTGGGTATTGTGGGACCACATATATTTTAAATTCTTTTTTTTTCTTTTCTTTTCTTCTCTCTCTCTCTGCGGTCCCCTCCCTCTCGGACCTGTTGGTTGTGTGTCCTGCCTCCTACCCCCTCCCTCCTTGTCCTCTTCCCATCCTCCCTTAACCCTCTGCAAATTCAGAAACCCACACCCCCCCTCCTTATCCTCTCTCCCCTTTGGCTGCCATGAACCCAAGCTCCCTCTCCTTTCTTTTTTTTTTTTACCGTGAGAGTCAAAGCCCAAAGGGGCTTCACAGTCGCCCAAACCACCACACAGCAGCTTCCGCCCACCGCTGTTGTGCTCCTCCACCCTCGTCCTCGCACCTCCTTGCTCTGCTTCCTCGTCGTCGCCGCCATCGGACCACCACAGCCGCCCCCCGTTATCTCCTCTGTTTTGCCGAGGAGGGAACCTAAGCCCCAGTCCTCCCTCCTTCGTTCTTCCTCCTTGAGGCACCGGTAGAGGCAGCCCACCACCTTCCCGGAGTCACCAGCAGCCCAGATTGTTAGAAGTGTCGCCAGAAGACCCCCGGAGCGCCACCGCATTCTTCCCGCCCTGTTTTCCGATTTCGACCTCGGTGAGCCCCTTTTCTTCCTCTTCTTTAGATTCGCTTTGAGCTCTTCGTGTCCGGGGTGGTCGGGGAGAGATTCCGGTCGAGTTAGGGAGCTTTGTGCCGGAGAGGAGCCGCCGGAGGAGCCGGAGCTTCTCTTTCCCTTCTTCGTTTCCGGCAGAACAGGGCATTTGGGGAAGGCGGGTTCATGGGAACGGGTTCGGCCTCTTCTTTCTTTTATTTTAACCGGTTCAGCTGGCCGGTTCACTTCAACTGAAATGGGAAGGGGGATCCGGGTAGGGTATACGGGTCTGGGCTTGGGTTTTGGGCTAAGGATCCGGGTCTTGGGCTTCTGGTTAAGGCTAAGGGTGGGCTGGTGTGAGTTGTGTTTTTATTTGATTTTATTTCGATAGTGTTATATATATATATATGTATATGTTATATGTTTTAATATTTCTGATTTTAGGAAAATGATTATATATACATATATATATTTATAAATTTTGGAATTATTAATATTTATATTTAAAAGGTTTTAAAAGTAATATTAATTCAAATGGAGTTATGAATATATTTATGGATCAATTTGGGATTATATGGACAGTAAGTGTTAAATTATTTGATTATTATTATTTTGGGATTTGTTATAATATTCTGGAAATTTATCATTTTATATTGTGGTTGTTTTAAAATAATATTAATTGGATTATTTAATTGATGCAATTTTATGAGGATTTAACTATGTGAATTGGGAATTTTTAAAGTGAATTGTTGGTTTTGATTTATAAATATGAGGAGTTATGAGGATTTAAATATGACTTTTGGAAATTGATTTTAAGGTTTAAATGTTTAATGTCGGGATTTAGATAAGCGATTTTAAAAAGAGTTGTTTGATTTTCTAAGTTGAGTTCCTTGAGAGGTTGTTTTGAAAATGAGATGATGAGATGTGATGAACATGAAATGAGATATGGTTTGTGATGAAATGAGATGGAATAATCTGAAATGGGATATGAAAAGAGATGAATGATAGTTAGGGGCGCCTTGTGTGAAATAGGTAGACTTATGAATTTATATGTTATTAGGTGTTTGTGAATGTTGGACGTAGCTTGCTATCGGTGATTCATTTCATGGATTCTGCTCTGCCTTACTCTCTGCTGTTCGGCTTATTCAGGTAAGTTCCTTTATGGACTTACTCAGATTCGAAAGAGATTACCGGCTTGTGAATGTATGACATACTAGGTGTCGCATAAGCATTAAAGCATGCCATGTAGTATCATGCTAGGTTGCACTTGTGATTGAGCATTCTATTTCTTTACGCGTATGAAACAGAACGGCCGTTATCTATTATAGTCCTAGAGTCTTTGCTAGGGTCATAGGGTAGCCCAGCCCCATCGGGTGCCCTGAGTCTATCGAGTCGATATGAGCATGATGATAGCCCAGCACCATCGGGCATATTTATTTTAATTTATGTTATGATGATGAGATATGATATGCTATAGCATCGAACCGGCCGGTCTCTGCACTAACGGAAAGGGGTGCAGAGGTAGGAGAGGGACATGTCACTTGACATTCTTTGGGCGCCTTTACAGTTATTTCTCGCATATTGTAAATTAGGATCATGCTAGTGTGATTTAATTTCCGCATCTGCATCATCTTTATTATTAGCGTATGTGTATGTTCGCTTGCTGGACAGAGCGTGTTGGGGCCTCGGTCTGACCCCACTCGCACCAAATGTTTTTAGGTATGATTGCTCCCTGTTTATACGGCGTGGGAAAGTCCCCCGGTGATTGCAAAGAAATCTGTCTAACCCCGCTAATCTGGCCATACAACTTTAGAATTATGTTTTGGTTTTGACCCGGCCTTGCCGTGGCTTTCGTATCTAAATCATATTTCCACTTCACTTTCGTTTAAACTGAATTTATGAAACTTCGACTGATTAGAGGTTTGAAACCTCGACCCGTACCTGAATTGCAACATCCGAACGAAGGTATCCGACCTTCGAAACGTATCCCGGATATTTATATCCAGGCCGTTACAGCTATACCCAACAATCGGTATTTTATATTGGCTCCTTTTATAGGAAAATATTTTTCCTTTGGTTGACTAATTTGTCTTGTTCTAAGGGTCAGATTAGCTTGACATCTGATTTGCAGTATTTGGTGGTTTCTTTTGAGATGAAAATGGGGAATGAAGTGTTAGAAATTTTTTCTAATTTATTGGATTTAAATTTAATACCTTCCAAGGTATGGTCTATATCTATTGTGGAGCAAGTTATCAAAATACACACTATGGTTTATTTTGAAATCTATTCTCTAAGTAATTTACGGTGTAACTTCACCGGTTTTGGGTATGTATGTTTTATGCCGGAAGACTACCTTTGGCTTATAGCCTCTATGAAATACCTTGGTGATACTAAGTACCTTGTTAAGAACACTTTGAAGTGCACATCATTGCAAAACCCCCCACCTTTGGGGCAAAAATAAACTGCAAGTTAGCCTCAAAAACATGTTATGGAACGTGTTCTATAGGAGGATACTCCTTTCCAAAATGATAAAAACGTCTTTCAAATTGCATCCTTGTCTCGAAACCTTGCAAATAACAAGTTTAGAAAACAGCTCCATGGAAACACAACTCTTAACAACTTGTTCTCCTTGGTCAAAAAAAGATGGAAGCGGAGTCTCAATAAAATGTTGTTTGGCAAACTCACCTATCTTCACACAACCTATTCCAATAGCTTAAACATCACAACTAAAAACTTCATTCTTTGGAATCTATGTACCACTAAGCATCTTGTTTTGAATAAATGCAAATCTAATTTATATCATGGTAATTGTAAAAGGTCTCTCAGCAAAATTGTGGATAAGGTTTACACCTCTTCACCCCTTACTTCACGAAAGGGTTTACACCAAACGATGGTCATAGTGGCCTTCGTTGACTCTACCACCTTTACTTATGTGGATATGCCTTCCCGGTCTTCTCCATGTGTTCTTTGTAATGATGTAACGAACCTCTTTATTTGGATGAAGACAGAACAAATTTCCCTCTTTCTTTGGAAGAGGATGGAACAAAAATCCCTCTTCGGAGGGAAATCAAACATAGTTGAGGACGACTATGTCTTATCATACCCCACCTCCCGAAAGGGTTATCAAACAACTGTTTGTAAAACCTCCTATTTACACACGATCAAATTGTGAAAAATGATTATAATCCTAGCAATTGTATACACCCTCTTTTGTACAAAGCAACTACGTGGGAGAGGCCACCTTCCCTCCTCCCACGACAGAAAAGGTTATCTATGAAAGCCAGTTATTGAAATTGTAGAGGTATAAGAAAAACAACATTTTGGAACAATATCAACACATGGTGTAAAAATGATCATATCAAATTACTTGCTCTAGCGGAGACGAAAGCTGAAAATATTCCAAACGAAATTGAATGGAAGAATGCAAGTTTTGATAACGCAATTTGGTCACCTGCTCAAGGCAAATCCGGTGGTCTGTGTATCCTTCAAAGGCAAACCACCTATTCAATGAGACGATTTCGATAGAAATCCACCTCCCCAGAATAATTTCTATTGGATACAAAAACTCGCAAATTGATTCTACCATAATGCTCTTCGTTATATGCCCATTCGGGGTTGAGGGAAAAAGATGAATTTTGGAGAACTCTTACTGAACTAGTCTTCAGCTTAACCCTTTGGTGTGTTGTGATGGGAGATCTTAACGAAATTGACTGTAGCTCGGACAAAATTGCGGGGGGGGGGGGGGGGGTGCAGAAATCAACACTCATAGATAAAGCAAGCCAATTTCCCTAGATTTCCCGAAACTCTTAAATCTCAAGTTAGGTCAAATCATTAATCAAACAATTTTCTCAAATCATATTTGGTCCAAAAAATCAATTTATAAAACATAAATCTTTAACTTAGCTTTTTATCTTATTTTATTAAAATAAATCCGACAAGGTTAGGATATTCCCAAGAAAATTCCCATTTTAAATCTTATTAAATCCAATTCCGCTTACCAAATCAAGTTCTAACCTTTAAAGCCTTTTTTTCCCAATTCTTTTCTTATTAAAATCCAAATCTCATAATATTATGTTTTAAATCCCCATAATAATATTATATCTTTAAATCTCAATAATAATATTTTATTTTTAAATCTCATAAATTTGGAAGTCAAAATATTTAATAATATACAATCCATTTATTTAATAATATAATTATCCACTAAATTGAAATACCCAAAATAGGTGTTACAGATAATATGCATGTTATACATTTCCACCAAATAGGCCCAACCCAAGCCCCAAAATCGGATCCAGCCTATCACCTTACCCAAATTCTTGTTTTTTGTTTCGTGAAAACTAAATACACCCTAAATCCTGCACGTCGGAATTGACGTGCAGAGTTGAAGTGGGTTAATTAATTTTTTTAGAGTGCTAATTAATTGGAAAGGCCTACACGTTAATTCCGACGTGCACTTTTGATGGGGGATTTGCGGTGTATCTAATAACACCCTTTTTGTTTAAAGGCCAAACTAGTTTTTATTTTGTTTTAAAACTTCTTGAACTGGATCCAAAACACAAGACAAACTGGACCCTAAAACTAAAACACTATGCACCGTCCCCTTTAAACTTCTGTTCGGAAAAAATGGAGGAAAGGGACCGGAGCAAGTAGCCACCACCGGCGAGTCGCCGGTGGTGGCTACTTGATCCGGTCAGCCTTCCAGCACCAAGGATACGACATCGAAAAGGAAAGGAGAGAGAAAAGGTGAGGAAAAGAAGTGCTCACCCAAGTGTCTTCAAGCCCGCTGGAAAATGCTCGAAATTGCCTCATCGGAAATGGAATCTCACCGGAGATGACCTAGGGGGAGTGGGAGGGGGTTAAAGTCCCACCTTTAAGCCATTTGAAGGTGAAAGGAAGAGAAAGAAGGGAGATGGAGTGCTTACCGGCCCAAAATGCAAAACAAGGGAAATGAGTGGTTAAGGGTTACATTGCTGGCTCTTGGGGCTCTTCTGGCGGCTCTAGTCACTTAGAAACGTCGAGAGGTGTGGAGGGGTTCTGCTGCGGGTGACTTGCAGTGGAAGAATGAAGGACGAAGAGGTGGGCATTGGTTGTGGCTCACGGCAAAACAGGGCTAGGAGCTTGATGCTTTCGGCTTCAGCTTCCAATGGGGGTAACGACCACAACTGTCGTGGTGGTGGAGAGATGGTAGTGATGGTGGTGTTCACCTAAGCAAAGAAGGGGGGTCTGGGCTGTGGCTTTGGGGAAACTTAGGTAAAGGAAAGGAAGAAGATAAGGCTGGGTGTTTCTGGGTTTAGGTGTTTGATTTGTGTGTGATGTTAGAAGGAGGCACATTTTGATTCTTATGGAGAAAAGGGAGGGGTGTGATGAGATGTTTTTGTATAGAGCCAAGGGAGTAAGAGTTTTTTTTTCCACAATAGGAGTGTACAAAGATGAAGATGGATAAGGCAACTTGTGGGTGTTCTTCCAATTTAAGTAAATGGGAAAGTGGTAGGGAGGTGCTTGATTTTAAAATCAACACAAGGGATCAATTTGGGCTGAAATTTTCGGTTGTGGTGGGAGAAGAAGACAAGAATTGTGGTCCCAAAAGCACAAATTGGAATTCTCGAAAGTTAGTTTCCAAAGATTAGTTTCCCCCTCTCTCGATCTATTTCCGGCTCGATCGAAATTTTAAATTGAAATCTCGATTCCGAAATAAAATAATAAGATAAAATCTCAACCATATTTCAAAATCTCCCAAATCTAATAATTTAAAATCGAACATAATTTAATATTTTAAGAAAATAATATTTCAAAATTTCCGGTCTTTACACTAGGGTGGAGACCATATCAATATCATGCTCATATGAATGTCTCGATAATGTTAATAATCATGCTCATATAATCAGACTCGTCTGACATGACTCGATTAGGTACGAATGGTAATGCGTATTTCATATAGGCATTCTAGGTGGTTTTAATGTAGTTTTAGGGTGCATTAGGCAAGGCTTTATAGCTAATTTGCGTTCATGATCATTTGTTCTTCGAAGTTCAAAATCTACTGTTTTTAGTGCTTATTTGTAGATTATACAATTCGAGCTCAAAAGGTTGAGAAACTATGGATCAAATGGAGTTAAGGAGAGGAAAGAAATAAGCCAAGGAAGGGTTAGAAGTCGAATTAGGAAGCGAAGGAGCACGAATACAAGAGCCGAAATGGTTAATATGGAGAAATCCCCCCTTTAAGCTTTTGAGAACTTTGAATTAGATTATGGTGTCCTAATGGGAGTTGTAGTCCTTTAAAAGAGCTTTCCAATGCATATTCATATGCATCAATCACGAACGATGACTCCACAAAGTGCATTACAAGTTTAGTCTGTCGAAACTGTCGGCAAAGGCGGCGCCCACCGATTTTCCAGTGGCGCCCGCCGATTTCGCAGTTTGAGAAAGTCTGAATTCTTCCAACTTATTTTATTTTAGGAAATATTTATCTATTTCAACTAGGGCTTCCTTAGGCCAATTTTAAGCCTTTGAAGATTATTCTGATGATTTTCATTCATCAGACGACTTAGGAGAGAAGAATGAAGGTTTTATACATCGGTTTGAGTCACTCAACCTCTTTAGTTTCGCCTAAACTTCACAAACATGGTTCGTTGATTTGTGAGGCTTGAATTCTATGTTATTCCAATGATTAATTCATTATCTTTAGGCTGATTTTGTGTTGTTGATTCTATTTTGATTAGCTACCTTGATAGAATTGCATTAGTTGACACAGTCCTTCGATCAATTCATGGTTGGTAGCAGCGCAGCTCCGAAAATTCTTGACAACGACGTGTGCCTTGGTAGGGAATCGAAGATAGGGACAAGAGGAAGGGGGATTGATGCAGGAGAACAGAAGCATTAGCACAAACTTCAGCTTGAGATCTATAAGCGTGGTGTGGCCCTGGTCTCTTTCGCCTTTCTTGGTGGAACCAAGGATGAGCTAGAGAAGAGGCAACAGAAATGGAGCGACTGGAATGGGAGCTGTTGGGTTGGTTTTGACGGGGGAACATGTCGATAAGGAGGAGAAGAGGCGGACGCGAGAGTGAGGGAGTGGGGAGAGTTGGTGGGGTGAAGGAGAAGGAAGCTATAGAAGGAGGGTATTGATGTGCTCAAATCCGAGTTGAGGGAAGGAGGGAGCGAACGCATGGCGGCTCGGGTCTGAAACAGAGGGAGTGAAGGGTAGGAGTGAGGGGCGGCACTGTAGATTGGGCCTGAAATGGAGTTTATGAGGGTATAAATACCCATTCAATTAGGGTTAAGTTAGGTCATACGGAATTCACAAAATCTGTCTGATATTTATAAGTTACAAAAATCCCATCACATTAAATAACATATTCAACCCAATAAATTCTATTTAATCTTAACATGTCGTAAAAGTCATCACACACGCATCAATGTGTTCAAAACAACAGTCACTTCTCAACTCGTAATAAAATTTTTATAAAAATCATTTCGATCGACGACGGAGAATTTTCAAAATTTCTGAAATCTCAGAAATTAAATATTGAAATTAAATCATAATTCATAAAATAAAATTCTTAAAATTTTGGGTCTTTGCAGTTTGCGGCTTTATATCTCGTGCTATGTTCTCACACTAAAATTTAAATTTATTGTATTCGTTATCATATTTTTAATAGATAATTACTGTGATTTTAAAATATTGTATTTGGTATTCTCATGCATATGAGTTGACTACACCATTAGAATAGAAATTGTAAAAAGTAGAGGAAAAATATATGAATCAAAGAACAAACTTCTATATGTATAAAAAATATAGGGGTAATAAATACACAAATTATACTAAAAAGGAAGGTAATATTGAATGAAAAAAATGTTTATATGTATAAATAGTTGAATTTTGAATTGAGTATGATTAAATAAAAAGCTATTCTTACAGAAAGAGATTATAAATAAAAACTTTTAATCTAAATTTACATTGGATGAATATAATAAAATATGAAAAATGTAAAGTAAGAAAAGGAAGGCCACATATCACTATAAAGAATCCTAACTTCTTTTTTTTTTTTTTAAGGACAAATCAAGATGATTAAGGACATCCAAGTAGTTATTTGAAGTGTTGAACATTTAACACTTTTTAAATACTATTAATAGCATCTAAAATATTTTTTAATAAACAAAAAAAGAAAGAAAATAAGTGGTGGAAAAATTTAGTTGTTAGAATAAATCTAAGTAGTCATTCAGTATAAAAAGGTGTCCTTAATTCTCAATTATCATCGACAAATAAATTAATAAGGAAAAAAAAGAAAAAAAGAGCCAAAATGGTTAGCATGGGAAAGGCTTGTTCGACAATATTCTTCTTCCTTTATATTGTTTTCATCTTACCAAGCGCTTCTGCTATAGAACCTAAGCTTGGTATCATTCCTATTCTCTTCATTCATACTCTCTCTCTTTGTAATGCTAATTTTGTTTTGTTTATTTTCATTAAAAAAACTATTTATTAGATAGATCATTAATAACCATATAATTTCTTTTGAAATAATTTAATATAATGACATAAAATATCTTGAAAGTAATAAATGTAATGCATGAAAAAATCATTTTTATTATTATTTTTGTTAATATTGTAAAATAAAGGATGATTTTAATGCATAGGCACATAACTAACTTGTGCAGATATTGAGGAACCATTGTACAACTACCTAGAGCCAACAAAATGGGGAGACATGGGTAATGGTTATAAACTTTGCTCAACAGGAACCCAACAATCTCCAATTAACATCGACTCAAAAAACGCCGTCATAGACAAAGAGCTACCACCTATACAAATTGTCTACCAGATTACTGGCGCTACCCTGATGACCAATGGCATACATGCCCAGGTTTATTTCATACATTCCATTTATCTCTAAATCAATTATTTATATATCTAGAAAAACTAAATTCTATCAATTATTTATATATCTAGAAAAACTAACTTCTTCACACATAACATTTTTCCTAACACTTATAAAAACTGCAATGTAGATGAAGTTGACGGGGAAGAATGAACTGACTGTAGCTGGCAGGTCGTGCAAGCTACTCGGCTTGCATTGGCACACACCGTCTGAGCACACTATTAATGGAAAAACGTTTGTTAATGAATCCTTTAATTAATAATCTTCTATGTATGAAAAGTTTATAGGTTGGAATTCTGGTCAGAGTTTGTAAGATTGGGTTTTGTTGCATCTAGATATGTAGCAGAGTTGCACCAAGAGTTCTATTGCGACAATGGAGGAGTTGGCAAGCCCAATCCTATATTCGTAGCCACTGTCTACACAGTTGGGGCTCCCGATCCTATTATTACTGCGGTATGTAATTTTTCTAAATACATGACAATTCATTTTATGACTAATTAAACTGGCCAAGAAAAGACTTGGTATATGTTGTTCAAGTACACTTATGCGTTGTTGTTGGTGTATATATGCATATATATTATAGGTTGAACCCGAGATGGCAAAACTTGCGAAGGAAATGAGTCCACTTGATGAAAACAAAGAGTTGGTTGTAAAAGTGCCCGCTGATAAAATCGCAGGAGCTTTGCTCAATAAAGACCCAACTAACAATTATATAGTGTACCCAGGCTCTCTCTCCAACCCGCCTTGCGTTGAGGGGGTCACCTGGATCCTAACTGATGTAAGTTACTATACCTTATCAACCGTTTTGTTCATACACATATATACATATATATGTATATAATTATATGACTTTGGTGACATTTGTGGAATCGACATGGATGAATGGATGGATGGATTAGCCACAATCAATGTCATTAGAACAAGCAAAGCTAATCAACGAGCTACAAAGCAAGTCAAACAAAGCCAACTCAAGGCCTACTCAACCCCTCAATGGTCGACGCGTCCAAATCAACGTTCGAGCTCAAGTCTAGTTTATCATTTAATTTCTATTATGAATAATTGCTGAAGTGTAAGCATGTTACATTTACTTCACCTTGAAGGAGTTTATTTATCGTGTAAGAACGATGGTTAATTTTTACCTGATGTGCGCGTGAATTAACATATTTTCAATGCACATAAAAATCCATTTTATCGTCTTTTGCTTGCATATTAGTGGGAAAACATGGGATTAGTGTAGTTTATGCTTAAATATCAAAAATATGGGTCTGTACGAGTTTCTATGTGATTTCATAGAGAACTGGATAAAAATGGACAGATTTGGAAGAGCGGAAAAGGAACTCGATGTCTTCTGAAGAGGTCGAAATCGACTGGGGACCTCGACATCGAGTACATCAGAGACATAGGAATCGAGCAGGAAATGAAACAGAGCATGTCGACACAGAGAGGTCGATATCGACGTCTGGAGGTCGATATCGATGTTGCCAGATCGAGCTAAATGATAGAAGTCGAAGTGCCAGTTCGAGTAGGAGAAGGAGAGCTCGAGATAAAGTTTCACAGGGGTCGATATCGGTGTTCAAGGTCGATATCGACCATGCCAGCAGAAGAATCCGACTCAGATTTTGATAGAATTTTATCCGAAGCTTGCACGTCTATCCTAAAGTCGAGATTTCTTATCTTCAACACCAGATCTATCATATGAAGGCTGATTTACCGTAGGAGTTTTAGTTTTTACTTTATTTAAGTTTTATCTTAGAGAATAAAGATAAGGTTTCGAGTCTTTGGATAGCAAAGTTCGATATCTATATATAGAGGCCATTAGGGCTGAGTTTAGGCATCCAAGCACATTCAATTTTACATACAATTCAGTTCCAATTACAGTAGTAACGAGTTAGAGGGAGAGAGAGAGGGCCGAGTGGAGTTTGTGATGCAAGAGCGGAGTGGTTTGTTCGGTTGTACTTTCTCTTTTGCAAAGTTTAATTCAGAGTAGTTTTCTTTTAACAATGATGATGATGATGTGCATGATGAGGAGTGAGTAGTAAACCCACTTCTAGGGTCGGGGTGAGCCCGACGATAACGATGTAGGGTAAGTGCATCAAAGGTATGACTTTTATGCGATTCCGTCTTCTATCCCATGCATGATCCTTTGCGAGAGTTTGGGGGATTCATTATTTGCATTATTGAAGAGAAAGCCACTCATATTGTGAACTTGAATTTCTCATAAATTGGATAGTAACTCTTAGGAACTATGCGAGAGCCTCTAATCACCTAAGTGTTGATAACGATCGAAAGTTATTTGACGGAAATGCATTAAATTTCATAACTTTAGCATAAAACTTGCATTGTTATCGTTGTGGCATGAAACCCCGACTTTGGAAGCTTTTTATTTAATTGAAATCAATATAAAAGTTTTAGTTTTGTTTCTGATCATCCTTCTTTCCCATTCTATTTTCTTCGGACTCTTTTTCGACAATTGGTTACGAAAACTGTTTCAGTGACAAACATCGAAATCGACTGTAAGGGTCGATATCGAGGTCTAATGTCGATATCGAGGTCTCTGCTCGACGTCGACTTTGCTGCTTTTGTCTTCTGCAGGAACTGTACTGAAAATCGACCAAAACTGAGGTCGATATCGACGAGATTACTCGATATCGAGTGTCTTCTGAGGTCGAAGGCTTTGATCGTGAGTACAACAAAGGAAGTGCTGACATACCTCCTCGTGGATTCGATCCTGAATTACCCTACTACTACAAGGGAGGGGATTCTTGTATTATTTGTTTGGGACAGGGAGTTAGCCTAGTTGTGCATTGTTTATTTGAATTATTTGAATCCCTACACACCTATCCCCGTAGCGAACATTACCCGATATTCATATGGTTTTCCAAATTGGGGATGCTATAATTGGCCGCAAACAACAACAAAGAGACAAGTTATAGTCAAATTGGCGAATAATATAATGCACCACACAATTTTAACTATGTGTTTTTGTAGATCAAATGAGGTAAAATAGTTTTCTTATCAAATCAAAGCTCTAATTAAATTCACCTAGAGGGAGGAATGCCATTTACCCAACAACTACCCCAAATCAAGATTTTTGTTTAGTTTTGTCATGTTTAATATATTTTGAGGGTGTTATAGGTAAAGACTGGAATTTTAAATAAGTATTTAATTGCTAAATTTGAAAAGTTTTTGAAAACCCATCATCAAGTAGATTTCTAAAAATGGGAAGTATTTGGAAATCATACTGGCATGTTTTAAAACATAGATTTTTGAGCTAACTCCCGCTATATTATTCGAATTTAAAACATAGATTCTTGTGAGTCGTTGGAAACGGATTTAAAACTCGAGTCGGATTTCGGGATAGATAGTTGGGACTTAGGGTCGGATGAATGGAATATATATCTCTCTCTTTCTCTCTCCCTAGCCGATCCCTCTCTCTCCTCTCACCCACTCATTCTCTCTCTTCTTCCCACTACCAGCATTATTATTTTGTCCTTATCCTCAATAAAGCCTAAGTGGGCCCCTATAAATAGAAAGCACCAATCCCCAAATTCTTAGAAAATCCTCATAAAAATCTAAGCCTCTATCCTCTCTCTCTCATTTCATCATCCATTTCAAAAATCAAAACCCTAAAATCCAATGTTTCCACTTTTATTCCCTTCAATCCATCTCCCTCACTCTTCACTCTTCATTTCTTGTTTCTCCTCCATAAAATAACTCTAAAACACCTTCCAGAAGACCTCCTCTCAAAGATCTAACCCAAAAACTAGAGTCGGAAAGCAATTTCCAATGAGAAACCCACTTTATGTCTATTTCGCCGCCGTAGAGTTCTGAGTTTCCGTCGCGAGTTCTAACTCACCACCGCGAGATCCTGGTCGCTGCCACGGAACCCGAGCCTAGAAGAAGGAGTTCTTACTCGCGACCGCGAGACCCCTTTTCGCCGTCGCGACTGGTTCTCCCTCATCTAAACTCCTTTCTCCTCCTCGTTTATTCTTGATTGATCCCCACTCTCTCCTCTACCTTCCAAGGTCAAGAAACATCAGATCAAACACCTTGTGAAGTGGATTCGAGCTTATTTATTCCTCCTTCCCCCTTTTTTGAGCAAGGTAAAGTCTCTTCCTTCCATCCTCTTGTCTTGGATCTAGTTTTTCATAAAGGTTCTCTTTTAACTAAGATCTGTCACTCCTAGGCCTTGTCATAGAAAGATGTCGTTGAATCGGAGCCCGAGGACTCACCTCTTTCAAGGTTTTGAAGAAAGCCTCAAGGAGGCTAGGTAATCCCTCTTCCGCTCTCCTCTCTAGTCCTCGCTTGAGTCATATGTGGTTGTTTGGTGTCGGTTTTGTGTTAGAAATATTTTGAAAGAAGTTTGGGTTAAAATGGTTTTGAATCGAGGCAAAAGCGAGTGTGATTTTAAGTAAAAACAAGCATCTTGGTTCGAATCTCGCCGCGGGTGGTCACCGCGGCGAGTTAGAACATAGCCAGAGAAGAGAATCCCTTTTGCGGCCGTGACCGCGGGTTTTGCCGCGGCGAAATCCCTGTCTGCGGCCAACGAGGGTGCCTCCCACGGGGGAACCTGGGGAGGATTTTGCGGCCGCGACCAGCCCTCTCGTCGCCGCGAAATTCCCCCCTAGTGGCTTTGCCGAGCCACCTATAGACCCTTTGGACTTGTGTGTTGGTTTTTGATTCTGATCCTTTGGAAATGGGACTTTGGAATATTAATTTAATAATGGGATTTTGGAATAATAATGATTATTTTAATATTAAAAAGGGGATTTAAACAGAATTTTAACTATCGGATTGAATGCTTGGAAAATGTTTTGAAAGCTTTCTTTCAAGTGTTAGAATTCTTAAACTTGCTTAAATGATGGACAAATATACTTGAGTATTATAGAATTGGCTTATTCGGATGATTTGGCTTTTTAGGTTTCCGCTTTGAGAACGCATTGAGAATGGTTTGAAATGGTTGAACTTCGGATATATTGATTTTGAAAATGGTTTGAAATGGTTGAACTTTGGATTTATTTTGATAATGGTTTGAAATGGTTGAACGTCAGATTGGTTTTGGAAACGGTTTTAGGACTTGGTCCTTGTGTATAAGTGTGACTAGTAGTCTTCTGCCTTATTGCTTGTGTACTATTATCATAGGTGCTTGTTGATTTAGTTGCTTGTGTGGATTCTGGTGGTGCTACGCTTTGCTTTTCAGCTTATCAGGTGAGTTTCTTTATGGACTTACTCAGACTTATCAAACACACCCTCCTACATGTAGTTGTATGACATACTAGGTGTTTCATAAGCATTGAAGCATGCCATGTAGTATCATGCTTATGTTGCATACGTGATTGAGCATCTGTTTACTTTATGCAAATGAAAAGAGAATGTCTGTGATCTATGTGAGTCCTAGAGTCGTTGCTAGGGTGATAAGACGACCGAGTCCCATCGGACTTGTCCTTCATCGAGTCAGATTAGAGTTGAGCTGGCAGACTCTTATCACTATATGAGCATGATTTCTAGACTATTGATGCACACATATACCATCTGCGGATGGCAATTGCTATGCTATAGCCCGAGATGGCCAATGCCACCCTAACGGGAAGGGGGGTGGAGGTAGGAGAGGGATATGCCATTTGGCATTCTTTGGGCCATTTATCGTATTTCTGCATATATATATATATATATATATGTATATATATATGTATATATATATGTATATATATATACATATATATACGTATATATATATATATATACATATACATACATACATACATATATATATATTGTTAGCATGCTTGAGTTTTTAATATTCCGCACTACATTAGAAACATCTTTATTAGGTATAGCGTATGTATATGCTTGCTTTTGGGAATAGAGTACACATAGGGCGTCGGTCTGATCCCATGCCATGCACATATTTTTTCAGGTTTGTTTGCAGATTATGAGTGCTTCATGCTTCTATGGTGGGAATTTTCTTGGGCGATAGCATTCGAGAAATACGCTTTGGCTTAAGTGTTTCATGAACTCCGAGATTTCGTGTTTTGGTTTTGACCTCGCCTCGCCTTGGCAAGTTGTACCCTACCTTTCGTTTTCGAATATTTACTTAAAACGAATTTAGCGACATAGTCTCATAGGACAAGTTAAGGGTACCCAATGGCTCTACGTTTGATTTGGGGTTCGAAATCCCCGCTTTAAACACTATTATTTGAGGTTTGAAACCTCGACCCATACCTGGATTGCAAGATCCAAACGAAGGTATCCAAGCTTCGAAACGTAACCCGAATATTTATATTTGGGTCGTTACAAAGTTCGAATCAGAGCGAGGTTGTGTAATTCGGATACCAAAGGGTCGAGTGTACGTTTTGAAAACCGCCCACAGATTTCAAAGGATTTTGACCAATTTCAAAAGGCCAAATGAATTTAATATGGCTAGTATAAAAGGATTCGACTTAATAAAGTTGACTTAGGATAATAAAACTAGATAATGGGTAATCGAGTGGGTAGAAAGACGTTAGACCATCCCTATTGGATGTAGTCCATGGGAACGGGTAGGCAAAACTTAGCTTGAACTTTACAGAAGGGCCTGGCACCGTGGTGGTTGGAGTAGCGGGGTTAGGACAAAGAGATCGGAAGGTAGTTGCCCCCTTTCAGTCAGTGATGGTAGGGAGAATTGAATTAAAATCTATAATAAAATATAAGAACAATTGCAACCCTTAGCCGTTCAAATAAATTCAAAACTCCCCGCTGTAGTAGTAGGGGAATTAGGTTTGATCCTCGAGGAAGCGGGTGAGCGGGATCCTAACATAGCTTGAAAACACGTTCTGATGTCGACTAGAAGTCACTCGATCTCGAGTTGTGTACTCAACGTTGAAGGTGGCTATCGATTCCTAACGGAGAAGACCTGCAGAGACAAAAATGGTAGTCGATATCGACCTCAGAAGTCGATGTCGAATGTCAGTAACGAAGTCGGCTGACTCAGAAGACTGTCGGTCGATCTTGGGACACTCGATATCAAGTAGGTCACTCAATCACAAGCTCAGACAGAAGCAAAAAGATGGTCAAATCAGCAAACGTCGACTCGATATGTGGGTTTCGATATCGACATCAGAAGTCAATCTTGAATACTCCTGGAGTAACGTTAGTGTGTCGACAAAGAAAGGCCGAAGAAAGTAGGATGGTAACGAAGCTTTGAATAGAAACAACAGGGTTTTGATGATGTAAATAAATATAAAAACGAACTACTAAGGCTAGGGTTTACCACAACGTCAACCAAACATGCGTAAGATAAGTAAGACGGACAATTGCGCTATCTCACCTGAGAGACAAGCTTTCGCCGTACACCAACAAGTAGGAATACTCTTGTAAATAAACCTAATTGTCTCTACTGATTTTATGTTTATAACCCAAGTTGTTAACAGGAATCTCTTTTCTTGCGATAAGGACTAAACACAAAAGAGTAGGAGATGATCAAGACGCAACGATATCAACATCAAATACTTAGCTCAAGCATGCATGGCTAATGTCGGGCTCACCCCGACCCTAAGATCTTAAGTGACTACTCGCTCATGGTGGACGTAAATATCTTTGAAATAAAGGAAGAAACTTGCATTGAAAGAAACTTCAAAACTTTACAATTCCAACGTCGGCTTTCGCAAACGACAAAACCCTAAAGCTTCTCAAAACTCTAAACTACTCTTTGCTATTGGTGATTGTTCAATGCTTGAATGAATAAAAACCAGCCCCCTAGGGCTTTATCTATAACCTCTCAATCCTTGCTAGCCAAGGAAAGGAGTTCTAATCCTAGTAAAACTACTCTATCTAAATTCTATCCCATCACAAATAGGATGAAACATTATTAAGGTAATTAATAAAAATAGGGTAAAAAGGAAAGTTCCCCTATGGCACAATCTATCTAAAACTAAAGATAAAGCGTGGCCTCAAAATATCTTCTTCACTCGGATTTCTCAAACCGCGTACGAACCGTGGTAATCCCTAGTCGATATCGAGTTCTTCAATTTCGCTCGACTTCTTCTGATTCCACTCGAGCTTGGATGGCCTGTCGACATTGAGTGGTCCACTCGATCTAATGTTGTGTCGAGTGCTTCTCCAGTAGGTTGTAGTTTCTTGGCTATTGACACTTAGTCTTTGGGTCGATTGATCTAGTCGATCTCGAGTGGATGACTCGATATCGATTGCTCTTCAATGGTTCTTGGCTTCTCATTTTGACTCCGATTTCGCTCCAATTCCTATACATTTAAACTAAAACTTGTGCAGACTCTATTTCTTACACGTTAGGACATTCTACACAAATTCTCATTGTTCTCAACCTATAATTTAGGAATCGAATGAAATATGAAGTCAAAACATGCATTTAAAATAGCTAGAAATATGTACATCAAAATACCCCATACTTAGACTTGCTTGTTCTTTATATCACTATTTTATTTAAGTCTATTAGCTCAAATGGTAGAGCAGTGTAAATATTTCATTTAACATCGGCTAAAACATGATGTTAATCAAAATAAAAAATCGATGTCTATGTGGGTGATGTTAAAAATAAAAGTTGTATAACATCGGTCAAAGCCCGGTCTTTGTTCTTTTATAACATTGTTTATATTTTTATGACCGATGTTAAAATATAGCAAAGACATCGGGTTATAGCCGATGTCAAAAAGTTTTGACTTTTTACATCACCCACATAGACATCGAATTTTTTTTGAAAGACATCGGCTATTACCCAATGTTAAATGACATAATTATAGTAGTGAATTAATAACCAATACCTACAACACATCCTTCAAGTCTTCACCCTTGTTAAAAGCAACATCATAAGTGGTTGCAAAGCAAAGCAAGTGAATTTAACGTCATTACACATATATGAGCACTCCATAGGCATATGCAATTTTAAATCCAACCTCACAGGGATAATGTGTTTACACTCAACTCTCAATGTGTTTAGGCTATGATGATCAACTCTCAACTCAATTCCATATACAAACTCATAAACATTGCAATTTATAATAATCCACTTCGCAACCAATTATGTAAATGCAAACAAGAACCATCAGAAGGACTTTCGCTCAATGGAAGACTTCAAAGAAGACTCCGTTGGGCGGGGTTGTAATGGGGCTTGGTAAGGAATAAAGGGTATGGAATTATTTGGCTATGTGGTGCTTAATATAATTTGGGAATCAAGACTCCTAAACTTCAACACAACTGAACCAAACCATATCTCCCAAATAATGTATAACCAACTCACTTTCTCTTATGAAGAACTTTAACATTTCTTTCAAAGTCAATATACCTCTCAAAAATACAAATCTTGCATAAAAAGAAAAGAATTAAGGAATAATTGGCTCATGCACTTATTCAAAATGTAAATAGCTCTTTTTTTCTTTTTCTTTTTTTTTGGGATTTTTTTTCGAACGAAAATAAGAAAATAATAAATATGGTGCATTTATATGGTGAGCCAAAAATCCTTTTACAAATATGTGACAAGATGCAAATATACTACCAACCCATAAATCTTCCTTGCTCAAAACTAAACACATACACTTTTCCTTCCACAATTCATCATTCTAACAAACTCTAAGTCTTAATTCCCAAATGGGGGTCAGACTCAATTCGGCTAGGGATAATTTTGTGGATTTTATAATATAAAGGCACAGGCTAATGTTTTGGCTTCAAGCAAAGATAATGTAGGGTAGGTAAAGAGAGGTTAAAATTGGCTTAAAAGATGCCACCATCATTTAATTCCCATTCACATGAACATATATATGCATTGACTTTGAATAACTATCACAACATTTAGAAATGCCTAGGAAGAGTAAATACACTCAAGAAAGCGGAGGGATTTTTAATGTTCTCCCTATAGGCCAAAATTCTCAATAGGACAATTTTGTTGGATTTTGCTTTTTAGGCTAGGATCATATGTGCTCAATTTCATCACAAGTTCACAATCTACATAAAAACAATTTCAAGGACTTAGGGTAAACCATCCAAATATGCCATAGGATTTACATGATCAAGTCAACCATTGGGTTTCATCATTGGACATCTAAGTAGGGTTTAAAAACAGCTAAATAAACTAAATATGCATTTTTTTCTTTTTGACATTTTATAATTTTTTTATTGGATTTTTTTTATTTCTATGAAACTAATAAAATAAGGCATTATGCATAAAAATTTAAACATGAATGCAAAAAATAAAAATAAGCCAAGTTTTAACCAAAAACCAAGAAAGACATGCCTCAACCCCACCCCATAATGAAAATATACAGTGTCCTCACTGGATTAAAAGAAAAACAAGGATGAAGAGAGAAACTCATAGAGTAACCTACGGAGGAAGTCAATTTCAGGTGATGTTGATGCCAATAGTTGATATCGGGTGCAGAGGTCGATGTCGACAACATCTGTGTGTTCTTGAAGAAGGAAGTGGAAGTCGAGGGTCACCAAGTGGTCGATATCGAGTGGCCTACTCGATGCCGACTACTCTCCGTTCTTCTTTAGTGATCGATCTCGATCACAGGTGATGGCTCGACCCTTGGCAGTTGATGTCGACTGGCCAAGTCGATCTCGACCGCATTTGTAGGGACTTCGTTTCTCCTTCTACCGTTCCTTATTGCTTTAACAACCTGAAATTCTTGTTAGTTCACATAATATAAAACCACGATTTATCAATGTTTAAAAAACGAAAATTCAATATCCTAATTGTTTCTACCTTTTCATAATTAAGGTTTAGTCAACGTTCGCAGGCAAAACCTAATTACTACCCAAATTCACATATATAATCCACTTTCGCTTCATATAAGGTAAATAAGGAATGATCCTAAATTCTCATTAAGGATTGAGCACGGGGTAGAAGATGAAATCGCATAATCAAATAGGGAATAAATCGTACTTACATGGCTACCGTCGGGCTCACCCCGACCCTAGAAGTAGGACGACTACTCGCTCTTCATTGGGGAAAACATCTTTGCATAAAAATAGAATTTTGCATTAAAACTTTAAAAAGGAAACTAATCGTACAACCACCGCCTTCTTCTCCGCTATCTCCTACTGCTGTCGCCTTTCTCTCTCTTTGGTTGCTTGATTGTTGTTATTCGGAATGACTAAAACCAGCTCCCTAGGGTTTTATTTATAGCCTTCTAACACTTGCTAACCAAGCATTGGAGTTCTAATCCTACTAAGATTGCTATAAGGAAAGTTTATATAAACTAAATTATATCCTAAAATAAAATATTAAAATAGGTAATATTCCCTAAAATGCTTGGAATATACCCCCTAAGATAGATGAATCTTGGTAGATGATAGATGTCTTTGTGGCTAAGCAATATCCTCCAAAGATTCGGCCCAATCCGCGTTTCTCACACGTTTGTTGCACTAGTCGATGTCGAGTGGACAGGTCGATATCGAGTGACCTATGTTGAGTCGAGTTGGTTTGTTGCTGTTGACATGGCTTTGGCTCGATCTTCATCTTTTCTCCTCAGTCATTCTCGGGTTCACTGGTCGATATCTGTAATGGCCCGGATATAAATATTCGAGATACGTTTTGAAGGTTGGATACCTTCGTTCGGATGTTGCAATTCAGGTACGGGTCGAGGTTTCAAACTTCTAAAGATCAGTATTCAAAGCGGGGATTTCGAACCCTAAGCAATCGAAGTCGCGGAAATTCAATTCAAATGAAAGTAAAGCGGAAGCAAAGTTTAGAACAAGTGCCACGGTAGAGCCGGGTCAAAACCAAAACATAGTGGGTGATTGCCATTTTATCAAGTTAGAATATTAGCCGGATTCTTGGTTTCGCCAAGAGATTCCCCGTCACAAAAGCAAGGAGCAAATAAGAGCGGTACCTAACACTATCCACGAAGTCAGGCCCGGTAATCGCCTGCGGGTCCTCTGACCGCGCTGAGGCCACATAACATGCCTATACCTAAATAAAGGATGACTAATGCAGTACAAGATTTAAATCACATAAGCATGCTTTGACAGTTATAATATGCAGAAAAACTGTAAAGGGCCCAAGACAATGCCAAGTGGCATATCCCTCTCCTACCTCTGCACCCCTTCCCGTTAGTGCAGAGACTGGCCAATTCGGTTCTATAGCATAGCAATTTCTTCGTGGTGGTGCACTAACCACGGCATCATCATATCATATCATATCATATCATATCATATCATATCATATCATATCATATCATATCATATCATATCATATCATATCATATCATATCATATCATATCATATCATATCATATCATATCATATCATATCATATCATATCATATCATATCATATCATATCATATCATATCATATCATATCATATCATATCATATCATATCATATCATATCATATCATATCATATCATATCATATCATATCATATCATATCATATCTTGCCCGATGGTGCTGGGCTATCATATCATGCTCATATCGATTCGATAGACTCAGGGCACCCGATGGGGCTAGGCTACCCTATGACCCTAGCAAAGACTCTAGGACTATCACAGATAACGGTCGTTCTGTATTCAAACACACAGAGTAACCACATGCTCAGATCAATGCAATCCTAACATGATACTACATGGCATGCTTTAATATGCAACACCTACACATCATATGACACATCAGGCAGGAGGTCCAGGTTACTGAGTAAGTCCCGTAGGATACTTACCTGAAGATGCAGAATAGCAAGATAACACAAGTAAGGGCCCAAATGCAAGTCCAATGTAATCCAAAAGCAATACACACCTATCATCAAGCCATTGCCATAAGCTACCGGACCAACATTCATACGCACGAAACCCAAGTTCTCAACATACTCAAAACCAACCGATAGTAAAACCGTTTTCCAAAACTTTTCCGATATGATCAACATCTACCAAAATCATTATTCCAATTTCCTTCTCAAAACCAACATCATCAAGAAATGAATAAATCCCGACATTAGAAATGACACTTTTAATATAACTTCAAGCTCAAGATCAAATAGTTCAAGTTCTGTCAAACCCCTTCTTTAATATCGAATATTAAAATAATATTTCAAAACTCATTTCCCAAAGTTTTCCAAACTCTTAAATCTCAAGTTAAGTCAACTCATTTTTAAAATAATTTCTCAAATCATATTATAGAGATAATTCCGGCATAACTTACTTTTTTTAAAAATCATCATCCTAAAATCACCTTTATAAAACCTTATATAACAACATTCTTCAATTAATATTACTTTTAAAACCATTTATCATAGATATAATATTTAATAACACACTCCAAATAATATTTAATATAATAAAATTACCAAAATCAATAAATCATTTTACAATTTCCAATATCGCATAAAATCATATTTAATTTTTCAAAAATTATATTTATCATAAAAACCCAAAATAATATATAATAATAATCCATGAATGAATTAACAATTGTATAATACTATGAAACACAACATAATATAACACATTAACTATAACGCATAATAACAACCCAAAAGGCCCATATTCTTAACCAGAAATTTAGGCCCCAACCCGAGACAAAACAAGCCCAACTGAGACCAATTTTCCAGCCCACTCTCAGCCCATACCCACCCCAACTCTTAAGCCTGAAATGGAGGACCCGAATGTAATATGATATAACCCGGAAGAATAATGGACCCGTCCCAGCCATACCCGAAAATTTGGCCCACCCAAACCCTACTGTTCATCTCCTTCTCCCTCATCTCTCTCTCCGCTCGCTCCCTCGAACACTCACAGCCTCACTCGCCCAGCTCTCTTTCCCGACCCATTCAAGTAAGAAAAGGACCAGATTCGAATCAAGGAAAAGGGAACGGGGGGTCGAAGCTCACCGGAGGAAGGTTCGTTCGTGATCGTCGGGCCTCGCCGGAGCTCTTCGTGTTCGTCGGAGACGGAAATCAAACGAGCTTGCCTGGGTCGACAATGAGAGGTCAAAAAGGCGAAACTTTACTATCCTATTGAGTGAAAGAAGGAGAGGGGGTGGCCTACCGAGCTCTTGGATCGGTAACAGGGCAAGGCGGGGAGGGAGCTCGGCGTCGGCGGTTCTTGGGCGGCTCGTGCTCACTGATGCTGCTCGGCGACGTCGAGGAGAGTGACATGGAGCTCCTGGGAGTGTCCTGTAGTGGTGGGAAGAAGGAGGAAGCCGTGGGTGCTGCTGGGTGATTTCCCTTGGTAAAACAGAGCTCGAAGCTTGGGGGTTGCGGCTTCATTGGTGGTCGGCGATGGCGGCTGAGGAGGTGAGGTGGAATCATCCACCTCTAAGGGCTAATCCTATATTCTCTTCCTAGTTTCCAGAATTGAATCAATCTATCAGTCTCAATTCAAGCACAATGCATAAGCCATCAGAAATGCAGAAATGTATAACCAACCAATCTCCAACCAATACATCATACGACAAGTCTCAACATATACTAACGTAGTGCCACAAGGTCACATCAACACCACCATATCATACTAAAGGTCATAATATGCATCTCAACAATATGCCAAAATCATAACACACGGCCCGATATCACACCAAAAGTCGTAAAAGATATCTCACTATCGCATATCACTACCGCAATCATAGTAGGGTCAGTCACAACAAGGGATCTCATTTTAAAGCATAAATTCACATAGTCATCCTATCCAATTTCTATCCAGCATTGTCATAACATGTTTATCACGTCAATCATTGGTACTTGCAAGGTTAGCCATAGCGAAATTTCATCATAAGTCAACGAAACAAAACTACTTATCAACACATTAATATAAACAAAGTCATGCTATTAAGATTCAATCAAAAGGGGAGATCAAACAGTATATCAACATTAAAATGTCAACATGCTCTCCAGACATCATCTTAACTCATCACAATGCCATATAACGATCATTAGCAGTCATGCACCATCATCTCATATATACACATAAGTCATATTCATGATCCAAGTCATATTCATCATCTAACATACCTATAATCATGCTTGCCAACCATAGAATACGATATCAGGTTTACTACCACATAATACAACATCATGCTCTCACACCATAACACATCATTATCTCACATATTATATCACAACACATCCTAACATGCTTTTAAAACAACATCGCAAAGCATCAATATATCATGATAACACTTGTCACTGCCAACTAGATTTCAATATTGCATATCAACATGTAATATCATGCCATATCAGGTTTATCATGGTCGCTATCTAATATCATGCCCGTTCATAATCACGTAATCAAGAAGGTTTTGCACATTATACCAGTTACAACAAAACGCAATCCCCGCTCGCTCGACTCCAACTCTCAAGCCAAGACCAATCTTCATCTAGACTCACCAACATCAACTCGAATACTACCCCACAGAAGAAGTTCTAATTCATTGCGACATTTTAATCTGACACCTCTTCCCACCAATCACTCTCACTAACAATCTACCTCTAAGAATCCAACCCCCTTCTCTGTTTTCGCACCCGAGCACCCCTGCATACTATGTTCTCGATACTCACAAGAGCCATTCCCTACACTGCCCATACTACCTAAGACATCACAACATAGAACCCTTCTAACCACATCTCTTCTATAAGAATACCCCGATCACCACCTAGCCGGCCTATCCTAACCATACCCCCACCTAAGATTCATCTAGAAGCTCATCGGAAACTACTAAGCATCGCCTCTTATAGCTCTCAAACTCACTCATTCTTACTTAAGCCAAACCCCTCTCATGTGACTTACCTCACACTACCATCGATCATTCTAACTGCTCAAATTCCTCCCACCATTCTTCGACCACTCCACAAAAGAATCTCACCCACACGTTCAAAGAAGAAGCAATCATGGACATTATTACACAGAAGGACTACGTCATATCACTAGCATTTATATCAATAACATCATTAGTTCACCATTAAGCATTGCAACTGTATCTAAAGTCTCAGTTTACCGTCATGCTCAACAAGTATTGCAAAACATCATATATGAATATAGTCAAATCAAGCTAGCAAGTTTCATCATAACCATATCTAATAAACAGTTCAGGTTCTCAGCATTTGCAGTTCATACTTATAGGCAAGGAGTTTAGATCATGCTTAGCAACTCAGAGTAGCATCACGTCAACTCATCATAGCACATTAGGACTGTAAGACATCGAGTCATATTATCATAGACAACGGATAATCAAGCAATAATCATTACCAAGTCATCACACCAACACACAATTTTCAACATCAAGTCAGTGCAATATCACCATCAACAAGTTCAGAAAGGATTAGCAATCCGAATGGAGGACATTCCCACTTGTAAGTCATATCGCGCTCAGTAACCGTAATCCTCGAAACAAGCTTGTTCCGTCGACATCGTCGATCCTGAGGCCCGTGGGTTATGGGCCCATGCTTCCGCTGCGCTGCTCTACTGCTATCCAACTTTCTATTCCCGAGTTGGGCGGAAAAGGGGGGAAAGCTCTCTGTTTTTCCATGCGGCTGCTCATCCAATGTATCATGAAGGAGTCTAAGTTAGCGGAGATAGGGGAGTGACAAGAGCGGACAACCCAATGTTTCTTTCGGAGACAAAAATGGACCAAAGCTAAAGATGACATGACTAGAGACAAGACTCCGACCCGGGAAGAGTAACGATGCCCTTATGGAAGTCTATTAGGTTACAATTGTGACAATCAAACGTGAACTCATCATGGAGGATATCAATCACACTAATCCACACTAACATGTACCTATCTTAAGGAACAACGACATGCATATTCATTCCAAGGATACAATCGGGTCCTATACTAATGCGCGTGAGACAAGCTAGTAGTCTATTATTCCAGGGAAGCAGATGTGCCTAGCAATTTCAAGTGAGATATGCGGAGCCAGTAATGGTCATGCAGGGTTTAACGAGGATGATAAACATCATGTATATGAACAATGCACGAGCATGGTATACACGTCAACAAATGAGGTCAAGGATAGCATGGCGAGGTACATCATAACAATCAAACTAAGCATCATACGAGGATACATAAGAGCGGTAGGGCAATTATCACATCTGACAACAAGGATCATATAATAGGTTGAGAATGACATGTAATCATATGACGAGATACATTTAAAAGTGCACGAAATACATGGTACTAGCGATACATAGTCATGGCCATGGGTCCGACCCGCCGGGTCGACGGGTCGGACCCGCCGGGTCGGCAACCCTGGGGGTATGACCCTAACCCTGACCCGGGATTCCCACGGGTCGACGGGTTCGGGTCACCCGCCGGGTCGGCGGGTTGGCGGGTCGGA
The DNA here is from genome assembly GCA_963922045.1 of Persicaria maculosa. Classification (NCBI taxonomy): domain Eukaryota; kingdom Viridiplantae; phylum Streptophyta; class Magnoliopsida; order Caryophyllales; family Polygonaceae; genus Persicaria; species Persicaria maculosa. The sequence goes on from OY998267.1 coordinate 45,091,065, forward strand.
GTCCCGGGTCGGCCACGTGGCGTTGAAGGGTTGACCCGGCAGGTTGACCCGGCGGGTCAAGGCCGGGTCGGGTTATTTTTTTTGACGTTTTCGTGATGTTTTGTGAATTGGTGAAATAAGGTTTCGTGTTTAATGGTGTTCGAGGTTCTCAGGGAGCAAGTTTGATCTCTTCTCGGTAAGAATTTGTCCCCCTTGGCTGAATAATTGTTCCACTACGACGGTGGAACAAGGGGCTTCAAGTATTTATCGAGCGATCACCTGCAAGGTCGGAAATCGTTGTGTTTCTACTCGGCCCCACCATTCTAAAATATCGAAATCTTCATCTTCATCACTGCGAAATTCAAAGTTAGTAGACAAGTATTCGTCGAGCTCCGAGTGGGGGCTCGACGAGGACCTCGACCTCTTTGTGCCAAAAATATCTCTGGCAAGAGCCTTAGTTCGAGCGGTAATACTAGTGCGTGAGGAACCGCTCGAGCTGGAAGGCGCAGGAGGAGGAATGTTAGGCGCTCTAGCACCCGTAGAAAAAATGAGTATACAATGCTTCAAGTATTCCCCTAACTCTATCAACTATAATTGAAACATTGCAATCAGGATCATTATGGATATCGAGCGTAGGATAATAGTTTTCTAAAAACTTTTGAAGCCCAGTTAATTTGTATCTAGGGTCGAAACAACAAGCTACGAGGAAAATATCCGGAATAACTTTGTAATAAGACAACCATTTCGCCCGCATGGTGAAAACAGCGTCGGATACGCATTGCACTTGAAGCCCGTCCTGAAGAGCTATGGCAATGTTCATAGCGACAAAACAGAAAACACTAGATGTAGGAATGTAAGCATGACTAAAAGTTTCAGTTGCATCATGGAAGACCTTGAAAACCTCCATTATATCTCGAGCAACCACCCACACATCCCCAAAAACGTTTGAACCTTCGATGTTTTGAGTGGCAAAAGCGGAAAGAAGTTCTCTATATTGATAAGAATCAAAAGTCATTTTGTAAGTCGAGTTCCACTGAGTGCTAACATCTCGGGGTAAGTTCTTCGGGCGGATGTTGTTAGAGCGGCAAAAATGGTGCCATTGATGGCGAAGCTGTTTGTTTCGCCAAAGTGCCCGTAAAACATATCGAATAGGTTCAGTTTTCTATTGTAAATACGTTAAACCATCTTGAACACATAAGTTTAAAATATGAGGTGCGCAACGTATATGGAAAAATCTCTGGGATAGAGGCGGTGTTGGCGGATGCGTTGTCAAAACCGATTGAAAAAACTCTTTGAGTCAATCTATACTCTTGTAAAAATCTGAAAATAACCGCAGCTATGTTACGGGCCGTGTGGGCCTCGTCAAAAACTCGAAAAGCCAAAACTCATTTGTGTAAACTGAACCGTTCATCAACCCAATGACAAATGACACCCATATATGATTGGTGTTGCCAGTGGTCAGTCCAAATATCACTACAAATTGAAACATGTAAATCGCTATGTTTTTGAAAATATTCAATTAATTCAGCTTTGCGGGTGTTATACCTTTTTATCATTTTCCTCTTAACCGTGTTTCGACTCATAGGTTGCCAAGCGGGCTGAACATTTTCCGTAATAAATTCGTTGAAACTTAAACGTTGTGCAAAGTTATAAGCTAGGCCTTCGGCCGCTATCATTTTAGCAAAGTTATCAGTACAACTAGCCGTTGGACCCGGCTGTTTTTTATTTTATTTTTTTTTCACTTTTTCACATTGTAAATTTATAATAGGTTGTGTTGTTATTTATTTGTTTGATGGTCAAAACTATTTATTTAGGTTTATTAATTTATATGTTGGAATTTGGATTAGTTAAAAAAACCAAATAATACACACATAAAACCCAATTTTATTACAAACCGAACAACGATTACGAACTCGTACAGTATTCATTGCCTCGGTCGATATCGCGCTCGACGACATTAAAACATAAAACACTTACTTCCTAGTTCCTACTTTATTTGCATAACATCATAAACTTCACAAAACACAACACTAAAATACTAATTACCCGACGATCCCGATGCTTCGTCGACTTTTTCGGGATGCTTCTTGGCTAGATGATTCTTCAAGTTGCCATAACCCAAGTTGTTCGTTACCTTATACTTATGACCACAATAACGACACTCCGCTTCGAACTTTCCCGGGCCTTGGTCGACCTTGTTGAAATGATTGAACAATGCGGAGGAGCTCGAGGATCCGCTCTTACCGCCGGCCATTACGACAATTGACGGAACGACGGGAATGAATGAAATGTAAGTTATTTGATTGATGGGATGTGCAAGTAAAATGAATTGGGGAAGAGGGGATGCTATTTATATAGTCGAGCCTACGTTCAACCCGAGCAACGGCTAGTTTTTTTTTTAAAAAAATAAACGTTCACGTGGGACCCACCTAACGTCTAGTTTTTTAAATGCACAACCCGTGACCCGGCAGGTCGACCCGCCGGGTCACGGGTTCCATTTCCCTCGACCCTAACCCTGACCCTCAACCCGACCCAACCCTTCGACCCTTGGACCCGGACCCGGGTCACCGACCCGACGGGTCACGGGTCGACCCGCCCGACCCGTGACCCGTGGCCATGTCTAGCGATACATGATAAGGCATGATCATAATCAAGAGTCATTTAAACAGGTTCAACATACTGCTTATGAAAGCGAGAAGGATCATCACAAAGTAACAAGGAGAACATCACGGGATTTAGATCATAATCACGCTAAGAATGAACTGTCGTAGGGCACATTTTTGGTACAATAACTATCGCATTATAGAACAAGTACGACATGTAATCATTTAGCGAGTCATATTGGAAATAATAAGCCTTATAGGATGCTAATAGCGCATATCGAACATGAATACAATCAAGGTAATTCGAATAGATTCATGCTAACATTTAGATGTCATGCGTAAGCGAAATCATGGTATAGCGTGGTGTGTGACCATGCGAGGTGTAAAGTCATATGTTCATGGAAGCACGAGAGGATATCATAGGGTAATAGAAGAACACTACCGAACGAGAACATGTAATCATGCTAGAATTTACCATCACGGAAAGCAAATCGATCTTTGGATTCAACATTAATCTAATCAGGATGAGTGAAACATGTTTAAGATGATAGAAAGGAAAGAATCACACTATTAGGGACCTAGCTTGAGAGAGAATCAACCATAACGTAGGCAAGGTAGAATTCGCACAAGTCAGAACCAAGGGTCCTACAGGTTATTAATGGCTCAACATAACATATGATACATACATGCACTTGTTTGATCACTACCACAATATGCAAGAGTTCAATCGATCACATTCCAACGTTATAGTAGCATGAGAGGAAATGCAGCGAGGTATAGAGCAAGTCTAAGTAACGGGGCAACATGACTAGGAGACGGGGACATGAGTTCAAATCAATGTATATTGGGATAAAACATGTATTTATGAAGACTCATTAACACCAACATATCCTCAATTTAGTGCAAGTAACACACAACAATATTAATCACAGAACACTCAACAATAGTTAATCTCATGAACGCAAAATAGGTGGGCATGCTATAGATTCTTGTCACAAGATGAATGATAAACATCGAGGCGTCATCGGCTAGCATGCTAAGGAGCACACTTACAAGGCATTCATACAAGAAAGAGTTGATCACACTATCATGGACCTAATTCAGGAGAAGCAACAATCATATAGACTCATATCATGTGGTTCATGCTTCCAATCAATCATACGATCAATAAGCCAAGTAGACATGCTATGACAACATATAATCATGGGAGAAAGAAAGGCATAACACGAGACTTGAGCAACGTAACTAATCATAGGTGCAACAACATGAACAACTTTTTACTAAAGGTCATTCGCAAGGTACATGCCGGAGATTTCAAAATCATATCATGCAATTCATAGAGAGCCACCATTACAACCGGACAGAGATCTCTAAGGGCAACCATTGACCTTTCCCAACTGACTCATCACCCCTGTTTCCCGTGGAACTCTGGTACAACTCCGTATGGCAAGAAGACACTGGTTTATCATAATTAAGAATCGAGAAGGACAGCCCAAGAAACACCTTACTCTCTGACTCAGAGTGACATCAAGAATCATCTTCCGATACTCACTCGGACACCCTCGTATCCAACCATGATTCCTAAGGACAATGTGTTTACCAACCTGATTTCCCGTGGAAGACACTGACATCTCGGAGAAGGACTCGATAAGGTCATCAAGGGGTTCATAGGGAAAGGGGCTATTCCACACAAGTTGGGCTTAACCATATAAGAAGGAGGATACTCCCGCTATTCCGCTAGCACAATCATTCCCAATACATTTCATAGTTAGGCACAACAATCAGATATTCGGCCTGACAACAATTAACGTGGAATCAATCATCAACAGTTTGCATAAACACAACCAAGCTACCTAACTCGACACTCCAACCACCTCGGTGCAATTCCTTGGAGTCTTCCAACCCATCTGTAAAGAATAAGCTAATATTTCGCCTACCCATTCCCAACTACATCCAAAAGGGATGGTCTAACGCTTTTTCTACCCACTCGATCCCTTTAGTTGGTTCCAATCTATTTCTTAGGCCAAGTTCATATTAAATCCTTTTAAATCATTTTTCCATTTTTAAATCCTTTTAAATGTTTTAAAATTCGTGGGCGGTTTCCAAAACATACACTCGACCCTTGTGTACCCGAATTGCATAACTTGGCTCTGATACCAACTTTGTAACGGCCCGGATATAAATATCCGAGATACATTTCAAAGGTTGGATACCTTCGTTCGGATGTTGCAATTCAGGTACGGGTCGAGGTTTCAAACCTCTAAAGATTAGTATTCAAAGCGGTGATTTCGAACCCCAAGGAATTGAAGTCGCGGAAATTCAACTCAAATGAACGTAAAGCGGAAGCAAAGTTTAGATACAAGTGTCACGGCAGAGCCGGGTCAAAACCAAAACATAGTGGGTGATTGCCATTTTATCAAGTTAGAATATTAGCCGAATTCTTCGGTTCTCCAAGAGATTCCCCATCACAGAAGCAAAGAGCAAATAAGAGCGGTACCTAACACTATCCACGAAGTCAGGCCCGGTAATCTCCTGCGGGTACTCTGACCGCGCTGAGGCCACATAACATGCCTATACCTAAATAAAGGATGAATAATGCAGTACAAGATTTAAATCACATAAGCATGCTTTGACAGTTATAATATGCAGAAAAATTGTAAAAGGCCCAAGACAATGCCAAGTGGCATATCCCTCTCCTACCTCTGCACCCCTTCCCGTTAGTGCAGAGACTGGCCAGATCGGTGCTATAGCATAGCAATATCCTCGTGGTGGTGCACTAACCACGACATCATCATATCATATCATATCATATCATCTCATCTCTTGCCCGATGGTGCTGGGCTATCATATCATGCTTATATAGACTCGATAGACTCAGGGCACCCGATGGGGCTGGGCTACCCTATGACCCTAGCAAAGACTCTAGGACTATCACAGATAACGACCGTTTTGTATTGAAACACACATAGTAACCACATGCTCAGATCAATGCAATCCTAACATGATACTACATGGCATGCTTTAATATGCAACACCTACACATCATATGACACATCAGGCAGGAGGTCCAGGTTACTGAGTAAGTCCCGTAGGATACTTACCTGAAGATGCAGAACAACAAGTTAACACAAGTATGGGCCCAAATGCAAGTCCAAAGTAATCCAAAAGCAATATACACCTATCATCAAGCCATTTCCATAAGCTACCGGACCAACATTCATATGCACGAAACCCAAGTTCTCAACATACTAAAAACCAACCGATAGTAAAACCGTTTTCCAAAACTTTTCTGATATGATCAACATCTACCAAAATCATTATTCCAATTTCCTTCTCAAAACCAACATCATCAAGCCAAGACAAAATCCCGACATTAGAAATGACATTTTTAATATAACTTCAACCTCAAGATCAAATAGTTCAAGTTCCGTCAAACCCCTTCTTTAATATCGAATATTAAAATAATATTTCAAAACTCATTTACCAAAGTTTTTCAAACTCTTAAATCTCATGTTAAGTCAACTCATTTTTAAAACAATTTCTCAAATCATATTATAGAGATAATTCCGACATAACTTACTTTATTTTAAAATCATCATCCTAAAATAACCTTTATAAAACCTTATATAACAACATTCTTCAATTAATATTACTTTTAAAACCATTTATCATAGATATAATCCAAATAATATTTAATATAATAAAATTACCAAAATCAATAAATCATTTTACAATTTCCAATATCGCATAAAATCATATTTAATTTTTCAGAAATTATATTTATCACAAAAACCCAGAATAATATATAATAATAATCCATGAATGAATTAAGAATTGTATAATACTATGAAACACAACATAATATAACACATTAACTATAAAGCTTAATAACAACCCAAAAGGCCAATATTCTTAACATGAAATTTAGGCCCCAACCCGAGACAAAACAAGCCCAACTGAAACCAATTTCCCGGCCCACTCTCAGCCCATACCCGCCCCAACTCTTAAGCCTGAAATGGAGGACCCGAATGTAATATGATATAACCCGGAAGAATAATGGACCCGGCCCAGCCCATACCCGAAAATTAGGCCCACCCAAACCCTACTGTTCATCTCCTTCTCCCTCACCTCTCTCTCCGCTCGCTCCCTTGAGCGGTCACAGCCTCGCTCGTCCAGCTCTCTTTCCCAACCCATTCAAGCAAGAAAAGGACCAGATTCGAATCAAGGAAAAGGGAACGGGGGGTCGAAGCTCACCGGAGGAAGGTTCATTCGTGGTCGTCGGGCCTCGCCGGAGCTCTTCGGGTTCGTCGGTGACGAAAATCAAATGAGCTTGTGTGGTCGACAATGAGAGGTCAAAAAGGCAAAGCTTTATTATCCTATTGAGCGAAAGAAGGAGAGGGGGTGGCCTACCGAGCTCTTGGATCGGTAACAGGGCAAGGCGGGGAGGGAGCTCGGCGTCGGCGGTTCTTGGGCGGCTCGTGCTCACTGATGCTGCTCGGCGACGTCGAGGAGAGTGACATGGAGCTCCTGGGAGTGGCCTGCAGTGGTGGGAAGAAGGAGGAAGCCGTGGGTGCTGCTGGGTGATTTCCCTCAGCAGAACTGAGCTCGAAGCTCGGGGGCTGCGGCTTCAACGGTGGTCGGCGACGGCGGCTGAGGAGGTGAGGTGGTGGCGGCAGAGAGGTGGTGGGAGCTGTTGTAGGCAATTTTCACAGAGGATGAGAGGATGTTAGATATGGCGGAGTGAGCTGTTATAGGTTTCAGAAATCAGAGGAGAGGCTGTGAATTTTGAGGGGAGTGAGCTGGTGTGTGTAGAGGGAGAAGAAGACAAAGTGGGAGGGACCATTCCATTGACAGGAAACCGAGAGAGGGAGAGAGAGGGAGAGAGAGAGAGAGAAATAAAAGAAAAGGGGAAATAAAATAAATGAAATTGGTCCCCACGAAAGAATTCAAATTAGCGGAAAAGACTCGAAACCCGCTCGCCCGATCGAATCTCGAATAAATCAAATTTAAATCAAATTTCAATTCAATTTCAAGATAAACGGAATTAAATAAATTTTTATCAAAACTCGGAGCTTGAAGGCGGAATTAAAATCCGCTAGAATATAAATTCTCAAAACGATGCCGGAATGACTTTAAAATCAAAACTTACGCTCGAGGACGGGTTTCATTCCACTTTTACAAATTGAATTTAATAATAATAATATAATATATAGAATAATAATACAAAATATATTCAGTCTTTACAATATTGAGTACATGTGTCGAGATCGAGTACTTTCTGCTCGAGATCGAGCTTTTTTTCATTGTCTTGTTTCTTCTTTATCATGCACCGTTTTCTGCGAAATCAAACCAAAACATGTGTAGACCTCTATATCTTGCAAATGAACTCAAAATACACAAATTCACTACTTTCCCAACCTGAAAGTATAAAATATGCATGAAAACGGAAAAGATGTAAGCATGAAACATGGTGAAATAAGCGCACATCAAACACCCCATACTTAAGCTTGCTTGTCCTCAAGAAATACTCTTATTGGTCATGCAGGGGAAGGACTAAAACTCTCAACATTGTAGATCCATTCTCATATAACCCTACAATCAAATACCATCCTCACAAAGGTGCTAATGCCTTCAAATTCGTTTATGTGAATGAAAAGCAACATCTCGCACAAAAGGAGGGTTATGCAAAAACAATTTGTAACATAGCATTAATAATCAAAAGGACTTTTATGCGCAACGGTGGAGAGTGGGTAAAAGGTATAATGGTGGGCTATAATTGGCAATGTGGTGCTTAATCCGGGGAGAAACTTCCAAACTTTCTTTTTCCTTTGTGATTTCCACATTTCTTTCCTCAACACTACCTTCTCGCAAGTTGCAAACATGGGTGTCATGAATGGCCCCAGATACTTAGCGCTTCGGACTCCTCACCTTGTCTCCAATCTTGCGTGAATTTTATCCTCCGCAAGCAGGGTCGATTCACCTAACTCCTAGGTGACCGGATTTTCTTTTCACTCATTAAATTTTCCATTAATAATATTCTTTCCATCAACTTCATAATATCTTCACAACATATCAAACCATACAACAACTCCATAATATGACATCCATTTCATAACATACTCTCCCGGATGGGTAAAAAGATATAAAAATGGGCAAATTATGACTTGTGGAGCAATAATGACACTAAGCACATATGGCTTAGAATATGATATAAAGGCAATAAGCATGGCTAATGGTCAAGGTAAATAATAAAGCATGAATGGAAAATAAAGTCCTCCATCCTCTTATCATGCATAAGTGAAAAGCAACTTCAAGGTTTACTCCTTTCATGGGTTTCCTAAAAATCGCACTTCATTGAGACTTCCCTTTACTAGGTAATTTAATTGCTATCGGATCTACTTTTGCATCGTCGAGCCTTGTAACTACTTTCATTACACTTTTTAATTTTTTTTTCAATGGGTGTACTTTTTCTCAAATATATATATGAATTTTGCTCATGAGAAAATATGTATATGATACTATATATGTAAGAACTAACCATGTGTGCAAAAACAAGACTTTATGCATTAAACTAACAATAGAGCAATTGAAATAAGGTAAGTATGCTTTTACCCCACTCCATACTTAGATCCTACAGTGTCCTCACTGTAAAAACAAAAAAAGAAGTGGAATTAAAGAGAACATACTAGAAAACGTCGCAACGAATCAAAACAGGTACGTTTGCAGGGGAGGTCGAGATCGAGTGATGGTGTCGATATCGACTGGGTATATTGACATCGGCCTTCTGCTTCGACTCAGGGTGATCTCAGCATCGATCACAGTCGCTCCTTTTGATTTCCCTTGGCCGATATCGACTGGATATGTCAATATCGAGTGCTTTTGCAGATTCCTTCGTACCTGAAATCGTTAGTCTTCTCCAAAAAATTAAAAAGTTTAAAGTTTGAAAGTCTAAAACAAATCCAAAACCCTAAAATTCAGAACCCTAAAAATTTTAAAAGTCTATGTACATGCTCTAGACTTTATAGTCGCTAGGCCGACTTCTTCCGCGCTTCTATCCAAGGTGGCATATGTAGGGACCATATTGCTTTCATGTCCTCTTCAGGGCCTTCAAGTTCTAGTTTGAAAATCTTCCCTTTCTTGTCTTTGAGTTCCAATCTCCCTGAATAGACTTTATAGATCGTCATGAGTGCTTTCTTCATTTCATCCTTTCTCTTGCATCCCAGAGCGTTGCATTACTCCATAAGCATCTTGTCGCCTGCCTTCTATTCGCTTATCAGCTTACCTATCATGTTAGTAAGACATACACACAAGGGTACTCACTTCATAGGGATATTACAATTATGCTCTAAAGGGGGAGGATCTTTACCTGGACTTACCTTTGAGTCCGTTTTACTCTTTGGGATCACTCAACATCCAGTCAGGGGGTCGACATCGAGTGGCTTTTGTCGTGGATGTGCAGTCGATGGAGGGGTATTGATCAGGGGAAGTCGATCTTGAGTGGGCCTAGTCGATATCGACTGGCCCTGATCGATCTCGAGTGTTTTGTTCGTGTCGACCCCATACTTAGCTTCTCGCACTCGATCTGGCTCCAGTGTACTCGACATCGACTGGTGGGTGTTGACATCGAGTACTTTGTCAGGCTCTTATTTGTCGCCAGCTTGGTGCTAAATTGCCAATAGCTCCTCCATTTGGGCCTCCATGGCCCTTCTCTTCTAGCTCTTCGTCGGTCAAGGCTCTCTCCGTTGGTTCATCACAAGGGATTACTCTCCCTATTGCATGCATGGCCTTGACCTCCATTTGATTCACCTCCTTCATGGTAGGGTTGAAGAAGAACTCGATGACTTCATTGCCAACGGTGAATGACAATAGTCCCTTCCGTACGCTGATATTGGCATTGGCCATAGCTAGGAACGGCCTCCATAAGATGATGGGGCATGTAGGATCCTCCGCCATATCTAGCACAATAAAGTCAGTGGGTATACAGAACTTTCCCACCTTCACCGGGATGTCATCGATTATGCCTGTGGGCCTTACAAAGTTGTTGTTGGCCATGCATAACTTCATATGTAATGGCTCCAAGGCTCCAATGTTGACCTTTGACCATATGGACAAAGGCTTGAGGCTCACGCTAACCCCTAGGTCGCACAAAACCTTGTAGCGATGTTGGCCAAGCCCAATAGGGATGGAAAACCTATAAAGACTAAAAAATTTTATAAATTCTATTTTTGAAAAATAATTAATTATATTTGATTAGATTTGGAGATTCGGAAAATTTCAAAAATTCTGTCCCCGAGCAACATGTTTTACTGTAAATCTTTTCGAGGTAAATTCCGACATCCTTTTCGGATTTGAGATTTCGATTTAAAATTTGAGTGAGTCGGGATTGGTTCGAGTGAACGGGTTTTGGGTTTCGAATTTTGAGATTTAATTTGTAATTGTGGGGCCCACTTCTCTCCCTATTTTCTCTTTCTTTTTATTCTCTCTCTCTCTCTCTCTCTCTCCTGGCCGTTGCAACCTACCTTGTAATCCCAATTTCACTCCTAGCTTCACCCATTTCCAACACCACCTCTCTCCCCATTTTCTCCTTCTGCCAGCTCAAAAAGCCCACATTTTTTCTGGCATTGTTACCCTCAAACACATCTGAAATGCTCTCCCTCACTGTCGTTAAATTTGCACCTCTTCCTCGATAAAACCTAGCAACCCTCGCCCCCTCTATTCACCTTCATAAACTCACCAGATTTCCCCTTGAACAATCCCCACTTTGGTCTGTTCAATCAAGCCGAGAGCCCACCCCGTACTTAAAGATTACAGTGTCCTCACTGTATTAGAACTATGGTTAAGAAAGAAACTTACTAAAACGTCACAAATTTCACGAGTCGAAGAAGTCTGTAGTGGTGGTCGATATCGAGCATACCAGTCGATATCGACTAGTTTCATCGATTTATGGCTCAAGCTTCAGGGTGATCCGGCCTCGACCACAAGCCCCTCGGAATCGACCTTTAGGTCGATATCGAGCTACTAGCTCGATTTCAATGCTTGTTTTCGTTCTTTTCCTCTTTCCTGCACTTGTTAAAAACAAAAACAAAAACAAAAACAAAAACATGCAATAATAATGTAACAAAACCAAAGATGTCCAAAACCAAAAACTAAGTGTCTCTGTTACAAGCTCTAGACTTTTAAGTCGCTAGCCCGACTTCTTCCTTTTGCGCTCTCAAGGAGGCATCTGCACAGCCCATGTGGCTTGGGCCTCAAACAACACTCCTCTCTTGTCACACAGCTGCATTCTGCTTGGATGGATTTGATTCACCGTGAAAGGTCCCATCATCTTGTCTTTGAATCTAGTAGGGAACCATTGATCTTTTGATTTGGCAACATACACCTTGTCTCCTATCTCATATTGGTTCGAATCATCATCGGATACCCTACACAAGCGCACATGCCAAGGCACACCTTGTCTCCTATCTCATATTGGTTCGAATCATCATCTGTACCTTGACTTATCTTCTTCTCTGTTTGTGGCTCAGGTCGACATCGATATCCAGTGGTCGATATCGAGCTCTGTTGTGCTCTTGGAGGTGAAGTCGATTTGGTGGCTTCCTGCTCGATATGATCAGGTCGATTTCGACCATCATAGATCGATATCGAGCTCTTCACTTCTCCTTTCTCAGTATTAATGGGTGTCGATTTCGAAAATCTATTGTGGTCGATATCGACCTTCATGTCTGATTTCGAGCTTCCTTCTCCTCCTCCGTCGACCCCATACTTATGACCTGGCGCAGAATCTTGAACTATGTTAGTCGATTTCGACTTACCTGGGTCGATTTCAATGTTCTGTTTGGCTCTTTCATTCAAGATTGCCACAACCTCGTCCACTTGGGCTTCTATGGCCCTCTTTTCAAGCTCTTCCCATATCATACTCCTTACCTTGGCTTCTCTACATGCGATGTAGACACCATTGATGGCCTTTATCTCCATGGGCCCTTCATTGTTCCTCACCGTCTTGTTGAAGGCGTACTCTATCACCTCGTCGCTAATTGTGAATGAGAACAATCCTTTCTTCACCGTCTTGTTTGCATCAACGGTCTCTAGGAATGGCCTACCTAAAATAATGGGACAAGCAGAGTCCTCCGCTATATCAACAACTAAGAAATCAGCAAGGACAGAGAATTTACCTACTTGTACTGGCACATCAGTTACCAATCCTGTTGGAATCACTACCGTATTATTTGCCATGTATAACCTTGCATCCACGGGCTCCAGAGGACCTATCTTTACCTTGTGCCATATGGTTAGTGGCATCATGCTAATGCTAGCGCCCAAATCAACTAAAGCATTAAATTTGAATCGACCACGAGTTTATCATTATATGGAAGAGGTGTGCCTTGGCATGTGCGCTTGTGTAGGGTATCCGATGATGATTCGAACCAATATGAGATAGGAGACAAGGTGTATGTTGCCAAATCAAAAGATCAATGGTTCCCTACTAGATTCAAAGACAAGATGATGGGACCTTTCACGGTGAATCAAATCCATCCAAGCAGAATGCAGCTGTGTGACAAGAGAGGAGTGTTGTTTGAGGCCCAAGCCACATGGGCTGTGCAGATGCCTCCTTGAGAGCGCAAAAGGAAGAAGTCGGGCTAGCGACTTAAAAGTCTAGAGCTTGTAACAGAGACACTTAGTTTTTGGTTTTGGACATCTTTGGTTTTGTTACATTATTATTGCATGTTTTTGTTTTTGTTTTTGTTTTTGTTTTTAACAAGTGCAGGAAAGAGGAAAAGAACGAAAACAAGAGATCGAAATCGATGTTAAAGCTCGATATCGACCTTAAGGTCGATTCAGATGGGCTTGTGGTCGAGGCTGGATCACCCTGAAGCTTGAGCCAGAAATCGTTGAAAAAGGTCGATTTCGATCTTACAAAGTTGATATCGACCACCACTGCAGTTTTCTTCAACTCCTGAAATTTGTGACGTTTTAGTAAGTTTACTTCTTTAACCTAGTTCTAATACAGTGAGGACACTGTAATATGTAAGTATGGGGTGGGGGAAAGGCTTACTTGCATATTTTTAGCATATTTTAAAATTTTTCATAAGTTATTGCATATTTTAGTTGTATAGTTATTACATAGTTAGTCATATTTATCTTTAAGCATGCATCATATAAGTTTTATTTTCGAAAAAAAAGAAAGAACAAATGACTCCCCCATCGAAAAATTGAAAATAAAGAAAAGAGTCATGGAAGTATAACAAGAAATTGCCTAGTTAAGGGAAGTCCCAATGAAGTGCAAAAAGAGAAAAAATAATAAAGGAGGTAAAAATTTGAAGTTACTTTTGACATGTGCATGATAAGATGATAGAGGACTTTAATATATTTCCACACAAGTACATATACAAAGTACATATCCTAGCCTTACCTATGCATATTTGCAAAAGTCACAAACCATATATGAGCCTTACTATATCATTATCATTATTGCTCCACATATATAACATATTTCCCATTTTATACCTTATACCCCATCCGGGGACAAGTTTGAGAATGGATGTCATCTTTGGAGTTGTTATATGGAGTTTGTGCATTATTATGAAGTTGTTGGCAGGAATGAAACAATTATTTAAAATATGGAAAATTTAATGAGCGAGAAAAAATCCGATCACCTCAGGAGATAAAGGTAGGTCGACCCTGCTCGTTGAGATGTTAGTTCAGCGAGATTGGACACAAGGTGAGGAGTCCGAAGTACTAAGTATTCACGGCCATTCATGACACCCATGTTTGCGACTCGCGAGACGGCAGTGCTAAGGTTAAAGAGGTAAAAGCATTGAGCGAAGAGTGAAAGGTGAGAAATATTATGAAGAAGGAATGTGGAATTAATGTTTTGGAAAGAAAGTATTATTTCCTCGGATTTAACACCACATGGCCAAAAATTAGCCCACCTTTAGCCTTTTACCAATCTACTTCTCTATAGCTTGAAAAAGTCCTCTAGATTATTATATGCTATGTCGCTAAAATTGTTTAATGCATATAAACCTCCTTTTATGAGTATGAAATTGCTTTTATGCACAGTCATGGACTTGGTTAACATTAGTACCTTATCGAGGATGGCAATTGATTGTAGGGACATATAAGAATGAATCTATGATGTTGAGGGTTTACTTTCGTCCCCTGAATGACCATTAAAAGTTTTGCTTGGGGACAAGCAAGCTTAAGTATGGGGTGTTTGATGTGCGCGCAAATAGCCATATTTTCTATGCACATTTAATTCCATTTTATCGACAATTCACATGCATATTAGTGGGAAATCATGGGATTAGTGTAGTTTATGCATTATTGTCAAATATATGGGTCTGCACGAGTTTCTATGTGATTTCGCAGAAAACAGGACGAAAATGGAAAGATTTGAAAGCGCGGGAAAAAAACTCGAAATCTTCTAAGGAGGTCGAAATCGACTGAAGAACCTCGACATCGAGTACAGCAGAGAGGCAGGAATCGAGCAGAGGAAGAACAGAGCATGTCGACACAGTGGAGGTCGATATCGATGTCTGATGTTCGATATCGAGTGCCTAGATCGAGCTTATTGATAGAAGTCAAGTGCCAGTCCGAGGAGAAGAAGGAGAGCTCGATGATAGAGTTAAACCGAGGTCGATATCGATGTACTTAGGTCGATATCGATGTTGTTCAGCAGAGAAGTCTGACTCAGATTTTGATAGAATCCTATCCGAAGCTTGCACGTCTATCCTAAAGTCGAGATTTCCTATCATCAATACCAGACTTCATCTTTTACTAGTTTTACCATAGAGTTTTTAGTTTTTACTTTATTTAAGTTTTATCTTAGAGAATAAAGATAAAGTTTCGAGTCTTTGGATAACAAAATTCGATATCTATATCTAGAGGCCGATAGGGCTAAGTTTAATCATCCAAGCAATCAGTTTTTACATTATAGAACGCCGAGAATTTGTAGAGAGAGAGAGAGGAGGCCGAGTGGAGTTGTATGGAAGCGAGTGCGGAGATTTGGCATTGTTCGGTTCTAATTTCTTTCTTTTGCAATTCAAATTAGTTTTCTTTTCAATGATGATGATGAGTGCAATGATGAGAAGCGAGTAGTGAACCTACTTCTATGGTCGGGGTGAGCCCGACAATAGCAATATAGGGTAAGTGCATCAAAGGTATGATTTTTATGCGATTCCGTCTTCTATATTATGCATGATCCTTTGCGAAAGTTAGGGAGATTCATTATTTGCATTATTGAAGCGTAAGCCAATCATATTGTGAACTTGGATTACTCATGAATTGGATAGTAACTCTTAGGAATTATGCGAGAGTATCTAATCACCTAAAAGTTGGTAACAAAAGTTATTTGACGGAAAGACATTAAATTTCATAACTTTAGCACCATACTTGCATTGTTATCGTTGTGGCGTTAATCCCCGACTTTGGAAGCTTTTAATTAATTGAATTTGATATAAAGTTTCAGTTTTGATTTCTGTTCATCTTTCCTAAACCATTCTACGCTCTTCGGACACTTTTCCGACACATAGGTTACGTTTTACAGTTTTTGTGACAAACATCGAAATCGACTGTAAAGGTCGATATCGAGCACTAACGTCGATATCGAGGTTCCACTCGACGTCGATTTGGTTTGCTTTTGTCTTTTGTAGGAATGTTACTGGAAATCGACCAGAACTGAGGTCGATATCGACCAGACACATCGATATCGAGTGTCTTCTGAGGCCGAAAGCTTGATCGTGATTACAACAAGGGAAGCACTGACATACCTCCACGTGGATTCGATCCTGAATTACCCTACCACTACATCGGGAGGGATTCTTGTATTATTTTGTTGAACAGGGAGTTAGCATAGTTGTGATATATTTGAATATTTGAATCGCACCTCCCCTAAATGCATCAGTCGCATAAACCTGCAAAATAAGCACTAAAGAAAGATCGTGAGAAAACTTAGGTGGCGATTGATTGCCTCCCCGACAACGGCGCCAATTTGTTCGTGGGGGTGGGGGGTGTTATTCCGCTCAGATATAATATTCAAATTCAAAACTAAGTTAACTCCATTATCCAAGCAAATAAAATACAAGAATCCCTCTCGATGTAGTGGTATGGTAATTCAGGATCGAATCCACGACGAGGTATGTCAGTGCTTCCTAAGTTGTAAATCACGATCAAACTTTCGACTCCAGGAGACACTTGATATCGAGGTGTCCGGTCGATATCGACCTCAGTTCTGGTCGATTTCCAGTGAGTTTCCTGCATAAGACAAAAGCAAGGCAGTCGACGTCGAGATAGACCTCGATATCGATGTTAGTGATCGATATCGACCTTGCCAGTCAATTTTGATGTCTGTAACAGTAACTGTATTCGTAACCTATTTGTCGGAATAGAAGTATAGAGTCCTTAAAATGGTGATGGAAAGATGGACATAAATAAAAACTCAAAACTTTTTAATAATAATTCAATAAACTAAAGGCTTCTAAGGTCGGGGGTTCATGCCACAACAATATTCATGCAAGTATGATGCCAAAGTAATGAAATTTAATGTCTTTCCGTCAAATAATTTTCGTTACTAACACTTAGGTAATTAGAGGCTATCGCATAAAACCTAAGAGTTACTATCAGTTTCATGAGCAATCCAAGTTCACAATATCATTGGCTTTCGCTTCAATAATGCAAATAATGAATCTCCTAAACTTTGGCAAAGGATCATGCATAGGATAGAAAACGAAATCGCATAAAAATCATACCTTTGATGCACTTACCTACATTGCTATCGTCGGGCTCACCCCGACCCTAGAAGTGGGTTGACTACTCACGTCTCATCATTGAACTCATCACCATCATGGAAAAGAAACTACTTTGTATTGCAAACGAAAGAAAGTACACGGAAGAAAGCCAAATCTCCGCTCTCGCTTCCCTCCAACCTCACTGGGCCTCTCTCTCTACAAATTTTCTGCGATAAAACTAAAACTCTTGATGTTCTTGGATTAAAACTTCATGCCTAATTCAGCTCTAATGGCCTCTAATTATATATCTCAAATCTTGCTAGCCAAGTATTCGAAACTCTATCTTTATTCACTAAGATAAAACTTAATAAAGGTAAAACTAAAAACTTCTTGGTAAAACTCATAAAGTGATAAGTCTGGTGGTAGACGATAAAAGATCTCGACTTTAGGATTATCTCGAACGCTTCGGATAGAATTCTATAAAAAACGGAGTCGAATTTTTCTGCAGCAGTGGTCGATATCGACCTCTAGACCTCGATATCGGCCTTCTCTATCTCTATGTCAAGCACTCCTTCTCTATCTCGGATTGGCACTCGACTTCTATCAATATCATCAATTCAGGCCACTCGATATCGACCTTTGGACATCGATATCGACCTCTTCTGTGTTGACATGCTTTGTTCTTCCTCTGATCGATTTTTGGTGCTCTGTTTCACTCGATGTCGAGGTTATCATCGATTTCGACCTATCAATAGACTTCGAGTTCTTTTTTTGCTCTTCATCTCTTGCCCATATTCCATCCATTTTCGTCTTGATTTCTGCGAAATATCATAAAAACTCGTGCAGACCTCTATATTTGACAATTATGCATAAACTACACTAATCTTATGATTTCCCACTAATATGCATGCAAATGATGATAAAATGGACATAAATGTGCATAGAAAATATGGCAATTTACGCGCACATCAGGGTTGAAGGCAACATGAGAAAGGTGTGCAACCTTCTTTGCCACGCAGTTGCCTTTACGAAGAATGTGAGAAAACGATACTTCATAAAACCCTGTAAGTAGAGTGCTAATGTCACATATTATTAACTCAATTTCCCATGGACACTTGGTTTTAGACTTCAAATAGTTAATGATGATTAGTGAATCTCCCTCAATAATAAGCTAACAAATTTTCATTTCTAGAGCTTTTAAAATCCCTGCTCTTAATGCCAAAGCTCCCGACATCAAAGGAGACTGGTTCCAATTAGACAACAACCCATTGCTTCTGATTGGCCTTTGTCATTGAGAATAATATACCCTAATGAACTTGATCGATGTGCTGATGCAGACCCATCGAAATTTAGTTTCATTTTCTCGGTCGGTGGTTTCTTTCATTTTTGCGATTTCTTACAACGTCTACATCGACTACAGTACATCGACACAGAACTGAGTGTCGATACAGACCATCGCACAGCAGAGAAAAGCACTCAATATCGACCTTACATCATCGATATCGACCTCAACATAGACATCGAGTGGAGATGGACAAGTCGAGCAGGAACAGAGACATCGATGTCGACCTTACAGGTCGATATCGACCACATCTCGACAGAAGATAGATTCGATTTGAAGATTCGGATTATAAATTCTATCCTCGAGGAGCACGAATTATCTTGTACTATAGATAGATAGCAGCTGAAGATTTATTTATCTTTTACCTTTAAGTTTTATCAAGTTAGTAGAATTTTATCAAAATAAAAGACCTATCCTAATAGTTTGGATAAAGTTCATAGTTTAGATAGAAGTTACAATCCTTGGATAGAAAGGTTTAGTAGCCTATAAATAAAGCCCTAGGGGGCTGGCAATCATCCATCAATCCATCGACAGACACACAATCAATAGCAATAGAGTTAGAGAGAAGTTTTAAGGTTTGGCATTTGCGAAAGCCGAGGTTGAGTTGTAAAGCTTCGGAGTTTATAGTTTAATGCAAGTTTATTTCTTTCAATCAATGATGAGTTCCATGATGAGGTGCGAGTAGTCTCCCAAAGCTCTTATTGTCGGGGTGAGCCCGACGTTAGCCATGCGTGCTTGAGGTAAGTGTTAGATGTTGATATCGTTGTGTCTATATCATCTTCTACGATTCTATGTTTAGTTCTAATCAAAAGAAAAGGGATTCATGCTAAAAACTTGAGTTATAAACATAAAATTGTTAGAGACAATTAGGTTTATTTGCAAGAGTAATCCTAAGAGTTGGTGTACAGCAAAAGCTTGTCCCTCAGGTGGAATAGCGCAATTGTCCGTCTTATCCACCTTATCGCATGCATTGGTTAACGTTGTGGTAAACCCTAATACTAGGAGTTGCTCTTTACATAGTTGATACACATAAAAACACTATCTTTATTATGTTCATCGCATCCTCATTTTTCCTAAAGTCTTCGGCCTTTCTTTGCCGACAAAAGCTAACAACTTTCCAGGAGAAGACATCGATATCGACCACTGAGTTTTATCGACAGTTTTCTGAGTCGATGACAAGCATCTCTGCTGAGTTACTGAACATCGATATCGACCCTCCAACGTCGATATCGACCACCTGTGTCGACTGGCAGTCTTCTGAGCCAGTCGATTCCGTCTACTAACATCGATATCGACCTTCTCCAGTCGTTATCGACTGCTTGTTTTTGTCTCTGCAGGTCTTCTGTTGCAGAAATGATCGACAGTCAAGGTCGACATCGAGCTCCAAGGTCGAAATCGAGGCTTCTGGTCGAAGTAAGACGTGAGATTTCCAACGCTACTAGGATCCCGCTGACACGCCTCCTCGTGGATCGATTCTGACTACCCTTCCACTACAACGGGAGGAAGTCTTGTAATTATTTGCATAGGCTAGGAGTCTTGTTACATTTACATATCTTTATATTTGTATTTAAGAACTCGATTTCCTCCTGCTTAACAAATTGGAATTGGCGCCGTTGCCGGGGAGGCAATCAGTCCCGCCCTAGTAGTATATCTCACGTTTCTATCTAGTTTGGCTTTGCAGGTGTATGCGACACGCTGATCGCCCACCTGAATTTGAAGGAGTAGACGACCCTGAGTGCTATTCCATTTAAGAGCCCAAGCTCGAAGAATCATGGCAGACAACGCGAACCAGGCTGAGTTGATTGAGCAACTAAGGAAGCAGGTGGAGGATTTAACAACTAGAGAGGCGGCACTTAAGGAGCGTGCTGATAGGGAGGAGGAAGGCCTGAGGCAAATAGAAGGCCAAATCAATGCCCTCCCTCGGAATGCCAAGCAATATATGAACCCCGCGCTCACAGTGCCTGAATCGGCGATTCTTATCCCTACCTCTAATTTTGAAATTAAACCTAATTTTCTTACTGAAATTAGAAGGCATCAATATGAAGGAAAACCTAATGAATGCCCTATGGCACATATATCAACCTTGTTAGACCTTTGTGATACTATTGCTGATTGACAGAGTCTTGAATATGTCCAACTAAAAGCTTTTAATTGGTCCCTTACAGGAAAAGTATTGCAGTGGTTGGAGAGCTTAGCCCCAAGATCGCTACGCACCCGGAATGAAGTCAAGGACGCATTCCTCAACAAGTTCTTCCCTCCTTCTAAGACGGCGTTGATCCGACAGAAAATCACGGCTTTCAAACAAAAGCCTAGTGAGGCTCTGGCGATTGTTTGGGAAAGGTTTAAGGACCTACTAAGATCATGCCCGACGATTGGCCAACCACCGTACGTAATTCAAGAGATTATTTACAATGCTCTTGATGCTACAACCAAGGAGAGGATCAACACTTACACCTCTTATGGCTACCTTGAACTCGCTCAACAAGAGGCTTGGGAGACCATAGAGAGGTTGGTGGAGTTTGACAATACATATGGGACTCCTGAGGGTTCCGACACATCATCATCGTCGAGGCCTGCCCCATCTATGCCCTTATATGAACCTTCCAAGGTAATCGATCCGGACGTGAAGGAGCAATTCCATAGAGATCAACTTCGAAAGCTCCAAAAGCAAGTGAGGTTCCTTTCAGCGAACCAAGATTGCATTGAATGCGGATCACAGCGGCACACCACCATCGAGTGCCCCCATGCTGAACAAGTACAACTAGCGGAGACTCACCAAGAGGCACACTACATGAGGGGTCCCAATCACCAATATTGGGGAGACCAAAGGTTCCATCAACCACAAAGGAACCCGGTTAACCCTAGGGACCCCCCGCCTTATAGAGCTCCTGGGCACCCGCAGAGGGACGAACGTAAGGATGATCTACAACTTGTGCTGGATGAAATCAGGCAGAATCAGACTAAGAATGATCAATCAAACAATACAATCCATTCTTAACTCAATCACCTTACCACAAGGATTGGGGAGATGGATATTTGGAAAAGGAACGTAGAGACTCAACTGGGTCAATTGGCGGCACAAATCCTTAGACCGTCCGGAACGTTCCCTGGGCAACCCACTACAAATCTTAAGGGACAATCCGGGATGGGCCATATCGCAGCCATGCAACAAAGGAGTGGCAACAAAGTACAAAAGCCACGAACGGAATCGGAGAAAGCAGCAGATCCAGTCGACATCGACAACCCAGTCGATGTCGAGGAAGACGTCGATATCGACCCCCAGGTTGACACCCAAGTCGACGTTGAGGCCACTGCAGAGCCATCAGAGCCACAACAGAGGTCGACATCGACCATCCTGGTCGATATCGACCACATCCCAGTCGATGTCGATGTCCAGCAGGCCCCTCCGACCACCGTTTTGGCCCTCTGCCAAAGAAGACGTTGTCATTCCCATCCAAAGCATTGGAGGATCCCACCAAAGGTAAGTTTAGGCGCTTTGTAAAAATTCTTCAAGGTCTTAACGTTACCATTCCTCTTACAGAAGCCCTAAGCGAGATGCCCGCCTATGTGCGATTCCTCAAAGACATCCTTAGCAAGAAGAGATCCATAGCAGAGATCGCAGATGAGTGCTCAAAGATGGACTTCCCTGAGAAGAGGAGTGATCCAGGGAAGTTTGCAATCACCGTGGGACTAGGCCAACATCACTACAAAGCCCTATGTGACCTAGGGGCAAGCGTAAGTCTCATGCCTCTCTCTGTTTGGCAAAAGGTGAACATTGGCGCACTTGAACCTATGGATATGAAACTCTATATGGTCGACAACTCATTCGTCAGGCCCACAGGTATAGCTGATGACGTTCCAGTAAAGGTAGGTAAGTTCTTTGTAGCTACTGATTTCTTTGTAATGGAGATGCCTAAAGATCCTGTAGTACCTATTATCCTTGGTAGGCCTTTGTTACCTACGGTCGATGCCAATATCAATGTCCGTCGAGGATTACTAACCTTTACTACAGGGAATGAAGTGATAGAGTTCTCTTTCAACCCAACCATGAGCAAAACGAAGCATCTGGAGCAAGTTGTCCTCTCGCCGGCTAAGGAAAAGCTTAGAAAATTTTTGTTGGCGAGGACGGAAACAACAAGCAGGGTCGACATCGACTGGAACCAGTTGATATCGACTAACAACGTCGAAATTGACCCCCCTTGGTCGAAATCGAGTATGACAGATTGTTACAAGGAGCTTAAGTATGGGGCCACAGAGGTCGATATCGACCCCCAGACGTCAACATCGACTAGAGCACTCGAAATTGACCCACCTTGCTCGAAATCGACCACCCCTCAGCCCGAAGATTTCTATTTTAGGCCCATACAGGTAAGACCAGGTATGACTCCCGACCCTCCTCTGTCCCTTATTGATAAATCAATTAAACCAATTATTGATAATTCAACTAATGAGAGGGTCAAAGCTTCATGGTTTGCCTATATTGCAAAAGTTAGGTCAAGAAAGAGAAGGAAAGCGCCCAAAGAAGAACCTAACAATGAAGAAACCTTGGTCGCCGAGCTTAGATACTACCAAAAGGACCTAGATGATCCAACAGAAGGCTCGAGCTCGAAGGGTCCCTACATAAAAGGCTCGTGAAGAATTGACGGAGAAGTCGGCCTAACGACTCAAAACTCTAGAGCTTATACATAAAACTTGATTTTCTTTCATAGATGGTTTTTAGGATTTTGACTTTTGGTTTTTTTTAATGAGATAATTCATGGCTTTATCTATACTTCTAACAAAGATTTCAGGTTATCAAGCAAAAGGAATGACGAAGATGAAAAGAAGCTTCTGCAGAGGCGGTCGAAATCGACCAGGCCAGTCGAAATCGACCCCCTAGGGTCAACCCATCTCCTAGAGTAGACATCGAGGACTCAGGAGCGGAAAGCAGAGGTCCATATCGACCATAATCATCGATATCGACCATCCCCTGGCTGCCCTTGACTTCATTTTTCTTCCTCGACTTCGACAGATGCAGTCGACATCAACCTCTGACATAGATATCGACTTCATGCATCGACCTAACCTGGAAATCGACCTGAATCCGCAGGTTGTGCCGTGAGTTTCTCTCTACCCTTGTTCTTCTTTTTAATACAGTGAGGACACTATATATTTTAAGTATGGGGTGGGAGAAAGACATGTGTTATGGTCATAACTTGGTTTTCTTCTTCGCATTGCATTCATGTTAAAATTTTTGTTCTTAGTTTTACTTTTATAAAATGTCAAAAAATCCAAAAAAATAGAAAAATGTCAAAAATACAAAAAAAATGCATGTTTATTTTTAAGTTTGTTTTTAAACCATACTTAGATGTCCTATGATGAAAACTCAATAGCTGACTTGATCATGTAAATCCTATGGAATATTTGGATGGTTTAGCCTAAGTCCTTAAATTTTTTATGTAGATTGTGAACTTATGATGAAATTGAGCACATATGATCCTAGGCTAAAACGCAAACCCAACAAAAATTGTCCTAGTGAGAATTTTGGCCTATAGGGAGAACATCGAAAATCCCTCCGCTTTCTTGAGTGAATTTACTCTTCATATGCATCTCTAAATGTTGTGATAGTTATTAAAAGCCAATATATACATAAATATGTCTATGTTTACGAGAATTAAATGATGGAGGCATCTTTTAAGCCATTTTTATCCTCTCTTTACCTACCCTGCATTATCTCTGCTTGAAGCCGAAAAATTAGCCTGAGCCTGAAATTGCAAACTCCACAAAATTATCCTTAGCCAAATTGAGCCTGACCCCCATTTGGGAATTGAGACTTAGATTGGCTGGAGTAATGTCTTGTGGAAAGAAAAGTGCATATTGTCCAGTTTTGAAATTATGGGTTGGTGCATATTTACATCATGTCATATTTTGTAAAAGGAATTTTAGCTCACTATATAAATGCACGTATTTTTTATTTATGTATTATTTCTGCACAAAAAAAAGGGGGGGGGGGGGGGAAGAGAAATATATGTATACATAGTGCATGAGCCAAAATCCTCAAGTCCTTTATTTGTTTCATACAAGTGTTATATTTTTTAGAGGCATATTAGGGTTTGAAAGAAGGGTTGATATTATGGTTGACATCTTTAGAGCATATTAGAGCATATTATGGAAAGATGGGTTTGGAAAAGAGCATTATCGGAGATTGAGCTTGGAAAGTGCAACATTGAAGAGTTATGGTTTGGATATTGCAAGTGTTGAGATTTAGGAGTCTTGATTCCCGAATTATAAAAGCACCACATATCCAAATAATTCCATACCTTTTATTCCTTACCAAGCCCCATTACAACCCCGCCGAATGGAGTCTTCTTTGAAGTTTTCTATTGAGCGAAAGTTCTCCTGATGGTTCTTATTGCATTTCTATAATTGGTTGCGAAGTGGATTTTTATAAATTGCAATGTTTTTGAGAATGTGTATGGAATCGAGATTGAGAGTTGATCATCATAGCCTAAACACATGAGAGGCAAATGCAAACACATTATCTCTGTGAGGTTGGATAAAAAATTGCATATGCCTATGGATCGCCGAAATATGTGTTATGACGTTAAATTCACTTGCTTTGCTTTGCTACCACTTATGATGTAGCTTTTGAAAAGGGCGAAGACTTGAAGGAGTGTTATAGGTGTTGGTTATTGCTTGGTTATTGCTTGAGGACAAGCAAGTCTAAGTATGGGGTGTTTTGATGTACATATTTGTACCTCTTTTATTTGCATCTTTTGACTTCATATTTCATTCAATTTCCAAAGAAAAGGTTCAAAAGAATATAAACTTGTGTAAGAATGGGCTAAAGTACAAGAAATAGAGTCTGCACAAGTTTTGAGCTAACCATGCAGGAATTCGAGCGAAATCAGAGACAAAACGGAGAAACTAAAGAAGCAGAAGAGAGGTCGATATCGACCTTACAATGTCGACATCGACTACAGTACATCGACACAGAACTAAGTGTCAAGACAGACCATCGCACAGCAGAGAAAAGCACTCGATATCGACCTTACATCATCGATATCGACCTCAACATAGACATCGAGTGGAGATGGATAAGTCGAGCAGGAACAGAGACATCGATATCGTCCCTACTGGTCGATATCGACCACATCTCGACAGAAGATACATTCGATTTCGAGATTTGGATTATGAATTTTATCCTCAAGGAGCAGAATTATCTTGTACTATAGATAGATAGCAGCTGAAGATTTATTTATCTTTTACCTTTAAGTTTTATCAAGTTAGTAGAATTTTATCAAAATAAAAGACCTATCCTAATTGTTTGGATAGAGTTCATAGTTTAGATAGAAGTTACAATCCTTGGATAGCAAGGATTAGTAGCCTATAAATAAAGCTCTAGGGGCCTAGCAATCATCCATCAATCCATCGACGGACACACAATCAATAGCAATAGAGTTAGAGAGAAGTTTTAAGGTTTGGCGTTTGCAAAAGCCGACGTTTAGTTGTAAAGCTTTGGAGTTATAGTTTAATGCAAGTTTATTTCTTTTAATCAATGATGAGTTCCATGATGAGGTGCGATTAGTCTCCCCAAGCTCTTAGGGTCGGGGTGAGCCCGACGTTTTCCATGTGTGCTTGAGGTAAGTGTTAGATGTTGATATTGTTGTGTCTATATCATCTCCTACGATTCTATGTTTAGTCCTAATCAAAAGAAAAGGGAATCATGCTAACAACTTGAGTTATAAACATAAATTGGTAGAGACAATTAGGTTTATTTGCAAGAGTAATCCTAAGAGTTGGTGTACAGCGAAAGCTTGTCCCTCGGGTGGAATAGCGCAATTATCCGTCTTATTTACCTTATCGCATGCATTGGTAACGTTGTGGTAAACCCTAATCCTAGGAGTTGCTTTTTACATAGTTGATACACATAAAAACACTGTCTTTATTCTGTTCATCGCATCCTCATTCATCCTAAAGTCTTCGTCCTTTCTTTGCCGACAAAAGCTAACAACTTTGCAAGAGAAGACATCGATATCGACCACTGAGTTTCATCGACAGTTTTCTGAGTCGACGACAAGCATCTCTGCTGAGTTACTGAACATCGATATCGACCCTCCAACTTCGATATCGACCATCTGTGTCGACTGGCAGTCTTCTGAGCCAGTCGATTCTGTCTGCTAACATCGATATCGACCTTCTCCAGTCGATATCGACTGCTTGTTTTTGTCTCTGCAGGTCTTCTGTTGCAGAAAGGATCGACAGCCAAGGTCGACGTCGAGCTCCAAGGTCAAAATCGAGGGTTCTGGTCGAAGTAAGACGTGAGATTTACAACGCTACTAGGATCCCGCTGACACGCCTCCTCGTGGATCGATCCTGACTACCCTTCCACTAAAACGGGAGGAAGTCTTGTAATTATTTGCATAGGCTAGGAGTCAGTTTACATTTATATATCTTTATATTTGTATTTAAGAACTCGATTTCCTCCTGGTTAACAAGTAGCTGTCGGAAGGCCATTATGACATAGTTTTCACGGGAAATTCTTAATTTTGGGAGGGATGTAAATTTTTAAATCCAAGCATTGTTATTACCTGTCAACATGGTAGATTTTGTATTGAGTTTATATGCACTTGTTGTTGTAAACCATCCCTTTTTGTCTGGCCACCAGTACATTATGTCTGGTATATGGTTTTTCGGAAGGGGAATATTTGATATTTGTTGTGTGACTCCAACTAGCACTACCGTCTTAAGCTTCTCCACACTCCACGCCCCATCACGGATATACTTATCGACCGTTTCATCCCAATTAATCTTGCTGGGTCCCAAGCATAGGCTTTGCATATCTTGAACTGGTGCCCAATTATCTTTATAAAACATGATGGATTTAAAATAAGGTAGCTCTGCAGGAAGGTATAGATGATGCTCTCTGAAGGTTCGATAATGTATAACAAAGTAGAATAAAGATACGCTTTCCAAACCTCTGGGAGTAAACTCAATTCTTTCGATTGGGATACCTAAAGCACAACAAAGTTATACAATTCGAAACAAGTGCGGAAATAATGGTAAACCAATAAGTAAAGAAAACGATGAATTGTTAACGAGGTTCGGCTCCTTTAAGGCTTAGTCCCCGCCTAGGGTTCTTCCACAACCCTAGGATTCAATAGGCTTTATTGATTCACAAAACTTAGGATCCTAATAGCTCACCGAGAATCCTCTCTCCTATACAATTGCAATCTAGTCAACTCTCTTTCCCTTGGAGTCCTAGACCAATCTAGAAGAGCCCCACCTCTCTCAGCTATCTAGTACAATCCTCTTACACTCGTGAATCAATAACCTAGTGCACACTTCCTGAGTTATAAACTCTTGAGTATAACACTCTCTCGGAATATATCCTATAAGCTCACTGTGTAACTCTCAAATGCTTTGAAACAAAAGATAAAACACTTAACACCTAGCAGAGAATACACGTAGAAGAAAGATTGACTTGAGGGCTGAGTGTGCGTTGTAGTTCAATGATCGTCAGTGTTCAACTCTCTCTTTCTTCTTTCTTCTTCATCTCCTTTTATTTTTGATCAAATCGGCGCCAAGAATCTTCACCCAACGGCTACTTGAGATCATGGCTTAGGAAGGATCTTCACAATCTTCTATTTCGGGAAACTGCGAAGCCACAATCCACCTGATTTGATCTTCATGTCTTTCAGCTTTAAGGAAGGAGATTTCTTCGAAATCTTTGTTATATGGTTAGTATAACATATGTATAATAATATTTGGAAACCATACACATATAATATATATAAGATAATAACTAAAATACAGGTTTTGAATTTCATCAATACAGCTTTAGCTTCAAGACCTTTGACACAGGCTTTGTGTCAAAGCCTTTGAAACCTTTTCCGATTTTCATCAAGGGAGTGGAGTTATCAATCTCCCCCTTGATGAAAGACAAAACCTGTGCATCCCTGTAACTTAGTCAAGCAAATATATCATATAAAAAATTGGACTAAGTACCTGCAGGGGTTAGACAAATGTTGGATCATATAATTTCAAAACCAATGATAAACGCATCCAACAAAATAAGGCAAAATAAGGTCTTCCAAGACCCTTTACTTCAACACGGTTTAAAGTCTAACCAAGTTTAAAGTCACCAAAAGTCTAACCAATCTCCCCCTTTTTGTCTTTCAACAAAGGGAGAAGTATGATAATAGTCACCAAAAGTTTTGAAAACCGGGCCAGCAGTGTTAGAGAGTTAGATCAAGGGTCAGGATAGGGGTTCAGGGTTCATCGTCTTGAGCACCATCCTTGTTCAGCATCTTCAACTCATTTAACTGCTTGGCCAGCTCTCTCATCTCAACTAGCAACTCGTGGCGCAACTCCTTGACGTCCAGGCGAAATTCCTCCAAACCCAACTACAGGTTCTCCATGAATTCATCGATGGCAGAGCTAGTGGGGAGAGTTTTTGAAGAAGAAGAGGCAAGACTCCAAGTCCCTTGATGGGTCTGAGTTATGCCAATCTTCTCAAAGCTCTTGGAGTCAAATTTTCCCATATGATGTTGTTGTTCTTCATTTTCAAAATCAATTTTAGAAGCTTTGAAGACACGGGTCAAGAGGTTTGCGAAAGGGAGGGGAGTTCCTTTTCTGGCTTTTCGGGAGTGAGCAATGGATCCGAAAATGGTATTGGCCAGATCAAGATCATGGCCATTCAATATGCGGTACAGGAGGACCATAGCATTGTCAGTGAGGAGGGAGCCAGAGTTGATTCGTGGTAAAAGACATCTCACAATAATGTTAAAGATGATTTTGGCTTCAAGTGTGAGGGACGAGTGGGTGAGTTGTTTGGAGGTGCTGCTTGATGCTTCGGGGAGCAGGTATTTGGCACGGGCAAGAGTAACACACTGGTCTTTTGTGGGGGTTTGAGGGGAGGGTGGACTTGGTTTGGGAAGACCAAGGAGTTCAGCGAAGTCAAGGGAGTTGAACGTGATTCTAACCCCTTTGACGACTGACTCCAGAGTCCAGCCTTCATCGGTGTGCTTGGCTTTGAGGTTTATGTAGAAGAGACGGGTGAGTTGGGGGTAGTACTCAGATTCAAAGTTCAGCAGGGTCCACGCAGGGGTTTGTTTGAGAAGAGAGATGCAGGGTAGGTTCAAAGCTTCTAAAAAGTTAAAATCAATAAAATCAGAACAACAAATCCTACGAGTTTTGAACTCCTCTACCCATTTTCCAGCCATCTCAGCATTCTCAAACCAGGAGGAGGGTAAGGATTGGTTTACCTGGATAAGTGCAGGGGGATCGGCGGCAGGTTCATCGTTCTTTCTTCGGGCTTTTGTTGGGGCGGTCGACTTGACGGGCGCTTTAAATCGTTTGGGAGTGGCTTTCCTGGAGCGCTTGGGAGGTTGAGACGTCTTGGCTTAAGCGGCCTTGCGCTTCTTCGGGGACGGGGGAGGAGGAGGAGGAGTAGGAGAGGGAACAGGTTCCGGCTCC
This sequence comes from Persicaria maculosa, assembly GCA_963922045.1. Classification (NCBI taxonomy): domain Eukaryota; kingdom Viridiplantae; phylum Streptophyta; class Magnoliopsida; order Caryophyllales; family Polygonaceae; genus Persicaria; species Persicaria maculosa. Next base: position 45,121,172 of record OY998267.1, read on the forward strand.
TCTTCCTCTTCTTCCTCAGACCCCGAGCCCTCAGCAGACTCCTCAGCCTCATCTCCCTCGGCCCCCTCGTCATCATCAACCTCGTCGTCCTCCTGAGCTTCCTCTTCCTCTGGTTCCTCTCTTGCTGGAACCTCCTTCTCCGCTTCTCTCTTGGCCTCTTCCTCGGCCTTTTTCTTTTTCTGGGCCTCTTCCTCAGCCTCTTTCTTTTTCTGGGCCTCTTCCTCGGCCTCTTTTTCAGCATCTCTCTCTAGAACATCGTCCAGATCTTCCTCTTCCTCCTCTTCCTCAGCAATGACCTTTTTCTTTCCCTTAAGCTTCGTACTGAGGGGCGTCTTTTTCATGCACTTCGTGGATTGCTTGATTTCGGCAGGGGTGCTCTCAGGGACGGTGCTCGGGACGATGGTCTCAGGGGTAGGTTCAGGTTGAGGGGAAGACACAAGGGGGATTTGCCGACCTTTGGAGGTAGCGCCAAGTCTTTTGGGGGTGGAAGTTTTCTTGGATTTGGGTGCCATGGATATGAACGGTAAAAGAATTCAGAGAGAGGATGAAGAAGATGGTCTAAAGGTCAGAGAAAATAGAGAGAGAAACGGTGGGCTCTGAAGATGTGAATAGTGGGGGTAAAGGTTGTGTTGTTTAAAAAGGGAGCGGGTGAGGTAAGTTGATGGGACAAGGTGGTAGTTTCCAAGCTAATAACTCTAACTCATCATATCACTGCCATATTTTCAAAATCAGTTTTACCAAAACAATTTCAAAATTTGAACAAAGAGCCGTACGAATCTTAATTGTTAAGGCAAAATGTTTATCCGATTTAAAAAATTTCAACAAATAAAAATATAATCGGATAACATGCAATCAAAAGATTTTCCTGAAGGTAACAATGAAGTAAAGATATTTAACCTTCCTTTTTCAAAACATATTTGATCAAATATCTAAAAAGATATTAACCAAATATATGATCCTTTATATGTGCTCTACTGTTCAGTTCACAACCTTTAAAATGAGGTTCAAAGGTCTTGACACTGAGTAGAAGTTTTTTTTCGTAAAGGGAAAGCTCCCCCTATGAAAGTGCATCCCTGTTAAGCATTCCGATTTCTCGTCTAATGAAGGTGAACCTGTCCTCTACCAAAGGCTTAGTAAAAATGTCAGCCCATTGATAATCAGTTTATATAAATGATATTGACACATCACCTTTTTCGACATGATCTCTAATGAAATGATGCCTCACATCAATATGTTTGGTCTTTGAATGCTGAACGTGATTCTTTGTGATGGAGATGGCACTTGTGTTGTCAAACTTAATGGGAATGTTTTTGAGGTCGATGCCAAGATCCCTCATTTGTTGAGCAATCCAAAGGATTTGGGAGCAGCATGCTCCATCGGCTATGTATTCAGCTTTGGCAGTGGAAAGAGCAACTAAGTTTTGTTTCTTTGAGTGCCAACTAATGAAGGATGCCCCTAAGAATTGGCAACATCCTGACGTGCTCTTCCTATCCACCTTATAGCCTGCAAAGTCTGCATCAGAATACCCAATTAGTGTAAAATCTCTTTACTTCGGGTACCACAAGCCAAGCTCCTTGGTGCCATTTAGATATCGAAAGATCCTCTTCACAGCCACGAGGTGAGATTCTTTGGGATCAGCTTGAAACTAGCACACATGCAAACACGAAACATGATGTCAGGTCTACTAGCAGTAAGATATAATAAAGATCCAATCATCCCTCGATACTCCTTTTGATTGACACTCTTCCTGGTCTTGTCTTAATCTAAGGACAAGGTTAAACTCATGGGTGTCTTGGCTGCTTTGGATTGATCCATCTTAAACTTCTTCAAGAGATCCTTAGTATACTTGCTTTGGTTGACAAAGATCCCTCTCTTATATTGATGAACTTGCAACCCCAAAAAGAAGTTGAGTTCTCCCATTAAGCTCATCTCAACTTCACTGCACATTATATCAGAAAATTCCTTGCACAAAGATGTGTTAGTAGCACCAAACAATATATCATCAACATATATTTGGATAACCAATATGTCCTTTCCTTTGGTATTGATAAAAAGAGTCTTGTCGATCAACCCCCTTTTAAAATCATTTTCTAAAAGATATTTTGACAAGCGCTCATACCAAGCTCTTGGGGCTTCTTTCAAACCATATAGTGCTTTGTCTAGTTTGTAAACATGATTAGGAAATTCCAAACTTTCAAAACCTGGGGGTTGACCCACATAAACTTCTTCTTCTAAGAAACCATTAAGAAATGCACACTTGACATCCATTTGATATAATTTTATGCCCATAAAAGATGCAAATGCTAATAAAATGCGAATGGCTTCAAGCCTAGCTACGGAAGCAAAAGTCTCCTCGTAGTCTATACCTTCCTCTTGATTGTAGCCTTGAGCAACAAGCCTTGCTTTGTTCCTCACGATCTTACCATTCTCATCTAGCTTGTTCCGAAATACCCAACGTGTGCAAATGACTGATTGATGCTTTGGCCTAGGCTTCAAGGTCCAGACTTTGTTCCTTTCAAATTCATTAAGCTCACTTTGCATAGCAATGATCCAGTCTGGCTCTTAAAGGGCCTCATCCATCTTCTTTGGTCCTACAAGTGAAACAAAAGCGTGAAAAGCACAGAGATTTTTAAGTTTAGAACGAGTTTGAACACTAGATGTAGGGTCAGAGATGATATCCTGTAATGGGTGTGACGAGGAGTATTTGAACTTTCTCTTGCTAGTCTCAACTCCCTGGTTCGTCATATCAACAGGATTTGTTTGAGGTCCATCTGAATCCATGGATACATTGTGCTCAGTTACTGCAGTATCTGACGTCTCAATAGCTTTGGACTGAGCTTCAAGACCTTGAGCCAACTCCTCAGTGTTAAGAATCTGATCCTGCATGTTCCTCTTCTCTGTGTTCTTAGTAGCAATATCATCACCATCCTCATTCTCTATATGGCTGTTAAGATCTAAATCTGCAACACTTTCACTTAAAGAACCGTCATTGCATTAATCAAATATAACATGAATACTTTCCTCAACCATCTTGGTCCTTTTGTTGAAGATTCTATATGCTTTGCTACTTGTGGAGTAGCCAAGAAATATACCTTCATCACTACGCGTATCAAATTTCCCAAGGTTATCTTTTCCATTGTTATGAACAAAACAATTACAGCCAAAGGGTTTGAAATACGATATAATGGGTTTGCGGCCTTTGAAAAGTTCATTAGGAGTTTTCTTTAAGATGGAACGAATAAGACAACGATTCAAAATATAGTTAGCTGTGTTAACAGCTTAAACCCAATAGGTTTTAGGTAGTGCATTTTCTAAAAGCATAGTCCTGGCCATGTCCTCTAGGGTGCGGTTCTTTCGTTCCACAACCCCATTCTGTTGAGGTGTCCTAGGAGCAGAAAAATTATGGGAGATTCCATATTTAGCACAAAACAAATCAAACTGAAGTTGATCAAACTCCCTACCATGATCACTTCGAATTGACACTATGGGCTCATTTCTTAAAGTTTGCAACTCCTTACAAAGTTTCGAAAACTCAAATAAAGCCTCTGATTTTTCTTTTAAAAATGCAACCCAAGTATATCTCGAAAAATCATCAACAACAACAAGCATGTACTTTTTACCATTGGGAGATTTGACTCGCATAGGACCACATAAATCCATATGTAAAAGTCCAAGAGGTCTAGAAGTACTTACAACCTTTTTGGGTTTGAAAGAGCTATGTGTTTGTTTACCTCGTGTGCATGCTTTGCACATCTCAATACCTTTGAAGTCCATCTCAGGTAGTCCTCTTACAAGCCCTTTGGACACAAGCTTTTGTAGTGTATGTGGGCTTACATGACCGAGTCTCCTGTGCCAGAGCTTTGGATCGTCCGTCAAAGCCTTTAGGCAGGTTAAGCTTCCTTGTGCCACTTGCTCAGCATTCACGGCATAGATGTTGTTATAACGATAGGCAATTAGAACTATTTCACATGAATCTTCTCTGCGCACGAAACATCTTTTCTTGTCAAATCCAACATCATTACCATTATCACATAGTTGAGAAACACTAAGAAAATTATACTTCAAACCATCAACAAGATAAACATTTTTAATATTGTGGTTAGGATCACTCCCAACACTACCGATACCAACGATGTCACACTTTCCTTTGTCACCAAGAGTGATTGTTCCAGTGGATTGCTTCTTCAGTTCATGGAAGAGAGACCTTCTCCCACTCATATGTCTAGAGCATCCACTATTAATAATCCATTTTTGCTCTTTCACCTTGGTGATCTCCTGCAAAACAAAAATTAACCTTTGTGGCTTGACCAATAAGCAAATTCAGATCCTTTATTGGGATAAACCATATTTGGTAAAATAGTGCCTTTGGGGACCCAAACTTGCGTTATCCGTTCTTTTCTCAAGTGAACAGGAAATGTATTGCGAATAATATGAGGATCATTTCTTCTATAGGGGCAGGTCTCTCTTACATGTCCCTTTCTTGCACAGTGGTGACATATAGGAGAGGATCTGCTTCCTTTTGCCTTTACAAAAGTGGTAATGTGTTGCTTCTTTAAAAACCTCGGGTTGTAACCAATACCACTTCTGTTTAGAGAGCTTTGTTGCTCACCCAACATCCTATCAAGAGTGCCCTTGGACTTGGTAAAACTTAAGAGGGCTTTCTGCTGGTCTTGAATCTTCTTATTCCGGGAGATCTTCTCGCTCTCTAAGTCATGATGTTCACTTCTTAGAGACGAGAGATCTTTCTTGAGTTCAGATTTCTCTGAGTCAAGAGTCTTGACTTTAATGTCAAGACCCGAATAAGAGGTTTCAAGACTTTTGACCCTCATTGACAATTCCTCAATAGTTCTTTCCTGGTCTACGGTTTTCTTAATAAGAGTGTTGGTTTGGGCAATAAGCTTCTTTTCATTGGCAATCATATTAGAAAGGAATTCCGATAGTACCTCTTTTGGACTTGTCATAAGTTCTCTTACAGTTACCTCAAGTTGCTCATCGTGAGATTCATCTCCTGAGGTCATGAGACAAATGTTGGCCTTCTCATCATCTGAATCTGAGTCACCTGAGTCAGAATCACTCCAAGCTGCCACCATGGCTTTCTTTTTCCATCTATCACCTTTCTTGACCTGGCTCTTCTTCTTTTGAGGGCAATCTTTCACTAGATGGTTTGTTTAACCACATTCAAAACAAGACAAAGGTTTAGTCTTCTTGTCATATTTGTTGTATTGAGACTTACCTCTAAATTTAGAAGACTCTGATCCATCTTTGTTGTTGAATTGCTTCTTCATCTTGAGGATTCGAGAAAGACCCCTTGTAATGAGAGCAAAGGGATCATCCTCATCATCATCCTCTTCTTCAGAATCAGACACATCTTTGGGCTCATCCTTCTTAGACTTGAGTGCCAAGTTCTTAGTTCTTGTTGGGATTTCTCCATCGTCTTCATTGAGAATCATCTCATGTGTGATCAACTTCCCAAGCAAGTCATCAAGGGGTAGAGTGGTGAGATTTTGGGCTTCCACTATGGCTGTCACTTTAGGGCCCCATTTGTCTTTTGGGAGGCACCTCAATATCTTCCTTACTTTCTCAACATTTTCAAAGGTCTTGCCGAGAGAGTCAAGGCTGTTCTTGATTTCCTTGAATCGTGTGAACATGGCCTTCATAGACTCATCAGGGTTCATTTTGAAAAGTTCATACTTTCGAAGGAAGATACTGATCTTGGTGTCCTTCACTTGACTGGTTCCTTCGTAGGTGACAACTAACTTGTCCCAAATCTCTTTAGCCGACCTATAAGATGAAATACGATTAAACTCATCAGTACTAAGACCACAATATAGTAAGTTAATGGCTTTATAGCTCTTGGAGACGAGTTCAAGATCTGCTTGGATGTATTCGTCCTCAGTCTTTGCGACTCTGCTTCCATTAGGTCCTTCTTTATCAGGAATCCTTGTACCATTCTCTATAATGTTTCAAAGTTCCAGATCTTGATCTATAATGAACATTTTCATCAAGGACCTCCAGTGGACAAAGTTGTTTCCCACAAAGAGTGGTGGTCTATTGGTAGACCTCCCTTGTGCAAATCCTCCGCTTGCTTCACCAGACATGATCAAAACTCACAAGATTGTTAGATCAAAAGCAGTGAGTAAGGCTCTAATACCAATTGAAGGTTCGATAATGTATAACAAAGTAGAATAAAGATACTCTAGAAGGGGGGTTGAATAGAGTATGCCAACTTTTCGCTGACAATCTCAAGACTTTTGAAACGCTTTCCAAAACTCTAGGAGTAAACTCAATTCTTTCGATTGGGATACCTGAAGCACAACAAAGTTATACAATTCGAAACAAGTGCGGAAATAATGGTAAAGCAATTAGTAAAGAACATGATGATTTGTTAACGAGGTTCGGCTCCTTTAAGGCTTAGTCCCCGCCTAGGATTCTTCCACAACCCTAGGATTCAATAGGCTTTATTGATTCACAAAACTTAGGATCCTAGTAGCTCACCGAGAAGCCTCTCTCCTATACAATTGCAATCTAGTCTACTCTCGTTCCCTTGGAGTCCTAGAACAATCTAGAAGAGCCCCACATCTCTCAGCTATCTAGTACAATCCTCTTACACTCGTGAATCAATAACCTAGTGCACATTTCCTGAGTTATAAACTATTGAGTATAATAATCTCTCAGAATATATCCTATAAGCTCACTGTGTAACTCTCAAATGCTTTGAAACAAAAGATAAAACACTTAACACCTAGCAGAGAGTACACGTAGAAGAAAGATTGACTTGAGGGCTGAGTGTGCGTTGTAGTTCAATGATCGTCAGTGTTCAACTCTCTTTTTCTTCTTTCTTCTTCATCTCCTTTTATTCTTGATCAAATCGGCACCAAGAATCTTCACCCAACGGCTACCTGAGATCATGGCTTAGGAAGGATCTTCGCAATCTTCTATTTCGGGAAACAGCGAAGCCATAATCCACCTGATTTGATCTTCATGTCTTTCAGCTTTAAGGAAGGAGATTTCTTAGAAATCTTTGCTGTATGGTTAGTATAACATATGTATAATAATATTTGGAAACCATACACAGATAGTATATATAAGATAATAACTAAAATACAGGTTTTGAATTTCATCAATACATCTTTCGCTTCAAGATCTTTGACACAGGCTTTGTGTCAAAGCCTTTGAAACCTTTTCCGATTTTCATCAAGGGAGTGGAGTTATCACTCTCCATGATCTCCTGCCATCTATCTGAAACACTCCGCTCCACTAGGACTCCGAGTTGCTACAATAATGCTACACCAGTTTAAAGCAGCAATATTATAGACTATTAGGAGGGGAATTGATTAAATAAAATATGTAATAAATTAGAACCAAAGCAACTCCCTTTCTTCGCAAAAAAATTCAAGACTCCCTCCCGTTGTAACAGTATGGAATCAAGATCGATCCTTGAGGAGGTGAGTCAGCGGTTTCTCGAATAGTCTTTGAAATTTATGCTTATGTCGACCAGTAGCCTCGATATCGAGTTGGGAGGTCAATATCTTCGATCTGTGAAACCTGCAAAAGAAACAGAGGGCACTCGATATCGACTAAGTATGTCGATGTCGAGTGGATCAGTGCACTTCGGTCGACTCAGAAGACCGTCAACTTACTTTTTCCAATTGCAGTGTACTCGATATCGAGTATGGAGGTTGAGATCGAGTGGGTTCGCAGACAGTGAACAGAAAATAATGTGCGAAGAGAAATAATAAAGAAATAAAATAAAGACAATTTTTTTTGGGTTTTTCTTAAATATAACTAAAGGATTCAAGCATACTTACATGGCTATCGCCGGGCTCACCCCGACCCTAGAAGTAGGACGACTACTCACTTTTCATCGGAGAAAACACCATTGCATAAAAGAATAAACTTTGCATTAAACTTTAAAACTTCAATCGTATAACCACCGCTTCTCTCTATCTCCCTCCTATTCTCGCTCTTCTCCTTCTTGTTTTGGTTGATTGATTGTTTGTTGGTGAATTGAATTGCTAAAGCCAGCCCCCTAGATCTTTATTCATAGCGTCACAACCCTTCCTAGCCAAGGATTGGAGTCCTAATTCTACTAAGATTGGTAAAACGAACGTTTATCTAAACTAAATTATATCCTAAAATAAAATAATAAAATAGGTAATAGTGCCTAACATGCTTGGAATATATCCCTAAGGATAGAAGATCTTGGCAGATGATAGATTTTCTTCGTGACTAAGTAAATCTCCCAAAGATCCGGCCCAATCTGCGTCTTGTACGCGTTTGTTGCTCCAGTCGATGTCGAGTGGACATGTCGATATCGAGTGCCTTGTGTCGAGTCGAGTTCGTGGATTGTGGTCGACATTGCCTTGGTCTCGATCTGCCTCTTTTCTTCAGTCGACCTTGGGTGATCCGGTCGATGTCGAGTGAATGTGTCGAAATTGAGTACTCTCCTCGAGATTGAGCTCTTCTTCAGTGTCTTGTCTTCACTCCAAAATGCTCCGTTTTCTGCAAAATCAAACCAAAACTTGTGTAGACCTCTATATCTTGCAAATGTACTCAAACTACACAAATTCACTACTTTCCCAACCCAAAAGTATAAAATATGCATTAAAACGGAATAAATATAAGCACGAAACATGGTGAAATAAGCGTACATCATAGACCGAGTCACCATCAAGAGAGCGCAAATCATCAAGACGAACTCCCAAGTGTCGAGCAATCAGTGACACCAAACCTCCAAAAGCAATAGTACGCTCAGATCTCATATGTGTAGCCCTAATCATCTCAGTACAACTTCCTAGAAATAACTGAACCCAGTCAGAAATTTACAATGTATCAAGGGTCAAACAATACGTGTAACTCTAGGCTTTCATAGTAACCAATTCAAGATCAACTATCCCAAAGAAAGATGTACATAGTATCCTATAGCGTGACCTCAAAGCAGGATGGGTAATCATATAGTCGAAAAAGTTACAACCCGACCAATAAGATCGACCAGTAGCTTCCTTCCAAGTATCATGCACAGGCGGAGCAGCCAGTTCAAATCCTCAAGCATTTGCAAGCATCTTGTGCAATAAAGTCCGTCGTCACCACGAACTCCTTACCCTTCACATAGAAACGAATCTTCAAATCAGAATGGTAGTCCAGAGTAGCCAGGAATTCTCTAACCAACACAAGATAAGTGAACGCGACTAGATCCATGAAATCATCCAAACCACCTTTTTCTAGAAGCCAATAAACATGCTGAAATAATCACAAACGATGCGAAGTCACCGGATCAAAGAACATCGTAGAGCGATATTCTCTTTTCCCAAGATTGATCCAACGATCCTTTTGCTCTTTCGACATGCAGAAAGGCTTCTCCATATCAGGAATAATAGACATGATGAACGAAACTAATGAAGAATGTGACAGAACTCACAAGAAACGACGAAAATCTCCCTCACTATAGAGGCGGCGGGCGCCGGTGGTGCAGGATCACAAATCCGAGCAAAGACGTCGAAGATCCAACGTCCAAACTCCCTTCAAACAGATAGTTGGCGAGCAAAACTTGGTTTCAAGGTCTTTCTTTTGTGGTAGGGATGGTAATGATGTGGAAAGAATCGAATTTTGATGGATGAAGAGTAGTGATGGATGTGTTTGTTGGGTGATTGAAAGAAAGGCTTTTAATTGAAACACCAGGCTTAGGTTTTTGGAATTGGGATTCAAGTAGGAAATTAGGGTTCTTATGTTGCTTGGAGACAAAGGCTTTGCTAGATCAGAAATGAGGAAATGGAAAGTATTTTTTTTTGAACTGGAAATAATTTGGCAATAAGGGGACCTTATATGCCAAGAGCATCCTCACGGATGAAATTACGAAGCTCAGGATCGTCAGGAGGCGTAGAGCTTGAGAAAGCGATGTTGAGGTGCGATAAGCGATCCGTAACTCGGTTAGCTTCCCAGAAAACATGGCAAATCTCAAAGTGTTGAAAGAAACCAAGAGAGACTAGACTGTCAGAGACAATCATTTCCGAGTCGCCCGAAGGTTTACCGCAGCTCTTGAGGCTGTTGATAATGGTGAGACTATCACCTTCAACTATGAGGTTGGTTATATTTAGTTGTCGAGCATCATTTAAACCAATCCACAGGCCAAGGCCCTCGGCTCCCAAAATTGATGAAATGGAAGAAGGGCCAGTGCCACAGAAAATGGGTGTGCCTGTATGGTTTCTGATGACATATCCAAATGAGCCAACGGAAGAGGAAGAGAAGGCACCATCAAAGTTGAGTTTGTATCTACCTCTGGTAGGGGCCCTCCATCGTGCTTTCCTCCTGGCCCTTGTAGAGGAGCTTCGAGAGATGTTGGTGTTGTTTTGGCGTTCTTGGCCTTCTATATACTCGTCATTTTGTTTGGAGATGTTCCACAAATGGACTTGGTCCTTAATGAAAGAGATTATTTTTTAATGTCTGGCTTCTTGTCATAGAAGAGTGATTTTTTACGGGCGTACCATATGCTCCACCAGGAAAATGCAAGCTTCCTGAATCATTTGGTTCCAGTTTTTTCCTTTATGTCGCAGATCGTTCTATTTAGTTCAGTACCTGGTGAAAAACAGGTGTTTAGGATTACCATTAGGCTGGGATCTAAAGTTACTAATGTTGTTCGGGTAATAGGACAGTCCCATAGTAGATGAAGTAGGTTTTCATAATTTAAGTTGCAGTGTGGGCATGTAGTAGAGATGCCAAAACCCCTAGAGGGAAGTCTGGCAGAGGTAGGCACCCCATTTTTCGTTATTTTCCAGAGTAACGTTTTATCTTTTGAAGTATGTCAAGGTTCCAAATCCATTTCATGTCAGATTTTTGGTGCCTCTTGAAGCAGTTGATCATTTGTATGTCAGAGCTAGTACTGAACCAACCATTCTGACTCCACTTCCAATATAGCCTATCGATATGTATATTCTTGGGGATTGGGGATGTCAAAATTGCTTCAGTTAGTTCGTTAGGTAAAATATTCTGTAGGGCGTAGTTTAGTTTTCCCAAATCCCACATTTTGTAATTTGTTATGAAGTGTTGTGCGGTAATACTGGTGTCAATTTGTCTTATATCTGTAACCATAGTAATAAGTAGTGATTTTCCAATCCAATGATCGTTCCGGAAGTTAATACTTTCACCATTTCTAATAGACCAGCATATTCCTTCTTTAAAGAGCGGAATTCATTTAGTGAGTTGGGCCCATTGCCAGGAGGTGTCACCCTTTTTACGGTATTGAAGAATGTGCTCTTGCTTAAGGTATATGATATTTGGAATTGGAAAGGGATCATTTATAAAAGAGAAATTAATAATTAGATATAAAAGAAATAATATAATAGATATAATATATTTAGAGAGATAGATATTTTCTCTAGAAAGATAGAACGAGACATGAATAGATAGATATATAAAATACAGATACAAATATAGATAGATGATAATATATATAGATAGATATAATTATTCATAAGATAAATAAATCCTAATATAGATAGATATATATGATCATATAAATATATATAAAGATAGATGAAATTAAAACTAACTTAAAATGTAGATAGATATATAAATATAAATATAAGGATAGAAAGAATCTCCCATTCCAATGTTACCAAAAATAAAAATGCGTCCAAGCAATAGTGGCGGGTGCCAGTATTTAGGCGGCGGGCGGAGTGGGCGCCGGTATTTAGGTGGCGGACGCCGGTATGGCAGAACTCCAACTTTGTCATTTTGACCGAACAAATTTCCCTAACCAGTAAGTTCTAACACATAGCCATTCCAATATACATCAAATAGACTAGTCCTACTTTATTGAATTGAAAAACTAATGCAAAAGTTAAATAATATTACCTACTTTACCTTGGGTTGCCTCCCAAGAAGCGTCTTTGTTTCACGTCTTTGGCTCGACATGTTGCTCTTCTTGATCAAGTTACTCCATCAAGATCCTCCGCACTTGTCCTTTTCTTGACAAGAGGGGGAACTTTAGGAATTTTTCCAAAGTGTTCATCCATTTCATCAATTAACACCTTTTCATTCGTTTGAATTCCTCTTGGAGGTTGTCCATCAAACTTCATGGTTAGTGAACCTTCAAAGCAATGAATCTTAGTCTTAGTCATTCGCAAGAATGGCCTTCCCAAGATAATTGGGGTTTTGGCGTACCTTGTTCCATATCTAATATAAAGAAATCAGCAGGAAATATCAATTCATTAACTTTAAGTAAAACATATTCAACAACTCCTCTAGGCTTACTACCAGAACAATCAGCGAGTTGTATAGTAAAACCAGTTTCCCACAAAGCATTGAGACCCAAAAATATGTACAAATTGTATGACATGACATTAATTGAAGCTCCTAAATCCAACATATCTTTATTTAATTTAGTATTACCAGTTGCTAATGGAACAGTGAACATACCTTGGTCTCCACATTTTTCAGGTAATCTTTTATGTAATATAGCGGAAACATTCTCATTCAAACTTAACTTTTCCGTTCTTCTCATCCTTTGCTTTCTTTTCATAGTTCATAATTCTTTTAAAAACTTAGCATAGTGAGGCACAATTTTGATTAAATTCAAAAGCGAAATATTTACCACAGAATGAGCAAAGGCGCCATATAGAATTTGTTCATCCTTCCACTTACGATCTGGTTTTGAGGCATGAGGAAATGGTGGTGTAGGTCTTGGAACGTCAGAAGACTCGTCCTTCGATGATTTCTTCGTAGATGGATCAACGTCAAAAATCGGATCACTCATTGACAAGGGCTGCGGGCGTCATTTTTACAGAACCTCGACTCCAAGTGGTTTTCTTCTTCTTCACTCATGTCAATCACCTCCTTAGGCCTTTCTTCTAAACTTTTAGTGGGAACTTTCACTTCTTTACCTCCTCTAAGGACCATGGCACTTACATTCTTCTTCGGATTGACTACCACTTGTACGTGATGGCAATTTGCCCGAATCATTGGCTTTTATTTCTCCAATCTCCTTAGCCATTTGACTCAATAATTTCTCCTGAACACTCATCTTGTCCAACAATAACCTTAAAGTTTCATCTTTGTTCTCCTGTTGAGTGTTTCTTTGACGATTCTAATATTTGCTCCATCCTTGATATGGCACTTGTTGCTGCTGGCTCCTATCGTTGAATCCGCTTTGATAGTTTGAGTTATACATATGACTGTAGAAGTTGTTACCAAAGTTGCGACGAGGTCCATAATCCCTAGCATTGAGATCATCAGCGTCCTCTTGGATCAATGGGCACTTATCATTCGGATGGTTTGGATTTCCATAGACACCGCAAGGTCTAGGCTGTTGTGATTGATTAAATTGCATAACCATCTTGTTGACGATCTCAGTAAGCCTATCCAAATCATCTATACGACTATCTCCAGAATTATCTTACTTATGTACTCCTCTTACTCGTCGGTATTTCCTATATTGTTGCGACACATTAGCTAAACCTTCAAAATTTTGCATTGCTTCTTGAGGTGTTTTTATCCAAAACATCTCCTCCACTAGTAGCATTGGTAACACTCCTATCCCTATCAAGCAAGCCTTCATATAGATATAGCACTAGATCTTCCTTAGGTATACCATGTTGTGGACAACTACCCTTAAGCCCCTTGAATCTCTCAACATACTTATAAAGACTCTGCGTAGTGATTGCTCAATACTAGACAATTCTATTTTGAATTTGATGTGGTGACTAGCAGGGAAATACTTTTGAAGGAAAGATTCCTTTAACTCAACCCAAGTAGTAATGCTTTCTGGGGGAAGGTAATATAACCAATCGCTAGCCGAATCTTTTAAAGTAAAGGGGAACACTCTAAGTCTATCACATACACTAGCAAAGTTAGTAAGGTGTTTGTTTGGTTCCTCCCCAGAAAATCCATGAAAATTGGGTAAACTGGTAGACAAATTTGATTTGTATTCAAGCCTAGAACCCTCAGGGAGAGCGGGAAGTCTGATTGCAAGTGGTTATGTATTCAAATTAGGTTCCTTCAAGCTTCTCAGGGTCCTTCTTGGCGGATTGATGATGCCGTTATTGTTGTTTTCGTTGTCTTTCATCTCCTTGTTTTGATCAAAATCGAGCCTACTTTTCAACCTAGAAATAGATCTTTCAATCCCATGATCAAAAGATAAAGGTGATGGTTTAGAAGAGCGAGTTTGAACCATAAATAAGTAAGACAAACCTAAAGAAAAATAAAAAGCTAAAATAAAAATAAAGATAAAAAGAAATCAATGATAGAAAAATCAAAGCAAACTCTTTTTCTCCCCGGCAACGACGCCAAGAATTTGGTGGTATGTGAACGTCGTTAGCTTTCGTTTCGCCCATATAATAGTAATAATATTTTAACTCAATGCTCAAACCAATAGATTAGTAAACCAATAGATTGATAAACCAATAGATTAGTATAGCGATGAAGTCCGAAGTCGAACACACATAGAGAAACATTTGCAATTATAATATTCCTAACAATGATTTCTTAAGACAAGAGCAATAGTTTATAGAAACTTAATGACAAAATAAAGTAAATAGTATAATGATTGCAAAGTATTGATAACAAGATAGAAAAACATTTCACTTGTAATTCTCAACAATGGTTGAGGTTCAAGGTCCGAGGATTGATTTAATAGTATTTATAGAATATATGTGGACTTGACTAAAGTTGAATGTTCCGCAAAGATACAATCTTCTTATTCAATATCACTAAAGAATAGCATTAACGATTTAAGTTCTTAAGACCAATTGGCACATCGATTCAATGCAAATAGAAGACAAGGGATCAACCCCCTCCACCCTATAAACATCTACTCGACATAGATCATTTGATATCATCCACGACAAAGACATAGAAATATCATTAAATCAATGACTTCGTTTGCTATCGAGAAACCAACAACGGATTTATAGCATATATGCAATTCCTAACATGGTGATCAATCATAGAAAGGAACACAAATTCATATCAATAAGAACAAGATGATAAATATACTCATAAATAACTAATTGAAATCAAATCCTCACAATTCATTCAACCATGTCTTCGGATCACAGGCGAAACTATGAGTTTAGCAATTCATAGCCAAAGTAATGCTCATCTCTCCCTAAGTAACACACAACGCCAACACTCACCCACTTCCGGATGAATAATGATGAATATAACCTAAATAAAGTCGTGAAAAACCCTAGAGAATAAGATAATAATATAATAATCAAAGAGAATCTTCAGACTAAAATCGGCAATTCCTGAACACGGGACACCGACAGGCACCAGTTTAATAGCGGCGGGCGCCGTTCCATCAGATTCCGTAATCCCTCTTAACTTGGACGTTTTGCTTTCTTGCTCCTTTTATGCTCCTTTCTTAGCCTTCATATGCTCCTAAATCATCCATTTAAGCTCCTCCAAGATCTCATCCAAGGTCGGAATGTAAAACTGCAGAATAAACACTAAAAAGGCATAGATTCCAAACTCGTATACTTCATAAGAAAGATATAGAAATAGACCAAAACATATGCAAAACTCCTATCTAAATGCAATAAGAACTACCTATAATGCCTATATAAATATGCATTATCAGCCATGCAGTAAGGGACTCACGAAATGTGCCTGGTGCCCGGCTCTAACTCGATCGCAAAGTCGACCTCTCTCGGTGAGGGAAGTTCTCGTAGCTCCTTAGTAAAACACATTTGCGAAGTCTCTGAAGATGGGAACATCTAAAAAGTTGGGGTGTACGCGATCCATGTCTAAGGCATAACACCAGTAATCGATGTAGCCTTGATCAAGATGTTTGGCGGCTCTGACTGCACTGATGAGTTCCCTGTTCCTCTTGGGGTTGCTCCCCCAAACCTGATGCTCAGTCACGTTGTCTGCTAAGATAGACACCATCCTTGTCCTCAGGTTGATAATCGCTCCATAGCGGTCCATAAAATCCATTGCCCAGAATGAGATACTCTAGTGTCAGCGAAATGACGATAATTTCGGCTGGCCACTCACGCTCACCTATACGGATGGGGTACCCTAACATCTCTCAACTCAACCTAATCTTGGCCCCATCCAGCAGACCAACAGTAATGGGTAATCCACTCATGCAGCTCAGGCTCTGGCAACACACGCTTCTGCTATGAAGTAGTGAGTAGCACCATTGTCAAACAATATAGCCAAGCACTCATCTTGGATAAGTATAGTACCTGCGGAAGTAGAAGCTGAGCGGTCGTCGGCTCCCATCTGAAATACTTGGGGCGGTGGGGGAAATGCTGGTCCTCGGCCTCCGGAACTCTGGCTGCGATCATACCCAGACCCAGATGGTCCTGTAGACGATGATCCTCGACCTTGACCTGGCCCTAAAGGCCCTCTGCCTCCATGACCAAAACCTCTAGCTCCTCGGCCTCCGCCTCGACCTCTAACAGAAGCATCTCCTCGCCCCAGACCATGGGGATAAGTCAAAAGTGGCAGTTGAGGAGTCGCGGGAAGTCTCGGTGGCTGTGCAGTCGTTGGTGCTCTCGTACTTTGTGGATAACGAGTAGCTTTGTGTCCCATGGTGCCGCAAGTAAAGTAGACGGTTGAACGATCTGGGTAGGAAGCGACGTAGTGACCTCTCTTCAAGCATCCATGGCAAGTGATACTCATCACTCGCGCATCTCCTCCATAAGTAGCCTGAACGGGTGGTGGGGGTACTCTCGGTGCAACTCCATGATATCCACCTCTAGTGAGAATTTGATTGAAAGTTTGGGTATGATTGAAATCGGTGAGAATTTGATTTACACCGAGTTTCCTACATCCATTTATCTGGTGGAGTCAAGTCATCGTAGTTCGAGACAAAAATAAATTTTGTATTTGGGTTAGATCGTGAAATCATTTGAGTGTGGCGATTGTACATGACGAGTGGTAGCTTTGTGCCAAGGGGCCTACGCATTCGACATGTTAGAATTAAATCAGGCATAGTTCTAGAAAGACCAATCTAATTTGTTTTTGGTATTTGGACTCAATGAGCCTTAACTTTGTGTCGAGCTTCCTATATACCCCTTTTGAAAGGAATCAAATCAGATGTAATTCTATTAAAAGGACAAATTTGAATTGGGTGGAATTTTATTTTGATTTTTGGTATGACCCAACTCGACGAGCAGAAGCTTTGTATCGAGTCAGAGTGGACACTTTGGATTTGATGGAAATTGGATTTTTTTAGACAACTGAACTCAACGAGCGAAACTTGAGATTTGGTTTGGGGTGACTGAACTTGATGAGAATTTGATTTGCATCGAGTTTCCTACATAGCTCATAAAAGAGCATCAAATCATAATGTAGTTCTAAATGAGTGACTTCATTTGATTTTGGGCATGTGATTGAATCCGAGACACATATGTTTTTACCGGATTTCCTATGTAGCTCGTACAGAGCATTAAATCTTAACGTAGTTCTACACTTACTGATTTTTGCTTGGCTTAACTTAATTTGGAACCGACGAAAGTCTTTTTTGGAATTGTGATTGAACTCAATGAGCTTTGGCTTGACATCGAATTTCCTACATATCCGACAAAGCGGAATCAAATCATATGTAGTTCTTAAAGGGACATATTTAATTTGGATTTGGTGATTGAACTCGATGAGCTTTGATTTGGATCGAGTGTCCTACGTACCCTTTTGAAAGGCATCAAATCACCCGTATTTCCCCACTACAATTCCCCACGATTTTTGGTTTGAGCTTTGAGGCGGGACTCGATAGTTATTGAACTTGATGTTGATCGAGTAGCATATCGAGAACGTTAAGCCACCAAAGTTCTAGCAAACAATTTCAACTTGGCCTGATGTGATTTTGTGTCGAGATTGTGTGTCAAACTCCATCCGCGTTAGTCATCGAACTAGACTTGCGTAGGTGACGAGCTCGACGGATGGTTCAACGGGCATAACCAAAGATTTCGAGCGCCGCCATTTCAATTAGGAGGCTCTCCGACAAAGGCCAACGCAGCAGCTCACCATAAACAGGCCCGAACTGTTGCTGAAGAACCTGCAGAAACTATATGATCATGCCAACCTTTGAGCCTTGCCACAGCTGCTATAAAGCCCTGATTTTATTGAGTTTTGTTTGAGCGTGTTCCTTGCAATGTATTTTATCGATTGGAAGTTTTCGTCGGCCTATATACTCTCTGAGCTGAACGCAATAGGGCTTTAAATTGGGCTGCTGGGTAGTTCTTTTTACAGAAATTGCATGAGCATGTCAATTTCACAGCCTCGCCACTGCTTCTACAGAGCTCTGTTTTTGTTTCTCTTTATTTAGGCACCCTCTTTGCAATGGCCTCTATTGATTGCAACTCTCTGTATACTTAGATGTGGAAGGAGTTGTTCACAATAGTGCCACCGACTTCACTGCTATATATATATATATATATATATATATATTATTGTTATATAATATATATGTTTTTTGTGGCTCTTTTTGCGTGGTGTTCGAGATTGACTCAATTGATCTTTGGGGGTATTTGTGACCCTTACACTGTAGTTTGTATGGCATAAAGTTGGAAATTTTAGTCGGTGCATGCAGAGATCATCGTCAGGTGCTCAAGGAGCACACAAAAAATGTCATGTTGTGCAAGAATCATCCAAACATGGTCAAGAGACCGATTTCTGGCCTCAGTTGCGGCCACTACAAAGCTTCGTTTCTACCGCGGTTTCTTCCAACATAGTCCATGTATAGCCTTCTTTTAGTCCCAACTTGTCATTCACTTGGATACGCTTCGAACTGTTTATACCATGTCCCGGAACATGACTATTTGAGAAGTTTTTCTCCTCTGCACATACATGATTTTGTGGCTGTTTTTGTTACTCATTTTGTTGGGCACTCGGGGCTGCATGGCATAGGTTGGAGAACTTGGTTCACGGGCCTGCCACGATCAACAACGAACGATCGGGCAGCGCGGAAGTATGCCCTGCTGGCCATATATTAAGTCCGTCCATGAGCTGCGCTTGAAGGTCGTCCCGGCGTCATAGGGGTGACTGTTGGAGCTTTAGGAGAGTGGAGGATGTGCCGTGTATCTGATGCGGACCATTGAGGGGGCTCCGATGAGGGTCATCGGCTTCCGGGTGCGGGCTTTTGTTTATACCATACTTTGTGTGTGTGGGTATATGCTACTCCTTGTACCTTGTTATGTCTATTTTGACAAAAGAGGTGGTGACCGCCACCAATCATCAAGCTGAAACCATGTTAAGTAGCATGTATATTTCCATATGCTTTAATTATGTTCCTCAGCACAGGATTGTTCTCTTCTTGTTTGCCCAAACATGATTTATGAGACGAAAATTTGAGTTCCAATCTCCTAATTTACTTCATGATTGCTTGGTTTTGAGTCTGGATTAGGTCACCGTTTCCCCTTTCATTTGGCGATTAGGGACTCTGGCATAGTTACAATTTGGTAGTAATTAGAAGAATTCATGGGACCTGAGAGCTTTCATCCGTTCATGCCTTTGATTATGGCAGATTTAGATTAGCATTGATTCAAGTTAAAGCAGAGTCTCCTCTTCTTCATTTTTAGAGGTTTCAGTATTACTCTTAGAGTTACATATTGTTTCAATTTCTGATTTCTGAAGAAACAAATCTGTGCAAATTTTGACAGCAATTTGTTTCAATATAATGACCTCGTAGGATCGGTGTAGTGGTGAAAATATTAGCTTTCAAACCAACTACAAAATTGTGTTTGACCCTAGGTGAAAATTTTAGCTTTGGAGCCTGGCGTCCCAAATTTTTGGTAACATTTCGTTCCAATTCAATATAATGACCCCGTAGGATCGGTGTAGTGGCGACAAATTTAGCTTTCAAATCAACTACAAAATTATTTTGACCCTATGGCGAAAATTTTAGCTTTCGAACCTAGCGTCTCACCGGTTTTTAATGGTTATAGCCCGGGCGAAATTTCTAACCATTAAGCCCAGGTTATGTTCGTGCAAATCATATAGAAGAAGAAGACAATGAAATCTACCTGCTTCTCTCTTTTTTCACGGATGTTTGTGTGTGATGTGTTTTTTTTTCTTTGCACTTGCTCTCTCTTTGCCTCAATCTTTTTTTTTCTTTTGGCTTCGGCCTTTTTTTCCTCCTTTTGTCTCTCCATCATGCATGTATATATAATACATCAACATATGGCAATAACTGCCATTTGCATTTGCGGCCATTATAAGCCCATGCGACATGCGTTACATTTGCTTGTAACCGGTGGCAGGGGCGGCCCTACGGCCGCCCCACCCTTCGACCCACGTGTCCCCGGACTTTGGAAAAAAAAAATAAAAAATTATTTATATATATGGCAGTGTTGTAATAAGTAAAACTAGAATTAATATAAAATCAACTAATATACTTTGTTTAGTTGGTTGGTGGGAAGGAAGGAAAGTAAAATGAGACTAAAGGTTAGGGGTTCAATTCCTACTAGCCTCCTTTTTAAAAAAAAAATTCACCTCCCCCCAAAATGCTTTTTTATTCTTTGTTCAACTTGCACTTCATTCTCTATGTTTCTACCCACTTATTTCATTATATTAGATACTTCCCAACCTCCCTATTAGATACAAATTATCTACCTATAATTAATTAAGTCCCATAAAATTGGTGAAATTAGCCTCTTTTTTTAAATAAAAAAAATTTTCACTTCCCTCAAAAAAGTTTTTTATTCTTTGTTCAACTTGCACCCGCTCTCTCTATATATGTTTCTACCCCTTATTTAATTATATTCCTACTTCCCGAGATCCCTATTATATACAAATTATCTACCTATAAACTAATTAAACCTCATAAAATTGTGAAATTAGGATTTGATTATGAGAATAAATTTTGTGAAATTTTCATTAGAGTTTGTGATTTTGAGAATAAATTTTGTGTTTTAATTATTGTGTATATGTGATTTTGAGAATGAAATTTATTAATTGAATTTGTGAAGCTTTATGCAATATTTATATTTTCGTACCCTACATGTCTTTGGGAACCAAAAGATATTATAAAATTGATGAGTTTACAAACCTAGATAATATGCAAAAGCCTTGAATTTAGAATGATTGAATTTCGATAAGTTTACACATACTCCTAAATATGACAAATGTCTGAATTTCCAATGAATGACGAGAAACCACTACCATAGCAATTAAGCAAATATAAGTCTACTTTTCTACAATCCATTGCTAAGTTGAAAGTCATAGTTTAGGTAAAGGAGTTTATTCAAGGCCAATATCTCAATACATAATAGAAATTTCACACTCGCCCCACCTTTCGGAGGATTCTGCGGCTGCCACTGACCGGTGGTCATCATGTGTGCAATTTCTATAACTACTGCCCCCTTTTAATTAGCTCCTATTGTTGTATTAAAAACCTCTATTATTTTTATTGAGACTCCTGTTTTTAGTCATCTTTTGATGCGGGACCATCTTCTACAGCTCCAGACACACCCATCATACTTGGAGAAGGACCAATTACTCGAGCTAGAGCTAAGAATCTTCAGAGAGACTCACTCAACTTTGTGAGTCATGCTTTGTTCTTGAGCAAGGTTCAACTCCCCGAGCCTACATTGAAGACCTATATGTGCATAGGGATTCAAGATGAAGAGCCACCTTGAGCTTAGTGGTTGCCGATTAACATATTGCTATTTTTAGTATTAATTTTACTTAAACTATTTTAGGAAACTTTAGAGGTTATTCCCATTATTTTCCTAAGTAGGGTTTTATCTTCTTTTATCTATTTTAACCTAGAAAACCGGACAGAACAGCCTTGTAGGCTATATATGCCGTTTACTTTCATTAGAATCAGTTGGAACTTTATTGAATGAAATTACTTTCTCTTAAACGTGTGAAACACTTAGAGAGTTGTCGATTGAATAGAGCAGCGCTCTTCAATTGTCGAATTGATAATCTCAGCTTGGTTTGCTTTGCCGTTCATCAACTTCGCAAGACTTGGTGATCCTATTATCCACAAGCCCCCTCCTTGTGCCTTCAAGTTGTCCGCTTGATTGTGTAGGGTTGTAGAGGCGGGTTGTGTAGTCATTGATATTGGTTCCTACCTTCTACGGAAGCCTGGGGTTTCCATCTTGTTTTAGATAGATCGTTTCAGTCCTTATCAGGTCGAGTCTTCCAATTCTTGTTCTTAAATTTCGAGTATTGTTTTGTTTCTTGTTTAGTTCTTGCTTGTTATTGAAGATCGGACCATCACACGGCTAATCCCGTATCAAATTGGTATCAGAGCTTAGGTTTCCGACATCAAATTGAGTCTTTTCTTTCCATAAACACAAAAACCCACAAAAAGAGTCTTTTCTTGTTTTGGTCTTTTACTTCTTGCATTCTTTATTGATTATTGCACTAATCTTGAGTTTGTGATTGTTTGTGGTTGCATAAGCCTAAACACAAGCCTAGCCGAGACCAGTGGAGTCGACCAAGCCGTGAAGCACCCTTGTGCATCACCCTAGCCGACGGCAGAAATTCTTTCCCATAAGTCAAGCTTGGCCGAATCCTATACCACAAGAAAACCCTAGTTTGTGCTTTGTTCTATCTTTGGGAACTTCTATCTATCTTTTATCTAAATCCATTATTAATTGCCTTTTGATATTCTGATTTTTTGGTAGAATTAATATATTTTATCTATCAAATATCTATTAAGGCTAAAGATAGATCCACTTACCAAATTTACTCAAAGGTTGTCTATACTATTCATTAGGGCTGAGTTTTTCATTCATTCCTTCACCTATCTTTTATATTTTCGAGTCCTTGTCCATAGCTTAGAGTCTTTTCTTACATTAGCCTTATAAAAAAAAATCAGTGTAAAAAAAAAAAAGTATTGTTGACCTAGTGCAAGAAAGCTCCCAAGGACATCTTTGGTGAACCTATCCAGCCCTATTCGACATTACCTATCCCCAAAACACATACCCTTCTTGAAATTGAAACCCTACCCTGCAACTACAACATCCTAACTTAAAGGTTTTCAATCAAAAGAGGTAAATTTCCAAGCTTTCTTTTATTTTTCCTTATTTTCTCTTGAATTCAGTTTGTGTCAAGTACCATATCACTTGTGTCGAGTACTCTCTGCTGGATATCGAGTTGTTTGTGTGTGTCAAAGAGATCTCCACCTGGTCGAGTTCTCTTGTTGTCTATATCGAGTGAGTTTGTTAGTGTCGAGAACTCTCAGCCCTTGCCGAGTGATCTCCTTGTTGTGTTGAGTTGATTTCTTGCAATTACCCATCTGTTTTGCTTGAATCAAGTGTTTATAGCTACTGTTGAGTACTCTTTCTCTCTTGTCGAGTGCTTGGATCGAGTTGTTTGCTTACATCGGGTTCTCTACAGCCCTTGTTGAGTACTCTTCTGCGTTGTTTCATTCATTCTCTTGGTTACATACTTTGATTACTTAGTCTTTGCTTGGTAGTTGATTTGCCCAAAGCGGATTGCCCTAGCAAGCGTGATATATCAATCGGAGAGAGGGAGTGTGAGCGAAACACAATTGTGAGCTGTTTATAAGTTTTTACTAACCTTAACATAGTTTATTGTTTCTTTTCTTTTGTTATAATGTCTAATAGTCAGAATAACAACGGTGGCAACAACGCCACTACCTCAAGTACAACAGTAACTCCCGAGCAATTTGCCACCTTGATGAACAATGTGAACAACATGATGAACACATTGGCTGGCATGGCTACCGTCCCTGAAACCTTGGCTACACTACAAGCCAAGATGACGGCTTTGGAGAATTCTAGGCCGAGTGGTTCTAACACCGTAGAGAGCTATTGAGTAGATTAGAAAATCTAAAACAAGGTAGTAAAACTGTTGAGGAAACATTCAATATTATGCAAGAAGCCATGGCTCGAGCTAATGTAGTAGAAACTCATGAGCAAACTAATGTTAGATATCTTAGGATCTTGCATCCCGCTTTAGCTCATGAGATTGATTATTTTCCCTATACTACTCCTACTGATTTATTACACCTAGCTATGAAAGTAGAAAGGGGACAACGCTACAAGAGTCAAGGCAATAGGATGTCGAGTGGCAACCAACAACAAGGGTGGCGCCAATCTCGGCCACAGCAGCCCCAAGGGCGCTCGAAGGTGGGCTTTAGAGAGCGAGCTCAGCAGCCCCAAGGGAGGAGTGATAGCCGACAGCCCCAACAGCCCCTCGACAAAGGGAAAGGTCCATGGAATGGACGAGAATCGTCTGGGACATCTACTGGTCCCAAAGGGAGTAATCCTAACCCTTCTATCCTTCGTTCTAGAGATATTGTGTGCTTTAAATGTCAAGGTAGAGGTCATTATATGAAGGATTGCCCTAATAAGAAAACTCTCATGGTCAATCACTTAGGAGAATATGAATCTGAAAATTCTTGTGATGAACATGACGAGCATGCTAATGACAATGATCAGAATCTAAACCTTGTTTGTTATGATAATGATGATGATGAGGTTGAATATGAGCATGGAGAATCTTTGATTGTTAGGAGAGTTTTAAGTGTTGTTCCTACACCATGTGATGATAATCAAAGAGAAAACTTGTTTCATACTCGTTGTCTGGTTAAAGGAAAGGTTGTAAATGTGATCATTGATGGAGGTAGTTGCTGTAATTTAGCTAGTCAAGAAATGGTTGAGAAATTGCATCTACCTACTGTCCAACACCCTAGACCTTACAAATTACATTGGATGAATGATTGTGGACTATTGAAAGTTAGTAGGCAAGTTAAAGTGCATTTTAAACTAGGACATTATGAAGATGATGTTTTATGTGATATTGTGCCTATGCAAGCTTGTCATATTCTATTAGGACGTCCTTGGCAATCTGATCGTAAGGTTATTCATGATGGGTTTACTAATCGCTATACCTTTACTTTTCAGGGAAAGAATGTCATTCTCAAGCCCATGACACCTACGCAAGTAGCTGATGAGATTGAGAAGCGCAAGGTAAGTAAAGGTGAGTTAGATAAGGAGGCTCAGCCGAGCCAAGTGGATCCTCAAAATCGGCCTAAGAGTGTGTTCTTGGCTTCCAAAAGCACATTCATAGACGACTTTGCGGATGGTGGAACTATTCTTATGCGCCTTTGCAAGAGCTTGAGCATGTTGAGTGAAGAGCTTAAAGCTTCTCTTCCATCAAACATTCTCGCTCTTCTTGAGGAGTTTTAGGATGTGTTTCCCGATGACATACCACCAGGTCTACCCCCTATTCGTGGAATTGAGCATCAAATTGATCTTATTCCGGGGGCTGCATTGCCTAATAGACCTGCGTACCGTATGAATCCCACTGAGACCCAAGAGGTCCAAACCCAAGTCCAGGAACTGTTGGATAAGGGTTATATTCGAATTAGCTTAAGTCCTAGCGATGTGCCTGTGTTATTAGTCCCTAAGAAAGATGGTTCATGGAGAATGTGTGTAGATTGTAGGGCTATTAACAACATCACTATTAAATATCGTCATCCTATTCCTAGATTAGATGATATGCTAGATGAGTTACATGGAGCTTCTATATTTTCTAAAATTGATCTTAGGAGTGGCTATCATCAAATTAGAATGAAAGAGGGTGATGAATGGAAAACAGCCTTTAAGACTAAGCTAGGCTTATATGAGTGGTTGGTTATGCCTTTTGGTTTAACTAATGCTCCTAGCACTTTTATGCGCTTAATGAATCATGTGATTCGAGACTTCATTGGAAAATTTATTGTAGTTTATTTTGATGATATTCTGGTTTATAGCAAGTCTTCTAATGAACATGAATCACATGTTAGAGAAGTGCTTAAAACACTGAGAATTGAACGCTTGTATGCTAATTTAAAGAAATGTGAGCTATGTAATGAAAAAGTGTCTTTTCTTGGATTTGTAGTGAGTTCGAATGGACTGCGTGTCGATGAGGCTAAGATCAAGGCAATCCAAGAGTGGCCAACACCCACCAACATCGGCCATGTGCGCAGCTTCCAAGGATTGGCGAGCTTCTATCGTC
Organism: Persicaria maculosa; assembly: GCA_963922045.1. Classification (NCBI taxonomy): domain Eukaryota; kingdom Viridiplantae; phylum Streptophyta; class Magnoliopsida; order Caryophyllales; family Polygonaceae; genus Persicaria; species Persicaria maculosa. Next base: position 45,147,092 of record OY998267.1, read on the forward strand.
GATTCGTGCGGGACTTCAGCACCATCTCAGCACCCCTCACTGAGCTCACGAAAAAGAGGAGTGAATTCACATGGGGAGTAGCTCAGGAAGAAGCATTCAACACACTTAAGGACAAGCTCACTCACGCACCTCTACTAGCTTTGCCGGACTTCTCTCAGCCCTTTGAAGTAGAGTGTGATGCTAGTGGAATTGGAATTGGTGGAGTCCTTATGCAGGGAGGTAAGCCTATTGCTTTCTTTTCTGAGAAATTGAAAGGTGCTTGTCTTAATTACTCTACCTATGATAAGGAATTATATGCTTTGTTTAGAGTACTTAAGACATGGTCTCACTATCTATGGCCTAGCGAGTTTATCCTTAGGACTGATCATGAGTCTTTAAAACACTTTAAAAGCCAAGATAAACTTGATAGGAGACATGGTAGGTGGATGGAATTCATTGAAACATTTCCTAGTGATTAAGTATAAGAAAGGCAAGGACAATGTGGTTGGTGATGCATTATCTAGAAGGCATGCTTTAGGTGCTGATTTCGAGTCTAATGTGTTAGCTAGGAGACATGTTCTTTTAACCACTTTGGATTCTAGAGTCTTAGGCTTTGTTTACATAAAGGAATTGTATGAATCTGATTTAGATTTTGGTGATGTCTTTCGAAAATGCTTAGAAAAGGGTCCTAATGACAGCTTTTATATACATGAAGGATTCTTATTTCGAAAAGATCAAGTGTGCATTCCTAGATGTTCTCTACGATTATTACTTGTTAGTGAAGCCCATAGTGGTGGATTAATGGGACATTTTGGTAGAGATAAGACATATAATACACTGAAAACACACTTTTATTGGCCACATATGCTTAGGGATGTAGAACATTGCCTTAAAAGATGCATAGATTGCATAAAAGCCAAAGTTAAGCTTATGCCTCATGGCCTTTATACACCACTGCCGACCCCCTCAGCCCCTTGGGAAGACATTTCCATGGATTTTATAGTTGGGTTGCCTAGAACTAAGAAGGGGAGAGATTCTATATTTGTAGTGGTTGATAGATTCTCTAAAATGGCTCATTTCATTGCATGTCATAAAACTGATGATGCTACTAACGTTGCTAATCTATTCTTTAGAGAAGTAGTTAGGTTGCATGGCGTGCCTAAAACCATTGTTAGTGATAGGGATGTGAAATTCTTAAGTCATTTTTGGCGAACTTTATGGAATAAATTGGGAACTAGATTGTTATTCTCTACTTCTAGCCACCCCCAAACTGATGGCCAAACTGAGGTGACTAATAGAACCCTTGCTACTGTCCTTAGAGCCATTATTAGGAAGAATTTGAAACTTTGGGAAGAAGCCTTACCTCATGTGGAATTTGCTTATAACAGAACCATGCATTCGGCTACTAAAATCAGTCCATTTGAATGTGTGTATGGTGTTAATCCACTAACCCCTTTTGATCTTACTCCATATCCTATGAGAGACAAAGAATCATTTGAGGCAGGTAAGCATGTCGAGTTCATTAAGGAGCTGCATGAACGAACTCGTGAGAAGCTGAAGTTAAAGGCTGAATACAATGCTAACAAGGCCAACAAGGGACGTCGATTGGTCACATTTCAGCCTGGAGATCTTGTATGGGTGCACTTAAGGAAGGAGCGGTTTCCAGAAGCCCGGAAGAACAAGCTGTCACCTCGTGGTGATTGACCATTCAAAGTCAAGAGGAGAGTGGGCGACAATGCCTACCAATTGGAGCTTCCTGGAGACATGGGCGTGAGCGCTACATTCAACGTCGCGGATCTAATCCCTTACTTCGCTGTGGATGAAGACTTGGATTCGTGGTCGAATCCTTTTCAAGAAGGGGAGGTTGATGCGGGACCATCTTCTACAGCTCCAGACACACCCATCATACTTGGAGAAGGACCAATGACTCGAGCTAGAGCTAAGAAGCTTCAGAGAGACTCATTCAACTTTGTGAGTCATGCTTTGTTCTCGAGCAAGGTTCAACTCCCCGAGCCTACATTGAAGACCTATATGTGCATAGGGATTCAAGATGAAGAGCCACCTTGAGCTTAGTGGCTGCCGATTAACATATTGCTATTTTTAGTATTAATTTTACTTAAACTATTTTAGGAAACTTTAGAGGTTATTCCCATTATTTTCCTAAGTAGGGTTTTATCTTCTTTTATCTATTTTAACCTAGAAAACCGGCCAGAACAGCCTTGTAGGCTATATATGCCGTTTACTTTCATTAGAATCAGTTGGAACTTTATTGAATGAAATTACTTTCTCTTAAACGTGTGAAACACTTAGAGAGTTGTCGATTGAATAGAGCAGCGCTCTTCAATTGTCGAATTGATAATCTCAGCTTGGTTTGCTTTGTCGTTCATCAACTTCGCAAGACTTGGTGATCCTAGTATCCACAAGCCCCCTCCTTGTGCCTTCAAGTTGTCCGCTTGATTGTGTAGGGTTGTAGAGGCGGGTTGTGTAGTCATTGATATTGGTTCCTACCTTCTACGGAATCCTGGGGTTTCTATCTTGTTCTACATAGATCGTTTCAGTCCTTATCAGGTCGAGTCTTCCAATTCTTGTTCTTAAATTTCGAGTCTTGTTTTGTTTCTTGTTTAGTTCTTGCTTGTTGTCGAAGATCGGACCATCACACGGCTAATCCCGTATCATCTTTTATCTTTGCCTATATATCAAACGAGGCAACATGACCAAAAAAATGTCCAATTTGAGACTAAAGCATAAAAATGATTAAATTAGCATTTTGAGGCTAATTAATGATTTGAGAACCCATAAAATTTTACCCGTCAACACTACATTCATAACGGATGTCTATCGCTTTGGTCTCTAACGACGAGTTTGATCCTATTGATTAGTCTATGGTTAGGATCAATTAAATTCATTATGCCCTCTTGAAAACCTTTTAAAACCATTTGAAATTATTGGGCAATTTTCAAAACCATCTTCAATCTATCATACTCAGATTGAAAAACCTCGCTCTGATACCACCTTTGTAACAGCTCGGGATTAGAATCACAAGTTACGTTTCGAAGGATAGGATCCTTTGCTAGGATCTTAAGCTCCGAGTACAGGTTGAAGGTTTGAAACCGAATATTAGTAGTTTAAAGTTGGACTTTGCACCCAAATCCGTGAGGTTTGTTGAAGACCCCAGGTAAAACCCATGTACGTTTCCTGAGGTTATGTCACGAAAACCCATTTAGCATGCAAATCCAAACATAAGTCTAATAACGATATATAGGGTGCCACGACAGCGACGGGTTAAAACATAATCCAGGTAATGTAAAATCCAAAAACCATGATAATCGGTGAAGTCAGAGTCTCAAGGCACTCTCTCTCTCTGCCATGCAAAAGAACCCTACTCACAAAGTCAAACAGCATCGCCAATCACACATATAACACATACCTAAAAAATATAAAGCGGACATTGGATCCAATTGAGGCCCGCACATGGCTGGTCCCTACATATAAACACACACATACGCTATACCTAATATCATGCTTCTAATGCAGGACAAGAATATTAACACACAGCCATGCTCGACATTTATATATGCAGAAGATATTAAATAGGGCCCTAGAAAAGAATACCAAGTGGTATATCCCTCTCCTACAACCGCCCTCGTCCGATAGGGCGGAGATTTGCCAGCTCATGAACGCATTCCATTCCATTTATATTGGACCAAGCTGATTAGCCCAATCCAAAAGCATAGTCATTATATTCATCATCATATTATTCATAATCATCTTGCTCGAAAGATAAGTAAAGGTGTTACCATAGGGTGTTACTCATGACTCGATTGACTCAGGACAAGACTCGATGGGGCTGGGCTGTCCTACGACCCTATCAAAGACTCTAGTGACTTCATAAATAACGACCGTTCTGTTTACACATGCATAGAGAATACAAATGCTTATTCAATTATGCAACCTAAGCAGGATACTACATGGCATGCTTTTATGCATATGCAACACCTAGTATATCATGCACATATAAGAAGGGAAGTGTCTAATCAATCTGAGTAAGCACCGAAGAAACTTACCTGGCTAGCAGAACAACAAATTAGAAACCCGGCACGCAACAAGCACAATCAGAGAGTATCACCTGGATACATAATTGAATACAGTGAGTCTACTGCTATAGCTACTTTAAACACATATATCACACACTCATACAAGCAGATCAATAAACAAGTTCGTATTCTTCATACTTTCATCTCACCATGGTCAATATATCATCTCTTATCTTATACCATATACGACATAACTTGTCAGCTCATTAGCTTCGACAACTTCCACATCATACTTTGCCAAATTCGCATGCTACCATTTCATGCTCATACTCAGCATCTGAATATATCATCATCATAGGTAACTGACATATAACCTCTTATAATAAATCACCACAACATCACGATATTAGTCAATTCAATCATATCATCATGGTAGTCAATCACCAAACAAGTCTAATTCCCATGTTAGTTCCAAAACTGTTTTGAAATCTGAGACGAATAGTTAGGAATTCCTACCTTTGAAATACGCATCCATTCATTTTCCGAATCCGAGCTTAAGTCCTCAAGTCAATTATTTCAAATCCCAAAATGTTAAATCCAGTTTTCGTTCGACAAAACTCCAAGTTATCAATCTAGGCCCTCAGCAAAAGATGCATTCGCCGCGATGAAACTGGGTTTCGCCGCTGCAAAATCTGTCAGCGAGCACCCCGTGAGACTTGGGGTGTCACGACCGTGACACGGGTGACTCACCTTTGCGAGAGGCCTCACCTCCGTGAAGGGCTTCGCTGCCGCGATATGGGAGCCTCACCCCCCGCGAAGGCCTCGGCCCCGCGAGGGGGCTTTCGCTGCCGCGAGATGGGAAGCCCTCAAAGGGTTCCTCTGGGATCCCAATCGATGCGGCAACAAGAGCCACTCGCCGTGGCGAGATAGCGCGCCAAGGATAAGTTTTGAGTCGCGGCCGCGAGTTCTTACTCTCGGCGGCGAGTCCGGTTCCGATCTTCTTGATCGAGCCCGTTCGGCCTTGTTTGATGTTGTTAACCTTCCCCACTTTTCCCGATTCTTCCCCTACCCTACAGAAGCATGTTAGAAAAATCATAACGCATGAAAAATGAGAGGAGGAAGGATCACTCTACCTAACTTCGTCTTCTTCGTCGGAAATCTTGGGAGATAATTTCTTGACGCATTTTTAGCTGGTTTACCTTGCTAAGTGAGCTGCGAAGATGCTTGGTAGGTTAAAGGATGAACTTTGAAGGTTTTGAGGTGAAAGGAAGAGAAAACAAGCTACTCACCTTTTGAACCCGAAAAATGGTGGTAATGGCGGCATCGGGATACATGTAGGACCTTCGGGCTGCTGGGCGGCTTGGCTGCTCATCGTGGCTTCAAGGAGGCACAAGGATGCTGTTGCTGGACCTTGGAGGAGGGAGAATAAAGGAGGAAGAGGTGGGGATGCGGTAGTGGTGATCGGTGATGATGGAGGAGGTGGTGATGATGGTGACGGGGAGCAGGAGATGGTGATGGTGGTGATGGCTGCTTGGATGATGGTGAGGATGACAGGGTGATGATTAGAAATGGTGATGGTGGTGATTGATTGTAATGGTAATGAGGGAGAGGGATGGGTTTGAAAGGGTATGGTGAGGTAAGGGGGTCGGTGAGGATAAGTAGTGTGTTGAAATGGGTTTAATCAAGACCAACACTCGTAAATAATTCCCCAATATGCGAAATTTGAATCTCAAGATTAGTTTCCAAGTGTTAGTTTCCTGAATCCCACTCTCTCGATTGGTTAGATTTTTTAAACCGAAAAGGATATCGTCATTCGAAGTTCGTTTAAATTCTAGAGGTGAAGGGATAGAATCGTTCGTCAAATTTTCAAATTTAGGTCGGAATTTGCTCCAAGAGTTTTAAATTCTATTTAAATTCATTTTTAATTTCCTTTTTCCAAAAATTAGGATTTAAAAATTCGAGCCTTTACAAATGGTGAGCGGATACATTAAAAAAATAATAAGGAAAGGAGTCAAGGTCGAGCCACAAACACGTTCCTTAAGTCATCTCTGAGGCCACATAATATGCATCCTAGACCTGAATAAAGATGTCAAATGCAGTACAAAAAATTAAAAACACAAGGCATGTTTATCAGGATATATAATTATGTAGAAATGCGGTAAATGGCCAAAAGAATGCCAAGTGACTTGCCCACTCCAAAACCCGAGCCCAGACCAAGGGGTGATACATCCACACCGCTACCTAGGGTGGATACCACTCCATACCGCTACCAAGGTATAGAGACCTCTCCACGCCGTTACCTAGGGTGGAGACCATATCAATATCAGGCTCATATGAATGTCTCAATAATGTTAAAAATCATGCTCATATCATTAGACTTGTATGAGATCACTCGGTTAGGTACGAATGATAATGCATATTTCATATAGGCATTCTTGGTGGTTTTAATTTAGTTTTAGGGTGCATTAGATAAGGTTTTATAGCTAATTTGCATTCATGGTCATTCGGTATTTGAAGTTCGTAATCTACTATTTTAAGTGCTTATTTCTATATTATACAATCCGACCTCGAAAGGTGGAGAAACCATCAATCAAATGGAGCTAAGGATAGGTAAGTAACAAGCCAATGAAGGGTTAGAAGTCGAATTGGGAAGCTAGGGAGCACGAAAACAAGAGCCGAAATGAAGAACATGGAAAAATCCCCTCTTTATGCTTCTGCGAACGTCGAATTAGATTCTGGTGTCTTAATGAGAGTTGTAGTCCTTGAAAAGAGCTTTCCAACGCATATTTATATGCATCAATCAAATGAATGATGTCTCCAAAAAGTGCATTACAAGTTCAGTCTATCGAAGCTGTCGGCAAAGGCAGCGCCCACCGGTTTCGCAGTTTCAAAAAGCCCGAATTCTTCTGACTTATTTTATTTTAGGAAACATTTATCTATTTCTAGTAGGGTTTTCTTAGGCCGATTTTAAGCCTTTAAAGACTATTCTAATGAGTTTCATTTATCAGACGACTTAGGAGAGAAGAATGAAAGTTTTCTACATCGGTATGAGTCACGCCTACAATTCACAAACATGGTTGGTTGATTTGTGAGGCTTTAATTCTATGTTATTCCAATGATTAATTCATTATCTTTGGACTGATTTTGTGTTGTTTATTCTATTTGGATTAGCTACCTTGATAGAATTGCATCAGTTGACATAGTCCTCCGGTCGATTCGTGGCAGGTAGCTGTAAAGGCACGGATTTTTAAAACATGATTTTCGGATAAAGGAAGTTAAAACAGATTAAAATCAGATATTTCGAAGAAAACTTGTCCTCAAACCTAACAACTCGATTTTGAAGTCATGGAACGGATTTCGGGCCTGAACTAAAATTTGGAAACCAACATAATATGGCGACCTTCTTACATAGATTTCAAAAATACAAATTGATTGAGAGAACGTAAATTGGGAAACTAACATCGAAAACTAACATCGGGATGCGAACTAACAACATCGGATTGAAGATTCCCGCCCTCACTCTCCTAGCCCTAGCTGAGTTTCCCCACAACTAAGGGTAACCAAATTCCCATCTAAACTTGGAGCCATGATATAATTTGAATATAGTCAAAGATTCCATTTCCCAAAATGGTTTGATAATGCATATTTTATATAGGCATTATAGATCGTCTTAGGTGCATTATTGTGTTCAGATTGCATGTTTAATTAGCTTATTTTCATTCTTGATCATTTGGTATTCGAAGTTCAGAATCTACAGTTTTTAGTGTTTATTTGTAGATCTTATGATCCGGACTCGAAAGGTGGAGAAAGCATGGACCAAATGGACTAAGAAGAGCTAAGAAACAAGAGTGGAAATGAAGAATATGGAGAAATCCCATCTTTAAGGTTCTGAGAATTTGGAATTTGCTTCTGAGGTCTTCATGAGAATTGTAGTGCTTCGAAAGATCTTTCCAACACATATTCATATGCTTCAATCGAATGAACGATCAATCGACAAAGTGCGTTACAAGTTCAGTCTGTCGAAGCTGTCAAAGCTGAAGACCGGCGCCCGCCGCTAAATAACCGGTGCCTGTCGGTCTCGCTGTTTCCGAATCTGCAAACATCAGCCGAATCTTATCTTATGGAAACTTTTATCTATTCTTTCTAGGGTCTTGGCCGACGGTATGAGGCTTTATATTGGTCATATTTTACAGTAGGTTTCAATCACCATTCTATCATTCATTCAATTCATCTCTTCCTCCATAAACAAATTACAACAAAGAGAGATGAGATGATTTAAGTTTAGGGATTCAAGGTACGCTATGCATACCTAGGATTCTCGTTGTTTTGCTATGATTCAAGACTTGATTGGTTGATGGTGAGACGTGATTTCTATATTATTTATAACTTTATTTATCATCTTGTGCTTATTGATATATTTGTGATTCTTTCTATGACCGCGCATCTAGTTAGAATTCGCATCTATGTTATGAATTCGTTTTTGGGTTCACGATAGCAAACGAAGTCATTTATTTAGTGATATTTTTATGCCTTTGTAGTGGATGATAACAATTGATCTATGTTGAGTAGATGTTATTATACGGTTGAATGGGTTGTTTCTTTGTTCCTAATTGCATAGAATTGATATGCCAATTGGTCTTAAGTACTAGAATCGTTAATGCTATTCTTTAGTAATATTGAAGAAGAGATTGTATCTTTGCGGATCGATCGATTAAAGGTCAGTCGACATAGGCTTAGGAATAATATTGAAATCACATCAATGATCAAGTAAATCAACCAATATATGTTGCGAATTGTAGGTGAAACCACAATCTTATCTTTTATCTTCTCTTTGTTCCTATTCATATCTTTATCTTAGTTTAGTTGCATCATCTATCTTCATTCATATTCCTATTCTATCTTTATTGTCATAATTGATAAAAACATATTGCATTGAGATACTTGTTTCTCTGTGGGTTCGACCCCTCACTTATCAGATATACTAGGTTACTAGTTAGTTTATTAATTTGGGTTATTATTACTTTTGGCGTGGTAAAAACCTAACGATATTTCATCCCATCATGGCCTAACAACCCTATCCTCCTTTTCATTTTCCCTTCCTTGCACCCCCTCATTTTGGAAGGGGACAAATCTCAATCTTATCCATCCACCCCCCATCCCCATAGAAAATCTGATTTTTTGGCTTATACACTCCATAAAACACAAAAATCTTATCTAAAAAATTGGAAAACACAAACCCTAAAACACATTTCACTCTCATCTCTCTCTCCCTCTCTTCCCTAGCCGCCACCCACAAACCCCACCAGCCCCACCATCGACCACCACATTTGGCCACCTTGACCACCAGTCAACCACCACCACCGCCACATCTCTCTCTCTCCATCTCTCATTTGTCGTGATGTTCATATTTCTAGCTATTTTAAATGCATATTTTGACTTCATATTCCATTCGATTCCCATATTATAGGTTAAGAATAGTGAGAATTTGTGTAGAATGTGCTAACGTGCAAGAAATAGAGTCTACACAAGTTTTGATTTTAATGTATAAGAATTGAAGCGGTATCGGAGTCAAAACAAGAAGCCAAGAACCACTAAAGAGAGGTCAATATTGACTAGACATGTCGAGATCGACTAGAACAATCGAATTAGAGACAATATCGATAGCCAAGATCATAACCTACTGGAGAAGCACTTGACACAACATTAGATCGAGTAGACTTCTCGATATCGACACCTTATCCAAAGTCGAGTGGAATCAAAACGTCAAGCAGAAACTGAAGCAATCGATATCGACTGGTCTGGTCGATATCGAGTAGAGATTCCCATGGTTTGGATGCGGTTTGGAGAATCTGAATTGAAGATCTATCAAAAGGCCACGTTTTTATCTTTCCTTTTAGATAGATTATGTCATAAGGGTACTTTTCTTTTTACCCTAGGATTTTTATTACTTACTTTAATAACGTTTTATCCTATTTATTATTGGATAGAATTTAGATATATTAGTTTTAGTAGAATTAGAACTCGTTTCCTTGGCTAGAAAGGATTGAGAGGCTATAAATAAAGCCCTAGGGGGCTGTTTTTAAGCATTCAAGTCACAAAGCAATAAGCAATCAATAGCAATAGTTTTAGGTTTTGAGCTTTAGGGTTTTGGCGTTTGTGAAAGTCGACGTTGGGATTGTAAAGTTTCGGAGTTTAATGCAAGTTTCTTCCTTTATGTCAAATATGTTAACTTCCACCATCAGCAAGTAGTCGCTTAAGCTCTTAGGGTCAGGGTGAGCTCGACGTTAGCCACGCGTGCTTGAGGTAAGTGTTTTATGTTAATATCATATCGTCTTGACCATCTCCTATGATCTTGTGTTTAGTCCTTATCGCAAGAAAAGGGATTCATTTTAACAACTTGGGCTATAAACATAAAATCGGTAGAGACAATTAGGTTTATTTGCAAGAGTATTCCGACTTGTTGGTGTACGGCGAAAGCTTGTCCCTCGGGTGAGATAGCGCAATTGTCTGTCTTACTTATCTTATGCATGTTTGGTTGACATCGTGGTAAACCCTAGCCTTAGGATTTCCTTTTATCATATTTGAATTCTTCTTAATCATCGCTTTACCCCTGTTATTTATGTTCATTACTTCTATTTCCATCCTACTTTCTTCGGCCTTTTTTTGTCGACAAATACTAAAGTTTCTACAGGAGTACTTGATATCGACACCCTAGGTCGATATCGACACCATCACATCGAGTCGATAGTCTTTTGAGTTGAAGCCATATCTGCTCATGTCTTAACTCGATATCGAGTGACCTACTTGACCTCCAGTGCACCCAGATCGACTGACAGTCTTCTGAGTCAGCCAATCTCTATTACTGACCACTCAATATTGACATCCTAGGTCTCGACTGTCATTTTTGTACTTGCGGGTCTTCTACTCACCGAGATCAAAAACCATCGACGTCGAGTGCACCACTCGAGATCGAGTAGCTTCTGGTCGACATCAGGATGTGAATTCAGGCTATGTTAGGATCCCGCTGACCCGCTTCCTCGAGGATCGAACCTAATTCCCTTACTAATGTAGTGGAGAGTTTTGAATTCATTTGAAAGGGTAAGGGTTGCAATTGGTTTTATATTTTATTATATATTTTCAATTCAATTCTCCCTAAATCATGTCGCAAGCCTCATACACCCCCCATTACCTCTCCTCTCTTCCATCTTGTGAGCTATCACTTCCAGAAGCTCCCTCCTCTTCTCCCGGAGGCCACAGGGTCCATTGGAGCCACCCAACAGCCTCGGAAGATCAAGAATAGAGCCCCGGAGTCTCCCCCGTCCATTTTCGGTTATAAAAGGGTAAAAAGCTCGTTTCCTTTTCCTTTTACCTCCAATCCTCCAAAGTTCGCTACTTTAACCCCTCTACTGAATTCCCAGCCACCCCAACGAGAAGATCCAGCTGGAACAAACCCGAAAATCGCCTCCCGAGCCAACCCGGAGAAGAAAGAAGAAGTTTGGGTGAGTGATCCCTCTTTCTCTTGTTTCTCACGTGTCAAAAGGTTTTTATTACATGTCTTTGGGTGGGGGTAAGAGTGGGGAAAAGTTGGGAAAGCTAACAACAACAATCAAGTCCTAAACAAGGCATAAAACCAAAATCTTGGCCTAGACTCGCCACTGCGAGTATGAACTCGTGGCTGCGAGTGAGGACAGAGTCCTTAGGGTTCTGTCCCACCACGGAGAGTGATATCTTTCGCTGCGGTGAATGACCCCTTAGCGGCTGCGGAATTATCTTCCGCGGGCTTGAGTCCTTTCACGGGGGTGAAACTCCCTTCTCGCGTGCGCGTCACCTTTCACGGGGGAGAGTGCCTAGCTCGTGGCCATGACAGCCCCATGCCTCATGGGGTGCTCGATGTGCATTGTTTGTGGTGGCGAAAACCCTTTTCATCGTGGTAAAGCATCCCTTGGTCGAGAGTTTTGACTTCTTAACTTGGGGACTTTGCCGAACATTTTCAAAAGCCTGATATGATGACTTGAGGATTCAAATGACTGACTTGGGTTTCAAAAAAAGGAACTAAATGGGTATTTTCACAGGTCGGAAGTCCTAACTATTTTAATCGGATTTCAAAACGATTTTTAAGAATAAGTTGGGAAGTAGACTTGATCAATGGCTAACTAGCATGATGTATGATGGTTTGACTAATGGCATTTATGTGTGACTAATGGCATGTATGTATGATGAATGGCATGAACGTATGATTAATGGAATGTATGAATGACTAATGGCATGATGAATTAGTAGAATGTTATAGCATGAGTAGTGTCATGCGGAATTCTATACCTATTGAGATGTTGTGTTGAATACGATCCTATGAGCATGTGAATATGGCTGAGTATGTTATGGAAATTATTATTATCTAATGGCTTGACAACTAATGCGATGATGCAATGGTTGATCATGAAGGTTGGAAAGTGTGAACGATGCGAGTTGGTTTTCTATCTTCTTATGTGATGTGTGTGATACATGTGAGGTAGAATAGCTATAGAAGTAGAATCATTTCTCGTTATGCATCTAGGTGATAATCTCTGATTGTTATTGTTGTGTACCTAGTCTGCAATTTTGCTGCTCTGCTAGCCAGGTATGTTTTTTCGGAACTTAATTAGATTGAGCATAAAACCTCCCTACTTATATGTGCATGATATACTAGGTGTTGCATATCATAATAACATGCCATGTAGTATCATTCAAGGATTGCACGAATGACTGAGCATCCTTATTTTGTATGTGTATGTAAACAGAACGGTTGTTATTTGTGAAGTTATCTAGAGTCATTGCTAGGGTCATAGGACAGCCCAGTCTCATCGGGTTTTATCCTGAGTCATTCGAGTCTTGAGCAATACATTATTATTATTATTATTATTATTATTATTATTATTATTATTAAGAGCATGATAATTTTTATGAGCATGATGAAGATTATGAGCATGATGACAATATAAATGAATTGCTTATATGGAATGCATTCTCGAGTTGGCCAGTCTCCATCCTCAGAAAGGAGGGTGGTGGTAGGAGAGGGATATACCACTTGGTATTCTATGCTAGGGCCCTATTTAATATACCTCTCCTGCATTAGAAGCATGATATTAGGTATAAGGTATATGTGTGCTTATATGTGGGGACCAGTAAAGTGCGGGCCTCGATCTGATCATATGCCCCCTTAACATTTTGAGGAATGTGATATTAGTGTGTGTGATAATGATTGACTCTATGATCACGGGGTATTTTGCATGGCGAAGAAAGAGCGCTCAAAGACTCTGACTTCATCCGACTCTGATCACTTTTGATATCTACTGTACTTAGATTTCATTTTGACCCGGCTTTGCCATGGCACCCCTATGTATTTGGTTTTAGACTACGTGGTTTGCATGCTAAATGGTTTTCACTACATAGGTCATAGGACAGATACAAGGGTTTTACCTCGGGTCTCCAACGGGCCTTACGAGATTTTGGTACGAAATCCCACTTTAAAAACACTAATCCTTTGGGTTTCGAACTTCAACCTATAATTGGAAAGCAAGATCCCATGAGGGGTTTTCATCCCTCGAAACATAACTTGGGCATCAAAAGCCAGCCGTTACAGTAGTAGTGCAGCTCTGGAGAGTCTTGGCAATGATGTTGGCCTTGGTGGGGAATCGGAGTCAGGGAATAGAGGAAGGGGGATTGACGTGGGAGAACGGAAGCATTAGCCCAAGCTTTGGCATGAGATCTGGAAGTAAGGTATGGCCACAATCTCTTTCGCCTTCGTTGGTGGAACCAAGGACGTGCTAGAGGCACAACAGAAATGGAGCGACTAGCGTGGGAGCTGTTGGGATGGTTTCTATGGGAGAATATGTCGATAAGGAGGAGAAGAGGCTAACACAAGAGCGAGGGAGTGGGGAGAGATGGTAGGGTGAAGGAGAAGGAAGCCATAGAAGGAGGGTGTAGATGAGCTCAGATCCAAGTTGAGGGAAGAATGGAGTGAACGCATGGTGGCTTGGGTCTAAAATAGAGGGAGTGAAGGGTAGGAGTGAGGGGCGGGACTGTAGATTGGGGTTGAAATGGAGTTTAAGATAGTATAAATACCTACTCAATTAGGGTGAGGTTAGGTCATGCGGAATTCACAAAATCTGTCCAGTATTTCTATGTTACAAAAATCCTATCAAATTTAATAATATATTCAACCCAATCAATTATATTTAATCTTAAAATGTAGCAAAAGTCATCATACACGCATCAATGTGTTCAAAACAACAGTCACTTCTCAACTCGTAATCAAAATTTTATAAAAATCATTTTGATCGAGGACGTAGAATTTGCAAAATTTCTGAAATCTCGGAAATTAAATATTGAAATTAAATCATAATTCACAAAATAAAATTTTTAAAATTTTTGGCCTTTACACTTTGCACCATTGTTTCTCGTGCTATGTTCTCACACTATTTGTATTCGTTTTCATATTTTTAATAGATAATTAATGTGATTTTAAAATACTGTATTATAGTATTCTTATGCATGTGAGTTGACTACACTAGTAGAATATAAATTGTAAAATCCAGAGGAATAATATGTGAATCAAAGTATAAAAAATATAGAGGCAATAAATACACAAATTATACTAAAAAATAATGTAATATTGTATGAAAAAAATGTTTATATGTATAAATAGTTGAATTTTGAATAACTATGATTAAATTAAAAGCTATTCTTAAGGAGAGAGATTATAATTAAAAACACTTAATCTAAATTTCATTGGCTGAATAGAAATAAATAGGGGGTTGTTCGATACACCGCTAATTTTTACTGGATACACCGCTAATCTCCGCATCAAGCTGCGGAACTCGGTACGCAACATTGTGCGTACATCGGCGGGCGTCAGGCCAAACAGGGTGTTTGATACAGTGTTATTACGCAGAAGGTTGCGGAACTAGGGGGCACTATTTAGAAGTCTGCCAAACAATGTCTTATCATACCGGTGTTTCTCCGCAATCTGATGCGGACCTAAGGCAATAGTGTTTTGCCGTATGACAAGCACTGTACTCCTTATGCTTGGTATAATAACTTCAGTTATGTTAGTTAAAGAATAATTCGTTGACAACGTGACACATTCATAGAAAATCATAAATAATCCTCGGAATAAGTGTTTGTTTTGAATTGTAGTTGTAATGAACAAAAGATAGTGACACAAGTAACACGTCGGAAAATCACATGTAGAACAGGGGAGGTCCATCTCGAAGTCGGAAGGGGCGGTATTGGTTGATTTTTGCCATAAATGGTTGAACCCATCCAGAAACGCTCTGTTGTCGGTGCCGATACCACTCAGGGAATATGGGTGGGAGCAATGAGTCATCACGCAACCATACCTGTGGAAAGAGTAAAATGAATACGTCAGTATTTGTGGTTGTGAAGTCGGAAAAAAATATGTCAGGTAATTGGTAGCTCACCGGCACCCAATGGGTTCTGTTGTTGATGATGCAGATTGCCAAGTTTGCTTTCTGTGGGGGAGGGTCGCGTGCATCGAGAGGGAGTAGAAGCATCGGATAGTTCCTGCTGAGGATGACCAAGGGCGTCTGGAATCTTGTGGCGAAGAAGAAACCCATCATAGGACACTCCATCCAGTACTCTCGGCCAGCAATGGGGCCGGTGAAGGTACTTATAACTGTAGTCGTCCAGTCGCGGTTCGTGGCTATAAACGTGTCGATGCTCAATCATCTCCTGTGCGAGGGCGAGGAGAACTTGTTTCCACTCATTCTCGCCCAAACCAAGGAGCTCAGCAAAAGCTCGATATCCGCAATGGCCGTCAGAATCGACGTTCTTGACTCAGTCGATGAAGATTGGCATGAATGGGTCGATGTCATCATCTGCCCAGGGGAAATGGGTCTGCACTACCGGTACGGTAGGTGGGGCCTCCACGTCGGCTATGTTGGAAGCCGCCACTTCATCTCGCAATACATCTGTGGAGTCGTTCTGGGCACGGCCGCGGCCACGCCTGCGGCCTCTTCCGCGTGGACGCGGTGCCTATGCCTGCTCCTGGCGGCGTCGTTCAGTCGATTGCGTTCTCTCCCATGCCAAGGGGTTAGTTTGACAGGGGTTATGGCGCCCTTGTCCCCGAGGTCTGCCCCTCGATAGCTCAGGGGGATTGGGTGGAACTAGGTTGGTGGTAGCAAGGAACTGGTCGTCTGCCAACGTAGTTGCCACTCTAGCCAACTCGTCCTGGGGCACTTCACCGCGTTGGTACCTTTCATCAAATCAAACTACAGTTGTGCACTATCTACTGTCATCAAATCAAACTACATCGATAGACAACAAAACTCCATAAACAAGATATGCTTCATATTCAATTTCAGCCCAGATCCAACGAAAGAAAAGGTCTTATTTTAGAGGAGAGGGCGAGAGGGGGAGCGAGAGGAGAAAACAGGGCAGATCTGAAGCGAGCTTCGAGCGAGAGCGACCGCGAGCGTCAGATCTGAAGCAAGCCTCGAGAGGGCAGACACCCGCCTCATCGTCGCCAAACACCCGTCTTGCCTCTTACATGTCGTGGCCGGAGGTACGAAGCTCGTCTGGGCCGCTTACATGTCGTGGCTGGAGGGACGAAGCTAGTCTAATAGACACTAGACACCCAACGTCTTGCGTCCGGCCACCACCTTCCCTCCAACCCCTACGTAGACAATCTGCGGCTGCCACTGCCGCCACTACCGAGCTGGATACTGACTTGGCTCAGCTGGTATTTCCCAAGTTAGGAAAACGCCAACTGTACCTTACAAATACCCAACCTGTCCGCTCCCCTCCGCAACCTGTCCACTACCCCTCCGCAACCCTTCCACTCCGCCCCACATATCTAAAATCAAAGTACTTCTATGATCTTTTTTAAAGTGTTTATTTCATATGGGAGATATAAGGTTTGTAAAGCATCGGTGTAAGGGAATTACACAATTCCAGTTATGCTTATGAGGTCGAGCATCCCCATCCGCTGCCTTTTATAGACGTCTAAGTTCCGCAACTACATGCGGATATGCATTGCGCATTTTAATGCAGATCGTTTCGCATTTATTTGAGTTTCATATCCGCATGTTAATGCGGAATTTACCACGCATACCGCGGAACGTAGCTGCGCACCACTGTTTTGTAGCTGTGTATAAATAGGGCCACTTGGTTGCTAGGCACTTACACACGCAATCATTTTCATACTATCATGGTGACAAAAAGAAACCGTCGGTTTGCATTCTTGGATCCCTCATCTCAGAATGTCTCGGATCACTTGTGTCACCATTAACGCTCACCTCAGAATGTCTCGGATCACTTGTGTCACCATTGACGCTCACCATCCAGCGACCAGCCGAAGAGGTACATTCCACATGTTCCGCAGTGTTATGCGTAATTACCTTGATGACA
Organism: Persicaria maculosa; assembly: GCA_963922045.1. Lineage (NCBI taxonomy): Eukaryota > Viridiplantae > Streptophyta > Magnoliopsida > Caryophyllales > Polygonaceae > Persicaria > Persicaria maculosa. Next base: position 45,164,512 of record OY998267.1, read on the forward strand.
TAGAAAACACTAGCCTGAAGCGGGAAAGTGGATGCGTGCAATATACAACGATGATGGACCGTTTTGTAGTGGATGATGCGAAACATGCCGTTTTGTAGTGGGAGATACAAACGCATATCACAAACTTCATTTTTTGTCATGCAATGTATTCGATGGACCCTTACAATCCCGTTTTGTATGCGTATAATATAATTGAAACTACGCTTAACACGATTTCCTACAAATGCACAAACCTCTGTCTTCATGATTATACACGGCGAACAGTCCCGAGTTGGAACTGACCTGACAAATTTGAACTGACGTAACACACCTCTAGTGGTGTATCTGCAATCAAAGTGTTACACCGATCTCCGACAGTTTTGGTTTCCATTGTTGTCGTATTCGACGAGAAAATTTCACCTTCGCTGAATTGGATGTACAGAGCATTTGTATGGCAAAGTGCTTCACCGATCTCTCTTTGACCACATGTATTTGACATTGCGAGAATTCATTTACAACCTTCATTCCGTTGTATATGATGTGTGCCCCCATGATACCTCATTTATAGGGAAAGGACCCGAATATTCACACGTTACGCAGCGCCATGCGCAACCATAGCTACGCATTAAGTTGCGGAGTGAAGGCATCTTCCGGTCACCAAGTCCATTCACTTCGCATTATGATGTGGAAGTCATACTATATAATTTGGCATTTACTTAATTTCATGTAAACCCTTACAAATTTGTTCTGAACATATCATTTACAATGTGAAATCTTTCGACGTTCGTAACATTGCAAAATAAATCTCGCAAGCTGTGACGGAAATTATGAGTACAATCAAATTGAATGTAATCTGTATTGACATCTCAAGTTTCGGAAGTCAACAGGTAATTGTATTTCGATATGAGTTACATTTTTACAGTCACAACATAAATACTATAAAGTAATCGATACAGAAAATAAATAACATTTTTTACAAATTATTAATACATTGATGTAAATACGAACTAGTCCATCAACGAACTCTTAACTATTCTTAAACTATGGATTTAACATACCATAATAGCACTGCACTTGACAAGGCGGATGGAGAACCAGCAGGTGTAAGATAGCTTGAATCGCACTTGGAACCGCAATTTCGTATGGATCCCAAGAGAGATTACTGCTGCTCCCTAACCAGCTGATTCATTTCCATCACCAGCAGCTTCATATCCTTCAAAATCAAAGTGATTCCGTGATCTTTTGATAGTTAATGTACGAATACATATTAGAGATGGGTGAGAAATATACCGTACATTGAGCCATGATTTGGGGATACGGTTGGTCCGTGCCGTATTTATAGCCGTCCAGCATTTTTGCGCAGCTAGGTGCGCAACGAGATGCCTTGTTACGCAGGTATGTGCGTAACTAGTTGCCCAACTAGTTGCTTATTAATAGGCATCCAGTCTACCACCTACCATTCCCAGAGGTGTTGGCGTTTAGTTACGCATCACCATGCGTAACGAAACAGCCGACACAAATCAGCATCCCCTGACTGACAGTGCATTTGACCTGCATAGGACTTACTCATATTCATGCGTAACTAAACGTATCTACGACGAATTCCTCCTCTCCCCTGGATAATGCCAGTCCTTTCGTGCGATAGACGCTAAAGACTTCTCATACTAACTACTTTTGTTATTAAGTAAATTTCACGTCCATCCTTACAATGTTGTTGTACACACGTCATATCGAATGTAAATTACAAAATAACGTATGTAGTCGTTGGTGGATGCGTAGCCTGCGTCTCCAATTGATGAAGTGTGCATTCAATTCCAATTGTCATACAGTACAGTTTATTCAATCGAACTCATTCTACAACAAAAGTTAATGGTTTCTGACAATATTAGTACAAATATAACAAACGTGTTTCTATTACACACTCATCATATACACCAACGACTAGGGACGAGGTTCACCCGGTTGTTGTTGAACCGCCATTGTTGTCATAAGATACACCAACGAGCAGGCAAGAGGTTCACCCGGTTGTTGTTGAACCGCCATTGTTGATCCAGGTAGACGCCAACATTTACACATGGCGGCATTAGGGGTGAAACGGTGCTTACCCAGGGATATTTCAGCCTCCCAATCCTGTCGGACGAAGTCACGTAGTCATCCCAGCTCATTGGATCCTCAAAGCTGTAACGACGACTAGATGACTTCGCCCCCTACGAAGGGAGTTTTCTATTATTGCACTCAAAGTGTTTCACCGATCCTTCAGCACATTCCTGTTTGAAATAACCATTTGGAACGAGTATAAAATAACAAACATTTCGAACGAGTATGAAACAACCATTTTGAGAAATGGGTGCAACTTCCGGAGCACGACCGACTCTATTTATAGGGTGAAATGACGCCATCCTCCGAACGAGCTACGGTAAGCCCTAAGACCCGGATGCCTCAGCACCTATTTGCGGATTCCTCCGCACCTAGTTGCGGATGCCTCCGCACCTTCTTGCGGACTTCTCCGCACCTAGTTGCGGATGGCTCCGGCGTGGTAGTTCCCCTGGCGTCGGGTCCCATCGAGGAATGATCCGCACCATATCGTGGAAACCAACGCATAGATATGCGTACATATCCGCAATGTAAGGTGGACCCCACCGACATGACATGCGGAGTTGTAGGTGCCGCAGGTCTCCCCTGCATATTTAGGAGTGACGAACCATTAATACTTCATTGTAGGTGACATAAAATTCAAGTCAATGTTGTTAGTCAGCCATTCGTCAGTTGATTTTATTCCCCATTTACAAGTGTTGTAAGGGTCATGGAAGCACTTTGTGGCGAAAACGTTCCGGCTTACAGCATCCATAACGACAACCCCTATCAGAATGTATTTCCGTTTGTAGGTGGCTACAGGAAACAATTGGTTCTCGTTGTTATTGTTACAGAGCATTATTGTTAAAGGAAAATATTGTAATGATTTCAGTCGTTAATGAGATTGTGTTATATTCTGTCATTAGACAATAGGTTACAATACAACGTCATACATCATGTGTGTTCCGTACGTTACATTTTCAACCCTATGTTTTGTCTACTTGGTACATTGACTGAAGGACGAGATTGTTGGCGGAACTGTATCACCGTTGGTTGTTGGCAAAATTGGTGGGGGTCTTCATATGGATCATGTATCTTGTTCTGCATACCGTACCTACAAACACCAAATAACTTAGTTCACCAATACTTGAAACGAAATAATGTTAAGCAAATATCAGTTACCGGAATACGATGTACCCAGCTCAAAGACCACCCAAATCAAAGTGTTACACCGATCTTTTCCCATGTTCATATACATCCACTTTGCAAGTTCATATACATCCACTTTGCAGAGCAAAGTGAGTTGCCCACCCCTACACCACCACATATTTTTTTCATTGTAAGTGCGTATGGTATGTCGTGTTTGATGAAGTAACAGTATGTTAGTGATGGTTTTTATATACAACTCCCCAATGGTACGCACCATTTTGCGTAGCTCACCCACTTGAACACCCGACACAAATCTGACGGGCCTGACCCGGGCCAGTCCACACTTGTGTCGGACTAACTACGCAGCTTCATGCGTATTGTGTCGGAGTTTCAGTACATACGCAGCTTCATGCGTAGCTCACCCACCTGATCCCCCGACATAAATCTGACGGGCCTGACCCGGCCAGTCCACGCTTGTGTCGGACTTCATCTCAGTAACAACGCAGCTTCATGCGTATTATGTCGGAGTTTCACTACATACGCAGCTTCATGCGTAGCTTACCAACCTGATCCCCCGACACAAATCTGATGGGCCTGAGCCGGGACAGTGCACGCTTGTATCAGACTTTATCGAAGTAACTACGCAGCTTCATGCGTATTGTGTTTGAGTTGCACTACATACGCAGCTTCATGCGTAGCTCACGAACCTTATCCCCCGACACAAATCTGACAGGCTTGACCCGGGCCAGTGCACGCTTGCAGCTTAAAGGGCCCTCTGATATATGTACGCAACATATCGCGGATTAATACGTATGTCTATGCGTATGGGTACGCACATACTCAGGGTTACCGAACTATTGCTCCCCCATTATAAATACCCGACGATTGTGTAGTGAAGCACTAAGCCATTGTCGTTATCATAGGTTCGGTACATGTTCGAGTCAATGGGTGATTTTCAAGGGTTTAACAGGGAGCACAATCCCCCAAATATAAGTTCTGTAAGGGTCATCGAAGCACTGAAAGTGGCCATGTCCATACTGCACACTGTATGTAGCAGTCTACAAGGATATATTTTGTAATCAACTAACTGCACACAAGAAACATATTGCAACCACACAAACATTGACATCAACTACAATCAAGTTCACTCGTTCTTCGTAAAATTTAGCGACCCCCACATACTAACTGCAAACAGAAAACATATTGCAACCACACAAACATTGAAATCAACTACACCAATTTCACCCCTTAGGCAGATTTTCATATTACAACCCTTATGGAGATGTGCAAATTACAGGTCACCAGACACTCGCCTTATCAGCTCTATACCATTTTCACGCCTCACGCTACTGAGGTGGAGCATCTCGTTCCGACGCTGCCTGCCTTGTATAGACGTCTGAGGTCACTGAGGTGGAGCATATCGTTCCGACGCTGTCTGCCTTGTATAGACGTTTGAGTTAGATACATGCGGATATTAATTGCGCAGTTTAATGCGGAGATTCGCAATTTACTGCTCTCCGCATATTAGTGCGGACATTACCGCGTATAGCCGCGGAACATTACGCGGTAAACAACGTAACTCGCATGTCCTTGTTCGCACAACCTGTTGAGATAATGGAAGCACTTTGCACAACAAAGTTATTTGCTTTACTACATTGTCTTTTTACAAAACAACGTTTTCAACCAATCCGTATAACATTGTAGTCGTTTACACTGTGCTCGTTAGAACATCCGAAATATCATCATTCATTTTGTTGTTTGTTAAGTTTCAATTGTCATTGTCACATGCAAATAGATCTTCGATAATAACCAAGACTTTCCGAATACAATCAAATGGCGACACGCAGTATGTAGAAGTTACTTTGATACGCTCGATCTAATATAAGTATCAAACGTAACCACGCATTCACATCCATCGAAAGCATGACCACGGTTCAATTCCATTCAAAACCAACCACACGTATGTACGAAAGTTCAAACCCGCCATGCAAACAGACATCCAACTACAGTTCTGCACAACCCCAATTCCGCAACAGATCAACACAAAAGTCAACAGAGAACACAAGATATGTACGCGTACACATACGTCACTGCGTCTGCACAAACGACGGATCAATAGTGTAGAACCACCCTAGAATGCGCATAATCTCCGCCCTCCATGTATTCTCCGGCTCCGACAGAAGACGGGTCAACTCAGCCCCCACAACGTCATATCGAGCGACCACATCAGAGGCACGAGGTGGAAGGATGACAGTCGTAGATGGGCCCTCCACCGGAACGGGCTGCGCCTCCTCCGGAATGGGCGGCGGCCCCGCCGGAACAATCGGCTCCGGTTCTGGAGGGATGACGGACGAAGGTAGGATGCAGACGTGTGACCTCAGGCAAAACCACTCCAGGTACCCTTCCATCGACGCCCATGGATGCTCTGCAGCAGCCATCGGTGTGGCCTCGAGGTTAACCAAGTGCGCATGGCAGTCAGCCCAGTGTTTCGCCCCCCACGGCATCACCAGCTCGTACGGGCGGTGTGGTCGCGCATCCCGTACCGCTCGCACAGGAATGAAGGGGTCCATCGGGATGCCCTGCATGCGGCCGAACTGTCGTACCACCCTATCAGGCATGTACGGCTCTAACCCCTCCGCCCATGTGATCGTCCCGCGGTAGGCCGACACTCTGTGGACCCCCTGAAGATCCAGGTCGTCCCCGTACAGCATCCAACATACCTGCGATCATAATGTATACATACATGTTACACAATAACATTGTTACGACTCTGATAGTCAACGATTAGATATAATTCACACTCCAACGTCCACATACCACTCAGGGTCCGCACTGGTCAATGTCCCGGCGTAGGGCTCTAATCCGCCCTTGCTCCCGCCTCGGGGTCGTAGTCGGGACGAACCGGGCCGCGTACCTCGCATCAACCCTCATCTCCATCGTCGGCGCATATGTGCCATGCTGAATAGGGAAATAGTTGTATATCCAGGCATGCATGAAAACTCATTTTAATCAAAGTCAACCACTATCTAACATCTTACATTTCATTGTAAAGACACTTAACCTGTTACGATGATCATGTCCATTACCTGCAACAGGAGCGGGCAGCCGTCCATCCCTTTCGCCCTCCTTCGCGTTCCCTTCCCCATGGCTCTGTACTGGTACGCCAACGCCGCAGCCCCCCATGCATATCCCCCCGTCGCTGCAGGGTCTCTGCACATGTAGATCAATGGCACACGTATCCTATCCTTCGACTTGTCGATCATCAACGTCGATGATAGAAGGTACACCAACCACAACATCGCGACCCTCTGGCGGCCGACCCCATCCTCCGGGAGGCCTGCGTCGATGTACGTAGCTATCTTCGCCTTCAGCTGCGACTGTACGATCCCACCCGTCGTCCTCCACTTGTTCACGCGAGGCAGCGGCCACCCAAAGCTCTCCGCCACCCACTGAGCAGCCCCCAACACGTCTACGTCCATCATCACCTGCGCACCCTCTATGGCCAGCCCAAACAACAATTGCACATCGTGGAGAGTAATCGTCATCTCACCCCACTCAAAGTGAAACGAGTTCGTCTCCGGCTGCCACCGCTCCATGAAAATCTGACACAGCCCATGGTCAACGTGGCTCCAACTGAGATCCAACAACCCCACCAGCCCGCTCTGCGTGACTAAGGGAACCCATGTCTCCCTTCCGTGCTCCAAGGCCTCCCGCAACCACCTAATCGTCTTACCCCGCCTATGCACGTCCAACAGTACCGGTGGGTCGTCTAGAGCCGCCCAAATCCTCCGGACCACATGAGCGCCAAAGCTCAATAGCAATGACTTATCTTCCGGCCCCCCGCCAAACACCTCATCCGGGTCATCCTCCTCAGACGAACTGCCTCTACCATGCTCACCACCATCGCTGTCATGCTGATCCTGCGGGCTATCCGGCTCCTGGTGAGCATCCTGCTCATGGGGAGCACCCTGATCGTGGGGAGCATGGTCCTCCTCCTCGACCGCACCCTCCCTCGAAACAGACGCCGACGTCCTCGCTTCTGTTGTGGATCCGCACACAGAACCCACTTCAGAGGACCTCTCCGCACTGTCGTCCCCGCCGCGCGGAAGGTCCCCCACATCCACCCAACCTTTTCCGTGCGCTCTCACCGAGAACGGCGGCCCCCATGGAGGAGGCTCGAACGGCAAAATCATCTCTAGGTTTGGCCTCTACACTCCAGATCTCATACAAGCCTGCAACTCTCCCACCAACTCTCCCACTCGTGGAGGGTCGGGCTGGTCGCCAACCGCAGTCGACTCCGCTTCCACCATCTCCGACTCCACCACTGCCACAGCTGCCGTCACTGCAACAGCTCGCTTCAGCTTCTTCTCAAACTTCCCACGCGCTGAGGCTGAAACAATTCGTCCACTAGTCCGATCTCCTTCTCCGGCACCCTCAAGCCCACGCTTACGGCTTTCGTACAACTCCGCTACGAACTTGTCCCTCTCTTGTCATTTTAATCGTTCTCATTGTTTATAATTATTTTATACTCTTCAAAGTTTTCTACTTATAATGTATATTTCACTCTGTTTACTATAACGTTTTCCAGAATTGTAATTTCTGTATTTGTACTATCCATTTTGTCATAGAATTCTCTGCTTTCTGCTACGCATATGTAATTACAGCTCAACTTTATATACTTACAATGTATGTATCTCTAATTTCTAACGATTATTTTAATTCTCTATTTTTCGACCACTATATTTCCCATATTCTGCTCTTTCTTCCTCTATTTGGTACTTTAAGGTAAGACATACTAACATATTTTTTTCTCACATTACGTTTTACATAACACTCAAACTTAGACATAATTGAAGAGTACTGAAAACTAAAAACAATCATCAACGTAATACTTACCTCCGCCAGTAATGCCTTTCTTGGTCGCGGACGCAACACTCTCTTCCCTTCTACCGTTGTCGCCCTCGCCGCCTCCGTCCTCGGTGCCTCCGCTGAAACCCTCACCGCCTCCAGCGCGGCCACCCTCAATGTCTCCTCCGCTGCAACCATGTCCTCAGCCGCCGCCGCCGCCGCCCTCGCTGCCTGCTCCGCCCTCGCTGAAACCCTATCCGCCTCTGCCGCAGCCGCCGCGGCCCTTTCCTCATCCACTGCCCTCTCCCGATCCCTTTCTTCCTCCGCCGCCCTTTCCTCCTCCGCTGCCCGGTTAATGTACGCATCTTCCTCCTCCTCCCGCTCCATCACCACACACGCCGTCTCAATCGACACCTCCAGGACCCCCGGCCGACTCCCTTCTCCGGCCTTCCCACTCCGGCCCCCATCACCGACCCAATCCCCGCCACCTAATTGTGTTAACAGCGCCGCCGCCTCCACCCTGTCCTCCCCCTCCGTCGCATCCGCCAGCCTCTCGCCCTGAACCTCTATTTCCCCCGGCGACGTCGTCCTCACCTGCTCCGCCGCCCTGGCCAACTCTGTCGCCTCCATCGCCGCCCTCTCCCCGTCTCTCCAGTCCAACGAATCAAAGAGTTCCTCCACCGTCGGCTCGTTACCGGCTACCAGCACCACCGGCGTACCTACCGGCGCTCCACCGCCGCCCTCACCTCCTGTACCCCTCTCTCCACCGCGCTTTTCACCCACCATTTTCTTCTCCGCCGATCACTCTCTGTCGCACTCTTTGTCCGAATCACAAACCGTCGTCGCTCTCGGAATCGGAGTTCGGAAGTCATACCACCGATTGTGGTTACTACGCGGTAATTCGTACACCCCTTCTCCACACCCCGATGCGCAACTCGTTTTGAATTCCAAATACCATATTACGCAACTCGATGTGGAGTCCTTTCGTATTCCTTATGCCGCGTTTGATTTGATTCCCAGACATTCCGCATTCGCATTCCGTCGCGGAATGTGTGGCTGGGGGGTGGTTAGGGCGTGTTTGGGCTGATGCAAGGTGCGCTTCACATCGTGTTGCGAAACAAGTTCTGCAGCTTGATGCGAAGATCAGCGGTGTATCCAGTAAAAATTAGCGGTGTATTTAGCTTTCTCGAAAAAATATGACAATGTAAAACAAGAAAAGGAAGGCCATGTATCACTATAAAGAATCCTAACTTCTTTTTTCTTTTTTTTTAAGCATAAATCAAGACGGTTAAGGACATCCAAGTAGTTATTCAAAGTGTTGAGCATTTAACACTTTTTAAATACTTTTAATAGCATCTAAAATATTTTTAGTAAACAAAAAAAGAAAGAAAATAAGTGGTGGAAAAATTATCTTTGTTAGAATAAATCTAAGTAGTCATTCAGTATAAAAAGGTGTCCTTATTTCTCATTTATCGCCAAAAAATAAATTAAACGGAAAAAAAAGGGAAAAAAAAAGACAAAATGGTTAACATGGCAAAGGCTTGTTCGACAATATTCTTCTTCCTATATAGTGCTTTCATCTTACCTAGCGTTTCTGCTATAGAACCTAAGCTTAATATCATTCATATTCTCTTCATTCATACTCTCCCTTTTAAATGCTAATTTTGTTTTGATGCATATGTATAAAACTAAATTGTGCAGATGTTGATGCACCATTGTACAACTACCTAGAGCCAACAAAATGAGGAGACATGGGTAATGATTATAAACTTTGCTCAACAGGAACCCAACAATCTCTGACGGAGGGGAAACCTGTCGTTGATCCGTCAAAGTAAACTCAAACTTATAAGTAGTATAGCAATAAGCAAGAGGTCGATCCCACAGGGAGATTTGTTGCTCAAGTATGATTCAAGTGCCGATTAAGTAACCAGATGGGGGGTTTGTGAGAGCAAAGCAATTTATGAAAGGCAGGGTAAATGGTTTTGATTTAAACAAATGAGAGAAGTAGTTCTACCTAAAATTTTCCACTTTATTTGGTTGAAGCGATCCTTGTAACTTCTTCTCGTCCTATTAAGTTTCCTATGAATGCCCTTGTCCCGACCTAATATAGTTACTAGTCCAATCAGTCCTAGCAACCCTTATCAATCGAACAGTCCCTAAAGAAGGATTTAACCCAATTGATAGCTTTAAGTTCAGAGATTAGCCAAGGTATTTGCAGTCCCTAAAGAGGGATTTAACAACACATTCAACTTCTTACCTATCCAATTAGTTCAATCAGCCCTAAAGGGATAAGTTTGCTACTTGGGTTAAGGTTCGCAATCAGGAATCTACAAAACCCTAGCAATTGAATTGACCTAACTAGTTGCGCGGGCTAGATAGAACAAAACAATAATCAATCAAGCACGAAGAAGTTGAAGCATTCAAATATAGGAAACAAGGAACGAGAATTAGAAACTCACAATCAATCCAAATAAAGCTTCAAATTGCAGGCAGAACAGATGAGTTTAGTTCCTCATGGAAGACATCGCTCAAATCTCTAATTTGTCTGATGAACGTAGAATGAATATGAAAAGTGGAAACCTAGGGCTAAGCCCTATCTAAAATCATCCCAGAGTCGGCCTCCAAAAGATAGATAAATAGGTCTTGGATAGAAAAAAACCGTCGCTGCGCAAAAACCTCAAACGCGTCGCTGCAGTGCTAATGCGGCGGCCATGGCATAATGCGGCGGCCGCTGCATCGGTCTTTTACGAAAAATCTTCCTTGAATCAGCTCTCAACGTCAACAGGAAAGTTCTAGCTCTCTGAAAGAGCTTTCCAACGCATGGTCATAATAGTCGATCGGACAACCGAGGCCTCCAGAAAGGGCAAAACAAGTTCAGCATGTCTGGCGACAACTTCTGCAGACTTGTTCTTCGTTTAGGTTCGCTTCTTCGTCTCAGGACCTCTTGAGCTCTTCATGTAAGCTTCTTCGATCAACTAGACATTCTCATCTAATGCGTTATCAACCCATGTCTCCTCTTCGGATCCACAGTTATCTGAAATAATCAATAAAAGCAGGTAGATTCCGACTCCAACCACACAGAGAACAAATATGCAAATTATACTTAAACCATGCATGATATGCATCATAACTAAGATAAATGCAACCTATTATAACCATCTAAATGCATGCTATCAAACTCCCCCACACTTAAGCTTCGCTAGTCCTCGAGTGAACAATATAAAAGCAACCTATACCTACGCTTTCCTTCTTCATGCATTAGCCCAAATCAAAAGCAACATCAATTTTAAATGAACACAAGACCAAGTGAATAAACATCATAGCATGTATTTAGCGATCAAAGCATAGAAGTAGAAATCATCCAACCTCACCAGGAATATGTGTGTCACTCATGCTCTCATGTGTTTAGGCTTTATAATACTAACTCTCAACTCAATCCAAAATGCACTAAGCTCATAGACATTGACCACCATATCACCAAATATCTACCGAAATGTCATTACCTGCGGGACACAATAAAGAAAACTAAATAAAATGTGACACTTTTTTTTCTTTTCTTTTTTTTTCTTTTTATTTTCTTGTCTTGGTGCTTTCCTTACGCGAGGCGCAAACATGGGTGTCATGAATGGCCCCGGTCTATCAACACCTCAACCTACTAATATGAAGTCCACTTGAACATCTTTTGACGCAAGTTGCAAACATGGGTGTCATGAATGAACCTGGTTACTCAATGATCAAGCTTTCTTTCCTAGTGGATAGTTTTCAACACCGTTTTGCGCGAATCATACCCATGGGTGTCATGCGTAGACCCAGTTACTAAATGCATCAACCATTGCCACCTTATTTCACTAAATATGCACAAATTCAAACAAAAGACTCAAACTATAAACAAAAACTCCGCAAGCAACAAACATGTGAGTCGGTCTTGAAAAATAGATACTGCAGTCAATGCCAAGAGGTAGCACACAAGGAGAGTAATTCACACAATTGAGCAAAAGAATTATAAATGATTCTAATAAGGCTCAAACATTCTCGCAAGGGTCATGTTCATAGGATTTCAATCATACTTTAGCTCAATCATACATGCTCAATTACATCACAAAATCATGCTTCATAAGAAAACATTTCAAGGCGATTAGGCTAAGCAATTCAAATTTATCGTAGGATTTACAAGTTCATGCCATAAGAATGTAGAGTTTCACTAACTAGGTGGGTGTTTGAAATCTATGTATATGCATGATATATATATATATATATATATATATATATATATATATATATATATATATATATATATATATATATATATTTTATTTTATTTTCAAGTGCAATATATGTATAAAAATAAATATGAAGACATAAATAAACATGATAACATAAATACAAATGATATGCAAACTCTATCTATATGCAATGCAATCCCTCCCCTACACTTAAACTTTTCATTGTCCTCAATGAAACATAAAAGACAACAAAAAAAATATAGAGGAAGAAATGAATGAAATACTCACAATGTGGTGGATGGGTCTCTATAGGTTGGATCTGAGCATTGCAGCGGCCTTTCCTGAGAGGTTACTGTATCCCAAATCAAAACAACTATCCAATATCTAATGGAAAACCTAATTTATTGAAAAACAAACTAACTACTGAGGAATCGAAATAAGTAAATTAGAAAACTTACCTCGGGTTGCCTCCCGAGAAGCGCCTTGTTTCATGTCGTTGGCTCGACGTAATGTTGAAGCTCAAGACAATAATCAGACATAGTCAAAGCCCTCATCAACCTGTCAAACTCTTGTGCACAACTAACAAACAGACATGCACTACATACAAATAAATTGAAACTAAATATTAATACATTTAAGAACCATTTCAACTTATTGTATTCATGAGCTTGACAACCCACAGAGGGTATATAATACCACCAATTTAGTTCTATTGGTGGTTTGTCAAAGTAGCAGTCAAATGGATCAACGTATCCACCAATATTCTCTCTAGTGCAGGATACAACCTTTACTTGCTCTGTAGCCTCAACAGTAGGCTCTAGATCAAATTCATCAATTGGGAAGCTAGGGATGATCTCGTCAGATGTAGTGTGGTCTTCCTCTACCTTCTCAATGTGATTTTCCACCATGACCTTAAGAGGTGCAACAGAGGTCTCAACGATTTGAGATACTAGAGGAAGTGACTCGTTCTGCGCACATTGATGATCCATGTAGCAAAAAAATTCCCACATCTCCGAGAGTCCCATATCTAATAAACCTCCATCACTCATGCGCTCAGCAAAACTTCGTGTCTCAGAAGTCATGTCATCAAAGATGCATAGAAGCACTTCCCTTATACTAGCTTGATATCCCCATGAATAAACATCGTTAATGTACTCCTGCAGTCTGATGAAGAATTGATGAAAACTCTCTCCATCTAACTGCAATAACCTCACCTTCAACATATGTTAGTAGCACGAGTGCGGACGATGTAAGTGGTCCACACCAAAAAATCAGCACCAAAAACACACAAGAATCAATAAATGTCCCCGGCAACGGCGCCAAATTTGACGGAGGGGAAACCTGTCGTTGATCCGTCAAAGTAACCTCAAACTTAAAAGTAGTATAGCAATAAGCAAGAGGTCGATCCCACAGGGAGATTTGTTGCTCAAGTATGATTCAAGTGCTGATTAAGTAACCAGATGGGGGGTTTGTGAGAACAAAGCAATTTATGAAAGGCAGGGTAAATGGTTTTGATTTAAACAAATGAGAGAAGTAGTTCTACCTAAAATTTTCCACTTTATTTGGTTGAAGCGATCCTTGTAACTTCTTCTCGTCCTATTAAGTTTCCTATGAATGCCCTTGTCCCGACCTAATATAGTTACTAGTCCAATTAGTCCTAGCAACCCTTATCAATCGAACAGTCCCTAAAGAAGGATTTAACCCAATTGATAGCTTTAAGTTCAGAGATTAGCCAAGGTATTTGCAGTCCCTAAAGAGGGATTTAACAACACATTCAACTTCTTACCTATCCAATTAGTTCAATCAGCCCTAAAGGGATAAGTTTGCTACTTGGGTTAAGGTTCGCAATCAGGAATCTACAAAACCCTAGCAATTGAATTGACCTAACTAGTTGCGCGGACTAGATAGAACAAAACAATAATCAATCAAGCACAAAGAAGTTGAAGCATTCAAATATAGGAAACAAGGAACGAGAATTAGAAACTCACAATCAATCCAAATAAAGCTTCAAATTGCAGGCAGTACAGATGAGTTTAGTTCCTCATGGAAGACATCGCTCAAATCTCTAATTTGTCTGATGAACGTAGAATGAATATGAAAAGTGGAAACCTAGGGCTAAGCCCTCTCTAAAATCGTCCCAGAGCCGGCCTCCAAAAGATAGATAAATAGGTCTTGGATAGAAAAAAACCGTCGCTGCGCAAAAACCTCAAACGCGTCGCTGCAGTGCTAATGCGGCGGCCGCGACATAATGCGGCGGCCGCTGCATCGGTCTTTTACGAAAAATCTTCTTTGAATCAGCTCTCGACGTCAACAGGAAAGTTCTAGCTCTCTGAAAGAGCTTTCCAACACATGGTCATAATAGTCGATCGGACAACCGAGACCTCCAGAAAGTGCAAAACAAGTTCAGCATGTCTGGCGACAACTTCTGCAGACTTGTTCTTCGTTTAGGTTCGCTTCTTCTTCTCAGGACCTCTTGAGCTCTTCATGTAAGCTTCTTCGATCAACTAGACATTCTCATCTAATGCGTTATCAACCCATGTCTCCTCTTCGGATCCACAGTTATCTGAAATAATCAATAAAAGCATGTAGATTCCGACTCCAACCACACAGAGAACAAATATGCAAATTATACTTAAACCATGCATGATATGCATCATAACTAAGATAAATGCAACCTATTATGACCATCTAAATGCATGCTATCAATCTCCAATTAACATCGACTCAAAAAACGCCGTCATAGACAAAGAGCTACCACCGATACAAATTGTCTACCAGATCACTGGCGCTACCCTGATGACCAATGGCATACTTGCCCAGGTTTATTTCATACCTTCCATGCATATCTAAATCAATTATTTATACATTTAGAAAAACTAAATTATATCAATTATTTATATATCTAGAAAAACTAACTTCTGCACACATAACATTTTTCCCTAACAGTTATAAAAACTATAATGTAGATGACGGTGACGGGGAAGAGTAAAATGACTGTACCTGGCAGGTCTTGCAAGCTACTCAGCTTGCGTTGGCACACACCGTCTGAGCACACTATTAATGGAAAAACGTTCGTTATGAAATCCTTTAATTAGTAATCTTCTATATATGAAAATTTTATGGGTTGGAATTATGGTCAAAGTTTGTAAGATTGAGTTTTGTTACATCTAGATATGTAGCCGAGTTGCACCAAGTGTTCTATTGCGACAATAGAGGAGTTGGGAACCCCAGTCCTATAATCGTAGCCACTGTCTACACAGTTGGGCCTCCCAATCCTATTATTACTGCGGTATGTAATTTTTCTAAATACATGACAATTCATTTTAGGACTAATTAAAATGGCCAAGAAAATTCATTTTAGGACTAATTAAAATGGCCAAGAAAAGATTTGTTAAGTGTTGTTCAAGTACTCTTATGCATTGTTGTTTGTGTATATATACATATATATTATAGGTTGAAACCGAGATGGCTAAACTTGCTATGGAAATGAGTCCACTTGATGAAAACAAAGAGTTGGCTGCAGCAGTGCCCGCTGATAAAATCACAGGAGCTTTACTCAATAAAGACCCAACTAACAGCTATATAGTGTACCTAGGCTCTCTCACCAACCCGCCTTGCGTTGAGGGGGTCACCTGGATCCTAACCAATGTAAGTTACTACACCTTCTCACCTTCTCAGCCATTTCATTCATACATACATATATATATGTATGTATGTATGTATGTATGTATGTATGTATGTATGTATGTATGTATGTATGTATGTATGTATGTATGTATGTATGTATGTATGTATGTATGTATGTATGTATGTATGTATGTATGTATGTATGTATGTATGTATGTATGTATGTATGTATGTATGTATGTATACAATTATATGACTTTTTTGACATTTGTGGAATCGACGTGGATGAATGGATGGATGGATTAGCCACAAACAATGTCATTAGAACAAGCAAAGCTAATCAACGAGCTACAAAGCAAGTCAAACAAAGCCAACTCAAGGCCTACTCAACCCCTCAACGGTCGACGCGTCCAAATCAACATTCGAGCTCAAGTCTAGTTTATCATTTCATTTCTATTATGAATAATTGCAGCACTTGAAGCATGTTAAATTTAGTTCACCTTGGAGGAGTTTATATATCGTGTAAGAACGATGGTTAATTTTTTTCCCGATATTCGTATGGGTTTCCAAATTGGGGATGCAAAAATAGGCCACAAACAATAGCAAAGAGACAATTTATGCTCAAATTGACGAATAATATAATGCACCGCACATTTTTAACTATGTGTTTTTGTATATCAAATGAGGTAAAATAGTTTTCTTGTCAATCCAAAACTCTAATCAAATTCACCTAGAGGGAGGAATGGACATTTACCCAACAATTACCCCAATTCGAGCCTTTTGTTTACTTTTGTCATGTTTAATATATTTTGAGGGAGTTATATTTAAAGGGAGGGTCTACCTCTCTTTATTTATTTATTTTTTTTTTTTCGAAGCAAGATAAAGATTAGGATCTCCGGCGGCGGACTCGCGGATTTCCTAGAGCGTCCAAGCGGGCGAGAACATGAAGTTCTGGATCATCGAAGAAGCTATCATCGGCAGGGCAGCTATTGGCCAGACGTGCAATCCTGTCAGCCACAGCGTTAGAACCCCTGAAAATATGACGAATAGCAACATTAGATAAGCAATGTAGGGATAAAGTAATATCGGCTATCATCAGCTCAATGTTCCAGGGGCAAGACCAGTCCCCTAGGAGAGCATTGATGACAACCAAGCAGTCCCCTTCAATGAGGAGGTTATTGAGACCCAAACTGACAGCCTTGGTAACGCCTAAGTGTAGGCCGAAGGCTTCTGCATAGACAGCAGAAGTGTGATCACATTTACCTGCGCCCATTGAAATAATAGTTCCGAGATGATTTCGAATAACGAAGCCACCCGAACCCGACCCATTGGAGTCAAAAGAACCGTCGAAGTTTAGCTTATAATGGTTTCTGGACGGTTTAATCCATTTTACCTGTTTGTTTAATTTATTATTGTCGTGTGTCGACGATGTACCGTTACCTGCTGTATTTTTGTTTTTATGTTTCAGTTGAAATGTGCTATCCACAGAGCATTGTGACTTCCAATTCTGGTGTGACGAATCCACGAAGCAGACAATACCCCGCATATTGAAATCAGCAATATGGCCGAAGATAATCTGGTTTCGGAAATATCAAATACCCCACCAAGAAAAAGCCAATTTGGTGAAAGAAGTTTTAGCCAAATCTGAATAGATCGTATGAAGGATTTTGTTTGGTTTTTCATTTGACAGGTGTCTATGTCGTTGAAGATAGTGAAGACCGTAAGTAGCCAGAACTTCTAAGGTGATTGGGCAATCCATAATTAGGTTTTGAACACAGTCCGTGGAACACCCGCAGAAGGTACAGCCAGAAGGGACAGCTATGTGTGAGACTTGCAATCTAGCAGAAGTGGGGAGTGCATCCCTAGCAATTTTCCAAAGGAAATGCCTAATTTTGTGAGGTATATCTAGATTCCAAATCCAGTGACAGTCAAAATCAGAGTTACCTATATGATTAGGAATTAGTGTAGTGGCCGAGCGCGTAGTGAACCATCCATTTTTGCTCGGGCCCCAATAAAGCCTATCTAGGAATTGATTTGTAGGGAGAATAAGCTTGGTAATTTTTGTCAAGATGTCTTGACTTAGCAGCCCCGTCAAATCATTGTATAACTTATGAGTGTTCCACTTTCTATCTTGAGTAATGAATCGGTTGACTGACCAATTAACAGAATCACCCGGCAAAGGTACCAGGGCAAGCGATTTGAGAGGTGAGTTGCACACCCAGTTGTCGTCCCAGAAATTTATAGAGTGACCATTACCTATGGACCAGTTCAGACCCTTTTGAAACTCAGTACGAATGGTCATTAGTTTTGACTATTGCCAAGAGGAATTACCCTTTCTTTGATAAGTGATGATTGGTTGTCCCTTCAAGTATTTAGCAGATATTACTTTGACCCAGATGTTGTCTGGCTCAGAAAGAATTTTCCAAAGAAGTTTCATTTGTAAAGCTTTATTGACGACTTCTACTTTATAAATACCTAAACCCCCTGAAAGAGTATCCATACAGATTTTATCCCAACTAATCAGCGGAGTGTATTTCTCATGTTTATTCCAAAAGAACTGTCGATAGATTTTATCGAGTTCATGAAGGATAGACGAGGGAAGCATGAAAGCCTGCATAAGGAAAATAGGTTGAGCACTTAAACTTGTTTTGATAAGTACTTTTCTGCCTTCAGCAGAGAGAGAAGAGGCTTTCCATTTTGAGAGCTGTTGTTTAGCTTTGAGGATGACATCCTCAAAAGTATCCTTATTGACCCTCCCATTGATAATAGGACAGCCGAGATACTTTTCTAAGTTATTTGTTCTCGTTATACCCAAAGTGGTTGTAACAGTATTAATCACATTAGTTGGCGTTCCAGCCGAAAATTGTACGCTAGATTTATGTAGGTTGACCTTTTGTCCCGATCTAGAACAGAAACGCTGGATTATATTCGTAAGGTTATTACAATTAGTCATATTTGCTTTACCAAACAACATTATATCGTCTGCGAAAGCCAAGAAAGGAATTCTGATTCCCCCCTGACCCACAGAATAGCCCACATGTTTAGTTGTACTGCAACTTCGTTGTAAGGTTCTTGCCAAAACTTCAGCTGCTAGAATGAATAGGAATGGGGACAACGGATCACCCTGTCTAAGACCGCGAGTCGGACAAATAGGAGAGGTTGGTTCATCATTAATGAGTACCGAATATGAAACCGTTTGGATACATTCCTTAATCCAAAGGATGAATTGGTTATGAAACCCAAATTTAGAGAGAACCGAAATCAGGAAAGGCCATTCAAGACGGTCATAAGCTTTTTCCATATCCAATTTAATGGCCATGAAACCACTTTTAGCCTTTGACAAACGGAAGGAGTGGAAAATTTCGTGAGCAATAAGGATGTTATCTTGGATGGACCTTCCTTTGGTAAAAGCACTTTGTAGCGGATGGATCAATTTTTCGAAAACCGTAGATAATCTAGCAGCAAGAATTTTGGAAATGATCTTATATACTGTTGAGCAGAGACTGATCGGTCTGTAGTGGTTAACTGTTTGTGGATTATCTTGTTTCTGAATCAGAGTTATGAATGTGTGATTTATCTGTCGAAGCATCTTTCCACTAGAAAAGAAGGCTTTGACTGCTTTTGTAACAGTAGGCCCTACAATTGGCCAGTAATGTTGGTAGAAACCCGTCGGCATACCATCAGGCCCCGGCGATTTATCTGGTTGAATAGAGAACACCGCGTTCTTAATTTCCGTATTTGTAACCTTTGCTGTGAGCATAAGGTTATCTTGCACCGAAATCTCTGAGTTAATAACGGTGAGATCATCGTCGAACACGTGATTGTGATTATAAGAGGATTTGAAGCGAGCTGCAAAACTATGAGCGAACTCATTTTTAATTAGATCGTAGTTTGAAATGGTTTCACCTGAATCCGTCTTCAGGAATTTTATAAGTTTTCTGCCCCGTTTAGCTGTAGCTATTTGTTGGAAGTAAGCCGAATTCGTGTCATTTAATTTTGCGTGCTTGACTTTGGCCCGTTGACACCAATACCGACGGTGAAAGTCCAGTATCCGTTCTCTTTTGTTTAGCAATCTCTTGTGTAGATCTAATGTTGCTTGATTATTATTTCCAATGAGCGACTTGTGTAGTTGCAGCAATTTTTCATCCGTGTCAAAGATCTGTTTGTGAATATTATTGAAAGTTCGTTTATGCCATTTCTTTGCCAATTTTTTAAGTAAAGTTGTTTTTTGAACTAGTTTGTACATTAACGATCCATGTGGATCAAGTCGCCATGCTTGTCGTACAATGTTTGAGAATTCAGGTTTCGTGGTCCAGGCCATCTCGAAACGGAAAGGTTTATTGTTTATATTGGAATGTGTCCGAAAATCAATCGATATTGGAGCATGATCAGACGTTGTGAAAGGGTGTATTCTAACACGAAGGCCATCATAAAAGGATATTACTGCTGGCTGTGCTAACAACCGGTCTAGTTTAGCAAAATTGTTGTTTAACATGCCTGTTTTACGCTTTTGCCAAGTGAAGGAGCCTCCATGGGTAGGCACATCTTCCAGATCCAGAGCATTTTTAATGGTAGCGAGTCTGTTGAAACGACTATTATGAGGTATATTACCCCCCAGTTTGTCCGCTTGACATGATATCTCATTTAAATCGCCAAGTATGCAGAAAGGTTTAGTTAGGGTCGATGAATACTGGAGTATGTCATTCCAAAATGAATCCTTTGATAGTTGGTCCGGGGGAGCGTAAATTAAAATGAATGACATGGTTTTATCAATTCTACGGTCATAGTAATCGATGTGTATCATCCTATGTTGAACTGAGATGAGGGATATTTCCCCGTCTGATTGCGGAATGTCTTTCCAAAGCAAGCAGATGCCTCCTGCAAAGCCTCGAGCTGGGTCGAAAGCAATATGATTGAAACCACATTTCTTCCAGACACCATCGGGTGGAACTTTATTTGTTTTTGTCTCAAGTAAGGCAAGTACATTGACATAATTATTTTTACAGAAAATTTCTGTATTTGTCCAGAAGTTTCTCCTCTGGATCGCCCTACAATTCCATGATGTAATATTCATGGGAAACTCTTTGTTGTGTGTGCCCGTTTGTAACCGAAATTCGTTATAGGAAGCTTGGTTTGCTTATTTCGAATCTGTAGTTGAAACTGAGAATTAATTTTGTTAACATACATGAGTAAGTCCAATTGAATTAAACAACTCATTTCAATACCAAGATCATTAGAATTAGCCATAGTCTTCCAGCGTGATGGGAGAGAAAAGCCGTGTGTAACCAACGGAATGTGAAGACACGTTAATTTTTGATAATGGTGAGTAAATAGCTGGTATACAATATGGTTTAAGTGGCAATAACTTAGCCAAACCAAGAATATAATACAAGTAATAGATTTGAATAAACTTCTGTAAAAGATTAATAATATAAACTTGTACAAGAAGTATTCATAAGTTGCCTTGTATGGCATTTGTAATTATGTGTACTCAAGTATCATGGCTTGTATGCCAAAGAAACAATAATTGTGTCTAAGAAATAGCCACAGCAACTTAGACCACCACAAGCTGAAGGGCAGCCAAGGAGACCCAGACACCAGCACGGTAGGAGCCAAGGTAGGAGGCACCATCCAGCAGTACCAATCTTCAACAGACAGCAAGGGCCTGCACACAAAAACCAGAAGAGAGAAGCCAGAAAAGCAACAGAGGGAGTATATATTGAAAGTGTAAGCAGAGTAAAAAATAGAACTGAAATGGGAACCATAGAAATATTGAATAACAAAAGCAATGGGTGGGCTAGGCACCCAACATGTCATAGCACAACATACAAAAGGATGCCAAGAGACATCCATAGCCCTTTTAGAGGGCTGAACCAAGCCTATAATCAAGCAAAACACAATCGAAAAAGCAGAAAAATGACAGAAGAAAACAGAATGCAAGAAGACTAAGAAGATAAAAGCATAAAAGCAACTTAAACAAATCAAAAGATCATTATGTTGTGCTATCATTTAAAACATCTACGTCTTTCGCTTCTTCAGATGGGAGGAAGCCGAGTCAAGTCCTTGGTTATGGCCACTATCCAAATCCATGTTAGTTGCACCCCCTTTTTTACCAATATCAAGTCGAGCAAGCCTGCGCGACATGGAACGGGATGACGAGGTCCTCCTTGTCTGTAAGGAAACATTAGAGGAAGAGCTGACAGCAGCAGCAATCAAAGGAACAGTAGGCACCTCAGCTGGCAAGGGAACATTGGAATCCACCTCCATCATTGGTACACTGACAGCAGGGGGTGCCCTCACAACATGGGTGGCACCAGTGGCCAAGACCGAAGGATTGACGGAGCTCGTCCAACCCAAGGCATCATCATCAGAAGGTGGTAACTCCCCCTCAGCGACAAAAGAAATAGCAGCAGACTGGACGTTTTCTGAGACGTCAATACTGGGAGAAGGGGTCAAGTTAGAGGCTAAGGTGTGTGGCAGGAAGTTAACAACCACCTTATCAACACCAGCCATGTAGGGCTTCAGACTATTTTTCGAGAAAGAAGTAGGCACAGTTGAACCCCTCGGCCCAACCTTCACCCAGTCCGCATCATCGGTGGAAGTTGTCCCTTCTACGGGAGGGAGAATGGTGATAGTTGTAATATCTTTTTTGACAACACGAACATCACAGTCATCATAGCCATGCGCAAAGCTCCCACAAAAACCACAACCGTTAGGGAAATCTTCGTACCAAAGACGAAGGCTCAGAGGTCCGGATTCCGTAGGAACCACAACACCACCAACGAGCCTGTCAAGACAGACATTAACAGCCAAACGAGAGAAACTGACTCGAATTTTCTGATGAGTAAACTTATCAAGGCGGATCAGAGTGCCGACTTTGAATTGATCAAGAATATCGATCAAAGCTTCCCGACACATAAACTCAACAGGGAGATGAGGGATTCGCACCCAGATATCGACATGAGTAATCTCAGTGGTAAGAGGACTAAAAGTGGGAGACCAGGGAAGGAGAACAAGAATAAAGCCAACAATGTGGTAAGGGCGACCCTCCCAGACACGATTAAGATCAGGAAGATTATTAAATCGAATCTCAAACCACCCAGAAGTTCTGTATGCGATGACAGAGGAACGAGCGCAGAAACGCCATTCACTTCTGAGCTTGGAGAGAAGTTCATCAAAGGGCAAGCTTCCACCAAAGAGGGTGCCCAACAGGATATGTTGATTTGCCACTAATGACTTCTGCCTTATGTCAGCCAAACGAGCAAAGTAAGCAGTATGATCAATCTGATCAGTTGGGGCACCCTTAGGCAGAGAACCCACATTAGTCATTTTGGTTTTCCCTTTTGCCTCATCCGAGAGACGAGCCCTCGGAGCAGCATCACTGGCAGTAGCTTCATCGCCGTTGACAACAGTCACCCCAACCAATGGACAAGAGTCCACAGGAGCGGGACTGGAATCAGAAGGAGGCGCTTGTGTTTGTTCTAGAGCATTGAGGAATGATTTTGAGGGCTCCATAAGAAGAGCAGACAAATAGCCAAGAAAAGAAAGCAGAGAATTGCAGCAGTAATAACAAGGAAGATAGTAAGAAATAGGTCGCTTAAACCTTAAAGGCAGGATTAATCTGCTTAAATAGGGGATTTGCTGGTGAGCAAATTGACATAGGGTTAGTCCTTGAGTAGAGAGAGAGAAACTTACAGAGAAATGCACTCCATTAGAGCCGAAAAGAGAAAGCGACGGACAGGACACCACAAGAAAGAGCCAAGCCAGCCAAAGCACAAAGAAGCCCAGGTCGCCCGGACCCCCAGACCCCAACTCACATCTCATAAATGCTGGGTTGCAGAGTCGAACCATGGAGCAAGTAGACCCTAGGGCGGGCTGTGAACTCCAATACGAAGGCGCCACCAACACCAAGGGAACCGAAATAGGAGCAAGTCCAATCGGCCGAAATTGGTAAGTGGGATGAAATTGGGTAAAGGGGCATACTTGCATACTGATTTCCCAGGGGAGATGGGATTGAAGAGATTGGGGGCTGGTGCTTGTAGCTTGAGGTGCAGACGACGGGGCATCGATGGCGGCGGCTCAACAGCTTTCATGGGAAGGCAGAGGCAAAGGTAAAGGCAACGCGTGTGGGCGCGTTCTTTAGGACCTTAGCTATCAAATTACAAGTTGTTTACTCTTTTAATTTACGATATTTAATTTTCTAACATTTCAAATCCCAACTAGTCACATTAAATTAGGGATTTCTTGAAAATAGTGGATTAGAAACCCTTATAAATGGTTTGGCGAGTCTATAGGTGATAAGACGCCTTCGAAATTGGTGCCTATATATCCTAAAGCCTATTGAGAAAGTATAAACAAAATTAATCAAAAAATTGATAAGTGGTCACTGCAAGGCTGAGTCAAAATGGTGGAATGTAAAGAACTTAAGCAAAATTTTCAATATTATATAAAGGCCACTCTCTAGTCGTCCCAAGACAAAACCCCGCTATATAGCATAGAGCAAGTAATCCTCAAGTAGAAACAATGGTACTTAGAGAAACGTAAGGACAACCATTTTACACCATGGGATCTCAAGGGTATGAAAATCTCATGTTAAAATATATACCAAAACTAAAAAATGTAATAAAGGGAAACATAAATAATACATAGTATATGTGCTGAACATAGTGTCACAATAATGTCTTTTAGATATGTCTTTCAATTTCGTGCAAGGAAATACGTTAGCTTAATAATTTAAAATTTTTTAAATTAACAAATACTTTGAATCTTAAAAATAATTTTTTTTTACTAAGCAATCAACTTTTTTATTAGAATAGTATAATACTGAGAAAATTATTCTGATAAAGTTGTATTTTAATATCCATTAAAATTTACAACATAGTAAAATCCATTGATGAAGATATACTTCAATCAAAACTTATCCAAATATTAACAATTATTTTGATAAAAAGTAATCGATATAAATAAACAGCTAATAATTTTTTTGCTCAAGATATATCTTTTAGTTAGATAACGCATATCCCAATAGTAGACATATACACATTTTATTTAATCAACTAATATATATATACATATATACATACATATACATATATATATATATATATATATATATATATATATATATATATATATATATATATAGAATGCGGTTCAAATGTTAACAGCTCTTACGGTGTTAAATGTTAACAAATCAATATTCGGCAAAATTTATCAAATATTCATCACAGTCACTCAATTATTCATCAAAACTTTTGTTAAAATTAATCAAATATTCATCACAGTCACTCAAATATTCATCACAGTCACTCAATTATTCACAATTTCCCAAATATTCGGCAACATTTAAGAAATATTCATCACAGTAACACAATTACAGGATTGGGGGTGGATATTGTGAATAATTGTGAATAATTGAGTGACTGTGACGAATATTTGAGTGACTGTGATGAATATTTGGGAAATTGTGAATAATCGAGTGACTGTGATGAATATTTGAGTGACTGTGATGAATATTTGATTAATTTTAACAAAAGCTTTGATGAATAATTGAGTGACTGTGATGAATATTTGATAAATTTTGCCGAATATTGATTTGTTAACATTTAACACCGTAAGAGTTGTTAACACATGACCCAACCTCTATATATATATATATATATATATATATATATATATATATATATATTATGACGACCCAAGTTATAAAACACGAGTTATGTTTTGACGAAATGGAAACCTTCGTTCGGATCATGCAATTCAAGTACAGGTTGATTCAAATACGAAAGGTTAATGTTTTGTAAGAGAGATTTCGTACCCTAAATTCACGTAAGGTCCATTGGGGTCCCGATGTTTTCACACAGACACCTGTCGTAATTTGTATCAAACAAAAAATTATTTTAGTCCCAAGAACACGCTCATTCTTCACCGTAGAGTCTAAAACAACATGCAAAACATAAGTACAAAATACAAGGTTGCCACGACTAATTCGGGTCAAAACAAAATTAGAATAGTCCAAAAATTAAAGCGTTAGGTCGAATTAGTCTCTTAACTATGCTATGGCTAGGCGTCGCCAAATGAGCATTCAACAAACAAAAGGGTGAGCGGATGCGTTAAAAAAAGAATGGGGAAAGGAGTCAAGGTCGAGCCACGCACGCGTGTCTTAAGGCATCTCTGAGGCCACATAATTTGCATCCTAGACTTGAATAAAGATGTCTAATGCAGTCCGGAAAATTAAATACACAAGGCATGCTTATTAGGATATATAATTATGCAGAAAGGCGGTAAATGTCCCAAAGAATGCCAAGTGGAATATCCCACTCCAAAACCCGAGCCCAGACTAACGGGCGACTCATCCAAACCGCTACCTATGGCGGATACCACTCCATAACACTAGCGATTTATATAGACCACCTCACGACGCTACCTAGGGTGGAGACCACTCCATACCGCTACCTAGGTGTAGAGAGCACTCCACACCGCTATCTAGGGTGGAGACCATATCAATATCAGGCTCGTATGAATGTCACAATAATGTTAATAATTATGCTCATATAATGAGACTCGTATGACATGACTCGATTAGGTACGAATGATAATGCATATTTTATATATGAATTCTAGGTGGTTTTAATGTAGTTTTAGGTTCAATTAGATAAGGTTTTTATAGCTAATTTTCATTCATGATCATTTGGTATTCGAAGTCTAGAATCTACTGTTTTTAGGGCTTATTTGTAGATTATACGATCCGAGCTCGAAAGTTGGAGAAACCATGAATCAATTGGAGCTAAAGAGAGGCAAGGAACAAGTCAATGAAGGGTCAGAAGTTGAATTAGGGAGCTAAGAAGCCCGAAATCAAGAGCTGAAATGAAGAACATGGAGAAATCCCCTCTTTAAGCTTATGAGAACGTCGAATTAGATTCTAGTGTCTTCATGAGTGTTGTTGTCCCTGAAAAGATCTTTCCAATGCCTATTCATATGCATTAATCAAACGAATGATAACTCTAAAAAATACATTGCAAGTTCAGTTTGTCGAAGCTGTCGGCAAGGGCGGCGCCCGCCGCTTTCGCATTTTCAGAATGCCCGAATTCTTCCGACTTATTTTATTTTAGGAAACATTTATCTATTTCGACTAGGGTTTCCTTAGGCCGATTTTAAGCCATTAAAGACTATTCTAATGAGTTTCATTCATCAGACGACTTAGGAGAGAAGAATTAAGGTTTTCTACATCGGTATGAGTCACTAAACCTCTTTAGTTTCGCCTACAATTCACAGACATGGTTGGTTGATTTGTGAGGCTTGAATTTTATGTTATTCCAGTGATTAATTCGTTATATTTGGACTGATTTTGTGTTGTTGATTCTATTTTGATTGGCAACCTTGATAGAATTACATTTGTTGATGTAACGGCCCGGATATAAATACTCGGGTTACGTTTTGAAGGTTGGTTACCTTCGTTTGGATCTTGTAATTCAAGTACAGGTCGAGGTTTCAAACCTCAAAGAATCAGTATTTTAAAGTGGGGATTTCGAACCCCAAAACAATCGAAGGGCCATTTTGAACCCTTAAGCTGTCCTAAGACTATATCGCGGAAATTCATTTGCGAAACTAGTGAAAGCAGAAGTAAAGTACAACTTGTCACGGCGAGGCCGGGTCAAAACCAAATTATTAAAACATACATTCTGAAATCATATAACCAAATTAGCGGAGTTAGACAGGTTCTTTACAATCGCCCAGGGGAATTCCCACACCATAGAAACAGAGAGCAATCATACCTAAAAACAAGTTGTGCGAGCGGGATCAGACCGACACCCCCAACGTACTCTGTCCCGCAAGCAAGTATACACATACGCTATAATAAAGATGCTTTGATGCAATATGGAAATTAAATCACACTATCATGCTCCTAGGTTATAATATGCATAAAAGAACTGTAAAGGCGCCCAAAGAATGCTAAGTGGCATATCCCTCTCCTACTCCGCCACCTTTTTCATGAGCGGACCTGGCCAGTACGGTACCCATAACAGCATACATGTGTGCACATCATCATCATATCATCATATCATAACATCATCATGTCATCATCATGCCCGGTGGTGCTGGGCTATCATGCTCATATATCGACTCTACTGACTCAGGGTAACCCGATGGGGCTGGGCTACCCTATGACCCTAGCGAAACTCTAGGATTCACAGATAACGGTCGTTCTGTTTCGCAATCACACAAAGTATTCAAATGCTCATTCATGTGTGAAATCCTAGCATGATACTACATGGCATGCTTTAATACTTATGCAACACCTAGTATGTCATATAATCACAAGCAGGGATTCTCTTTCGAATCTGAGTAAGCCCATAAAAGAACTTACCTGAATAAGCCGAACAGCAAATACACAAGGTAGAAGCAGAAAACAAGCAATGTCAACAATCACCTAATAATATAAACGA
The DNA here is from genome assembly GCA_963922045.1 of Persicaria maculosa. Lineage (NCBI taxonomy): Eukaryota > Viridiplantae > Streptophyta > Magnoliopsida > Caryophyllales > Polygonaceae > Persicaria > Persicaria maculosa. Next base: position 45,192,857 of record OY998267.1, read on the forward strand.
TAAAGGCGCCATAAGATACTCTTCTACTATTAACACATATAAACCTTCACACAAGACATTCCAAAAGAAAGTAATCGATTTCCGAGAAAATATCCGAATATTCAAATCTTGGTCCAAATTCGGTCAAGGTTGTTATTAGAGAATTTCCGGCATCTTATTTTCCAACACAATTTGCAAGAGATATTTCCAAAAACTTAGAAATGCCTTTCCAAATAATTTCTTATAATATATATGACTAAAATAAACCACAACTATAGTTATAGATAAATCATTTCAAATTTCTCAACTTAACATATTCACATCATCAAAAAAATACTTAATCCAAATAATATTACTTTTATCAACTTTACAGTATAACATACTTTTCAGAATTTTAACCTCATAAAATCATATTCAACATGGTAATAATATTAATAATAATAAAATATATATATAAAGGCCATCAAATAATATAACACACGTTTTAAAATAGTGGCAACCAGATCAAAACAAAACCAAACCCATTTAATATCCAGCAGGCCCAAAACGCTAACCCATGCCCCAGCCCAACACTCTAGCCCGTTGCCCCAGCCCATACCTGAGTCCAAAATGGAAGCAAAGAAGAGAGGGATCCGGAAGGTGTGGTGGATTCGGATCTGAGGGAGTTAAGGAGGAGGGCCGAGGGGGTGGATCCGGAAGGAAATGATATAACCCGATAGAGGAGTTTGAACCCGGCCCAGCCCAATAAGGAAAGAAGGTGTCGTCTCCTTCCTTGGCTCAAACAGAGCTCCGGAACGAGGGAAGGGAGAGCGGAAGAAGGAGGAAGAGTTCCCAGTCCACAGTGGTCCGTTTGGCTCGAAACTTTGCCCAGAGATTCAGGATGGAATTCCGACCACACTCAACTCAGAAAAACTGAAACGATGGAAAGGAGGAAGGAGGAAGAGAAGCATACCGAGGGGGTTTTATTCTCGCCGGAGAGGGTGCTCGAGCTGTACTGGGCTTCAACGACGGGGAGAAGGAGACTGTGTTGCACCTGGGAGGAGTTTTTGAGGGTTAAGGCCGAGCTTTGTACTCAGTTGAGTCAGAAATAAGAGGAAGATCACTTACCGAGGCCATGTCGGAAAAACAGGGGAGGGTGTTCTTCGGCGGCGTTGGCGGCTCCGGCGATGTCGTTGGGGCTCCTGGCTCCTGGGATGGGTGGCTGCAACACCGGCTAGATCGGAGAGGAGGATGAAAGGTGATGAATTTGGTGATGGAAATGGGTGGTTTTTCGTGGGTTTTGTGGATAACAGAATAGGAGAGAAGAGGGGGGCTTCCTCTGGGTTTATGCAGAAATTGAAATGGGAGGGAGAGGAAGGACACTCCTCTGGTGGGTTTTGAAAATGTGAAAGCGAGAGGAACGGAGATGTGAGGATGAGGCTCCTTTCTGTTGGTTTCTCTTGGGTTTGTGCAGAGCGAAGTGTTGGAGGAGAGGGTGACTGTTGCATTTGGCGTGGGAGGACTTTGGCATTTTGCCAACGGTGGGGGGGGGGGGGGGGCGGGGCAGGAGGGTGCTGGAAGAGGGAGAGGAGGTGATGTTGCGTAACCACTTTGGGTGTGGGCAGCTAGCCCCTGCATCTTCCAAGGCAGTCCGAAAGAGAGAGAGAGAGAGAGAGAGAGAGAGAGAGAGAGAGAGAGAGAGAGAGAGAGAGAGAGAGAAAGGAAAAGAAAATAGGGGAATGGGTGGTCCCACAAAAGAGAAATTGAAATCCCGATAAATTCGGACTCGAAACCCGCTCGCTAACCCAAAACCCGACACTCGAATTTTTGAATAAATTTTAAGTTCATTTTTCAAACAATCGAAATTGGGTCAAATCTCCTCAAATCCGGAGCTCAGAAGCGGAATTATAACCCGTTAAACTTTAACTTTAGAATGATGCCAGAATCATTTGAAATGATTTTAAATCGAAATTTCGTGCTCGAGGACGAGTTTTCTTTAGCTCTATGAATCGGATAGGTAATAATATATACTATATAAATTAATATTTAAAATATTTCGGACTTTACAGTTGACATAGTCCTTCGTTCGATTCGTGGTGGGTAGCTGTAAAGGCATATATTTTTAAAACATGATTTTTGGATAAAAGAAGTAAAAACGGATTAAAATCGGATATTTCGAAGAAAACTCATCCTCAAACCTAACAACTCGATTTTGAAGTCATGGAACAGATTTCAAAAATACAAATTGTTTGAGAGAACGGAGATTGGGAAACACATCGAGATGCAAACTAACAACGTTGGATTGAAGATTCCCGCCCTTACTCTGCTAACCCTAGCCGAGTTTCCCCACAACTAAGCATAACCAAATTCCCACCAAAACTTGGAGCCATGAGACAATTTAAATATAGTGAAAGATGCCATTTCACAAAATGGCCCAACACCCCCATCCTCCTTTTCATTTTCCCTTCCTTGCACCCCCTCATTTTGGAAGAGGACAAATCTCACTCTTATCCATCCATCCCATCAAATCAGCGCATCCCAATACAAAATCTGATTTTTTGGCTTATACACTCCTCCATAAAACACAAAAACCGTATCTAAAAAATTGGAAAACACAAACCCTAAAACACATTTCATTCTCATCTCTCTCTCCCTCTCACCCCTTGCCATCACCACCAAACCCCACCAGCCCCACCATCGACCACCAACTCCGGCCACCACCACCACCACTCAACCACCACCACCTCCACATCTCTCTCTCTCTCTCCGTCTCTCCTTTGTAGCAACCCCCAACACCCCTCATCACCTCTCTTCTCTTCCATCTTGTGAGATATAACTTCTAGCAGCTCTCTCAGCCTCTCTCGGAGTCCACAAGGACTATTGGAGCCACCTAACAGCCCCGGAACATCAAGAACGGAGACCCAGAGTCTCTCCCGTCCATTTTTCGGTTCTAGAAGGGTAAAAGGATCTCTTCCTTTTCCTTTCACCTCAAAACCTCTAAAGTTCTCTCCTTTAACCCCTCCAATAACTTCCCAGCCACCCCAATGAGGATATCCAGCTGGAACAAGCCCGAAAATCACCACCCGAGCCAACCCGAAGAAGGAAGAAGAAGGTTGGGTGAGCAATCCCTCTTTCTCTTGTTTCTCATGTGTAAAAAGGTGTTTCTTACATGTCTGTGGGTTGGGGTAAGATTCGGGAAAAGTGCGGAAAGCTAACAACAATAATCAAGGCCTTAAAGAGGCTTAAAACTAAGATTTGGGCCCAGACTCACCACTGCGAGTAAGAACTCCCGGACGCGAGTCAAAACAGAGCACTGAGGGTTCTGTCTCGCCGCAGCAAGTGACCTCTTTTGCCATGATGAGTGACCCCTTCGCAGCCGAGGAAGTACCTTCTGGGGCACGAGGCCTTTTGCGGGGGCGAAACTCCCTTCTCGCGGGTGCGCCGCAGAGATTTTTTACTTGTTAACTTGGGGACTTTGCCGAACGTTTTCATAAGCCAGAGTTGAGGACTTGGGGATTCAAATGATTGACTTGCCGACCTAACCTTGGGTTTTGGGAAACAAACTAAATGGGTATTTTCAAAGGTCAGAAATCCTAACTATTTGACTCGGATTTCGAAACGGTTTTCAAGACTAACTTAGGAAGTAGACTTGATCAATGACTAACTAGCATGTTGTATGATGGTTTGACTAATGCCATGTATATGTGACTAATGGCATGTATGTATAACTAATGGCATGTATAAATGACTAATGGCATGATGAATTAGTATAATGTTATAGCATGAGTAGTGTCTTGCGGAATTCTATACCTATTGAGATGTTGTGTTGAATACGATCCAATGAGCATGTGAATATGGCTGAGTATGTTATGGAAGTTATTATTATCTAATGGCTTGACAAGTAATGCTATGACGCGATGGTTGATCATGAAGTTTGGAAAGTGTGAACGATGCGAGTTGGTTGTCTATCTTCTTGTGTGATGTGTGTGATACATGTGTGGTAGAATAGCTATAGAAGTAGACTCATTTCTCATTATGCATCTAGGTGATCATCTCTAATTATGATTGTTGTGTACCTGGTCTGCTATTTTGCTACTCTGCTAGCCAAGCAAGTTTCTTCGGAACTTACTTAGATTGATCAGAAAACCTCTCTACTTATATGTGCATGATATACTAGCTGCTGCATATCATAATAGCATGCCATATAGTATCATGCTAGGATTGCATAAATGACTGAGCATCCTTCTTCTGTATGTGTATGTAAACAGAATGGTCGTTATCTATGAAGTTATCTAGAGTCATTGCTAGGGTCATAGGACAACCCAGTCCCATCGGGTTTTGTCCTGAGTCAATCGAGTCTTGAGCAACACCTTACTATTATTATTATTATTATTACGATCACGATGATTATTATGAGCATGATGAATATATAAATGAATTAATTAAATGGAATGCATTCTCAAGCTGGCCATTCTCCATATTCGGGAATGAGGATGGTGGTAGGAGAGGGATATACCACTTGGTATTCTATGCTAGGGCCCTATTTAATATCTTCTTATTATATATATATATATATATATATATATATATATATGTATGTATGTATGTATGTATGTATGTATGTATGTATGTATGTATGTATGTATGTATGTATATATATGTATGTATATATATATATGTATATACCACTTGGTATTCTATGCTAGGGATATATATGTATGTATATATATATATGTATATGTATGTCTATATATATATATATATATATATATATATATGTATATATATATATATATCACTACGAGCATGCTTGTGTGTTAATATTCCTGTCCTGTATTAGAAGCATGATATTAGGTATATCATTTATGTGTGCTTATATGTGGGGACCGGTTAAGTGCGGCCCTCGATCTGATCCTATGCCCCCTTAACATTTTTAGGTATGTGATATGAGTGTCTGTGATGATGATTGACCCTATGATCGTGGGATATTTTGCATGGCGGGGAGAGAGCGCTTTGAGACTCTGACTTCACCAACCTATGATCACTTTTGCGATTTATTATACTTAGATTTCATTTGGACCCGACTCTGTCGTGGCACCCCTATGTATTTGGTTTTAGACTACGTGGTTTGCATGCTATATGGTTTTCATGACTTAGGTCATAGGTTAGGTACATGGGTTTTACTCCGGGTCTCCAAAGGGCCTTACGAGATTTGGGTACAAAATCCCACTTTGAAAACACTAATCCTTTGGGTTTTAAACTTCAACCTATACATGGAAAGCAAGATCCCATGAGTGGTTTCATCCCTTGAAATGTAACTCGGGCATCACAAGACCAGGCCGATACAGTAGCAGTGCAGCTCTGGCGAGTCTTGGCAACGACGTTGGCCTTGGTGGGGAATCAAAAACAGGGAATAGAGGAAGGGGGATTGACATGGGAGAACGAACGCATTAGCTCAAGCTTTGGCTCAAGATCTGGAAGCAAGGTGTTGCCCCAATCGCTTTCACCTTCGTTGGTGGAACCAAGGGCGAGCTATAGGTGCAACAGAAATGGAGCGACTAGCATGAGAGTTGTTGGGCTGGTTTTTATGGGAGAACATGTCGATAAGGAGGAGAAGAGGGGGATGCAAGAGCAAGGGAGCGGGGAGAGCTAGTGGGGTGAAGGAGAAGGAAGCCATAGAAGGAGGATGTAGATGTGCTTAGATCCGATTTGAGGGAATGAGGGAGTGAACGCATGGTGGCTTGGGTCTAATATAGAGGGAGTGAAGGGTAGGAGAGAGGGGCGGGACTATAGAATATGAAAATGTAAAGCAAGAAAAGGAAGGTCACGTATCACTATAAAGAATCTCAACTTCTTTTTTCTTTTTTAAGGACAAATCAAGACGGTTAAAGACATCCAAGTAGTTATTGAAAGTATTGAACATTTAACGCTTTTTAAATACTATTAATAGCATCTAAAATATTTTTTAGCAAATAAGAAAGAAAGAAAATAAGTGGCAGAAAAATTTCGTTGTTAGAATAAATCTAAGTAGTCATTCAGTATAAAAAGGTGTCTTTATTTCTCATTTATCACCAACAAACAAATTAAAAAGGAAAAAAAAGAGACAAAATGGTTAACATGGCAAAGGCTTGTTCGACAATATTCTTCTTTCTTTACATTGCTTTCATCTTACCTAGCGTTTCTGCTATAGAACCTAAGCATGGTATCAATCATATTCTCTTCATTGATACTCCCTTTCTAATGCTAATTTTGTTTTGTTTATTTTTTTTATTAAAAAAACTATTTATTAGATAGATCCTTAACAACCATATAATTTCTTTTGAAATAATTTAATATAATGTCATAAAATATTTTAAAAGAAATAAATGTAATGCATGAAGAAATCATTTTTATTATTATTTTTGTTAACTTTGTAAAATAAAGGATGAGTTTAATGCATATGTACGTAACTAACTTGCGCAGATGTTGATGCACCATTGTACAACTACCTAGAGCCAACAAAATGGGGAGACATGGGTAATGGTTATAAACTTTGCTCAACAGGAACCCAACAATCTCCAATTAACATCGACTCAAAAAACGCCGTCATCGACAAAGAGCTACCACCTATACAAATTGTCTACAAGATCACTGGCGCTACCCTGATGACCAATGGCATACTTGCCCAGGTTTATTTCATACCTTCCATGCATCTCTAAATCAATTATTTATACATCTTCAAAAATTAAATTCTATCAATTATTTATATATCTAGAAAAATTAACTTCTGCACACATAACATTTTTCCCTAACAGTTATAAAAACTATAATGTAGATGACGGTGACGGGGAAGAGTGAACTGACTGTAGCTGGCAGGTCTTGCAAGCTACTCAGCTTGCGTTGGCACACACCGTCTGAGCACACTATTAATGGAAAAACGTTCGTTATGAAATCGTTTAATTAGTAATCTTCTATATATGAAAATTTTATGGGTTAGAATTCTGGTCAAAGTTTGTAAGATTGGGTTTTGTTGCATCTAGATATGTAGCCGAGTTGCACCAAGTGTTCTATTGCGACAATGGAGGAGTTGGAAAGCCCAGTCCTATAATCGTAGCCACTGTCTACACAGTTGGGCCTCCTGATCCTATTATTACAGCGGTATGTAATTTTTCTAAATACATGACAATTCATTTTAGGACTAATTAAAATGGCCAAGAAAAGATTTGTTAAGTGTTGTTCAAGTACTCTTATGCATTGTCGTTGGTGTATATATACATACATATTATAGGTTGAACCTGAGATGGCTAAACTTGCCAAGGAAATGAGTCCACTTGATGAAAACAAAGAGTTGGTTGCAACAGTGCCCACTGATAAAATCGCAGGAGCTTTACTCAATAAAGACCCAACTAACAGTTATATAGTGTACCCAGGCTCTCTCACCAACCCGCCTTGCGTTGAGGGGGTTACCTGGATCCTAACTGATGTAAGTTACGACACCTTATCAGCCATTTCTTTCATACATATATATATGTATAAAATTATATGACTTTGGTGACATTTGTGGAATTGACATGGATGAATGGATGGATGGATTAGCCACAATCAATGTCATTAGAACAAGCAAAGCTAATCAACGAGCTACAAAGCAAGTCAAACAAAGCCAACTCAAGGCCTACTCAACCCCTCAACGGTCGACGTGTCCAAATCAACATTCGAGCTCAAGTCTAGTTTATCATTTAATTTCTATTATGAATAATTGCAGCATTTGAAGCATGTTACTTTTAGTTCACCTTGGAGGAGTTAATTTATCATGTAATAACGATGGTCTATTTTTACTCGATATTCATATGGGTTTCCAAATTGGAGATGCTATAATCGGCCATAAACAGCAGAAAAGAGACAATTTATACTAAAATTGTCGAATAATATAATGCACAACACAATTTTAACTATGTGTTTTTGTAGTTCAAATGAGGTAAAATAGTCTCTTGTCAATTCAAAACTCTAATGAAATTCACCTATAGGGAGGAATGAACATTTACCTAACAATTTCCCCAATTCGAGCCTTTTCACTACTAAAAACGCATGAAATAGCTACGGAAAATAGCAATGGATTTAGTCACGAATGTCCGTTGCTAACCGGTTTAGCCACGGAATCAGCTACGGGCGGACCATCCCTAGCTATATGTAAAGGCTCGGATTTTCAAAATCCTAATTTTCCGAAAAACGAGAATTAAAAATGAATTTAAATCGAATTAAAAGCTCGTTTAACGAATTCTGACCCGAATTTAAATTTTGACGAATGATTCCGTCCTTTTACCTCACGAATTTAAAATAATTATCGGATGGCGGTATCCTCTTTGATTTTAAAATTTTAATTGATCGAGAAAGTGAGAGTCGGGGAAACTAACATTCCAGAACTAATTTCGGGATTCGAAATTCACGTATTCCGAATTTATTTGCGGGTATTTAATATGACTTCTCTCCCCTATATAATACCTTTCCCATCCGAGCCACCCTACGGCTGCACCCTGCCGTACCTACCTCCCCCTATCTCCTAGCTGCAATCAAAGCCCCTACCTCTGCAAAACCATCCCCGCCCGCATACCTCCTTTTAAACTCATCACCATCACCCCGCTCAGCTGCATCCATCCCTCCATCTTCCCACTTTCTCCTTCTCCTCACTCCTTCTGCTGGCCTTGTATTTCAGCCGCCACAAGAGCCACCACCAGCCCCCGAAGCAACCCCGAGCCCCTAGCGCCACCACCAAGGTCGCCGCCCGATTCGTTCTCGAACCAAACTTCCGGTAAGCCGTTCTCACTCGTTTTCGATCGGAATCGCCCTCGGACTTCACTGTCATGCTCACCCATGCTCGATGCAGGTCCGACGAGCCATCACGAGCCTCCAACGACGCCCGAGACTCCGATCGAGAGCTCCGAAGTCGCGAAATCCATCGGTGAGTTCCGCCTTTTCGTTCCTCTGTTTCGATTCGTTTTTGACTTGGGTCGGGCTGTGGGCGAGTGTCGAGTGTGTGTGAGCTGAGTGCGGGGTGTCGGGTGAGCTCGTGAACTCCGACGAGAGCTTCGGCGAGCTCGATTTGGCGTTGAGCGAGTGCGAGCAGCAAGAGACGGACGCGGGCGAGCTGAGTAGAGGCGAGAGAGCAGCAGCGAGCGAGTTGTGCAGGCGAGGGCGCAAGCCAGCGGGCTCGGGGATGAGCCTCCAGCGAGCGCGAGCAGCGAGTAGCGAGCGGGCGAGTCGGTGGCGCAGATTGAACCAGCGGGGGCGGGACGTCCTTCTTGAATTCGGAAGAAGAAGAGCCGACGTGGCTCATGTGGGCCCCCTTGACTAATTTGTATATATATAATATGTGTTATTTTGTGTTAACCGGTTTGGGGATTTAGGAAATGGAATCGGTTCGGTTCGGTTCGAGTTTATCCGTTTATTTATTTAATTATTTAAGGGTATATAAAATATTAGAAAATATTATTTGAGGCTTTAAAATATAAAATATTATTTCGGGAGGTTTATAAAGGATTGGTTTATTAAATAAAAAACTGGGTTGGAATTATTTTATAAAAGTTTTAGAGATGTCTTTGTAAAAGTGTTTAATAAATGGTGTTTAAAAATATAACATAAAATCATTTGGGATTTAAATAAATTATTAGATTTGTCAAATTAAATGTGGCGGTTTGGAAAAAGAATTTCAAACTCGAAAAATGATTTAGTAAATAATTGAAAAAGTAATTTTGGCGAGTAGTTTTCAAGAGTCGGAATTCTGAACTATTTGACAAGGATTTTGAAATGGTTTTGGGACTAACTTGGGAACCCGACTTGTTCGATGACTAACTAGCATGATGATATGATCGTTTGACTAACGACATGATATGTGTGACTAATAGCATGACGTATGATGATTTATTTTAAGAGATTGAATATTGGTTGCTTATGATGATGATGATGATGATGATGATGATATATATATATATATATATATATATATATATATATATATATGGGAATTATGAGTATGAAATAATAATATGCGAATTTGGCTAAGTATGATATATATATATATATATATATATATATATATATATATATATATATATATATATATATATATATATATATATATATATATATATATATGGAAGTTATTTTTAAACTGATGAGTTGACAAGTTATGATGAATGGTATGAGATAAGAGATGGTTGATTGTGATGAATTGAAAGTATGATTCCTGAAAGCTTGCTTATCTATCTGCTAATTTGAGTGAGTAATATGTGTGTTCAGAAAAGCTATAGAAGTATACTTAGCATATTCTCGTTATGCAATTAGGTGATATTCTGTGATCGTGACTACTGTGTGCTGGATTCTTCTTTTGCTGATCTTCTAGCCAGGTAAGTACCTCCGGGGCTTACTCAGTAACCAATACCTCATGCCTGATGTGTCATATAGTATGTAAGTGTTGCATATGCATAAAAGCATGTCATGTAGTATCATGCTTAGGAATTGCATTTACGAATGAGCATTCTTATTCTGTATGTCTTTGAATGCAGAACGGCCGTTATCTATGAGTCCTAGAGTCGTTGTTAGGGTCATAGGATAGCCCGGCTTCATCGGGCGTTGTCCTCCTTGAGTCATTTATATATATATATATATATATATATATATATATATATATATATCATGAGATACGAAATGAGCTGAGATACGATATGATGATGAGATTGTAATACCCCCGTCCCACATCGGATATCATAAGGATGTTGGGAGTGATTTATAAGTGATTCAAGCCCTACCCATGTTACAAGAGCTCTTCCTTTTCAGGCTCCAAGTGAGGACAACGGACCTGAGAGGGCTATGTGGCATGGGCTGGCGCCTCTTGAGACCCCGGGTCTTACAGATGGTATCAGAGCCGACTCTGGACCCGGAGGTACTCCGACATTATGCTTGGGTACGCTCCTCCCGGAGGGCAGTCCCTTGGGCCTGACGGGGTCGTCAGTGCTTTAAGTGGGGGAGATTGTAATACCCCCGTCCCACATCGGATATCATAAGGATGTTGGGAGTGATTTATAAGTGATTCAAGCCCTACCCATGTTACAAGAGCTCTTCCTTTTCAGGCTCCAAGTGAGGACAACGGACCTGAGAGGGCTAGGTGGCATGGACTGGCGCCTCTTAAGACCCCGGGTCTTACAGAGATGTGATATGCTATAGCATCGAACTGGCCAGTCTCCACCCTATCTGGAAGGGGGATGGTGGGAGAAGAGGGATATACCACTTGGTATTCTTTGTTAAGGCCTTACTTCATATTCTGCATATATGAATTAGGAGCATGATAGAGTGGTTAATATTTCAGTACTGCATGAAGGCATCCTTTATTCTAGGTATAGGCGTATTATATGCCCTCAGCGCGGTCAGAAGACCCGCAGGCGAACACTTGGCCTGACTTTGTGGTATAGTTTCAGGTACCCGTTCCACTGCTTGATTTCGTGCTGTTATGACGGGGTCCATTCATATGGCGGAGAGCGAGTGTTTGAACCATGACTTCACCAAATTTATACTTTTGGGATTTCTTCCTACTTATACTCTGTTTTGACCTGGCTCTGCCGCGACATTGGTTGTATCGTTTTCAGAACTTATATCCTTTGCATGATAAAGGTTTTGCGCGTTGTAGACTTAGGACATGTACAAGGGTTTACCCCGGGGTCTCCAGCTGACCTTCCGAATTTGGGTGCGAAATCCCGCTTTAAACTACAAATCTTTGATTTCAAACCTTCAATCTGTACTGGGGGCGCAAGATCCTAACGAGGGGTTTTATCCCTCGAAACGTAACTCGGGAATCATAATCCCGGGCCGTTACAGTATATGCCTCGTAGCTAATAGCGACGGCCTTTTAGCGATGGATTTAGCAACAAAAAAGTATTGTCGTGGCTTAATCCGTGGCTAATAGAGGAAGACATGCCGTGGTTGTGGCTAAGAAACCAGCTTTGAAAACAGCGTCAAAATTAAGTCGTCGCTGATGTCATGGCTAAGTTCGTTGCTAAGTTCGTGTCTGCAACAGGTCATGAGCCTAGTCGAGTCCGTTGCTCATCCGTTGCTATGGTCATGAGCCTAGCCAAGTCCGTTGCTATGGTCGTGGCTAATGCCGATTTTCATTTGTTTCATGATTTTGTAGCAAATTTCGTATCCTCATATTTTGGAAACATTATACATATGATATGGAAAATATATATAAATACATAAATGAATTTCATACATTATAAGTAGGTCAAAAAAAATATTAATGGAAAGGGAAACAAACCAAACTCATTGAGTACAGACCGACCTTGCAAAAAAAAAAGCAATAATCTAATTAAAGAGAGCTGATTTTGTCCAAGGGAGATAACAACCACTCTATGTGAAATCCTCCAAAACACTCTACTCCTGAACAAGTCCTGCATATCAAATTCAATAAACCAAATCAACACACCAAAAAAAACAGAAAAGCTCCAAACTTATAAAGAGCTTTCAAAGCCCATAAGTTTACTATAAATACCTAAATGGACCAATAATAATAATAAATAAATACCCAAATGGACCAATAATAATAATAAATTTCTGATGATAATGATAGTTTCATCCTCTCTCTCTAATGAGTTTGTTCCAACTTTCCCAATAGTGTTCGATTTATAGCAATTTTCATCATTCAGATTCAACTTGTAAATGACTCAAAATTCATAATAACTCAAATCCAATCCAACTTGAGAACATAAGATCAATTCAAAATAAATATGAAAGAAAGATCTTATAGGTACCCATTGATCCAAATGTGATTTTCTGAGATAGGTTGGCAATGGATCATTAATCCAAATTTAGAATTGATCAAAACCTATACATATTTCACATGAATTCACAAGTTGTATGGCACCAGTAGAGTAAAATGTAAGAGGTACCCATTAATCCAAATTTGTTTTTATGTAATGGGTAATAAATAAATTATAGAGTTTCTTTTCACAATGGGTTAAATCACTATAACAATAAGTCTGCATCAAAGCCTCTTATGGCTGGTAGGAAATGGTGAAACATCAGAGATCTTTTCTCTAAAAGCCTCTTATGGCTGGTAGGAAATGGTGAAACAATCAATATATGGTCTGACATATGGGTAAAGGAACAACGTCTTGAAAACTTCAGATAGGACCGTAATCCTAACCTAAAAGTCTGTGATCTCTTCACAAACGAAAAAGAATGGGACATCGACAAATTAGGAAACATTTTCCCCTCTCATATAGTACAAATGATCAAAAAAATATACATCCCAAAAATCGATATACCTGACAGACTCATCTGGATCTACAGCAACGATGGAAACTATACTGTTAAATCCACCTCTTCCCTCTTTAATACAAGAAATAATAACCAAATATATGCTGATTGGATCTGGAAACTCAATATAGCCCCAAATATAAAAAATTTTATCTGGAAAATTTTTATAGATATCCTACCCACCAGTGCACGCTTAAATAGATACATAAATAGAGTACCAAATACTTGTTCGCTTTGTAACCATGACTTAGAAGACGCAAACCACTTATTCTTTAATTGCCGAATCACCAAATCCCTCATTCATAACCTCGGTATTTACCTAAATAAATCTTTTGTAATTCCAATACTAATTGATAAAATCTATGAAAACATCATAAATACCAAAACAGAAAACAAAGATTTTACCGACCTATGTCACTTATGGCACTCTATTTGAGAACTCCGAAATAAAATCATCTTTCAAGAAGAATCCAATAAGAACATTACTAACACTTTAATCCAAACAATATATAAAATCCTATACTGGAAAAAAGAGGAGAAGACCCACATTCTACCCAAACACATTAGACCCCGCGACAAATTAACTTGGAAACACCCACCAAAAAATATCTTCAAAATTAATGTAGATGCATCTATTAAAACTGACATCCAATCTCAAATAGGATGCATCATTAGAAACAATGAGGGTAAAATAATCAAAATTCATAAAAGCAATGGAATAACTTACTCCATTAACCAAACAGAATGCCTTACAGTACTTGCAGGAACAAGACTGGCAGAGGAACTAGGAATACAAAGGATCATTATTGAAAGTGACTGTGCCATCATCACCAACTCCATCAACCAAATAGAGAAAATACCATGGGAGATTATACAAATGATAGAAGAGATTCAGGACTTAAAGAAAAAGTTTGAATTTATTAAATTCGAACACTGCTACAGAGAAGCGAATAAAGCGGCCGACTTCATCACAAAATCGCATCTCAGTATCCTAGAATTTAGCTCTGAATTCCAAAACATCATCATGTCAGATGATCATGGATACTGCTAGTATCCAAACTCTTACCTACTGTAAAAAAAAAAAAAAAAAAAAAAAAATGCCTGCATCTGATTTCTCATCCTCACATCATGTATCTATCTATCTAAGTCTATTTCTGAAAATAAATCTTGCGGAAAAAAAAGTTGGGGGCTTTTTTGTAATACTTGGTTGCCGTAAGCATCACCGAAAGAGAGACTAACGAGATCTCTGGGGTAAGAAGGAGACGAGCAACTGGTTGTGATCGCCACTGTGTAGGTGCAACTCGACGCCGTCTACACACAATTGAGAACAAAAATTGAAACAATTAGAAGCTGAAATCCCTTTTCTATGAAATCAAATTAGGGTTTATGAGCGCGATTGAAGGGGGTTTAGGGAGAAAAGTGCGATTAAAGAGAGTGCATACCTGGTTGGGCTTGATCCTGAGAGAGAGAAGGGGGAGTGGATTTGTGGGAGAGAAACTTCAGCCCTCACCTCAGGCGAAGCCCGGAACCCTAACTCCGTGCCGTAGGAGGAATCAACCATACACCTCTTCAAATCCAAATTGGGGTCGCCGCCACCAGCGGCGCTGATATACACTGAAGCAAAAAACTCAGTCCTCTTCAAATCAAAGAGAAAGAGACTCAAAATGAAGAAAAAAATCCCCCTTTCTTTCTAATTCAAAGTTCAAACCGCTGAAGAGAGAAAAAAATGACAGAGAAGTGAAAAAGAGAAAAAACAATGGGACGAAACTGCCGGATCTTGAAGCTTTGAGGAAGGGGAGAGTGTCCGACCAGGAGACGCCACCATCGGAGGCCGAACATGCTGAGAATCTGAGCACGAAACTGCTGAATAGTTGTCAGTTTCTTTTCGTTTCAGATCTGCACGCGGGGAAGAAGAGGCAAACGACGACGGAGTTTTTGGAGAAGGCGAGGTTGGGGGATTGTTGGTTGCGAGCAATGGCCGACGGTGGGCACTGTGGAGGCCGATAAGGTGGTGATGGGTCTCAGACAAAGAGGAATGACGGAGAGGGAAATGGAAGACGAAAAAGAGGAATGACGGTGATGGCACCTCTGCCTTTATGAAGCGGCGTGTGGATAGAAAATGAAAAAATAGGGTTAGAGGCTTCTGCAAATTTTGGCCAAAATTTGTGAGAACCGAAATTTTAAAATATTATATTATGATTTATGATTTATTTTCAATATTAGATTATAAGATTTCCAGAAAAAAAAATTTTAAATTCTCCATTCCTGGTCAAAATGATTTTTACTTTATTTAATGCGAATATCGGCATATGTTTGAATTCGATAATAATAATAATAATAATAAAAAGATCTATTCCGCTTTCGTATACCGAGACTTGAAGATTTTTTTTCTTTCGGATTCCGAACTAAGAGATGAATAACGTTTTGACCCTATTGAGATGTGTGTGACTATTTTATTACAATTCTAATTTAAATATAAATTGTTGGATTAAATATTAGTGATTATTGGGATAGAAATTTTGAAACCAAAAATAGCGGAACCATTTTGTAATTTGCTAGAAGTAACCCTAGACTACCCATATAAATACTCTCTTATCTGCTCAAGTGAGCTCAGCCGCCACTCCTCATCTCTTCAACCTCCCGCCTCCTTCATCTCCACACCCTCCTCAACTTCCTCAGAGCACCACCCTCTCTCTCTTGTCGGGACCTACACCAGTGAACCCAAGGCTGCCCACAAGCCCGCATCGGCGTCTCCCTTTCCGCTGCGAGTCGCTGTCGACACCGGAAGGGGGTGACACCCCTGCCCCACCGGAGCTACAAATCCAATGCCGGAGACGAACACCCAGGCCGGCAAACACCTCGACAGGAGCCAACGCCGGAGTCGAGTTCGAGTCCTTGGGTGATGGACTCCAGCACGCCAGACCGTGAGCGTTCTTCCTCTCTCCTAGGCTTCCTCCATCTTCATTCAGTTCAAATCTTATTTGTTTCTTTAGTTGGTAGTAGACCTTGTGTTTTGGTCATTTATTAGAATATGGGATTTGATTGAGACTCAAGATCGCCTCTTACATGATATTGTTCTTTGGCAAATTGTTGTTTTAATGGGTGAATAACTGTTTCGGTACAAGTTGCGATTTAGTTAGGAATTCCGAAGTCAACTTGGATCTAATTGATTGGAGAACGAGTTTAAATAAATTAGATTTGAATAATTGTTATTAAATTGACTTTTAATTGGAATGAGAGTAGTGGTGGTTAAGTAAATAATACGAGAATGACATGAGATTCTTTTTTTTTCTCTAGAAATCGATTTAGGGATAAGTATTGTGTTTGAATGTTGTTGATAAATGGATTGGATAAGTAAACTTAAGAGTAGTTAATTACGATATAGTTAAAGTGTCTAAGATGATTAGAAGATATCTTGAGAATTAGTGATGTCTTGTGACCTTGTTAAATGGGTAAATTAGTTAAGCTTGAGGGTGTTGAACTATATTTGTTACTATTGTTGATTATGTGTTTATTTAGAAAACCCGCTTATTTAAATGAGATAGAAACATTTTATTGAATCATATGCCTTAGGTTGAGAAGTTTGATTATAATTAAATTCTAAAGGGTCACAAAAACATTGACTTATCCTATATTTGTAGTTAAGAATGTGTTATACTTATAAGTTTGTTGTTGTACTTTGAGCTATGAATGTGGTTAGTGAGACTATATAAATGATATTTTATAAATTCTTATACTCGTGTGCTTTAAACTTGATTGTAGTGCTTTGTTGTTGAGTAGTTCTTATAGTTGAGATTATAAATAAGCTCTTGAAATATCAACTTACCTTGGTTTACTCATTGAGCATGCTTTGTTATGCGAGTTTTGATAAATAAGGCTTGTTGATCCTTAGTGTTGAGAACTTATGAATTTGGTTAAGTATATGAGGATTTGATAGATTATGAATTACTTGAGCAATTGTTGAGCAAAACCTGTGTTGATCTGATGAAAGATGTTTGAGTGATGATATTGGTCAGGCTTTGAGTTAAGTTTTATACTTGATGAGAACAAGGTTAATTGAGAGTGATGATTATGATGAGAATGCAGGGTTACTTGAATAAAATATTATTTATTCTTATGATGACTTGAAAATCTGCTTGTGTGTTAATTAAATGTCTATTGATGAGCTATTCCTTGCTTATTAATTGCTAGTGTGAGTGGATGATTATCTGAGTGGCTTGTTTGTTGGCTTATTGGATGTGAAAACTCCAGGTAAGTCCTCCGGGGCTTGCTCAAGTGATTGTACCTCATGTCTGATGTGTCATATAGTATGTAGGTGTTGTATATGCATAAAAGCATGCCATGTAGTATCATGCTTAAGACTTGCACTTATGAATGAGCATCCCTATTCTTTATGCATTTGAAACAGAACGGTCGTTATCTGTGAGTTCTAGAGTGTTTGCTAGGGTCATAGGATAGCCCAGTCTCATCGGTTTTGTCCTGAGTCAGTCGTGTTGTTATATGAGATGATAGCCCAGCACCATCGGACATGAGCATGATGAGATGATAGACCAGCACCATCGAACATGAGCAAGATATGCGATATGATGATGAGATATGATGAGATATGATATTCTATGATGAGATATGATATGCTATAGCATCGAACTAGCCAGTCTCTGCACTAACAGGAAGGGGTGCAGAGGTAGGAGAGGGATATGCCACTTGTCATTCTGTGTG
The DNA here is from genome assembly GCA_963922045.1 of Persicaria maculosa. Taxonomy (NCBI): domain Eukaryota; kingdom Viridiplantae; phylum Streptophyta; class Magnoliopsida; order Caryophyllales; family Polygonaceae; genus Persicaria; species Persicaria maculosa. The sequence goes on from OY998267.1 coordinate 45,210,818, forward strand.
GATCCAATTTATCGATTTATGCATTATATAAACTGTCAGTATGCTTGTGTGATTTAAATTCCAGTATTGCATTAGAACATCCTTTATTCTAGGTATAGGCGTATTATATGGCCTCAGCGAGGACTTCCGGTCCCGCATGAGTGGCTCGACCTTGACTTGTGGTATAGTTTCAAGTACCTGCTTCCTTTTGCTTGCTGAAATGCTTCTATGGCGGGGTTTTCTCACGGGACGAGAGTGTTAAGAAGACTTCGTACAAATATGACTTTATAAATGTTTTGGTTTAGTTGGACATTTAGAAGCAATGTATATTTATATTGATTTAAACTCGTTTTGTCTCTTTGGAGCTTTGACTAGTTGAATTAGGACAGGTTCCCGTGCAAAAGCACATATTATGATTGGATTATTTGATTGTTTTGAGGGTTTGAAATCCACTTTTCTTGAAGTATATCATTAAATCCTTAAGACTTAAACAGGGTTATAAGTTGAAGATGATAAATAAGCAGCTCGTACTTGGATTACAAGAGTTGACAGAGGGATAATTCTTCCCTCTAAACATAACACGAATTTTATAATCTGGCCCGTTACAATTTGGGGGGGGGGGGGGGGATTTACCGCTCAAACATATATTGGCCGGTAAAATAATTTCGGTAGTGTGATTTTTTTTTCACAATTTATATCTGGAAAATAAAAATATCAATAAAAATATTTATTATAAAATATATATTTCAAATAATAACATTTATCAAATTTAAATATATATATATATTTCTATAAGATTTTACCAACATCATTAAACTAGTTCAGTACCCGTATCTTAAATATCAATTTTAATATTTATAGGTTTGGTATAAAAAATTCATATAAAAATAATTTATTAGTTAATATAAGGTTTTATTCAACATTTATTAGTCACTTATCAAAACTACTCTTATAGTATTATAATATGAATCTACTAGTTAATATAAGATTTTATTCAACATTTATAAGTCACTTATATGAGTTTTTCTCAAAACATACTCTTATAGTACGCATTCTTATAAGAATTTACTAGTTAATATAATGTTTTGTTCAACATTTTTTAGTCACTAATATGACTTTTCCTCAAAACACACTATTATAGTATTCTAATAAGAATTTACTAGTTAATATATGGTTTTATTCAACATTTATTAGTCACTTATATGAGTTTTCCTCAAAACAAACTCTTATAGTATTCTAATAAGAATTTACAAGTTAATATAATGTTTTATTCAGCATTTATTAGTCACTTATATGAGTTTTCCTCAAAAAACACTCTTATAGTATTCTAACAAGAATTTACCAACATTTATTAGTCGCTTATATGAGTTTTCCTCAAAACACACTCTTATAGTATTCTAATAAGAATTTACTAGTTAATATAAGGTTTTATTCAACATTTATTAGTCACTTATATGCGTTTTCCTCAAAACACACTCTTATAGTATTCTAATAAGAATTTACTAGTTAATATAAGGTTTTATTCAACATTTATTAGTCATTTATATGAGTTTTCCGGAAAACACACTCTTATAGTATTCTAATAAGAATTTACTAGTTAGTATAATGTTTTATTCAACATTTATTAGTCACTAATATGACTTTTCCTCAAAACACACTATTATAGTATTATAATAAGAATTTACTAGTTAATATATGGTTTTATTCAACATTTATTAGTCACTTATATGAGTTTTCCTCAAAACACACTCTTATAGTATTCTAATAAGAATTTACTAGTTAATATATGGTTTTATTCAGCATTTATTAGTCAGTTATATGAGTTTTCCTCAAAAGACACTCTTATAGTATTCTAACAAGAATTTACCAGTTAATATAAGGTTTTATTCAACATTTATTAGCCACTTATATGAGTTTTCCTCAAAACACACTATTTAAGTATTCTAATAAGAATTTACTAGTTAATTTAATGTTTTATTCAACATTTATTAGTCACTTATATAAGTTTTCCTCAAAACACACTCTTATAGTATTCTAATAAGAATTTACTAGTTAATATAAGGTTTTATTCAACATTTATTAGTTACTTACATGAGTTTTCCTCAAAACACACTCTTATAGTATTCTAATAAGGATTTACTAGTTAATATAATGTTTTATGCAACATTTATTAGTCACTAATATGACTTTTCCTCATAACACACTATTATTGTATTCTAATAAGAATTTACTAGTTAATATTTGTAACGGCCCATATTTTAAAATCTGGGATTCGTTTAGAGGGAAGAATTATCCCTCTGCTAGATCTTGAAATCCAAGTACGAGCTGCTTATTTATCAACTTCAAGTTATAACCCTGTTTAAGTTTTTAGGATAAAAGATATAATTCAAGAAAAAGGGGATTTCAAACCCTCAAAACAATAAAAAAAATCCAATCATTATTTGTGTTTTCGCACGTGAACCTGTCCTAATTCAACTAGTCAAAACTCAAAAGAGATAAAACAAGTTTTAATCAATATAAATACAACATGTTTCTAAATGACAAACTTAACCAAAACATTTCTGAAGTCAAGTTGTAAGATGTAAGAAGTCTTCTTAATACTCTCGTCCCGTGAGAAAAACCCCGCCACAGAAGCAATCAACAAGCAAAAGGGAGCGGGAACTGAAACTATCCACGAAGTCAGGCCAAGAGACGCATGCGGGCCCTAAAGACCTCCCTGAGGACATATAATACGCCTATACCTAAAATAAAGGATGTTCTAGTGAAGTACTGAATTTAAATCACACAAGCATGCTGACAATTTATATATGTAGAAAGCGATTTTAAATGGATCCATACAGAATGTCAAGTGGCATATCCTTAACTCCCAATATATGCCCACTCCGGGGTCATACATGTACGTACCCAACTCCGAGGTAGGATACTCGGTCAGTGCCGCAGCCATCATATGTCCGTACCCAACTCCGAGGTAGGACGCTCGGTCACCGCCGCAGCCATATCATAATATAAGACTCGATTGGGACCGAATCGATATAAAACACGAATGCCTTAATGACCCTAGCAACGACTCTAAGGACTCACAGATAACGACCGTTCTCTTTTCAAACGCATAAAGAATAGGGATGCTCATTCATAAGTGCAAGTCCTAAGCATGATACTACATGACATGCTTTTATGCAGATGCAACACCTACATACTATATGACACATCAGGCATGAGGTCCTGGTTTCTGAGTAAGCTCCCGTAGGAAACTTACCTGGAGTCTTCACATCCAATTAGTAAATACGCCACTCAAATAATCATCCATCGGCAAACAAGCCACTCAGAGAATCATCCAATCACACTAGCAAGTAATAAGCATGGAACAGTTCATCAATACATATGTAATTAACACACAAGCGGGCTTTCAAGTCAACACAAGATTCAACAATATTTCATTCAAATAATCTAACGTTCTCATCATAACCATCAATCTTAAGTAAACTTGTTCCCATCAAGTATGCAACTTAGTTCAAACCCTGTTCAAGATCATTACTCAAACCATCTTACTTCAAACCAAGCTCAGGTTTTCCTTAAACATTTTCTCAAGTAACCATCGATTATCAAATACCTGATTACTCAACAAAACCACAGGTTCTCAAAACCAAGGATCAACAAGTCTTATTTATCAAAACTCACATAATAGATCACGCTCAACGAGTAACCAAGGTAAGTTGACAAGAATATCTTTTATCAAATCATTTTCTCAAGTTTCATATATTCATTCATATTTAAGGACTAAGTCATGATAAGTCGACATTTCTAAAATCCTTTATGAATTCAATTATCACTAAATCAATCAATGAAAGCTCGAAGTCAACAAAAGCAAGATTAAAACATAACAAGTTCTCAAGGTATATCTTTATCTAAGACCTCAACTTTACTTATCAAGACAAGTTATTAAATCATATCTCAAGGTATTGGCTATTAAACACATGATAATAACCTAGTAAGAACTTATCATTATCACAATAAGATCTTATTAATATATATATATATATATATATATATATATATATATATATATATATATATATATATATATATATATATATATATATATATATAACTTAAAGGATTATTATCCCTACCCAAAAAGATTTAGTCAATAAATATAATTCTATAAGCAAATAACAACCAACAACTCATCTATACCCATGTTTAATAGCTAACTCAAATTATTAACCAATTTCTTAACTTAAGAAAAAGCATAACAACAAGCTTACAAGTATAACAAGTTCTCAAGATGTCTTTTATATCTTACATGCTTAACCAAGTCTCGACTAACTCTTAGAAGGCCTTGCTAATCAATTTCATTCAATAAACAACATCCAAATGAAATAGTCGTACTTTAAAGGCCGGTTCCTATAAGGAGAGTCCTACCTCATTCCTCATCTTTTATATAACCATATACGCTTGAACATATCTCACTATTCTTGTTTTACTTGCCAAGAACATTCATCATATGACATTCAAATAAAACACTCACACTTGAAGGTATGTCTCTACAAGAAGAATCCTATCTCATTTTCCATTTTATCTATAGCTAACATAACTCTCAATTATATATAGATCTTAGTCAAACGAATTACCTAGCTAAAATATATATATCAAGTCAAGCTAATTAATTCTATACCAAGGTAACAAGTGTTTCAATCGCTTGTAAACCAATTAAGTTTATATGAATCTCCCAATGAATTTACGCTATATATACCTAACTTTCTAAAAATCAATCATAATTAATCTACCAATTACAAGTCAACTAAGATTATAGGCTTATTTGACTGAAATAAAACATTTAGCCGACAAGTTTAACAAGCCAATTTGGTTTTAACTTTATAAACACCTTAAATTAATTCCGATCATAGGGTGTATAGTCGCAAAGTTTGTTAATATGTCAACCAACCAAGCCAACCGAAACCGACTAATTGCAATGAAAGCAAAGGAACTAGGCAAGCAGGAGACCAATACCACATCACCACCATTTCATTTCGAACTAAAACGGATCTCATTCAATTTAATCGAAACTCAAGATTTAAATTGAAAATCAGTGTTAATCGAGTCAAAGCCTAGGATATTATACCCATTCCCGATGTGTTCGATCGAAGCGAATTCGGACTATGGCCACTGGGATTTGGCGAGGCAAGTTCGGAGTTCACCTTCAAGGCTCAAGGTTCAGCTAGTGGCTTCCTCCATTGGCACCTCGGAGGTGCTCGACAGCATCAAGGGCGGAAGGGAGAGGCTTGGTGTGAAACAGTCCTCGGTGTCGCAGGTGCTCAGGCGTGGGGCTGCAGAGCTCGGAATCTGCCATGGGCCATCCCGTCCCTAGGTTTGACCAAACGCGAGGGAGAAAGGGAGAGGGATTGGCGTCGGCGTTCAGATCCGACGCGAGGATGGAAGAGAGGAGCGAGGTCGGCGGTGTCCTTCGATGGCTGCTGCTAGTTTTGGCTTCGGTAGGGAGGATGGAAGCGAGAGGGGCGGTGAGACCAACGGAGGAGTGGGAGTTTGAAGCAGGATCAAGAGAGAGCTTGAGCTCAAGAGCGGGGAACAAGGAAGCCCTATCGGGAAGGAGAGGAGCCATGGGCGGAGGCTAAGGTTGAAGGTGAGGAGCGGCCGGGAGTATCAACGGGGATCGACGGGTGTGAACAGATGGAGCCTCTGCTCCTAGATCTGAAATTGAGGGGAGGTGAATAGTGATTGGCGGCTAGGGTTCCCAAATAAGGTTATTTATACACCTCAAATAGGGTAAGTTAAATTATGAGAAACCTCAAAATAAATCCGCCATTTTTGTTTCGTAAAATCCTATCCCAATAAATAACAAGATTTGACCTAGTAAATTCTGTTTAATTTAGAATGTCACAAGAATTTTCATACTCGTCTCATTATATTCAAATAAATATTTATAAAATAATATTTTAAAATTTCAGGTCTTTACATCATCCACCTCTAAAAACAAGTCTCGTCCCCGAGACTAAAATCCTTTTTAAGGCAAACAAACATTTCGAAAACTCATAACAGCTCCTCCTATGTCAGTCAACCAGTCAAGGATTCAACAAGCAGTTTATCCACCTCTAAGGGCTAATCCCAGATTCCACTTCCTAAGTTCATTTCTCATGATCAATCTCAACATCAAAATCAAATATTAACATATCCAAAATATCATTATATCAGATCTCAACATTTCAAGCTCATGATATCAAGATATCAGGATTCATCAAACTATGAAATCTCATTATCAACACATTATAGAATCACAGAATCTGCACATTGTTATCAAACAGAAAAGAACACAATCATCATACTCACACATCGACAACAACCCGAAAGGGCACAAGCAAGCATCATGACGAGCACAAAATCGGGCGAATGGAATGCACAACTCTGATTAATCTAAATGACCCACTCCTGATCACACCATAGATAGTTGTACAAGGATAACGCAAGGCTTAGGCGGAATTGAAGAAAGAGGCACTAAAGGACAATTCGACTAACTCTTCACACGAAGATAGACTCGTATAGTATCTGGTAAGACTGAACACGAGAATTTCACCGATGCCCATGAGAAACCCTTAAGGTTATGATCGTACCACTCAAATCATCATGTAGCACATCAAGTCATAAAACACACAACGTGGTAATCTTACACACTAACATGAACCTATCTCAAGAGGCAATGATATTATGATTCTAGCACTAGTGTCATATCATGTTGTAAGGTACAAGATAAGCAACCCACCATCATGAGAGCAATACCGATATACATACTATCATCAAGTCAAATCATCACTAATAAGGAATATCACACATATAATAACAAGGAAATGCTATTAAGGTACCGCAGATCTGCAATTTGTCACTCGAATATACTAAATAGATTCAATACATGCTTGAGGGAATCCTCTATGACACTATAGGAGAAGGGAACTAAACAAAACAAGTAAGAAATAGTATCAACATGTCTTAAAAGTCACGAAAGAACATCATATATTTCACTAGTAATGACAAGTGTAAGTGTGTGCTTCATGCATTTGTGTCACCAAGACATACATCAACACATATATTCATACCCTTATAAGTTCAACGTGGTAGATAGCATAATATCAACAATTCTTAAGCAAAATAGGGTGCATAAACATGCAAGTGCAATTTAAACTATAAGGGTGGACGTGCGAGCATACGGGGCCTAAAACTATTTATGCATGACGAGTATAGAAAAACATCGTGTAATAGGTAAAAGTGAGCATGTGCAATATTATGGCCAATGCATGGTACTGTCCATGTAAAATAAAGTATGATGGTGTCGAACGATAACAAGATTTCTCTAATGATAATATTCAAAATGCATAAGCAATCACAACTTCATAAAATTACATAACAAGTGCAAATATGCAAGATAGGTATACTACTAAAACCTTATTATATGAGTAGTCATACAGATAATGTAAATATTGCAACGAATCACCTATCATATCGTTGATGCGAAATTTCTACATATTATCGATAACACATGACGATGGGTAAGTACATGAAAATATACTTTAACAACAAATAAGATGATACACAATAAGCCAAACCACCCATATCATAAGAGTGACCCTATAAATAATATAGAAAGTGCAATAAATCACATAATCATTTTCTCAAATACTTAATTTTCCAAATAGTATTAACGGATTTTTCGCCTGGTGCCCTCCAGGTATAGCTAAATTCGCGAGGTGTACAAAACTTTGGAATATTTCGCCAAATGCCCCTGAGGTTTCTATTTTTTTCGCGAAATGCCCCTCGCTTGTTTTTTTTATAAAAAAAACGTTATAACGGAGTTAGTAAATAAAGAGAAAAGAAAGAAAGGAAACACTGCCTGAGCACTGAGAAGAGAGGGGCAATGAAGAACGAAAGAGATGGATGAAGATATGAGAATGGGAGGATTCCATGCCTAATGAAGGCATCGAACCTGTCGTCGTGCGGCGCCGGTGTCTAGGAACGTCAGCCACACCTTAATCGAGCTGAGCACTTCCAGGTTTGAGCTTTTCCCCACCATCTGAGATCCCTTCATAGCTTCCCCACCGCTTCAGATCTTGTTTCCTCTTGAGCTTTGGATCGGATCGACTCTTTCTTTTCCGTACTTTGATTTTCTTTATTGTGAGTAGGCCGAAATTTGAGCGTTCTTTCTCAAGGGAAGGAGTTTTTGCTGCCCTTGTTGAGTTGATAGGAGCCTTGAAGAAGCCTTAACACGGCAAACAAGTCTTCAATTTCTTCATCTAGATCGGCATCTCTGAACACAGGTTGACACTCTCTCCTTAAACTTATATTTGTAAACCTTATGGCTGATATCACAGACTCAATCATACTTATGGTAACGGAAGCCTCCTCAAACCTTGGAAAACAAAGATTAAGATGCTAATTTTGGGCAAATTTAGACTGGTTTCCGTGAAAGATTTATATATTTCTCTAGTTTGATGAGTCTTGTCTTCATTACTTATGATGTGAGAATAGTTCAAATCCTATATGAATTTACTAGCACTAGATTAACTTGCTGCACCCACAAGCTTCAAATAAGATGGTGCTGCGTGAATTTCTACCATGTTGATGCCTTTAAATGCTTGTATGATTGGATGAAAATTTTTAGGATTGACTGTGATTCAATAACGAAAGGTGATGGCTATTTAGATCTCATTAAGAGCAATTGCTGCATATGATTCTTGTCTTTGGCATTCATCTGCATCTTAATGAAAAAAATTGAGCTTCGGTAAATGCTTGAACAAATGCTACTTTATGGCACACATGAAAACAATGAACGGATCTGGTGAGGCAAATAGGAATAAGAATACTATAATCAAAATACATAATTTGTTAGATGCTAAGTTTGACTTTGGTGCCAAGTCTAAATTCTACCTCTTTTTTGAGCAAAATTGTCTGCAGCAAAAGAATTGAACTTCGCCTGGCTGGTGTTTGCCTAGCTTTTCTTATTTGTTTCAGCCCCTTCGGTCTCCTTTGCTTTGTCTGCTGGGATGGTGGTATTTTTAGTTTATAACCTTTTGCTTTGGATTTTTTGCCTATTAGCTCAACCGGTAGAGCATTGTGCTTAGACACAAGATGTGGGTTCGAATCCTGCATAGGCCACAAATGCATTAGAATGCATCTTGTTTGCTGTCATAGCCTAATTTTTTGCCTCTTTATTAGTTTGTTGTCATAATCTGGTTTTTTCTATCATAAGCTATTTTAGAATACATCTTATTTGCTGTCATAGCCTAATTTTTCTATCATAAGCTATTTTACAATGATATGAGCTATTTTTACAATGCATCTTGTTTGTTGTCATAATACTTTCATAGTTGTGAAAGAATTTTTTTTTTGAAAGAAATTCAATTTCTTGGTATGACAGCTAAAATCATAATGATTTGGGAAATAATTTCAATTTATTTTCTCAAATTTGGTTAAAAAATACTTAACGGTTCTAGAATTCAATTTGATTATCGTGTAATGGTCAGGCCAAGCTTGGTATGCCCCTAAGACCCATGATTTCCAATTGATTTTAGTAAATCTTAAGAGAGCTTGATAAGAGTGCAATAAAAGGGGAGTTGGCTGCACCCTCAGAGGTGAGTTAACAAACCACCCAGATCAGGGACACTCAAGATGACAACCAAACCATGAAACAAGCAGGAGCCATGGTTCAGGTTTAGTATTAGAACAGGACATAAGAAGCATGTCTGATAAAACTAAATTCCATGAACAAGAAGAATTGGCTGAGTTGGTGCAGAGAAAACTAGTCCGAAGAGACTCATTTTTTGATGTTACATGGTTGTCTTCCAGCCCTTCTGTTGTATGATCTATATGTCCTTGGCAGTTAAAGTATAAATTTCAAGGGAAAAAATTACATAGAGATCGAAACAGACCCAATGTTTGTAGTTATTGTTGTTTTAACTTGTCATAAAAAATCAACAAGCCAAGGTTTGTTGTTATTGCTGTTTTTTGTTGTTCTGACAGCCCAAATGACAACAAAAAATCAGCAAAGTCTAACAACCCAAATGTCAGCAAAAAAATCACAATTTCAGAAATGATCAAAAGTTGTCATGACAACAAACAATCAGCAAACAATGCTAAAGAAATATAATTATTTTCTGAGATGTATGACAACTTAAATCACAATCATTTCTCTAATAATCATATGGGAAAGAATGTCAAATTATTTTCTCAGATTAAGTGAACAAATTACTTAAATAGTTAAAGAATTCAATAAGCCTATGTGGGATTTGAACCCATGTCCTTGTGCACGAGCACAATGCTCTTCCGTTTGAGCTAATAGGCTAAAAAGAACACACTTATTGTCATAGGTTTCAATTAATCTTCAAACGATATATGTTTAAGCTCCTACTATGTTTTTATCTCACATTCAGTTGCTATCTAACTCAAATATTAGATTTGAATCAAATCAAATTATCCACAAAATGCAAACCAAAGAAGTGTTCTATATCTTGAGACTTCAAGCCTCTGAATCCATATGATAAAGAAAGCAACAGAGAAAAAAAGAAGTGTTGTGTCTATCTTTTCTGTAAGCATACATGCCATCAAAACTAAAGGTTTCTGATGAATAATTTTCAAGGAGAAACTGCAATATTAAACAAGAAGATGCAATCCATCAAAACAGAAGCAAGGTTTATCATGAAAGCAAGAAAAAATAAGAGTGAAAAAATAGAGCTAAAAAATCAACACTAGTGGTCATGAAAACAAGAAAAACCAAACATCATGCTAGTTCAACAACTTCGCAACCTCAATCCTAAGATTCTAATCTCTAACCCTAAATCCGAAAGTATAATCAATAGAAATAGGACATTAAATCCTAAATATGAAATTCTAATCTCTAACCCTAGTTTCAAAATTTTAATCCAATTAAATCCCCTAATCAACTCACAAAATCCCCAAATCCCTAAATCCTAAATTTTGGAAGATTAAAGCGAAAAATACCTACTCGTGCTAACTAACTGATGCAGTGTGATAGATTTGTGAAACCGATTAGGGACGGAAGGTCGAAAATCAGCCTTCAGATGATAGTGGTGGGTACAGTCGCCGAGAGAGATTTACTCACCTCTGAGAAGAATCAGAACTTTCGCGAGAGAGATTTACTCACCTCCACCTTCGGGCTTCGGCACCAACTGATCTCCACCAGTTTCAATCTGGTCGGCGTCATTTTCGCCCTTCGTCTTCTCTCTCTCTTGCGCGACCTGCTTGCATTCTCTTTAAATTCATTTAATTTTCTTTTTTTAAAACGAAAATGTTATAGAATGGACGGAGGGCACGACGCGAAAAAATTACAAACCTCAGGGGCATTTCGCGAATTATGTAAAACTTTTGTACACCCGACGAATTTGACCTTACCTTAGGAGCACCGGGCGAAAATTCCGTAGTATTAATAACATATGGCCAGATGTAAGCACGCGTTGTTATGACCTAACAACTAACATGACTATACGCAACCAATCAAACACTATACATCCACACAACAGTAGTATATATGAAGTATAATCGAAAACGATTTGAACTTAAATTGGTGACGACTATACATGGATATATATATAGAGAGAGAGAGAGAGAGAGAGAGAGAGAGAGAATATCGATATAGGTATGCATACTAGCTAAGGCAGAGATAGAGAAGGCACGGGTCAGGCTATCATGAGTCATGCAGTAACAGTGATCAACCGATGTTATAATTAGGGTATAAACTAAATAATCATTTCTTCGAAGGGAGATATCATATAAGGGATACCAGTAGCACACAACACAGTAAGAGTGTTCATAAGTATCATGTAACAATATAAGTCAATACACACAATAAGCTAAAGTGATCATGCGAAAAACCCAACAGGAGCATGAGATATGTAAAAAAGGAAGTAATGCAACCATGAATCAGGAGTGACAATCTAAAGTTACACAAAACGTCATGATATGCATATATATGTCAACGAGGCAGGAATATTACAAATAACTAGATGCAATTTCATATCATGTCATGGATGCTCAAATGTGGCTACCATTTAAGTCAAACAATGGTTTCCAAGGGTGGCATACTACAAGAGAATAACACATATATATTTATATATCATTACATAAATTTATATAGCTATCATGGTGGGTGAACATGCGATGTGTGAGGTCCTTAAAGCATAACAAGCGTAGAGTCATAGCACATGTTAAGATGAGATAACGATGATAGGTACATAGCTGAACAAGACGTTAACCCAATAAGGCATAAAGTCAAAGCATACCTAAACCAATATCATTTAACAAGTATAAGCGGACCATTATCAAGAATCATGTGGTGAGAATCATACAAGAAGGATGGCGAGTCTACCAAGAATCCGTGATAGAAATACTAAAGGCGTGATGCAGATGGGGCATACATGCACAACACAACTAATTTAGTTATGTCTAGTATCCTTAAGTATCCAAAAAGGGCAAGCGGTGACAAAAGGGAGAATGAAAGGACTTTCACGCATCTATAATTAAGAGTAATAAACAATGATGATGGAGAATAAAGTCACTTGGCTCACAAGTCATGGATCCTATAAGACACTAGCAACCCCAAATAAGCCACAAGTACAGAAACATATGATATACGTGTATAGGGCTAACATGGCAATGCATCAAAAGTCAACTAATCATATAATAAAGTGAGAGGAACACAAAAGGGATACTATGGAAGTTAATACGATTCTGAGATAATGTGTATGAGGGATGGATGAATCAAGTGCAATAGGATAGATATACACATCAACGGAGATCCAAATAGAACAAGTATGTAACACAATAACACAACAAAACATGGAAACACAACAAGACTACCATCATAACCAAATAGAGATTTCTCAGGGCAACATCAACTCATCCCCGCTGACTCCATAACCCATTCCGAAAGGAAGCCTAGTTGTTTCTTAGAGAGACAATATACTTTTGGGTGAACACCAACCATAAGAAAAACCTTCAAACAAATTTCCCCGAATGAACAAAGACATCAAGGAACTCTCGGTACAAAAGATAACATCCAACATATTTCTAAGATTCACTCATCAAGACCCCTTTTTGGTATTGTACTCCTCAAGACAATCAACACTTTAACTTATATACCAGTTCGTAACAAGTTAGACCCATAAGGTTTGGAACATAGGTGACCAACATGAAAGGAATTTAGAAGGAATCAAAGCGGCAAGGTAAAAGAAGAGTAACGAAGACAGACAAGGAGTTGTCATGATAATTTATCGAGGTTCTCAAAGATCGCAAAGAAAACTTCACCAAGAATTTAAGGAGATCAATCAATAGGTCAACTTGCTATCTTATCGACTCTCACCATTAACAAGTTAGCTTGAATATAGAGCCTCTTCCCTAACCAAGTAGACAAGCAAGAATAACATCATCTTATTGGAACAAGGGACATATAATACATCAATTATACAAGTCAGACAGTTATAAGATAACGAGTAGCCACATAAGTAATACATCATAATCAACCATCATCGTTCATAAAACAAGATAGAGGTGCATGACATAACTTCACAAAATCTCACAAGGTCACAACATATGAATGATAACACGTCGAGGGTAGGAGGGACGATGTCATATCAATTACATGAATCCTATATTATGAGTAAGTGAGTCATGTCTATTAATTGATTAACATACTTTTTAGTCGAGTTGTGAGCGATATCATTAGAATTCATCATGTAAGGCATCACTAATAGATCACAGAACAATTCATGCCAAAACATCTCAAATAAGCATATAGGTGATGCATTTTGTGATCCCTGCAAGTATTCCATAGGTGTCCCCATGAAATACTTGTACAAGTATCACAAAATTGTCACAATGTTCTCACTAGGTCTGACCAAGTACTTTACAAGCGTCCCTGCAAAATACTTGTGTCGACTCTGTGAAATCATTATCGCTAAGCAAGAATCAACAATTTATACCAAGAATCTGAATTTCATAAGTATTTCATATCAAGTCACAATGAACTCTTATAGTCAAAATATCATGGCTCTCAAATCAATAAACATAACTTCTCAATTCTCAAACCATAAGTTTTCTCATCAACTAGAGTAAGATTTTCAAGCATGAGCTCATAAGCTTCCAACTAACCACTACGAAACATCTGTCATAACCATGTAGATCCTTATAATCTCATTTCATGTCCTCATCAACCAAGGCCAAAAGGCACCAATAATTTCCATTATAGTGATATATGTAGCAAAACAATTATGTATAAGTCAAACACATCAAGAATGGTGACAATTGTCCAATCCAAGCCATCAAGTACCATACATTATATGCGCATGATAAGATCAAAGCATGTTATAAGAATCACGTCAGATGTCATAACGAGGGAAACAAATATAAACAAATATCATATCAAGTCATCAAGAATAACACACATGAATCACCAAACTTCTCCCCCAAATGTACATATCCCTAAAATCAAGTTCACAAATTACTTAAACAAGATTTTACATATGCCCCCCATGCCCAACTATAAAGTATAAAGATAATGGTCTCTATCAATCCCAATCTATATCCGTAAGGGATAGCTATCGCCATGACTACCCAATCAAGTCCAGATTCTCACTTCTCAAGGTGGTTATCTTACTTATCCATATTAAATTCATTTGCCCTTTGAAAACATTCAAAACTCATGAAACCTTTGGGGCATTTTATTTTCAAAACTCAAAATCACCAATTGTTTTACAACTCATTTGTACTCGGATTTTAAAATCCGGGTTACGTTTAGAGAGAAGAATTATCCCTCTGCCAGATCTTGCAATCCAAGTACGAGCTGCTTATTTATCAACTTCAAGATATAACCCTGTTTAAGTTTTTAGGATAAAAGATTTAATTCAAGAAAAAGGGGATTTCAAACCCTCAAAACAATCAAAGAATCCAATCATTATTTGTGCTTTCGCACGTGAACCTGTCCTAATTCAACTAGTCAAAACTCAAAAGAGATAAAACGGGTTTTAATCAATATAAATACAACATGTTTCTAAATGACAAACTTAACCAAAACATTTCTGAAGTCAAGTTGTAAGATGTAAGAACTCTTCTTAATACTCTCGTCCCGTGAGAAAAACCCCGCCATAGAAGCAATCAACAAGCAAAAGGGAGCGGTTACCTGAAACTATCCACGAAGTGAGGCCAAGAGACGCATGCGGGCCCTAAAGACCTCGCTGAGGAGATATAATACACCTATACCAAAAATAAAGGATGTTCTAGTGTAGTACGGAATTTAAATCACACAAGCATGCTGACAATTTATATATGCAGAAACCGATTTTAAATGGATCCGCACAGAATGCCAAGTGGCATATCCCCAACTCCCAATATGTGCCCACTCCGGGGTCATACATGTCCGTACCCAACTCCGAGGTAGGACGCTCGGTCGGTGCCGCAGCCATCATATGTCCGTACCCAACTCCGAGGTAGGACGCTCGGTCACCGCTGCAGCCATATCATAATATAAGACTCGACTGGGACCGAATCGATATGAAACGCGAATGCCCCAATGACCCTAGCAACGACTCTAAGGACTCACAGATAACGACCGTTCTCTTTTCAAACGCATAAAGAATAGGGATGCTCATTCATAAGTGCAAGTCCTAAGCATGATACTACATGACATGCTTTTATGCAGATGCAACACCTACATACTATATGACACATCAGGCATGAGGTCCTGGTTATTGAGTAAGCTCCCGTAGGAAACTTACCTGGAGTCTTCACATCCAATTAGCAAATACGCCACTCAGATAATCATCCATCGGCCAACAAGCCACTCAGAGAATTATCCAATCACACTAGCAAGTAATAATCATGGAACAGTTCATAAATATATATGTAATTAACACACAAGCGGGCTTTCAAGTCAACACAAGATTTAACAATATTTCATTCAAATAATCTAACGTTCTCATCATAACCATCAATCTTAAGTAACCTTGTTCCCATCAAGTATGCAACTTAGTTCAAACCCTATTCAAGATCATTACTCAAACCATCTTACTTCAAACCAAGCTCAGGTTTTCCTTAAACATTTTCTCAAGTAACCATCGATTATCAAATACCTGATTACTCAACAAAACCACAGGTTCTCAAAACCAAGGATCAACAAGTCTTATTTATCAAAACTCACATAATAGATCATGCTCAACGAGTAACCAAGGTAAGTTGACAAGAATCTCTTTTATCAAATCATTTTCTCAAGTATCATATATTCATTCATATTTAAGGACTAAGTCATGATAAGTCGACATTTCTAAAATCCTTTATGAATTCAATTATCACTAAATCAATCAATGAAAGCTCGAAGTCAACAAAAGCAAGATTAAAACATAACAAGTTCTCAAGGTATATCTTTATCTAAGACCTCAGCTTTACTTATCAAGACAAGTTATTAAATCATATGTCAAGGTATTGGCTATTAAACACATGATAATAACCTAGTAAGAACTTATCATTATCACAATAAGATCTTATTAATATATATATAACTTAAAGGATAATTATCCCTACCCAAAAAGATTTAGTCAATAAATATAATTCTATAAGCAAATAACAACCAACAACTCATCTATACCCATGTTTAATAGCTAACTCAAATTATTAACCAATTTCTTAACTTAAGAAAAAGCATAACAACAAGCTTACAAGTATAACAAGTTCTCAAGATGTCTTTTATATCTTACATGCTTAACCAAGTCTCGACTAACTCTTAGAAGGCCTTGCTAATCAATTTCATTCAATAAACAACATCCAAATGAAATAGTCGTACTTTAAAGGCCGGTTCCTATAAGGAGAGTCCTACCTCATTCCTCATCTTTTATATAACCATATACGCTTGAACATATCTCACTATTCTTATTTTACTTGCCAAGAACATTCATCATATGACATTCAAATAAAACACTCACACTTGAAGGTATGTCTCTACAAGAAAAATCCTATCTCATTTTCCATTTTATCTATAGCTAACATAACTCTAAATTATATATAGATCTTAGTCAAACGAATTACCTAGCTAAAATATATATATCAAGTCAAGCTAATTAATTCTATACCAAGGTAACAAGTGTTTCAATCGCTTCTAAACCAATTAAGTTTATATGAAACTCCCAATGAATTTACGCTATATATACCTAACTTACTAAAAATCAATCACAATTAATCTACCAATTACAAGTCAACTAAGATTATAGGCTTATTTGACCGAAACAAAACATTCAACCGACAAGTTTAACAAGCCAATTTGGTTTTAACTTTATAAACACCTTAAATTAATTCCTATCATAGGGTGTATAGTCACAAAGTTTGTTAATATGTCAACCAACCAAGCCAACCAAAACCGACTAATTGCAATAAAAGCAAAGGAACTAGGCAAGCAGGAGACCAATACCACATCACCACCATTTCATTTCGAACTAAAACGGATCTCATTCAATTTAATTGAAACTCAAGATTTAAATTGAAAATCAGTGTTAATCGAGTCAAAGCCTAGGATATTATACCCATTCCCGATGTGTTCGATCGAAGCGAATTCGGACTACAGCCACTGGGATTTGGCGAGGCAGGTTCGGAGTTCACCTTCAAGGCTCAAGGTTCGGATAGTGGCTTCCTCCATTGGGACCTCGGAGGCGCTCGACAACATCAAGGGCGGAAGGGAGAGGCTTGGTGTGAAACGGTCCTCGGCGTCGCAGGTGCTCAAGCGTAGGGCTGCAGAGCTCGAAATACGCCATGGGCCATCCCGTCCCTAGGTTTGACCAGACGCAAGGGAGAAAGGCAGAGGGATTGGCGTCGGCGTTCAGATCCAACGCAAGGACGGAAGAGAGGAGCGAGGTCGGCGGTGTCCTTCGATGGTTGCTGCTAGTGCTGGCTTCGGTAGGGAGGATGGAAGCGAGAGGGGCGGTGAGACGAACGGAGGAGAGGGAGTTTGAAGCAGGGTCGAGAGAGAGCTTGAGCTCAAGAGCGGGGAACAAGGAAGCCCTATCGGGAAGGAGAGGAGCCATGGGCGGAGGCTGAAGTTGAAGGTGAGGGGCGGCCGGGAGTATCAACGGGGATCGACGGGTGTGAACAGATGGAGCCTCTGCTCCTGGATCTGAAATTGAGGGGAGGTTAATAGTGATTGGCGGCTAGGGTTCCCCAATAAGGGTATTTATACACCTCAAATAGGGTATGTTAAATTATGAGAAACCTCAAAATAAATCCGCCATTTTTGTTTCGCAAAATCCTATCCCAATAAATAACAAGATTTGACCCAGTAAATTCTGTTTAATTTAGAATGTCACAAGAATTTTCCTCAAAACACACTGTTACATTATTCTAATAAGAATTTACTAGTTTATATATGGTTTTATTCAGCATTTATTAGTCATTTATATGAGTTTTCCTCAAAACACACTCTTATAGTATTCTAACAAGAATTTACCAACATTTATTAGTCAATTATATGAGTTTTCCTCAAAACACACTCTTATAGTATTCTAATAAGAATTTACTAGTTAATATAATGTTTTATTCAACATTTATTAGTCACTTATATGAGTTTTCCTCAAAACACACTCTTATAGTATTCTAATAAGAATGTACTAGTTAATATAAGGTTTTATTCAACATTTATTAGTCACTTATATGAGTTTTCCTCAAAACACACTCTTATAGTATTCTAATAAGAATTTACTAGTTAATATAATGTTTTATTCAACATTTATTATTCACTTGTAACGGCCCGGATATAAATACCCGTGTTACGTTTCGAAGGTTGGATACCTTTGTTCGGATGTTGCAATTCAGGTACGGGTCGAAGTTTCAAACCTCAAAAGATCAGTATTCAATGCGGGGATTTCGAAACCCAAGCAATCGAAGTCGCGGAAATTCAATTCAAATGAAAGTAAAGCGGAAGCAAACTTTAGATACAAGTGCCACGGCAGAGCCGGGTCAAAACCAAAACATAGTGGATGATTGCCATTTATCAAGTTAGAATATTAGCCGGATTATTCGGTTCGCCAAGAGATTCCCCGTCACAGAAGCAAGGAGCAAACAAGAGCGGTACCTAACACTATCCACGAAGTCAGGCCCGGTAATCGCCTGCCTATTTGACCCGAAATCGATCAATCTAGCCAGGGTCCTCTAACCGCGCTGAGGCCACATAACATGCCTATACCTAAATAAAAGATTACTAATGCAGTACAAGATTTAAATCACACTATCATGCCCCTAGTATATATAATATGCAGAAAAGAACTGTAAAGGGCCTAACACAATGCCAAGTAGCATATCCCTCTCCTACCTCTGCACCCCTCCCGTTTGTGCAGAGACTGGCCAGTTCAGTGCTATAGCATAGCAATTTCCTCGTGGTGGTGCACTAACCACGACATCATCATATCATATCATATCATATCATATCATATCATATCATCTCATCGCTTGCTCGATGGTGCTGGGCTATCATATCATGCTCATATCGACACGATAGACTCAGGGCACGCGATGGGGCTGGGCTACCCTATGACCCTAGCAACGACTCTAGGACTATCACAGATAACGATCGTTCTGTATTCAAACACACATAGTAATCGCATGCTCAGCTCAATGCAATCCTAGCATGATACTACATGGCATGCTTTAATATGCAACAAAACTATACATCACATGATACATAAGGCAGGAGCTCCAGGTTACTGAGTAAGTCCCGTAGGATACTTACCTGAAGATGCAGAACAGCAAGATAACACAAGCAAGGGCCCAAATGCAAGTCCAAAGCAATCCAAAACAGCAAGATAACACAAGCAAGGGCCCAATGTAGGTGGTGGCTCGTAGTCGGAGGAGGAAGAACGAAGGGGTGGGGCTCGATTTCAGCTCGCGGAGAACAGAGAAAAGGGTGCTCTTGCTTCGACTCTAATGGAGGTCGACGACGAGGTGAGGTGGTGCTTGGGAGAACTGAGGCAAGGTGCTCGGGGTGTTGAATGTTTGAACGGAAAGCCAAAGAGGGCTGCTTTTTGGGTAGTTCAACCTGGAAAAACAAGGAATAAAAAAGGGCAAAGGGAGGTGGATGAGGAAGGGAGATGTGGGTTTGTGGGATTGTTGGGGCTTGGATCAAAATAAAAGGAGAGGGAGGAAGCTATAAAGGGGCTTCAAAACAAGGAGGGACCATCTGGAATCGTGTGGTGGTGGGTTGCTTGGGACCAAATTTAGAAGAGGGAGGGTGGTTTTCCTGCAGGACAACGAGAGAGAGAGAGAGAGAGAGAGAGAGAGAGAGAGAGAGAGAGAGAGAGAGAGAGAGAGAGAGAGAGAGAGAGAGAGAGAGAGAGAGAGAGAGAGAGAGAGAGAGAGAGAAGAAAGAAAAGAAAGAAAAGAAGAAAAGAAAAATAGGGGGGAGTGGGCCCCACAACACCAATTTGAAATCCCGACACTCGATCCCAATCCAGCTCACTAGAACGAATTCCCAACACTCGACAATTTAATCAACTTTTAAAATCATTATCGGAATCGAATTAATTTATCCAGACTCGCAACTCGAAAGCAGAATTAAAATCCGTAAAAGAAAAAATCTAAATTCTAAAACAATGCCTGAAGGATTTTAAAATCGAAACTTGTGCGCGAGGATGATATTTTTCTCCACTTTTACAATTGAATAAAATAGTAACGTATTTAAATAAAATAATCATAATGTAATATATAATATATACCCGGTCTTTACATTTATCCACCTCTAAAAACAAGTCTCGTCCCCGAGACTAAAATCATTTCAAAGCAATGGGAAGAAGTTTGAAATCGGTGAGTCCGAGGACCATGTCCAAGGATCTTGTAATCATCTCGGTTGCGTCTTCCGGGATTCTCACAACATCCTAGTCACGGTCGTGACATCTCCAATTGGTCTTGACAAGTGTGTAATAAGCGCCCTTATCACATCCTCGCTTTGACTTTTCGGAAGTACCACAACTCTAAAAGTATTATAGCGTCCCGACTAGGTCTTAGCAATCAATCTATAAGTGCCCCTATAAAATGCTTGTATCCACTTCGTGAGACGTCATAATGTAAATCCGGTTCGTAAAACCTCAAAGCGTTTTGCAAATGGAAAGATTGTCATCTAAATCATTGAAACTCTCGACTTCTTTAAAACCCCAAGTTGGTCCTTTTCGAAACCGCTCAAAACCTTCAAATTCGACGTTTAATCCAGCAGCTTTACACCAAAACAAGTCAAATCCTTTCAAATCAAGATTTCGCCAAAAATTCCAACAACCACATTAGTTTCTCACATGCTAATCAATTAAATTCCGAAGGTAGGAGGTGAAATCATCCACCTCTAAGGGCTAATCCCATATTCTCTTCCTAGGTTCCAAAATCATTTTATCATCATCCTCAACTCAAGATGCACATAAGTAAATCAACTCATCGACTCATAACATCATCAGCCACCTCTCATATGGAAATCTCAACATCAATCATGATAATCTCAAACAATCGACATCTCAACCGCATAACATGATTACCCATAACATGGATCATACCATCCCTTCAGAACAAGCCAAAAGCAATAATAAAATCTTAACATCATACCATGAGTCATAAAGTATATCTATCTCATACAGAAGGCATCACAAGTGCATCATCGAATTCTCATAACTTATCATTGTTCGTCACGGGGGTTGCGGGGTGGTGTATGTAAAATAGGAGAATAAAATAAAGCACAACTAGACTATCTCCCTGTCCCAAACAAATAATACAAGAATCCCCTCCCTTGTAGTAGTAGGGTAATTCAGGATCGAATCCACGAGGAGGTAGGTCAGCGCTTCCTTTGTTGTACTCACGATCAAGGCTTTCGACCTCAGCAGACACTCGATATCGAGTATACTGGTCGATATCGACCTCAGTTCTGGTCGATTTCCTAACGCAGTTCCTGCAGAAGACAAAATAGCAAGTCGACGTCGAGCAGAGACCTCGATATCGATGTTAGTCCTCGATATCGACCCTTAAGGTCGATTTCGATGCTTGTCACAGAAACTGTTTTTGTAACCAATTTGTCGGAAAAGGATCCGAAGAAAATAAAATGGAGAGGGAAGATGAACAGAAACAAAACTAAGACTTTTATGAAGAATTTAATTAATTAAAAGGCTTCCAAAGTCGGGGTTTCACGCCACAACGATAACAATGCAAGTTTCATGCTAAAGATATGAACTTTAATGTCTTTCCGTCAAATAAATTTCGTTATCAACACTTAGGTGATTAGAGTCTTTCGCATAATTCCTAAGAGTTACTATCCAATTTATGAGTAATTCAAGTTCGCAATATGAGTGGCTTTCGCTTCAATAATGCAATTAATGAATCTCCCTAACTTTCGCAAAGGGTTATGCATGGGGTAGAAGACGGAATCGCATAAAAGTCATACCTTTGATGCACTTACCTCACATTGCTATCGCCGGGCTCACCCCGACCCTAGAAGTGGGTTGACTACTCGCTCCTCATCATGCACATCATCATCATTGTTATTGAAAGAAAGCTACTTTGAATTAAAACTCCGAAAGAAAGTACAACCGAACAAGCCACTCCGCTCTCGCTTTACAACTCCACTCGGCCTCCTCTCTCTCTCTCTATTCTCTATTGCAACTGAATTGTGTCCCAAACGGAATTCGGAATACCTAAACTCAGCCCTATTGGCTTCTATTTGTAGATGTCGACAAGGACTCGAAACCTTATCTTTATTCTCTATGATAAATTAAAACAAAGTAAAAACTAAAACTTTATGGTGAAATCAGCCTCCTCATGATAAATCTGATGTTGATGATAGGAAATCTCGACCTTTGGATAGATATTGCGAGCATTGGATATAATTCTATCGAAATCGGAGTCGAATTCCTCTGCTGGCATGGTCGATATCGACCCTTGGACCTCGATATCGACCCCTCCAAAATCTTATCTCGTCTCCTACTCGAACTGGCACTAGACTTCTATCAACTTGGTCGATCTGACAGCATCGATATCGACCCCCAGACGTCGATATCGACCTGTATACTCGATATCGACCTCTCCTGTGTCGAAATGCTCTGTTTCCTTTTCTGCTCGATTCCTATGTCTCTGATGTACTCGATGTCGAGGTCTTCAGTCGATTTCGACCTCTTCAGAAGACTTCGAGTTCTTTTTCCGCTCTTCTGAATTCATCCATTTTCATCCTGTTTTCTGCGAAATCACATGGAAACTCGTGCAAACCCATATATTTGACATTTAAGTATAAACTACACCATTCTCATGTTTTCCCATTAATGTGCATGCAAAAGACAATAAACTGAACTCATATGTGCATAGAAAATATGGCAATTTGCGCGCACATCAATCACGTAAGCACACATGTCAAGAGATCAAAGAGGTTAGGTGTCATGGAGTCAGTACGCTACTACAAGTCGAATCTCACGATCGCATCTCAACATCGCAACACAAGTGGAACCAATCATAACAGGGGTTTTTCACTTAATGAACACATAACTCACCTAATCATCTTATCAACCTATCCGAATTTTATTCCGCATTGTCATAACAGATTTAACATGTCAATTCAAACATTAGCATGGTAAAGGTAGTCATAGCAGAATCTCATCATAAGGTCAACAGACTAATATTAATTGTCAACACATTAACACACAAGGTCATGCCATTTAAGCTTCAGCAAAAGGAAAGATTTAACCATATACCAAGCATCGAAATGCTAACATACTCACAAAACATCATTGCAACTCCTTACAATACCATATAACGATTATTTAGTCATCAGGCACCATCATCTCATATATACACATAAGTCATATTCATGCTCCAAGTCATATTCCTCACTTACCTATTCATAATCATGCTTATCAACCATATAGTATAACATCATGCTTTCACATAACAACATATCATCATCTCATTATTCATACAACACATCATAACATGCTTCTAGAACAACATAGTAGGATAGCAATGTATCATTATATCATGATCATAGTTGTCACTACCAATTATATTTCAGTATTGCATATCAACATGTAATATTATGCCATATCAGGTTTATCACGGTCGCAATCTAACATCATGCCAGTTCATAATCAAATAATCAATAAGGTTTGCACATTATACCAGTTACAATAAAATGCAAATCCCGCTCGCTCGTCTCCAACTCTCAAGCCAAGACCAATCTTCATCTAGACTCACCAACTCGGATAATATCCCATAGAAGAAGTCCTAATTCATTTCGACATTTTAATCTCACACCTCTTCCCACCAAGCACTCTCGCTAACAATCCACCTCTAAGAATCCAACCCCCTTCTAACCACATCTGTTCTATAAGAATACCTGGATCACCACCTAGCCGGCCTATTCTAACCATACCCCCACCTAAGATTCATCTAGAAGCTCATCGGAAACCACTAAGCATCGCCTCTTATAATCTCCAAAACTCACTCGTTATTACTTAAGCCAAACCCCTCTCATGTGACTTACCTCATACTACCATTTGTCATTCTAACCGCTCAAATTCCTTCACTGCTCTCCGACCATTCTACAAGAAAATCTCACCCACAAGTTCAAAGAAGAAGCAATCATGGACATTATTACAGAGAAGGACTACATTATATCAACTAGCATTTATATCAATAGCATCATTAGCTCATCATTAAGCATTGCAACTGTATCAAAAGTCTCAATTTACCGTCATGCTCAACAAGTATTGCAAACATCATATATGAACCTAATCAAATCAAGCTAGCACGTTTCATCATAACCATAACAAATAAACAGTTCAGGTTCTCAGCATTTGCAGTTCATACTTTTATAGGCAAGGAATTTAGATCATGCTTGGCAACTCAGAGTAGCATCACGTCAAGTCATCATAGCACATTAGGACAGTAATGCACCGAATCATATATATCATCATAGACAACGGATAATCAGGCAATAATCATTACCAAGTCATCACATCGAACATGTTAATTCCAACGTCAGGTAAGTACAATATCATCATCAACATATTCAGAAAGGATTAATAATTCGAACGGAGGACACTCTCGCTTGTAAGTGATATCGTACTCAATAACCACCATCCTCGAACAAGCTTGTTTTCGTCGGCATCGTCGATCCTGAAGCCCGTGGGTTATGGGCCCACGCTTCCGCCGCGCTGCTCTATCATTATCTAACTTTCCGTCCCCTCTTCTATGCGGCCGCTCATCCAATGTATTGCGTAGGAGTCTATGTTAGCGGAGATAGGGAAGTGACAAGGATGAAAAACCCAATTTACTCTCGGAGACAAACACAGATCAAGGCTAAGGATGACATGACTAGAGACAAGACTCCGACCCGGTAATAGTAACGATGCCCTAAATGAAGTCTATTAGGTTACAATTGTGACAAACAAGCACGAATTCATCATGGAGCATATCAATCACATTAATTCCACACTAACATGTACCTATCTTAAGGAACGACATACATATTCATTCCAAAGATACCATCGGGTCCTATACTGATGCGCGTGAGACAAGCTAGTAGTCTATTATTCCATGGATGCAGGTAAGTCTAGCAATTTCAATTAAGTTATGCAGAGCCAATAATGGTCATGAAGAGTTCAAGGTCATGCGGGATCGTACGAGCATGGCAAGTATCATATATATGAACAAGGTAAGAGCTTGGTATACACATCAACAAATGAGGCCAAATGCAACATGACGAGGTATATCATAACAATCAG
Source organism: Persicaria maculosa (assembly GCA_963922045.1). Taxonomy (NCBI): domain Eukaryota; kingdom Viridiplantae; phylum Streptophyta; class Magnoliopsida; order Caryophyllales; family Polygonaceae; genus Persicaria; species Persicaria maculosa. The sequence continues at coordinate 45,236,584 of OY998267.1, forward strand.
ACGAAGCGTCATACGAGAACACATAAGATCAGCATAGTAACTATCACATCTGACAACAATGATCATATAATAAGTTAAGAATGGCATGTAATCATACAACAGGATACATTTAGAGAGCACAGATCCTTCATAATGCTAGTGATACATGATCAGGCATGGCATCGTCAAGAGTGATTAAATGAGTGCAATATGATGAATATGAAAGCAAAAGGATCACCACAGGGTAAACAAGATAACATCACGGGCGATGTATTATGATCATTCTAGGAATGAACTGTCCTATGGCACATAAAACGATACGACAACTATCACATTATAGTATAAGCAGGTTTACGTAATAGGTCAAGTAAGACAGGTCACCATTTCGCGAGTCATATTGGAAATCATAAGCCTTATAGGATACTAGCAATGTTCCAAAAAACGCTTAGCGGATGCTCGCGGCTAGATAGGGTCAAGGGTCTAGGCGGATTGTGCGGGGTTTAGGCGGATTTACTATTTTGAGATGTATTTTTAATCATAGGCCATATTCAATACGTATATAGAATATTAAAGTTTAATTCATAACATATATAAACAAATAAACTTTAATTAATAGTCTAGGCGTTAACAATGGGAGTTAGGTCACAAGTTAGAGGACTATGGGAGTGAGGGATCAAGAGTAAGAGAGAGTATAAAGGTTGAGAACTAAGAGAGAGATCGAAATGTGAGGGTTTTAGGAGTTAAAACCTCAAAATGGTTTTTTTACTAACTCGCCGAACCCGCAAGGCCGCCAAGACCTTGCGGGTGACCTTCAAGGGTCTAGGCAGCTAAACTCAAAGGTGGGGGACCTTCAAGGGTCTAGGCGGGGTCTAGGCGGAGGCCCAGGCCTTTTTTTGGAACAATGGATACTAGTAACACATATTGAACATGAATACAATCAAGGTAATTCGACTACATTCATTCTAACATTTATGCGTCATGTGTATGCGAAATCATGATATAACGTGGTGTGTGATCATGCGAGGTGTCAGGTCATAATTTCATGAAAGCACAAGAAGATATCATAAAGTAATAGAGGGATACCACCGAGCGGGAACATGTAAACATGCTAGAATTAATAAATAAGCATCGATGCGTCATCGACTAGCATGCTAGGGTGAACATTTTACGAGGCATTCATACAAGGAAGAGATGATCACACTATCATGTACCTAACTCAGGAGAAAGCAATAGCCATATAGATCCATATCATGTAGTTCATGCTTCTAACCAACCATTAATACGATCAGTACAATAGGTCACGTAGACATGCTATGACAACATATAATCATGATAGAGAGCAAGGCACAATAAGATATCTGAGCAAGGTAACTAATCATAGATGTAATAGGAAAACACTACCGAATGACTATATTGTAGGCATGCTAGGACTAACGATCATGGAAGCAAGTAAATCATCGAATCTAACATCAATCCAATCAGGATGAACTCAACCTTTTAAGAGAGTAGCAGGAGGGAAGAGCCACACTATCGTAAACCTATTCACAGGGAGAGCATCAATTATGCAGCTTCCTAACATATGATATTTATATTCATGCACTAATACGACGATGCAACATACTGAGTAGAGCATGCTGGGATGATAGGGCGTAACATATGTAACTCGGACTCACACAATGGTCATCATGAACATCAAGCATGTAAGCACAGTTTCAAACTAAGGATCAAACTGTAAGTCAAGGAGTAGTGCATATAGAATCACATAATCATGGACAGAGCAATCAAGATAACCTGATAGAGGTCCATAAGGGCAAACATTGGCTCTTCCCAACTGACTCATCACCCATCTTTCCCGTGGGATCTTGGCACGACTCTTCGTGACAAGAAGACATTGATGGATCGTCATAAGAATTGATAAGGACAGCCCCGTAAACATCTCACTCTCCAACTCGGAATTACATCGAGGACCATCTTCCAATACTCTCTCGGACAACCCTCATATTCAATCATGATTCCCGACACAATGTGTTTACCAACCCAATTCCCCGTGGAAGACACTGACATCCGGGAGAAAGACTTGATAGAACCGTCAAGGGGCTAACATAGTAGAAGGGGCTGTTTCACACAAGCTGGGCTTGACCATGGGGAAATAAGGTTACTCCTGCTATCTCATTTGCGCAGACCAGTTAGTACACATTTCATAGTCAGGGCATACCAATCATATCCACAACAAGCGCTTAGCATAGAATCAGTTAATGACAATCACAATGATCTCCTTGGAATCTTCCAGACCCACCTTTAAAGAACAAGCTAATATTTCACCTACCCATTCCTAACTACATCCAATAGGAATGGTCTAGTGCCTTTTCTACCCACTCTATCCCTTTAGTTTGATCCATCACATTCCTAAGGCCAAGTTCATATTTATTCCAATTGAGTTAGGTATATTAAATTCATTTTGCCCCTTTAAAACATCTTCAAATCCTTTGAAATTCATGGGCAATTTTCCAAAACATACACCCGACCCTCGCGTACCCGAATTGCACAACCTGGCTCTGATACCAACTTTTGTAATGGCCCGGATATAAATACCCGGGTTACGTTTCGAAGGATGGATACCTTCGTTCGGATGTCGCAATTCAGGTACGGGTCGAGGTTTCAAACCTCGAAAGATCAGTATTCAAAGCGGGGGTTTCGAACCCCAAGCAATCGAAGTCGCGAAAATTCAATTCAAATGAAAGTAAAGCGGAAGCAAAGTTTAGATACAAATGCCACGGCAGAGCCGGGTCAAAACCAAAACATAGTGGGTGATTGCCATTTATCAAGTTAGAATATTAGCCGGATTCTTTGGTTCGCCAAGAGATTCCCCGTCACAGAAGCAAGGAGCAAACAAGAGCGGTACCTAACACTATCCACGAAGTCAGGCCGGTAATCGCTTGCGGGTCCTCTGACCACGCTGAGGCCACATAACATGCCTATACCTAAATAAAAGATGACTAATGCAGTACAAGATTTAAATCACACTATCATGCCCCTAGTATATATAATATGCAGAAAAGAACTGTAAAGGGCCCAAGACAATACCAAGTGGCATGTCCCTCTTCTACCTCTGCACCCCTTCCCGTTACTGCAGAGGTGCTATAGCATAGCAATTTCCTCGTGGTGGTGCACTAACCACGGCATAATCATATCATATCATATCATATCATATCATATCATATCATATCATATCATCTCATCGCTTGCCCCCATATCATGCTCATATCGACACGATAGACTCAGGGCACCCGATGGGGCTGGGCTACCCTATGACCCTAGCAAAGACTCTAGGACTATCACAGATAACGACCGTTCTGTATTCAACCACACATAGTAATCGCATGCTCAGCTCAATGCAATCCTAGCATGATACTACATGGCATGCTTTAATATGCAATAAAACTACACATCACATGACACATAAGGCAGGAGCTCCAGGTTATTGAGTAAGTCCCGTAGGATACTTACCTGAAGATGCAGAACAACAAGATAACACAAGCAAGGGCCCAAATGCAAGTCTAAAGCAATCCAAAAGAAATACACACCTATCATCAAGTCATTTCCATAAGCTACCGGACCAACATTCATACGCACGAAACCCAAGTTCTCAACATACTCAAAACCAACCGATAGTAAAACCGTTTTCCAAACCTTTTCCGATATGATCAACATCAACCAAAATCATTCTTCCAATTTCCTTCTCAAAACCAGCATCACCAAGCCAAGACAAAATCCCGACATTAGAAATGACACTTTTTAATATAACATCAAGCTCAAGATCAAATAGTTCAAGTTCCGTCAAATCCTTTCCTTAATATCGAATATTAAAATAATATTCCTAAACTCATTTCCCAAAGTTTTCCAAACTCTTAAATCTCAAGTTAAGTCAACTCATTTTTTTAAAATAATTTCTCAAATCATACTTGGCCAAATTCCGACATTAAACATTTAAACCTTAAAACCAATCTCTCAAAGTCACATTATAGAATAATTCTGGCATTTTAATTTCAAGATAAATCCATCTTCTCAAACCTTATTTATAAATCAAAATCAACAATATTTAACAAATAAAACTTGAAAACATCCCATCTTTAAGAAACCACCTCTATAGATTCACATTAATAAAATACTTTAACTTTTCCTAAAACACATATAAGATCATATATTAATGTATCCCCATAAGCTACTTTTAAAACAACTTATAATATATATATATACATATTTTACAGAGGTTATAATTTATTTTCATAATCAGAAATAATATATAATAATAATAGTTATTATTTAACAAACAACTAACAAGCATATATTATACAACACAATAACTAAAAAAACAAGCAACATAACCCAATTCCCATCAGATCCGAACACAGCCCAATACCCAAGCCTAAACCGAACCCGGATTCCAAGCCCAACCCGAGCCCAAACCCGAACTCATTTAAGATTATAAGTGAACCAGCAAGATTTTTAAAAGAAAGGGAACCAGACCAAGAAAGAAAAATAGAACCGGCCCATGAACCGCTTCTTCAACCTCTGAACAGAGGATTCGACGTGAGGGAAGGGGCAGGAGAAACAGACCCTGTCGGCGACTCCTTTCCCATCCCGACTCAACCCAGGTGACCGGAAGGTTTCCCCGACCAAAATCCACACAACAAGAGTGAAACGACAACAAGGAGGAAGGGAGGAGAGAGAGATTACCGAGGCTGATTTTTCCGACGACGAGAGGCTTTGAGGGTGGCTCCGACAGCGACGACAATGGAACAGGGTTACAGGGCCTAGTTTGAGGATGGAAGATCAGAAAAGGGGCGCTTTTACATCGATTCAAGCCAATAGGAGAGGGAAATCGAAGGTTTTACCTCTCGGATTCAAAATAGGGGAAGGGAGGGGTGACGCGGCTCCTTCGGGGCTCCTGGCGGCTCTAGCTGCTTGTCGTGCTTCATGGTGGCTCAAGGGAGTTGTAGGTGGTAGCTCGTAGTCGGAGGACGAAGAACGAAGAACGAAGGGGTGGAGCTCGATTTCAGCTCGCGGAGAACGGAGAAGATGGTGCTCTTGTTTCGGCTCTAATGGAGGTCGACGACGAGGTGAGGTGGTGCTTGGGAGAACTGAGGCAAGGTGCTCGAGGTGTTGAATTTTTGAATGGATAGCCAAAGAGGGCTGCTTTTTTGGTAGTTCTAGCTGGAAAAACGGGGAATCAAAAAAGGCAAAGGGAGGTGGATGAGGAAGGGAGAGGTGGGTTTGTGGGATTGTTGGGGCTTGGATCAAAATAAAAGGAGAGGGAGGAAGCTGTAAAGGGGCTTCAGAAAAAGGAGGGACCATCTGGAATCGTGTGGTGGTGGGTTGCTTGGGACCAAATTTAGAAGAGGGAGGGTGGTTTTCCTGCAGGACAACGGAAGGGGGAGAGAGAGAGAGAGAGAGAGAGAGAGAAAAGAAATAAAAGAAAGAAAAATAGGGGGAGTGGGCCCCACAACACCAATTTGAAATCCCGACACTCGATCCCAATCCCGCTCACTAGAACGAATTCCCGACACTCGACAATTTAAATCAAATTTTAAAATCATTATCGGAATCAAATTCATTTATCCAGACTCGCAACTCGAAAGCGGAATTAAATTCCGTAAAAGAAAAAATCTAAATTCTAATACGATGCCGGAAGGATTTTAAAATCGAAACTTGTGCTCGATGACCATATTTTTCTCCACTTTTACAATTGAATAAAATAGTAACGTATTTAAATAAAATAATCATAATGTAATATATAATATATACCCAGTCTTTACATCACTTATATGAGTTTTCCTCAAAACATACTCTTATAGTATTCTAATAAGAATTTACTAGTTAATATGAGGTTTTATTCAACATTTATTAGTTACTTATATGAGTTTTCCTCAAAACACACTCTTATAGTATTCTAATAAGAATTTACTAGTTAATATAATGTTTTATTCAACATTTATTAGTCACTAATATGACTTTTTCTCAAAACACACTATTATAGTATTCTAATAAGAATTTACTAATTAATATATGGTTTTATTCAACGTTTATTAGTCACTTATATGAGTTTTCCTCAAAACACACTCTTATAGTATTCTAATAAGAATTTACTAGTTAATATATGGTTTTATTCAACATTTATTAGTCACTTATGTGAGTTTTCCTCAAAACACACTCTTATAGTATTCTAACAAGAATTTACCAGTTAATATAAGGTTTTATTCAACATTTATTAGTAACTTATATAAGTTTTCCTCAAAACACACTCTTATAGTATTCTAATAAGAATTTACTAGTTAATATAATGTTTTATTCAACATTTATTAGTCACATATATGAGTTTTCCTCAAAACAAAATTTTATAGTATTCTAATAAGAATTTACTAGTTAATATAAGGTTTTATTCAACATTTATTAGTCACTTATATGAATTTTCCTCAAAACACACTCTTATAGTATTCTAATAAGAATTTACTAGTTAATTGTAAAGACTGAATATATTCATATTATTATATATTATTATTTTGGAAAGGTAATTGATTATATTTGAGTAGATTTGAAAATTCGGAAAATTTGAATATTCCTTCCTCGAGCAACGTGTTTTATTCTTAATCTTTTCGAAGTGGATTCCGGCATTGTTTTAAAATTTGGGTTGTAGCGGATTTTAATTCCGTTTTTGAGTTGGATTATTGATAGAATTATATTAATTCCTGTAATGATTTTATAATTCGATTTAAATTCCTAGTGTCGGGTTTCATTTTAGTGAGCGGAATCGGATTCGAGCGTCGGGATTTCAAATTGGTTTTGTGGGGAAACAAATTCCATATATTTTCATTTTACCTTTTCTTCTCTCTCTCTCTCTCTCTCGGGGGACTGTACACTGGTCCCCCCTCCTTGGCTTCTTCTCCCCTTGCAATACCCAGCTCATCTCCCACACAAATTTGTGAAATTTGTAGCCAATTGGTCCCCCCTTCCTCTTTGTATTGAGCCAAGCCAAAGACCCTCAATCCACAAACACACAGAGCTCTCTCCTCCTCTTTTCACTCCCTGCAAGAGCTCAGAAAATTGCCTCTTCCATCACCATTGCCAAACCTCTCCCCATCTCCTTCTCCTTGCCGAGCGATTCCAAGCCACCTTGATTTCTTCCTCGTTTCCGTGAGCAGCAGCAGCCAGCAGCTCCTCCTCTCTTGATTGAACCACCATGGCGTCCCAGCGAGCCAGGAGCACCCATTAACAGCCCCGGAGCCCGAGGTCGCCGACGTTGGTTCCCCGAGCACACCTCCCCCGATTTCTGATCTAGCTTCGGTAAGCCCCTTCCTCCCTTCCTTCTGCTCTGAAACTCAATAAAAACCCACCTTTGACATCCCATTGTTGCCCTTGACCAAGAACGAGGTGTATCCGCCATCGTCGGAGTCAAATTGAACCATCGGGCGTTTTCCGGCGAAGCACTTCGAGCCTCAGTAAGCTCCTCCTTTTCCTCTTTTTCTGGTTCGTTTTGAATGTCTCGGGGTTCCTGGTAGTAGGTTATGTTGGGATGATCGGGTTGGTGGCGGGACGGCCACCGGAGGAGACTCCCCCTCCTCCTCCCCTCTTCCGTTTTCGAACGCAGGAAACAGATGTGGGAGACGGGTCCAGCACCGGTCCACCTTCTTTCTTTTTCCATTTTATTTCCGGTTCAGTCTTCCTTTTTTAAAATTTTTTTGGGCCGGTTCACCTCCACTCTCTGGTTCATTAAATGGGAGCTGGGTATGCGGGTTTGGGCCGGGTCGGATCCGGGTCTTGGGCTGGGTTTGGTTTCGGTTTAGGCTGGGTATTGGGCTTATATATATATATATATATATATATATATATATATATATATATATATATATATATATATATATATATATATATATATATGTTATATTAGTTATTGTTTCGGTTTTTTGGAAAATGTATATATATATTTATATGTTCTGAAATTATTAATATATATATATATTTAAAAAGGTTTTAAAAGTGATATTATTTGATATTGGGTTATAAATATATTTATGGTTATTGTTTTGAGATTATATGGATAGTAAGTGTTAAATTATTTGAATATTAATATTATTTTGGGATTGGTTATAATTATAAATTCTGGAAAATTAATCGTCTTATATTGTTTATTTGTTTTCAAATAGTATTAATTGGATTATTTATATATGATGCATTTTATGAGGATTTAAATATGTGAGTTGGGAATTCTAAAGTGAATTTTTGGTTGTAAATTATAAATATGATTTGTGAACATAGGATTATTTTGATGATTTAATATTGGAATTTATTTATATAATGTTTTTGAAATAAGAAACATGCCGGAATGATTTCTATAATATCATTTTGGGAAATTGGTTTTAAGGCTTAAGTGTTTAATGACGGGATTTGGATAAGCGATTCTAAAAGGATTGTTTGATTTTCTAAGATGAGTTCATTGAGAGATTGGTTTGGAAATGAGATGATGAGATGAGATGAACATGGAATGATATTTGAATTATGATGAGATAAGATGGAATAATCTGAAACGAGATATATGAAGATATGTATGATAGTTAAGGCACCTTGTGTGAATTAGATAGACTTATGCATTTGTATGTTATTAGGTGATTGTGATATGTTGGACATTGCTTACTATTGGATGATTCATTACTTGGACTCTGCTTCTGCCTTGTTTCTCTGCTGTTCGGCTTATTCAGGTAAGTTCCTTTATGGGCTTACTCAGATTCGAAAGAGAATACCTGCTTGTGAATATATGACATACTAGGTGTTGCATAAGCATTAAAGCATGCCATGTAGTATCATGATAGGATTGCACTTATGAATGAGCATTCGGTTACTTTGTGTGATTGAATACAGAACGGCCGTTATCTGTGATAGTCCTAGAGTCTTTGTTAGGGTCATAGGGTAGCCCAGCCCCATCGAGTGCCCTGAGTCTATCGAGTCGATATGAGCATGATATGATATCCCAGCACCATCGGGCAAGAGATGAGACGATATGATATGATAGCTCAACACCATCGGGCAAGAGATGAGATGATATGATGATGTCGTGGTTAGTGCACCACCACGAGGATATTGCTATGCTATAGCACCGAACTGGCCAATCTCTGCACTAACGGGAAGGGGTGCAGAGGTAGGAGAGGGATATACCACTTGGCATTCTGTGTGGATCCAATTTATCGCTTTTTGCATTATAGGTCAGCATGCCTGTGTGATTTAAATTTAAGTACTGCATTAGATCATCCTTTATTCTAGGTATAGGCGTATTATATGACCTTAGCGAGGACTTCCGGTCCCGCATGAGTGGCTCGACCTTGACTTGTGGTATAGTTTCAGGTACCCGCTCCCTTTTGCTTGCTGATTTGCTTCTATGGCGGGGTTTTCTCATGGGACGAGAGTGTTAAGAAGACTTCACCTATTATAACTTGACTTTACAAATGTTTTGGTTAAGTTTGTCATTTAGAAACATGTTGTATTTATATTGATTTAAACTCATTTTATCTCTTTTGAGTTTTGACTAGTTGAATTAGGACAGGTTCACGTGTGAAGGCATAGATAATGATTGGATTCTTCGATTGTTTTGAGGGTTTGAAATCCCCTTTTTCTTGAATTATATCATCGAATCCTTAGGACTTAAACAGGGTTATAACTTGAAGTTGATATATAAGCCGGATTTCAAAATCTGGGCCGTTACAAAGTTGGTATTAGAGCGAGGTTGTGCAATCCGAGTACAAAAGAGTTGTAAAACAATTGCTGATTTTGAGTTTTGGAAATGAAATGGCCCAAACGTTTTCACGAGTTTTGAATGTTTTCAAAGGGCAAAATGAATTTAATACAGATAAGTAAGATAACCACATTGAGAATTGAGAATTGGGACTTGATTGGGTAGCAATAGCATATGTAAAATCTTGTTTGAGAAATCCTTATATTTGATTATAGAAATAGATGAATTGGGGGAGAAATTTGATGATTTACTTGTGTTACTCTTGATGACTTGATATGTTGTTTATATGATTTTCTCTCATTATGACATCTGACGTAATTCTTATAACATGATGTGGTCTTGTGGTGCACTTATAATTTGTGGTACTTGATGACTTGGGTTGGAAAATTATCACCATTCTTGATGTGTTTGACATGTGCATGTTCGATTTGTTACTTATGTCACTTATGGTGGCAATTGGTTGGTGCCTTTTGCCCTTGGTTTGATGTGGACATGAGATGAGATTATGAGAATTTACATGGTTAAAGTTGATGCTTCATACTGGTTAGTGGAAAGCTTATGAGCGCAGGCTTGAGAATCTTACTCTAGTTGATGGGAAAACTTATGGTTTGAGAATTGAGAAGTTATGTTGTTGATTTGAGAGCCATGATATTTTGACTATAAGAGTTCATAGTGACTTGATATGAAATACTTATGAAATTCATATTCTTGATATAAATTGTTGATTCTTGCTTAGCGATAATGTTTTCACAAAGTCGATACACGTATTTTACAGGGACGCTTGTAAAGTACTTGGTCGAATCTAGTGAGAACATTGTGACGATTTTGTGATACTTGTACAAGTATTTCATGGGGACGCCTATGGAATACTTGTAGGTATCACAAAATGCATCGCTTATGTGCTTACTTGAGATGTTTCGACATGATATTTTTCTATGATCTATTTAGTGATACCTTAGATGATGAATTCTAATGATATTGCTCTCTTATGCGAAATTTGTTCAAAAGAGGATCATGTGTGTACAACTCGACTGAAATGCATGTGAATCAATGAATAGACGTGAATTGCTTATTCATAAAATAGGATTTATGTGATTGGTATGACATTGTCCCTCCTACCCTCGACGTGTTGTCGTTCATATGTTGTGACTTTATGAGATTTTGTGAAGTTATGCCATGCACCTCTATCTTGTTTTTATGAACGATGATGGTTAACTATTATGTATTGCCTATGTGGCTACTTGTCATCTTATAATTGTCTGACTTGTATAATTGATGACTTATATGTCTCTTATTTCAATAAGATGAATTCTTGCTTGTTTATTTGGTTAGGGAAGGAGACTTGTACAACTTGTCCTTTATAGGTTGAAATGATGAATAGATGTAACTTGTTTAGTAATGAAGACAAGAATGATCTTTAAAATGTAGACTTTGAATCTTGATTGAAGGGTTTCCTCTTCTCGAGGGGAAGAAACTCTATAATCGAACTAACTTGTTAATGGTGAGACTCGATAAGATAGCAAGTTGACCTCTTTGGATTCTTGGTGAGGTTTTCTTTGCGATCTTTGAGAACCTCGATAAATTGCCATGACAACTCCTTATCTCTCTCCAATACTCTCCTTTTACCTTGCCGCTCTGGTTTCTTTCATGTGTTACCTATGTTCCAAACCTTATGGGTCTAATTTGTTGTGAACTGGTATGTATAAGTTAGTGAGTCGATTGTCTTGAGGAAGTACAACACCAAAAAGGGGTCTTGATGAGTGACTCTTAGAAATCTATTGGATGTCATTCCTTACCATAAGTCTTTTGACGTCTTTCTCCACTCAGGAAATTCGCTTGATGGTCTTCTTTATGGTTGGTGTCCACCTGGAAGTATATTTTCATCCTAAGAAACAACTGGGTTTCTTTTCGGAATGGGTTATGGAGTCAGTAGAGATGAGTCGATGTCGCCCTGAGAAACTTCTATTGGTTATGATGGTAGTCTTGTTCGTTCCATGTTTTGATGCATTATGGTGTTATTTGCTTGTTCTATTTGGACCTACGTTCATATGTATATCTATCCTATTGCACTTGATCCATCCATGCTTTATACATTATCATAGGATTATCATACCTTCCATAATATTTCTTTTGTGCTTCCCTCACTTAGTCATATGATTGGTTTGACCTCTGATGCATTGCCATGTTAGCCCCTATACATGTATATCATATACTTATAAACCGTGACTCATCTGACATTACTAGTGTCATATAGAATTCGTGACTTGTGAACTACATGACTTTATTCTCCATCCAGATTATTGTTTACTACTCCTAATCATAGATTCATGACAATCATTTCATTCTTCCCTTTGTTACCGCTTGCCCTTTTGGATGATTAAGAATGTCAGGTATAATTGAATTAGTTATGTTATGCTTGTATGCCCCATCCGCATCATGCCTTTATTATATCTATCGTAGGTTCGTGATAAACTTGCCATCATTCTTGCATGATTGCGACGTATGGTCCTTTGATCTTTGGTTACTTATGCTTGTAAATGCTATCAATTTCGCTATGTTATGATTTTATGCCCGATGTGGTTAACGTCTTGTACCGCTATGTACCTATCATCATTGTCTCATCTTAACATGTGCTATAACTCTACGATTGTTAGGCTTTAAGGACTTCACGCGTCACATGACCACTCACCAATATAACTATACAAATCTATGTGATGATCCTTAGATGAATACAATGTGTTATTCTCTTATAGTATGTCACTCTTGAAAACTATTATTTAATTTTGACGATAGCCACACTTAAGCATCCATGACATGATACGAGATTATATCTAGTTATTTGTAATATTAATGCCTTGTTGACATGTATATGCATATCATGATGTTTTGTGTAATTCTAGGTAGTCACTCCTGTCTCATGGTCACATTACTTACTTTCACGCACCTCTCATGCTCCTGTTAGGTTTTCACATGATCATTTTGGCTTATTATGTGTTATGGTTATGTGTGTTGTCACATGCTACTTATGTGCCCTCCTACTGTGTTATGTGCTACTACAATCCCTTATATGATCTCTACTTTCAAAGAAATGATTATTTAGTTGTATACCCTAATTATAACATGAATTGAATACTCGTACTACATGACTCATGATAGCTCAGCCCGTGCCTTTTCTATCTGTATCTTAATTGTTATACATATCTATGTCATTATACTCTATATATTCATGCTTAGTCATCACCATTTTAGGTACATCGTTCTCGATTATACTTCACTTATATTCATGTTGTGTGGTTATATAATTTTTTTGACTGGTTACGAATCATGTTAGTGGTTAGACCATAGCTCTACATGCTTACATCTTGCCACATGTCATTAAATACTATTTGGTAATTAAGTATTTGAGAAAAGGATTACACGGTTTATTGCTCTCTCTATATTATTTATATGGTCACTCTTATGATATGGGTGGCTTGGCTTATTGTGTATCATCTTGTCTGTTGTTAAAGTATATTTTCATGTATTTGCCCATCGTCATGTGTTATCGATAATATGTAAAAATTTCGCATCAACAATATGATATGTGATTCTTTGCACTATTTACATTATCTATATGATCACTCATGTAATAAGGTTTTAGTAGTATATCTACCTTGCATATTTGCCCTTGTTGTGTGATTTTACGAAGTTATGATTGCTTATGCATTTTGAATATTAATATTAGAGAAATCTTGTTATCTTTTGACACCATCCTATTCTATTTTACATGTATAGTACCATGCGTAGGCCATAATATTGCACATGCTCACTTTTACATGTTACATGGTGTTTTCTATACTCGTTATGCATTAATAGTTTTAAGCCTCGTATGCTCGCATGACCACCTCTATGGTCGTTGAAATTGCACTTGCATGTATATGCACCACATTTTTGCTTAAAGATTGTTGATACTATACTAGCTCCCATGTTGAGGTTACGATGGTATGAAATGTATGTTGATGTACGCCTTGGTGACACAATTGCGTAAAGCACACGCTTGCCCTTGCCTTTCTAGTAAACTATATGATGTTTCTTTTGTGACTCTTGAGACATGTTCATACTATTTCTTACATTTTTGTTTAGTTCCTTACACTATAGTAGCATATAGGATTCCCTCAAGCACGTACTAAATATATTTAGTCATATTCGGGTGACAATATTGTTAAATCTATCTTATGTATGTATGGATGTTGTACTTTAATAACATTCCTGGTCATTATATATGTGATATTCCCTATTAGTGATGATTTGACTTGAAGATAGTATGTATATCGATATTACTCTCATGATGATAGGTTATTTATCTTGTACCATACCACATGATATGACGCTAGTGATAGAATTGTATCATCGTTGCCCCTGAGATAGATTTATATTAGTGTGCAAGATTAACACGTTGTGTGTTTTATGACATGATGTGTTCCATGATGATTTGAATGATACGATCATAACCTTAAGGGTTTCTCATGGGCATCGACGAAAATCTCGTGTTCAGTCTTACAGATACTATCCGAGTCTCTCTTCGTGACAAGGGTCAGTCAAATCGTCCTTAACGTCTCATTCCTTCGGTTACAACTTAGGCCTTGTGTCATCCTTGCATAATCCTATATAGTGTGATTAAGAGCGGGTCGTCTAGATTGATGAGAGGCGCGACTTTATTTGGGGATTGAAACATGATTTGAGCCTACCTTGGACATGACTTTAACTTCATGAGCTTGATTGTGCCCTTTTGGGTTGGTGATGAACTGTGAGTATGATGATTGTGTTCTTTTCTGGTTGATAGCAATGTGCAGATTTTAGTGGTTTTACGATCAGCTAATAAAGGGACTTGTTAGTATGATAAATTCTGATATGTTGAGATCTTGAACTTGGAAATCTTGAAATCTGATGTTATGATGAATCTTGTTATGATGATGTTTAGATATATTAATATTTGAGTTGATGTTGAGACTAATCAAGAGGAATGGACTTAGGGAGTAGAATATGGGGTTAGCCCTTAGAGGTGGATAAACTGCTTCTTGAATCCTTGATAATCTGGTTGACTAACATAAGAAGAGCTGACTTGAGTTTCGAAATGTTTTGTTTCTTTTAAGAAGCATTTTAGTCTCGAGGACGAGACTTGTTTTTAGAGGTGGATGATGTAAAGACCTAAAATTTTAAAAGTTATTAAGAATATTTCATTGCATATATTATAATATTTATTCATGCTTATTTAAAATTTGGGAATTTTACAATTTTATAAATCAATAATAGGTACCTTGATTTTATACATAAAATATTTTATAGATTGATGATTTTAAGTTAAGAATAAATATTGTTTAAACCTATTGAGATGAAAATGATAAATTTATGGCTTTTTAATGTAAAAAGAATTTAATAGTGGAATTTTATAAATTAATATAGTAGTGTTTTTACAATCCGAAAACGGCGGACTAATTTTGTAATTTCTTAAAACCTAACCCTAGATCACCCATATCATATACTCCCTATCTGTTCATTCACAGCTGCCTCATTCTCTCTCACTTCGCCTTCCTGCTCTCCGTTCTTCACTGTACATCCTCCTTTGTCTCTCTCACTCTCACACGATCTGGCTTCCCGCTTCCCCGACATTGCTCCCCCTCGAGTTCGGACTCCTTCCCTTTTGAAATCCGAGCCTCGATTCCACGATCCGCCGTCGTCTCCTCACCCTTCGGTCGACTGAATCTCAGACCTCCGTCTATGGCTTCCGCCCTCTCGTTCTCACTTCCTCTAGACTGCCACTGGGGGACCCCAGCTTCGTGCTTGTCGCTGCTGCTCAATCTTCTTCTCTCACTCCGGATCTAGGCACCACCTCCGGGGTCGTTGCTCCTCGCTCCTCATTGTACCAGCCCCGTCGAAGCCGAGGTCGGCTAACACCACTGCCTCCATTGCCGCCTCAACAACCCTCGTCTCCAAACCTCGGGCTCGAAGTGCACCGCCTCTCTCTTCCCCCCTCTCTCTATGGCCGTGACCGAGGCTGAGCATGAGCTGCTCCCGTCGACGACGCCTTGGGCCACCCACACCGGAGACGATTCCGTTGCTAGAAGCACGAGCCTTGTGTCGATGAACTTTCGCAGCCCCGATACCGAATTTCGAGCTCTCATTTAGTCAATTCCGAGAAAGGGTATAAATCCCTGGGCTTCAAATCCTAAATTGTGTACCTTGGTTGATTTAATTTAAGTTTTAGATTTGTTTTTTTTTCTTGAACTACTTGCTAAATTATGAATCTGTTTTAGAAGAATGGGTGAATTGGTTTTGCTAGTTATGATTCTTTGGCTTATTGCTATTATCTGCGGAAGTGTTGGTTTTGTTACCTGTCTACATCAAGTTTAGACCTTCAATTTGAACAATCGCCCAATATGATCATTGTCACTAAATAGATTTGTTATTAATGTGTTTTAAGTTAAATTTGGCCTAGTTTTTAAATGAGACTGAGATCTATGTAAAATATTGTTATTTGATTAATGAATTGGATTAGTAAAAAAATAATTAAAATGAGTAAGTTTTGGGGTTTGGATATTCGATGCCTTGTTTTATAAGAGATTAAGTTATGAAAGACCTTAATTGAACAACGATGTAATTGTGGACTTGTTGTGATGCCTTATGACCCTTTTCGAGTGGTTTAGTTACGATCGTAAGTATAAAAGGTTTCTAGAAAAGTTGATATACTCGGTTACTCCTTGAGTCTAATGTCTTTTATGAGAATTGACAAATTAAATGGATAAATTAGCTAAGCTTGAAGTTGTTGAACTACCTTGGTCCTTATTATTGACTATGTGTTTATTTAGAAAAACCCACTTATTTAAATGAGGTAGGATCCTTCTTATATAAACCTAAACCTTAAGTGCGAGTATCTTATTTAAATGTTTTGTGATTGAAGTACTTGATGAGCAAAATCTTATAAGAGTGGCTAAGATATGGTCAAGTGTATAAGGTTATATTAAAGACATCTTGAGAACATGTTATACTTGTAAGTTGTTGTTATGCTTATCGAGTTATGAAATTGGTTAGTTTGACTTGATATCACTACCTCATAATTAAGCTAGGTAATTTGGTTAACTAGAGTAATATTATGGATGTTTTAAGTTTGCTAATAAGTTGAATTATAGTGATAATTGACTTTGACTAGTGTAACTATCTAAGAAATGTCTGGAGAGCTTGATGTGCCTTGTGAACTTACTCTTCAAGAAATTTGATACTAAGGCTATATAAAAGACGTTTGTACAAATTATTATGCTCGGGTGCTTTAAGCTTGAATGTAGCGCTTTAGTGTTGAGTAGTTCTTACAATTGAGATTATAAGGGATTTCGTGAATTATCAACTTACCTTGGATTACTTCTTGAGCATGATTTAGTATGCGAGTTTGATAAATAAGACTTGTTGACCCTTAGTTGTGAGAACTTATGATTTTGATTAAGTATTTGAGGATTTAATAATTGATGAATTACTTGGGAAAATGTGTACGAAAAACCTGAACTTTATTTGAAGAAAGATGTTTTGAATAATTATCTTGATATGACTTTGAAATAAGTTTATACTCGATGAGCATAAGATTAATTGAGGGTAACTATCATGATGAGAATGCTAGGTTACTTAACTAAAATGTTAGTTAGTTCTGGGTTGGTTTGGAAGCCTGCTAGTGTGTTAATTAAATATGTATTGATGACCTATTCCTGGCTTATTATTTGCTAGTGTGATTGAATGATGGATGATTCTCTGAGTGGGTTGTTTGCGGGGTAAGTGAATATGAAGACTCCAGGTAAGTCCCCCGGGGCTTGCTCAAGTGATTGGACCTCATACCTGATGTGTTATATAGTATGTAGGTGTTGCATATGCATAAAAGCATGCCATGTAGTATCTTGCTTAGGACTTGCACTTATGAATGAGCATCCCTATTCTTTATGCGTTTGAAACAAATTGGTCGTTATCTGTTATAGTCCTAGAGTCTTTGCTAGGGTTATAGGGTAGCCCAGCCCCATCGGGTTTGCCCCGAGTCAATCGAGTCGATATGAGCATGATATGATAGCTCAGCACCATCGGGCAAGCGATGAGATGATATGTGATATGATGATGTCGTGGTTTGTACACCACCACGAGGAAATTGCTATGCTATAGCACCGAACTGGCCAGACTCTGCACTAACGGGTAGGGGTGCAGAGGTAGGAGAGGGATGTGCCACTTGGCATTCTGTGTGGATCCAATTTATCGCTTTCTGCATTATAGGTCAGCATGCCTGTGTGATTTAAATTCCAGTACTGCATTAGATCATCCTTTATTCTAGGTATAGGCGTATTATATGACCTCAGCGAGGACTTCCGGTCCCGCATGAGTGGCTCGACCTTGACTTGTGGTATAGTTTCAGGTACTCGCTCCCTTTTGCTTGCTGATTTGCTTCTATGGCGGGGTTTTCTCATGGGACAAGAGTGTTAAGAAGACTTCACCTATTATAACTTGACTTTACAAATGTTTTGGTTAAGTTTGTCATTTAGAAACATCTTGTATTTATATTGATTTAAACTCGTTTTATCTCTTTTGATTTTTGACTAGTTGAATTAGGATAGGTTCACGTGTGAAGGCACAGATAATGATTGGATTCTTTGATTGTTTTGAGGGTTTGAAATCCCCTTTTTCTTGAATTATATCATCGAATCCTTAGGACTTAAAAAGGGTTATAACTTGAAGTTGATAAATAAGCAGATCGTACTTGGATTGCAAGATCTGGCAGAGGGATAATTCTTCCCTCTAAACGTAACCCGGATTTCAAAATCTGGGCCATTACAACTTTTTTCATGTTTAATCTATTTTGAGAGAGTTATATTTAGAGGGAGGCCCTACCTCTCTTTATGACCTTAGCAATCCAATTACAAGTTATTTAGTATTTTAAATTATGACATTTAATTTTTTAACATTTGAAATCATAATAAGTCACATTAAATTAGGGATGTTTTGAAAAGAGTGGATTAGAAACCCTTATAAATGGTTTGGCGGGTCTATAGGTGATAAGATGCCTTCGAAACCGGTGCCTATATATCCTAAAGCCTCTTGAGAAAGTATAATCAAAATTAATCTAAAAAATTAGAAGTGGTCACAGCAAGGCTGAGTCAAAATGGTGGAAAGTAAAGGGCTTGAGTAAAATTTTCAAGATTATATAAAGGCCACTCTCTAGTCATCCCAAGACAAAACCCCGCTATATAGCATAGAGAAAGTAATCCTCAAGTAGGAACAATGGTACTTAGAGAAAAGTAAGGACATCCATTTGACACCGTGGAATTAATAATTTAAAATTTTCAAATAACAAATAATTTTATTCTTAAAAATTAATTTTTTTTAGTAAGCAATCAACTTTTTTATTATAATAGTATAATACTGAGAAAATTATTCTGATAAAATTGTATTTTAATATCCATTACAATTTACAACACAGTAAAATCCATTGGATAAGATATACTTCAATCAAAACAAATCTAAATATTAAGAATTATTTCCATAAAAAGTAATCATTCGAATTATGCAATTCAAGTACGGGTTGATTCAAAAACGAAAGGTTAATGTTTTGAAAGAAGGGATTTCGTTGCCAAAATTCGCGTAAGGTCCATTGGGGTCCTGATGTTTTCAGGCACAAAATTATTTTAGTCCCAAGAACACGCTCATTCTTCTGCCGTAGAGTCTAAAACAACATGCAAAACATAAGTACAAAATACAACGTTGCCACGACATAGTCGGGTCAAAATACAATTAGAATAGTCCAAATATTAAAGCGTTAGGTCGAATCAGTCTCTTAACTATGCCATGGCTAGGCCCCGCCAAATCAGCATTCAACAAACAAAAGGGTGAGCGGATACGTTGAAAAAAGAATGGGGAAAGGAGTCAAGGTCGAGCCACGCACGCGTACCTTAAGGCATCTCTGAGGCCACATAATATACATCCTAGACTTGAATAAAGATCTCTAATGCAATTCGGAAAATTAAACACACAGTGCATGCTTATCAGGATATATAATTATGCAAAAAGGCGGTAAATGGCCCATAGAATTCCAAGTGCCATATCCCACTCCAAAACCCGAGCCCATACCAAGGGGGGACTCATCCACACCGATACCTAGGGCTTATACCACTCCATAACACTACTTATGCATATAGACTACTTCACAACACTACCTAGGGTGGAGACCACTCCATACCGCTACCTAGGTATAGAGACCACTCCACACCGCTACCTAGGGTGGATACCATATCAATATCAGGTTCATATGAACGTCTCGATAATGTTAATAATCATGCTCATATAATTAGACTCGTATGACATCACTCGATTACGTAAGAATGATAATGCATATTTTATATAGGCATTCTAGGTGGTTTTAATGTAGTTTTAGGGTGAATTAGATAAGGTTTTATAGCTAATTTTCATTCATGATCATTTAATATTCGAAGTTCAGAATCTACTGTTTTTAGTGCCTATTTGTAGATTATACTATCTGAGCTCAAAAGGTGGAGAAACGAAGAACATGGAGAAATCCCCTCTTTAAGCTTCTGAGAACGTCGAATTAGATTCTGGTGTCTTCATGAGTGTTGTAGTCATTCAAATGATATTTCCAACGCATATTGAATCAAACGAATGACAACTCCAAAACATGCATTACAAGTTCACTTTGTCGAAGTTGTCGACAAGTGCAGCGCTGATGTGCGCGTAGATTGCCATATTTTCCATATACATTTATGTCCATTTTGTCAATATTTGCATGCATATTCGTTGGGAAAACATAAGATTAGTGTAGTTTATGCTTATTTGCCAATTATAGAGGTCTACACGAGATTTTATGTTATTTTGCAAAAATCGAGACAAAAATAGAGCAATTTGGACAACAGAAGAAGAGCTAAAAAAGAACTCGAAGTCTACTGAGGAGTCGAAATCGACCTATAGACTCGACATCGAGTGAAACAGAACACTAGAAATCGAGCAGAGGAAGAATAGAGCATGTCGAGACAGTGAGGTCGATATCGACATGAAGTGGTCAATATCGAGTGCCCTAAATCGAGTGAAAAGATAGATTCTGAGTGCCAATCCGAGGTCGAGTAGAGCTACTCGAGATAGAGAAGGAAGAGGTCGATATCGACATGTCCTGGTCGATATCGACTGCTGTTGCAGACAGATCCGACGCTGTTTTTGATAGAATTCTATCCGAAGAGCTTACATTTATCCTAAAGTCGAGATCTTTTATCCATTCTTCATCAGACTTGTTATCCTTTATGGCGAATTTCATATTTACCTTAGGAGTTTTAGTTATTTACTTTATTTAAGTTTTTCTTAGGTATAAAGATATGTTTTCTTATCCTTGGATAGCGAGGTTAGAGATCTATAATTAGAGGCCATTAGGGCCGAGTTTAAGGAATCAACAAGCATCCAATCCATACACACAATGAAGAACATTCAGTTTTTAGCTTTTACAGTAGCAAGAGAGAGAGAGAGAGAGAGAGAGAGAGAGAGAGAGAGAGAGAGAGAGAGAGAGAGAGAGATAGCCAAGTGGGGTGAACAGGAAGCGAGAGCGGAGGATTGGCTTTGTTCGGTTGTAATCTTTCTTTTGCAATTTTAATTCAAAGTAGTTTCTTTTCAACAATGATGATGTCTATGATAATGAGGCGTGAGTAGTTCCCTTACTTCGAGGGTCGGGGTGAGCCCGACGATAGCTCTGTAAGTTTGTGCATCAAAGGTATGATTTTTATGCGATTCCGTCTTGTATCCTATGCATGATCCTTTGCGAGAGTTGAGGAAATTCCCTATTTGCATTATTGAAGTGAAAGCCAACCATATTGTGAATTTGGATTTGTCATGAAATTGGATAGTAACTCTTAGGTTTTATGCAAGAGCCTCTAATCACCTAATTGTCGGTAATGAAAGTTATTCGACGGAAAGGCATTATCTTTCATGAATTTGGCATAAATCTTATATGGTTATCGTTGTGGCATGAATCCCCTACCTTGGAAGCTTTTTAGTTTATAGAAGTTTATACAAAATCTGTGTTTTTATTCTGTCCACCCTTCCATCATCATTCTTACTTTCTTCGGACTCTTTTCCGACAAAATTTGCTACGTTTACAGTTTCTATTGAAGACTTGATTTCGACTGCAGAGGTCGATATCGAGTGCTGACATCGATATCGAGTGAACAACTCGACATCGACTGTGCTTTTTGTCTTCTGTAGGAATTTGCTGGAAATCGACTGGAACTGTAGTCGATATCGACCAGTCTACTCGATATCGAGTGGTCTTCTGGAGTCGAAATTTCAGTGCTTATTTTGCAGGTCTATGCGACGCTCTAATCGCGAACCTATCTTGGAAAGTATAGATGAGCTAGAACGTTTTCTCCATCTTCGAAACAAATCTATCAAAATCATGGGGGAGAACGAGACACTGGCTCAAATCATAGAGCGATTGAGGAAGGAGATAGAGTACCACAATGCTACAATCACTAATGAAAGGGCCGCTGCAGCGGTAGAGAGAGCTCGCACTGATAGAGAGGAGGATGCGCGCAGACAAGCCCAGAAGAGGCTCAATCAGTATCCACAGACGGCGATGCAATACATGCATCCGCCGCTCCACGTTCTCAAATCTGCGATTTTAATTCCTCCTTCCAGTTATGGGATTAAGATTAACTTCTTGTCTGAAATTAGACGAAACACTTTTGAAGGAAGAACTAATGAATGCCCCTTGCAACATATTTCTACTTTATGAATTTATGTCAGACTATTGCTGATGGTGCAAACTTGGAATATGTTAGACTAAAATCCTTTCGATGGTCTCTTGCAGGGAAGGCATTACAATGGCTTGAAAGCTTAGCTCCACGCTCGCTCAGGACTTGGTCAGAGGTGAAGGATGCGTTCCTAAACAAGTTCTTTCCTCCATCTAAAACGGCGATGCTGCGGCAAAGGATCACGACTTTCAAACAAAAGCCTGGTGAGACATTGGCACATGCGTGGGAGCGTTTTAAGGATTTACTGAGATCATGCCCTACGCATGGGGAATTACCATATGTCACCCAGGAGATCTTCTACAACTCCCTTGATGCGCCGAATAAGGAGAGAATCAACTCTTCCACCTCCTATCGGTACACTGAGCTTACACTTGAGAGGCTAGTCAACTTTGATAAAACATATGGGACTGCTGCGGCCTATGACTCAAGGTTTGCCCTATCAATGTCACTTTATGAGCCTCCAAAAGAGATTGATCCTGATGTGCGGCAACAATTCCACAACGATCAGACACGCTACCTTCAAAAGCAAGTTAGGTTCCTCTCAAACAACCAAGCTTGTCAGGAATGTGGCTCAACAAGGCACAACACCAATGCCTGCCTACATCTTGAGCAAGTTAGCATGGCGGAACAACATGAGGAAGCTAAGTGGACAAGAGGCCCCTATGGAGGGGGCAATCAGCAGTATTGGGGAGATCAAAGGTTCTATCAACCTCAACATCAACAAAGGGATCCCCCACCTTATAGAGCACCAGGGCACCCTGAGCACGAACCAAGGAAGGATGACCTGTAGATCATTCTTGATAAGATTTAGAGGAAGCACGCTGAGTTCAAACAAGCTAATAACTCCGTCCATACTCAGCTGCAAGGCATCAACTCTAGGCTCGGGGAGATCGACGTTTGGAAGAGGAACATGGAGACCCAAATGGGTCAATTGGCGGAATAAATTCCCAAACCGTCAGGATCGCTGCCTGGATCTACTGTGCTCAATTATAAGGGCAAAACTACTGGACATATAGTGGCTATAAATCTAAGGAGTGGGCGTCAATTGTGAACGCCCGAGCAAAAAGCGGAGGAGAAAGCCCCAGAAGAGACATCGATATCGACACATCCAGTCCATATCGACCTAGGTAAAGTCGATGTCGAGTCTACTTTACTCGATGTCGATACAGAAGCTGAGATTCACTAGAAATCGAGTCCTCCGAATCGATATCGACCAGACCCTACTCGATGTCGACTCAACTCTAGTCGCAGTGG
Organism: Persicaria maculosa; assembly: GCA_963922045.1. Classification (NCBI taxonomy): domain Eukaryota; kingdom Viridiplantae; phylum Streptophyta; class Magnoliopsida; order Caryophyllales; family Polygonaceae; genus Persicaria; species Persicaria maculosa. Next base: position 45,260,404 of record OY998267.1, read on the forward strand.
AGAAGAAGGTGATGTCATTCCCTAGGAAAGTTATTAAGGACCCGGCGTAAAATAAGTTTCAACACTTTGTGAAGATGCTTCAAGGGCTCAATGTATCAATTCCATTCACCGAAGAACTTCATGAGATGCCATCTTATGTGCGGTTTGTTAAGGATATACTAGGTAAGAAGCGATCAATTGCTGAGATCGCAGAGGAGTGAAATAGGTTGGAGCTACCAGAGAAGAGGGAGGACCCAGGTAAGTTTTCTATCGCTATAGGCTTAGGTCAATATCTCTTTAATGCTTTATGTGATATAGGTGCTAGTGTTAGCATGATGCCACTAACCATATGGTCCAAGATAAAGATAGGTGCCCTAGAGCCTATGGATGCAAAACTTTTCATGGCGAACAATACGGTGGTTATTCCACCAGGGATGGTGGATGATGTGCCAGTGCAAGTAGTTAAGTTTTTTGTCCCTGCTGATTTTCTAGTTGTTGATATGGCAGAGGACCCTGCTTGTCCCATTATTTTAGAAAGGCTATTCTTAGTGACCGTGGATGCTAACATAAGCGTGAGGAAAGGATTGCTCTCATTCACCATTAGCGATGAAGTGATAGAGTACGCCTTCAACAAAACGGTGAGGAAGAATGAAGGGCCTATGGAGGTAAAGTCAATTAAAGGTGTCTACATCACATGCGAGAAAGAAAAGGTAAGAAATATGACACCTGATGAGCTTCAGAAGAGGGCCATAGAAGCCCAAATGGAGGAAATCATGGCAATCTTGAACGAAGGAGCCAAAAAGCCACTCGAAATCGACCCAGGTAAGTCGATATCGACTAACATAGTTCAAGATTCTGTGCCAGGTTATAAGTATGGGGTCGACGTCGAAGCAGAGCACTCAAAACGGAAGAGTTTAGCACTCCATGGCCATGGAGGCTTTCATCTAGGGTTCTCTCAATTGATAATCTCAAAGTGTATTAAATGATGAGTTAGATGTATAAGAAAATAACCCTAATAGTCCTTAAATAAACCTAACAAAGTCGGCCAAAATAATTAATGTAAAAACCCTAATTAAAGAGATAACAAGTCTGTTCGTTTCAGCAGAAGCCGCGGGGCAGCCAACCCAGGCCGCGGGGCGGCCAGACGATTGCTTCGAGCCTCGGGGCAGATAGTTGTGGCCGCGGGGCGGCCATACTGTTCACATTAATTTCTCTACTCCGAATTTGGTCTTGATGTGAACATGAAAGTTGTAGATGTCGGAAAGAGCTTTCCAACGCATACTTATAATAGTCAATCGAACCATTGACGCCTCCAGAAAGTGTGTTACAAGTTTAGCTTGTCTGGCGACAACTTCTGCTGACTAGTTCTTCACTTAGGCTCTCGAACATCGAATCCACTCTTGTGCTCTTCACTTTCTTCCTTCTCTTGAATCTTCCTTCATCCATAAGCCTTCTCATTCCTCTTCGGATTCACATCTACCTAAAATAATCCATAAAAGCGTGTAGATTCTGACTCCACCAGCAAAACGAGTATAAATCCAAATCTAGCATAAACTATGCATTATAAACATCTAAATGATGGTAAATGCAACCTAATATGCCTACCTAAATGTGTGCTATCAAATTCCCCCACACTTGAGTTTTTGCTTGTCCTCAAGCAATGAAAATCAAAATCAAATCAACACCCCGCAGATAAGCAATCCATGTAATCACTTTGGTAAAACATTTATGCTCAAAAATAGGGAAACAAAGATTGACAAATAACGTCATAATATGTATAGGTGCAATCGAAGGACTAAAGCAAGTACATCTATCCAACCTCACCAAGAAAATGAGTTTTCACTCTCGCTCATGTGTCTAGGCTAATCATTCACGCTCAAACTCTATCCTCGAAAACTTAGCTACAACAAAATTGCGTCAGTGGTCTAAATCTCCACCGCTAGTGACTTCAGATGTAACCAAAATCATGAGGTCTTTTGAATAGGTTGGAATGGGGCCATGGTAGGAACACAAGGTATGGAAAATATTTAGGCCTTGTGGTGCTAAAAATCCGGGAAAAAGGGTTAGTAAATAACCAGAAAAACACCAACACCAAAACACTTCATATACCATTCCAATAACATATACTCCTTCACAATACAAATTCGCACACAATCTTCAAATATCCACACAAACTCATTCATTTTTTCTCTTTATTATGATTTTTCTTTTTCTTTTTCTTTTTTTTTTATTTTCTTGACTTTTACCCCTAAGTGAATTTTATTCTCATTAGGTCCCAAGTAATAAGCACATAAAAACCATCTCTATGAAGTACAAATGAATCACCTAACATAATTTCTCAACTCAAAGCAACTCCATCAACATATCAAGATATATATTCACCAACTCTTCTCCTAATTCCCGGATGGGTCAGGCTAATAATTGGCTAGGAAGAATCTGTGGAGCTAACAAAATAGGCTTATAAGGCGCAAATTGGCTTCAAGCAAAGGATAATAATTACGGGTGGATATAGTATAATATGGCTAAAAGAAAATCATGCCTCAATCACTTTAAAGTTACATGCAAAAATCATATAAATGTAGCCTCAATAAATATATCTAAACGCAATTTAAAGAGGAAGTAATCAAGGAGAGTATTCACACACAAAGAAACTAGAGGACTTATAAATGTGTAGTCCCAATAAGGCCAAATTAACTCACATGGTCAATTTGTTAGAACTTCAATACTACTTAAATTCCAAAGACTATACATACTCAATTATCTCATCAATCAAATTCCAAAGACTATACATACTCAATTATCTCATCAATCATGTTCCCAAAAATTCTATAAAACAATTCAAAGTTTCAAACACTTCAAGTCTTGGGGCACATGATAAGAACAAAATATAAATCTTGACTCGACTCTGTAGTGGAAACTTTGTATTTTGTACTTATGTTTTGCACATTGTTTTAAACTCTACAGCTGAAGAATGAGCGTGTTCTTGCGACTAAAATAATTTTGTGCTTGATAGAAATAACGGCAGGTATCGGTGTGAAAACATCGGGTTCCCAATGGACCTTACGCCAATTTAGGGTACGAAATCCCTTCTTTCAAAACATTAACCTTTCATTTTTTAATCAACCCGTACTTGAATTACATGATTCAAATGAAGGTATCTATTCCTTCAAAATGTAACTCATGCTCTATAACTCGGGTTGTTAATATATATATATATATATATATATATATATATATATATATATATATATATATATATGGCTCGTGATTTTTGGGCTTCTTCCAGCTGGTTCTCCTAGTTGATGTGGCTGGGAAGTTAGTATAGGGTTGAAAGGAGATAACATTGGAGGTTTGGAGGTGAAAGGAAAAGGAACAAAGCTTCTTACTCTTCTAGAACCGAAAATGGACCTTGTGGGAGAGGATGAGGGCTTCGTTCTTGATCTTCTAGGACTGTTGGGTGGCTCCAATGGACCTTGTGGGAGAGGATGAGGGAGCTGCTGGAAGTTATATCTCACAAGATGGAAGAGACGAGAGGTGATGGGGGGTATTCTACGCTTGCGGCAAAAGAGAGATGGAGATAGAGAGATGTGGCGGCGGTGGTGGTTGAGTGGTGGTGGAGGTGGCCGGAGGTGGTGGCCGATGGTGGGGCTGGTGGGGTTTTGTTGTGACGGCAAGGGAAGAGAGTGACAGAGAGATGAGAGTGAAATGTATTTTAGGGTTTGTGTTTTCCAAATTTTTAGATAAGGTTTTTGTGTTTTATGGAGGAGTGTATAAGCCAAAAAATCAGATTTTTTAATGGGATGGGCTGATTTGATGGGGTGGATGATGTACATATTTGCACCTCTTTTATTGCATCGTTTGACTTCATATTTCATTCGATTTCCAAAGAAAAGGTTCAAAAGGATATAAACTTGTGTAAGAATGGGATAAAATGCAAGAAATAGAGTCTGCACAAGTTTTGAGCTAACCATGCAGGAATTCGAGCGAAATCGAAGTCAAAACGGAGAAGCCAAGTAAAGCTGAGCAGAGGTAGATATCGACCGCTGACATAGATATCGACCTCTGGTGTCGATATCGACCCCCATATCGACCTCAACATAGACATCGACCAGAACTGAACAAGTCGAGCAGGAACAGAGACCTCGATATCGATCCCTGGTGTCGATATCGACCCCTGATCTCGACTTCGAATGCGGATTTCGAATGCGGATTGGAACTATATCTTCAAAGAGGCACGAAATTATCTTACACTTTCAAGATAGATGACAGCTGAAGACTTAGTTATCTTTTAGCTTTAAGTTATTTAATTTTTATCAAAATAAAAGACCTATCCTAATTGTTTGAATAGAGTTCATTGTTTAGATAGAAGTTACAATCCTCGGATAGCAAGGATTCGTAGCCTATAAATAAAGCCCTAGGGGGCTAGCATTCAATCATCCAATTTTAGAGTTCAATTACAATCAATAGAGTTAGAGTTGGAGAGAAGTTTTAGGGTTTGACGTTTGCGAAAGTTGACGTTGAGTTGTAAAGCTTCGGAGTTTATATTATTAATGCAAGTTTCTTCCTTTCAATCAACAATGAGTTCCATGATGAGAAGCGAGTAGTTCCCCAAAGCTCTTAGGGTCGGGGTGAGCCCGATGTTAGCCATGCGTGCTTGAGGTAAGTATTTGATGTTGATATCGTTGTGTCTATCTCTCCTCCTACGATTCTATGTTTAGTCCTAATCGAAAGAAAAAGGATTCATGCTAACAACTTGAGTTATAAACATAAAATTGGTAGAGACAATTAGGTTTATTTGTAAGAGTAATCCTAAGAGTTGGTGTACGGCGAAAGCTTGTCCCTCCGGTGAAATAGCGCAATTGTCCGTCTTATTTATCTTATCGCATGCATTGGTCAACGTTGTGGTAAACCCTAATCCTAGGAGTTGCTTTTTACATATTTTATATACCCAAAACCCACTGTTATTTATGTTCATCCCTTCTAATCCATTCTTAAATCTTCGGCCTTTCTTTGCCGATGAAAAACTAACCCACTGTAGGAATACATCGATATCGACCCCAGACGTTGATATCGACCACTGAGTTACGTCGACAGTTTTCTGAGTCGACGACGATTTTCACTGCGGAGGTTGTTGAGCATCGATATTGACCCCTAGCATCGATATCGACCCTTCTGTGTCAACTGGCAGTCTTCTGAGCCAGTCGATTTCGTGACTGACATCGATATCGACCCCTTCAAGTCGATATCGACCACTTGTTTTTGTTTCTGCAGGTCTTCTGTTGCAGAGAACATCGACAGACGAGGTCGACATCGAGGCCCAAGGTCGAAATCGAGGCTTCTGGTCGACGCATACTTGAGATTTCCAAGGCTACTAGGATCCCACTGACACGCCTCCTCGTGGATCGATCCTGACTACCCTTCCACTACAACGAGAGGAAGTCTTGTAATTATTTGCATAGGCTAGGAGTCGATTTACGTTTACATCTTTATTATTTGTAATTTGAGAACTCGACTTACCTCCTTAACAAATTGACGTCGTTGCCGGGGAAGCTATCAATCACACCCTAGTAGTTCATTTTAACGGTCCTTTTTAGTGTTATTTTATAGGTGTATGCGACGTACTGGTGACCAACCTGAATTTGAAGGACTAGACGAACCAGAACGCTTTCTCCACCTAAGGGCTCGAGTTCAAAGAATCATGGCGGATAACGAGACCCAGGCACAACAGATTGAACGCTTAAGGAAACAAGTAGAGGATTTCACTACCAGAGAAGCGGCACTAAGGGAGCATGCTGACAGGGAGGAGGAAGCCAGGCGACGATATGAGACTCAAATCAACGCCCTCCCCCGGAATGCAAAGCAATACATGCATCCATCGCTCAAAGTGCCTGAATCGGCTATTCTAATCCCTACTTCTAATTTTGAAATAAAACCAAAATTTTTAACTGAAATAAGAAGGCATCAATATGAAGGGAAACCTAACGAATGCCCTATGGCACATATATCAACCTTCTTAGACCTCTGTGATACAATTGCTGATGGACAAAGTCTTGAGTATGTCCAACTAAAAGCCTTTCGCTGGTCTCTTACAGGAAAAGCATTGTAGAGTGGTTGGAGAGCTTGGCCCCGAGATCGCTCCGCACCTGGAATGAAGTCAAGGACGCGTTCCTCAACAAGTTCTTTCCTCCTTCTAAGATGGCATTGATCCGACAGAAAATCACGGCTTTCAAACAAAAGCCTGGTGAGGCTCTGGCGACTGTTTGGGAAAGGTTTAAGGACCTACTATGATCATGGCCGACGCATGGCTAACCACCGTACGTAATTCAGGAGATCATATACAATGCTCTTGATGCTGCCACCAAGGAGAGGATCAACACTTACACCGCCTATGGCTATCTTGAACTCGCTCCACAAGAGGCTTGGGAAACCATAGAAAGGTTGGTGGAATTTGACAATACATATGGGACTCCTGAGGCTTCCGACGCACCATCATCATGGAGGCCTGCCCCATCTATGCCATTGTACGAACCCTCTAAGGTGATCGATCCGGATGTAAATGAGCAATTTCATAGAGATCAACTTCGAAAGCTCCAAAAGCAAGTAAGGTTCCTTTCAGCGAACCAAGATTGCATTGAATGCGGATCGCAGCGGCACACCACCATCGAGTGCCCCCATGCTGAACAAGTACACCTAGTGGAGATTCACCAAGAGGCGCGCTACATGAGGGGTCCCAATCACCAATATTGGGGAGACCAAAGGTTCCATCAACCACAAAGGAACCAGGTTAACCCTAGGGACCCTCCGCCTTATAGAGCTCCTGGGCACCCAGAGAGAGACCAAAAGAAGGATGATCTTCAACTAGTACTGGATGAAATCAGGCGGAATCAGGCTAAGAATGATCAATCCAACAATGCCATCCATTCTCAACTCAATCACCTTACCACAAGGATTGGGGAGATGGATATTTGGACAAAGAACGTAAAGACCCAACGGGGTCAATTGGCGGCACAAATCCGTAGACCGTCCGGAACACTCCCTGGGCAACCCACTACAAATCCTAAGGGACAATCCGGGACGGGCCATGTCGCAGCCATACAATTGAGGAGTGGCACCAAAGTACATAAGCCACGAACGGAATCGGAGAAAGCAGCAGATCCAGTCGACATCGACAGACCAGTCGATGTCGAGGATGAGGTCGGTATCGACCCTCAGGTCGACCCACAGGTCGATATCGATGACACTGCAGAGCCTGAGAAGTCACAACAGAGGTCGAAATCGACAATTCCAGTCGATATCAACCCAACTCCAGTCGACATCGATGTTCAGCAGGCCCCTCCGACCACCGTTTTGGCTTCTCCGCCAAAGAAGACGCTGCCTTTCCCATCCAAAGCATTGGAGGATCCCACCAAAGGTAAGTTTAGGCGCTTTGTAAAAATATTTCAAGGACTTAACGTTAATATCCCTCTTACAGAAGCCCTAAGCGAGATGCCTGCCTATGTGCGATTCCTGAAAGACATCCTAAGCAAGAAGAGATCCATGGCAGAGATCGCAGAGGAGTGTTCAAAAATGGACTTCCATGAGAAGAAGAGTGATCCAGGGAAGTTTGCAATCACCGTGGGACTTGGCCAACATCGCTATAAAGCCCTATGTGACCTAGGGGCAAGTGTAAGTCTCATGCCTCTCTCTATTTGGGAAAAGGTGAACATTGGCGCCCTTGAACCTGTGGACATGAAACTTTATATGGCTGACAACTCATTCGTCAGACCCACATGTATAGTTGATGACGTTCTTGTAAAGGTAGGTAAGTTTTTTGTGCCTACTGATTTCATTGTATTGGAAATGCCTGAAGATCCTGTAGTGCCTATTATCCTTGGTAGGCCTTTCTTAGCTACTGCTGATGCCAATATCAATGTACGTCGAGGATTACTAACCTTTACTATAGGGAACGAAGTGATAAAATTCTCTTTCAACCCAACCATGAGCGAAACAAAGCACCTGAAGCAAGTAGTCCTCTCGCCGGCTAAGGAGAAGCTTAGAAAATTTTTGTTGGCGAGGACGGAAACAGCAAGCAGGGTCGACATCGACTGGAACCAGTCGATATCGACTAAAAACATCGAAATCGACCCCCCTTTGTCGAAATCAAGTATGCCAGATCACTGCCAGGAGCTTAAGTATGGGGTCACAGAGGTCGATATCGACCCCCACATATCGATGTCGACCAAAGCTCTTGAAATCGACCCTCCTTGGTCGAAATCAACCACCCCTCAGCCTGAAGATTTCTGTTTCGGGCCCAAACAGGTAAGCCCAGGTATGACTCCTAACCCTCCTCCGTCCATTATTGATAAATCAATTATTGATAATTCTACTAATGAGAGGGTCAAAGCTCCATGGTTTTCCTATATTGCTAAAGTTAGGTCAAGAAAGAGAAGGAAAGCACCCAAAGAAGAACCTAACATCAAAGAAGCCTTGGTCGCCGAACTTAGATACTATCAAAAGGACCTAGATGATCCAGGAGAAGGGTCACGCTCGAAGGGTCCCTACATAAAAGGGTCATAAAGCATTGACGGAGAAGTCGGCCTAGCGACTCAAAAATCTAGAGCGTGTACATAAAACCTTTAAATTTTTTCGCATAGATGGTTTTTAGGATTTAACTTTTGGATTTTAAACTTTTAAAACTGAGATAATTCGTGGCTTTATCTATATTTCTAACAAAGATTTCAGGTTTCTAAGTAAAAAGGAACGACGAAGAAGAAAAGAAACTTTTGCAGAGGCAGTCGAAATCGACCAGGCCAGTCGAAATCGACCCCCCAGGGTGAAGCCACCTCATGGAGTCGACATCGAGGACTCAGCAGCGAAAAAGAGAGGTCGATATCGACCATTATACTCGATATCGACCCCAACCTGGCAGCCCTTGTCTTCATTTTCTTCCTCGACTTCGTTAGATGCAGTCGACATCGACCACTGACCTAGATATCGACTTCTGACATCGACCTAACCTGAAATCGACTTGAATCCGCAAGGTTGCGCTGTGAGTTTCTATTTACCCTTGTTCTTCTTTTTAATACAGTGAGGACACTGTATATTTTAAGTATGGGGTGGGGGAAAAACATGTCTTATGGTCATAACTTGGTTTTTTTCTTCGCATTGCATTCATGTTTAAATTTTTGTTCTTAGTTTTACTTTTATAAAATTTCAAAATAAAAAAAAAAAGAAAAATGTCAAAAATACAAAAAAATGCATGTTTATTTTTAAGTTTGTTTTTAAACCCTACTTAGATGTCCTATGATGAAAACTCAATAGCTGACTTGATCATGTAAACCCTATGGCATATTTGGATGGTTTAGCCTAAGTCCTTAAAATTTTTATGTAGATTGTGAACTTGTGATGAAATTGAGCACATATGATCCTAGGCTAAAAAGCAAATCCAACAAAAATTGTCCTTGTGAGAATTTTGGCCTATAGGGAGAACATCAATAATCCCTCCGCTTTCTTGAGTGAATTTACTCTTCCTATGCATCTCTAAATGTTGTAATAGTTATTCAAAACCAATGCATATATATGTTTATGTTTACGAGAATTAAATGATGGAGGCATCTTTTAAGCCATTTTTATCCTCTCTTTACCTACCATGCATTATCTCTGCTTGAAGCCAGATTATTAGCCTGAGCCTGAAATTACAAACTCCACAAAATTATCCCCAGCCGAATTGAGCCTGACCCCCATTTGGGAATTGAGACTTAGATTGGCTGGACTAATGCCTTGTGGAAGGAAAAGAGCATAATGTCCAGTTTTGAGCAAGGAAATCATGGGTTGGTGCATATTTTCATTTTGTCATATTTTGTAAAAGGATCTTTGGCTCACCATATAAATGCACATATTCTTTTAGTATTTACTTATTATTTTCGTCATAAAAAAAATCCGAAAAAAATAGAGATGTATATATATATATATCGTCCATGAGCCAAAATCCTTAAGTCTTTTATTCATACAAGTGTTATATTTTTTAGAGGCATATTAGAGTTTGAAAGAAGGGTTGATAGTATGGTTTACATCTTTTAGTGCATCTTTAGAGCATATTATATAAAGATGAGTTGGGAAAGAGCATTATAGGAGATTGAGCTTGGAAAGTGCAATATTGAAGAGTTATGGTTTGGATATTGCAAGTGTTGAGATTTATGAGTCTTGATTCCCAAATTATAAAAGCACCACATAGCCAAATAATTCCATACCCTTTATTTCATACCAAGCCCCATTACAACCCCGCCGTATGGAGTCTTCTTTGAAGTCTTCCATTGAGCGAAAGTCCTCCTGATAATTCTTATTGCATTTTCATAATTGGTTGCGAAGTGGATTGTTATAAATTGCAATGTTTATGAGATTGTATATGGAATTGAGTTGAGAGTTGATCTTCATAGCCTAAACACATGAGAGTTGAGTGCAAACACATTTATCCCTGTGAGGTTGGATCAAAATTGCATATGCCTATGGATCGCCAAAATATGTGCTATGACATTAAATTCACTTGCTTTGCTTTGCTACCGCATATGATGTTGCTTTTGACAAGGACGAAGACTTGAAGGGTGTGTTGTAGGTGTTGGTTATTGCTTGGTTATTGCTTGAGGACAAGCAAGTCTAAGTATGGGGTGTTTTGATGTACATATTTGCACCTCTTATATTGCATCGTTTGACTTCATATTTCATTCGATTTCCAAAGAAAAGGTTCAAAAGAATATAAACTTGTGTAAGAATGGGCTAAAATGCAAGAAATAGAGTCTGCACAAGTTTTGAGCTAACCATGCAGGAATTCGAGCGAAATCGGAGTCAAAACGGAGAAGCCAAGTAAAGCTGAGCAGAGCTAGATATCGACCTCTGACATAGATATCGACCTCTGGTGTCGATATCGATCCCCATATCGACCTCAACATAGACATCGACTAGAGCTGAACAAGTCGAGGAGGAACAGAGACCTAGATATCGACCCCTGGTGTCGATATCGACCCCTGATCTCGACAGAAGATAGACTCGATTTCGAATGCGGATTGGAACTATATCTTTAAAGAGGCACGCAATTATCTTACACTTTCAAGATAGATGACAGCTGAAGACTTAGTTATCTTTTACCTTTAAGTTATTTAAGTTTTATCAAAATAAAAGACCTATCCTAATTGTTTGGATAGAGTTCATTGTTTAGATAGGAGTTACAATCCTCGGATAGCAAGGATTAGTAGCCTATAAATAAAGCCCTAGGGGGCTGGCATTCAATCATCCAATTTTAGAGTTCAATTACAATCAATAGAGTTAGAGTTAGAGAGAAGTTTTAGGGTTTGACATTTGTGAAAGTTGACGTTGAGTTGTAAAGCTTCGGATTTTATATTATTAATGCAAGTTTCTTCCTTTCAATCAACAATGAGTTCCATGATGAGAAGCGAGTAGTTCCCCAAAGCTCTTAGGGTCGGGGTGAGCCCGACGTTAGCCACGCGCGCTTGAGGTAAGTATTTGATGTTGATATCGTTGTGTCTATCTCTCCTCCTACGATTCTATGTTTAGTCCTAATCGAAAGAAAAGAGATTCATGCTAACAACTTGAGTTATAAACATAAAATTGGTAGAGACAATTAGGTTTATTTACAAGAGTAATCCTAAGAGTTGGTGTACGGCGAAAGCTTGTCCCTCGGGTGAAATAGCGCAATTGTCCGTCTTATTTATCTTATCGCATGCATTGGTCAACGTTGTGGTAAACCCTAATCCTAGGAGTTGCTTTTTACATATTTTATATACCCAAAACCCACTGTTATTTATGTTCATCCCTTCTCATCCATTCTTAAATCTTCGGCCTTTCTTTGCCGACGAAAAACTAACCCATTGCAGGAAGACATCGATATCGACCCCAGACGTCGATATTGACCACTGAATTACGTCGACAGTTTTCTGAGTCAACAACGATTATCACTGTGGAGGTTGTTGAACATCGATATCGACCCCTAGCATCGATATCGACCCTTCTGTGTCGACTGGCAGTCTTTTGAGCCAGTCGATTTCGTGAATGACATCGATATCGACCCCTTCCAGTCGATATCGACCACTTGTTTTTGTTTCTGCAGGTCTTCTGTTGCAGAGAACATCGACAGACGAGGTCGACATTGAGGCCCAAGGTCTAAATCGAGGCTTTTGGTCGACGCATACTTGAGATTTCCAAAGCAATTAGGATCCCGCTGACACGCCTCCTCGTGGATCGATCCTGACTACCCTTCCACTACAACGGGAGGAAGTCTTGTAATTATTTGCATAGGCTAGGAGTCGATTTACGTTTACATCTTTATTATTTGTAATTTGAGAACTCGACTTACCTCCTTAACAGTGGATGGATAAGAGTGAGATTTCCCCTTCCCAAATGCGGGGGTGCAAGGAAGGTAAAATGAAAAGGGGGATGGGGGTGTTGGGCCATTTTGGGAAATGACATCTTTGACTATATTCAAATTATCTCATGGCTCCAAGTTTTGGTGGGAATTTTGTTACACTTAGTTGTGGGAAAACTCGGCTAGGGCTAGGAGACTGAGGCCGGGAATCTTCAATCTAACGTTGTTAGTTCATATCCTGATGTTAGTTTCGATATTAGTTCTCTCGACCAATTTGTATTTTTCAAATCCGAGTAAGAAGGTGCATATTAAGTTGGTTTCCAAATTTTAGTTTAGGTCGGAAATCTGTTACATGACTTCAAAATCGAGTTGTTAGGTTTGAGAACGAGTTTCCTTCAAAATATCTGATTTTAATCCGTTTTAACTTCCTTTATCCGAAAATCATGTTTTGAAAATCCGTGCCTTTACAGCTACCCACCACGAATCGACCGGAGGACTATGTCAACTGAGGCAATTCTATCAAGGTAGCTAATCAAAATAGAATCAACAACACTAAATCAGTCCAAAGATAAGGAATTAATCATTGGAATAACATATAATTCAAGCCTCACAAATCAACTAACCATGTTTGTGAATTGTAGGCGAAACTAAAGAGGTTTAGTGACTCATACCGATGTAGAAAACCTTCATTCTTCTCTCTTAAGTCATCCGATGAATGAAACTCATTAGAATAGTCTTTAATGGCTTAAAATCGGCCTAAGGAAACCCTAGTCGAAATAGATAAATGTTTCCTAAAATAAAATAAGTCTGAAGAATTCGGATATTCTGAAACTGCAAAAGTGGCGGGTGCTGCTGGAAAACCGGCGGGCGCCGCCATTGTCGATAGCTTCGACAAACTGAACTTTTAATGCATTTTTTGGAGTTGTCATTCGTTTGATTAATTCATATGAATATGCATTGGAAAACTCTTTTCAAGGACTACAACACTCATGAAGACACCAGAATCTAATTTGACTTTCTTAGAAGCTTAAAGTGGGGATTTCTCCATGTTCTTCGTTTCGGCTCTTGTTTTCGTGCTCCTTAGCTTCCTAATTCAACTTCTATCCCTTCATTGGCTTGTTCCTTGATTCTACTTAGCTCCAATTGATTCATGGTTTCTCCACCTTTCAAGCTTGGATCGTATAATCTACAAATAATTAAGCACTAAAAATAGTAGATTCTAAACTTCGAATACCAAATGATTATGAATGCAAATTAGCTATAAAACCATATCTAATTCCCCCAAAAACTACATTAAAACCACCTACAATACCTATATAAAATATGCATTATCATTCGTACCTAATCGAGTCATTTCATACGAGTCTAATTATATGAGCATGATTATTAAAATTATCAAGACATTCATATGAGCCTAATATTGATATGGTCTCCACCCTAGGTAGCGGTGTGGAGTGATCTCTATACCTAGGTAGCGGTATGGAGTGGTCTCCACCCTAGGTAGTGGCGTGAAGTGCATATACATAGATAGTGTTATGAAGTGGTATCCGCCCTAGGAAGTGGTGTGGATGAGTCGCCCCTTGGTCTGGGCTCGGGTTTCGGAGTGGGATTTGCCACATGGCATTCTTTGGGCCATTTACCATCTTTCTGCATAATTAAATATCTTGATAAGCATGCCTTGTGTGTTTAATTTTTCGCACTGCATTAGACATCTTTATTTAAGTCTAGGATGTATATTATGTGGCCTCAGAGATGCCTTAAGGCACGCGTGCGCGACTCGACCTTGACTCCTTTCCCCATTCTTTTTTTAACGTATTCGCTCACCCTTTTGTTTGTTGAATGCTGATTTGGCGGGGCCTACCCATGGCATAGTTAAGAGACTGATTCGACCTAGCGCTTTAATTTTGGAACCATGCTAATTGTGTTTTGACCCGACTCTGTCGTGGGAACCTTGTATTTTGTACTTATGTTTTGCATGTTGTTTTAGACTCTACGGTTGAAGAATGAGTGTGTTCTTAGGACTAAAATAATTTTGTGCTTGATAAAAATTACGTCGGGTATCGGTGTGAAAACATCGGGTCCCCAATAGACCTTACACGAATTTAGGGTACGAAATCCCTTCTTTCAAAACATTAACCTCTCATTTTTTAATAAACCCATACTTGAATTGCATGATTCGAACGAAGGTATCCATTCCTTCGAAACGTAACTCGTGTTTATATATATATATATAGGGTGTGGTTATAATGAAAAATGGTCTTAAAATGAAAAAAGTGCTTAAAATGAAAATGAAGAAAAACAACACATGTGCCCCGGTTCATTTAAAAAAACACTGAACCGAGGTGAACCGGAAAAAAAAGATAAAAAAAAAAAAAACAAAAGTGGACTGGACCGGCCCAAAAAAACCCCTTCTTCCTCTTCCTCCTCTCGCCTGCAATGCGTCTTCTTAGACCTTCCTCGGTTGCTCCTCCAGCCGCCGTCCCTCCGACCTCACCAGCCACCGACGGCAAGTCCCCAAGCCCCGACCTCTGATCCCAAGAAGACTCCGACCTCTCTTTGAGCGCCGTTTCGATCTGGGAAAGATTGATGCGAAATTCAAGCAGAATCTGACCGGATCTGAAGATAACGGCCCAGGGGATATGAGCGTCGTTCTGATTAAGTTCAAATTCAAGAGCCACGGATCTTCTCTAGGGTTGGAAGATGCGAGCCGGTTCGACCGCCATCTGGACGCCGAGGAGGAGCAGCACTAGGGTGGCTACGAGTCCAGATCTAGTGGATTCTTCGAGAGGAAGATCGGTGGCGAGGGAGGTTACTGCGACTCCAGGTTGGAACCTAGGGTTCCAAATGGCCTCCCTGGTTCTGGATTCAGCAAGAAGAACCGGGCGGGAAATAAGAGACTAGGTGGTGGTGGGATGATGATGATGGAGGATCATCCGGATGTACTGAATCCGAATACGGTGGTTAGCGAGATGGTGAGGTCCATACGTATGCTTGGGGAAGGGTTTGTGAAGATGGAGAAGATGAAGGTGGACATGGTCAGAGGATGCGGATGGAGATGGAGATGAAGAGGAGCGAGATGATACTCGAATCCCAACAGCTGATCGTGAATGCCTTTGTTGAAGGGCTTCTTGGGGGTGGCAGGAAGAAGAGCAAGAAAGTGAAGCTTGTTATGGATTAGCAGAGGAAGAACAAGAGATTGTTGTTTGTCTCTTTTTGCTTGTTTGTACTTTGTGGTAGTACTTAGAACTAAAGTTATTCGGATAAGTAACACAGTGTTCTTCTTCAGTTAGAATCTCAAGAGTTGAGTGATCTTGTTGATGAATGGTAGGCATTGCAGTTGTTGCTGATGCCGTTAAAATGAACGATGAGAGTAGAGATCTTAGTTCAGTTCAAGTTGTATCTATGGAAACCATAAATAACCAACTCTTCACTTATTCCTCCATATTGTTGATGATGATTGATTGATCTGAGTTTCTCTTTAACAAGTGTATAATGTAAGAGATTCTCATTCACTTTTTGTAGAATCTCTGACAGCTAGCTTTTGTGGGTGTTCATGAATCTGAATATTGCACTCCCCACTCCCCAGTATTTGGTTCTGTATTTGTTTGTTGTATGCTGCCTATGGCTTGCATAGTTAACTCGCGCCATTTGCACGCAAAGGAATCCATATGAGAACCATTGAGGAGGAGACGAGGACCGTATAACCTCTTGTTTACTCCTTGAAGCTGATCCGAGTAGTAATGAGGTTTGATTGAGCTTTGAATTGAACCTAGAAGACGAGCAAAAACCATCCCTGAAGCCATAATGTTGTTTATTTATGCACTTTATAATCTTAATTGTGCACTTCACAATCTTATTCATGCACTTCATATTTTTATTCATATATCATCATTTTATTCTTGCACTTATCATTTTATTTGCACAACATAATATTATATTTGCACAGCATAATATTATATTTGCACAACACAATATTATATTTGCACACCATAATGTTATATATGCACTTTATCATCTTATTTGTGCACGTTATAATTTTATTTGCACAACATAATATTATATTTGCACAACACAATATTATATTTGCACACCATAATGTTATATATGCACTTTATCATCTTATTTGTGCATGTTATCATTTTATTATTGCACTTTATAATCTTATTCATGAATGGGAACAAAAAGAAGACAACCAATAATAGCTTATGCGGGATTTTGAACTCGAACCTTTGTGCATGGGCGCATTGCTATACCATTTTTAATTGAGCTAATAGACTTTTAATGACACATGTCACATTAATGTACAAACCCGCTATAATAAATGTAGCCCATAAAGAAAATATTTGGTAGGAAACTTACTTTACATTAGGAAAATGCACATTTATTAATAATAATCTTTATTATATTATTTGTTCACTTTATATTTTGTAATCTCATATTTTTCACTTTTTAAAATAAAGATAAGAAATGTGATGTAGCATATTTGGTTGCATTTTGTAATCTTATAGATGGACCTTATAATATTATTTCAAATAAAAATTATGGGCTAAAATCTGTAATTTTTATAAGTGAAATAAGAGCGATATTGGTAGAAATAGAAAGTATGGGAGAGGTGGTGACATTTATCTCATAATTAGGGTCATTTACCTATTTACCCATTTACACCATAAAATTAGGCGCATTTACACATTAATTAGGCCCATTTACCTTCAAATTGGATCATTTTCATTTTAAGAGGGATTTTCATTTTAATAACCATTTTCATTTGAACCATTACCTATATATATATAGAAAGGATGGATCAAATGTTAACAAGTCTTACGGTGTTAAATGTTAACAAATCTGAAGCGTTGATTGAATAAAATGAGTGGCTGAGATTAATAGAGAATTTTACATTTTTACTAATTAACAAAGTGGTGGGCCCAGCATGTTTCAGCTCCACTTGCATCAAATAGGCGCGTGCTTTGTGTGTCTCGTGTGGGGGAGGAGAATGGAATGGGTGGATGGGCTAATAGGTAGGGCTGTGCATCGGTCTAAAATCGAACCGAACCGGGCCGAACCGAAATCGAAAATCTTAAAATTTCAAAACCGAAAGCCGAACCGAAAGCATTAGGTTCGGTTCGGTTATTTGCCGGTTCGGTTTGTGTTCGGTTCGGTTTTAACATAGTTGAACCGAATTTCCATAAAAAGAAATTTAAAAAAAAATCTTTTAAAAAATTCGATTTAACACAAACCGAACAAAAAAATAATAAATGTATTAGTGTATATATGTGTGTATATACACTTTATATATGTGTATATATACACACTACACACACAAGACAATATGTATATTAGTGTATATATACACTGTATAGTGTATATATATTTTATAAAGTGTATAAATACATATATATATAATTTATGTAGTGTATAAAAAATAATATATAATTTATGTAGTGTATAAAAAGTAATATATTTATATATATTGGAATATTTAAAAAAAATCGGTTTAACACAAACCGAACCGAAACCGAACACAAACCGAACCGAAACCGAAAAATGAAAATTCTCGAACCGAAAGCCGAACCGAAAAACTTCGGCTAGGTTCGGTTCGGTTCGGTTTGTGTTGGTTCGGCCAAAAAATTCGGTTTGGACCGAATCATGCACACCCCTACTAATAGGTATGTGGGGCTGGCTTTTTTTTTACAAACCTGTTAACTTTTTTTTTATGTATCAAGAATTTTCTTTAAATTGGACCAAAAAATATCACCAAAAAAAAAAAAATTTGGACCACAAAACAAAGAATTTTCTTTAAAACCATATTATAATTTGTGGTATTATTTGGTTACTTATGTCATTTGCACCATGTTAACAAACAATTAAAAATTATTCGATGTTATCGATTGATTATTCGATGATATCACTTGATTATTCAATGGTGTTACAATATTATTTGGTTACTTATGTCATTTTAACAAATAACAAAAAATTATTCGATGTTATCGCTGGATTATTCAATGGTATCGTTGGATTATTCGATGGCATCGCTGGATTTTTGGATGGTGTTCCAGTACATATTATTCGGTTACTTATGTCATTTTAACAAAAAAACTAAAATTTATTCGATGATATCGCTGAATTATTCGATAGTATCACTTGATTATTCGATGATATCCCTTGATTATTCGATGGTGTTACAGTATTATTTGGTTACTTGTGTCATTTTAACAAATAACTAAAATATATTCGATGATATCATTGAATTATTCGATGATATCGCTGAATTATTCGATAGTATCGCTTGATTATTCGATGATATCGCTTGATTATTCGATGATATCGCTTGATTATTCGATGGTATATATCGCTTGATTATTCGATGATATCGCTTGATTATTCGACGGTGTTATATTATTATTTGGTTACTTGTGTCATTTTAACAAATAACTAAAATTTATTCGATGATATCGCTTAATTCGATAATATCCTTTGATTATTCGATGATATCGCTTGATTATTCGATTGTACCCAGATTAATCCGCCAAAGCACCAACATAAACACAACTCACTGTTTCACTTTCAAGTTTCTTCCCACACGCTCAAATGTCCTCCTCTCCCCTAAATTTAATCTAATTGATCGATCAGATGCACACAATTAAGCAAATCTAAAAGATAATTAATCAACCATGTGATTACGATCGAAATCATGCCCGCGAGGGAGAACTGAGCCTCCGTATATCGTCCGCCTCCGCCAACAAGCGACCGCCTTACACACGGTGGCCTTCGGTGTCGGATGCAGCGGTGGCCTTCGGACTCGGATGCAACGGTGACTACAACGCGATGGTGACTCCGGCGAGCCAACTCGGAAGGGGCCCTCTTCCTCACACTATTGCCCAACCCTTTTGAAATCCCCCTTTCTTTCTCTTCTGATGTTGTCAATGGTGAGTATGCTGGGTAGGGTTGGAGGGCGTCACTTGTGTGGTGGCCGGAATCGTTAGGTTGTGCTCATCGCCGGCGTCGTCCGCTTGTGGTCACCGGTCCATTTTGCCTCCGAAATCGTCGCTCTCTTCTCCTAAACGAAGCGTCCGCCCGCAACTCCTCCTATGGTTTGCCGGAAATCAATTTGGTGGTGGCCGGAAATGCATCTGCTGGCACCGATTGCTTCTCTGTCGTCATCCCCAACCAGTCGCCTCTACCGTTTGAAAGCCAGTCCATGTCCTTTCTCTCTCTTCTTAGGTGGGCAAGGATGAAATTACGTATGATTTAGGGTTTTGTTGTGATACACATGCCCCATTGACGTGGCATCTTTTTTTGTTAAAATTCAATTACAATTAATTAATATAATTGAATAATCTCAACCACTCATTTTCTCTCAATCAAGGGCTACGATTTGTTAACATTTAACGCAATAAGATGTGAGTACACATAACCCAACCTCTATATATATTAGTTGATTAAAAATAATGTACATATGTCTACTGTTGGGATATGCGTTATCTAACTAAAAGATATATCTTGACCAAAAAAATTATTAGCTCTTATTTATTTTATTTATATCGATTACTTTTTATGGAAATAATTGTTAATATTTAGATTGTTTTTCATTGAAGTATATATTCATCAATGGATTTTAATATGTTGAAAATTGTAATGGATATTAAAATACAACTTTATCAGAATAATTTTCCCAGTATTATACTATTCTAATAAAAAAGTTGATGTCTTAATAACAAAAAATAATTTTTTAAGATTAAAAGTATTTGTTAATTGAAAATTTTACATTATTAAGCTAACATATTTCCTTGCACGAAACTAAATATGCAGTAGTATATAATCAACCTCTATCCTATGTTATATCTGACTAAGTGTGTGAGTCTATATATATATATATATATATATATATATATATATATATATATATATATATATATATATATATATATATATATATATATATATATATATATATATATATATATATATATATATATATATATATATATATATATATATATATATATATATATATGAATCTCTCTCCGAATTCTCGTCATCAAATCTTCTCTCGCACATGGCAGGATCATCGTCGTCAATTGAACCAGCAGATCTGATGCCTGAAACACAAATTGAAATCGAAGCCAACGAAATCGAAAGATCTGTTGCAATATTGCAAATGGAGAGAGGTAAAAATATTAATTTTGTTCTAATTGCTGTGTATTTTCTTAATTTTTGATATTATTATTAATTTTGTTCTAATTGCTGAACCAATTATTATTATACTGAATCTCTTATTTTATATCCGCTGAACCAATTATTGTTATGTATACTGAACCAGTTCCTCTTGTATACTGACCCAATTATTATTTTTACTAATAATTATACTGAACCAGTTCCTCTTGTATACTGAACCTCTTATTTTATAATGGTGAGCAAACCCAGTTATTTGCTCTGAACCATTTCCTTATATCCGCTGAACCAATTAATATTATTACTAATAATTATACTGAACCAGTTCCTCTTGTATACTGAACCTCTTATTTTATAATGGTGAGCAAACCCAGTTATTTGCTCTGAACCATTTCCTTATATCCGCTGAACCAATTATTGTCATGTATACTGAACCAGTTTCTCTTGTATACTGAACCAGTACCTAATATATCTCCTGAACCAATTATTATTATTACTAATAATTATACTGAACCAGTTCCTCTTGTATACTGAACCTATTATTTTATAATGGTGAGCAAACCCAGTTATTTTGCTCTCAACCATTTCCTTATATCTGCTGAACCAATTATTATTATTACTAATAATTATACTGAACTAGTTCCTCTTGTATACTGAACCTCTTATTTTATAATGGTGAGCAAACCCAGTTATTTGCTCTGAACCATTTCCTTATATCCGCTGAACCAATTAATATTATTACTAATAATTATACTGAACCAGTTCCTCTTGTATATTGAACCTCTTATTTTATAATGGTGAGCAAACCCAGTTATTTGCTCTGAACCATTTCCTTATATCCGCTGAACCAATTATTGTCATGTATACTGAACCAGTTTCTCTTGTATACTGAACCAGTTCCTAATATATCTCCTGAACCAATTATTATTATTACTAATAATTATACTGAACCAATTCCTCTTGTATACTGAACCTATTATTTTATAATGGTGAGCAAACCCAGTTATTTTGCTCTGAACCATTTCCTTATATCTGCTGAACCAATTATTATTATTACTAATAATTATACTGAACCAGTTCCTCTTGTATACTGAACCTCTTATTTTATAATGGTGAGCAAACCCAGTTATTTGCTCTGAACCATTTCCTTATATCCGCTGAACCAATTAATATTATTACTAATAATTATACTGAACCAGTTCCTCTTGTATACTGAACCTCTTATTTTATAATGGTGAGCAAACCCAGTTATTTGCTCTGAACCATTTCCTTATATCCGCTGAACCAATTAATATTATTACTAATAATTATACTGAACCAGTTCCTCTTGTATATTGAACCTCTTATTTTATAATGGTGAGCAAACCCAGTTATTTGCTCTGAACCATTTCCTTATATCCGCTGAACCAATTATTGTCATGTATACTGAACCAGTTTCTCTTGTATACTGAACCAGTTCCTAATATATCTCCTGAACCAATTATTATTATTACTAATAATTATACTGAACCAGTTCCTCTTGTATACTGAACCTATTATTTTATAATGGTGAGCAAACCCAGTTATTTTGCTCTGAACCATTTCTTTATATCTGATGAACCAATTAATATTATTACTAATAATTATACTGAACCAGTTCCTCTTGTATACTGAACCTCGTGAGAACACCCAGTTATTTGCTCTGCACCATTTCCTTATATCTGCTGAACCAATTATTGTCATGTATACTGAACCAATTATTGTCATGTATAATTATTTTATTTATGAAAGTTCCCCTTATATGTTCTGAATTAATTACTAATAATTATGCTGAACCAAATATGATAGATTGATGAATCTTATATGTACTGAACCAATTATTATTATATTTCTGAACCAGTCCCTCGTGTATGCTGAACCAGTTTCTCATTTATCTGCTCATCCAATTATTACTAATAATTATACTGAACCATTTCTCTTGTATGCTGAACCCCTTATTATTATAATGCTTGCTGCTCCAGTTCCTGATATAATACTGAATCATTTAATAATAATTATTGTGAACCCAATGTCTTTTTTCTTATAACACACTGTAATATTCCTGCCAGATATTCCTACCCCAACTGTATCAGACATTGGTCCAACATTAGAGAACAGATTTGTCTTAGAGATATCACCAGGAGCTACAAAGTATTGGGTCCCGATATGTAATGAAGAATTTAAACCTACTGTTGGGAAAATTTTTGATACAATTGGTGAAGGCTCAGAGATGTATGAGACATATGCTTCAATTTGTGGGTTTGACACACGCAACAGCACGCTTTTACGAACAGGGAGTGTGGTCAAGTTAAAGTACATTGTCTACAACAGAGAGGGGGTGAAAAATGGAGCAAATTCAACAGGAAAAAAGAAAACAGTTTCGAACAGATGTGGTTGTAAAGCTAGAGTTGTATTAACAAGGACAATGGATGGCAAATATAAGGTGAAGGTGTTTGAAGAACGTCATACACATGAACTTCGGGATAAGTTTACAGGAAAGTATGCAAAATCTAACTTCAAGCTAGAAATGATGCATCAAAAATTTGTGTTAGACTGTGCTCAAACAAAAATTGGTGTTGTTAAAGCTCACAAGCTCTATGAAACAATGATGGGTGGATTATCAGAGGCTGGTGCAATAGTTGTCCAATTCAAGAACTTCAAAAGGGATTTGATGGCTTACATGAAAGATTCTGATGCTCAAATGTTGATTAACAGATTATCAACAAAGAAAGAGATTTGTAGCGCCTTTTATTTCAACTATGCTGTTGATAATGAAGACAGATTAACAATGATATTTTGGGCAGATCCAATATCAAGAAAAAATTTTTCAATATTTGGGGATGTTGTCATATTTGATTCTACGTACAGAACAAATAGGTATGCTTCTTTATCAGCTACAGTAAATTATTAATACTGAACACTAATGTTTAAATATACTGAACCACTTCATGGTATATATGCTGAACCAGATACAGTAAATTATTAATATAATGCTGTAATACTGAACCAATTATTATGTGTGCTGAACCATTTTCTGCTGTAATACTGAACCAATTATTATGTGTGCTGAACCAATTATTAATATAATACTGAACCATGCTAAAGTAAGTATGCTGAACAATGCTATATTTTCCTTGATTAATTACTAATTATTAAATATACTAAACCACTCCCTGGTATATATGCTGAACCATTTCCCCCTATACTTGTATACATTTGAACTGTCTTTTGCTGTACATTATTACCCATTAATTTTACAATTTTATACCACTATACTTATTATATTATCTAATATATTTTTCAGATATAATATGGTGTTTGCTCCATTCAGTGGGGTAGACAACCATAACAAATGTGTGACGTTTGCAGCAGGTTTGATTTTAAATGAAGATATATCATCTTATTCATGGATGTTCCAAAATTTTAAAGAAGCAATGGGTGCAGAACCAAGACTTTTGGTGACAGATCAAGATCCATCAATGAAGGCTGCTGCTAAGTCCATATTATCCTCCACTGAGCACAGATATTGCATGTGGCACATTATGAGTAAGGTCCCAGAAAGAGTTGGCACCACTTTAAGCAAATGTTCAGCTTTTAGAAGAAGTTTAGATGCTGCAGTGTGGAATGATGAAATTGAACCGTTTGAGTTCGAGGAGATGTGGAAGTCAATTATTGAAGAGTACCAATTAAAAGAAAATGATTGGTTTAAAAATATCTTCAAAATCAGAGAGTCATGGATCCCCGCTTACAGTAAACATATACCACTAAGTCGAGTTGGATGGACGACATCTGTTGCAGAATCCCAAAACAAGTTCTTTAAGCTGTATACAGATAGATTCTTCAGCTTGGTTGAGTTATTGATGCACTATGATACTGCCATTGATAGCCAAAGACACAATCAAACTCTGTTGAACATTGCTGATCAGACAAAATCTCTTGATATGATGACTGATTTGGAAATAGAAAAATATTGTGCATCAATATTTACATTACATACATTCCGGAAAATACAGATGCAGTTGCAGAGGAAGTGCCGTGTTCTTAATGTTGAAGAAACAGAGGAAAAACATTTATTCACTTTGAGAGATATTTCAGGGACCAAATCCTTCAAGGTTGAATACCACCCTAATAATCATTTCACAAAATGTAGTTGTGTGATGTTTATGAGAGAGGGTTTACCTTGTTGCCATGCTTTCCAAGTATTAAAAGATTTGGGCATTAGCAAATTGCCTGATAATTTGGTTTTGCTGAGGTGGACAAAAGAAGCAGCATTGTCTCCAATTTTCAAAATTGATGATGTTATTGTTTAGCAATGTGCACAGATTGATGCATGTAAGGTGTTAAGAAGTGAAATTCTTAGAAATGTCCATAAGTGTCTTGGATTGATTGATCAAGATGAAGAGAATTTGAAGAAATTTAATGATTCAATAGAGGCATATATTGAGTCGTTGAATGAAATGGCTATTGAAGGTAACCAGACACTTGATAAACAGAAATTAGTGGAAGATTTTGTTGGGGTGAAGGTTCCAGATCAGATTGTAGTGCAGGACCCAGTAAAAGCAAGCAACAAAGGCAGTGGAAAGAGACTAAAAGGTGGAAAAGAAAAGGCAATAGAGAAGAAGAAGAAGAAAACACAACGATTGTGCAAGGAATGCAACAAATTAGCCTTCCATGACAGCAGAAACTGCAAAAAAATTCAAGCAGAGAAAAAAAAAATGGAAGAAATGAATAAAGCTTCTCGAAGTACATCATAGACAATTTTATTTTATATATTTTTACTGTTTTAAATAATTAGATTTTGTGAAACATTCTCTTAATGTCAATGTTTACAGATTTATTTTTAATTAGATTTTCTGAACCATTTCTATTATTGGTTCACCTGAAT
The DNA here is from genome assembly GCA_963922045.1 of Persicaria maculosa. Taxonomy (NCBI): domain Eukaryota; kingdom Viridiplantae; phylum Streptophyta; class Magnoliopsida; order Caryophyllales; family Polygonaceae; genus Persicaria; species Persicaria maculosa. Next base: position 45,285,810 of record OY998267.1, read on the forward strand.
CATATCTTATTATTTCTTCATTATATCTCCGAACCAAACTCAATTATCTCTCTGAACCAAACTCAGTTATCTCTCTGAACATGTATCTGAACCACAAAATCTCTTATCTGAACTATCCTAAGTTATCTATTTGAACCACTCTCATTATATCCCTGAACCACACTCAATCTCTATCTGAACTATACTAAGTTATCTATCTGAACCACTGTCATTATATCTCTGAACCACACTCAGAATCAAACTCCATTATCCCCTCTGAATCAGACTTAATATATCTCTGAACCACACTCATTCTCTCTCTGACCCACACTCATACCCCCTATCTGAACCATCCTCAGTTATCTATCTGAACCACACTCATTATATCTCTGAACCACAATCAGTTATCACTATGAACCACACTCAGTTATCTCTCTGAACCAAACTGAATATCTATAAACATATTCTGTAGAATATCTATAAAAATAACTATAGTGGTTAATCATATAACCTTGTATGTTCTCCAACAACTGTTCCCTTCTTTCTTGAATCAGTTATCATTATATGTTCTTCTTTAATCTCTCTTAATTTTGCTGAACCATTATCTCTTAATTGACGCTTAATAACCAATTTACTTCTTCTTGTAATTGATGCTGAACATATGTACAATACATTTTTTGAACCATGTCAATTATCAGAGATAACTAAGTGTGGTTCAGAAAGATAACTGTAGTGGTTCATCATATAACCTTGTATTGGTTGACAGAATCACTATCTCCTAATTTTGTTGAACCTATCTCTTGTATTTGGTTCAGAGAAAAACATTATTAATGTTGAACCAATTTCTCCTAAATTTTGCGGGTATATAAAATGTGTTGCAATTAAAATATAATAATAATTCAAACTGAATAATTAAAGAAAAGTTAATAATTCAAACTTAGTACATATGGTTCAAACTTAATAATTTAAGGAAAATATAATGTTATACAGACTGAACAACTAGAAATTAAAAAGAGGTCTTTCTTCTTCTTCTTCTTCTACTTCATACTTCATATCCCCAAGAAGTCACGAATCTTCTGCCTTCTTTTGTCTTCTTCATGGAAGACATCCCTGATGCAGTTGATTATGTTGTCTTGTACCTCTTCCAGTTCTTTCTCTAGTTGTTCTTTTTTTTCTTCCAACTACATACATTTTTAAATTTAAAAGTTAAATATTTTATTTAGATTAAGAACATATTCTGTAGAATATCTATTAAAATTACCGTATGTAGAAGTTGCTGATCATCTTCTCTTGTTGCCTCTGAGATCTTGTATGCATTTGTATTTAACTGCCTTGTGATTGTAGACGAGTATTCTTGATGGAACTCAGCGGCTTCCATCAGTTCCCCCCTAATCCTTGTCGTGTTTGTTTCACAAGCCTCTTCTAAAAGAGGGATGTGATAACCTGGATATGATTTTTGATGGATAAGAGAGGAGGAAGGTTATTCTTCTTTTATAGGAAGTTGCCCCTTTCCAACTTCCTTTTTTTTCTGTATTTTAAAGAGCGGTTTTCCAATACACTTTAACCTCTTCAACTTCCTTTAACTGTAATAATTGTTTACCAGTGGCGCCTCTTTATGTCTCTGAACTTGACACAGTTATCTATCTGAATCACAGTAATTATCTCTCTGAACCACAAGAAGTTACCTCTTTGGGAAGTTGAAAAGTTACATACTAATATTAAATAATGTAGTTTCCTATAAAAGATGGTATTTCATATATAAAAGTGTAGTAAATAAATAATAAAGAAAAGTTGAAAAGTTACATACTAATATTAAATAATGTAATATTAATATTAAATATTAAATCCCAATTACAAAAGGATCCTAAATCAGCCATATATCTGAACCACTTCCACTTATCGCTCTAAACCACACTTAGTTATCTCTCAACTTCAACTATAATAATTACTTTAGCCTATTTATGTCTCTGAACCTAGCACAGTTATCTATCTGAACCACAATAATTCACCTCTTTGGAAAGTTGAAAAGTTACATACTAATATTAAATACTGTAGTTTCCTATAAAAGTGTAGTTAATAAATAATAAATAAAAGTTGAAAAGTTAAATACTAAGTTCTCTGAACCCCCACATTAATATTAAATATTAAATCCCAATTACAGTTAATAAATAATATTAAATATTATGCTGAACCACACGCAATTATCTATCTGAACCAAAATCAGCCATATATCTGAACCCCCTTCAGTTATCACTCTGAACCACACTTAGTTATCACTCTGAACCACACTCATTGCCTCTGAACCCCCACATACTTATCCTTTGAAATTTATCTATCTGAACCACACTCAGTTATATCTCTGAACCACATTCAGTTGTCTCTTTTAACCAATGATTCTCTTTGAGAGGAATTAAATCATTGAAACCACTACTATGCAGAACCTCACACAGTTATCTATCTGAACCACTATCTGTTATAAGAACTACACAATACCATAATATTAAACATATGAATATAAGACCAAATATTATACATTTGCTAATAACAAAAACACAAATTCCATTAATATTATACTTTTGCTTAAATAAAGTCTTCCCAAACAGAGGATGCAAATTTTCTTACACCAAAAAGTTAATAAACATTGTCTTTCCTAAGATGACAATACTGAACAAAATGTAATTTTACAGGGTAGATCGACAAAGAGGACAAACGCCTTCAACCATAAGCCAAGTCCGGAGACATTCTGGGTGGAAGAAATGTGAGCATGGCATTCCAAGGACGGGCGCCGAAGACATCATCGGGTCAAAACATATTGAACATGCCTCTCCATTGATCTCAAGATGATATGTCTCTTGTAGGGCTTCAATAGCTTCTGTAGTGGCTGGATGATGTTGTACAAAATCAACGTTGTCGCCTTCAACATTGTCGGCCTCTATGTCAGAGTCAGAACTCGATTCGGACGAATCCTCGGAATTGTAGTACAAATGCACCTCGATGTTAGGGCAGAGACCGTATTCTACTAAATCAGCGTCTGGCCGAAACCATGAACTTGTAGCTTCCATTAAAAGCCCATTTATTGCATGAGTTCGGATAATACTTGGGATCCCTGCGTCCGCAAAAATTTGATTGCAGCGTTCTTCGCTCAATGGCATACCGTTCCACCCGACAACGTGATGAAATATCTCAGGAAATCTAACGGAATGGGTTGACACCGAAATTTGAGCGCCGCCATAAACAGAAGACACCGTTCCTACGAGTTCAACTAAACACTCGCCCACAGTCTGATGATACCCAGTAACAGCACCAATTTGATAAGCCATTGAAAAAGAGAAGCCCTACAAAGACAACAACCAAACATCAAATGTAATCAAACACTATGGAAGATTTGAGGGATAATATGAAGAGAAATACAGAGGTAGAAATGTAATCAAACACTAACCGGTACCTTGTGGTTCAGAGGGATAAACAACAAAATGCAGAGAATGGGGATGAGATTTGAGGGAGATGAAAGGACTAGGGAAGATTTCTTTTTCTTTCTTTGTCAAATGATCACAACTGCAGAGAATGGGGAAATGGGAAGATTTATCAGAAAATACAGCACGCAAAATGACAAAAATACCCCTATAACGCCACCTAGTAAATTTAAATCGCATCCGTTAATTTTTTAAACCGCATCAGTAATATTTTTATATATTTTTTTTCAAAATTTAAAATCATTAAATTATGCTGAACCAACATTAGTAAATTATACTAAACCAATATTTCATGAACTCCTGAACCACAAAATTATTTATTATGAACGAATATCAATAAATTATACTGAACTAAAATTTCATAAACTCTTGAAACAAAAATTTATTTATGTTGAACCAATATCATTAAATTCTACTGAACCACAAAAATATTTCAGCTATTTCTCTCTGAACCACTACTGTTATTCCTTCTGAACCAATGCTACATTCACACCATTTAATACACACATTTACTTATCTGAACCTCACACAGTTATATCTCTGAACCACATTCAGTTATCCTCTCTGAAACAATGATTCTCTGAGGGATTGAATCATTAACCCCACTACAATGCTGAACCTCACACAGTTATCTGTCTGAACCACACTAATTATCTCTCTGAACCACACTAAGTCAGCTCTCTGAACCACTATCTGTTATAAGAACTACACAATCCCAAGACATATAAAATTATCAAATACAAAAAAGAAACTGTTCAGAAATATTATCCATCCTTTACAAATTTACTTTAAACATCATCATACTTTTGTTAACCCTGGGCTAAAATTCTTAATTTTTCCCAAAATATTATCTTTCACTTCATTAATAGAAGACTTCACAATTGCCTGCATGTAAAGCTCCCTGAGATTGATTAATGTTTTGGTAGAATTCTTTGAAAATCCACTATTCCAATCAGGTCTGTTGCTCCCCATAAACGTCTCCATGTGACGCATGCAGAAGACGCCACAATCAACAAAATTTTGATCTGTTGCCCATTTTAACTCCATCAAGTATGGTTTGTAATTCCGAACAAGGTCTGCTTTGGCTTTCAAATTCTTCAAATCCAAATACTTGGTCAAAAAATTAACCTTCAATTAAGAAAAAAAAACAATTAGTATATAGATAAGATAAAATGTTGAATAAAAATCATTTATACAAAAGAATAAATATACTTACAGTAACTCTTGGAATATTTTTATATTTGTTCTGAAAGTCCACTGTCAGCTTCATGTTATCAATTACAGCTACATCTTTTGTCTTCAAATTGACAGATATAATATAAAAGTGTTCTGATGCTAGAATTGGAAACATAATCTGTCAAAAAAAACAAATATAATTAATATAAGAGTTACTGCAAGTATGCTGAACCACACTCAGTTATCTCTCGGATTATCCTTCTGAACCATATTCAGTTATCTCTTTGAACCACTATCACTTATCTCTCTGCCCCCCCACTATAACTTATTTCTCGGATTATCCTCAGTCAGTAATCTGTCTGAACCATACTTATATATCGCTCTGAACCACTATAACTTATTTCTCTGAACCACTACACTTTATCTTTCTGAACCACATCTCTCTGCCCCCTCTTACCACTTACCTGACCCCCTCGCTCAGTAATCTGTCTGAACCACATATAGTTATCGGTCTGAACCAATATAACTTATTTCTTTGAACCACCACAATTTATCTCTATGAACACTATCACTCTCACTCTGAACCAAATATAAACAAATATTAACATATAAAAAGAATCTTAAATAAAACATACCAAATCGATTTCGCTCAAATTTGTAGGACATTTGACTATAAGAAGTTCATCAAATTTCTCACGAAATACATTAAATCTCTTATCAATGTCACCGTTCGTGGGGTACACAATTGAGTTTTCCTGGGAATACATGAAAAACATTTAAATAAAAAAATTAACATAATTTAATACAATCAACAAAATTAATTAAAATCTTAACTTACAATGATCGCGCAGGTGGCAAAGAATCTTTTAATAGATCCATATCCGCGATGAGATTCTTCATAATTCAGAATACAACTCCACGCATCAACAATTTGAGCATCAACATACTGATCAAATTGTAGTGACTGCATTTTAGCCCGGGGGATTATGATGTCTTTGTAGCTGAAAAAAAGTTCCCTGAACCAGAAAAACAAACATTTATGTTTCTAAACATAGACTAAAATATTACTACTAAATCATGAACAACTTACAATGCATCCTCTTCAACTTCTGTCACATATTTGTATAGCTTTATAGCAAAAGGAGACTTCCTCTGGGGAGCAGGATTAACAAATCTATCATAAAATGGGCTCCTCATTTCTTTTGATGGCACAATATCCCTCGATGGTTGAACCCTTTTTTCAACATTGGCTTTTTTTTTTTATCATCGTCCTGCAGTATAAATTTATTAAAATATAACAAATGAAGAGAAAAAAAAACTTCATTAACCCCTTATAAAATGAAGAGAAAAAAAAATATTGGCCTTTCTACAAACCTTTGGCAATGGGATTTTCAAAATTGTTTTCTTCTTCTGTGCACCATCATCTGTAGAAACCACCTGTAAGATGAAGAGCAAAAAAATAGAAACATTATTTTGATGTACAATATAAATAAATATAATTAAAGAAACATATTAAAACAAAAATATTTTAAAATTACCTTTGAAATATCAGTTTCTATTGGTTCAATCACTTGGGAGGCCCCTCTGCTAGTGCTTTTTCAGAAACCTGATAAATTATTAATACATGTTAAAAAAATTTATATAACAAATATAAAGATTTAAATTAAAGATTGTTAAATGACTTACATTCTTCTTTATTGATTGAATTGCAACAGCATCAGCTAACCCCTGAAGAGGATTTTTAAGATGATTAGTCTGAGCAACCACTGGTTGATCCTCTGTAGGAGACTGAAAAACAGCAGGCATGTCGTCTTCAGGGGTCTTTGGAAATGTTTTTTCAACAGTCCTAAACACTTCTGCAATTGTTGGAGTATTCCCAGGAGGTGTGAGGCCAAGATTCCACAATGGATCAGAAAGCCGAATTTTGTCCATCTCTTCTTTCTTGGCAATAGCAATGTCAACAATCCGCATAAGCCTATCAATTTCAGGATTGTCAAACTCATCTAGTGTTAAATTAATTTCAGGAGAGCTTGAAGGTTGTTCACAAACAATCCACTTTGCAGCATGGTTCAAATAACTAATCTCCACATCGTCATTTTTTCGAGAAACAGATTGAGCTGTCAATTCTACAATATTTGAAATTGTTTTAACCAGTAAACACATCTCAGACTTGTATCTCTCTTTAAACCCCTGCAAAAAGAAGTAAAAATCTTGTTATATACTTAAATAATATTATAATTATAACTCAATTTTGTCAATAAATTTTAAAACAATACTTGCATCTTTATTAGGACCTTCAAATAACTGAGCATGGTCCTTCAAAACTTCCTCACATACAGCCTCTACATGATCCATTGTATTGTCCTTATTGACAACTTCTTTATCTTCAGATAACTGTTGAGAAATGATATAAAAAATTTGTAATATTCATGCTGAACCACATACTAATATCAATGCTGAACCACTACCACTTCGTAATTATTCCCATTTTAAAGTACTTTAATTTCATATGTTGAACTAATGAACAACTACAATTACTAGCAGTTTATGCTGAAACACATAAATAATGACCCAGTTTTCTTTGTATATTTCTCACCAGTTATGAACCACACTCATTATTCTCTCTGAACCACACTCAGTTATCTCTCTGAACCACATTCTTTATATCTCTGAACAACAAATATTATTCCTATGAAACACACTCATTATTACTCTGAACCACACTCAATATTTGTCTGAACCACATTCATAATTTATCTGAACAACACTAATTATTTATAATGAAACACATACTATGTATTTAAAATAAAATTCATTTAACCATACTTTTTCTGTTGGGCCTTCAATTAATCCACATATTACTGGACCTCCAATAGTTTGCTCTTCAAGTGTAGAGACTTGATGTGGAACTGAATCAAACTCTAGTCTTGGCAATACACGACCAGATCCAAATCCATTGCCTCTCATTTCATCTCCTTCCCTTGCCTTAATTGAAGCAGTTGTCCAATTAACAAAGGTTGGCACTGATCTTGGTTTCTCTTGCCTTTGTAATCGAACACGATCAAGATAAAAGAACTATGATAACAAAAAAAAATATAACAGAAATTTGTAAGATATTAAAAAAAATATAAATGAAAATATCAAAAAAAAAACACAAAATGCTCAATATTTATCTCACTTACCAATAAGAATGGGACTGAACCAGTGAAGATAGAATTTTTGTTACATGCCCATGATTTTTTTGTTTCAACAAGACGATCGAGCAAAAACCCACACCAATTAAAGGTTTTTATGTTTTTTACATTTTCAGCTACATAAAAATAATTAAAATTGATAGAGCCATTTGTGTTGCTTTCAATCAACGTAGAAATTACAAGAACAGTGAAACAAGTCTTGAAAAATTGTACACCATCTTTATCAGCCAACATCTCCCGCACCACATCAGCTGCGTGGATCCTCTTGTTCCCAGAAACCACAGATTTCTTCCACATATATAATGATGCATCATTCCTTGTGTTATATGAAGGATCAACAGGCACTGGAATTGACCCCATTGGCAACCCCAAAGCAATTGCAACATCAACATATTCGATGAAAATTGTATCTCCAGTACCTGTAATGAGTGCAACTCTATCTGCATCAAAGTTATCCACCACCCAATATGACAAAAACAGTGGGAGATGTTTCATTTCTAACTTCAGCAGAGAACTAAACCCAAGCTCTTCAATGCTTTAAAATTGAGAATCATTTAAAGATTTAAATGATTCAACCAAAGAATAAGCGTGTGTGCGGGATTCCAGCTTAAAGTATGTAACATTTCCTTTAGCAGTTACAATAGTTTTTGTCCTAAGTTTCACATCTTGCTCTCCCTTCACCACAACAGCTTCATCACTGTCAGACTCTGATTCTTTTGCAATTTTCCTCTTCTTTTGCCTTTCCTTCTTCAAATCTTGATTATCCCCATATTTACGTTTTCATTTGTCCATAACAACTGCCAATGGGGCTTCCTCTACAAACACCAAAATTAATAAAAATATATCAATAATATGCATGTACACGATTGCAGCCCCCCCAGTTACAGTAAAATTTATGAACAGAACAATTAGATATTTAAACAACGAAAATCAAGTATACTTACCATCAAGTAGCCGAAGTTCCATTTTAATAAACAGCGTTGAACTGTAAGAAAAAAAAAAGAGAAAAAACAGTAAATAAACGAAGAAACAACAACTAACTATAGAAGAAAATCAAATAACTACTCTCATTCAAGCTTACCTTTTCACGAGAGAGGAGTCTTTGAGATTGAAGACCGAATCGACTCTTTAGAGATTTGGAGTAGGGTTTAAAACGAAAAGGGGGAAATGAAATTTCAAAATGATCACAACTGCAAATAATGGGGAAATGGGAAGTTATATCAGAAAATACAACACGCAAAATGACAAAAATACCCCCTGCCTGAAGGAAATTTAAAGCATGGTTCGGTGGTCCACCCCATCCCAGTTTTTTTTAAACCTTGTCCGAATTAATTATGGTTAACCAATATTAATTATGCTGAACCAATATCTGTGAATTATAGTGAACCAATTATCCTTTCTCAACCGCTATTTAATAATTCCCTGAAACACAGTCAAATATGAACTCTGAACTACACTCATTCTCTATCTGAACCACACTCAGTTATCTCTCTGAATCACACTCACTTATCTCTCTGAACCACACTCTCTATCTGAACCATCCTCATATTTCTCTGAACCACACTCACTTGTCTCTCTAACCCACCCTCAATTATCTCTCTGAACCACACTCAGTTATCTCTCTGTGAATATCTGTGAATTATAGTGAACCAATATTCATTATGCTGAACCAATATCTGTGAATTATAGTGAACCAATTATCCTTTCTCAACCGCTATTTAATAATTCCTTGAAACACAGATATGAACTCTGAACTACACTCATTCTCTATCTGAACCACACTCAGTTATCTCTCTGAATCACACTCACTTATCTCTCTGAACCACACTCTCTATCTGAACCATCCTCATATATTTCTCTGAACCACACTCACTTCTCTCTAACCCACCCTCAGTTATCTCTCTGAACCACACTCAGTTATCTCTCTGAACCACACTCACTTATCTCTCTGAACCACACTCATTATATCATCCTCAGATAAAACTCTTTCTGAACCATCCTGAGATATTTCTCTGAACCACACTAATTATATCACTGAATCACACTCATATCTGAACCATACTCAGATATTTCTCTGAACCACACTCACATTATCTCTCTGAACCACACTCACTTATCTCTCTGAACCACACTCATTATATCACTGAATCACAATCAAACTTTCTGAACCATCCTCAGTTATCTATCTGAAACACTCACTAATATTTTTATCAATCAGACTCATTATCTCTCTGAACCACACATTCATTATATCTCTGAACCAATATTTAATAATTTCCTGAAACACACATGCAGTATCCTCATAACAAAACAAGAACACACATATGTTAAACGTTACTGAGTATGTAATAACCAGTCATTTAACAGAAAATGAAACTGAAATCATTCCACCCCAAACTACATAATACTTCAAATCCAAAATGCAAAATCATACAACCTCCCTTGATAACATCTCAATTACCATCGACATATATCCTAACATTTTGCTTTACAGAATCCTTCACTTCATTGATAGATGAACATATAATTGCATGCATATAAGCCCTCCGAAGATCCTTAAGCGTGCTAGGACAATAGTTTGACAAGCCACACTGCCACCGTTTTGCCCCTGTAAAAGTCTCCAAATGACGCATGCAATACACCCCGCAATCCACAAAATTATCATTTGTTTCCCACCTTAACCCAAGCCTGTACACTTTGCAGTTGCGAATAATATCTGCCTTGTTGGAGAGATTCATCTGATCTAAGTAGTGACTCATCAAATTGACCTTCAATTAAAAAAAATAACAATACTTTAAAAATAAAATAAAATAAAAATCATATAAAAATTAGAAACTTACAGCATCCGTTGGAATATCAGAATATCTTGACTCAAAGTCAACTAACAGCTTCATGTTATCAATGATAAAAACTTCTTTTCCAATAAAATTGAAGCATGTAATATAAAAATGAGCATTACGAAGAACAGGCAACATAATCTGCACAAGGAAACACACAAAAAATTTTAAAATAATAAATACAAATGATAAAACACAAAATTAATTGATATTTATTAAGAAAAACTTACAAAGTTAACTCGAGCCAAATTTGGAAACCCTAAGACCGTAAGAACCTGATCAAACTTAGTACGAAAGATGTTAAATCGGCTTTCCAAACTCACACCCACCATTTCAACAACCGACCCAACCTGAAAAACATAAAACAAACTCACATAATATAATGAGAAATATAAAATTAAAGTACTCAGTAATATAATGTAAATACAATAACTTACACTGACATCGCAGGTTGCAATAAATCTCTTATACCCGAAAAATTCCTCTTGACAGTTAAGAATTTTAATAAAAGCATCAATCACTTGTGCATCAACATATTGGCCACAAAGCAATGATTGAAACACCATGCGTGGAACATTTTGTTCTTTAAATTTGAAAAGAACTTGCCTGTTAAAACATCAGCATTACAGCCAAATTTGATAAGAAATAACAAATATAATGAAAAGTCTAACACAATTATCTCTCTCTCATTATCTATCTGAACCACAATCATTATATATCTAAACCACAATCAAATCTCTCTCTGAACCATCCTCAGTTATATCTCTGACCCACACTCAGTTATCTCTCTGAACATATATCAGAACCACACTCGTTCTCCCTCTCTGAACCACACTCAGATACCTCTCTCATTATCTATCTCTGACCCACACTCATTATATCTCTGAACCACACTCATTCTCTATCTGAACTATCCTCAGTTATCTATCTGAACCACACTCATTATATCTTTGAACCAAACTCAGTTATCTCTCTGAACCAAACTCAGTTATCTCTCTGAACATGACTCAGAACCACACTCATTATATCTCTGAACCACACTCATTATATATCTGAACCACACTCATTTATCTCTCTGAACCAAACTCAGTTAACTCTCTGAACATGTCTCAGAACCAGACTCATTATATCTCTATCTGAACTATCCTAAGTTATCTATCTGAACAACTCTCATTATATATCTGAACCAAACTCAGTTATCTCCCTGAACCAAACTAAGTTGTCTCTCTGACCCACACTCAGTTATCTCCCTGAACCAAACTGAGTGTGGTTCAGAGAGATAACTGAGTGTGGGTCAGAGAGACAACTTAGTTTGGTTCAGGGAGATAACTGAGTTTGGTTCAGATATATAATGAGAGTTGTTCACATAGATAACTTAGGATAGTTCAGATAGAGATATAATGAGTCTGGTTCTGAGACATGTTCAGAGAGTTAACTGAGTTTGGTTCAGAGAGATAAATGAGTGTGGTTCAGATATATAATGAGTTTGGTTCAGAGATATAATGAGTGTGGTTCTGAGTCATGTTCAGAGAGATAACTGAGTTCGGTTCAGAGAGATAACTGAGTTTGGTTCAAAGATATAATGAGTGTGGTTCAGATAGACAACTGAGGATAGTTCAGATAGAGAATGAGTGTGGTTCAGAGATATAATGAGTGTGGGTCAGAGATAGATAATGAGAGAGGTATCTGAGTGTGGTTCAGAGAGGGAGAACGAGTGTGGTTCTGATATATGTTCAGAGAGATAACTGAGTGTGGGTCAGAGATATAACTGAGGATGGTTCAGAGAGAGATTTGATTGTGGTTTAGATATATAATGATTGTGGTTCAGATAGATAATGAGAGAGAGATAATTGTGTTAGACTTTTCATTATATTTGTTATTTCTTATCAAATTTGGCTGTAATGCTGATGTTTTAACAGGCAAGTTCTTTTCAAATTTAAAGAACAAAATGTTCCACGCATGGTGTTTCAATCATTGCTTTGTGGCCAATATGTTGATGCACAAGTGATTGATGCTTTTATTAAAATTCTTAACTGTCAAGAGGAATTTTTTGGGTATAAGAGATTTATTGCAACCTGCGATGTCAGTGTAAGTTATTGTATTTACATTATATTACTGAGTACTTTAATTTTATATTTCTCATTATATTATGTGAGTTTGTTTTATGTTTTTCAGGTTGGGTCGGTTGTTGAAATGGTGGGTGTGAGTTTTGAAAGCCGATTTGACATCTTTCGTTCTAAGTTTGATCAGGTTCTTACGGTCTCAGGGTTTCCAAATTTGACTCGAGTTAACTTTGTAAGTTTTTCTTAATAAATATCAATTAATTTTGTGTTTTATCATTTGTATTTATTATTTTAAAATTTTTTGTGTGTTTCCTTGTGCAGATTATGTTGCCTGTTCTTCGTAATGCTCATTTTTATATTATATACTTCAATTTTATTGGAAAAGAAGTTTTTATCATTGATAACATGAAGCTGTTAGTTGACTTTGAGTCAAGATATTCTGATATTCCAACGGATGCTGTAAGTTTCTAATTTTTATATGATTTTTATTTTATTTTATTTTTAAAGTATTGTTATTTTTTTTAATTGAAGGTCAATCTGATGAGTCACTACTTAGATCAGATGAATCTCTCTAACAAGGCAGATCTTATTCGCAACTGCAAAGTGTACAGGCTTGGGTTAAGGTGGGAAACAAATGATAATTTTGTGGATTGCGGGGTGTATTGCATGCGTCATTTAGAGACTTTTACAGGGGCAAAACGGTGGCAGTGTGGCTTGTCAAACTATTGTCCTAGCACGCTTAAGGATCTTCGGAGGGCTTATATGCATGCAATTATATGTTCATCTATCACTGAAGTGAAGGATTCTGTAAAGCAAAATGTTAGGATATATGTTGATGGTAATTGAGATGTTATCAAGGGAGGTTGTATGATTTTGCATTATGGATTTAAAGTATTATGTAGTTTGGGGTGGAATGATTTCAGTTTCATTTTCTGTTAAATCACTGGTTATTACATACTCAGTAACGTTTAACATATGTGTGTTCTTGTTTTGTTATGAGGATACTGCATGTGTGTTTCAGGAGATTATTAAATATTGGTTCAGAGATATAATGAATGTGTGGTTCAGAGAGATAATGAGTCTGATTGATAAAAATATTAGTGAGTGTTTCAGATAGATAACTGAGGATGGTTCAGAAAGTTTGATTGTGATTCAGTGATATAATGAGTGTGGTTCAGAGAGATAATGTGAGTGTGGTTCAGAGAGATATCTGAGTATGGTTCAGATATGAGTGTGATTCAGTTATATAATTAGTGTGGTTCAGAGAAATATCTCAGGATGGTTCAGAAAGAGTTTTATCTGAGGATGATATAATGAGTGTGGTTCAGAGAGATAAGTGAGTGTGGTTCAGAGAGATAGCTGAGTGTGGTTCAGAGAGATAACTGAGGGTGGGTTAGAGAGAAGTGAGTGTGGTTCAGAGAAATATATGAGGATGGTTCAGATAGAGAGTGTGGTTCAGAGAGATAAGTGAGTGTGATTCAGAGAGATAACTGAGTGTGGTTCAGATAGAGAATGAGTGTAGTTCAGAGTTCATATCTGTGTTTCAGGGAATTATTAAATAGCGGTTGAGAAAGGATAATTGGTTCACTATAATTCACAAATATTGGTTCAGCATAATTAATATTGGTTCACTATAATTCACAGATATTCACAGAGAGATAACTGAGTGTGGTTCAGAGAGATAACTGAGGGTGGGTTAGAGAGACAAGTGAGTGTGGTTCAGAGAAATATGAGGATGGTTCAGATAGAGAGTGTGGTTCAGAGAGATAAGTGAGTGTGATTCAGAGAGATAACTGAGTGTGGTTCAGATAGAGAATGAGTGTAGTTTAGAGTTCATATTTGACTGTGTTTCAGGGAATTATTAAATAGCGGTTGAGAAAGGATAATTGGTTCACTATAATTCACAGATATTGGTTCAGCATAATTAATATTGGTTAACCATAATTAATTCGGACAAGGTTTAAAAAAAACTGGGATGGGGTGGACCACCGAACCATGCTTTAAATTTCCTTCAGGCAGGGGGTATTTTTGTCATTTTACGTGCTGTATTTTCTGATATAACTTCCCATTTCCCCATTATTTGCAGTTGTGATCATTTTGAAATTTCATTTCCCCCTTTTCGTTTTAAACCCTACTCCAAATCTCTGAAGAGTCGATTCGGTCTTCAATCTCAAAGACTCCTCTCTCGTGAAAAGGTAAGCTTGAATGAGAGTAGTTATTTGATTTTCTTCTATAGTTAGTTGTTGTTTCTTCGTTTATTTACTGTTTTTTCTCTTTTTTTTTTCTTACAGTTCAACACTGTTTATTAAAATGGAACTTCGACTACTTGATGGTAAGTATACTTGATTTTCGTTGTTTAAATATCTGATTGTTCTGTTCATAAATTTTACTGTAACTGGGGGGCTGCAATCGTGTACATGCATATTATTGATATATTTTTATTAATTTTGGTGTTTGTAGAGGAAGCCCCATTGGCAGTTGTTATGGACAAATTAAAACGTAAACATGGGGATAATCAAGATTTGAAGAAGGAAAGGCAAAAGAAGAGGAAAATTGCAAAAGAATCAGAGTCTGACAGTGATGAAGCTGTTGTGGTGAAGGGAGAGCAAGATGTGAAACTTAGGACAAAAACTATTGTAACTGCTAAAGGAAATGTTACATACTTTAAGCTGGAATCCCGCACACACGCTTATTCTTTGGTTGAATCATTTAAATCTTTAAATGATTCTCAATTTTAAAGCATTGAAGAGCTTGGGTTTAGTTCTCTGCTGAAGTTAGAAATGAAACATCTCCCACTGTTTTTGTCATATTGGGTGGTGGATAACTTTGATGCAGATAGAGTTGCACTCATTACAGGTACTGGAGATACAATTTTCATCGAATATGTTGATGTTGCAATTGCTTTGGGGTTGCCAATGGGGTCAATTCCAGTGCCTGTTGATCCTTCATATAACACAAGGAATGATGCATCATTATATATGTGGAAGAAATCTGTGGTTTCTGGGAACAAGAGGATCCACGCAGCTGATGTGGTGCGGGAGATGTTGGCTGATAAAGATGGTGTACAATTTTTCAAGACTTGTTTCACTGTTCTTGTAATTTCTACGTTGATTGAAAGCAACACAAATGGCTCTATCAATTTTAATTATTTTTATGTAGCTGAAAATGTAAAAAACATAAAAACCTTTAATTGGTGTGGGTTTTTGCTCGATCGTCTTGTTGAAACAAAAAAATCATGGGCACGTAACAAAAATTCTATCTTCACTGGTTCAGTCCCATTCTTATTGGTAAGTGAGATAAATATTGAGCATTTTGTGTTTTTTTTTGATATTTTCATTTATATTTTTTTTAATATCTTACAAATTTCTGTTATATTTTTTTTGTTATCATAGTTCTTTTATCTTGATCGTGTTCGATTACAAAGGCAAGAGAAACCAAGATCAGTGCCAACCTTTGTTAATTGGACAACTGCTTCAATTAAGGCAAGGGAAGGAGATGAAATGAGAGACAATGGATTTGGATCTGGTCGTGTATTGCCAAGACTAGAGTTTGATTCAGTTCCACATCAAGTCTCTACACTTGAAGAGCAAACTATTGGAGGTCCAGTAATATGTGGATTAATTGAAGGCCCAACAGAAAAAGTATGGTTAAATGAATTTTATTTTAAATACATAGTATGTGTTTCATTATAAATAATTAGTGTTGTTCAGATAAATTATGAATGTGGTTCAGACAAATATTGAGTGTGGTTCAGAGTAATAATGAGTGTGTTTCATAGGAATAATATTTGTTGTTCAGAGATATAAAGAATGTGGTTCAGAGAGATAACTGAGTGTGGTTCAGAGAGAATAATGAGTGTGGTTCATAACTGGTGAGAAATATACAAAGAAAACTGGGTCATTATTTATGTGTTTCAGCATAAACTGCTAGTAATTGTAGTTGTTCATTAGTTCAACATATGAAATTAAAGTACTTTAAAATGGGAATAATTACGAAGTGGTAGTGGTTCAGCATTGATATTAGTATGTGGTTCAGCATGAATCTTACAAATTTTTTATATCATTTCTCAATAGTTATCTGAAGATAAAGAAGCTGTCAATAAGGACAATACAACGGATCATGTAGAGGCTGTATGTGAGGAAGTTTTGAAGGACCATGCTCAGTTATTTGAAGGTCCTAATAAAGATGCAAGTATTGTTTTAAAATTTATTTACAAAATTGAGTTATAATTATAATATTATCTAAGTATATAACAAAATTTTTACTTCTTTTTGCAGGGGTTTAAAGAGAGATACAAGTCTGAGATGTGTTTATTGGTTAAAACAATTTCAAATATTGTATAATTGACAGCTGAATCTGTTTCTCGAAAAAATGACGATGTGGAGATTAGTTATTTGAACCATGCTGCAAACGGATTGTTTGTGAACAACCTTCAAGCTCTCCTGAAATTAATTCAACACCAGATGAGTTTGACAATCCTGAAATTGATAGGCTTATGCGGATTGTTGACATTGCTATTGCCAAGAAAGAAGAGCTGGACAAAATTCGGCTTTCTGATCCATTGTGGAATCTTGGCCTCACACCTCCTGGGAATACTCCAACAATTGTAGAAGTGTTTAGGACTGTTGAAAAAACATTTCCAAAGACCCCTGAAGACGACATGCCTGCTGTTTTTCAGTCTCCTACAGAGGATCAACCAGTGGTTGCTCAGACTAATCATCTTAAAAATCCTCTTCAGGGGTTAGCTGATGCTGCTGCAATTCAATCAATAAAGAAGAATGTAAGTCATTTAACAATCTTTAATTTAAATCTTTATATTTGTTATATAAATTTTTTTAACATGTATTAATAATTTATCAGGTTTCTGAAAAAGCACCAGCAGAGGGGCCCCCCCAAGTGATTGAACCAATAGAAACTGATATTTCAAAGGTAATTTTAAAATATTTTTGTTTTAATATGTTTCTTTAATTATATTTATTTATATTGTAATTCAAAATAATGTTTCTATTTTTTTGCTCTTCATCTTACAGGTGGTTTCTACAGATGATGGTGTACAGAAGAAGAAAATAATTTTGAAAATCCCATTGCCAAAGGTTTGTAGAAAGGCCAATATTTTTTTTTCTCTTCATTTTATAAGGGGTTAATGAAGTTTTTTTTTTCTCTTCATTTGTTATATTTTAATAAATTTATACTGCAGGACGATGATAAAAAAAAGCCAATGTTGAAAAAAGGGTTCAACCATCGAGGGATATTGTGCCATCAAAAGAAATGAGGAGCTCATTTTATGATAGATTTGTTAATCCTGCTCCCCAGAGGAAGTCTCCTTTTGCTATAAAGCTATACAAATATGTGACAGAAGTTGAAGAGGATGCATTGTAAGTTGTTCATGATTTAGTAGTAATATTTTAGTCTATGTTCAGAAACATAAATGTTTGTTTTTCTGGTTCAGGGAACTTTTTTTCAGCTACAAAGACATCATAATCCCCCGGGCTACAATGCAGTCACTACAATTTGATCAGTATGTTGATGCTCAAATTGTTGATGCGTTGTAACGGCCCGGATATAAATATCCGGGATACGTTTCGAAGGTTGGATACCTTCGTTCGGATGTTGCAATTCAGGTACGGGTCGAGGTTTCAAACCTCTAATCAGTCGAAGTTTCATAAATTCAGTTTAAACGAAAGTGAAGTGGAAATATGATTTAGATACAAAAGCCACGGCAAGGCCGGGTCAAAACCAAAACATAATTCTAAAGTCGGATGGCCAGATTAGCGGGGTTAGACAGATTTCTTTGCAATCGCCGAGGGACCTTCCCACGCCATACAAACAAAGACAATCATACCTAAAAACAATGGGTGCGAGTGGGGTCAGACCGAGGCCCCAACACGCTCTGTCCAGCAAGAGAACATACACATACGCTAATAATAAGGATGATGCAGATGCGGAAATTAAATCACACTAGCATGATCCTAATTTGCAATATGCGAGAAATAACTGTAAAGGCGCCCAAAGAATGCCAAGTGGCATGTCCCTCTCCTACCTCTGCACCCCTTTCCGTTAGTGCAGAGACCGGCCGGTTCGATGCTATAGCATATCATATCTCATCATCATATCTCATCATCATAACGTAAATTAAAATAAATAAATCATGCCCGATGGTGCTGGGCTATCATCATGCTCATATCGACTCGATAGACTCAGGGCACCCGATGGGGCTGGGCTACCCTATGACCCTAGCAAAGACTCTAGGACTATCACAGATACGGCCGTTCTGTTTCCTACGCGTAAAGAAATAGAATGCTCAATCATAAGTGCAACCTAGCATGATACTACATGGCATGCTTTACTGCTTATGCAACACCTAGTATGTCATACATTCACAAGCCGGTAATCTCTTTCGAATCTGAGTAAGCCCATAAAGAAACCTACCTGAATAAGCCGAACAGCAGAGAACAAGGCAGAGCAGAATCCAAGAAATGAATCACCGATAGCAAGCAACGTCCAACATTCACAAACACCTAATAACATATAAATGCATGAGTCTACCTATTTCACACAAGGCGCCCCTAACTATCATACATCTCTTCTCATATCTCATTTCAGATCATTCCGTCTTATTTTATCATTTCAGGTTCATCTCATATCATCATCTCATTTCCAAAACAATCTCTCAAAGAACTCAACTTAGAAAATCAAATAATTCTTTTAAAATCGTACTTAGGCAAAACCCGACATCACACATTTAAACCTTAAGACCAATTTCCAAAAAAAATCATATTATAAAACAATTCCGGCATGTTTCTCATTTCAAAACATTATATAAATAAACTCCAATATTAAATCATCAAAATAATCCTATGTTCACAATTCATATTTTATAAATCAAAACCAACAATCACTTTAAAATTCCCAACTTACATATTGAAATTCTCATAAAATGCATCAATCAAATAATTCAATCAATATTATTTTTAAACAATAAACAATATATAAGGATAAATTTCCAGAATATTATAATTATAACCAAATCCCAAAATAATTCAAATATCAAAATAATTTAACACTTAATATTCATAAAGTCTCAAAACAATAACCATAATTATATTTATAACACCATATCAATTAATACCCCTTTTAAAACCTTTTTAAATATAAATATTAATAATTTCAGAATATATAAATATATAAATTCATTTTTCAAAAATCAGAAAAAATAAAAACATCTAACATACATATATATATAACATAACATATAACAATATATATAATTCAAAACCGAAATTAAAACAAACCCATTTATAACCCGAAAGGCCAGCCCAAGGAAAGAAGAAGAAGAGACCCGGGTACCCATACCCAAACCCGAATCCAGAAGGGAAAGAAAGAAAAGAAAAGGGAGGAGAGAGGCCCAGACCCGAAAATTGAAGCCCAAATCCTCAAGCCCAAACCCACTTCATTAAACCCAACCCGGAATTCAGAAAAGAGAAGCTCCAGGATCTGGTTTTAAATGATATAACCCGGTAGATATTTTGAACCCGGCCCAACCCAATTCCAAGCTACCGTCTCCCTCCCTCAACGCTAGAACAGAGCACTGGCAACGTCAATCGGAAACGGAAGAAGGGAGAGAGGAAGTGGAGGTTCTCCGGCGATTTTCTCCGGCCCAACCTCACCCAGACACAACGAAAAGGAAATTCCGACCAAGACCTACCCCAAATCGAAGAAACGAACCAAGAAAAGGAGGGGAAGAGAGTCAATTACAGCCGCGACTCCGAGGAGGAATTCCGGCTTCAAAGCAGCGCTCCAAGCTTGACGAGGATGGAGGGAGGTCCGAGGGCCTAGGAGGAACAGAGGAGGTCGTGAAATGGGGACCTTTTGGTGGATAGGAGGTGAACTAAGGAAGGACGAGGGGAATCGAGACCTTACCGCGGCGAACGGAGAACAGGGGCTGCGCTCAGCCTCCGGGGGGTCTTCCTGGCTGCTGCTGTTGCTCGCTAAGGACCCGAGAAGCTGTAGGAGGGCGCTCCTGCTTCCGGATTGAGGCGGAGGAAGGTTGAACAAAAGGGGCGAGCTGTTGCTTGCTCTCGGCAACCGGGGAGGCAACGAGGGTGGGCTGCGGTTGTCGTTTCTGCTCGATGGAAACAGGGGAGATGGGCCTTTGTGAGGCTGCTGGGTGGCTGAGCGCAGCTAGGGAGAGGTGGTGGCATGGTGGGGCGATCGGCGAAGCCAAGAACAAGGAGGGGAATGGGGGTTGTAGAATTAGAAAACTGGGAGAGAGAGGAGGAGATAGGGAGGAAAGTGATTTTTGAAGCACAAATGGGGGTTCTTTCTGGGCTGTTTGGCTCGGTAAGGAGAGCTCAAAAGGGGATTTTCTTGTGGGTTCTGATGGAAGGCAGCAGAGGGAGTGTGAGGTAGGGAGGAAGAGCTGGGAGGTGTGGGTTGTTCTAAAGATCCGAAAAGAGGGAGAGGGGGACCAGTTTGTTGGGCTGGTGGGTGGTGTGCAGAGTGTGAGGATGGGAGGGGGACCGCAGGGGAGAGAGAGAGAGAGAGATAGAGAAATAAAAGAAAAGGGAAAATAAAATAGGATTGGTCCACTAAAGAAATTAAATTAGCGGAATAACCTCGAAACCCGCTCGCCCGAACGAATCCCGACTAAATCGACTTTAATTAAATTTTAATTTACTAATCTCAATATAACGGAAGTAAATAAATTTCAATCAAACTCGGAGCTTAAATAAAATTTATTAACACCCGGAACTCGAAAGCGGAAGTCAAATCCCGTCAAAATCGAAAATTCAAATGATGCCGGAAGGATTTTTAAAATCGAAACTTGATGCTCGAGGACGGGTTTTTATTCCACTTTTACAAATTGAATAAAATAATAGTATATTTAATTAAAATAAAATAAAAATATATTCGGCCTTTACATTCATCCACCTCTAAAAACAAGTCTCGTCCCCGAGACTAAAATCATTTTAAAACAAGGGAGGAAGTTTGAAATCGGTGACTCCGAGGACCATGTCCAAGGATCTTGTAATCATCTCGGTTGCGTCTTCCGGGACTCTCACAACATCCCGGTCACAGTCGTGACATCTCCACATGGGTCTTGTCGAGTGTGTAATAAGCGCCCCTATCACATCCTCGCTTTGACCTTTCGGAAGTATCACAACTCTAAAAGCATTATAGCGTCCGACTAGGTCTTAGCTAGCAATCTATAAGCGCCCCTATACAATGCTTGTATCCACTTCGTGAGACACCATAATGTAAATCCAGTTCGTACAAATCTCAAAGCGTTTTATAAATGGAAAGATTGTCATCCAAATCATTGAAATTCTCAACTTCTTTAAAACCCCAAGTTGGCCATTTTTAAAACCGCTCAAAATCTTCAAATTCAATTTCTAATCGAGCAACTTTACACTAAAACAAGTCAAATCCTTTCAAACCAAGATTTTGTCAAAACTCCTCCGAAAACCAAATCAGCTTCACACATACCAATCAATCAAATCCAGAAGGTAGGAGGTGGAGTCATCCACCTCTAAGGGCTAATCCCATATTCTCTTCCTAGTTTCCAGAATCGAATCAATCTATCAGTCTCAATTCAAGCAAGATGCATAAGCCATAAGAAATGCATAACTGTATAACCAACCAATCTCCAATCAACACATCATAAGGCAAGTCTCAACATATACCATCGTAGTGCCACAAGGTCACATCACATCTCCAGATCATACCAAAGGTCATAAAAGCATTTCTCATCACAGAATTAATGAACCAAAACCCATTGTCAACACATCAACACATCAAGGTCAGGTTATTATGATTCAGCAAAAGGAAAGGTCAGTCAATGTGTGAATCACCAAAACGTCAGCACACTCGCAAAACATCATCTCAACTCATACAAGGTCATATAACGATCACTTAGCAATCACGCACCATTATCTCATATATATAAGTCAGATTCATGATCTAAATCAATATTCATCATTTAACATCTCCTAATCATAATATAACATCATGCTTTCACATAGCAACATATCATAATTTCATGATTCATTCAATACATTATAACATGCTTTTAGAACAACATAGTAGGATAGCAATGGGTCATTATATCATGAGTATATTTGTCACTACCAATTATGATTCAATATTGTGCATCAACATGTAATATCAGCCATATCAGGTTCATCATAGTCGCTATCTAACATCATGCCAAGTCATTTTAATAAATCACATAATCAAGAAAGCTTCCACATCATCACCAGGCAAAATAAACGAAAACCCCGCTCGCTCGATTTCAATTCCTACATCAAAACCAGCCTCATCTAGATTCACCAACATCAGCTCAGGTAACATCCTCAAAAGAAGTCCCAATTCATTTCAATACCCTAATCTCGCCCCTCATTCCACCAAGAACTCTCACTAGCAATCCACCTCTAAGAATCCACTACTATCTCTAACCTCACACTCGAGGGTCCTCTCATACGATATCCTTCATACTTTTAGAAGTCATTTCTTATACTTCCACACTTCCCAAGAGTTCACAAGCATCATGCCCTGCTAACCGCACATTCTCTAGTAAAATTCATCGATCACCGCCTAGCCGACCTATTCCTAACCATACTCTTATCCGAGGTTCACCTAGGAGCTCATCTAAAATCATCAAGCATCACCTCTTATAATTTCCGAACCCACTCGGTCCACCCTAAGTCAACACCCCTCTTCTGCAACTTTCTCTTACCACCGTCAATCATTCTAATCACTCAAAACCTTTCTCCACTCTCTGACCACTCAACCAAAAGGGACCCCACTCACATGCTCAATAAGAAGCAATCATGGACATTATTGCACATAAGGACTACAGCATATCAACTAGCATCATTAAGCATTGCAACAAGTATCAAAAGTCTCGATTTACCGTCATGCTCGAAATTATCACATAACACCATATATGAATAAATTCAATTCAACTAGCAAGTTTCGTCATAATTTTAGCTAATAAACTGGTCAAATTCTCGGCATTTGTAGTTCATACTATATAGGAAAGAAATTTAGATCATGCTTAGCAACTCAGAATAGCATCACATCAAGTCATCATAGCACATTAGGACTGTAAGGCATCGAATCATATCATCATATCAACAAGCAGCTTTCACATCAGGTCAGTGCAATATCATCATCAACAAGCTCAGAAAGGGTTAGCAATTCGAATAGAGGACGCTCCCACTTGCAAGTCATATCGTGCTCAACAATCGTAATCCTCAAAGCGAGCTTGTTCCGTCGACATTATCGATCCTGAGGCCCGTGGGTTATGGGCCCACGCTTCCGCTGTGCTGCTCTATCGCTATTCGTCTTCCATGCGGTCGCTTATCCAAAATAACGCGTAGGAGTTTAAGTTAGCGGAGATAGGGGAGTGACAAGGGCGGACGACCCAATGTTTCTTTCGGAGACGGAATAGACCAACGCTAAAGACGACATGACTAGAGACAAGACTCTGACTCAGGTATAGTAACGATGCCCTTAAGAAAGTCTATTAGGTTACGATTTTGACAAACACGCACGAGTTCATTATGGAGCATATCAATCACGTCAATCCACACTAACATGTACCTATCTCGGGGCAACATCGTATTCATAACAAAGACACAATCAAGTCCTACGCTGATGTTTGTGAAACAAGCTAGCATTCTAGTATTCCATGGAAACAGATATACCAAGTAACTTCGAGCAAGATAGACGGAACCAGCAATGATCATATATGATTTGAAGTCATGCGGAATTTAATGGAGATAACGAGCATCATGTATATGAGCAATGTAGGAACAGGGTATACATATCAACAATTGAGTCCAAATATACCATGGCAATGTATACTATAACAATCAGATGAAGCGGCATACAAGAACACATAAGAGTAGCATAGCAATTATCACATATATGAACAATGTACAAGTTTGGTGTATGCATCATACGAGATCATATAAAGGGCAACCTAGTAACTATCTCACAATGATCATATGTTAGGTCAAGCATGGCACAGAATCATATGACGAGATTCATCTAGAGAGCATGGGTCCTATATGATACTAGCAATATACAATGTGATACAAGCATAGTCAAGAGTCGTTAAGAGGAGTTCAACATATTATTCACGAAACATGAGGTATCATCAAAAGTAACAAGAAGAACATCATGAGTGTTAGATTACAATAATGCTAAGAACGAACCATCATAGAGCACATGTGTGATACAATAGTTGTCACATTATAGAACAAGCATGATATGAAATCATTCAGCGGGTCATATTGGAAGTCATAAGCTCCACATGATACTAATAGCACACATCGAACATGAGTACCACTAGAGTAATTCAACTAGGTTCATTCCGATACTCATGCGTCATGCAGGTGCAAAATCCTAATATAGAGTGGTGTGTGATCAAGCGGGGTGTCAAGTTATAGGTTCATACAAGCACGAGAAGCCATCATAGAATAATAGACATCTTTACCATGTAAGCATGCTAGGTTTAACTATCACGGAAAGCTAGTCAAACATCGAATTCCACATTATCTCATCAGGATGAGTGAAACATGTTAAGAGAACGGAAAGAGGAAAGAGCCACACTATCAGGTACCTAGTTCAAGAGTGAATCAACAATAACGTAGGCAAAGTAAAATTCGCACAAGTCGCAATCAAGGGCCCAACATGTTACTAGTGGTTCAATATAACATATGGTACATACATGCGCTTGACTGGCTAGTACGACGGTATGCAAGAGTTCATTCAATCACATCTCAACGACATAGTGGCACGAGAGGAAAACGCAACGAGGTATAGAGCAAGTCTAAGCAACATGGCGACATGACTAGAATATGGGGACATGAGCTCGAATCAACACATAATATGACAAAACATGCATTCCTCAAGGTTCAATTATAACACATATTCTCCGTTCAACACAACTTGCACACATAACATTATCTTGCAAAGTAATCAACAATAGTTAATCTGACAAATTCGGAATAGATGGGCATGCTATAGATTCTTGTCACAAAATGAACGATAAGTATCGAGGCATCATCGGCTAGCATGCTAAAGAGCACATCTTACGAGGCATTCATATAAAGGAGAGTCGATCATACTATCATGAACCTATTCACAGAGAGGGCATCAATTATACAACTTCATAGCATATGACATGTTTATTCGTGCCTTAGTATGACAATGTAATATACTAAGTAGATCATGTCGGGATGATATTGATACGATAAATATAGCTCAAACCTATACAATAGTCATTATGAACATTAAAGCACATAAGCATAATTTCACACTAAGGATCAATTGTAGGTCAAGGAGTAGTGCATATAGAATCACACAATCATGAACAAGGCAATCAAGATAACCCGATAGAAGTCCATAAGGGCAACATTGACTCTTCCCAACTGACTCATTACCCATCTTTCCCGTGGGACTCGAATACGAATTTTCCGTGACAAGAGTACACTGATGGATCGTCATAAGAATTGATAACGACAGCCTCGTAAACATCTCACTCTCTAGCTCGGAATTTCATCAAGGACTGTCTTCCAATACTCTCTCGGACAACCTATATATTCAATCACGATTCCCGACACCATGTGTTTACCAACCCAATTCCCGTGGAAGACCGATATTCGAAGGGAGGACTCGATTGAATTGTCAAAAGGGTTCATAAGGAAAGGGACAGTTCCACAAAGGCTGAGCTTAACCATATAAGAGGAAGGGTACTCCCGCTATCCCGTTCGCACAGATCGTTCAATATTCATTCAATAATCAGAACATAACAATCAAATCCTTAGCATATCAAGCACCCAATCATAGAATCAGTTAATGACAATTATAACGATCTCACTGAAGTCATCCCGACCCATCTGTAAAGAACAAGCTAGTATTTCGCCTACCCATTTCCGACTACATCCAATAGGGATGGTCTATCGCCTTTTCTACCCACTCGATCCCTTATTAGTTGGTTCTCCTCTTTTATCATAAGCCAAGTTCATTACTTAGTCCAATTGAGTTAGACATTTTAAGTTCATTTTGCCCCTTTAAAACGCTTTCAATTCTTCGAAATCCATGGGCGGTTTTCCAAAACATACACCCGACCCTTGCGTACCCGAATTGCACAACCTGGCTCTGATACCAACTTTGTAACGGCCCGGATATAAATATCCGGGATACGTTTCGAAGGTCGGATACCTTCGTTCGTATGTTGTAATTCAGGTACGGGTCGAGGTTTCAAACCTCTAATCAGTCGAAGTTTCATAAATTCAGTTTAAACGAAAGTGAAGTGGAAATATGATTTAGATACAAAAGCCACGGCAAGGCCGGGTCAAAACCAAAACATAATTCTAAAGTCGGATGGCCAGAATAGCGGGGTTAGACAGATTTCTTTGCAATCGCCGAGGGACCTTCCCACGCCATACAAACAAAGACAATCATACCTAAAAACAATGGGTGCGAGTGGGGTCAGACCGAGGCCCCAACACGCTCTGTCCAGCAAGAGAACATACACATACGCTAATAATAAGGATGATGCAGATGCGGAAATTAAATCACACTAGCATGATCCTAATTTGCAATATGCGAGAAATAACTGTAAAGGCGCCCAAAGAATGCCAAGTGGCATGTCCCTCTCCTACCTCTGCACCCCTTTTCGTTAGTGCAGAGACCGGCCGGTTCGATGCTATAGCATATCATATCTCATCATCATATCTCATCATCATAACGTAAATTAAAATAAATAAATCATGCCCGATGGTGCTGGGCTATCATCATGCTCATATCGACTCGATAGACTCAGGGCACCCGATGGGGCTGGGCTACCCTATGACCCTAGCAAAGACTCTAGGACTATCACAGATACGGCCGTTCTGTTTCATACGCGTAAAGAAATAGAATGCTCAATCATAAGTGCAACCTAACATGATACTACATGGCATGCTTTACTGCTTATGCAACACCTAGTATGTCATACATTCACAAGCCGGGAATCTCTTTCGAATCTGAGTAAGCCCATAAAGAAACCTACCTGAATAAGCCGAACAGCAGAGAACAAGGCAGAGCAGAATCCAAGAAATGAATCACCGATAGCAAGCAACGTCCAACATTCACAAACACCTAATAACATATAAATGCATGAGTCTACCTATTTCACACAAGGCGCCCCTAACTATCATACATCTCTTCTCATATCTCATTTCAGATCATTCCGTCTTATTTTATCATTTCAGGTTCATCTCATATCATCATCTCATTTCCAAAACAATCTCTCAAAGAACTCAACTTAGAAAATCAAATAATTCTTTTAAAATCGTACTTAGTCAAAACCCGACATCACACATTTAAACCTTAAGACCAATTTCCAAAAAAAATCATATTATAAAACAATTCCGGCATGTTTCTCATTTCAAAACATTATATAAATAAACTCCAATATTAAATCATCAAAATAATCCTATGTTCACAATTCATATTTTATAAATCAAAACCAACAATCACTTTAAAATTCCCAACTTACATATTGAAATTCTCATAAAATGCATCAATCAAATAATCCAATCAATATTATTTTTAAACAATAAACAATATATAAGGATAAATTTCCAGAATATTATAATTATAACCAAATCCCAAAATAATTCAAATATCAAAATAATTTAACACTTAATATTCATAAAGTCTCAAAACAGTAACCATAATTATATTTATAACACCATATCAATTAATACCCCTTTTAAAACCTTTTTAAATATAAATATTAATAATTTCAGAATATATAAATATATAAATTCATTTTTCAAAAATCAGAAAAAATAAAAACATCTAACATACATATATATATAACATAACATATAACAATATATATAATTCAAAACCGAAATTAAAACAAACCCATTTATAACCCGAAAAGGCCAGCCCAAGGAAAGAAGAAGAAGAGACCCGGGTACCCATACCCAAACCCGAATCCAGAAGGGAAAGAAAGAAAAGAAAAGGGATGAGAGAGGCCCAGACCCGAAAATTGAAGCCCAAATCCTCAAGCCCAAACCCACTTCATTAAACCCAACCCGGAATTCAGAAAAGAGAAGCTCCAGGATCCGGTTTTAAATGATATAACCCGGTAGATATTTTGAACCCGGCCCAGCCCAATTCCAAGCTACCGTCTCCCTCCCTCAACGCTAGAACAGAGCACTGGCAACGTCAATCGATAACGGAAGAAGGGAGAGAGGAAGTGGAGGTTCTCCGGCGATTTTCTCCGGCCCAACCTCACCCAGACACAACGACAAGGAAATTCCGACCAAGACCTACCCCAAATCGAAGAAACGAAGCAAGAAAAGGAGGGGAAGAGAGTCACTTACAGCAGCGACTCCGAGGAGGAATTCCGGCTTCAAAGCAGCGCTCCAAGCTTGACGAGGATGGAGGGAGGTCCAAGGGCCTAGGAGGAACAGAGGAGGTCATGAAAGGGGGACCTTTTGGTGGATAGGAGATGAACTAAGGAAGGACGAGGGGAATCGAGACCTTACCGCGGCGAACGGAGAACAGGGGCGGCGCTCAGCCTCCGGGGGGTCTTCCTGGCTGCTGCTGTTGCTCGCTAAGGATCCGAGAAGCTGTAGGAGGGCGCTCCTGCTTCCGGCTTGAGGCAGAGGAAGGTTGAACAAAAGGGGCGAGCTGTTGCTTGCTCTCGGCAATAGGGGAGGCAGCGAGGGTGGGCTGCGGTTGTCGTTTCTGCTCGATGGAAACAGGGGAGATGGGCCTTTGTGAGGCTGCTGGGTGGCTGAGCGCAGCTAGGGAGAGGTGGTGGCATGGTGGGGCGATCGGCGAAGCCAAGAACAAGGAGGGGAATGGGGGTTGTAGAATTAGAAAACTGGGAGAGAGAGGAGGAGATAGGGAGGAAAGTGATTTTTGAAGCACAAATGGGGGTTCTTTCTGGGCTGTTTGGCTCGGCAAGGAGAGCTCAAAAGGGGATTTTCTTGTGGGTTCTGATGGAAGGCAGCAGAGGGAGTGTGAGGTAGGGAGGAAGAGCTGGGAGGTGTGGGTTGCTCTGAAGATCCGAAAAGAGGGAGAGGGGGACCAGTTTGTTGGGCTGGTGGGTGGTGTGCAGAGTGTGAGGATGGGAGGGGGACCGCAGGGGAGAGAGAGAGAGAGAGAGAGAGAGAGAAATAAAAGAAAAGGGAAAATAAAATAGGATTGGTCCACTAAAGAAATTAAATTAGCGGAATAACCTCGAAACCCGCTCGCCCGAACGAATCCCGACTAAATCGACTTTAATTAAATTTTAATTTACTAATCTCAATATAACGGAAGTAAATAAATTTCAATCAAACTCAGAGCTTAAATAAATTTTATTAACACCCGGAACTCGAAAGTGGAAGTCAAATCCCGTCAAAATCGAAATTTCAAATGATGCCGGAAGGATTTTTAAAATCGAAACTTGATGCTCGAGGACGGGTTTTTATTCCACTTTTACAAATTGAATAAAATAATAGTATATTTAATTAAAATAATATAAAAATATATTCGGCCTTTACATGCGTGGAGTTGTATTCTGAATTATGAAGAATCTCATCGCGGATATGGATCTATTAAAAGATTCTTTGCCACCTGCGCGATCAGTGTAAGTTAAGATTTTAATTAATTTTGTTGATTGTATTAAATTATGTTAATTTTTTTATTTAAATGTTTTTCATGTATTCCCAGGCAAACTCAATTGTGTACCCCACGAACGGTGACATTGATAAGAGATTTAATGTATTTCGTGAGAAATTTGATGAACTTCTTACAGTCAAATGTCCTACAAATTTGAGCGAAATCGATTTGGTATGTTTTATTTAAGATTCTTTTTATATGTTAATATTTGTTTATATTTGGTTCAGAGTGAGAGTGATAGTGTTCATAGAGATAAATTGTGGTGGTTCAGAGAAATAAGTTATATTGGTTCAGACCGATAACTATATGTGGTTCAAACAGATTATTGAGCGAGGGGGTCAGGTAAGTGGTAAGAGGGGGCAGAGAGATGTGGTTCAGACAGATAAAGTGTAGTGGTTCAGAGAAATAAGTTATAGTGGTTCAGAGCGATATATAAGTATGGTTCAGACAGATTACTGACTGAGGATAATCCGAGAAATAAGTTATAGTGGGGGGGCAGAGAGATAAGTGATAGTGGTTCAAAGAGATAACTGAATATGGTTCAGAAGGATAATCCGAGAGATAACTGAGTGTGGTTCAGCATACTTGCAGCAACTCTTATATTAATTATATTTTTTTTTGACAGATTATGTTTCCAATTCTAGCATCAGAACACTTTTATATTATATCTGTCAATTTGAAGACAAAAGATGTAGCTGTAATTGATAACATGAAGCTGACAGTGGACTTTCAGAACAAATATAAAAATATTCCAAGAGTTACTGTAAGTATATTTATTCTTTTGTTTAAATGGTTTTTATTCAACATTTTATCTTATCTATATACTAATTGTTTTTTTTTCTTAATTGAAGGTTAATTTTTTGACCAAGTATTTGGATTTGAAGAATTTGAAAGCCAAAGCAGACCTTGTTCGGAATTACAAACCATACTTGATGGAGTTAAAATGGGCAACAGATCAAAATTTTGTTGATTGTGGCGTCTTCTGCATGCGTCACATGGAGACGTTTATGGGGAGCAACGGACCTGATTGGAATAGTGGATTTTCAAAGAATTCTACCAAAACATTAATCAATCTCAGGGAGCTTTACATGCAGGCAATTGTGAAGTCTTCTATTAATGAAGTGAAAGATAATATTTTGGGAAAAATTAAGAATTTTAGCCCAGGGTTAACAAAAGTATGATGATGTTTAAAGTAAATTTGTAAAGGATGGATAATATTTCTGAACAGTTTCTTTTTTGTATTTGACAATTTTATATGTCTTGGGATTGTGTAGTTCTTATAACAGATAGTGGTTCAGAGAGCTGACTTAGTGTGGTTCAGAGAGATAATTAGTGTGGTTCAGAGAGATAATTAGTGTGGTTCAGACAGATAACTGTGTGAGGTTCAGCATTGTAGTGGGGTTAATGATTCAATCCCTCAGAGAATCATTGTTTCAGAGAGGATAACTGAATGTGGTTCAGATATATAACTGTGTGAGGTTCAGATAAGTAAATGTGTGTATTAAATGGTGTGAACGTAGCATTGGTTCAGAAGGAATAACAGTAGTGGTTCAGAGAGATATAGCTGAAATATTTTTGTGGTTCAGTAGAATTTAATGATATTGGTTCAACATAAATAAAATTTTGTTTCAAGAGTTTATGAAATATTAGTTCAGTATAATTTATTGATATTCGTTCATAATAAATAATTTTGTGGTTCAGGAATTCATGAAATATTGGTTTAGTATAATTTACTAATATTGGTTCAGCATAATTTAATGATTTTAAATTTTGAAAAAAAATATATAAAAAAATTACTGATGCGGTTTAAAAAATTAACGGATGCGATTTAAATTTACTAGGTGGCGTTATAGGGGTATTTTTGTCATTTTGTGTGCTGTATTTTCTGATAAATCTTCCCATTTCCCCATTCTCTGCAGTTGTGATCATTTGACAAAGAAAGAAAGAGAAATCTTCCCTAGTCCTTTCATCTCCCTCAAATCTCATCCCCATTCTCTGCATTTTGCTGTTTATCCCTCTGAACCACAAGGTACCGGTTAGTGTTTGATTACATTTCTACCTCTGTATTTCTCTTCATATTATCCCTCAAATCTTCCCTAGTGTTTGATTACATTTGCTGTTTGGTTGTTGTCTTTGTAGGGCTTCTCTTTTTCAATGGCTTATCAAATTGGTGCTGTTACTGGGTGTCATCAGACTGTGGGCGAGTGTTTAGTTGAACTCGTAGGAACGATGTCTTCTGTTTATGGCGGCGCTCAAATTTCGGTGTCAACCCATTCCGTTAGATTTCCTGAGATATTTCATCACGTTGTCGGGTGGAACGGTATGCCATTGAGCGAAGAACGCTGCAATCAAATTTTTGCGGACGCAGGGATCCCAAGTATTATCCGAACTCATGCAATAAATGGGCTTTTAATGGAAGCTACAAGTTCGTGGTTTCGGCCAGACGCTGATTTAGTAGAATACGGTCTCTGCCCTAACATCGAGGTGCATTTGTACTACAATTCCGAGGATTCGTCCGAATCGAGTTCTGACTCTGACATAGAGGCCGACAATGTTGAAGGCGACAACGTTGATTTTGTACAACATCATCCAGCCACTACAGAAGCTATTGAAACCCTACAAGAGACATATCATCTTGAGATCAATGGAGAGGCATGTTCAATATGTTTTGACCCGATGATGTCTTCGGCGCCCGTCCTTGGAATGCCATGCTCACATTTCTTCCACCCAGAATGTCTCCGGACTTGGCTTATGGTTGAAGGCGTTTGTCCTCTTTGTCGATCTACCCTGTAAAATTACATTTTGTTCAGTATTGTCATCTTAGGAAAGACAATGTTTATTAACTTTTTGGTGTAAGAAAATTTGCATCCTCTGTTTGGGAAGACTTTATTTAAGCAAAAGTATAATATTAATGGAATTTGTGTTTTTGTTATTAGCAAATGTATAATATTTGGTCTTATATTCATATGTTTGATATTATGGTATTGTGTAGTTCTTATAACAGATAGTGGTTCAGATAGATAACTGTGTAAGGTTCTGCATAGTAGTGGTTTCAATGATTTAATTCCTCTCAAAGAGAATCATTGGTTAAAAGAGACAACTGAATGTGGTTCAGAGATATAAATGAGTGTGGTTCAGATAGATAAATTTCAAGGGATAAGTATGTGGGGGTTCAGAGGCAATGAGTGTGGTTCAGAGTGATAACTAAGTGTGGTTCAGAGTGATAACTGAAGGGGGTTCAGATAGATAATTGCGTGTGGTTCAGCATAATATTTAATATTATTTATTAACTGTAATTGGGATTTCATATTTAATATTAATGTGGGGGTTCAAAGAACTTAGTATTTAACTTTTCAACTTTTATTTATTATTTATTAACTAGACTTTTATAGGAAACTACAGTATTTAATATTAGTATGTAACTTTTCAACTTTCCAAAGAGGTGAATTATTGTGGTTCAGATAGATAACCTGTGCTAGGTTCAGAGACATAAATAGGCTAAAGTAATTATTATAGTTGAAGTTGAGAGATAACTAAGTGTGGTTCAGAGCGATAAGTGGAAGTGGTTCAGATATATGGCTGATTTAGGTTCCTTTTGTAATTGGGATTTAATATTTAATATTAATATTACATTATTTAATATTAGTATGTAACTTTTCAACTTTTCTTTATTATTTATTTACTACACTTTTATATATGAAATACCATCTTTTATAGGAAACTACAATATTTAATATTAGTATGTAACTTTTCAACATCCCAAAGAGGTAACTTATTGTGGTTCAGAGAGATAATTACTGTGATTCAGATAGATGACTGTGTCAAGTTCAGAGACATAAAGAGGCGCCACTGGTAAACAATTATTACAGTTAAAGGAAGTTGAAGAGGTTAAAGTGTATTGGAAAACCGCTCTTTAAAATACAGAAAAAAAAGGAAGTTGGAAAGGGGCAACTGCCTATAAAAGAAGAATAACCTTCCTCCTCTCTTATCCATCAAAAATCATCCTTTGCCCCCGTAACAAACAAACCTCCCTCCACCAACAAAAAACAATGGCTTTAATCAACCCAGTGCAGTTCTGCCAAGATTATTACAAGTTGAATGGGGATCTGGACGAGATCCTATACCCAGGTTATCACATCCCTCTTTTAGAAGAGGCTTGTGAAACAAACACGACAAGGATTAGGGGGGAACTGATGGAAGCCGCTGAGTTCCATCAAGAATACTCGTCTACAATCACAAGGCAGTTAAATGCAAATGCATACACGATCTCAGAGGCAAAAAGAGAAGATGATCAGCAACTTCTACAGACGGTAATTTTTATAGATATTCTACAGAATATGTTTTTAATCTAAATAAAATATTTAACTTTTAAATTTAAAAATGTATGTAGTTGGAAGAAAAAAAAAAGAACAACTAGAGAAAGAACTGGAAGAGGTAAAAGACAACATAATCAACTGCATCAGGGATGTCTTC
The DNA here is from genome assembly GCA_963922045.1 of Persicaria maculosa. Taxonomy (NCBI): domain Eukaryota; kingdom Viridiplantae; phylum Streptophyta; class Magnoliopsida; order Caryophyllales; family Polygonaceae; genus Persicaria; species Persicaria maculosa. The sequence goes on from OY998267.1 coordinate 45,320,684, forward strand.
CATGAAGAAGACAAAAGAAGGCAGAAGATTCGTGACTTCTTGGGGATATGAAGTATGAAATACAAGAAGAAGAAGAAAGACCTCTTTTTAATTTCTAGTTGTTCAGTCTGTATAACATTATATTTTCCTTAAATTATTCAGTTTGAACCATATGTACTAAGTTTGAATTATTAACTTTTCTTTAATTATTCAGTTTGAATTATTATTATATTTTAATTGCAACACATTTTATATACCCGCAAAATTTAGGAGAAATTGGTTCAACATTAATAATGTTTTTCTCTGAACCAAATACAAGAGATAGGTTCAACAAAATTAGGAGATAGTGATTCTGTCAACCAATACAAGGTTGTATGATGAACCATTACAGTTATCTTTCTGAACCACACTTAGTTATCTCTGATAATTGATATGGTTCAAGAAATGTAGTGTACATATGTTCAACATCAATTACAAGAAGAAGTAAATTGGTTATTAAGCGTCAATTAAGAGATAATGGTTCAGCAAAATTAAGAGAGATTAAAGAAGAACATATAATGATAACTGATTCAAGAAAGAAGGGAACGGTTGTTGAAGAACATACAAGGTTATATGATGAACCACTATAGTTATTTTTATAGATATTCTACAGAATATGTTTATAGATATTCAGTTTGGTTCAGAGAGATAACTGAGTGTGGTTCATAGTGATAACTGATTGTGGTTCAGAGATATAATGAGTGTGGTTCAGATAGATAATTGAGGATGGTTCAGATAGGGGGTATGAGTGTGGGTCAGAGAGAGAATGAGTGTGGTTCAGAGATATATTAAGTCTGATTCAGAGGGGATAATGGAGTTTGATTCTGAGTGTGGTTCAGAGATATAATGACAGTGGTTCAGATAGATAACTTAGTATAGTTCAGATAGAGATTGAGTGTGGTTCAGGGATATAATGAGAGTGGTTCAGATAGATAACTTAGGATAGTTCAGATAAGAGATTTTGTGGTTCAGATACATGTTCAGAGAGATAACTGAGTTTGGTTCAGAGAGATAACTGAGTTTGGTTCGGAGATATAATGAAGAAATAATAAGATATGATTCAGGTGAACCAATAATAGAAATGGTTCAGAAAATCTAATTAAAAATAAATCTGTAAACATTGACATTAAGAGAATGTTTCACAAAATCTAATTATTTAAAACAGTAAAAATATATAAAATAAAATTGTCTATGATGTACTTCGAGAAGCTTTATTCATTTCTTCCATTTTTTTTTCTCTGCGTGAATTTTTTGCAGTTTCTGCTGTCATGGAAGGCTAATTTGTTGCATTCCTTGCACAATCGTTGTGTTTTCTTCTTCTTCTTCTCTATTGCCTTTTCTTTTCCACCTTTTAGTCTCTTTCCACTGCCTTTGTTGCTTGCTTTTACTGGGTCCTGCACTACAATCTGATCTGGAACCTTCACCCCAACAAAATCTTCCACTAATTTTTGTTTATCAAGTGTCTGGTTACCTTCAATAGCCATTTCATTCAACGACTCAATATATGTCTCTATTGAATCATTAAATTTCTTCAAATTCTCTTCATCTTGATCAATCAATCCAAGACACTTATGGACATTTCTAAGAATTTCACTTCTTAACAACTTACATGCATCAATCTGTGCACATTGCTAAACAATAACATCATCAATTTTGAAAATTGGAGACAATGCTGCTTCTTTTGTCCACCTCAGCAAAACCAAATTATCAGGTAATTTGCTAATGCCCAAATCTTTTAATACTTGGAAAGCATGGCAACAAGGTAAACCCTCTCTCATAAACATCACACAACTACATTTTGTGAAATGATTATTAGGGTGGTATTCAACCTTGAAGGATTTGGTCCCTGAAATATCTCTCAAAGTGAATAAATGTTTTTCCTCTGTTTCTTCAACATTAAGAACACGGCACTTCCTCTGCAACTGCATCTGTATTTTCCGGAATGTATGTAATGTAAATATTGATGCACAATATTTTTCTATTTCCAAATCAGTCATCATATCAGGAGATTTTGTCTGATCAGCAATGTTCAGCAGAGTTTGATTGTGTCTTTGGCTATCAATGGCAGTATCATAGTGCATCAATAACTCAACCAAGCGGAAGAATCTATCTGTATACAGCTTAAAGAACTTTTTTTGGGATTCTGCAACAGATGTCGTCCATCCAACTCGACTTAGTGGTATATGTTTACTGTAAGCGGGGATCCATGACTCTCTGATTTTGAAGATATTTTTAAACCAATCATTTTCTTTTAATTGGTACTCTTCAATAATTGACTTCCACATCTCCTCGAACTCAAACGGTTCAATTTCATCATTCCACACTGCAGCATCTAAACTTCTTCTAAAAGCTGAACATTTGCTTAAAGTGGTGCCAACTCTTTCTGGGACCTTACTCATAATGTGCCACATGCAATATCTGTGCTCAGTGGAGGATAATATGGACTTAGCAGCAGCCTTCATTGATGGATCTTGATCTGTCACCAAAAGTCTTGGTTCTGCACCCATTGCTTCTTTAAAATTTTGGAACATCCATGAATAAGATGCTATATCTTCATTTAAAATCAAACCTGCTGCAAACGTCATACATTTGTTATGGTTGTCTACCCCACTGAATGGAGCCAACACCATATTATATCTGAAAAATATATTAGATAATATAATAAGTATAGTGGTATAAAATTGTAAAATTAATGGGTAATAATGTACAGCAAAAGACAGTTCAAATGTATACAAGTATAGGGGGAAATGGTTCAGCATATATACCAGGGAGTGGTTCAGTATATTTAATAATTAGTAATTAATCAAGGAAAATATAGCATTGTTCAGCATACGCACTTTAGCATGGTTCAGCATTATATTAATAATTGGTTCAGCACACATAATAATTGGTTCAGTATTACAGCAGAAAATGGTTTAGCACACATAGTAATTGGTTCAGTATTACATCATTATATTAATAATTTACTGTATCTGGTTCAGCATATATACCATGAAGTGGTTCAGTATATTTAAACATTAGTGTTCAGTATTAATAATTTACTGTAGCTGATAAAGAAGCATACCTATTTGTTCTGTACGTAGAATCAAATATGACAACATCCCCAAATATTGAAAATTTTTTTCTTGATATTGGATCTGCCCAAAATATCATTGTTAATCTGTCTTCATTATCAACAGCATAGTTGAAATAAAAGGCGCTGCAAATCTCTTTCTTTGTTCATAATCTGTTAATCAACATTTGAGCATCAGAATCTTTCATGTAAGCCATCAAATCCCTTTTGAAGTTCTTGAATTGGACAACTGTTGCACCAGCCTTTGATAATCCACCCATCATTGTTTCATAGAGCTTGTGAGCTTTAACATCACCAATTTTTGTTTGAGCACAGTCTAACCCAAATTTTCGACGCATCATTTCTAGCTTGAAGTTAGATTTTGCATACTTTCCTGTAAACTTATCCCGAAGTTCATGTGTATGACGTTCTTCAAACACCTTCACCTTATATTTGCCATCCATTGTCCTTGTTAATACAACTCTAGCTTTACAACCACATCTGTTCGAAACTGTTTTATTTTTCCTGTTGAATTTGCTCCATTTTTCACCCCCTCTCTGTTGCAGACAATGTACTTTAACTTGACCAAACTCCCTGTTCGTAAAAGCGTGCTGTTGCGTGTGTCAAACCCACAAATTGAAGCATATGTCTCATACATCTCTGAGCCTTCACCAATTGTATCAAAAATTTTCCCAACAGTAGGTTTAAATTCTTCATTACATATCGGGACCCAATACTTTGTAGCTCCTGGTGATATCTCTAAGACAAATCTGTTCTCTGATGTTGGACCAATGTCTGATACAGTTGGGGTAGGAATATCTGGCAGGAATATTACAGTGTGTTATAAGAAAAAAGACATTGGGTTCACAATAATTATTATTAAATGATTCAGTATTATATCAGGAACTGGAGCAGCAACCATTATAATAATAAAGGGTTCAGCATACAAAAGAAATGGTTCAGTATAATTATTAGTAATAATTGGATGAGCAGATAAATGAGAAACTGGTTCACATACACGAGGGACTGGTTCAGAAATATAATAATAATTGGTTCAGTACATATAAGATTCATCAATCTATCATATTTGGTTCAGCATAATTATTAGTAATTAATTCAGAACATATAAGGGGAACTTTCATAAATAAAATAATTATACATGACAATAATTGGTTCAGTATACATGACAATAATTGGTTCAGTAGATATAAGGAAATGGTGCAGAGCAAATAACTGGGTGTTCTCACGAGGTTCAATATACAAGAGGAACCGGTTCAGTATAATTATTAGTAATAATATTAATTGGTTCATCAGATATAAAGAAATGGTTCAGAGCAAAATAACTGGGTTTGCTCACCATTATAAAATAATAGGTTCAGTATACAAGAGGAACTGGTTCAGTATAATTATTAGTAATAATAATAATTGGTTCTGGAGATATATTATGAACTGGTTCAGTATACAAGAGAAACTGGTTCAGTATACATGACAATAATTGGTTCAGCGGATATAAGGAAATGGTTCAGAGCAAATAACTGGGTTTGCTCACCATTATAAAATAAGAGGTTCAGTATACAAGAGGAACTGGTTCAGTATAATTATTAGTAATAATATTAATTGGTTCAGCGGATATAAGGAAATGGTTGAGAGCAAATAACTGGGTTTGCTCACCATTATAAAATAAGAGGTTCAGTATACAAGAGGAACTGGTTCAGTATAATTATTAGTAATAATAATAATTGGTTCAGCAGATATAAGGAAATGGTTCAGAGCAAAATAACTGGGTTTGCTCACCATTATAAAATAATAGGTTCAGTATACAAGAGGAATTGATTCAGTATAGTTATTAGTAATAATAATAATTGGTTCAGGAGATATATTAGGAACTGGTTCAGTATACAAGAGAAACTGGTTCAGTATACATGACAATAATTGGTTCAGCGGATATAAGGAAATGGTTCAGAGCAAATAACTGGGTTTGCTCACCATTATAAAATAAGAGGTTCAGTATACAAGAGGAACTGGTTCAGTATAATTATTAGTAATAATATTAATTGGTTCAGCGGATATAAGGAAATGGTTGAGAGCAAATAACTGGGTTTGCTCACCATTATAAAATAAGAGGTTCAATATACAAGAGGAACTGGTTCAGTATAATTATTAGTAATAATGATAATTGGTTCAGCAGATATAAGGAAATGGTTCAGAGCAAAATAACTGGGTTTGCTCACCATTATAAAATAATAGGTTCAGTATACAAGAGGAATTGGTTCAGTATAATTATTAGTAATAATAATAATTGGTTCAGGAGATATATTAGGAACTGGTTCAGTATACAAGAGAAACTGGTTCAGTATACATGACAATAATTGGTTCAGCGGATATAAGGAAATGGTTCAGAGCAAATAACTGGGTTTGCTCACCATTATAAAACAAGAGGTTCAGTATACAAGAGGAACTGGTTCAGTATAATTATTAGTAATAATATTAATTGGTTCAGCGGATATAAGGAAATGGTTCAGAGCAAATAACTGGGTTTGCTCACGTAAAGACTCGGAATTTAAAAAAAAAACAAAATATTATTTTCTAAATTAAGTTTTAATTTTTGATTTAATATTGATTAGTTTTGATTTAATTCTCAAGGATTCGGAAAATATTGAAAATTTCTGTTGTCGAACAAACGATTTTAATTTTATTATTCGAAATAAATTCCGACGTGAACTTGATATTCGATTTGAAATGAATTCATTTCGCTCTATTATTTTAAGGCTTAGAAATATTTTTGGGCTTCATTATCTAATTCGGGTTCGAAAGTTTATTTTAAATTGATTTTATTTGAGTCGGGTTAAAGTCGGAAAGCGGGTTTCGGAATTTGTTTCCGGGTATTCACTTTGACTTTTACACACACTTTCACACTTACCCACTCCCTTAACCCCTACAACCCCTATTCTGTAAACCCATCCCCTCTTTTTCATTAGTTTCACTTCACTGTCACCCCCATTCCTCACCCCTCCTCTCTACCATTCATCCCTCACATCATCACCCTAGACTCCTTCGATCCTTCAACATCATCACCATCACAAGTTCCCATCCCCTTCTTCACCACCATCGTCGGATCTCGTCGCCAACAACAACCTCGCTAATTCCCCTGCTCTCCCCTTTCCTTTCAAACCCATACCAAACACCATCAAATATTCCTCCCTCCCACTGTTTAAGCATCCACCCAACGCCACCAAGCACCACAGCGCCACCACACTACCATCACCCCCTGTTCTTCGAGCACCGACGGACCACCGAGCCTCCGATGGACCCTCGTATCGTTCGAAAGCGCCGGTCCGAAAAACAGAGCGGAGCTCCGATGAACCTCGGTGAGCCATCTTCCTTTCGCCTTCTTTTCCTAGTTTTTAGGATCCTTGTTGTCCTTTTTCCGGGGGAAAGGGACGCCATTGTTGGGCAAGAGGGCAGTGAGCGGAGTGCGAGTTTGAGTGAGCAACCGGGGGAGTCGAGCGAGCGAGAGCGAGGACGTAAGAGTGGCGAGGTCGAGGGTGTGGCAAGCAAGAGCGAGGACGGAGCAGCGAGAGGGAGCAGGAGAGACGAGGTGGAGGGCGAGGCGAGGTCGGAGCGGAGCTGGGAGCGGAGGTGAGCTGAGCGGGGTAGTGTACAGGGGAGAGGGCGGGAGCTGGAGGAAGAAGATGAGCCGTGGGGCCCCTGCCCAGTCAGCCCCGTGGGCCCCACCTTTTTTTTTATTTTAATTTTGATGTTGAACCGGTTTGGGCTTGGGACTAGGCTCGGGTCGGGTTTGTTTCCGGATGAGGGGATGGGCTGAGATTTCTTGGGCTGGGTCTGGGCAATTGGTTTTGGATTGGGCTGAGTTTTGGTTTGGTTTGGGCCGGACTGGATTAATTGTGTTTATTTGTTTTATTTACTTACTTTACATATGTTATATAATTATTTATAAAATTTTTAGTTAATTATAATTAAAATTATTTTGAGTTATTTATTTATTTAATTATTTCTTACTTTTATTAAATTGCTTACATTTTTCTGAAATATTTATTTAGTTATTTAATTGGATTTGATTGAGGGTTTTTTTATTTTTATATAATATATATATATATATATATATATATATATATATATATATATATATTGATTTGAGGATGATAGTATTATTAAAATAGTTCCTTAATTTATTAACTCTTTATTAATTATTATTCATTACAGTATATACTTTGATTTATTTAGATGTTTTATTTAATCTGATTGATGAGAATTATTTATTAAAATAATTTAATTCTTAAGTATTGTCGTTTGAAATGGTTAGTTTTGGAACATGTAGATTATTGAAATATTTGGCAAGAGTCAGGAATTATTAAAGTTTTAAGATTAAGGTTTTGGGAAATTGGTTTAAGGATTCAAATGTTTAATGTCGAGATTTGGCTAAGTATGATTTTAAAAGAATTGTTTGACTATTAAATTGACTTCTTGGAAATTTAAGGGCTTTTGAGAAATTTTGAATTGATTTACTTGAGTTGACCTGATGATTTGATATTTTGGAATTTCGAGTTAATTTATGGAAATGATCATGGAGGATGTTGAAATGATATATGAAATGTTATATGATGATTTATTATGAAAGGAGATGAGATGAGATGTTGAGTTGAGATGATGTTGACAATGATGGAAATATGCCGAAGTTATGGAAAGAGGATTTTGACTTATGTGATTTATCTTAATGGATATTATGTGCATAGACTTAGACTTATGCATCATATGTATTGCTTACTAGGTGATCACTGATTTGTCTGGACTTGCTATTACTTTTGTTGGTTGCTTGGATTCCGCGCTTCTCCAGGTAAGTTCCTTGAACTTACTCATGATGGGCGCTTTATGCACTGGGTGTTATATAGTAGGCTAGTGTTCATGCACCATACGACTTAGAATCAAGCTTAGGATCTAAAACGGAAATCATATGACTTGCTATCTGCCTTTGCTAGAAAACGGCCGTTATAGGTGTTTATTGGTTGGGACCTTTTTCTTTATTCTTGTCATCCTAGTTGGCGCTTATATAGAAAGTTGCTTGCACTCGATGATGCGGTAGGCTTTTGGTATAGAAAGTTGCTTGCACTCGATGATGCGGTAGGCTTTCTAGTAAGTGCATTAGGACTCTTAGAGCCTTAGGCCTTATATAAGTGTCATTGCTTGTCTTCCTTTCATAGTTAGTAGGCTCATTGCGTGGGGTTGGCCTACACCGTAGGGTGAGGTAGCTCCTTTGATGGTGAGTTGCTATAGGATTTCTTAGGAGCCTAGAGGGACATGCTTTTTGGCATTTATTGTAATTGGCGCGCTTCTTTATTTATTTCTGCATTTACTTATCCGCATGCTTATCTGTTTAAATATCGTTTTACATTACGCATTTCATCTTAGGAATAGGATGCTTATTATATGCCTCTCAGAGTGTTTACACACGCGTAGGAGTGACCCGATGATTGACCCAGATCCCCTTCTTTTTTTCAGATTCAGGTAACCGTTAGCCGCTATCTTTGCTCATATGGATGCTTGGCGGGTTCAGACTTTTGGCGTTAGATCGAGAGCTTGAGAGACCACTAAACTTTCTTTCTTTTAAAATATTTTGCGTCGTTTTGACCCGGCTCAGTCGTGGCGCTCTTTTGGATTGTATTTTGATTTAAACCTTACTTCTTTTTATTACGAAAACTTGTGACTCGTACTCGGATTGTATGATCTAGTTGGAAGGTAACCTTGCCTTCTTAAACGTAACTCGGATAATTAGGTTTTCTTTCCTAGGCCCAAGGGAGGGCAAATAGGGGAAAGAAGATCCTTATTTTCCGGGCCATTACAGAAGTGGTATCAGAGCCTAGGTTGCTCAATCCGAGTACATATGAGCTGCAAAATGATTTCAAAACCGCTCACCGATTTCCTATCTTAAAGAAGTTTCAAAATGATTTCAAAAAGGGAAAAGCGAATTTCAGAATAAAACCGGTAGGATCTTTTAGTTGAGAGATAGGATCGCTGGGGTAGAACGAGGCGATAGCTCATCCCTTATGGATATAGACTTGGGAAATGGGTAGGCGAAACATAGCTTATACTTTACAGATGGGCCTATAAGACTCCAAGGAGTTTGCACCGTGGTGGTTGGAGTAGCTGGGTTAGGATGTAGAGATCGAGAGGTAGTTGCCCCCTCCGGTCAGTCACCCCTCGAAGGGCGGCTCCTAGATAGCTTGTGGTGTTATATAAATTATCAGATTAATTATTGTCTATTGATTATGTGCTGAGTGTTAGTTCTGTCTATTGATTCTGTGCTGAGTGCTAGTTCCTCAAACAAAATTCAGTGTGGTTATGATGGTAGCCCTCTCTATGATTGCATGACTTGATATATTATTGTGTTCCTAGCATGTCCTACCCATATGACCATTGAGATAAACTCATGCTTATATGTCGTTATATCCATGTTTAGCCACATTGCTCTAGGCTCGTAGTGTATTCGCTATATCTCTTTCATATTTCTATGTCGCTGCAATATGAATTATTTGGCTTCTTGCATTGTCATACTAGTGATTGAATGAATGCATATGTCACATGTTATGTCCCTGCATGTTTGATGTCCCCTCCTTAACTAGGCGCATGATAGCGTGGTTACTCTTTTCTAATATCATGATAATATGAGTTCTTTAATTGATGGATGTGTGTTACAACTTGATGTATTCCTCATATGACGCTTAATTCCTAGCATGCTTATCATATTGTCACATCATGGTTATCTCTATACTCCTCTCATACTTTCATGAACATACGACCAGACAAACCGCATGATCATACACCACGATGTATCCTGGGTTTGTGTGTGCATTACACATAAATAATATGTTGAGCTTCTATCCTTGATTGTACCATGCTTTCACTTGTATCCCTAGTGTTCCGTCGAATGCAAGCTTCCCAACTGTAGCTCATCCTATAATTATGTGTCGTACTTACCTATCATGTTGTTATCATAAAGGTGATGGATGTTATTCTACTTTGACGTGCCCTTTTCATAGCATTGAGTCTGACTGTTAATATGTTTTAATGATGCTGGCATGATATTATCCCTGTTTTCATTATTAGAATGCTGAAGCTCGATAACTTGGTCGATTATGTCGATGGATGATATTCTACAATATTGCCGAGCATAACGCTATCTTGAGATTTATAACATGAGATTTTCTTGAGATGATTGATGATGTGCTGAGGATGTTATACGATTGTGATGTGTTAGCAAGTTATGACTTGGTATGTATGATTGATGACTATACCATGAATGACATGTTTAGATGTTGACTATTGGATTGAATGATGCTCTTATCATGATGAATTCTTGTGGATAGTTTAAACGTGAAATGTGGAGATATGACTTCAATCGACATTCCCTACGCATTGACACCCTAGGAAAGTAATCGAATCTATGTGCCATAATTGGGACATGTGTTTTGATTGTCTATCTATGTGACGTTGTGCTTATATGATTGATGGTTGTGTGCTAAATGTCTAATGATATGATTGGCGATGAGACTATTGATGTGTGATGACTTGTTTATATGATTGATGGTTGTGTGTTACCCTTGATGTGCTTTTGATGAGTTACAGCTTATGATTCATGATATGGCTTGAGATTGATAGAATGGAAACTGATTTCTGAAAGATGAACCTAGGAAGAGAATATGGGATTAGCCCTTAGAGGTGGACGACTCCACCTCTTGAGTTCTGAAATTGCTTGAATAACGTCGGATTTGAAAGATTTTGAACGGTGCTAAATAGGACTAACTTGGATTTTGAAAGACCAAACGCGATCGAGAATTTCAACGATTTTGAGGCAATTTGTTTCATTTATTATTATTATTATTATTATTATTATTATTATTATTATTATTATTATTATTATTATTATTATTATTATTATTATTATTATTATTATTATTATTTATTGCTAAACCCTTTTGAAACTTACCTGTTTCGGGTAAATCTATAATACTTCACGAAGTGGATACAAGCATTTTATGGGGGCGCTTGTAGGGTGCTTGCTAAGACCTAGTGATGATATTGTAGAACTTTTAGAGTTGTGGTATTTCCGAAAAGTCGAAGCGAGGATGTGATAGGGGCGCTTATCGCATACTTGTCAAGATCAATTGGAGTTGTCACGACCGTGACTAGGATGTTGTGAGAATCCCGAAAGACGCAATCGAGATGATCGCAAGATCCTTGGACTCACATTTTAAAACTTCCTCCTCTTACTTTGAAGTAATTTTAGTCTCGAGGACGAGACTTATTTTTAGAGGTGGATGATGAAAAGACTCGGAATTTAAAAAAAAACAAAATATTATTTTCTAAATTAAGTTTTAATTTTTGATTTAATATTGATTAGTTTTGATTTAATTCTCAAGGATTCGGAAAATATTGAAAATTTATGTTGTCGAGCAAACGATTTTAATTTTATTATTCGAAATAAATTCCGACGTGAACTTGATATTCAATTTGAAATGAATTCATTTCGCTCTATTATTTTAAGGCTTAGAAATATTTTCGGGCTTCATTATCTAATTCGGGTTCGAAAGTTTATTTTAAATTGATTTAATTGAGTCGGGTTAAAGTCGGAAAGCGGGTTTCGGAATTTGTTTCCGGGTATTCACTTTGACTTTTACACACACTTTCACACTTACCCACTCCCTTAACCCCTATTCTGTAAACCCATCCCCTCTTTTTCATTAGTTTCACTTCACTGTCACCCCCATTCCTCACCCCTCCTCTCTAGCATTCATCCCTCACATCATCCCCCTAGACTCCTTCGATCCTTCAACATCATCACCATCACAAGTTCCCATCCCCTTCTTCACCACCATCGTCGGATCTCGTCGCCAACAACAACCTCGCTACCTCCTTTGCTCTCCCCTTTCGTTTCAAACCCATACCAAACACCATCAAATGTTCCTCCCTCCCACTGTTTAAGCATCCACCCAACGCCACCAAGCACCACAGCGCCACCACACTACCATCACCCCCTGTTCTTCGAGCACCGACGCACCACCGAGCCTCCGATGGACCCTTGTATCGTTCGAAAGCGCCGGTCCGAAAAACAGAGCGGAGCTTCGATGAACCTCGGTGAGCCATCTTCCTTTCGCCTTCTTTTCCTAGTTTTTAGGATCCTTGTTGTCCTTGTTCCGAGGGAAGGGGACGCCATTGTTGGGCAAGAGGGCAGTGAGCAGAGTGCGAGTTTGAGTGAGCAACCGGGGGAGTCGAGCGAGGGAGAGCAAGGACGTAAGAGTGGCGAGGTCGAGGGTGTGGCAAGCAAGAGCGAGGACGGAGCAGCGAGAGGGAGCAGGAGAGACGAGGTGGAGGGCGAGGCGAGGTCGGAGCGGAGCTGGGAGCGGAGGTGAGCTGAGCGGGGTATTGTACAGGGGAGAGGGCGGGAGCTGGAGGAAGAAGATGAGCCGTGGGGCCCCTGCCCAGTCAGCCCCGTGGGCCCCACCTTTTTTTTAATTTTAATTTTGATGTTGAACCGGTTTGGGCTTGGGACTGGGCTCGGGTCGGGTTTGTTTCCGGGTGAGGGGATGGGCTGAGATTTCTTGGGCCGGGTCTGGGCAATTGGTTTTGGATTGGGCTGAGTTTTGGTTTGGTTTGGGCCGGACTGGATTAATTGTGTTTATTTGTTTTATTTACTTACTTTACATATGTTATATAATTATTTATAAAATTGTTAGTTAATTATAATTAAAATTATTTTGAGTTATTTATTTATTTAATTATTCCTTACTTTTATTAAATTGCTTACATTTTTCTGAAATATTTATTTAGTTATTTAATTGGTTTTGATTGAGGGTTTATTTAATTTTTATATAATATATATATATATATATATATATATATATATATATATATATATATATATATATTTTTGATTTGAGGATGATAGTATTATTAAAATAGTTCCATAATTTATTAACTCTTTATTAATTATTATTCATTAAAGCATATACTTTGATTTATTTAGATGTTTTATTTAAAATGATTGATGAGAATTATTTATTAAAATAATTTAATTCTTAAGTATTGTCGTTTTAAATGATTAGTTTTGGAACATGTAGATTATTGAAATATTTGGCAAGAGTCGGGAATTATTAAAGTTTTAAGATTAAGGTTTTGGGAAATTGGTTTAAGGATTCAAATGTTTAATGTCGAGATTTGGCTAAGTATGATTTTAAAAGAATTGTTTGACTATTAAATTGACTTCTTGGAAATTTAAGGGCTTTTGAGAAACTTTGAATTGATTTACTTGAGTTGACCTTATGATTTGATATTTTGGAATTTCGAGTTAATTTATGGAAATGATCATGGAGGATGTTGAAATGATATATGAAATGTTATATGATGATTTATTATGAAAGGAGATGAGATGAGATGTTGAGTTGAGATGATGTTGACGATGATGGAAATATGCCGAAGTTATGGAAAGAGGATTTTGACTTATGTGATTTATCTTAATGGCTATTATGTGCATAGACTTAGACTTATGCATCATATGTATTGCTTACTAGGTGATCACTGATTTGTCTGGACTTGCAATTAATTTTGTTGGTTGCTTGGATTCCGCACTTCTCCAGGTAAGTTCCTTGAACTTACTCATGATGGGCGCTTTATGCACAGGGTGTTATATAGTAGGCTAGTGTTCATGCACCATACGACTTAGAATCAAGCTTAGGATCTAAAACGGAAATCATATGACTTGCTATCTGTCTTTGCTAGAAAACGGCCGTTATAGGTGTTTATTGGTTGGGACCTTTTTCTTTATTCTTGTCATCCTAGTTGGCGCTTATATAGAAAGTTGCTTGCACTCGATGATGCGGTAGGCTTTCTAGTAAGTGCATTAGGACTCTTAGAGCCTTAGGCCTTATATAAGTGTCATTGCTTGTCTTCCTTTCATAGTTAGTAGGCTCATTGCGTGGGGTTGGCCTGCACCGTAGGGTGAGGTAGCTCCTTTGGTGGTGAGTTGCTATAGGATTTCTTAGGAGCCTAGAGGGATATGCTTTTTGGCATTTCTTGTAATTGGCGCGTTTCTTTATTTATTTCTGCATTTACTTATCCGCATGCTTATCTGTTTAAATTCCGTTTTACATTACGCATTTCATCTTAGGAATACGATGCTTATTATATGCCTCTCAGAGTGTTTACACACGCGCAGGAGTGACCCGATGATTGACCCAGATCCCCTTCTTTTTTTCAGATTCAGGTAACCGTTAGCCGCTATCTTTGCTCATATGGATGCTTGGCGGGTTCAGACTTTTGGCGTTAGATCGAGAGCTTGAGAGACCACTAAACTTTCTTTCTTTTAAAATATTTTGCGTCGTTTTGACCCGGCTCAGTCGTGGCGCTCTTTTGGATTGTATTTTGATTTAAACCTTACTTCTTTTTATTGCGAAAACTTGTGACTCGTACTCGGATTGTAAGATCTAGTTGGAAGGTAACCTTGCCTTCTTAAACGTAACTCGGATAATTAGGTTTTCTTTCCTAGGCCCAAGGGAGGGCAAATAGGGGAAAGAAGATCCTTATTTTCCGGGCCGTTACAGCTCACCATTATAAAATAAGAGGTTCAATATACAAGAGGAACTGGTTTAGTATAATTATTAGTAAAAATAATAATTGGGTCAGTATACAAGAGGAACTGGTTCAGTATACATAACAATAATTGGTTCAGCGGATATAAAATAAGAGATTCAGTATAATTATAATTTGTTCAGCAATTAGAACAAAATTAATAATAATATCAAAAATTAAGAAAATACACAGCAATTAGAACAAAATTAATATTTTTACCTCTCTCCATCTGCAATATTGCAACAGATCTTTCGATTTCGTTGGCTTCGATTTCAATTTATGTTTCAGGTATCAGATCTGCTGGTTCAATTGACGACGATGATCCTGCCATGTGCGAGAGAAGATTTGATGATGAGAATTCGGAGAGAATTCGGAGAGAGATTCGTTGATTCGGAGAGAGATTCGTTGATTTGAAGCTTGGAGAACAAGGAAGGAGAGATTCGTTGATTTATAGGGGGCGCGTGATATTAACGTAATAAGCGCGAGTGGGTAAAAAAAAGCGCGTGGGGGCGGGGGTGAATTCAGCCAACCACAGGGCTTCTTTCCTTCTCACTGGTTCAGCGCTTCTCACCTGAACCCGACCCTATATATATATATATATATATATATATATATATATATATATATATATATATATGTATATATATATATAGAGGATAGATCATGTGTAAGCAAGTGCTATTGTGTAATTTGTGAGCAAATCTAGAGCGTCGGATTAAGAAGATCAAACGGATGAGATTAAAAGTAACTTGTGAACAGTGACATTATTCGTAGGTACGAAGTGATTATTCGTTTATACATACATATGAATAATCTTTTGTTACTTACAAATAATTACATTTGTTCATACATACGAATAATTACATTATTATACACGAATAATCGCTTGTTACCTACGAATAATTTCTCTGCTCACAAATTACACCGTAAGGGTTGCTTACATGGGATCCAACCTATATATATATATATATATATATATATATATATATATATATATATATGAATATCGTGTATCCCCAATTCGGAAACCTATATGAATATCGTGTAAAAATTAACCATCGTTCTTACACGATAAATAAACTCCTCCAAGGTGAACTAAATGTAACATGCTTCAACTGCATCAATTATTCATAATAGAAATTAAATGATAAACTAGACTTGAGCTCGAATGTTGATTTGGACACGTCGACCGTTGAGGGGTTGAGTAGGCCTTGAGTTGGCTTTGTTTGACTTGCTTTGTAGCTCGTTGATTAGCTTTGCTTGTTCCAATGATATTGATTGTGGCTAATCCATCCATCCGTTCATCCATGTCGATTCCACAAATGTCACCAAAGTCATATAATTGTGTATATATTAATAGGGAAGAGTTCCAATGAAACGAATAATACGGTGTAACGGTGAAACGAATGAATATTACATCATATTCATATGAATATTACTTTATATGAATATGAAAATATGAATTTGATGTTGTGTGATTATGAATATGATGTAAATATGAGTATATGAATATAATGTTATTTATTTTCAAATAATATAAAATGAATAACGTCATATTCATATTGACACACCATAATATTCACACATTCATATCCACAAAATGTCATATTCATATAAATATAACATAATATTCATTCGTTTCACCGTTACACCGTATTATGTAAAGGCACGGATTTTTAAACCCTAATTTTATCGGTAAAAGGAAATTTAAAATTAAATTAAATCGGATTTAAAACTCGTTTAACAGACTCCGACCTGAATTTAAATATTTAACGACCGATACCGTCTTTTCGCCTCGAAAATTAAAATAAATTCGGATAGTGATATCCTTTTAAGTTTTAAAATCTAATTGATCGAAAAAACGAGAGTCGGGGATACTAATATTCGGGAACTAATTTCGGGAATCGAAATTCGCGTATTCGGGATTTAATTCCGGGTATTTGGTTTAACCAAACCCACACGCCACAATCTTACCTGCTCCCCCCCGTCATTTTATCTGATCACCATCATCACCTTTATTCACCATCACCACTCCCACTCTCTTCTTCTACACTCCTCCAATCTCCATCATACAGATCTTCCTCCAGCTGCTCTCTTCCACCTTCAACACCTCACCATCACGTTGTTCATGATCACCATCACCACCACACCTCCATCAGTTGCCACCAGCCACCAGACGCCACCATAGAGTCGCCGGCCACCACCACGTCGCAGCCGCAACTGCCAGGAGCCGTCGTCGATCACCCCAGTGCCACCACGACCCTTTTGTTCTGTTTTGGCAAGCTAACTTTCGGTGAGTCGTTCTCCTTCGTTTTTGATCGGAATCGCTTGCGGTCTTTGCCATCACGCTCACCAATATGCGGTGTAGGTCCGACAAGCCATCGCGAGCCACCGAAGATGCCCAGAACTCCGGTCGAGAGCTCCGAAGTCGCGAAAAACCCATCTCGGTGAGCTCCGAATTTATCCTCGTTTCGATTCATTTTTTAGTCTTTTTCAATGTCTAGGCTAGTTGGGAGTGAGCGTGGGCTGAGTGCGGGTCGATCGGGTGAGGTCGAGAACTCCGACGATCGTCGGAGCTCGGTCGGCGTGAGCGGGAGCGCGAGAGCGCGAGAGCGTGGGCGAGGCGAGCGTGAGCTGCGAGGGCGAGCGCGGGACGCCGGGTGCGAGAGCCTGGAGCAGTGACGCAGGGCGAGGAGGCGAGAGCGCGGGGAGCTGGCCGGACTAGCTGGGCGGAGCTCAGGCGCGGCGTCGAGAGCTCCGGCGTCGAGGCTAGCGCGGTCGAGCTCGGGCGAACTTGGCGGGCGCAGATTCCATTTGAATCTGGAGGAAGAGGGATGCTGATGTGGCCTTGTGGGCCCCCTCCCTTTACTAACTTACATATATATATATTATAATATTTAACCGGTTTGGGGTTTAACGTTATGGGTTTGGTTCGGTTGGGTTAAAAACGTTAGTTCGGTTTGAGTTATCCGCTATTTATTTAATTATTTATTTAATCATTTATTTATTCATTTATTTCTTAAGAATTATTCGGTATTTAATTATTTATTTAGATATTTAATCGATTTCCGATAAATGATTATTTGAAGGTTGATTTATACGCATCGGTTGCCGATATTTTAAAAAGGGGTCGGTTTTAAAGTATATAAATTGAATTATTTCTTAAGTGTTGAAAATTATTTAAGTCCTTAGAATGATGATTTTAATTAAAGTAAAGTATGCCGGTATTATTTAATTGGATTTTGGAAGTAGTTTGAAGGTTTAATATTTTATGGACTAGAAATTGGCTAAGTATGATTTTGAGATAAATTGATTTGACTAACAACCGGACTTGTGAGATTATGTGGATTGGAAATATGATTTCGTTAATTATGGAAATGAGAATGGAATAAGATGGTATACGATGTTGACTTGAGACGAGGTAAAGGATGATGATAATGTTATGGCTAACGATTGATCGTTAGATTTTGTATAGTGGTAGATGGATCCCGTTCTGTGCAACATACTTATATATATTCATTAATGATTTCTAGGTGATCAGTGACCTGCTTGCTTGTCTCTTGCTGCTTCCCTTTTGCTGCTCTGCGTTACCAGGTAAGTCCTCCGGGGCTTACTCAAGTTAGAACCACATGCCTGGTGTGTCATATAGTGTGTAGGTGTTGCATCCCGCATAATCATGTAGTATCATGCTTAGGTTGCACAATTAATCGAGCATCCGTATTCTTCTTGCGTATGGTAGAACGACCGTTAAATTGTGAGTCCTAGAGTCATTTGCTAGGGTCATAGGACGGTCCAGTCCCATCGGGCTTAGTCCTCATCGAGTCAGACTGTTAAATTGACGAGCATGACTATTGATACGATTGATGATGTTATGATATTGAACGCGGTCGGTTCCTGCACTAACGAGCATGGGTGCGGGAGTAGGAGAGGGACATGCCACTTGGCATTCTATGCGGGATCCCATTTAATCACTTTCTGCATATATGTATACAAACTGCTAGCATGCTTGAGTGTTTAATATTCTGTACTGCATTAGAGCATCCTTTATTTAGGTATAGGCATATTATATGTCCTCAGTGAGGTCTTCAGGGCCCGCATGAGTGGCTCGACCTTGACTTCGTGGTTAGTTTCAGGTACCCGTACCCTTACTTGATCATGTGCTGATGTGGCGGGGAATATCTCATGGCGTAGTGAGAGGAAGAGAAAGACCAACTTGGACTCTACACTTTTGCTACTTATTTCTTCGTATTTGGTTTTGACCCGGCCCTGCCGTGGCAACTTGTATTATGTTATTTCTCTCCTTATGTTTTCGAACTTAAAACGTTTTGAGCGACTTAGGCAAGTAGGACAAGTTCGGAGGGCCTAACGGCCCCATCGCGAATTTTAGGGTGCGAAATCCCTTCTTTGATCATTAAAACTTTGTTTTAAAACTCAACCCGTACTCGAATTGCAAGATCCGAACGAAGGTATCCAATCCTTCGAAACGTAACCCGAATATTTATATTTGGGCCGTTACAAAGGTGGTATCAGAGCTTGGGTTGCGTGATTCGAGTAAAATGGGTTGAAGTATGATTTGTAAAACCGCCCAATGTTTTAAAAGATTTTTAAGAGTTTTAAAAAGGGCAAAATGAATTTAATATGGCTAATTTGATGAACAAAGCTTAATAAACTTGACCATCCTATTGGGGGGAAATCGAGTGGGTAGAAAGGCGGTAGACCATCCTATTGGATGTAGACTTGGGAACGGGTAGGCAAAACTTAGCTTTGTACTTTACAGGGGGCCTGGAAGACTCCAAGGAGTTTGCACCGTGGTGGTTGGAGTAGCGGGGTTAGAATGTAGAGGCCGAGAGGATAGTTGCCCCTCCGGTCAGTTGCCCCTCGAAGGGCAGCTTCTAGATAGCTTCTGTGATTTCATAAATGGGGCCTGAGGGCGGTCTCCCTCGAAGGAGATCTGATTAATTTCTGTTGAATGCTTCTGTGCTGTGTGTTAAGCCCCGCCCTTCTATTACAGCCACTATGGCCGATACACGAGGTGGACGGATCGGGCGTGGGGGCCCAGTGCGTAGAGGTAGAGGACGACCCCGTCGTAGGGCAGCCACTGTTACGACCGACGATGACACTCCGACACCTGAGGGCGGCGAGACTCAGGTTCCCATTCAGCAGACCACTCCGAGGCAGATGGACCGAGCTGCGATCTTGGAGGTCTTACGAGAGTTTCTTGGGGAGTCACAGTCTGCAGCACCCGGGGCCCAGATCCCGATCGAGCCGCCTACAGCACCTGAGCCCGCTCGAGCTGTTCCTATGGCCGTTGCGCGACCCGAGAAGCGCATCGACTGGGTGAAGGTCATGGGGCAGTGTAGGCCGCCGCAGTTCTCAGGAGGCGCGGGAGAGGATATAGAGATGTGGTTCCGCCAGCTAGATGGGATCTTCGACCATATCGATGTGCCAGCTACAGAGCGACAGAGGCTAGCAGCAGGACATCTACGAGGGGACGCCTTTGATCGTTGGTCTGTGTACAAGACGGACCAGGCTGAGTGGAGTTACGATGCTTTCCGGACTTTGATGCTGAAGGAGTATAGTCCCCCGGGGACCCAGATTGCTCGCGAGGTGGCATTTTATCGTGGGACCTACAACCCGTCTCTCTCTGTTGTTGATGTCGTCCGCCAGTTCAAGAAGGAGTTGGTTTACTGCGCACACCTGTGTCCCACTGACGAGAGTCGCATTCGACTGTTGTCGATGAGGTTGTCACCAGCAGTACTACTGCATGCTTCTAGTCTGGGCGCAGTATCGTTCGACCGTTTCCTGGAGGTGGTTCTTCTATACGATCAGCAGCGTATCCTCTCTGCGACTGCATATGCTTCATCCCGCCCTGAGGGGAAGAGGCCTAGACCTGCTGAGACTAGATGGGAGACGAGACCTAGAGGAGGGTACCGAGGAGGATTCGGAGGAGTATCGAGGATTCCACCAGCACCGTCTGTTCCGAGTAGGGAGGTTCGAGTTAGGAGTATTACTTGTCACGGCTGCTACGAGGAGGGTCATTATGTTGCTGCATGTCCGATGAGAGATACTAGGTGTTATTCATGTGGACTTTTAGGGCATAGATCTCGCTACTGCCCCCAGAGCGGAGGGACTCCATCTGCACCCGCTCTCCGACTTCCAGAGGCTCCCAGACCCCCACAGCTGACTTACCCCCAGGGTCAGGGGAGAGGTTCTGCTCCTAGTAGAGGCCGCGGAGGATTGAGAGGCGGTAGAGGTTCTGGCCGCGGAGGTAGAGGATCGACTTCAGCTGGGCCATCTGGTTCGAGTTGTGGCAGAGGACAGACTTCCGGAGGCCGTGGTTCCGCATTGCCCCCACCGCCCCGCGTGTTTCAGATGCGAGTTGATGATCATTCCGCTCCGACTGCAGCAGGTACCATCTCTCTCTATGATGTGTGTCTGCGTATGCTGTTTGATACTGGTGCTACACACTGCTTTATAGCAGAGACGTGCGTTGCTAGGCTGAGTCTTAGCTGCACGAGTGGTCCATCCCTCCTAGTAGGCATGCCGGATGGATCTAGGGTTAGGACTAGTCGAGAGATCCTAGGATGCCCTGTTCGCATAGGAGAGCGTGAATGGCCAGCAGACCTGATTGTGATGCCACTGAAGACGGACGACCTTATTCTCGGCATGGACTTCATGGGACGATATGGAGCGATCGTCAACCTTCGGACGAGGACTGTGACGCTTTTGGCTGATGACGGGACCGAGCACCAAGTTTGGGGGAGTGACCCCAAACGGAACGGGGCGCTTATCAGCGCAGTTCGAGCAGCCAGACTTTTGGATCAGGGATGCATGGGGTACTGGTGCTATGCTTTAGAGGTGGATCGTGAGCAGCCTAGCATGACCGATGTACCTATAGTGCGGGAGTTCGCGGACGTGTTTCCCGACGAGCTGCCAGGACTTCCTCCGCAGAGAGAGATCGACTTCGCCATAGAGTTAGAGCCAGGCACGAGGCCGATTTCACGAGTACCGTACCGGATGGCGCCGACCGAGATGGCAGAGTTGAAGGCTCAGTTGGAGGAGTTGGCCGAGAAGGGCTACATCAGACCTAGTGCGTCACCGTGGGGAGCACCGGTTCTCTTCGTTAAGAAGAAGGACGGATCGTTGAGATTGTGCATTGATTATCGGGAGTTGAACCGGGCAACGGTGAAGAACCGATATCCTCTTCCTCGGATTGATGACTTGTTGGATCACCTTCAGGGAGCAGTGGTGTTCTCTAAGATCGATTTGAGATCCGGTTATCACCAGCTTCGAGTGAAGCCGGAGGATGTACCGAAGACCGCCTTCCGGACTCGTTATGGACATTATGAGTTCGTAGTCATGCCATTTGGGCTGACCAATGCACCTGCAGCCTTTATGGAGCTCATGAACCGAGTGTTCATCGATTATTTGGATCGATTCGTTGTTGTCTTTATCGACGATATTCTGGTGTACTCGAGGAGTAGGGAGGAGCACGAGGAGCACCTGAGGATCGTGCTAGAGACGCTAAGGAAGCACCAGCTGTATGGCAAGTACAGCAAGTGTGATTTTTGGATCTCTAAGGTGACCTTCTTGGGTCATGTGATCTCAGCAGAGGGTGTCGCCGTGGATCCGGCAAAGGTAGAGGCTATAGTAGCTTGGGAGGTGCCCAAGAACGTCAGGGATATCCGCTCCTTCCTTGGCTTAGCGAGTTACTACCGGAGATTCGTTCAGGGATTCTCGAGTATCGCACGACCGATGACACAGCTGCTGCGGAAGGACGTTCCTTTTGAGTGGGGCGTGGAGTGCCAGGCCAGTTTCGAGCTTCTAAAGGAGAAGCTGACCACTGCACCAGTTCTAGCTTTGCTAGATGGGACCGAGGATTTCGTTGTCTACACTGATGCATCCAGAGCCGGTTTGGGGTGCGTACTTCATCAGAGGGATCGAGTCATCGCCTATGCTTCACGACAGTTGAAGTCTGGAGAGTTGTCTTACCCCACCCACGACCTGGAGCTAGCAGCTGTAGTTCATGCTCTGAAGATCTGGAGGCACTATCTGTATGGCACGTCGTGCAAGGTGATGACGGATCACAAGAGCCTGAAGTACATCTTCACACAGAAGGAGCTGAACATGAGACAGAGGCGCTGGTTGGAGTTGCTCAAGGACTACGATCTGGAGATTGTGTATCACCCTGGGAAGGCCAACGTGGTCGCAGATGCGCTCAGCAGGAAGACTCATCAGGAGGTGACGGTCGCTAGGCTCACCACTCAGGAGCGACTACAGTCAGATTTGAGATCGAGTGGTATCGAGGTTTGGATTCAGCGAGAGAGTGGACAGCTGACCTTCTTAGAGGTACAGTCAGATCTGTTGGAGGAGATTCACAGAGCCCAGACAGATTGCCCAGAGATTGTGGCACTTAGAGAGCGGATGGCTCAGGGACGGGCCGGGGAGTTGTCAGAGAGGGAGGACGGGATGCTGACCTTTCAGGATCGCGTTGTGGTACCATCTACTCAGGATCTTAGACAGAGGATCATGCGAGAGGCGCACACCACTCCTTATTCTGTCCATCCCGGGACGAATAAGATGTACCAGGATTTGAGGAGGTCTTACTGGTGGCAGAGGATGAGAGCAGACATCACTGACTTCGTAGCTAGATGCCAGATTTGTCAGCAGGTTCGAATTGAGCACCAGCGGCCAGGAGGACTTATCAGGTCACTTCCAGTCCCTGAGTGGAAGTGGACTGACATTTCCATGGACTTTGTCACCGGACTGAGGCGAGATGTTAGAGGGTTCGATGCCATCTGGGTTGTGGTCGATAGATTGACCAAGTCAGCACACTTTATCGCCATACAGGAGACATGGCCGGTATCTCGACTAGCTGAGGAGTTCATTCGACAGATTGTTCGTCTGCATGGAGTGCCAGAGAGGATTGTTTCTGACAGAGATGGCCGCTTTACTTCACGATTTTGGCAGCATGTGCACGAGGCCCTAGGGACTAGATTACAGTTCAGTACTTCCTTCCATCCGCAGACAGATGGACAAAGCGAGAGGACTATACAGACATTGGAGGATATCCTCCGATCTTGTGTGCTAGAGTGGGGCGATAGGTGGGTGAAATACCTACCGCTGGTCGAGTTCTCGTACAACAACAGCTATCATTCCTCGATCGAGATGGCTCCTTATGAGGCGTTGTACGGGAGGCGCTGCAAGTCGCCAGTTTGTTGGGATGAACCCGCAGATACAGTCACGTCCTTGCCAGAGCTAGTCCGAGAGACAGTGGATCAGGTTGGCCGCATCAGAGAGCACATGAGGACCGCTCAGGACCGCCAGAAGAAGTATGCTGACCGACGGAGGACAGAGATCGTCTTCGATGTGGGAGCTCATGTTTGGCTGAGAGTGTCACCCACCAGGGGAGTCCGACGATTTGGCATCAAGGGCAAGCTGAGCCCTAGGTATATCGGACCCTTTGAGATCCTAGAGCGTGTAGGTGAGGTGGCCTATAGATTAGCCCTACCCCCGTCTTTAGCTGGAGTCCATGATGTATTCCACGTATCTCAGCTCCGTAGATATGTGCCTGATCCTAGCCATATCCTCGATCATTCTGACCTCCATGTTGAGCCCGACCATACCTTTATAGAGCACCCTATTAGGATCCTTGACCGTCGTGTCAAGAAGCTCAGGAACAGGGAGGTTCCTTTGCTCTTAGTTCAGTGGTCTAGGCGGGGTCCTGAGGAGGCTACCTGGGAGACCGAGGAGAGCATTCGGGCCAGTTATGGGGGAGTATTAGACGAGTTACTTGCATCGTACGTGGAGCCTAGCGTGGACATTTCCTTGACCTCGTGAGTTAGTTGGTGAGTATTGTCCGATCCTTGCTATGAGACGTGCCTTATCATTGTATGATTATGTGATTGTGCATATCTGATTGATAATTATGCACCATTTCTATGAGTATATGAGATGTTGATATCTTGATGTGCTATACCTGGAACTGAGAATGCTGAAATTGACTTTGAGGATGAACCTAGGAAGGTGATATGGGACTAGCCCTTAGAGGTGGATGTTAGTTGATTGGGAAGTTGGGGATGTCTTGTTTAACGTCGAAAATAAAGAATTTTGAACGGTGATTTAAAGGAACTCAGATTTTTAAAGTAAGTTATTACAACCCGAGTTTTCATTATGACGTCCCACAAAGTGGATACAAGCATGTATGGGGGCACCTGTGGATCGCTTGCTAAGACCTAGCGGAGACGTCATGATGCTTTTTGAGTTATGGTATGACCGAGAAGTCGGAGTGGGGATGTGGTAGAGGCCTCTACCACATTCTCGCCCGAGTGATTGGGAATATTATGATCATTGCGACGATATTGTGAGACCTTATGGGGGCACTTATGAGGTACTTACGAGATCAATGACGTGATCTTTGGACTCACCAATTTCAAACTTCATCCCCTGTTTTAAAATGATTTTTGTCTCGGGGACGAGACTTGTTTTTAGAGGTGGATGATGTAAAGGCACGGATTTTTAAACCCTAATTTTATCGGTAAAAGGAAATTTAAAATTAAATTAAATCGGATTTAAAACTCGTTTAACAGACTCCGACCTGAATTTAAATATTTAACGACCGATACCGTCTTTTCGCCTCGAAAATTAAAATAAATTCGGATAGTGATATCCTTTTAAGTTTTAAAATCTAATTGATCGAAAAAACGAGAGTCGGGGATACTAATATTCGGGAACTAATTTCGGGAATCGAAATTCGCGTATTCGGGATTTAATTCCGGGTATTTGGTTTAACCAAACCCACACGCCACAATCTTACCTGCTCCCCCCCGTCATTTTATCTGATCACCATCATCACCTTTATTCACCATCACCACTCCCACTCTCTTCTTCTACACTCCTCCAATCTCCATCATACAGATCTTCCTCCAGCTGCTCTCTTCCACCTTCAACACCTCACCATCACGTTGTTCATGATCACCATCACCACCACACCTCCATCAGTTGCCACCAGCCACCAGACGCCACCATAGAGTCGCCGGCCACCACCACGTCGCAGCCGCAACTGCCAGGAGCCGTCGTCGATCACCCCAGTGCCACCACGACCCTTTTGTTCTGTTTTGGCAAGCTAACTTTCGGTGAGTCGTTCTCCTTCGTTTTTGATCGGAATCGCTTGCGGTCTTTGCCATCACGCTCACCAATATGCGGTGTAGGTCCGACAAGCCATCGCGAGCCACCGAAGATGCCCAGAACTCCGGTCGAGAGCTCCGAAGTCGCGAAAAACCCATCTCGGTGAGCTCCGAATTTATCCTCGTTTCGATTCATTTTTTAGTCTTTTTCAATGTCTAGGCTAGTTGGGAGTGAGCGTGGGCTGAGTGCGGGTCGATCGGGTGAGGTCGAGAACTCCGACGATCGTCGGAGCTCGGTCGGCGTGAGCGGGAGCGCGAGAGCGCGAGAGCGTGGGCGAGGCGAGCGTGAGCTGCGAGGGCGAGCGCGGGACGCCGGGTGCGAGAGCCTGGAGCAGTGACGCAGGGCGAGGAGGCGAGAGCGCGGGGAGCTGGCCGGACTAGCTGGGCGGAGCTCAGGCGCGGCGTCGAGAGCTCCGGCGTCGAGGCTAGCGCGGTCGAGCTCGGGCGAACTTGGCGGGCGCAGATTCCATTTGAATCTGGAGGAAGAGGGATGCTGATGTGGCCTTGTGGGCCCCCTCCCTTTACTAACTTACATATATATATATTATAATATTTAACCGGTTTGGGGTTTAACGTTATGGGTTTGGTTCGGTTGGGTTAAAAACGTTAGTTCGGTTTGAGTTATCCGCTATTTATTTAATTATTTATTTAATCATTTATTTATTCATTTATTTCTTAAGAATTATTCGGTATTTAATTATTTATTTAGATATTTAATCGATTTCCGATAAATGATTATTTGAAGGTTGATTTATACGCATCGGTTGCCGATATTTTAAAAAGGGGTCGGTTTTAAAGTATATAAATTGAATTATTTCTTAAGTGTTGAAAATTATTTAAGTCCTTAGAATGATGATTTTAATTAAAGTAAAGTATGCCGGTATTATTTAATTGGATTTTGGAAGTAGTTTGAAGGTTTAATATTTTATGGACTAGAAATTGGCTAAGTATGATTTTGAGATAAATTGATTTGACTAACAACCGGACTTGTGAGATTATGTGGATTGGAAATATGATTTCGTTAATTATGGAAATGAGAATGGAATAAGATGGTATACGATGTTGACTTGAGACGAGGTAAAGGATGATGATAATGTTATGGCTAACGATTGATCGTTAGATTTTGTATAGTGGTAGATGGATCCCGTTCTGTGCAACATACTTATATATATTCATTAATGATTTCTAGGTGATCAGTGACCTGCTTGCTTGTCTCTTGCTGCTTCCCTTTTGCTGCTCTGCGTTACCAGGTAAGTCCTCCGGGGCTTACTCAAGTTAGAACCTCATGCCTGGTGTGTCATATAGTGTGTAGGTGTTGCATCCCGCATAATCATGTAGTATCATGCTTAGGTTGCACAATTAATCGAGCATCCGTATTCTTCTTGCGTATGGTAGAACGACCGTTAAATTGTGAGTCCTAGAGTCATTTGCTAGGGTCATAGGACGGTCCAGTCCCATCGGGCTTAGTCCTCATCGAGTCAGACTGTTAAATTGACGAGCATGACTATTGATACGATTGATGATGTTATGATATTGAACGCGACCGGTTCCCGCACTAACGAGCATGGGTGCGGGAGTATAAAACGCGGTCGGTTCCTGCACTAACGAGCATGGGTGCGGGAGTAGGAGAGGGACATGCCACTTGGCATTCTATGCGGGATCCCATTTAATCACTTTCTGCATATATGTATACAAACTGCTAGCATGCTTGAGTGTTTAATATTCTGTACTGCATTAGAGCATCCTTTATTTAGGTATAGGCATATTATATGTCCTCAGTGAGGTCTTCAGGGCCCGCATGAGTGGCTCGACCTTGACTTCGTGGTTAGTTTCAGGTACCCGTACCCTTACTTGATCATGTGCTGATGTGGCGGGGAATATCTCATGGCGTAGTGAGAGGAAGAGAAAGACCAACTTGGACTCTACACTTTTGCTACTTATTTCTTCGTATTTGGTTTTGACCCGGCCCTGCCGTGGCAACTTGTATTATGTTATTTCTCTCCTTATGTTTTCGAACTTAAAACGTTTTGAGCGACTTAGGCAAGTAGGACAAGTTCGGAGGGCCTAACGGCCCCATCGCGAATTTTAGGGTGCGAAATCCCTTCTTTGATCATTAAAACTTTGTTTTAAAACTCAACCCGTACTCGAATTGCAAGATCCGAACGAAGGTATCCAATCCTTCGAAACGTAACCCGAATATTTATATTTGGGCCGTTACATATTATTCGTTTCATTGGAACTTTTCCCTATATATATGAATAAAATGGTTGATAAGGTGAAGGTGTAGTAACTTACATCAGTTAGGATCCAGGTGACCCCCTCAACGCAAGGTGGGTTGGTGAGAGAGCCTGGGTACACTATATAACTGTTAGTTGGGTCTTTATTGAGTAAAGCTCATGCGATTTTATCTGTAAAGACTCGGGATTTTTAAATATTATTCTCTAAATTAAGATTTAATTTTTGATTTAATATTGATTTAGTTTCCAAGGATTCTGAAAATTTTGAAAACCACCGTCAGTGCAAATAATTTGAATTTAATTTCTTCGAAGCGAGTTCCGATATAAACTTGAAATTGATTTAATCATTACGCTCTATTATACCGAGACTTGAAAATATTTATCGGATTTCATTATTTTGAATTTAAAAGTTTAATTTGAATTGAGTCGGGTTAAGGTCGGAAAACGGGTTTCGGGATTTGTTCCCGGGTATTTATTTATTTTGACTTTTATACACACTTTTACACTCAACTCACACACCAACTCCCTCACCCTTCACCCACCTCACCTCTGCAACCTCGCCCCTACCCCTTATATCCTCTGTAACCTACTCCTCTTCATTTCAGATACCCTCACCATCATCCCTCTATCACTTTTTCAGTTCACCCCTATCACTCATCCTGCATTCCTCCTTCGGTCACCCCAACAACCCTTCTTCCACCTCCTTGCCGAGCCATCACCATCAAATCCAGCCAACTCTTCATCTCTTCCATCAAATTGCGGAGCACCTCCGTTCCCCAAGCCCAAGCATCTGCCCTCCTCCTAGTAGGCCAGAAGAAGCACGAGCTCGACGCCGCCCAGGAGCTCCCAGACCGCCGATGCCCACTTGAACAGCCCAAGGTTCGACGCCCTATTTTCCGGCGAGCCCGAAGCCCTCAGTGAGCCCTCTTCCCCCTCGATTCCTTTCTCTTTCTAACATCTTAGAGTTCTAGGACCCCATGGCCTCACTGGGCACTCCGAGAGCGAGATGGTGTGAGGACTAGAGACCGAGGTGAGCCTTGGCTATGTGGATAAAGGTCGAGCGAGGATTGAAAGCGGGGCTGTGTGAGAGTGTCAGCATGAGAGAGAGAGAGAGAGGGGCATGGACGAGAGAGAGTTGGTTGAGGGACGAGGGGATTGAGGGTCAAGGTCGAGCGGGGCCGGGGAGCGCAGCAGCGAGCAGAGATGCAGAGGGCGGGAGGTTGAAGATGGGTGATCAACCCAGTTCTCTTTCTTTCTTTTTATTTTGGTCCGGTTCAGGAAAGGGAGGGGTTGGGTCCGGTTCACATTAAAAGGTTTGGGTTTGGGGGATTCAATTGGATCCAGGTTTGGGTCCGGGTTTAGTGAAATGGGGTGGGCTGAGGTTTGGGCCATTAGTCTGATTTTTCTGGGCCGGTTGGGGTAAATTGTTTTAAGGGTTTTAATTTCTTATTTTACACATATTATTTACCTATTATTTAGTTAATTATATATTATATGTTTATTTGATGATAAAAATGTTAGAAATGTTTATTAGATGTTATTTTTTTTATAAAAATGTTAATATTGAGTTGATATTTATTATAATTAAATTATTAAGATTCAATTTGAAAGTGTTAGTTATATGATTATGTTAAATGCTTACTAAAATTGCTATACATGTTTAAAATTTTATTAGATTATTATTATTATCATTATCCTGGCTTATTAATAAAACTAATATATTCTGTAAATTATTTATATATTATAAGTTGTTTTAAAAGTAGAATTATTGGCATATTATATGTTATGATATGATGTTTTTGAACATGTGTTTTTAGAAAAGTTAAAGTGATTTATTAATGTTATTTTATTTAAGTGGTTTATTAAAAATGGGATGTTTTGGTGTTTTATATAGTTGAATAATGTTTGAGAAATTGTTTAAAGAGGTTTAAGGTTTTAAAGGATGTTGAAATCATCGTTAATATTTTCGATAGTGATCTTTGACTTGTATTTTGAGATATGGATTATTTTTTTAAAACCGATAAGCCGGAAATATTTTAATAATATAAATTTGGGAAATTTGTGTAAGGATTCAAATGTTTAATATCGGGAGTTGGCTAAGTATGATTTTAAAAGAATTGTTTATTTATTGAGTTGTTTATGAGTTTATATGTTGAGATCTTGAGATGATTTATGAGAATGAGGATGGAATTGTGATGATGATGATGATTACGATGATGTTGATATGAATAAGATGTGATGATGAGAATATGCCCAAGTTGTGGGAACGAGATGGGAAATTGAATTAAGACATGAATGTTGATGATGATGGGATGGTTAACTTATATATGTTTTATGTGGATCTTATGTGTGTTGTTGATATGCGTTGTGTAAGTTAGACTTAGACTTACTATCTTGTATATTGAATTACTAGGTGATCTCTGATTTGTCCGGACTTGCTATTACTTTTGTTGGTTGCTTGGATTCCGAGCTTCTCCAGGTAAGTTCCTTGAACTTACTCATGATGGGCGCTTTATGCACTGGGTGTTATATAGTAGGCTAGTGTTCATGCACCATACGACTTAGAATCATGCTTAGGATCAAAAACGGAAACCATATGTCTTGCTATCTGTCTTTTCTAGAAACGGCTGTTATAGGTGTTTATTGGTTGTGACCTTTTTCTTTATTCTTGTCATCCTAGTTGGCGCTTATATAGGAAGTTGCTTGCACTCGATGATGCGGTAGGCTTTTGGTATAGAAAGTTGCTTGCACTCGATGATGCGGTAGGCTTTCTAATAAGTGCATTAGGACTCTTAGAGCCTTTCAGAGTGTGGTTACACACGCGTAGGAGTGACCCGATGATTGACCCAGATCCCCTTCTTTTTTTTAGATTCAGGTAACCGTTAGCCGCTATCTTTGCTCATATGGATGCTGGGCGGGTTCAGACTTTTGGCATTAGATCGAACACTTGAGAGACCACTAAACTTTCCCTCTTTTAGAATCTCTTGCATCATTTTGACCCGACTCAGTCGTGGCACTCTTTTGGATTGTATTTTGATTTAAACCTTGCTTCTTTTTATTGCGAAAACTTGCGACTCGTACTCGGGTTGTAAGATCTAGTTGGAAGGTAACCTTACCTTCTTAAACGTAACTCGGATAATTAGGTTTTCTTTCCTAGGCCCAAGGGAGGGCAAATAGGGGAAAGAAGATCCTTATTTTCTGGGCCATTACAGAAGTGGTATCGGAGCCTAGGTTGCTCAACTCGAGTACACATGAGTTGCAAAATAATTTCAAAACCGCCCACTGATTTCTTATTTTGAGGAAGTTTCAAAATCATTTCAAAAAAGGGCAAAACCAATTTCAGAATAAAACCGGTAGGATCTTTTAGTTGAGAGATAGGATCGCTTGGGTAGAACGAGGCGATAGCCCATCCCTTATGGATGTAGACTTGGGGAATGGGTAGGCGAAACATAGCTTATACTTTACAGATGGGCCTAGAAGACTCCAAGGAGTTTACACCGTGGTGGTTGGAGTAGCGCGGTTAGGATGTAGAGATCGAGAGGTAGTTGCCCCCTCCGGTCAGTCGTCCCTCGAAGGGCGGCTTCTAGATAGCTTGTGGTGTGATATAAGCTATCAGATTAATTATTGTCTATTGATTATGTGCTGAGTGTTAGTTCTGTCTATTGATTCTGTGCCGAGTGCTAGTTCCTCGAGCAAAAATTCAGCGTGATTATGATTGTAGCCCTCTCTATAATTGCAAGACTTGATGTGTTATTGTGTGCCTAGCATGTCCTACCCAGATGACCATTGAGATAAACTCATGCTTATATGTCGTTATATCCATGTTTAGCCACATTGCTCTAGGCTCGTAGTGTATTCGCTATATCTCTTTCATATTTCTATGTCGCTGCAACATGAATTATTTGGCTTTTTGCATTGTCATACTAGTGATTGAATGAATGCATATGTCACATGTTATGTCCCTGCATGTTTGATGTCCCCTCCTTAACTAGGCGCATGATAGCGTGGTTACTCTTCTCTAATATCATGATAATATGAGTTCTTTAATTGATGGATGTGTTTTACAACTTGATGTATTCCTCATATGACGCTTAATTCCTACCATGCTTATCAAATTGTCACATCATGATTATCTCTATACTCCTCTCATACTCTCATGAACATACGACCAGACACACCGCATGATCACACACCACGACGTATCCTGGGTTTGTATGTGCATTACACATAAATATTATGCTGAGCTTCTGTCCTTGATTGTACCATGCTTTCACTTGTATCCCTAGTGTTCCATAGAATGCAAGCTTCCCAAATATATCTCATCCTATAATTATGTGCCGTACTTACCCTATCGTGTTGTTGTCATAAGGGTGATAGATGTTATTCCACTTTGATGTACCCTTTCATAGCATTGAACCTGACAGTTAATATGCTTTTATGATGCTGACATGATATGATCCCAGTTCTGATTATTAGCATACTGAAGCTCGACAACTTGGTTGATATGTCGATGCATGATATTCTACAATATGGTTGAGCATAATGCTATCTTGAGATTTATAACATGAGATTTCCTTGAGATAATTGATGATGTGCTTAGGATGTTACGATTATGATGTGTTAGCAAGTTATGACTTGGTGCGTATGATTGATGACTATACCAGGAATGACACGTTTAGATGTTGACTATTGGATTGAATGATGCTCTTATCATGATGAATTCTTGTGGATAATTTAAACTTGAAATGCAGAGATGTGGTTTCAATCGACATTCCCTATGCATTGATACCCTAGGGAAGTAATCGAATCTATGTGTCGTACTTGAGACGTGTGTTTTGATTGTCTATCTATGTAACGTTGTGCTTATATGATTGATGGTTGTGTGTTAAATACCTGATGATATGATTGGCGATGAGACTATTGATGTGTGATGACTTGCTAATAGGACGCTTGTGCGATGTTACCGTGATGTGCTTTTGATGAGTTATGACTTATGATTCATGATATAGCTTGAGATTGATATAATTGAAACTGATTTTTGAAATATGAACCTAGGAAGAAAATATGGGATTAGCCCTTAGAGGCGGATGACTCTACCTCTTGAGTTCTGAAATTGCTTGACTAACGTCGGATTTGAAGGATTTGAAACGATACTGAAAAGGACTAACTTGGATTTTAAAAGACCAAACGCTATCGAGAATTTAAACGATTTTGAGGCAAATCATTTCCAATTGCGGAACCCTTTTAAAACTTTCAAGTCCCGGGTAATCTATGATACTTCACGAAGTGGATACAAGCATTTTATGGGGGCGCTTGTAGGGTGCTTGCTAAGACCTAGTGATGATATCGTAGAACTTTTAGAGTTGTGGTACTTCCGAAAAGTCGAAGCAAGGATGTGATAGGGGCGCTTATTGCATACTTGTCAAGACCAATTGGAGATGTCACGACCATGACTAGGATGTTGTGAGAATCCCAGAAGACGCAACCGAGATGATTGCAAGATCCTTGAACGTGGTCCTTGGGCTCGCATTTTAAAACTTCCTCCTCTTATTTTGAAGTAATTTTAGTCTCGGGGACGAGACTTGTTTTTAGAGGTGGATGATGTAAAGACTCGGGATTTTTAAATATTATTCTCTAAATTAAGATTTAATTTTTGATTTAATATTGATTTAGTTTCCAAGGATTCGAAAAATTTTGAAAACCACCGTCAGTGCAAATAATTTGAATTTAATTTCTTCGAAGCGAGTTCCGATATAAACTTGAAATTGATTTAATCATTACGCTCTATTATACCGAGACTTGAAAATATTTGTCGGATTTCATTATTTTGAATTTAAAAGTTTAATTTGAATTGAGTCGGGTTAAGGTCGGAAAACGGGTTTTGGGATTTGTTCCCGGGTATTTATTTATTTTGACTTTTATACACACTTTTACACTCAACTCACACACCAACTCCCTCACCCTTCACCCACCTCACCTCTGCAACCTCAACCCTACCCCTTATATCCTCTGTAACCTACTCCTCTTCATTTCAGATACCCTCACCATCATCCCTCTATCACTTTTTTCAGTTCCCCCCTATCACTCATCCTGCATTCCCCCTTCGGTCACCCCAACAGCCCTTCCTCCACCTCCTTGCCGAGCTATCACCATCAAATCCAGCCAACTCTTCATCTCTTCCATCAAATTGCTGAGCACCTCCGTTCCCCAAGCCCAAGCATCTGCCCTCCTCCTAGTAGGCCAGAAGAAGCACGAGCTCGACGCCGCCCAGGAGCTCCTAGACCGCCGATGCCCGCTTGAACAGCCCAAGGTTCGACGCCCTGTTTTCCGGCGAGCCCGAAGCCCTCAGTGAGCCCTCTTCCCCCTCGATTCCTTTCTCTTTCTAACATCCTAAAGTTCTAGGACCCCATGGCCTAACTGGGCACTCCGAGAGCGAGATGGTGTGAGGACAAGAGACCGAGGTGAGCCTTGGCTATGTGGATAAAGGTCGAGCGAGGATTGAAGGCGGGGCTGTGCGAGAGTGTGAGCATAAGAGAGAGAGAGGGGAGAGGACGAGAGTGAGTAGGTTGAGGGACGAGGGGAGCTGTGGGTCAAGGTCGAGCGGGGCCGGGGAGCGCAGCAGCGAGCGGAGATGCAGAGGGCGGGAGGTTGAAGATGGGTGATGAACCCGGCTCTCTTTCTTTCTTTTTATTTTGGTCCGGTTCAGGAAAGGGAGGGGTTAGGTTCGGTTCACATTAAAAGGTTTGGGTTTGGGGGTTTCATTTGGAACGGGTTTGGGTCCGGGTTTAGTAAAATAGGGTGGGCTGAGGTTTGGGCCATTAGTCTGATTTTTCTGGGCCGGTTGGGGTAAATTGTTTTAATGGTTTTAATTTCTTATTTTACACTTATTATTTACCTATTATTTAGTTAATTATATATTATATGTTTATTTGATGATAAAAATGTTAGAAATGTTTATTAGATGTTATTTTTTTTATAAAAATGTTAATATTGAGTTGATATTTATTATAATTAAATTATTAAGATTCAATTTGAAAGTGTTAGTTATATGATTATGTTAAATGCTTACAAAAATTGCTTTACATGTTTGAAATTTTATTAGATTATTATTATTATCATTATCCTGGCTTATTAATAAAACTAATATATTCTGTAAATTATTTATATATTATAAGTTGTTTTAAATGTAGAATTATTGGCATATTATATGTTATGATATGATGTTTTTGAACATGTGTTTTTAGAAAAGTTCAAGTGATTTATTAATGTTATTTTATTTATGTGGTTTATTAAAAATGGGATGTTTTGGTGTTTTATATAGTTGAATAATGTTTGAGAAATTGTTTAAAGAGTTTTAAGGTTTTAAAGGATGTTGAAATCATAGTTAATATTGTCGATAGTGATCTTGGACTTGTATTTTGAGATATGGATTATTGTTTTAAAACCGATAAGCCGGAATTATTTTAATAATATAAATTTGGGAAATTTGTTTAAGGATTCAAATGTTTAATATCGGGAGTTGGCTAAGTATGATTTTAAAAGAATTGTTTGTTTATTGAGTTGTTTATGAGTTTATATGTTGAGATCTTGAGATGATTTATGAGAATGAGGATGGAATTGTGATGACGATGATGACGATGATGTTGATATGAATAAGATGTGATGATGAGAATATGCCCAAGTTGTGGGAACGAGATGGGAAATTGAATTGAGACATGAATGTTGATGATGATGGGATGGTTAACTTATATATGTTTTATGTGGATCTTATGTGTGTTATTGATATGCGTTGTGTAAGTTAGACTTAGACTTACTATGTTGTATATTGAATTACTAGGTGATCTCTGATTTGTCCGGACTTGCTATTATTTTTGTTGGTTGCTTGGATTCCGAGCTTCTCCAGGTAAGTTCCTTGAACTTACTCATGATGGGCGCTTTATGCACTGGGTGTTATATAGTAGGCTAGTGTTCATGCACCATACGACTTAGAATCATTCTTAGGATCAAAAACGGAAACCATATGTCTTGGTATCTGTCTTTGCTAGAAACGGCCGTTATAGGTGTTTATTGGTTGGGACCTTTTTCTTTATCCTTGTCATCCTAGTTGGCACTTATATAGGAAGTTGCTTGCACTTGATGATGCGGTAGGCTATTGGTATATAAAGTTGCTTGCACTCGATGATGCGGTAGGCTTTCTAATAAGTGCATTAGGACTCTTAGAGCCTTAGGCCTGATATAAGTGTCATTGCTTGCCTTCCTTTCATAGTTAGTAGGCTCATTGCGTGGGGTTGGCCTGCACCGTAGGGTGAGGTAGCTCCTTGATGGTGAGTTGCTATAGGATTTCTTAGGAGCCTAGAGGGACATGCTTTTTGGCATTTCTTGTAATTGGCGCGCTTCTTTATCTATTTCTGCATTTACTTATCCGCATGTTTATCTGTTTAATTTCCGTTTTGCATTACGCATTTCATCTTAGGAATAGGATGCTTATTATATGCCTCTCAGAGTGTGGTTACACACGCGCAGGAGTGACCCGATGATTGACCCAGATCCCCTTCTTTTTTTTAGATTCAGGTAACCGTTAGCCGCTATCTTTGCTCATATGGATGCTGGGCGGGTTCAGACTTTTGGCGTTAGATCGAAAACTTGAGAGACCACTAAACTTTCCCTCTTTTAGAATCTTTTGCATCATTTTGACCCGACTCAGTCGTGGCACTCTTTTGGATTGTATTTTGATTTAAACCTTGCTTCTTTTTATTGCGAAAACTTGCGACTCGTACTCGGGTTGTAAGATCTAGTTGGAAGGTAACCTTACCTTCTTAAACGTAACTCGGATAATTAGGTTTTCTTTCCTAGGCCCTAGGGAGGGAAAATAGGGGAAAGAAGATCCTTATTTTCCGGGCCGTTACATTATCAGCGGGCACTGTTGCAGCCAACTCTTTGTTTTCATCAAGTGGACTCGTTTCCTTGGCAAGTTTAGCCATCTCGGGTTGAACCTATAATATATATGCATATATACACCAACAACAACGCATAAGAGTACTTGAACAACACTTAACAAATCTTTTCTTGGCAATTTTAATTAGTCCTAAAAAGAATTGTCATGTATTTAGAAAAATTACATACCGCAGTAATAATAGGATCGGGAGGCCCAACTGTGTAAACAGTGGCTACCAT
Source organism: Persicaria maculosa (assembly GCA_963922045.1). Taxonomy (NCBI): domain Eukaryota; kingdom Viridiplantae; phylum Streptophyta; class Magnoliopsida; order Caryophyllales; family Polygonaceae; genus Persicaria; species Persicaria maculosa. The sequence goes on from OY998267.1 coordinate 45,357,991, forward strand.
TATAGGACTGGGCTTCCCAACTCCTCCATTGTCGCAATAGAACACTTGGTGCAACTCTGCTACATATCTAAATGCAACAAAACCCAATCTTACAAACTTTGACCAGAAATCCAACCAATAAAATTTTCATATAAAGAAGATTACTAATTAAAGGATTTCATAACAAACGTTTTTCCATTAATTGTGTGCTCAGATGGTGTGTGCCAACGCAAGCTAAGTAGCTTGCAAGACCAGCTACAGTCAGTTCACTCTTCCCCGTCATCGTCATCTACATTGCAGTTTTTATAAGTGTTAGGGAAAAATGTTATTTGTGTAGAAGTTAATTTTTCTAGATATATAAATAATTGATAGAATTTAGTTTTTTCTGAATATATAAATAATTGATTTAGAGATGCATTGAAGGTATGAAATAAACCTGGGCAAGTATGCCACTGGTCATCAAGGTAGTTCCAGTGATCTGGTAGACGATTTGTATAGGTGGTAGCTCTTTGTCTATGACGGCGTTTTTTGAATCGATGTTAATTGGAGATTGTTGGGTTCCTGTTGAGCAAAGTTTATAACCATTACCCATGTCTCCCCATTTTGTTGGCTCTAGGTAGTTGTATAATGGTGCCTCAACATCTGCATAAGTTAGTTATGTACATATGCATTAAAATCATCCTTTATTTTACAACGTTAACAAAAATAATGATAAAAATGATTTCTTCATGCATTAAATTTATTTCTTTTAAAATATTTTATGACATTATGTTAAATTATTTCAAAAGAAACTATATGGTTATTAAGGATCTATCTAATAAATAGTTTTTTTAATAAAAAAAATAAACAAAACAAAATTAGCATTAGAAAGGGAGAGTATGAATGAAGAGAATATGAATGATACCAAGCTTAGGTTCTATGGCAGAAACACTAGGTAAGATGAAAGCAATGTATAGGAAGAAGAATATTGTCGAACAAGCCTTTTTCATGTTTGTAAAGACTGGATATATATTTTATATATATTATATTATTATTTTAATTAAATATGTTAGTATTTATTTCAATTTGTAAAAGCGGAGAAAAAGTCGTCCTCGAGCACGAGTTCAATTTTAAAATCCTTCCGGCATCATTTGAATTTTCGATTTTGACGGGATTTGACTTTCGCTTTCGAGTTCCGGGTATTAATAAAATTAATTTAAGCTCCGAGTTTGATTGAAATTTATTTGATTCCGTTATCTTGTGATTGAATTGAAACTTGATTAAATTTGATTTAGTCGGGATTCGATCGGGCGAGCGGGTTTCGAGTTTTTCCGCTAATTTGAATATCTTGTGGGGACCTCTTTAATTTCTATTTCATTTTCTTTCTCTCTCTCTCTCTCTCTCTCCCGGTTCCTTGCACTGGCCTTGGTTCCCCCTCTCACCTTGTCTTCTTCCATACACACATCCACCCTCATCCTCCTCTCATTTTCTGTAGCAACCCACATATCCCTCTCCCTTTCAAACCCATTTACTCCCTCTTCCGTCGCCAGAAGACACCACCACCACCAAGCTCAGCCGAGCCACCTCTCCACCACCGAGCCACCACACCAACACCATCATCACCTTCTCTTCCTTTTGCCTCCGAGCAACAAGCACCGAGCCCCAACAGCTCCACCTTTTTCCCTCCTCGACGAGCAGTAGTCTCCTGATGGCCGAGCCCGAGTCGGAGCCACCCAGAAATGCCCTGGAGCCGCCGCCGAGCAAAACACCCTTCTTCTCCCCTGTTCTGACTCAATCCAAGCGGTAAGCCATTCGTTCTTCCTCCTTTCACTCGATTCGTAGGCAAAGATCCACCTTTATAACACCTCCCTTCGTGGTAGGCAATTTCCGACACTGAACCAACTCCGTCGTAGCCCGAGCGCACCTCCGACAAGCATTCGAGGCGATTTTGGTCGACATTTCCGGGCTCGAAGAAATCTCGGTGAGCATCTCCCTCTTCTTCCCCTTTCTTGTCAATTTCTTGCTTCTTGGTGTCGGGTGGGTGAACGGAGGAGCTGGTGCCGCCGGCGGGCTCTGTCCCTCTTCTTCTTCTTTCCGTTCCTCTGTCACGCGCAGAGAGCTCTGCTGAGGATGGGAGGAAGGCGACACAAACATGTGGGCCCCATTCCTTTTGTTTTAACTTCAGATTGTGGGCTGGGCCGGATCCGGGTAAGGCTTAAAGGGTTATATCAGTTTCAAAACGGGTTCTAGTGGGGAAGGAGTATTGAACCCGGATCCATCTCATTTCTTTGTCGGGTTGGGCTTCAGTGTGGGCTCGGATCGGGTCATAGGCTGGCTTCTGGATGGGCTATGTATGTTGGGTTATATATATGGGTTGTGTTTTATTTTATTTTATTTTCAGTAGTTTATATAATGGTGTTATGATATTCATATATATAAATATATGTTATATTAATTGCTATTTCAGATTGGGAAATATATATATATTTTCTGAGATTTTAATATATTTAAAAAGGTTTTAAAAGTGATATTATTTGATATTGGGTTATAAATATATTTATGGATTGTTTTGAGATTATGTGGATAGTAAGTGTAAATCATTTGAATATTATTATAGTTTTGGAATTTGGTTATAATTATAATATTCTGGAAATTAATCTTTATATATATTTTATATTGTTTTAAAATAATATTAATTGGATTATTTATATATGATGCATTTTATGAGGATTTAACTATGTGAGTCAGGAATTTTAAAGGGAATTATTTGGTTTGATTTATAAATATGATTTATAAATATGAGGAGTTGTTAGGATTTAAATATGATTTTTAGGAAATTGGTTTTAAGGCTTAAGTGTTTAATGTCGGGATTTGGATAAGTGATTTTAAAAGGATTGGTTGATTTTCTAAGATGAGTTCTTTGAGAGATTGCATTGAAAATGAGTTGATGAGATGAGATGAACATGAAAAGAGATATGGATTGTGATGAGATAAGATGGAATAATCTGAAATAAGATATGAGAAAAGATGTATGATAGTTAGGGGCGCCTTGTGTGAATTAGATAGACTTATGCATTTATATGTTATTAGGTGATTGTGATATGTTGGACATTGCTTGCTATTGGTGACACATTACTTGGATTCTGCTTCTGCTTTGTTCTCTGCTGTTCGGCTTATCTAGGTAAGTTCCTTTATGGGCTTACTCGGATTCGAAAGAGATTACCTGCTTGTGAATGTATGACATAATAGGTGTTGCATAAAAAAAAGCATGCCAAGTAGTATCATGCTAGGATTGCACTTGTGATTGAGCATTCTATTTCTTTATGCATATGAAATAGAACGGCCGTTATCTGTGATAGTCCTAGAGTCTCTGTTAGGGTCATAGGGTAGCCCAGCCCCATCGGGTGCCCTGAGTCTATCGAGTCGATATGAGCATGATATGATAGCCCAGCACCATCGTGCAAGATATGAGATGAGATGATATGATATGATATGATGATACCGTGGGTGAGTGCACCACCACGAGGATATTGCTATGCTATAGCACCGAACTGGCCAGTCTCTGCACTAACGGGAACGGGTGCAGAGGTAGGAGAGGGACATGCCACTTGGCATTCTTTGGGCGCCTTTACAGTTCTTTTTCGCATATTGCAAATTAGGATCATGTTAGTGTGATTTAATTTCTGCATCTGCATCATCTTTATATTAGCCTGTGTGTATATTTGCTTGCGGGATAGGGTGTGTTGGGGCCTCGGTCTGATTTCGCTCGCACCAATTGTTTTTAGGTTTGATTGCTCCCTTTCTCTATGGCGTGGGAAAGTCCCCCGGGCGATTGCAAAGAAATCTGTCTGACCCTGCTAATTTGGCTATATGACTTTAGAATTTATGTTTGGTTTTGACCATGCTCTGCCGTGGCTTTTGTATCTAAACCGCACTTCCGCTTTACTTTCGTTTAAATTGTATTTTTGAGACATCGACTGATTAGAGGTTTGAAACCTCGACCCGTACCTGAATTGCAACATCCGAACGAAGGTATCCGACCTTCGAAACGTATCCCGGATTTTTATATCCGGGCCGTTACAAAGTTGGTATCAGGGCCAGGTTGTGCAATTCGGGTACGCTAGGGTCGAGTGTATGTTTTAGAAAACCGCCCATGAATTTCAAAAGATTTGAAAGCGTTTTAAAGGGGCAAAATGAACTTAATGTGCCTAACTAAATTGGACTAAATGTGAACTTGGCTTATGATAAAAGAGGAGAACCAACTAATAAGGGATCGAGTGGGTAGAAAAAGGCGCTAGACCATCCCTATTGGATCGGGAATGGGTAGGCGAAATACTAGCTTGTTCTTTACAGATGGGTCGGGATGACTCCAAGGAGATCATTGCAATTGTCATTAACTGATTCTATGATTGAGTGCTTGATATGCTAAAGATTTGATTGTTATGTCCTAACTGTTTAATGAATATCGAACGATTTGTGCGAACGGGATAGCGGGAGTACCCTTCTTCTTATATGGTTAAGCTCAGCTTTTGTGTAACCGCCCCTTCCTTATGAACCCTTTTGACAATTCAATCGAGTCCTCCCTTCGAATATCGGACTTCCACGGGAATTGGGTTGGTAAACACATAGTGTCGGGAATCATGATTGAATATAGAGGATGTCCGAGAGAGTATTGAAAGACGGTCCTTGATGAAATTCCGAGTTAGAGAGTGAGATGTTTACGAGGCTGTCCTTATCAATTCTTATGACGATCCATCAGTGTCCTCTTGTCACGAAAAATTCGTATCCGAGTCCCACGGGAAAGATGGGTAATGAGTCAGTTGGGAAGAGTCAATGTTGCTCTTATGGATCTCTATCGGGTTATCTTGATTGCTCTATCCATGATTGCGTGTTACTATGTGGTACTACTCCTTGACATATAGATTGATCCTTAGTGTGAAATTGTGCTTATGTGCTTTAATGTTCATAATGACTATTGTATGGGTTCGAGCTACATTTATTATGTCCATATCATCCCGACATGATCTATTTAGTATATTGCATTGTCATACTAGGGCACGAATGTATATGTCATATGCCAGGATGTTGTATAATTGATGTCCTCCCTGTGAATATGTGTCATGATAGTGTGATCGTCCCGCTTTAGTATCATGATAGAGTGAGTCCCTTACTTGATGGATACGTATTATAATTTCATGTCAACGTGCCCTATATGCTATGTAATTCCCAGTACATGTTATGATGATGATCTTTAATGTGAATTCGTAGTTGTATGACGTTCTGTACCCATGCTTGTCCCATTGCTTAGGTCCCGTATTATCCCTTTCTTCCTCTCATGATTATATGTTGTCATCGCATGTCTACTTGGCCTATTGATCGTATGATTGATTAGAACATGAACCACATGACATGAGTCTATATGATTGTTGCTTTTTCTGAATTAGATCCATGATAGTGTGATCAACTCTTCTTTATATGAATGCCTCATAAGATGTGCTTCTTAGCATGCTCGCCGATGATGCCTCGATGCTTATCGTTAATCTTGTGACAAGAATCTATAGCATGCCCATCTATTTTGTATTCGTCTGACTAACTAATGTGATTATCTTGCAAATTATATTGTGGTGTGTTACTTGAGTTGAATGGAGAATATGTTAGTGTGAGTGACTTTGATAAATACATGCTTCCTCCCAGTATACATCGATTCGAACTCCTGTCCCCGTCTCCTAGTCATGTTGCCCCGTTACCTAGCCTTTCTCTATACCTCGTTACATTACCTCTCATGTTACTATGTCGTTGAGATGTGATTGATTGAACTCTTACATACCGCCGTATTAGTCAATCTAGTGCATGAATGTATCATATGTTATGTGAGCCATTAGTAACATATAGAATCCTTGGTTATGACTTATGCACATTTATGCCCTGCCTGCATTATTGTCCATTCTCTCTTGAACTAGGTCCTTGATAGTGTGATTCTCCCTCCCTCTATCCTCGTAAATGTTTTCTAATCCGATTAGATTGATGTTGAATTCGGTGATCCACTTGCTTCCATGACAATTAATCCTACCATGCGTACATGATATCGCTCGATAGTATTTCCCTATTGCTCTATGATATCTTCTTATGCTATCATGAACGTATGACTTGACACCTCGCATGATCACACACCATGTTATATCATGATTTTGCATACGCATGATGCATGAATGCTAGAATGAATTTAGTCGAGTTATCTTGATTGTGTTCAGGTTCGATATGTGCCAGTAGTGTGCTATAGGGCTTATGATTTCCGATATGACCCGCTAAATGATCACGTGTTGTACTTGTTCTATGATGTGACAACTATTGTACCATATATGTACTCTATGATGGTCCGTTCGTAGCATGATTATAATCTAGCATCCATGATGTCCTTCTTGTTACTTTTGATGGTGCCTCATGTTTCGTGAATATTATGTTGAACTCCTCTAAATGACTCTTGACTATGCTTGCATCACATTATGTATCGCTAGTATCATGTAGGACCTATGCTCTCTAAATGTATCTCGTCATATGATTACGTGTCATGCTTGACCTAATATATGATCATTGTGTCAAATGAGATAGTTACTATGTTGCCCTTATATGATCTTGTATGATGCATACACCAAACTCGTGAACTGTTCATATATGTGATACTTACTATGCTGCTCTTATGTGTTCTCGTATGATGCTTCACCTGTTTGTTACGATATACCTTGCCATGATATATTTAGCCTCATTTGTTGATGTGTATACCATGCTTTTACATTGTTCATATGCATGATGCTCGTTATCTTCACTAAATTCCGCATGACTTCGAATCATATATGATCATTGTTGGTTTCGCCTATCTTGTTTGAAGTTGGTAGGCATATCTGTTTCCATGGAATACTAGAATGTTAGCTCATTTCACATACATCAGCATCGGACTTGATTGTGTCTTTGATATGAATACGAATGTTGCCCCGGGATAGGTACATGTTAGTGTGGATTAATGTGATGGATATGCTCTATGATGAATTTGTGCTTGTTGTCACCATTGTAACCTAATGGACTTCCATAAAGGCATCGTTACTATTCTCGGGTCGGAGTCTTGTCTCTAGTCGTGTCATCTTTAGACTTGGTCCATTTTGTCTCCGAAAGAAATATTGGGTCATCCGCTCTTGTCACTCCCCTATCTCCGCTAACTTAGACTCCTACGCGTTACATTGGATGAGCGACCGCATGGAAAAGGGAACGGGAAGTCGAATAGCGATAGAGCAGCGCAGCGGAAGCGTGGGCCCATAACCCACGGGCCTCAGAGTCGATAATGTCGACGGAACAAGCTCGCTTCGAGGATTATGATTGTTGAGTACGATATGACTTGTAGGTGGGAGCGTCCTCTGTTCGAATTGCTAACCCTTTCTGAGTTGGTTGATGATGATATTGCACTGACTTGATGTTGAAAGTTGCTTGTTGATGTGATGATTGTTGCTTGATTGTCTGTTGACTATGATGATATGATTCGATGCCTTATAATCCTAATGTGTCTTGATGACCTAATGTGATGCTATTCTGAATTGCTAAGCATGATCTAAATTTCTTGCCTATAAGTATGAGCTGCAAATGCTGAGAATCTGAACTGGTTATTAGCTAAGATTATGATGAAACTTGCTCACTTGATTTGACTAGGTTTATATATGATGTTTTACAATACTTGTTGAGCATGACGGTAATTTAAGACTTTTGATACTTGTTGCAATGCTTAATGATGCTATTGATATAAATGTTTGTTGATATGATGTAATCCTTCTGTGTAATAATGTCCATGATTGCTTCTTCTTTGAATATGTGAGTTAGGTCCTTTTGGTAGAGTGGTCAGAGAGTGGAGAAGATCTTGAGCGGTTAGAATGATCGACAGTGGTAAGGGAAAGTTGCAGAAGAGGGTGTTGACTTAGGTTGGACCGAGTGAGTTCGGGAATTATAAGAGGCAATGCTTGGTGGTTTCGATGAGCTCTTAGGTGAATCTTGGATAAGGGGTATGGTTATGATAGGTTGGTTAGGTAGTGACCGAGAAGATTTTATTGAAGATGCGTGGTTAGCAGGGCATGATGTTGTGATATCTTGGGAAGTGTGAGAAATGTAAGAAATGACCTTTGGGGGTATTGGGGACATAGAGTGAGAGTGTACTCGGGTGTGAAAACAGAGATAGGGGTTGGGGTCTTAGAGGTGGATTGTTAGGGAGAGTGCTTGGGGGGAAGAGGTGTGAGATTAAAGGTCGGAATGAATTGGGGTTTCTTCTTTGGGGATTGTATCCGAGTGGATGTTGGTAGGTCTAGATGAAGGTTGGTCTTGGCTTGAGAGTTGGAGACGAGCGAGCGGGGTATGCGTTTTATTTTAACTTGTATAATGTGCAAAATTTTCTTGATTGTGTGATTTGCTAGTATGTACTAGCATGATTTTAGATAGCGACCATGATAAACCTGATATGACCTGATATTACATGTTGATATGCAATATTGAAATCTAGTTGGCAGTGACAAGTATTATCATGAAATAATGATACATTGCTATCCTACTATGTTGTTCCAGAAGCATGTTGTGATGTGTTGTATGAATCATGAAATAATGATATGTTGCTATGTGAGAGCATGATGTTAAATTATGATCAGGAGATGTTAAATGATGAATATTAATTTGGATCTTGAATATGACTTATATATAGGAGATACTTGTGTGTGATTGCTAAGTGATCGTTATATGGCGTTGTATAAGTTGAGATGATGTTTGTGGGTATGCGGATATTTTGGTGATTGATATATATTGATTGATCTTCCCCTCTGCTGAATCGTAATAGCTTGACCTTGTTGTGTTGATGTGTTGACAATGGGCTTTGGTTCGTTGATTCTATAATGAGAGATACTTCTATGACTTCTGGTGTGATGTTGAGACGTCGTTATGATTTTGTTATGTCGTTGAGATGCATATTACCACCTTTAGTATGATATGGAAATATTGATGTGACCTTGTGGCACTAAGTTGGTATATGCTGAAACTTGTCGTGTGATGTGTTGATTTGAGATTGGATGGGTATACAGTTATGCATTTCTTATGGCTTATGCATCTTGCTTGGATTGAGACGGATAGATTTATTCGATTTTGGAACCTAGGAAGAGAATATGGGATTAGCCCTTAGAGGTGGATGATTCCACCTCCTACCTTCTGAATTTGATTGATTGGTTGCGAGAAGCGGATTTGGTTTTGGGAGATTTTGACAAAATCTTGATTGAAAGGATTTGGCTTGTTTTGGTGTAAAGCTGCTTAATTAAACATCGAATTTGGAGATTTTGAGCGGTTTTGAAAAGGACCAACTTGGGGTTTTAAGAAGTTGAGAGTTTCAATGATTTGGATGACAATCTTTCCATTTACAAAACACTTTGAGGTTTACGAACTGGATTTACATTATGACGTCTCACGAAGTGGATACAAGCATTGTATAGGGGCGCTTATAGATTGCTTGCTAAGACCTAGTCGGACGCTATAAGGCTTTTAGAGTTGTGGTACTTCCGAAAAGTCGAAGCGAGGATGTGATAAGGGCGCTTATTACACACTTGACAAGACCAATGGGAGATGTCACGACCGTTACTAGGATGTTGTGAGAATCTCGGAAGACGCAACCGAGACGATTACAAGATCCTTGGACATGGTTCTCGGACTCACCGATTTTAAAACTTCATCCCCTTTGCTTCAAAATGATTTTAGTCTCGTGGACGAGACTTGTTTTTAGAGGTGGATAAATGTAAAGACTGAATATATATTTTATATATATATTATATTATTATTTTAATTAAATATGTTAGTATTTATTTCAATTTGTAAAAGCGGAGAAAAAGTCGTCCTCGAGCACGAGTTCAATTTTAAAATCCTTCCGGCATCATTTGAATTTTCGATTTTGACGGGATTTGACATTCGCTTTCGAGTTTCGGGTATTAATAAAATTAATTTAAGCTCCGCGTTTGATTGAAATTTATTTGATTCCGTTATCTTGTGATTGAATTGAAACTTGATTAAATTTGATTTAGTCGGGATTCGATCGGGCGAGCGGGTTTCGAGTTTTTCCGCTAATTTAAATATCTTGTGGGGACCTCTTTAATTTCTATTTCATTTTCTCTCTCTCTCTCTCTCTCTCTCTCTCTCTCTCTCTCTCTCTCTCTCTCTCTCTCTCTCTCTCTCCCGGTTCCTTGCACTGGCCTTGGTCCCCCCTCCCTCACCTTGTCTTCTTCCATACATACATCCACCCTCATCCTCCTCTCATTTTCTGTAGCAACCCACATATCCCTCTCCCTTTCAAACCCATTTACTCCCTCTTCCGCCGCCAGAAGACACGACCACTACCAAGCTCAGCCGAGCCACCTCTCCACCACCGAGCCACCACACCAACACAATCATAACCTTCTCTTCCTTTTGCCTCCGAGCAACAAGCACCGAGCCCCAACAGCTCCACCTTTTCCCCTCCTCGACGAGCAGCAGTCTCCTGATGGCCGTGCCCGAGTCGGAGCCACCCGGAAACGCCCTGGAGCCGCCGCCGAGCCCAACACCCTTCTTCTCCCCTGTTCTGACACAATCCAAGTGGTAAGCCATCCGTTCTTCCTCCTTTCACTCGATTCGTAGGCAAAGGTCCACATTTCCGGGCTCGAAGAAATCTCGGTGAGCATCTCCTTCTTCTTCCCCTTTCTTGTCGGTTCCTTGCTTCTTGGTGTCGGGTGGGTGAACGGAGGAGCTGGTGCCGCCGGCGGGCTCTGTCCCTCTTCTTCTTCTTTCCGTTCCTCTGTCACGCACAGAGAGCTCTGCTGAGGATGGGAGGAAGGCGACACAAACATGTGGGCTCCATTCCTTTTGTTTCAACTTCAGATTGTGGGCTGGGCCGGATCCGGGTAAGGCTTAAAGGGTTATATCAGTTTCAAAACGGGTTCTAGTGGGGAGGGAGTATTGAACCCGGATCCATCTCATTTCTTTGTCAGGTTGTGCTTCAGTGTGGGCTCGGATCGGGTCATGGGCTGGCTTCTGGATGGGCTATGTATGTTGGGTTATATATATGGGTTGTGTTTTATTTTATTTTATTTTCGGTAGTTTATATAATGGTGTTATGATATTCATATATATAAATATATGTTATATTAATTGCTATTTCAGATTGGGAAATATATATATATATATTTTCTGAGATTTTAATATATTTAAAAAGTTTTTAAAAGTGATATTATTTGATATTGGGTTATAAATATATTTATGGATTGTTTTGAGATTATGTGGATAGTAAGTGTTAATCATTTGAATATTATTATAGTTTTGGAATTTGGTTATAATTATTATATTCTGGAAATTAATCTTTATATATATTTTATATTGTTTTAAAATAATATTAATTGGATTATTTATATATGATGCATTTTATGAGGTTTTAACTATGTGAGTCAGGAATTTTAAAGTGAATTGTTGGGTTTGATTTATAAATATGATTTATAAATATGAGGAGTTATGAGGATTTAAATATGATTTTTGGGAAATTGGTTTTAAGGCATAAGTGTTTAATGTCGGGATTTGGATAAGTGATTTTAAAAGGATTGGTTGATTTTCTAAGATGAGTTCTTTGAGAGATTGTATTGAAAATGAGTTGATGAGATGAGATGAATATGAAATGAGATATGGATTGTGATGAGATAAGATGGAATAATCTGAAATAAGATATGAGAAAAGATGTATGATAGTTAGGGGCGCCTTGTGTGAATTAGATAGACTTATGCATTTATATGTTATTAGGTGATTGTGATATGTTGGACATTGCTTGCTATTGGTGACTCATTACTTGGATTCTGCTTCTGCCTTGTTCTCTGTTGTTCGGCTTATCCAGGTAAGTTCCTTTATGGGCTTACTCAGATTCGAAAGAGATTACCTGCTTGTGAATATGTAACATACTAGGTGTTGCATAAAAAAAGCATGCCATGTAGTATCATGCTAGGATTGCACTTGTGATTGAGCATTCTATTTCTTTATGCGTATGAAACAGAACGACCGTTATCTGTGATAGTCCTAGAGTCTCTGTTATGGTCATAGGGTAGCCTAGCCCCATCAGGTGCCCTGAGTCTATCGAGTCGATATGAGCATGATATGATAGCCCAGCACCATCGGGCGAGATATGATATGATATGATATGATATGATATGATATGATATGATATGATATGATATGATATGATATGATATGATATGATATGATATGATATGATATGATATGATATGATATGATATGATATGATATGATGATACCGTGGGTGAGTGCACCACCACGAGGATATTGCTATGCTATAGCACCGAACTGGCCAGTCTCTGCACTAACGGGAAGGGGTGTAGAGGTATGAGAGGGACATGCCACTTGGCATTCTTTGGGTGCCTTTACAGTTCTTTTTCGCATATTGCAAATTAGGATCATGTTAGTGTGATTTAATTTCCGCATCTGCATCATCTTTATATTAGCGTATGTGTATATTTGCTTGCGGGACAGGGTGTGTTGGGGCCTCGGTCTGATCCCGCTCGCACCAATTGTTTTTAGGTTTGATTGCTCCCTCCCTCTATGGCGTGGGAAAGTCCCCCGGGCGATTGCAAAGAAATCTGTCTGACCCTGCTAATTTGGCTATATGACTTTAGAATTTATGTTTGGTTTTGACTCGGCTTTGCCGTGGCTTTTGTTTCTAAACCGTACTTCCGCTTTACTTTTGTTTAAATTGTATTTCTGAGACTTCGACTGATTAGAGGTTTGAAACCTCGACCCGTACCTGAATTGCAACATCCGAACGAAGGTATCCGACCTTCGAAACGTATCCCGGATATTTATATCCGGGCCGTAACAAAGTTAACCATTTTGTCTTTTTTTTTCCTTTTTAATTTATTTGTTGGCAATAAATGAGAAATAAAGACATCTTTTTATACTAAATGACTACTTAGATTCATTCTAATAACTAAATTTTTCCACCACTTATTTTCTTTCTTTTTTGTTTGTTAAAAAATATTTTAGATGCTATTAATAGTATTTAAAAAGTGTTAAATGTTCAACACGTCGAATAACTACTTGGATGTCCTTAACTGTCTTGATTTGTCCTTAAAAAAAAGAAAAAAGAAGTTAGGATTCTTTATAGTGATACGTGGCCTTCCTTTTCTTACTTTAAATTATCGGAATTTTCGCCTGGTGCCCCTAAGGTAAGGCTAAATTCGCCGGTTATACGAAAGTTTTACATAATTCGCGAAATGCCCCTGAGGTTTGTAATTTTTTCGCACCGTGCCCCTCCGTCCATTTTGTTAACATTTTCCTTTTATAAAAATAAAATGAAATGAATTTGCAGGTCGTGCGAGGGAGAGAGAGAGAAGACAGAGGGCGAAAAGCGAAGAGCGAAGAGGGAGAGAGCGGGGCGAGGGGTCCGATACACGACGCCGACCAGATTGACACCGATACATGGAGCTCAATTGGTGCTGAAGGTGGGAGGTGAGTGTTTCTCCGTTTAATCTAGCGTTTGGGGATTTAGGGGTTAGGGGTGATGATTTGAATTCTTGAAATTCAATGGATTTTAATGTTGATTGTACCCGTTTTTTGTTGGATCAATTTCGAATAGAGTTTCAATTTTCGTCCCAATCTAATTCACTAGGATGGTTTGAGAATCGATTTAGAGAAGTAGAATTCCAAAGCGAAAATGGATGTTGCAAGTTTAGCTGTTATCGTTCGAGGTGCTCTTAGTCCTAATCCCAAGGAACGCAGTCGCAAAGTTGCCGAAGATAGTCTCAACGAGGTTTGTCTATGCAACCTTTTCATTTATGCTTTGACAATTTTGTATTAAGTGTCAAAAAATTTAAGCCGATCTTTCAGTGTATTTGGATAACTTGATTTGAATTTTTGAGGGTTTGTTGCCTTGTGAAATTTTAGGTGTGCTATGTCTCTGAATTTTAACTTTAAGCTTCAAATTATTGCTAATAGTTTAGTTACATACATTTACAAGGCAATACTGCATGTGTTTTATGACTTTTTCATGGTATTTATTTTAATGCAGATCTTGTAGAGACAGGTTTGATTTGCTGCCTTATATTTTTTTTTGTGTCTGTTACAATTCCAGTATACGCCTCAACATCTTGTGAGATTATTACATATTATAGTTGATGGGAATTGTGACTTAGCTATTAGGCAGGTTGCAAGAATTCATTTCAAGAACTTCATTGCCAAGAATTGGTCGCCTCATGATTTTGGTTAGGTTTGATTTTTGCTAACAATATTTCCACAGAGTCGTCTTCATGTCTCATGGTTTTATGTAGGGTGAAGTAGGGTGAATGCCTTAAAATGATTATAAATGCGGATTATCCTAAACTATGGGCCACCAATGCCACATTCCACATCTAACACGTACATATGCATCAAATCTATTTTTTTACATTCTTTTTAGTTTTCACTACTACTGAATTGGTTTCATTGCTGCTGATTGGTTTTTACATTCTTTTGTGATGATTCATTACTACTGAATTTGACCCAAACTCGATTCTTTACTGAATTGTTTTCACTACTACTGATTGGTTTTTACATTCTTAGCCTCTTCACAAATTGAATTCGTTGTTGAATTCACAAGTCTTTACATAAGCTATTTTTTTTACGTTCTATACATTTTGCTGAATTATTTTTATTTAATTCATAAATCAGATTCAAAGCTATTTTTTAGCTTAAGTTGATTTGTGTGAGCAATATGGAACATGTCAAGCTATTGTTTTGAAATTTTTAGTCTATTAGCTCAATTGGTAGAGCACTGTGCTTAGGCACAAGATGTGGGTTCGACTCCTACATAGACTAATACAATGATTTAGACTTGTAAAAGACCTACACTACAAAAGCTCTGTCTAATTTTGGCTTGAATTTTACAAGAAGTTTGAATCTGTCATAGTTGAACAAATTTCCCAAATAAAGAGTTCATGACTTGGGTGCATACAAACTCTTTTTTTTTAAACTTTCATAACTAAAGGTATCATATTTAAATCTTTCATAGTTTTTTACAATGTTGAGAATTTTAGTGAATAAGAATTTACAAGTTAAAATGGAAAAAAAGACCATAATACAAAAGCATTACATAAGTCATAAACTCAATGATACAAATAGGAAGACACGGGGTGTTTAATGCCTCACATAGTCACATGTGCTCCTGCTGAGATGTGAAGATATATACAATGGCTTTTCACCATCAGGCATTGCTTTTGGACTAATAAAAAAACAGAAATTATGGCAACAGCCCATGGAGAATGCATGACAGAAAATGATCGAGAAGGAAATCAGTGTGTAGGTGGACTAAATGCTATTTTGAGTCATTGCAAGGCTCAAGGAGCAGAAAAATCCCACGATCAGCTACTGGATAACAGATCAAAGTGCAATGTAATGGACAATAACAAGGGCAAGATTGTGGTTGGTCGTGAATCCTCTGAGTCTCCTAATGATCAGCATAGCCTTGCTCAGCTTGGTACTCCCACTCAGAAAGAGTTATCTTGTGTTGTGGAATTGTTTTTATGAATTATGTAATTTTAGATTTTGTAATGTCAATCTTTGTTTATGAAATTATTTATCTAAATTCTATTTCAATTGGTCACAAAAGAACAAAAGCTAAGCAACATGATACCAACACATAACCATAGATAGTCTATACAAGATTTGAACTCGCATCTTTGTGCGTGAGCACAACGCTCTACCATTTGAGCTAATAGACTTAAAACCTCTTAAAAATTGATTTCAAAGTCTCTAAATGAAAACGTAGACAAGTAAAGAAAGTACCCAAAAGGTATTGAAAGCGAAAGATTCTACAAGCTAAAGGAACATAAGTAGACAGCGCTCGACAAAATTAACAGACTAAAAAAACAAGAAACCGAAAGCAATCCTCGTGCAATCCAACAAACAAAATCGGGTAACACATTGACTCAACAAATTAACCAAAAAAGCTAATTCAGATAAGGACATTAAATCTAAAAAAACAACAACAAAACCTAAACAATAGAACAACCCTAACCTAAACCCATGAAAACAATAACAAAAACCAATGCCAGATCACAAATTGCAACCAAACACCAACACGCAGACCACAAAACAAGAATATCAAGTACGAAGAAAGAAACATGTAATCCACCATAAACGAATCAACATCCACTAAACAATAATCATGGAAGGGTGAAGAAAGATAACATACCTACACTTATCTCTTGAATGGAGTCTAAAATGAAGTTTAGTCGCATCCTGGAAAGTAGGACATCGAAACTGACTGCCCAAACCCTAGGAGAGAGAATCGGTAGAAAACCTAACTCTGCATCTATTCGATTCAATGATCCACCAACTCCAACCCCCTATCCCTTAATTGGTATGGGGTTTTGTCCATTCACATCATCAATCTTGCAGTCGGATGAACAATTTGGGGCAAAAAATCTGAGATCGAAATCCACTACGAGGTCAAGCGTCCGGACCTGATCCAAAATTGAGAACACCACGCGAACCCACTACTGGTGCCCCACCGAAAGAGAGGCTGTTGTGGCGGCTCGGATAGGTCAAGCACGACTAGATAGCGAGGGCTCGAAGGAAATCGATCCCCAGGTGGGCTGCAATGCAACGGAGGACAAGGTCAGGCTCGAAAAGGGACGCTGGCGACTCCTATCTTTCTTTCTTTTCTTTCTTTACTTAACTCCGTTACAACGCTTTTCATTAAAAAACAAGCGAGGGGCATTTAGCGAAAAAAATAGAAACCTCAGGGGTATTTGGCAAAATATATCAAACTTTCGTATACCTCGCGAATTTACCTATACCCCAAGGGCACCAAGCGAAAAATCCGTTAAATTATCATATTTTATTCTATTCAGCCAATGTAAATTTAGATGAAGAGTTTTTATTTATAATATCTCTCTATCAGAATAGCTTTTGATTTAATCATACTCATTCAAAATTCAACTACTTATACACAAAACATTTTTGTCATTCAATATTACCTTCTTTTGTAATATAATATGTGTATTTATTTCCACTATATTTTTTATACTTTGATTCACATATTTTTCCTCTGTATTTTACAATCTATATTCTACGAGTGTAGTCAACTGACATGAATGAGAATGTAACTGATAGATCAAGGAAGCGTTATATTCATATAACCTCTTTGTTATCTCGTCCTATTGTTCCTTAGCAGAGTATACATACATAAAGTTTTATGCAACATCTCCGGCCATGAAGTTAATACTGATCCTAACGTGCTCATATGCATTGTTGAGACCCATTAAAAACTGCATTGGTTTATGCCTAGCATTTCTATCCAGTAATCGTTTCACAATAGTGAAACTGCAATGCGAGATTCCTCCATACTCACAATTAATAGCACCTTCAAGCCAATGCAACTCATCCAAGACACATTTCAGTTTACCAAAATAAGCTGCTACTATGAGATTATCTTGCATAATCGTACTCAATTGACAATGTAACTGATAGATCAAGGTAGCGTTATATTCATAGAACCTCTTTGTTATCTCGTCCTATTGTTCCTTAGCAGAGTATACGTACATGAAGTTTTCTGCAACATCTCCGACCATGAAGTTAATAATCCAACACATCACTATGTAGTCCACCCTAAGCCTCTTATCATAAAATCATCATCTATCTCATCATGTTTCATACAAGCACCGGTTATAAAACCTAATTTCATCTTGGCTCCTAAGGCCATACGTACGCCCCTTCTGCAGCTTGAGAAATTCACACCATTGAATTTCACAGCTACCAATTGCATACCTGGATGATCTGATCCAGACAGATAGAGAGGATTGTAGACAATCACACTCTGATTAAGAAGTTCTCCTATGTGATTTCCATCACCAACACGCGCTCCATCTCCATAATTTCCATCGTCTGCTATATTCTCCGTGATTTCAGGTAGAAATTAAAATCAATCAAAACAGAGGAAACAAGAAGCAGTACCTGATCTCAACAGATCAACGAATTCCGATCACAACTTCAACCACCGCGTGACTCTGATACCATATGGAATCTGAGATCTCATATTCCACAAGCTTCGACGGTGGAGAAGATATTTTTGGGGGAAATTTTATGTATTTCTTATTTCACCAAAATCAGTCACAACCAAATATATACACAAATGGTGAAGGGGAGAAAAGACTAAACTACCCTTGCTGAAACTAACAACACTTAACAAACTAACTTAGCAGTTAAACTACAATTAACACTACTGCTACTGGTAAGTTACACTCCGATAGCTTTAGTTGGAGACCATCGACTTTGTTATGCAAGTGTACGGGTCACTGACTTGGTCATCATTGATACTGATTATCAATGCTTTATCTCGGAGGAGCTTCAATATCTTCGATCCACCTCAACTTATAGAGAAGGCATTCTGGGCCTCCACGCATGGCTTCTCAATGTAATGTATATTGCGTGCACTTGAATCCTAGCTCCTACGTCAAGTTGTTGAGTGTACGTGGTGATAAGGTGGGATTCACCTTTTGTCCCTTGAATTATATTGGGACAATATAATGGACCTTAACTTGTCGATGCCCATGCATATATTTCAATTCATCGTAGTGACTTAATTACTATATTGTGTGACCCTCCTGAGGGTGTTTTAGCTTTCTTGCATAATAATATTAGGGGTCGGGCTATCCCGGATATGCTGACTACTTAGTCCAATTTGCATTAATAAAAGCGCGGCTAGATGTGCGGAGAATTTCGTCTCTCTTTAAAACCAAAAAAAAAAACAACTTACACATACAACTAGTTGTAGCTAGGGATAAAAATAGGGTGGGGGGTCATTTTTCATTCTATATAGCTATTGTGAAGCCTAGGGAGGTGGAGCGGCAAATCGCTTCTACCGAGTGGTCCCTGGGACGGGGATGAGTAAATTAAATAGGGACGAGGACGGGCCAAATTGATCGATTCCCCGCACGGGGATGGGGATGGGGACAGGGATAGTAGCCCACACCCCGATCCCCACCCCGCCCCACCCCCATTGGGGAATCCTGCAAGGATCACCGATGGGGAGTATGAAATCCTCATTTTTGTTTAGATATTACCTAAGTTTAAATAATTTTTCTTTTATTTTTAAACTTTTACCTTATCATTTACATTTATGAGATATTATATGTAATATTTACATCATATTTTTATATAACTTTAATAATATCTTATAGTTTTCTATTAAATGGGGAAAACCATGAGTTTTAAATGGGAACCCGACGGGGAAACTCGCAGGAAATGCAAATGGAGAAAATTGAGCGGGAATGGGGATTCCCCGATGGGGATGGGGACCCGACAGGGATGGGGACATAGGACATTTTTTGTCCCCAAACAGGAACGAGGGGACTTTTTTCAAACGGGGATGGGGAGGGTACTCCCCGCCCCGAACTCGCTTGTTGTCATCCCTAGTTATCACTAGATATGTTTGTAGGGATTGAATTGAATATGCTTATTATTATCGATTTTGATTGGATATCGCCTCCAGTTACGACTTAATTAATTCCGAAGAACGATCGAGATTGATCATATCGACGTTATGATGCCCCGCAGAGCATCACTTGTTAAAGTGCTCGGAGGTCGTACATTAATTAATGGTCATCTGGGGACGCCTTGAGAGCGCCTACGGAGATAGCTTACTATAGTTAGTTTTTAGTCTACCATAGTGAATTACTGATAGGTTAGATTGTTAGTCAGTTACGTGCACAGATGTCTAATGTACATATTTCTAGCTACTTTAGATACATGTTTTGACTTATTATTCCATTCGATTCCTAAATTATAGGTTAAGAATAACAAGAATTTTTGTAGAATGTGCTAACGTGCAAGAAATAAAGTCTGCAAAAATTTTGGTTTAAATGTATAGGAATCGAAGCGGAATCAAAGTCAAAACGAGAAGCCAGAAGCACTGAAGAGTGGTCGATATTGAGTCACTCACTCGAGATCGATTAGATCGATCGACTCAGAGACCAGGTTTCGATAGCCAAGACAAAACCTACTAGAGAGGCAATCCACACAACTTTAGATTAAGTGGAACACTCGACATCGACAGGCCACCAGAGCTCGAGTGGAACCAAGATAGGTCGAGCAGAAACGAGGCACTCGATATCGACTGCGGGACTCGATATCGAGTGAAGATTTATATGGATTAGATGCGGTATTGAGAATTCGAATTGATGATCCATCATTGAAGCCACGTTTTTATCTTTTCTTTCAGTTAGATTATGTCCTAAGGGTACTTTTCTTTTTTCCCTAGGATTTTTATTATTTACCTTAATAAAGTTTTATCCTATTTGTTATGGGATAGAATTTAGAGAGAATAGTATTAGTAGGATTAGAACTCCTGTCCTTGGTTAGCAAGGATCAAGAGGCTATAAATAAAGCACTATGGGGCTGGTTTTATTGATTCAAGTTCAGAGACAACAATCTCACCAATAGTTAGATGTAGTTTGGAGTTTGAGAAGCTTTAGGGTTTTGGCGTTTGCGAAAGCCGATGTTGGAGTTGTAAACTTTCGAAGTTTAATGCAAGTTTATTCCTTTCAAACAAGATGTTTTCTTCAATGAAAAGCAAGTAGTCCCCCAAACTCTTAGGGTCGGGGTGAGCCCGACGTTAGCCATGCATGCTTGAGGTAAGTATTTGATGTTGATATCGTTTCATCTTGATCATCTTCTACGATTTTTTGTTTAGTCCTTATCGCAAGAAAAGGGATACATGTTAACAACTTGGATTATAAACATAAAATTGGTAGAGATATTTAGGTTTATTTGCAAGAGTATTCCTACTTGTTGGTGTACGGCGAAAGCTTGTCCCTCGGGTGAGATAGCGCAATTGTCCGTCTTACTTATCCTATGCATGTTTGGTTAACGTTGTGGTAAATCCTAGCGTTAGGAGTTGTTTTTAATATAAATTTATATCCGTCTTAAACCTTTTTTATTTCTGATCACACTTCTACATCCATCTTCCTTTCTTCGGCCATCTTTGCCGACATTCTAACGATTATGCAGGAGTACTCGATATCGATATTTGTAGTCAATATCGACACCATCGCATCGGGTCGACAGTTTTCTGAGTCGACACCAACTCTCCACTTTTGTCTGAGCTCGACATCGAGTGACCTACTCGATATCGAGTGCCCCATACGACCAACAATCTTTTGAGTCGGTTGACTTCGTTACTGACTACTCGAGATTGACTTCTGTAGTCGAGATCGATTGTTGCTTTTGTCTCTTCAGGTCTTCTACACACAGGAATCGACAACCACGATCGACGTCGAGTTCACCACTCGAGATCGAGTGCCTTTTGGTCGACACTAGACGTGTAATCAGGCTATTTCTAGGATCCCCCTGACCCGCTTCCTCGAGGATCGAACCTAATTCCCTACTACTACAGCGGAGAGTTTTGAATTTATTTGAGTAGCTAGGGTTGAGTATATTATTTAGGTAAATTTATAGAAAACCACCCCTTAAATATGGGTGTTTTCACTTAACCACCCTTTAAATTCAAAATTACAGAAAACCACCCTTTTAATGGTTCTTACTTACAACTCACCACCCCTTCATCTATTTTCATTAATTTATCATTAAATATATTATATTTTAATATTTTTAAACTTAAATTTGATTATAAATATATTCAAAATTTTAATTTAAGGGCTCGATTATATTTTAGGGATAATTTTATTTATTTTTAAAAAATAATAATAAATATAGCCTACAATTATTATCTTAATAATTATATTTAAGTTATATGATTAATTGATAACCTAATTTTTTCAAATTTAGGTAAATTTAAAGAAAAAAGTTACATATTACAAATAAAATGGATCAAACTCATATTTAAATTAAAAATTATTAACTATTTATTATTATTTTTTAAAAATAAATAAAATGATCACTAAAATATAATCGATCCCTTAAATTCAAATTTTGAATATATTTATAATCAAATTTGAGTTTAAAGACATTAAAATATAATATATTTAATGATAAATTAATGAAAATAGATGAAGGGGTGGTGAGTTGTAAGTAAAAATCATTTAAAGGGTGGTTTTCTGTAATTATGAATTTAAGGGGTGGTTAAGTGAAAACACTCATATTTAAGGGGTGGTTTTATGAAAATTTCCCTATTATTTATATATTTCACTTCAATTCTCCCTACATCAAAGTTTGGCATCGTTGTCGGGGAAGCTATCAATCGCGCCCTAGTAGTATATCTCACGTCCTATTTTGAGTATTGTTTTATAGGTGTATGCGACGCGCTGATCACACACCTTAGTACGAAGGAGTAGAAGATCCCGAGCATTATCTCCACATAAGATCTAGAGTCCAAAGAATCATGGCCGACCAAGAAACCCGGGCTCAACAGATTGAGCGCTTAAAGAAGCAAGTCGAGGACTTTACCACTAGAGAGGCGGCACAAAGGGAGCGTGGTGATATGGAGGAGGAAGCTAGGAGGCGATATGAGGCCCAAATCAATGCCCTCCCTCAGAACACAAAGCAATACATGCACCCAGCGCTCTCTGTGCCTAAATCGGCTATTCTTGTCCCTCACTCAAATTTTGAAATTAAACCTAACTTCTTAACTGCTATTAGGTTACATCAATTTGAGGGAAAACCTAATGACTGCCCTCTAGATCACATTACTACTTTCCTTGACCTTTGCGACACTATAGCCGATGGACAAAGCCTATAATATGTTATACTAAAGGCTTTTCGTTGGTCTCTTGCAGGGAAATCACTTCAATGGTTGGAGAACCTAGAACCAAGATCGCTCGCACGTGGGATGAAGTCAAGGATGCATTCCTTAACAAGTTTTTCCCACCATTCAAGACGGCGGTTATACATCAAAAGATCATGGCTTTCAAGCAAAAGCCTAATGATACCCTAGCACAAGTGTGGGAGCGATTCAAAGAGCTTCTGAGGTCTTGCCCTATGAATGGGCAACCACCCTACGTCATCCAAGAGATAATCTACAACGTCGTGGACGTAGCCACTAAGGAGAGGATAAACACCTACACCTCCTATGGGTATCTTGAACTCCTAACGCAACATACTTGGGATACCATAGAGAGGTTGATGGAATTCGACAACACCTATAGGACTTCTGCGGCCTCCGACTCAAGACCCGCCCAACCATGCCACTCTATGAGCCCCCCAAGGAGATTGAACCCAACATCAAAGATCAATTCATGAAAGATCAACTCACGAGGTTGCAAAAGCAAGTCAAGTTCCTCTCCGCCAACCAACCCTGCACCGAATGCGGCTCCGAGAGGCACATTACCACCGCTTGCCCCCACATGGAGCAAGTATAACTAGCGGAGACTCAGTAGGAGGTGAGGTTCATGAGGAATCCAAATCGCCAAGGATATCAAAATGGGGAAAATCCACCACCCCAATACAACCCTAGGGATCCTCCACCTTACCGAGCTCCCGGCCATCCGGAAAGAGAGCAAAGGAGAGACGATGTCCAACTCATCCTTGATGAGTTAAGAACGAACCAGGCACAAAACCAACAATCAAAGCAACGGTATCCAAAACCAACTAAAAGGGCTCGATGCCCACATGGCGGAGATGGACATTTGGAAGAAAAACATGGAGACCCAATTGGGTCAAGTAGCGGCACAAGTTCCACGACCATCCGGAACGCTCCCAGGACAACCACAAACAAATCCAAAGGGGTAAGTTGAACACATTGTCGCTGTAAATATAAGGAGTGGATACAATTTGCATGAGCCACAAAGCGAAGAAGGAGAAGTTACTAGAGACGCAGTCGATGTCGACCACCCAGTCGATGTCGAGGGCCCTGTCGACGTTGACCGTACAATCAATTTCGAACCCAAAACTGCACCAACAAAACAATAGAAGCACTCGAGATTGAGGGCCCCACTTGATAGCAACACTCCAGTCGATGTCGAGCCCTCTCCAAATCAACATCAGCTCCAGACTCCTCCGAGGTTGACCAAACCTGTTGATATCGACCCCACTATCGATGTCAATCAGTCCCGAAATTCCAACTCGAGCGCTTTGGCTCTGAAGCCAAGGAAGGAACTCCCGCTCCCCTTCAAGGCGTTGAAAGACCCGGCAGACACAAAGATTAGGCGCTTCGTTAAGGTGCTGAACTCAACATCACAATCCCTCTCGCGAAAGCCCTGAGCGAGATGTCGGTGTACATGAGGTTCCTCAAAGACATCTTAGCCAAGAAGAGGTCTGTCACAGAGATCGCTGAAGAATGCCATTCCATTGAATTCCCTGAGAAGCGAGGCGATCCAGGAAAGTTTGTCGTCACTGTGGCGGTAGGAAAGCATCAATTTAAAGCCCTCTGTGACATTGGGGCTAGCATAAGTTTGATGCTATTATCAATTTAGAAACAAGTGGGAGTAGGAACATTGGAGCCTGTCGACTTGAAGCTCTACATGTTGGACAACTCCTTTGTGAGACCCACAGGGGTTGTGGATGATGTCCCTGTCAATGTGGGTAAATTTTTTTGTGCACATGGACTTCATCGTGTTGGACATGCCAGAGGATCCTATTTTGTCTATCATCCTTGGTAGGCCATTCCCAGCAACCGCTGACGCCAACATCAATGTAAGGAATGGCACCCTTACATTCACAATCGGCAATGAGATCATCGAGTTTCGCTTCAACCTGACGATGAATAAAACAAAAACGCTAGAGTTGAACAACATCGGCCTAATAAAGGACAATATCCCTTGTGAGGAGGCAATACAAAGATTTTTCATCCCTGGAATCTATAAAGAAGATGGGCTCACACCTGCAGAAGAGAAGTTGTGCAATTATTTGTCAGCAAAGTTCGCGCTTGCAAAAAAGGTCGAGATCGACTGTCCCCAGTCGACAAAAGAGCTCAATATCGACATGCCCAGCTCGATGTCGAGCACCTCTGAAGATCAGCCGAGATGCCAGGAGCCTAAGTATGGTGTCCCCACTGCCGATGTCGACCAAACCATCTCGACGTCAACCCCAAACATCGATCTCGACCCCACCATGTCGATATCGACTGACCCACAGCCCGAACATCACTGCTTCAGGCCTGAAAAGGTAAGCTCAGATATGATCTCTAACCCTCCTCTGTCCATTGACGATGATTCCACTAATGGGAGGGTCAAAGTTCCATGGTTTGCTCATATTAGCAAAGTAAGATCTAGGAAAAGGAGGAAAGGACATAATCCAAAGGAAAAGCTTAATGGAGAAGAAGTCGTATTCGCTAAGCTTGGCTATTACCACAAGCACCTAGATGATCCAGGAGAAAGGAAAAGCTTGAAGAGGCCCTATCTTAAAGGGTCTTGATGCACTACCAGAGAAGTCGGCCTAGCGACTAAAAAATCTAGAGCTTGTAAATAAAATTTTAAATTTTCTTAGAAGGATTTTTAGATTTTGGATTTGGTTTTGGAAATGTAGAGAAATTGTGGCTATATATATATATATATATATATATATATATATATATATATATATATATATATATATATATATATATATATATATATATATATTAAGAATTAACAAGAATTTCAGGTTGCATAGCAAACGAAATGACGAAGAAGAAAAGAAGTCCCTACATAGGCAGCCGAGATCGACTAGGCCGGTCGACATCGAACGCCATAGGGTCGAGCCAC
This sequence comes from Persicaria maculosa, assembly GCA_963922045.1. NCBI lineage: Eukaryota > Viridiplantae > Streptophyta > Magnoliopsida > Caryophyllales > Polygonaceae > Persicaria > Persicaria maculosa. The sequence continues at coordinate 45,383,652 of OY998267.1, forward strand.
ATCCTATGATCGAGATCGATCACTCAAGAGAAAAACACAGCAGTTGTAACGGCCCGGATATAAATATCCAGGATACGTTTTGAAGGTCGGAGACCTTCGTTCGGATGTTGCAATACAGGTACGGGTCGAGGTTTCAAACCTCTAATCAGTCGATGTAAAGACTGAGTATATTTATATATTATGATTATTTTATTAAATAAATTATTATTAAATTCAATTTGTAAAAGTGGAATAAAACCCGTTCTCGAGCGTAATTTTTGGATTTTAGTTATTCCGGCATCATTTAAATTTCGGATTCTGACGGATTCGATTTTCGCTTTCAAGATCGAGTATTAACAAAGATTAATTTAAACTCCGAGTTTTGATTGAAATTAATTTAATCCCGTTATATTGAGATTAGTAAATTAAATTTAATCAAATTCGTTTTAGTCGGGAATTGATAGAGTCGGGATTAGCGGGTTTCGAATTTGAATATCGGGTATATTCTCCTCACATATTACCTTGGGACCACATATATAATTTCATTTTTTTCTCTCTCTTCTCTCTCTCTCTCTCGGCTGGACCAGTGGTCCCTCCTGCCTCCCCTCTCCTTATGTTCATTTGCTCACACCCTCTTCCTCCTGCAGCCTGCAACTTCCCTCTCCATTTCTTTGTTTCTTTCACCCCTGCAGCCTGCAACTTCCCTCTCCATTTCTTTGTTTCTTTCACCCCTCCATACACAGAACCTCAGACCCCCCAACAACACCACCCATCTCCCTCACCTTTTCACATAACTTTCCTCTCCATTTCCACCCAGCACACAACCCTTTTCATTTTGAATCAACTACACCATCTCCCCATTGTCGACAACTCCACCCAAGCACCCCCTTCACTCCACCTTTCTCCTTCCGTTTTATCCTGGTCGAACACCAGCTAGCCGCCACCCTTTCCGTCGTCGTCATTGAAGGAACCACAGCCCCCACTTCCCCGTTTTCCCGCAAGGAGAGAAGAAGAAGAGGATGATGTCCGATCGGGCCGAGACTAGCCGAGCACCTCGACAGCTTCTTCCTCCTGGAGCCGCCAGGAACTGCAGCAGCAGCTAGCGGAGCTCCGGGACAAGCCGACGCCGCTGAACAACTCCCTCCGCCCCTGTTTCCCTCCGAAAATCGTCGGTAGGATCCTCCCTCTCCTTCTCTCTATTAAGACTCCAAAGGCCCACCTTTATAACGTTTCCCTTCGATCTAGGCCAAGAACTCCCTGCTTCCAACTCCGGTGAGCCCAATTCGGCCCCGACGAACTTCTACCCCGACGAACTTCGATCTCGGTAACCCTCCTTCTTCTTCCTCCTTTCTTTTTTTTGCTTCTTTCTTTCTGGGGTAGGGAGGATCGGAATACCACCTTGAACCTCCGGGTGAAATTGGGAGCCAAACGGATCCTCCTAGCCGGAGGATTCTCCCTCTCTCCTTCCCCGTCGTTCCTCGTCGAAAACAGGAGGCAGAAGCTGAGGAAGGAGACAGTGCTACAAGCTTGGGCCTGATTCGCATGGGCTGGGCCGGGTTGGGCATGCCAAACGGTTAAACCCGGATCCCCTTTGCCACCTCCTTGCCACCTCAGCGCCATGTCACGTGGGCCCCTCCTTTTTTTTAATTCTGATTATGGGTACCGGGTTGGGCTTCAGTGTGGGCTCGGGTCAGATTCTCCTTGGGCTGGGTCTTGTGGGTTTTAAATTGTTAAATGTGTTACATTTTTTGCTAATACCGAATTTTAGAAAAATGTATATGTATATAGTTACATGTTTTGTGTTTATTAATTTATATATTTTAGAGGATTTTGAAAGTAATTTTAATTGAGATAAGTTATTATATTATGTTAAAAGGGTGATTTTAAGATATGGATTTTTTTTAAAGAAGGTGTGCCGGAATTATTTCAAATGGTATGATTTTATAAGTTGGTTAAGGATTTAAATTGTTATATGTTGATTATATGATATCTTATATCCTTATTTGAATATTACTATTATTTTGGGGTTTGGTTATAATTATAATATTCTGGAAATTTATCCTTATATATTGTTTATTGTTTTAAAATAGCATTAATTGGATTATTTAATTGATGCATTTTGTGAGGATTTAAACATGTGAGTTAGGAACTTTAAAGCGAATTGTTGGTTTTGATTTATAAATATGATTTGTGAACATAGGATTATTTTGATAATTTAATATTGGAGTTTATTTATATAATGTTTTGAAATAAGAAACATGCCGGAACTATTTTATAACATAATTTTGGGAAATTGGTTTTAAGGCTTAATTGTTTAATGTCGGAATTTGGCCAAGTATGATTTGAGAATTATTTTGAATATGAATTGACTTAATTTCGGATTTTAACATTTTGGAAAACGGTTTTACTATCAGTCAGTTTTGAGGATGTTGAGAACTTGGGTTCGTGTGTATGAATGTTGGTCTGGTATCTTATGGAAATGGCTTGATAATAGGTGTGTATTGCTTTTGGATTACTTTGGACTTGCATTTGGGCCCTTGCTTGTGTTATCTTGCTGTTCTGCATCAACAGGTAAGTATCATACGGGACTTACTCAGTAACCTGGACCTCCTGCCTGATGTGTCATGTAATGTGTAGTTTTGTTGCATATTAAAGCATGCCATGTAGTATCATGTTAGGATTGCATTGAACTGAGCATGTGTTTACTTTGTGTGTTTGAATACAGAACGGCCGTTATCTGTGACAGTCCTAGAGTCTTTGCTAGGGTCATAGGGTAGCCCAGCCCCATCGGGTGCCCTGAGTCTATCGAGTCGATATGAGCATGATATGATAGCCCAGCACCATCGGGTAAGAGATGAGATGATTTGATATGATACGATTTGCCTAGCACCATCGGGCATGATTTATTTATTTTATGATACGATGATGAGATATGATATGATGATGAGATATGATATGATGATGAGATATGATATGATATGATGATACCGTGGTGAGTGCACCACCACGAAGAGAGTGCTATGCTATAGCCCGAACTGGCCAGTCTCTGCACTAACGGGAAGGGGTGCAGAGGTAGGAGAGGGATATGCCACTTGGCATTGTCTTGGGCCCTTTACAGTTCTTTTCTGCATATTATATATATATATACTAGGGGCATGATAGTGTGATTTAAATCTTGTACCGCATTAGTCATCTTTTATTTAGGCATAGGCATGTTATGTGGCCTCAGCGCGGTCAGAGGACCCGCAGGCGATCACCAGGCCTGACTTCGTGGATAGTGTTAGGTACCGCTCTTGTTGCTCCATGCTTCTGTGACGGGGAAATCTTTTGGGCGAATCGAAGAATCCGGCTAATATATTCTAACTTGACAAATGGCAATAACCCACTTGTTTTGGTTTTGACCCGGCTCTGCCGTGGCTTTTGTATCTAAACCGTACTTCCGCTTTACTTTCGTTTGAAATGTATTTCTGAGACTCTGACTGATTAGAGGTTTGAAACCTCGACCCGTAGCTGAATTGCAACATCCGAACGAAGGTATCCGACCTTCGAAACGTATCCCGGATATTTATATCCGGGCCGTTACAAAGTTGGTATCAGAGCCAGGTTTTGCAATTCGGGTACACAAGGGTCGAGTGTATGTTTTGGAAAACCGCCCATGGATTTCGAAAGATTTGAAAGCGTTTTAAAGGGGCAAAATGAACTTAATATGCCTAACTCAATTGGACTAAATATGAACTTGGCTTATGATAAAAGAGGAGAACCAACTAATAAGGGATCGAGTGGGTAGAAAAGGCGATAGACCATCCCTATTGGATGTAGTCGGAAACGGGTAGGCGAAATACTAGCTTGTTCTTTACAGATGGGTCCGGAAGACTCCAAGGAGACCATTGCAATTGTCATTAACTGATTATATGATTTAGTGCTTGATATGTTAAACATTTGATTGTATGTTCTAACTATTGAACGAATATTGATGATTTGTGAACGAGATAGCGGGAGTACCCTTATTTCCCTACAATTAAGCTCAGCTTTTGTGGAACCGTCCTTTTCCTTATGAACCCTTTTGAGAATTCAATCGAGTCCTCCCTTCGAATATCGGTCTTCCACGGGAATTGGGTTGATAAACACATGGCGTCGGGAATCATGATTGAATATAAAGGTTGCCCGTGAGAGTATTGAAAGACGGCCCTTGACGAAATTCCGAGCTAGAGAGTGAGATGTTTACGAGGCTTTCCTTATAGATTCTTATGACAATCCATCAGTGTCCTCTTGTCACGAAAATTCGTATCCGAGTCCCACGGGAAAGATGGGTAATGAGTCAGTTGGGAAGAGTCAATGTTGCTCTTATGGATCTCTATCGGGATATCTTGATTGCTCTGTCCATTATTGCGTGATACTATGTGGTACTACTCCTTGACCTACAATTGATCCTTAGTGTGAAGTTGTGCTTATGTGCCTTAATGTTCATAATGACTATTGTATAGGTTTGAGCTACATTCATCATATCCATATCATCCCGACATTGTATGTTGCATTGTCATACTAGAGCACGAATAAATATGCCATATGCTAGGATGTCGTCTAATCGATGTCCTTCCTGTGAATAGGTTCATGATAGTGTGATAGTTCGGTTCTAGTATCATGATAGAGTGAGTCCCTTACTTGATGGATACATGTTATAATTTCATGTCGACATGCCTTGTATGCTACGTAATCCTCAGTACCTATTATGATGATGATCCTTACTGTAAATTCGTGGTTGTATGATACCCTGTATCCATGCTGGTCATATTGCTTAAGTCTCGTATTGTGTCTTGCCCTATATCATGATTGTATGTTGTTATAGCATGTTTACTTGGCATATTGATCGTATGATTGATTGAAAAACAGGAACCACATGATATGAGTCTATATGATTGTTGCTTCTTCTGAATTAGGTCCATGATAGTGTGATCGACTCTACTTTATATGAATGCCTCATAAGATGTGCTCTTTAACATGCTAGCCGATGATGCCTCGAAGCTTATCATTCATCTTGTGACAAGAATCTATATCATGCCCATCTATTTCGTATTCGTCAGATTAACTATTGTTGGTTATTTTGCAAGTTAATATTTTGTGTGTTAGTTGTGATTGGACGGAGAATATGTTGCATAATGGAGTCTTGGTGAATACATGTTTACCCTAGTATGTGTTGATTTGTACTCAAGCCCCGTATTCTAATTATGTTGGTCATTAATTAAACTTGTGTTATACATCGTTAAACTTGCTCATGCTTCTATATTACTGGAATGTGATTGAGTGATTTCTTACGCATCGTCCGGATTAGTTGCATGCATGTATCGTACGTCATGTTGAGCCTTTGACATCAGGTAGGATCCTTAGTTGTGACTTGCGCATAATTATATCTTGCCGACATTATCGCTGAATTCCTCTCTTGAGCTAGGTTCTTGATAGTGTGGTTCTCCCTCTTTCTACCCTCGTAAATGTTTTACTATCCGATTAGATTGATGTTAAATTCAATGATCGACTTGCCTTCCGTGAAGGTTGATCCTAGCATGCTTACATGTTATCGCCCGACGCTATTTCTCTATTACTCTATGATATCCTCTCGCACTTGCATGAACGTATGACTTGACACCTCGCATGATCACACACCACTCTATATCATGATTTTGCATATACACGTCGCATGAATATCGGAATGAACCTAGTTGAATTACTTTAATTGTACTCATGTTCGATGTGTGCTATTAGTATCATGTAAGGCTTATGGTTTCCAATATGACTCACTAAATGGTGACTTGCCATGCTTATTCTATTACGTGAATATGCTTGTCCTATAATGTGATAATTGTTATACAAATTTTATGTGCACTATGATAAGTTAGATCCTAGCATACATATAGTCTATTGTTGGTGATGTCCTCCTTGTTACTCTCTGTAATGATGTCTCATGCCCTATGAACACTATGTCGAATTCTTTTCGACGACTCTTGACTATGCCCTTGTCTTATCATGTATCGCTAGTATCATGTAGGACCTATGCTCTCTAAATGTATCTCGTCATACGATTACGTGCCATGCTTGACCTAGTATATGATCATTGCGTCAGATGAGATAGTTACTATGTTGCCCTTATATGATCTTGTATGATGCACACACCAAACTCGTGCACTGTTCATATATGTGATACATACTATGCTGCTCTTAGGTGTTCTCGTATGACGCTTCACCTGTTTGATACGACATACCTTTCCATGATATATTTGGACTCATTTGTTGATGTGTATACCATGCTTTTACATTGTTCATATGCATGATGCTCGTTATCTTCACTAGATTCCGCATGACTTCGAATTATATATGATCATTGTCGATTCCGCCTATCTTGCTTGAAGTTACTAGGCATATCTGTTTCCATGGAATACTAGAGTGTTAACTTGTTTCACATACATCAGTGTAGGACTTGATTATGTCTTTGATATGAATACGAATGTTGCCCCGAGGTAGGTACATGTTAGTGTGGATTGATGTGATTGATATGCTCCATAATGAATTCATGCTTGTTTGTCACAAGTTGTAACCTAATGGACTCCATAAAGGCATCGTTACTATTCCCGAGTCGAAGTCTTGTCTCTAGTCATGTCGTCTTTAGCTTTGGTCTATTCCGTCTCCGAAAGAAACATTGGGTCGTCCGCCCTTGTCACTCCCCTATCTCCGCTAACTTGAACTCCTACGCGTTACCTTGGATGAGCGACCGCATGGAAAAAGGGACCAGGAAGTCGAATAGCGATAGAGCAGTGCAGCGGAAGCGTGGGCCCATAACCCACGGGCCTCGGGATCGATAATGTCGACGGAATAAGCTCGTTTCGAGGATCACGATTGTTGAGTACGATATGACTTGCAGGTGGGAACGTCCTCTTTTCGAATTGCTAACCCTTTCTGAGCTTGTTGATGATGATATTGCACTGACTTGATGTGGAAAATTGCGTGTTGATGTGATGACTTGGTAATGATTATTGCCTGATTATCCGATGTCTATGATGATATATATGATTCGGTGCCTTATTGTCCTAATGTGCCATGATGACTTGATGTGATGCTATTCAGAGATGCCAAGCATGATCTAAATTCCTTGCCTATAATGTGAACTGCAAATGCTGAGAACCTAAACTGTTTATTAGATGTGGTTATGACGTGATGTGCTAGCTTGACTTGATTAGGTTCATATATGATATTTTCCAATACTTATTGAGCATGACAGTAAATTGAGACATTAAACCCAGTTGCAATGCGTAAGTGATGAGCTAATGATGCTATTGATAAATGCTGATTGATATGATGTAGCCCTTCTGTGTAATAATGTTAATGATTGCTTCTTCTTGAAACATGTGAGTGAGGTCCCTTGGTAGAATGGTTAGAGAGCGGTTAAGGGAATTGAGTGATTGGTATGATGTGAGGGTCTTCTTGATTATATGATTTGTTAATATGTACTGGCATGATGTTAGATAGCAACCATGATAAACCTGTATGGCATGATATTACTGTTGATATGCAATACTGAGTTAAAATTGGTAGTGACAACTATGAACATGATATAATGATCCATTGGTATCCTACTATGTTGTTCTAAAAGCATGTTATAATGTGTTGAATGAATCATGAGATGATGATACGTTGTTATGTGAAAGCATGATGTTATACTATATGGTTGATAAGCCTGATTATGAATAGGTAAGTGATGAATATGACTTGGGGTATAGATATGACTTATGTGTATATATGAGATGATGGTGCATGACTGCTATTAATCGTTTTATGGCATTGTGATGAGCTAAGATGATGTCTGGAAAGCATGATGACAATTTGATGTTGATATATTGTTTGATCTCCCCCCTTTTTGGTTCAATCTTAATAGCATGATTTTGTTGGATTGATGTGATAATATGCTATGATAATGCTGGATAGAAATTGGATAGGAAGACTATGTGAAATTATGCTTTGCATGAGATCCCTTGTTATGACTGGTTCTACTAGTGTGCGATGTTGAGATGCGATCGTGAGATTTGACTTGTAGTAGTGTACTGACTCCATGACACCTAACCTCTGTGATCTCTTGACATGTGTGCTGATATGATTTATGAGAATTCAATGATACCCTTGTGATGCCTTCGGTATGATATAGATACACTTTATGACTCGTGATATGACGTTGAGATGTTGTTGTTGCTTTTGATGTGTTTGAAAGAATGGTATACTTTATGCTATGGGTAAACATGTTACAAGGTTGAGATGTCGATTGGTTGAGATTTTCATGATTGATGTTGAGGTTGCCATATGAGAAATGGTTGACGATGTTATGAGTCGATGAGTTGATTATTCATGTGCATATTGAGTTGAGGATGATGATAGAATGACTTTGGAACCTAGGAAGAGAATATGGGATTAGCCCTTAGAGGTGGATGACTCCACCTCTTACTTTCTGAATTTGATTGATTGGTATGCGAGAAGCTGGTTTGGTTCTGGGAGATTTTGACGAAACCTTGATTTGAAAGAATTTGACTTGTTTGGTGTAAAGTTGCTTGATTAAACGTTGAATTTGAAAATTTTGAACGGTTTTGAAAATGGCCAACTTTGGGTTTTAAAGGAATCGAGAGTTTCAATGATTTGGACGACAACCTTTCCATTTACAAAACGCTTTGAGAATTTACGAACTGGATTTACATTATGACGTCTCACGAAGTGGATACAAGTATTTTATAGGGGCGCTTATAGATTACTTGCTAAGACCTAGTCTGACGCTATAATGCTTTTAGAGTTGTGATACTTCCGAAAGGTCGAAGCAAGGATGTGATAGGGGCGCTTATTACACACTTGACTAGACCAATTGGAGATGTCGCGACCGTGACCAGGATGTTGTGAGAATCCCGGAAGACGCAACCGAGATGATTGCAAGATCCTTGGACATGGTCCTCGGACTCGCCGATTTCAAACTCCTTTCCATTGTTTTAAATGATTTTAGTCTCGGGGACGAGACTTGTTTTTAGAGGTGGATAAATGTAAAGACTGAGTATATTTATATATTATGATTATTTTATTAAATAAATTATTATTAAATTCAATTTGTAAAAGTGGAATAAAACCCGTTCTCGAGCGTAAGTTTTGGATTTTAGTTATTCCGGCATCATTTAAATTTCGGATTCTGACGGATTCGATTTTCGCTTTCAAGATCGAGTATTAATAAAGATTAATTTAAACTCCGAGTTTTGATTGAAATTAATTTAATCCCGTTATATTGAGATTAGTAAATTAAATTTAATCAAATTCGTTTTAGTCGGGTATTGATAGAGTCGGGATTAGCGGGTTTCAAATTTGAATATCGGGTATATTCTCCTCACATATTACCTTGGGACCACATATATAATTTCATTTTTTTCTCTCTCTTCTCTCTCTCTCTCTCTCTCGGCTGGACCAGTGGTCCCTCCTGCCTCCCCTCTCCTTATGTTCATTTGCTCACACCCTCTTCCTCCTGCAGCCTGCAACTTCCCTCTCCATTTCTTTGTTTCTTTCACCCCTGCAGCCTGCAACTTCCCTCTCCATTTCTTTGTTTCATTCACCCCTCCATACACAGAACCTCAGACCCCCCAACAACACCACCCATCTCCCTCACCTTTTCACACAACTTTCCTCTCCATTTCCACCCAGCACACAACCCTTTTCATTTTGAATCAACTACACCATCTCCCCATTGTCGACAACTCTACCCAAGCACCCCCTTCACTCCACCTTGCTCCTTCCGTTTTATCCTGGTCGAACACCAGCTAGCCGCCACCCTTTCCGTCGTCGTCATTGAAGGAACCACAGCCCCCACTTCCCCGTTTTCCCGCAAGGAGAGAAGAAGAAGAGGATGATGTCCGACCGGGCCGAGACTAGCCGAGCACGTCGACAGCTTCTTCCTCTTGGAGCCGCCAGGAACTGCAGCAGCAGCTAGCGGAGCTCCGGGACAAGCCGACGCCGCCGAACAACTCCCTCCGCCCATGTTTCCCTCCGAAAATCGTCGGTAGGATCCTCCCTCTCCTTCTCTCTATTAAGACTCCAAAGGCCCACCTTTATAACGTTTCCCTTCGATCTAGGCCAAGAACTCCCTGCTTCCAACTCCGGTGAGCCCAATTCGGCCCCGACGAACTTCGATCTCGGTAACCCTCCTTCTTCCTCCTTTCTTATTTTTGCTTCTTTCTTTCTGGGGTAGGGAGGATCAGAATACCACCTTGAACCTCCGGGTGAAATTGGGAGCCAAACGGATCCTCCTAGCCGGAGGATTCTCCCTCTCTCCTTCCCCGTCGTTCCTCGTCGAAAACAGGAGGCAGAAGCTGAGGAAGGAGACAGTGCTACAGGCTTGGGCCTGATTCGCATGGGCTGGGCCGGGTTGGGCATGCCAAACGGTTAAACCCGGATCCCCTTTGCCACCTCCTTGCCACCTCAGCGCCATGTCACGTGGGGCCCCTCCTTTTTTTTAATTCTGATTATGGGTACCGGGTTGGGCTTCACTGTGGGCTCGAGTCAGATTCTCCTTGGGCTGGGTCTTATGGGTTTTAAATTGTTAAATGTGTTACATTTTTTGCTAATACCGAATTTTAGAAAAATGTATATGTATATAGTTACATGTTTTGTGTTTATTAATTTATATATTTTAGAGGATTTTGAAAGTAATTTTAATTGAGATAAGTTATTATATTATGTTAAAAGGGTGATTTTAAGATATGGATTTTTTTTAAAGAAGGTGTGCCGGAATTATTTCAAATGGTATGATTTTATAAGTTGGTTAAGGATTTAAATTGTTATATGTTGATTATATGATATCTTATATCCTTATTTGAATATTACTATTATTTTGGGGTTTGGTTATAATTATAATATTCTGGAAATTTATCCTTATATATTGTTTATTGTTTTAAAATAGCATTAATTGGATTATTTAATTGATGCATTTTGTGAGGATTTAAACATGTGAGTTAGGAACTTTAAAGCGAATTGTTGGTTTTGATTTATAAATATGATTTGTGAACATAGGATTATTTTGATAATTTAATATTGGAGTTTATTTATATAATGTTTTGAAATAAGAAACATGCCGGAACTATTTTATAACATAATTTTGGGAAATTGGTTTTAAGGCTTAATTGTTTAATGTCGGAATTTGGCCAAGTATGATTTGAGAATTATTTTGAATATGAATTGACTTAATTTCGGATTTTAACATTTTGGAAAACGGTTTTACTATCAGTCGGTTTTGAGGATGTTGAGAACTTGGGTTCGTGTGTATGAATGTTGGTCTGGTATCTTATGGAAATGGCTTGATAATAGGTGTGTATTGCTTTTGGATTACTTTGGACTTGCATTTGGGCCCTTGCTTGTGTTATCTTGCTTTTCTGCATCAACAGGTAAGTATCCTACGGGACTTACTCAGTAACCTGGACCTCCTGCCTGATGTGTCATGTAATGTGTAGTTTTGTTGCATATTAAAGCATGCCATGTAGTATCATGTTAGGATTGCATTGAACTGAGCATGTGTTTACTTTGTGTGTTTGAATACATAACAGCCATTATCTGTGACAGTCCTAGAGTCTTTGCTAGGGTCATAGGGTAGCCCAGCCCCATCGGGTGCCCTGAGTCTATCGAGTCGATATGAGCATGATATGATAGCCCAGCACCATCGGGTAAGAGATGAGATGATTTGATATGATACGATTTGCCTAGCACCATCGGGCATGATTTATTTATTTTATGATACGATGATGAGATATGATATGATGATGAGATATGATATGATATGATGATGAGATATGATATGATATGATGATACCGTGGTGAGTGCACCACCACGAAGAGAGTGCTATGCTATAGGCCGAACTGGCCAGTCTCTGCACTAACGGGAAGGGGTGCAGAGGTAGGAGAGGGATATGCCACTTGGCATTGTCTTGGGCCCTTTACAGTTCTTTTCTGCATATTATATATATATACTAGGGGCATGATAGTGTGATTTAAATCTTGTACCGCATTAGTCATCTTTTATTTAGGCATAGGCATGTTATGTGGCCTCAGCGCGGTCAGAGGACCCACAGGCGATCACCAGACCTGACTTCGTGGATAGTGTTAGGTACCGCTCTTGTTGCTCCATGCTTCTATGACGGGGAAATCTTTTGGGCGAATCGAAGAATCCGGCTAATATATTCTAACTTAACAAATGGCAATAACCCACTTGTTTTGGTTTTGACCCGGCTCTGCCGTGGCTTTTGTATCTAAACCGTACTTCCGCTTTACTTTCGTTTGAATTGTATTTCTGAGACTCCGACTGATTAGAGGTTTGAATCCTCGACCCGTACCTGAATTGCAACATCCGAACGAAGGTATCTGACCTTCGAAACGTATCCCGGATATTTATATCCGGGCCGTTACAGTCGATGTCTCAGAAATACAATTTAAACGAAAATAACGCGGAAGTACGGTTTAGATACAAAGCCACGGCAGAGCCGGGTCAAAACCAAAACAAAGTGGGTGATTTGCCATTTGTCAAGTTAGAATATATTAGTCGGATTCTTCGATTCGCCAAAAGATTTCCCCGTCACAGAAGCATGGAGCAACAAGAGCGGTACCTAACACTATCCACGAAGTCAGGCCTGGTGATCGCCTGCGGGTCCTCTGACCGCGCTGAGGCCACATAATATGCCTATGCCTACATAAAAGATGACTAATGCAGTACAAGATTTAAATCACACTATCATGCCCCTAGTATATGTAATATGCGGAAAATAACTGTAAAAGGGCCCAAGACAATACCAAGTGGCATATCCCTCTCCTACCACTACACCCCTTCCCGTTAGTGCAGAGACTGGCCAGTTCGTTGCTATAACATAGCATATCCTCGTGGTGGTGCACTCACCCACGGTATCATCATCATAACATAAATTAAATATAAATTAAACATGCCCGATGGTGCTGGGCTATCATCATGCTCATATCGACTCGATAGACTCAGGGCACCCGATGGGGCTGGGCTACCCTATGACCCTAGCAAAGACTCTAGGACTATCACAGATAATGGCCGTTCTGTTTCAAACACACAAAGTAAACACATGATCAATTCAATGCAATCCTAGTATGATACTACATGGCATGCTTTAATATGCAACAAAACTACACATTACATGACACATCAGGCAGGAGGTCCAGGTTACTGAGTAAGTCCCGTAGGATACTTACCTGTTGATGCAGAACATTAAGATAACACAAGCAAGGGCCCAAATGCAAGTCCAAAGCAATCCAAAAGCAATACACACCTATCATCAAGTCATTTCCATAAGCTACCAGACCAAGATTCATACACACGAACCCAAGTTCTCAACATCCTCAAAACCGACCGATAGTAAAACCGTTTTCCAAAATCTTTCCGATACGATCAAATTGACCAAAATCATTCTTTCAATCAAACCCATTGATAAAATCATACCAACCATATTTTCGACTCATAAATCCCAATTTAAGTCAATTCATGTTCAAAATACTTTCTCAAATCATAATTGGTCAAATTCCGACATTAAACGTTTAAGCCTTAGAACCAATTTCCAAAAATCATATTATAACACAAATTCCGACATGTTTCTTATTTCAAAAACATTATATATAAATAAATTCCAATATTAAATCATAAAAATAACCGATGTTCACAAATCATATGTATAACCACAACCAATAATTTACTTTAAAATTCCCAACTCCCATGTTTAAATCCTCAATAATGCATCAATATAAATAATCCAATTAATACTAATTTAAAACAAATATAAAATATATAAAGAGAAATTTCCAGAATATTATAATTAGAACCAAAACCCAAAACAATAATAATATGCAAATAATTTCCACATACTATCCACAAAATCTCAAAACAATAACCATAAGTATATTTATAACCCAATATCAATTATTATTACTTTTAAAACCTTTTAAATATATTAAAATATTTCAGAATATATAAATATATAATTATTTTCCAAAATCAGAAAAAATAATAACATATAACATACACATATATATATATAAGCACTACCGAAAAAAAAAATAAATAAAGCAACAACCCCATATATATATATATATATATATATATATATATATATATATATATATATATAACCAATTCAGAAATCAAAACCAGCCCAACCTTAGAGCCCTAACCCGAGTCCAAGAGAAGGCCCAAGACCCGGATCCAAGCTCATGACCCGGACGAAGGGAAGAGAAGAAAAGAAGGCCAGACCGGCAAAAAAAAATATAGGAAAAGAAGAACCGGTTCAGGAAAAAAAAGAAAAAAAAATAGGATTGAACCCGTCCCTCCCAAATCAACCAAGAGCTCTGCTTCCGACGGAGAACGACGGAGACAAAAGATGTGGAGTTCCCAGGCCTCCGGCGGCCCTTCCTGGCTCAGACTTCCCCATCCTGACCGAACCCCGATTTAGACCACAACCCGGCCAATAAAAATGAAACGAGGTAAAGGAGGAGGGAGGAAGAGAGAGATTACCGAGAAGCCAATGTGCTCGCCGGAAGCGTTCGTCGGGGTTGAATCGAGCTTCGTCGGAGCTCCAATCGAACAAACCTGATCTGGGTCGGGGGAAAACAACATAAAGGTGGAGCTTTATGGGGTAAACGGCGGAAAAGACGAAGGAACCAATGTACCATGACCGACCTTGCACAAGCAAAGGCAGGGGAAGAAGAAGGAGGGAGGCGGCTCGGCGTCAACGTCTCCAGCTGCTCCTGGGCGACGATGCTGGCCACGTCAGATGGGGATTCCTCTGCTGCTAGGACACGAGGGTGGAGGTGTAGTGGTGCTGCTCGAGAACAAGAAACAGAGGGGAAAAGAGAGCGTGGTCTGGCGGTGGTGGTGGTGGCTGACAGAGGTGAGGTAGGGGCCTGAAGAAACAGACAAGAGGAAGAGAGAGGAGAGGATAAGGAGATAAGAGAGTGGTGTTTGTGCGGATGGGTGAATGAGTGCAGCTGGGTGTGTGTGTGTGTGAGGGAAGAAGAAGCCAAAAGGGATAGGGGACCAACTCCCTAGCAGGAATCCGAGAGGGAGGGAGAGAGAGAGAGAGAGAGAGAAAGAAAATAAAAAAGAAATTAAAAGAGGTCCCCACAAGATATTTTGAATACCCGACAAATATCTGGAAACCCGCTCGCCTGGTCGAATCCCGACTAAATCGAATTTAAATAAAATTTCAATGACTAATTTTAAGATAACGGAATTAAATAATAATTTTTTTTTCCGATACCCGGAGCTTAAATTAATTTTATTAATACACGATCTTGAATGCGAAAGTCGAATCCCGTCAAAATCCGAAATTTAAATGATGCCGGAATAACTTAAAATCCAAAACTTACGCTCGAGGACGGTTTTATTCTACTTTTACAAATTGAAATTAATAATAATTTATTTAGTTAAACTAATCATAATATATAAATATACTCGGTCTTTACATTTATCCACCTCTAAAAACAAGTCTCGTCTCCGAGACTAAAATCATTTAAAACAATGGGGAGAAGTTTGAAATCGGTGAGTCCGAGGACCATGTCCAAGGATCTTGTAATTGTCTCGGTTGCGTCTTTCGGGATTCTCACAACATCCTAGTCACGGTCGTGACATCTCCAATTGGTCTTGTCAAGTGTGTAATAAGCGCCCTTATCACATCCTCGCTTCGACCTTTCGGAAGTATCACAACTCTAAAAGCATTATAGCGTCCGACTAGATCTTAGCAAGCAATCTATAAGCGCCCCTATAAAATGCTTGTATCCACTTCGTGAGACGTCATAATGTAAATCCATTTCGTAAATTCTCAAAGCGCTTTGTAAAGGGAAATGTTGTCATCCAATTCATTGAAACTGTCAATTTCTTTAAAACCCCAAGTTGGCCATTTTTAAAACCGCTCGAAATCTTCAAATCCGATGTTTAATCAAGCAACTTTACACCAAAACAAGTCAATTCCTTTCAAATCAAGATTCCGTCAAAATCTCCCAAACACCAAAACAGCTTCTCGCATACCAATCAATCAAATTCAGAAGGTAGGAGGTGGAGTCATCCACCTCTAAGGGCTAATCCCATATTCTCTTCTTAGTTTCCAGAATCATTTATCGTCATCCTCAACTCAACATGCACGTAAGTAAATCAACTCATCGACTCATAACATCATCAACCACTCCTCATATGGCAATCTCAACATCAATCATGATAAACTCAACCAATCGACATCTCAACCGCATAACATGATTACCCATAAAATAAATCATACCATCCTTTCAGAACACGCCAAAAGCAATAACAAAGTCTTAATGTCGTACCATGAGCCATAAAGTATATCTACCTCATACCGAAGGCATCACAAGTGCATCATCGAATTCTTATAAATCACGCAAGCACACATGTCAAGAGATCAAAGAGGTTAGGTGTCATGGAGTCAGTACACTACTTCTAGTCAAATCTCACGATCGCATCTCAACATCGCACACTAGGGGAACCAGTCATAACAAGGGATCTCATGTAAAGCATAAATTCACATAGTCATCCTATCCAATCTCTATCCAGCGTTATCATAACATATTATCAGATCAATCCAATAAAATCATGCTATCAAGATTCAACCAAAAAGGGAAGATCAACAGTATATCACATCAAAATATCATCATGCTTTCCAGACATCATCTTAGCTCATCACAATGTCATATAACGATTAATAGCAATCATGCACCATCACCTTATATATACACATAAGTAATACCTATGATCCAAGTCATATTCATCACTTACCTATTCATAATCAGGCTTATCAACGATATAGGATAACATCATGCTTTCACATAACAACGTATCATCATCTCATGAGTCATTCAACACATTATAACATGCTTTTAGAACAACATAGTAGGATAGCAATGGATCATTATATCAGGATTATAGTTGTCACTACCAATTATGATTCAGTATTGTATATCAACATGTAATATCAGGTCATATCAGGTTCATCGTAGTCGCTATCTAACATCATGCCAGTTCATAATCACGTAATCAAGAAAGTTTTGCACCACATATTAGTTATAATAAAACGCAACCCCGCCTGCTCGTCTCCAACTCTCAAGCCAAGACCAACTTTCATCTAGACTTACCAACTCGGATAACATCCCACAGAAGAAACCCCAATCCATTCCGACCTTTAATCTCACACCTTTTCCCGCCAAGCACCCTCACTAACAATCCACCTCTAAGACTTCAACCCCCATCTCTGTTTTCACACCCGAGTACACTCTCACTCTATGTTCCCAATACCCCAAAGGTCATTCCTTACATTTCTCACTCTTCCCAATGTATCACAACGTAGAACCCTTCTAACCACGCATCTTCAATAAAATTTTCTCGGTCACTACTTAACCAGCCTATCCCAACCATACCCCTTCCCCAAGATTCACCTAAGAGTTCATCCAAAATCATCAAGCATTACTTCTTAAAATTCCCGAACCCACTCGGTCCAACCTAAGTCAACACCCCTCTTCTGCAACTTTCCTTTACCACCGTCGATCATTCTAAACACTCAAAACCTTTCTCCACTCTCTGACCGCTCAACCAAAAGGACCTCACTCAAATGTTGAAAGAAGAAGCAATCATTGACATTATTGCACATAATGACTACATCATATCAACTAGCATCATTATCATTGCAACAAGTATCAAAAGTCTCAATTTACCTTCATGCTCGAAATTATCACATAACACCATATATGAATAAAGTCAATTCAAACTAGAAAGTTTCATCATAATCTTAGCTAATAACTAGTTCAGATTCTCGGCATTTGCAGTTCATACTATGTAGGAAAAGAATTTAGATCATGCTTAGCAACTTAGAATAGCATCACATCAAGTCATCATGGCACATTAGGATTGTAAGGCATCGAATCATATAATCACATCAACAAGCAGCTTTCAACATCAAGTCAGTGCAATATCATCATCAATAAGCTCAGAAAGGGTTAGCAATTCGAATAGAGGACGCTCCCACCTGCAAGTCATGTCGTACCCAACAATCGTAATCCTCGAAGCGAGCTTGTTCTGTCGACATTATCGATCCTGAGGCCCATGGGTTATGGGCCCACGCTTCCGCTGCGCTGCTCTATCGCTATTCGAGTTCCCGATCCCTTTTTCCATGTGGTCGCTCATCCAAGTAACGTGTAAGAGTCTAAGTTAGCGGAGATAGGGGAGTGGAGTGGCAAGAGCGGACATCCCAATGTTCTCGGAGACAAAATGGACCAAGCTAAAGATGACACGACTAGAGACAAGACTCCGACTCAGGAATAGTAACGATGCCCTTAAGAAAGTCTATAGGGTCACAATATTGACAACACGCACGAATTCATTGTGGAGCATATCAATCACATCAATCCACACTAACATGTACCTATCTCGGGGCCACATTCGTATTCATATCAAAGACACAATCAAGTCCTACGCTGATGTATGTGAAACAAGCTAACATTCTAGCATTCCATGGAAATAGATCTGCCTAGTAACTACGAGCAAGATAGGCGGAACCAACAATGATCATATATGATTCAAAGTCAAGCGGGATTTAGTGAAGATAACGATCATCATGCATATGAACAATGTAAAAGCATGGTATACAAATCAACAAATGAGTCAAATATATCATGGCAAGGTATATTATAACAATCAGATGACGTGTCATACAAGGACACATAAGAGCAGCATAGTAACTATCACATCTAACAACAATGATCACGTATTAGGTCAAGCATGGCACGGAATCCTATGACGAGATCTATTTAGAGAGCATAGACCCTACATGATATTAGCGATACATAATGCGATACAAGCATAGTCAAGATTCATTAAGAGGAGTTCAACATAATGTTCACGAAACATGAGGCATCATCAAAAGTAACAGATGGACATCATGGATGCTTGGTTATAATCATGCTAAGAAAGAACCATCATAGAGTACATATATGGTACGATAGCTGTCACATTATAGTACAAGCATGATATGAAATCATTCAGGAGGTCATATTGGAAGTCATAAGCTCCACATGATACTAATAGCACACATCGAACATGAGTAGAACTAGAGTAATTCAACTAGGTTCATTCCGGTATTCATGTGTCATGCAGGTGCAAAATCATGATATAGGGTGGTGCGTGATCATGCGAAGTGTCAAGTCATAGGTTCATGCAAGCACGAGGAGCCATCATAGAGTAATAGACATCTTTACCATGTAAACATGCTAGGTTTGATCATCACGGAAAGCTAGTCAATCATCGAATTCAACAATAACCCATCAGGACGAGTGAAACATGTTAAGAGAACAGAAAGAGGAAAGAGCCACACTATCAGGTACCTAGTTCAAGAGTGAATCAACAATAACGTAGGCAAAGTAGAATTCGCACAAGTCACAACCAAGGGCCCAACATGTTACTAGTGGTCCAATATAACATATGGTACATGTTATAGAGGTAAGTCGAGTACAAATAATAAGATGTAAATATGTAAATCGACTCCTAGCCTATGCAAATAATTACAAGACTTCCTCCTGTTGTAGTGGAAGGGTAGTCAGGATCGATCCACGAGGAGGCGTGTCAGCGGGATCCTAGTAGCTTTGGAAATCTCACATCTGCGTCGACCAGAAGCCTCGATTTCGACCTTGGGCCTCGATGTCGACCTCGGCTGTCGATGTTCTCTGCAACAGAAGACCTGCAGAGACAAAAACAAGTGGTCGATATCGACTGGTGGGGGTCGATATCGATGTCAGTCCACGAAATCGACTGGCTCAGAAGACTGCCAGTCGATACAGAAGGTCGATTTCGACACAAGGGGTCGATATCGATGTCTCCCTGCAGTTTGTTAGTTCTTCGTCGGCAAAGAAAGGCCGAAGATTTAAGAGTGGAGAGAGAAGCAATGAACAGAAATAAAACAGAGGGTTTTGATGAATTAACTTATGTAAAAAGCAACTCCTAGGATTAGGGTTGACCACAACGTTAACCAATGCATGCGATGAGATAAATAAGACGGACAATTGCGCTATTTCTCCCGAGGGACAAGCTTTCGCCGTACACCAACTCTTAGGATTACTCTTTCAAATAAACCTAATTGTCTCTACCAATTTTATGTTTATAACTCAAGTTGTTAGCATGAATCCCTTTTCTTTCGATTAGGACTAAACCTAGAATCGTAGGAGGAGAGATAGACACAACGATATCAACATCAAATACTTACCTCAAGCACGCATGGCTAACGTCGGGCTCACCCCGACCCTAAGAGCTTTGGGGAAATACTCGCTTCTCATCATGGAACTCATCATTAATTGAAAGGAAGAAACTTGCATTAAAATAAACTTCGAAGCTTTACAACTCAACGTCAACTTTCGCAAACGTCAAACCCTAAAACTTCTCTCTAACTCTAATTCTATTGTCTTGGTTCTTGTTAATTGATTGTCTGAAAGATCCATTGAATGCCAGCCCCCTAGGGCTTTATTTATAGGCTACTAATCCTCGCTATCCAAGGATTGTAACTCCTATCTAAACTATGAACTCTATCCGAACAATTAGGATAGGTCTTTTTATTTTGATAAAACATAATGGTAAAAGATAAATAAAACTTCAGCTGTCCTCTATCTTGAAAGTATGAGATAATTACGTACCTCCTTGAAGATATAGTTCCAATCCGCATTCGAAATCGAGTCTATCTTCTGTCGAGATAACGGGTCGATATCGACACCAGAGGTCGATATCGAGGTCTCTGTTCCTGCTCGACTTGTTCAGCTCTGGTTGATTTCTATGTTGAGGTCGATATGGGGTCGATATCGACACTGGGGGTCGATATCTGGGTCTAAGGTCGATATCTGCCTCTTCTCAGCTTCACTTGATGTCTATGTTGAGGTCGATATCTATGTTGAAGGTCGATATCTACACCAGAGGTCGATATCTGGGTCTAGGGTCGATATCTACCTCTGCTCAGCTTCACTTGGCTTCTCCATTTTGACTCCGATTTTGCTCGAATTCCTGCATGGTTAGCTTAAAACTTGTGCAGACTCTATTTCTTGCATTTTAGCCCATTCTTACACAAGTTTATATTCTTTTGAACCTTTTCTTTGGAGATCGAATGAAATAAGGAGTCGAAAGATGCAATAAAAGAAGGCGCAAATATGTACATCAAAACACCCCATACTTAGACTTGCTTGTCCTCAAGCAATAACCAAGCAATAACCAATACCTACAACACACCCTTCAAGTCTTCGCCTTTGTCAAAAGCAACATCATAAGCGGTAGCAAAGCAAAGCAAGTGAATTTAACGTCATAGCACATATTTTGGCGATCCATAGGCATATGCAATTTTGATCCAACCTCACAGGGATAATGTGTTTGCACTCAACTCTCATGTGTTTAGGCTATGAAGATCAACTCTCAACTCAATTCCATATACAATCTCATAAACATTGCAATTTATAATAATCCACTTTGCAACCAATTATGAAAATGCAATAAGAATCATCAGGAGGACTTTCGCTCAATGGAAGACTTCAAAGAAGACTCCATTCGGCGGGGTTGTAATGGGGCTTGGTATGAAAGGAAGGGTATGGAATTATTTGGCTATGTGGTGCTTTTAAAATTCGGGAATCAAGACTCCTAAATCTCAATACTTGCAATACCCAAGCCATAACTCTTCAATGTAAGCTCAATCTCTATAATGCTCTAAAGATGCATTCCATCAACCCTTCTTCCAAGTTCTAATATACCTCTCAAAAATATAACATTTGTATGAATAAAAGACTTTAAGGATTTTGGCTCATGCACTATATATAGATATCTCTTTTTTTTCGGATTTTTTTTTCCGAAAGTAATAAGTAAATATGTGCATTTATAGGTTGAGCCATAAACCCTTTTACAAAATATGACAAAATGTAAATATGCGCCATCCTATAATTTCTTTGCTCAAAACTGGACATTATGCTCTTTTCTTTCCACAAGGCATTAGTCCAACCAATCTAAGTCTCAATTCCCAAATGGGGGTCAGGCTCAATTCGGCTAGGGATAATTTTGTGGAGTTTACAATTTCAGGCTCAGGCTAATGTTCTGGCTTCAAGCAGGGATAATGCAGGGTAGGTAAAGAGAGGGTAAATTTGGCTTAAAAGATGCCTCCATCATTTAATTCTCGTAAACATAATCATATATATGCATTGGTTTTGAATAACTATCACAACATTTAGAGATGCATAGGAAGAGTAAATTCACTCAAGAAAGCGGAGGGATTTTTAATGTTCTCCTTATAGGTCAAAATTCTCACAAGGACAATTTTTGTTGGATTTGCTTTTTAGCCTAGGATCATATGTGCTCAATTTCATCACAAGTTCACAATCTACATAGAAATTTTAAAGACTTAGGCTAAACCATCCAAATATGCCATAGGATTTACATGATCAAGTCAGCTATTGAGTTTTCATCATAGGACATCTAAGTAGGGTAAAAAAACAAACTTAAAAATAAACATGCATTTTTTTTGTATTTTTGACATTTTTCTATTTTTTTGGATTTTTGACGTTTTATAAAAGTAAAACTAAGAACAAAAATTTAAACATGAATGCAATGCGAAGAAGAAAACCAAGTTAAGACCATAAGACATGTTTTCCCCCACCCCATACTTTAAAATATACAGTGTCCTCACTGTATTAAAAAGAAGAAGAAGGGTAGATAGAAACTTACAGCGCAACCTGCGGATTCAGGTCGATTTCAGTTGAGGTCGATGCCAAAAGTCGATATCTAGGTCAGTGGTCGATGTCGACTGCATCTGTCGAATTCGAGGAAGAAGGTAAAGACGAGGGCTGCCTGATTGGGGTCGATATCGAGTATAATGGTCGATATCGACCTATCTTTTTCGCTCCTGAGTCCTCGATGTCGACTCCAGGAGATAGCTTGACCCTGGGGGGGGTCGATTTCGACTGGCCTGGTCGTTTTCGACTGCCTCTGCAGAAGCTTCTTTTCTTCTTCGTCGTTCCTTTTGCTTGATAACCTGAAATCTTGGTTAGGAATATAGATAAAGCACGAATTATCTCAGTTTTAAAAGTTTCAAACAGCCAAAAATTAAATCCTAAAAACCATCTATGCGAAATTTAAATGTTTTATGTACATGCTCTAGATTTTTGAGTCACTAGGTTGACTTCTCCGTCAATTCTTCATGACCCTTTTATATAGGGATCCTTCGAGCGTGAGCTTTCTCCTGGATCATCTAGGTCCTTTTGGTAGTAGCGAAGTTCGGCGACCAAGGCTTCTTTGATGTTAGGTTCTTCTTTGGGCGCTTTTCTTCTCTTTCTTGACCTAACTTTAGCAATATAGGCAAACCATGGAGCTTTGACCCTCTCTTTAGTAGAATTATCAACAATCGGCTTACTTGATTTATCAATAATGGACAGAGGAGGGTTAGGACTCATACCTGGGCTTACCTGTTTGGGCCCGAAATAGAAATCTTCGGGCTGAGTGGTGGTCGATTTCGACCAAGGAGGGTCGATTTCGAGAGCTTTGGTCGATATCGATATGTGAGGGTCGATATCGACCTCTGTGACCCCATACTTAAGCTCCGGGCAGTGATCTGGCATACTCGATTTCGACCAAGGGGGTCGATTTCGATGTGTTTAGTCTATATCGATTGGTTCCAGTCGATGTCGACCCTGCTTGTTGTTTCCGTCCTCGCCGACAAAAATTTTCTAAGCTTTTCCTTAGCCGGCGAGAGGACTACTTGTTCCAGGTGCTTTGTTTCGCTCATGGTTGGGTTGAAAGAGAATTCTATCACTTCGTTCCCTATAGTAAAGGTTAGTAACCCTCGACGTACATTCATATTGGCATCTGCAGTAGCTAAGAAAGGCCTACCAAGGATAATAGGCACTACAGGATCTCCAGGCATCTCCAATACAATGAAATCAGTAGGCACAAAGAACTTACCTACCTTTACCGGAACGTCATCAACTATACCTGTGGGCCTGACGAATGAGTTGTCAGCCATATAAAGTTTCATGTCCACAGGTTCAAGGGCACCAATGTTCACCTTTTGCCAAATAGAGAGAGGCATGAGACTTACACTTGCCCCTAGGTCACATAGGGCTTTATAGCGATGTTGGCCAAGTCCCACGGTGATTGCAAACTTCCCTGGATCACTCTTCTTCTCAGGGAAGTCCATCTTCGAGCACTCCTCTGCGATCTCTGCCATGGACCTCTTCTTACTCAAGATGTTTTTGAGGAATCGTACATAGGCGGGCTTCTCGCTTAGGGCTTCTGTTAGAGGGATAGTGATGTTGAGTCCTTGAAGTATCTTTATGAAGCGCCTAAACTTACCTTTGGTGGGATCCTCCAATGCTTTGGAAGGGAATGGCAACGTCTTCTTTGGAGTAGGGGCCAAAACGGAGGTCGGAGGGGCCTGCTGAACATCGATGTCGACTGGAGTTGGGTCGATATCGACTGGTAGGGTCGATTTCGACCTCTGTTGTGGCTCTGATGGCTCTGCGGTATTATCGACGTCGATCAGGGGGTCGACATGGGGATCGATTTTGACCTCTGGGTCGACATCGACTGGTCTGTCGACGTCGACTGGGTCTGCTGCTTTCTCCTCCGTTTCCCTCCGTGGCTTTTGTACTTTGGTGCCACTCCTTAATTGTATGGCTGCGACATGGCCTGTCCCGGATTGTCCCTTAGGATTTGTAGTGGGTTGCCCAGGGAGTGTTCCGGACGGCCTAGGGATTTGTGCCGCCAATTGACCCAGTTGGGTCTCTACGTTCTTCTTCCATGTATCCATCTCCCCAATCCTTGTGGTAAGGTGATTGAGTTGAGAGTGGATAGCATTGTTGGATTGATCGTTCTTAGCTTGGTTCCGCCTTATCTCGTCCAACACAAGTTGAAGATCATCCTTCTTTTGGTCTCTCTTCGGGTGCCCAGGGGCTCTATAAGGCGGAGGGTCCTTAGGGTTAACCGGGTTCCTTTGTGGTTGATGGAACCTTTGGTCTCCCCAATATTGGTGATTGGGACCCCTCATGTAGCGCGCCTCTTGGTGAGTCTCCGCTAGGTGTACTTGTTCGGCATGTGGGCACTCGATGGTGGTGTGCCGCTGCGATCCGCATTCGATGCAATCTTGGTTCGCTGAAAGGAACCTCACTTGCTTTTGGAGCTTTCTAAGTTGATCTCTGTGGAATTGCTCCTTCACATCTGGATCGACTACATTGGAGGGTTCATATATGGGCATAGATGGGGCAGGCCTGGACGATGATGGTACGTCGGAAGCCTCAGGAGTCCCATATGTGTTGTCGAACTCCACCAACCTCTCTATGGTCTCCCAAGCCTCTTGTGGAGCGAGTTCAAGGTAGCCATAGGCGGTGTAGGTGTTGATCCTCTTCTTTGTTGTAGCGTCAAGAGCATTGTATATGATCTCCTGAATTACATATGGTGGTTGGCCATGCGTCGAGCATGATCGTAGAAGGTCCTTGAACCTTTCCCAAACAGTCGCCAGAGTTTCACCAGGCTTTTGTTTGAAAGCCGTGATTTTCTGTCGGATCAACGCCGTCTTAGAAGGAGGGAAGAACTTGTTGAGAAACGCGTCCTTGACTTCATTCCAGGTGCGGAGCGATCTTGGGGCTAAGCTTTCCAACCACTGCAATGCTTTCCCTGTAAGAGACCAGCGAAAGGCTTTTAGTTGGACATACTCAAGACTTCGTCCATCAGCAATAGTATCACAAAGGTCTAAGAAGGTAGAAATATGTGCCATAGGGCACTCATTAGGTTTTCCTTAATATTGGTGCCTTCTAATCTCAGTTAAGAAGTTAGGTTTTATTTCAAAATTAGAGGCAGGGATAAGAATTGCCGATTCAGGAACTGTGAGAGCGGGGTGCATATATTGCTTGGCATTCCTAGGGGGGGCATTGATTTGGGCTTCTATTTGCCTCCGGCCTTCCTCCTCCCTATCCGCACGCTCCTTAAGTGCCGCCTCTCTAGTCGTTAAGTCCTCAACCTGCTTCCTTAGTTGCTCAATAAGTTGAGCTTGGTTCGCGTTGTCCGCCATGATTCTTTTAGCTTGGGCCCTTAGATGGAAATAGCGCTCAGGGTCGTCTACTCCTTCGAATTCAGGTGGGCGATCAGCGCGTCGCATACACCTGCAAAACCAAACTAGGTAGAGATGTGAGATAAACTACTAGGGCGCGATTGATTGCCTCCCCGGCAACGGCGCCAATTTGTTGTGGAGGTAAGTCGAGTACAAATAATAAGATGTAAATATGTAAATCGACTCCTAGCATATGCAAATAATTACAAGACTTCCTCCCGTTGTAGTGGAAGGGTAGTAAGGATCGATCCACGAGGAGCCGTGTCAGCGGGATCCTAGTAGCTTTGGAAATCTCACGTCTGCGTCGACCAGAAGCCTCGATTTCGACCTTGGGCCTCGATGTCGACCTCGGCTGTCGATGTTCTCTGCAACAGAAGACCTGCAGAGACAAAAACAAGTGGTCGATATCGACTGGTGGGGGTCGATATCGATGTCAGTCCACGAAATCGACTGGCTCAGAAGACTTCCAGTCGATACAGAAGGTCGATTTCGACACAAGGGGTCGATATCGATGTCTCCCTGCAGTTTGTTAGTTCTTCGTCGGCAAAGAAAGGGCGAAGATTTAAGAGTGGAGAGAGAAGCAATGAACAGAAATAAAACAGAGGGTTTTGATGAATTAACTTATGTAAAAAGCAACTCCTAGGATTAGGGTTGACCACAACGTTAACCAATGCATGCGATGAGATAAATAAGACCGACAATTGCGCTATTTCTCCCGAGGGACAAGCTTTCGCCGTACACCAACTCTTAGGATTACTCTTTCAAATAAACCTAATTGTCTCTACCAATTTTATGTTTATAACTCAAGTTGTTAGCATGAATCCCTTTTCTTTCGATTAGGACTAAACCTAGAATCGTAGGAGGAGAGATAGACACAACGATATCAACATCAAATACTTACCTCAAGCGCGCATGGCTAACGTCGGGCTCACCCCGACCCTAAGAGCTTTGGGGAACTACTCGCTTCTCATCATGGAACTCATCATTAATTGAAAGGAAGAAACTTGCATTAAAATAAACTTCGAAGCTTTACAACTCAACGTCAACTTTCGCAAACGTCAAACCCTAAAACTTCTCTCTAACTCTAATTTTATTGTCTTGGTTCTTGTTAATTGATTGTCTGAAAGATCCATTGAATGCCAGCCCCCTAGGGCTTTATTTATAGGCTACTAATCCTCGCTATCCAAGGATTGTAACTCCTATCTAAACTATGAACTCTATCCGAACAATTAGGATAGGTCTTTTTATTTTGATAAAACATAATGGTAAAAGATAAATAAAACTTCAGCTGTCCTCTATCTTGAAAGTATGAGATAATTACGTGCCTCCTTGAAGATATAGTTCCAATCCGCATTCGAAATCGAGTCTATCTTCTGTCGAGATAACGGGTCGATATCGACACCAGAGGTCGATATCGAGGTCTCTGTTCCTGCTCGACTTGTTCAGCTCTGGTTGATTTCTATGTTGAGGTCGATATGGGGTCGATATCGACACTGGGGGTCGATATCTGGGTCTAAGGTCGATATCTGCCTCTTCTCAGCTTCACTTGATGTCTATGTTGAGGTCGATATCTATGTTGAAGGTCGATATCTACACCAGAGGTCGATATCTGGGTCTAGGGTCGATATCTACCTCTGCTCAGCTTCACTTGGCTTCTCCGTTTTGACTCTGATTTCGCTCGAATTCCTGCATGGTTAGCTTAAAACTTGTGCAGACTCTATTTCTTGCATTTTAGCCCATTCTTACACAAATTTATATTCTTTTGAACCTTTTCTTTGGAGATCGAATGAAATAAGGAGTCGAAAGATGCAATAAAAGAAGGCGCAAATATGTACATCAGTACATACATGCACTTGACTGGTCAATATGACGGTATGCAAGAGTTCATTTGATCACATCTCAACGACATAGTAGCATGAGAGGAAAACGCAACGAGGTATAGAGCAAGTCTAAGCAACATGGCTAGAATATGAGGACATGAGTTCAAATTGATGTATACTAGGATAGAACATGTATTTATCAAGACTCGTTCACACTACCATATTCTCACTTAGCACAATTAATGCATAGCAGTTACTAGAATAATCAACAACAGTTAATCACAGAATAGGTGGGCATGCTATAGATTCCTGTCACAGAATGAATGATAAGCATCGAGGCACAATCGACTAGCATGCTAAAGAGTACATCTTATGAGGCATTCATATAAAGGAGAGTCGATCACACTATCATGAACCTATTCAAGGGGAGTATATCAATTGTACAACTTCCTAACATATGACATCTATAATCGTGCCCTAGTATGACAATGTAATATACTAAACAGATCATGTCGGGATGATATGGACATAATAAATGTAGTTCGAACCTATACAATGGTCATCATGAGCATCAAAGTACATAAGCACAAATTCACACTAAGGATCAATTGTAGGTCAAGGAGTAGTGCATATAGAATCACACAATCATGAACAGGGCAATCCAGATAACCCGATAGAAGTCGATAAGGGCAACATTGACTCTTCCCAACTGACTCATTACCCATCTTTCCCGTGGGACTCGGATACGAACTTTCTGTAACAAGAGGACACTGATGGATCGTCATAAGAATTGATAACGACAGCCTCGTAAACATATCACTCTCTAGCTCGGAATTTCATCAAGGACCGTCTTCCAATACTCTCTCGGACAACCTCTATATTCAATCATGATTCCCGACACCATGTGTTTACCAACCCAATTCCCGTGGAAGACCGATATTCGAATGGAGGACTCGACTGAATTGTCAAAAGGGTTCATAAGGAAAGGGACGGTTCCACAAAGGCTGAGCTTAACCATATAAGAGGAAGGGTACTCCCGCTATCCCGTTCGCACAGATCGTTCAATATTTAATAAGTAGTTAGGCATATCAAGCACTCAACATAGAGTCAGTCAATGACAATTACAATGATCTCCTTGGAGTCTTCCCGACCCGTCTGTAAAGAACAAGCTAGTTTTTCGCCTACCCATTTCCGACTACATCCAATAGGGATGGTCTAGCGCCTTCTCTACCCTCTCGATCCCTTATTGGTCGGTTTTTTTTTCTTTTTTTATAACAAGTCAAGTTCATATTTAATCCAATTGAGTTAGGCATATTAAATTCATTTTGCCCCTTTAAAATACTTTCAAATCTTTTGAAATTTATGGGCGGTTTTCCAAAACATGCACTCGACCCTAGCGTACTCGAATTGCACAACCTGGCTCTGATACCAACTTTGTAACGGCCCGGATATAAATATCCGGGATAAGTTTCGAAGGTCGGAGACCTTCGTTCGGATGTTGCAATTCAGGTACGGGTCGAGGTTTCAAACCTCTAATCAGTCGAAGTCTCAGAAATACAATTTAAACGAAAATAACGCGGAAGTACGGTTTAGATACAAAGCCACGGCAGAGCCGGGTCAAAACCAAAACAAAGTGGGTGATTTGCCATTTGTCAAGTTAGAATATATTAGCCGGATTCTTCGATTCGCCAAAAGATTTCCCCATCACAGAAGCATGGAGCAACAAGAGCGGTACCTAACACTATCCACGAAGTCAGACCTGGTGATCGCCTGCGGGTCCTCTGACCGCGCTGAGGCCACATAACATGCCTATGCCTATATAAAAGATGACTAATGCAGTACAAGATTTAAATCACACTATCACGCCCCTAGTATATGTAATATGCGGAAAAGAACTGTAAAAGGGCCCAAGACAATTCCAAGTGGCATATCCCTCTCCTACCTCTGCACCCCTTCCCGTTAGTGCAGAGACTGGCCAGTTCGGGCTATAGCATAGCACTCTCTTCGTGGTGGTGCACTCACCCACGATATCATCATCATAACATAAATTAAATATAAATTAAACATGCCCGATGGTGTTGGGCTATCATCATGCTCATATCGACTCGATAGACTTAGGGCACCCGATGGGGCTGGGCTACCCTTTGACCCTGGCAAAGACTCTAGGACTATCAAAGATAACGGTCGTTCTGTTTCAAACACACAAAGTAAACACATGCTCAATTCAATGCAATCCTAGCATGATACTACATGGCATGCTTTAATATGCAACAAAACTACACATTACATGACACATCAGGCAGGAGGTCCAGGTTACTGAGTAAGTCCCGTAGGATACTTACCTGTTGATGCAGAACAACAAGATAACACAAGCAAGGGCCCAAATGCAAGTCCAAAGCAATCCAAAAGCAATACACACCTATCATCAAGTCATTTCCATAAGCTACCAGACCAAGATTCATACACACGAACCCAAGTTCTCAATATCCTCAAAACCCACCGATAGTAAAACCGTTTTCCAAAATCTTTCCGATACGATCAAATTGACCAAAATCATTCTTTCAATCAAACCCATTGATAAAATCATACCAACCATATTTTCGACTCATAAATCCCAATTTAAGTCAATTCATGTTCAAAATACTTTCTCAAATCATAATTGGTCAAATTCCGACATTAAACGTTTAAGCCTTAGAACCAATTTTCAAAAATCATATTATAACACAAATTCCGACATGTTTCTTATTTCAAAAACATTATATATAAATAAATTCCAATATTAAATCATAAAAATAACCTATGTTCACAAATCATATTTATAACCACAACCAACAATTTACTTTAAAATTCCCAACTCCCATGTTTAAATCCTCACAAAATGCATCAATATAAATAATCCAATTAATACTAATTTAAAACAAATATACAATATATAAAGATAAATTTCCAGAATATTATAATTAGAACCAAAACCCAAAACTATAATAATATGCAAATAATTTCCACATACTATCCATAAAATCTCAAAACAATAACCATAAGTATATTTATAACCCAATATCAATTATTATTACTTTTAAAACCTTTTAAATATATTAAAATATTTCAGAATATATAAATATATAATCATTTTCCAAAATCAGAAAAAATAATAACATATAACATATACATATATATATAAGCACTACCGAAAAAAATAAATAAAGCAACAACCCCATATATATATATATATATATATATATATATATAACCATTTCAGAAATCAAAACCAGCCCAACCTTAAAGCCCTAACCCGAGTCCAAGAGAAGGCCCAAGACCCGGATCCAAGCTCATGACCCGGATCCCCTTTTTCTTTAATGACCCAGACGAAGGGAAGAGAAGAAAAGAAGGCCAGACCGGCCAAAAAAAATATAAGAAAAGAAGAACCGGTTCAGGAAAAAAATAAAAAAAATAGGATTGAACCCGTCCCTCCCAAATCAACCAAGAGCTCTGCTTCCGACGGAGAACGACGGAGACAGAAGATGTGGAGTTCCCAGGCCTCCGGCGGCCCTTCCTGGCTCAGACTTCCCCATCCTGACCGAACCCCAATTCCGACCACAACCCGACCAATAAAAATGAAACGAGGTAAAGGAGGAGGGAGGAAGAGAGGGATTACCGAGAAGCCAATGTGCTCACCGGAAGCGTTCGTCGGGGTTGAATCGAGCTTCGTCGGAGCTCCAATCGAACAAACCTGATCTGGGTCGGGGGAAAACAACATAAAGGTGGAGCTTTATGGGGTAAACGGCGGAAAAGACGAAGGAACCAATGTACCATGACCGACCTTACACAAGCGAAGGCAGGGGAAGAAGAAGGAGGGAGGCGGCTCGGCGTCGACGTCTCCAGCTGCTCCTGGGCGGCGATGCTGGCCACGTCAGATGGGGATTCCTCTACTGCTAGGACACGAGGGTGGATGTGTAGTGGTGCTGCTCGAGAACAAGAAACAGAGGGGAAAAGAGAGCGTGGTCTGGCGGTGGTGGTGGTGGCTGACGGAGGTGAGGTAGGGGCCTGAAGAAACAGACAAGAGGAAGAGAGAGGAGAAGATAAGGAGATAGGAGAGTGGTGTTTGTGCGGATGGGTGAATGAGTGCAGCTGGGTGTATCTGTGTGAGGGAAGAAGAAGCCAAAAGGGATAGGGGACCAACTCCCTAGCAGGAATCCGAGAGGGAGGGAGAGAGAGAGAGAGAGAGAGAGAGAGAGAGAGAAAGAAAATAAAATAGAAATTAAAAGAGGTCCCCACAAGATATTTTGAATACCCGACAAATATCTCGAAACCCGCTCGCCCTGTCGAATCCCGACTAAATCGAATTTAAATAAAATTTCAATGACTAATTTTAAGATAACGGAATTAAATAATAATTTTTTTTCGATACCCGGAGCTTAAATTAATTTTATTAAACTCGATCTTGAAAGCAAAAGTCGAATCCCGTCAAAATCCGAAATTTAAATGATGCCGGAATAACTTAAAATCCAAAACTTACGCTCGAGGACAGTTTTATTCCACTTTTACAAATTGAAATTAATAATAATTTATTTAGTTAAACTAATCATAATATATAAATATACTCGGTCTTTACAGCAGTCGACATCAAGGAGGCCACTCGATATCGACCACCCCTGGTGACCCTCGACTTCGACTTCTTTCTAAATACACTAATGTTCTCGACATCGACTCTTGCACTCGACATTGACTCCTGGCATCGACCCAACCTGGAATCGACTCCACCGTAGGGTACTCTGTGAGTTTTTCTCATCACCCTTGTTTTTCTTTTAATACAGTGAGGACACTATATTTGAAGTATGGGGTGATGATGAAACATATCTTTCATGGCTTTTGATCAAAACTTGGCTTATTTTGTTATTTTTGCTTTATTTTTATTGTTTGCATTGCATTCATGTTTAAAAGTTTATGCATTTGAAAGTTAAGTTCTTATTTTATTAATTTCATAAAAATACAGAAATCAAAAAAAAAATAGAAAATGTCAAAAAGAAGAAAAAAATGTATATTTACTTTATTTAGTTAGTTTTAGACCCTACTTAGATGTCCAATGATGAAACCCAATGGCTGACTTGATCATGTAAATCCTATGACATATTTGGATGGTTTAGCCTAAGTCCTTGAAACTGTTTTTATGTAGATTGGGAACTTGTGATGAAATTGAGCACATATGATCCTAGGCTAAAAAGCAAAATCCACCAAAATTATCCTAGTGAGAATTTTGGCCTATAGGAAGAACATTAAAAATCTCTCTGCTTTCTTGAGTGAATTTACTCTTCCTATGCATCTCTAAATGTTTTGATAGTTGTTCAAAGCCAATTCATATATATGTTTATGTGAATGGGAATTAAATAATGGAGGCATCTTTTAAGCCACTTTTATCCTCTCTTTCTTTACCTACCCTGCATTATCTTTGCTTACCCATTGGGAATTGAGACTTAGAGTTGGTTAGAATAATGTCTTGTGGAAAGAAAGTGCATATGTTTAGTTTTGAGTAGAGAAGATTTATGGGTTGGTAGTATATTTGCATCTTGTCACATTTTTTAAAAGGATTTTTGGCTCACCATATAAATGCACCATATTATTTATTTATTTAATTTTGTTCAAAAAAATCTGAAAATATAAAGAAAAAAATTTGTTTACATTATATTAAGTGCATGAGCCAATTATTCCTTAGTTATTTTATTTTATGCAATATTTATATTTTTGAGAGGTATATTGCTTTTGAAAGAAAGGTTGAAGATCTTCATGAGAAAGTAAGTTGGTTGAGCATTATTTTGGGAGATATGGTTTGGTTGAGTTGTGTTGAAGTTTAGGACTCTTGATTCCCGAATTTTATTAAGCACAACATAGTCAAATAATTTCATACCCTTTATTCCTTACCAGGCCCCATTACAACCCCGCCGAATGGAGTCTTCTTTGAAGTCTTCCATTGAGCGAAAGTCCTCCTGATGGTTCTTGTTTGCATTTACATAATTTGTTGCGAAGTGGATTATTATAAATTGCAATGTTTATGAGTTTGTATATGGAATTGAGTTGAGAGTTGATCTTCATAGCCTAAACACATTATCCCTGTGAGGTTGGATTTAAAATTGCCTATGCCTATGGATCGCACATATATGTGTGATGACGTTAAATTCACTAGCTTTGCTTTACTACCACTTATGATGTTGCTTTTGACAAGGGTGAAGACTTGAAGGATGTGTTGTAGGTATTGGTTATTGCTTGTTTATTGCTTGAGGACAAGCAAGTCTAAGTATGGGGTATTTCGATGTACATATTTCTAACAACTTTAGATACATGTTTTGACTTCACATTTCATTCGATTCCTAAAATATAGGTTAAGAATAACAAAAATTTGTGTAGAATGTGCTAACGTGCAAGAAATAGAATCTGCACAAGTTTAGGTTTAAATGTATAGGAATTGGACCGGAATCGCAGTCAAAACGAGAAGCCAAGAAGCATTGAAGAGTGGTCGATATTGAGTCACCACTCGAGATCGACTAGATCGATCGACTCAAAGAGCATGTGTCGATAGCCAAGACAAAAACTACTGGAGAGGCACTCGACACAACTTTAGATCGAGTGGAACACTCGACATCGACAGGCCACCAGTGCTCGAGTGGAACCAACAGACGGAGCAGAAGCGAGGCACTCGATATTGATTGTTGGACTTGATATCGAGTGAAGATTTACACGGAATGGACGCGGTTTAGAGAATCCGAATTGAAGATCCATCATTAAAGCCACATTTTTATCTTTTCTTTTAGATAGATTATGTCCTAAGGGTACTTTCCTTTTTGCCCTAGGATTTTTATTATTTACCTTAATAAAGTTTTATCCTATTTATTATGGGATAGAATTTAGGTTGTGTTTGGCGCTAGATTGTGATTCTGGGGATTAAGGGATTTATGTAGATTTTAGGAGATGGAGATTGTTTTGGTAGATTAATGAGATTTTGGGGATTGAGATTATTTGTGACGGAAATCTCCTAAAGGTGTTTGGTAGGTAGAGGATTGTGGTGTATTTCAAAATAACAAAATTACTATAGTGCCCCTAAAAAAACAACCCAATACCCTCGACCCTCCTCTCCATTCCGGACCGGCTCTGACATTGACCACACGGAATTACAAGACATTCAAGAATAAATTTCCAGATCAAAAAAGTTCTCACCAACCGAAAGCAAAATCCGGCCTCAAAATTTCATAGCATCTGAATGAGCATAGAGACAACAAGTGTGTGCGCATGAGGGAGAGAGAGATTACATTGAAGATGAGATCTTTGTTAGAGGAGACAAGAGCAAGTCCACCCCTGTAATACAAGGACCAGGTGAAGACGAGAGTAGGGACTGCAATTCCGATTACTCTGATGAATAGGTAAATCGAAAACCTTATAGCCGGGACTGCCATATCCTCTACAGCAAGAATGCAGAGAGAATGGAAGGGAGATGTGATTTGAGATTCGTGTTGATGTCGGGGCAAAAGTCCACTCAATTGCGTTTCGGTGACAAGGAGAAATAATCTGGAGCTTTCTTCTTCATCTATGGGTCGGAGCTCCGACATTGAGGACCGGCTCCCCTGGAGAAGGTCTCCACCCCCGGGCCTCATCTCCACAACTGGAGATGAGAGGAGAAGAGAGAAGCGTACCTTGGTGGCGGAAATGGCGATGGGCGTCATTGGTCTCTTCTCCTTCCAAGCGAGCTCTCCCCAGATCTGAAATTGGGATTTGAGAATGGCAGGGGCAAATTTGGCCCTCATAAATCCAAATCCGAGCACAATCTCCTGAATCTTGGGGTGGGGAGATTTCAAAAGAATCTGATGAAATCCCCACAATCTCCATCCCCAAATCCCCTTCCATCCACTACCAAACACCTTCTCCATGGTTGAAATCTGATTTGTGTTTGGGCACAATCTCCATAATCCCCCAGAATCCCCTACTGAACACACCCTTAGATAGAGTAGTTTTAGTAGGATTAGACGTCATTTCCTTGGCTAGAAAGGATTGTGAGGTTATAAATAAAGCCCTATGGGGCTGGTTTTATTGGTTCAAGTTCAGAGACAACAATCTCACCAATAGTTAGAAGTAGTTTAGAGTTTGAGAAGCTTTAGGGTTTTGGCGTTTGCGAAAGCCGACGTTGGAGTTGTAAAGTTTCGGAGTTTAATGCAAGTTTCTTCCTTTCAAGCAAGATGTTTTCTTCAATGAAAAGCGAGTAGTCCCCCAAACTCTTAAGGTCGGGATGAGCTTGACGTTAGCAAGAAAAGGGATTCAAGTTAACAACTTGGTTTATAAACATAAAATTGGTAGAGACATTTAGGTTTATTTGCAAGAGTATTCCTACTTGTTGGTATACGGTGAAAACTTGTCCCTCGGATGAGATAGAGCAATTGTCCGTCTTACTTATCCTATGCATGTTTGGTTAACGTTGTGGTAACCCTAGCGTTAGGAGTCGCTTTTAATATAAATTTATATCCGTCTTAAACCTTTGTTATTTATGATCATACTTCTACATCCATCCTCCTTTCTTTGGCCATCTTTGCCGACATTCTAACGAATCTGCAAGAGTACTCGATATCGACATCTATAGTCGATATCGACACCATCGCATTACGTCGACATTTTTCTGAGTCGATGCCAACTCTCTACTTCTGTCTGAGCTCAACATCGAGTGACCTACTTGATATCGAGTGCTCTATATCGACCGACAGTCTTCTGAGTCAGTTGATTTCATTACTGACTACTCGAGATCGACTTTTGTGGTCGAGATCGACTATTGCTTTTATCTCTGCAGGTCTTCTACACATAGGAATCGACAACATCGATCGACGTCGAGTTCACCACTCGAGATCGAGTGCCTTTTGGTCGACACATGATGTGTAATCATGCTATTTCTAGGATCCCGCTAACCCGCTTCCTCGAGGATCGAACCTAATTCCCTACTTAAACTACAGCGAGGAGTTTTGAATTTATTTGAGTAGCTAGGGTTGAGTATATTATTTATATATTTCAATTCAATTCTCCCTACATCATTGTCCATATAGCTCTATAAATAGAGGCGTAGCTTAGTGGTGTACTTTACTAACTTCTTTGAACACAATTTACATATATACAAAAATGGAATTCAATTTCCCTCCACCGGCATAGCCAAGGTGTGCACTCGGTACACAATGTGTTCTTTTTTCTCTTGTTGTTGCTTGATTTACAGCTAAATTTAGGTTTGATCTAAATCTTGATATGGTATCAGAGCCTCCCATCTAGTCAGTGGTATTCGATCTGTCGTTTTTCCTCCTTTTCTCCACATTTGTTTTCTTATTCGGTGTTTCGCTTTGATATGTTTATTTTGCTCTGCAATTGTTTTTTATTGTTCTGATGGAGTGATTATGGAGCAAACTGATGAGCACGGTAGTCCTGGATCTGGAAGATAGCATCGGATCTCGAGCTTATATAAGTCGAATCCTCTTTTTCTCCCTAACTCCGATCATCCTGGGATGTAACTTGTTGCATCTTAATTTACTGGTACAAATTTCCATAGCTGGAGTTGCGGAGTGTGTATGGCACTCGGCGAGAAGATGAAGCTAGGGTTCATTAATGGCGGATGTGAGAAACCATCAGAGATTGAGGATGATTACGATCGCTAGCTTCATTGCGATGGTGATAAGTTGGTTGCTCTATTCCATGAAACCTGATATTGCTGAATAATTCATGTCCGTTAGTTCTGTGAGGAATCTATAGATTGAGATTCAGGAATGCTTCATGGAATCGAATTCTCCTCGTATATATCATCTTAAGAAAGAGATTAGTGAGATACAACAAGAAAACTCCAGTGTTACAGAATATTATGGAAGGCGGAAGAAAGCTTGGGACGAGCTACTATAACTTGAAGGAATACCGATCTGCAAATATGGAGGCATGAAGGTTTGCTCCTACGGTATTCTTAAATAGCTCGTTGACAGGGATGCATCGACTAAGCTGATGCAATTCTTGATGGGGTTGTCTGATGCTTATGAGAGTATTCGCAATAATATTCTCGCTATGGATCCCCTCCCATCAGTTAATTGGGCTTTTCACATGACTTTTCGAATCGAAAGGCAAAAAGGGATTATTGGTGGTACTGCTCCTTCTCATGAAGTGTTAGCTGCTGGAAGATCTATTGGCTTTCGCTATTCAGGGAATAAAGGAGGTTCTTTTACTAGCTTTAGTTTGTCAACAACTATGGATCAAGCTCCGGGCAGTCTAAGAATGGTGATCAGAAGAGAGATATTAAGAAGGCTAAGATGGATCGATTCTGCAATTATTTTAAAGAACGTGGCCGCTTAAAGGAAACATGCTTCGAGCTGGTTGGTTACTCGGAGTGGTGGGCTGGTTCTAAGGAGAATTTAGACAAGAAGTTTCTTGCTAATGTTTAGAATGTGCCTGAGGATACTCCTTTGTTTAATGCAGCTACAAACAGGCCTTAGACTTCGAATTCTTCATGATATAAGGACGAGTCTCACTTGGTTAATGTTGTGGTTGCTGAAGTTCTCTATGTTATGAAAGGGAAAGCACCTATAGATGGTGGTAATGGTGATGTTGATCGCTAGTTTTTTGTGAATTTTGCAGGTACTTCTAGTTCCTCTTTTTCAAATGATACAAATCATCACAGTCTTGTCACATGGATAATTGACTCAGGAGCATCAGACTATATACTGTTTGACAAAAACATGTTCACATATTTTCATGTGATGGACAAACCTATTTTGGTTGGCTTTCCAGACAGAATTACTCAAGTTGTGAGGTATTCTGGGAAAGTGCAACTAAATGACAAAATATTGCTGCAAGATCTGCTATACATGCCACACTTTAAGCATAATTTGCTATCCGTTTCTAAGCTCCTTGATGATGATGGATTTCTTTTCATTTTCTCCAAATGACACTGCATCCTGCAGGCCATTTCAACTAGGGAAATCATTGCTACTGGTGATAGATGTGGGGGTCTCTACAAGTTCTCAGAGTTTAGCTGTCACTCGCAAAGGAATACTAGCATCAAAAGGATTACAGGTGCTTCTAGTTTCAATGTGTTTCCGATTTCTTATGATCAAATAAGGCAACAGCATGCCAAGCTTGGACATGCTTCATGGTCTAAACGTCGGCACTTTGATTTTGCTAAGAGGGTACATGGTGACTCTCTGGATTGTGATGTTTGTCATATGTCTAAGCTGCATAAACTTCCTTTTCAGTCCAGTACTTCCATTGCTTCTTCCATGTTTGAATTGGTACACATGGATCTTTGGGGTCCGTATAAGGTTGCTTCTATTTATGGAGCTAAATACTTCCTTACCATCCTAGATGATTACTCTAGGACACTTGGACTTACTTAATTCATAGAAAAGATCAAGTGTTCTCCCAGATTACAGGGTTTCTACAGTTGGTTCGTACTCAATTTTCTACATCTTTTAAAATGGTACGAACAGATAATGGCACAGAGTTTGTGACTTCTCGTGTCACTGAGTTGTTCAGAAGCAATGGGATTGTTCATCAAAGATCTGTCCCTTATGTACCTAAGCAAAATGGTGGAGTTGAACGAAAACATAGGCATCTTATTCAAAACAGCTCGATCAATTCGGTTATTTACTGGGTCGCCTTTCAAATTCTGGGGAGAATGCATCTTGGCTTCAACCTACTTGATAAATATGTTGCCTTCTTCTGTGTTGCAGTGGAAGACCACTTATGAGGTGTTGTTTCACAAGGTTCCTGACTATAATCACTTACGTGTTATAGGTTGCCTTTGTTATGGGTTTATTCCTAAGGAGTTTAGGAATACATTTGAGGCCACTAGTAGAAGGTGTGTTCTTGTGGGTTACCCTCTAGGCCAGAAGGCTTACAAACTCTTTGATTTTGAATCACACAAGCTATTTGTGTGCAAGGATGTGGTGTTTAAGGAAAACCTCTTTCCCTATAAACTTTCTTCCTCTGATTCTATTCAGCCCTTGTCTCATGTGATTCCCTTGGTCACTTTTGATAAAGATGATGGTGAGCATATGACCAGGAGGTCAAGTTTACCCATTAATTCTCCCTCTTTTTTTCCTCCTTCAGCACCTCTTGAATCTGATGATCTTGGCTTAGCTACCCATGCATCAGATTCTGTATTCCCTCATCTTGATAGTACTTTAATCACTTCTAAGAGTGTGTCATTGCCTCCTGCCTCATCTCCAGCAGCTCAACTAACTAGGCGAGTGATCAGATCTACTAAACTCCATGACTTTGTCTATACATCTCTCCCTACTCGTTGGTTCCTAATGGGTCAATGGACAATTTATCTCCAGTTTTCAGTGTGATAAGAAAGGAGAATTTGTAGATTTATTCCTCTTATTATATATGTTCATTGTTCAATGTGTTGTCAATTGTTGAACCTTCTTCCTTTGCTCAAGCACATAAGGATCCTGCTTGGGCTAGTGCCATGAATAAAGAGTTGAAGGTGCTTGAAAACAATCGTACTTGGATTTTGACATCTTTACCTGCTGGAAAGCATGCCATTGGTTGTAAGTGGGTTTTTAAAATCAAGTTTCGACCCAATGGTGAGGTTGAGAGATATAAGGCTCGTTTGGTTGCTAAGGGCTTCAATCAAGTAAAGAACAGGGACTATAAAGAGACTTTCTCTCCAGTTGCCAAGTTAATTAACCATTGTTCGATTACTCTTAGCAGTTGCATCAGTAAAAGAATGGCATTTGCATCAGCTTGACATCAATAACGCCTTCCTCCATGGCTTCTTAGATGAAGAAATTTACATGAGTCCTCCTCTATAACGGCCCAAATATAAATACCCGGGTTACGTTTCGAAGGTTGGTTTCCTTCGTTTGGATCTTGCAATTCAAGTACGGGTCGAGGTTTCAAACCTTAAAGGATCAGTATTTAAAGTGGGGATTTCGAACCCCAAAACAATCGAAGGGTCACTGGGAGCCCTTAAGCTGTCCTAAGACTATATCGCGGAAGTTCATTTTTGAAACTGGTGAAAGCGGAAGTGAAGTACAACTTGCCATGGCAGAGCCGGGTCAAAACCGAAATCATAATCAAATAATACTTAAGCCAAATTAGCGAGTTAGTCCGGTTCTTCGCTTTCGCCCAGGAGGATCCCTCGCCATAGAAGCACAGAGCAGCAAAAGGGCGGGTACCTAAGTCTATCCACGAAGTCAGGCCCAGAGAAGCATGCGGGCCCTAAAGACCTCACTGAGGACATATAATACGCCTAAACCTAGAATAAAGGATGTTCTAATGCATAATGGAATTTAAATCACACTATCATGCTCCTAGTTTATATAATATGCAGAAAAGAACTGTAAAGGCGCCCAAAGAATGCCAAGTGGCTTATCCCTCTCCTACCTCTGCACCCCTTCCCGTTAGTGCAGAGACTGGTCAGTTCGATGATATACCATATCATATCTCATCATCGCATATCATATTTCATCATCATATCATATATCATGCTCGTGCCCGATTGTGCTGGGCTATCTCATCATCATACTCATTGATGTACATATTTGTACCTCTTTTTATTGCATCTTTTGACTTCATATTTCATTCGATTTCCAAAGAAAAGGTTCAAAAGAATATAAACTTGTGTAAGAATGGGCTAAAGTACAAGAAATATAGTCTGCACAAGTTTTGAGCTAACCATGCAGGAATTCGAACAAAATCGGAGTCAAAACGAAGAAACCAAGGAGAGCAGAAGAGAGGTCGATATCGACCTTCAACATCGATATCGACTACAGTACACCGACACAGAACTGAGTGTCAAGACAGACCATCACACAGTAGAGAAAAGTACTCGATATCGACCTTACACCATCGATATCGACCTCCACATAGACATCGAGAGGAGATGGACACGTCGAGCAGGAACAGAAACATTGATATCGACCTTCCTGGTCGATATCGACCTTATCTCGACAGAAGATAGATCCGATTTCGAGACTCGGATTATGAATTCTATCCTCAAGGCCATGGATTATCTTGTACTTTTAGATAGTTGACAGGTGAGATTTATCTTTACCTTCAAGTTTTATCAAGTTCTTTAAAGTTTTATCAAAATAAAAGACTATCCTAATTGTTTGGATAGAGTTCATAGTTTAGATAGAAGTGACAATCCTTTGCTAGCAAGGGTTAGTAGCCTATAAATAAAGCCCTAGGGGGCTGGCATTAAATCATTTATCAACATATCCAATTTTAGAGTTGAATTACATTCAATAGAGTTAGAGAGAAGTTTTAAGGTTTGGCATTTGCGAAAGCCGACGTTGAGTTGTAAAGCTTCGGAGTTTATAGTTTAATGCAAGTTTATTTCTTTCAATCAATGATGAGTTCCATGATGAGGTGTGAGTAGTCTCCCAAAGCTCTTAGGGTCGGGGTGAGCCCGACGTTAGCCATGCGTGCTTGAGGTACGTGTTAGATGTTGATATCGTTGTGTCTATATCATCTCCTACGATTCTATGTTTAGTCCTAATCGAAAGAAAAGGGATTCATGCTAACAACTTGAGTTATAAACATAAAATTGGTAGAGACAATTAGGTTTATTTGCAAGAGTAATCCTAAGAGTTGG
Source organism: Persicaria maculosa (assembly GCA_963922045.1). Classification (NCBI taxonomy): domain Eukaryota; kingdom Viridiplantae; phylum Streptophyta; class Magnoliopsida; order Caryophyllales; family Polygonaceae; genus Persicaria; species Persicaria maculosa. The sequence continues at coordinate 45,426,230 of OY998267.1, forward strand.
TGTATAGCGAAAGCTTGTCCCTCGGATGAAATAGCGCAATTGTCCGTCTTATTTATCTTATCACATGTATTGGTTAACGTTATGGTAAACCCTAATCCTAGGAGTTGCTTTTTGTATAAGTTAACTCACCAAAACCACTGTTTTATTTTTGTTCGTCGCATCCTCATTCATCCTAAAGTCTTCGGCCTTTCTTTGCCAACAAAAAGCTAAAAACTTTGCAGGAGAAGACATCGATATCGACCACTGAGTTCGTCGATAGTTTTCTGAGACGACGACGATCATAACTGCTAAGTTACTGAACAACGATATCAACCCTTCAACGTCGATATCGACCACCTGTGTCGACTGGCAGTCTTCTGAGCCAGTCGATTCCGTCTGCTAACATCGATATCGACCTTCCCCTGTCGATATCGACTGGTTGTTTTTGTCTCTGCGGGTCATCTGTTGCAGAAAGGTTCAACAGCCGAGGTCGACATCGAGCACCAAGGTCGAAATCGAGGCTTCTGGTCGACGTAAGACGTGAGATTTCCAACGCTACTAGGATCCCGCTGACACGCCTCCTCATGGATCGATCCTGACTACCCTTCCACTACAACGGGAGGAAGTCATCTAATTATTTGCATAGGCTAGGAGTCGGTTTACATTTACATCTTATTATTCGTATTTAAGAACTAGACATCCTCCTTACTAAAAAATTGGCGCCGTTGCCGGGGAGGCAATCAATCGCGCCCTAGTAGTCTATCTCACGTTTCTATCTAGATTGGCTTTGCAGGTGTATGCGACGCGCTTATCGCCCACCTGAATTTGAAGGAGTAGACGACCCTGAGAGCTATTTCCACCTAAGAGCCCAAGCTCAGAAAATCATAGCAGACAACGCGAACCAGGCTGAGTATATTGAACAACTAAGGAAGCAGGTTGAGGACTTAACGACTAGAGAGGCGGCACTTAAGGAGCGTGCGGATAGGGAGGAGGAAGGCTGAAGGCAAATAGAAGCCCAAATCAATGCCCTCCCTCGGAATGCCAAACAATATATGTACTCCACACTCACCGTGCCTGAATCGGCGATTCTTATCCCTGTCTCTAATTTTGAAATTAAACCTAACTTCCTTACTGAAATAAGAAGGCATTAATATGAAGGAAAACCTAATGAATGCCCTATGGCACATATTTCAACCTACTTAGACCTCTGTGGTACTATTGCTGACGGACAGAGTCTTGAATATGTCCAACTAAAAGTCTTTCGTTGGTCTCTTACAGGAAAAGCATTGCAGTGGTCGATATCGATGTTGAAGGTCGATATCGACCTCTCTTCTGCTATCCTTGGTTTCTTTGTTTTGACTCCGATTTTTCTTGAATTCCTGCATGGTTAGCTCAAAACTTGTGCAGACTCTATTTCTTGTACTTTAGCCCATTCTGACACAAGTTTATATTCTTTTGAACCTTTTCTTTGGAAATCGAATGAAATATGAAGTCAAAAGATGCAATAAAAAGAGGTACAAATATGTACATCAAAACACCCCACACTTAGACTTGCTTGTCCTCAAGAAATAACCAAGCAATAACCAACACCTACAACACACACTTCAAGTCTTCGCCTTTGTCAAAAGCAACATCTTAAGCGGTAGCAAAGCAAAACAAGTGAATTTAACGTCATAGCACATATTTATGCGATCCATAGGCATATGCGATTTTTGATCCAACCCAGGGATAATATGTTTGCACTCAACTCTCATGTGTTTAGGCTATGAAGATCAACTCTCAACTCAATTCCATACAGAATCTCATAAACATTGCAATTTATAAAAATCCACTTCGCAACCAATTATGAAAATGCAATAAGCTAGAACCATCAGGAGGACTTTCGCTCAATGGAAGACTTCAAAGAAGACTCCATTCGGCGGGGTTGTAATGGGGCTTGGCATGAAATAAAAGGGTATGGAATTATTTGGCTATGTGGTGCTTTTATAATTCGGGAATCAAGACTCCTAAATCTCAACACTTGCAATATCCAAACCATAACTCTTCAATGTTATTCTTTCCAAGCTCAATCTCCATAATGCTCTTTCTCAACTCATCTTTCCATAATATACTCTAAAGATGCACTAAAAGATGTAAACCATACCATCAACCCTTCTTTCAAACTCTAATATGCCTCTAAAAAATATAACACTTCTATGAAATAAATAAAGGACTTAAGGATTTTGGCTCATGCACTATATACATATATCTCTCTCTTTTTTTTCCTTTTTTCGGATTTTTTTTGACGAAAATAATAAATAAATACTAAAAAATATGTGCATTTATATCGTGAGCCAAAAATCCTTTTTCAAAATATGACAAGATGTAAATATGCACCAACCCATAATTTCCTTGCTTAAAACTGGACAATATGCACTTTTATTTCCACAAAGCATTAGTCCAGCCAATCTAAGTCTCAATTCCCAAATGGGGTCAGGCTTAATTCGGCTAGGGATAATTTTGTGGAGTTTGCAATTTCAGGCTCAGGCTAATTTTCCGGCTTCAAGCAGAGATAATGCAGGGTAGGTAAAGAGAGGATAAAAATGGCTTAAAAGATGCCTCCATCATTTAATTCTCGTAAACATAAACATATTTATGTATTGGCTTTGAATAAGTATCACAACATTTAGAGATGCATAGGAAGAGTAAATTCACTCAAGAAAGCGGAGGGATTTTTTATGTTCTCCCTATAGGCCAAAATTCTCATAAGGACAATTTTTGTTGGATTTGCTTTTTAGCCTAGGATCATATGTGCTCAATTTCATCACAAGTTCAAAATCTACATAAAAAATTTAAGGACTTAGGCTAAACCATCCGAATATGCCATAGGATTTACATGATCAAGTCAGCTATTGAGTTTTCATCATAGGACATCTAAGTAAGGTTTAAAAATAAACTTAAAAATAAACATGCATTTTTTTGTATTTTTGACATTTTTCTATTTTTTTGGATTTTTTTGACATTTTATAAAAGTAACACTAAGAAAAAAAATTTAAACATGAATGCAATGCGAAGAAGAAAACCAAGTTATGACCATAAGACATGTTTTTCCCCCCACCCCATACTTAAAATATACAGTGTGCTCACTGTATTAAAAAGAAGAACAAGGGTAGAGAGAAACTCACAGCGCAACCTATGGATTCAAGTCGATTTCAGGTTGGGTCGATGCCAGAGGTCGATATCTATGTCAGTGGCCTATGTCGACTGCATCTGTCAAAGTCAAGGAAGAAAGTGAAGACAAGGGCTGCCTGATGAAGGTCGATATCGATGATTATGGTCGATATCGACCTCTGCTTTTCGCTCCTGAGTCCTCGATGTCGACTCCAGGAGATGGCTTGACCTTGGGTGGTCGATTTCGACTAGCCTGGTCGATTTCGACTGCCTCCACAGAAGCTTCCTTCTTTCTTCGTCATTTCTTTTGCTTAGAAACCTGAAATCTTTGTTAGAAGTATAGATAAAGCCACGAATTATCTCAGTTTCAAAAATTTAAATATCCAAAAATCCTAAAAACCATCTATGAAAAATTTAAAGGTTTTATGTACATGCTCTAGAGTTTTGAGTCGCTAGGCCGACTTGATGCGGGACCATCCAAGACACCATCCAAGACACCTTCGGACACACCTATACTTGGGGATGGACCTATGATTCGAGCTCGTGAGAATGTTGTCATCCTCAAGAGGAAGAAGAAGGCTCCACCATAGGAGAAGGTCCAAAGGTGCAAGTTTGATGGGTCGTTCATTTTTAGATTCGTCCAGCAGTTTGACAGCTTTTCGACGTCTCAGTAAAATGGGTCGTTCAGAGTCTGTATTTATCGGATTGGGTCGTGACATAACTTGTCGGAACGAGGACGACGAGATCTACAACTTTGCTGTTGAAGGTTTTTCCAGATTCGACCTAGAGATTGGCCGAAATTCAACTTCTTTGAGGCTGTCACATGTTTAGACGAATTTATCCTATTTTTAATATTATTTTTACTTAAGTTATTTTAGGAAACTTTAGGGTTAATTTTATTAATTCCTTTAAGTTGTTATTTTATCTTCTTTAGTTAGTAGAATCGGCCCATCCAAGCCCTACATGGCTATATATTGCCGATTCCAGCCCTTGTAAAACTAACACGTTCAATTGCTTAAGAAAAATCAGTTTGTGTTGAAACACATTGAGTGAAAGTCAATCGATTCGAAGCATTGCTCATCGATTGCAAATTGGTTCTTGTCTAAGCTTGGTTTGCTTTGTGTTCGTCAACTTCGCAAGACTTGGTGATCCTAGTAACCACAAGCCCCCTCCTTGTGCCTCCAAGTTGTCCGCTTGGTTGTGTAGGGTTGTAGAGACGGGTTATATAGTCATTGGTATTGATTCCTACCCTCTAAGGAGGCCTGGGGTCTTTATCTTGTTCTATATAGATCGACTCAGTCCTTATCGGTCGTGTCTTTCAATTCTTGTTGAGTTTCTTTGAGTCTTTTTCTTCCGTCTTTAGTTTCTTGTTTGATTGTCGAAGATCGGGCCATCCTGCGGCTAACCCCGTATCAAATTGGTATCAGAGCTTAGGTTTCCGACATCAAAATTTGATTCTTTTCTTTTCATAAACACAAAAACCCACAAAAAGAGTCATTTTCTTGTTTTGGTCTTTTACTTCTTGCTCTTTAATTGATTATTGCACTAATCTTTGTTTGTGATTGTTGTGGTTGCATAAGCCTAAACACAAGTCTAGCCGAGACCCTTGGAGTCGAGCATAGTGGTGCGCACATCCCCTTGTGATCACCCATAGCCGACGACACTTTGTGTCCCCAAAGTCACAAGCTTGGCCGAAATCAGTCCTCCACACAAGACAAACCCTAGTTTGTTCTATCTTTTACTTATTGATTCTATCTATTTACTTGCCTTATCAAAATCTGATTTTATTTGGTAGATTTAATTCATTATATCTATCATATACCTTTTAAGGTTGAGATAGATCTACTTACCTAATTTATCCAAAGGTTGTTTATTTATTTATCTTTATGGCTTAAATTTTATCTTTTCTCACCTTCTATCTCAGAATTTCGAGTCCTTCTCTCATCTTAGAGTCTTTCTTGCATTAGGTCAAAAAAAAACAGTTTCGGTTTTAGTCAAAAAAAAAGATTGAACTTGGACCTAGGAGGATAAAATTCACTAGGGGCAAAAGTAAGTAAAAAAAAGAGTTTGTTGATTCATCTAGTGCAAGAAAGCTCCAAGGACCACAAGTTTTGGTGATTTCTCCTAGCCCTAATCGACATTACCTTCTTTCATACACATTACCTCCACAAAACACAAAAATTGAAACCCTACCTTGCAATTACAACATCCTAACTTAAAGGTTTTCAATCAAAAGAGGTAAATTTCCATACTTTCCTTCATTTTCTTTTCATATTATGGTCTGTCGAGCATTGCAGTGGTCATACCGACCCGGTACCGACCCTGTACCGACCCCCTAGCCTCGGTACAGCTCCTGTCGAAGTCTGTCGAGTACCGTAGTGGTCATACCGACCCCGTACCGACCCCGTACCGACCCCCCAGCCTCGGTACAGCTCCTATCGAATAGTGTCGAGTCCTGCAATACCCATACCGACCTCGTACCGACCCTCCCTGCCTCGGTACAGCTTCTGTCGAGTCTATTTTGGGTCGATTTCGAGCCTTCGGTCGATTTCGACTTTCTTCTTCTTCGGTTTTTGTGTGATCCTTGTTGCTGTTGAGTCCTATACTTTCTTGGATCGAGTTCTTTGTTGGTATCGAGTCATCTTTTCTTTGTTTCTCCTTCATACTCTCATATATATACTTTGATTGTTAGGTTTTTGCTTTAGTGTTGATTTGCCCAAAGCGGATTGCCCCAACAAGCGTGACATACCAATTAGAGAGAGGGAGTGTGAGCGAAACACATTGAGAGGTTGTTTATATTTCCTAATCTTTTACATAGTTCCGTGTTCGTTCTATTTGCAATGTCTCATTCAGGTAACCAGGTGAACAACGAGAATGATCCCAACAATGGGAACAATTCCAGTACCACCGTGACTCCCGAAATGTTCAACATCTTGATGAACAACATAAACACACTAACAGCAAAGGTAGCGGCTTTGGAGTCTAGGCCTAGTGGTTCGAATACCATGGGTGGTCGAGGAGATCAAAGGCATGACGAGCCGCCTCGCGATGAAAGGGAAGTCAATAATCCTAACCCTAACCCTAACCCTAATCTTAATTTACATAACCCTATTTTTGAAGAAAACAACTCTCCACGAGGTGGTAAAAATGGTAGAAACAATGGATTTGTTAATGTGCAGGGTCAAGGACAAGGAAGGGGAAGAGGAAGAGGACGAGGCTTCCAAGAGGACTTCTACTACTCGGAACGCGACGATGACTTCCAAGAAGAGGAGTATTGGGAGCAACGCCCGAGGAGGAACAATAGAGGAGGCCAATACCAATACCGAGCACCTAGAAATCCTAACGAGGACGGCATAGGTAAGGTTAAGGTAACGATTCCTCCTTTTGAAGGTAAAACTGATCCGGATGCTTATATTGATTGGGAAACTAAAATGGATTAGATTTGGAATTGTCATAATTTCTCTAATGCTAAAAAGGTGCAACTAGCTACACTAGAATTCACAGGCTTTGCTTTAATTTGGTGGGATAACCTAGTTAAAGAAAGAATAAGAGCCCTTGATGCACCTATTGCTTCTTGGGATCAATTAAAAGCATTAATGAGAAATAGATTTGTACGTCAACATTATGCTAGAGAGCTTAGGAAAAGATTAGAGAATCTTAAGCAAGGTAATAAAACTGTTGAGGAAACATTTAATCTTATGCAAGAAACCATGGCTCGAGCTAATGTGGTTGAACCTTATGAAGATAAAAATGCTAGATATCTTAGGATATTGCATCCCACTTTAGCTCATGAAATTGATTACTTTCCCTATACTACTCCTACTGATTTGTTACATTTAGCAATTAAAGTAGAAAGGCGACAACGATATAAGAGCCAAGGTAATAGAATGTCGAGTGGACCGCAGCCGAATTGGAGACAAAGTCGACCACAACAGCCCCAAGGGCGCTCGGACATGGGCTCTTGAGATCAAGCACAGCAGCCCCAATGGAAGGGTGATAGTCGACAAACTCAGCAGCCCCCTCGACAAAGGAAAAGCGCCATGGAATGGGCGTGAGTCGTCCGGGACATCTACCGGTCCCAAAGGGAGTAATCCTAGCTCTTCTACTCTTAAACCTATGTACATTCCTTGCTTTATATGCCAAAGTAGAGGACATGTTATGAAGGATTGCCCAAATAAGAAGACTTTCATGATTAATCACCTAGGCAAAAAATGGATCTGAAAATTCTAGTGGTGAAAATGTTGAGCATGTTAATAATGATCATGATCCTAGTTTACTTGCCTCTAAAGATGATTGCATTGAATATGAGCATGATGATTCTTTGATTGTTAGTACAGTTTTAAGTGTTCAACCTACACCTTGTGATAATAATCAAAGAGAAGATTTGTTTCATACTAAATGCATAGAAATAGGCAAACCTCCTAATATGATCGTTGATGGTGTAAATTGTTCTACTATTGCTAGCCTTGAAATGTTTGAAAGTCCAGCCTTGAAAAAGGATGAAAACTTGCTAGCATTGGATGGAAACTTAGGGATCAATGACCAAGCTAAAGTGCATATTACGTTAGAACATCATGACGTTGTTATGAAATCTGATTTGTGCACTAATCAAGTTTCTTTTCTTGGGTTTGTAGAGAGCTCTAATGGCCTACAACTTGACGAAGCCAAGATCAAACCCATCAAGGAGAAGTCAATCCCTACAACATTCGGTCTTGAGACGAGTTTCCATAGGCATGAGGTTTTTGATCCAGGAGCTCGTGTGGATGCAATTGCGGAATCATATGCGACCTTGGATTCGAGGAAGAATCCTTTTCAAGAAAGGGGGATTGATGCGGGACAATCCAAGACACCATCCAAGACACCTTCGGACACACCTATACTTGGGGATGGACCTATGATTCGAGCTCGTGAGAATGTTTTCATCCTCAAGAGGAAGAAGAAGGCTCAACCATGGGAGAAGGTTCAAAGGTGCAAGTTTGATGGGTCGTTCATTTTTAGATTCGTCCAGCAGTTTGACAGCTTTTTGATGTCTCAGTAAAATGGGTCGTTCCGAGTCCACATTTATCGGATTGGGTCGTGCCGTACCTTGTCGGAACGAGAACGAAGAGATCTACAACTTTGCTGTTGAAGGTGTTTCCAGATTCGACCTAGAGATTGGCCGAAATTCAACTTCTTTGAGGCTATCACATGTTTAGACGAATTTATCCTATTTTTAGTATTATTTTTACTTAAGTTATTTTAGGAAACTTTAGGGTTAATTTTATTAATTTCTTTAAGGTGTTATTTTATCTTCTTTAGTTAGTAGAATCGGCCCAACCAAGCCCTACATGGCTATATATTGCCGATTCCAACCCTTGTAAAACTAACACGTTCAATTGCTTAAGGAAAATCAGTTTGTGTTGAAACACATTGAGTGAAAGTCAATCGATTCGAAGCATTGCTCATCGATTGCAAATTGATTCTTGTCTCAGCTTGGTTTGCTTTGTGTTCGTCAACTTCGCAAGACTTGGTGATCCTAGTATCCACAAGCCCCCTCCTTGTGCCTCCAAGTTGTCCGCTTGGTTATGTAGGGTTGTAAAGGCGGGTTATATAGTCATTGGTATTGGTTCCTACCCTCTAAGGAGGCCTGGGGTCTTTATCTTGTTCTATATAGATCGACTCAGTCCTTATCGGTCTTGTCTTTCAATTTTTGCTGCGTTTCTTTGAGTCTTTTGCTTCCGTCTTTAGTTTCTTGTTTGATTGTCGAAGATCGGGCCAATCTGCGGCTAACCCCGTATCAACTTCTCCATCAATTCTTCATGAGCATTTTATGTAGGGACCCTTTGAGCTCGAGCATTCTCCTGGGTCATCTAGGTCCTTTTGGTAGTAGCTAAGTTCGGCGACCAAGGCTTTTTTGATGTTAGGTTCTTCTTTGGGCGCTTTCCTTCTCTATCTTGACCTAACTTTTGCAATATAGGCAAACCATGGAGCTTTGACCCTCTCATTAGTAGAATTATCAATAATTGGCCTAATTGATTCATCAATAAGGGACAGAGGAGGGTTAGAAGTCATACCTGGGCTTACTTGTTTCGGCCCGAAACAGAAATCTTCGGGCGGAGGGGTAGTCGATTTCGACCAAGGTGGGTTGATTTCGAGTGTTGTGGTCGATATCGATATGTAGGGGTCGATATCGACCTCTGTGACCCCATACTTAAGCTCCTGACAACAATCTGGCATACTTGATTTCGACCAAGGGGGGGTCGATTTCGATGTTTTTAGTCGATATCGACTGGTTCCAGTCGATTTCGACCCTGCTTGTTGTTTCCGTCGTTGCCAAAAAAAAATTTCTAAGCTTCTCCTTAGCCGGCGAGAGGACTACTTGCTCTAGGTGCTTCGTTTCGCTCATGGTTGGGTTGAAAGAAAATTCTATCACTTCATTCCCTATAGTAAAGGTTAGTAATCCTTGATGTACATTGATATTGGCATCAGCAGTAGCTAAGAAAGGTCTACCAAGGATAATAGGCACTACAGGATCTTCAGGCATCTCCAATACAATGAAATCAGTAGGCACAAAGAACTTACCTACCTTTACCGGAACGTCATCAACTATACATGTGGGCCTGACGAATGAGTTGTCGGCCATATAGAGTTTCATATCCACAGGTTCAAGTGCTCCGATGTTCACCTTTAGCCAAATAGAGAGAGGCATGAGACTTACGCTTGCCCCTAGGTCACATAGGGCTTTGTAGCGATGTTGGCCAAGTCCCACGGTGATTACAAACTTCCCTGGATCACTTCTCTTCTCAGGGAAGTCCATCTTTGAGCACTCCTCTGCGATCTCTGTCATGGATCTCTTCTTGGTAAGGATATCTTTGAGGAATCGCACATAGGCGAGCATCTCGCTTAGGGCTTCTGTAAGAGGAATGGCAACGTTAAGACCTTGAAGAATTTTTACAAAGCGCCTAAACTTACCTTTGGTGGGATCCTCCAATGCTTTGGAAGGGAATGGCAATGTCTTCTTTAGCGTAGGGGCCAAAACGGAGGTCGGAGGGGCCTGTTGGACATCGACATCGACTGGGACGTGGTCGATATCGACCGAAATGGTCGATGTCGACCTCTGTTGTGGCTCTGATCGCTCTGCAGTGGCCTCGACGTCGACCTGTGTGTCGACCTGGTGGTCGATATCGACCTCTACCTCAACATCGACTGGGCTGTCGGTGTCGACTGGATCTACTGCTTTCTCCGACTCCGTTCGTGGCTTTTGTACTTTGTTGCCACTCCTTAATTGCATGGCTGCGACATGGCCCGTCCCGGATTGCCCCTTAGGATTTGTAGTGGGTTTCCCAAGGAACGTTCCGGACGGTCTAGGGATTTGTGCCGCCAATTGACCCAGTTGGGTCTCTACGTTCTTTTTCAAAATATCCATCTCCCCAATCCTTGTGGTAAGGTAATTGAGTAGAGAATGGATGGCATTGTTGGATTGATCATTCTTAGCCTGATTCCTCCTGATTTCATCTAGCACAAGTTGAAGATCATCCTTCTGTTGGTCCCTCTCCGGGTGCCCATGAGCTCTATAAGGCGGGGGGTTCCTAGGGTTAACCGGGTTCCTTTGTGGTTGATGGAACCTTTGGTCTCCCCAATATTGGTGATTGGGACCCCTTATGTAGCACGCCTCTTGGTGAGTCTCTGCTAGTTGTACTTGTTCAGCATGGGGGCACTCGATGGTGGTGTGCCGCTGCGATCCGCATTCAATGCAATCTTGGTTCGCTGAAAGGAACCTCACTTGCTTTTGGAGCTTTCGAAGTTGATCTCTATGGAATTGCTCCTTCATGTCCGGATCGATTACGTTGTAGGGTTCATATAAGGGCATAGATGGGGCAGGCCTCGACGATGATGATGTGTCAGAAGCCTCAGGAGTCCCATATGTGTTGTCGAACTCTACCAACGTCTCTATGGTTTCCCAAGCCTCTTGTGGAGTGAGTTCAAGGTAGCCATAGGCGGTGTAGGTGTTGATCCTCTCCTTGGTTGCAGCATCAAGAGCATTGTAGATAATCTCCTGAATTACATACGGTGGTTGGCAATGCGTCGGGCATGATCGTAGTAGGTCCTTAAACCTTTCCCAAATAGTCGCCAGAGCCTCACCAGACTTTTGTTTGAAAGCCGTGATTTTCTGTCGGATCAACGCCGTCCTAGAAGGAGGGAAGAACTTGTTGAGGAACGCGTCCTTGACTTCGTTCCAGGTGCGGAGCGATCTTGGGGCTAAGCTCTCCAACCACTGCAATGCTTTTCCTGTAAGAGACCAACGAAAGGCTTTTAGTTGGACATCTTCAAGACTCTATCCTTTAAGTTTAGATAGTTTGCAGCTGAGATTTATCTTTACCTTTAAGTTTTATCAAGTTGTTTAAAGTTTTATCAAAATAAAAGACCTATCCTAATTGTTTGGATAGAGTTCATAGTTTAGATAGAAGTTATAATCCTTGGCTAGCAAGGGATAGTAGCCTATAAATAAAGCCGTAGGGGGCTGGCATTCAATCATCCATCAACACATCCAATTTTAGAGTTGAATTACATTCAATAGAGTTAGAGAGAAGTTTTAAGGTTTGGCATTTGCGAAAGCCGACGTTGAGTTGTAAGGCTTCGGAGTTTATAGTTTAATGCAAGTTTATTTCTTTCAATCAATGATGAGTTCCATGATGAGGTGCGAGTAGTCCCCCAAAGCTCTTAGGGTCGGGGTGAGCTCGACGTTAGCCATGCGTACTTGAGGTAAGTGTTAGATGTTGATATCGTTGTGTCTATATCATCTCCTACGATTCTATGTTTAGTCCTAATCGAAAGAAAAGGGATTCATCCTAACAACTTGAGTTATAAACATAAAATTGGTAGAGATAATTAGTTTATTTGCAAGAGTAATCCTAAGAGTTGGTGTACAGCGAAAGCTTGTCCCTTGGATGAAATAGCGCAATTGTCCGTCTTATTTATCTTATCACATGCATTGGTTAACGTTGTGGTAAACCCTAATCCTAGGAGTTGCTTTTTATATAAGTTAACTCACCAAAACCACTGTTTTAATTCTGTTCATCGCATCCTCATTCATCCTAAAGTCTTCGGCCTTTCTTTGCCGATAAAAAGCTAACAACTTTGCAGGAGAAGACATCGATATCGACCAAAGACGTCGATATCGACCACTGAGTTCGTCGACAGTTTTCTGAGTCGACGACGATCAGAACTGCTAAGTTACTGAACCTCGATATCGACCCTTCAACGTCGATATCGACCACCTGTGTCGACTGGCAGTCTTCTGAGCCAGTCGATTCCGTCTGCTAACATCGATATCAACCTTCCCCTATCGATATCGACTGCTTCTTTTTGTCTCTGCAGGTCTTCTGTTGCAGAAAGGATCGATAGCCGAGGTCGACATCGAGCACCAAGGTCGAAATCGAGGCTTCTGGTTGACGTAAGACGTGAGATTTCCAACACTACTAGGATCCCGCTGACACACCTCCTCGTGGATCGATCCTGACTACCCTTCCACTACAACGAGAGGAAGTCTTGTAATTATTTGCATAGGCTAGGAGTCGGTTTACATTTACATCTTATTATTTGTATTTAAGAACTAGACATCCTCCTTACTAACACTCATATATCGACAATACTGATTCAGGGCACCCGATGAAGCTGGGCTACCCTATGACCCTAACAAAGACTCTAAGACTCACAGATAACGGTCGTTCTCTTTTCAAATGCATAATGAATAGGGATGCTCATTCGTAAGTGCAATTCCTAAGCATGATACTACATGGCATGCTTTTATGCATATGCAACACCTACATACTATATGACACATTAGGCATGAGATCCGGGTTACTGAGTAAGCTCCCGTAGGAAACTTACCTGGAGGCGCGCAGAATCCAAGCAAGCAACACCAATAATAAGCAATGTCCAATAGATCACAAATCACCTAATAAACATACAAATATGCATAAGTCTATCTAAGTCACACAAGGCGCCCCTAACTATCATACATAACTTCACGTATCTCATTTCAGATTATTCCATCTTATCTCATCATAGATCATTTCATGCTCATCTCATCTCAATATCTCATCCATCATCTCATCTCCAAAACGATTTTTCGAGGAAGTCAAGTTAGAAAATCAAACAATTCCTTTTTAAATCGTACATAGTCAAATCTCGACATTAAACATTTAAACCTTAAAACCAATCCCTCAAAATCATATTATAGAAATAATTCCGGCATTTTGTCTCCAAATCATGAATCCTTAAAGGTCATTTCCGAAAACTTAGAAAATTCCTTTTTAAATAATTTCTTATAATATATGACTAAAATAACCCACATCTATATTTATAAATAATCATCATAAAAGAACTTAATCCAAATAATATTACTTTTTAAAATAATTTCATATATAAACACTTTTCAGGAATTGTTTTTTGTAAAACAGATTTATTATAACAATAATATTAATAATAATAGAAATAAATAAGTAAAAGTCATCATATAATATATCATATAACATATGTAACACATAACATATAGGAATATAACTAGTGATAACCATTTTATAACTCAGCAGCCCAACCCTTACTCGGATCTCCCAGCCCATACCCGAGGAAAAGGCCCAAACCTTGCCTCAAATTCGGACCCAGCCCAAGCTGAAACTCAAAAGGAACCCGACCCGAATCCAAGGAGGTTGAAGAGAGGAGGAAATCCGGATGAGGAGATCCGGATCCGGGAGAAGATTAGGCCCAAGCCCATACCCCATCACCTTCTTCCTCAGAACAGAACAGAGTTTAAACGGAAAAAGAAAACGGAAGGAGGAGGAGATGAACACGGGCTCGCCGGCGACTCCTTCCTGGACCCAACCTCACCCAGATATATCGAAGACTCTCCCCGACCACCCTAGACTCGAAAGCATCTAAACATGTGCAAAGGAGAAGAGTGGAAACGGAAGCTCACCGAGGGCTCGTTCGAGATTTGTCGGACTTCACTGAGGTGGATTGGGCTTCATCGGAGGGGCGATTGAGCTTGTCGGAGATGGATTCAACACCGGAATGGCCTAGGAAGGGGGTAAGGGAGTTAAAGGCGGATTTTTAATGCGATTGAAATCGAAATCGGACATACAAGACAAAACCGACCTCACGGAAACAAGAGGAGGAACGAATATCTCCGACAGCTCCTGGATGCCTACTGGGCGTCGCCAGATGTCGGAGGTGGGGCTGCTTGGTTGCTTTTCGGCTGAAGAGAATGAGGGAGGGTGGTGCTTTGCTTGGCCCGCTCGAAATCTGAACTGCTGCTGCTAGGACTCGGTGGTGCTCGGCAAAACAGGAAGAAGGAGACAAGGCCGATGATTGGTGCTTTGGGGTTACAGGAAATGCAGGGGATGGTGATGGCTCGGTGGATCTGATGAAGGAGGCAAACGGAGGTGGGAGTAATGGTGGTTGGTTTGGTGAATCTCTGGGTTTGCAGAGGACAAATGGGATAGAGGGGGGAAGGCTCCTTGTGGGTTTGTGGTGTCTGGGTGAAGGCTCCTTGAGGGCAGGGGGATGGGTTTCAGATGAAATGGGTAAGGTGTGTGTGGGTGGGTGAGGGAGAAGAAGACAAAGTGTGAGCTGTGTGAGGGAAGAAGACAAAAGGGAGGGAGGGGACCAATTTCACAATTTGGCTTGGAATTGGAAATATACGAGGGAATTTCAACAGAAATCCGAGAGAGAGAGAGAGAGAGAGAAGCAAAGAAAAAGAAAATACAATTTGAAGAATGATCCCCAAGATACCAATTCAAAATTCCGACACTCGATCCCAATCCCGCTCACTAAAACGAAATCCCGACACCAGACAATTTAACTCGGATTTGTAAATCATTACCGGAATTAAATTAATTTATCAAGACTCACAACTAGAAAGCGGAATCAAATTCCATCAAAATCAAAATTCTAAAACGATGCCGGAAGGACATTAAAATCGAAACTTGGTGCTCGAGGACGGGATTTTATTCCACTTTTACAAATTGAATAAAATAATAATATATTAATTAAAATAATATTAAAATCATATAAAAATATATTCGGCCTTTACATCCTCCTAGTTATGAACGTGCTAAGCTTGGTCAAGTTTGCAGATTGACATGCTCATTATATGGGCTTAAGCAGGCGAGTCGACAGTGGAATACGGAAATCACCAGGGACTTGGTTCTTGCTGGATTTGTTCAGTCTCAACATGATCATTCCTTGTTTTTCAAACACAAGAATGAGCTATTCACAGTGGTGCTTCTCTATGTCAACGATATACTAGTTACAGGGAATGACAATAGTTCTATTGCTACTATCAAAGCATCTCTGGATACAACCTTCACAATTAAAGATTTGGGTCTTGCTCGCTATTTTCTGGGAATGGAGATCTCTCGTTCCCCATCTGGCATCATGGTTAATCCACGAAAATATGTTACTGATCTTCTTTCAAATGTTGCAATGTTGAATTGCAAAATAGCTAAATTTCGAATGCAAAGGAATTTGCATTTAAGTATTCATGATGGTGATGAATTAGAGGATCCTGAGTCTTACAGATGACTAGTAAGTCGTCTGTTGTACTTAACCCTCACGCATCCAGACATTGCTTACACAATGCACCAGCTTACCCAGTTCATGTCTACTCCTCGTGCACCTCACATGGCAGCTGCATTGTTTCTTCTCTGATATCTCAAGGGTATAATTCATCGTTCATTATTCTACCCCCAATCAAGCTCCCTTTCTTTTCAAGCTTATTGTGATGCTGATTGGGGTAGTTGTAAAGATACGAGCAAAAGTCTTACGGGGTACTATGTTTTCCTTGGTGATTCTTTGTTATCCTGGAAGACGAAGAAATAGAAAACTGTGTCCAAATCATCTGCAGAAACCGAGTATACTTATTTGCGAAATTGTTTGGATTACAGGGTTACTTGAGGATTTGCATTTGTCCACAGATAAGCCCATCCCTCTTTGCTGCGACAATAAAGCTGCTCAACACTTGGCCATCAACCCTGTTTTCCACGAGCGCACAAAACACTTACGGATTGACTGTCATTTCATCCGGGAATGGGTTCGTGATGGCCTGATTTACACGGTTTATGTTCAGTCTTCCAATCAGCTAGCTAGCCTGTTTACTAAGCCTTTGGGGGTTGTTCAACAATTTTCTTTGTCCTGCAAGCTGGGTCTCGTTTTTCATCCCACTCGTCTACCTTGAGGGAGGCTATAGAGATAGCTTACTAAACTTAGTTGTTAGTCTACCATAGTTAATTACTAATAGGTTAGGTTGTTAGTCGGTTACGTGCACAACTGTTGTCCATATCGCTCTATAAATAGAGGCGTAGCTTAGTGGTGTACTTTACTATCTTTTTTTTAACACAATTTACAGATATACAAAAATGGAATTCAGTTTCCCTCCACCGCCATAGCCAAGGTACTCAATACATAATTTGTTCTTTGTTCTCTTATTGTTGCTTGATTTACAGCTAGATTTAGGTTTGATTTAAATCTTGAGAGCGCCCAACCCGAATCTGGCTGCTATCGTCGGAGCTCCGATCCAGGCTAGGGACCCCTACGTACCGTTGTTCTTTGACATATTTACTTATTAATTAATTGCCGATCGAAATTAAAGGCTGAAACCCTTGTAAACGTACTAGCTCATTCCGATACGATCGACCGACTTTAATTAATTTATGGGGGAATTTGTGAAATGTCCATAAAATATGTCTTAATTTGAGAAATATCCACTTTTTGGGACAATTTTGTGAAATGTCCACAATATAAGCCTCCCACGCAATTTCTCTCTCCTACGCTATCTCCCTCTCCGCACGCTCTCTCTCTCTCTCTCACGCCCTGCTCGACGGTGATTTTGCAGATTTTGTGCCGATCATCTCTCCGATCTCATCAAAACAACCGATTTGAGCATCTCTTCTACAGAATCAAGTACGTACAACATTCGATTACAAACTACATCAAAAAGCGGCCTTCAATTCATTGAAAATTTGCGCCAAAGGCGCAAATTTTCATAGATTTTTCATGATTCTGGATTGTGCTGACGAATTTACTACTCTGTCCATTAGAATCACACAAAATTTGCGCCGAAGGCGCAAATTTTGACTTATCGAATAACAACCGAATCTTTAATAAGATCCATTCTTCAATAACAACCGAATCTGAGCTTGTTTAAGTTCGTTTCTGCTATATCTATATGAAATACAGTCGAATCGATTGATTACTGTTATGGAATGTCTCAAAATTTGCGCCTTTGGCGCAAATTTTGATTGATTTTTACTGTTGCTGTTAATTGCTCCATGTCAGCACTGCATTTTTGATGTATTGGATGAGATTTTGAAGTCTCCTTTTAAATACATGCTTCTTTATGCTCATTTGAATTATGTGCTTGCACTTTAAAATGTAGCATTGCTGTATCTAGTTCAAATGTGCTTATACTTTGATTCACCTCTTGTCATCGCTGCACTTAAAATCTTAGAAAATTTGCACCGGAGGTGCAAATTTTGTAGGACTCTGTTAATAACTGGTGTATTCTATTCATATAGTTAATTTAATAAGATCCATTCTTCACTGTTGCATCCATATATTGCATTTGACAATATAATGAACTCTACATTCATTATTACACTTTGATTGCTGCATGTCAGCACTGCATTTGAATCATAGAATTCTGTTCATAACTGTTGTATTCTATTCAAATGTTGCTTGATTTTTGAAGCATCAATTATTGATAATGATTGTTTTTTGATATATGTGTCTTATTTTCAAGTCTACAATCAAATCTTTGCTTGTTTATGCTTATTTATGATTGTTAATATGTTACATTGGTAAATCTTTATCATATACATTCAAATTCAAATGATAAATGCAATGAAATTACAGAAAATTTCATTTTTGATGTATTGGATGAGATTTTGAAGTCTCCTTTTGAATACATGCTTCTTTATGCTCATTTGAATTATGTGCTTGCACTTTAAAATGTAGCATTCCTATATCTAGATAAAATGTGCTTATACTTTGATTCACCACTTGTCATCACTGCACTTAAAATCTTCACTGTTGATTCTGGTGTATTCTATTCATATAGTTAATTTAATGAGATCCATTCTTCACTGTTGCATCCATATATTGCATTTGACAATATAATGAACTCTACATTCATTATTACACTTTGATTGCTCCATGTCAGCACTGCACTTAAATCTTAGAAAATTTGCACCTTCGGTGCAAATTTTGTAGGATTGTGTTCATAACTGGTATATCTTATTCATATAGTTGATTTAATGATATCCATTCCTCACTGCTGCATCCAATATTGCATTTGACAATATAATGAACTCCACATTCATTATTACACTTTGATTGCTCCCATGTCAGCACTGTATTTGAATCATATAAAATTTTGGTTCCTTGTGTCAACACTTCAATCAAATTGTGTTTCTTACTACTGCAATCTATTTATCCTCTTAAATTCATATTCTACAGATTACAATGGCAACCCACGTTATTACAGTTATATATGGTGGGAAATGGTTATTTGATGAATCAGGTCCAACCTTTGCCGGACACACTACTTCAAAAGTGTTCATAGTTGATGACTCAATAACACTACAGGGTTTAAGTGAAAAAGTGCACAACAGATTCAACGTAGACAGCGCATTTGAATTAGAATTCAATCATTTGCACCCTTTCAAGGTGTTGAGAGGTCCTCTTACCGTTGAATGTGATGCTGATTTGAAAGAGTTTTTAGAGTTGTCCAAACTAGATGATGTTAAATTTGCTGTTGAGTTGTGTGTCAGCATTAAAACAGATAATGACAAAGAATATCAACAGACATTCCCAGCTGATAGTTTGGAGTTGGTGACATGCAATCCAAATATAACTAACATTGTCACTGAAGAAAATAGCATGACATTGATCGGTGACAACAGGATGAAGGGTGTGTTGTTAGAGGATATTGGAGACGACATGTACTCTGGAAACAGTGATACTCCCAGTGATGAAGATTCTGCAGCTGAAATATGGAGCACCCTATATTCTTCAGCACACAGAAGAGAGACTACACTAGAAGATTGGGATGCTGACAGCCCTACCATGCCTATTATGAATCAGAATTCAGAAAAATTGATATACATAGGCAAAACCTTTGAATCCAGGAATGCAGTTAAGAATGCTTTGAGAATATTGTCAATAACAGAGATATTTGGTTTTCGTGTGGCAAAATCAGAACCCAGGTATTATAGGGTGCATTGTGTAGATCCTAACTGCAAATGGAAAGTGCATGTCAAAACTTTTGGTCAAACTTGGCATGAGGTTACAGTGTACGATGATATGCACACATGCACGTGGGATATCAGATCAAAACACTGCAAAAAACCTTCATCATCAGTGGTTGCGAGCATCATCAAATCAAGGTGAGTAAATTTTGTAAGAAATAGTATTTAGATTTAATATTGCTTTTTAATATATTATTTATTCTAATTTTAATATAATTCAACAATGTTGACACTGGATACAAACCAGCACAGATAATGGATAAGCTGAGAACAGAACAAAAGATGACAATTACCTACCGGATAGCATGGAAATCATCAAAAATTGCAAAAGAAATTGTCAAGGGGACACCAGAATCCAATTATGCAGATTTGCCATCATTTTGCCACATGCTTATGGAGAAAAACAATGGGACTATAGCATTGATTTCAACAGACAAAGAAGACAGGTTTAAGTACTTGTTCCTATCCTTTGGCCAATGCATCAGAGCATTCCCCTTCTTAAGGAAGGTATGTCTTACTCAGTGTCAGCATAAATTCTGTTCTCATTGAATTTCATAAATTCAATATAACTAGTAATTTCATTTATTTATCTACCAGGTTGTTGTTATTGATGGGACATTCTTAACTGGACAATATAGAGGCACATTGCTTGGAGCAGTTGCTCAAGATGCAAACAGACAAATTTATCCCCTTGCTTTTGGAATTGTTGACTCTGAAAACAACAGCTCTTGGGAATGGTTTTTGTACCGGCTGCTGAAGGTTGTGCCTCCGTCAAATGACTTAGTGTTTGTCTCTGATAGACATGCTAGCATTACAAGGGCTATATCTTTAGTTTACCCAACAGCTACACACTGCATATGTATGTGGCACTTGAAACAAAACATCAAAGCGACATTCAAGAAAAAGCACCTGGGAAAAATGTTCAAGAAAGCAGCAGAGAGTTACACTATCCAAGAGTTCAACAGCTGGCTTGCACAAATAGAAGCAACCTGTCCAAAACTGTCAGAATATTTGGTGTCAGCACGTTTTGAAAAATGGGCCAGAGCACATGCAAAGTGCAATAGATACAATATGATGACATCCAACAATGTAGAGAGCTTGAACTCCATTTTCAAAGGGAAAAAGGATTATCCTATTGTGGCACTTATAGAGTTTGCTAGGGAAAAGCTCACATCATGGTTCCAGGAGAGAAGAGAGAAAGCACTAGAAAACCAAGACAGAATAACTCCTGAAATCCTTAAGGTGATAAGGAAATCACAAGAGCAAGTTGGATTATACAGAGTAGAAAGGATGAATGCATCACAATTTGAGATCAAAGGCGAAGGAGCTGTAGCTATAGTTGATCTATCAGCGAAGACATGTACGTGCAGGGTATTTGATGTCGAGAAAATACCTTGTGTACATGCTCTATCAGCCATTACACACGTAAAGGCAAATATATCTGATTTTGTTGCAAATTTTTACAGCAATGATGCTTGGCTTATGGCATATGCAGAAACAATATATCCAGTGTTGGAAGAAGATGAAGGAAACGTCCCTGATGCGATAAAATCTATCAAATGTTACCCCCCTGTAGTAAGAAAGAGAGCAGGAAGACCTCCTTCAAATAGAAAGCTATCAGTGGGAGAGTTCAAGAGGAGGATAAAGCATTCAAAATAAGGCTGTCACCACAATTTCTGTCATTGGTATTATGTAAAATTACTACTAGGAAAGAATACAGCTTAGACATTATGAATGACATGTATGTTCCAAAATAAACATTCATTCAACATTATAGAATAAAATTGTAGATTTTATCATGTAATAATACAAGTTTGTACATTCTTTTCTCTATGTCAGCGCAATTTTGTCATCGGTACTCATCAAATTTCAGATTTATATCATTGTTGTTTACTTAAAAAACAATACAATGTTGAGAAATAATCTAAAATATTATTCTATAATATTTTAGATTAACAACCTCGTTCCACCACCCCACCACAATAGCTTCAATAACAAAGAACACCACGGTGGTGTCCCCACAATATCTATTGTTGAGCAAAAATAAGAGCATGTTGTGCAATTATAGGCTATTGGTGAGCAAAATTAAGACTGTGTTGAGCAAAAATAATAGCATGTTGAGCAAATTTTAAATGAACGCCGACGTTGTGCACTGCAATTATACTCTATTGTTGAGCAAAAATAAGACCATGTTGTGCAATTATCTATAGACAAACTATGAGAACACATTGAGAAAATATATAAGATCAAATTGATCACAATTTCACAAAGTCTTGATAATTGTGCAAATATAAACTATTGTCGAGCAAAAATAACAGCATTTAGAGCAAAAATAAGAGCATGTTGAGAAATTTTCCACAAAATGCCCCGTGTTGTGCAATTATAGGCTATTAATGAGCAAAAATAAGACTGTGTTGAGCAAAAATAAGAGCATGTTGACCAAATTTCCAACAAACGCCCATGTTGTGCAATTTTGCCACTTTGATTTAAAAAATATGCATTCTTCCAAAAAAAAATCTCTGTCAGCACTACTTTGGACTGGTGTCAACACTACTTGAAAATAATATCAGTGTCAGCACTACTTCAGACCTCAAACACCTAGTGTCACCACATAAACTTCAGTGTCAGCACTACTTCAGTGGTTGCTCCAATATCATATAAAATTTTGGTTCCTTGTGTCAACACTTCAATCAAATTGTGTTTCTTACTACTGCAATCTATTTGCACCCTTTCAAAGTCTTGGGAGGTCCTCTTACCATTCAATGTGATGCTGATTTGAAAGAGTTTTTAGATTTGTCCAAACTAGATGATGTTAAATTTGTTGTTGAGTTGTGTGTCAGCATTAAAACAGATAATGACAAAGAAGATCAACAGACATTCCCAGCTGATAGTTTGTAAACAAATACAATCAAAACAAAATTATATTCATATTATACATTTGCTTCACCCAAGTTCACAGAACAGGTAATACAAGTTTGCTTACATACAAGCCCCTCAAAAAGTTAAACTACATTTTCTATTACTAACATCACAATAAAAACCTACAAAAGTTACTAACTTTACAATGCAAACCTACAAAGTGGACAAGTCCCTTCAACCCTAAGCCATTCTCGGATGCAATTTGGATGGAAGAAATGTGAGCATGGCATGCCAAGGACAGGCATTGAATCCAACATCGGGTCAAGACATATTGAACATGCCTGCCCATCAAGCTCAAGATGGTATACCTCTTGTAGACCATCAATAGCTGCTTCAGTGGCTGGATGATGTGGGTAGTCCACCTCCATGTCCACCTCCATGTCGGAATCAGAAGAGTCAGAGCTTGAATCAGAAGAAGAGTTGGAAATGTAGTACAAATTGATGGTGATGTTAGGGCATAGACCATATTCAATAAAGTCGTCACCTTGAGCAAACCAAGTACTTGTAAAATCTCTTAAGATATGGTTTGCTACTTGATGTCGAACAACAGTTGGGATTCCCGCGTCCCTTAATATTCCATTGCTGCGCCATAAGCTCATTGGCAACCCATTCCAAACGTATAAATGATGAATTATTACAGGAACATCCACGGAGTGGATTGAGACTAACATTTCACTCGACCCGTATACAGAGGACTCGCTTGCTAAAAGTTCAACAACAAACTCACCAACTGTGTGATGATACCCTTGTTGAATAATCGGTTGAAAAGCCATTGAAGAAGAGACGAACTGAAAGGACACCGGCGATTGAAGGGTACTTGGCGATTGAAGTGATCGTCGACTGTAAACACAAAATGGGGGAAACGGAGAAGATTTTGGAGTGAGATGAAAGGACACCGAGGATTGCACAAACTACGGACTGCTTTTGGGTTGAAATCGTGCTTAAGAAGACAAAACATTGGGCCAAATCCTTGCATTCATCAATTTTAAATATAAGCCCATTAACATCTTCTCTTATTTTTGCTCAACAATTTCACAAAGTGCCCCATGTTGTGCAATTATAGGGTATTGATGAGCACAAATAAGACTGTGTTGAGCAAAAATAAGAGCATTTTCACCAAATTTCGAACAAACGCCCATGTTGTGCAATAATAGAGTATTGATGAGCAAAAATAAAACTGTGTTGAGCAAAAATAAGAGCATGTTGAGCAAATTTCCAACAAACACCCATGTTGTGCAATTACAATCTATTGTTCAGCAAAAATAAGATCGTGTTGTGAAATTAATAATAGAGAAACTATAAAAACATATTAATAAAAAATAAGAGCATGTTGAGCACTATTTCACAAAGTCTAATATAGTTGTGTAAATATAAACTATTGTTGAGCAAAAATAAGAGCATGTTGAGCAAATTTCCAACAAACGCCCATGTTGTGCAATTATAGTATATTGTTGAGCAAAAATAAGACCGTGTTGTGAAATTATTTATAGAGAAACTATGAAAACATATTGAGAAAAAATAAGATCATGTTGAGCACTATTTCACAAAGTCTTATATAGTTGTGTAAATATAAACTATTGTTGAGCAAAAATAACAGCAAGTTGAGCAAAAATCCAACAAATGCCCCTGTTGTCCAATTATAGGCTATTGATGAGCAAAAATATGACCATCTTGAGCAAAAATAAGAGCCTGTTGAGCAAAATTCCAACAAACGCTCATGTTGTGCAATTATAGTCTATTTTTGAGCAAAAATAAGACCGTGTTGTGCAATTATCTATAGAGAAACTAAGAGAACTTATTGAGAAAAATAAGATCATATGAATCACAATTTCACAAAACTCTTGATAGTTGTGCAAAAATAAACTAGTGTTGAGCAAAAATAAGAGCATGTTGAGCAAAAATGAGGAATAAATAAAGTATTAACCACTTGCCGTAATTTTTAAAAAAAACAAGAAAAGAAAAAAAAACAAAAATTAGAAAAAGCAATAAATAAGGTATTTGCTCAACTTGCTGTTATTTTTGCACATCAATAGTTTATATTTACACAGTCGGTCGTCGTCATTTCTTTCATCAACCCCCCCGAAAGCTCATCTCTCTTGCTCTGCAAAGTTTGCTTCACGTTTGATTTCCTATTGCTCACTGAGACCAGATCGAAAATCCCCCTCTCTATTGCTCTACCATATACATCACCATGTCTCCAGACCGGAAAGGTTTGATTTCCTATTCTCCGTTTATTACAGTTTAAATAAGAATGATTACGGTTTAGGGTTTAGCTCCAACGAAATGCAGGAAATGAGAGTTATTCAAGTTATTCGACCTTCCACAAGCTGCCTTTGCTAATTTAAGGACTTCGGCATTATAATGTGTAGTTAATGTGATGGACTTATCGTTCAATTTTCAAATTTATATGGAATAAACTCCCTTCTTTTACAATGCCATTGCATGCATTATTTGTGGAATTTGATTTTCAGTGTTCATTACATAGGTAAACGCCCGCAGAGATTGAGTGACTCACCTACTACAGACAGTCAAAACCGAATTTCGAAGAGATCAAAAAGATCTGGCGTTAAACCTCCAGTAATTGATTTATCTAGGGATTCACCAGCTTTCATTGATGAACTGTTTCAAGATACTCAGCCTGATAGAGCATGTGAAACAGGGGTATGTTCCCTGTCACTTGAATCTAAAGATTCACAACCGCTTGTTCGGAAAAACAGTAAGAAAGAGGTCCCCCATGAGACTACTATTCCTACTAGCACTGTTGGTTTAGAAGCCCTTGAAATTACAGTTTTGCAAGACAATTCACCTAATGTAACGCTTGGTCAACCAGCGAACGCAACTGTGAATAACATCACATCTGATGAGCAAACAGAAGGCACTGAAATCCAACCTATCTCAGAAAACAGACAAATGATTGCAAAGACCGAGAGGGACAGCAGACAGAAACAATTCAACTCTTTGAAAACACGTTCAAGCCCCCGCCTACTTGTGTCATCATTGCAGAAAATGAATGACAAGCAAAAGAAATTCATTAAAGATATTGGGTTTGGATGTTTGTTCAACTTGAACATTGTTTCCCTTCCACAATATCTTTCATATTGGTTAGTGGATCAGTTTGACCCTAACAAGTGTTGTTTGGTTATGGCTAATGGAGGAGAACTTGAAATTACTGAGATGGATGTTCATATCACATTGGGATTGCCTATGGGAAAGGTTTTAGTAGCAAGAAAAACAGCAAAGGAAAATTTCAACCTTGTGAAAGATTGGAGAAACACATTTGAGGTTAAGGATAATATAACATCAGCTATGGTTATGGATAAATTGATAGCTGACACTAATTGTGGTGACCAATTCCTCGTGAACTTTATTGTTGTATTAGACTCTTACTTGATTGATACTTTAGGAAATGGACATGCAAACCATAGTTTAGTAAGAGTTGTTCCGGAATTAGGTGACATGAGAGAGCTAAATTGGTGTGGTCTTGTGTTAGAAAGTTTGGTTGATGCGAAAAAAAGTTGGGAAAAGAACAAGGATGGACACTTCAGAGGGCCTATATTGTTCTTGGTTGTAAGTAGTTTTTCAAACCTTTCCTCTGTTGTTAAATTAATTTCTTTACCATGACTGTACTACCCATGTCACCAGTGCCTATTTTAAGTTTCCTAACTACAATATTATTCATGTCAGCACTGCCCCACTTCATCATCTTCCCTGTGATGTTAAATTAATTTATTTACAATATCTGTAGTACCCATGTCACCAGTGCCTATTTTAACTTTAGTAGCTACAATATTATTCATGTCAGCACTCCTCCGCCCGCTTAATTTCTTTACCATGTCTGTAGTGCCCATGTCACCAGTGCCAATTTTTAATTTCATAAATACAATATTATTCATGTCAGCACTCCCGTCCTGAATCATTATACTGATATATGTTTATCCCATTCATGTGTCAGTTGTTGTATATGGATAGGGTGAAACTGTTCACAAGCACAGCGCTTAGACGAATACCTCGTTCTTTGCCAGTGTTTTTTGGCATCAATTCCAAACTTCTACGCCAAAGAGAGACTGATGACATTAATAGTGGAGGCTTTGGCCGTGGCTCAATCCAACCTCGCCAAATCATTCCTCCCACTCAAGAAATACCTCCTACGGCTTGTCCACAATCTACTACACACAATGAAGAATGCACTGAACACCCCGCTGGTCCAGAAAAACAACCACCTCCACTTCAGGTCTATATGATTTTTTTTAACCAATTCAATCTAAATTTGTGCAGTTTATCATGTTTTCTTATTTACTGATGTTTTCTTTAATCTTATTTTCTCATGTGCTCTTGTCTTCTAGAATTGGATACAGACTTTTGCTCAAAAGACTTCTGTGCTTGCATCTGCTATTTCTGAATTTGTGGAGTGGTCTACAAATATACCGCCTGAACTACAAAATGATGACAAGGTGAATTCACTTCTGCGTGGAGCCAACCAGCTCCTAGGGATGGGAGATGTGACCCCTGCGCCTGCTACAGATGCTGCTGACAGGTCATATATGGACGACTCTCCAAACACAATTTTTAACAACTCCCAACACCCATTCTGGTCAGACCCTGCTTTTATAGATTGCCTTACTCAGATTGAGCTTGCGTATCAGAATAAGCAAAAATTGAAATCAAATATCAAAGCAGATGGGCAATTTTCCTTTGATATATTTGTAAATGATCCTGTTTTGGGGGAAGATAATGGGATACCACAGAACGTTGCAGATGCAACCAAGGATGGTAATGACGCACAACAAGCTCCTGGACCCAGCCATGGTCATCCTCCAATACAACAGGATGTCCAAGCTAAAACTGCAGACACATTATGCACCCCTCCCAATCCCCTACCCACTCAATTCCAAACTGATATTCCACCAGAGAAGCCATTGGAGGATAAAAGAAAATCCAAGTCCCCTGCTCCATTGCCCCCCCGGAGGTCACCACGTGTCAACGCAGCTCCTGAGAATGCACCACAACAACTTCATGACACAAAGAGAGAAGAAGCTGCAAAGAGAGCATATAAACCGTCTGCATCTTTGAGAAGCCCCTATTACTCCCGTGTTGTAGATATTAACGATCCTATCTCTGAAATTGAGCGGACTGTTTCAGCCTATTTAGCAATGACAACAACTCATAGCACGTAAAGTTCATTTTAATCTTAATTTACTTAATGTATGTTCAGTTACAAGTAAAAGATATTTTTTATTTAATACATCTTCATAATGTCTTGCATTTGCAGTGAAGTCTTATTTAAACACAAGTCTATTGAGGTGGTTAGAAGAGACATGGGTACACTTGAAGATGAAACCCAACTGTCTAGTGTCATTATTGATGCATGGACAGCAGTCCTCAACAACAAGGAACAATATAAAAGTGCTCAGTCACCAGCAAGACTATTTGTCAATATCAACAAATCTGTAATATTTTTACTTATTCATCTTTCAATTACACTCCATTCTTTTGCCATTATTACAATGGGTCTGTTTTTTTACTAATTTTTATTTTTGATCCAGTTTAATGTGGACAGTGTGTCATCAGGAGCTTGTGATGAACAGTTTCAGAGGTTTAACCTCCACCTTGATACTTCTTTCTCATTGTCACCACACATTTCTTTGAAAGATATAGACATGGTACTCCCTTCACAACCACAAGAATCAAATGTTCTCTAAATACTGATTTTGAGATCAAAGTTAACAAACTCAAGCCCTAATTTCTATCTGTTTAATATTATGTTCATTAGTTTGTTTTTGGAGTTCAACAAGAAGAGGTCTACATCATGGTTGTCTTCAATTTGAAAAACAAAGTCACCCAAATCATTGATATCAACCCAACTTGCCCTGCTGAAACTTGCACCTTTGCATCCCCCTTTGAATGTTTGGTAAGTTTTATTAATGATACATAATATCTTCTTCAGTTGTATTAACTTCAATCTAATATCACCTCAGTTCCCAATTAACATTAAATGCTTTATAATTCAATAAATGCAGGGAGATATGCTGATTGCGTTTCTAACAGAGAAGGGGCTTGAAGCAAAGGCAGAAATAGTGTCAACTGCACCAACATCAATTGTCCCTATCGCGTGGGCTGGAGAAGAGAAAGTTCAGCATTCTGGGGTATGCCTCATGCGTCACATGGAGACTTTCTTTGGGTCAGAGCGAGGCTACAAGTGTGGATTTGAAAAGGGCAATTTCAAGAATATCTCAAAACTACGGGTGAAGTACCTAACAGATATTGTGTGCTCAGAGCTGAATGAAGTGAACAAAGAAGTTATGAAGGCAGCAAAATCCCATTCAAGAATGATTTCAAAGGGGATTCAAGGCCAAAAAATAAACATTGGTTGAACAGCTACAACACAATATAATGTTTTTGTTGCAAACTATCAAATGTATTGGTTGTGTAGACAGTTGTGTACTCTGCTTCTGAAAAGTTGTTTCGTGAGCATTAAGACAGTTATTTTCCCTATGATTTTAACCTGGATTGTATTTGTCAATTTCATACAACTATAACTTCATCTGACCAATTCTGTATTCTTTTCTCTATGTCAACACAATTCTGTCACCGGTAGTAAAATATTTGATTTCTGTTTATAACTGGTGTTTTTATAAATATAGTTTATTTAATGATATCCATTCCTAAGTATTGACAATACTTTGCAAGAGAAAGATTTCAATAGGAGAGTTCAAGAAGAGGGTAAAAGCAAACAAAATAAGCATGTCAGCGCAATTCTGTCATCAATACTATAAAAAAACACTACTACTAAAAGAAGATACTATAATAAAATAATACCATGTTGTGCAATTATCTATTGAGAAAGTATAAAATTATATTAAAGAAAATAGGATTATTTTGGGCAAAATTTTACAAATCTCGTTTATTGTGCAAATATAAACTATTGTTGAGCAAAACTAAGATGATGTTGAGCAAATTCACAATAACATAAAACCTTAGTTAAACAGTGTCAGCACTACTTTTGGCAAAACAATTCCCAAATTACTCTATGTGTCCGCAGTATCAACCAAGGAAGACTTAAAACTTCAATAACACTTTATAATATCAAATACGAGGTGCGAAATTACAAAATATCCATATAATTAATATGATATTAATAAGTTACATCATATCTTCATTATGAACACACATAGAAACTAAAATATATAAATAAGTTCCAATATTATCACTTATTAATATACAAGAACTACAGGCCTAAAAATTCATCAATCTTCCTCCTCCTTTCCATTTCTGCATCTAAAACTTCTTTAATGCACTGCATAAGGTTGTCCTTCGCCTCTTCCAACATCTGCCTTTGTTCACCAAGTTCTCGTTCCCCCTAGATAAAACATAAAATATAAGAGTTAACACTAGAGAGGGAAAAAAATGTAAGGATAAAACTTCATATATCACCTTTGATAGTGCTTCAGCATCTTCATCTTTGGTTGCTCTGCGAATATGATGTTCGTTTGCTATTATTGATCTTTGTAATTCCTCATATAATGTATAATGAAACACAACGGCTTCCACCAACTCTACCCTGCGAGCCTCTTTGTTAGTCTCACATGCCTCATCAACGAGAGTCATGTGATACCCACGGTAAACAACACCATCCAGATCGTCCATCATTTGGTGGAATCTTGTGCAAAACTCAACAGTGTTGCCATAATTCATCTTTTTGGTGGGGGATGGTTAAGCAGTAAGAATACAAGTTCTGGTATTCTGATTTCTGTTAAAATCAGTTTGTAGACACCAATGGACACCAAAGATTTATTTCTGGATATATATAGCCAATAATTATACAGTTTTCTTCCTTATGAAAGTTATTTGGGGCACTCCATTTCAGAGTACCTGTAAAAAACTATAAAAACTGTAAAAATATAAACTGTAAACGGATTACAGTTATATGAGTTACAGTTATAATTGCTGGACAACAACCCCCCTCGTGTCATCGCTGCTTTGGGCTTACAGTTATAACTGTTGGACATTAACCACCTCGTGTCAGCACTACTTTGGGCCTTAACCACCTACTGTCACCATATAAACTTAAATAACAAAGAACACACAAAGCTAGTGTCACCAATACTTCCAACTACTCTAACCAACAGTGTCACACAAGACTTTGGGCCTTACCACCTCGTGCAACCACATAAAAAACAAAATAAAAAAAAATACAACCCTACTGTCACCAATACTTGTAACTAATATTAGTGTCAGCACTGCTTTGGGCCTTACACATCTACTGTCACCACATAAACTTCAATAACAAAAAATATAACCCCATACACTTCAATATCAGAAAAAACAAGGGTAGTGTCACCACTACTTGTAACTAATATCATTGGCAGCCTTGCTTTGGGCCTCAACCACCTAGTGTTACCACATACAATTCAAAATAAAAAAATGCAAGACTGGTGTCACCACTACTTGTAACTAATATCAGTGTCAACACTACTTTGGACATCAAAGACCTAGTGTCCCCACATAAACTTCAATATCAGAAAAAAACCATACTGGTGTCACCACTATTTATAACTACTAACAGTGTCAGCAATACTTTGGGCCTCAAAAACCTAGTGTCACCACATAAACTTCAATATCAGAAAACACAAGACTGGTGTCACCACTTTTGTTATAGCATGGTAAATATGTACCCATGCCCCCCACATTATTAATACAAATTCAAATAAAACATTGTCATTGCAAAAATAGATACCTTAATAAACATTAATAAAAGTTAAAATGTACAATCATAACAGATTCAAAGTCATATCCAAAATACAGGGCATCCAAAAAATATCCCATAAAATCCATTACCTACAAATATACATACATGTCCACCAAATTAACAATTTGAGCACATAGATTGTCATATTACATCAAAAAATACCCCATGTATGCACCAACTACATATCTAAACAATTGTTTTAAAACCTAAAACTCCAGGTCTCCTTGATCAGATCTGAGCACATGAGTTCTCTGTATCGAAAGAGCTTCTCATTGTTGAATCGTTTCACATCTCCCCCAAAGACAGATGCTTCAATTGCTTTTAATGTAAAGACGCCACATGAAGCCCTGCAAACACAAAAAGACCCCATGTCATGTGAGCACATAAATAACAAGTATCTTAGGCTAAACGACAAACAATACAACATATAAAATACATACCCAGTAGAATCATGCATTAAATCATCAACCATATTTAGCTGGAAAGGAGAGGAAGCAAAGTTTTGATAGAGCCCAGCCTTTGCCAAATGATTTGGGAACCAAATAGCAAACGGTTGCAATTGTTCTTCAAGTACACCAGCCTTAACAGCAGTCACATTGCAATCGTACACGTTGATTACCCTCTCCTCAAGCATAATCTCCAACGCCACCCAATGTTTGTTTATAACATTGAATATTGTGTAGACTTTCTTTACAGAGTCCCATGGCTTCCCATACTCAGCAGGGCACATACCAACAAAATACTCCTCGGTGTTGACTTCAAGAGGCAAATCTTCCCCATAATTTGAAGCATAATCAGGCAGGTACTTTAAGTAAAATAGCCAATCAAGAACAAGAACCTCTCGATATTTCCCAGGGTCTTCAGAAATGCGCCTCCTAAAGTGAATCAAACCTGCTTCTAGATGCTACACAACATAGTAATAAAAAAAAAAAAGATGTCAACAATCAACAAACACAATAGAATCCAATCCACATATATATATATATATATATATATATATATATATATATATATATATATATTTCAAAAACAAGCAGATATTACCTGACAATCAAGCCACATATTCTTTGATATGATGTGCAGGAAAAACTTTTTGTCCCACCTTGATATTGGACCAGCAACAGAAAAATTCCTAACCAAATTACACAAGATGAATATAAATATATAAAGAATGAGGTGCTGTACTAATACAAAGACAACATTCCATAAAAAAAGATTGAACAAAAAAATAAAGCATACCTTTTCTTCTTTACAAGTCCATACATAAACTCATGATCTTCAAAGCTGATCAATGACTTGTTAGGGACGTGCTTTAAGATTCTCACC
Organism: Persicaria maculosa; assembly: GCA_963922045.1. NCBI lineage: Eukaryota > Viridiplantae > Streptophyta > Magnoliopsida > Caryophyllales > Polygonaceae > Persicaria > Persicaria maculosa. The sequence goes on from OY998267.1 coordinate 45,458,636, forward strand.
TTCTTTTCAATCTCAACTGGGCCATACAAGAATGTACTGGTTGACGGGATAAGATTCGAAGCCTTTAATTTTTCAACTTCATTTATAATTTCAGTATCCTTGGCTACCAAATCCCAATCAACACCTGCACCCGTGTCATATTCATCATCAGACAGAGATATGAACTTTTCCAATGATGAGTGCCCACCAACTACACCAACTACAGCATCACCACCTTCAACCTCACACTTGGCAGATCGAGCAACTTCAGCAGAACATGATGGAATTCCAAACTCATCTGCACTCCTTTTGGCATCATCAACTTCATTCTTAGTTAATGAAATATCACCTTTCAAATCCTTACAAACTTTCACATCTGCACCAACATCCTCACCATCAGTGTCAGCGACAACAGTTGGGAACACAGGAGGGATTTCAGTATACAGAATATCCTTATCCAAAGTTGGGCCCTCTGATCTTATTGAGGGCAAGGACACGTCCTTAACATTGACAGAATGGGGTGATGATTTCACCATTTCCTCATCAGCAGAGAAACACTTCTGAATATCAGCTACAACATCATTGACAATTTTTGCGCTGACATCTTCATCAACAACCTTCACAGGACTGCCCTGGGGCTTACCACCTATATGCTTATCATCACCATTCCCAGGATTTACCTGTGACCTGGCAAACATAGCTTCAAAATTAGAAACCCTAACCTCAAGCTCATCATACCTCATCGCCATCTCACCAACAACTCCAAGCATCCCAGCCATCTCTGCAATCTTTGATTCAATAGCATCAACCCTCGCACCCAACACATCCATACGCTGAGGTACATCTTCAAGCTTCTCAATCCTCTTAAAAATCTCCTTCACCCAATCAGGATAAGAAGGGGTAGAAGAAGCAAAACCATCACCATGTGTTTTTGGAGGCAACTCCCCCGTTGAATCATTTTTGGCCTCCATTTGGGGAGATACACCTTCAGTGCCAGCATTAGATGTTTGAACCTCTCCCCGCCTGTCACCAGAAGATGTCTCAGCTCCTTCAACCTTGTCAGCACAACCAACCACATCTGCAACATCCGCCAAAACAGAAAGCCCAGCAGTAGGAGGAGCAGCCAACTCATCAGATCCACAAGAATGGGTGTCAGCAGTAAAATCATCAACCTTGTCATCGCCATCACTGCCTTCACCACCAGATGTAAAGCCTGCAGCATGAATTTCTTCATTCTCCACTCCATGAGTAATCTGATTATCACCAAGAGAAACTGAAGGAAGAACAGAAGACATGTCAAAAGTACTATCATACAATGGCCTCCCACTACCTAACCCAGATTTCTTCATCTTATACCTCCGCTGAAAGACAAATTTCAGTGGGGTATCATCATCTAATAAATCACATAAATTAGTAACCAACCGACCTCTCTTGGAAGGTGAAGCAACCACATCACCCTCCTCATGCATATCTGTGTCAGCATTAATTATCTTCACATTCTCAGAAGGAACAACTCTACCACATTGCCTAGCTGCAGAACGACCCCTCCTCACATACACCAATCCCTCAGCTTTCTTTTTCTTTTTACCAGCCATCCCTCCACTCTCAGATTTCCTCTTCTTTGAGGACTCTACAACATCTTTGTTTTCTACCTCAGGAAAAACTTGAAAAGCAGTTTCAAAGGACTTCCCATCCTGTTTCTTTCCAGCACCTTTGCCTCTCTTCACAGGTGTCTTCCTCTTTGAGGTCTCTGCTTCATCACCTTTCTCCGAGATATTAGCTTCTTCACCACCAGCTTGTACAACTCTGTTTGAAAACCTAGCTGCATATGCCCTTTGACGAAAACGACGGCTGTCATATAATGCATCATCAACAGCTCCCCCACATACTTCTTCAACTGATGCATCAACGACTGGATCATCTTTTTCATCAGCAAACCCCATCCCTGCGGTGCGTGCAAACTCCCCATAAGTAGGGAACAACGGAGTCTGCCCAAAATGCAAGTATAAAAATATGTTTAAAAAAAAATAAACAAAGATACATCAACTAAAAATGGTCTTAAAGATAAATAACATAAAAATATTACCAAATCACCATGAAACAAATGCTCAGCTTCAACATACGAATGGCTAAACTCGCATACCCAGTGCAATGAGTATGGATCTCTATCAGGCATCATAAAATTACAGTCAATTTTAGCAGAGAGGGCTGGGAAAGCTTCTAATATCCAAGACTGTTACAAAATAAAACGCAAAAAGAGATTACAAAACAATATTAGACAAAAATCTTAACATACACAATAAAAGTTGTGATGACACAGACAAATATTGATGACAAAAGTGATTCAAGCACTAAAACAGAATACCTGGAATGCAAGGCAATACCCATACATTTGATAAGAGCCCCTAACACCAGCACGGTCTGCAACAGAAGCACTCTTCAAAGACTTCAACAAACGGGTGTATGACTCCCTACCCCAAGGATATAATTCAAATTCCTTCTCATTACATGCAAGAGAAAGGAATTGTGCACTGACAACCTCTGACCTCCTATATACAATTAACCTCTCAATCAACAACAACTTTGCCATGATCAACTTCTTCTTAGACTTCTTGCTCTCAGATATGAAACGAGCAACTAAATCATCATGACTCATCTTCTTCTGCCCAAAAAATTCAGATATTGACACTTTTTTTGAGATATTACAAACACGTTCTTCACAAGGAAGGCCAGTGATGACATGAAACTCAAAAATTGAAAAACGTGCAAGATATCCACCAACTCTAAACCACAACTCATTCTCCTTCTGAGTTTGGACTTGACGAAGCACCATTTGATGCATAAGCTGAAAATTGGTAGCCATTTTGGTGCCCTGCGTCAGCACCCATCCCACACAACTTTCCCGCAGAATATTGTAATCAGAATGAGACAAATGCTTCTCAATCAAATCACAAACAGATGGATATGAATAAATGTTGGACCTAGAATGGAATCGTTCAGAAACAGGAATGCAATATTCCAAACCCTAATCAATCACATACAAAGTACCCAAAAACACAACATCAGATTAGGAAAAAATCAACACTTGCTCATCAACAAAAAAATTTAAAATGGAAAAACAAAATAACTTACATCAGAACCCCTATAAGATGTGGATGCATCACCAGATTGAGCCGCTAATAAAAACAAAATAAAGAATAATATAAAAATACAATAACATAATCCATGATAAACCAAATAACCATAAAAAAAAACAATAAAATGACACCACCACATAAGAAAAGAACATAAACATCACAAAAACAACACAGAAACCCCAATCAAAGTACACACATTGTTGAAACTACCAAAACTAAAACAACCATGTATAAAAACAGACAGTGTCAGCGCGCTTACACATGAGCATACCTACAGATATCTACACTATGAACAACACAAACAATACAAAGCATCAAGTACACACATTGTTGAAAAATACACGAATAACGTTAAAAAAGCACATACAAATTGCCGCATCACAAAAATTGAAGCACACAAACAGTTAAAATAAACGAATTTAACACACGCAAATTACTTAAACTACCTACAACACTCAAAATCCCAAACATTTATGCATATCAAGCATCGATTTACCTATAGGTGATCAAAACTGAAAGCAGAAATCAATAAAATCAACATAAATCAACTTCTTCCAAACCCTAGCACGAAACATTTAGCAAAAACAAGCGATATCGATACCTGAAGAGTTGCTAGATGACGACATTGAACCAGATAGCACAACAACGAACAGAAATCGGCCGAAATCTCACTACTTACGCACAGATTGAAGGAACGAGAATGAAGAAAACCGGTGAAAACCGACGAGCGCGAGAAGAGAGTTTGGAAGAGAGTATACACGATAATATGTCCGTACAAGTGAGAATAAGTATTTATAGTGGACGTTTTGCTAATTTGTCCAAAAAGGTGGACAATTCCCCAATTTGTCCAAATAAAGTGCCCGTTTTGCAAATTTTTTCTTAATTTATAGCACAATAATATACTAGGATGGAAATTAAATCCGACATATATTACTTATATATATTAATTAATATATCATATATCGATATATAGATCGATATGAATTACATTACAGGCTACATCACGCACGATTACATCGATATATCGATATCATCGCATAATCCGTCAATATAATCGAATAATATTGTAACGTCATCGAATAATTAAGTTATACCATTGAATAATAAAGCAATACCATCGCATAATCCGTCAATACGATTGAATAATATATTGAAACCATCGAATAATCAAAATGACTAACCTACTAAATAGACTCATACGACTTAATAATCTTTCATATACTAGTTCATAATCATTTATACTCGACCGAATAATCATCTATGCAAGCAATCTACCACAAATGGGCTAATTAATCTCCACCCTTCATCTCAACTAATCAACGACCCAGATTTGTGTACATGATACACGTTAAGGGCTGAGTACATATGATCTATCTTCTATATATATATAACATAACTTAGATTAGAGCTTTATTTTGTAAGCATTAATCAAGGCCGGAGAAAACCATGATTAATTTGGTATAGAGCTAGCTCTTTAATTAATTAATATATAGTATGTAGTAGCGCGCAGTTGGTGTACTCCGGCGGTAGATCGTTAGTTCCAAAGGTAACACTTGTTACTCTGAACTTGGCAGGGCCCTTTCTCCTTAATCTCCCAATCACACTGAGTCTTGCAATTAGCGGAATCCCTCTCCTGCTTGTATAGATCGAACTTGCGCACATCATTGTTCCACTTGAATTCACAAGTGTAGACCATGTTCTTTAGGAAGACTGCAGCCACCGGTTCCGTGAAGGAGAACGCAAAGGTGGGGTCGTACCCAAGTTCCTGCATTCCCACATCGCTCTCGTCCTTGCAATACACTACAAGCATCAGCTTTGACTCCAGCTGGTTCTTTACCCTCACCTCTGTCGTCTCCGGCCATGGAATCATTCTTGAAGCGGCCAATACGCCTAGTTTGTTGACTGATTTCACCGATAATCCTCTGCCACCGCTTCCTTTTCCTTTTGACAAACTTACGTTCGCAGTAGGAAGGGATTCGAGTCCCTGGAGGAGAGGCAGGGTCAGGATCAAGGCCACGGCTATGGACATTGTATTAGTATGGTTTCTTTATGCATTTTTTAATTGGGACAATTTGCGAAATGTCCATAAAATATGTACTAATTGGTGAAATATCCACTTTTTGGGACAAATTTGTGAAATGTCCACAATATAAACCCCCTCCATTGTCCCACGCGCTTTCTCTCTCCTACGCGCTCTCCCTCTCCACACGCTCTCTCACGCCCTGCTCGACGGCGATTTTGCAAAATTAGTGCCGATCATCTCTCCGATCTCATCAAAACCACCGATTTCAGCATCTCTTCTACGGAATCAAGTAAGTACAAAATTCGATTACAAACTACATCCAAACCTGCCTTGAATTCATTGAAAATTTGCGCCAAAGGCGCAAATTTTCATAGATTTTTGACGATTCTAAGTTGATTCTGAATTATGCTGACGAAATTACTACTCTGTCCATTAGAATCACATAAAATTTGCGCCTTTGGCGCAAATTTCCTTCAATTTTTGACTTATCGAACACGATTTTGAAAACAACTGAATCTGAGCTTGTTTAAGTTCGTTTTTGCTATATCTGTATGAAATACAGTCGAATCTAGTGATTATTGCTATGGAATGCCTCAAAATTTGCGCCTTTGGCGCAAATTTTGATTGATTTTTAAAGCATCAATTACTGATTATGATCGTTTTTTGCTATATGTGTCTGATTTTCAAGTCTACAATCGAATCTGTGCTTGTTTATGCTTATTTATCATCGTTAATATGTTACATTGGTAAATCTGTATCAAATACATTCGAATTCAAATGATTACTGCAATGAAATTACAGAAAATTTCATTTTTGATGTATTGGATGAGATTTTGAAGTCTCCTTTTGAATCCATGCTTCTTTATGCTCATTCGAATTATGTGCTTGCACTTTAAATGTAGCATTGCTATATCTAGATCAAATTTTGTAGGATTGTGTTCATAACTGGTGTATTCTATTCATATAGTTGATTTAATGATATCCATTCCTCACTGTTGCATCCAATATTGCATTTGACAATATAATGAACTCCACATTCATTATTACACTTTGATTGCTCCATGTCAGCACTGCATTTGAATCATAGAAAAATTTGGTTCCTTGTGTCAACACTTCAATCAGATTTTGTTTGTTACTACTGCAATCTATTTATCCTCTTAAATTCATATTTTACAGATTACAATGGCAACCCACGTTATTACAGTTATATATGGTGGGAAATGGTTATTTGATGAATCAGGTCCAACCTTTGTCGGAGACACTACTTCAAAAGTGTTTATACTTGATGACTCAATAACACTACAGGGTTTAACTGAAAAAGTGCACAACAGATTCAATGTAGACAGTGCATTTGAATTAGAATTCAATCATTTGCACCCTTTCAAAGTCTTGAGAGCTCCTCTTAACGTTGAATGTGATGCTGATTTGACAGAGTTTTTAGAGTTGTCCAAACTAGAGGATGTTAAATTTGCTGTTGAGTTGTGTGTCAGCATTAAAACAGATAGTGACAAAGAAGATCAACAGACATTTCCAGCTGATAGTTTGGAGTTGGTGACATGCAATCCAAATATAACCGGCATTGTCACTGAAGAAAAAAGCATGACATTGATCGGTGATAGCAGGATGAAGGGTGTGTTGTTAGAAGATATTGGAGATGACATGTATTCTGGAAACAGTGATACTCCCAGTGATGAAGATTCTGCAGCTGAAATATGGAGCACCCTATATTCTTCAGCACACAGGAGAGAGACTACACTAGAAGATTGGGATGCTGACAGCTCTACCATGCCTAGTATGAATCTGAATTCAGAAAAATTGATGTACACAGGCAAAACCTTTGAATCCAGGAAAGTAGTTAAGAATGCTTTGAGAATCTTGTCAATAACCGAGATATTTGGTTTTCGTGTGGCAAAATCAGAACCCAGGTATTATAGGGTGCATTGTGTAGATCCTAACTGCAAATGGAAAGTGCATGTCAAAACTTTTGGTCAAACTTGGCATGAGGTTACAGTATACGATGACATGCACACCTGCACGTGGGATATCAGAACAAAACACTGCAAAAAACCTTCATCATCAGTGGTTGCAAGCATCATCAAATCAAGGTGAGTAAATTTTGTAAGAAATAGTATTTAGATTTAATCTTGCTTTTTAATATATTATTTATTCTAATTTCAATATAATTCCACAGCGTTGACACTTGATACAAACCAGCACAGATAATGGATAAGCTGAGAACAGAACAAAAGATGACAATTACCTACTGGATAGCATGGAAATCATCAAAAATTGCAAAAGAAATTGTCAAGAGGACACCAGAATCCAATTATACAGATTTGCCATCATTTTGCCACATGCTTATGGAGAAAAACAATGGGACTATAGCATTGATTTCAACAGACAAAGAAGATAGGTTTAAGTACTTGTTCCTATCCTTTGGCCAATGCATCAGAACATTCCCCTTCTTAAAGAAGGTATGTCTTACTCAGTGTCAGCATAAATTCTGTTCTCATTGATTTTCATAAATTCAATATAATTAGTAATTTCATTTATTTATCTACCAGGTTGTTGTTATTGATGGAACATTCTTAACTGGACAATATAGAGGCACATTGCTTGGAGCAGTTGCTCAAGATGCAAACAGACATATTTATCCCCTTGCTTTTGGAATTGTTGACTCTGAAAACAATAGCTCTTGGGAATGGTTTTTGTACCGGCTACTGAAGGTTGTGCCTCCCTCAAATGACTTAGTGTTTATCTCTGATAGACATGCTAGATTTGCAAGGGCTATATCTTTAGTTTACCCAACAGCTACACATTGCATATGTATGTGGCACTTGAAACAAAACATCAAAGCGACATTCAAGAAAAAACACCTGGGAAAAATGTTCAAGAAAGCAGCAGAGAGTTACACTATCCAAGACTTCAACAGCTGGCTTGCACAAATAGAAGCAACCTGTCCAAAACTATCAGAATATTTGGTGTCAGCACGTTTTGAAAAATGGGTCAAAGCACGTGCAAAGTGCAATAGATACAATATGATGACATCCAACAATGCAGAGAGCTTGAACTCCATTTTCAAAGGAAAAAGGATTATCCTATTGTGGCACTTATGGAGTTTGCTAGAGAAAAGATCACATCATGGTTCCAGGAGAGAAGAGAGAAAGCACTAGAAAACCAAGACAGAATAACTCATGAAATCCTTAAGGTGATAAGGAAATCACAAGAGCAAGTTGGATTATACAGAGTAGAAAGGATGAATGCTTCACAATTTGAGATCAAAGGCGAAGGAGCTGTAGCTATAGTTGATCTATCAGCGAAGACATGTACGTGTAGGGTATTTGATGTCGAGAAAATACCTTGTGTACATGCTCTATCAGCCATTACACGCGTAAAGGCAAATGTATCTGATTTTGTTGCAAATTTTTACAGCAATGATGCTTGGCGTATGGCATATGCAGAAACAATATATCCAGTGTTGGAAGAAGATGAAGGGAATGTCCCTGATGCGATAAAATCTATCAAATGTTACCCCCCTGTAGTAAGAAAGAGAGCAAGAAGACCGCCTTCAAATAGAAAGCTTTCAATGGGAGAGTTCAAGAGGAGGATAAAGCATTCAAAATAAGGCTGTCAGTACAATTTCTGTCATCGGTATTATATAAAATTACTACTAGGAAAGAATACAGCTTAGACATTATGAATGACATTTATGTTCCAAAATAAACATTAATTCAACATTATAGAATAAAATTTTAGATTTTATCATGTAATAATACAAGTTTGTACATTCTTTTCTCTATGTCAGCGTAATTTTGTCATCGGTACTCATCAAATTTCAGATTTATATCATTGTTGTTTACTTAAAAAACAATACAATGTTGAGAAATAATCTAAAATATTATTCTATAATATTTTAGATTAACCACCTCGTTCCCCCCCATACACTTGAATATCAAAAAATACTAGGCTATTGTCACCACTACTTGTAACTAACATCAGTGTCAGCACTACTTTGGGCCTTTACCACCTTATGTCACACCACAATAGCTTCAATAACAGAGAACACCATACTGGTGTCACTACAATAACTATTGTTGAGCAAAAATAAGAGCATGTTCAGCAAATTCCCACCAAACGCCCATGTTGTGCAATTATAGGCTATTAATGAGCAAAATTAAGACTGTGTTGAGCAAAAATAAGAGCATGTTGAGCAAATTTCAAATAAACGCCGACGTTGTGCAATTATAGTCTATTGTTGAGCAAAAATAAGACCATGTTGTGCAATTATCTATAGAGAAACTTTGAGAATATATTGAGAAAAAATAAGATCAAGTTGAGCACAATTTCACAAAGTCTTGATAGTTGTGCAAATATAAACTTTTGTTGAGCAAAAATAAGAGCATGTTGAGCAAATTTCCACAAAACGCCCCACGTTGTGCAAATATACTCTATTGATGAGCAAAAATAAGACCGTGTTGAGCCAAAATTAGAGCATGTTGAGCAAATTTCCAACAAACGTCCATGTTGTGCAATTACAGTCTATTGTTGAGCAAAAATAAGACTATGTTGTGCAATTATCTATAGAGAAACTATGAGAACATATTGAGAAAAAATAATATCATGTTGAGCACAATTTCACAAAGTCTTGATAGTTGTGCAAATATAAACAATTGTTGAGCAAAAATAAGAGCATGTTGAGCCGATTTCCACCAAACGCCCATGTTGTGCAATTATAGGCTATTGATGAGCAAAAATAAGACTGTGTTGAGCAAAAATAAGAGCATGTTGACCAAATTTCCAACAAACGCCCATGTTGTGCAATTATACTCTATTGATGAGCAAAAATAAGATTGTGTTGAGCAAAAATAAGAGCATGTTGAGCAAATTTCCAACAAACGTCCATGTTGTGCAATTATAGTATATTGTTGAGCAAAAATAAGACCGTGTTGTGCAATTATCTATAGAGAAACTATGAGAACATATTGAGAAAAAATAATATCATGTTGAGCACAATTTCACAAAGTCTTGATAGTTGTGCAAATATAAACTATTGTTCAGCAAAAATAAGAGCATGTTGAGCAAATTTCCACCAAACGCCCATGTTGTCCAATTATAGGCTATTGATGAGCAAAAATAAGACCGTGTTGAGCAAAAATAAGAGCATGATGACCAAATTTCCAACAAATTCCCATGTTGTGCAATTATAGGCTATTGATGAGCAAAAATAAGACCATGTTGAGCAAAAATAAGAGCATGTTGAGCAAATTTCCAACAAACGCCCATGTTGTCCAATTATAGTCTATTGTTGAGCAAAAATAAGACCGTGTTGTGCAATTATCTATAGAGAAACTATGAGAACATATTGAGAAAAAATAAGATCATGTTGACCACAATTTCACAAAGTCTTGATAATTGTAGAAATATAAACTATTGTTGAGTAAAAATAAGAGCATGTTGAGCAAATTTCCACCAAACGCCCATGTTGTGCAATTATAATCTATTGATGAGCAAAAATAAGACTGTGTTGAGCAAAAATAAGAGAATGTTGAGCAAATTTCCAACAAACGCCAATGTTGTGCAATTATAGGCTATTGATGAGCAAAAATAAGACCATGTTGAGCAAAAATAAGAGCATGTTGAGCAAATTTCCAACAAATGCCTATGTTGTGCAATTATAGTCTATTGTTGAGCAAAAATAAGACCATGTTGTGCAATTATCTATAGAGAAACTATGAGAACATATTGAGAAAAAATAAGATCATGTTGACCACAATTTCACAAAGTCTTGATAATTGTGCAAATATAAACTATTGTTGAGCAAAAATAAGAGCATGTTGAGCAAATTTCCACCAAACGCCCATGTTGTGCAATTATAATCTATTGATGAGCAAAAATAAGAGCATGTTGAGCAAATTTCCAACAAACGCCAATGTTGTGCAATTATAGGCTATTGATGAGCAAAAATAAGACCATGTTCAGCAAAAATAAGAGCATGTTGAGCAAATTTCCAACAAACGCCAATATTGTGCAATTATAATCTATTGATGAGCAAAAATAAGACCGTGTTGAGCAAAAATAAGAGCATGTTGAGAAAATTTCCAACAAACGCCCATGTTGTGCAATTATAGTCTATTGTTCAGCAAAAATAAGACCATGTTGTGCAATTATCTATAGAGAAACTGAGAGAACATATTGAGAAAAAATAAGATCATGTTGACTACAATTTCACAAAGTCTTGATAGTTGTGCAAAAATAAACTATTGTTGAGAAAAATAAGAGCATGTTGAGCAAATTTCCACTAATCCCCCCCCCCCCCATGTTGTGCAACTTTATTCTATGGGCACAAATTTCGCAACATAACATTAGAATTCCCCAAATAAAGGATCATATTATGGAAAAATAAAGTTAATGTGTGCAATTACAAGCTAAAAAATAAGCAATAAATAAAGTATTAAACACTTCCCGTATTTTTTACAAAAGAAAAAAGAAAAGAAAAATTATTTTCCGTGAAAAAATAGAAAAAGCAATAAATAAGGTATTAAAACATTCATTCTAGAAAAATAGTCGATCGTCGCCATTTCTTTCATCCTCCACTGAAATCTCCTCTCTCTTGCTCTGCAAGTTTGCTTCACGTTTGATTATACGCTCCTTGATACGAGATCGGAAATCCCCTCTCTCTTGCTCTACCATATACATCACCATGTCATCAGAGCGGAAAGGTTTGATTTCCTATTCTCCGTTTATTACAGTTTAAATTAGAATGATTACGGTTTAGGGTTTAGCTTCCACAAAAAGCAGGAAATGGGAGTTATTCAAGTTATTCGACCTTCCACGAGCTGCCTTTGCTAATTTAATGACTTCGGCATTAGAATGTGTAGTTAATGTTATGGATTTATCGTTCAATTTTGAAATTTATATGGAATAAACTCCCTTCTTTTATAATGTCATTACATGCATTATTTGTAGAAATTGATTTTCAATGTTCATTTTATAGGTAAACGCCCACAGAGATTGAGTGACTCACCTACTCTAGACAGTCAAAACCGAATTTCGAAGAGATAAAAAAGATCCGGGGTTAAACCTCCAGTAATTGATTTATCTAGGGATTCACCAGCTTTCAAGGATGAACTGTTTAAAGATACTCAGCCTGATAGAGCATATGAAACAGGGGTGGGTTCCCTGTCACTTGAATCTAAAGATTCACAACCGCTTGTTCGGAAAAACAGTAAGAAAGAGGTCCCCCTTGTGACTGTTGTTCCTGCTAGCACTGTTGGTTTAGAAGCCCTTGAAATTACAGTTTTGCAAGACGATTCGCCTAATGTACCGCTTGGTCAACCAGTGAACCAAACTGTGCATAACATCACATCTGTTGAGCAAACAGAAGACACTGAAATCCATCCTATCTCAGAAAACAGACAAATGATTGCGAAGACCGAGAGGGACAGAAGACAAAACAATTCAACTCTTTGAAAACACGTTCAAGCCCCCGCGTGCTTGTGTCATCATTGTAGAAAATGAATGACAAGCAAAAGATATTCATTAGAGATATTGGGTTTGGATGTTTGTTCGACTTGAACATTGTTTCCCTTCCACAATATCTTTCATATTGGTTAGTGGATCAGTTTGATCCTAACAAGTGTTGTTTGGTTATGGCTAATGGAGGAGAACTTGAAATTACTGAGATTGGGATTGCCTATGGGAAAGGTTTTAGTAGCAAGAAAAACAGCGAAAGAGAATTTCCACCTTGTGAAAGATTGGAGAAACACATTTGAGGTTAAGGATAATATAACATCAACTATGGTTATGGATAAATTGATAGCTGACACTGATTGTGGTGACCAATTCCTCGTGAATTTTATTGTTGTATTAGACTCTTACTTGATTGATACTTTAGGAAATGGACATGCAAACAATAGTTTAGTAAGAGTTGTTTCGGAATTGGGTGACATGAAAGAGCTAAATTGGTGTGCTCTTGTGTTAGAAAGTTTGGTTGACGTGAAAAAATGTTGGGAAAAGAACAAGGATGGACACTTCAAAGGGCCTATATTATTCTTAGTTGTAAGTATTTTTTCAAACCTTTACTCTGATGTTAAATTAATTTCTTTACCATGTCTGTAGTACCCATGTCACCAGTTCCTATTTTAACTTTCATATCTACAATATTATTCATGTCAGCACTCCCCCCCTCCATCATCTTTCCTCTATTGTTAAATTAATTTCTTTACCATGACTGTAGTACCCATGTCACCAGTGCCTATTTTAACTTTCATATCTACAATATTATTCATGTCAGCACTCCCTGCTCCATCATCTTTCTCTCTGATGTTAAATTGAGTTCTTTACCATGTCTGTTGTACCCATGTCACCAGTGCCTATTTTTACTTTCATATCTACAATATTATTCATGTCACCACTGCCCCCATAATTTCTTTACCATGTCTGTAGTACCCATGTCACCAGTGCCTATTTTTACTTTCATATCTACAATATTATTCATGTCAGCACTCCCCCGCTCCATCATTATACTGATATATGTTTATCCCATTGATGTGCCAGTTGCTGTATATGGATTGGGTGAAACTGTTCACAAGCACAGCGCTTAGAAGAATACCTCGTTCTTTGCTAGTGTTTTTTGGCATCAATTCCAAACTTTTGCGCCAACGAGAAACTGGTGACATTAATAGTGGAGGCTTTGGTCGTGGCTCAATCCAACCTCGCCAAATCGTTCCTCCCCCTCAAGACATACCTCCTACAGCTTGTCCCCAATCTACTACACACAACGAAGAATGCAACGAACACCCTGCTGGTCCAGAAAAACAACCACCTCCAGTTCAAGTCTATATGAATTTTTTTTAACCAATTCAATCTAAAATTGTGCAGTTTATCATGTTTTGTTATTTACTGATATTTTTTTTATTCTTATTTTATCATGTGCTCTTGTCTTCTAGAATTGGATACAGACTTTTGCTCAAAAGACTTCTGTGCTTGCATCTGCTATTTCTGATTTTCTGGAGTGGTCTACAAATATACCGCCTGAACTACAAAATGATTACAAGGTGACTTCACTTCTGCGTGGAGCCAACCAGCTCCTAGGGATGGGAGATGTGACCCCTGCGCCTGCTACAGATGCTGTTGACAGGTCATATATGAATGACTCTCCAAACACAATTTTTAACAACTCCCAACACCCATTTTGGTCAGACCCTACTCTTATAGATTGCCTTTCTCAAATTGAGGTGGCGTATCAGAATAAGCAAAAATTGAAATCAAATATCATAGGAGATGGGCAATTTTCCTTTGATATATTTGTAAATGATCCTATTTTGAAGGAAGATAAATGGATATCACAGAACATTGCAGATGCAAACAAGGATGGTAATGACGCACACCAGGCTCCTGCAGTCAGCCATGGTCATCCTATAATACAACAGGATGTTCAAGCTAAAACTGCAGACACATTATGCACCCCTCCCAATCCAATCCCCACTCAATTCCAAACTGATATTCCACCAGAGAAGCCTTTGGGGGATAAAAGAAAATGCAAGTCCCCTGCTCCCTTGCCCCCACGGAGGTCACCACGTGTCAACGTAGCTGATGTGAATGCTGCACAATAACTTCATGACACAAAGAGAGAAGAAGCTGCAAGGAGAGCATATAAATCGTCTGCATCTTTGAGAAGCCCCTATTACTCCCGTGTTGTTGATATTAACGATCCTATCTTTGAAATCGAGCGGACATTTTCAGCCTATTTAGAAATGACAACAACTCATAGCACGTAAAGTTCATTTTAATCTTAATTTACTTAATGTATGTTCAGTTACAAGTAAAAGATTATTTTTATTTAATCCATCTTCATAATGACTTGCATTTGCAGTGAAGTCTTATTTAAACACAAGTCTATTGAGGTGGTTAGAACAGACATGGGTACACTTGAAGATGAAACCCAACTGTCTAGTGTCATTATTGATGCATGGACAGCAGTCCTCAACCACAAGGAACAATATAAAAGTGCTCAGTCACCAGCAAGAATATTTTTCAATATCAACAAATCTGTAATATTTTTACTTATTCATCTTTCAATTACACTCCATTCTTTGTCATTATTACAATGGGTCTGTTTTTTTACTAATTTTTATTCTTGATCCAGTTTAATGTGGAGAGTGTGTCATCAGGAGCTTGTGATGAACAGTTTCAGAGGTTTAACCTCCACCTTGATACTGCATTGTCATTGTCACCACACATTTCTTTGAAAGATATAGACATGGTACTCCCTTCACAATCACCAGAATGAAAGTTCTCTAAATACTGATTTTGAGATCAATGTTAACAAACTCAATCCCTAATTCCTATATGTTTAATATTATGTACATTAGTTTGTATTTGGGGTTCAACAAGAAGAGGTCTACATCATGGTTGACTTCAACTTCAAAAACAAAGTCACCCAAATCATTAATATCAGCCCAACTTGCCCTGCTGAAACTTGCACCTTTGCATCCCCCTTTGAATGTTTGGTAAGTTTTATTAATGATATATAATATCTTCTTGAGTTGTATTAACTTCAATTCAATATCACCTCAGTTTACAATTAACATTAAATGATTTATAATTCAATCCATCGCATGGGGCTTGAAGCAAAGGCAGAAATAGTGTCTACTGCACCAACATCAATTGTCCCCATCGCATGGGCTGGAGAAGAGAAAGTTCAGCATTCTGGGTACGCCTCATGCGTCACATGGAGACCTTCTTTGGGGCAGAGAGAGGGTACAAGTGTGGATTTGAAAAGGGCAATTTCAAGAATATCTCAAAACTACGGGTGAAGTACCTAACAGATATTGTGTGCTCAGAGCTGAATGAAGTGAACAAAGAAGTTATGAAGGCAGCAAAATCCCATTCAAAAATGACTTCAAAGGGGATTCAAGGCCAGAAACTAAACCTTGGTTGAACAGCTACAACACAATTTCATGTTTTTTTTTGCAAACTTTGAAATGTATTGGGGTGTAGACAGTTGTGTACTCTGCTTCTGAAAAGTTGTCTCATGAGCATTAAGACAGTTGTTTTCCCTATAATTTTAAGCTGGATTGCATTTGTCAAGTTGCATACAACTATAACTGCGTCTGACCAGTTGTGTATTCTTTTCTCTATGTCAACACAGTTCTGTCACCGGTAGTAAAATATTTGATTTCTGTTTATAACTGGTGTATTTTATTCATATAGTTGATTTGATGATATCCATTCCTCACTATTGACTATACTTTGCAAGAGAAAGATTTCAATAGGAGAGTTCAAGAATAGGGTAAAGCACTCAAAATAAGCATGTCAGCGCAATTCTGTAATCGATACTATACAAAACCACTACTAGGAAAAGAATATATCTTAGACATTATGAATGACATTTATGTTCCAAAATAAAAAATTAATTCAATATTATAGAATAATATTTTATATTTTATCGTGTAATAAGACAAGCTTGTGTATTCTTTTCTCTATGGCAGCACAATTTTGTCATCGGTACTCATCAAACGCCCATGTTGTGCAATTTTATTCTATTGAAGAGCAAAAATAAGACCATGTTGTGCAATAATCTATTAATAAAGTATGAGAACGTATTGAGAAAAGATAAGATCATCTTGAGAACAACTTAACAAGGCTCGATTGTTGTGCAAAATATAAAGTATTGTTGATCCAAAATAAGATGATGTTGAGCAAATTTTCACCAATCCCCCCCCCCCATGTTGTGCAATTTTATTCCATAGATGAGCAAAATAATACAATGTTGTGCAATAATCTATTTAGACAGTATGAAAACATATTGAGAATAAATAAGATCATGTTGAGAACAAATTCACAAGGCTCGATTGTTGTGCAAATATAAACTATTGTTGAGCAAAACTAAGATGATGTTGAGCAAATTCCCAATAACATAAAACCTTAGTTAAACAGTGTCAGCATTACTTTTGCCAAAACAATCCCCAAATTACTCAATGTGTCCGCAGTATCAACCAATGATAGACGTAAAACTTCAGTAACACTTTATAATATCAAATACGAGGTGCGAAATTACAAAATGTCCATATAATTAATATGATATTAATAAGTTACATCATATCATTATTCTGAACACACATAGAAACTAAAATATATAAATAAATTCCAATATTATCAGTTATTAATATACAAGAACTACAGGCCTAAAAAGTCATCAATTTTCCTCCTCCTTTCCATTTCTGCATCTAAAACTTCTTTAAAGCACTGCATAAGGTTGTCCTTCGCCTCTTCCAACATCTGTCTTTGTTTCCCAAGTTCTCGTTCCACCTAGATAAAACATAAAATATAAGAGTTAACACTAGAGAGGGAAAAAAAATTAAGGATAAAACTTCAAATATCACCTTTAATAGTGCTTCAGCGTCTTCATCTTTGGTTGCTCTGCGAATATGATGTTCGTTTGCTATTATTGATCTTTGTAATTCCTCATATAATGTATAATGAAACACAACGGCTTCCACCAATTCGACCCTGCGAGCCTCTTTGTTAGTCTCACATGCCTCATCAACGAGGGTCATGTGATACCCACGGTAAACAACACCATCCAGATCGTCCATCATTTGGTGGAATCTTGTGCAAAACTCAACAGTGTTGCCATAATTCATCTTTTTGGAGGGGAATGTTTTAGCAGTAAGAATACAAGTTCTGGTATTCTGATTTCTGTTAAAATCAGTTTGTAGACACCAATGGACACCAAAGAATTATTTCTGGATATATATAGCCAATAATTATATAGTTTTCTTCCTTGTGACAGTTATTTGGGTCCCTTCATTACAGAGTAACTGTAAAAAACTGTAAAACTATAAAAATATAAACTGTAAACAGATTACAGTTATTTGAGTTACAGTTATCAGTGTTGGACATTAACCACCTCGTGTCAGCACTACTTTGGGCCTTAACCACCTAGTGTCACCACATAAACTTCAATAACAGAAAACTTCACCATATACACTTCCACATCAGAAAATATCAGTGTCACCACTACTTTGGACCTCAC
This sequence comes from Persicaria maculosa, assembly GCA_963922045.1. NCBI lineage: Eukaryota > Viridiplantae > Streptophyta > Magnoliopsida > Caryophyllales > Polygonaceae > Persicaria > Persicaria maculosa. Next base: position 45,476,814 of record OY998267.1, read on the forward strand.
CCCACATAGTTTCACCACATACACTACAAAAATCAAAAAATACAAGACTGGTGTCACCACTATTTGTAACTAATAATAGTGTCAGCACTACTTTGGGCCTCAAACACCTAGTGTCACCACATAAACTTCAATATCAGAAAACACCAGACTGGTGTCACCACTACTTCTAAGTATTGTAACCATCACTATCACCCCCCCCCCCCCCACTTTTGTTATAGCATGGTAAATATGTACGCATGACTCCCACATTCTTAATACAAATTTAAATAAAACATTGTCATTGCAGAAATAGATAACTTAATAAACATTAATAAAAGTTAAAATGTACAATCATTACAGATTGAAAGTCACATACAAATACAGGGCATCCAAAAAATATCCCATAAAATCCATTACCTAGAAATATACATACATGTCCACCAAATTAACTATTTGAGCACATATGTTCTCATATTACATCCAAAATATCTCATGTATGCACCAACTACATATCTAAACAATTGTTTTAAAACCTAAAACTCCAGGTCTCCTTGATCAGATCTGAGCACATGAGTTCTCTGAATCGAAAGAGCTTCTCGTTGTTGAATCGTTTCACATCTCCCCCAAAGACAGATGCTTCTATTGCTTTTAATGTAAAGACGCCGCATGAAGCCCTGCAAACAGAAAAAGACCACATGTAATGTGAGCACATAAATAACAAGTATCTTAGGCTAAACGACAAACAATACAAGATAAAAAATACATACCCAGTAGAATCATGCATAAACCCATCAACCATGTTTAGCTGGAAAGGAGAGGAAGTAAAGTTTTGATAGAGCCCAGCCTTTGCCAAATGAATTGGGAACCAAATAGCAAACGGTTGCAATTGTTCTTCAAGTACACCAGCCTTCACAGCAGTCACATTGCAATCGTACACGTTGATTACCCTCTTCTCAAGGATAATCTACAACGCCACCCAATGCTTCTTTATCACATTGAATATTGTGTAGATTTTCTTTACAGAGTCCTATGGCTTCCCATACTCAGCAGGGCACATACCAACAAAATACTCCTTAGTGTTAACTTCAAGAGGCAAATCTTCCCTGTAATTTGCAGCATAATTAGGTAGGTACTTTAAGTAAAATAGCCAATCAAGAACAAGAACCTCTCGATATTTCACAGGGTCCTCAGAAATACGCCTCCTAAAGTGAATCAAACCTGCTTCTAGATGCTACATAACATAGTAAAAAAAAGATGTCAACAATCAACAAACACAATAGAATCCAATCCACACACATATATATTTCAAAAACAAGCAGGTATTATCTGACAATCAAGCCACATATTCTTCAATATGATGTTCTGGAAAAACTTTTTGTCCCACCTTGATATTGGACCAGCAACAGAAAAATTCCTAACCAAAACTACACAAGATGAATTAAAATATATCTAGAATGAGGTGCTGTAACTAATACAATGACAACATTTCATAAAAACGATTGAACAAAAAAATAAAGCATACCTTTGCTTCTTTAAAAGTCCATACATAAATTCATGATCTTCAAAGCTGATCAATGACTTGTTAGGGACGTGCTTTAAGATCCTCACCTTCTTTTCAATCTCAGCTGGGCCATACAGGAATGTACTGGTTGACGGGATAAGATTCGAAGCCTTTAATTTTTCAACTTCGTTTTTAATTTCAGTATCCTTGGCTACCGAATCCCAATCAACACCTGCAACCGTGTCATAATCATCATCAGACAGAGATATGAACTTTTCCAATGATGAGTGCCCTCCAACTGCACCGACTTCAGCATCACCACCTTCCCCTTTCACACTTGGCAGATCGAGCAACTTCAGCAGAAGTTGATGGAATTCCAAACTCATCTGCACTCCTTTTGGCATCATCAACTTCATTTTTAATTAATGAAATATCACCTTTCAAATCCTTCAAACCTTTCACATCTGCACCTACAACCTCAAACTCATTGTCAGCAACAACAGTTGGAAACACAGGAGGAATTTCAGTAGACAGAATCTCCTTATCCACAGTTGGACCCTCTGATCTTATTGAGGGCAAGGACACGTCCTCAACATTGACAGAAGGGGGGGATGATTTCACCATTTCCTCCTCAGCAGAGAAACACTTCTGAAGATCATCGACAACATCATTGACAATTTTTGTGCTGACATCTTCATCAACAACCTTCACAGGAGTGCCCTGCGGCTTACCACCCATATGCTAGTCATCAGGCTCGCTAGGATTTACCTGCGACCTGGCAAACAAAGCCTCATAATTAGCAACCCTAACCTCAAGCTCATCATACCTCATCGCCATCTCACCAACAACTCCAAGCATCCCAGCCATCTCCGCAATCTTTGATTCAAGTGCATCAACCCTCGCAGCCAACACATCCATACGATGAGGTACCTCTTCAAGCTTCTCAATCCTCCTAGAAATCTCCTTCACCCAATCAGGATAAGATGGGGTAGAAGAAGCAAAAGCATCACCATGTGTTTTTGGAGGCAACTCCCCCATTGAATCATTGTTGGCCTCCATTTGGGGAGATACACCTTCAGTACCTACCACTTTATTTCCCTCGGCTCCCATTTTAGCAGCTTCAAAACTTGAATCGCGAATTTCTTCATTCCCACCAGCATTAGATGTTTGACAAAACATAGACCCCCCATCAACCCCATCCTGTGCTTCTTCACCCCCCCAAAGGTGACCTCTGCACACAAGGTGTCACTACATCACCCTCTCCCCGCCTGTCACCAGAAGATGTCTCAACTTCTTCAACCTTGTCAGCACAACCAACCACATCTGCAACCTCCGCCAAAACAGAAAGCCCAGCAGTAGGAGGAGCAGCCAACTCATCAGATCCACAAGAATGGGTGTCAGCCGTACAATCATCAACCTTGTCATCACCATCGCTGCCTTCACCACAAGATTTAGAGACTGCAGCATGAATATCTTCGTTCTCCACTCCATGAGCACTCTGATTATCAACAACAGAAATTGAAGGAAGAACCGAAGACCTGCCAGCAGTACAATCATCACCCTTGTCATCACCATCGCTGCCTTCACCACCAGATTTAGAGACTGCAGCATGAATATCTTCGTTCTCCACTCCATGAGCACTCTATTTATCAACAACAGAAACTGAAGGAAGAACAGAAGACATGTCAGCAGTACTATCATAAAACGGCCTCCCACTACCTAACCCAGCTTTCTTCATCTTATACCTCCGCTGAAAGACAATATTCAACGGGGCATCATCATCTAATAAATCACATAAATCAGAAACCAACCGATCTCTCTTGGAAGGTGAAGCAACCACATCAACCTCCTCATGCAGATATGTGTCAACATTAACTCTCTTCACCTTCTTAGAAGGAACAACTCTACCACATTCCCTCACTGCTGAAGCCTTCTGTCTAATCTTCTTTACTTTACTCTTGACACGACTAGCAGAACGACCCCTCCTCACATACACCAATCCCTCAGCAGTATCGCTGGACGCCACCTTCTGTTTCTTTTTACCACCCATCCCTCCAGTCACATATTTCCTCTTCTTTGAGGTCTCTACAACATCTTCGTTTTCTACCTCAGGGAAAACTTCAAAAGCAGTATCAAAGGACTTCCCATCCTGTTTCTTTTCAGCAGCTTTGCCTCTCTTCACATGTGTCTTCTTCTTTGAGGTCTCTGCTTCATCACCTTTCTGCAAGACATTAGCTTCTTCACCACCAACTTGGACATCCCTGTTTGAAAACCTAGCTTCATATGCCCTTTGACGAAAACGACGACTGTCATACAATGCATCATCAACAACTCCACCACATACTTCATCAACTGATGCATCAACTACTGGATCATCTTTTTCATCAGCAAACCCCATCATTGCTGTACGTGCAAACTCCCCATAAGTAGGGAACAACGGAGTCTGTACAAAATGCATGTATAAAAATATTAAAAAAACAAAAAAAACAAACCAAAGATGCATCAACTGAAAATGGTCTTAAAGATAAATAACATAAATATATTACCAAATCACCATGAAACAAATATTCAGCTTCAACATACGAATGGCTAAACTCGCATACCCAGTGCAATGAGTATGGATCTCTATCAAGCATCATAAAATTATAGTCAATTTTAGCAGAGAGGGCTGGGAAAGCTTATAATATCCAAGCCTGTTACAAAATAAAACTCGTAAAGACATTACAAAACAATATTAGACAAAAATGCTCACATACACAATAAAGTTGTGCTGACACAGACAATAATTGATGACAAAAGTGATTCAAACACTAAAACATAATACCTGGAATGCAAGGCAATACCCGTACATTTGATAAGACCCCCTAACGCCAGCACGATCTGCAACAGAAGAACTCTTCAATGACTTCAACAAACGGCTGTATGACTCTCTACCCCAAGGATATAGTTCAAATTCCTTCTCATTGCATGCAAGAGATAGGAATTGTGCACTGACAACCTCTGAACTCCTATAAACAATTAACTTCTCAATCAGCAACAACTTTGCCATAATCAACTTCTTCTTAAAGTTCGTTTTCTCAGATTTGAAACGAGCAACTAACTCATCAGGAGTCATTTTCTTATGCCCAAAAAATTCAGATATTGACACTTTCTTTGAGATATTACAAATATGTTCTTCACAAGGAAGGCCAGTGATGACATGAAACTCAACAATTGAAAAGCGTGCAAGATATCCACCAAGTCTAAACCACAACTCATTCTCCTTTTGCGTTTGTACTTGACGAAGCACCATTTGATGCATAAGCTGAAAATTGGTAGCCATTTTGGTGCCCTGTGTCAGCACCCATCCAACACAACTTTTTCGCAGAATATTATAATCAGAAGGAGATAGATGCTTCTCAATCAGATCGCAAACAAAAGGATATGAATATATGTTGGACCTACAATGGAATCGCTCAGAAACAGGAATGCAATATTCCAAGCCCTGATCAATGACAGACAAGTAACCAAAAAACCAACATCAGATTAGGAAAAAATCAAAACTTGCTCATCAACAAAAAAATTCCAAATGGAAAACCAAAATAACTTACATCAGAACCACTATGAGAGGTGGATGAATCACCAGATTGAGCTGCTACTAAAAACAAAATCAAGAATAATATAAAAATACAATAACGGAATCCATGATAAACCAAATAACCATAAAAAAACAATAAAATGGCACCACCACATAGTAAAAGAACATAAACATCACAAAGACAACACAGAATACCCAATCCAAGTACACACATTGTTGAAACTACCATAAACTAACACAACCATATATAAAAACAGACATTATCAGCGCCCTTACACATGAGCATACCTACAGATATCTACAGTATGAACAACACAAACAATACAAAGCATCAAAAACAGATTTACCTACACGAATAACGCTAAAAAGCACATACAAAGTGCCGCATCACAAAAATTGAAGCAAACAAACAGTTAAAATCAACGGATTTAAACATACAAATTACTTAAACTACCTACAACACTCAAAATCGCACACATTTATGCATATCAAGCATCGATTTACCCATAGATGATCAAAATTGAAAGCAAAAATCAATAAAATCAACATAAATCAACTTCTTCCAAACCCTAGCACGAAACATTTAGCAAAAACAAGCGAAATCGATACCTGAAGAATTGCTAGATGACGACATTGAAGAGGATATCACAACAACGAACAGCAATCGACCGAAATCTCACTACTTACGCACAGATTGAAGGAAGAAGAACGAAGAAAACCGAAGAAACTAGACGAAAAACCGACGTAGAATCAAGAGCGCGAAGAGAGAGTTTGGAAGAGAGGAAACACGCGAATATGTCCTTACAATTGAGAATAAGTATTTATAGTTGACATTTTGCTAATTTGTCCAAAAAGGTGGACAACTCCCCAATTTGTCCAAATAAAGTGTCTGTTTGGCAAATTTTTTCTTTTTGAATTGGGTTTCTTGGAATTAATATATATTTCCAGGGGTGTATATGATATATATACTGTAGTTTCTTAATTATGTTTTTGCATTTTGAATTGAGGGGATCGTCCATCCATTTATATGGATGATAGGAGGAAACATAAGAGTGTGTCCTAGTTAGTTTCACATGGGTTGTGCGTTTCATCCGTACAAAACATATGGGGTGTATTGTTTTCCTCCTCCATCCATCGAATTCCATTTCTCGTCCGTTCCTTTCTGGTTCAATTTCAATTGGACGAGAACACCAGCAATACTATATATGCATGGGTCGGATCATATTCATATTGGAACTGGGACTTTATATCTACAAGAAAATTCAGGTGAGAAGTACCGGTCCAGTGAAAAAGAAAGAAGCAATATAATTAGTTGATATAACAAATTAAAAAGAAAAGGGAGTGCGTACTACCCCACAAGTATATATGCATGGGTAATGGGTTGGATCATATTCATATTGGAATTGGGACTTTATATCTAGAAGAGAATTCAGGTGAGAAGTACCGGTCAAGTGAAAAAGAAAGAAGCAATATAATTAGTTGATATAACAAATTAAAAAGAAAAGGGAGTGCGTACTGCCCACAAGTATATATGCATGGGTCGGATCATATTCATATTGGAACTGGGTTGTGCGTTTCCCTCTATCTCCTTGAATTTTGTAAATAAAAAGCGGTATTCGGGGTTTGAACCGGAGACCTAAGGTACTACCCACAAGTCTATCTCTTCCAACTCTCTCGATCAGATTACTGTAATCCCTCCAGATCTCGTGCGATGTGCTCAAGTGTTGCAGCAACAACGTCAATGACCGAGCGCTCGCCGGGGACTGGTTCCGCCGCCTTCGCCGCCGCCTCTTCATCTTGATTGCGGTCGTCCATCCTTCCGTTGTAGCCTCCACCACATCTCAAGCTACAAATTTACCTCCTTTCCTCCTCATTCTTCCTCCTATGGCCTCGTCCCTTCCTCCAGTCCCTTGCTATCGGCGTTGCTTCTGCCGTCGCCTTCCATGGCTTCGCCTCTGTTTGGCCTCATGTGTCCTCCGCTGCTATCCAGATCTGGAATTTTGTCAGGAGCGCCACCAAACCCTCCAGTTGAGATGCTTGTGATGTGCGGACTGTTGTGGTTGATTTGTCTCTCGGCTCGGTGTTGATCGGTCAGGGGAGAGAGATGAAGGGGATTATTAGGGATTTGATATTTCAATTATGGATTGATTGAACTACTGCTGGACGATTTCAAACCTATGCTGCCCGGGATTTGAAGTTTCTATGTTTTCTTAAATTATGCTTTCGAAAATTGCAGTAGTTTAATCAATTTCTTCTTTCTCTTTGTTTGTATGACAATCAGTAGAGTAGGAGTTGGTTCTGCCACATGTCGCGCTCTCATTAAAAATTTTCCCTCCACAAATTTTAACCAATTAAATTATGTTATATTGTCAATTTAATTCAAACCATGACATGTCATCATCCATAAATAAAATTTTAATCACTATACAATATTCTATTAATCTATTCAGAATATTTTTATATTTGAAAACTATATTTTTTTTTGTCATTTGACAATGGTGTATTCGTACCTGCCTAATAAAATATCCTTAATTTGATTTTTTTCCATTTGCTTACTATTTAGAATAAAATACATTAAAATAATACTAATTGAATTTAATTTTATATTTTAAAAACTATAACCTTTTCAGAGTCATATATATGTTAATAACTTCTCACATGTTTACAATTATAATTATTTAAATATTAATACTGACTAAAAGTAAATTAAACTAACATTAATCACTTTCAATTAGAAAATTTCATTTCATATATTCAAATTTAAAATAATTTATTTCACATGTCGATTTCTAGAGAAAATTGTATTATAATATTTTTAAAATGTATACAGTATACTCCACTTATATATATATAAATATTATATTGATTATAAAACTTGATTATAAATTATCGATGATTCTAAGATACTACCATAATCTTTTATATATATATATATATATATATATATATATATATATATATATATATATATATATATATATATATATATATATATATATATATATATATATATATATATATAAAACTATGTTGCAATGTTAATTGAAGAATGATTTGTAATTAAGTTTTCTTATATTAATCATTTAAAGTCTTCTTACATGCTAATATTTTTCTAGTAATAATTCATATATTTATTATAATTTCTAAACATTTATTATTTATTTCAAAATATCCTATACAATACTAAAATAATAAATTTTTTTTGTTACATGTCATCATTTGGTTAAAAATTTTCCCTCCAAAAAAATTATCCAATTAGATTTTGTCATATCATTAAATGATGTTGTAACGGCCCAAATATAAATATTCGGGTTACGTTTTGAAGAATTGGATACCTTCGTTCGAATCTTGCAATTCGAGTACGAGTTGAGTTTTAAAACAAAGTTTAGTACTCAAAGAAGGGATTTCGTACCATAAATTCGCGAGAGGTCCATTGAGGACCATAACATGTCCTACTTGTCTAAGTCGCTCAAAACGTTCTAAGTTCGAAATGCATAAAGAAGGAAATCGCATAATACAAATTGTCACGGCATGGCCAGATCAAAACCAAATATGAGAAAATATAAAGTGACGAAAGTGTGGAGTCCATAATCAGTCTCTCACTCCAACTGCGCCATAAGATATCCCCGTCATAACAACATGGAATCAAGCAAGGGAACGGGTACCTGAAACTATACCACGAGTCAAGGTCGAGCCACTCATGCGGGCCCTGAAGACCTCGCTGAGGACATATAATACGCTCTAATCCTAGATGAGAATGATCTAATGCAATACTGGAATGTTAAACACGCAAGCAAGTTGGCAGGATATATATAATATGCAGAAATGCGGTAAATGGCCCAAAGAACCCGATAAGGCTGGGTCGTCCTATGACCCTAGCAAAGACCCTACACTCACGACTTACGGCCGTTTCTACCAATCGCATTCAGAATACGTATGCTCATTTGTTAATGCAGAACCTAGGCATGCTACTACATGACATGCTATTATAATGCCTACATACTATATGACACATCAGGCATGAGGTTCTAACTTGAGTAAGCCCCGGAGGACTTACTTGGAGGTGTAGAGCAGCAAAAGTGAAATCCCAGCATGCAGCACAATAATCAAACAGTATCACGTAGATATACATCAGAACATATATATAAGTCTACATCTAACCATTCAATCACTCAAAGCACACATCATTCAATAGAATCGTAAACAAATCGTAATTGTCATTCCATCGCATCATACGTCCCATAAGACCACATCATTCTCCATATATCACTCGACCAATTCCGCATGCTCATATTCATCATATCCACATATGCACCCCAACAGTTCATCAAAATCATAAAGTATAATTCGTGCGATAACATAGTCCTACTACCTCGTCATAATTATCTAACATTTTAATCCTCTTATAATAAATCACCACAAGTCATGCTATTAGTCACACATATCAGAACATCATGCTAGTCAGTCACCGGTCAAGTCAGATTCTCAAGTTAGTTCCAAACTGTTTCAAAAACTGCGTCAACCAACTAAAGAATTCCGACCTTTTAAAATGCTTGCAAACATTCCTTTTCAATTTATTTAATAATCATTTTCCAACCTTGAAATTATTTTCCAAATTCTTTTTAAAACTTCAAGTCTTAAATAATATATTTTAAATCCCAATTAATATTATATAATATTTAAAATACCATTTATTAAATACTTTCAAAAATATTTTCAAATCCATTAAAGTCCCAACTGTTTTTATTTAATAAAACCGACCCTTTATAAAATCTCCGAAATAATATTTTATATTTTAATCCTCAAATAATACTATAATAATTTAAATACCGTTAACTAATTAAATAAATAAATAATTAAACGGATAAACCCAAACCGAACGAAACCCTTTTAAATCTAACCGAACCGAACCAAACCTGTAATATATATACTCCTAACCGGTTAAAACTAAAACAGAAATAAATTAATGTGGCAAGGGCCCACTAGGCCATCTTCTTCTTCCAATGCAAACAAAGAACCGCTCCCGCTATTGAAGCCTCGCCCACGCCGGCCTCGCCTCGCGCTCGCGCTCTCGGCCCTGCTCTCGAGCTACCGGAGCTCTCGAGCTCACCCGATCATCCCGCACTCAGCTCACGCACACTCCCGACTAGTCTAAGCATCGAATTAGGCTCGAAATCAAATTGAAGTAAGGAAGAAACTGGAAGCTCACCGAGTGGGTTTTTTCGCGACTTCGGAGCTCTCTATCGGAGATCTGGGCATCGTCGGAGGCTCGCGATGGCTTCTCGGACCTGCACCAAATGTGAGTGAGCACGATGGTGAAGTCCGAGGGTGGTTTCGATCAAAAACGAAGGAGAACGGCTTACCGGAACGAGGCTTGTGTTAAACAGGGGAGACGACGGTTCGATGGCTTGTCGGTGGCACTGGCGGCTCGGGCTGCTCCTGGGCGGCCACCTGGGCGTCACCGGGTGGCTCCTACCTCTACCCTTCTAGAAATAAGGAGGGACGATGTGATCGACGGTGGCTACGGTGGTGGCGGCGGTGATTGAGATGGTGATGGTGGCTCCGGGTGATGGTGAGGAGGAGATGGTAGTAGTGACGTGAAGTGGTGAAGGAGGTGATGGTGAGTTGATGGTGCAGGCGCGAGGAGAAGGAGAGGGGAGGGTGATGGTGAATGACGGTGATGATGGAGATGAATATGGTGAAGGATGGAAGTTGGTGATGATGATGGTGAATGAAAGTGACGGGGAGGGATGGTGATTTTGAAGGGTATGGTGAATGACGGGAGTACTTGAAGATTGTGTGTTGAATTGGTTAACCTATACCCGGAAACAAATCTCGAATACGCGAATTTCGAATCCCGCAATTAGTTCTAAAATGTTAGTTTTCCCGAATCCTGCTTTCTCGATCAATTAAATTTTTAAAATCGAAAAGGATATCGCCATCCGAAATTATTTTAAATTTCTTGAGGTAAAAGGACGGAATCGTTCGTCAAATTTTAAATTTAGGTCGGAATCCGCTAAACGAGTTTTAAATTCGATTTAAATTCATTTTTAATTTTCTTTTTCCGAAAATAATTAGTATTCAAAAATCCGAGCCTTTACAGATGTCACCTATTTATAAACATTTTAATAAATTTGTATACATGTATTCGAATATCTTCTAAATTAGGTAATTTTTAAAAGATCATGAATTATTAAATCATATATGTTCATTTTTAAAACAATGATGTATTTAATACTGGAAATAGCATATTAAAATAATGTAGTTAATATATATAGAAAATTAATCAATAATTTTTATATATAGTATTTATACGTTAGTACCTTTATATGTTATCTTTTGATAAAAATATTTTATAGTCAAAAGTTTCATCAATTTAATTTTTACATCTCATTAATAATGTCACGTATTTAGCCACACATTTATGATTTTTAAAATATTTTATTAATTAAAAATTTGAAAATACAGTAATCAAATAATTTTTTATTTAAAAAAAAATAATAGCTATTTTTTTCATTGTTTATTTGATTTTGATAAGGATAAATTATATTATTATGGTCAATGTTTATAAACTCATTTGGCGTTTTTTTGGTTTTGAAAATCAATTAATTCTTTGCAAATGCTTAATCAAATTTAATTTTATATTTTAATCAAATTTTCAATATAAAAATATCTTCCCAGTCAATACTTTTACGTTATTTTAATTTATAACATTTCAATAATTTTTAATTCATTTTTTTTGTATAAGAATCATGTACTTTTACATTTTAATCTTGAAATTATTAAATAAAAATAGTAGTTTAGTCAAATGATTTTTTTTTTGATGAGGTGAGTTGAGATCCTGAGTCGAGACTTACTGAGTCTGTATGTATAGCATGGTAAATAATTGGTTACATTATATTGTTACTAAGTATACAACACGTTTGGACAACTTTGGTATGTAGTATTTGGTGGATTCACAATTGTGTGTCTTCAAAGGGGTGAATCACAAGCCATAATGGGTGATCCATGGTGCTTATGAGCTAAGTCAGAAATTCAATCGTCTAAATAAAGTCACACATCATACATTGTTGAATATCGAGAGAAAATGTTGTCATATGATGCACACCATATATTGCTGAATATCGAGGGGGAAGGGTAGGGGTGGAAGGGGTAGTCAAATAGTGCAAACTCATGAAAAGATGTGATGTCTCAGTTAATTAACAAAAAAGATGTTCAATTGTTGCTTATAAAAAAATAAACATAAAGGATGATAACAATTGTGAGTTTGTGAGCAATGATAGAGTTAGGAATTGTTTTATAAGAGATACTCAATTTTTAAAAAAATCATTATACCCATATATGATAAAGAATGTTAGAAAAAATATTCTAAAAATACCCTTAAATTTATTATTTTAACCGTCATTTTTAATTGAAAAAACTAAGAGAAGCAAAAATTTTGCCAAAGGACTTTGAACTCACGACTTCATGATTTAATACTCACTTTTATAATGGCCCGGATATAAATATCCGGGATACGTTTCGAAGGTCGGATACCTTCGTTCGGATGTTGCAATTCAGGTCCGGGTCGAGGTTTCAAACCTCTAATCAGTCGAAGTCTCATAAATACAAATTAAACGAAAATAAAGCGGAAGTACGGTTTAGATACAAAAGCCATGGCAGAGCCGGGTCCAAACCAAAACAAGTGGGTGATTGCCATTTGTCAAGTCAGAATATATTAGCCGGATTCTTCGATTCGCCAAAAGATTTCCCCGTCACAGAAGCATGGAGCAACAAGAGCGGTACCTAACACTATCCACGAAGTCAGGCCTGGTGATCGCCTGCGGGTCCTCTGACCGCGCTGAGGCCACATAACATGCCTATGCCTAAATAAAAGATGACTAATGCGGTACAAGATTTAAATCACACTATCATGCCCCTAGTATATATAATATGCGAAAAAGAACTGTAAAGGGCCCAAGACAATGCCAAGTGGCATATCCCTCTCCTACCTCTGCACCCCTTCCCGTTAGTGCAGAGACTGGCCAGTTCGTTGCTATAACATAGCATATCCTCGTGGTGGTGCACTCACCCACGGTATCATCATAACATATATAAAAAAAAAACGTAAATCTTGCTCGATGGTGCTAGGCTATCATGCTCATATCGACTCGATAGACTCAGGGCACCCGATGGGGCTAGGCTACCCTATGACCCTAGGAAAGACTCTAGGACTATCACAGATAACGGTCGTTCTGTTTCAAACACACAAAGTAAACACATGCTCAGTTCAATGCAATCCTAGCATGATACTACATGGCATGCTTTAATATGCAACAAAACTACACATTACATGACACATCAGGCAGGAGGTCCAGGTTACTGAGTAAGTCCCGTAGGATACTTACCTGTTGATGCAAAACTGCAAGATAACACAAGCAAGGGCCCATATGCAAGTCCAAAGCAATCCAAAAGCATTACACACCTATCATTAAGTCATTTCCATAAGCTACCAGACCAACATTCATACACACGAACCCAAGTTCCCAACATCCTCAAAACCGACCGATAGTAAAACCGTTTTCCAAAATCTTCCCGATACGATCAAATCGACCAAAATCATTCTTTAATCAAACCCATTGAGAAAATCATACCAACCATATTTTCAAACTCATAAATCCCAAATTAAGTCAACTCATATTCAAAATGATATCTCACTCATACTTGGTCAAATTTCGACATTAAATATTTAACTTTAAAACCAACTCTTTCCAAAGAACATTATAAAAATCATTCCGGCATGTTTCTTATTCAAAACATTATATAAATTCCAATATTAAATCATCAAAATAATCCTATGTTCACAAATCATATTTATAAATCAAAACCAACAATTCACTTTAAAATTTCTAACTCACAAGTTTAAAACCTCATAAAATGCATCAATTAAATAACCCAATAAATATTATTTTAAAACATTAAACAATATAAAATGATTAATTTTCCAGAATTTATAATTATAATCAATGCCCAAAATAATATTAATATTCAAATAATTTAACACTTACTATTATAAAATCTCAAAACAATAACCATATATATATATACATAACTCCATAACAATAAATATCACTTTTAAAACCTTATTAGATATAAATATTAATAATTTCAGAACATATAAATATATAAATTCATTTTCCTAAAATCAGAAATAATAAAACATATAACATATATATATATAACATAACATATAACCTATTTAGCCATATAATTCACAACATATAAAACACATAACCATCTCTTAAATAACCCAAAGGAAACAACCCAACCCGAGCCCAAAACAATTAGCCCACAGCCCACTCGAACCCAGCCCAGAAGAGAAGAAGAACCCGACCCAAATCCAGTCCCCACCCGGATCCAGAAAAGAACCCGGCCAGTAAAGGAAGAAAAAGAAAAGAGACCCGGGAGGATGGAGCAGATCTGGCCCAGACCCGAGGATTTAGGCCCAGAAATTAGGCCCACTCAAGGAAGAGCATCATCTTCGTCCCCTGCCTTCAGCAACAGAGCTTGGCAGCGGAAATGGAGGAGAAAGAAGAAGGAACCCAGGCTCGCCGGAGCTCCGTTCCGACCCAGACTTTGCCCACTCAACCGACACGAGATTCCGACCATGACCCACGGAAGCAAAATCAAACGAGAGAAATAAGGAGGGAGGGAGAGGGAAATTACCGAGGTCTTCGAAAATGGATTCCGGGGTGTTCCGAGGGCTGCTTCGGCGGCTCCTGGTGGCTCCAGCTGATCATGGTGGCTTCGGGGTGATTGACGACAAGAATGGAGGAGAGGTGATGGTTGCTCTGCTGCTGAGTGTACATGAGAGGGAAGAGAGGGTGGTGGGTGTCTGTTCGGGTGGGATTCCGAGAGCAGAGGTGGGGTGTTGGGTTCGGTGGCTCGTCGACGCGAACAGGTCGAGGCTTAGGACGACAACAGGAGGTTAAAGGTGGATTTTTGAGGTTTTTTAGAGTGAAAGGAGAAGGAGGATATGCTTACCGAGCAAAATGGGGAAAACAGGGGAAGAGTGGGGAGCTCGGGCTCGGCGGCGGCTCCAATGGCGAAAAGGTGCCCTGGTGCTGTTCGGTTGCTGTTGCTGCTACTCAGAGCCACAGGGAAGAAGAGGGTAAGGATGGGTTTGTGAGTGTGTGGGAATTGGGTGAGGGAGGAAGCCAATAGAGAGGATGTTTGTGGCTTTGGATTGGAATCAAAGTGAAGAGAGGAGGGGACCATGGAGGTGGGTGCAGAGAGCAAATGGAAGAGGGAGGGAGGAGAAGCTGAGGGTAATTGTATAAGATGACAAAAGGGGGAAGCTGGGTGTGCACTGTACCATTGGTTCGGCAAGGGGTAGAGAGAGAGAAGGAAAGAAAGAAAAAGGAAAATAAATTTAATATATATGTGGTCCCAAAAAAATGCAAGGAGAATATACCCGATATTCAAATTCGAAACTCGCTAATCCCGACTCTATCAAATCCCGACTAAATCAAATTTAATCAAATTCAATTCAATTTCAAGATAAACAGAATTAAATTAATTTTTTATCAAAACTCAGAGCTCGAAGGCGGAATTAAAATCCGCTAGAATCTAAATTCTCAAAATGATGCCGGAATGACTTAAAAATCAAAACTTACGCTCGAGGACGGGTTTTATTCCACTTTTTCAAATTGAATTTAATAATAATAATTTAATATATAGAATAATACTACAAAATATATATTTAGTCTTTACATTTATCCACTTCTAAAAACAAGTCTCGTCCCCGAGACTAAATCATTTTAAAGCAATGGGATGAAGTTTTAAATTGGTGAGTCCGAGGACCATGTCCAAGGATCTTGTAATCATCTCGGTTGCGTCTTCCGAGATTCTCACAACATCCTAGTCACGGTCGTGACATCTCCAATTGGCCTTGTCAAGTGTGTAATAAGCGCCCTTATCACATCCTCGCTTCGACCTTTCGGAAGTATCACAACTCTAAAAGTATTATAGCGTCCGACTAGGTCTTAGCGAGCAATCTATAAACGCCCCTATAAAATGCTTGTATCCACTTTGTGAGACGTCTATAATGTAATCCAGTTTGTAAAACCTCAAAGTGTTTGTAAATGGAAGGATTGTCGTACAAATCATTGAAACTCTCAACTTCTTTAAAACCCCAAGTTGGCCATTTCTAAAACCGCTCAAAATCTTCAAATCCGATGTTTAATCGAGCAACTTTACACCAAAACAAGTCAATTCCTTTCAAATCAAGATTTCGTCAAAATCTCTCAAAACCAAATCAAATTCAGAATGTAGAAGGTGGAATCATACACCTCTAAGGGCTAATCCCGTATTCTCTTCCTAGTTTCCAGAATCGAATCAATCTATCAGTCTCAATTCAAGCAAGATGCATAAGCCATAAGAAATGCATAACTGTATAACCATCCAATCTCCAATCCACACATCACACAACAAGTCTCAACATATACCAGAGTAGTGCCACAAGGTCACATCAACATCTCCAGATCATGCCAAAGGTCATAATATGCATCTCAATGACATAACAAAATCATCACAACGTCTCAACATCACACCAGAAGTCATAAAAGTATCCCTCATCACCGAATCAATGAACCAAAATCCATTGTCAACACATCAACACAACAAGGTCAAGCTATTAAGGTTCAGCATAGGGGAAGTTCAATCAATATATCGATCGCCAAAATGTCAGCCTACTCACAATACATCATCTCAACTCATACAATGTCATATAACGATCACTTAGTAATCACGCACCATTACCTCATATATATATAAGTCAGATTCATGATCCCAAATCAATATTCATCACTTACTCATTCATAATCATGCTTTCACATAACAATATATCATCATCTCATGGTTCTTACAACACATCATAACATGCTTCTAGAACAACATTATAGGATAGCAATGTATCATTATATCATGATCATACTTGTCACTGCCAACTAGATTTCAATATTGCATATCAACATGTAATATCAGGTCATATCATGTTTATCATGGTCACCATCTAAAATCATGCCAGTACATATGAGTAAATCACGAAATCAAGAAAATCCTCACATCACTACCAGTCAAAATGAAACGCAATCCCCGCTTACTCGTCTCCCACTCTCAAGCCAAGACCGACCTTCATCTAGACTCACCAACTCGGATAACATCCCACAAAAGAAACCCCAATTCATTCCGACCTTTAATCTCACACCTCTTCCCGCCAAGCACTCTCACTAACAATCCACCTCTAAGACCCCAACCCCTGTCTCTGTTTTCACACCCGAGCACCCCGGTATGCTATGTTTCCGATATCCACAAAGGTCATTCGTTACACTTCTCACTCTTCCCCAAGATTTCACAAGCATCATGCCCTGCTAACTGCACATTCTCTAGTAAAAATTCCTCGATCACCGCCTAGCCGACCTATTCCTAACCATACTCTTACCCAAGATTCACCTAGGAGCTCATCGAAAATCATCAAGCATTACCTCTTAAAATTTCCGAACCCACTCGGTCCAACCTAAGTCAACACCTCTCTTCGGCAACTTCCCCTTACTGCTGCCGATCATTCTAATCGCTCAAAACCTTTCTCCACTCTTCGACCACTCTACCAAAGGACCTCACTCACATGTTCAAAGAAGAAGAATTCATGGACATCATTACACATAATGATCACATCATATCAACTAGCATTTATAACAACATCATTAGTTCATCATGAGATATTGCAACATGTATCAAAAGTCTTAATTTACCGTCATGCTCAAAATTATCACATAACACCATATTTGAATGAAGTCAATTCAACTAGCAAGTTTCATCAGGACCTTATCAGATAAACAATCCAGGTTTCACAACAATTGCAGTTCACATTATAGGCAAGGAATTTAGATCATGCTTGGCATCTCAGATTAGCATTACATTAAGTCATCAAGGCACATTAGGATTGTAAGGCATCGAATCATATCATCTTAGTCAACAGACAATCAAGCAACAGTCATCACATCAACAAGCAGTTTTCATCATCAAGTTAGTGCAATATCATCATCAACAAGCTCAGAAAGGGTTAGCAATTCGAATGGAGGGCGCTCCCACCTGCAAGTCATATCATACCCAACAATCGTAATCCTCGAAGCAAGCTTGTTCCGTCGACATTATCGATCCTGAGGCCCGTGGGTTATGGGCCCACGCTTCCGCTGCGCTGCTCTATCGTCATTCGACTTCCCGATCCCTTTCCATGTGGTCGCTCATCCAATGTAACGCGTAGGAGTTCAAGTTAGTGGAGATAGGGGAGTGACAAGGGTGGACGACCCAATGTTTCTTTCGAAGACGGAATAGACCAAAGCTAAAGACGACATGACTAGAGACAAGACTCCAACTCAGGAATAGTAATGATGCCTTCATGGAGTCCATTAGGTTACAACTTGTGACAAACAAGCATGAATTCATTATGGAGCATATCAATCACATCAATCCATACTAACATGTACCTACCTCGGGGGCAACATTCGTATTCATATCAAAAACATAATCAAGTCCTACGCTGATGTATGTGAAACAAGCTAACATTCTAGTATTTCATGGAAACAGATATGCCTAGTAACTTCGAGCAAGATAGACGGAACCGACAATGATCATACATGATTCGAAGTCATGCGGAATTTAGTGAAGATAACGAGCATCAGGCATATGATCAATGTAAGAGCATGATATACACATCAACAAATGAGTCCAAATATATCATGGTAAAGTATATCGTAACCAACAGGTGAAACATCATACGAGAACACATAAGAGCAGCATCAAAAGTAACAAGAAGGACATCATGGGTGCTAGATTAAATCATGCTAAGAATGGACCATCATAGAGTATATATATATATATATATATATATATATATATATATATATATATATATATATATATATATATATATATATGTGGTACAGTAGTTGTCACATTATAGAACAAGCATGATAGGTAATCATTCAGCAGGTCATATTGAAAGTCATAAGCTCCACATGATACTAATAGCACACATCGAATATGAGTACAACTAGATTAATCCAACTAGGTTCATTCCGATATTCATGTGTCATGTATATGCAAAATCAGGATATACAGTGGTGTGTGATCAAGCGAGGTGTCAAGTCATAGGTTCATGCAAGCACGAGAAGCCATCATAGAGTAATAAACATTTTAACCATGTAAGCATGCTGGGTTTAACTATCACATAAGGCTAGTCAATCATCGAATTCAACATTAAACCAATCAGAACAAGTGAGACATGTTAAGAGAACAGAAAGAGAAAAGAGCCACACTATCAGGTACCTAGCTTGAGAGAGAATCAACAATAATGTAGGTAAAGTAGAACTCGCACAAGTCACAACCAAGGGCTCGACATGTTACTAAGGACTCAATATAACATATGATACAGACATGTACTTGATTGATTACTCGATACTAAGTAAGACTTCAATTCGATCACATCTCAACGACATAGTGGCACGAGAGGAAAACGCAACGAGGTATAGAGAAAGTCTAAGCAACATGGCGACATGACTAGAATATGGGGACATGAGCTCGAATCAACACATTATATGACAAAACATGCATTCCTCAAGGTTCAATTATAACACATATTCTCCGTTCAACACAACTAACACACACAATATTAACTTGCAAAATAAGCAACAATAGTTAATCTGGCGAATTCGGAATAGATGGGCATGCTATAGATTCTTGTCACAGAATGAATGATAAGCATCGAGGCATCATCGGCTAGCATGCTAAAGAGTACAATCTTATGAGGCATTCGTATAAAGAAGAGTCGATCACACTATCATGAACCTATTCATGGGGAGTACATCAATTGTACAACTTCCTAACATATGACATCTATAATCGTGCGCTAGTATGACAATGTAATATACTAAACAGATCATGTCGGGATGATATGGACATAATAAATGTAGTTCGAACCTATACAATGGTCATCATGAGCATCAAGGCACATAAGCACAAATTCACACTAAGGATCAATTGTAGATCAAGGAGTAGTGCATATAGAATCACACAATCATGAACAGGGCAATCAAGATAACCCGATAGAAGTCCATAAGGGCAACATTGACTCTTCCCAACTGACTCATTACCCATCTTTCCCGTGGGACTCGGATACGAATTTTCCGTGACAAGAGGACATTGATGGATCGTCATAAGAATTGATAACGACAGCCTCGTAAACATCTCACTCTCTAGCTCGGAATTTCATCAAGGACCGTCTTCCAGTGTTCTCTCGGACAACCTCTATATTCAATCATGATTCCCGACACCATGTGTTTACCAACCCAATTCCCGTGGAAGACCGATATTCGAAGGGAGGACTCGATTGAATTGTCAAAAGGGTTCATAAGGAAAGGGGCGGTTCCACAAAAGCTGAGCTTAACCATACAAGAAGGAGGGTACTCCCGCTATTCCGTTCACACAAATCGTTCAATATTCTTCAAACAGTTAGGACATACCAATCAATCTTTAGCATATCAAGCACTCAACATAGAATCAGTTAATGACAATTATAATGATCTCCTTGAAGTCATCCCGACCCATCTGTAAAGAACAAGCTAGTATTTCGCCTACCCATTTCCGACTACATCCAAAAGGGATGGTCTAACACCGTTTCTACCCACTCGATCTATTATTTGGTCGGTTTTTTTCCTCTTTTATAATAAGTCAAGTTCATATTTAGTCCAATTGAGTTAGGCATATTAAGTTCATTTTGCCCCTTTAAAATACTTTCAAATCTTTTGAAATTTATGGGCGGTTTTCCAAAACATACACTCGACCCTAGCGTACTCGAAGGTCGGATACCTTCGTTCGGATGTTGCAATTCAGGTACGGGTCGAGGTTTCAAACCTCTAATCAGTCGAAGTCTCAGAAATACAATTTAAACGAAAATAAAGCGGAAGTACGGTTTAGATACAAAAGCCACGGCAGAGCCGGGTCCAAACCAAAACAAGTGGGTGATTGCCATTTGTCAAGTCAGAATATATTAGCCGGATTCTTCGATTCGCCAAAAGATTTCCCCGTCACATAAGCATGGAGCAACAAGAGCGGTACCTAACACTATCCACGAAGTCAGGCCTGGTGATCGCCTGCGGGTCCTCTGACCGCGCTGAGGCCACATAACATGCCTATGCCTAAATAAAAGATGACTAATGCGGTACAAGATTTAAATCACACTATTATGCCCCTAGTATATATAATATGCGGAAAAGAACTGTAAAGGGCCCAAGACAATGCCAAGTGTCATATCCCTCTCCTACCTCTGCACCCCTTCCCGTTAGTGCAGAGACTGGCCAGTTCGTTGCTATAACATAGCATATCCTCGTGGTGGTGCACTCACCCACGGTATCATCATAACATATATAAAAAAAATACGTAAATCTTGCTCGATGGTGCTAGGCTATCATGCTCATATCGACTCGATAGACTCAGGGCACCCGATGGGGCTAGGCTACCCTATGACCCTAGCAAAGACTCTAGGACTATCACAGATAACGGCCGTTCTATTTCAAACACACAAAGTAAACACATGCTCAGTTCAATGCAATCCTAGCATGATACTACATGGCATGCTTTAATATGCAACAAAACTACACATTACATGACACATCAGGCAGGAGGTCCAGGTTACTGAGTAAGTCCCGTAGGATACTTACCTGTTGATGCAAAACTGCAAGATAACACAAGCAAGGGCCCATATGCAAGTCCAAAGCAATCCAAAAGCATTACACACCTATCATTAAGTCATTTCCATAAGCTACCAGACCAACATTCATACACACGAACCCAAGTTCCCAACATCCTCAAAACCGACCGATAGTAAAACCGTTTTCCAAAATCTTCCCGATACGATCAAATCGACCAAAATCATTCTTTAATCAAACCCATTGAGAAAATCATACCAACCATATTTTCAAACTCATAAATCCCAAATTAAGTCAACTCATATTCAAAATGATATCTCACTCATACTTGGTCAAATTCCGACATTAAATATTTAACTTTAAAACCAACTCTTTCCAAAGCACATTATAGAAATCATTCCGGCATGTTTCTTATTCAAAACATTATATAAATTCCAATATTAAATCATCAAAATAATCCTATGTTCACAAATCATATTTATAAATCAAAACCAACAATTCACTTTAAAATTTCTAACTCACAAGTTTAAAACCTCATAAAATGCATCAATTAAATAACCCAATAAATATTATTTTAAAAACATTAAACAATATAAAATGATTAATTTTCCAGAATTTATAATTATAATCAATGCCCAAAATAATATTAATATTCAAATAATTTAACACTTACTATTATAAAATCTCAAAACAATAACCATATATATATACATAACTCCATAACAATAAATATCACTTTTAAAACCTTATTAGATATAAATATTAATAATTTGAGAACATATAAATATATAAATTCATTTTCCTAAAATCAGAAATAATAAAACATATAACATATATATATATATATATAACATAACATATAACCTATTTAGCCATATAAATAACACAACATATAAAACACATAACCATCTCTTAAATAACCCAAAGGAAACAACCCAACCCGAGCCCAAAACAATTAGCCCACAGCCCACTCGAACCCAGCCCAGAAGGGAAGAAGAACCCGACCCAAATCCAGTCCCCACCCGGATCCAGAAAAGAACCCGGCCAGTAAAGGAAGAAAAAGAAAATAGACCCGGGAGGATGGAGCAGATCTGGCCCAGACCCGAGGATTTAGGCCCAGAAATTAGGCCCACTCAAGGAAGAGCATCATCTTCGTCCCCTGCCTTCAGCAACAGAGCTTGGCAGCGGAAATGGAGGAGAAAGAAGAAGGAACCCAGGCTCGCCGGAGCTCCGTTCCGACCCAGACTTTGCCCACTCAACCGACACGAGATTCCGACCATGACCCACGGAAGCAAAATCAAACGAGAGCAATGAGGAGGGAGGGAGAGGGAAATTACCGAGGTCTTCGAAAACGGATTCCGGGGTGTTCTGAGGGCTGCTTCGGCGGCTCCTGGTGGCTCCAGCTGATCATGGTGCCTTCGGGGTGATTGACGACAAGAATGGAGGAGAGGTGATGGTTGCTCTGCTGCTGAGTGTACATGAGAGGGAAGAGAGGGTGGTGGGTGTCTGTTCGGGTGGGATTCCGAGAGTAGAGGTGGGGTGTTGGGTTCGGTGGCTCGTCGACGCGAACAGGTCGAGGCTTAGGACGACAACAGGAGGTTAAAGGTCGATTTTTGAGGTTTTTTAGAGTGAAAGGAGAAGGAGGACATGCTTACCGAGAAAAATGGGGAAAACAGGGGAAGAGTGGGGAGCTCGGGCTCGGCGGCGGCTCCAATGGCGAAGAGGTGCCCTGGTGCTGTTCGGTTGCTGTTGCTGCTACTCAGAGCCACAGGGAAGAAGAGGGTAAGGATGGGTTTGTGAGTGTGTGGGAATTGGGTGAGGGAGGAAGCCAATAGAGAGGATGTTTGTGGCTTTGGATTGGAATCAAAGTGAAGAGAGGAGGGGACCATGGAGGTGGGTGCAGAGAGCAAATGGAAGAGGGAGGGAGGAGAAGCTGAGGGTAATTGTATAAGATGACAAAAGGGGGACGCTGGGTGTGCACTGTACCATTGGTTCGGCAAGGGGGGGAGAGAGAGAAGGAAAGAAAGAAAAAGGAAAATAAATTTAATATATATGTGGTCCCAAAAAAATGCAAGGAGAATATACCCGATATTCAAATTCAAAACTCGCTAATCCCGACTCTATCAAATCCCGACTAAATCAAATTTAATCAAATTCAATTCAATTTCAAGATAAACAGAATTAAATTAATTCTTTATCAAAACTCAGAGCTCGAAGGCGGAATTAAAATCCGCTAGAATCTAAATTCTCAAAATGATGCCGGAATGACTTAAAAATCAAAACTTACGCTCGAGGACGGGTTTTATTCCACTTTTTCAAATTGAATTTAATAATAATAATTTAATATATAGAATAATAATACAAAATATATATTCAGTCTTTACAACTTTGTACCAACTAAGATAAATAAAGGGTGTTGCTATATACACCGCAAATCCGGATTAAGGATTTGCACGTCCTTAAGGATGTGCAAGCCTTTTGACTAATTAACATTTAAAAAAATTAACGGAATTTTCGCCAAATGCCCCTGAGGTTAAGGGTAATTCGCGTGGTGTACAAAAGTTTGACATATTTCGCCAGGTGCCCCTGAGGTTTTTATTTTTTTCGCCAAATACCCCTGGGGTTTTCATTTACGTAGTTTTCTTCTTAGACAATAAAAATAAAATTTTATAAGTATAAAAAATTAGTATGATAAATTTAAATAAAATATTATCAAACCTTATAAAATAGAAAAAAAATAGATAATTAAGTAAAAAATAATTAAAATATTTATGAAAAATGTGTAAAAATTACATGAGTTTAAGATTTAAGTAGAATAGGTTGATTGAGTTAAAATTCTAAAATAAATGTGGTTATAACACCTAATAAAAATATATGCTTATGATTTAATAGTTTGATATAGCTAGATTGATTAAAAAACGTGTACAAATTTCATTAGTTTTTTATTTTTTTCTAGATTTAGTTGATTGGGAGGAAATTGTAAAATTAAAATGATTATGTCATCTAAGCAAAAATATTTCTCATTTAATAGTTACAATAGGTAAATCTCATTGGTTAAAAAATATTTAAAAATTTTATTATTTTAAAATTTATGTAGATTAGGTTGATTGGGTGAATCCAAAAATAAAGATTATTATATATATAAAAAATAGTTTTCATTATATATACACACATAGCTAGAGAGAGAGAGATTGGTTACTTCGGAGAAAAAAGAATTCGTATATTTGGAACTATGTATTTTTTTTAAAAAAAAAATTTGAATTAATCTCATGGTTTTTTAAAAAATAGCATTAAATGAGATCATGTAATAATGCATAATGAAATAATATTGTATAGTTATTATTAACTTTATTATATAAAAGTTTTTAATTAATCCCATTGGTTAAAAAATGTAGTATAAAATGATATTGTGTAAATAAAATTAGATAATTTAGTTACTATAATTAAATGATATTGTTCAAAAAATACCTTACAAAAATAATAATGAAATAATTTTTTCTTTTCTTTTTATTTTCATCCAAAATGTTAACAATTCGACATAGGGGTATCTGGCGAAAAAAATGAAAACCTCAGGGGCATTTGGAGAAAATAATAAAAACCCCAGAGGCACCTGACGAAATATGTTAAATTTTTGTACACCGCACGAATTAGCCTTAACCTCAGGGGTATTTGGCGAAAATTCCCAAAAATTAATTAACCCCTTTTAATCATGCACGTCCTTAAGGACGTGCATGATTTGGGATGTATATAGCCACACCGTAAATAAACTATAATTTATTATAATTTTTTGTATTAATTTAGTTCTAAACTTACTAATTTTTTCTTTAAAAAAAGCATGCAATTTTTTTCCTTTCTAGCTAAAGGGGACTTAAGCCACTTCATACATCCCTGACTTGCTTGTGTGTAAGAGCTATTCAAATGGTACCAACCTTGGAGATGACAGATGTAAAGGCTCGGATTTTTCAATTCTAATTTTGTCGGAAAAAGAGAATTAAAAATGAAAATTAAAACGGTTTTAAAACTCGTTTAGCGGATTTCGACCGGAATATAAATTTTGACGAATAATTTCCATCCTTTTACCTCGAAAATTTAAAATAATTATCGGATGGCGATATCCATGTCGATTTAAAAAAAAACTTTTTGATCGAGAAAGCGAGAGTCGGGGAAACTAACATTCGGGGATTAATTTTGAGATTCGAAATTCGCGTATTCGGGATTTAATTCCGGGTATTGGTTTTAACCATTACCACACACCACCCCTCACCCACTCCCATCACCTCACCTTCCCGCCTACTTCTTCAGGCCATCCCCATCACCATACCGATTCACCTCACCCTCACTGATCCTTCACCATCCTCCATCGCCATCCCCTTCATTATCACATTCCCCGCAACCAACCTCCAACGTCACCTTCACCATTGCCAACCGAGCTTCACTGATCACTCTCGCTCTCGTCGTCGCCCCTTCGAGCACCGCCACCACCTCCAGCCGCCTTCCATCGTTGCCGGACCACCACCAACGCCGCCAGCAGTCACCCAGGAACCGCCAGGGGCTGCAAACGCCACCACCAGAACCATCGCGAGCCACCACGACCCTTTTGTTCTGTTTTGGCAAGCTAACTTCCGGACCGACAAGCCATCGCGAGCCACCGAAGACGCCCAGGACTCCGATCGAGAGCTCCAAAGTCGCAAAAAACCCATCTCGGTGAGCTTCGAATTTATCCTCATTTCGATTCGTTTCTGAGTCTTTTTCGATTCTTAGACTAGTCGGGGAGTGAGTGAGAGTTGAGTGCGGAGAGTCGGGTGAGCTCGAGAGCTCCGGTGAGCTCGAGAGAGGCGTGAGCGAGCGCGAGGCAAGGCTGAGCGAGGACGAAAGCGCGAGCGAGCGTTGAGCGAGTGCGAGCGGCGAGCTGGGCGAGTCCGGGTGAGCAGGAGGCCGAGGCGGGGCTGGACGGGCGAGGACATGAGGTCGAGCGTCACTGGAGAGCCTCCGTCTTCTCCGGGCGGATGACGCAGGCGAGCAACCATGGCCATGGCGGTGCTTCTCCGTTTGAATTCGGGAGGAAGAAGTTGTAACGTTGTGGGCCCCACTTCTACTAATATATATATATGTGTGTGTGTGTGTAATGTCAAACCAAATTACAAAAGGAGAGACTCAAACTACGAAAGAAATTTTGTATCAGACTGCTTGTCTTCTTGTAGTTGGTGTGTGTGTGTTCGCTAACGGGAAGTTGGGGGGTGTAAGTGTATGTAAAATAGGAGAATAAAATAAAGCACAACTAGACTATTCCCTGTCCCAAACAAATAATACAAGAATCCCCTCCCTTGTAGTAGTAGGGTAATTCAGGATCGAATCCACGAGGAGGTATGTCAGCGCTTCCTTTGTTGTACTCACGATCAATGCTTTCGACCTCAGCAGACACTCGATATCGAGTATACTGGTCGATATCGACCTCAGTTCTGGTCGATTTCCTAGCGCAGTTCCTGCAGAAGACAAAACAGCAAGTCGACGTCGAGCAGAGACCTCGATATCGATGTTAGTACTCGATATCGACCCGTAAGGTCGATTTCGATGTTTGTCACAGAAACTGTTTTTGTAACCAATTTGTCGGAAAAGGATCCGAAGAAAATAGAATGGAGAGGGAAGATGAACAGAAGCAAAACTAAGACTTTTATGAAGAATTTAATGAAATAAAAAGGCTTCCAAAGTCGGGGTTTTATGCCACAACGATAACAATGCAAGTTTCATGCTAAAAATATGAACTTTAATGTCTTTCCGTCAAATAACTTTCGTTATCAACACTTAGGTGATTAGAGGCTCTCGCATAATTCCTAAGAGTTACTATCCAATTCATGAGTAATTCAAGTTCGCAATATGAGTGGTTTTCGCTTCAATAATGCAAATAATGAACCTCCCTAACTTTCGCAAAGGATCATGCCTGGGGTAGAAGACGGAATCGCATAAAAGTATACCTTTGATGCACTTACCTCACATTGCTATCGTCGGGCTCACCCCGACCCTAGAAGTGGGTTGACTACTCGCTCTTCATCATGCACATCATCATCATTGTTATTGAAAGAAAGCTACTTTGAATTAAAACTCCGAAAGAAAGTACAACCGAACAAGCCACTCCGCTTTCGCCTTACAACTCCACTCGGCCACTCTCTCTCTCTCTCTACAAATTCTCTCTATTGAAAACTGAATTCTCTGCGTGTGTGGATCTTGAATTGAATACCTAAACTCAGCCCTAATGGCTTCTATTTGTAGATGACGACAAGGACCCGAAACCTTATCTTTATTTTCTATGATAACTAAAATAAATAAATAAAAAGTAAAAGTTAAAACTCCATGGTGAAACCAGCCTCCTCATGATAAACCTGATGTGGATGATAGGAAATTTTGACCTTTGGATAGATATTGCAAGCATTGGATAAAATTCTATCAAAATCGGAGTCGAATTTCTCTGCTGGTATGGTCGATATCGACCCTTCCACTCGATATCGACCCCTCCAAAATCTTATCTCGAGCTTCTCCTTCTCCTACTCGACTTCTATCAACTTGGTCGATCTGGCAGCATCGATATCGACCAGTATACTCGATATCGACCTCTTCTGTGTCGAGATGCTCTGTTTCCTTTCTGCTCGATTCCTATGTCTCGATGTACTCGATGTCGAGGTCTTCAGTCGATTTCGACCTCTTCAGAAGACTTCGAGTTCTTTTTCCGCTCTTCTGAATTCATCCATTTTCATCCTGTTTTCTGCGAAATCACATGGAAACTCGTGCAAACCCATATATTTGACATTTAAGCATAAACTATACTATTCCCATGTTTTCCCATTAATGTGCATGCAAAAGACAACAAAATGAATTCATATGTGCATAGAAAATATGGCAATTTGCGCGCACATCAGTGTGTGTGTGCTTTTTGGTTTAAACCGGTTGGGGATTTAATTACGGTTCGGTTCGGTTGGGTTTAAATGGGTTTGGTTCGGTTCGGATTTATTCGTTTAATTATTTAATTATTTAATGATATTTTAAAATATTATAATATTGTTTGAGGATTAAAATATAAAATATTATTTCAGAGATTTTATAAAGGGTCGGTTTTATTAAATAAAAACGGTTGGGACTTTAAAGGATTTGGAAATATTTTTTTTTAAAGTATTTAATAAACGGTATTAAAATATTATATAATATTAATTGAGATTTAAAATATATTAGGTGAGATTTGAAGTTTTAAAAAGAAATTTAGAAAATAATTATAAGGCCGGAACGTGATTTAATAACTAAATTGAAAAAGGAATTTTATGAACATTTTCAAGGGTCAAAACCCTTAACTATTTAACTGGGATTTTAAACGGTTTTGAAACTAACTTGGGAATAAGACTTATTCGATGACTAACTAGCATGATAATAAAATCGTTTGACTAACGGTATGATACGTATGACTAATAGCATGATATTGTGGTGATTTTTAGAAGAGATTAAATGATCGATACTTGTGATGATAATGATATATGTCCTTATGGAGAGTATGAGTATGGAATAGTAATATGCGAATTTGGCTAAGAATGATATAGAGGTTATCTTAAGTTGATAAGATGACGGATTATATATGTTGAACGGTATGAGATGGGAAATGATTGATCAGGATGAACTGGAAGTATGATGGATGCGAACTTGTTTATTTATCTGTTTGTATGAGTGTGTGATATATGTGTTCAGAGAGACTATTGAAGTTTACTCAGTATATTCTCGTTATGTAATTAGGTGATATTCTGTGATCGTGACTACTGTGTGCTGGATTCTTCTTTTGCTGATCTTCTAGCCAGGTAAGTACCTCCGGGGCTTACTCAATAACCAGGACCTCCTGCCTGATGTGTCATATAGTATGTAGGTGTTGCATATACATAAAAGAATGTCATGTAGTATCATGCTTAGGAATTGCACTTACGATTGAGCATTCTTATTCTGTATGCGTTTGAATGTAGAACGGCCGTTATCTGTGGGTCCTAGAGTCGTTGTTAGGGTCATAGGACAGCCCAGCTTCATCAGGTGTTGTCCTCCTCGAGTCATTATTTATATATATATCATGAGATACGAGATGAGCACGAGGTACGATATGACGATGAGATGTGATATGCTATAGCATCGAACTGGCCAGTCTCCACCCTATTTGGAAGGGGGGTGGTGGTAGAAGAGGGATATACCACTTGGTATTCTTTGTTAAGGCCTTACTTCATATTCTGCATATATGAATTAGGAGCATGATAGAGTGGTTAATATTTCAGTATTGCATGAAGGCATCCTTTATTCTAGGTATAGGCGTATTATATGCCCTCAGCGCGGTCAGAGGACCCGCAGGCGAACACTTGGCCTGACTTTGTGGTATAGTTTCAGGTACACGTTCCACTGCTTGATTTCGTGCTGTTATGACGGAGTCCATTCATATGGTGGAGAGTGAGTGTTTGAACCATGACTTCACCAAATTTATACTTTTGGGATTTCTTCCTACTTATACTCTGTTTTGACCCAGCTCTGCCGCGACACTGGTTGTATCGTTTTCAGAACTTATGTCCTTTGCATGATAAAAGATTTTCCGCTTTGTAGACTTAGGATAGGTACATGGGTTACCTCGGGGTCTCCAGCAGACCTTCCGAATTTGGGTGCGAAATCCCGCTTTAAACTACAAATCCTTGATTTCAAACATTCGACCTGTACTCGGGGTGCAAGATCCTAACGAGGGGTTTTATCCCTCGAAACGTAACTCGGGAATCATAATCCCGGGCCGTTACAAAGGTGGTATCAGAGCTGAGGTTTTGCAATCCGAGTACAATAGGTTGAAGATGGCTTTGAAAATCGCCCAATGATTTCAAATGGTTTTGGAAAATGTTTAAAGGGCAAAATGAATTTAATTGGACTTAAAACCTAAATGAATAAAGGGGAAACAATCTCGTGGGTAGAGACCAAAGCGATAGACCTCCCTTATGGATGTAGAACTCGGGTAACGGTAGGCAAAATACTAGCTTTTATTTACAGATGGGCCTAGAAGACTCCAAGGAACACCACGGAGGTTGGAGTGTCGAGTTAGGAGGCCGTGAGGTTCTTGCCCCTCCGGTCAGCCGTCCCTCGAAGGACGGCATAGATCGTCTCTGTGATTGTACGCATTATATCCAATTGAGCCCGAGGGTGATCCTCTTCGAAGAGGATCATATTAATCTTGTTGAGTGCTATTGTGCATAGGATAGCGAACTAATCGGTATGCCTTAACTAGAATCATTTATTGAATGTGTAAACGGGATAATGGGAGGAAACCTTGACCTTGTGTAATTGGAATACCTATCTTGTCGGAATAGCCCTTCCATAACTCAACCCCCTTGATGATTCCGATTTCGTCATCCGTCCCACCAAAAGATCTAGGCATGTTAGCAAGGGTCGAGAAGCATCCGCTCTCCCCGTTTCGAGTCTTGTTTCGTATCCCACCATCGATGCTTCTATCGAGTCTCGTACCTGAGGTTGGGCTCTTCCACGGGAAATTTGGGTCGGTCAACTAATTACCTTTGGAAATCGTGTCAGATGTGAGGGTTACTTGAGTATGATAGTGGGGGTGAGGATTTAAATCGTTTCGAGATAGAAGTGAGTTGTCTTATGGAGTCATCCCTTTCGATACTCGTAATGGCCAACCATGTCTTCTTACCACAAGAGTCTAAACACGGGTTCTACCCTCGCCTCTCGAAAACAGTGTGAGTGCCCTTGTGTCCTACCCAGCGAGTTATGCTAGTGCCCCACGGGGAAACGGGGTGATGAGTCGGTGAATGGCCTTGGAGAATTATGTCGATTATAGTCGTAGCCATTCTTGTGGTTGCATGACATAGTATAGTGGTGTATTTCAGCATGACTTGCCTGATATCTTGCATGGTTTCTCCTATGAGATGTATGTGTCATATGTATGGAACTTCCATGATTATTGTCTTCCCATGAATTAGGCCCATGATAGTGTGGTCAACCCTCGTTGTATGTTTAATATATGAGATGACTGTCCTAGCATGCTGAATTAATCTAATTAGACCCTGTTGACTGTGTACATGTTTAATGAGCAATTCTAGTATCATGTAGGACATATGTCTCCCATTTATAGGCCCTCGTATGACTATGTGCCGTCCTTGTCTTACGATGTGAATATGGATGTATGTGATGCGATAAGTACCTCCTAGCGTGTTTGCCTTGGCCCCATGATATTACGACCTGCTTATGTGTATCTAACTGAGTGATAAGTCATGTATATAATGTCCTTGGATGTTGCTAAAACTAGTACAACTTATGCCACACATGTCCCATGTCCGTTCATGCATGTATGTTCTTAGTATATCAAGCATGATTAGTGAATGAAATGATAGGTTGCTAGCTTCTTATGTGAACATGTAAAGTGGATGATATGAACATGTTATGAATGCATAGATCGCTACTTCTCGAGATAGGTGCATGTTAGTGTGGAATGATGTGATGATATTCGTGATTATTATGTGTTTGCGTGCCACAGTTATAACTTCATAGAATACCCTAAGGGCATCGTTGTAAATCTCGGGTTGGGATCTTGTCTCTGGTCTTGTCGTCTCTAGTCGTGGTCCATGTCTGAATCCTTATGGAAGTCATGTTGTCCTCCCTTGTCTCTCCCCTATCTCAGTAACTTTTAACCTTTGCGATTCCTTCATGAGCGTCGACATGGAAGAAAGAACGAATGGCCAGATGGCACTGGAGTGGCGCAACGGAAGCATGACAAGTCCATGTCCCATAGACTCCAGGAACGACATCACCGATGGAAAAAGGAATGAACATGCTCGAAGATGGCAGTCGTGAACAAGATCCTTCCAACTGACTCGAGGAAGAGCGTCCTTAATTCAAATTGCGGTGCTTCTATACTAATCGGAATTGATGTTGTGCGATAGGCCTAGAACTGACCTAATTGAGTATGTGATGATGAATGTGCTAAACTGGAAGTGAATGATTGTCTGACTGACTTATGCCTATGATGATGTGCCTTGGTGCTTAGTATTTTGACTCGCTAGTAAGAAAGATATATAGGTCCTACATGTTGATGGTGCTTGTATCTTGAGTATGAGTCGTGAGATTCTTCGATAAGCTGGGTCGGAAAGTGACAGGTAGATTGAGGTCTTCAGATCTAGTCGTTGGTCGTGTGAGGTGGAGTACGGGAAGAATGTGTTTGCTTAAGTAGAGCCGAGCGAGTTTTAAGACTCGTAGGAGATAGTGGTTAGCAGGGTTATTGGATGAGCTTCCACAAGGGTCTTAGAGCGGGGGTTTGGGTTAGGATGGCGAGATTTTGAGGGAGATGTCCTAGTGAGAAGTGGTAGTCTAGGCAGGTAGTGTGTGCGGGTAGTATAAGAGAGTGGTTGGTTGAGGTCTAAACTAGTTTCATTAAGGTGATCTTGAGATTGGGTATGGCTAGAGGCAGTTAGGATAGTTCCAGAGGTGGATGGGCGAGCTAGGAGTGGATCGGGGGATTCTTGAAGGGAGGTGTTGTGAGACGGATTGGTGTGCTAAGGAAGGTGTCTAGATGGTCTATGAGCGGATCATGGGCGGTGTCGAGGATGATCGATTAAGGAACATCTGAGGAATCGTAGAATTTGGGACTAGGTGGTGTGTGATATGAGTGGGAGCGATTTCGGTAAGGGATGAGGTTGAGGAATTACCAAGGAAGAGTAGTATGAGGTTGCTTGGGAAATGATCGATCGGGGATATTAAGTTGTTCATATCAGGGTTGTTCGTTTGATGAGTATTTGGGGGTTGTTTAGATAGGATTGGTAACGCTTGGGGAATTTATGAGTGAAGGATCTCTAGATGCGTTGTTGGAGGATTTTGGCGTATGGACTGAATCGGGATTTATGAGTGGAGGTCATTGTGGCTATTGAGGTAATTGAGGATGTGAGATGAATCTTCGAGGAAAGGCTGGTAGCTAGGAAAGGATGTAGTTGAGATTCCTAGTAAGACTGTGGGCTTAAGGTTGAGATAGGGAGATTATGAGCATGGATTTGGGAACTAGGCAAAGCATAAGGTATTAAGGACGCTAGAGGATAAGAGATTTTTGAAGGTTGGTGAAGTTACGGTGCTTAGGAAATTCGGACAAGGATGTCATAGGGATTCGGTGAAAATGATGATCGGTACATAAGGGTTTAAGTGGTAGAGATTTCGAAGTTTAAGGAAGCGTGATCTGAGGCAATTTGGGAAACATGCGGAGTTGAGGGAACTAGTCCAGGTAGAGTAGCTGGAAAGAGGATCTAGAGTGGGTCGGCTTGAGGGTTATGGTGATTTGTGGTTGGGAGTACCACTAGTTGGGTTCTGCGTAAGAATTGGCCGGAAGTGTCAGGTGTGAGATGGTTAGCATAAGTTGGGTCCTTAGAGGTGGATGATTAGTGAGAGTGGTTAGTGGCGTGGGAAGTATGATTAAGATAGTAAGGTGATTAAAGATGTCTCTTTAGGAGATGATGGTCTGACGGAGTCTTGAGAGCCTAGGAAGAGTAAGCGAAATTGTTAAGAAGTGTCTTCTAGATCAATCGTGAGAGCGGTTCAGTTGAGGACTCAGAATTTTCTATTAGAGGGTAAAGATGGGACTGATAGAGGGCCCCTAGGGCAAGGATGTGTTATATATGGAGTCTTGGTAGTAGATCGAGTTGTTCAGCTTGTCGAAATGAGGGAATTTTGTGATTTGGGAACTCCGAGAGGTAGTTTTAAATAGTCGAGTGGAAGGTAGGACTTGAGATCGGGATGTCGAAGTGGATTGGACCTTAGATGGCTTAATGGCATATGAGTTGGGATATCTAGTAGTTGGATTAAGTTGATAGACCTCGGTGAAGTTGATCTTAGTGCAAGGGATGGTGAGTAGTGGTCGTGTCTCGTCATGATTGGTAGTGTAGGCAGATTCTCTTGAGATAGTGATCTAGTGTATACTTTACTTGGGACCGAATGTTGTGCGAATTCTATGCTATAGACGATGTTGATTCTATGATGTATTTCCGTTGACAACAGGGAACTGTTAGTACTAACATAGTTATCCCTGAACTCGATGGAATGCTACTGTACGGAAGCAGTTGTTTTCCTCTAATGTGATGACGCTTGGTAGTTAGAATGAGTATGATGTACTTACCTGATTGACATAACGTGCTTATCTTATTGATATGGTGTGTAACTTCCGTGAGATGATGTGTTAAATTCTACCATATATGATACGATGCTAGATATGCTATGGTATGAGGCTATTCTTGAGGTGATTATGTTATGCTATTATACGTGAGGTGCTATTGTTATTCGATATATATACATGATGCTTGATGATGGAAATGATAGAAATTGAACTGCTGAACCTTGATTCTGACTTGGAACCTAGGAAGGGAATATGGGATTAGCCTTAGAGGTGATGATTCCACCTCTTGAGTTCTGAAATTGCTTGACTAACTTGGATTCTGAGAAATTTAACGTGATCGAGAACTTCAATGATTTTGAGACCAAACCTTTTCAAACTGAGGAACCCTCTTGAATTTTTCTGACCGAGCTTGCATTATAACGCCCCCCGAAGTGGATACATGCATTTTATAGGGGCCCATATAGACTGCTTGCTAAGACCTAGGGGAGATGTTGTGATGCTTTTCGAGTTATGATATGACCGAGAAGTCGGAATAAGGATGTGGTAGGGGCCCATATTACATTCTTGCTACGATCTATTGGCGATATTATGATCACGGCAAAGGTACTGTGAGGACCTCATAAGGGCACTTATGAGGTGTTTACGGGATCAATTGCATGATCCTTGGACTCACCGATTTCAAACTTCATCCCCTGTTTTAAAATGATTTTAGACTCGGGGACGAGATTTGTTTTTAGAGGTGGATGATGTAAAGGCTCGGATTTTTCAATTCTAATTTTGTCGGAAAAAGAGAATTAAAAATGAAAATTAAATCGGTTTTAAAACTCGTTTAGCGGATTTCGACCGGAATATAAATTTTGACGAATAATTTCCATCCTTTTACCTCGAAAATTTAAAATAATTATCGGATGGCGATATCCATGTCGATTTAAAAAAAATCTATTTGATCGAGAAAGCGAGAGTCGGGGAAACTAACATTCGGGGATTAATTTCGAGATTCGAAATTCGCGTATTCGGGATTTAATTCCGGGTATTGGTTTTAACCATTACCACACACCACCCCTCACCCACTCCCATCACCTCACCTTCCCGCCTACTTCTTCAGGCCATCCCCATCACCATACCGATTCACCTCACCCTCACTGATCCTTCACTATCCTCCATCGCCATCCCCTTCATCATCACCTTCCCCGCAACCAACCTCCAACGTCACCTTCACCATCGCCAACCGAGCTTCACTGATCACTCTTGCTCTCGTCGTCGCCCCTTCGAGCACCACCACCACCTCCAGCCGCCTTCCATCGTTGCCGGACCACCACCAGCGCCGCCAGCAGTCACCCAGGAACCGCCAGGGGCTGCCAACGCCACCACCAGAACTATCGCGAGCCACCACGACCCTTTTGTTCTGTTTTGGTAAGCTTACTTCCGGACCGAAAAGCCATCGCGAGCCACCGAAGACGCCCAGGACTCCGATCGAGAGCTCCGAAGTCGCGAAAAACCCATCTCGGTGAGCTTCGAATTTATCCTCGTTTCGATTCGTTTCTGAGTCTTTTTCGATTCTTAGACTATTAGGGGAGTGAGTGAGAGTTGAGTGCGGAGAGTCGGGTGAGCTCGAGAGCTCCGGTGAGCTCGAGAGAGGCGTGAGCGAGCGCGAGGCAAGGCTGAGCGAGGACGAAAGCGCGAGCGAGCGTTGAGCGAGTGCGAGCGGCGAGCTGGGCGAGTCCGGGTGAGCAGGAGGCCGAGGCGGGGCTGGACGGGCGAGGACATGAGGTCGAGCGTCACTGGAGAGCCTCCGTCTTCTCCGGGCGGATGACGCAGGCGAGCAACCATGGCCATGGCGGTGCTTCTCCGTTTGAATTCGGGAGGAAGAAGTTGTAACGTTGTGGGCCCCACTTCTACTAATATATATATATATATATATATATATATATATATATATATATATATATATATATATATATATATATATCTGTGTGTGTGTGTTTTTTTTTTGGTTTAAACCGGTTGGGGATTTAATTACGGTTCGGTTCGGTTGGGTTTAAATGGGTTTGGTTCGGTTCGGGTTTATTCGTTTAATTATTTAATTATTTAATGATATTTTAAAATATTATAATATTGTTTGAGGATTAAAATATAAAATATTATTTCGGAGATTTTATAAAGGGTCGGTTTTATTAAATAAAAACGGTTGGGACTTTAAAGGATTTGGAAATATTTTTTTTTCGAAAGTATTTAATAAACGGTACTAAAATATTATATAATATTAATTGAGATTTAAAATATATTAGGTGAGATTTGAAGTTTTAAAAAGAAATTTAGAAAATAATTATAAGGCCGGAACGTGATTTAATAACTAAATTGAAAAAGGAATTTTATGAACATTTTCAAGGGTCAGAACCCTTAACTATTTAACTGGGATTTTAAACGGTTTTGAAACTAACTTGGGAATAAGACTTATTCGATGACTAACTAGCATGATAATAAAATCGTTTGACTAACGGTATGATATGTATGACTAATAGCATGATATTGTGGTGATTTTTAGAAGAGATTAAATGATCGATACTTGTGATGATAATGATATATGTCCTTATGGAGAGTATGAATATGGAATAGTAATATGCGAATTTGGCTAAGAATGATATAGAGGTTATCTTAAGTTGATAAGATGACGGATTATATATGTTGAACGGTATGAGATGGGAGATGATTGATCAGGATGAACTGGAAGTATGATGGATGCGAACTTGTTTATTTATCTGTTTGTATGAGTGTGTGATATATGTGTTCAGAGAGACTATAGAAGTTTACTCAGTATATTCTCGTTATGTAATTAGGTGATATTCTGTGATCGTGACTACTGTGTGCTGGATTCTTCTTTTGCTGATCTTCTAGCCAGGTAAGTACCTCCGGGGCTTACTCAGTAATCAGGACCTCCTGCCTGATGTGTCATATAGTATGTAGGTGTTGCATATGCATAAAAGCATGTCATGTAGTATCATGCTTAGGAATTGCACTTACGATTGAGCATTCTTATTCTGTATGCGTTTGAATGCAGAACGGCCGTTATTTGTGAGTCCTAGAGTCGTTGTTAGGGTCATAGGACAGCCTAGCTTCATCGGGTGTTGTCCTCCTCGAGTCATTATTTATATATATATATATATATATATATATATATATATATATATATATATCATGAGATACGAGATGAGCACGAGGTACGATATGACGATGAGATGTGATATGCTATAGCATCGAACTGGCCAGTCTCCACCCTATCTGGAAGGGGGGTGGTGGTAGAAGAGGGATATACCACTTGGTATTCTTTGTTAAGGCCTTACTTCATATTCTGCATATATGAATTAGGAGCATGATAGAGTGGTTAATATTTCAGTATTGCACGAAGGTATCCTTTATTCTAGGTATAGGCGTATTATATGCCCTCAGCGTGGTCAGAGGACCCGCAGGCGAACACTTGGCCTGACTTTGTGGTATAGTTTCAGGTACACGTTCCACTGCTTGATTTCGTGCTGTTATGACGGGGTCCATTCATATGGCGCAGAGTGAGTGTTTGAACCATGACTTCACCAAATTTATACTTTTGGGATTTCTTCCTACTTATACTCTGTTTTGACCCGGCTCTGCCGCGACACTGGTTGTATCGTTTTCAGAACTTATGTCCTTTGCATGATAAAAGATTTTCCGCTTTGTAGACTTAGGATAGGTCCAGGGGTTACCTCGGGGTCTCCAGCAGACCTTCCGAATTTGGGTGCGAAATCCCGCTTTAAACTACAAATCCTTGATTTCAAACATTCGACCTGTACTCGGGGTGCAAGATCCTAACGAGGGGTTTTATCCTACGAAACGTAACTCGGGAATCATAATCCCGGGCCGTTACAACAGAGACATGGGCATGTCATTTATTTTTGCAATTAGCATGAGGTGATGGTTTGACACACATTATGATATTATTGTGAAGAGTGATTGTGGATTTGTTAAAGTCGCTTGGGGGTCATTAAAAACAACCTCCTTTGTTGCTATTCAAACAAATTTTTATCTTTTAATATTAAATTATATAAAAATTATTATAATATTGAGATTATCTTTTTTGTTTGTAGATGAATACACATTATTTATTTTTGTAGATTAATACAGTATTTTTTATAATTAAATTTAAAAATAACCATTATAATTTTATAATATTTGTACAATAAATTCGTGCATAGCACGAAAAATAGACTAGTTATCATTATCTAAATGTGGCGATTTATTTTGCAATTTCTAATTTACACCACCAATCTCTCATCTTCAGTGCACTTATTGATTTTGCTCCTGAATAAGAATACCAATGATGATCGCTTGCAAAAAAATAAACAACTTAAAACGAACCTTCAAAAATAAAGTTCTAGTGTACTTGAACCAAATGGTGTAGAATTCCAACCACACAGTGTAAACAGTCTGAACCATTTACAAAATATCATGAAATAAAGTGTAGTGGTGTAGAATTCGAACCACACACTGTAAATAGTCTGAACTATTTATAAAATATAACGAAATAAAGTGTAGTGGTTCATCCAAAAAAGAATAATGGTTCATCAAATAAATAGTATTGGTTTATGCTATAAAGAGTAGTAGTTCATCAAATATGAGTAGTGGTTCATCAAATAAATAGTATTGGTTCATAAAAAAAATTTATAATTATTAAAAAGTAGCGGTTCATGTTTAATTTGAACCATTTTAAAAAAAAATAAAAAAAAATATTAAAAGAAAATAAAAGAAGAATGAAAATATTAAAATTATTAAATAATAGTGGTTCATAAAATAAACGGAAATTTTGCGATGTGCCCCTGGGGTATTGCAATTTTCGCGAGGTATACAACTCTTTTACATATTTCGCGTGGTGACCTTGGGTTTTGAATCTCCCAATACCATCGAATAATTTCATTCCACCGAATAATCTCTCAATACCAACGAATAATCAGAAGTTACTTTTAATCTCATTAATTGATCTTCTTAATTCAATCGCCCAGATTTGTTAACATGATACACAATAAGAGTTGTGTACATTTGATCTATTGTGTGTGTATGTAGGTTGGTTCCGTTGTACACAACCCTAAACGTGTATCATGTTAACAAATCAGGACCATTGATTGAATGAAATGGATGACCGAGATTAATAAGCAATTTTAGCTTTTTTTAAATTAAAAATCAGTACGGTCCACATCTTTTTTTCTCACTTGCTGAATAAGGGGCGTGTGTAGTTCACTCTCTTTAAATTATTCGATGGTATATCTGGATTATTCGATCGTGTCGACGAATTATGCGATGGTATCGATGGATTATTCTAATTAGCTAGCACCTTCAAAACGCCTTGGACTTTAAACTAAAAATTATTCGATGGTATCGATTGATTATTTGATGGTATCGCTTGATTATTCGATGGTATAGCTTAATTATTCGATGATGTTACAATATTTTTTGATCGTATGATGGATTATGCTATTGTATCGATAGATTATTCTAATCGGCTAGCACCCTGAACTTTTAAGTAAAAATCACTTGATTATTCGATGGTACAACTATAAAGGATCAGATTTTTGAATCCTAATTTTTCGGAAAAATGAAATTAAAAATAAATTTAAATCGGATTTTAAACGCATTAGCGGATTCCGACATGAATTTAAAATTTGACGAACGATTCCGTCATTTCACCTCGAGAATTTAAAATAATTTCGGATGGCGATATCTTTTTCTGTTCTAAAAATTTAACCGATCGAGAAATCGGGATTTGAGAAAACTGACATTCGAAAACTAATTACGGGGTTCGAAATTCGCGTATTTGAGATTTATTTCTGGGTATGGTTTCAACCACTCCTACCTAACCTCACCCACTTCCTCGCCTTACCATACCCCTTCAAATCACCTTCCCTCCCCGTTACTTTCATTCACCATCATCATCACCAACTTCCATCCTTCACCATCTTCATCACCATCATCACCTTTATTCACCATCACCACTCCCACTCTCTTCTTCTACACTCCTCCAATCTCCATCATACAGATCTTCCTCCAGCTGCTCTCTTCCACCTTCATCACCTCACCATCACGTTGTTCATGATCACCATCACCACCGTACCTCACCGTCACCAGTCACCACACCACCGTCGCCGCACCTTCAAACCACCGCCGCAGCTTCTTCGACCTCCCCCTACGAGACTGCAGTTGCAGCATCACTAGCCCGCACCTCCATCAACATCTAACGCCACACCGGAGCCACCCAGGAGCTGCCCAGCGCCGTCGACGAGCCATCGAACCGCCGATTTCCTTGCGTAGCACGTACCACGTTCCGGTAAGCGATTCTCCTCCGTTTTTGATCGGAATCGTCCTCGCGCTTCACCATCACGCTCACCCATGTCTGACACAGGTCCGACAAGCCATCGCGAGCCTCCGACGACGCCCAGAACTCCGATCGAGAGCTCCGAAGTCGCGAACACCTCGGTGAGCTCCCGAGCTTTCCTTTCCTTCCTCGTTCGATTTCGTGTATCCTTATTTCCTTAGATTAGTCGGGGGGTGAGCGAGAGCTGAGTGCGGGGAGTCCGGTGAGCTCGAAAGCGAGCGAGCATGAGCGCGCGTTGATCGTGAGTGCGAGTTGAGCGTGCGCGCGAGGAGCGAGCGTTGCGTGAGCGCGAGGCGAGGCGGAGCTGAGGGCGTAGGCAAGGCTGGAGACGCCGAAGGAAGGTCAAGGGAGGCCGGGCGGAGGAGCTTCCGTCACCATCGGGAGCGAGCTCTCGTGCAAAGCAAAGGCCATGGCGGGAGACTTCATTTTGAAATGAGGAAGATGACTTGTGGCCCCACCTTATTAGTATATATATATTTTTGTTTTCATATTAGCCGGTTGGGAGTATATAATTACGGGTTCGGTTCGGTTGGGTTTAAATGGGGTTGGTTCGGTTCGGGTTTATTTATTTAATTATTTAATGGTATTTAAAATATTATAATATTATTTGAGGATTGAAATATAAAATATTATTTTGGAGATTTTATAAAGGGTCGGTTTTATTAAATAAAAACGATTGGGACTTTAATGGATTTGGAAATATTTTCGAAAGTATTTAATAAATGGTATTTTAAATATTATATAATATTAATTGGGATTCAAAATATATTATTTGAGACTTGAAGTTTTAAAAAGAATTTAGAAAATAATTTCAAGGTTACAAAATGATGTAATAAATAAATTGAAAAGGAATTTTGCGAGTATTTTCAAAGGTCGGAATTCTTAACAGTTTAACGAGGATTTTAGAACGATTTGAAACTTATTTGGAATATGACTTGTTCGATAACTAACTAGCATGATGATATGATCGTTTGACTGACGAAATGATATGT
Source organism: Persicaria maculosa (assembly GCA_963922045.1). NCBI lineage: Eukaryota > Viridiplantae > Streptophyta > Magnoliopsida > Caryophyllales > Polygonaceae > Persicaria > Persicaria maculosa. Next base: position 45,519,161 of record OY998267.1, read on the forward strand.
GTGACTAATAGCATGACTTGTGGTGGATTATTATAAGAGGTTAAATGTTAGTTACTTATGACGATAATGATGATGATGACGATGATATATATATATATATATATATATATATATATATGGGTAAACTGGAGGAAACCACCCCTTAAATACACTACATTGCTTAAAACCACCCCTTAAAATAAAAATTGGAGAAAACCACCCTTTAAACATACTTCGTTAGCAAATAACCACCCCAACCTGTCTATTCCGTTAAAAAGTCCATTAAATGAGTGAAAATACAATTATACCCCTTGGTTCACCCTTCAAACCAGTCAAAACCTTTGTTCCATGAACTTCAAACCAGTCCAAAAGGATTTGACAAAATTCCCGAAAAGGCCTTATTTAAATCTCGAAAGGGTTTGAATAAATTCTCCGTTAGGGGTCTGAATGAATCCACCCGAAAGGGTTTGACTAAATCCCGCAAGGGCTTGACTAAATTCTTGTAGATAAAATCTTGTTGGCGTTTTGTTTGAGTAGCGTGCGGCTCTACTTTCGACGTTTCTTTGAGGTCTTCTGCTTGGTTGGGGAGCGTGGAGTCTGGAGTCGGGACTGGCTGGGGTCGTGGTGGTGCGCTAAGGGCGACTCCATATCCGGGATTGATCTTCCTTGGAGTTCGTCTACACTACCCACAAGAGTTAGAGCTTGCTGTACCGCTGGCCCACGGTGCCACTGCTCGGTGGTGCTTGACTTCGTTCTTCGCCGTCTTCCTCAGCTTTCTTAGGAGTTGGTCTTCTTGGGACGTCTTGTTGTAGGGTTTTTTCTGCTTGTTTCATTTCGTTTGTTGTTTGTATTTCTGTCTTTTTAGATTGTATGTTTGACGGTTCGTCGTCTGCCGACTTTGTCGGCCTCTCGACGAGTCAGGCCTATCTGACCTTCGAATTATTACCTTATCAAAAAAAAAAAAAAAAACTTCAAACCAGTCCATTAAATGTGTGAAAATACAATTATGCCGCTCCTCGGCGACTTCCTTCTTCTTCTCCTCGACCTCCTATGCGAGCAATTCGGCAGGCGTTTCCTTCAGATCCCGGGCGGCGTCGACGTCGGGGTCACGGGAGACATGGAAGAACCAACCATAGCGACCCTCGGGAGACATGGAAGAACTCGAGATCGGTTTGGTTCAGCAGCGGAAGAGGACCGATGAACTGATTGAACTTGATGGGGATTGAACTTGAAGAGGAACGGTGAACCGATTGAACTTGAAGAGGAGCGGAAGAGAAGCGACATCAGTCGGTCGAGGCAGTGGAAATCGATGGGGATTTGGGCGGAGATGTTGATGGACAGATCGACGCCGGATTCACAAGTAGACGTTGTTCAGTCGGCGCCGGATTCTGCTGCACCTTCTCTTTCTGCTTCAAACTACTCTCCGACAACCTATCGCTCTGCTCGTTTGCCTTTTCCGAACCCAGATCTAGCGCCGGGCCACTATTCGTCCTCGAATTACTCACAAATCCCAATCCTTCAGAAACACTAGCTTTCCTCATTGTGTCTCGCTGATTCACAAATCCTTTTTTCGGAAGCATCAATCTCACTTTTCTATACCCAGGAGTATCCCCTTTGACCATGCCGTCAATTTTGTTGAACAAATTTGCAGGGTTTTTTTTATAAGTAGATGAAAATTGAGTTGGTATATAATTCCTCTAGTAATGATTTCATGGATATATCTTTTGTTTGACCATGTCGTCAATTGCAAACGAGGAAGAAGCATTTTAATTTTTTGTTTTTGTTTTTGATATTTATTTCTTTTATCTTTTACAAGTAATATATTTTTGTAATTGTGGGTAGACGGAAAAGTTCTATTTCTGAAATTTCACACTTTTTAACGGAATAAATGGGTAGGGCGGTGATTTGCTAACGGAATAGGTTTAAAGGGTGGTTTTCTGTAATTTTTGTTTTAAGGGGTGGTTTTGAGCAATGTAGTGTATTTAAGGGGTGGTTTCCTGCAGTTTACCCTATATATATATATGTTTTAAGCATGAATTATGAAATGTTGATTGCAAGCATGCTGATGATGGTGAAAACATGATATTCGGATATATGACTTGAGTAGGAAATCTTGGTATAGTGCTATATATTGATGAGATGAGATGTTGCTGAGGTGATGATATTGACATTATATGTTGTGAGTGGTACTATGAAGAGATGTGAAATACGAGGCGAAATAGTGTGCAATGAATGTTGAGACGAGTTGAATGACGATCAGGATAATGAAGTGTAATGATGAGATTGCTAACTATGTGGACTATATGAAATCGTTTGTGTGCTTGTAGTTAGACTTATATTCTTGTTGTGATTACTAGGTGATCTCTGATCTGTTGGATTGCTTACTCTTGCTGCCTTATTTCGCTGCTCTGCACCCCTAGGTAAGTCCTCTGGAGCTTACTCAAGTTAGAACCTCATGCCCGATGTGTCATATAGTGTGTAGGTGTTGCATCCTGCATATTCATGTAGTATCATGCTTAGGTTGCACTAATTAATCGAGCATCCGTATTCTCTTTGGGTATGGTAGAACGATTGTTAAATTGTGAGTCCTAGAGTCATTTGCTAGGGTCATAGGACAGTCCAGTCCTATCGGGCTTTGTCCTCATCGAGTTAGACTGTTAAATTGACGAGCATGACTATTGATGCGATTGATGATGTTATGTTATTGAATGCGGCTAGTTCCCGCACTAACGAGCATGGGTGCGGGAGTAGAAAACGCGGCCGGTTCCTGCACTAACGAGCATGGGTGCGGGAGTAGGAGAGGGATATGCCACTTGGCATTCTATGCGGGATCCCATTTAATCGTTTTCTGCACACACACACACACACACACACACACATATATATATATATATATATATATATATATATATATATATAAACTGCTAGCATGCTTGGGTGTTTAATATTTCCGCACTGCATTAGAGCATCCTTTATTTAGGTATAGACATATTATATGTCCTCAGTGAGGTTTTCAGGGCCCGCATGAGTGGCTCGACCTTGACTTTGTGGTTAGTTTCAGGTACCCGTACCTTTACTTGATAATGTGCTGTTGTGGCGGGGGATATCTCATGGTGCAGTGAGAGGGAGAGAAAGACCGACTTGAACTCCACACTTTTGCTACTTATTTCCTCGTATTTGGTTTTGACCCGACCATGTCGTGGCAAGTTGTGTTATGATATCTCCTTCTTTATGCTTTCGAACTTAAAACGTTTTGAGCGACTTAGGCAAGTAGGACAGGTTTGCGGGACCTAACGGCCCTATCGCAAATTTAGGGTGCAAAATCCCTTCTTTGATCACTAAAACTTTGTTTAAACCTCAACCCGTACTCGAATTGCAAGATCCGAACGAAGGTATCCAATCCTTCGAAACGCAATCCAGATATTTATATTTGGGCCGTTACAACAACTTGATTATCCGATGATGTTACAGTATTATTCGTTACTTATGTCATTTTAACAAATAACTAAAAATTATTCAATGGTATCACTGGATTATTTGATGATATCACATTATTATTCGATAGTATCGATGCATTTTTCATTCATATGACCGTCAACATCAAAAAAGCCCATCTCATGAAGGCACAAAATTGTTTCATACATATGAATAATTTGACTTTTCCCCCGAATACCTCTTAAATCTCATGAAAACATACAAAATCGACCATTCATATCTAAAAATTTGGTCCCAATCCCCCTAATTCATGATGGTCATGTGCAACGTCTTCAATGAAAGCAAAGAAATTTAGAAACACATGATCGAGAGAGACGAAAAAATCAAAGGAAGAGATCAGAGTTGTACCATTTTCGAGTTCACAAATTGAATTCAAAATTCTAAAGAAAAAAACGATTATTTCCCATTTTCGATTAATCTCTTCCAATCCCTAAGATTAACTTCAAACTTCTGAATATTGAAATTCAAAACCACCCATTAATTGAATCAGTCACACTGAATATAGACATCAAGAAGAAGCCAGAAAACCTTTGATTTCGATCTATCCCTATTGTCCTTCTTATATGATTTCTCGATCTTCAATTCATCTTCTAGTTGATGATTTATGTATGATCGATGAAGATTGGGTTGACTTTCATTGTTGTTCTTCATGATCCTTCAAATTCGGGCTTAGAACGTCGGCCACCTTAGCAATCAACACCTTTGCACTGCCAAAATCGCCATCGATTTTCCTAGATCCGCACCTCATGGCTCCGCCTTCGTCGTCCGCCTTCGTCGCACCTCTCAACCCTAACCCTAATTTCAACCATAGGGCTGAGGGTTTTGTTGGGAGTCGCCCACCTTCGATCTCTCCTTTAGGGCTGAGCGTTTTGTTGGGAGACAATGGCTATGGTCGAGGGTTTTAATGAAGGAAGATTAGGGGATGTTGATTACACGTGCATCAATATGAGAAGGAAAATTTCTTTTCTAATTTTTTTAATTAAAATAATGAATTATCTAAGAATATTCACAACCCTCCATTTTGCATCAATCAAAGGCCTAGATCTGTTAACATGATACATGTTAAGAGTTAAGTATATATATATGATAGATCATATGTATATGACAATATTAATTTTATTTAAAAAAATATATTATTGTAGATATTTTGATCTCTACTTTACAAAAATCTTATAATAATTAATTAGTAGATTAATAATTAAAAATAGGTAGAAAGATTTTTAAAAGTCATACAAAAATGTTATTTTAGTATATCAAATTTTAAAATTATTGTGAAGTGATTTTTGTAGATTTTTTTTCAAATATACTATATTAATCATGTACAAGCTAAATATTTTTTCAAATTTTTTTAATATTAATTTAAAAGTAAAATAATTTCATGAAACCTGTTTGTAGGGCAGCGTTACGATGCAGAAGATTTGCACGACTTGTAAATAGCTAACCAATAAATCAACCGTCAAGCTAGGCATTCAAATTACATGGCACTCTTCAACGTACGTGTAACCATAAAATTTCGAGTGTTAATTTTGTTTAAAAAATCATAGATATTTTGATCTCTACTTTAAGAAAATGTTATTGTAATGATTAGTACGTAGTAGATTGTTAGTTGTAGTTTTTATTAAGTAATTAAAAAAAAGTAGTCTAATAAATGTGGTTAAAATAATATATTTGTTTGCAATCGTCCAAACTATGCAACCCGGTTTACCTGACGCGTGGCTCTTGCCAGCTAGGTCACGTGCCCGGAATTTACCACCAAAGGTGGGCTACCATCGTCAACAAAAAAAATTATATTTGTTAATTTTTTTTTAAAATTTTGTGAAAGAGGTTAAAATAACCTATTTTGAATTGGCATAATTAACAACACTATTACCTTCTTTAGCGCTCAAACAAAAACAACAAGATTAATTACCTGCAACTGCAAGTACGTACTTAAACATAAATAACGTACGAATTCACACTTGAAAAAAATAATAATAAGGTCTCATTTGATTAATAGTGAAAATTTGGCGTTTGTTTGAGTTCCCAAATGCAAATAGCTAACAAATGAGCCTTGAGAATGTGGAAATCACCAAGAAATCAGAGAATGACGGTGCCGTCAACACTCCAATAACGCATTCCTACCACAAAGAGCTAACCCACCTGTTCATTCAGCAAGCCATATATGTGTATGTATGTTTGTATTAATTAGCTTTAATCAACAACGAATTAAAATTTATACATAATTTGGTAATATATGATAATTAAAATAATTAGTATATTATAAGTAATAAACATGTGAATTCAAACACAACCTAATTATCGAACCACTTCCCACCAAATACATTATTTGTTATTTTACTTCGGTTTATACAAGTTTTTTTTTGTTCTACTTTTAAAAAGTTCGATATAAAATAGAACTACACAATATAATCAAATATAAAGTAAGACAAAATAATTATATTATAATTAATATATTTGGGAATTCAAAGAAATCCTAGCTAATTATCCCACCAAAAATGATAAACAATTACCTTAAAAAAACAGTTTTTTTCAAAGCTATTATTGATTGAAATTATAAAGAAACGATAAACAAGTTGAAGATGGACATACATGAAATGGAAGGCGATGGAGGAAGCGAAATCACTTGGTGAGCACCCAAATAGCGTAGATGATTCCAGGCAGGTAACCGAGCACGGTCAACAGAAAGCATATCCAAAACTGACTCTTAATTCATGTACATAAATATTAAACACCAAATGCAAACATATATTCAATTCAAGTTAACAAAATAAATCCAAAATTGAAAACAACCGAAAAATTGAGGACCGGAGAGTACGTGAGACAAATCTAAATCAATGTACCTTGCATCCGAACTTGATGATGACCCCGAGAGGAGGGAGGACGACCGCTAGAAAGATTTGAATGCACGTCGATTTATGTTCGTCTGCCATTTCTTTGATGTTCTCTCTTTGAATTCTCTGTGTATATGTTGGAAGCTTCGACCGTATTATAGGTTAAAGGAGAACGAGGGGAGGTTATATGGAGGCGGGATTATGAGTTATTATTATTATTATTATTAGGTTACAGACGAACAACCTGTTTTGAAGGAGGAAACTTAAGGGATTTTGAAGGAATTGAGATAAAGGGAGCAATTTCTCTTATATATTTGGATAAGGTAACGAGGGGAAACGATTGGAATTCCAAATAAGAAAGTAGTTAGCATGAAATTGGTGAGATAGAGAACAAGAATTGAATCCCGCTAAATTGGTAGAATTTGGTTGAAAAATCAAACTGATGCTTTAAATATATTATATTATGAATCACAACTCTCAAAGAAAATTATTTTTCACCCCATTTCTTCTTTAAAAAACCGGACATATTAAACTTTTCATTTAAATATCACCCCTCCTAATATCCTATCCCTTTTGCTGGGTAAAAAATAATTGTCCTTATATCTCCCTAGAACTTAAAGATCTATCCTTTCAAGCCCTCTCAGCCTATCCATATGGAGCCTTCTCTAAAAATTTTTTTCTTTCCTTTTTTGCCCTTCTTTCCTCTTTCTTTCTCAAAACTGAACAACGATCATTTTCTCTTCTCTCTCTTCTCCTCTTCCGCTTTTCTCTTTCTCCAACAACCGTCAATTGGCGACGGAGATGGGGGAGACTATGAGTTCATCGGTTCGATACGAGGTGGTGCCCGGGCCATGGAGACTGGTGAGGGAGTGGTCGCGGCGCCAACAATGGAGCAAAGGAGACTGGAGGCAAAGAGGTAGCGGTTCGGAAAGGCGGCGCCCCTTTCGGACCTCTTTGCCCTTGGCTTGTGCATTCTCAGCATAATTCCCCACCAGAACACCACCATTTGAACCACCGCCTCGCTTCTTGCAAGTATGCAATCCTTCATTCCTCTTACTTATTCATATTCCTTCCTTGCTCATGTAACCCTATTTTCTTTGGTAACCGCCGACTAACTTCTCCTCTTTCATCTCTGTCTTCGATGTGGTCAAAATCCCCTCTAATATTTTGGACCCAAATTGAGTTTAGATAGATCAATTGCTACTCTCTCTCTGGCGGCTGCAAGCGCCGGAGGCCGCTGCTGGAGTTGCGGGCGACGATGGCGGATAGGAGCGTCGCCGATGCCATTGAAGGATACACCTCTCTAATTGACCAGGTACTAATTTGTAAATCCTTCCATAGATTCCAAAGAAAGAGATTGGAAGGCTATCCTAGGCTGTGGGGACGAGATATACTTCCTATTTACCCATTTAAACTTACTTTCTTTACCCAAAATTAAATAAATTCAATGAAAGAATCTAAAAGATTGAATCCTTCCATAGCTTTGAATCTTCTTCCTTTCAAGTGTACTCTATTCTTAAAGATAATAAAATCTCCTAAAATCTAATCTTGGCTTAAGTTGGAGTAAAATACATGGAGCTTATATAGAATCTAAAAGATTTAAAACTTCCTGAAGTGATAGTGCCAGGGTGGCTTATAGTCTTTGAATGGGAGATTGATGCTATTTGACAGGAAAAGAAAGGATTGAAGTAAATTTGAAATGTAGGGAACCATGGGCATTTTTTTCCAACAAATCGTGCAAACTAAATCCGGCCATATATGTGGAGGTGATATAGGAAAAGAAACAAAGAGTTCATAATTCTCAACTTATTTCTCCTGCAATAGAAAAAGATTGAGTTTGTCCTCCCCCTTTATTGCTATCTTACTATTTACTATCAGTTTGTTTCACTCTACATTCCTCATATTTTGCTGATTTATATTTGCTTGTATGTCATTGTCTTTCCTGAATATGGATTACTGTTTTTGCCTAACAATTTGATTTTTTAGATGTGTAAGGCACACCATAGTAAAGTCTATGTAGTAAGGCTTAGTCATACGAGTTTTTGAACTAATTGTGTGCAATTTTGGTAGGTAGGTGTTTGAGCAACTTTTTTATTAACAAATATAAATATAGTATGTAGTTTGTTTAATTTTTCTTTCCAACTTATCCAGACATTATAAATACAAATTCTCCATCTTACCAACTTATTTTCGAAGCCATGTGATTTTTTGGATTCAGTCCCAATTCCACGGGCTAGCCGATTTTTTTTACTTATCCATTTGACCGTTCGATTTGGAGATTTCTTATTTTTTCTCTACTTCGTCTCGGTTGATTAGGTGTTTCTGTGTGTTAGATTATTTGTTTGTGATGGAAGTGGTGGAGTTGGCGCTGATAAGGGGGAAGAAGGCTGGCAAAGGTAAAGTTGGATTAGATATTTTTCAGAGGGGGCCGCTAATTTTGCCCTAAATTTGTGAATTTGTACAGGAATTGATTTTTTTTTGAACAACTATGCTTGATGCAGGTATTTTTCCGTGTTTGATGCAGTTCTTGGCCATGTTTTTTATGCCAGAATCGCCAAGGTACTTGGCAAGTTCATGAAAACTACTCCTTCATTTGTTGTCTTGACAATGAGAAATCCTCAGCACCTGTTAAATGAAGGATACACCTCTCTAATTGACCAGGTACTAATTTACGCAGGCAAAACTTGGCAGAATTAAATAATGTGATGCTACCTTACAACGTCTTAGGGGCAACGATGTGGATGTATCTCAAGAAGTGGCTGACATCAAGGTATTACATTGACTCATCTGTATAAGATCATAAAGGATCACGCTTATATATTTCTATTTCAAGGAGTAAATTGAATCCCCCGAAATGATCCTAGAGGTCAACTTTTTAAATTTATTTCAATGGAGATATGCAGATGCTCTTACTGTGAGTTACATAACTTGATTTAACTGAAGTTGTCTCATACTTTTCGCGATGAAAACTAAGTGTCGGTTTGCTTGACACTATGGTTCATACAACATTGATTTAGGTTGCGCTCAGGCTTATGGCCCTAGCCCAGATTGGTGGAGCCAACGGAATCCTATTTTACGCTAGTGATATCTTCAAATCTGCTGCTAAGTAAACAAACTTTTTAAGATATAAAAAAAATAAACAACTTAGTATAGGCATGACCAGCATCACTTTGAAACAAACAGGTTTCTCGAGTACTATTGGCTCTATCGGAATGGCTATCATACAAGTTTCTCTCTTCGACGGATTATTTTGCCTAAAAAATATTCATATCTGAACTATCTATACATCTTCTTTCTTGTAGATTCCCTCGACATCTATAGGTGTATACTTTATGGATATAGCTGGAAGAATTCTAATGGTTAGAAGCCGAAGTAGTGGGTTAAGTTTCATGATATTTCAGCTGCAGCCTCTATTATCCTGTGTATGTTTTTAGCTTCAATGTGCTTGAGCTGCATCCTAGTGGCTTTATCATTCCTCCTAGAGGAGAATAACTGGTTGAAGGACTCGAGTCCCTACTTGGTCGTAATTGGCATATGGGTACATTATCTTACGGGTACATTATCTTACTCCTCTGTCTTTTTCACATTTTGATTCGGTTGACAAATTTCTGCAACTGAAAACATATCAGTATTAATTAGTATATTTCCTAGCTTATAGTCACCACCTAGTGACTTGTCTGCTGTTGCATTTAGGTGGGGCGGTACAAGAGCCCGAATGAGCATCCTATTTCCCCAGATTACTTACCTAAAGCATTATTATCACCCCTGCAGTACCCACAGGTAATGTTTGATTAGCATTTACAAAATGTCAAATCATTAGTTATCTTGCGAATGTAGCGTTATATCTGTGTAATGCGAAATCTGTGATAACCGTGTGGCTAAACAAAATCATCAAAGTGATTAACTTCTTGTATAGATCTGGAAAGAGTCCCTCATGTTTCATTAACATTATTACTATTGCAGAGTCTTTTTTATTTTCTCCATCTTTCAGCATGCTTGAGTTGTTTATTGTGTTAGACTTAACTGGTTCCTTTCCTTCCAATATGGGTTCTAACTCTTCTGATTTAGAAATCTTGCTACTGTTAGTCATTTGAGAAGGTGTATTTTCTTGATCGTGGTCCTCATGCAACTCGTCATTTAAATCTTCCTCTCTGTGACCCTCTGATGTCATAAGCATTTCAGTGTCTAATTTTTGGACTTATCTTCTTGATAATCCACATCTTTATTTCTAGCTACAAGAGCCTCATTATTTCTCTCAATAGCTTCAGTTGTCCCACCTTTGACTTCCTTTATTAGCTCTATATTTGTTTCCTTACTGAGTTCCACTATGTCCCCCAGTTGTGTTAAATTACTGGCAGATTCTTCTTCTTCTTCCTTTTTTTCTTTAGCATCAGGGACTTCATCAGTCACATCATGCTCTTCGTCATTTGTATTATGTTTTCCACTTACTTTTTGGCCCAAGCTGAAGGATTCCTCGTGGTCCTCATCATCATCTGATGCATGCCCAGTTGCAGCTAGGGACGATGCTTGAACATGCTCAGTTGTCTTTTTCAAAATTGTTCCCCTTTCTGATGCTTGTAAATTATGGAAAGAATCAAGCTCCTTACATTGCTCTGTGATCCCTTCATTTGCATTAGCTTTTCCAAAGTTTTCCTCTGAAACTTCGCCGCTATTTGTTTCTCTTTGTAGATCATTGGTTGTGAATTTGATTGGTTGTTTGTGTTCCCTACCCAAAGGTTATGGGACTCCCGATTATGCAAGTTGCTATACATCAAAAAAATTGTCTTCTTGCTTGGCTGGTGAGCGGTGACGTAATCTGGATTAGCAGATGGGTCTCCTCATGGTCCTTCATTGGTGCCGATGTCGACTGGACACAACATTGAAATCGGGAAATTGAGGAATCAGGTGGTGGTGGCGGTGGCTGCAATGAAGGTGAAGGTGTGACTAATTAAGTTTATTAACATGACCCTAACCTCTTTGGTTTTGTCACTTCGAATTCATGTTAGTTTGCTTCTTGCTACATGTATATGTGATGATGTAACAAACATCGTGGTTTCGGATAGATCATATATAGTTTTCTCGTAGCTTTAATTAGCATGGACTAGAAGGTCGCTTCAAAAGAAGCTAGGGTCCTTACTGGAGGATTTACTTGGCACTTCCTTGTAACCAGAATGTCACATTTGTGGATCAAGGTAAAAAAATTCTAGTTCTAATAGATTAAAATTAAGTCCACGTAAAACTAGATGATTGCACAATATATATAAAAGGATCAATTTAATGAAAGTAACTACTAAAAGCTTGGGATCGGTTGTTTGATTTACATATGACATTACCTTCGCAAGTAATTAGTTAGCCGGCAAGTTGTCTTCTACTAATGAGTATTTTCTTTCTAATTTTGAGGCATTAAAACAAACCCAATTATATTTTTGGATTATCATGGTTCCTGTTCATTTAATGGACCTGAATAATCTTATAGATTGACGATCATCGAGGTGTCGGGTCTGTCCGACCGTCGAATTATTTCCTAGTAAAAAAAAAAGAATTATAGATTGACGATCAATTAAGAACCTGATCAATTAAGAACCTAATCTCTGGAGAATAGGGTGATTTTTTTTTATCAATTCTATTAAATTTAAGAAAATCCCTAAGTAAAAATCAAACTTGGTATCCATATGTGAAAATTTTTTTGGATTAAAATAAATATGATTGCGATGAATACTCGTCCGGAAAACATATGTTTTTCGGACGAGTACTATGTTTTATATATCATTTAAAACATTGATTAATATGATAACATCCGAAAAATAAAATCAGTGTACTTAGATTAATTTTAAAAATCCCGTGCGGGGTCTATACTAGTTTAACTCTAATTGTGCAAATGTCTACTATCCTAACTTAATTAATTAAATATTCACCAATTTATTTAATATCAAAATACCCTCCAACCAAATAATACACGTGCATTTCCCCATTTCATTCCTCTTGACGTCATCCTGACCTCCCTCCCCCTCTTTTTCTAAAATAAAGCTATCATCTCTATCTTATCCTTATCCACAAAACACTCTCGATCTCCTCTATTTTTTCACCAACATATAGGTCTCTCTCTCTCCCCCACCCCCCATTTTTTTTTTACCAAATGCAATTCACTCTGTTAGTGGAAGCAATGAAGGAATCGAGATTTAGCTTCCTCGTGATGACCCTGAGATGCTTATGCTCAACTGTTGTGGTGTTTCGGGTTGTTGTACCGAGTTGTGTGACAAACATTGATTATGGATAAGCTGCTCACATTTATACTTCTTCCCAAGCGAATGTATCCTGTGATCTGCTTTTGGCAGTGCTGCTTATCGTCAACATCTACTCACTCCTTTACTTGGGTCACTTTCCTCGTTGAGTATTGACATTGGTGTGTATGATATCTTGAATTCTTATTTGTATAAAAGAAAAGGATGCATCTTATCCATTTAGCTTTTGCTGAAGACCTTTTAATTTTCTACAAGGTTGATCAAAGGTCTGTTGGTATTATTTAGAGGTGCCTTGAAAGGTTCTATGAGACCTTGGGGTGACAAGCTAACGAAGATAAGAGCATCGTGTACATTACTAGAATTGGACCGCAATTAACAAAGAAGATAATTCAGAAGTTGGGGTTCAACATGGGACAGCTGACTGTGAGGTATTTGGGTCCTTGCAATAGAAACGAATATCTGTTCAAGAGTATGATGTTCTTCATGCAAAATTCAGCAAATACATCCAGTCCTAGATAGCAAGAACCTTGTCGTATGCGGGGTGGGTGCAGCTTAATAAGACTGTTATGGGAGGTGTGATTAGTTTTTGGAGCCAGGCATTACTGTTGCCTAAAAGAGTTATTGAGAGGCTGGAAGAAATGTGCAAATATTTTATATGGAGAGGAGGAGATGAGCTTGGGGGAGGTTAAGTACTAAGCCTTATGAGGAGTGTGGGATGGACATTACAGAGATACTTCGTTGGAATAAAGGAATACTATCTGAGCTCTTAGGGTACATTGTTACACAAAAGCTATGTATGTGGGTCTGATGGGTGCAAACAAATATGTTAAGGGGATAATCAGTGTGGGAAGTAGGTGGATGACTCATGGGCGTGGAAAGATGATTGAGGGTCTGAGATGAGATGAAAACAACTCTTATTTCACAAGGGGGGGGGGGGGGGGGGGGGGGGGTGGGAGGGTAAAGGGTAATCGGGAGGTAGACTTGGCTTTCATAATGCATCAACATGGTAACATCCCTGGGATAAAGGCTTACAATCTATTGAGGAAAATGAGTTCGTATCGTTCATGCAAACAAATTATATGGAGGAAAGCCTAATGTAAAAGATGGTCATTCATTGTTGGGTACCTACACGAATTGAAAAGGACTTCAAATAGGACGTACGTATCGTTAAACACTGAAAGGGCGTTGAGGATGTCTTATGTGTGTTATGCAAGGAGGCCGAAGAGACAGAGGACCACATGTGGTTTGGTTGCCCGGTGGTGTAGAAAATTAAAGAGCAAGTATGGGGTTGGATTAGAATGGATGCGCGCTTCACAGATACTGATGTTCCTTGGAATAGTTTGTGCAAGAGGCTAGGACTAGCTACCAAGAATAACGTAATATTCCCTTGCAAAATTATTGGCATTTTGTGTGGTAATATATATTACCTAGCGCATGAGGAATCGAGTTAGTTTTAAAAGGGACACATGTGTGCCTTGTGAATGTGCTAACAAGATCATAGGGATTTGTGAGAATCGAATTTCCAAATTTCAAGAGATTCCAAAATTTTGAATTTTGACAAAGAAACTTATTTTATAAACTTGAGCCCTAAATGATTTTAAATTTTCACTGTAAAAATGGTTTTGACCATATTTGAGATAACCATTCTCAAGTCACAAAAATGCATCCTTCTAAACTCCCCACATTTCCTACCCTTACAACATTTGGAGATCGAGATTTAGAAGACCCGATTTTCACACTAAATTTGGCCCACTTAGGAGAAACATTAGGGTCTTGTGAGCCATCACATTAAACCCGGCCTAGAAATCATCCCCTAAATACTCCATACCTAACTCATTCGTCACACTCTCCACAAACCCTAAAAGAATCTCCTTTCTCATCTATTCAAATCAAAACTCCACCAAAGATGAAACCCTAAATCTCTTCACCTCATTTCTACTCTTCTTCATTATGTTTATGTTGTAAATTCAACTCGGGTAAAATCCATATACAAACAATGCAAGTTTGTCCTATAGAGTTCTGCCTACATATATAATCAAGATGCAAAGACCAAGAACAAAGTGAGCAGGCCCTCCTACTTAAAAGGGAATGTATGAAGCAACAAAGTGATTTAAACATTTCGAGACTTGATAATTGAAAATAAGCATATGGCACACCCAGGTTGCATTAAATCCAAATGATAGAAGTGCATTAACATCAGTCCATGCTATTTGAATGGCTAACAAACATAATTTAAAACCAACCTGTAGTAGCATATTATTGCCTTCTCAAAAGTGTTTGCAAAAGGGCATTCGTCAACATTAGTCTTGGTCGGGCCTAAGAATGTGCTAGGGAGGAGTTAAAATAAATCTACAAAGAAAAATATATCCTAATAAACATTAAAAGAAAGGATTGCTTAACTCACATAACTTCGTCATCATGGAAGTAGATCCATCTTCTTGGTTTGTTGGAAAGTCAGGAAATCTACACTGTATTAGCTTCTCTTATCTTTGATAAAATAGAATTCAGGTTTTCCTTCATCTTTTTGTTAAATTCATCTATAATACCCTCCATAAACACACGGGGAAGTATAAATGGGGTCTTGACATCCTTACTCTTAAAATTTGACTTTGTGACACCTAGTCCACTGGTAGCATATGAAAACCCTTCAAAGTCATATGATCTTTGACAATTTACCCTTGCAACCAATTCCGACGATAACAAACTTTGCAAAGATAACGAATTTCATCTCTGCGCGCTTCATTTGCAAATGTATTCCTTACTCCATCTTGGAAACATCCACCAATTCAAGCTATTTTTACCCATGCCGAAAAAATAATATAGTTTTTTTTGTAAGAACTCGGTAGAGGCAACGCTATATTATATGAGTTTTTACATTATTTGATGAAGTGCATCAAGTTATTCTTTATTCATTTGATACAATGAATAAATAATTTGGAGATAAATAGGAGATTGGAGAAAAAGTGAAAATTCATTCGGTTAGTGCTAGTGGGCTTTAATTATGTTGTACATGCAAATAGAAATCAATTGTTGTTGTGGTTTAATGTCTATCATAATAATTTCAAGCTTTAATCAAATCAAGAAACTCGGATTCAGGTAAATGAAAATCTATCTAAAATTGGGAAGATCATAATACAAAAATCTCGGAATACCTTCATTCAATCTTAAAATTTAAAGGCACACAGACATTACAATCTTGAAAAACAAACCAAGAAATTCCCCACAAACTAAACAAATTGAGGATAAGCAAGCAAGCTCTGAACAAACAACCTCAATCTACCAACTCACATGCTTAGTGAACCAAGAAATTCCGATCTTGAAAAACAAAATTTACTACAAAACTAACCAGAATGAGCATAAACAAGCAAGCTCTAAACACATAACCTCACCCTACTAACTCACAGTTCATAGAGGAACAGAAATCACAACAATCAAAAGGAGAATTGCATGAAAAGGGAGAATACCTTCAGAAAATGATATTTAGCTAGCCTTTGGAAATTGTTACTGATAGATCCTTAATTCCTTGTGTTTCTGCAGCACACATCAAGGATATGTAAACGAACAAAAAATAAAATATATAGCTTCAAGTCAACCTTGCATAGTAGGATATATAAGATTTCTAGAGTTTGATTAGGAAAATAAATCAACTAACAAAAAACCAAACAAGCAACTAAGCAACCATACATGTCAAAAAGATAGAGTTGCTTGAAGTCTTTTCTTGAAAGAAGAAAATTGATAGAAGATGAATACAAACTCACAGAAATCACTGAGAATCTCAAAATAGAGGGATAAATGACAGCCTGATGAAACTCCACGTATATCTTTACCGGCTTATGAACTCAAACAAGGCCCAAGCACGCATACAAAATGAAATGATTCCCATTTTATCCTTTAAGAACTTCCCAGCTTGTTTATTTTATAAAACCAATTCCCTCTAGTATTACCCATAAGTCACTTTAGCCTATCTCTATCATAGCCTTATGCTTCCAACCCATATTTGATTCTTACCCCATTTATATCACATTTAAGCCCTAGAAGACATGTTCATTACTTCCTTAGCAACTCCAGCTTGTTCATATCAACATACCCCAAGTTCTGGAAGATCTTTTAAGACATAATCTAAGGGCTTTTTCTTTACCCAGAGTCTTGTCTTATTTTGATGTTTTACACTCTGCTTATTTAATGTGTCAAGCTTTAAGAATATGGTAAACATGCTTATGTTGCAGGATTTCATAATTAGAATGATGAAATGTGCTAATTTATTTGATTACCTATATGGTAGTTTAGGATTACATAATTGTTTCTCACTATCATTTTCTTGCACAGGGAAAGATTTGCACTGGTACACCAGGGATAAGAATTCTCAAGGTGGTGATGAGGATTCACTTAAGGCAGAAATTCAGAGGGTAAAAGAAGAGGAGGAACAGATGATGAGGGAAGCTCTTGGTTTAGCTCCTAAGCATGTCAGTCGTCCTAAAGGTAATCGGATTGATAAACATGAGTTGTCAAAACTTGTGAAGCGTGGGTCTACAACATAAGATTTAGGTACGGGTCATGCGGAAGCAGCAACTGTTCATGGTCTTGGTTTTGCAAGATATCTTGAAATTCTATCTTATAATTTCTTGTTGGTGATTACTTTTGTTTGCATGCCTTAGAGAACAAATAATTATCTTGTCATTTTTTGCATAGTCTTCGCAAATAAATGGATAAATGTTCATGGACAATGGGCTATTTTTAAACTAATAATTTGATGTTGCACTGCCTTTTGTGAATTTGATTGAATGAAATATGTATTCTTTTCCTATGACATTGGCTACGGATAATTGTTGATTTGGCTTATAAATATAAGGATTATAGTCAACGATAGAGTAAAAGGTCGGCTAAAATTTACTCGAGCATATGAAGAGTACAAATGCATCATCAAATGCTCATTTTGTTTAAGCTTGCCAGCTTGCTCGGCGAGGCTTTGCCTTTGGCAGATGCTTATGTTGATGTCGTTATAGGAACCCTTGTACTTTGTTCTATGAAAGATGTGAATGTGGCACTCGAAGGTGCCCATTCTTATATTTCTATTTTTTAGTTAAATTTTTCAAGTGAGATAATAATTAAATCTTATCCAATATAACCCGCCCTGCTGTAAATCTAGAGCTCCTACTACTTTGATGGATTACAATTGCACAAGATGTCAATTGCTCCTCAATGTGTGTATTTATAAATCATAGGTGTTAACCTACTAGTATTTAATGTTTCAACATTGTCTCCGGTTTGAGACAATGCACAATTGGACATTGGACGGATGATTTCTCACAAATAATAAAAATTTGGCTTCAGCGCAAAGTAGCCTTATACTAGTATTTGCCAAAATATGCCATCTTTTATTTTCAATGTGACGTTTTAGTGTGTCAAATAGGAACACTTCCGCTTCCATTTCTTGACCACTTTCTAAACACGTGTATATCTTTTATGAACAAGATGATTGGTTTTGATCATTTTTTAAGTAAATTGGAGCTCTAAGCTTGCATCCTGATCTAGTAACCTATTGTTTTTGGTAGAACATTAAAGTCTGAAATGTTGCACTCATCTTTTTCGTTTCATAAGTAAAGAGAGTTCTTAGACCCGGTGGGTTGTATCTTGAACATGTGGCTGCAGAAGGTACTCTGAAATTGTTGGGTTCTACTTGAATCTTTTGAATGGAATTTGAAAAGTAGGGTTTGGTGCTTCACTTTTCCTTATGATATAATCCGCTCTTCATAAGTGCATATGTAATGTAAAGACTTGGAGTTTTAAAATATTATTTTCTGAATTAAGATTTAATTTTTGACTTAATATTGATTTAGTTTCGATTTAATTCCCAAGGATTCGAAAAATTTTGAAAATCACCGTCCTCGAGCAAATAATTTGAATTTAATTTCTTCGAAGCGAGTTCCGATATAAACTTGAATTTGATTTAAAAACGGACTTATTCCGCTTCCTTATACGAGACTTGAAAATATTTGTCGGAATTCATTGTTTCGAATTTGAAAGTTTAATTTGAATTGCGTCGGGTTACGGTCGAAAAACAGGTTTCGGGATTTAGTTCGAGGTACTTAATTTGACTTTCTCCCCCCAAATTGATACTTCTCAATCCAAGCCACCCTACACCTAACCCCCTACAGCCCACCATCCTCCTTCCTTCATTCTTTTCAACTCCTTCAACAGTTCACCACCACCAACACTTCTCAGCTCCACCTTCGTACACCACTGAGGCGCCACCAGTAGCACAGCTTCACCTTCGTACATCACTGAGGCGTCACCAGTAGCAGCCCCAAGCTCCCCGTCCTCTGTTTTTCCCGAGCCCAGAACAAGCACCATCGCCCCGTCCCTCCTTCCTCAAAGAGCAGCAGCAGCAGCATTGATTCCCACCTTCCTCGACATCCACCAACGCCCCGAGGCAGCCCAGAAAACCCCCAATGCCACCACCGAGCCACCGAAGCTCCGTCGCCTTCGTTCGAGCATGAACGACATTCCGGTAAGCCGTTCTCCTTCGTTTTCGATCCAAACCACTCTCGAGCCCTACCATCACGCTCACCCATGTCCCACGTAGGATCGACGAGCCATCGCGAGCCTCCGACGACGCCCAAAACTCCAATCGAAGCTTCGACATCTGCGAAATTACCTCGGTGAGCTTCCTTCGTTTTGTTCCTTGCCTTTTGTTGAGATGTGAATGTGACCAAAAGTGTCCCACATCGAAAAGTTCCTAGTATATGAATCGGTGAGCTACTCCTTCTATTGCCAATTGGTTTTGAGATGGAACCCCGTTGGGTTTATGTGTTGTTCGAGTCTCCCGTATGTGGGCCCGCACACACGACCTCCCTCTAGCTTGTCTTAGCCCCATCGGGCCCAGCCGACTTTAACATGGTATCAGAGCGGTTAGCCTAACGGCCCATCTTTCGATCCTGGTCTGGGTTACCAGTTGTCCAAGTGTCAACTAGATGAGTCATTCCTAGTTGCACTTGCGGGGGCGTGTTGAGATGTGAATGTGACCAAAAGTGTCCCACATCGAAAAGTTCCTAGTATATGAATCGATGAGCTACTCCTTCTATTGCCAATTGGTTTTAGAATGGAACCTCACTCGAGTTGTGTATTAGGCTATTAGCGTATGTGCGCCCGTGCACACGACCCCCAATCATCGGTCCGTGTCGGACTTTAATACCTTCGATCCTTTGTTTCACATTATTATGGGTTGGGAGGAGAGCGTGAGTTGAGTGCGGGTCGATTGGGTGTGCTTGAGAGCTCCGGCAGCTCGAGAGCGAGGCCGTGAGTGCGAGGCGAGCGTTGAGCGAGAGTAGGAGAGCGGTGCGAGTGAGCTACGAGGGTGAGAACAGGACGAGGACGCGAGGCAAGGAGCGAGCTGGGCGTAGAGTGACACCGGTGATGGATGCTAGAGACGACGAGGAGGGGCGAGGTGAATCCGGGAGAGCTCGGCGCCGGCAGGATCAGCAAATCAGCAGATTCCGTTGCCACGGGCTCTCTTCCTGCTTTGTCTTCAGTATATTTTGGAGGTTGAACAAAGGAGCTTTCAGTTCTTATTTCCAACTCAAGCTCATTTAGTTCCTCTTCAATATAGTCATAATCACACTATCATGCCCCTAGTATATATAATATGCAGAAAAGAACTGTAAAGGGCCCAAGACAATGCCAAGTGGCATATCCCTCTCCTACCTCTGCACCCCTTCCCATTAGTGCAGAGACTGGCCAGTTCGGTGCTATAGCATAGCAATTTCCTCGTGGTGGTGCACAAACCACGACATCATCATATCATATCATATCATATCATCTCATCGCTTGCCCGATGGTGCTGGGCTATCATATCATGCTCATATCGACTCGATAGACTCGGGGCACCCGATGGGGCTGGGCTACCCTATGACCCTAGCAAAGACTCTAGGACTATCACAGATAACGTCCGTTCTGTATTCAAACACACATAGTAACCACATGCTCAGTTCAATGCAATCCTAGCATGATACTACATGGCATGCTTTAATATGCAACAAAACTACACATTACATGACACATCAGGCAGGAGGTTCAGGTTACTGAGTAAGTCCCGTAGGATACTTACCTGTAGATGCAGAACAGCAAGATAACACAAGCAAGGGCCCAAATGCAAGTCCAAAGCAATCCAAAAGCAATACACACCTATCATCAAGCCATTTCCATAAGCTACCGGACCAACATTCATACACACGAACCCAAGTTCTCAAAATCCTCAAAACCAACTGATAGTAAAACCGTTTTCCAAAACCTTTCCGATACGATCAAATCGATCGAAATCATTCTTCCAATCAACCCATTGATAAAATCAGACCAACCATATTTTCCAAACTCTTAAATCTCAAATTAAGTCAACTCATATTCAAAATAATTTCTCAAATCATACTTGGCCAAATTCCGACATTAAACATTTAAACCTTAAAACCAATCTCTCAAAATCATATTATAGAAATAATTCCGGCATTTTAAATTTCAAAATAAATCCGTCTTGAAAACCCCATTTACAAAACATTAACTCTCCAATCAACTTGCAATGTATACTACTTAAAATAATTCTGGCATTTTATCTCTATAATATTTTCATCTTAAAATCACCTTATGAATCATTATATAATAACCCCTCTCAAATAATATTACCTTTAAGCCATTAAAATATATATATATAGAATATTTTCAGAAAATATATATTGGCTAAATAGAATAACATAAACTAATAATACTAATAGTAATAATAAACTAACAATTAATACTAAACATATAATATAACATATATATAACACATATATAATAAAGCCCACAACAATTAAAATCCCATCAGCCCACCGAGAAAAGAAGCCCAACCGATAGAATTCCAGATCCAACTCGAGCCCAGCAACCCAAGGAAAAGAAGAGAAAGACCCGACCCATTCCTTAGCCCAAAACTAAACAGGCCCCAACCCGGAAAGGAAAAATAAAATAAGGAAGGGAAGCTCCGCTTTGACAAATGGTATACCCGTTTCCCCCTAACTCGGATCCGACCCAATTTGAAAGTTAGGCCCAAGCCAACCCAGATGGAAGGAAGAGCTTGTCTTCCCCAAGCTCGGAACAGAGCTCCTTGACGACGACAAAAGAACGGAAGAAGAAATGAGGAGGAGGACCTGCTGGCGGCGTCTCTCCCATTCCGACCTAAACCCAGGTCCGAGACAAGTTTTTCCAATCCCAACCCACCTGATTTGAATAAAACGCAAGCAAGGAGAGGAGGGAGAAAGAAGATTACCGAGGGAGTCTGTTTCCTCAACTCCGGGGTGCTCGAGGGCGGCTCCGGCTTCGTCGGCGAGGGAGGGGTGTCGCTTTGGGCTAAGGATGAGTGAGAAGGGATTAAAAGAGGATCTTTCCCTCGGTTTCAAGTCACAAATGGGTGGATTTGAGGCTTACCAATCGGAACGGAAAACAGGGGGGCTGCGCTTGGGGCTCCGGTGGCCGTCGTGGGTGCTCCTGGCGGCTCCGATGACGTCGATGGAAGTTCCTGGGTGCTCAAGTTCGTTGCTGCTGCTCAGACTCGAATGGAGGGGGAGTTGGGCTCCTAGCCGACAAAACAAGACAAGGTGGTGGTTTTGGGCTCTTTTGACGACGACGGAAGGTGGTGGTGCCGAGGAGGAGATGGCATTTGGTGGGTTGGTGCTCGATGGAAGAGAAGGAGGGAGGTGGAGGTGCTGTTGGCTTCAAGCTCGGTGGCGGCTTCCTCTTCTTCAACCTTCTCTTCGGCAAAACATGCTAGAGGGGGGGTTCCTGGAATTAAAGAGTAGAAGAGAGAGGTGAGTGTGTGGGTGGTTTGGGGGTCTGTAGAAACAAAAAAGAGGGAGGGAGAGAGAGGAGGGTGTATGAGGATGAGGGCAATTGGGTTTGTTGCTGCTGCATATCAGGAAGAAGAAGACAATTTGAGAGGGAGGGGACCATTCTCTTGACAGAAAACCGAGAGAGGGAGAGAGAGAGAGAGAATAAAGAAAAGGAAAATAAAATAGGAAATAAAAGAGGTCCCCATAATACCAATTCAAATTAGCGGAAAAGACTCAAAACCTGCTCGCCCGATCGAATCCCGACTAAATCAAATTTAATCAAATTTCAATTCAATTTCAAGATAAACGGAATTAAATTAATTTTTTCGATACTCGGAGCTTGGATGCGAAATTAAAACCCGATAGAATCTAGATTCTCGAAACGATGTCGGAATGACTTTAAAATCAAAACTTACGCTCGAGGACGGGTTTTCTCACATTTTTACCGATTGAATAAAATAATAATTTATTTACTCAAAGTAATAATATAATAATATAAAATACATTCAGTCTTTACATAACATATATAATATATATATACAAGAAATTTGGCCCTATTGTCCTACTTTTTTCCCTTTGCTATCATTTGTCCAAAAATCTTTCATAATACCAACATTACCCCTGCCTTATACTCCCGTCTCTCTCCTGGCGGTTCTCTCCTCCCGTCCAAAAATCTTTCAGTTTAGCGGTTTTCTCCCAGTGATCTTCCGTCTCTCTCCTGGCGATTCGTTCCCGACGGTTCCCCAGTGATCTTCGACTTGCTCTACGCCGTGCTCTATGACTTGCTATCGGCCTTGCTGTTCGACTTTCTCTCCTCGTCGTTTCTGCATTTTCTGCTCTTCGTTTTGGTTTTTTGATCACCTTCTTCTAATGGCTTCATGAGGTACTTTCTTCGACTCTTCTGATTCAATGTTCTCGACAGCAACCTCGCCTGTTGTTTCCTTTGAGTTGTGGAGATCTAGTTTCCTTCATTTCATGCAATTTCTGCTGTTCGTTTCGTTAGTTTAGCCCTTTCCTCCCGTTTTAGGGTTTGTTTGTAGTTCAGTTGTTGTCTAATGGCTATCAGTTTGTGCTATGATTAATGTCCCTTCTTCTGATTTCGTTTCCATTACTGCATGTGTGGCATTTGTTGTTTCTCTTTGTTTTCTGATGGTTCGTTACAGTCTTGTGTTAGGGATACAGTTTATGGCTTGTTTGTTGACAGGGTTGCATTTTATTACATGTTTTAATGGTTGGTTACAGTCTTGTGACAGGGTTACAGTTTATTAATTGTTTGGTGACATGGATACAATTCATTACTTGTTTTGATGGTTGGTTACAGTCCGGTGACAATGTTACAATTGATTCATTGGTACAGTTTGTTGCTTGTTTGGTGATAGGGTTACAGTTTATGACTTGTTTATTCATTCCCGACGGTTCCCCAGTGATCTTCGACTTGCTTTACGTCGTGCTCTCTGACTTGCTATCGGCCTTGTTGTTCGACTTTCTCTCCTCGTCGTTTCTGCATTTTCTGCTCTTCGTTTCGGTTTTCTGATCACCTTCTTCTAATGGCTTCATCAGGTACTTTCTTCGACCATTCTACTTCAATGTTCTCGACAGCAACCTCACCTGTTGTTTCCTTTGAGTTGTGGAGATCTAGTTTCCTTTATTTCATGCAATTTCTGCTGTTCGTTTTGTTAGTTTAGCACTTTCCTCCCATTTTAGGGTTTGTTTGTAGTTCAGTTGTTGTCTAATGGCTATCAGTTTGTGCTATGGTTAATTTCCCTTCTTCTGATTTCGTTTCCATTACTGTATGTGTGGCATTTGTTGTTTCTCTTTGTTTTCTGATGGTTGGTTACAGTCTGGTGTTAGGGTTACAGTTTATGCCTTGTTTGTTGACAGGGTTGCATTTTATTACTTGTTTTAATGGTTGGTTACAGCCTTGTGACAGGGTTACAGTTTATTAATTGTTTGGTGACATGGATATAGGTTCTTTCCACATGAGGAGAAGGAGACAAGTCATCACCAGGTTCTTTCCAACTCAAACCGGTTACACAACAGAATTCAGCTAGAGAAAACCTAAACAAATGTTGCACAACTTGGAACCACATCTCATTAACTTTAGAAGTTTCAACTTCATGTAGGAGCATCTGATGCACAAGTTGATGATAAAAATAAAGATGATCACCAGCCTGTACAATTGGACCTAAACAACCATCTATGAGAAAAACCCAGTCATCAGGAGACAAACCATTCCTAAGAACTGTGATCAATGCAGGCTTTGATGGTTGGTTACAGTCTGGTGACAGCGTTACAATTGATTCATTGGTACAGTTTGTTGCTTGTTTGGTGATAGGGTTACAGTTTATGACTTGTTTGGTGACAGGGTTGCATTTTATTACTTGTTTTAATGGTTGGATACAGTCTTGTGATAGGGTTACAGTTTATTAATTGTTTTGTGACAGGGTTACAGTTCATTACTTGTTTTTATGTTTGGTTACAGTCTGGCGACAGGGTTACAAGTGATTTATGGTTACAGTTTGTTACTTGTGTTGGTGACAGGGTTCCATATGACATTCTGGGTGTCGTGTGTTTGCAGTGTTTGGTGTGGTGACAGTATTAGTTTATGTGGTTGTTCGATTTGTTGTTTGCTGGTTTTTGGTGACAATATCTTATTTGTTGTGAAACCTAATGTTTACACTATTTCTATGCTATTTAGGTAAAGAAATTGTTGTCCAACAAGAAATTCCTACTGTGGATCCACCATCTGTTATTCAACCTAATTCCTTCAAGTTTGTTGTTCCCAAAGAACGACATTTTCGCGGGCACATTAATGTGTATTCAAAGCCTGCATTGATCACAGTTCTTAGGAATGGTTTGTCTCCTGATGACTGGGTTTTTCTTATAGATGGTTGTTTAGGTCCAATTGTACAGGCTGGTGATCATCTTTATTTTTATCATCAACTTGTGTATCAGATGCTCCTACATGAAGTTGAAACTTCTAAAGTTAATGAGATGTGGTTCCAAGTTGGGCAACATTTGTTTAGGTTTTCTCTAGCTGAATTCTGTTGTGTAACCGGTTTGAGTTGGAAAGAACCTGGTGATGACTTGTCTCCTTCTCCTCATGTGGATATGGAGGAGTTTTTGGGTGTACGGAACTGCACATTTAGTGGTCTTCTCCAAATTTTCCTCAAGGAGCCAACTCAGTCTCCCAAGAAACTTTCCATGGCGTACTTGTTACTGATTGAGGGTGTGTTGCTCCCTCAGCATTCTAAAGCTCTTGTATGTCAATCTTTTGTGGACCTTGTCTGTGATTTTGATCGTTTAAAACTGTATCCTTTTGGTCGGGTTGTGTTTCTGGAAACACTTGGTTTTTTGAAGAAATCTATGAGGTCTGATCTATTCAAAAAGGGTCCAAGGTTTGGTTATAATTTGCTCGGATATCCTGTAGCATTCTAGGTATTTCCCTTTCCTTTCCTTTTATATTCCAATGCTTTTTTCTTCTTATTATTATTCTTTACTTCTATTTATGTTCTTAATGTTGCTTTGTTCTCAAGTTTGGATTTTAGAGGCAATCCCTAAGATTGCTGGCATCTCAAATTGTCACTTTGCATTCTGTGTGGATTACCAGCATCTCTTGTCTGGTATACTAGTGAACGTGATTACAACATTACATATGATAAGTGTTCTAAATTTTCTTTAAAGATTTTGTAAGCATTCTTTCTTGTCTCAGCTTTTATTATGCTGATCTCAGTTTCCCTCTTCCATGTTATATAGTTGTTGTCCTTTAATTGTAATTTTTGTTCTCTTGCTAGGGGATTGTCTACTCTTTGTATGCCTCGTTTATGGATTGCCCTGGCCTCTTACATTCTGATGAAGTTGCTGATGACAGTGTAGATTCTTACGTTTCCTATTTTGTTGGTATGGATGCTGATGTCAGTGATGTAGTGTGTCCAAGGAATTTACGTATCCAAGCGTATCGGCTCAGGCAATAAAGTGGTCGTCTTCTTTCTGGAGGTTTGGAACCTCATATCCCTTCTACGAATATTCCTACTAGGATGAAGGAAATAGTTAGAACCCCCAACTTTGGGAAAAAAGGGGGTGGTGAGAAGTGGTGACAGTCCTCTTCCTGTGAAGAAGGGTAAAGTGTTGAGACGTAATGCTGCTGCTGATGATTCTGTCAAGAAGAAGAGAGTGTTGAGAAGTTCTACTACTCTAGATGAGCCTATTAAAGAAGAAGGCAAAGGTGGTGCCATCTCAGAAATTGTCAAAGAGTGAAGCTCCTGCTAAGAGGGAAGAAGAAGCACCGTGTGGTAACAAAGGTTTAGATCATGGTGACAAGCCCAGGAGGTCTAAGTTTAAGCTCCCTAGATCTATTCCTCCCAAAGGTGATGAGCTTCGTACAAGTGATGATGTTCCTGGGTTGGAAAAAGATTTTGTTAGGAAAGCTGTTTTTGAAGAAATTATTAGTTCTTTTAAGGCATCATTTTAGTCTTTTGAAGCTCAATTGAAAGACTTTGTTTCTAGGATTCTTGTCCTTGAGGAGAAAGTGCATAACCTTGAAACACGTGTCTTACATCCCAGTGATGACAGTGAGGCTGCCCTAAAAAGGGAACGTCAGGCATTGGATGATTCTATCAAGGATGTGCTGGCTGGTATTAGGGATAACTGCTCTCAGTTGTCTGAACATGGGCATTTTTTTGAGGGTTTGAATCAAGGTGATGACAATGACGGTGATGACACCGATTCTTCCAATGATTCCCCAACTCCAGAGTATGTTATTATTAGGTCAACTAAGGAGTCAACTTCAATAGATGTTGATGTTGTTTGCACTGATGTTGACACTGGTCTTGTGGGTTCAAAGGAAACACTTGATGACAGTGTTGTCCCTTCTTCTGGCTGTGCTTCTCCTTCTCCCAAGATTGATGACAGTGCTATTGCTCCTACTGAAGTCCTTGTATCACAGGATGTAATTGTTAAAAGTGATATCCCTCTTACCGAAGTTGTTCCCTCATATGAAGTAATTCACAATTCTAGTGCAGCCACTTTTGAAAAAATTGTTGAAACTTGTTCTGCTGCTCCTACTGAAATCCTTCCTTCGGCTGATGAAACTGTTGATTTGAGTTTTGCTCCAGCTGAAGTAATTGGGTCAGTTGAGACTGTTTTTGCTAGCTCAGTTGCTCCTAGTTGATGTCATCATAGTTTGCATTATTTAGGATATGCATTTAGCATAGGTTTGTGTCTTTTGTCATGTGGTTTATGTGTTTTTAGAGGTTTTTCGTTTAGTTTTTAGGATAGAGATCTACTGTCTATATGGTGGTGTTTTTAGGAGTTTTGGGGAGCTAAGCGGATATCGCTAGAGGACATTTGAGATGGGTACAGAAGCTAAGAGAAGCCGAGAGGAAATCATATAGGAGGAACGAGGATAAAAGGCGAAGAAGAAAAAGCATAAGGAGCAAGGCGGTCGTACATCATGTGCTTCACGACAAAACAGAAGTGCACGAGCGTGCACCTTGGCCGCACGGGCGTGCAAAAGCTCGACCTGGGAAAAAAGCCATCAGAGGATATGTGCACGGGCGTGCACCTTGGCCGCACGGGCGTGCAAAAGCTCGACCAGAGAAAAAAGCCATCAGAGGATATGTGCACGGGCGTGCACCTTGGCCGCACGGGCATGCAAAAGCTCGACCAGAGAAAAAAGCCATCAGAGGATATGTGCGCGGGCGTGCACCAGAGGCGCGCGGGCGTGCACCCTTCAGCTCGGACAGAATCGGCTGATTTCGACCCGGTTGCTTTTGGCATTACTTTATTATTATTTTATGGGTTTAATAATATGATATTAGGGGTTTGTCTCGGACTATTTAAGGAGGCGGAAACATTTCTTTAGGGTTCTCGGGAAACCCTCGTTTGGACGCTCCCTTTGCAAGACCCTTTGTTGAGTTAGATTTGGAGAATTTTAGACAGATTTGCTCGGAGATTACATTGTTTCAATTCAAGATTGGTATTTCCACTTTAGTCTTTGCTTTTCTATCTATTTTCATGTTTCAATTTATTGATTTGATGATGAATTCTTCCATGCTTGGCTAAATTCTCCGTTCTAGGGTTCGGGTGAACCCGACAATGTTGCAAATTGTTTGATCTCGATGGTTGTTTGAACTTTGTCTGAATTTTATGAATTGATTCGATCCTAGTTGCTTAACCTAATTGATGTGAATCGATTAGAATCCTTTTTAGATTCAAGATGCTACCGCTGAGAATTGAAATCGGATATTTGGATGGATTTCATGAACTCGAAAGGGGAATTGTGTCTATTTGAACCCTAGGATTGAACTTGAGGAATCAACAATTGTTATTGTGACATTTAAACGATTGTTGAGGGCTCTTGAGGAATAATAAATTATCGTAGATTCTTAGGTTTGAATCGGTTAGGCAGAACGCGACAGCGAAAGTTTAATTGATTTTCTCCTAAGGTCTATAAATAACTTAAAGGGTCTAGATTTTGTTGATTTAGACACAATCACTACAACATGCGACGGCTGAGTAGTAATGACTTTAGATAATTTACCTTCAATTTGACATATTAAGAAGACGAAGTTCGAGTGAATATCGGGTTGAATTCTTTGTGGCATTGTCGTGGGAATCCTTAACCTTGGAATTACCACATATATATTTTCTGCATAATCTTTGCTTGTTTTTCTTAGTTTAGTTGAAAATCAAATCCATCTTTCTTGGCTTAGCTTATTAGTTCTAGATAACAATTGATACATATATATAATCCCCGTGATCGATATCCGTATACTGCAATTGATCTCGTATTCTTGCGAGGTTGGTTCAGGCTACACTATTCTTGTGTTGGTTTAGACCACATCAAGTTTTGGCGCCGTTGCCGGGGATTGTTGATAGTATTGATTGTTTCTACGGACTAGTTCTGCTAGGCCCGTTTTTTTGTTTGATTTGTTTCTTGCTTGTTGGTGCTTTCAGGTGACTCTTGAAGTCTATGCGAAGAGGATTACGTTCTAGCAAACTCAACGCTTTCGATCCCAAGCCTGAATGTACCTTTCATAGGAGACTAAGAGAAAATCTTGTGATTGCTAGACAAGAAATGGCGGATGATAACGATGATGTTGCTCAGCTGCGCCAACAGTGAATGATCTTACTGCTGAACTCCAACGTCAACGTGATAATCAAGGGCAAGGTATGCACGCGCTTGAGTATGCTCCCCAAACTCTAGGGGACTATATGATGCCGCCATGCTCTGGTCCACTTTCTGGTGTGGTCCTCCCTGCATTGCAAGCTCGTAACTTTTAGCTAAAGTCTGGACTGCTGAATTTGATCCAGTCTAATCAGTTTGGTGGATCGCCATCAGAAGATCCTCACCAACACATGGAGACGTTCCTCGATCTAATGAGCACGGTGCATATGGAGAATGTTTCTCAGGAGGCCATCCGTCTATATGCCTTCCGTTTCTCTCTTCACGGGAAGGCTAAAGCATGGTATCGATCCTTACCTGAGAACTCCATTACAACATGGAACCAACTATATGAGGCATTCATGAGCAAATACTTTCCACCCAAGAAGATATCCGAGATGAGGGCGAAGATCAATGCCTTTGCCATGCAACATGGGGAGACCTATCATGAAGCCTGGGAGAGGTTCAAGGATTTGCTAATT
Source organism: Persicaria maculosa (assembly GCA_963922045.1). NCBI lineage: Eukaryota > Viridiplantae > Streptophyta > Magnoliopsida > Caryophyllales > Polygonaceae > Persicaria > Persicaria maculosa. Next base: position 45,549,206 of record OY998267.1, read on the forward strand.
CAGTGCCCACATCACGGGCAAACCAAGTATGTTCTCCTTCAAATCTTCTATCAAGGAGTTGATGATGCTACTAGACTGCTTATAGACACCTCTTCTAATGGAGGATTTATGGAGATGAGTTTAGATGATGCTTGGGCTTTGATTGAGAAGACTGCTCTTCATGCTGCGAGGTACTCTAATCCCCGCTCTTCTATTTCTGCTACTAAGAGGTCTGCAGGTCTCTATGAGGTTGATGCTGAAACTCACAAGTCAGCCCAGTTGGAAGCTCTACAGCGAGACATTGCGTTATTAAAGAAGGAGCTACTAGCTAAGCCGCTCTCATCTAATGCGGCAGGAGTGCCCCCTCCAGTTGTTGAATGTCAATATTGTGGTATGCTGAACCACACATTATCCAGTTGACCTGCTTTTCTAGAAACACAACCTGGCATGGCTCAAGGGGAAGTAAACTTCACTAGGGACAACTACAGAAACCCCAGAAATGACCCATTCTCCTCTACTTACAATCCTGGTTGGAGGAATCACCCGAACTTCAGGTATGGAAACAATTCTAATGTGCAGAATCCACAGTCATTCCAGAACCAAGCATCATATGGGAATGGAGCACCACCTGGATTTCAGAATGCACCGAATCAGGGATACCAGAATAGGCCAAATCAGCCTCCGCCAGTGGTTCCTAAAAAGTCACCTGAACTTATTGCTATTGAGAATCTGGTTTCTGAATTCAAAGCTATGGGTACCAAGATACAAATGATTGAGCAGGAACAAAAGATTCAAGCTAATCAGTTGGCTCAACAAGCTGTCAATGCTCCTAGACCGTCAGGTCAACTTCCCGGCAAACCTGATGAGAACCCAAAAGGACAAATTTCTGCTGTGTCCTTGAGGAATGGTAAACAGTTAGAGGAGGTAAACAAGCCTGAACCTCCTAAAGCTAAAGGGCAAGCTGCTCCACCAGAGGTTGAGACTGAGGCAACAAATAAGCCTGAGAAGGACACGGTATATGTTCCCCCACCGCTATATCAGCCTCCTCTTCCGTTCCCACAGAGGAAGAATCAGGCAATGTTGGAGAAGAAGTTTGGGAATTTCGTAGAGATCTTAAAGAAGTTGCACATAAACATCCCATTCACCGAAGCTCTCAAGGAGATGCCGGCATATGTCAAGTTCTTGAAGGAAATCCTCTCCAACAAGAGGAAGCTTGATGAATGCCATACAATAGTTCTTAGTAAGGAGTGCAGCGCTTTAATCCAAAACAAGCTACCACCTAAGCTCGAGGATCCAGGTAGCTTCTGTGTCCCTATTAACTTTGGCAATGAGCATGATTACAACGCTCTTTGTGATTTGGGAGCTAGTGTAAGCTTGCTTCCTCTCTCAATTTGCAATAAGCTTGATTTAGGAGAGCTTAGGCCAGTGAGGATGCAACTATTTATGGCGAACAGGTCCATTGCCCACCCAGCTGGTATTTTAGAGGATATCCCTATTAGAGTGGGAAAATTTTTTGTGCCAGTAGACTTTGTAGTGTTGGATATGGATGCGAATATGTCTGTCCCTATTATTCTTGGAAGGCCTTTCTTGGCCACTGCAGGTACTGTGATTGATGTACGAAAGGGGACTCTCTCCTTCGACATTGGAGATGAGAAAATAGAATTTAACCTTCCTAAATCTATGAAAACCCCCTCTTTTGAGAATGATTATTTCAGGGAAGATGTGATGGAAAGGACAACCCAGGAGCAAATGATGTCTATTGTCATTAGGGACCCCTTGGAGCTTTGCTTGACTACTAGTGTGATGACGAGGGGAGAATGTCCACCACTTGCTGAAGTTGTTGCTGATTTGGAGTTGTCGCCAGAAGCTCCCACCTTCCCTAAGTCTAGGGTCGAACTCCTAACCACGGATGATGATCCTGAAGCACCTAAGCTGGAGATGAAGGCACTCCCTTCTTCTTTGAGGTATGAATTCCTTGGACCCAACTCTACATGGCCTGTGATTGTGAATGCTAATTTGAGTGATGATCAAGTTGAGAAACTTTTAATTGTCATTCGGAAACATAAAAAGGCCATAGGGTATTCGATAGATGATTTGAAAGGGATTTCACCTTCTTTGTGCATGCATCGTATTTTCATGGAAGATGACCACAAACCCACCATAGAACACCAAAGGAGACTTAACCCAAACATGAAAGAGGTAGTGAAAAAAGAAGTCCTAAAATTGTTAGATGCAGGGATTATTTTTCCTATTTTCGATAGTAAGTGGGTAAGTCCGGTCCATGTTGTGCCTAAGAAGGGTGGGTTAACGGTTGTAAGAAATGAAAATAATGAATTAATTCCCACTAGAACAGTCACCGGGTGGAGAATGTGCATAGACTATAGAAAGTTGAACACCGCCACTAGGAAAGACCACTTCCCTCTTCCATTTATTGATCAAGTGCTAGAAAGGTTTGCTAAGCATTCATATTTTTGCTATCTAGATGGGTATAGTGGATTTTGGCAAATTCCTATTCACCCATATGATCAGGAGAAGACTACATTCACTTGCCCCTATGGCACCTTTGCATACAGAAGGATGCCTTTTGGCTTATGTAATGCTCCTGCAACCTTTCAACGATGCATGATGGCCATATTTTCTGATATGATTGAGGAGATTGTGGAGGTGTTTATGGACGATTTCTCCGTCTATGGCACTACTTTTGATGCTTGCTTGTCTAATCTTGAAAGAGTGTTAATGAGATGTGAAGAGACTAATCTTGTGCTGAATTGGGAAAAATGTCATTTCATGGTTAATGAAGGAATTGTGCTGGGGCATCTAGTTTCTAATAGAGGAATTGAGGTAGATAAAGCTAAAATTGAGATAATTGAGAAGATGCCACCTCCTACCTCTATAAAAGGGATTAGAAGTTTTCTAGGACATGCTGGTTTTTATAGAAGATTCATCAAGGATTTTTCTAAAATTGCCAAGCCTTTGACTAACCTATTGTTGAAGGATGTAGCCTTCGATTTTTCCACAGATTGTCTTGAGTCTTTTTGCAGGCTAAAACAAGCACTAGTGTCAGCCCCCATCATGCAATCACCAGATTGGGATCTCCCTTTCGAAATTATGTGTGATGCAAGTGATTTTGCCGTGGGCGCTGTTCTTGGGCAAAGAAGGGAAAAGAAGCTCCATGCTATTTACTATGCCAGCAAGACACTTGATGAGGCTCAAATGAACTACACCACAACGGAAAAGGAGTTGTTTGCAGTGGTGTTTGCCTTTGAGAAGTTTCGGTCATACCTTGTGGGTTCTAAGGTAATTGTCTTTTTTGACCATGCTGCTGTGCGTTACTTGATGCAGAAAAAGGATGCAAAGCCACGCCTTATCCGTTGGATTCTATTGCTGCAAGAGTTTGACTTGGAAATTAGAGACAAGAAAGGGGCCGAGAATGTTGTTGCTGATCACCTTTCTAGGCTTCCTCAAGAGCAGATTGAGAAGGGAAAAGAAGGTTTGCCTGTTGATGATTCTTTCCCAGATGACCACTTGTTCCAAGCCACAACCTCTGCCATCTCTCATGTCACCGAAGAGCTCCTAAACTTCTCCATTCAGGGCCTTCCTTGGTATGCTGATTTTGTGAACTACCTAGTTTGCAAAGAGTTTCCCCCTGGACTGTCATTCCACCAGAGGAAGAAATTCCTCCATGATGTTCAACAATATTATTGGGATGAACCGCTGCTCTTCAAGCTAGGTAATGATGGGATTTATAGACGGTGTGTCCCGGATGATGAGATTGAAGGGGTGATTAAGCATTGTCATAACTTGCCTGCTGGAGGACATGCTAAAGGTTTCAAGACTACCGCTAAGATCTTACAATCCGGTTTCTTTTGGCCCACCATGTTTAAGGATGTGCAGAGGTATGTAACTTCGTGTGATGAATGTCAACGCTCAGGGAACATATCTTGGAGGAATGAAATGCCACTCACCAAATTCCAAGAGGTGGAACTTTTTGATATGTGGGGGATCGATTTCATGGGACCCTTCCCGAGTTCTGGAGTTTTCAAGTACATTTTGGTTGTTGTAGATTATGTGTCGAAGTGGGTGGAAGCAATCGCCACACATACTAACGACTCTAAAGTGGTAGCAAAGTTCTTAAAGTCTACTATCTTTCCAAGGTTTGGGGTTCCGCGAGTGCTTATTAGTGATGGAGGTTCACACTTTATTGAGCGGAAGTTTGAAGCACTTTTGAAGAAGTATGGGGTGAACCACCGCATTGCTACTCCATATCACCCCCAAACCAGTGGTCAAGTCGAGATCTCCAATAGAGAAATCAAGAGTATTTTGGAGAAAACTGTTTCTCGAACAAGGAAAGATTGGGCACAAAAGCTTGATGATGCTTTGTGGGCATACAGAACGGCATACAAGACTCCCTTGGGCACTACACTGTACCGACTTGTATATGGAAAATCTTGTCATTTACCGGTTGAGTTGGAGCATAAGGCATTTTGGGCTATCAAGGCGCTGAACTACGACTTGAAAGAAGCCGGTGAGAAGAGAATGCTACAACTTCATGAGCTTGAAGAGTTGAGACTTGAGGCATATGAGAATGCCCGGATCTACAAGGAGAGAACAAAGCGATGGCATGATAAGAGGATTGTCCCTAAAGACCTTTTTGAAGGTGATTTGGTCTTGCTCTATAATTCTCGCCTAAAGCTATTTCCGGGTAAGTTGAAGTCTCGATGGAGCGGCCCTTTTGAAGTCCCAAAAGTTCACCCCCGTGGTGCAATAACAATTTGGAACGAAAAGTGGGGTGAATTCAAGGTGAATGGACATCGTTTGAAGAGGTACTATAGTGGAAACCCGATAGAGAAGGTGAGTCCTACTCACCTCAAGGATCCAAGTGCTTAGGAAGAAATGAAAGTCCGGCTCAAGACTCTAAAGAAGCGCTTCTCGGGAGGCAACCCGAGGTAAGTTTTCTTTTCATGCTTAAAAGAATAGACTTGTAAATATTTTTGTTCCAATAAAAAAAAAAAATTTACCGCACCTAAACTGAGAATTCTCAGCAAGCAGGTGAGCGGGCGTGCGCTTTAGGCGCGCGCCCACGTGGCTCCTCTTTAAAAAAAAATTAAAATTAAAATTAAAATTTCAGCTTTTGTTCAGCCTAAAAAAAAAAAGGGGAAAAGCTTTTACTTTCACGTTCCACTTTCAAACCCACCAGCCCCATCCATACTTTTCACCCTAACCCCTCACGCACACCAGCCCCGCCACTCCCCCCTCGCACCGAGCCCACCACTGGCGCACCACCACCGGCCGGCCGCTGCACCACCACGCCGCCGAGCACGCCACCAGACCCACCGCCAGCGCCACCCAACAGCCAGCAGCGCTGCAGGCCGCTTCTCACTTCCCCCGTTTGCCTTCTCTTGTCTTAATCTTCATTCTCCCTCTTGAACTTGAAGAAAATTGGTATGTTTCATTACCTCTTATCTCTTTTACTTCAAGTTTCTTTATCAATTGATAATTTTGTTGGTTGATTTAGAAATTTTGAAATTCTAGGGTTTAAGTTGATGGATTTGATTTGGGGAAATCTTGAGTTGTATAAATTGGGGGTAACCTTGCATCACATTGTGTCAAGTTGATGATTATTGATGCTCATGAAATATAGTTGATGGGTATGGTTGTGATTCATGAGGTGAAATTGAATTTTTGGGAATTTTTTGTATATGTTCTTATGGGAGATATGCATAATTCCTAAATAATTTATTCTATTTGGTTGATTGCTTGGCTTTGTGGTGTGATAGCTCCTTGAAATTTTTGCAAGTGAAGCTTGAAACTTTGATATTTATAACTTGTTTCAAATTTCAAGTATGGGGTTATTTGGGGTTGAATTCATGATGGTATTTGAATTGAGCATATTGCTTTTGTTTGTGTGATGAGATGGGTTGCTTTTCCATGCGATGTCTATGAGTTTTTCATATTGGTGAGATTTTGATAAACTTGTGGACTTGGTGAACTTCTAAGTATGGGGAGGTTGTATCGGAGGCTTGTGTTAGTTCTTTGGGAGATTTCTTACTTGATATGTGTGTTGTTTGGATTTGAAGGTTCTTGGAATTCACAATTAACTCTTGTGCTTGCTTGTGTTCGTTCTTGGTTTCTTTTGTGGATTTGTAGTTCCATTGTGCAGATTAGAGCTACTATGGCTAAAGGTAGTGCATCCCGAAAGCGGCGGATAACTCAAAGTGTGGATAGGGTAGTATGTGAAGGAGGTCAGCAGGGTCTCTTTACGACCTTCATGGCGCGGACGCATCTTAGCACTCGATGGCCTAGTCATGTTTCTCTAACCCTATTGGATTTATATGATGAGATCGAGAAATTGTGCTCAAGGATTGGTGCTACATCTTTGCTCCATTTTAGTTGGCATTCTTATCCCGCTATCACTTCTGAGTTTCTGAGCTCTTATAAATTTGAGAAAGGTGCTGATGAAGGCTCAGGGACGCTAACATTCTAGATAGGGAACCAAGCTCGGAAAATGACCGTTGCGGAACTCAGTGAAGCCCTTGGCTTTCCTGCTCATAAAGGGAGAGTAAAGCTCTCCAGTGATACCCATAACGCCTTCTGGTACAGTCTCACGGGTTATTGGCCTTATAGATCACAGAATGCAACCGCTACCGGTATAGTCCATCCTTGCTTCCGGATCCTCCATCGCATAATGGGAAACACTATCTTTGCTCGGGATGAACCTTCTAAGGTGAACAAGGGAGAGCTCGAGATGCTCTATGCCATAGCCTATGATCGTCCTTTTGACCTTGGTTATGAGTTGGCTCGCAAGATGGAGGGAGTAGCTGAAAGTACATCTGGTGTAATTTGCATTGGCGGAATGATCACCCCGCTAGCACATCATTTTGGGGTTGACTTGGAGAGGTACACGCCAATTGAGACGGAAAGAGTGATTGATGCGAAGCATCTCCTTACTGGTCACACTCTTAAGAAGGAGCGAGGAATCTTTTGCTATTATCTCTCTCAGATCTCCGCTACTCGCCCGCTCTCTGATTCATCGTATATAAGCACAGATGTGGAAGCTAACTGGTATGAGGCTTGGATTGGTGCTCCCCGTCCACCACTCCCCACTGCTGAAAATGTGGAAGAGGATGAGACTCTTCCCGACGCAGCGCCTACCCATATCTACGAGCAGGGGGACTCTTCCGGCGGAGCCTATTCTTCTGATGACAGAGCTTACTTTCAAGGCCAGTTTGACAGTTTGTCATCTCAGATTGCGGAACACATCTCTAGTGTGTCCCAACGCCTCTCATCTTGGGATACTCAGCAGCAACAAGATCGTCTACAGCTCCAGCAGATTATGGTGATGTCCCAGCGCAACTATTATCATCTCCATGGACACCACTTTGATCCTTGCGCCCCGTATCCTCCCCCACCATCTTCACAGTAGTAGTGTCTTTGTGAGTACCTTCTCATCTTTTATTTATTTTCTACATTGGGGACAATGTAGGGGTTAAGTATGGGGTGGGATGTCATTCTTGTGTGTCTGCATTTGTCATTAGTGTCTTGAGTCTTTCTTTTGGCTTTTTGATGTATTTTGGTAGTCTAGGTTGATGACAGGTGTCCCCTGAACTTGTTCTGTAGGCCACAACGATGGGATAATTGTCCAGGATGCTAATATTCTCCATAATCTCTATGTGTCATGTCTTGAGACAAATTGCCTAGCATGAAGTTCTTGAATGAGTTTGCATGATTAAGTCCCTAGACAATAACCTTGTGAGATTCTGAGCCTTATGGATAAATCTTGATGAATCCTTTCATTTCCTATATTGTATGACACTCACTTTGTGCTTGATCTCTAGAACTTGCTTTAGACTCTTTATTGAGGCCGCATCACTTGATCTGTGCACATAGCTTAAAGATGATTGAGGCAACACTTTTCGTTAACCATGTCTCCCCATGCCTATCCTTATATATGATCCTATGCTTGAAGCAAATTTGAGATTTATTAGTCTATTCATTTGATAAACTCCACAAAATCTTCATAGCCAATTATTAGCCTTTGACCCATCCGGGAATTAGGAAATAATGTTGCTTATTTTTATGAGTGGAGATGCTTTGAGTGTCTGGTAATGTTTGGTTTGGCATGCTCTATGAGATCTTGAGACCTGGGGAGGATAAAATTCACTCAGGGGCAAAAGTCAAGAAAAAAAATACGGTTAGTAACCGATCCTTCTTGTGGAGAATAAAATTCACACAAGGAGGAAGATATGCATGTAAGGAGGCTGAGCCACTTAGTAACCGAGTGCATTCATCACAAATGTTTGTATTCGCGCAAAACGGTGTTGAAGCTAAAAAAAAAAGAAAAGAAAAAAAAAGGGAGATCGAATGTGGTTCACAAAAGTTGAGAACGAAAACATTATTGTGATGGAGTTGTATGGTGGTTTGGTATGAGTTTCTATGGAGTGGTTGTTCTTCTGGTTGGTTCCTAACCCTTTTTCCCGGATTTTTAGCACCACAAGCTCAAAATTTTCCAAACCTTGTCTCTTTTTCCACCTCTGCCCCATCACAACTATACAGAAGGCCCTCATGATTTTTGTTATGTGCATGATCCTCAATGGTGGAGATTTAGAACGCTATTGCAAGCCTATGGTAGATGAAGTGAAATGGTTGATACCGAGCGTAATTCTATACCTTAAACACATTTGAGTGAGTGTTTCATTAAGAAAAAAATCCTTGTGAAGTTTAGGGGCTTTTGATTGCTGTGTATTAATGATAATGAGCAAACATGTGATGATGGCAATTGTCTTAAGGTTCTGATGACAAAATATCATTTCAAAAGGGGCTTGAATAAGTTGAGACAATAATCCTATCTTACACTTGTGGTTTATTACTTAGTGAGTCTTGCTTGGGGACAAGCAAGGTTCAAGTATGGGGTATTTTGATGTCATCATAGTTTGCATTATTTAGGACATGCATTTAGCATAGGTTTGTGTCTTTTGTCATGTGGTTTATGTGTTTTTAGAGGTTTTTCATTTAGTTTTTAGGATAGAGATCTACTGTCTATATGGTGGTGTTTTCATGAGTTTTGGGGAGCTAAGCGGATATCGCTAGAGGACATTTGAGATGGGTACAGAAGCTAAGAGAAGCCGAGAGGAAATCATATAGGAGGAACGAGGATAAAAGGCGAAGAAGAAAAAGCATAAGGAGCAAGGCGGTCGTACATCATGTGCTTCACGACAAAACAGAAGTGCACGGGCGTGCACCTTGGCCGCACGGGCGTGCAAAAGCTCGACCAGAGAAAAAAGCCATCAGAGGATATGTGCACGGGCGTGCACCTTGGCCGCACGGGCGTGCAAAAGCTCGACCAGAGAAAAAAGCCATCAGAGGATATGTGCACGGGCGTGCACCTTGGCCGCACGGGCGTGCAAAAGCTCGGCCAGAGAAAAAAGCCATCAGAGGATATGTGCGCGGGCGTGCACCAGAGGCGCGCGGGCGTGCACCCTTCAGCTCGGACAGAATCGGCTGATTTCGACCCGGTTGCTTTTGGCATTACTTTATTATTATTTTATGGGTATAATAATATGATGTTAGGGGTTTGTCTCGGACTATTTAAGGAGGCGGAAACATTTCTTTAGGGTTCTCGGGAAACCCTCGTTTGGACGCTCCCTTTGCAAGACCCTTTGTTGAGTTAGATTTGGAGAATTTTAGACAGATTTGCTCGGAGATTACATTGTTTTAATTCAAGATTGGTATTTCCACTTTAGTCTTTGCTTTTCTATCTATTTCCATGTTTCAATTTATTGATTTGACGATGAATTCTTCCATGCTTGGCTAAATTCTCCGTTCTAGGGTTCGGGTGAACCCGACAATGTTGCAAATTGTTTGATCTCGATGGTTGTTTGAACTTTGTCTGAATTTTATGAATTGATTCGATCCTAGTTGCTTAACCTAATTGATGTGAATCGATTAGAATCCTTTTAGATTCAAGATGCTACCACTGAGAATTGAAATCGGATATTTGGATGGATTTCATGAACTCGAAAGGGGAATTGTGTCTATTTGAACCCTAGGATTGAACTTGAGGAATCAACAATTGTTATTGTGACATTTAAACGATTGTTGAGGGCTCTTGAGGAATAATAAATTATCGTAGATTCTTAGGTTTGAATCGGTTAGGCGGAACGCGACAGCGAAAGTTTAATTGATTTTCTCCTAAGGTCTATAAAGAACTTAAAGGGTCTAGATTTTGTTGATTTAGACACAATCACTACAACATGCGACGGCTGAGTAGTGATGACTTTAGATAATTTACCTTCAATTTGACATATTAAGAAGACGAAGTTCGAGTGAATATCGGGTTGAATTCTTTGTGGCATTGTCGTGGGAATCCTTAACCTTGGAATTACCACATATATATTTTCTGCATAATCTTTGCTTGTTTTTCTTAGTTTAGTTGAAAATCAAATCCATCTTTCTTGGCTTAGCTTATTAGTTCTAGATAACAATTGATACATATATATAATCCCCGTGATCGATATCCGTATACTGCAATTGATCTCGTATTCTTGCGAGGTTGGTTCAGGCTACACTATTCTTGTGTTGGTTTAGACCACATCACTCCTACTGAAGTTCTTGATTCACATCCAACCAATGAGGACATGGTTGCTTCCAAAGAGGTTCCTAGTGACAGTGCTGTTCACACTCCTGTTCTCCCTTGCTCTACTGATTCTCGTGATGACAGTGGTGCTGTTGCAACTCTTGTGCTTCCTTGCTTGACTGATGCACCTGATGACAGTGGTGCTGTTGGTCCCAAAGTTGTGGTTACAGCTAATTTGAATGATGCTAGTAGTTGCCCTGCTCCTGAAGTTGTTGGTGGAAAAGTTGATCATGGTATTGGCATCATACTTGGATACAGTTCTGATGTCCCATAGGATGTGCCTGCTGACAGTGGTGATGCAACTGATGATATTGATGATAAATGCAATCTATTTCATAACTTCACTGACGTCGCCTCCCTTATTCCTTCAGATGCTCAGGATGATGATGACGTTCCGCTAAGGCGTTCTCATAGGGCGTTGAAATCTGCTCCTGCATCCCATACTCCTTACACCAATCCCTGTAAACCGAAGAAACCTCGCCTTCCTAGAGTACCTAAACATTCCTTTCTGATCCCTGAGGAGCGTGTTGAATTTTATACCACTTTTTGAGATCTTGGGTAATTATCCACTTTTGATATGTGTTTTCTTCTTCGTACTACCACTTCTTATAATAAGTTTATTTAACTTGTTATCTTACTTTGTAGGCATGATGGAAAAGTCAGTGGCTGTGAGGTTGATATGAACAAGTTGTTTTTCACTGAATTATCGGGGAGGACAAAATGGCTTCGTGATCTTGTAAGTTCATATTTACATGTCTTTTTCTTGTTGCTTATATTTTGGTGCCATCAGTTTGGTGATAGTTAGGGTTTATTCTTTTTTCTTTCACAACATATAGACGAAGCACTTCATCATTTTAGAAAGTGTCTTTATGATTGTCCTGATCTAAATCCCACCAGTGTTGTATTAGACACCATTTTTTTCCCCAAGGTTGTGAAGTGTGATGTTGATGTTTTTAAAAATGGTGATGCAATTCCGGAGGAATTCTTCCACTATTTCCTTGGTCTTTATCCTGGAAATTATGGGAAGACTTGGGAAGGTGTTAAGAAGGTTTACGCTCCGTTCAATCTTCACAACATGCACTGGGTAGCCGTTGAAATTGAGCTGGACTCCAAGATTATTCTTGTTTATGACTCCCAGTGTGGTTTCACTAAAAATAAAGAGCTGCTTTCGAAGTTTGCTAAAACGTGTGAATTGATTTCTATTCTGTTGAGCAAGTGTGGTCTTTTTCCTAAGATGGATGACACTCCCTTTGAAGTGGACAGAGTAGATGACTTGCCTCAAAAAAGACGGGTACCTTCTGTTTTCCATCTTGTTGTATTTTGTTTTGTGACATTTTATCTGTCCACCTTTTGTGTCTTGTGTTTATTTTTTGCTTCTTATGTAGGGGTAGTTGTGGTGTCTACGTTATCAAGCACATTGAGTCTCTGGTTTTTGGTGGTGACATTACGCTTGTGAATGATGAGTATGTTAATGCTTATCGTGAGAAGAGTGCATATGATCTCATGAAGAAGCGGTGGAAATTTGTTTAGTTATGAACTTTAAGTTTGTGTTAGTTGGACTATGTGGCGACAGTTGATTTGGTGACAGTTTAATTTATATTTTGTTGATGTAGCAGTCGTGGTGACAACCCATGGTGACACTCAGTTTGTGTTAGTTAGACTATTTATCTAGTGACACTTGAATTGGTGACAGGTTATTGTATATTTTGTTGATGTAAAAGTCGTGGTGCCAGCCCATGGTGACACTTAGATTGTGTATTTGTAGGCTAATGCTCTAGTAATTTATATGTTCTTTTGAATCTTTTACTGTTTTATCCCTATTATATGTTACAACACTCTATAATTCCACTTTAATGTCAACGTTTTATTATTTCTGGTGACATCTTCAAAGTTTTCACTTTGGTTACAATGCCTATGGCCATGTTTTTGTAGTGGTGACAATATATGTGACCCCATTTTTTATGTTGGTTACAGCGTTTATCGGATTTCCTTTGATTACAGTGTATACGTCCTTCTTTTCATAGTGGTTACAGTATATATGACCCTGTTTTAACGGTGGTTACAACGTCTATGTCTATCTTAACCATTCATATGATGAAGGAGAACTGTCCATCACATGTCTTTTGGCTTCTCATTAGCCCCTTTAGGGTTTTTGCCTACCTTGTCCTAGAGTTTTCCATTTGATTACAACAATCATCTATTAACGACGTACTGTACTTAACATTTTAGGGTTTAGGGTTTAGGATTTAGGGTTTAGTGCCTTGGCCCTAAACCCTAAAGACTTAACCCTAAACCCTAAACCATAATGTACATCACATGTTCTTTTGGCTTCTCATTAGCCCCTTTGGGGTTTATGCTTCCCTAATCATAAGGTCTTCCTTTTGGTTACAGTGCATATGGCCATGTTTTCATAGTGGTGACAAATTATGTGACCCTATTTTTATGTTTGTTGCATCGTCTATAGGGTTTCCTTTGATTACAGTGTCTACGTCCTTATTTTCATAGTGGTTACAATATATATGACCTTGTTTTAAAGCGTCTATGTCTATCTTAACCATTCATATAATGAAGGAGAACTGTCCATCACATGTCTTTTTGGCTTCTCATTAGCCCCTTTAGGGTTTTTGCTTACCTTGTCCTAGGGTTTTCCATTTGATTACAACAATCATCTATTAACAACGTACTGTACTTAACATTTTAGGGTTTAGGGTTTAGAATTTAGGGTTTAGGGCCTTGGCCCTAAACCTTAAAGACTTAACCCTAAACCCTAAACCATACTGTACATCACATGTTCTTTTGGCTTCTCATTAGCCCCTTTGGGGTTTGTGCTTCCCTAATCATAGGGTCTTCCTTTTGGTTACAGTGCCTATGGCCATGTTTTCATAGTGGTGACAGTTTATGTGACCCCATTTTTATGTTGGTTACAGCGTCTATAGGGTTTCCTTTGATTACAGTGTCTACATCCTTCTTTTCATAGTGGTTACAGTATATATGACTTTGTTTTAACGGTGGCTATAGCGTCTATGTCTATCTTAACCATTCATATGATGAAGGAGAACTGTCAATCACATGTCTTTTTGGCTTCTCATTAGACTCTTTGGGGTTTTTGCTTACCTTGTCATAGGGTTTTACATTTGATTACAACAATCATCTATTAACGACGTACAATACTTACATTTTAGGGTTTAGGGTTTAGGATTTAGGGTTTAGGGCCTTGGCCCTAAATCCTGAAGACTTAACCCTAAACCCTGAACCATACAGTACATCACATGTTCTTTTGGCTTCTTATTAGCCTCTTTAGGGTTTGTGCTTCCTGATGTACATAATTGTACGATTGTTTATTGCATCTTTTGACTTCATATTTCATTTGATTTCCGAACAAAAGTTTCAAAAGCATATGATCTCGTGTAAGAATGAGCTAAAGTGAAAGAAATAGAGTCTACACGAGTTTTGAGCTAACCATGCAGGAATTCGATGAAATCGGAGTCAAAACGGGCAAGCCAAGTGAAGCTGAGAAGAGGTCGATATCGACTGGAGACATCGATATCGACCCTGGATTTCGACACGACTTCTGAGTGTCGAAGATAACCACACAAACCAGACTAGAAGCCTCGATATCGACACACATGCATCGATATCGACCATCGTCATAGACATCGACTGGAGTGGGACAAGTCGAGCAGAAACACAAGCCTCGATATCGACCTCTGGTGTCGATATCGACCCTACATCGACAGAAGATAAATCCGATTTTGAGGCTCGGATTGTGAAGTCTATCATCGAAGCCATGAGTTATCTCGTTCTTTTAGATATTAGCAGTTGTTTGTTATCTTTTCCTTTAAGTTTTATCAAAATAAAAGACCTATCCTAGTTGTTCGGATAGAGTTATTAGTTTAGATAGAAGTTACAATCCTCGGATAGCGAGGATTAGTAGCCTATAAATAAAGCCTTAGGGGCTGATTTGTGAATCATCCAATCATAGACTCATCGAAGACAAGAACAATAGACAATAGATAGTTAGGTTTTTTCGAGCTTTAAAGTTTCAAGCGCTTACGATAGTTGGCGTTGAGATTGTAAAGATTCGAAATTTTCCATTTATGCAAGTTATTTCAATTCAAGACATGTCTACGATCAACATGAGTGAGTAGTTCCCCTTTCTTCTAGGGTCGGGGTGAGCCCGACGATAGCCATGATGGTAAGGTAAGTATGTCGTTAAAGAATGTATCTTTTATCTCCTTCTACCTTGTTCTTCATCTTTAAATGCGAATTTAAGGAACTCATGTTGTAAAACTTGGGTAGTAATTAGGGTTTCTTTTCGAAAGATTATAAACTCAATTATGACTAAGGTAGACACCAATTAGGTTAAGTAATTGAAAAATCTCTTTTCCTATTGGTCGGTTTAGGTGAAAGCCTTTTCCTTTATGATAAAAGCATGCATCTTTAGTTGATCCTTATTTCTACTATCATGGTCGTCGTCGCGGTAATCCTTGACCTTGGAAGATCTTTTCCTTTGAGTTTACATTAAAATTTGCCCGCCGTTCGTTGAGTCATCGAAAAACCCAACACCTTTGCTTATTTCTGATCATTGCTTCCTTTCCATCCTTGATTCTTCGGCCTTTTCTTTGCCGACAAAACCACTAACCCACTACAGGAAAGACATCGATATCGACAGCAGAGGTCGATATCGACCAAAACTGATAGATCGACGGTTTTCTGAGTCGATCTCGAGACTCCTGGGAACTTCTGCAAGCATCGATATCGACCACTTTGTGTCGAAATCGACCCCCTGTATCGACTGGCAGACTTCTGAGCCAGTCGATTTCGTGAACTAACCTCGATATCGACCCCCACCAGTCGATATCGACTACCGTTTTTGTTTCTGCAGGTTTTCTGTTGCAGACGACATCGACAGCCAAGGTCGACATCGAGGTCTGACATCGAGATCGAGGCTTCTGGTCGAATATAAAGGACGTGTCTTCAACGCTACTAGGATCCCGCTGACTCGCTTCCTCGTGGATCGAACCTGATTCCCTACTACTATAGCGGGGAGTCTTGAATTTATTTGAAGAGGCTAAGAGTTGTATTGGTTTATATTTTATTATATATTTCGATTCAATTCTCCCCACGTCACTTCCCTAATCATAGGGTCTTCCTTTTGGTTACAGTGTCTATGGCTATGTTTTTGAAAGTGGTGACAGTGCATATGTCAGGGTCTATGTCCCTGTTTTAACAGTTGTTAAAACATCTATAAGTTTTTCCTTTGATTACAATGTCTATTCCCCTTTTTTCATAGTTGTGAAAGTGTCTATGTCCCTGTTTTATCAGTGGTTACAATGTCTGTGACTCTCTTACCCATTTATATATTGAAGGAGAACTGTCCATTGCATGTCTTTTGGCTTCTCATTAGCCCCTATAGGGTTTTTTCTTACCTTGTCCTATGGTTTTTCATTTGGTGACATCAATCATCTCTTATCTACGTATTGTCCTTAACATTTTAGGGTTTAGGGTTTAGGAACTTGGCCCTAAACCTTAATGACTTAACCCTAAACCCTAAACCATAGTGTACATTACCTTTTCTTTTGATTTATGGTTTAGGAATTTGGTTACAGTGTATAGGAACCTTTTTTTAATGTGATTACAGCATTGATTACCCTGTGTTTATTTTGATTACAGTCTCTATGACTCTGTTAGTCATTGATTTATAAATCTTTGCAAAACTTTAATGATAGAAGAAGAAGAAACTGAAATATGGTGACAGTTTACATTCTGTCTAGTGTAATGACCTGTTGACAGTGACCAATTTATTCAATATAAGAAAACGATAAAGTAAATCTTCTTGTCTTCCTTGATGCTTTGGCTCTGATTTGCCTCTGATCTCTAGCTATTGTGTATCCTCTTTGATGCTTTGCCTCTGATTTCTCCAGCTGAAGGCTTTCTTTTCTTTTGAGGGCAACCACATCTTTTACGTATCATTGGTGGGTGACATTTCTGTCTTTTGATGTCCTATGGTACAACCCACTGTTCTTCATTTAGAGCAGGATATATTGTCTCATGATAAGCCAATTTCCAAGCTTCAATTTTGTAGTAGCTGCTAATATACCTCAAAACACTCAGTTTTTTGTCCCTGATGACAGCAAGAGCATGTACACAAGGTATCTTTTCATAATCAAATACCTTGCATGAACAAGAGTTCTCCTTTAAATCAACCATAACCCTTTTCATCCCACCGACAACCTCAGACTGGAATTTATTGAGGTGATTGACAGTGTACATGCCTGCATCACTGCATCTTATGTACACTATATCACTTATCTTATTTGGAAGCTCAAAGCTGTTGTTTTCAGATTCATTTCTGTGCTCATTGAACCATTTTGTTATCTTCTCTCTGATTGCATTCAGTAAGCCTATAATTGGGAATGATCTATCCAAACCAAAGACATTATTTAATGATTCTGCATTGTTTGAAGTCATCATATTGTACCTGTCACCTTTTGAATAAGCTCTTGCCCATTTCTCAAACTGTAATTCTTCAAGATATTTCTCCATCTTGCTGTTTGTATTACTGATGCAACCAAAGTAGTTGTTGAAATCTTCTTCTGTGTAACTTTTTACTGCGCTTTCAAACCACTGACAGAGTATATTCTTCTTGAATTTTGCCATTATATTTTGCTTCAAGTGTCATCTGCAATAATAATGCTTAGCATTTGGGTAAATCAACTCTAAAGCTCTCGCAATGCTTTGATGACGGTCAGAAACAAAAACCATCTCTTCACTTGATGGGATGACTGTTGCTAGCTTGTTGAAGAACCACTCCCAAGAGGTGTTGTTTTTTGAGTCAACCACTTCAAAGGCAATAGGATATATTTGATGATTTGCATCTTGTGCAGAAGCTGTGAGAAGAGTCCCTCTGTATTTTCCTTTTAGAAATGTACCATCTACCACAAGCACCTGTACAATTGAATTGTATTCAGTAATTATTTGGTGACAGTAATTTTTTCTTATGAAATGAATATGTACCTTTCGTAGGATTGGAAATGCTCGGATACATGGTCCAAAGGCAATAAACACATACTTGAACTTTGAGTTGCTATCAACTTCAATGAAGGTGACAGTTCCAGGATTTGCTTGCTTCAGGACCCAACAATATGATGGCACTAATTCATAGTTTTCTTCTGCTGTCCCCATTGTCATCTCCATTGCTAAATCATGAGCCATCTAAGATTTCCAGTAGTTAACATTCTGTTTGAAATCATTCCTCATCGTGTTTCTAATTTGTCTTGGAGTGGGACCCTGTTTCTCATCTACAAAACTGTATATATTATGTAAAACAGTGAATAAAATATGAAATGAAGCATGATTACAGTGAATAAAAATATAAAATATGTAATGAAGAATTGATTGTAGTCTATGTCACATGTGTTTGATCCTTTGAGCTATGATTCTGTAATTTATAGGGCGTTACTTTCCTATTCGTACTTCCATGCTACAAGTATGCTCCTTAAAGTATTTCTTAATTATAAATACAGTTGAACCACCCACTATGGCGCCATGAATTTTCCAGGTGCAGCTTCTATCGACACAAACTGTTCTGTAATAACATGGTGTTGACTTCTTTACTTTGTAAGCAAACACCTCTTGTGCAACCAACAATTGAACAGTATTTTTGAGATCTTCCTTTGTTCGGAACAGTTGTCCCAAAAATATAAGAATTTCTCCCTTTCTTTCACTTATAGGCGGTGCTGTATATTTTGTGGACATTGTGCTGCCACTGATGTGACTTTCAATCCCTATGTCATCTCCATTACCATCCATATCACAGCCATCATTTATGCATTCTACATCTTCATCCTGCACATCAAAGTCCTCTTCCATGACATTTGTACCCTTGGCAGAGCTGTAAGCCTGTAATGCCAATTGATTTTCATCATGTATAGATTTTGTAACCTGTTCTTTAGTGATTTCCTTCGCAGCTGTAACATATAAAGGCAATGTCCAATTCACTTCCTTCAATTCATTAATTTACAAAAAACTCCTCAAATCAGTGTCATTCTCAATCGAAAACGGCTCAGTAGTTTTCTTGAATGGATGCAAGTGACTGAATTGAAGAGTAGGAGACAAATTGTCACTGGTTGTGAATCTGTTCAGTATCTCACGCTTCATCTCATACAAAGTTACAGTCTGCCTGATGACAATTACCTTTGATGACACATCCCCAGCAAAAACTAAATCACCATCTTCCAACTTCCATTCTCCTCCAAATTTTACTGTTAACAGATTGGCCTCCATTGTACCTGATCATTGGTGACACGTATTAAATTTCAGAAATATACTTTGATGACAAAAACTATTTTTTGTTATCTCAGATACCTATTCTTATATATCTATAGTAGAGTATTGAAGTGCATTGCTTTTGATTAAATCTAAGCAATACAGTGATTACAGGTACACAGATGCACTCAAACTCAGATATCAACATGTAGGTTACAGTGTAATTTTGGTTACATCAGGATAGTCACGAAATCAGCAACTCCTTATATCACGAAACCAGCTTCTTAGATCAGTAACTACATCAACAATGCAATCTAGATTACAGTTCTATAATCACAACATCAGCAATGTAGATCAAAATCGCCATCTGATGTCAAAATCGATGATAGTTTTTCAGTTTCTTCTAATATAATCAATTGTTCTCCAAATTGTTCTCCAAATCCGCAACTCATACAACAATTGTGCTCCCAATTACAGTACTATAATCAAAGCATTCGTATTACACTAGATTACAGATTATAAGAAAATTACCTGTTGAAAATCGATTTTTGGGTGACAGTGGTGTGGTCGAACAGATTTCTCTTCAGATCTGATTGAAGAGCTCGAAATCGTCGATAATTGGGGCTGAAATCAACAACTGTGCTCGAGATTGGAATCCAGATCGAAATCGCCCTCGCCTCTGCCCTCTCGTTGCTGTGTGTTTCTCCTTGCGTGAAAATGAAGAAAGAAATGGGAATAGGGAGGCAGGGGCAAAATTGGAATTTTTGGACACCCTCCTAATTTTTTCCCCTTTTGTCCTAGGGCTTAATTTTTGCCCAAAATATAGACACTTACCAAAAAACCCCTATATATATAGGTCATGCTTCGGTGAAAACCAAAATTACGGTAAAAACCGTGAGAAGCAATTTGATTGATTCATATTTCAAGAGCGGTAGATGGAAAAAATCATGCGCGTGGGGGGAAAAAAATGCAGCGCACTGTCAATAGAGTAATTGAACACGGAACCTGTTGCAAATTAGGAAATACCGGACACGCCTCCAACCAACTGCGTTACGAAACATCATAATTTTCTAATCCATCTGTTTATATTTATTTACATCAACCAACTAGGTAAAAAATAAATTAATATTTCTATTTGTATTCTTTTTATTTATCTTAATTGTTTACCAATTTTAGGCTTTAATATTTCTTAAATTCATTCTAATTTCTTTTTATAAAATTTTTTAATTAGCATATTAGATCTAGATTGATTTTTTATAAATATGGGTCGAGATTTTTATTTATAATGGTGGTTCAAGATTTTTTATAAAAATATTGAACTAGCGTTATAAAAAAAAAGTTTAAACCTACTTAATATAATTTTGAATATATTATTTTATAATTATGGGTTCAAGATTTTAAAATCATGAACCTCCTTATAATATCAAAATATTTCCAAAATGTTTATTATAATTGTGGGTTCAAGATTTTTTAATATATTATCTTACATACCAAATTGTTAGTTGGAAAATATGCCAATATAAGTTTATTATAATATTTATTATAATATCAAAGTATTTATTATAATGATAGGTTCAATATTTTAAAATTAACTATAAGTTTAAGATTTTTTTTAATGGCAGATTCAAGATTTTTATAATGGTAAGTCCTGACTTTATAACCATATGTGTTCAAGATTTTATAAATATGGGTTCAAGATTTTAAAATCTTGAACCTACTTAATAAAAGATGTAATTATAAGATCTTAAACCTATAGTTATAAAAATCTTGAATCTATAGGGATAAAATCTTGAACTAGTGTTATAAAAAAAATCTTAAACCTATTTAATAAAATTTTGACCAAATTATTTTATAATTATAGGTTCAATATTTTAAAATCTTAAACCTGTTTATAATATCAAAATATTTCCAAAATTTTTATTATAATTGGGGGGTCAAATTTTTATTTTATTTTCTTACTATGGATCCAGATTTTTTTAAATACTCCGTATTATCTTACCTATCAAATTGTCAGTTGGGAAATATACCAAAATACGTTTATTATAATATCAAAATATTTATAAAATGTATATTATAATATCAAAATAATTATTATAATGGTAGCTAGGTTCAATATTTTATAATTATAAGTTTAAGATTTTTAAATCTAGGTTCAAGATTTTTGTAATGGTAATTCGTGATTTTATATTCATGTGTTCATGATTTTATAAATATTGGTTCAATATTTTAAAATCTTGAACCTAATTAATAAAAGATATAACTATAAGATCTTAAACCTATATTTATATAAAAAAATCTTGAATCTATGGGTATAAAATCTTGAACTAGCGTTACATAAAAAACTTGAACCTACTTTATAAAATTTTGAACATATTATTTTATAATTATGGGTTCAAGATTTTAAAATCTTGAACCTGTTTATAATATCAAAATATTTCCAAAATATTTATTATCATTTTGGGTTCAAGATTTGTTTTTATAACTATGGTTCAAGATTTTTTTATATTAATATCAAATTGTTTGTTTAGAAATATGTCAATATAAGTTTATTATAATATCAAAATATTTACAAAATATTTATTATAATATCAAAATATCTATTAATTATAAGGGTAGGTTCAATATTTTATAACTATAAGTTTAAGATTTTTTTTAACGGTAGGTTCAAGATTGTTTTGATGATAAGTCATGATTTTATAACTATATATTCAATATTTTATAAATATTGGTTCAAAAATTTAAAATCTTGAACCTGCTTGATAAAATTTTGAACCTATTCTTTTTTTATAATTATGAGTTCAAGATTTTAAAATCTTGAACCTACTTAATAGAAGATATAATTATAAGATATTAAACTTGAATCTATAGGTAAAAAATCTTGAACTAGCGTTATAAAAAAAACTTGAACCTACCTAATAAAATTTTGTTCAAAATTTTATTAAGTAGGTTCAAGTTTTTTTATAACGCTAGTTCAAGATTTTTGAACATTATAAAATCTTGTAAAGGCTCGGATTTTCAAATCCTAAATTTTCGGAAAAAGAAAATTAAAAATGAATTTAAATTGGATTTAAAACTTGTAAAGCGGATTCCAACCTAAATGTAAATATTTGACGAACGATTCTGTCCTTTCACCTCGAGAATTTAAAATAAATTTGGATGGCGATATCCTTATGATTGTAAAATTTAATCGATCGAGAAAATGGGATTCGGGAAAACTAACACTCGAAAACAAATTTTGCGGGGTTCGGAATTCGCGTATTTGGTATTTATTTTCGGGTATTGGTTTTTACAAATTACCACACGCAACCTCTGCCTATACCTCAGATTCACCTCCATCCCGCCATTCGCGCTCACCTGCTCTCATCACTATCACCGTCACTCCATCTCTCCATCTGTCAGTTCCCCTTTAACTGCTCTCCATCACCTTCACCGTTTCCACTTCATCATCACATTCATCACTGTCATTCATCCTCTCCATCTCCATCTTCATCACACCACCGTCACCTTCATTCATCACCTTCCATCACCGCCGCGGCTCCTTCGACACCTCCTCGGAGCAACCAGCAGCAACCGCAGCATCCCTCGGAGCCACCAGCAGCAACAACGGACACCACCGGAGCCGCCACGGAGCCACCGCAGCCCATTCCTTTCTAATCTTCGATCAATCGCGAAGCTAACTTTCGGTAAGTGCCCCTCCTTCGTTTTTGATCGAAATTGCTTGCGGTCTTCACCATCACACTCACCCATATCCGGTGTAGGCCCGACAAGCTATCGCGAGCCACCGACGAAGCCCAGAACTCCGATCGAGAGCTCCGAAGTTGCGAAAGATCCATCTCGGTGAGCTCCTAATTTATCCTCGTTTCGATTCGATTTCTTGTCTTGGGTCGGGCTGTGGGTGTGTGTCGAGGGTGTGTGAGGTGAGTGGGGGCTGTGTGCGAGGGTCGGGTGAGGCTCGAGAGCTCCGGCGAGCTCGAGAGCGGCAAGTTCGAGCGCGGCGCCGTGTGTGCGAGAAGAGCGAGCAGCGCGGACTTGAGCAGAGGCGGGTACCAGTGAGCAGTAGCGAGCAGAGGCGAGAGTACGAGCGTGAGCGAGGAGCAGGTGGCGAGTCCAATCGAGCTGGCCTGAGCGAGCGGCGCCATCGGGAGCGAGGACGTCGAGCCCTGGCCATGGCGGAAGCAGTCCATTTGAATTAGGAGGAAGATGATGGCCAGCGTGGCTTGTGTGGGGCCCTCCCATCTATATATATATAATATGTTATATTATTAACCGGTTGGGGTATGTTTAGCGGGTTTGGTTCGATTCGGGTTTATCCGTATTTAATTAATTAATTAACGGTATTTAAATAAAATATAATATTAATGGGATTTAAAGATTTAAAAAGAATTTGGGAAATATTTAAAGGTCGAAAAGTGATTTAATAAATAAATTAAAAAAGGAATTTTGCGAGCATTTTAAAGGGGTCGGAATTCTTAACTAGTTGATTCAGAATTCAAAACGGTTTTGGAACTAACCTGGGAATTATACTTGTTGGTGACTAATAGCATGACTTGTGGTGATTATTTGAAGAGATTAAATGTTAGACTTATGAGGGTGATTATATATATATATATATATGCTAAGAGTGAGTATGAAATGGTAACGTGTGAATTTGGTTAAGTAATATGGGAGTTGTTTTAAGCTAATGAGTTGACAAGTTATGATGAAAATTATCTGAGCTAAGGGGTGGTTGATCATGATGAACTGAAAGTATGACGGTTGCGAACTTGTTTATTTATCTGTTTGTATGAGTGTGTGATATATTTGTTCAGAGAGATTATAGAAGTTTACTCAGCATATTCTCGTTTTGTAATTAGGTGATATTCTGTGATCGTGACAACTATGTGCTGGATTCTTCTTTTGCTGATCTTCTAGCCAGGTAAGTACCTTTAGGGCTTACTCAGTAATCAGGACCTCCTGCCTGATGTGTCATATAGTATGTAGGTGTTGCATATGCATAAAAGTATGTCATGTAGTATCATGCTTAGGAATTGCACTTACGATTGAGCATTCTTATTCTGTATGCGTTTGAATGCAGAACGACCGTTATCTGTGAGTCCTAGAGTCGTTGTTAGGGTCATAGGACAGCCCAGCTTCATCGGGTGTTGTCCTCCTCGAGTCATTATTTATATATATATCATGAGATACGAGATGAGCACGAGGTACGATATGATGACGAGATGTGAGATGCTATAGCATCGAACTGGCTAGTCTCCACCCTATCTGGAAGGGGGTGGTGGTAGAAGAGGGATATACCACTTGGTATTCTTTGTTAAGGCCTTACTTCATATTCTGCATATATGAATTAGGAGCATGATAGTGTGCTTAACATTTCAGTACTGTATGAAGGCATCCTTATTCTAGGTATAGGCGTACTATATGTCCTCAGCGTGGTCAAAGGACCCGCATGTGAACACTTGGCCTGACTTTGTGGTATAGTTTCAGGCACCCGTTCCATTACTTGATTTCGTGCTGTTATGACGGGGTCCATTCATATGGCGGAGAGTGAGTGTTTGAACCCTGACTTCACCAGATTCACACTTTTGGGATTTCTTCCTAATTATACTCTGTTTTGATCCGGCTCTGCCGCGACACTGGTTGTATTGTTTCAGAATTTATGTCCTTTGCATGATAAAAGATTTTCCGCTTTGTAGACTTAGGATAGGTACAGGGGTTACCCCGGGGTCTCCAGCAGACCTTCCGAATTTGGATGCGAAATCCCGCTTTAAAGTACAAATCCTTGATTTCAAACCTTCCACCTGTACTCGGGGCGCAAGATCCTAACGAGGGGTTTTATCCCTCGAAACGTAACTTGGGAATCATAATCCCGGGCCGTTACAAATCTAGGGTTCAAGATTTTTATAATGATAAGTAGGTTCAAGATTTTTAAATCTTGAACCCATAGATATATATAGCCCTAATAATAATAAATTTTAACCGTTTTTTTTATTTGAACGCTTTTTTTTTAATTATGGGTTCAAAATTTTAAAATTTTGAATCTACTTAATAAAAATTTTAACCGTTTTTTATTTTATAATTGTAGGTTCAAGATTTTAAAATCTTGAACCTACTTGATAAAATTTTTAACCTATGTTTTTTTAATTGTGGGTTCAAGATTTTAAAATCTTGAACATTCTCAATAAAAAATTTAACCTTTTTTCTTTTTTTATAATTGTAGGTTCAAAATTTTAAAATCTTGAACCTACTTAATTTGGTACCAAAATTAAATATATTTTTTATAAAATAAAAAATCAATAAGCATATTAGATGTGGATTGATTTTTTAAAATTATGGGTTCAATTTTTTTTAAAATCAATTAGCATATTTTTATATAATTGAGTAAAATTGTTGGATTATGTTGGTTTAATAATCCTCGCTTTCTTATATCAAACCACTGTTCTTATTTTACCTAATTTGTTTCATTTAAAGTGTTTGATAATATAAACTGGAAAGATCAAAATTTTATTAAGTAGGTTCAAGATATTAAAAATCTTGAACCCATGGTTATATATAGCCTTAAAGTGACATATTATTACATTTTATGTTGGTTTATTAAGTAGATTCAATTTTTTTTCATGGTGTATTGCCTCCATATATTAAAAGTAGGTTCAAGATTTGTAAATCTTGAACACAAAATTATTTATAACCCTAAAGTGACATCTTGATGTGTAAAGACTCAGAATTTGAAGATATTATTTTATAAATTAAGAATTAATTTTGATTTAATATTGATTTAATTGGGATTGGAGTTCTAAGGATTCGAAAAATTTTGAATAATTCCGTCCTCGAGCAAACGATTCGTTTGAATTCTTTCGACCAAATTTCGACATTAATTTGTTATTTAATTCAAAGATGAATTCATTTCGCTCTATTATTTTAAGGCTTAGAAATATTTTCAGGTTTTATTATCTAATTCGGATTCGAAAGTTTATTTCAAATTAATTTTAATTGAGTCGGGTTAAGGTCGGAAAGCGAATTTCGGGATTTAATTCCGGGTAATTATTTTGACCTTTATTTCCATTTCAACACTCAACCTCACCCCTACATCCCCCTACTCCATATTTGATCTGCCATTTACCATCCCTCCTACTCTCCCTCAAATCATCAGTCACCCCATCCCTCCCCTCTCCTATGCTTCTAGGCTACAACTGCAACCGAACCATTTACACCCTTCACCATCACTCCCTCTCCCTCTTCATTTTGATAGCCAAACAAACTCATTTCCTTCCCTCATTTCGCCCCAAATCACCACGACATCACCACCACCATTACCTCCGTTCGAGCCCCACCAGCAGCTCCACCAGGACGCCTCCAAGTGCCACCTCTGAGCAATCACCAAGCCCCCAGCGCACCCAGAGCGCAGCTCAAGCACCCACTTGCTCCCTCTGTTTTCCATCGAGCAGCATCGCACCTCCGAGCGCCTCTGAGCACCGTCGAGCACCTTCTCACCGCCACCCTCCACCTTTTCGGCCTCTTGCTCCGCCGCCAGCCGCGAGCAGCTCCCCTGTCCTCCTCTGTTTCGCGATTTCAGCTCGGCGAACTCCGACGAGCAGCCACCCCTAGCCACCGACACCAGCCCGAGCACCTTCCCTGCTTCCACCGAGCTCGAGGGTCTCTTCGGTGAGCCCTCTCCCTCCCTATTTCGTTTTTCTAGCCATAGAAATTAGCTCGAGCTTTTGATTTTGGGAATGAGGGAGGTTGCGCAGTGTGAGGGAGACGGAGAGCGCGGGGCGAGAGTGAGCGGCGATTCGTGTGCGGGAGGGCCGAGCGAGCTATGAGACTGAGAGTGAGGTATTTGGGAGAGAGAGCGGAGGATCGGAGGCGAGCTGAGCGCGTCGGAGACGAGAGGGGCGGAGGAGACGATGAACAGGAACCGGGGGAGGTCGGGGATAGCAGAAGATGGCCTGTGGCCTGTGGGCCCCACTCTTTGCCCAGTCAGCACGCGGGTCCCCCTATTTTATTTTAAAATTCTGGGTTTGGTTGGGGTTTTATTTGGATCTGGGTTATGGGCTCGGGTTGGGTCTTTCGGTTGGGTTTTGTTGGGCCGGTTGGGGTGATTTGTTTTAAGGGTTTATTTAGCTTATTGTGTGTGTATATATATATATATATATTATATAATTGTTATATCTAATTTTTATTATTAATATTATTATTATTTCATTCTATTTTATTTATTACTTAATTATTTTATTTATAAGTTATTTAAAATATGATTTCATTGAGGGTTTATTTAATTGTCATATATATTTATTTGAGATTGATAGTATTTATTATTAAAATAGTTCCTTAAATTATTAACTCGTTATTAATTATTATTTATTTAATTATTTAAGTATATACTTTGATTTATTTGGATGTTTCATTTAATCTGATTTTGTAAGGACTTTACTTTTGTGAATAATCTATTTGATGAATGTTTGCATTTAAAAAGTTAGTTTTGAATTATTTAGATTGTTTGGAAAATATTTCTAAGTGTCGGAAATTTATTAGGATAATGTTTTGGACTAAAATATACCGGGATTATTTTAATAATATAAATTTTGGAAATTGATTTGAGGATTCAAATGTTTAAAGTCAGGATTTGGCTAAGTGTGATTTTAAAAGAATTGTTTGATTATTGAGTTGATTATGAGCATGATTATAAAGCATGATATGTTAAGATGATGAGTAGATGATAATGAGAATGAGATGATATATGATGATGATGGTATGAATAAGATGTGGTGATGAAAATATGCCCAAGTTGTGGAAACGAGATGAGGAATTGAATTGAGACATTAATGTTGATGATGATGAGATGGTTAACTTATATGTGATTTATGTGTATCTTGTGTGTGTTGTTGATCTGCCTTGTGAAAGTTAGACTTAGACTTATACATGTTCATTAATAATTATTAGGTGATCTGTGACTTGATTGGATCGCTTGTTGTTGCTGTATTGCTTGGATTCTGCGCTTCTCCAGGTAAGTTCCTTGAACTTACTCATGATGGGCGCTTTATGCACTGGGTGTTATATAGTAGGCTAGTGTTCATGCACCATACGACTAGAAATCATGCTTAGGATCAAAACGGAAACCATATGTCTTGCTATCTGTCTTTGCTAGAAATGGCCGTTATAGGTGTTTATTGGTTGAGACCTTTTTCTTTATTCTTGTCATCCTAGTTGGCGCTTATATGGAAAGTTGCTTGCACTCGATGATGCGGTAGGCTTTTGGTATAGAAAGTTGCTTGCACTCGATGATGCGGTAGGCTTTCTAATAAGTGCATTAGGACTCTTAGAGCCTTAGGCCTTATATAAGTGTCATTGCTTGCCTTCCTTTCATAGTTAGTAGGCTCATTGCGTGGGGTTGGCCGCACCGTAGGGTGGGGTAGCTCCTTTGATGGTGAGTTGCTATAGGATTTCTTAGGAGTCTAGAGGGACATGTTTTTCGGCATTTCTTGAAATTGGCGCGCTTCTTTATTTATTTCTACTTTTACTTATCCGCATGCTTATCTGTTTAAATTCCGTTTTGCATTACGCATTTCATCTTAGGAATAGGATGCTTATTATATGCCTCTCAGAGTGTATACACACGCGCAGGAGTGACCCGATGATTGACCCAGATCCCCTTCTTTTTTTTTAGATTCAGGTAACCGTTAGCCGCTATCTTTGCTCATGTGGATGTTTGGCGGGTTCAGACTTTTGGCGATAGATCGAGAGCCTGAGAGACCACTAAACTTCCTCTCTTTTAAAATCTTTTGCATCGTTTTGACCCGGCTAGGCCGTGGAACTCTTTTGGATTGTGTTTGATTTAAACCTTATTTCTTTTTATTGTGAAAACTTGTGACTCGTACTCGGATTGTAAGATCTAGTTGGAAGGTAACCTTGCCTTCTTAAACGTAACTCGGATAATTAGGTTTTCTTTCCTAGGCCCAAGGGAGGGCAAATAGGGGAAAGAAGGTCCTTATTTTTTGGGCCGTTACAGAAGTGAAGGGGATCAGATTAAACCGCGATGATCGTTTCTGTGATATGTGATTAAGGCTCGCCCTTCTCTTGTCTAGTAGTTATGGTTGACACGCGTCACGGAGCAGTTGGGCTACGTCGGGGCAGGGGACGACCCCCTCGCCGGGTAGTCACTAACGAGGCTACTACTGGAGTTCGGACACACGAGACAGAGCAGGTCGAGATACCAATACCACCACCGCAGATGCCTACGAGCAGAGTAGGCATTGAGGAGATGATTACCGCTATGATTCGAGGAGTTCTTCAGGAGGCGTCAGGACGTTAGACTCCAGAGGGTCCACAGAGAGTTATTGCACCAGAGGATCAGGTTCAGCAGCCGATGCCCACAGATCAGGCCGGGCTCGAGCAGATGGTGTGCGAGTTGCTTCAGAGGACCCAACAGGTGACGCCAGAGACCCCTACTCAGCAACCGATGCCTACAGACAGGGCCAGATTCGAGCAGACGATACTAGAGATCATTCAGAGGCAAAGGGGACAGCGGCAGGCACCACAGCCAGTGGCAGATGCGACCACAATTGGGATTCGAGCAGAGAGGCGCATTGATTGGGTGAAGAGGTTTTCATAGAGCAACCCGCCTCTATTCACTAGAGATCCGACGGCAGACATCGAGCTATGGTTTAGAGTCATCGATGGACTCTTTGAGCTGATCGAGGCACCACTAGGGGAGCGCCAGAGATTGGCGGCTGGCCAGCTACGAGACGATGCTTTCGACAGATGGTCCGTATACAAGGCGGAACGAGCAGATTGGACGTATGATTAGTTCAGATCCTTGATGCTTCGCGAGTACAGCCCTCCCGGACTGCAGACTGCTAGAGAGGTCGCCTTCTACAGGGGGACTTATGATGAGACGCTATCAGTCTCTGAGGTTGTTCGCCAGTTCAAGAAGGAGCTGGTATATTGCGGGCATTTATGTCAGACGGACGCGAGCCGTATTCGACTGCTATCTATGAGGCTCTCACCAGCCGTGCTTCTACATTCTTCCAGCTTGGGCGACGTTCCTTTTGATAGATTCTTAGAGGTTATGATAGCACACATTTAGGTAGGCATATTAGGTTGCATTTAGTATGATTTAGATGTTTATAATGCATAGATTAAGCTAGATTTGCATTTATACTTGTGTTGTTGGTAGAGTCGGAATCTACACGCGTTTATGGATTATTTCAGGTATATGTGGATCCGACGAGGAATGAGGAAGCTCATGGATGAAGGAAGAGTGAAGAGGAGGTGGAAAAGTGAAGAGCACGGGAGCGAAGTCGAAGTTAGAGAGCCTAACTGAAAAACAAGTCCGCAGAAGTTGTCGCCAGACATGCTGAACTTGTTTCACACTTTCTGGAGGCGTGGGTGGTCCGATTGACTATTATAAGCATGCGTTGGAAAGCTCTTTCCGAGATCTACAACTTTCGTGTTGACATCGAGACCAAATTCAAAGAGGAAAAATCACTGTGAACAGTAAAAGCCGCCCCGCGGCCAAGCTAGCCGCCCCGCGGCCCGAAGCTCTGACGAAGGATTTCGCAATCGCCTGGCCGCCCCGCGGCCTGGGTTGGCTGCCCCGCGGCCTCTGCAGAAACGCCGAATCTGCTGACTGGACTTTTTATCCACTTAATTAGGTTTTTAGAATTATTATTTGGCCGACTCTTTTGAGGCTTTTTAAGGACGTTTTAGGGTTTTATTTTAAGCATCTAATTCCTTAGTTTATACACTTTGAGATTATCAATTGAGAGAACCCTAGAGGGGAGCCTCCATGGCCATGGAGTGCTAAACTCTTCCGTTTCGTCTATGGATTGAAGCTTTGGTTTGATAAAGTTGTGAGATTTCTATTCTTGTTCTATTCCTATTGATTCTTTTGCGAATATTGTTAATTTCTTCTAGCCCGTACAACTAGTTGAGATTATTGCTAGGATTTTGTAGATTCCTCGTAGCGAACCTTAATCCATAGTAGCAATCATGCCTTTTTAGGACTCGTAGGACTAAATTGGTGTGTAGAGAATCAATTATATGTTAAATACTGACTCGTAGCTTGGTGTTGCATGTATCCTGGTTAATCCTTAATCTTAATGCTACTATTAGGTTAAATCTTGACCGTGTTAGGGTTATCTAATTAGTAAGGGTTACTAGGACTCGTAGGACTAGTAATTTACACAAGATCAGGACAGGAACAATAATAGGATGAAAAGAGAACTCGAAGAAGAATCGATGATCAATCAACCAAACTAAAGTGGATATTTGTAGATGAAACTATTTTCTCATTGTTATCTCTACTAACTTGTCTATAGTTTCTTTTCTTATATTCAATCACCAAATCCATCTTTTCTACTGATTGGTAAATATACATTGCTTAGAAATACTTGATTCTCTGTGGGATCGACCTCTTACTTGCTTGCTATACTAGTTTGTGGGTTTGAGTTATACTTTGATAGGAACAACGACAGTTTCCTCCTGTCAAATTTTGGCGCCGTTGCCGGGGAATCAAAGTTGATTTCTTTGTTTTGTGTGTTTGCTAATTATTGTATATAATTAACTTGTTGTGAACCTATCTTACGGTTCATAACACCCTTGCTACTAACTTTTAGGATGTTGAGGTTATTGCAGTTTGAAGGTGAGAATTTTCACCAATATCTTACCAGATTGCAGAGGTATGTGGACATCCGTGAATCACGGGGTTATCAAGACAACATCCGAGATATGATTATTTGCATAATTGACGGGATGACTGCTGAGACACGAGCCCTTGCTGAGTACATGAGTAACGGAGGCCTAGCACGATTAGGTTTGTCGGGGTTGTGGGATTTTTTCTATTACATGGGTTATCATGTTGAACAGGAAGAGTTGCTCACCACGTCTTATCCACCAATGGAGGACTCTGTCATACACCTAGATGAAATCCAAGCCCTTACTCAAGCGGTGCAGGAGAATGGTGAGAGACTAAAAAACTTGGGGGAACAATTGAGCCAACTTACTAAAACATGTAGCGAGATAATAGTAGATCAGATGGTCAGCCCTCAAGTCGATAAAGAAAGCCAACCCATCCCGCCATTCCTTGAGACATTGAAGGATGCAAGAATTGAAGATCATGTCGAAGTCATTGTGCTTAATTCATTCCCTCCTAGTTGGTTTCAACATGATAATGATGTTCAGAATAAGGAGGAATTGTTCGCAGATAACGATAGTTTCTTTGACGATGGAGAAGATGGTTTAGTGCTTCCTGACATGGAATCTCATGAGTCGACGCATGAGGTTTCATGTAATGTGTCTCCTACTCCATCCGATGCATTCATTCTCAGCTCCCCCGTTGATGAACCATGTCTAGAGCCACCTGTTGAGGCTCGAGAGGTAATAAAGGTAAACTTTTGCAATTTGAAAGGTGATGGTGATTATGTTGATCCTTTTAATTGTTATTTTGAAAAGCCACCAGTGGAACTGAACTGGTGGTATCATATTCCTTCAGCAGACATTCATGATAAATTGAAAAGGTTTATAACTTCTATGATTTATAATTTCAATTTAGTGTGCTATAATGTCTTGTGGAAGATGTGTGCACAGGAATATGATAGGTTACTGAGGGCCTTGACGATGTCTGATAGGTAAGGAATTAAGATTGAGAATAAGTCATGCCAATGACATAAAACAAAGGCGCTACTTGGGAGGCAACCCAAGGTAAGTAGTTCTAGATTTCTTTTTCATAAATTTCATTGAATTGGCTTGGTTTTGGCATTTTTTGTGGGGGCAGTAACACCGCATGGATGAAAGTTGAAAAGGGCAGAGGCCGCCCCGCGGCTCGTACGGGCCGCCCCGCGGCTAGGTCGTGTCTCCAGCCGCCCCGCGGCCTCTGACGGGACTGACAGGTTTCTCTTCCTCACCTCCCACTTGACCTACCACCACCGCAGTGAAAAAGTCAGTTTTTCTTTCTTTCCTTCATATTTTTATATGTTGTTGTCTTTAATTTTCATTGAGGACAATGAAAGATTTAAGTGTGGGGAAGGGATTGCATTGCATATAGATAGATTTTCCACATCATGTTTATTTATGTTTTCATATTTATTTTTACTCGTATATTACATGTGTTAAAAAAAATCCAAAAATATCATGCATTTCATAAACTTTAGGTCTTATTTTCCCTTCTAGGCTACTTGTCCTCTATATTTATTCTTATCATGTGCCCTATGACATGCTTGAAGTGTTTGAAGCTTTGAACTGTTTTTGCATACTTTTTGGGAATATGATTGATGAGATAATTGAGCATGTATAGTCTTTGGAATTTAAGTGGTATTGAAGTTCTAACAATTTGACCTTGTGAGTTATTTTGGCCTTATTGGGACTACACATATATGTCCTCTAGTTTCTTTGTGTGTGAATACTCTCCTTGATTACTTCCTCTTTAAATTGCGTTTAGATATCTTTATTGAGGCTGCATTTATATGATTTTTGCATGTAACCTTAAAGTGATTGAGGCATGATTTTCTTTAAGCCATATTATACTCTACCCAACCGTACACATTATCCTTTGCTTGAAGCCAATTTGAGCCTTATAAGCCTACTTTGTTAGCTCCACGAAATCTTCCTAGCCGATTATTAGCCTGACCCATTCGGGAATTAGGAGAAGAGTTGGTGAATATCTTGATGTGTTGATGGAGTTGCTTTGAGTTGAGAAATTATGTTGGGTGATTCATTTGTACTTTATAGAGATGGTTTTTATGTGCTTATTACTTGGGACCTAAGGAGGATAAAATTCACTTAGGGGTAAAAGTCAAGAAAATAAAAAAAAAAAGAAAAATCATAATAAAAAAAAAATGAATGAGTTTGTGTGGATATTTGAAAATTGTGTGCGAATTTGTATTGTGAAGGAGTACATGTTATTGGAATGGTATATGAAGTGTTTTGGTGTTGGTGTTTTTCTGGTTGTTTACTAACCCTTTTTCCCGGATTTTTAGCACCACATAGCCTAAATATTTTCCATACCCTGTGTTCCTACCATGGCCCCATTACAACCTATTCAAAAGACCTCATGATTTTGGTTGCATGTGAAGTCACTAGCGGTGGAGATTTAGACCACTGACGCAATTTTGTTGTAGCTAAGTTTTCAGGAATTGAGTTTGAGCGTGAATGATTAGCCTAAACACATGAGCGAGAGTGAAAACACATTTTCTTGGTGAGGTTGGATAGATGTACTTGCTTTATTCCTTAGATTGCACCTATACATATTATGACGTTATTTGTCAATCTTCGTTTCCCTATTTTGAACTTTTAAGTGTTTTACCAAAGTGATTACATGGATTGCTTGTCTGTGGGGTGTTGCTTTGATTTTGATTTTCATTGCTTGAGGACAAGCAAAAGCTCAAGTGTGGGAGAATTTGATAGCACACATTTAGGTAGGCATATTAGGTTGCATTTAGTATGATTTAGATGTTTATAATGCATAGATTCAGCTAGATTTGCATTTATACTTGTGTTGTTGGTAGAGTCGGAATCTACACGCGTTTATGGATTATTTCAGGTATATGTGGATCCGACGAGGAATGAGGAAGCTCGTGGATGAAGGAAGAGTGAAGAGGAGGTGGAAAAGTGAAGAGCACGGGAGCGAAGTCGAAGTTAGAGAGCCTAAGTGAAAAACAAGTCCGCAGAAGTTGTCGCCAGACATGCTGAACTTGTTTCACACTTTCTGGAGGCGTCGGTGGTCCGATTGACTATTATAAGCATGCGTTGGAAAGCTCTTTCCGAGATCTACAACTTTCGTGTTGACATCGAGACCAAATTCGAAGAGGAAAAATCACTGTGAACAGTAAAAGCCGCCCCGCGGCCCGAAGCTCTGACGAAGGATTTCGCAATCGCCTGGCCGCCCCGCGGCCTGGGTTGGCTGCCCCGCGGCCTCTGCAGAAACGCTGAATCTGCTGACTGGACTTTTTATCCACTTAATTAGGTTTTTAGAATTATTATTTGGCCGACTCTTTTGAGGCTTTTTAAGGACGTTTTAGGGTTTTATTTTAAGCATCTAATTCCTTAGTTTATACACTTTGAGATTATCAATTGAGAGAACCCTAGAGGGGAGCCTCCATGGCCATGGAGTGCTAAACTCTTCCGTTTCGTCTATGGATTGAAGCTTTGGTTTGATAAAGTTGTGAGATTTATATTCTTGTTCTATTCCTATAGATTCTTTTGCGAATATTGTTAATTTCTTCTAGCCCGTACAACTAGTTGAGATTATTGCTAGGATTTTGTAGATTCCTCGTAGCGAACCTTAATCCATAGTAGCAATCATGCCTTTTTAGGACTCGTAGGACTAAATTGGTGTGTAGAGAATCAATTATATGTTAAATACTGACTCGTAGCTTGGTGTTGCATGTATCCTGGTTAATCCTTAATCTTAATGCTACTATTAGGTTAAATCTTGACCGTGTTAGGGTTATCTAATTAGTAAGGGTTACTAGGACTCGTAGGACTAGTAATTTACACAAGATCAGGACAGGAACAATAATAGGATGAAAAGAGAACTCGAAGAAGAATCGATGATCAATCAACCAAACTAAAGTGGATATTTGTAGATGAAACTATTTTCTCATTGTTATCTCTACTAACTTGTCTATAGTTTCTTTTCTTATATTCAATCACCAAATCCATCTTTTCTACTAATTGGTAAATATACATTGCTTAGAAATACTTGATTCTCTGTGGGATCGACCTCTTACTTGCTTGCTATACTAGTTTGTGGGTTTGAGTTATACTTTGATAGGAACAACGACAGTTTCCTCCTGTCAGGTTATCTTGCGTTACGATACACAACGTCTTCTGTCAGCTGCGACCTACCAGTATTCTCTCCCCCCTCGAGATGAAAAGAGGCCGAGAGCTATAGAGTCTAGTCGGGATATGGTTGATAGAGGAGACCATTTCAGAGGAGCGTTTAGGAGAGATACACGTCAGGCACCAGTAATACCCCTCCAGGAGATATGAGTTCAGAGCATTACATGTCAGGGATGTTGTGAGGATGGACACCCCACAGAGAGATGCCCGAGGAGACAGATGGTGTGTTACACTTATGGAGTTAGAGGACACCGATCAGCTTATTGTCCCCGGGATGGAGGGTCTATAGATGCACCAGCACCTCAACTTCAGGAGCCGCCTAGACCAGCCCAGCTGACATACCCCCAGGGACAGGGGAGAGGGACACCGGCTGGCAGAGGCCGAGGAGATGGAGGAGCTAGAGGCGGCTGAGGTAGCAGTCGAGGAGGCCGAGGATCTACTGTAGGGCTTGCGCATTTATCAGTCGAGCCATTTAGGTTAGCTTTTGAGGGAGGACAGACGTCAGGAGGTATAGATCTTGGCTTGCCCCCACCGCCCCGCGTCTACCACATGGGAGCTTCACGGTGCTCCGACCTTTCTACATCAGGTATTATGACATGAGGTGTTTACCTTGATGCTTACGTGCGCGTATATGGTTGATGATGATGTGTTCCGTGCCTTATTATTGATGTTTGATATGCTTGGCATGGCATGTGTGATGATTTGCTAATAGGACGCCAGTACGATGTTATCCTTGATATGCTTTTGATGAGTTATATGGCTTATGATTCATGATATGACTTGAGATTGATAGAATTGAAACTGATTTATGAAAAGATGAACCTAGGAAGAGAATATGGGATTAGCCCTTAGAGGTGGATGACTTCACCTCTTGAGTTCTGAAATTGCTTGACTAACGTCAGATTTGAAGAATTTTGAACGGTGTTAAAAATGACTAACTTGGATTTTGAAAGACCAAACGCGATCGAAAATTTCAACGATTTTGAGTCAAATCTTTTCCAATTGCGGAACCCGTTTGAAACTTCCAAGTTCCGGGTCAATCTATGATACTTCACGAAGTGGATACAAGCATTTTATGGGGGTGCTTGTAGGGTGCTTGCTAAGACCTAGTGATGATATTATAGAACTTTTAGAGTTGTGGCACTTCTGAAAAGTCAAAGCAGGGATGTGATAGGGGCGCTTATTGCATACTTGTCAAGACCAATTGGAGATGTCACGACCATGACTAGGGTGTTGTGATAATCTCGGAAGACGCAACCGAGATGATTGCAAGATCCTTAAACATGGCCCTTGGACTCGCATTTTAAAACTTCCTCCTCTTACCTTGAAGTAATTTTAGTCTCGGGGACGAGACTTGTTTTTAGAGGTGGATGATGTAAAGACTCGGAATTTGAAGATATTATTTTATAAATTAAGAATTAATTTTGATTTAATATTGATTTAATTGGGATTGGAGTTCTAAGGATTCGAAAATTTTTGAATAATTCCGTCCTCGAGCAAACGATTCGTTTGAATTCTTTCGACCAAATTTCGACATTAATTTGTTATTTAATTCAACGATGAATTCATTTCGCTCTATTATTTTAAGGCTTAGAAATATTTTCAGGTTTCATTATCTAATTCGGATTCGAAAGTTTATTTCAAATTAATTTTAATTGAGTCGGGTTAAGGTCGAAAAGCGAATTTCGGGATTTAATTCCGAGTAATTATTTTGACCTTTATTTCCATTTCAACACTCAACCTCACCCCTACATCCCCCTACTCCATATTTGATCTGCCATTCACCATCCCTCCTACCCTCCCTCAAATCATCAGTCACCCCATCCCTCCCCTCTCCTATGCTTCTAGGCTACAACTGCAACCGAACCATTTACACCCTTCACCATCACTCCCTCTCCCTCTTCATTTTGATAGCCAAACAAACTCATTTCCTTCCCTCATTTCGCCCCAAATCACCACGACATCACCACCACCATTACCTCCGTTCGAGCCCCACTAGCAGCTCCACCAAGACGCCTCCAAGTGCCACCTCTGAGCAACAACCAAGCCCCCAGCGCACCCAGAGCGCAGCTCAAGCACCCACTTGCGCCCTTTGTTTTCCATCGAGCAGCATTGCACCTCCGAGCGCCTCTGAGCACCGTCGAGCACCTTCTCACCGCCACCCTCCACCTTTCCGGCCTCTTGCTCCGCTGCCAGCCACCGGAGCACGCCGTCGCCACCACCGAAGCTGGAAGCAGCAACCGCGAGCAGCTCCCCTGTCCTCCTCTGTTTCGCGATTTCAGCTCGGCGAACTCCGACGAGCAGCCACCCCTAGCCACCGACACCAGCCCGAGCACCTTCCCTGCTTCCAGCGAGCTCGAGGATCTCTCCGGTGAGCCCTCTCCCTCCCTATTTCGTTTTTCTAGCCATAGAAATTAGCTCGAGCTTTTGATTTCGGGAATGAGGGAGGTTGAGCAGTGTGAGGGAGACGGAGAGCGCGGGGCGAGAGTGAGCGGCGATTCGTGTGCGGGAGGGTCGAGCAAGCTATGAGACTGAGAGTGAGGTATTTGGGAGAGAGAGCGGAGGATCGGAGGCGAGCTGAGCGCGTCGGAGACGAGAGGGGCGGAGGAGACGATGAACAGGAACCGGGGGAGGTCGGGGATAGCACAAGATGGCTTGTGGCCTGTGGGCCCCACTCTTTGCCCAGTCAGCACGCGGGTCCCCCTATTTTATTTTGAAATTCTGGGTTGGGTTGGGGTTTTATTTGGATCTGGGTTATGGGCTCGGGTTGGGTCTTTCGGTTGGGTTTTGTTGGGCCGATTGGGGTGATTTGTTTTAAGGGTTTATTTAGCTTATTGTGTATATATTATATAATTGTTATATCTAATTGTTATTATTAATATTATTATTATTTCATTCTATTTTATTTATTACTTAATTATTTTATTTATAAGTTATTTAAAATATGATTTAATTGAGGGTTTATTTAATTGTCATATATATTTATTTGAGATTGATAGTATTTATTATTAAAATAGTTCCTTAACTTATTAACTCGTTATTAATTATTATTTATTTAATTATTTAAGTATATAATTTGATTTATTTGGATGTTTCATTTAATCTGATTTGTAAGGACTTTACTTTTGTGAATAATCTATTTGATGAATGTTTGCATTTAAAAAGTTAGTTTTGAATTATTTAGATTGTTTGGAAAATATTTCTAAGTGTCGGAAATTTATTAGGATAATGTTTTGGACTAAAATATACCGGGATTATTTTAATAATATAAATTTTGGAAATTGATTTGAGGATTCAAATGTTTAAAGTCAGGATTTGGCTAAGTGTGATTTTAAAAGAATTGTTTGATTATTGAGTTGATTATGAGCATGATTATAAAGCACGATATGTTAAGATGATGAGTAGATGATAATGAGAATGAGATGATATATGATGATGATGGTATGAATAAGATGTGGTGATGAGAATATGCCCAAGTTGTGGAAACTAGATGAGGAATTGAATTGAGACATTAATGTTGATGATGATGAGATGGTTAACTTATATGTGATTTATGTGTATCTTGTGTGTGTTGTTGATCTGCCTTGTGAAAGTTAGACTTAGACTTATACATGTTCATTAATAATTATTAGGTGATCTGTGACTTGATTGGATCGCTTGCTGTTGCTGTATTGCTTGGATTCTGCGCTTCTCCAAGTAAGTTCCTTGAACTTACTCATGATGGGCGCTTTATGCACTGGGTGTTATATAGTAGGCTAGTGTTCATGCACCATACGACTAGAAATCATGCTTAGGATCAAAACGGAAACCATTTGTCTTGCTATCTGTCTTTGCTAGAAACGACCGTTATAGGTGTTTATTGGTTGAGACCTTTTTCTTTATTCTTGTCATCCTAGTTGGCGCTTATATGGAAAGTTTCTTGCACTCGATGATGCAGTAGGCTTTTGGTATAGAAAGTTGCTTGCACTCGATGATGCGGTAGGCTTTCTAATAAGTGCATTAGGACTCTTAGAGCCTTAGGCCTTATATAAGTGTCATTGCTTGCCTTCCTTTCATAGTTAGTAGGCTCATTGCGTGGGGTTGGCCGCACCGTAGGGTAGGGTAGCTCCTTTGTTGGTGAGTTGCTATAGGATTTCTTAGGAGTCTAGAGGGACATGCTTTTCGGCATTTCTTGAAATTGGCGCGCTTCTTTATTTATTTCTGCATTTACTTATCCGCATGCTTATCTGTTTAAATTCCGTTTTGCATTACGCATTTCATCTTAGGAATAGGATGCTTATTATATGCCTCTCAGAGTGTATACACACGCGCAGGAGTGACCCGATGATTGACCCAGATCCCCTTCTTTTTTTTAGATTCAAGTAACTGTTAGCCGCTATCTTTGCTCATATGGATGTTTGGCGGGTTCAGACTTTTGGCGATAGATTGAGAGCCTGAGAGACCACTATACTTCCTCTCTTTTAAAATCTTTTGCATCGTTTTGACCCGGCTAGGCCGTGGCACTCTTTTGGATTGTGTTTGATTTAAACCTTATTTCTTTTTATTGCGAAAACATGTGACTCGTACTCGGATTGTAAGATCTAGTTGGAAGGTAACCTTGCTTTCTTAAACGTAACTCGGATAATTAGGTTTTCTTTCCTAGGCCCAAGGGAGGGCAAATAGGGGAAAGAAGGTCCTTATTTTCCGGGCCGTTACAGAAGTGAAGGGGATCAGATTAAACCGCGATGATCGTTTCTGTGATATGTGATTAAGGCTCGCCCTTCTCTTGTCTAGTAGTTATGGTTGACATGCGTCACGGAGCAGTTGGGCGTGGGGGCCCAGTACGTCGGGGCAGGGGACGACCCCCTCGCCGGGTAGTCACTGACGAGGCTACTACTGGAGTTCGGACACACGAGACAGAGCAGGTCGAGATACCAATACCACCACCACAGATGCCTACGAGCAGAGTAGGCCTTGAGGAGATGATTACCGCTATGATTCGAGGAGTTCTTCAGGAGGCGTCAGGACGTCAGACTCCAGAGGGTCCATAGAGAGTTATTGCACCAGAGGAACAGGTTCAGCAGTCGATGCCCACAGATCAGGACGGGCTCGAGCAGATGGTGCGCGAGTTGCTTCAGAGGACCCAACAGGTGACGCCAGAGACCCCTACTCAGCAACCGATGCCTACAGACAGGGCCGGATTCGAGCAGACGATACTAGAGATGATTCAGAGGCAGAGGGGACAGCGGCAGGCACCACAGCCAGTCACATATGAACATGCGCGAGTTTTGGCGCATGCGGATTGCGGATCCGCGGTTTCTGACGACTAGACTGACACGCGCATGCGGATCCGCGGATGGGACGGTGTGTCAGGCATGCGCGAATCGTCGGGGAATTAGCTGGCGTGCTGTGGTGGTCCGGGAATCTCGCTGCCATATCTTCTAGAGAAGATTTCCTCCGCTTGCTATAAAATGAGGTGATTCATTTTCATTTTTGTCCGGCAAACCTTCATTTGCTTCTTCTATTCATTTCGTGTCACCTTCGTTGCTCCGTCATTTGTTTCCAGTAGTAATCAGGGGCAAGTTTTTGCCGAGGTGTGTTGTTTCGTCCAGTTCAACCTTCAAGGTATTCATTTTATTTTCTTACTTTGCCCTTAGTTTACATAATGTGGCTTACACCAACTAATATAAGTTTTTATTTAGTTAAATCAGAAATTATGACATCAAAAATGAAGAAGGTGGTGGGTTGGTTTCGAGGTGAACGATCATCGCAAGATAAAGAAGAGCATCGGAGTGCTCGAGATGTAAGTTCATATTAATTAGTTTTAATAAATTTTATGTTAATGATAATGTTTAGTGAAAAAACGAACAAGTTGCACGTAATATTTGTAATTGTAAGATGTTGAAAATTCAATATTTAGGGAAACAATTACGTAAGGTTTGAATTAGGTTGATAGATAAGAAAAATGAAATTTTGAAGTATGTAAAGTAAAATTACATTGGGAAAAATAATTTGTGTGTAGTAATCTAATTGGTGAATTAGTGTTATTATAAATAAGAATTGACGTATAATAGATGGTAATTTCATGTTAGTTAAAAGATTTTGTTTAGCGACTTTATGTTGATAAGCAACTAAAAATAGGTAATCGAAATTCGTTATGTCATGACTTAGATAAAACTACGTTGAAAATAGGTAACCGAAATCACAGTTTTTATGAGTTGTAGATAGATAACATTTTGAAGTATATAAGCGACATTATATTTTCAAAAATAATTTGTGTGTATCGCTCTTATTAGTGAATTATATCTATCTAGAAAATTTATAAAACGCAGTCATAGCCATTGATGTGGTATAAGACGCACAGATGTAGGCTTATTTGGATGGTT
This sequence comes from Persicaria maculosa, assembly GCA_963922045.1. Taxonomy (NCBI): domain Eukaryota; kingdom Viridiplantae; phylum Streptophyta; class Magnoliopsida; order Caryophyllales; family Polygonaceae; genus Persicaria; species Persicaria maculosa. The sequence continues at coordinate 45,591,281 of OY998267.1, forward strand.
CAGGTACGTAGTCATAGCTATTTTCTTGCGAAATTTCTTACTTAGATTAAATATTTCAGTATGATCTAACGAATTAAGTGTTTTGTCCCCTGTAGGCGGACAAGGAAGTTCGATGCATTCGACGCGACACACACATCGACTTTATCAAAAACTTGCCTCGTACGAATGCCCATATGAGTTGGTTCTGGTTCACACATGCGAGTGGCCTGACATCTTTGGAGGACATTGAGTTTGGCAGAGTTGATCATTGTTTGATCCAAGCATTCCTCTATCGTTGGCACCCAGACACGAACACGTTTCATTCTCCCTGGGGTGAGATGACGATCACCCTCCATGATGTTGCCATCATACTGGGGTTGAGGATTGACGGGGTCGCCCCTCTTACACCTGGGACGAACGAGTATCGTCGTGCTTTCCTCAACAGCAGATTTGGCTTGCCCGTTGCAGAAATGACCAGCTGAGGGGCTTGCTTCCCTCAGTTCAAGCTAGAGGAGATCATGAAGTCAATGATTCTTCTTGGAGATGCTTACGCCCCTTTAGTTGCGACCGGATATCTATTGATATTACTTGGGGCGATCTTTATCAACGATAAGTCAACTTCACACATACCCTTTTGGGCAGTGGACTTAGTCGGTGATCATTCTGTGACTGGCCAGTACGCATGGGGTGTCGGACTGCTTGCCCTCTTATACCGAGCTTTGGGAGACGCGTGTAGGGAAGGGGTGGGAACCATGGGCGGGTGCGCTGCATTGGTGCATGTATTCCTTTTTCCTATAATGTTTACATCCAAATATCATGCCTTCAAACAGTTATACTTATATTTTTTTTCTGTATATGTATAAAGTATTGGATCTTTGCACATTTTCCGGCATTAGCCCCTGCAGTGGCTGAGGGGTTGGTCCACGAGGCTGATCATAGGTGGGCTTGTCGGTGGACGAATAGACCGACACCGTCGCGTGATCCGCGAAGGGTACGCCACATTACAGAGCAGCTCGAGGTGATGAGAGCTGAGGATGTAAGGTTCAGGCCGTATGTAGATAGGTATCTTGACTTTGATGGTGTGTATCTAGTCTCTCGGTACAGGGGAGTTAGCTCGGTTGCAAACATCCAAGAGCCGTACATGTCGGATCGCATATTACGGCAGTTCGGGCGTGCGCAAATCATACCTATGGATCGTATCCAACCTACCCTTGAGATTCGTCCTTCTGGGACGGCCCACATCAAGCTGCATTTTACAGATATGTATGATGTCTGGGATGACCGTCATAATCCCACAAATTTGGTGCCTATACAGAATGCGTCTTTTGCACATGAGCCACATTTGGTTATGCCGAACTGTATGGAGTGGTTCAGTCGTCATGGACACCCATATGTTTTGCAAACTACAGCGGAGGCACAACCTATCGAGGAGGAGCCGACACCACTGCACACAGAACAACCTCGGGTATGGATCGTGCCTTAAATGTTTCATTACTTGTATTTCATTTGTGAAAAGTGATTTATTATATGATCATCACAATGTTTATTTTTTGCATTTGATAGCGCTACATCATAATATCGGAGCGCCTCCGGAGGATGGTAGCACGTGGTGACCAATTCTACAGCCGTGATGTGTTTATCAGTGTGTTGATGGAGGCAGCGGCCCACCCAATCCCACTCGCCCCCACTCAGGTCTGGGCATCACAACGGCGACTGTGATGGTCAATATAGTTTGATCTTTATTATTAGGGACTTTATGTTTTGTTTTTCAAAAAATGTTCAATGTTATGCCCTTTAGTGAAGAACATTTATATTCAAGTGTAGTATCGGCCTATGTTGGCGATCGTATTCATTAATCGTATGCTCTATTTAAATTTAAAAGACAAACTACATATATCAATTCGCGGACAAGAGATCTAAAATAGTTCAACACCAACTACTCACTCTACCGTAATATGGTCTTCTCTATCGCCGTGTTGGTGGCCCGAACCATCATGATTTCCACGTCTCAGGTTAGTGTACTCTGCCATCCTTGTAGCGAATGGTTCATCCCAACGGTTTACACTCTGGTGGTGGAAATGACTCCAAGCTGGGCATGTTGGCGGGATCGGTGAGTCTGGTTGAAGCCATACCTGTTTGGTTAAGAAGTACAATAATTTATAAACCATAAAATATATAGGTATAGTGATGGTTAGGGTGGAATTTAACTAACCGGTACCCAGTGCACTCGCCCATACCACGCCATTGCAATAATCTCTGTTGGTGGCCTTGCGGTCGTTGTATGTGCCATCATCGGGATACATGTATGCGCACCATCCCTGCTAAGGACAACCACAACAAGTTGATATCGTGTCGCATCTGCCAAAGGAACCAACGGTGCCTCCATCCACCTCTTCGGATCACATGGGCCAGGATCCTTGACATCAACATTAGCAATCATCCCATCAATATCGACAATCATCGATGCAGCTCGATAGAACTCCTTGTTATTACGCAGCTCTTCAGCCATCTCTTGTCGAACCCTCAGATACTGGTTCTCCCCATATCCAAGCAACACTGCAAGCGTTCGATACCCACAATGCCCATCTGAACTCACATTTTCAACGCTGTCGATATAGCGCGGGACAAACCAATCCATATGGCCGGACAAAAATGTGACGGGGTCAAGTGGCCCAACTCGACCAGTTCCACTATCTCGACCACTTGGACGACCTCGACCCCTCCCTCTACCTCGACCACTCCCTCTACCTCGACTGCTCCCTCTACCTCGGGTTGCTGACCATCGCATTGCATGCTCAAGGGCCGTTGGATCTCGCATCATTGAGCGCCTCCTTGTTGGTCGACCTCTAGGATTGCTTACAGGTGGTGCTGTCATGTTAGTTGATCCGGGATTCTCCATATCACTGTATGATGTGGCAATAAAATTACGTTCCTGAGGAGTGAGATCATCTGCCTCAAGCCTTCTCTTTAACCTCAGTAACGTTAAACTGGTCGGGTCTATATCTTCCACAGGGTCCATGCCCTCCTCTGCCATAATAGGTTCATTCCACATCACTTGCTTTCAGAACGGATGAATTTGACGCAAGCTTATCGGGCTACGGGTGGATATGGCGTTTAAAAACTCATGCACGCATGGCACACCATGCACATCTCGCCAATACTGATCTCGACAGACCCCATCATGATTGCGTATGCCCATCGCCGTGTTGTAATTAGCCACCAATAGACTGAAGCACTCATCCGTCACATTCATAACGAGTGGAGCAAAGATTGGGTTGCTAGAAACGCTCTTACGAACATTCATGCATGACATCTCAAGGGAACCCTTTATTTGCTTGATCTGATCGTTGACCATTCTGTCGATGCAGTTGACCAGGTCTGCAAACCCCCCTATTGACGTGTTCAGCATACCCTTCAACTTTCCTTGTTGTGACTCACAACTGCAGGGTTTTCAATAGATTGGCGGTTAAAAAACTATTTATTCAAATTAACGTGACATGCGTAATTGACTAGAACAAACATCGAAAACACTTACCAGTTTGTTGTTCTAGTGCCAAAGTGCGCAAAGTAGTCAACCCACGCTCTAACAAGTGCCTCCTTAAAGTCCATGAGCCATGTCGTTTCAAGGTACTCCACTAGACTCCAAGGCGTACCCCACTTGGCCTTCATCGATTGTAGACGTTGATCATAGCTTGACACTGACCTCGATTCGACCAAGGCATAACATTCGCTAACAAACTCTCTATCTTTATAAGGACATAGGATCTTCGCCTTCGCTTTGATATTTGACATTACATGCCATCTGCACAACAAATGCTTCACGTTGGGGAACACTTCTTTGATGGCATTGATTACTGCCAACTCTCGATCTGTGACAATCACATCTGGCATTCTATGTCTACAGAGATCTCGGAGCCTCTTCATCACCCAGCTATAGTGATCCATAGTCTCCTTAGCTATGAATGCAAACGCTATCGCAAATGTTTTCGCTGTGCTAGTGATCCCAACGATTTCCAACAATGGCATCTTATACCTACATGAAAGGACGATGATCAATAAATCATTTGTGACAAGATCAACAAATTTAAATCTATTTGTACAGCTATAAGAAAACAGGAAAAGGGATAAACATGCTCATTAGTCTTGTAAGTTGCATCCAGCACGACGACGTAGGGAAATAACCTCCATAAATATTGGGAGTCTGGGTGAGCAAACATCAGATCACTCAGCTGATTAGACTCGTGCACTCTACGTACGAATACATCGTATTGTTTTCCTTGAAGTGAATGCAATGCTTGTTGTATATCCCCACGACCCTCTACCTCTTCCCTCTTCATCTTTCCGACAGAGTTGTACACTTGTCGGATATTTGTCGCATATTTGGGATCTTCATCTTCAAGGATACTCAACAATTGCCAAGGTTTTAACCCAATCATGGCACCTCAGCGTACTTTATGATGCTTCTTATCAGTCAACCTTCCAGCAAAGACATGTTCGTACAAGTTATCCGGAAGATTATGGTTGTGAGAACCACATACAACCAAAAATCTCCATTTGTCTGTCTCGTACTCACGACCCTCGAGCTCAAATGCACATCCTCTTTTCTTCGACTTTTTTTCCCTGTTTGATGATGGTGGGAAATCCTTATCCACATCGGGCTTGCCTCTAGCATAGCCATAGTACTCGCAAACCAAACGAAAAACACCTAACCCATTTCGCTTGTTCTTCCAAGACCTTTGAGTTATTAACACCATATTTCTAATTCTAGCCATAAAATTAGCCCACTCCTTTGCGTTTTTTGAGTCAAAGAAATATCCACCTATATGAAACATAGCCGAATAATCGGTACCCAAGACTAGAGGAAGGTCGGGAAGATCCTAGAATTAAAAACATATTAATGGTATATACATAAATATTACTATACACACATTGGAAACAAAAACATTCAAAACATATATATGTGAAAAAAATTTCCCTATTATTGTGATAAATATTGATGGTATATACATAAATAAATTTTCCTCATATTGATGGTATATGCATAAATATTACTATGCACACGGGAAACAAACACATTCACAAAATATAGATCTAAAATAAATTTCCCTAATGTTATCATATATATAATATATATGAATATATGAGATTTTACTAGAATCGTGAGTAGACTTACATCGACTTGAGTTAGAAGTTCTTGCGGATTGCTGTAACTATATGGGTTGAATGGTAGATCATTTTCATCCGACGAAGACATAGGGAGAAATTTAGGATATTGGAAATATTCGCTTCGCGAGAAAGGAAAGGTTAAATTGTTGAGATACTTGTGCTCTAAACACGCAGGGTATATATATAGAGATCGTCGACAATTATTCTAGGAAATAAAATATATTTATATCCAAATATATCTATCCTAAATTATCTTTAAAACGCGATATCTTATCGCATATCCAAAATTTAGATCAACGCGATACGGTCAAATATCGTTAATATTTATCCGTAATCATAGAGGATATTTATCCGTAAGGGGGCCTTCATGTAGTACTGGAATATTAACCACACTATCATGCTCCTAATTCATATATGCAGAATATGAAGTAAGGCCTTAACAAAGAATACCAAGTGGTATATCCCTCTTCTACCACCACCCCCCTTCCAGATAGGGTGGAGACTGGCCAGTTCGATGTTATAACATATCACATCTCATCATCATATCGTATCTCATGCTCATCTCGTATCTCATTATATATATATATATATATATATATATATATATATATATATATATATATATATATATATATATATATATATATATATATATATATATATATATATATATATATATATGACTCAAGGAGGACAACGCCCGATGAAGCTGGGCTGCCCTATGACCCTAACAACGACTCTAGGACTCACAGATAACGGCCGTTCTATATTCAAATGCATACAGAATAAGAATGCTCATTCATAAGTGCAAGTCCTAAGCATGATACTACATGGCATGCTTTTATGCATATGCAACACCTAGTAATCCAAACAATAATCAGCAATGGCAAGCAATCCAACAGATCAAAGATCACCTAGTAATCCCATAAATAACATAATCAGTCTAAGTCTAATTTACGCAAGGCACACAAGTTACATATGAACATATAAGGTACACATAAATGTGATAACTCGACTGTCTCATCATTATTAACATTATCATCTCATCTTCAGTTCTCATCTCGTCTCATCATAACTTGTCAACTCATCAGTTTAAAAATAACCTCGATATATATATCATAGTTAGCCAAATTCGCATATTATTATTTCATACTCATACTGCCCATATATATATATATATATATATATATATATATATATATATATATATATATATATATATATATATATATATATATATATATATATATATACCATCATCATCATCATCATCATCATCATCATTATCATAAATATTGAACATTTAATCTCTTCTAAAAATTACCACAATATCATGCTATTAGTCACACATATCATACCGTTAATCAACCGATCATATTATCATGCTGGTTAGTCATCGAATAAGTCTTAAACTCGTTAGTTTCAAAACCATTTCAAAATCCGAGTCAAATAGTTAACAATTACGACCCTTAAAAATGCTCGCCCAAATTTCTTTTCCAATTTATTTATTAAATCATTTTCCAACCTCGAAATTATTTTCTAAATTTCTCTTCTAAACCGACAAGTCCAAATACTTTATGTTAAATCCCAAATATTATTATAGATATAATATTTTAAAACACCATTTAATAAAATACCCTTATAGAGTATTCCTAAATCCTTTATGAAATAATTCCAACCCATTTGTATTCGATAAAATCAACCCTTTATAAATCTTCTGAAATAATATTTTATCTTTTAAATCCTCAAATAATATTATATGATATTTTAAATACCATTTATTAAATACTTTCATAACCCATTTCCAAATCATTTAAAAATCCCCAACTATTTTTATTTAATAAAACCAACCCTTATTTAAATTACCAAGACCGCCCTTATATTTATAAAATCCAAAACCAAAACGAACCGGACCGAAACGAACCGAACCGAACCCACCTAATATTAATCTCCAACCGGTTTACTCATTGAAACAAAATTTGTAAAAGGAAAGGGGGCCCCACATGAGCCACGTTCGCTCCCATCTTCTTCCCGAATTCAAAAGACGTAGGCCCGCTCCCGCGCTTGTGCAGCTCCCGTCGGCTCGCCTGCACCTGTCCCCGCTGGCGACTGTGGCTGGCTCCTCTGCCTCGCCTCGCGTGCTCGCTCGCTTGCTCGATGCTCGTCCTCGCCCCCTCGCGCTCTCTCCCCAGCTCCCTTGCCTCGCGGTCGCTGCCCGCCTCACTCTCGAGCTCGCTCAGCCTCGACGCTCGCTCACACCTTTCACGAGCTCGCCTCACTGCCCTCGATGCTCACCGGAGCTCTCGATCTTGCCTAACCTCTCCACACTCAGCCCTCACTCCGACCACACAAGGACAAGAAAAGAAATGAAACGAACCAAGGAAAAGGAAGGAGGTTCGAACGCTCACCGAGATGGATTTTTCGCGACTTCGGAGCTCTCGATCGGAGTTCTGGGCTTCGTCGGTGGCTCGCGATGGCTTATCGGACCTACACCGGATGTGGATGAGTGTGATGGTGAAGACCGCAAGCAATTTCGATAAAAAACGAAGGAGGGTCGCTTACCGGAAGTTAGCTTCGCGATTGATCGAAGATTAGAAAGGAATGGGCTGCGGTGGCTCCGGTGGTGTCCGTTGTTGCTGCTGGTGGCTCCGAGGGATGCCGCGGTTGCTGCTGGTTGCTCCGAGGAGGTGTCGAAGGAGCCGCGGCGGTTATGGAAGGTGATGAATGGAGGTGACGGTGACGAATGTGAATGGCGGGATGGAGGGATGGAGCGTGAAGGAGATGATGGTAATGGTGAACCGATGGTGAAGGTGATGGCGCAGCAGGAAGGTGATGGTGAATGATCCGGAATGGGGATGGATTTGACGGAGTATGGTGAGGTGAGGGAGTGGGTAAGGGTGGAGTGTGAAATTGGTTAAACCAATACCCGGAAATAAATCTCGAATACGCGAATCTTGAACCTCAAAATTAGTTCTCGAATGTTAGTTTCTCCGAATCCCGCTTACTCGATCAATTAGATTTTTTTTTTTTAAATCGAAAAGGATATCGCCATCCGATAATTATTTTGAATTTTTCGAGGTAAAAGGACGGAAATTGTTCATCAATTTTTTATATTCCGGTCGGAATCCGCTAAATGAGTTTTAAATCCAATTTAAATTCATTTTTTATTCTCATTTTCCGAAAAATTTAGGATTTTAAAATCCGAGCCTTTACAATATAGAGCTAACCTTCATGGCAGACAATCTCACACTGATAGAGCTAATCTTATATTCCCTAATAATCAAACAATTATTCCCCAATACAAGCAATTATGGACCTCATCGAAGGAATACTTCAAAATGGTATCGTGATCGTCATTCATTTAAGCTAATCTCCCAAAGAATATAAGCAACAAAAATGGCAATGCTTCTCTCTTTAGTCTCTCTTAAGTAATGAGCGAAATCTGCCGTGTTAATGCACTCAAGAACTCAAATGGCATAAATCTCAAGGCAATATAACTAATTCATCTACAATTTCACAAATGATTGCCCGACAACATTTCTCAAGCAAGAGCATTAAAGAAGATAGGATCAACAAAAAAAAAAAATACAAAGATTGTAGCTTTAGTCTAATCAATTGGTTGAATTAAATAAGCACAATACAACTTGGCTCTCATATTTTCTATCTTCACCTTGTTATTTTTGTAATTTGTGTTTCAAATCCATATTCCAGAAACTTTGGAGTCATTCTGCTCTAAGCAAAGAAGTCGGCACAGAACATGAGGACCTCAGCTACAGTTCATCAATTGTCAAAGATGAAACAAATGCAGAGGCAGAAAATGAGAACTTATCAGAACTGGAAGGTGAAATAAGTGAGAATGGAGACAATAGGTCCTTGACTGCTATGGAGGGAGTACCTAAGATATCCGAAAATATAATTGCTTGTGATAACAAAAGAGAAGAAGAAAAGATTCAGATGGTGGATGAAGGAAGTACATTCAAGAATGAGTAGCTCATAAGTCATAACATCCAACAAAATACATGATATCGAAGCCGGCAAGCATATATGTTACTCTAAAGCGTCCACGACAGTTTCAAAGAAATCTGAGAGAAAGTCCTTGAGATGGATAGAACAAGAAGAGAGGTTGCTGATATCGAAGCCATGCTGGCAACCATATAGCCACAAGGAGTTTGGAAATGAAGAAACTACAGGCTGATTTCCATGCCATCAAAGGGAAAATGAATCATTGGAAAGAAAACTCCATGGCCATGGTTGTCTGCTAAAAATGGCTCATCTGCAGCAAGCATGTGGTGTTTGTCTATAAATTAATCTCCACTGAGTTCCGAACACCTAATTGCATCCTATAATTTCCATTATATATTAATAGTCCCTCAAAAATTAACTTTATGCAGTTTTTAGTTTTGTTGTGCTATTGTTGGTTAAATTAAGATTTTTTTTCAGCATTAGGTTATTTTATCTTGCCTTATTGTAACGGCCCAAATATAAATATTTGGGTTACGTTTCGAAGGATTGGATACCTTCGTTCGGATCTTACAATTCGAGTACGAGTTGAGTTTTAAACCAAAGTTTTTAATGCTCAAAGAAGGGATTTCGCACCCTAAATTCGCGATAGGGCCGTTGGGTCCTCCGAACCTGTCCTACTTGCCTAAGTCGCTCAAAACGTTTTAAGTTCGAAAAGCATAAAAAGGAATTTTCATAATACAACTTGCCACGGTATGGGCGGGTCAAAACCAAATACGAGAAAATAAGTAGCAAAAGGGTGGAGTTCAAGTCGGTCTTTCTCTCCCTCTCACCGCGCCAAAAGATATCCCCGCCACAACAGCATATGATCAAGCAAGGGTACGGGTACCTGAAACTAACCACGAAGTCAAGGTCAAGCCACTCATGCGGGCCTTGAAGACCTCGCTGAGGACATATAATATGTCTATACCTAAATAAAGGATGCTCTAATGCAGTGCGGAAATATTAAACACTCAAGCATGCTAGCAGTTTATATACATATATATGCAGAAAGCGATTAAATGGGATCCCGCATAGACGCCAAGTGGCATGTCCCTCTCCTACTCCCGCACCCATGCTCGTTAGTGCAGGAACCGACCGCGTTCAATGCTATATAGCAACATCTCATCATGTCATATATCATGTCTCATGTCTCATTTCATATGTCATTATTTTCTTTCTTTCTTTCTCATGGTATGATATCAGACTCGATTAGGAACAAACCCGATGAGACTGGGTCGTCCTATGACCCTAGCAAATGACTCTAGCACTCACAATTTAACGGTCGTTCTACCATACGCAAAGAGAATACGGATGCTCGTTCAGTTGTGCAACCTAAGCATGCTACTACATGAATATGCAGGATGCAACACCTACACACTATATGACACATCAGGCATGAGGTTCTAACTTGAGTAAGCCCCGGAGGACTTACCTGGAGGGGCAGAGCAGCGTAATAAGGCAGCAAGAGTAAGAAATCCAACAGATCAGAGATCACCTAGAAATCACAACGAGAATATAAGTCTAACTATTTAACATACAAGCACACACACGATTTCATATAGTCCACATAGTCAGCAATCCCATCCTTATACTTCATTATCTTCATCGTCATTCAACTCGTCTCAATATTCATCGCATACTATTTCGCTTCGTATTTCACATCTTGTCATAGTACCACTTACAACATATAATGTCAATATCATCACCTCAGCAACATCTCATCTCATCAATATATAGCACTATACCAGGATTTCCTACTCAAGTCATATATCCGAATATCATGTTTTCACAATCATCAGCATGCTTGCATATAACAACATTTCATAAATCATGCTTAATATATATATATATATATATATATATATATATATATATATATATCATCACAAGTAATTAACATTTAACCTCTTATATTAATCCACCACAAGTCATGCTATTAGTCACACATGTCATTCCATCAGTTAAACGATCATATCATCATGCTAGTTAGTCATCGAACAAGTCAGATTCCCAAATTAGTTTAAAAAAGTGTTTCAAAATCTGAGTTAAGCAGTTAAAAGTTCTGGCTTTTGAAAACGCTTGCAAAATTCCTTTTCAATTTATTTATTAAATCATTTTGTAACTTTGAAATTATTTTCTAAATTTCCTTTTTACAACTTCAAGTCTCAAATAATATATTTTAAATCCCAATTAATATTATATAATATTTAAATACCACTGATTAATTACTTTCAAAAAAAATATATCCAAATCCTTTAAAGTCCCAACCATTTTTATTTAATAAAACCGACCTCTTTATAAAATCTCCGAAATAATATTTTATATTTTAATCCTCAAATAATATGTTAATATTTTAAATACCGTTAAATCATTAAATAAATAAATGAATAAACTCGAACCGAACCAAACTCATTTAAACCCAACCGAATCGAACCGAAACCGTAATTGTATACTCCCAACCGGTTCACAAACAAATCAAATAATATGGCAAAAGGTGGGCCCTACTACCAAGTCTTCTTCTTCGTTCAAATATAGGCTCCCGCCTCGCTTGTGCTTCCTCGTTCGTTCGGAAGGGACTCGCCGGCGACTAGATCGACTCCCTCCACGCACCTGCTGGCTCGTCGTCCAGACGCACCAGCTCCACCTTGGCCTTGGCCTCTCGTTCAGACGAACTCACCTAGCTTGTAGCTCGCTCTCGGCGCTCGCCTGCGCTCTCGCCTCTCGCACTCTCTCGACCTCACTCTCGAGCTGCCAGAGCTCTCGAGCTCGCCCGACTCCCCGCACTCAGCTATCACTCACCCCCCGACTACTCTAAGCATCAAAAGAAAACAAGAAATCGAGCGAGAAGGAAAAGAAAGCTCGGGAGCTCACTGACGCGTTCGCGACTTCGCAGCGCTCGATCGGAGTTCTGGGCGTCTTTGGAGGCTCACGATGGCTTGTCGATCCTGCGTGGGACATGGATGAGCGTGATGGTGAAGCTCGAGGACGATTCGGATAAAAAACGGAGGAGAATGGCTTACCGGAAGTTTGTTATGCGATCAAAACGGGCGGTGGACTTCCGGTGGCTTGGCGGTGGCATCGAGTGATCCGGGGCTGCTGCTGTTGGCCTTCGATGAACGAGGGGAAGACGATGGTGGTGATGGCGCAGCGAGGCGTGGTGTGTGGTGGTCGTGGCGAGAGGAGGAAGTGAGGTGTATGGTGGTGGTGTCGAATGGTGAAGGAGGTGCTGGAAGAGGAGCCGAAGGAAGTAGGAGCTGAGTTGAGGCGTGGGTGGCGATGGGAGAGCGGGAAAATGATGGTGATGAGTATGGTGAAGGATAGGGGTGGTTGATGATGATGAATGAAAGTGAAGGGGAGAGGTGTGGCTTTTGAAGAGGTATGGTGAGGTGAGGGAGTTGGTGAGGGTAGTGTGTTGAATTGGTTAACCAATACCCGGAAATAAATCTCGAATACGCGAATTTCGAATCCCGCAATTAGTTCCCAAATGTTAGTTTCCCCGAATTCCGCTAAACGAGTTTAAAATCCGATTTAAATTTATTTTCAATTTTCTTCTTCCGAAAAAAAAATAAGATTCGAAAATTCAAGCCTTTACACTTATTGTTTGTAATCACTTTAAACTAATTTATTTGTAAGGAGCAGTTATGCAAGTACTACATAATTCTTTGGATTTTGAATCAAATCTTTAATTCTATACTTCCCCTCACATTTTGGCTCCTCATCTGGCGATTTTATGCGAATAGTTATTCGTACGGTTTACATTGAGAACTCTCTTGATTTTGATCAAGCTAGTTGGCTTGCTCTGAATTAAAACTTCGTTTCATCGTTTGGTGTTGGGGTGCCTATACATTATGAGTCGAGAATGAATTAAGAAACAAAAGAAATTCACTGGAGTTTGGTGCGATTCTATGCAAATCTACGATTTTATCTGCCGAACCCAGAAATCATAAACCATATATTGAGACGGGATTTCCGTTCTTCAACTCCACTGATGAAATTGAGATGACCGATTGATAATATGGTGATAGATCTCAGCCTAGAAACTCATTGATGAGTTCGAAGGTGAGTGAACTAGGCCTAGAGATTGAGGAAGAAGAATCAATCCGAAGGACACTAGAACGGATATTTGGATTTGAGAGAGTTTAGAGGTTTGGAATGTTTTTCTATATTTGATTGATTTTGCACTACTGCACAAGGCATGAACATATAGAGAAGACGATGAACTCTGACTAACCCACTATGGATCCAGACTAACACTGTGGGCCTATTACCCAATTAACATAAGGGCTAAGCCCAATACAAATATTTAAAATCCAGATTACCAAACATCACATGAAATAGCAGAAGAAGGTTAATAGCAGATAGAGGGCTGTGCAGGAACGTTATTCCTGTTACATATATATGGAAAAAAAAGAGGGCAATCGAAGTAAAAATGAAAGCATGAACGAAAATTGAGTCATGGAGGAGTGAAATTGAAAAACCGAACTCCGAAACCGGAAACCCTAATAAAATTGAAAAATAAAAAACCCTACCTGAACAATAAAAGACAACTCATTGGAGCCACCAATGGCACAAATCGATCGAGTCGACGCCCCGATCTTCTCTCAAACGTATATTGCAATTGCTAAGGCTTGATTGAATGGGAACACTCCGTTCTTCGTCAGACAAGAGAGAGGTGAAACAGAACATAGGGGTAACGAGATGAAAGAGGAAAACAATTAGGAGAAAAGATGAAACTGCCCTTATTTATTTTCAGACAAGGCACACGCTCCCACGCACCCGTCCCATTATTAATCCAAGCCTTTAACCAATCAAATTGCTCCTCACGGTTTTTACCACAATTTTAGGTTTTCACCGGAGTCAATCCGTATATATATATACATATATATATAGGGATTGACTCCGGTGAAAACCTCACTATGTATATATATACGGATTGACTCCGGTGAAAACCTAAAATTGTGGTAAGAACCCGTGAGGACTACTTTATATCTTGGTTTTTTTGAAACCCGTGCTAAAAACCTCAATCACACGGTGACTTTACAACTCGGTTCAACCTAAAAACCGTGCTAAAAACTCCAGTTTTAAAATAACACATGACTTTATAGTTCGGTCAAACCGAAAAATCGTGCTAAAAAGCTAATGTTTTAAAATTACATAGTGACTTTATAGCTCGGTTTTATTCAAAACCGGGCTAAAATTTATGACTTTATAGATCGGTTCTATTCATAACCGGGCTATAAAGCAAGTGAACCGGGCTAAAAAGCCGGTCCTCACGAGTTTCTACCGCAATTTTGATTTTCACCGGAGCGCATCCCTATATATATATATATATATATATATATATATATATATATATATATATATATATATATATATATATATATATATATATATATATATATATATATATATATTATTCATTTTAGTGGTGAACCGGTGAGGATTAAATTAGGCGGGTTCGGTTCGGTTCGGTTTGAATGGGTTAGTTTGGTTCGGGTTTATTCGTTTAATTATTATTCTATTATTTATTGGCGTTTAATTAATTATTATTTTATTTATTTATTAAATATGACAATTGATTATTTAAAAGGGATGAATTATATGTGTTGATATTTAAAAGATCGGTTTTAAAGTATATAATTGAAAATTATTTCTCAAGTGTTGAAATTAATTTAAAACATTGGTTTGGTTCGGGATCCGGTTGGAAAAATTATTTTAAGGGTTTAACTAACTTATTCTATATATATATTATATAATTTTTATATATAATTTGTTATTTAATTATTATTTTATTCTATTTTATTTATTAGTTAATTATTTAATATAAGTTATTTAAAATATGATTTATTTGAGTGTTTAATTAATTGTTATATATATATATTGTTTTGAGGTTGATGGTGTTATAAAAAAAATAATTCATTAACTTATTAACTCGTTATTAATCATTATTTATTAAATTATTTATGTATATATCATGATTCATCTAGATGTTTTATTTAATATGATTTATAAGGAATTTACTAATGTGAATAATCGATTTGATAACTATTTGCATTTAAAAAGTTAGTTTTGAAATATTTGGCAAGAGTCGGAAATTATTAAAGCTCTAAGATTAAGGTTTTGGGAATTTGTAACTTATGTCGGATTATTTTAATAATATAATTTTGGGAAATTGGTTTAAGGATTCAAATGTTCAATATCAGGATTTGGCTAACTATGATTTTAAAAGAATTGTTTAATTATTGAGTTGATTATGAGCATGATTATAAAGCATGATATGTTGAGATGATGAGTTGATGATAATGAGAATGAGATGATATATGATGATGATGATGGTATGAATAAGATGTGATGACGAGAATATGCCCAAGTTGTGGGAACGAGATGAGGAATTGAATTGAGACATTAATGTTGATGATGATGGGATGATTAACTTATATATGTTTTATGTGAATCTTATGTGTGTTATTTGATATGCTTTGTGTAAGTTAGACTTAGAATTATTATATTACTTAATTATCTTCTAGGTGATCACTAATCTGTCTGAATTTGCTTGATTGATGTATTGCTTGGATTATGCGCTTCTCCAGGTAAGTTCTTTGAACTTACTCATGATGGGCACTTTATGCACTGGGTGTTATATAGTGGGCTAGTGTTCATGCACCATACGACTTAAAATCAAGCTTAGGATCTAAAACGGAAACCATATGACTTGCTATCTGCCTTTGCTAGAAAAACGGTCGTTATAGGTGTTTATCAAATGAGACCTTTTTCTTTATTCTTGTCATCCTAGTTGGCGTTTATTATAGAAAGTTGCTTGCACTCGATGATGCGGTAGGCTTTTGGTATAGAAAGTTGCTTGTACTCGATGATGTGGTAGGCTTTTTGGTAGTAAGTGTCATAGGACTCTTAGAGCCTTAGGCCTTATATAAGTGTCGTTGCTTGCCTTCCTTTCATAGTTAGTAGGCTCATTGCGTGGGGTTGGCCTGCACCGTAGGGTGAGGTAGCTCCTTTGATGGTGAGTTGCTATAGGATTTCTTAGGAGCCTAGAGGGACATGCTATTCGGCATTTCTTGTAACTAGCGCGCTTCTGTATCTATTTATGCATTTACTTATCTGCATGCTTATCTGTTTAATTTCCGTTTTCATTACGCACTTCATCTTAGGAATAGGATGCTTATTATATGCCTCTCAGAGTGTTTACACACGCGCAGGAGTGACCCGATGATTGACCCATATCCCCCTCTTTTTTTTTGATTCAGGTAACCGTTAGCCGCTATCTTTGCTCATATGGATGTTTGGCGGGTTCATGCTTTTGGCGTTAAATCGAGAGCTTGAGAGACCACTACACTTCCTCTCTTTTAAACTCTTTTACGTCGCTTTGTCGTGGCACCCTTTTGGATGGTAATCTGATTTATACTTTACTCCGTTTCCGCTCGATTTCACGATTAGATTAAGGCATGTACTTGGTCCCCAATGGACCTACGATCTTTAAGGGTTTGAAATCCCTATTTCAAACCCTTGCTTCTTTTATTGTGAAAACTTGTGACTCGTACTCGGATTGTAAAATCTAGTTGGAAGGTAACCTTGCCTTCTTAAACGTAACTCGGATAATTAGATTTTCTTTCCTAGGCCCAAGGAAGGGGAAAATAGGGGAAGAATATCCTTATTTTCCGGATCGTTACATGTAACGCTTCTCATATTTGTTCAGAATGTCCTCAATCCTTTGCAGTAGATAGTGGTTGATGGGTGTCATCTCACAAGGGAAACATGAGACTACATTGCAAAAGTCGGGTTTCCCGAATTACATAGCAATCTGGTTTGTCTCTCAAGCCTCACTCGTAAATCACTACTAGAATTTGCATTGCCTCTTTTGATTATTAGGTATAAATTGGTTTATTAATGTTTTATATTTTGATTGTCCTAGTTTAATTAGTTTTGAATTGCTATGGAAATAGCAGTAGTTAATCTTATATGAAGCTATGTTAATGTGTTGGGTCAGCGATGAGCTGTGAGACGTTAGTGTCAACTTGAAATTGAGTCGGCCAAAAAAGAGAAAGAAACAAACATGTCAATTCTGAATCTAGATTAGACTATATCTTTACCATATATCCCAGTATTTTGGTTTGAGTCTTGGAGAAGGAGCACGTGTATGTAAGTTCTCAAGCCCACCCTCTCTCTGCTATTTCAGGTTATTTTCGTGCTTCTTAAATTGTCAACAATTGCCCAACTTTGGAGCTCTCGAGAATTAATTGGCTCTCAAGACTTAATTTATTTATAGCTTGGAGGGGTTTTCCATGTAGCCACCATGGAAGGTGCACGAGCTCAAGTAAATAAAGCTCATCAAACTCATTTTGGTTCAGAATAAAATACTTTCTTGGCCTCGATCTTGATTTAAAAGTACCCATCATTTGTGAAAGTGTATTTTTCAAGTACCTATTCTTTGTAAAACATTTGTAAATGTTGATTTTATATTAAAGTACCCATAATTTCCAAAATCTTATTTTATGAGAAAAGGGTGTTTGCATCAAACGAAAAAACATCAGATTAGATTATAGATGAAAAGTGTTGTGCCTTAATAGCTATGAAATCGAACATTAATGGATGCTAATATAATTATAGACATCGTCTGAATAATCAAAATCAATGTCTAACATATATTTTTACATCACAATGTTAATATAAATTGATATATATTGCTAACATTTTTATAAAAATCTAAAATGATGCCCATATTATATTAATACATTAGTTATGTACATATTTCATACGATAGATTATTGTAAAACAATAAAAAATCACAAATTATATATATGAAATTAATATACACAAAATTAATATAATAAAAAAAAAGATGTCTATTTTGTTTTAATACATCTATTTTAAAACTAGCGATGTAAATGTAAAATTTAGGCTTGATGTGGACATCGTCAAAAGCTTACAAATGAAAAATAATAAGGCTTTAACAACAAGTGAATATGTCAAAAATAAATTTGAGGGGCTGATTTATATCTATATTCAAAATAAAATGAATGTTTTAACCAAGAAAAGACATCGGCTTAAAACCGATGTGAAAAAGTTGATCTTTTACTACAACCACAAAGAGATCGGAAATTTTTTTGAAAGACATCTGTTCACAACAGATGTCTAATTGCATTTTTCTAGTAGTGTCCCCTTTGTCAGCTCCCTCCTTTTTGTCAGCCTTTTTAGAACCACCCTTTCTCTTCCAAATGGCAACCTCTAACCTTTTAGAGAGACACCTCCTCATAATGGCAGTCGGGAGCGACTTACTCTTCTACCCCTTTTTACCTCATTAGAAGCATCCAAATCAGAAGCCTTCTATTATAAACTAGAGCGCACCAAAGAGACTACAAAAGAGACTTCAAAATCATCAAGATCGGGGGAAGAGTAGTAGAAACACGTGTAGAGCCCCCACCAACAGCGCTTCCAACCCTCATCATGTAACAATTCTTCCTAACATGCCTCACATGATAATGAGGGCCTTTTCGGGATTGGGAAAAAACAGGCTCCCCCAATAGTCGAAAACTTCATCGCAACTTCTTCTACAAAATCCATTCCAACCTTCCTTGAAAATTCTCCATACTTTGGATAAACAGGGGCCTGTTTAAAAATACAAAGAATACTGATAATCAAATGAAAGGAACAAATGCTAACAAATGATCACCACACCAAATAATGCTGACAATCAATGAAAGGTACAAATAAAAAGCTCACCACTTCTCCACTAAATAATGATACTGATTGTTCGTGAATATTTTTGACATTACACACCCAATGAAAAGAAGTCGGGTCATTGTCAACGTATTTAAAAGTACACCCCGATTTTTTTAGCAATAGAAGGGAACGCTTCCAAAATCCAAACCTGTTAAATACACACACAACAATAGCTGATTTTCAAAAAAAGCTGAGAAATAATAATGAGTATTAAAAGCCAAAAGGAAGTAAAAAAAAAATCACCTGGAATGCTAGAGGAAATCGAAACAACTCATATATCCCCTTATCTTTGACACCCTTCTCAACAAAAGAAACATTTCTCAGACATTTAAACAATACACGATAACATTCTCGGCCACAATGAAATCTTTCAAATTTTTCAGCATCACATGCAAGCGCTAGATGGTCCAAGCTCACAACCTTAGAACATTTAAACAACAACACCTTCCCAATAATCAAAAGCTTAGTCATCACTAACTTTTTTGGAGTTTTTTTATTTTTTTAGGTTTGGATTTAAAAATCTTAAGTGTATCTGCATAAAGGACCTTGGCCTTGCCAAAAAAAAACTCTTTAAATGTAACACCCTTGAGAGGTAAAGGATCATATTCAATAACTGGAAGACCAGTTATTACATGAAACTCAAGTAAAGAAAAATGTGCAACCAACCCATCAACTTTAAACCACACTTCCATCTCTTTATTTGTAACAATTTCATGCATTACCATCTAATGTACTTATTGAAAATTAAAATGCAATTTTGACCCTTGAAGAAAGACTAAACCTAAATAGTTATTCTTAAGCTGTTGAAAATCAAAAGCTTGGAAACCATCCTTGATCGATGATTTCGCATACT
Organism: Persicaria maculosa; assembly: GCA_963922045.1. NCBI lineage: Eukaryota > Viridiplantae > Streptophyta > Magnoliopsida > Caryophyllales > Polygonaceae > Persicaria > Persicaria maculosa. The sequence goes on from OY998267.1 coordinate 45,611,016, forward strand.
TCAGGATATGAGTAAAGATTACTACGTGAAGGAAACCTCTCTTCAGTAGATAACCTATTTCCTACAAAACATAAACATGAATATGTAAATAGAGATAAACACCGAGAAAGACAAAAAAATAGCGGAAAAAAAATTGGAAAAATCAAAAGCAAAATACTCACATTGAACTACCTTTTTTAGGATTCTAAATCAAAAATGGAAGATCCTACATATGATAGAAGACAATACAAATTAAGGATTAAAATAGGTTCATGAACAAGTTCAGGAAAACGAAGAAACCCCTAACAACGAAACCAAATTGAAAGTACACTGACCTCGGCATGTATTCCTCAAATCAGCCACTGCAAGTATAAAACAACAATCGACGGTAGGGGGAGACGATGATCAATTCAAACCAGAGACACAGAGTGAAAGAGAAACGACAAAATGATGGAGAAAAGAGGGAATGAGAGAAGACTTACAGTAAAACTGTCCCAGAGGACAATCACTTAATTTGAATTGTCCCGTGGACAATGGGTTAATTGGGGAAGGACCCGACCCAATTTCCTCTATGTTCATTATAGTAAAATCAATTTCGGATTATTTGTATGTGAAATAACACTAATATTAGTGAAACATTTTGTTATGTGTGTGTAAATATTAGTAAATTCTTTGAAATGTCTAATATAGAAAGAAATCTGTTATTGAACGGAGGGGAAGGAAGGACTCTTGCAATTTTCCTCATTACCCGCAAATCTGCGATTATTGATCAACCCGTCTATCTCTTTGCCCCGGGGATCTCTCATTATAAAGCCTCTCCGGCCATCTCCTTCAAACCACATCTCATATCATCTCACTCTGCATCTTCTCGATCCCTCTCTGTCTACCTCCTCTTCAATTCGTGAGAAAAACAAGTTTCTTAGCTTTCAACGGGGAGAGAAAGAGAGAGAGAGATGGAGGCCATGAGAATGAGACTCTTCGCCTATGCGTTGATGGTGATCACCATGGTGTTCGCCGTCCAGAACGTCGCCGCTGGGGATTCACCAGCTCCGGCCCCCGGCCCCACCTCAAACGCCGCCATATTCAGCCCGACTGTCGCCATCGCCTCCGTTGTGATCTTCACCTTTGGATTCCTCTTTTGAACAATCCAATTAAGTTAGGATTTGATTCCATACTCGTCTTATTGATCCCTTGGCGGAATCAAAGGATGTGATTTGTGTTAGGAAGGAGATTTTATTTACCCATTTTTATTGTATTCAGCTTTGGTGCTATATTGTACTCCTCTTTTTTTCGTTATTCTTTTTTTTAAAAAAATAATTATATGCATGCACTTATTTGTATAAAAAAATTCTTTATGATATATAAATAAATGATAAAGGATGATTTTAGGATTTAATTTTGAATCTATTAATATTACTAATTCTGCTAGCATTTTGCTGATGTGTCACGTCCACAATTAAAGTTGAATTTTTTATTCAAATGATATTTTCTTATTGGTCAATATTATTGCTGAAATTATTTGTTTCCTATTTGAGATATATTGGTTTCCTATTTTTCATAAGAAGATTTTTTAAATTGATATGGCTATATCAATTTTTGATCTATTTTAAATATATTTATTTTCTTTTTTCATAGAAAAGACTATGTACATTGATACGTCGGACCACAATTTTGGATATTATCATTCTGTGTGGTCTTTTATATCATTATTTCATTAATATCAAGACTTTATTTATAAATTTCATTCATATCAATAATATTATATATTTATTATTGTAACGGCCCGGAAAATAAGGATCTTCCTTCCCCTATTTGCCCTCCCTTGGGCCTAGGAAAGAAAACCTAATTATCCGAGTTACGTTTAAGAAGGCAAGGTTACCTTCCAACTAGATCTTACAACCCGAGTACGAGTCACAAGTTTTCGCAATAAAAGAAGGAAAGTTTAAAACGATGCAAAATATTTTAAAAGAAAGAAAGTTTAGTGGTCTCCCAAGCTCTCGATCTAACGCCAAAAGTCTGAACCCGCCAAGCATCCATATGAGCAAAGATAGCGGCTAACGGTTACCTGAATCTAAAAAAAAGAAGGGGATCTAGGTCAATCATCGGGTCACTCCTGCGCGTGTGTAAACACTCTGAGAGGCATATAATAAGCATCCTATTCCTAAGATGAAATGCGTAATGCAAGACGGAATTTAAACAGATAAGCATGCGGATAAGTAAATGCAGAAATAAATAAAAAAGCACGCCAATTACAAGAAATGCCAAAAAGCATGTCCCTCTAGGCTCCTAAGAAATCCTATAGCAACTCACCATCAAAGGAGCTACCTCACCCTACGGTGCAGGCCAACCCCACGCAATGAGCCTACTAACTATGAAAGGAAGGCAAGCAATGACACTTATATAAGGCCTAAGGCTCTAAGAGTCCTAATGCACTTACTAGAAAGCCTACCGCATCATCGAGTGCAAGCAACTTTCTATACCAAAAGTCTACCGCATCATCGAGTGCAAGCAACTTTCTATATAAGCGCCAACTAGGATGACAAGAATAAAGAAAAAGGTCCCAACCAATAAACACCTATAACGACCGTTTTCTAGCAAAGACAGATAGCAAGTCATATGATTTCCGTTTTAGATCCTAAGCTTGATTCTAAGTCGTATGGTGCATGAACACTAGCCTACTATATAACACCCAGTGCATAAAGCGTCCATCATGAGTAAGTTCAAGGAACTTACCTGGAGAAGCGCGGAATCCAAGCAACCAACAAAAGTAATAGCAAGTCCAGACAAATCAGTGATCACCTAGTAAGCAATACATATGATGCATAATTCTAAGTCTATGCACATAATAGCCATTAAGATAAATCACATAAGTCAAAATTCTCTTTCCATAACTTCGGCATATTTCCATCATCGTCAACATCATCTCAACTCAACATCTCATCTCCTTTCATAATAAATCATCATATAACATTTCATATATCATTTCAACATCCTCCATGATCATTTCCATAAATTAACTCGAAATTCCAAAATATGAAATCATCAGGTCAACTCAAGTAAATCAATTCAAAGTTTCTCAAAAGCCCTTAAATTTCCAAGAAGTCAATTTAATAGTCAAACAATTCTTTTAAAATCATACTTAGCCAAATCTCGACATTAAACATTTGAATCCTTAAACCAATTTCCCAAAACCTTAATCTTAAAACTTTAATAATTTCTGACTCTTGCCAAATATTTCAATAATCTACATGTTCCAAAACTAACCATTTAAAACAACAATACTTAAGAATTAAATTATTTTAATAAATAATTCTCATCAATCAGATTAAATAAAACATCTAAATAAATCAAAGTATATGCTTTAATGAATAATAATTAATAAAGAGTTAATAAATTAAGGAACTATTTTAATAATACTATCATCCTCAAATCAATATATATATATATATTATATAAAAATTAAATAAACCCTCAATCAAATCCAATTAAATAACTAAATAAATATTTCAGAAAAATATAAGCAATTTAATAAAAGTAAGGAATAATTAAATAAATAAATAACTCAAAATAATTTTAATTATAATTAACTAACAATTTTATAAATAAATATATAACATATGTAAAGTAAGTAAATAAAACAAATAAACACAATTAATCCAGTCCGGCCCAAACCAAACCAAAACTCAGCCCAATCCAAAACCAATTGCCCAGACCCGGCCCAAGAAATCTCAGCCCATCCCCTCACCCGGAAACAAACCCGACCCGAGCCCAGTCCCAAGCCCAAACCGGTTCAACATCAAAATTAAAATAAAAAAGGTGGGGCCCACGGGGCTGACTGGGCAGGGGCCCCATGGCTCATCTTCTTCCTCCAGCTCCCTCCCTCTCCCCTGTACACTACCCCGCTCAGCTCACCTCCGCTCCGAGCTCCGCTCCGACCTCGCCTCGCCCTCCACCTCGTCTCTCCTGCTCCCTCTCACTGCTCCGTCCTCGCTCTTGCTTGCCACACCCTCGACCTCGCCACTCTTACGTCCTCGCTCTCGCTCGCTCGACTCCCCCGGTTGCTCACTCAAACTCGCACTCCGCTCACTGCCCTCTTGCCCTACAATGGCGTCCCCTTCCCCCGGAACAAGGACAACAAGGATCCTAAAAACTAGGAAAAGAAGGCGAAAGGAAGATGGCTCACCGAGGTTCATCGGAGCTCCGCTCTGTTTTTCGGACCGGCGCCTTCGAACGATACGAGGGTCCATCGGAGGCTCGGTGGTGCGTCGGTGCTCGAAGAATAGGGGGTGATGGTAGTGTGGTGGCGCTGTGGTGCTTGGTGGCGTTGGGTGGATGCTTAAACAGTGGGAGGGAGGAACATTTGATGGTGTTTGGTATGGGTTTGAAAGGAAAGGGGAGAGCAGGGGAGGTAGCGAGGTTGTTGTTGGCGTCGAGATCCGACGATGGTGGTGAAGAAGGGGATGGGAACTTGTGATGGCGGTGATGTTGAAGGATCGAAGGAGTCTAGGGGGATGATGTGAGGGATGAATGCTAGAGAGGAGGGGTGAGGAATGGGGGTGACAGTGAAGTGAAACTAATGAAAAAGAGGGGATGGGTTTACAGAATAGGGGTTGTAGGGGTTAAGGGAGTGGGTAAGTGTGAAAGTGTGTGTAAAAGTCAAAGTGAATACCCAAAAACAAATTCCGAAACCCGCTTTCCGACTTTAACCCGACTCAATTAAAATCAATTTAAAATAAACTTTCGAACCCGAATTAGATAATGAAGCCCGAAAATATTTCTAAGCCTTAAAATAATAGAGCGAAATGAATTCATTTCAAATCGAATATCAAGTTCACGTCGGAATTTATTTCGAATAATAAAATTAAAATCGTTTGCTCGACAACAGAAATTTTCAATATTTTCCGAATAATTGAGAATTAAATCAAAACTAATCAATATTAAATCAAAAATTAAAACTTAATTTAGAAAATAATATTTTGTTTTTTTAAAATTCCGAGTCTTTACAATTATGACCACAATTTTGGATACTATCATTCCGAATGTCGGGTCGGGTTGAGAGTCGAATTGGTTTGGGTCGGGTCGGTTTTGTCTGTGTTCGGGTCTATTTCGAGTCGAGTCAGATTCAGGTCAGGCTTGGTCTCGCATTCGGGTTACAGATGACTCCGAATTTTCGGGTTTCGGTCGGGTCTGGGTTCGGTTGAGTCGGTCGGGTTTTTCAGGTCGGTTCAGATTTTGCCAGCTATAACCATGATGATCAAAAGCCATATATTAATTGGTCCACATATTTATACAAGTCTTATCCATAATTTGTTATGTAACTTTTTTTAAAAAAAAATTAATTAGAATATCTAAATATAAAAAATATCTTTGAAATACCAAATGTTTACTTAATCTTATATTTATATATGTATATAACTAAATTGACTATTAATATTGAAATGTGATAACTCAAGAATTAATAAGAATATTCAATTCAAATGTCAATAAAAATTAACTATAAAATAATGATTGTCAAAATAATATTTCTTTTTAAAATTTATATTTATTATACAATATAGACATCTTAAATTTTTATTAAAATTTTTTTAAATATTTTTGGAGATAGAAGCAAAACGTCATTAATTTTAAAAAGAAATTATTTTTGCACTTGTTAACCTTCAAAAATTGAGGAAAATAATTATACAAAATGAATATTTTAAATCTATACTTACTCTGCACATTCTACATGACATCTATATATATTTTTAACAAAAGATTTTTTAGAGATAAATTGCATTTATTTTAAACATCTTAAATGACTATTTGGAATACAAAAAATAACATTTTAAGATCAACTAACAAAAATTGAAGAATTTTGAGAAAAGAAAATGTGAAATTTGCATATATTATCATTTAAAAATAAATAAACACTCTTTTATGATTAATTTTGGGTGTTTGGCTTCAAATATCAAAGAAATTAATATTTATCCCCAAAATGAATATTTTTCATCTATATTTATTTTATACACCCTAGATATCCCTTACTATAATTTCAATATTTTAAGACCTGCAATTTTTTTTTATATAAAGTTAGTAAAAATAATTAATTTTTGAATATTCGATTTCAAAAGTTAATTATGAAAAACAATTAGAGCCAAAAAAAGTTTTTTTACAATTTACTTATTTTAAAAGTTAATTAAGACTTCGACCATTACTTATTTTACATCTTAGATGATGCACCTTATATCTCTTTTTTTTTACCATCTTACCGTTATTTTCTCTATTTATTTCTCCCTCTTTCTAGCCATCTTTCCCATAAAAATAATGAATAAGTTATGTATATCTACATAACTTTAAAAGTATTCGCACAATCACGTGCTTATGATTTTTTTAAATATTATATGACAACTTAGTTTTTCCTTTTTAGTTTTATCTTAATGATAATAATTATATATGTATTTCAAATTATAATAGGTGGTGTGTTTGAGTTTTATTACTACTTTACCTTATTAAATCATTTAAAAAATTATATTGTACCTCTTTTCAACTAATTTATAAATTAAAAAAATAATTTATGCATATTATTTTTTGTTGTAAACAAGTATATATTAATATAGTATTATATAGATATATAGAATGTTGTTTAAATTGAAATGAATCAAAATCCCGTGCCTTGAAGGCACGGGTATTACACTAGTATATATATAACCAAAGCACTTTCCACCACATGTCATCTCCTCACACGAAGCTATTTTAGGTAATTCCTTTTTATTTTTTCTTATATATCATGTTCATTTATATCATGTCCATTAATTTTTTTTATTTTTTTAACCAATGAGATTAATTCAATTTTTTTGAAAAAATAAAGTTAATATTAACTATACAATATTATTTTATTCTATGTTAATTAAACAATATCATTTCAATCTATTTTTTTTTAAACAATGGGATGTATTCAAAACCATTTTTGAAAAAATATATATAGTTAATTCCAAATATATGATTTTTTGGAGCAACCAATCTATATATATAATGAAAACTATTTTTCTTTTTATAATAATCTTAAGCTTTAAATTTTTAAATATTTTTTATTTTTTAATATTACTAATTCTGCTAGCATTTTGCTGACGTGTCACGTCCACAATTAAAGTTGAAATTTTTATTCAAATGATATTTTCTTATTGGTCAATATTATTGCTGAAATTATTTGTTTCCTATTTGAGATATATTGGTCTCCTATTTTTCATACGAAGATTTTTTAAATTGATATGGCTATATCAATTTTTGATCTATTTTAAATATATTTATTTCCTTTTTTCATAGAAAAGACTATGTACATTGATACGTCGAACCACAATTTTGGATATTATCATTCTGTGTGGTCTTTTATATCATTATTTCATTAATATCATGACTTTCTTTATAAATTTCATTCATATCAATAATATTATATATTTATTATGACCACAATTTTGGATACTATCATTCCGAATGTCGGGTCGGGTTGAGAGTCGAATCGGTTTGGGTCGGGTCGATTTTGTCTGTGTTCGGGTCTATTTCGAGTCGAGTCAGATTCAGGTCAGGCTTGGTCTCGGATTCGGGTTACGGATGACTCCGAATTTTCGGGTTTCGGTCGGCTCTGGGTTCGGTTGAGCCGGTCGGGTTTTTCAGGTCGGTTCAGATTTTGCCCGCTATAACCATGATGATCAAAAGCCATATATTAATTGGTCCACATATTTATACAAGTCTTATCCATAATTTGTTATGCAACCTTTTTAAAAAAATTTAATTAGAATATCTAAATATAAAAAATATCTTTGAAATACCAAATGTTTACTTAATCTTATATTTATATATGTATATGACTAAATTGACTATTAATATTGAAATGTGATAACTCAAGAATTAATAAGAATATTCAATTCAAATGTCAAAATAAAAATTAACTATAAAAAAAGATTGTCAAAATAATATTTATTTTTAAAATTTATATTTATTATACAATATAGACATCTTAAATTTTCATTGAAAATTTTTTAAATATTTTTGGAGATAGAAGCAAAATGTCATTAATTTTAAGAAGAAATTATTTTTGCACCTATTAACCTTCAAAAATTAAGGAAAATAATTATCCAAAATGAATATTTTAAATCTATACTTACTCTGCACATTCTACATGACATCTATATATATATTTTTAACAAAAGATTTTTTAGAGATAAATTGCATTTATTTTAAACATCTTAAATGACTATTTGGAATACAAAAAATAACATTTTAAGATCTACTAATAAAAATTGAAGAATTTTGAGAAAAGAAAATGTGAAATTTGCATATATTATCATTTAAAAATAAATAAATAAATAAACACTCTTTTATGATTAATTTTGGGTGTTTGGCTTCAAATATCGAAGAAATTAATGTTTATCCCCAAAATGAATATTTTTCATCTATATTTATTTTATACACCCTAGATATCCCTTTCTATAATTTCAATATTTTAAGACCTGCAAATGTTTTTATATAAAGTTAGTAAAAATAATTAATTTTTGAATATTCGATTTCGAAAGTTAATTATGATAATCAATTAGAGCCAAAAAAAGTTTTTTTACAATATACTTATTTTTAAAGTTAATTAAGACTTCGACCATTACTTATTTTACATCTTAGATGATGCACCTTATATCTCTTTTTTTTTTTACTATCTTACCTTTATTTTCTCTATTTATTTCTCCCTCTTTCTAGCCATCTTTCCCATAAAAATAATGAATAAGTTATGTATATCTACATAACTTCAAAAGTATTCGCACAATCACGTGCTTATGATTTTTTTAATTATTATATGACAACTTATTTTTTCCTTTTTAGTTTTATCCTAATGATAATAATTATATATGTATTTCAAATTATAATAGGTGGTGTGTTTGAGTTTTATTACTACTTTACCTTATTAAATCATTTAAAAAATTATATTGTACCTCTTTTCAACTAATTTATAAATTAAAAAAATAATTTATGCATATTATTTTTTGTTGTAAACAAGTATATATTAATATAGTATTATATAGATATATAGAATGATGTTTAAATTGAAATGAATCAAAATCTCGTGCCTTGAAGGCACGGGTATTACACTAGTGTAGGACTAAACTTGTATAAGATAACTAAATCGTCGTAATTTGTCATGGATATTTGGTTTAACTGAACATTATTGAATCTCAAATCTAGTTAAAAATTGATGTCGAATAGTCACAATTTGTCCTAGCCTAATTTGTAATGGTTTGATTAATCCCTTATTCCCTTATTTTGACACTTAATGTTTGGGCCTAGTAAGGAAAAGGAACGTATGGGATGTATTTGGTTATGTTTAGAGAAAAGACTTAACCCTCTTCTCAATCTTGATGCTCCAAATACGAGTCTTTTTATCTTTTAAATTATAATTTTTAAGTTGTTAATATGTTAAGTCTTAAGAAGTCATATTAACTTGAGTGGCATTAAAAAAAAGGATTGTGAACCCTTATAATAGTTTAGATGAGTCCATTTGAGTCTTGGTGCTTTCATAACCGATACCTGTCCTAATAAAAGTAGGGTCGAAGCCTCTTGGAAACACAAGCAAATACATAAAAGATAGGTGATAAAACTTGACACTCCATAGTTGAGTCAAAACCAAATCAGAAAATAAACAAGTAAAAATTAAAATTGTAAGAATTATGGAGGTCACCTATACAACTCAAGGCAAGACCCTACCATAAAGCATTGAGTTCACGCAATCATCAAGGGAAAATGTGGTACCTCTATAGATAAAAAAAAAAAGAAAACAACTAACAACAAGCTAATCGTCAAAGCATATATGCAAGGAATGTATACTAAATATATATGCATTATAATCCTATTAATACATTAATCTAATGGAAAGTGTTGAAAATAAATCAAGCAAGCATAAGATAAGCAAAATAATAGAGAAATGCGGTAAATGATCTCCAAGAAATACCTATTGGTATGTTCCTTCATGCACTCAGCAAACCAAATTAGGCTATGGGGATTGAGAAGTGGGAACTAGTGTGGATCATATGCTCCATCACCATTGTTTTATATATTTGCAACATTTTGACTGAAGAAATCAAGGTACTAGTCTACCGATTTATGCTTTTACTTTACTAGACTCTATTGGGAAATCAACCGATACGGGACACGACGACCTTTATGATTCTAGGAAACATAACTAGAGAAAAGATATGCTCAATTGTAATACAACCTAATCATATATGCTACTATATGTCTATCTAATACCTAGTTTGTGATGTAATTACACAACATACCTAAGCACGGGAGCTTTAATCTTGAGTAAGTTCGAGGGAACTTACCTAGCATCAAGGTGTTGAGTGTCAGATTGGATAAATTCCCCTTGGGGTTGCCACTGATTTCATTAGAGTATATATAGGTTACACAGATGGTAAATTACATCAAGACCCTTGGGCCTATTTACAATATAACTATATGTCGTCTATCATACCCCCTCGGTCGAAGCAGGAGGGTACCGAAGAGTGAGACTGGATCTGAAATCTAAGAATAAAAGACGTGGAAATGCCTTCGTGAAGATGTCAGCGTACTAGTATGCCGAGGGCACATGAAGGACACGAACCTGACCCAACGTCACCTTCTCACGAACAAAGTGGATGTCAATCTCCATATTTTTAGTCCTCTGATGATGAACAAGATTGTGAGCCAGGTATGTGGCGCTGACATTATCGGTATAAACGATAGAAGCGGAAGGCAAGGGGCAGTGGACCTCAAGGAGGAGGTTCCGCAGCCAGGAACATTCAGCCACTACGTTGGCAACTCCACGGTATTCAGCCTCAGCACTGGATCGAGATACAACCTGTTGTCGTTTAAAGGACCAAGAAACAAGAGTGTCATTAAAAAAACACAAAACCCGGAGGTCGAACGACGAGTGTCAGGGCACCCCGCCCAATCAGCATCTGTGTAGGTAACCATGGAGATCGGCGAGGAGGACGGCGATATGGTGATGCCGAGAGGAGAGGTGCCATGAATGTATTAGATGATGCGCTTCATAGCTGCGAAGTGTGTTTCCCTCGGGTCGTGCAAAAACAAACAGGCCTGCTGAACTGCATAGCTAATACCAGGGCGGGTAAACGTCAAGTACTGCAATGCACCCGCTAGGCTCCTATAGAGAGTTGGGTCGAACACAGAGGGCCCTGATGCCTAGACAAGCTTGGCGGAGGTGTCCACCGGAGTAGAGACATGCTTTCAGTTTAGCATGTTAGCTTTGGAAACAATTTCCTTAGCATACTTCTCCTGAGACAAGAACAATCCAGAGGTAGAGCGGGAAACAGCAACCCCCAAGAAGAAGCTAATAGGGCCAAGATCACTCATGGCAAATTCCCTGCTCAGTTGCTGAATAAAAGCCAACTAGAGGCTCTCTGTAGACGCAGTAAGAATAATGTCATCAACGTAGAATAGCAGATAAGCCAGATGGGTACCTCTTCGGTAGATAAAGAGGGAGGATTCACTCTTGCTACTAACAAATCCAATCTGAAGCAGAAAAGTACCAAAGCGAAGGTACCATGCCCGGGGGGCCTGCTTGAGGCCGTACAGGGACGTCTTGAGGAGGCACACATGATCAGGCCTAGTGCAATCAATGAACCCCGGAGGCGGAAACATGTAAACAGTCTCATGCAGATTGCCATGAAGAAAAGCGTTCTTCACGTCAAGCTAATGGATGGGCAATGATTTCGAAACAGCAAGGTGTAACACAGTGCGGATAGTAGTTGGCTTAACCACAGGGCTGAAGGTGTCATGGCAATCAATCCCAACCTACTGAGAGTTGCCTTTGGCCACCAACCTAGCCTTGTAACGCTCAAGGCTGCCGTCAAAGCGAACTTTATGGCGAAAAAGCCACATACAACGGACAATGTTCGCTCGGGACGGGCGAGGGACAAGAACCCAAGTATCGTTACTAATAAGAGCATGATACTCGTCACGTATGGCTGCACTCCAATTGGGGTCAAGGGAGGCCTTTTTGTGGGAGGTGGGAATGGGGGAGAGATGAGGCACAGAGAGGTCAAAGATTTTACTAGGGCGAAAAATACCACTCTTACTACGGGTTTGAATGGTGTTGGAAACGGGTGTAGGTGGTGGGTGGGCAGGCTGCGGGGGAGGTGCAGGGGTAGGGGGAGGCGCAGGGGCAGGCTGGGGGAGGGGGCAGGGGCAGGCTGTGGGAGAGGGGCAGGGGCAGGCTGCGGGTCATGGTGTGTAATAGCACTAGGAGAATTGGAGAGAAAAGGGATGGTGTGAAAAGGTGACGCGTCGTCAGTAGAGGGTGCATTTGAAGAGGAGGGGGAGGCTAGAGGGCGAGAGAAGAGAAAGGAAGATTCGTCAAAAGTGATGTGGCGCGAGCAGTGGCGGATCTGTGGGGGGGCTCGGGGTGGCTGAAGCCCCCCTATCCTATGAAGGGGTTTATGTATATTTTCATATATCTGTTTAATTAGTAATATATACAATTGAAGTAAAATAAAATCACAAAGACGAGATGGCTCAATGGTAAAGGCGTGTGCTGGGTTTATTCCTATGCCCTTCAATCCCGGGTTCGAATCCCCATCAGCCCGCTTTTCCCCTTATATATGTTTTTTTTACATCAAAATTAACCCCTTTTTTTTTACTGTGTTCAGCCTTTGTGACTTACAGTTACATCGACAGACGACATATCTTCGTTTCGCGCGGTGGCACCCGACCCCAACCTGCTGCAGGCTCTCTGCCTCCCTGCTTCCGGCGCCGGCGCACCACCCCCGCTCCGGGCTCCGGCCGACTCTACTACCGGCGGCAGCGGCGCAGGCCCACCACCCCCAACTGCCGAATTCTTCATCCCGTTTGCCTCGTTAGTTTTCTTTCTCAATTCATCCTCTTTTGAATTTATTTATTTTTAAGTTTAATTGATTGATTGATAATCAATTTAGATTAGAATTATGGAATTGAGAATGAATTGGGGAATTTCGATTAGGGTTTGATAGTTTGTGATTTGTGATAAATTTGTTCCTTTGTGATTTGTGATTTGAAAATTGATTGTAATTGTGATTGTGGTTGTGAGAAATAAATTTCGATTGTGGTTTGTGATTGTGATAAACGAATTTATGATTTGTAATTCGGAATTGTGGTTTGTGAATTTGTTTTGTTATAGGAATATAAAATATGGATAAGTTTGTTATTCGATCCAAGTCATCGGTTCGAAGTAGTGGATCTTCAATTCCTTCAACCAACCAGATTCCAACTCCATCTCAGAATGTTGATGATGTGATTGCGGTTGAACAAAATATTTCTAGAGATGATGGAAGGAATGAAAAAAGAGCTCGATTGGAGAAAGAATGGGTCATTATTAGTGATCCTGCATTGCGGAAACCCATTGATGAATATGATCCTTTGATTAGAGATGATGTCAAGAGAGATTATATTCTTCACGGTCCTTGTCAACCTATGTCACATGATTTTCCACAACGTTCTTTTGGAAAAAAAAAAGAGAAGTTTCCAAAAGAAGTGGTTCAAAGATAGAGAATGGTTGAAATATAGTGTTTCTAAAGATGCTGCTTATTGTTTTTGGTGTTATCTTTTCAAAGGTGACTTAGGACCAAAATATAGAGATGGGGTGTTTGCCAAGGAGGGATGTTCTAATTGGAAGAAGGCTCTTGAGAAGTTTGAAGAGCATGTGGAGAGTGCTAGTAGCCAACACAATGATGCAAGAATACTGTTTATTGGTTACAAAAATCAAGAACAGAGTATTTCAAGATGTTTGTCTACTTCAACAGAAGTACAAAGTGCTACTTATCGTCTTCGTTTGACTACAAGTTTGAGAGCGGCTAGATTTCTACTTGCGCAGGGGATGGCTTTTCGGGGGCATGATGAGAGAGTTTCTTCAAAAAATAGAGGTAATTTTATGCAATTGCTTAAGTTATGTGGTGATCTAAATGAAGAGGTTGCAAAGGTTGTGTTGGGTAATGCCCCCGGAAATCATCAACTGACTAGTCCTTCCATTCAAAAGGATATTACTAAGGCATGTGCTTCAGAGACGATAAATGTCATTATTCGAGAACTTGGGGACAAATTCTTTTCTATATTGATTGATGAGTCTCGTGATGTCTCGGTGAAAGAGCAAATGGCTATTGTTGTAAGATATGTGGACGACAAAGGAGTTGTTGTGGAGCAGTTTCTTGGGGTAGTTCATGTTCGTGAGACCACTGCAATATGTTTGAAAAGTGGTATTGATGCGTTCTTTGCTCAGTATGGATTATCATTCAGTAAACTGAGAGGCCAAGGATAAGATGGAGCTTCAAATATGCGAGGCGAGCATAATGGGCTGAAGACTCTTATTTTGAAGGAAAATCCATATGCAAGATATATTCATTGTTTTGCTCATCAGCTTCAACTAGTTATTGTGGGGTGTGCAACCAAAAATAGAGATGTGGCAGATTTCTTTAGTTATTTGATGTTGATTACGAACATGGTTGGGGCTTCTTGCAAAAGAAGAGACCAGTTGCGACAGAATCAACATGATAACTTGGTGGAGATGTTAGAAAAGGGAGATGTTTCAACTGGAAGAGGATTGCATCAAGAAAGCACTTGAACTCGGCCGGGAACCACACGTTGGGGGTCACACTGTATCACCATTGTTCGTATTCTCACATTGTGGAAATCGACCACCAAGGTGTTGGAAAACTTAGTTGATGATGGAGGTGATTCAACGATTCAGGGAAATGCCGCTAGCTTAGGTGAAAAGATGGAACACTATCAGTTTGTTTTTATTGCTCATTTGATGCGACTTGTGTTGGGATGGACAAATTCTTTGTCACAATTGTTGCAACAAAGAGATCAAAACATCATTGCGGCAATGAATCAAGTTCAGATTGTAAAGGAGAAGCTTCAAGATTTGAGGGAGAATGGATGGGATCAGCTCGTACAGGAGGTCAATGAGTTTTGTGCTACAAACTATGTGATCATCTTCAAAATGGAAGATAATGTGACAAGTCGATTTCGTTCTAGATGTGCAGGAGAAGAGGTGAAGATGACATATTACCACCATTTTCGAGTCAACATATTCTGTCAGGTAATTAGAGTATTGTATTATTTATCAATTAATTAAGTTTTTGTTTCATTGTTAGTATTAGAAGTATACTTAATATGTTGCTTCATTTTTAGGTTATTGACCAAATTAATCAAGAGATGGAGAATCGTTTCAACGAGACAAACACTACATTACTCACATGTAGTGCAAGCCTTAATCCCCAGAATTCTTTCTCTAATTACAATCAGTCTAAGCTACTTCAACTTGCAGAGCTATATCCAGAAGACTTGTCAGAGATTGATAAATCTGTACTCAAGCAAGAATTAGAAGTGTGGATTACATCCATGAGGGGAACTGAAATATATTCTGAATTGGAAGATCTTGGAGATGTTGCTAAAAAGATGGTTGAGGATGGCATTAGAAAATGTTTTCCCTTGGTATATCGTCTTATTGTGTTGGTTTTGGTGCTTCCTGTCGCAACTGCAACGGTTGAAAGAGCCTTCTCTGCAATGAGTTTTGTAAAGACAGATTTGCGTAACAAGATGGGTGATGAGTATCTAAATGATTCTTTGGTATGCTACATCGAGAGTGATATTTTCGAGAGCATTGACAACGAAGTTATTCTGCAACATTTTCAGAACATGAAAACACGCAAGATGGATTTACCTCCTCTACCACCAAAGTGAACTTGTTTGTAGAATTGTAGTATTGAACTTATATTTAGTATTAAACTTGTTTTTAGTATTGAACCTATTTATAACCGCAAGATGAATTTATTATATGCCTTTTTAGTTTTTATCCCCCCTATCAAAAATCCTGGATCCGCCACTGGGCGCGAGATGATGATGCGCTTCCGGATGGGGTCCAAACAACGGTACCCCCTATGGTGAAATGACTTTTCAACACGTATTTTAAGGAGCTAAAAACTATATAATATATTAACTTTTTATTATTATTTTTTTACAATTTAATACTTATTACCAACAAATATTGAGTTGTAAAAAGATAATTTAAAAAAAATTTGACATTTTATATAGTTTTTAGCTTCTTAAAATACGTGTAAAAAAATCAAACGACATGTATTTTGGATCGGATGGAGTAAGAATTATGGAGGTCACCTATACAACCCAAGGCAAGACCCTACCATAAAGCATCGAGTTCACGCAATCATCAAGGGAAAATGTGGTACCTCTATAGATAAAAAGAAAACAACCAACAACAAGCCAATCGTCAAAGCATATATGCAAGGGATGTACACTAAATATATATATGCATTATAATCCTAATAATACATCAATATAATGAAAAGTGTTGAAAATAACTCAAACAAGCATAAGATAAGCAAAATAATATAGAAATGCGGTAAATGATCTCCAAGAAATACCTAGTGGTATGTTCCTTCATGCACTCAGCAAACCAAATTAGGCTATGGCGATTGAGAAGTAGGAACTAGTGTGGATCATATGCTCCATCACCATTGTTTCATATATTTGCAACATTTTGACTCTAGGTAAACTTTGAAGAAATCAAGGTACTAGTCTACCGATTTATTCTTTTACTTTACTGGACTCTATTGGAAAATCAACTGATACGAGACACGTCGACCTTTATGATTCTAGGAAACATAACTAGAGAAAAGATATGCTCAATAGTAATACAACCTAATCATATATGCTACTTTATGTCTATCTAATACCTAGTTTGTGATGTAATTACACAACATACCCAAGCACAGGAGCTTCAATCTTGAGTAAGTTCTAGGGAACTTACCTAGCATCAAGGTGTTGAGAAGTGATTTAATTTACTTAAAACATTTTAAATTCTCATATTGTAGAAGTGTTTAATTATTTATTTCTATTTCTAAAAGTACGTCTTCCATTGTATCATTTAAAGTGTAAAGAGTTATCAAATATTCATTTATTTTGAGATTTTTATTAGGATACTATATGTGTGTATGCAAGGTTATATTATGTAAGAAAAGGAAGCTAGGGACATATTTTATAAATATTCAAAATAGAATCTTCCTCCCTATTATATAAATCAAACTTTGTAATTAGTTGAATCAAGTTGTTGAATACAAAATGTTCTTCCATTTCTCTTCCTCTTCACTGAATCTTGTTCTTCATGTATTTTGTCATGATATTAGAGTCATAAGGCTGTTCGTTTTCATTTCAATCTGTTCGGAGATCATTTTCATTTCCACATTTACGTACTCTGTTTTCATGTTCTTGTGAAGATCCGTTTGTTATGGATTTCTTGCTGTGAATTCATGGCAAATCCAACTGGTTTGGAGGTTAATTCCCAAGGGAATTTGGGCGATCCTCTTAATTTG
Source organism: Persicaria maculosa (assembly GCA_963922045.1). Lineage (NCBI taxonomy): Eukaryota > Viridiplantae > Streptophyta > Magnoliopsida > Caryophyllales > Polygonaceae > Persicaria > Persicaria maculosa. The sequence goes on from OY998267.1 coordinate 45,628,376, forward strand.
TCAAACTCAGACAATCCAGGGGCCCAATTGTTGACATTTCAGGTCACTGGGGTCAATTTTATAAGTTGGAGTCACGGTGTTCGCTTGGCTTTGGGAGCCAAGAACAAACTTGGTTTCATTGATGGTTCTTGCTCGAAATCGTCGGTGGGAGTTGCTAAGATTCAACAATGGACGAGGGCAGACTATATGGTACGTTGTTGGTTGTTAAATTCCAAGATTAGCTTGATCTCATAAAGTTTCATGTATGTTGATTCTGCGAAACATTTGTGGGATGAGTTATTTGAGAGGTACGGGCAAAGGAATGCACCATTGTTCTTTCATCTGAAGAAAGATTGGATTTATATAGTGTGTGGTAATGAATCGATTGTTTAGTATTTCAATCGGCTCAAAAAGGTTTAGGATGAGCTGCAATGTGTAGAAGGGTTCCCAGAATGTACTTGTGGGGCGTTGGAATCTTGTTCTTGTGATCTTATTAAGAAGATAGTAGAAGATGAAGGTAGGAACTGTGTGATGTAGTTCTTGATGGGTCTTGGTGATGAATTTGATGGAGTCAAAAACAGTATCTTGGCCATGGACCCGTTTCTGTCGGTGAACAAAGCTTATTACTTGGTTCGGCAGGTGGAAGATTCTAAGGGAACACCGCAGTAATCGCTGAATGGATCCATAACATTGGCTACTAATAGAGGTGGTAATCATTATGAAAAGAAGGATCTAAGGAAGGATAAGAAAGATCGGTATTGTTCTCACTACATGATGAAAAGCCATACGGTGGAGAGTTGTTTCAAGCTCCATGGCTTCCTCGATTGGTACAAAGGGCCTAAAGATGGGAAAGGTTTGAGTAAAGCTTAAAATGTGGCTGATGATAGTCCCATTTCTGATCATCCTCTGCAGCTTGCACCTAACAATGGAGGTGGATCTACCTCTACTGCAATGGATCCCTCATTTGTGAGTGCCATTTGTTAAAAGGTTATGAAGGCTATGTAGGGACATCATCAGGCTAATTGTTCACTTGCTGCACCTATAGTAGGTACTTCCTATGGTCTGGCTTTTTCTTTAAATGCTCATTTAGAGAGTGATAAGAATTGGATCATAGACACTAGTGCCACGGATCATATGACAGCCTCTGAACATTTGTTAGCAGATAAGAAACCATTGACAAAACCTATTCATATTGGTCTTCCTGATGGAAGTATTTTCGTAGTACATAGCATTGGTAATCTGCATTTAACTTCTATGATTACCTTGTATAATGTGCTTCTTGTTCCTGTGTCCTAGCATAACCTTTTAAGTGTTGGTAAGTTGGTTGAAGATTCCAATTTTGTAGCTATATTCACTGCTAAATGTTGGTACCTACAGGACCTTGGAACTAAGAACATAATTGGCTCAGGGAAAAGTATTGCATGCCTATACTAATTGAACTCTCTTGTTCAAGATACTACTTCTCTTATTGCCCTACATTATGATGTGGCTTCTGATGTGGTTGATTTAAACTCTAAAAGAGCTCATTCAAATTTGCTTTTACATGCTCGATTGGGCCATTCATCAATGAATAAAATGTCTCACTTGGATTTTGACAATTCTACTTCTTTACCTAGTTGTGAGATTTGTATTTTGGCTAAGATACATAGAGTTTCATTTTCTGTAAGCACTTCTATTGCTAATAAATGCTTTGATTAGGTTCCTTTGGATATATGGGGGTCCATATAGAGTTGAAAGTGTGAGTGGTGCTAGTTATTTTCTTACCTTGGTTGATGATGCAAGTCGAACAACTTGGACATATTTGATGCACATCAAGTCCCAAGTTTTCTCTGTCTTATCTTCATACATTGCTTATGTGCAAACATAATTTATGACTAGCATCAAAACCTTTAGAAGTGATAATGGTGCTGAATTTTTATCAAAGGCATGTAATGATTTATTCACTTCCAAAGGAATTGTGCATGAAAAGAGTGCTCCTTACACTCCCCGACAAAATAGGAGAGTGGAGAGGAAGCACATGCACTTGGTTGAAACAGCAAGAGCCCTCAAGTTACGTGTTGTTTTACCTAGTGTTTTTTGGGCTGATTGTATTCACTACCGAAAATGCAGGAAATAGCCACGGACAAATAGCCACGGATTGGCCACGAATGATCGTGGCTAAATGGTTTAGCGACGGGCATAGCCATGAATTTTACGTTCGTCGCCATTAGTGGCTATATGCCTCGTCGCTAATAGCCAGCTCCCCAACATCCGTGGCTAATAGCCACGATCTGACAAGTCTGTGGCTATGTTCGTGGCCAGTTCGGGATTATGTCATTTGTGGCTGTAGCGACAAAGTTAGCCACGGTGCATGCCGTGGCTGATTTCGTGGCTTGGCACGTGTGGGATGTCTGGCGTCTTTCGTGACTGATTTCGTGGCAACGACCGTGGCCAATTAGGTGGCTAAATTCGTGGCTTTATTGTTGGCTATGGTCGTGGCTATTCCCGTGGCAGTATTTGTGGCTAAATTCATGACTTTATTACTGGCTATGCTCGTGGCCTCATTGGTTCTATGAGCTATGAAATAAATTTAATATAATTTTACAAATCTGTGATACAAACACATCCAAAATACAACCATAAATTACACCATTCAAAACACATCTAAAACACACTCAAACGTTCAACAATAAAAGTCTCAACATGCACAAATATGACAAGGACATCCAATAGAAGCATGGATTCAATCCAGACGAACACAAGACACCCAAATGAGATGTCGGAGCACCAAAATAATGAAAATGAGGCAACAAACCTCTCTACAAACACCGCCTTCCCCTTGTTGATGCCTGTTGAGAAACAATATCTTCTTCCCCTTGTTGATGCCTGTTGAGAAACAATATCTTCTCATTACCAGCCCTAAGGGCCAGTCTATCGATAAGATATGTAGCCACTGTTATTTGTCGCTTCGTCATATCCTTACTGGCAAAATCCTTCGTGTAAGCAGTTCGGATGCCTTGAATATACTCATGTATTATCATTTCGAACTTCTTTCCATCTGTGAAGAAGAAAAGCCAAAATTTATTACATATATATAACATAAACAAAGACAAACTTAAGTATGTATAACACTTTGTATGCTTCCATTGCCATTTAAAGGGAGATTTAGCAAACCTTTCACGAGGGATGGGACATTCAGGAATAGGAGCCCCCTTTCCAATGTTTAATGTAATGTCAGATGGACGAATGCGTTTTTTCAATTTTCCCATCTGCATCAAGAATTCGATAACCATTAAGAAATTGCTTTGATGAATTCACCTTTTACTTTCATCAATAAGTAATATTCATCTCAATATTAATCAATTCAGAGATCTGACAGAAGAACCTTAGGATACTCGCCACGGCCTCAAAACAATCCAGGAGGCTCCACTCTAAAGTTTCCGACCAGAAGAGTAATTGTAAGTAAACAAATCAAAACCCATTTGAAATCGAAACTTATGAATGAGACCCCAAATCGAAACCAATTAATCAATTCAACACATTAATTCAACCAAAAATCGAAATAGGAATTCAATACACTCACTTAGGGTTTCTAATTTACTTTACCAATGTTGCCGTACAAATTCGAACAGAAAGAGACGGAAGAAGATGAAGCGCTGCAGGGGCGCAATGCGACGGTGGTCGGAGAAGCTTGAACGGTTGAGATGGAGAGAGGTACCTGTCGATCGGCCCCTGTTCAAACAGTTCAGAGAATGAAAACCCATCAAAGGGAGAAAGAATAGGCAAAGAGATGGAGAGAGGTACCTGTCGGCGTGCAAAACGGCGGGATTCGCCCTTTCCCTCTTCGCTCTTCTCCTGTCGAGATCGAGAAGGAGGTGTTTCCATGTTGGAGTGCAGCGTTGGCGTCATTCTACGGTTCCGGGAAAAATGGGAAGGAGAAGAATGGTTTATCAGCGTTGGCGTCATTCTGCAGGGAGAGGCGGGCTCGGTGCTGGTGGAAGAGGCAAGGAGAAGATTGGTTTATCAGCAAAGCGGCTTCCCCTTCCCTTGTTGATTACCCTAGCGCCACTTTTTTTTATTATTAAAAACATGTGTGTTTAAAATTTTCACCAAATTTGATATCCTGCTTTTAGTGTCCAATGTCCCGCCCCAATTTTCTTTTCTTCCGCCAATTGTTTTAAATTTTCATCCCATTAACAGGTGCAATATAATTCATTTTCCAATCCTTTTTTCCTTTTATGAACATATTAATAAAAATTTTAATTTTTGATTTGTTAAATGTAAGGAAAACAAACAAAGTTAAATTCTGAAAAAATACAAAGTTAGGTTCATTTACATAATTAGGTGAATAAATTAATCTAGTATAATATTTTATATTCAATTTTATTTTCAATATTCTTTTCAATCTTTTAGGCATGGATATATTTTTTTGGAGATTTTTATCACAATTCTTTGGAATATTTCCAATTTTTATTTTAATCTTTAATATTTTATCCCATAAAATAGGTGAGTGTTGGGTTATTTAACTATTATTTTATGTTTTAATCTTCAATATTTTATCTCATATCATAGGTGAGTTATATTTTATCCCATAAAATAATATTTTTATATAAACTACAGCAACTACATGAAACTTATATGATTAAAGTTATAGTTAGAGACAAAGTGTTCCGTCAAATTAGAGTACCGGTCAAACTATATGAATATGAATTGTAATAGTTATAGTTAGAGATATGATAAAAGTCGATGAGAATTTATATCATAAAAAACCAATCTTAATTTATATATAGTTATAGTAATAGATATAAGGTTTTATTCCGTATTCATTAGCTATTTATATGATTTTCCCTCAAAGCATACACTTATATTATTCTTATAACATTTTATTAGATAATATAAGGTTTTATTCCACAATTATAAGCTACTTATGATTTTTCCTCAAAACACACACTTATAGTATTTTTATAACAACTTATTAGTTAATATAGGGATTTATTCAACAATTATTAGTTACTTATATGATTTTCCCTCAAAAACACACACTTAAAGTATTCTTATAACACTTTATTCGGTAATATAAAGTTTTATTCCAAAATTATTAGCTACTTATATGATTTTTCTTCAAAACACACACTTATAGTATTATTTATAACAACTTATTAATTAATATATGGATTTATTCAACAATTATTAATTACTTATATGATTTTCCCTCAAAACACACACTTATAGTATTCTTATAACATTTTATTAGATAATATAAGGTTTTATTCCACAATTATTAGCTACTTATATGATTTTTCCTCAAAACACACACTTATAGTATTCTTTATAACAACTTATTAGTTCATATATGGATTTATTCAACAATTATTAGTTACTTATATAATTTTCCCTCAAAACACACATTTATAGTATTCTTATAATATTTTATTAGATAATATAAGGTTTTATTCCACAATTATTAGCTACTTATATGATTTTTCCTCAAAACACACACTTATAGTATTCTTAACAACATATTTGTTAATATATGGATTTATTCAACAATTATTAGTTACTTATATGATTTTCCCTCAAAAACACACACTTAGAGTATTCTTATAACACTTTATTCGGTAATATAAGGTTTTATTCCAAAATTATTAGCTACTTATATGATTTTTCTTCAAAACACACACTTATAGTATTATTTATAACAACTTATTAGTTAATATATGGATTTATTCAACAATTATTAGGTACTTATATGATTTTCCCTCAAAACACACACTTATGGTATTCTTATAACACTTTATTAGATAATATAAGGTTTTATTCCACAATTATTAGCTACTTATATGATTTTTTTTCTCAAAACACACACTTATAGTATTCTTATAACAACTTATTAGTTAATATATGGATTTATTCAACAATTATTAGTTACTTATATGATTTTCTCTCAAAACACACACTTATAGAATTCTTATAATATTTTATTAGATAATATAAGGTTTTATTCCACAATCATTAGGTACTTATATGATTTTTCCCTAAAACATACAGTTATAGTATATATTCTTATAACAATTCATTAGTTAATATAAGGTTTTATTCCAAAATCATTAGCTACTTATATGATTTCCCCTCAAAATCCACACTTATAGTATTCTTATAACAATTTATGAGATAATATAAGGTTTTATCCCACAGTCATTAGGTACTTATATAATTTTCCCTCGAAACACACACTTATAGTAATCTTATAACAATTCATTAGATAATATAAGGTTTTATTCAACAATTATTAGTTACTTATGTGATTTTCCGTCAAAACACACACTCATAGTATTCTTATAATATTTTATTAGATATTATAAGGTTTTATTCCACAATTATTAGCTACTTATATGATTTTTCTTCAAAACACACACTTATAGTATTCTTATAACAACTTATTAGTTAATATATGGATTTATTCAACAATTATTAGTTACTTATATGATTTTTCCTCAAAACACACACTTATTATATTCTTATAACAATTTATTAGACAATAGAAGGTTTTATTTCACAATTATTAGGTACATATATGATTTTTCGTCAAAATAAACTCTCTTAATATTCTCATATGAATTTATTAGTTAATATAAGGTTTTATTCAACGATTATTAGTTGCTTATATGATTTTTTTTCCTCAAAACACATTTTATTCAACAGTTACTCCCTCCAATCGGAAATATTTGATGTTTTAGGAGATAAAATTTGATTAACAATATTTGATGTTTTAGAAGTAATAATTACACTCTTTTTTTACTTTTGCAGTAATATCAATATAACTTGTACTTTTTTTTTGCTTAACCAATTACATTTGTGCTTAATAAATGTGATGGAGGAGTAAATATTATTTGGTGGAGTATTTAAAGGTGAAAAATGACATTTCTTAATTTCCGTGCATATCTCCAAAACATCAAATATTTCCGATCAGAGGGAGTATTAGTTTTGTTTATGTTCGAGTATTTATTTACATATAAAGACATATACCGTTAATGGGCCCATTGGTGGAAAATATAACCATAGCCACGACATTAGCCATGTATATGACCGTGGCTATTAATTGGGCTCCTTACTATGTTGAGAGCTATTAATTGGGCTTCCATATTCATTGAGTTTTGACTACCACTAACGGGTTGAATGTCTTTGGGCTTTGACTATCTCTGATTTTGGGCTTGATCGCCTTTGGGCTCTAATATTTTTTTTTGGTGAGATTTTGGGCTTTAAAATTATTATTTGCTTTAATTTGTATGAAGAATCACCCAAATTCAGATATATCAACGGACAATGGGCATGGCCAAATTAGCGTCGAATCCAGCCACGAATATTCCAACAGTGGCTACATTTGTGGCTATTGGCAACGAAATTAAGTCATGATTGCCAATTGCCACTTCTTCTTAGCCACGGGTACATCCACGGTATTTTTCGTGGGCTCATTGGCGTCGAAATCCGCCACGGATATTTCAATAGTGGCTAAAGTCGTGGCTAACAGCCATGAATTTAGCTATGACATTCATGATCGTGGCTAATAGTCACGACATTCTGGACACGAATTTATTTCATCACCCCCAGCCACGGATTTAGCCACAGAAATTTTCACTCGACGTTAATTTAGCAATGATATGTCAGGTCGTGGCTACGTTCGTAGCTATCAGCCACGAATTCGGCCACAACCATATGACTTTGCTAAAAATTCCGTGGCTATTTCCTGTTTTTTTGGTAGTGATTCTTGTTGCAACTCATATTATAACCATGTGCCCTCTTATAATCATCTTAGAATAATAGGGTCTCTTTGTTATGCTTTATTACCTCGTAGCAATAAGAACAAATTTGGTCAAAAGGCTAGAAGGTGCATTATGATTGGTTATCCTTTTGGTCAAAAAGCATATAAACTATATGATTTGAATTCAAAACAATATGTGATTAGCAGATATGTTTTATTTTTAGAAGACAAGTTTACTTTCAAAAATAACAGTGACAGGTGCAATGTTCAACTACATATGGTTAAGCTTCCTCTTGTTAATCCTTCAAATGATATGGATCAAGATCTTCCTATGGCTTCACCCATTGATCCAGGAACATATCTTTAAATCAGGTTCATCACAATATTCCTACACAACAATCAAGTGAATATTCTCAACAATATGTTCCTGAATTTGATCAGCATGGTGGTACTGAGTCTGATGTTCAATCAACTGAGTCATTTCCAGCTCCTGCAAGAAGATCGGCTAGGATTCCTGCTCCTCCTACAAGATTGAAGGACTTTATTTGTCCTTCACTGGATCAGAATAATTCTGTGTCTCGGTCTTTTCTCTCATAAGTTCTTGGAGACACAACTTTGCTTTCTTAGGATTTTGTGACTTCTTTTGCCAACATAATTCAGATACTGGAGCCTTACACTTACAAGCATGCTAAAGACAATCCGAATTGGATAGATGTTATGCAGAATGAATTGACTGCTCTACCTGGTTAAGTTTGTCTTCTTAAAAGGTCACATTATGGCCTAAAACAAGCTAGCAGACAATGGAACTTTGAGCTTACAAATTTCCTGCTTTCACTTGGGTTCTCACAGTCAAAACAAGATTATTATGTATACATCAAGGAGGTTTCTAAAAGTATTATCACTGCTTTGTTTTATGTTGATGACTTGCTTCTAACTGGTGATGATGAGGAGGTTGTTATAGAGGTCAAGAAATCTCTGCACAAGAAGTTCACTATCAAAGACTTGGGTCTTGTAAAGTATTTTCTTGGCCTGGAGATTGTTAGATCAGAGGCTGGTATGTTAATTCAACAAAGGAAGTATATCTTGGATCATCTGAGGGACACAAATTGTCTTGACTGCAAGCTTGCAGTGTGTCCATTACCTAGAGGACTCAAGTTATCCATTGATGATGGAGAAGCATACCATGATCATGAAAATTATAGACGATTGGTGGAAAGATTATTATTTTTGAATCTCACCCGTCTAGATCTTTCGTATTGAGTGCAAAATTTATCTCAATTTATTAGTGGTTAATTCTAAGGTTCCACACTTTGAAGTTGTTACTCATGTGCAACGTTATTTGAAAGGCACTATTGGAGCAGGTTTATTTTACTCTACAACATCAACATTTCATCTCTTGGCTTTCTATGATGCAAATTGGGCCTCTTGTTTGTTCTCTGGTCGATCATTATCAGGTTATTGCGTCTTTCTTGGGACCTCACTCATCTCTTAGAAGACAAAAAAGAAAGTTATAGTCTCCAAATCCAGTGATGAATCTAAATACAAATCTATGTCATATACCTCCGGTGAGATTGTTTGGCTTCAGGGTTTATTCTCAAATCTAAAATTTGATATCCGTTTACCAATTCCCCTTAACAACAAAGCAGCTCAGCACATCACAGCCAATCTAGTGTTTCACGAAAGGACTAAACAATTACGAATTGATTGTCATTTAGTCAGGGAAAAATAGGTTGAGGGATTTTTTGCAAACACATCATGTTCCTACACATCTCCAGCTCGCATACATTATGACTAAACCATTAGGCGAGAAACAACACAAGTTCCTTTCCTACAATTTGGGTTTGGTATTTTCCAATCCCGATCCAACTTTGGGGTGGGGGGTATTAGGATACTATATGTGTGTATGCAGGGTTATATTATGTAAGAAAAGGAAGCTAGGGACATATTTTATAAATATTCAAAATAGAAGCTTCCTCCCCATTATATAAACCAAACTCGGTAATCAATTGAATACAAAGTGTTCTTCTGTTTCTCTTCCTCTTCTCTGAATCTTGTTCTTCATGTATTTTGCAAATTTAATAAAAGAAAGGATTATTATTTTCAATTCTTCCACTCTTTAATTAAATCTCATATGTTATTTATTTGTTATCATCTTGTTTATAGGAGCATACATGGTTGCATTTCTCCATAAGTCTAAGGTGGCAAGTTATGAAGACCTTAAATTTTGAGTTATCACTTGCAATGTGACATTCTCTGGGTTACAAAAGGGTGTTACATTTTCTTATTATATTGCTTATCTTATGCTTGCTTGATTTATCGTTCACACTCGCATTAGACTAGTTTATTATTGGGATTATTAGGAGTATGATTTATACTTTTTATATATCTCTCGCATGTGTGCTTTAATGATTGACTTGTTGGTTGTTTCATTTTTCTCTATTTTTTTAAACAATGAAAGAAACTAAGAAGAGACGATCGCTGCTGGTCTAGTCCCATCCTAGAGCGTCCTTCCGGAAGAGAAAACGAAATTCTGAATGTTGATTGAAATATGTACCACATTTCTCCTTAATTTTTTTTATATAAGACAATATTTTAGGTGCTGTCAGACCTTAATGATCCACCACTCAATATCATCATTTAGAATGAGAGCAAGAAGCTCTGAATGAAAAGCAATCGACCCCTGAACCTGTCGTAGTATGAGATCCACATTTGTCCTTGATGATTGCCTGAACATGATGCTTAATGATGGGGTCTTGCCTTGGTTAACCTTAAAAGAGTGACCTCCATGACGTACTCTTACTACTTTATTTTGTACACGTTTATTTTTTTATTTTGGTTTTGACCCCACTATGGCGTGGCAATTTTCATCACCTCTATTTACGTATTTCTGTGCTTTTTGCGAGGCTTTGATACTAGTTGCATTCAGAGGTTGATTTAAAAAAAATGGTGGGCACAATTTTTTTATGTATAATTTTATAAGAAATAATTTTTAAAATATGTATATATATGAAGAGAGTACCTTATATTTGTAAAAAAATATTATTATTTAATTATAAAATACTAAACAAATTATAAGAATTTGAAAATAATGGATACGGATTGAAAAAAAAATGAAAATTATATGCGTAGTGGGATTTGAACAAGGGTTGATTGAATTATATTTAAATTGAGATGAGCTCACTCACTAAACCACTAAAAATACTTGTATTTTATCTTTCAATTTATTTATATAACACATATATTCTTTTTTTTTTTCAGGGTCGAGGTGGGCGACAGCTCGGTGTCGCCCATCCTTGGATCGGCACATGGTTGTATTAGGACAAGTATTAGTTACGAAAGCATCAAGTGCCCAATCGACGTGCCTAAAGTGCTTTATGGGTTCTCAATCCCTTCTTTTTGAAATGACGTCACCTAAGTCAAATATAACTTCTTAAAACTTAATAGATTAACACTTTAAAGATAATAATGTAAATAACAAAAAAGACTCATACTTAGAATATCAAGATCGAGAAGAGTCATCTAAACATAATCAAGTACAAAAAAAAAAGTACATTCTTTACGTTCCTTTTTCTTACTACGCACATGCCAAACGTGGAAAAGTGTAGGAATAGGAGAGCGTCCTATATACACCGCAAATGAATGTCGGATCTGATGTTGTAACAACGTTAGATTCGACGTTGTGCTCAAACCATCGTTTTGCCTTGGGGAAAAAAATCGGACGTTGTAACAACGTCGGATTCGACGTTGTTACAAAGTTCAATTGGACGTTGCAAGCTGAAAGCCCAATGGGTTCGATCAGGCTTAGCAACGTCCAATTGGACGTTATAACAATGTCGAATCCGACGTTGTTACAACGTCTAATTTTTTCCTCAAGGCAAAATGATGATTTGAGCACAACGTCGAATATGATGTTGTTACAATATCAAATTGGACGTTGTATGCCCAGTAAGTTCAACAACCCTTATAAAAGGGGATGAAGACTACATTTGAAAATGCAACACAATAATTCCACATTTTCTTTCCTTCTATAGAGTCGGTCACAACTGAACATCACAGATCAAACCCCCGCATTGATTTTGTAATCAAATGGGTTCGGTACCCAATGCCCCCGGAAGAGTCCAAATGTGCTTGTCGCAATCCAGAATACATTGGCATTCATCGTTGCACGCTGTTTCGAGTCGAGTGTGAAAATGACACTCACATTTCCACAGCCATGTGGTTCAGGTGCGCGTACTGCAATCGTTTTCATCAGGGCATTCCTGGATCGAGTTATTGGAGAGTTGGAGACCTTCTCCTTCAACGTATTCGGTCATTCTTCCTCAATTTAAGTACACATGACCACGTTGACGTAGATTAACAGGTAGGGATACTTGTGAGGGAAGCAAGCATGGAGGTCCGAAACTTTGCATTCAACGAGTTGAAGTTTCAACTAATTCCGAAGACGAACTAATTAGACCTTAGTCGATTGTTAATAAAAGTTGTTGTTATCCGTGTTGTATTTGTTTGTTTTTATCTATGAAGTGAAGATTTGACAGTTGAATGTTTATTGTTATTCTAAAGACTGGGAATTTTTTTTAAATATTATTTTATAAATTAAGAATTAATTTTGATTTAATATTGACTTAATTGGGATTTGAATTATAAGATTTCGGAGAATTTTAAAAATTTCCGTCCTCGAGTTGTTGGATTTATTCAAAGTCTTTCGAAGTGAGTTCCGACATTATTTAATTAAAAGTTTTAAATAAATTTTGTTCCGCTTCATATGTCAAGAGTTGTGAAATAATGTTTGGATTTCATTATTAAATTCGGATTTGGAAATTTATTTTAATTGTGAGTCGGGATTGGTACGAAAGAGCGGGTTCCGGGATTTATTTGTTCACGTATTAGTTGGGACCGCCCTTGTCTTCTTCCCACTTTCCACTTTGCTTTCAAACAAACCCCATTTGCCCATCACCAGCCCCTTGCCGAATGTGGGTCAGCACCCACTCCTTCCTCTCCCTCCCTCACCACCTTGCTTCACCAATTGTGGCAAAATGCCAAACCAAGCCACTGCCAATTCAAACAGCTACTCCTCCCCTACCTTGCTCTCTGCAGTACAAGAGGACCAAACGTAGCCCCCTCATCTTGTATGTTTCAAGCTGTGACACCTCCCTTCTTATCTTCATCTCCCTTTCTTTATCCTCCAATTCAAACAACCCCTAAAGCCCTGTTTTTTCCCAAGCTGCAGTAGCAGCAAACCCAAACTCAAGAGCCTCCCCCCCCTTGGACACTCTCTTGCCGCCACCTCCTCTCACCATTCTCCTACCACCCAATCCTCGTCGTCGGCCGCCACCACCGAAGCCCAACCGCTTCCCGTTATTTCCCTGGTTTTGCCGAGAGCACTCACCGCAGACCCAACCCTTTTTCTTCATCCCTCATCCTCGATTCAGCAGCAGAGCTTCTTTTCCACACTTTTTCGGAGCTTCGGACAGCAGCGGCAGCCGGAAGACCTTCCCCGGAGACAGAGCACTGCCTCGGAACTCTTCTTCCCCTGTTTCTGATCCACAACTTCCGGTAAGGCTCCATCTCTTCTTCGTTTGCTTCGAAATCCTGCAAGACTCCACCTTTACAACCTCCTACCTCTGTCCTAGACCGAGAACGCCTTGCCTCCGACTCCGACAAACTCAAAGGACTCCGAAGAAGCCGATGACTACGAACGAACCCATCCCGGTGAGAATCTCTCTCTCTCTCCTTTGCTTGTCCGGTTTCGTGTCCTTGGTGTCGGTTTTAGTGGTCGGAACAAGCCATTATCACCGCGAACTCCTCTCCCCTCCTTCCAGCTTGTCGTATGAGCTGATGGGGGAGAAGGTGAACAGTAACGGGGTTTGGTTTTGATTTTCTTTTCCCTTGGTCCGGTTCGGGCTTTATTTTATTATTCCGGTTCACTACTCAAAATCTGGGTAAGGGTTTGGCTCCGGATTTTTATAAAATGGAGTGGGCTCGGGTTTGGGGCCTTTGGTTCCTTTTAGTTGGGCTGACTTTTGAGTTGTTTAAGGGTTACTAAATGTATTATATGTTATGATATATTATGTGGTTAGTATATATTTGTTATTTGATTAAAAGATTATTATTATTATATATTATTCTGAGTTTGAGATAATTAATATTTTCTAGAAAATTATATATATTATGCTTATCGTTTAAGAAATAGATTATTGGGATATACTATGTGTTATATTGTGATTTTGGAAATGTGTTCTTAAATGTGTTAAAATGATTATAAGGTTTAAGACTTACCTTGATATATGTATGTGTATATGGATATAATTTAAAAATGTAATTAGTAATTAAATGGGATATAAAATATTATATGATTTTATTGTTCAGATTAGAAATATCTTAATGGGACTTAGGCTAGAAAATGAGTTTGGGAAAGTATTTTAAAGGGTTGGAAATTGAATTAATCACTTGAAAAGGAGATTTTCGGAAATATTCTATCCTTGTCGGGTTTATTTTGATAAAATAATAGAATAAGTTGATTTAAAAGGCAATGCTTTGTAAAGGGATTTTGGATCGAGTATGATTTGAGAAAATGTTTTAAAGAATGATTTAGTCCAACTTGAGATTAAAGAGTTTAGGGAAATCTTAGGGGGTTGACTTACTTGTCTACCTTGTATGAGTATAAATTATGATATGTTGATATTTCTATGATATGTTATGATATGGATTTATGTGAATTGAAGCATGATTTGACCTGTTAGAATCTTGGGAAATTGACTTGCTCGATTTAACTTGGTAAATTAATTGTTGAATATTAAATTGAGAAGGTTGTGCGAATTATGTTGTGCTATGTTATATGATATGATGATTAGAGTATGGATATACCTTAGAGTATGAATGTGACTTATATAATAATAATGGTGCGTGATTTCTAAATGATGGGTATATGGTATAATGATGAGTTGAAATGATAAAATGTTGAGATTATGAGATACTAGATATTGAGATAAGATTATGGATGAGATATTATATGTTGAGATAAACATGAAATAAGCTTAATGAGGTAAAATGGAAGGATCAAGATGATATGAGTTGATTGATGGAAATGAATAAGGAAGATGATGAGATGAGTTGAGATGATAAGGATGAAATGTTAAGATACGATATTCTATGGTTATGTGAAGTTATGTACGATAGTTAGGGGCGCCTTGTGTGACTTAGACGTAGACTTATGCACATCTTATATTATATGCTAGGTGATTTGTGACATGATTGGATTGCTTGCTATTACTGATTATTGCTTGGATTCTGCGCGCCTCCAGGTAAGTTTCCTATGGGAGCTTACTCAGTAACTCGGACCTCCTGCCTGATGTGTCATATAGTATGTAGGTGTTGCATATGCATAAAAGCATGCCATGTAGTATCATGCTTAGGACTTGCACTTTCGAATGAGCATCCGTATACTTTATGTGATTGTGAAACAGAACAGCCGTTATCTGTGAGTCTTAGAGTCTTTGCTAGGGTCATGGGGGCATTCGTGTTTTATACCATTTCGGTCCCCGATCGAGTCGATGAGTATGATCTATATATGTATCTCTGTACGGTTCGGCATAGACCGAGCGCCCTACCTCGGAGTTGGTACGGGAAAATATCTGTTACGGATCGGCTAAGGCCGAGCGCCCTACCTCGGAGTGGGTACGGGAATATATTTGTTACGGTTCGGCTAAGGTCGAGCGCCCTACCTCGGAGTGGGTACGGGAAATACAGATATATGGGGATATGCCACTTGGCATTCTTTGGGCGCCTTTACAGTTTTTCTGCACATTATTTCAACTAGGAGCATGCTAGTGTGATTTAAATTATGTACCATATTAGACCATCCTTTATTCTAGGTATAGGCATATTATATGGCCTCAGCGCGGTCTTTAGGGCCCGCAGGCGTCTCTGGGCCTGACTTCGTGGATAGTGATAGGTACTTGCTCCTTGCTTGCTCCATGCTTCTATGACGGGAATCCTCCTGGGCAAAAGCGAAGAACCAGACAGACCCGTACCTGAATTGCAAGATCCGAACGAAGGCATCCGACCTTCGAAACATAACCCGGGTATTTATATCCGGGCCGTTACAAAGTTGGTATCAGAGCGAGGTTATGCAATTCGGATACCAAAGGGTCGGGTGTCTGTTTTGAAAAAAAAAACCGCCCACGGATTTCAAGTGATTTTGACAAGTTTTAAAAGGGAAGAAAAAATGAATTTAATATGGATAGAATGAAAGGATTCAACCTAATAAACTTGACTTAGGAAATTAAAATTGGAAAGGGGATGAGTGGGTAGAAAAGGCGTTAGACCATCCCTATTGGATGTAGTTGGAAACGGGTAGGCGAAATATAGCTTATTCTTTACATATGGGCCTAGAAGACTCCAAGGAATTGCACCGAGGTGATTAGAGTGGCGAGTTAGGTAGAGATCGTGAGGTTTTTACCCCTCCGGTCAGTCGCTCCTCGAAGAGCGGCATTAGATAGCTTGATGTGCTTTATGTATTAATTGGGCATGAAGGCGATCTCCCTCGAAGGAGATCATTATAATTTTCACTAACTGATTGTGTGTTGAGTGCTATTATGCTAGAACTAGAAACCTATTGGTATATTTGAACTGAGTGTTGCATCTCTATGTGAGTGGGATAAGCGAAAGATTCCCTCCTTTCGGTATAGTCGGAATTTCCTTCTTATAGAGTAGTCTCCTCCATGATTCACTTGTTGGTGTCTTTCCCTTTGGTTTTGTCTCTAGTTTGAAGAAGTTTGGTTAAAGGTTAGTGATGGTTGAAGGATGCCTATTCCCTTTATTCTGATTTCCTCCCCTTCTATCTTCTTTCATGTCTCAATTGGTATTCTGATCGGGTCGTTCTTTATGGTATCGATGCCTTTTATGGGAAATGGCATTGGGAATCTAATCATGTCCGGGAGATTGGTTCGGGAACGTTGACTACTTGAGCGTATGATGGAGTATGGTACTTGACACCATAGGTCATGCCCCGGGGTGGTTAGTGTACTAGAATATCAACCTTGAATGGTTCTGAGTCTATGGGACGAGTTGTTTTGTGGAGTCATCCTCCTCGATTCTCGTAGTGGTCAACTGATGTCTCCTTGTCATTAACTTCTCTCCGAACTCCGCCATATTCTTTCGGGAGTAATTTGAGTACCCTTCTATGTTCTCGAAATGAGTTACACGTATTCCACGGGAAATGAGCTTTTAAGTGTGTGTGGATAAGTCGATATTGCCCTTGGAAATCTCTTTTGGTTATAGCGGTAGCCCTATATGCGATTACGTGACTTGATGCATGACTTGATATCATTGTGTTAAATACATGTCGTACATATATTTATTGATTTATACCCATGTACATGTATCCCCTATGTTCATGTGAAGTCACACTATCTTAGGCTCGTGTTGTCCCCTTCTATGTTTCCTCCTTGTTCCATATGATTGTGTTATTGTCGTCTTGACCTCTTGCATATGTTGGTGCAAAGTTGTTTAATGTACATATGTCATATGATGCACATCTACGCCTTTCTTCGAGACGTTAGTATTCTGTAGGACCCATCACTTGTGGCTTGTGTAAATTCATGCCTTACTTGTTTTATGATCTGCTCCTTCTTAAAATAGGTCCCCGGTAGTATTGACATTCGTTCCTTATGTCCCTCAAATATGATCGGTGTTACACCTAAATGCTCATTATGCCTTATGTGATTCTAACTAGTATCATGCCTATCTACTCGTCTTATGATGATATTCCTCCATGCCCCATGACAATCTTTAATGCTTTAAGAATTAATAGGTTGACACCTTGCATGTGCACACACCACATTGTATTTAGATTCCGTGTATACTATTAGTATCATATAGGATGTATGTCTTCTAAAATGCAACTTATCATGAGAATATGTACTCTGATTGTCTCCTTTTATGTATACGAACATAGCATTCATGACATTATGTTGTTCCCTGTATCTTAGTATCTAGTAGCACCTTAAATGGTCATTTTGCCATCATTGATCTTATACTCTAATGACCTCAGTACGGCCATGATATGTTACATCCCTTGTTACACCCTTGCTTGAGATGTTATCTTTACACGTGTGGAGATCCTGACCTTTGCATGAACACACCCACCACGATAGTTGTAAGATACTCGCATGATTACTTTTATGTATATGAATGTAGTTATATATATGAACATAGCCTGTTGTTCTCTTGTAATATGACACCTTAAGAGCATTACCTTATTCTGCATTATGACGTGCGCATGATTCACATGTTATACTTGTTTGTACACCCTTATATGCATCGATGCTCGTTGTAATGGTAGCCTTGCTTAGGCCTCTATGACTCACCATGCCACTATGTGAAGTTATTCGATGCACTTTATTCTCACCTATCCATGACTTGTCATGCACTATTGTATCATGTGAAATCTAAGCCTTAGAAATATGATATGTATAATCCCATGCCCACCTTGTATCATCGTTCAGTTACACTTGCCATAGGTTGTGATAGCCATGATGTTCCTCTTTATATGATCTTATGACAAGCTGAGCATGTTTTATGTTGGTAACCTAGTTATCATGTTATGCCTCAACAACCTAGTAGCATGCTTAATATGACTAATGACATGTTTATGTGAGTGTCTCATGTAAATTATGGTTATTACCATATGATGCTCTTGTGATGCTTATTGTATCCTCGTAGCTTGTACCTCATCTGACTACGCACCCTCTATTATAGTTAAAATCATGCCCAGGTCACCCATTATCATTTTGCTTAGGACATATCATCGATCCATGCTTGTCTTGTTGAACTCATATATTTGCGACTCGTATGTTAATTAGTAATTGGGTGCTACATTGCATGTTTATATACTACGATAGGATGAAATGCACATATACATGAAATATGATTTGATGTTGAACTTGTACCTCAATAATCACCTTTGGTTATACTTGTGCCACATCATGACCAGTTAGAATCATGTAGGACATTGCTTTCCGATTATAGCTCATCGCATGATTACATACCATACTTATCACATCATGTAGATCTCGTTGCTGTATAATGTGGTGGTTACTGTACACCCTTATATGTTCCTTTTATAGTGCTATGACGTGTTTGAGCATCTTAGTGTCGGATTCTATATTGATATGACTTGTCTATGTGTGTATCCGACATGGGTAATTAATTGTTATTTGGATATCCTATATTAAATCTTGAGGTATTTAAAAATGTGGTTTTAAGGGGTTATCAACTTGTTAGTTGTATTATTATTCGGGATTATTATTTAAATGTTGGTTGAGGTTAGTGAAGGATAGTGGAAAGGATGAGAGTAGTTGGAAAGAAAGGATCGAGTTTAGATCAAAAGCGAGCTCACAGTTGCTTGTTCCGCCACGGCGAAACCATGGTCGTCGCGACAAACAAGGACTAGGAACAAAGGAAGAGAATGATGCTTGTCGTGCGTAGCGAGAGGCATCACTCACGATGGACGAAGAACTGGATCTCGCCGTGATGAGCGGCCAATTCGTTACGACGGAAACCAGATCTGGGCTCTTGGCCGGAGCCGGTTCTCTCCTTTCTTTGGTCGTTGACTCGGGTTTGGTTTAAAACCGGTTTGGATTATTTTATATATGTGATTTAAATTCTTATGTGATGTTATATGGTTTGATGAAAAAGGGATTTAAAAATGATTTATGATTTCATGATTTATACGGATTTGAACTTGGTTTAATTATGATGATAGGTATATATGAGGTTATGGGATTTTGTTGAACATGAGTAGTCAATCATACATGTGATACCCACTATGTTACTATGTTTTGCTTGGCTTGTACCACACCGATTATTGTTGAATTCATGCATACGTGATTATTAATATGCCGAGCTTGTCTATTACTTGAGATGATAGGTGACTAGATTGTCTTATATGTACGTCCGTGTAGAAGTCGCTCATGTTCGTTATTATCAATATATGTTGTCGTTGTTCAGCGAGATAGGTACATGTTAGTGTGTATTGATGTGACTAGTATGCTTCATGATTGATTGATATGTGATTTTCTTGCCGTAATTATGACCTCATAGAATTCCATAAGGGCACCATTGTCGTTCTCGGGTTGGGATCTTGTCTTTCATTCTCCTCGTCGTCAGTTCTGGTCTATGTTTGGTTCCGTAGAGAATCCGAGTTGTCCGCCTTTACCTCTTCTCTACTTCCATTAACCTAGTATCCTTGCGTACTTTCGACGAGCGAAGACTTGGAGAAGAGAACGGTCAGCTAGGTAGTACTCGAGTGGCGCAGCAGAAGCGTGGTGGGCCCATAACCCACAGGTCCCAGGACTTGAGGCAGAGCATGCGAGAGGCGCACTTCATCGCTATTAATGAGACTTGGCATGTTTCGAGGCTAGCTTAGGCGTTCATCCGACGGATTTCGAGGCTCTATGATGTTCCGGAAAGGATAGTTCCCGATAGAGATGGACAGTTCACTCCGAGATTCTGGCAATAGGTTCATGAGTCCCGAGGCATAGACAAGATCGAGATTATCTTTGATGTGGGAGCACACGTATGGCTGAGAGTATAACCTCCCGAGGGGTCTGATGTTTTGACATCATAGGCAAGTCGAGCTTTAGGTTTGTTGATCCTTTTGAGGTTCTGGAGACATAGCTTGTCGCTTAGCTTTATCCCCGTCTTTAGCTGGAGTACACAATGTCTTTCTTGTCTCAGCATTGTCGATATGTTTCCGATCCTGGCTATATTCTTGACTGTTCTGACCTCCATGTCGAGGCCGATCATTCCTTGGTAGAGCATCCTGAGAAGAGTATTCGGGTTAGTTGTAGAGATACTTCAGATGAGCTACTCGCGTCTTACGTAGAGCCTAGTGTGGACATTACCTTGACCTCTTGACCTAGTGGTGAGTATACCCTAGTGTCTTGTTTTGAGATGTGTGCCTCGATATTTATCTCTATGTCGTGGTGCTTATATGATAGTTATGTAGAATATATAGTGATATGATGTGATTGGAAATGAGCCTCTTGATGAGTGATGACTTCCTTACATGATACTGGTACGATACCACCCTTGATGTGCTCTTTAGCGTGATGAAACTTAATAGCTTGGCTTGATTATTGTGATATATATGAGATTCTAAGATAATTTGAGATGATTCCGTTGAGCACGATGATATCTTGAGATTTATAGTTGAAACCAAATTATAAAAGATGAACCTAGGAAGAGAATATGGGATTAGCCCTTAGAGGTGGATGATTCCACCTCTTGAGTCCTGAAAATTTTGGTTCACTGATATAGGGTAGAATCGACTTGGGCTTTTGCATGATTTTGTGTGGTTCTATGTTTGAGAAAAGCTTGATCGGTTTTGAAAAGGATTTCTAGTCTCGGGGACGAGACTTGTTTTTAGAGGTGGATGATGTAAGGACTCGGAATTTTTTTTAAATATTATTTTATAAATTAAGAATTAATTTTGATTTAATATTGAATTAATTAGGATTTGAATTATAAGATTTCAGAAAATTTTAAAAATTTCCGTCCTCGAGTTATTGGATTTATTCAAAGTCTTTCGAGGTGAGTTCCAACATTATTTAATTGAAAGTTTTAAATAAATTTTGTTCCGCTTCATATGTCAAGAGTTGTGAAATAATGTTTGGATTTCATTATTAAATTCGGATTTGGAAATTTATTTTAATTGTGAGTCGGGATTGGTACGAAAGAGCGGGTTACGGGATTTATTTGTTCACGTATTAGTTGGGACCGCCCTTGTCTTCTTCCCACTTTCCACTTTACTTTCAAACAAACCCCGTGTGCCCACCACCAGCCCCTTGCCGAATGTGGCTCAGCACCCACTCCTTCCTCTCCCTCCCTCACCACCTTGCTTCACCAATTGTGGTAAAATGCCAAACCAAGCCACGGCCAATTCAAACAGCTACTCCTCCCTTACCTTGCTCTCTGCAGTACAAGAGGACCAAACGTAGCCCCCTCATCTTGTCTGTTTCAAGCTGTGACACCTCCCTTCTTATCTTCATATCCCTTTCTTATCCTCCCATTCAAACAACCCCTAAAGCCCTGTTTTTCCCAAGCTGCACTAGCAGCAAACCCAAACTCAAGAGCCTCCCCCCCCATACACTCTCTTGCCACCACCTCCTCTCACCATTCTCCTGCCACCCGATCCTCGTCGTCGGCCGCCACCACCGAAGCCCAACCGCTCCCCATTATTTCCCTGGTTTTACCGAGAGCACTCACCGCACACCCAACCCTTATTCTTCATCCCTCATCCTCGATTCAGCAGCAGAGCTTCTTTTCCACACTTCCTCGGAGCTTCGGACAGCAGCGGCAACCAGAAGACCTTCCCCAGAGACAGAGCGCTGCCTCAGAAATCTTCTTCCCCTGTTTCCGATCCACAACTTCCGGTAAGGCTCCATCTCTTCTTCGTTTGCTTCGAAATCCTGCAAGACTCCACCTTTACAACCTCCTACCTCCGTCCTAGGCCGAGAACGCCTTGTCTCCGACTCCGACAAACTCAAAGGACTCCGAAGAAGCCGATGACCACGAACGAACCCATCCCGGTGAGAATCTCTCTCTCTCCTTTACTTCTCCGGTTTCGTGTCCTTGGTGTCGGTTTTAGTGGTCGGAGCAAGCCATTATCGTCGGTGAACTCCTCTCCCCTCCTTCCAGTTTGTCGAATGAGCTGATGGGAGAGAAGGTGAACAGTAACCGGGTTCGGTTTTGATTTTCTTTTCCCTTGGTCCGGTTCGGGCTTTATTTTATTATTCCGATTCACTACTCAAAATCTGGGTAAGGTTTTGGATCCGGATTTTTATAAAATGGAGTGGGCTCGGGTTTGGGGCCTTTGGTTCCTTTTAGTTAGGCTGACCTTTGGGTTGTTTAAGGGTTACTAAATTTATTATATGTTATGATATATTATGTGGTTAGTATATATTTGTTATTTGATTAAAAGATTATTATTATTATATATTATTCTAACTTTGAGATAATTAATATTTTCTAGAAAATTATATATATTATGCTTATCGTTTAAAAATAGATTATTGGGATATATTATGTGTTATATTGTAATTTCGGAAATGTGTTCTTAAATGTGTTAAAATGATTATAAGGTTTAAGACTTACCTTGATATATGTGTGTGTATATGGATATAATTTTAAAATGTAATTAGTAAATAAATGGGATATAAAATATTATATGATTTTATTGTTCAGATTAGAAATATCTTAATGGGAATTGGGCTAGAAAATGAATCTAGGAAAATATTTTAAAGGGTCGGAAATTGAATTAATCACTTGAAAAGATGATTTTCGGAAATATTCTAACCTTGTCGGGTTTATTTTGATAAAATAATAGAATAAGTTGATTTAAAAGGCAATGCTTTGTAAATGTGTTTTGGGTCGAGTATGATTTGAGAAAATGTTTTAAAGAATGATTTAGTCTAACTTGAGATTAAAGAGTTATGGGAAATCTTAGGGGGTTGACTTACTTGTCTACCTTGTGTGAGTATAAATTATGATATGTTGATATTTCTATGATATGTTATGATATGGATTTATGTGAATTGAAGCATGATTTGACCTGTTAGAATCTTGGGAAATTGACTTGCTCGATTTAACTTGGTAAATTAATTGTTGAATATTAAATTGAGAAGGTTGTGCGAATTATGTTGTGCTATGTTATATGATATGATGATTAGAGTATGGATATACCTTCGAGTATGAATGTGACTTATATAATAATAATGGTGCGTGATTTCTAAATGATGGGTATATGGTATAATGATGAGTTGAAATGATAAAATGTTGAGATTATGAGATACTAGATATTGAGATAAGATTATGGATGAGATATTATATGTTGAGATAAACATGAAATAAGCTTAATGAGGTAAAATGGAAGGATTAAGATGATATGAGTTGATTGATGGAAATGAATAAGGAAGATGATGAGATGAGTTGAGATGATAAGGATGAAATGTTAACATACGATATTCTATGTTTATGTGAAGTTATGTACGATAGTTAGGGGCGCCTTGTGTGACTTAGACGTAGACTTATGCACATCTTATATTATATGCTAGGTGATTAGTGACATGATTGGATTGCTGGCTATTGCTGATTATTGCTTGGATTCTGCGCGCCTCTAGGTAAGTTTCCTACGGGAGCTTACTTAGTAACTCGGACCTCCTGCCTGATGTGTCATATAGTATGTAGGTCTTGCATATGCATAAAAGCATGCCATGTAGTATCATGCTTAGGACTTGCACTTTCGAATGAGCATCCGTATACTTTATGTGATTGCGAAACAGAACGGCTGTTATCTGTGAGTCTTAGAGTCTTTGCTAGGGTCATGGGGGCATTCGTGTTTTATACCGTTTCGGTCCCCGATCGAGTCGGTGAGTATGATCTATATATGTATCTCTGTACGGTTCGGTATAGACCGAGCTCCCTACCTCGGAGTGGGTACGGGAAAATATCTATTACGGTTCGGCTAAGGCCGAGCCCTACCTCGGAGTGGGTACGGGAATATATTTGTTACGGTTCGGCTAAGGTCAAGCGCCCTACCTCGGAGTGGGTACGGGAAATACAAAGATATGGGGATATGCCACTTGGCATTCTTTGGGCGCCTTTATAGTTTTTCTGCACATTATTTCAACTAGGAGCATGCTAGTGTGATTTAAATTATGTACCGCATTAGACCATCCTTTATTCTAGGTATAGGCATATTATATGGCCTCAGCGCGGTCTTTAGGGCCCGCAGGCATCTCTGGGCCTGACTTCGTGGATAGTGATAGTTACTTCCTCCTTACTTGCTCCATGCTTCTATGACGGGAATCCTCCTGGGCGAAAGCGAAGAACCGGACTGACCCGTACCTGAATTGCAAGATCCGAACGAAGGTATCCGACCTTCGAAACGTAACCCGTGTATTTATATACGGGCTGTTACATTTATCAAGATGTAGAAACCATAAAAAACAATCATTCAAACAAAACAAACTACAAAATAAACTCTAACCTCCAAATATAGACAATCTATCACAAACAACACAAAATACACAAAAATTTAGTGTAGCTAAGGAAAAGATCCAATGACGCCCATGATCTGCTCGTATAACTGGTCAAACTGAGCATGCCCAACCAATGACTAAATACCCTGCGTCATCTCCTAGACACGATCCTAGCGCTCAGTTGGGTCAACAAAGTCGTCTGGGTGCGTAGGTGCCGTCGGTGGATCACCAGGTGGTCTGACTGTCATGGGCAACACATGACCTCGACTCTTGGACTAGAACCAGGCTAGGTAGTCAGTTAAGACGCCTCTCTGACAGCTCTCGTGTGTCCATCGGTGACCAGTGATAGGGTAGAATATGTCAAGGTCCTTTAAGGTCCAGCGTGCGTGCGTCAGGGCAAACGTCATGACATAACGCTTCTTCAGCCGCCACGGTCGCTGCGCCATGGTAGGTGGGATGACGTCCAATGGGATCTCTTGAATGCATCCAAACTGTCAGAGCACCCTATCTGGCATGTACGACTCCTCGGTGCCACAATATCTGATGGTGCCTCGATAGGTGGATGATCGATACTGACCTGCAAAATCAAAGTCTCTGCCAAAAAGGCATCAATGCAACCTAAAAAATGTTATATTAGATAAATAATGAAATCGACATCTACAATAACAATCATAGAAACTGACAACACGTTACCTCATCTATGGTCATACGCTCAAGCTGTGCCCAAAGCTCCCCCTCACATTTGCGCCTCGTCCTGTCGTTCCCCCTCTTCGCCGCCTTCGATGGGTTGAATCGTGCCATGTATCGGGGATCAGCCTGTCTAGCCCTGTCCGGGTGAAGTGAACCCCAAAAACAAGGGAAGTAAGACCAGATCCAGGCCTAAATAGTTTAAACCATTAGAGCACTATTATATGTACAAAAATACATCAAAAGATATACATATTAAACACGATGTTTCTTCCCTCTAACTTGAAAATGGATCCCCTCGGACGTCTCTCCGTCTTTTTGAATAGGTGGTTTAAGTTAGAGATGGATTGTGGGTGTGGCGTGGACGATTTATAAGGCCTTCATGATGCAACATTCAATCTGACATTGCTTAACCCTATGCAACGTCGAATCCAACGTTGAAGTTGTTACATATTCAAATCTTTCCATGTCGCCATAGTATTTTCAAATGTTATTTAAATCTATGTAAGCGGTCTTATCAATGATAAGTTATGCGTTGCTATTCCAGAATATTCATCCGAATATTCATATGATTCATAATCAATGTATATTCGTCTTATGAAAATGATTCAAACGAATATTAAAATGATTCAAACGAATATTTAAACCAAGTCATAAATATTCATAAGTTTCAAACCAAGTAAAGTACATCGATTTCAAATCAAGTGCATTACCGAAAATATAACATATGAAAACAGCATACAGGTGCGCCAAATCGTAAATTAAAAACATCAAATCAAGTGGATTAAAATCAAGTGGATGAGTTGATGTATCTAACAGAACAGCTCCCAACGGACTCTTCAGGAGCTGCTGATTCATCTTATCTTGGGTAGGACGCGCTACTACGTCCACTGCATACTGTGATACGCTGCGAATACGCAAGGGAGGCATGCCGTTATAGAGACCGATGAGCATATCCTTTATCTTCTCGATAACGGAGGGGAAGTACGATGCAGAGTCATCGTCACACTCCTTGCATCCAAACTGCAACTTCTTTGACCGCTCAGAACTGCGGCGACACTGCACCAAAAAATAGATTGCATCGAAAAACTCTCGCAGCTGCTACAAGTGCCCCTCGTCATCTTATCTTGGCACCTGCCTTTTACATGCCTTCCTATGTACACTGAACAACCAAATAACGCCCTTCATAAAGCCATACTAGGGTTGGCCTGCATCGGGAACTAAGATCCTTTTGCGAAGGTGAGTATGATATGTGTTACTCTCGCTTCGATTGCATTTCATCCATAAATTACCAAAATTAACATTCTACTATACTTATTGCAGTCATGGTTACTTCCCAACGCTCCTTTACCTCCTCCAATACATGAATGGACGACATACCATCACCCGAGTGTCAACGGATGGGATACTCGCTTCCAAGACCAATTTGATAGATTTAGAGCATTGCGGTTTCAGGAAGGTCGTCCCCTACACCATGCTTAGCAGTCATGACACGATGTTTAGTTATCGTTGCCCTATTATGTTGAACGTTGTGAAATCAAATTGTAGCATCTATTGTAAAAACATCCATATTATCTTATTCCACATATTATATATGTTTTATAAGTTCAATTACACAATTACCTTTGTCTTTATTATTCTTTTTCACACTTCTATATGTGTTATAGTTCAATTATACGAATTATTGTACTAAAAAATATTTCGTATGTATGAAAACCAGTACTGTCAAATAACGTCAGATTGGGCGTTATATAGCCATATGACAACGTTGGATCCGACGTTTTTATAACGTCGAATTACACGTTGCTATGTGGCTTGACCAGGCCCACTTTACAACGTCTAATTCGACGTTGTATAGTGCCCGACCCACTCCGTCCTGTCCTCAAATGCACAACGTTGCATACTACACATTGCAATGTCGGATTCGACATTGTAGTATAATTAACGCTATAACGTCGGATTTGAAGTTGTTTAGCGTTGTTAATCCGCGGATTTGTGGTGTATATAGGAGACCCATAGGAGAATAAGGGATTATTCATGTTGTTACAGAAGTTATGACGATTTGGTTCACAAAAATCAAACTCAAGGAATTCAACATCTCAAGCAAATTTATTCCCTACATTCAAAATTAAATCTTAAAATCATCATTCGTCATTCATATATCATACAGAATTTTTATACAAATAAGTTCACAAATATTTTTCTTAAAGAATCGAGAAAAAGGAGGAGAAAATTAAAACCCCAAAGCTGCAGAAAAAAATATGTAACTAAATCCCCCTTTCCAACACAAATCACATCCTTTGGTTTCGCCAAGAACCAGGGAGATGAGTACGGAACCAAACCCTAACTCAAATTGGATCATTCAAAAGAGGAATCCAAAGGCAAGGGTCGTCGCAATGGAGGCGATGGCGGCAGCTGAGCCGAAAGTGGCGGCATTTGAGGAGGGGCCAGGGGCCGGAGCCGGTGAATTCTCAGCGACGACGTTCTGGACGGCGAAAACCACGGCGATCATCATCAATGTGGAGGCGAAGAGCCTCATTCTCATGGCCTCCATCTCTCTCCGGTGAAAGCTCGAAAACTTGTTTTATTGCGAATTAAAGAGGAGGAAGAGAAAGAGGGAGATGATGTGAGATGTGGGTGAAGGAGTAGGAGAGGCTTTTATAATGGATGGTGGAGGAAAGAGAAAGATGGGTTGATCGATAATTGCGGGCAAACAAGAACACTACAACGGTCCTATTCTCCCTCCCTTCAATAATAGATTTTGAGGAATTTAGCAGTTAGACAAAAATAGGAAAATCTATTATTGAAGGGAGGGAGAATAGGACCGTCCCATAGGAACCCCGTTTATAATTTTATAAATTTTTAACTATTTTTACTAACAGTTTATAAATTTTACCCTGTTTATAATTTTAGTCAGTTTATTAACCACGTCCTATACGAACCCTATTTTTGAAGAATACTACAAAGATATATCTATCTATATATACCTTTAAAAATTGTGTCCTAAGGCATCTTACTAACTCTCAACATTAATAACTCTCTCACCAAAAGATTAATTCAATTTTTTTTCCTTTTATTTGAGTTGGACTTTATACAATTGCTCATATAGTTATTTTGTTGAATACATGACTCATAAAATTTTTGAAAAATTTCAAAATCACATATATATATAGTTTTAGCTTTTCATCAATTAAATAATATTAGAAGAAATTTGGCCCAAGGGCCATCCCCCAAGAGCCCATTTAGAATCTGTCCCACGGATTGGACTTTGCTAGCAAATGTCCAATATTTTTTCATAATCCCCCTTTTACCCTTGTCTTTTTAATTTCCTCATTTCCCTACCCTCTCTTCAGATCTGAGACTCCGCTTCCTCTTCCACTCCGCCCTTCCTCGACCCTCGTCCCATTCAGGCTTCCGTGGCTTATGATCCATGCTTCTCCCTTCTTTCTTCTTCTTCGAACTCTCGATCGCCCCTGTCCATGCTTCTGGTCCATGCTTCTCCCTTCTTTCTTCTTCTTCGAACTCTCGCCTCCTAGATCCTCTTCTTATTAGATCTGCACCTGGGCTCCTGCAACCCTCCAATTGATTTAGGTACGTCGCCGGTGAAATTGTTGGAGTTGAGATCAAGGTACTGAAGGAAAGGTGAGAGCTTGTTGATGTCATCAGGGATGGAACCCACAAATAAATTCGCGGAGAGGTTGAGGTGGGTCAGGGAAGAGCAGTTGTAAAGAACTATGGGGAAGTCGTTGGGTATGTAATTCAGGAGAGGTAGAGGGTTGTGAGGTTTTTGAGGTCACAAACGGAGGCCGGGATTTGGGTGGTTATGCTGGCGTTGAAGAGGAATATTCCGGTGACGACCCCGGGGAGTGGTGCATTTGATTCCGTCCCAGGTGCAGGAGGAGGTGGAGGAGCTCCAGGAGGAGAAGGCGGGGAGGTCGTCGCCCCATCGGTGCTTGATGGAGAGGAGGACTGGCCATTGGGAGTCGAGGGATTGTGCAATTACTAAAAGGGGCATGAGAATGTGCGGGATTAGGAGGATAGTGCAGATGGGTAGTTTGTTCATTGTGTCGTCGGAGAGAAGCAACTGAGTTCAATCTCTCAATATGACTGGGATTGTCAAGGTTTTGCAAAGGAAAGGAAGAATTCAAATACCCAATAATCTCGCAACTTGACTGTGCTTGTGAAGATTTTGGATGAGAATAACCGGGATTAGGATCCGATGATCTCCGCAGAAGGAAAGGGAAGGAAGAATTCAAATTTTGCAATATGGCAAACGTAGATTGTCAACATTTTATTTTCTACAGGTAATTTATTATAGATGAGTCGATCATGACTATTCTCAATTCAATTTAGGTTGTGTTTGAATTCTAATTGTATTATTTTTATAATGCAAATAGATAAAGTTATGTTTGGTAAACACAATTTTTAAGGTGTGTAAATTAAGGTTGTGCTTACATTGTCCTAGGGTTTTCCATTTGGTGACAGCAATCATCTCTTAACGACGTACTGTACTTAACATTTTAGGGTTTAGGGTTTAGGGCATTGGCCCTAAACCCTAAAGACTTAACCCTAAACACTAAACCATATTGTACATCACATGTTCTTTTGGCTTCTCATTAGCCCCTTTAGGGTTTGTGCTTCCTTAATCATAGAGTTTTCCTTTTGGTTACAAGTGGTGACCACTGTCAAAGAGTGGTGACAGTGACCCCGTAAAAAAAAACTCTAAAAACGAAATTGTAATCAAAAAAATTTCAAGTCACCACAAACGTGTCACCACTGTCAAAGAGTGGTGACAGTGACCCCGTAAAAAAAACTCTAAAAACGAAACTGTAATAAAAAAATTTCATGTCACCACTGTCACCACTGTCAAAGAGTGGTGACAGTGACCCCGTAAAAAAAACTCTAAAAACGAAGCTGTACTCAAAAAAATTTCATGTCACCACACACGTGTCACCACTGTCAAAGAGTGGTGACAGTGACCCCGTAAAAAAAACTCTAAAAACAAAACTGTAATAAAAAAAATTTCATGTCACCACACATGTGTCACCACTGTTAAAGAGTGGTGACAGTGACCCCGTATATAAAAAAAAAACTCTAAAAACGAAACTGTAATAAAAAAAATTTCATGTCACCACACACGTGTCACCACTGTCAAAGAGTGGTGACAGTGACCCCGTATAAAAAAAAAACGAAACTGTGTAATCACAAAATTTACATGTCACCACACATGTGTCACCAAAAGTCAATGTCTTTGACCAGTCAATGGTCAATGATCAAATTAAAAAATGGGAAGGAGGAAAATGGGAAGGAAGGGCAAAATTGGAATTTTTGGACACCCTCCTAATTTATTCCCCTTTTTGTCCTATGGCTTAATTTTTGCCCAAAATATGGACACTTACCAAATTTTTCCATAATATTATTACAATTTGATTTGAAAATAAAAAATTCCTTTTTTAATGTTTTGTAATGCTTTCAATATTTTGAGCGTAATGATTTCTATTTGATTTTAAAATTAAAATATAGATGAGAACAAAAAATTAACGGTTTGATAAACATGAAATTAAAAGCATACAACATAAAAAAAAATTGGATACTCATTGCCCTCATTTTGCGCTTTTATTTGCTTTAAATTATGCTCAAGTCAATGAAATAATTTTTATTTTTTAAAAAATAATTCTATAGTTAAAATTTAATAATTATTTTTTAAAAAATTTGTTTATTTTATTTTAAATATAATTGCATTTTTTCCTATTTTATTTTTTTTAAAAAAGATTTGTTTTCCTATTTATTGTGTAAAGCTTGAGTTAATATAAATCTTTTTTTTAATTTTAAAATTAAACGGAAAATAAAAACAATCTACATGAAGTTCTGTATTCTTGAAAATTAAATGTAATAGCTTGATAAGTAATCAATGTATGACCGATTGTATTCTTGAAACTACAATGGCCTTATGTCTCCCTATTTATTTTTTATAGTAGTTAATTTCTAAACTTGGTCACCTATTTCATTTCCACCTTTATATATAGTGATCAAAGTTCCAGGTAATTTGTACTAGGAGATACGTTAACTTTCTTCATCTCACTTTTTTTTCTGTTTTTTTGCGTTTGTAAGTAAATATTCGGCCTCTCGTGGTGAGATGATGACCAAAATCTATATGCAACTAAATGTGCTACAAAGCTACAATCCAAGGCATAACATTAATATATTGTTCCAATATGAGGTTTTTTTCTCACTTAATTTAGTTATAGTTCATTTGTTTCCATATATTAAGTATTTTTTTCCTTTCAAAATGATTGACTTACTTTATAATTTGTAGATATTAAATCGAGGTGATCGATATATATATATATATATATATATATATATATATATATATGAGTTTAAAGTGATGATCGATTATTTGATAATTATATAATTTTTTCCTATCAATTTGTTTAAATGCATAGATCATATTATAATATAGTTGTCCATAACCTTATTAAATATGACAGAGGAGATCAAGGAGCCTTTGGATCGAGTTTGGATACTGACGGAGGGAAAGTCGTTGATTTACCTCGTCAAAAATAAATCACAAACAAACAAACTAGTATAGTATGCAATCAAAGGGTCAACCCTAGAGAATCAAATATTTCTAAATATTGTTTATTTATCAATATAAAAAGAAAATATTTTTATGAATGAAAATAAAAGAAAATAATATTGACAAAAGCAAATAAAGGATAGAAGAAAAGCGTTTTCACCTACAAGTTCTCGACTTTGGTTGGTTTTATTGGTCATCGAATCCTTTTCAAGTTATTATCTTTTCCTATGAATTCCTCTCGTCTTGGTTTAAGTAGATTAAAAGTCCTACGAGTCCAATTAATCCCTTACACCTCAATGCAACCCTAACACGGTCAAGATTTAACAAAGAGATAGCAAATAGTCCCAAGAACTTGAGCATATAAATAACACCAATTAAACACGGTAAATCAATGTTTAAGATATATGTCAACTCCCTACATAATCATGCTTCAAACACGGAATCCACAATCTTATGCGTGCTACTACGGAAATAATACAAATACGAAAGTATTAAATCCTAGTAAGAAATCAATATTATCAAGGTAGCTAATCAAGATAACATCAATAACATAATCAATATCACATAAAGAAGTTGAAAGAATTATAGAGGAAAAATAACTTAAATTAGAAACTCACAAACCACCAATAAAGTCTCGAAAGTGTAGGCAAAAACTAGAAAATTAGCCAAACATGGCTTACCTAAACTTTCTTCTCTTCAAAGGTGATTGCTCTACTTTAATGTATATGAAAACTAACCCTAAACATCCTATTTATAACCCTAAAGTTCTGAATAAACAAGGTAAAAGATAGATAAATTAGATAGAAACTTCCTAAACAAAACTAGATAAAAGATAGAGATTTCCTAATATAATCCCGCGGTAGATTTCGCTGGCAACGACTGGCTTTTTCGCTGGCAGCGAGTCCTTATGGATGCCTTGGTCAACCTACTGTTGGATTTTCGCTAGCTACTCGCTACCAACCCGCTAGCAGCGAATGTCCATGCCTTAGAAAATTTGTCAAGCCTCTTCGGTTCCGCTACTAGCGAAGATTTCCGTTGCTGCGAAAACACCTTTCCGCTACCGTGAAAACACATTTCTGCTGGAGCGGATCCACTCGCTGGCTCTCGGGCTGACTCGGCTCGCTGGCAGCGAGTCGGGCTCGCTGGCAGCGAGTCTTGCTCAGGCACTTGCTCAGACATGGTGTCGCTGACTTCACTCGCTGGCAGCGAGTCCACATTCACTGGCAGCGAGTCGTGCTGGCTCCTGGACATGCTCCTCGCTGACTCCACTCGCTGGCAGCGAGTCTGAACTCGCTGGTAGCGAGCCCTGCTCAGGCCACCTACTAGACATGTTGTCGATGACTTGATTCGCTGCAGCGGAAAGGGATTCGCTGTCAGCGGAAAGCGATTCGCTATCAGCGAATATCCAGCAGAACACCATCACGTAGATCTTTGAAAGAGCTTTCCAATGCATGCTCATATGCATCGATCAGACATCCGAGGCCTCCGAAAAGTGCGTTACAAGTTCAGCTCACCGGGCGGACAGCTTTCGCGACTTGCCCTTGTTTTCGCTCTTAGACCTCAATTTCGTGCTCCGTTTCCCCTTAGCTTGTTCCATGCTTTTCGAGACTTCTTCCTTAAGCTCTCTCAAGTCTCTCCTTAGCCTTCCTTAGCTCCGTTCCACGTGTTCTTTGCCTTGGATCTACAAATCTACATAAAACCATCGAAATAGCGTAGATTCCGAACTTTCCCACAAAACGAGCGCTAATCTAATTAACATTAAAACATGATTATATAAAAATGAAATGCACCTAAACTAATCTATAATGCCTATTGGAATACGCCTTATCAGATACCATATTTCAGCATATAGTATGAAGATTTCTAACTAGAAGCTAGGGGTTATATTTCTTTCTTTTTTTCAATCATTTTGAAAGAAATATAATAAATGTGATTATATATATGTGTGTGTATTATACGTCCTAATTTTCATTATTAGGAACCCAGAGGATGCCCCATGGTGTTAGAGTGTTAAACTGGTCCAGATTTCATTGTTGAGTCTACCCGAGTCTTCACCGATTGATTGATAAGAACAAAGCTACCGCTCACTCGAAGAATTGTGTTTATTTCTCTATCCCTACTTTTTTCTTTATTGTTTGTGTTTGTATATGGTTGATTATCTCACATTATAGTTAGTCATGAGGCATTAATCTATAATTTACCTATTGTCATTTGCACATGGTAATGTTATTCAATGCACTGCGATAAGTAATGTTGCCCATTGCTTTATAAAACTAGAAGAAGGTGGCATATACTACCCAAAGAAAATTTTGTAAATGAAAATGAAAAATTACATAGTAGATTTGTAACTATTTTAAAAGTACGCTTTTCGCCGTTCAATCCAGCTAATATTTAATTAGCTGGATTTGTAACTATTTGAAAAGTTGAGATGAAAAGTTTCTATCCTAATCCTACTAAGGAAAATAAAATCAATTATGACAACACCTAAAAAATAAGGAATCTGTATGGTTTAAACGAACAACAAGAGTAAAACAATAATAACTAACCTTAATATACAACATGATATTCAAAAAATGAGAAAATTTGCGCCTTTGGCCAAATTAAGAGAGTGTCCACGTTTTTGGAATATTTTGCAAAATGTCCAATCTCAAACACGGGCTTCTTCCCGGATCTAGTGGCGCTATCTCCTTCCGACCTCCCCCTTCTGGCTCCTCCGCGTCTCTGCACCGGCCTTTGACTCCGTCGACGACGTCGACTACCTCAAACTCCCTTCGATCTGAGAGGATTGCTCCGATGGTGCTCGATTCGGTGCTTTTCTTCCTGGATTCGGTGCTCCGATGGTGCTCGATCTGAGAGGTCCTCTCCACTCCCTTTGGTTAGATTCGGTGCTTTTCTTCTCGGATCTAAGTGGTATGCTTCAAATCTAGCTGGATGTTATTGCTGCAAACGGAGGTATGAATTGGATGATTCGGAACTGTTCCTCCTTGCTTCGATTCAATTTTCCTCGTTCTTGGACTCAATTGGGGGAAATGGAAATCACCGATGCTGCATCGCCAATGCCTTCTCTGATGTAATTAAGCCAAATTTAGTTGTAATCACCAGAAGTGGAACCGAATCCGAGTACGACCATGCTAGAGGCGGGGATTGAAGGCCAAGGTAGGGCGAGGGAGCAATGGAGGTGCCTTTCCGGTGCTGAAGTGCGTGTGTCCTCAAGGTAGGGTTGTTGTATTCAATTTTCCTCCCTCTCTCGTCGGTTCTGTATGGCATCATTTGACTGCAAATGATGAATCTGATACCATTACCTAAAATTTACTCTCTCTCTCTCACTCGATTTGGGGGGTTTTTATTGTTTGTGAACTGAAAATATGGGGGTTTTTTGAACGGGAAGTGATGAATGTCTTGACATTTGGGGGCTGATTTCAGGGAGTGTGTTAAGTGGAGTTGGTAGTGTTCCTGCTCCAAAGGCATCGGTTAAGGCTTGGGTTAACATGGTGAATGAATTCCAAAGGCGTCAATTTTCCATACAATTTTCATTATGTGGTTATGGTTTTGTTAATGGGTTTTGTCATGTGCTATCGGAAAGTTAGCAATTTTCCATCACCTGTCTACTACTCCCTCCGTTCGGAAATAATTTGACTTTTGTGCACGTAGTTTTAGGACCTAAAAATTATATAAAATCTTATTTATTTTAATTAATTATTTTCATAGTTTAATATCTATTAGTAATAATCTCTATTAGTTTTTAGCTCCTATAACTACGTGCACAAAAATCAAACATCGTTTATTTCCGAACGGAGGAAGTATTTTTTTTCATGTTTTTAGAATACAAAGCTGAATTTAATTTTGCAGTAATTTCATAGAATATCTAGTCTATTTACTTTTGGCTCCTTCACCTGTACATTCTCTTTGACTGTTTGATCTTTTCATTTGCTTGTCATAATTCAGATGAATTTAATTGGGGATCATAGTTGATGCAAGTGATTTTCCAAGGAAACAGATATTGGATTGACTATATTATGCACTTACTAGGTCATCAAGATGTTGATTTTGGGTTCTTTTAGTGTTGACATCGTTTTTATGCGTATTTTTGCATGTAATGACATCGATTTCAGCGTCCCCAACGTCGACAATTTTTTTTATATCGCAAATTCTTTAGCAATATTAATCAAAAAGCAATTTTTTGTCACCACTAACGGCGTAAACATCAACACCGTTAATGTCAGTAACATCGACGTCAGCACCGTCGGCGTCAGCAAATTCAGTGTCAACAATCGTTATAAAAATAATTCAACAAGATTAGATATTCCCGTAGGTCAACCTTTGTAAATTTCTTGCTTTGGTATCTCAAAAGTGAAAGGAGGAGGTGCTTTGGTATCTCATTTAATCATTTGTAATATTCCTCAAGTTAAAAGCTTTTGTATAAAAATTATATATAAACCCCTTCTACTGCCATAATAATGAATTGTATAAGCTTTTTCTAGTTCATTGTTTTGCTCCATCCCAATTTAATCCCAAGTTAAAGGCATAAAACTGGTTTGTTTTTTAGTACTGACATCGTTTTTATGCGTATTTTTATATGTGTTGACATCATTTTTAGTTTGATATTATATATGTAGGTATATATGTATGCTTGGGTCCTTAAAAATTATTTTTTTAGTGCTGACATCATTTTTATATGTATTTTTATATGTGCTGACATCGTTTTTAGTAGGATATCATATATGTAGGTATATATGTATGCTTGGGTCCTTACAAATTGGTCTGTTTTTTAGTGCGGACATCGTTTTTATGCGTATTTTTATATGTGATGACTTTGTTTTTAGTTGGATATTATATATGTAAGTATAAATGTATGCTTGGGTCCTTAAAAATTGGTTTATTTTTTGGTGCTGACGTCGTTTTTATGCGTATTTTTATATTTGCTGACATCGTTTTCAGCGTCCCCAACGTCATATTGTTGTTTAGGTGTAACGGCCCGGATATAAATATCCGGGATACGTTTCGAAGGTCGGATACCTTCGTTCGGATGTTGCAATTCAGGTACGGGTCGAGGTTTCAAACCTCTAATCAGTCGAAGTCTCAGAAATACAATTTAAGCGAAAATAAAGCGGAAGTACGGTTTAGATACAAAAGCCACGGCAGAGCCAGGTCAAAACCAAAACAAGTGGGTGATTGCCGTTTGTGAAGTTAGAATATATTAGCCGGATTCTTCGATTCACCAAAAGATTTCCCCGTCACAGAAGCATGGAGCAATAAGAGCGGTAACTAACACTATCCACGAAGTCAGGCCTGGTGATCGCCTGCGGGTCCTCTGACCGCGCTGAGGCCACATAACATGCCTATGCCTAAATAAAAGATGACTAATGCGGTACAAGATTTAAATCACACTATCATGCCCCTAGTATATATAATATGCGGAAAAGAACTGTAAAGGGCCCAAGACAATGCCAAGTGGCATATCCCTCTCCTACCTCTGCACCCCTTCCCGTTAGCGCAGAGACTAGCCAGTTCGGGCTATAACATAGCACTCTCTTCGTGGTGGTGCACTCACCACGGTATCATCATATCATGTCATATCTCATCATCATATCATATCTCATCATCATATCATATCTCATCATCATATCATAAAATAAATAAAACATGCCCGATGGTACTGGGCTAATCGTATCATATCGAATCATCTCATCTCTTGCCCGATAGTGCTGGGCTATCATATCATGCTCATATCGACTCGATAGACTCAGGGCACCCGATGGGGCTGGGCCACCCTATGACCCTAGCAAAGACTCTAGGACTATCACAGATAACGGACGTTCTGTTTCAAACACACAAAGTAAACACATGCTCAGTTCAATGCAATCCTAGCATGATACTACATGGCATGCTTTAATATGCAACAAAACTACACATTACATGACACATCAGGCAGGAGGTCCAGGTTACTGAGTAAGTCTCGTAGGATACTTACCTGTTGATGCAGAACAGCAAGATAACACAAGCAAGGGCCCAAATGCAAGTCCAAAGCAATCCAAAAGCAATACACACCTATCATCAAGTCATTTCCATAAGCTACCAGACCAACATTCATACACACGAACCCCAGTTCTCAACATTCTCAAAACCGACAGATAGTAAAACTGTTTTCCCAAAATCTTCCCGATACGATCAAATCGACTAAAATCATTCTTCAATTAAACTCATTGATAAAGTCTTACCAACCGTAATTTCAAACTCATAAATCCCAATTAAGTCAACTCATACTCAAAATGTTTTCTCAAATCATACTTGGCCAAATTCCGACATTAAACATTTAAGCCTTAAAGTCAATTTCCCAAAATCATATACTAGAAATCATTCCGGCATTTTATTTCAAACAATATATAAATAGATCCCAATATTAAATCATCAAAATAACCTATGCTCACAATCATAATTATAATTCAAAACCAACAATTCACTTTATAATTCCTAACTCACATAGTTAAATCCTCATCTTAAAAATCATCTTACAAATCATTATATAATAGCACATCTCGAGGAATATTTAATAAAATAAAATTTCCAAAATCACTTCATGTTAATAACCCACATTTATAAATCAAAATACTAAATTTCTTTATAATTTCTAAAACATATATTAAACACCATATTATATCAATGTGAGATATATCGATTAATACCACTTTTGAACACTTTTAAGGTATATACAATTTTTAAAAATCTATACATTACCCCAAAATAATAACATTATTCAAATAATTTACACTTACCATCCATATCTTAAAATCACCCTTATAAAACATATCATATAATAATCCATCTTAATAACATTACCTTTAAACCATGTAAAATAATATACTAATATTTTCAGAATATATATATATTCCTAATAAATCAGAAATAATATATAAAATAGCATACATATATATATAATTAATATAACCCAATATATATATATAAAATAACCATTCAGTTGGCCCAAAACCAAGAAAGAAAGAAGAAGCCAGCCCGAAGGAGGAAACCCAGCCCAACTCGGATAGGAATGAAGGAGCCCATCCATGTTGTTAGGCCCAACCCAGAAGAGAGAATAAAAGAGGGGCCCACAGGTGACTCAGCGCCAAGGTGGCACGGTGGGGCCCACGCCCTACCTTCTTCTTCATTTGAGGGCCGAGAGAGAAGGCAGAGCAAACTCCGTTCGAAAATGGCGGATGGGAGAAGAAGATGTGGAGCGGCCGGCAGCGATTTCCGACTCTGAATCCGGCTCCGACTACCCGACACCGACTACCCGACACTCATGGGTTCAAAACGACAAGAAAAGGAGAGAGAGAAAGTGCTCACCGAGGGCCTTCGTCTCGCCGGAAACTTGGCTCGGGGAGGCACGTCCGGATGCGTTGAGGCCGGTTCTTCGCTGGGATCCGCCTAGGAAGGTTAGAGGAAGGTCAAAAGAGGGTCATTTGCTCATTTGGAAGTGAAGAGGGGAAGGAAAGGAAGCTGACCAAGACTAACCGGAGAACAGGGGAAGGAAGTGAGGGAGTGCGGCGGCGGCGGCAGTCTTGGGCTGCCGCTTGACGGAGGAGGGAGTGGCGCCACTGTGGATGGATGAAGGAGGAGGAAACGAGCTAATCGGGCCCTCGATTCTTGACTCTGGCTTCGAAACAAGGTCGTGAATGTTCGGGGTTGCTGGGCTGCCGCAAGCTCGAGGAAGAGAAAGCAGGTGGTGGCGGCGACGGCGGCGCCTCCTGGTGGCTGCTGGCGGCCGGAGACAGGAGGGGTGGTGAGCTGGGGATGCTGGCGT
The DNA here is from genome assembly GCA_963922045.1 of Persicaria maculosa. Lineage (NCBI taxonomy): Eukaryota > Viridiplantae > Streptophyta > Magnoliopsida > Caryophyllales > Polygonaceae > Persicaria > Persicaria maculosa. The sequence continues at coordinate 45,668,200 of OY998267.1, forward strand.
TTTCCGAGATGGTTGTGGGCGGCATATCAGGGTACCGAAGGGAGGAAAAATCAGAGCCTTGGGGTTGTGTTTGAAAAAGGGGGAAGAAGAAGCAAGAAGGAGTAAGAGAGGGGTGGTGTTTAATTGTGGTTTCCTGGGCTGTCTGCAGATTGAGGGTGGGTTTCTGAATTACAGATGGATAAGGGAGGATGGGAAGAGGACAAGGAGGGAGGGGGGTAGGAGGCAGGAGGCAGGGGACCAGCCAAATGCTCAACAGAAATCCGAGAGGGAGGAGAGAGAGAGAGAGAAAGAGAGAGAGAAGGAAAATGATAAAAAATAAAATAGAATTGGTCCCCACAAGATATTTTGAACCCGAAAAAATATCCCGAAACCCGCTCGCCCGAACGAATCCCGACTAAATCGAATTTAATTAAATTTAATTTACTAATCTCAATATAACGGAATTAATTTAATTTCAATCAAAACTCGGAGTTTAAATTAGTCTTTATTAATACTCGATCTTGAAAGCGAAAATCGAATCCCGACCAAATCAAGTTTAATTGAATTTTTAATTCAATCTCAAGATAATCGAAATTAAATAAATTTCAATCAATACTCGTAGCTCAGATAAAAAAAATTTATTAATGCTCGAGGACGGAAAATTTCAAATTTCTAGAATCTAAATTTTAAGGTCGAACATAATTCAATATTGTAAGAAAATAATATTTTAACTTTTCCGGTCTTTACATTCATCCGCCTCTAAAAACAAGTCTCGTCCCTGAGAGTAAAATCATTTTAAAGCAAAGGGGATGAAGTTTTAAATCGGTGAGTCCGAGGACCATGTCCGAGGATCTTGTAATCGTCTCGGTTGCGTCTTCCGAGATTCTCACAACATCCTAGTCACGGTCGTGACATCTCCAATTGGTCTTGTCAAGTGTGTAATAAGCGCCCTCATTACATCCTCGCTTCGACTTTTCGGAAGTACCACAACTCTAAAAGCATTATAGCATCCGACTAGGTCTTAGCAAACAATCTATAAGCGCCCCTATACAATGCTTGTATCCACTTCGTGAGACGTCATAATGTAAATCCAGTTCGTAAACATCAAAGTGTTTGTAAATGGAAAGATTGTCATCTAAATCATTGAAACTCTCGACTTCTTTAAAACTCCAAGTTGGCCATTTTCAAAACCGCTCAAAATCTTTAAATTCAACGTTTAATCAAGCAGCTTTACACCAAAACAGGTCAAATCCTTTCCAATCAAGATTTCGTCAAAATCTTCCAAAAACCAAAACAGCTTCTCGCATACCAATCAATCAAATTCAGAAGGTAGGAGGTGGAGTCATCCACCTCTAAGGGCTAATCCCATATTCTCTTCCTAGGTTCCAAAATCATTCCATCACCATTCACAACTCAACATGAACAAAAGTAAATCAACTCATCAACTCATAACATCATCAACCACTTCTCATATAGCAATCCTCAACATCAATCATGATAATCTCAATCAATCGACATCGTAACCGCATAACATGTTTACCCATAACATAAAGTATACCATTCTTTCAACCACATAAAAAACAACAACCACATCTCAACGTCACATCACGAGTCATAAAGTGTATCTATATCATACCGAAGGCATCACAAGTGTATCATCGAATCTCATAAATCATACCAGCACACATGTCAAGAGATCAAGGAGGTTAGGTGTCATCGAGTCAGTACACTACTTCTAGTCAAATCTCACGATCGCATCTCAACATCGCACACTAGTGGAACCAGTCATAACAAGGGATCTCATGTAAAGCATAAATGCACATAGTCATCCTATCCAATCTCTATCCAGCATTATCATAACATACTATCACATCAATCCAACAAAATCATGCTATTAAGATTCAACCAAAAAGGGAAGATCAACAGTATATCAACGTCAAAATGTCATCATGCTTTCCAGACATCATCTTAGCTCATCACAATGTCATATAACGATTAATAGCAGTCATGTATCATCATCTCATATATACACATAAGTCATATCTATGCTCCAGGTCATATTCATCACTTACCTATTCATAATCAGGCTTATCAACCATATAGGATAACATCATGCTTTCACGTAACACGCATCATATCATTATTTCATGATTCATTCAACACATTATAACATGCTTTTAGAACAACATAGTAGGATAGTAATGTGTCATTATATCATGAGTATAGTTGTCACTACCAATTATGATTCAATATTGCATATCAACATGTAATATCAGGTTGTATCTGGTTTATCATGGTCGCGATCTAACATCATGCCAGTACATATTAATAAATCCCATAATCAAGAAGACCCTCACATCATACCAATCGCTCAATTTCCTTAACCGCTCTCTAACCATTCTACCAAGGGACCTCACTCACATGTTTTCAAGAAGAAGTAATTATTAACATTATTACACAGAAGGACTACATCATATCAATCAGCATTTATCAATAGCATCATTAGCTCATCATTAAGCATTACAACTGTGTTTTTAAAGTCTCAATTTACTGTCATGCTCAATAAGGATTGCAAAACATCATATATGAACCTAATCAAGTCAAGCTAGCACATCTCGTCATAACCACATCTAATAAACAGTTCAGATTCTCAGCATTTGCAGTTCACATTATAGGCAAGGAATTTAGATCATCCTTGGCATCTCAGAGTAGCATTACATTAAGTCATCAAGGCACATTAGGATTGTAAGGCATCGAATCATATCATCATAGTCAACAGACAATCAAGCAACAGTCACCACATCAACAAGCAACTTTCAACATCAAGTCAGAGCAATAACATCATTAACAAGCTTAGAAAGGGTTAGCAATTCGAATAGAGGACGCTCCCACCTGCAAGTCATATCGTACTCAACAATCATAATCCTCAAAGCGAGCTTGTTCCGTCGACATTATCGATCCTGAGACCTGTGGGTTATGGGCCCACGCTTCCGCTGCGTTGCTCTATCGCTATTCAACTTTCCGATCCCTTTTTCCATGCGGTCGCTCATCCAAGGTAACGCGTAGGAGTTTAAGTTAGCGGAGATAGAGGAGTGACAAGAGCGGACGACCCAATGTTTCTTTCGGAGACAGAATAGACCAAAGCTAAAGACGACATGACTAGAGACAAGACTCCGACTCGGGAATAGTAACGATGCCTTTATGGAGTCCATTAGGTTACCACTTGTGACAAACAAGCATGAATTTATCATAGAGCACATCAATCACACTAATTCACACTAACATGTACCTATCCCAGGGAAACATTCGTATTCATATCAAAGACACAATCAAGTCCGATGCTGACGTATCTGAAGTAAGCTAACATTCTAGTATTCCATGGAAGCAGATATGCCTAGCAGCTTCAAGCAATATAGACGGAACCAACAATGATCATATATGATTCGAAGTCATGTGGAATTTAGTGAAGATAACGAGCATCATGCATATGATCAATGTAAGAGCATGGTATACACATCAACAAATGAGTCCAATATATCATGGCAAGGGATATTATAATAATCAAATGAAGCGTCATACGAGGGCTCATAAGAACAGCATAGTAATTATCACATATATGAACAATGTATAAGTTTGGTGTATGCATCATACGAGATCATATAAAGGGCAACATAGTAACTATCTCACAATGATCATATGTTAGGTCAATCATGGCACGGAATCATATGACGAGATACATCTAGAGAGCATGGGTTCTACATGATACTAGCGATATATAATGTGATACAAGCATAGTCAAGAGTCATTAAGAGGAGTTCAACATAATGTTCACGAAACATGAGGCATCATCAAAAGTAACAAGATGGACATCATGGATGCTAGGTTATAATCATGCTAAGAAAGAACCACCATAGAGTACAACTAGAGTAATTCAACTAGGCTCATTCCGATATTCATGCGTCATGCAGATGCAAAATCATGATATAGGGTGGTGCATGATCATGCGAGGTGTCGAGTCATAGGTTCATGCAAGCACAAGGAGCCATCATAGAGTAATAGACATCTTTACCAGGTAAGCATGCTAGGTTTGATCATCACGGAAGCTAGTCGATCATCGGATTCAACATTAAACTCATCAGGACGAGTGAAACATGTTAAGAGAACAGAAAGAGGAAAGAGCCACACTATCAGGTACCTAGTTCAAGAGTGAATCAATAATAACGTAGGCAAAGTAGAACTCGCACAAGTCACAAACAAGGGCCCAACATGTTACTAGTGGTTCAATATAACATATGGTACATACATGCACTTGTAAAATAATCAACACATAATATGACTAGTATAGTGGCACGAGAGAGAAACACAACGAGGTATAGAGCAAGTCTAAGCAACATGGCGACATGACTAGAATATGGGGACATGAGCTCGAATCAACACATAATATGACAAAACGTGCATTCCTCAAGGTTCAATTATAACACATATCCTCCGTTCAACACAACTAACACACACAACATTAACTTGCAAAATAATCAACAATAGTTAATCTGACGAATTCGGAATAGATGGTCATGCTATAGATTCTTGTCACAAAATGAACGATAAGTATCGAGGCATCATCGACTAGCATGCTAAAGAGCACATCTTATGAGACATTCATATAAGGAAGAGTCGATCACACTATCATGAACCTATTCACAGAGAGGGCATCAATTATACAACTTCATAGCATATGACATGTTTATTCGTGCCCTAGTATGACAATGTAATACACTAAACAGATCATGTCGGGATGATATGGATACGATAAATATAGCTCAATCCTATACAATAGTCATTATGAACATTAAAGCAGACAAGCATAATTCCACACTAAGGGTCAATTGTAGGTCAAAGAGTAGTGCATATAGGATCACACAATCATGAACATGGCAATCAAGGTAACCCGATAGGGGTCCATAAGGGCAACATTGACTCTCCCTAACTGACTCATCACCTATCCTCCCCGTGATACTCGGATACGACTTTTCGTGGTAAGAAGACGCTAATGAATCGTCATAATAATTGATAAGGACAACCTCGGAAACACTTACTTTCTAACTTGGAATGACATCAAAAGCCAACTTTCGATACTCTCCCCAAGTAACCCTCATATCCAACCATGATTTTCCGAAACGCTATGCTTACCAACCCGATTCCCGTGGAAGACCGATATTCGAAGGGAGGACTCGATCGAATTGTCAAAAGGGTTCATAAGGGAAGGGACGATTCCACAAAGGCTGAGCTTAACCATATGAGATGAAGGGTACTCCCGCTATCCCGTTCGCACAGATCGTTCAATATTCATTTAATAGTTAGAACATACAATCAAATGTTTAACATATCAAGCACTCAATCATAGAATCAGTTAAAGACAATTGCAATGATCTCCTTGGAGTCTTCCCGACCCATCTGTAAAGAACAAGCTAGTATTTCGCCTACCCATTTCCGACTACATCCAAAAGGGATGATCTAGCGCCTTTTCTACCCACTCGACCCCTTATTAGTCGGTTCTCCTCTTTTATAACAAGTCAAGTTCATTACTTAGTCCAATTGGAGTTAGGCATCTTAAGTTCATTTTGCCCCTTTTTAAATCTTCAAATCCTTTGAAATTCATGGGCGGTTTTTCAAAACATACACTCGACCCTTGCGTACCCGAATTGCACAACCTCGCTCTGATACCAACTTTGTAACGGCCCGGATATAAATATCCGGGATACGTTTCGAAGGTCGGATACCTTCGTTCGGATGTTGCAATTTAGGTACGGGTCGAGGTTTCAAACCTCTAATCAGTCGAAGTCTCAGAAATACAATTTAAGCGAAAATAAAGCGGAAGTACGGTTTAGATACAAAAGCCACGGCAGAGCCAGGTCAAAACCAAAACAAGTGGGTGATTGCCGTTTGTCAAGTTAGAATATATTAGCCGGATTCTTCGATTCGCCAAAAGATTTCCCCGTCACAGAAGCATGGAGCAATAAGAGCGGTACCTAACACTATCCACGAAGTCAGGCCTGGTGATCGCCTGCGGGTCCTCTAATCGCGCTGAGGCCACATAACATGCCTATGCCTAAATAAAAGATGACTAATGCGGTACAAGATTTAAATCACACTATCATGCCCCTAGTATATATAATATGCGAAAAAGAACTGTAAAGGGCCCAAGACAATGCCAAGTGGCATATCCCTCTCCTACCTCTGCACCCCTTCCCGTTAGCGCAGAGACTGGCCAGTTCGGGCTATAGCATAGCACTCTCTTCGTGGTGGTGCACTCACCACGGTATCATCATATCATGTCATATCTCATCATCATATCATATCTCATCATCATATCATAAAATAAATAAAACATGCCCGATGGTACTGGGCTAATCGTATCATATCGAATCATCTCATCTCTTGCCCGATAGTGCTGGGCTATCATATCATGCTTATATCGACTCGATAGACTCAGGGCACCCGATGGGGCTGGGCCACCCTATGACCCTAGCAAAGACTCTAGGACTATCACATATAACGTCCGTTCTGTTTCAAACACACAAAGTAAACACATGCTCAGTTCAATGCAATCCTAGCATGATACTACATGGCATGCTTTAATATGCAACAAAACTACACATTACATGACACATCAGGCAGGAGGTCCAGGTTACTGAGTAAGTCCCGTAGGATACTTACCTGTTGATGCAGAACAGCAAGATAACACAAGCAAGGGCCCAAATGCAAGTCCAAAGCAATCCAAAAGCAATACACACCTATCATCAAGTCATTTCCATAAGCTACCAGACCAACATTCATACACACGAAACCCAGTTCTCAACATTCTCAAAACCGACAGATAGTAAAATTGTTTTCCCAAAATCTTCCCGATACGATCAAATCGACTAAAATCATTCTTCAATTAAACTCATTGATAAAGTCTTACCAACCATAATTTCAAACTCATAAATCCCAATTAAGTCAACTCATACTCAAAATGTTTTCTGAAATCATACTTGGCCAAATTCCGACATTAAACATTTAAGCCTTAAAGTCAATTTCCCAAAATCATATACTAGAAATCATTCCGGCATTTTATTTCAAACAATATATAAATAGATCCCAATATTAAATCATCAAAATAACCTATGCTCACAATCATAATTATAATTCAAAACCAACAATTCACTTTATAATTCCTAACTCACATAGTTAAATCCTCATCTTAAAAATCATCTTACAAATCATTATATAATAGCACATCTCGAGGAATATTTAATAAAATAAAATTTCCAAAATCACTTCATGTTAATAACCCACATTTATAAATCAAAATACTAAATTTCTTTATAATTTCTAAAACATATATTAAACACCATATTATATCAATGTGAGATATATCGATTAATACCACTTTTGAACACTTTTAAGGTATATACAATTTTCAAAAATCTATACATTACCCCAAAATAATAACATTATTCAAATAATTTACACTTACCATCCATATCTTAAAATCACCCTTATAAAACATATCATATAATAATCCATCTTAATAACATTACCTTTAAACCATGTAAAATAATATACTAATATTTTCAGAATATATATATATTCCTAATAAATCAGAAATAATATATAAAATAGCATACATATATATATATATATAATTAATATAACCCAATATATATATATATATATAATAACCATTCAGCTGGCCCAAAACCAAGAAAGAAAGAAGAAGCCAGCCCGAAGGAGGAAACCCAGCCCAACTCGGATAGGAATGAAGGAGCCTATCCATGTTGTTAGGCCCAACCCGGAAGAGAGAATAAAAGAGGGGCCCACAGGTGACTCAGCGCCAAGGTGGCACGGTGGGGCCCACGCCCTACCTTCTTCTTCATTTGAGGGCCGAGAGAGAAGGCAGAGCAAACTCCGTTCGAAAATGGCGGATGGGAGAAGAAGATGTGGAGCGGCCGGTGGCGATTTCCGACTCCGAATCCGGCTCCGACTAACCGACACCGACTACCCGACACTCATGGGTTCAAAACGACAAGAAAAGGAGAGAGAGAAAGTGCTCACCGAGGGCCTTCGTCTCGCCGGAAACTTGGCTCGGGGAGGCACGTCCGGATGCGTTGAGGCCGGTTCTTCGCTGGGATCCGCCTAGGAAGGTTAGAGGAAGGTCAAAAGAGGGTCTTTTGCTCATTTGGAAGTGAAGAGGGGAAGGAAACGAAGCTGACCGAGACTAACCGGAGAACAGGGGAAGGAAGTGAGGGAGTGCGGCGGCGGCGGCGGTCTTGCGCTGCCGCTTGACGGAGGAGGGAGTGGCGCCACTGTGGATGGATGAAGGAGGAGGAAACGAGCTAATCGAGCCCTCGAGTCTTGACTCTGGCTTCGAAACAGGGTCGTGAATGTTCAAGGTTGCTGGGCTGCCGCAAGCTCGAGGAAGAGAAAGAAGGTGGTGGCGGCGACGGCGGCGCCTCCTGGTGGCTGCTGGCGGCCGGAGACAGGAGGGGTGGTGAGCTGGGGATGCTGGCGTTTCCGGAGATGGTTGTGGGTGGCATATCAGGGTACCGAAGGGAGGAAAAATCAGAGCCTTGGGGTTGTGTTTGAAAAAGGGGGAAGAAGAAGCAAGAAGGAGTAAGAGAGGGGTGGTGTTTAATTGTGGTTTCCTGGGCTGTCTGCAGATTGAGGGTGGGTTTCTGAATTACAGATGGATAAGGGAGGATGGGAAGAGGACAAGGAGGGAGGGGGGTAGGAGGCAGGAGGCAGAGGACCAGACAAATGCTCAACAGAAATCCGAGAGGGAGGAGAGAGAGAGAGAGAAAGAGAGAGAAGGAAAATGATAAAAAATAAAATAGAATTGGTCCCCACAAGATATTTTGAACCCGAAAAAATATCCCGAAACCCGCTCGCCCGAACGAATCCCGACTAAATCGAATTTAATTAAATTTAATTTACTAATCTCAATATAACGGAATTAATTTAATTTCAATCAAAACTCGGAGTTTAAATTAGTCTTTATTAATACTCGATCTTGAAAGCGAAAATCGAATCTCGACCAAATCAAATTTAATTGAATTTTTAATTCAATCTCAAGATAATCGAAATTAAATAAATTTCAATCAATACTTGTAGCTCAGATAAAATTTTTTTATTAATGCTCGAGGACGGAAAATTTCAAATTTCTAGAATCTAAATTTTAAGGTCGAACATAATTCAATATTGTAAGAAAATAATATTTTAACTTTTCCGGTCTTTACATTAGGTGTTTCAAGGTATACGCTGACACCCCTAACAACTAAAAAATTTGTATGTTTATATATCTAAATTGCGTCACCACTTTTAATTTATCTTCATCTATTTTTATTTTAATTTCTTTTCATTTCTTTTCATGTATTTAAGCACTAGTGTCAGCAGTTTGTTTTTGCTGACACCAGTGCTTAAGTTAACGTGTTAGCAGGTTTTTATTTACAGAAAAAACATACACATTTGGTTACATTGTAATGTAATGTGTCAACAACATTGATGTCAACAACATCGATGTCAGCACTGTCGGCGTCAACAACTTCGGCGTCAGCAAATTTAGTGTCAGCAATCGTTATAAAAATAATTCAACAACATTGATATTCTCGTAGTTTAACATTTGACTACTTTGTAATGTAAACATTTCACACTTTTCTATATCCTTGTAATTTTTTATATCCGCAAATTTTTCTTATCTATATATATTTTTTTATATATATTATTTTATATCACAAATTCATTAATAATATTAATGTAACGGCCCAAATATAAATATTCGGGTTACGTTTCGAAGGATTGGATACCTTCGTTCGGATCTTGCAATTCGAGTACGGGTTAAGTGTGAAAACAAAGTTTTAGTGATCAAAGAAGGGATTTCGCACCCTAAATTCGCAATAGGGCCGTTAGGTCCCCCGATCTTGTCCTACTTGCCTAAGTCGCTCAAAACGTTTTAAGTTTGAAAGCATAAAGAAGGAAATATCATAATACAAGTTGCCACGGCATGGCCGGGTCAAAATCAAATACGAGGAAATAAGCAGCAAAAGTGTGGAGTTCAAGTTGGTCTTTCTCTCCCTCTCACTGCGCCATGAGATATCCCCCGCCACATCAGCACATGATCAAGTAAGGGTACGGGTACCTGAAACTAACCACGAAGTCAAGGTCGAGCCACTCATGCGGGCCCTGAAGACCTCACTGAGGACATATAATATGCCTATACCTAAATAAAGGATGCTCTAATGCAGTGCAGAATATTAACACTCAAGCATGCTAGCAGTTTATATATAGATATATATGCAGAAAGCGATTAAATGGGATCCCGCATAGAATGCCAAGTGGCATGTCCCTCTCCTACTCCCGCACCCATGCTCGTTAGTGCAGGAACCGACCGCGTTTTATACTCCCGCACCCATGCTCGTTAGTGCGGGAACCGGTCGCGTTCAATATCATAACATCATCAATCGTATCAACAGTCATGCTCGTCAATTTAACAGTCTGACTCGATGAGGACTAAGCCCGATGGGACTGGACCGTCCTATGACCCTAGCAAATGACTCTAGGACTCACAATTTAACGGTCGTTCTACCATACACAAAGAGAATACGGATGCTCGTTCAGTTGTGCAACCTAAGCATGCTACTACATGAATATGCAGGATGCAACACCTACACACTATATGACACATCAGGCATGAGGTTCTAACTTGAGTAAGCCCCGGAGGACTTACCTGGAATAGCAGAACAGCAAAAGCAATGAACCAGCAGTAAGCAAGTCATTCACGTCATGGATCACCTAACAATTTAATAAGCAACAATTATAAGTCTAAGCACAAAGGGACCCATTTACCGCTACACAGAACTAAGTAAAGCTAAAAGAAACTCATTTATCATCATCAAGCCGTATCATCGCATAGTCCCGTCTCATCTCATATTCCATCATATATCATCTCATTCTCGTTATCATCAATTCATCATCTCATAATCTCAAGTTACCTCATAACATCAATTTCCTTAACCACTTCCATCATTCATCTCGAAGTTCCAATATATCATAACATGTTTCAAATTCATATTTTTACTCATGTTTCAACTCCTATAAAATCTCAAGAAAGATCATAAATAAATTCACAAAGCCTAGTTCCGAAGAAATCACTTCACAAGTTTCTAGAAACCATTAAATAAAATAACGTTTAGCCAAATTCTGACATTATCCAATTAAGCTGTTAAATCAGTTTTACAAGGTCATATTTTCAAAAGGATCCGACACAAGTTAGCTTTATTCCAAAACAATAACTAATCCCACAGTATAATATTATTGAATAATCCCGACATTTATAAATCTTTATAAACAACCCAACAACCAACTTTACTCATTTTAATTATCGAAACTTAGCAATTAGTTTATTCATATAAATTATTCTCAACAAATCAGTCTAAATAAATAAATAAATCAATCAAAGAAAGGATAATTAAATAAATGAACCATGTAAAGAATCACAATCCATGAAGTATTTAAATAACCTCCACACATTAAAACAATATAATCAAATAACCAAATAAGACTTAAAAATCAGATTTTAAATAACTTCAAATAATAATTTAAACACTCAGAATATTTCATAATAATATTTATAATAATATTTCAAAATGAAATTAAATAATAATTAAATACATGACATAAGTTATAAGTAATTATATCTTAGCAAAACAACCAAGTAAAACACATAAAACAATTAAAGCACAACCCATATCGGCCCAACTTGGAAGAAAAGCCCAAATCCGAACCCGGATTTGCTAGCCCAGCCCAACAAAACCGAACCAACCAGATTTAAAGTGAACCGATCAAAATAAAAAGAAATGGAACCGAACCGGTCTAAAAGAAAGAAAAGGAAAACCGAACCCGTGGGCCCCACGTCTTCTTCTACCTCTTAACCCTTCCCGCCCGTCTGGTTCAATGCCGCTGCCCAGCTCCGCCCCGAGTTCGCCTCGCCCTCCGTCTCGTCTATCCTACCCCCTCTCGCTCTCGCCGCTCCAGCCCCGCTCATGTCCGCCCCATCTCCCTCACTCTCATGCCCGCACTCGCCCTCGTCTCCCTCATACGCTCCTACCCCCTCGATCTCGCCCAGCTCGAGTCGCCCTCGCTCTTCTCTAATGCTCGATCTCACCCATCGAAAGCCAACAACAGAAATTGAATCAAAGAAAGGAGGATGGATTTGGGTGCTCACCGCGGGGTTCGAGCTCGTCGAAAAATTTTGTCGGAGCTCGATGAAGCTCGCCGGAGATGTTCCAGGGACTGCTCAGCTCAGCGTCGACCTTGGGCTGCTCGGACATCGAAGGAGGTGCTCCGGGGTGCTGCTACCCAAAGAGGGAGGTTGAAGATGGTGGCGTGACGCGAAACAAAGGGAGAAGGGGAGTTGTCTGGAGGAGATGCTCATGGCGGGGTGGTGGTGGCCGGATGGTGGAGCGGGGTTGTTGGTGGTGGTGACAGAAAACAGAAGGTGATGGTGGAGGTTGGTGCCGAATACAAGAAGAAGAGAGGTGTATATTATAATTGAAGGAGAGTAGGTGGAAGTAATAGCCTAATAGGGTGGGAAAGGGGGGCATGGGTTAGCAGAAAAGGGGTTAGGGTGCAGAGGGGCTAGGTTGGTGGTGGTTGGCTAGGATGAAAAAGGTAATTAATGTGAGAGGGGGAGTCAAATTTAATACCCGTAAATAAGTCCTGAAACCCCCTTTCCGACCTTAATTCGACATGATTTAAAATAAATTGAAATTTAAATATGTGATTTTGAATTAAATAATGAAATCCAATAATATCTCCAAGCCTCTGAAAATAGAACGGAAAAATTCATTTTCAAATCGAATAACAAGTTTATGCCGGAATTCGTCTTGAAAGAATAAAATAAAATCGGTTGCTCGAGTACGGAAAATTTTGAAAATTTTCGGAGTCTTAGAAATTAAGTAAAATTTTAAATCGGAATGATGTTTATAATTATAAAATTAGTATTTAAAAATTTCGGTCTTTACATCATCCACCTCTAAAAACAAGTCTCGTCCCCGAGACTAAAATCCTTTTTCGAAACTAGGGAAACTCTTCAAATCTCAAATTATTTCTCCCTACGTTAGTCAATCAGATTTCGAAAAGCCAAGAGGTGGCAACATCCATCTCTAAGGGCTAATCCCATATTCACTTCCTAGGTTCATGTTTCAAGGTCAAATTTCAACATTTCAAGCTTAAGATCACGACATATTTAGATATCCCAAGACATCACACCCCCGAATAACACATCATATCAAGATTCATCGATGTCAAGGTCTATTATCCAGTCGAAACATCACATAGCAAAATTCATCATGTCAAATATCGTCCCATCCCATATCATTATAGTAGAATTTGTCATAACAGAATTTTCATTCCATCCTATTAACAACATATTAACTCTCATTATTAACATCTCATAGTGAACTCTATCATATCAATACATATTAATTGGGCCCAATACTGAGAGAATTTGTATATAGTTACTGAAAAGAATAGAACACAACCATTACTCACACCTCACCGTCGAGCTCTCGAAATCGAAGTCAATTCTCAGCTAGGTCGACCATCTCAATTTAAGTTAAAATCCATGAGTACACCCGCACCTCATTCCTCTTAAAATCAAAACTCATAGATGTCCTCTTCAATTCTTTCCTAAAAGCCTACATGTCAAAGCCTAGTCCAAGTTCATCAAATATATCTCCCAAAGCTCAGGTCAACGAGTCCACTAAGAATCACCTGACACAAGAATCACCTTCCCTCTAATAAGCTAGAATCCACACATTATGAAATTATAATCCTCTAAGCAACATAGATCGCGCCCAATATTCCATATTCTTATCGAAACTTCTATCAAGTACACGATCAATCTAGGTGCCACTTCCCAAATATGTTCATTCTCCCTATTCCCTTAAAATCCATCCGATCATCATCTCTACAAGTTCCCAAATCGCTCTAATACTTTTATCATACTTCCCATACGAATAAGCACACTCATTTCTAATCCACCTCTAAAGAACCAATTCCCATTTCCATCCTCACATAATTACATTCTCACATTTCGTATCCTCAACACCGCAAGTAAGGGTTCATTTCTTGAGCTACTCACATACCCTAAATGACATAAACACTTACTCATCTAGGTCTGAAAGTCCTATCACTACTAATTGTCCTCGCTCATCGGATCCTACGTCAGAGCCAACTAGAAATAACACGTAACACGACCCGTCTAGTCTCCTCAACCATACCTATACCCAAGTGGTCAACAAACATGGCTTGCCCATCTAAGTCCTTAGAACGTATCTAATCTGAATCGTACCTTCCTACTCCCCAAGGTCATAATATTTCCACTTACTCACAATACTAATTCACCATTCGAAATCCAACTATTTTCCTAAATAATGTTGCTCTCTCAACCCGGCTTACTCTAGTTCCTTATAGTCACATACCCCTACTTCATCTTAGTCTAACATCCTCAAACAACGATATCTTACCTCTTACTGAACTCAAGCACGAACCCTTTTTCCAAGAGAAATTCTATATCGTTCTTATTCGAATTCACCCAAGGTATCACAAATTATTAAATTCCCAAAATCCCGCGATTAGTAGTATAATCATATCCTCCACCTGGACTAGTTCCCATATTCGTCATTCAGAATCTTCCTATCTCTAAACCCAATCAATCAACTCATGATCGCCCTTAATGATACATTTTCTTCGCTATAGGCCTTTCCTCAAATCTCATTTTTCCTTTCCTAGCACCTTAGCATTCAAATCACTATCACGGGTACCAAATACAATTTATTCCTATTCTAAAAACATCCAATCTTGCCTCTATTATTCCTCTAATTGCAATTCTAGCAAGTATCCTGAATTCCAAAAAGCAAACCTCAATATCTATCTAACATCCTCCCCCTCATCATATAAACAACTCGAATTCAAATATCCATAAATTTCCAAGCAGTCCTAGTCACTCAAACCTTAACGATATCCATAATTTATTTCTCACCAAGGTCATTCCTACTCACAGTACGAATAACCTAAGTCCCAAGGTCTACAATTTCTCTAGCCATCCTAGTCACCCAAGCATTAACATCATCCACAATTCGTTCTTTGGCCATATTGCTACCATTCCAAGTACAATAACCTACCTAACATCACATCCTTTCTACGAGAGCTCCTAAATCAAACATGCTCAGTCTACTCATACCTTCCCTCAAGGATACCTAAACAAATTTACATTAACCTTCAATCAAATTTACTCAACTATACTACAACCTTATCTCCGCAAATCTTTTCATTCCCATCCTATGCCCCATCTAAGGCCTACCTAGAAGGCTCATCTGAAAATCTCTGACTACCATCTCCTACCAGCCTTAGAACCTCACTCGATCCTACCTAAGCCAATGTCTCCTTTCTATGACTCTATCTCACGCCATCATCGAAACAAACCTACGGCTTCTAACTCTCTTTTTACTCCTAGACTATTCCACAAAAGAACCTAAACCCTCATAAATAGGAAAGGAAAAGAGAAGGAACGAAAAGAAAAGGAAATCATTATTCGTACACACTAGGTCATAGCTTGATAGTACATCAGCAACAATCAGCGCATCAGAATCATATCACATCTAGGCATATCACACACAATCGTCATTCTCAACCACCACATGGAAGTTAATAGCTCGAATGGGGAACGCCCCCTTTCATAAGGCATATCTATGAATCCACTGCATACTCATCCTCCAATGTTGCAGATGACGTCAGTTATGAGACTTGTGGGTCATGGGCCCACCATGCTTCCGCTGCGCCGCTCTGATGCTACCCGGCTGTTTGTTCTTTCCCTCATGTCGTCGTTCATTCCAAAAAGATAACACATAGATTCTAAGTTAACGGAGATAGGGGAGAGACAAAGGAGGACAACCCGGATACCCTACGGAGTTACATATGGACCAAAGGCTAACAAGACTAGAGACAAGATCCCAACCCGAGAATGACAACGAGGCCCTTATGGAGATCTGTGAGGCATAATCGCAGCAAGCAAGTTACACATAGTTCATGAAGTACACTAGTAATATCAATGAACACTATCAAGTACCTAGCGCAATGAACGACGGTAACATATACTCATGACACAAAGCATATAAGGGTGGTATAGTAAGCTATCACATCCTACGATGACAACGTTCACATAAGGTTGCACGCACGACTCAAAATCATATGATGAGTTACATTTGGAAAGCATAGTTTCTACATGACACTAGTAATTCATGGCAAAGCATAGATACAGTAAGGGGTGTTCTGAATAATTTTAATATAACTGCATGGATCATATATACACGAAACCAGAACATTGAGTGGTGTGTGGTCATGTGAGGTGTCAGACCAGTTGCTCATGAAAGCATGAAAGAACGATAATACTATCAGGAACCTACGTCAAGAGAGAGCAAACAATCACGCGGATAAGGCACGGTATCCCTCAAATCACATTTCATATAACCTACAATAAGTATAACATGTGACACATTCGTACATTTAGTCAACTAGCATAACAATGTACAAAGGTATCAAGTTAATCATGCTAAAACAACATAGGAATATGGAGGAATACAACGAAGTATAATACAAGCCTAAAGCAATGTGGCTGAATCTGAATATAAGGATATAGGGACATGTATTTAGCATAATGTAATATCAGATCACGTAATCACATATGGGACTACAATCACAACCAAACAGAAATCTCCAAGGGCAATGTCAACAACTGACTTAAGAGCCCATTTCCTGTGGACCCCTTACAGGAATAAAAAAGGTCGGTTCTCCAAACAGCCCACTCAATATCATGTTGAGAACCCTTGATCATTCGAAGTTGACATCTTAGTACATTAATTAGCTCGTGGCATGACCTATGGCGTCAAGTACCATAATATATCACGCACTTAAGTAATCAATGCACCCGAACAGAAATCCCGAATATGATTAGACTCCCAACCCCAATTTCCCGTGGAAGACGCTAACATCATAGAGAGAAGACTCGATAGGAACATCTATGGAAGAAGATAAAAGAAAGGGAAGTAGAAGAAAAGAATAGTAAAGGAGAGAAAAGAAAGAAAAGGAAAAGGAAGACAAAGAAGGAAAAGGAAAGAATCGATAAGACATCACTTAGAGGCATGAGGGATGAGGAAAATGGAATGAAAGGAATACACTCTTCTACAATTGTCAACCTTAGAAATCTGGTAAACAGAAGGCGAAATGAAAAGGAAATGACACAAACAGTTGAATAATGGAAAAGATTGCTCCACAAGAACTGAGATCCCAACTATAGACTAAGGAAGGGCTCCCTCGCGATCCCATTCGCACAGAAGTCCAATTCATAGCCAACATAGCTTAAACTGATTAACAGAATTCTTGCTCAAGGAAGACAACACGCAGCACATAATCAATCAACAATATTAATATGATCCCCTTCGAGGAGGGTCGCCCTCGGTTCCAATTTATATAAAATCACAGAATCTATCTAGAAGCTGCCCTTCGAGGGGCAACTGACCGGAGGGGCAACTATTCTCTCGGCCTCTACATCCTAACCCTGCTACTCCAACCACCACGGTGCAAACTCCTTGGAGTCTTCCAGGCCCTCTGTAAAGTACAAAGCTAAGTTTTGCCTACCCTTTCCCAAGTCTACATCCAATAGGATGGTCTATCGCCTTTCTACCCACTCGATTTCCCTTATTTTAAGTCGAGTTTATTAAGCTTTGTTCATTAATTTAGCCATATTAAATTCATTTTGCCCCTTTTAAAACTCTTCAAAATCCTTTAAAACATTGGGCGGTTTTCAAAATCATACTTCAACCCATTTGTACTCGAATCGCGCAACCCAAGCTCTGATACCACCTTTGTAACGGCCCAAATATAAATATTCGGGTTACGTTTCGAAGGATTGGATACCTTCGTTCGGATCTTGCAATTCGAGTACGGGTTAAGTGTGAAAACAAAGTTTTAGTGATCAAAGAAGGGATTTCGCACCCTAAATTCGCGATAGGGCCGTTAGGTCCCCCGATCTTGTCCTACTTGCCTAAGTCGCTCAAAACGTTTTAAGTTTGAAAGCATAAAGAAGGAAATATCATAATATAAGTTGGAACGGCATGGCCGGGTCAAAATCAAATACGAGGAAATAAGCAGCAAAAGTGTGGAGTTCAAGTTGGTCTTTCTCTCCCTCTCACTGCGCCATGAGATATCCCCCGCCACATCAGCACATGATCAAGTAAGGGTACGGGTACCTGAAACTAACCACGAAGTCAAGGTCGAGCCACTCATGCGGGCCCTGAAGACCTCACTGAGGACATATAATATGCCTATACCTAAATAAAGGATGCTCTAATGCAGTGCAGAATATTAACACTCAAGCATGCTAGCAGTTTATATATAGATATATATATGCAGAAAGCGATTAAATGGGATCCCGCATAGAATGCCAAGTGGCATGTCCCTCTCCTACTCCCGCACCCATGCTCGTTAGTGCAGGAACCGACCGCGTTTTATACTCCCGCACCCATTCTCGTTAGTGCGGGAACCGGTCGCGTTCAATATCATAACATCATCAATCGTATCAACAGTCATGCTCGTCAATTTAACAGTCTGACTCGATGAGGACTAAGCCCGATGGGACTGGACCGTCCTATGACCCTAGCAAATGACTCTAGGACTCACAGTTTAACGGCCGTTCTACCATACACAAAGAGAATACGGATGCTCGTTCAGTTATGCAACCTAAGCATGCTACTACATGAATATGCAGGATGCAACACCTACACACTATATGACACATCAGGCATGAGGTTCTAACTTGAGTAAGCCCCGGAGGACTTACCTGGAATAGCAAAACAACAAAAGCAATGAACCAGCAGTAAGCAAGTCATTCACATCATGGATCACCTAACAATTTAATAAGCAACAATTATAAGTCTAAGCACAAAGGGACCCATTTACCGCTACACAGAACTAAGTAAAGCTAAAAGAAACTCATTTATCATCATCAAGCCGTATCATCGCATAGTCCCGTCTCATCTCATATTCCATCATATATCATCTCATTCTCGTTATCATCAATTCATCATCTCATAATCTCAAGTTACCTCATAACATCAATTTCCTTAACCACTTCCATCATTCATCTCGAAGTTCCAATATATCATAACATGTTTCAAATTCATATTTTTACTCATGTTTCAACTCCTATAAAATCTCAAGAAAGATCATAAATAAATTCACTAAGCCTAGTTCCGAAGAAATCACTTCACAAGTTTCTACAAACCATTAAATAAAATAACGTTTAGCCAAATTCTGACATTATCCAATTAAGCCGTTAAATCAGTTTTACAAGGTCATATTTTCAAAAGGATCTGACACAAGTTAGCTTTATTCCAAAACAATAACTAATCCCACAGTATAATATTATTGAATAATCCCGGCATTTATAAATCTTTATAAACAACCCAACAACCAACTTTACTCATTTTAATTATCGAAACTTAGCAATTAGTTTATTCATATAAATTATTCTCAATAAATCAGTCTAAATAAATAAATCAATCAATCAAAGAAAGGATAATTAAATAAATGAACCATGTAAAGAATCACAATCCATGAAGTATTTAAATAACCTCCACACATTAAAAAAATATAATCAAATAACCAAATAAGACTTAAAAATCAGATTTTAAATAACTTCAAATAATAATTTAAACACTCAGAATATTTCATAATAATATTTATAATAATATTTCAAAATGAAATTAAATAATAATTAAATACATGACATAAGTTATAAGTAATTATATCTTAGCAAAACAACCAAGTAAAACACATAAAACAATTAAAGCACAACCCAGATCGGCCCAACTTGAAAGAAAAGCCCAAATCCGAACCCGGATTTGCTAGCCCAGCCCAACAAAACCGAACCAACCAGATTTAAAGTGAACCGATCAAAATAAAAAGAAATGGAACCGAACCGGTCTAAAAGAAAGAAAAGGAAAACCGAACCCGTGGGCCCCACGTCTTCTTCTACCTCTTAACCCTTCCCGCCCGTCTGGTTCAATGCCGCTGCCCAGCTCCGCCCCGAGTTCGCCTCGCCCTCCGTCTCGTCTATCCTACCCCCTCTCGCTCTCGCCGCTCCAGCCCCGCTCATGTCTGCCCCATCTCCCTCACTCTCATGCCCGCACTCGCCCTCGTCTCCCTCATACGCTCCTACCCCCTCGATCTCGCCCAGCTCGAGTCGCCCTCGCTCTTCTCTAATGCTCGATCTCACCCATCGAAAGCCAACAACAGAAATCGAAGGAGGTTCTCCGGGGTGCTGCTACCCGAAGAGGGAGGTTGAAGATGGTGGCGTGACGCGAAACAAAGGGAGAAGGGGAGTTGTCTGGAGGAGATGCTCATGGCGGGGTGGTGGTGGCCGGATGGTGGAGCGGGGTTGCTGGTGGTGGTGACAGAAAACATAAGCTGATGGTGGAGGTTGGTGCCGAATACAAGAAGAAGAGAGGTGTATATTATTATTGAAGGAGAGTAGGTGGAAGTAATAGCCTAATAGGATGGGAAAGGGGGGAATGGGTTAGCAGAAAAGGGGTTAGGGTGCAGAGGGGCTAGGCCGGTGGTGGTTGGCTAGGATGAAAAAGGTAATTAATGTGAGAGGGGGAGTCAAATTTAATACCCGTAAATAGGTCCTGAAACCCGCTTTCCGACCTTAATCCGACACGATTTAAAATAAATTGAAATTTAAATATGTGATTTTGAATTAAATAATGAAATCCAATAATATCTCCAAGCCTCTGAAAATAGAACGGAAAAATTCATTTTCAAATCGAATAACAAGTTTATGCCGGAATTCGTCTTGAAAGAATAAAATAAAATCGGTTGCTCGAGTACGGAAAATTTTGAAAATTTTCGGAGTCTTAGAAATTAAGTAAAATTTTAAATCGGAATGATGTTTATAATTATAAAATTAGTATTTAAAAATTTCGGTCTTTACAATTAATTAGAACGCAATTTGTTATCACCACTAACAGTGTCAGCATCAACAACGTTGATGTCAGTAACATCGACGTCAGCACTGTCGGCGTCAGCAACGTCAGCATTCCCGACGTCAACAATGGAAAGTGTTGATGCGAAAAAAAAATATTATATTTTCGTTTTAAAAAATTTATATCGGTTAAAAAAATAAATTAGTGGCAAATCTTATTATGTGATAATTAAAGGGGAAAATGAATAAATGAAAAGAAATGAAAAAAACAAAAGAAAAGAGAAATAAAGAAAATAAAATAAAATAAAAATATATAGTAAAAAGGACAAAAGGGGGCTTTCCATAAAAAAAAGTGAGTGAGGGAAGAGTTACCTGTACACGCAAGGTAGGGAGGGAGTGGGCCCCAGGCCATGTATTTCGTATGAATATAGAGGAAGGAGTATTCGATATGTGGTGTTAATTAAATTAGGGAGGGACACTTTACTAGTTTGTCCAATATGGTGGGTAGATTGTTAATTAGGCCATGTATTTTAGGTAGTTTGCTAAACGCCCCTTAAAAAAAAAACTCTTAGAGCAGCCGCATCACTGAACCGAGGGGTTCATGCGGATGCCAGCTAGTATAAAATGGGAAAGAAAAAAAAATAAAAAAGGATGAACCCATGCCTGTAGGTTCATTTGCAAGAAACATGAAAAGGGAGTTCATGGAAGAGACACGTCGTTTTTGGGCTATTTCGGTCATTTTTATATTATAAAATTTTAAAAAAATATTTTTGAATGTAATTTAATTTTATCTACACATAGACACTCACTTTGCATATGTTTAGAGGAAAAACAATTCATGATATTACCGTATTTTGTATGACCGTATGACACCCATGTAATTATACTAATTCTACTATTTAATATTTAACAATAAAAATTATTATTAATAATAAACTTAAATATTTAATAATAAGACATTATTATTATTAATAATAAACTAAATTATACAGTAATGTTTAATTAAAAAATCCGACAGTTATACTAATTGTAATATTTAAATAATTAATAATTAATAATATTTAATATTAAATAATAATAATTTATCTTTATTAATAAAATTAAAGAATTTAATATAAAAAGATTTTATTTAATAAAAAAATGTAAATAAAGAAAAGTAAGTTATGAATCCGAGGTTGGGATTCATGAATGAGGGTGAAAAAATAATAAATATGAAGTGGGGTTATTAAGCCAATGTGGCACTGAAAAAGTAAGTTATGTAAAGACCGAAAAAATTAAAATATTATTTTCTTACAATATTAAATTATGTTTGGCTTTAAAATTAAGATTCTAGAAATTTTGGAATTTCCGTCCTCGAGCAACTGAATTTTATTAATCCTCTAGAAATGAACTTCTATATAGTTTTGAATTGGGTTTTAGCAATGGATTTTGATTTTTCGCTTTTGAGATCGAGCATTAAAAAAAATTAAAATTAAAAATTAATTTAAGCTACGAGTATCGATTGGAATTTATTTAATTTTCGATTATCTTGAAATTGAATTAAAATTTGATTAAATTTGATTTAGTCGGGATTCGTTCGGGCGAGCGGGTTTTGAGTATTTCCGCTAATTTTGAATTGGTATTGTGGTAAATCCTATTTTATTTTCCCTTTTCTTTATTCTTTCTCTCTTTCTCTCTCTCTCTTCTCTCTCTCTGCGGTCCCCCCTCCCTCTCGGATCTGTGGTGTGTGCCCCTGCCTCACCTCCCTCCCCCTCTTGTCTTCATTCACCTCTGCACCCCCACACCCTTCCCATTGCCCAACCCAACTTGCAATTGGGGTCCCCCCTCTCCCTCTCTTTCTGATTAAACCCAGCTCTCAATGCCCCATTAGAAACAACCCACAGCTACCTCACATTGTGCCTCCCTCCTGCCTCACTTTTCCTTATCCCATTTACAAACCCACCATTTCACTCCTCACCCTCTCCTCCATTTCAGCTTGGCCGAGAGCACCACAATTCTACCTCCCTCCTCCTCCCATTTCGCTCTGGTGGCCGCCCCAGGAGAGCCCAGCTTCCTCCATTGCTCTCGTGAAGCCGGAGGTCCCCTGTCCCACCGAAGCCACCCCACCACTGCCGCCCTGTTTCCAAAGGGAGCCGAGAGCTCCACGGTTCCTTCCTCCTCTTCCTTGACGAGCTGCAACAGCCCCAGTAGCGCCATCTCCGACGTCCCTGGGCTGCCAAGAGCCCAGCACCGGCACCGACGCCGCCCCCGAGCGCCTCCGTCCCCTGTTTTCCGAGTGAGCTTCGGTAAGCCCCTCTCCCCTCCTTTCTCTCAATAGGTCGGAAAAGCTCCACGTTTAACGCCTCTGCACTCGTCCTAGGCCAAGCTCATTTGATTCCAACTCCGATGAAGCCCAATCGTGCCTCCAACGACCCTTTTCCGGCGACGCTTCCCGAACCTCGGTAACTTCTCTCTCCCTCCCTCCTCATTGCTATCGTTTCGTTTTTGTTGGCCGGATTGTGGTCGGAATCCCATTTCGGTCACCTGGGCACAACCTCGAGTCGAATGGACCACCACCGCAGGGGACCTTCTTCCTTCTTCTTCCTCGTCTCCGTCGTCCTGTTCTGTTGATTGGGAAAGACGGGTTCGGTTTCTAAATTTCTTTTCTTTGAACCGGCCCGGTCCTCCTCCTCCCTTTTCCTTAAATGGTGGTCCGGTCCACCCCCCTTGCCACATCGGATGCCCCGTCAACCAGCCCTGGGCCCCTCCTCTATTCTTTTCTTTTCTTATTCCGGATTTCTGTTGGGCTTTACCCTTCCGGGCTGAGAGTTCTGGTTTGGGCTTAACGGATTTGGGCTGGGTCAGCTTCTCTTCTTCTTCTTTCCGGGTCATTGGTTTCGTTTTGGGCTCGAATTCGGGTTGGGCATTCGGCTGGTTTTGTGTGGGTTTTGTTATTTATGTGTTACATATATGTTACCTTATATGCTTAGTGTTAATTGTTAGTTTATTATTATTATTAGAGTATGTTATTCTATTTTGCCAATATATATATATATATTTTCTGAAAATATTCTATATATTATATTGGTTTTAAGGCTTTAAAAGTGATATTATTTGATATTGGGTTATAAATATATTTATGGATTATATTATATGTATGGGTTATAGTATGTTAAGTATATATTATAAAATTGTTATCATCAAATTAGTATTGTATTATAATTCCGGTTTTAGTGAAAGAATATTTTCTGGAAAAGTTGTTTATATTGTTTAAAATAGTATTAATTGGACTATTGATTTATATGATGCATTTTATGAGGATTTAAATATGTGAGTTAGGAATTTTAAAGTGATTTGTCGGTTTTGAATTATAAATATTATTTGTGAGCATAGAGTTATTTTAATGATTTAATATTGGAACTTATTTTATGTTTTTGAAATAAGAAACATGCCGGAATTGTTTTATAATATGATTTTTGGAAATTGGTTTCAAGGCTTAAGTATTAAAGTCGGAATTTGGCCAAGTATGAGTTGAGAAATCATTTTGAATATGAGCTGACTTAATTTGGGATTTATGAGTTCGAAAATATGGTTGGTATGATTTTATCAATGGGTTTGATTGAAAGAATGATTTTGGTCGATTTGATCGTATCGGAAAGATTTTGGAAAACGGTTTTACTATCGGTCGGTTTTGAGGATGTTGAGAACTTGGGTTCGTGAGTATGAATGTTGATCTGGTAGCTTATGGAAATGGCTTGATGATAGGTGTGTATTGCTTTTGGATTGCTTTGGACTTGCATTGGGCCCTTGCTTGTTGACGTGGGGAGAATTGAATCGAAATATATAATAAAATATAAACCAATACAACTCTTAGCCTCTTCAAATAAATTCAAGACTCCCCGCTATAGTAGTAGGGAATCAGGTTCGATCCACGAGGAAGCGAGTCAGCGGGATCCTAGTAGCGTTGAAGACACGTCCTTTATATTCGACCAGAAGCCTCGATCACGATGTCAGACCTCGATGTCGACCTTGGCTGTCGATGTCGTCTGCAACAGAAAACCTGCAGAAACAAAAACGGTAGTCGATATCGACTGGTGGGGGTCGATATCGAGGTTAGTTCACGAAATCGACTGGCTCAGAAGTCTGCCAGTCGATACAGGGGGTCGATTTCGACACAAAGTGGTCGATATCGATGCTTGCAGAAGTTCCCAGGAGTCTCGAGATCGACTCAGAAAAACCGTCGATCTATCAGTTTTGGTCGATATCGACCTTTTTTGTCGATATCGATGTCTTTCCTGCAGTGGGTTAGTGGTTTTGTCGGCAAAGAAAAGGCCGAAGAATCAAGGATGGAAAGGGAGCAATGATCAGAAATAAGCAAAGGTGTTGGGTTTTTCGATGACTCAACGAACGACGGGCAAATTTTAATGTAAACTCAAAGGAAAAGATCTTCCAAGGTCAAGGATAACCACGACGACAACCATGATAGTAGAAATAAGGATCAACTAAAGATGCATGCTTTTATCATAAAGGAAAAGGCTTTCACCTAAACCGACCAATAGGAAAAGAGATTTTTCAATTACTAATCCTAATGGGTGTCTACCTTCGTCATAATTGAGTTTATAATCTTTCGAAAAGAAACCCTAATTACTACCCAAGTTTTACAACATGAGTTCCTTAAATTCGCATTTAAAGATGAAGAACAAGGTAGAAGGAGATAAAAGATACATTCTTTAACGACATACTTACCTTACCATCATGGCTATCGTCGGGCTCACCCCGACCCTAGAAGAAAGGGGAACTACTCACTCATGTTGATCGTAGACATGTCTTGAATTGAAATAAGTTGCATAAATGGAAAATTTCGAATCTTTACAATCTCAACGCCAACTTTCGTAAGCGCTTGAAACTTTAAAGCTCGAAAAAACCTAACTATCTATTATCTATTGTTCTTGTCTTTGATGATTCTATGATTGGATGATTAACAAATCAGCCTCTAAGGCTTTATTTATAGGCTACTAATCCTCGCTATCCGAGGATTGTAACTTTTATCTAAACTAATAACTCTATCCGAACAACTAGGATAGGTCTTTTATTTTGATAAACTTAAAGGAAAAGATAACAAACAACTGCTAATATCTAAAAGAACGAGATAACTCATGGCTTTGATGATAGACTTCACAATCCGAGCCTCAAAAATCGGATTTATCTTCTGTCGATGTAGGGTCGATATCGACTCCAGAGGTCGATATCGAGGCTTGTGTCTCTGCTCGACTTGTCCCACTCTAGTCGATGTCTATGACGATGGTCGATATCGATGCATGTGTGTCGATATCGAGGCTTCTAGTCTGGTTTGTGTGGTTATCTCGACACTCAGAAGTCGTGTCGAAATCCAGGGTCGATATCGATGTCTCCAGTCGAT
The DNA here is from genome assembly GCA_963922045.1 of Persicaria maculosa. NCBI lineage: Eukaryota > Viridiplantae > Streptophyta > Magnoliopsida > Caryophyllales > Polygonaceae > Persicaria > Persicaria maculosa. The sequence continues at coordinate 45,694,656 of OY998267.1, forward strand.
ATCGACCTCTTCTCAGCGTCACTTGGCTTGCTCGTTTTGACTCCGATTTCATCGAATTCCTGCATGGTTAGCTCAAAACTCGTGTAGACTCTATTTTTTACACTTTAGCTCATTCTTACACGAGATCATATGCTTTTGAAACTTTTGTTCGGAAATCAAATGAAATATGAAGTCAAAAGATGCAATAAACAATAGTACAATTATGTACATCAAAACACCCCATACTTAGACTTGCTTGTCCTCAAGCAATAACCAAGCAATAACCAACACCTACAACACACCCTTCAAGTCTTTGCCTTTGTCAAAAGCAACATCATAAGCGGTAGCAAAGTAAAGCAAGTGAATTTAACGTCATAGCACATATTTTGGCGATCCATAGGCATATGCAATTTTAATCCAACCTCACAGGGATAATGTGTTTGCACTCAACTCTCATGTGTTTAGGCTATGAAGATCACTCTCAACTCAATTCCATATACAATCTCATAAACATTGCAATTTATAAAAATCCACTTCGCAACCAATTATGAAAATGCAATAAGAATCATCAGGAGGACTTTCGCTCAATGGAAGACTTCATAGAAGACTCCATTCGGCGGGGTTGTAATGGGGCTTGGTATGAAATAAAGGGTATGGAATTATTTGGCTATGTGGTGCTTTTCAAATTCGGGAATCAAGACTCCTAAATCTCAACACTTGCATTACCCAAACCATAACTCTTCAATATAATGCTCTTCAAGATGCATTCCATCAACCCTTCTTCCAAGTTCTAATACACCTCTCAAAAGTATAACATTCGTATGAATAAAAAACTTAAGGATTTTGGCTCATGCACTTTATATATATATACATATATTTTTTTTCGGATTTTTTTTTTCTTTTTTTTTTTTCGAACATAATACTAAAACTATGTGCATTTATATGGTGAGCCAAAACATCCTTTTACAAAATATGACAAAATATAAATATGCACCATCCTATAATTTCCTTGCTTACAACTAGACATTATGCTCTTTTCTTTCCACAAGACATTAGTCCAACCAATCTAAGTCTCAATTCCCAAATGGGGGTCAGGCTCAATTCGGCTAGGGATAATTTTGTGGAGTTTGCAATTCAGGCTCAGGCTAATGTTCTGGCTTCAAGCAGGGATAATGCAGGGTAGGTAAAGAGAGGATAAAATTGGCTTAAAAGATGCCTCCATCATTTAATTCTCGTAAACATAAACATATATATGCATTGGTTTTGAATAACTATCACAACATTTAGAGATGCATAGGAAGAGTAAATTCACTCAAGAAAGCGGAGGGATTTTTGATGTTCTCCCTATAGGCCAAAATTCTCACAAGGACAATTTTTGTTGGATTTGCTTTCTAGCCTAGGATCATATGTGCTCAATTTCATCACAAGTTCACGATCTACATAAAAAATTTAAAGACTTAGGCTAAACCATCCAAATATGCCATAGGGTTTACATGATCAAGTCAGCTATTGAGTTTTCATCATAGGACATCTAAGTAGGGATTAAAGAACAATAAACTTTAAATAAACATGCATTTTTTTGTATTTTTGACATTTTTCTATTTTTTTTGGATTTTTGACATTTTATAGACTCAACAAAATCAAACTAAACGGTTGAGAACTTAAACTTTAAAATGCATAAATGTTAAATATGATGCAATGCATAGAAGTAGAATGTAAATAAAATACATGCCAAGTTTGCCAAGTTTGCCAAATTTTAAACCCTACCACAACCAGATAAAGCAGTTTATAATGTCCAAGTTCAATCCCCACCCCATACTTAAAGATTACAGTGTCCTCACTGTTAGAAAAATAAAGTAAAGGGAAGGATCACTCACACTCACTTACGCTAGATGTATATCACTGCTCAGGGGGCGGGGGAGGTGGCAACAGCAAGGGCCAGCCCTGTGTAGGAGCTGCCCCTGAGTAGTCTGTCGGGGCGGCCTGTGGGAAAGTGGAAGATCCAGCCTGCGGATCGAAGGAAAAGCCCATATATGAGCCCAAACCCTCGAGGTACCTCCCATAGCGTCGCTGCTCCTCGCGCATCTCAGAGACGGAGAGCTCCAGCCTGGTAAAGCGGGCAGACATGTCTTCCTGCCAATCAGTGGTGTAGGCAGGCTGGAAGGGAGGAGGAGGTGGAGGTACATAGCTGTGGTGGCTATGGTGACTGTGGTAGCTGTGGTGGGACCCCTGCGGGCCCTCTCCTCCCCCAACCGCATCATCTCTGGCGTCATCATCGTCGTTGCCATCCATACCACCCTGGTAGGCTGGGGGCTGCTCAGCTCCGTTAGAATGGGGATCTGCGTCCCAGGACATAGCATCCACCTCTGGCTCGTGGTTGTAGAGCGGGGGTCTCCTCCGTAGGGTGGGGTCAGCGGTCGGATCTATATCCGTATGATATGGCTGCCCAGTCCAAGACTGGTACCAATCAGGGATATACAGCAGATCCATGAAATCGTGTCGCAGGCGCATCCCCGTTTGGGGTTGTCTCCATCCCTGGGCCCCTGTTGCGATGACTCCGCCCTGTCGCATTACCGCCGCGTCTAGGTACGTGAGCTGGTAGGCCGTGTACCGTTCAGTGTGGACGCCGAGAGCCTCAGCGAGGATGGCCACCATGCCGCCGTCCAAGATGTCTGTAGAGACCGTTCATTTGCGGTCTACGATATGCTCGAGCCAGGAGTGGAGGTATGGTAGAGGGTCATCCTCAAAAAGCATCCTCCGTAGTGTCTCCGTCTCACGGTGTGTCGGGCGACGGAGCTCAGGCCTGGCCCAAAGGGTACTCGCCAGGATCCTCAAGATCACCCTAAAAAGTGGGCTCACAACCCTAGATGTGAAGGAGTCTGTAGGGGCAGGGTAGGGTATACCTGATATGTAACTCCAGATGACATTGGGGTCGTGGACCCTGAAGGCGGCTGAAGTGTGGATGAACCCAAAAATATCGCTCATCTCCTCGAGCGATAGTCTGTGTCGCCTGTTGCCGAGCTGGAAGATGACTCGGCGGCTAGTCGAAGTGCGCTCGGGAACCTCCAATGTGGCCATAAACTCCCCAGTGAGAACGGGGTAGTGCGCCTCCAGGGGCTCGATCAGCCGGTGTAGAGAGACGTTCTCAAACGCCTCCTGAACGCCTGGGTGAAATCCTAGCTGGATCATGTCAGGGAGATGGTACCATCGTGCCCTGGTGGCTCGGGGAATCAACTCCTCAGCAAGGGAGCGCTGCTGATCATCCTCAATGCGGAGCGCGTTCTGAGGGATGTTCTTGGCTCTAACCATCGTCTGCAAAAGAAGCCAATACCAAAGATAATATTCCCTTTGATTAAAATGGGGAGAACCCCATACTTAGGTTCTAATTATGCTAGAAATTTTGTAAAGGTTTAAGTGGAAGAAAGTACACAATTTCTTAAAGTTTTAACACAAAGGAACCTTATGACATAAATAAGTGTTGCCTAAAAAAAATCAGATTTCAAACTATATAAAAAATCAGAATATAAACCCCCTAAAAAATCAGATTTACAAAATCAGCCCATATATATATAAAAATCAGATTCCTAGCCCAAACTTATGAAAAATTCAGATTATTGCCCCACATGAATTATAAAAGTCAGATTTTCCCCCTAATATATATATAAATCAGATTTCATGCCCATGTATAAACAAAACTCAGATTCATAGCCCCACATATATATAAAAATATTCCATGCCATACAAATACTCTTTCCCGCGCAATCTACGTTCAAAACCTAAACACCCAATATGAAATTTCTTCCCAATCAACTAATTGAATATGAAAAATCAGAAAAAAAATAGAGGAAGGGTGAAAAATCATACCAGAAGAGTGTTTGGAATTAGGAGAGAAAGAGGCAAGCAACCGCAAAATCGAGAGAGAAAACCGACTGTCGACAAGGGGTGTCGATATCGATGCCCAGGGTCGAAATCGACCGGATGCTGTGTGTTGTCGGGGCTGCTGGTGGCTGTGGTGGGTCCTCCGGTGGCGTGGGGCGGCCGGATCTGGCGATTCTTGGCCGGAGACGTGTAGATCTGGGCGAAGAGGGTTGAAAACGAGGGAGAGAGAGGGGGCTAGGTCGAGGAAGAGAGGAGGGGATCTTGTGGCTGCAGGTGTTGCTGCACAGGACGAGGAAGGGTGTGGTGACAGTGGGTGGGTGTGTTGGTTGCGGCGATGGGAGGCTGTGGGGAGGGTGATCGGAGGGAGAGGGATGAAGAGGAAGAGGGGCGGCTAGGGTGTCGAAAGTGGGAGGGGGGTGTCGAAGTCGGGTTGTATAAAGGGGGTGAAAACCCCAAAAATTAAAAACTGAAAGATATTAAATTTTGACCTGGCTTACCTCCATCTGTAGTCGATATCGACCTTAGAGGTCGATATCGACCCCCCGTCTGCATCCGTTTAACACGTCCTGTTACTCCTTCTGTCGGCTGATCGATATCGACCATATAGGTCGATATCGACCTCTCTTCTAGGCTGGATTTCTTTGTTGACTTTAGATAAAATAGCCACGAATGATCTCAAAAATATAAAATAAACAAAAAAACTAAAAGAAAAAGAAAAAGGAAAAGAACGGGTTGCCTCCCGGAAGCGCTTGAGTTTAAGTCGCTAGCTCGACATACTTCCCTTTTTGCGCTAGTTCAACGCCAAGGTGGCGCGAATCTCTTCCTCTGGGTCCTCCTTGTCATAATATTTCTTTACTCGGTGGCCATTTACCTTAAAGGTTGATCCATCGTCGCAAAATAACTCCACCGCTCCATGAGGGAATACTTTATGAACCTTGAAAGGTCCGCTCCATCTTGTCCTTAGTTTCCCTGGAAATAAGCGAAGCCTAGAATTGAAAACAAGGACTTTGTCACCTACCTCATATGTTTTTGGCACCAACTTCCTATCATGCCATTTCTTAGTGCGCTCTTTGTAGATTTCGGCATTCTCATATGCCTTTAGGCGCAACTCTTCCAAGGCTTGTAAGTCAATGAACCTCCTCTTTTCCGCTTCGTCGAAATCCATGTTAAGCTCCTTAAGAGCCCACATTGCTTTATGCTCAAGTTCAACGGGCAAGTGACAGGACTTACCATATACCAAGTTATAGGGAGTTGTGCGAAGCGGTGTTTTATAGGCCGTTCGGTAGGCCCAGAGCGCATCATCCAGTTTGGACGACCAATCTTTCCTTGAGCGGGAAACCGTCTTCTCCAAGATGGCTTTGATTTGGCGATTGGAGACTTCTACTTGACCGCTAGTTTGAGGGTGATAGGGTGTTGCCACCCTATGGTTTACCCCATACTTAGCTAAAAGAGCTTCAAAGCCTCTCTCAATGAAATGCGAGCCACCATCTGAAATAAGGACTCTAGGAACACCAAAACGAGGAAAGATGTTAGTTTTCATAAACTTAGAGACTACCTTCGTGTCGTTGGTCCTGGTTGCTACAGCCTCCACCCATTTAGAGACATAGTCCACCGCTACTAGAATGTATTTGTAGGGGCCTGAAGCAGGGAAGGGTCCCATGAAGTCAATGCCCCATACATCAAAGAGTTCGACTTCTAAAATGCCTATGAGTGGTGTCTCATTCCTCCATGTGATATTACCTGCACGTTGACACTCATCACAAGAAGTTACATAGTTTTGCACATCCTTCAAAAGGTTAGGCCAATAAAAACCACATTGAAGAATTTTCGCCGCGGTCTTGAATCCCTTAGCATGACCTCCTGTAGGGAGAGAATGACAATGGTGAATCACGCTCTCTACCTCGTCCTCCGGGATACAACGTCGAAAGATATGGTCTTTCCCCTGTTTGAATAAATAGGGTTCATCCCAATAATATTGTTTGACGTCGTGCAAAAACTTCTTCCTTTATTGCGAAGTTAAGTTTGAAGGAATCTCGCCTCCTACAATATAGTTAGCAAAATCCGCATACCAAGGTACCTTCGCCCTTCTTACAGCAAATAGATCATGTAAAGGACTAGAAGGAGGTGTAAAGAAGAAATCCTCACCGAAGCTTACCTTTTCGTCACCTTCGGAGGGCTTTGAAGGTGGTCGATATCGACTTGCTGAGGTCGATATCGACTGGTCGGCATCGACAGGCTCAGTCGACATGGGCTTCTCGATATGGGTCCTCGATGTCGACGTCTGGAGGTCGATTTCGACCTCTGCAATGGACAACCTGTGATCAAAATTGGTCGACATCGATGCAAGATTTACCTTTGGGGCAGTCGATATCGACCTGCTGGGGTCGATATCGAGTGGTTCTTCTGCCCGTCTTACCTCTTGCCTCATTAAGTGCTCGTCAGGGCGGGAGTCATTGATTGGTATGTTGTCATGTGACTCTTCCAGAAGCCCTATGGGTAGCCGTGAAAGATGATCGGCTACGGAGTTCTCCGTTCCTTTCTTATCTTTAAGCTCAACGTCGAACTCTTGTAGTAAGAGCACCCATCGTAGGAGCCTAGGTTTAGCATCCTTCTTTGCCATTAAGTACCTAAGAGCTGCATGGTCAGTATGGACAATAACCTTAGAGCCCACTAGGTATGAGCGGAACTTCTCAAAAGCGAAGACCACCGCCAAGAACTCCTTTTCCGTCGCGGTGTACTTTGTTTGAACGGCATCCAGAGTCTTGCTTGCATAGTAGATGGCATGAAGCTTTTTGTCTCTCCTTTGTCCTAGGACAGCACCTACGGCATAATCGCTTGCGTCGCACATGATCTCAAAAGGTTGCAACCAATCGGGTGATTGAATGATTGGGGCGGATATGAGGGCCTCCTTCAACCTGTTGAAAGCTTCAAGACAATCACTAGAAAATGCAAACTTAACATCCTTCATTAGTAGGTTAGTTAATGGTTTGGCAATTTTAGAAAAATCTTGAATAAACCTCCTATAGAAACCTGCGTGACCAAGGAAGCTTCTTATGTCTTTAATTGATGAAGGTGGTGGTAATTTTTCAATGAGTTCTATTTTTGCCCTGTCTACCTCAATTCCCCGTTTAGAGACTTTGTGGCCTAGCACAATCCCTTCCCTTACCATAAAGTGGCACTTTTCCCAATTGAGAACCAAGTTTGTCTCTTCACATCGTGCAAGTACTCTGCGAAGGTTAGCAAGACAAATATCGAAAGTAGTGCCATAAACAGAGAAGTCATCCATAAATACCTCCACGATGTCCTCAATCATGTCGGAGAAGATAGCCATCATACATCTTTGAAAGGTAGCAGGGGCATTGCAGAGCCCAAATGGCATTCTCCTATATGCAAAAGTCCCATAGGGACAAGTGAAGGTGGTCTTTTCTTGATCGTCAGGATGAATAGGGACCTGCCAAAAACCAGAATATCCGTCCAGGTAACAAAAATAATCATGTTCGGCAAGTCTCTCTAATACTTGATCAATAAAAGGAAGGGGAAAGTGATCCTTTCTAGTGGCATTGTTGAGTTTCCTGTAGTCAATGCACATTCGCCAACTAGTTGTGATTCGCTTTGGCACAAGCTCGCCTTTCTCATTCTCCTCAACGGTCATTCCGCCCTTTTTAGGCACCACATGGACTGGGCTCACCCATTCGCTGTCGGAGATGGCATAGATGATTCCTGCATCCAGCATGCGCATGATCTCCTTCTTCACCACCTCTCTCATGTTGGGGTTGAGCTTCCGTTGGTGTTCTATAGATGCCTTATGATCATCCTCAAGGAGGATTCTATGCATACAAGTAGCAGGTGAAATACCTTTTATGTCCTCAAGCGAGTATCCAATAGCCTTACGATGAGCACGAAGTACTTCCATAAGCTTATCTACTTCCTGTATGGTTAGTGAAGCATTGATAATTACAGGGAAAGTAGAATTTGGACCAAGAAACTCATACCTAAGTGTGTTGGGTAGAGGCTTAAGCACCGGAGAGGGGCCTTGTGGGATAAGGATTGGCTCTACCTCTTCCGTCTTCATAATCTCACCAAGGTAATCCGTCTCAATTCTCTTGATAGAAGTTCCTAAATAAGTTATAGGAGTTGGTGTGGACCAAACATAGAGTGATGCTAACTTTGATTTGGACTCTTCAAAATATTCCTGCAGAAAGAAGGTCGAGGGCGAGTAGGAATAATCAATATCGACTGAGAGTTCAGCACATACCTCGGCTTCGGAGCTGTTTGGCGTCAAGTGGTAAAGGTCGATTTCGACTTCTGATGTCGATATCGGCTGGTCGATTTCGACCTCTTCTGTCGATTTCGGCTGGTCGATTTCGGCCACTTCTGTCGACATGGGCTGGTCGATTTTGCCTGTAAGAGAAGAAGGGAGAACTTGACTTACTGAGTGTGTCGATGTCGACTGAGGGCACTCGAGATCGAGTGGATTGGTCGATGTCGACCTGTCTTCGTCGATATCGACTTCGTCTTCGAGCTCCATGGATAGAGCATCGTCGAATATTTCCTCATCACTCGTGCATGTAGCCAGGAACTCTTCAATATCCTCGTCGGTAAGCTCCTCTGCAGCTAGGGCTAGGGCCTCTTCAGGAGTTAGGGCCCTTTCCGTCGGTTCTTTGCAATCCATGATGCTAGTGTAGACCGACTTGATTTCCATACCATTAACTTGCTTCATTGTGGGGTTGAAGGAGAATTCAATGACTTCGTTCCCTATAGTAAAGGTTAGTAATCCTCTACGTACATTAATATTGGCATCCGCAGTAGCTAAGAAAGGCCTACCAAGGATGATAGGTACAATAGGATCTTCAGGCATGTCTAATACAATGAAATCAGTAGGCACAAAGAATTTACCTACCTTTACAGGGACGTCATCAACTATACCTGTGGGTCCGACGAATGAATTATCAGCCATATAAAGTTTCATATCCACAGGTTCAGGTGTTCCAATGCTCACCTTTTGCCAAATAGAGAGAGGCATGAGACTTACACTTGCCCCTAGGTCACATAGGGCTTTGTAGCGATGTTGGCCAAGTCCCACGGTGATTGCAAATTTCCCTGGATCGCTCCTCTTCTCAGGGAAATCCATCTTTGAGCATTCCTCTGCGATCTCTGCCATGGATCGCTTCTTGCTAAGGATGTCTTTTAAGAATCGAACATAGGCGGCCATCTCGCTTAGGGCTTCTGTAAGAGGGATAGTAATGTTCAGTCATTGGAGAATCTTTACAAAGCGCCTAAACTTGCTTTGAGTGGGGTCCTTCAATGCTTTGGAAGGGAAGGGTAGCGTCTTCTTTGGCGGAGAAGTCAAAACGGTGGTCGGAGGAGCCTGCTGAACCTCGATGTCGACAGGAGGGTGGTCGATATCGACCGGTGGGGTCGATTTCGACCTATGTTGTTCTCTCTTAGGTGCTGCAGTGTCCTCGACGTCGGCGAAGGGGTCGACAGTGGTGCCGATATCGACCTCAGGTTCGACATCGACTGGGTTGTCGATGTCGACAGGCTCTGTTACTTCTTCCTCCATCGGCTTTTGTGGCTTATGAACTTTGGTGCCACTCCTTAGTTGCATGGCTGCAATGTGTCCTGACCCGGATTGCCCCTTAGGATTGGTAGTTGGTTGCCCAGGGAATGTTCCGGACGGCCTGGGGATTTGCGCCGCCAATTGACCCAGTTGGGTCTCTACGTTCTTCTTCCAAATGTCAATCTCTCCAATCCTTGTGGTAAGGTGATTGAGGTTAGAGTGGATAGCATGGTTGGATTGATCATTCTTAGCTTGGTTCCGCCTTATCTCGTCCAATACAAGTTGAAGATCATCCTTCTTTTGGTCTCTCTCAGGGTGCCCAGGAGCTCTATAGAGTGGGGGGTCCCTAGGGTTAACCTGGTTCCGTTGTGGTTGTTGGAACCTTTGGTCTCCCCAATATTGGCGATTGGGACCCCTCATGAAGTTGGCTTCCTCATGAGTCTCCGCTAGTTGCACTTGCTCAGCATGGGGGCACTCAATGGTAGTATGTCGCTGTGATCCACATTCGATGCAATCCTGGTTTGCCGATAGGAATCTCACTTGTTTCTGGAGCTTTCTAAGTTGATCCCTATGAAATTGTTCTTTTACATCCGGATCGATCACCTTAGAGGGTTCGTACAATGGCATAGATGGGGCAGGCCTCGACGATGATGGTGCGTCGGAAACCTCAGGAGTCCCATATGTATTGTCAAATTCCACCAGCCTTTCAATGGTTTCCCAAGCCTCTTGGGGAGCGAGTTCAAGATAGCCATATGCGGTGTATGTGTTGATCCTCTCCTTGGTTGCAGCGTCAAGAGCATTGTATATGATCTCCTGGATGACGTACGGTGGTTGGCCATGCGTCGGGCATGATCGTAGGAGGTCCTTATACCTCTCCCAAACAGTTGCCAGAGCCTCACCAGGCTTTTGTTTGAAAGCCGTGATTTTCTGTCGGATCAGCGCCGTCTTAGAAGGAGGAAATAACTTGTTGAGAAACGCGTCCTTGACTTCATTCCAGGTGCGGAGCGATCTTGGGGCTAAGCTTTCCAACCACTGCAATGCTTTTCCTGTAAGAGACCAGCGAAATGCTTTCAGTTGAACATACTCAAGACTTTGTCCATCAGCAATTGTATCACAGAGGTCTAAGAAGGTTGATATATGTGCCATAGGGCATTCGTTAGGTTTCCCTTCATATTGATGCCTTCTTATTTCAGTTAAAAAATTTGGCTTAATTTCAAAAATAGAAGTAGGGATTAGAATAGCCGATTCAGGCACTATGAGCGATGGGTGCAAGTATTGCTTAGCATTCCGGGGGAGGGCGTTGATTTGAATCTCATATCGTCTCCTGGCTTCCTCCTCCCTGTCAGCACGCTCTATTAGTGCCGCTTCTCTGGTAGCGTAATCCTCTACTTGCTTCCTTAAGCGTTCAATTTGTTGTGCCTGGGTCTCGTTGTCCGCCATGATTCTTTGGACTCGAGATCTTAGGTGGAGAAAGCATTCTGGTTCGTCTAGTCCTTCAAATTCAGGTTGGTCACCAGTACGTCGCATACACCTATAAAATAACACTAAAAAGAACCGTGAAAATAAACTACTAGGGCGCGATTGATAGCATCCCCGGCAACGGCGCCAAAATTTGACGTGGGGAGAATTGAATCGAAATATATAATAAAATATAAACCAATACAACTCTTAGCCTCTTCAAATAAATTCAAGACTCCCCGCTATAGTAGTAGGGAATCAGGTTCGATCCACGAGGAAGCGAGTCAGCGGAATCCTAGTAGCGTTGAAGACACGCCCTTTATATTCGACCAGAAGCCTCGATCTCGATGTCAGACCTCGATGTCGACCTTGGCTGTCGATGTCGTCTGCAACAGAAAACCTGCAGAAACAAAAACGGTAGTCGATATCGACTGGTGGGGGTCGATATCGAGGTTAGTTCACGAAATCGACTGGCTCAGAAGTCTGCCAGTCGATACAGGGGGTCGATTTCGACACAAAGTGGTCGATATCGATGCTTGTAGAAGTTCCCAGGAGTCTCGAGATCGACTCAAAAAACCGTCGATCTATCAGTTTTGGTCGATATCGACCTTTTTTGTCGATATCGATGTCTTTCCTGCAGTGGGTTAGTGGTTTTGTCGGCAAAGAAAAGGCCGAAGAATCAAGGATGGAAAGGGAGCAATGATCAGAAATAAGCAAAGGTGTTGGGTTTTTCGATGACTCAACGAACGGCGGGCAAATTTTAATGTAAACTCAAAGGAAAAGATCTTCCAAGGTCAAGGATAACCACGACGACAACCATGATAGTAGAAATAAGGATCAACTAAAGATGCATGCTTTTATCATAAAGGAAAAGGCTTTCACCTAAACCGACCAATAGGAAAAGAGATTTTTCAATTACTAAACCTAATGGGTGTCTACCTTCGTCATAATTGAGTTTATAATCTTTCGAAAAGAAACCCTAATTACTACCCAAGTTTTACAACATGAGTTCCTTAAATTCGCATTTAAAGATGAAGAACAAGGTAGAAGGAGATAAAAGATACATTCTTTAACGACATACTTACCTTACCATCATGGCTATCGTCGGGCTCACCCCGACCCTAGAAGAAAGGGGAACTACTCACTCATGTTGATCGTAGACATGTCTTGAATTGAAATAACTTGCATAAATGGAAAATTTCGAATCTTTACAATCTCAACGCCAACTTTCGTAAGCGCTTGAAACTTTAAAGCTCGAAAAAACCTAACTATCTATTATCTATTGTTCTTGTCTTTGATGATTCTATGATTGGATGATTAACAAATCAGCCTCTAAGGCTTTATTTATAGGCTACTAATCCTCGCTATCCGAGGATTGTAACTTCTATCTAAACTAATAACTCTATCCGAACAACTAGGATAGTTCTTTTATTTTGATAAACTTAAAGGAAAAGATAACAAACAACTGCTAATATCTAAAAGAACGAGATAACTCATGGCTTTGATGATAGACTTCACAATCCGAGCCTCAAAAATCGGATTTATCTTCTGTCGATGTAGGGTCGATATCGACTCTAGAGGTCGATATCGAGGCTTGTGTCTTTGCTCGACTTGTCCCACTCCAGTCGATGTCTATGACGATGGTCGATATCGATGCATGTGTGTCGATATCGAGGCTTCTAGTCTGGTTTGTGTGGTTATCTCGACACTCAGAAGTCGTGTCGAAATCCAGGGTCGATATCGATGTCTCCAGTCGATATCGACCTCTTCTCAGCGTCACTTGGCTTGCTCGTTTTGACTCCGATTTCATCGAATTCCTGCATGGTTAGCTCAAAACTCGTGTAGACTCTATTTTTTACACTTTAGCTCATTCTTACACGAGATCTTATGCTTTTGAAACTTTTGTTCGGAAATCAAATGAAATATGAAGTCAAAAGATGCAATAAACAATAGTACAATTATGTACATCACTTGTATTATCTTGCTGTTCTGCATCAACAGGTAAGTATCCTACGGGACTTACTCAGTAACCTGGACCTCCTGCCTGATGTGTCATGTAATGTGTAGTTTGTTGCATATTAAAGCATGCCATGTAGTATCATGCTAGGATTGCATTGAACTGAGCATGTGTTTACTTTGTGTGTTTGAAACAGAACGGCCGTTATCTGTGATAGTCCTAGAGTCTTTGCTAGGGTCATAGGGTAGCCCAGCCCCATCGGGTGCCCTGAGTCTATCGAGTCGATATGAGCATGATATGATAGCCCAGCACTATCGGGCAAGAGATGAGATGATTCGATATGATACGATTAGCCCAGCACCATCGGGCATGTTTTATTTATTTTATGATATGATGATGAGATATGATATGATGATGAGATATGATATGATATGATATGATGATACCATGGTGAAGTGCACCACCCCGAAGAGAGTGCTATGCTATAGCCCGAACTGGCCAGTCTCTGCACTAACGGGAAGGGGTGTAGAGGTAGGAGAGGGATATGGCACTTGGCATTGTCTTGGGCCCTTTACAGTTCTTTTCTGCATATTATATATATACTAGAGGCATGATAGTGTGTTTTAAATCTTGTACCGCATTAGTCATCTTTTATTTAGGCATAGGCATGTTATGTGGCCTCAGCGCGGTCAGAGGACCCGCAGGCGATCACTAGGCCTGACTTCGTGGATAGTGTTAGGTACCGCTCTTGTTGCTCCATGCTTCTGTGACGGGGAAATCTTTTGGCGAAGCGAAGAATCCGGCTAATATATTCTAACTTGACAAATGGCAATCACCCACTTTGTTTTGGTTTTGACCCGGCCCTGCCGTGACTTTTGTATCTAAACCGTACTTCCGCTTTACTTTCATTTAAATTGTATTTCTGAGACTCCGACTGATTAGAGGTTTGAAACCTCGACCCATACCTGAATTGCAACATCTGAACGAAGGTATCCGACCTTCGAAACGTATCCCGGATATTTATATCCGGGCCGTTACAAAGTTGGTATCAGAGCCAGGTTGTGCAACCCGGGTACGCAAGGGTCGGGCGTATGTTTTGGAAAACCGCCCACGGATTTCGAAGATTTGAAAGCGTTTTAAAGGGGCAAAATGAACTTAATATGTCTAACTCAATTGGACTAAATATGAACTTGGCTTATGATAAAAGAGGAGAACCAACTAATAAGGGATCGAGTGGGTAGAAAAGGCGCTAGATCATCCCTATTGGATGTAGTCGGGAATGGGTAGGCGAAATACTAGCTTGTTCTTTATAGACGGGTCGGGAAGACTCCAAGGAGATCATTGTAATTGCCATTGACTGACTCTATGTTGAGTGCTTGATATTCTAAAGATTGATTGATATGTCTTAACTGTTTAATGAATATTGAACGATCTGTGCGAACGGGATAGCGGGAGTACCCTTCTTCTTCTTATATGGTTAAGCTCAGCTTTTGTGGAACCGTCCCTTTCCTTATGAACCCTTTTGACAATTCAATCGAGTCCTCCCTTCGAATATCGGTCTTCCACGGGAATTGGGTCGGTAAACACATGGTGTCGGGAATCATGATTGAATATAGAGGTTGTCCGAGAGAATATTGGAAGACGGTCCTTGATGAAATTCCGATCTAGAGAGTGAGATTTTTACGAGGCTGTCGTTATCAATTCTTATGACGATCAATCAGTGTCCTCTTGTCACGGAAAATTCATATCCGAGTCCCACGGGAAAGATGGGTAATGAGTCGGTTGGGAAGAGTCAATGTTGCCCTTATGGACTTCTATCGGGTTATCTTGATTGCTCTGTCCATGATTATGTGATTCTATGTGCATTACTCCTTGATCAACCGTTTGATCCTTAGTTTGAAATTGTGCTTATGTGCCTTAATGTTCATTATGAATATTGTATAGGTTTGAGCTACATTTATCATATCCATATCCTCCCGACACGATCTACTTAGTATATTGCATTGTCATACTAGAGCACGGATAAACATGTCATATGCTAGGAAGTTGTATAATTGATGCCCTCTCTGTGAATAGGTTCATGATAGTGTGATAGTTCGGTCCTGTATCATGATAGAGTGAGTCCCTTACTTGATGGTTATGAGTTATAATCTGGTGCCAACATGCCTTATATGCTACGTAATTCTCAGTACATATTACGATGATGATCTTAATGTAAATCCGTGGTTGTATGACACCCTGTATCCATGCTGGTCATATTGCTTAAGTCTCGTGTTGTGTCTTGCCCTCTATCATGATTGTATATTGTTATAGCATGTTTACTTGGCATATTGATCGTATGATTTATCGAAAACATGAACCACATGATATGAGTCTATATGATTGATGCTTCTTCTGAATTAGGTCCATGATAGTATGATCGACTCTACCTTACATGAATGCCTCATAAGATGTGCTCTTTAACATGCTAGCCGATGATGCCTTGATGCTTATCATTCATCTTGTGACAAGAATTTATAGCATGCCCACCTATTTTGTGTTCCTCGGATTAACTATTGTTGATGCTTTTGCAAATGAGTATTGTTATGTGTTAAATATGCTAAGGTGAGAATATGTTAGTGTAAGTGAGTCTTGACAATACATGTTTTATCCCAGTATACATTAATTTGAACTCATGTCCCCATATTCTGGTAGTGTTGCCATTACTTAGACTTGCACTATACCCCGCTACACTTCCTCTCCTGTTTCTGTATTATTGGAATCTGATTGAATTGAAGTCTTGCATAGTGCCGAGTAATCGATCAAGTGCATGTATGTACCACATGTTATATTGAGCCATTAGTAGCGTGCAAGACCCTTGGTTGTGACTTGAGCGAATTCTACCTTGCCTACGTTATTGTTGATTCACTCTTGAACTAGGTACCTGATAGTGTGGTTCTTTCCTCTTTCTGTTCTCTTAACATGTTTCACTCGTTCTGATTAGCTTAATGTTGAATTCGATGATTGACTAGCTTTTCGTGATAGTTAAACCCAGCATGCTTACATGGTTAGAATGTCTATTACTCTATGATATCCTCTCGTGC
The DNA here is from genome assembly GCA_963922045.1 of Persicaria maculosa. NCBI lineage: Eukaryota > Viridiplantae > Streptophyta > Magnoliopsida > Caryophyllales > Polygonaceae > Persicaria > Persicaria maculosa. Next base: position 45,710,572 of record OY998267.1, read on the forward strand.
TTGTATGAACCTATGACTTGACACCCCGCTTAATTACGCACCACCCTATATCATGATTTTGCATCTGCATGACGCATGAATATCGGAATGAACCTAGTTGAATTACTTTAATTCTACTCATGTTCGATGTGTGCTATTAGTATCATGTACGGCTTATGATTTCCAATATGACCCGCTAAATGATCACGTGTTGTACTTGTTCTATGATGTGACAACTATTGTACCCTATATGTACTCTATGATGGTTCGTACTTAGCATGATTATAATCTAGCACCTATGATGTCCTTCTTGTACTTTTGATGATGCCTCATGTTTCGTGAATATTATGTTGAACTCCTCTAAATGACTCTTAACTATGCTTGAATCACATTATATATCGCTAGTATCATGTAGGACCCATGCTCTCTAGATGTATCTCGCCATATGATTTCGTGCCATGCTTGACCTAATATATGATCATTGTGAGATAGGATTGCATTGAACTGAGCATGTGTTTACTTTGTGTGTTTGAAACAGAACGGCCGTTATCTGTGATAGTCCTAGAGTCTTTGCTAGGGTCATAGGGTAGCCCAGCCCCATCGGGTGCCCTGAGTCTATCGAGTCGATATGAGCATGATATGATAGCCCAGCACTATCGGGCAAGAGATGAGATGATTCGATATGATACGATTAGCCCAGCACCATCGGACATGTTTTATTTATTTTATGATATGATGATGAGATATGATATGATGATGAGATATGATATAATATGATGATACCGTGGTGAAGTGCACCACCACGAAGAGAGTGCTATGCTATAGCCCGAACTGGCCAGTCTCTGCACTAACGGGAAGGGGTGTAGAGGTAGGAGATGGATATGCCACTTGGCATTATCTTGGGCCCTTTACAGTTCTTTTCTGCATATTATATATATACTAGGGGCATGATAGTGTGTTTTAAATCTTGTACCGCATTAGTCATCTTTTATTTAGGCATAGGCATGTTATGTGGCCTCAGCGCGGTCAGAGGACCCACAGGCGATCACCAGGCCTGACTTCGTGGATAGTGTTAGGTACCGCTCTTGTTGCTCCATGCTTCTGTGATGGGGAAATCTTTTGGCGAATCGAAGAATCCGGCTAATATATTCTAACTTGACAAATGGCAATCACCCACTTTGTTTTGGTTTTGACCCGGCTCTGCCGTGGCTTTTGTATCTAAACCGTACTTCCGCTTTACTTTCGTTTAAATTGTATTTCTGAGACTCCGACTGATTAGAGGTTTGAAACCTCGACCCGTACCTGAATTGCAACATCCGAACGAAGGTATCCGACCTTCGAAACGTATCCCGGATATTTATATCCGGGCCGTTACAAGTTATGAGTCCGGGAAGGAATTCACTAATGCAGATGGTCTTAGGTAACTTATACAAACGCTAAAATTTATATGTCCTGTGCGTAGCACGGGCATGACTTGCCTAGTGTTTCATCAATATTAGTGTTATTTCGAGTTGAGATTACACAAAATTATTTTAAGTGAAAATTATTGATGAAGAAAAATTTAAAAATCATATCAATATTATAATGATAATTCATATAAATTAAAAAAAAATATTTTTGACCAAAAATATTGCTATTTTAGTGATTTCTACTCATATTTATTTTTAAAAAAATATCATCATTATTTTTTAAAATACATTTCCCAAATTTATTTGAATCATTAATTATAATTTTTTTATAATAGTTCTAAATTTTTTTATTAATAATTTTGATATAAAAGAATTTGTGTAACACCAAATATTACACAAGTGTTACATAATGTGTAATAGGTGATCTTTTCTTGTGTTATTCCACACAAAGAAATCCAAAATTAATTTGGGTTTTTTTGGTGATTGTCCATATTTTGGGCAAAAATTAAGCCCTAGGACAAAAGAGGTGATAAATTAGGTGGGTGTCCAAAATTTCCAATTTTGCCCCTACCTTTATTTCTTCCTCTTCCCCAAATTAAAACAGATCTTTAAAAAAAAATTGGAGCAGGATCATCTATGGCGGATCTCGATCCTCGCTCGCTGCACACAATCTCCCGCCTCCTGTGCTTTTGGAAATTCACCACTAGAGTTTATAAATTGTAGAAATCTGCTCCGAATACTGAAAATGGAGGACGATCGGGAATCTACTCAATTATGTTCATCTTCTCTCTCCACGAACACCCCAATCCCTTCGTTCGTACTCGAATCCGAGTTCAAACCGGTTGATTTTAATTAATTTCCATGCTAAAAGGACAACGATCAGATTTGGGAAGCAAAAATACATGTAAAGTAGTGGAGAAGGGATTTTTCACTGTATACCAATGAATGACAGAAACAATGAGCTGTCAACCACCACAAATGCCTTGATGTGGGCTTGCTACAAGTTGGGTTTGGATAAAGGTGTGTGAGTTGGGCTATATGATCCACTAAATTCCCATCCACCGTGATTAGATAATGTAAAGTGGTGGAGAAGGGATTTTTCACTGTGCACATAAATATGACATTAGTATTTCGATATACTAAGGTTATAGACATTGTCACCAAAATAAAAACAAGGTCATAGACACTGTAATCAAAATAAAAATAAGACCATAGACACTGTAATCAAAGGAAAATCCTAGGACAAAGGAAGCACAAATCCTATAAGAGCTAATGAGAAGCCAAAATACATGTGGTGACAATTCTTCTCTAATACTCTAATATATGAATGGGTAAGAGGGTCCTACACGCTATAACCAAAATAAAAACAGGGTCATAGACACTGTAATCAAAATAAAAACAGGGTCATAGACATTGTCACCATTATAAAAACAAAGTCATAGACACTTTAATGAAAAGGAAAACCCTATAGACGTTGTAACCAAAATAAAAACAGTTTTATAGACATTGTCACCACTATGAAAAAAGGATCATAGACACTGTAATCAAAGGAAAACCCTATAGACGTTGTAATCAAAATAAAAACAGGATCATAGACATTGTCACCACTATGAAAACATGGCCATAGACACTGTAACCAAAGGAAAATCCTATGAAAAGGAAAGCACAAACCCTATAGGGGCTAATGAGAAGCCAAAATACATGTGATGACAGCTCCGCTCTAATATATTAATGGGTAAGATTCTCATAGGCACTGTAACCACTATTAAAATAAGTTCATAGACACTTGTAACCAAAAGGAAAACCCTATGATTAGGGAAGCACAAACCCAAAAGGGGCTAATGAGAAGCCAAAAGAACATGTGATGTACAGTATAGTTTAGGGTTTAGGGTTAAGTCTTTAGGGTTTAGGGCCAAGGCCTTAAACCCTAAATCCTAAACCCTAAACCCTAAAATGTTAAGTACAGTACGTCGTTAAGAGATGATTGCTATCACCAAATGGAAAACCCTAGGACAAAGTAAACAGAAAACCTAAAGGGGCTAATTAGAAGCCAAAAGACATTAGGTGGACAGTTCTCCTTCAATATATGACTGGGTAAGAGAGTCATAGGCGTTGTCATCACTATTAAAATAGGGTCATAGATATTGTCACCACTATGAAAAAGGGGGCGTAGGCACTGTAATCAAAGGAAAACCCTATAGACGATGTAACCAAAATAAAAACAAGGTCATAGACACTGTCATCACTATAAAAACAAGGTCATAAACACTGTCACCACTATAAAAACAGTGTCACAGACACTGTCACCACTACAAAAACAGGGTCATAGACACTGTAACAAAAAAAAATAGAGTCATAGACACTGTAACCAAAGGAAAACCTTAGGACAGGGAAGAACAAACCCTAAATGGGATAATGAGAAGCCAAATATATGTGGTGACAGTTCTCTAATATATGAATGGGTAAAAGGGTCATAGACGATGTAATCAAAATAAAAACAAGGTCATAGATATTGTAACCAAAATTAAAACAGGGTCATAAACACTGTCATCACTATAAAAACAAGGTGATAAACACTATCACCACTATAAAAACATATGATGACAATAATAACACTATATATCTTCTTTTTTTTTTATTAGGTAATAGTTCGGGTGGAGGACCTACCCGATAATAACACTATATATCATTTCTACGTCACATCCCCTCCACTAGCTAACACTATATATAACAATAATAACATTACATTTGTTTTTTTTTAAAAAAAAAAATTGAGTGGATCAATCACCTACATTACGAACTTTTATGATGAATAAGCCAAATTGAAGAATCAGAGCCCAATGGGCTATATAACTAATATCAAAACAAACCTCTTTTGCCTATCACACATCGGAGCTAAATCTGGAAACGGTGCGTCGATGCAAAATCAATCTCCTGTGGACGGAGGTGCAGCCCATGGAGGCGAGATCGTGCCCCGAATGCGATTTGCCTGAGGAACTACTACTCGGAGGGGAGATGATTCCAGTTCATTGGAATTCCAGTTCATTCTCGGGGCGAACTCGAAGCTTGTGATGACAGTGAATGACAGTGAAAGAGGATGTAGAAGAGGACGAACTCGAAGCTTGTGATGGTTCCTGTCATTGGAGAGTTTAAAAACAGAGACGGTGTTGACCTGTCAATCTCATCGACCTTCAACCGCGTCTTGATTGGAATGAATGACCTGTCAATTAAAGCCGGAAGATCGAAATACAGGCAAGTTTTCAGGCCTTAGAAAGATCCGAGCTCGCGAACGTCGGGTACGAGAACGAAAGCAACGCAGAGGCATCCAGCAACGAACATACAAATCAGGCTGTAGATCAAAACTACCACCTTCACCATCTCGATCGATCGATCCACCAGCTGCAATTGAGGATGCAATTGAGCAATAGCAGTTGAATTTCGAGAAGAAAAAACAGAAAATGCACGCGTAAATTCATATTACAGAAACAGACCTTCGTTGTACGAAGATCTTCTTCCGAATCGGGATTCTTCGACGACTAAGTAGAACCACTCAATTGGGAGAGAGAAATCGGTGGGAAAGGGGGAATTGGTTCGTTATAGAAAGGTGGAGGAATTGATTAGGTTTTCGATCTCATCTATGTCAGACTGGGAATTGGAGTGAAGGTGGCGGAGCTGCGGCGGAGGGGGAGGGGGCTGGGAACCAGATGAAGGAGCTTAGGCAATCGACGGATTCGTCGATGGAGGCGATGGAGTAACAGTTGGAGGCAATGGAGTAACAGAGACGATCGGAGGAGAAAGGAAAGCGCAGAGGGAGTAATAGGTAGGGGTAATGTTGGTATTATGAAAGATTTTTGGACAAATGATAGCAAAGGGAAAAGGGTAGGACAATTTGTATTTGGCCCAAAGGCCTTCGGCCTTTGGGCCAAATTTCTTGAATTAATTTTAGCAAAATTCCATACGGTGCTTTTATTTTTTTCCAGGTGGTGACCCTAAACTTTTACAAAGTTTCGTTCTATGTCCATAATCCCCTCAAACCTCCAGTAATAATTATAAAGAAAAATAACATTAGCTATGTACTCCCTCTATTCTAAAATATAAGTCTTTTATATTTAAATTTTTGTTTGAAATTATAAGTCCTTTTAAATTTTCTAGGTATTGTGATATGAAAATTGTTACTTTTTAAATTTTTTCTCAAGCTTTATCGGTCTTTCCTTTGTTCGCGTGTCGTTTTCACATACTTTTAGAGAGGGCAATCGGGTTGCTGACCGGCTCGTCCACCTTGGTTTGGTCTCGAATCCAATTGATTAGAGACCTGATGTTGTGATCGACGATCTCGTCCGTAAGGACACCCTTGGGTGGTGGATCAACCACGGTTGACCACTCCCATATTCTCGCTTTATATCAAAAAATATTAAGGGTATAAAGTTAGCTAATAAATTTAAGATTTCCTTAATTTGTATGCAGATGTCTAAAAAGACTTATATTTTTTAACAGAGGTAGTATATATTAGCTCATACGATTTTAGGCATTTAAATAACGATTTTTCTATCCTTTGCCCTCAAGGCATAGGATAAGTGTCCTCATTTAGGTTTTCTTTTCTTTTTTTTATTTGATGTGTTCTAATTAAATGGACACACATTATAAAAATCCAATCACTACAAACAATCTACCTCTATCTATCTATATCTATAATAATACTAAATAATTGAACAATATGTCTCATGGTGACTCCTCCTTAAACCAGCCTTATATGACAACTTCTCCTTTAATGTGGCTCCATCTAAATAATTAATTTAATTTAATCAATTATCATTTAAAATAAATTTATTGATAATCTAACAAATTTACTAGAATATTCATTTCTCCCAAACTTTTTTTAACCCGGTTGAATTAAAGAGATTTATATTTTTCATCAAATTAAACAATTAATTACTTTCTATTATAACTTTAACTGATTTTCTCATTTATTTTGAATTAAAACTTCATATCGTTGTTAGTTACCACATTTTACCCCAAAATTAATTTTTTTGTGATTTAGTAAAATATTTCCTTGAAAGAACAATATAATTGAGTTATGTTATCCAATTAAACTGTAAACACCTTAAACTAACATCTAAAATATGATTTATAACTCAATTAGTTATTGGGTGTAAAAATTAAAATAAATTAATTTGTTAACGTCACGTGTTTTTGTACACTTATATAATTTTAAATTAATATATTTTAATCTAATCAATATAACTTAAAAAAAGATATGCGAGAGAGAGCCCACAAGAAAAAAAAATACTCTCTTCGGAGAGATAGAGAATTTGGCTCCGGCCTCCTAACCCCGGCTTCGGCTGCCCCACCTCGACTCCGGCCGCCTCAATCCGGCTCTGACCGTCTCAGATATGGCATGTTCTTGGCCTTGTTTACCAATCTGTGTACCCCCACCCTTCCCTTTCCCTCTGGGCATTTGAGATTCTACTCTGAACTAAGGAACTACTTCTTCCTAGCCCGGTTTCTCCATTGTCGATGAAATGGTCTTCGTCTTGTCGCCGCTTGCCGAGTCCACCTTCCCGAACTCAGATCCTCTGTGTGGGATCTCTTGTGAGTATTAGGGGTTGATCGGTGTCGGTGGCTCTTCTTTCCGAGTCCTTTCCCGCCTACTTTTTCATGACTGCTTGCGCGACCCCATTTCAAGCCCTTGGGCTGTTGGGGTTTTCAATTAATGCTTCTTCCGCCTCATCTTTCCCTTGGGTTTGATTTAGATTTGCACTTGGGAATCCAATATTCCGTCCTATAATCAACCACTTCTTGGTGTCGATTTGCGCCACCCCGATGGCCTCGCCCTCCTCAGTCCTTGCACCGGTCGTCGTCCCTCTTCTCTACCTTTCCTCCTATTTGCATACCACCACCTCCATTCCCTTGCCGTTGTCTACATGCACTGGTTGCCCACCTGCTTCCCCTTTGTCAGCACTGGCTTCGCCCGGATATCGCCCTTGTTGCTTTGCCCCTCGGGTCCATCTTCGCTGGCCTTGGGTGGTTGATGCGTCGGGTGGGTTTTTGTGTGGCCTTCAACCTCTTGGCATGTAAGGTGTAACGGCCCAGATATAAATACCCGAGTTACGTTTCGAAGGTTGGTTACCTTCGTTCGGATCTTGCAATTCGAGTACGGGTCGAGGTTTCAAACATCAAAGGATCAGTATTTAAAGTGGGGATTTCGAACCCCAAAACAATCGAAGGGCCACTGGGATCCCTTAAGCTGTCCTAAGACTATATCGCGGAAGTTCATTTTCGAAACTGGTGAAAGCGGAAGTAAAGTACAACTTGCCACGGCGGAGCTTGGTCAAAACCGAAATCATAATCAAATATCACTTAAGCCAAATTAGCGGGTTAGTCCGGTTCTTCGCTTTCACCCAGGAGGATCCCTCGCCATAGAAGCACAGAGCAACAAAAGGGCGGGTACCTAAGTCTATCCACGAAGTCAAGCCCAGAGACGCATGCAGGCCCTAAAGACCTCGATGAGGACATATAATACGCCCATACAAACATGCTCCTAGTTTATATAATATGCAGAAAAGAACTGTAAAGGCGCCCAAAGAATGCCAAGTGGCATATCCCTCTCCTACCTCTGCACCCCTTCCCGTTAGTGCAGAGACTGGTCAGTTCGATGCTATAGCATATCATATCTCATCATAGCATATCATATCTCATCATCATATCATATATCATGCTCATGCCCGATGGTGCTGGGCTATCTCATCATCATATCATATATCATGCTCATGCCCGATGGTGCTGGGCTATCTCATCATCATGCTCATATATCGACAATACTGACTCAGGGCACCCGATGAAGCTGGGCTACCCTATGACCCTAACAAAGACTCTAAGACTCACAGATAACGGCCGTTCTCTTTTCAAACGCATAAAGAATAGGGATGCTCATTCATAAGTGCAATTCCTAAGCATGATACTACATGACATGCTTTTATGCATATGCAACACCTACATACTATATGACACATCAGGCATGAGGTCCGGGTTACTGAGTAAGCTCCCATAGGAAACTTAGCTGGAGGCGCGCATAATTCAAGAAATAATCAGCAATAGCAAGCAATCCAATCATGTCACAAATCACCTAGCATATATCGTAAGATGTGCATAAGTCTACGTCTAAGTCACACAAGGCGCCCCTAACTATCGCACATAAGTTCACATAATCATAGAATATCGCATCTTAACATTTCATCCTTATCACCTCAACTCATCTCATCATCTTCCTTATTCATTTCCATCAATCAGCTCATATCGTCACATATCGCCCTATTCTCATATCATCTTAATCCTTCCATTTTATCTTAACAATCATATTTCATCATGTCTCGTCTTATATATCATCACATTATATCATATAACATCTCATCATGCTTCATAATTCAATTTAAGATTCTAATAGGTCAAATCATGCTCCAATTCACATATATCCATATCTTATTCACATACTTCACATCATGCTTAACAGATCAAGATATCGCCATAATCATATATCATATCATAACACAAGACTTCATAGCATGTTTCATAATCAACACATAACACATCAACATCACATATGATAGTTTATATATATACAAATCAGACAAGTCAATTTCCCAAGATTCCCGAAGCTCTTAAATCTCAAGTTAGATCAATCTTTATTTAAAACATCTTTTCCAAATCACACTTGACCCAAAAATCCATTTATAAACCACATTTAATAACATACTCCAAATAATATTTAAAATATAAGAAATCACCAAAATCAATCCGTTTTAATAACCCACATTTATAAAACAACAATACCAAATTACTTCATCATTTCTAAAAACATCTACTAAAGCACAACATAATATCATAATATCAAATAATACCACTTTGAACAACTTTTATAATATATACTAATTTTTAAAAAATATATAATAATTTAAGAAAATATATATTTATCACAAAATCTCAGAATAATAATAATGATAATAATAATAATAATCCGACCAAATAACCAATATATCAACTATATACTAACATAACCATATAATATACACATAACATAACACACATATAAATAAAACCCAACAGACCAGAAAAACCAAACAAATGGCCCAATGCTGCTACCCGGATTCAGATCCAAGATTTAGGCCCAAACCCGAAAACCGATCTGTTTTTTTTCTTTTTTTTAGTAAACTGAACCGGATCCCCATTTTTCTTTATTAAAACATTGACCAGACCGGGTTTATTTTATATAAAAAAAAGAAACTGAACCCAACTACCCTGTTCATCTCTTTCCTCCGCTCCTTAGCTCGCCACTCTACTCCAGCTCTCTCGACCAGTCGCTCGCTCCACCTCGTTCTCTCTCACTTCCCCACACCCGCAACTTCCTCTATCGCACTCACCACTCATCTCAAGCATCAAATGAACGAAGCGCAACACAGGGATTCGAATAAGCGCAATAAGGGTCGAAGGGAGGTTTTAGGGGAAGCTTACCGAGCGGAATTGGGCGCAGCAGCTCACCGGAGATGCGTCGGAGCTCGTCGGAGGGTCATCTCTCTTCTCGGTCTGGACTTCTCGGGTGGGACGGAGGTTGGTCAAAGGTGCGTGTCGACGACGAGGCTTCCTCCTGATAGCGTCGGGGGCGCGTCGAGTACGTGCAAGGGTGAGGGGTGGCGAGCTGGTTTGATTCGAATAGGAGGGGAGTGATGAGCTTGTGTTGCTAGGCTTCTTGGGCTACGAATACAAGGGCGCTCGAGAGGGTGCTCAGGCGTGGCTCAGGTGCGCTCTAGGGCTGCTTGACTCGCGGAAGTGCTCGAGAGGAGGAGTTGTGGTGGCCGGTGGTTTGGGGATGAAAACAGGGGGTAAAAAGGGAGTTTGGAAGGGAAAAGATATGGAGAATGGAGGGAGGAGAAATGGGAGATGGGAGTGTGATTTCTGTTGAAACCAAAAATGAAAAGGGGAAGGTGGGTTCTTGTAATTTCTTCTGAATGGGATTAGGAAGATGCTACTGCGGTTTGGCATGGGTAGGTGGTGTTTGGTTCTTAGCCACAAATGGTGAAGTAGGGGAGTGAGGAAGAGGGTGGATGGTGTGAGTGTCTAGCCTGAAATGGAAAAGGAAGGCATGAGAAGGGTGTAGGGCTAAACCGAAAACAAACAAAGGAGGAAAGAGGTGAGAAAGGTGGTCCCCAAAGACATTTCACAATACCGGACCAATTCCCAAAAACTAATCCTCCCGCTCTCTCGACCTTATCCGAATTGTTTCAAAATAACATCTTAAAATTCAAACCGAAATAAAAAGCTAATTGGTAGATAGAATAATAATGGAGACCGACAAATATTTTCAAGTCTTGGACTAAAAGTAGCGGAATAAAATCCGCTTTTAAACTAACTCAAAATTATGTCGGAATTCGCTTCGAAGGATTTAATAAAATAAATCACTCAAGGACGGAGATTTTCAAAATTTTCTGAAATCTTATAATTCAAATCCCAATTAAATCAATCATAAATAGAAATTAATTCTTAATTTATAAAATAATATTTTAAAATTCTGAGTCTTTCCATAAGGGTCACTAATCTGTCCTTCCACGCCGGGTTCAGCCATAAAAAATTTTAAAAAAAATGGTTTACACAATTTTATATACTCCCTCCATCCGGAAATAAATGATGTTTGACTTTTGTGCATGTAGTTTTAGGAGCTAAAACTATATAAAATCTTATTTATTTTAATTAATTTTTTTCATAGTTTAATATATATTACTTTATTAGTAGTAAGTATTAAATTGTGAAAACGGGAACGATATATATATATATATATATATATATATATATATTAAATCGCCTGAAATGGGTTAAATTTAATCCTGCTCGAAAGAGCTTGAAATAAATCCCGAAAGGGCTTGACCCAATTCCGGTTGGCTGAATATTTTCGTCATTTTTGCACGAGCGGTGTGTGGCTCTGCTTTCGGTATTTCTAGGTATTCTTCTGCTTGATTGGGGGTATAAAGTCTGGAGTCAGGACTGGTTGGGGTTATGGTGGTGCTTTCAAGGCAACTTTGTATCCGTGAAGAAACTTTCTTCGAGTTTCTTCTGCACTAACCATAGGAAATAGATTCCTGCTATATCGCTGATCCGCGGTGCTACTGTTCGATGGTGCTTGGCTTTGTTCTTCGTCATCGTCCTCAAGTTATTGGGAGTAGTTATGCTTAGGTCATTTTTGGTAAAGTTTGAATCTGCTTGTTTCATTGTGTTTGTTTTCTGTTTTTATTATATTTTTAGACAGTTTTCGTTTGTCGATTTGTCGTCCTCTCGAGAATCAGGCTTGTCTGATCTCGAATCTTTACTTAATAAAAAAAATATGACAAGATTTATTTTTCGTTTTAGTTATCAACTAAAACAAACAATCTTGCAAGATAACATATTGGTTATATAGGAATATAAAAAAAAATAGTGACCTAGGAAATCTAATACCATATGGTGATACTGGTTTTAATTATCCACTAAAATAAACAATATTGCAAGACAAGATATTAGTTATAAAAAAATATAAAAAAATGTGATATAGGAAATCTAATACCATGTATCTTTCCGTACAAGTGAATTAAATAAATTACGGGTGCGCCAGGAGAGCATCATAGTCCATCGTGTGACGTAGCTGAGCCACCTTATCGGCTACCTGGTTTACTTTGCGAAAGACATGAATGCAAAACGACCACTCGAACTGTTTTTTTCTTGGGTGGACTCGGTGACTTGGTGTTTGGCATGCTCTCATCTTCCCAAAAGGTGATTTTCAAGTTATCGAGTGCTTTAGAAGTAATCGCAGATACACTTCCTATTTTTATTATTTGTAAAGCCATCTTCAATGACTCTCGCCTTGTTCCTCATACTTCATAAATCCTACCATAGATTTGCTAGAGTCATTTTTTGTGTTTTGTTTAATCGGGCAAAAATGTCATTTATTATTTGTCTGATTATTTAGTTTGTTATGTTGTAGTTCTTATGATGTTGGTTATCGTGTTGTTCAACATGGAAAGTAGGCCTAGTGAGTGAGTACATTCTGCAAAACGTACAAGATAGAGGAATTGCAACTCTTTCTTGTGCTAGTCTCACTCTTATATGTTTTTCATTCATGGAAAGTTTCCGTAGGAAATTTATGGCCTTTGTAAGGCACTCGACTTGGAAAGGGTTGTTACTGTAGTGCACCATCCATGTCATCTGGCTGGCCAATATATTCAATCCTTGATATATGTCACTAGTATCCTTGTGTTTTGTATCCTTTGAATGATACTTGAAGGTAGTCTCTAGCTTAGCATTTCAATTTTTCATTGTTTGTTCGGACCTATATACATATTAACTTTTTCTTTGTCATCAATTGCGTTATTCAATTGTAGTTCATCAATGGGTTTCCCTACTTCTAGCCAAGCATCTTTTCAAAAGGTAGTCTTTTCCATTTCCAATTTGTCATATTAGCCCGTTAAGGAATTCATCTTTGATTTCCATTAGTTTTGTCCACTGTCAGTTGGTCATGAATTTTGTGGTTTCTTTTTTTGGTTTCCCAAAGAGGTTGATTTTTCATATATTTTTCTCTAATGATTTTCATCCAAAAGTTGTCTGGTTCCACCAGGATTTTCCACAATAGTTTCATTTGAAGTTATTTGTTAATGTCATTTGATTTGTATAGACGTAAGCCTCCATGTTTCTTTGTTTTACATATTTTATCCCATCCGGTTATAGATTCGTACGAGTTACCTTTGTTCCAAAAAAAAATAATTTATTGATTTTTTCCTAACTCATTGTGAGTAACGGCTGAAAGTATAAAACTTTGCATTATAAAATTTGGTTTCATAGATAAGTTGGATGTTATAAGGATTGTTTGTCCTTATTGAAAAAAAGAATTTGAGTTCCATTTTGTCAATTGGTTTTTAGTTTTCTTCATTAGGTGTCACAAAGAGTTTCTCTTCCGTTTATTTATAATTGAACATCTTCAAATACGTTTTTGTATGGTAGTCACGAGGTTTGGTCTTTCTTTGCATAGTGCCCAAACGTTTCAAGAATTTCGCATGGTAACCATGAGGTTTTGACAAATTTCGTGTGATAACCAAACTTATTAAAAATCTTATAAAAATTATATAAAATGACAAATATATTATAATTTGTAAAGACCGAGAATATTTTATATATTATGATTATTTTAATTAAATAAATTATTATTTTATCAGTAAAAATGAGAGAAAACCCGTCCTCGAGCGTGAGTTTTGATTTTTAAGTCATTCCGGCATCGTTTTGAGAATTTAGATTCTAGCGGATTTTAATTCCGCCTTCAAGTCCGAGTTTTGATTGAAATTTATTTAATTTCGTTTATCTTGAAATTGAATTGAAATTTGATTTAAATTTGATTTAGTCGGGATTCGATCAGGCGAGCGGGTTTCGAGTCTTTTCCGCTAATTTGAATTCTTTCGTGGGGACCAATTTCATTTATTTTATTCCCCCTTTTCTTTTATTTCTTTCTCTCTCTCTCTCTCCCTCTCTCGGATATCTGTCAAGGGGAGCTGGTACCTCCCTCCCTTCTTGTCTTCTTCTCCATATTATGCAGCAAAACAACCCTCTGCCCAGCCTCACACCAACCCCATTCTCCCGTAACCCTCAACCTCTCCTCCCTCTCTCTTCCATTCGCTCCCCGCAATTCTCACAAACCCCTCCTATCTCTCCTCCTCTTATCTCCTTCCAGAGCAGCCATTTCGTTTCAACCATGGCTTCACCACCTCTCCTCCACCCTCATCGTCGCCCCCCATTGGAGCCCTCTTCGAGCCCTGTTTCGAGAGCCAAAACATCAAAGCATCTTCGTTCCTCCTCCTTCCTCTGTGAGCCATCACTTCCATCGCTTTCATTCGAAGCCACACGAGCAGTTGGAGCCACTAGGAGCCCCGACGGAGCCGCCGAGCACCCTCTTCCCCTTGTTTTGAATCCAAATCAGTAATCCTCGATCCCCTTCGTTCTCGACTTGAATTAGTTAAAGGCGCACCTTTATGACCATCCATGTTCGACCCAGGTCCTAGGATTCCTCCTCCATCATCGTTGCAGCCGGAGCCGCCCTCGGAGCCTCTCGTCGTCGGAAAAACAGTTCTCGGTAATCCCTCTCTTCTTCCTCTCCTTCCCTCGCGTTTGAGTTTTTTTGGGTGGGTGATAGTCGGAATCGGTAGTCGATCTAGCTGGGCGAGGTTTGGGTCGGAAAGAAGGCCGCCGACGAGGCCAAGATTCCTTCCTTCTTCCTCCTGCCTTCGTCCGTTGCCAGGGGTTGAAGATGGGTTCAAGTGAACCCGGTTTTCTTCTTTTCTTTTCCTATTTTCTTAAGCCGGTTCACCTGTTAAAAAGGGATGGGTTGGAGTGTTCGGATCCGGGTAAAGGCCTGGGCTGGGTTTTCCTTGTGGGTTTGGGTATTGAGTTCGGGACTGGGCTAATAGGTTTGGGCTTTGGGTTGAGTTTTAAAAAGGGTTGTGTTTTATGTTATATATATATATATGGTATGTGTTATATTATTTTATATACATATGTTATATTATATGTTATTTCTGATTTTTGGATATGTATATATATATATATTCTGAAAATGTTAATATATATTTTAAAAAGGTTTTAAAAGTGATATTAAGTGATTTTGGGTTATATATATAATACCTGATGTGATGTTGGTATTTTATTTTGTTAGTAGATATTATAAGAGTGATTAAAAATGGTATTATTTGATATTTATATATATTATTATGATATTATGTGGGGTTTTAATAAATGTTTTAGAAATGATAAAGTAATTTAGTGTTGTTGTTTTATAAATGTGGGTTATTAAAATACATTGATTTTGGTAATTTAGTATATTTAAATATTAGTTGGAGTGTATTATTAGATGTTGTTTAAAAATTGAGTTTTAAAGTAATATTTGAGAAGTGTTATTATATAATGATTTATAAGGTGATTTTAAGATGAGGATTTTTAAAGAGATAAAATGCCGGAATTATTTATATAATGTGATTTTGAGAGATTGGTTTTGAGGTTTAAATGTTTAATGTCGAAATTTGGCCAAGGATGATTTGAGACATTATTTTGAATATGAGTTTACTTAATTTGGGATTTAAGAGTTTGAAAAACATTGGGAGATGAGTTTCAAAATATTATTTAATATTCAATATTAAAGAAGGGATTTGACGGAACTTGAACTATTTGATCTTGAGCTTGAAGTTATATTAAAAGTGTCATTTCAAATGTCGGGATTTTGTCTTGGCTTGATGAGGTTGGTTTTGAGAAGGAAATTGGAAGAATGATTTTGGTTGATGTTGATCATATCGGAAAAGTTTTGGAAAACGGTTTTACTATCGGTTGGTTTTGAGTATGTTGAGAACTTGGGTTTCGTGTGTATGAATGTTGGTCCGGTAGCTTATGGAAATGGCTTGATGATAGGTGTGTATTGCTTTTGGATTGCTTTGGACTTGCATTTGGGCCCTTGCTTGTGTTATCTTGTTGTTATGCATCTTTAGGTAAGTATCCTACGGGACTTACTCAGTAACCTGGACCTCCTGCCTGATGTGTCATGTGATGTGTAGTTTTGTTGCATATTAAAGCATGCCATGTAGTATCATGCTAGGATCGCATTGAACTGAGCATGTGATTACTATGTGTGTTTGAATACAGAACGGTCGTTATCTGTTATAGTCCTAGAGTCTTTGCTAGGGTCATAGGGTAGCCCAGCCCCATCGGGTTGCCCTGAGTCTATCGAGTCGATATGAGCATGATATGATAGCCCAGCACCATCCGGCAAGCGATGAGATGATATGATATGATGATGTCGTGGTTTGTGCACCACCACGAGGAAATTGCTATGCTATAGCACCGAACTGGCCAGTCTCTGCACTAACGGGAAGGGGTGCAGAGGTAGGAGAGGGATATGCCACTTGGCATTGTCTTGGGCCCTTTACAGTTTTTTCGCATATTATAATCTGTCAAAGGATGCTTATGTGATTTAAATCTTGTACTGCATTTGTCATCTTTTATTTAGGTATAGACATGTTATGTGGCCTCAGCGCGGTTAGAGGACCTATAGGCGATTACCGGGCCTGACTTCGTGGATAGTGTTAGGTACCGCTCTTGTTGCTCCTTGCTTCTGTGACGGGGAATCTCTTAGCGAACCGAAGAACCTGGCTAATATTCTAACTTGATTTAAAATGACAATCACCCACTATGTTTTGGTTTTGATCCGGCTCTGCCGTGGCACTTGTATCTAAACTTTGCTTCCGCTTTACTTTCATTTGAATTGAATTTCTGCGACTTCGATTGTTTGGAGTTCGAAATCCCCGCTTTGAATACCGATCTTTCGAGGTTTGAAACCTCGACCCGTACCTGAATTGCAACCTCGACCCGTACCTGAATTGCAACATCCGAACGAAGGTATCCAACCTTCGAAACGTAACCCGGGTATTTATATCCGGGCCGTTACAAAGTTGGTATCAGAGCGAGGTTGTGCAATTCGGGTACGCAAGGGTCGAGTGTATGTTTTGGAAAACTGCCCATGAATTTTAAAGGATTTAAAGATATTTTAAAGGGGCAAAATGAATTTAATATGTCTAACTCAATTGGACTAAATATGAACTTGGCTTGTGATAAAAGAGGAGAACCAACTAAAGAGGGATCGAGTGGGTAGAAAAGGCGCTAGACCATCCCTATTGGATGTAGATGGGAATGGGTAGGCGAAATATTAGCTTGTTCTTTACAGATGGGTCTGGAAGACTCCAAGGAGGTTGTTATAATTGTCATTGACTGATTCTGTGTTGAGTGCTTGATATGCTAAAGATTTGATTGGTATGTCCTAACTATCTAATGAATATTGAATGATCTGTGCAAACGGGATAGCGGGAGTACCCTTCTTCTCCTTATATGGTCAAGCCCAGCTTGTGTGGAACAACTCCCTTCCACTATGTTAGTCCCTTGATGGTCTTATCGCGTCCCTCTCTTGAATACCGGTCTTCTCCACGGGAAATTGGGTTGGTAAACACATTGTTTCGGGAATCATGGTCGAATATGAGGGTTACTTGGGAGAGTATTGGAAGTTAGCTCTTGATGTAATTCCAAGTTAGAAAGTAAGGTAGTTCTGAGGTTGTCTTTCTTGATTCTCATGACGATCAACTGGTGTCTTCTTGCCATAAAAAGTCGTATCCGAGTCCCACGGGAAAGATGGGTGATGAATCAGTTAGGAAGAGTCAATGTTTGCCCTTATGGATCTCTACCGGGTTATCTTGATTGCTCTGTCCATGATTGTGTGATACTATGTGGTACTACTCCTTGACCTACAGATTGATCCTTAGTGTGAAGTTGTGCTTATGTGCTTTGATGTTCGTGATGACCATTGTATGGGTTCGAGCTACATTTGTTATATCCATATCATCCGGATATGATCTACTTAGTATATTGCATTGTCATACTAGGGCACGAATAAATATGTCATATGCTAGGATGTTGTATAATTGATGTCCTCCCTGTGAGTAGGTTCATGATAGTGTGATCGTTCGGTTCTAGTATCATGATAGAGTGAGTCCCTTACTTGATGGATACATGTTATAATTTGATGTCAACATGCCTTATATGCTACGTAATTCTTAGTACATGTTATGATGATGATCCTTAATGTAAATTCATGGTTGTATGACATCTTGTATCCATGCTGGTCACAATGCTTAGGTCTCGTGTTGCATCTCGCTTCCTGCCATAATTACGTGTCACCTTCGCATGTCTAATTGACCTATTATAATGATCGTACTACTGAGTGATTAGAAGCATGAATGGCATGATATGAGTCTATATGATTGTTGCTTCCTCCCGGATTAGGTCCATGATAGTGTGATCAACTCTTCTTTATATGAATGCCTCGATGCTTATCATTCATCTTGCGACAAGAATCTATAGCATGCCCACCTATTTTGCATTCATGAGATTAACTATTGTTGAGTGTTCTGTGATTAATACTGTTGTGTGTTACATGCGCTAAAGTGAGGACATGTTAGTAGGAATGAGTTTTGATAAACACATGTTTCCTCCCAGTATACATTGAATTGGAATCATATCCCCGTATTCTCGTCATGTTGCCCCATTACTTAGACTTGCTTTATACGTCGTTATATTTCCTCTCATGCTACTATATCATTGGAGTGTGATCGATTGAACTCTTGCATATTGTCGTATTAATCATTCAAGTGCATGTATGTATCATATGTTATGTTGAGTCATTAGTAACATGTCGGACCCTTGGTTATGACTTGTGCGAATTTTACCTTACCTACGTTATTGTTGATTCTCTCTCGAGCTAGGCCCCTGATAGTGTGATTCTTTCCTTTTCTCTCATCTTAAAAACGTTCCACTCGTCCTGATTAAATTGATGTTGAATTCGATGATCGACTTGCTCTCCGCGATGGTTAATCCTAACATGATTACATGTTCTTGCTCGGTGGTAACCCTCTATCACCCTATGATATCTTCTTGTGCTTTCATGAAAGTATGAATTGACACCTCGCATGATCACACACCACGTTATATCATGATTTCGCATACGCATGACGCATAAATGTTAGAATGAATCTAGTCGAATTACCTTGATTGTATTCATGTTCAATATGTGTTACTAGTATCGTATAAGGCTGATGATTTCCAATATGACTCGCGAAATGGTGACCTGTCCTACTTGACTATTACGTGAACATGCTTGTACTACAATGTGGTAGTTGTTGTATCATTTTATGTGCCCTATGATAGTTCATTCCTGGTGTGATTATAATCTATCGCCCGTGATGTTATCTTGTTTACTCTGTAGTGATCCTTTTACTTTTGTGTATATCATATTGAACTCATTTAATGACTCTTGACTATGTCATGCCTAATCATGTATCACTAGCATCATGATGGATCTGTGCTCTCTAAATGTATCCTGTTGTATGATTACGTGCCATTCTCAACCTATTATAAGATCATTGTTGCCGGATGTGATAATTACTATGCTGATCTTATGTGTTCTCGTATGACGCTTCGTCTGATTGTTATGATATACCTCGTCATGTTGCATTTGGTCTCATTTGTTGATGTGTATACCATGCTCTTACATTGTTCATATATATGATACTTGTCATCCTCGTACGATCCCGCATGACCTTGAACTCTTCACGACCATTATTGACTCCGCATAACTTGATTGGAATTGCTAGACTTACCTGCATCCATGGAATAATAGGCTACTAGCTTGTCTCACGCGCATCAGTGTAGGATTCGATTGTATCTTTGGAATGAATATGTACGTCGTTGTTCCTTGAGATAGGTACATGTTAGTGTGGATTAATGTGATTGATATGCTCCATGATGAATTCGTGCTTGTTTGTCACAATTGTAACCTAATAGACTTCCATAAGGGCATCGTTACTATTTCCGGGTCGGAGTCTTGTCTCTAGTCATGTCATCTTTAGCTTTGGTCCATTTTGTCTCCGAAAGAAACATTGGGTTGTCCGCTATTGTCACTCCTCTATCTCCGCTAACATAGACTCCTACGCGATACCTTGGATGAGCGACCGCATAGAAGAGGGGACGGGAAGTTAGATAACGATAAAGCAGCGCAGCGAAAGCGTGGGCCCATAACCCACGGGCCTCAGGATCGACGATGTCGACGGAACAAGCTTGCTTCGAGGATTGCGGTTACCGGGCACGATATGACTTGCAAGTGGGAGTGTCCTACATTCGAATTGTTAATCCCTTCTGAATATGTTGATGATGATATTGCACTTACCTGACGTTGGAATTAACATGTTTGATGTGCTGACGTGATGATGATTATTTCTCGATTATCCATTGTCTATGATGATATATATGATTCGATGCCTTACAGTCCTAATGTGCTATGATGACTTGACGTGATGCTACTCTGAGTTGCCAAGCATGATCTAAATTCCTTGCCTATAAAAGTATGAACTGCAAATGCTGAGGACCTGAACTGTTTATTAGATATGGTTATGATGAAACGTGCTAGCTTGATTTGATTAGGTTCATATATGATGGTTGCAATACTTGTTGAGCATGACGGTAAATTAAGACTTGTTGACATAGTTGCACTGTTTGATGATGAGCTAATGATGCTATTGTTATAAATGCTGGTTGATATGATGTAATCTTTATGTGTAATAATGTCCATGATTGCTTCTTCTTTGAACGTGTGGGTGAGATTCTTTTTTGGAGTGGTCGGAGAATGGTGGGAGAACTTTGAGCGGTTAGGGTGGTCGATAGTAGTATGGGGTAAGTCACATGAGAGGGGTTTGGCTTAAGTAAGAACGAGTGAGTTTGAGAGCTATAAGAGGCGATGCTTAGTGGTTTCAGACAAGCTTCTGGATGAATCTTAGGTGGGGGTATGGTTAGAATAGGCCGGCTGGGTGGTGATCGGGGTATTCTTATAGAAGAGATGTGACTAGAAGGGTTCTATGCTTGTGATGTCTTAGGTAGTATGGGCAGTGTAGGGAATGGCTCGTGTGAGTATCGAGAACATAGTATGCAAGTGTGCTCGGGTGTGAAAATAGAGATAGGGGTTGGATTCTTAGAGATGGATTGTTAGTGAGAGTGCTTGGTGGGAAGAGGTGTGAGATTAAAATGTCGAGAAGAATTGGGACTTCTTCTATGGGATATTATTCGACTTGGTGAGTTTAGATGAAGATTTGGTCTCGGTTTGAGAGTTGGAAACGAGCGAGCGGGGTTTGCATTTTATTGTAACTGGTATAATGTGCAAAGTTTTCTTGATTATTTGATTATGAATTAGCATGATGTTAGATAGCGACCGTGATTAACCTGATATGGCATGATATTACATGTTGATATGCAATACTGAAATATAATTGGTAGTGACAACTATGATCATGATATAGTGATACATTGCTATCCTACTATGTTGTTTTAGAAGCATATTATGATGTGTTGTATGAATCATGAGATGATGATATGTTGATTATGTGAAAGCATGATGTTATACTATATGGTTGGTAAGCACGATTATGAATAGGTAAGTGAAGAATATGACTTGGAGCATGAATATGACTTATGTGTATATATGCGATGATGGTGCCTGATGACTAGATGATCGTTATATGGTATTGTGAGGAGTTGAAATGATGTTTTGTGAGTATGTTAGCATTTCGATGCTTGGTATATGGTTAGATCTTTCCTTTTGCTGAAGCTTAAATGGCATGACCTTGTGTGTTAATGTGTTGACCATTAATATTAGTCTATTGACCTTATGATGAGATTCTGCTATGACTACCTTTACCATGCTAATGTTTGAATTGACATGATAAATATGTTATGATAATGCTGGATAGAAATTGGATAGGATGACTATCTGAATTTATACTTTAAACGAGATCCCTTGTTGTGACTGACCCTACTATGATTGCGGTGGTGTTATGCGATAGTGAGATATCTTTTATGACTTTTGGTGCAATATCGGGCCGTGTGTTATGATTTTGGCATATTGTTGAGATGCATATTATGACCTTTAGTATGATATGGAGATGTTGATATGACCTTGTGGCACTACGTTGGTATATGTTGAGACTTGCCGTATGATGTGTTGATTGGAGATTGGTTGGTTATACAGTTATGCCTTTTCTATGGCTTATGCATCTTGCTTGAATTGAGACTGATAGATTGATTCGATTCTGGAAACTAGAAAGAGAATATGGGATTAGCCCTTAGAGGTGGATGATTCCACCTCCTGGCTTTTGAGTTTGATTGATTGATATGCGAGAAACTGATGTGGTTGTTGGAAGATTATGAAGAAATCTTGACTTGAAAGGATTTGACTTATTTTGGTGTAAAGCTGCCTGATTAAACGTTGAATTTGAAGATTTTGAGCGGTTTTAAAAAGGGCCAACTTGGGGTTTTAAAGAAGTCGAGAGTTTCAATGATTTAGATGACAATCATTCCATTTACAAAACGCTTTGAGGTTTTACGAACTGGATTTACATTATGACGTCTCATGAAGTGGATACAAGCATTTTATAGGGGCGCTTATAGATTGCTTGCTAAGACCTAGTCGGACGCTATAATACTTTTAGAGTTGTGATACTTCTGAAAAGTCGAAGCGAGGATGTGATAAGGGCGCTTATTGCGCACTTGTCAAGACCAATTGGAGATGTCACGACCGTAACTAGGATGTTGTGAGAATCCCGGAAGACGCAACCGAGATGATTACAAGATCCTTGGACATGGTCCTCGGACTCACCGATTTCAAACTTCTTCCCATTGCTTTAAAATGATTTTAGTCTCGGGGACGAGACTTGTTTTTAGAGGTGGATAAATGTAAAGACCGAGAATATTTTATATATTATGATTATTTTAATTAAATATATTATTATTTTATCGGTAGAAATGAGAGAAAACCCGTCCTCGAGCGTGAGTTTTGATTTTTAAGGCATTCTGGCATCGTTTTGAGAATTTAGATTCTAGCGGATTTTAATTCCGCCTTCAAGCTCCGAGTTTTGATTGAAATTTATTTAATTCCATTTATCTTGAAATTGAATTGAAATTTGATTTAAATTTGATTTAGTCGGGATTCGATCGGGCGAGCGGGTTTCGAGTCTTTTCCGCTAATTTAAATTCTCTCGTGGGGACCAATTTCATTTATTTTATTCCCCCTTTTCTTTTATTTCTTTCTCTCTCTCTCTCTCCCTCTCTCGGATATCTGTCAAGGGGAGCTGGTCCCTCCCTCCCTTCTTGTCTTCTTCTCCATATTATGCAGCAAAACAACCCTCTGCCCAGCCTCACACCAACCCCATTCTCCTGTAACCCTCAGCCTCTCCTCCCTCTCTCTTCCATTCGCTCCCCGCAATTCTCACAAACCCCTCCTATCTCTCCTCCTCTTATCTCCTTCCAGAGCAGCCATTTCGTTTCAACCATGGCTTCACCACCTCTCCTCCACCCTCGTCGTCGCCCCCCATTGGAGCCCTCTTCGAGCCCTGTTCCGAGAGCCAAAACATCAAAGCATCTTCGTTCCTCCTCCTTCCTCTGCGAGCCATCACTTCCATCGCTTTCGTTCGAAGCCACACGAGCAGCTGGAGCCACCAGGAGCCCCGACGGAGCCGCCGAGCACCCTCTTCCCCCCTGTTTTGAATCCGAATCGGTAATCCTCGATCCCCTTCGTTCTCGACTTGAATCAGTTAAAGGCACACCTTTATGACCATCCATGTTTGAATCAAAGTTGTACAATTGGTACTTACAAACTCAAATTAATAATTTTGATAATATATATGTATTTTTTTATTATATAAACTCAAATGAATAAAAAACTAAGAAATTAAAATTATTTTTGTGATAACATAAGTGTTTTTTTATTATATAAACTTATACAAATGAACTTATATGGTCAAATTAAAACCAATTCTATGAGTATTACCTATATCAATCCAAAGTCATAAGAAATATCTAAATTGTACAATCAAAATGACCTTCATTCTTTTTTCATAATCATTTTATTAGATCATTTTGTTTGAGTAATTCATTAATAATAGGTAAACATAAATTTATCTTATAGGTGATTTTAAAGGGAAAGGAAGTCTAATTAACACATAACATCATGGACCCTTACATATGATATTACTATAGTTTATATATATATATATATATTACTATAGTTTACTCATATTAGTACAAAATTTTAATTTTAATATTTACATATATTATCAATAATCTAATATATCTAAATTAGGTTTTTTTACACATATATATAATACATTGTATAATATATTTATTTTTATCTTTAAATTTATTAAGGGTGTGAATTATTTATTTAAGAAATATTAAGGGTGTGCATTATTTATTTAATAACAAGAAGGTTTTGTTACTATTTATATAAAGCATCCTATGTGATCAAGCAGGAAAAATAATCTATCTTAATAAAATTTTGTTTCCTCCTATTTTATGAAATCCAAAATGTGAACCAAATCCAAAATGTAATCCATCTGAATTTCATAGTCAATTATTCAACATTTAGTCATTTAGGTTATTATTTCAAAAATTATTGATGCTTGTCTTCGTGTTAACACAATTTTTACTCTGTACATTAGGTTATTACTTTGAAAATGAATTTCATAGTCAATTATTCCACATCTAGGGTGCCAATTATACAAAGAAATAAAATTTTGGGCGATAATTGCAATATATAGGGTGCCGATTTGAAAAGAAACAGAAAATGTAAACTCGGGGATTAAATAAAAAAAAATTTGGTTGTAACTCCCTCTTTACGAGGCCCCATCTCTATTGGTGCAAGGTTGAGCCCACGGATTGAACTCTTACACCGTTGGATTTTAATAAATAAAGGGTCACGATTGAATACAAGTTGCTTCCAATTTGTAATTAATATTTAATTACCAAAAACTTAAATTCATATTCCTCTCTCTGATATTCTGAATCTTCGAAGCGGCAAGTAATCAACAACAGAAAACTTCGAAATCTCCGCAAAACCGGAGATCGGACACTTCACAGAAGCCTAATCAAACACAATCAACAACACAAACACACGAGAGACGGATTCGAAAATCGGAAACCCTAACCGCTTTATCCCGTTCGAAAGCAGATTTTTCGTCAAAAACAAAAAATGAAATATGTTTGTCCTCCTCGAAATAAAAAACGTGGATGCGAGCGAATTCGAAATAGCGATCTATGTGTCTCTCTCAGAATCTGTCTAAAACATTTGTCGATCGGTTCTCTCGCTTTCTCTTTCTCTTTCTCTCTGGTAAATTCGAGAATGGGGTTCATGGAGTTTGGGTGGAGAGCTTGAACGCGAGTTGAACACGGAGAGACAGTTGCAAAAGATTGGCATTTCAATGACAAGGCCTGCCCCTTTAGAGAGAGAAAGCGATAGACACGATAGAGAATCCCCCCGATTAAACAATCGTATGCGACATTATTAATTTTTTCACTTCTATAATGAGAGACCTAATACAATTCTCGCGTCATGACTCGATTATTAATAAATTAAATTTTAATAACATAATAAATTAATATTATAAAATATTAATAAAATTTAGGATAACATAATCAAAATGGACTTGAAATCTCTAGAAAAATGGTAAAAATGTACTATCTTGATAAATCCAGAAAATATATTTACTGACAATGTTAAGAAACAATTGGAAACGAGATGTAGTTGTAATTCTAGTATTTTTTTTATCAATTGTTTTTTTTAAATGTTAATCTTACATGTCTACTAGATTGTTGAATTGGCTTATACGTTATAAAATATTTGATCGTTCAAATATTGTACGGAGCATATCAAGATTGATAATTGCAAATACGCATTTAAGATTAATTCACCTTTTAATTTAAACAATCGACATAATTTTTACTAATGAAAATCAATACTTTAAATTATAAGAATGAATAAAACAAGGCAAAAAGATATAAGTACAAATATGATTTTATAACTTATAAGTCAACAACCTAGTAGAGATATAAGATTAACATTGTTTTAAAACAATTGATTAAATACATCAAAAAACACAATTAATTAAAAAAAAACAGAATAATAAATCGTGATAAATGGATCTCGAAAAAAAAAACAAAAAAAAAGTAAGTGGCTATTTATTGTCGTTAGATTAATTTCAATCCAACGGTCCACATGAATTGATCCGTGTGCAATTAAAATTGGCCTATGGAGAGAGTCGGTTGGCAATCTATTTTTTTTTTAAAAAAATTTTGACCGATGGTAATTGGGGAGAATTTAGTGAGGGCTGAGTGAGAATAGCCTTGGCAATTTTTGCCCATCCGAATCAAAACACAACGTTTCTTTGATAGTGACAAGGAAAAATATAGAAAAAAGGTGGGTGGGGAGGGGAGTATATACCGCCGCAAGGATTCAAACTCGGACTGATGGAGTGCATAGCAAATGTTGTGACCATTGGAGTATCTGCATCTCGTGGTTACAAACCCAACTAAATTGTATATCTTACGCCTTATATTGTTTTTACATTAATTTCATTTGTTTTATATTTGAAAAAATACACATATTTGACAAAATAAAAAAATACTTATTTTAACATATTTGAAAAAATATATATTTATTTACTTATACATTAACATTAAAAAAAATCTTAACAAATCGATTGTTCAAATAATATATAGTAAAATAACATGTTTTTACAACTTTAGAAAATCTTTCTACATCTTTTGAATTATTATAAATGTTGTAAGTGGATTTGTTAAGATATGTCTTCTCATGATAAAAATTTATGCATGTATATATTCTTCGTTTATATTTTCTTATAAAAGTCACAATTGTGAAACAAGTTAATTAATTGTTGTTAGGATCAAGGTTCTCTTTAATTGATGCATGTAATTAGTGCTCTACTCTCTCCATTTTCATTTCTTTTTTTTTTATAAAGTTTGACTTACTTTTGACCAGAAGGAGTTTACATTTTTACCCTCGGGTAAGTCTACCAGAGGGTAAGAGAATCAGCCTCCCTCTCACCCGTTCCCTTTTCCTCCAATTCCCGTACCTTTCTCTCAGACGCTCTTTCTCTCATCGAAATCGACGAACCAGTGGCGAAGCTCCTTCTCTCATCGAAATCGATCAGGAGTGAGAGAGAGTGAGAGAGAGAGAGATCTGGCAAAGCTCCTTCTCACAGACGCTGGCGAGATCCGGAGAAGCTCCTTTGCTCAGACGATGTGCAGCGGCGAGATCCAGGGGAAGGAATCTTTCTGCATCGTCTTCCTCCTCCTCCTCGTCCTTGTCCTTCCGCTAGTTTCAGGTGAAGCTTCTTCCCTCTCTTTCACGCCCTTTCATCGTCCGGTATTGGAGACGGAAACGCTAGATCTGGCCTTCCTTCTCTCTTGCCCGGCCTTCCTTCTCTCTGTCACGCCCTTTCGTCATCCGGTGTTTGTGAATAGCCTTGCCTCCTCCAGATCCGCCGTCGATCTTCAAGTCCAGCGCCTTGCCTCCTCCAAATCTGGCGTCGATTTTGCAATTAACGCCGATCGACGAAAGGGCCTTTCAGCGCCTTGCCTGCTCTAGATCCGACATCGATTTTGCAAAATCGATCCATTTCTTCGGCTTCAGATCTCCGGCTTCCGATCTCCGGCTCGGATTCACACCAAAGCCATGTGCAAAGAAGGCGCTGGACTTGAAAATTGGTCCATTTCTCCGGCTCGGATTCAAAATTGGTTTACTGTCATTATTTGTTTACAAGGTTTCACTTCATCTCCTTTTTTGGTTAAAGGTTTAAAGTTGTGTTTGATTCACTTTTCAGTTGATCGATTACAAGCAATTCGAGTTGATTTCGTTTTACACTTCTATCGGCTTTTGATTGCTTTTGTTTTCGGGTTGAATATTTTGTTAAAAGGATGTAAGCAATTGTTTTACCGTCATTATTTGTTAGTTGCCCTGGCTGGTGTTCAATATGTGCTACTGGAAACCAAATGTGCAATCAATTTCTAGATACGACGTCAGCAAAGGAACTTCATTAATGAAATATGAAGTTGAACGGGTGATGGTTTGATTTTGGTACGATTGCACAACACAATATTATATTTGTACAAAATAAACTTATATTGGCACGACAGATTATTATATTTGCACAAAAAAGTGTTTATACAAAAAAAAACACTAATTTGCACAATAGATTGTTACATGTGAACGGTTGGGCTAGAAACCACATTCCAGCCGTACACGGAAGTGAATTCGGGTAATAAGATAATCAACAACAATCAGCCAGCAAATCAATGACCAATCGATAATATCCAATCCGAAAACCAAACAACCAAGCAACCACAAACACAGATAAAAGCATAAATATTATGCAACCACAAACACAGATAAAAACATAAATATTGACACAAGATTTACGTGGGAAAAACCCTCTCTAACCAGAGGATCAAAAAACCCACCTTCCGCCAGTACAAGTGTTTAACAATCCCAAACCAGTACAAGTGTTTAACAATTCAGTATCAGCCCGAGACAAATAAACATGGAGATCTCAAACACCAATCTAAATACAACCTGGATCTAGAATGGATTTCTCTCCAAAAACCTAGCTAAACACTTGTAATCAGATTAGATTTCCAAGGAGGAGAAAATACCTATCAACAAACTCCCGTTGTTGACTTGCCGAAGGAAGAAGACGGATCACCAGATCAAGAGACGAAACACCCGCTCGAATCTCCTACCTTTCCTCTCCAATCTCCCTCCTCTCTCTTTTCTTTCTCTCTCCTTTCTTTTGGTGCTGGCGGCACTCAGGAGCAACCCTTTCCTCTTGCTCTCGTGCTCCACCAGATAAAAGGCAAAAATGCCTTTCTTTAATTCTTCCAAAAAAAGCCAAGAAATGGCCTTTACTTGGGCTGGACCAAATGGGCCCTAGGCCCAACAATCTCCCCCTCCAGCCCAAGGGGAAGACGTTCCTGCTCGTCCTGGCCTCAACTGCATCCAAGTCCCGTCTCACCCCCGAGACGCGGAACTGATGCTCGCCAGATGTCACCATCACCCACTAGCTCCCCTCCTCCGTAACTCTCTGGTACTCCGAGGTAGAGCTCCTAGTGAATGCATGACCTTCTCTCTCTGACCCTCTGGTAGTTTCTTCTATCCGTGCTGGCTCGACGTGCTCAGATCTGCTACTAGTCATAGCACCTGATGAACTCCCCTCTAACACGGCTATCCCATCAGCACAATCCTCTGAAGCAAACTCCACACTTGTGCTATCCTCTTCTAACGTCTCAGAAGTTCCGCTAAATCTTGTCTGTAATCCAGACAAATCACAAGTGTTCAAGGTCTCCTTATCAGCAAAAGAAACGAGAGACTTTCTCTTCTGATTCTGCAGCCCCTTCTCACTCAAGCATCCTGTAAGCCCTTGCACCAAATCATGCAAAGCATCACCATGAACCTCTGTCATAGCTTCCCTGATTTCTTCCATCTGAGTCCTGTACAATGTGCCGCTCAAAACACCTCTAGCGATCACCATTGACCCTTTATTGAGTTTCCACTTCCTGCTTCCAAAGAAGTTATCATAGCCCTTTTTGTCCAAGACTTGAAGAGAGATCAGATTCTTCTGCAAATCCGGTATGTATCGCACATCTGTCGATGTCATCCTTGCAACCCGTGTTTGTCATCACACAAACATCTCCCATACCAACAATATCAGACAAGCTTCCGTTCCCCATCTTTGCTTTGCCAAAGCATCCCGCTCGGTACGAAGCAAACGCTTTCCTCCTTGATGTAGCATGGAAGGATGCAGCTCCATCAGCAATCCACTCTACACAAGAATCAGGCTCCTCCAAGCATGTAAGAACAACCTGCTCATCATCACTGTCCTGCAGAACTGACGTTGTACCCTTCTGATTTTCCTCTTCATCCCTTTTCTTCTTCCACACATTGCAATTCCTCTTCATGTGCCCTTCCTTGCCACAATGATAGTAAACAAAGCTCCCCCTAGTCTGAGATCTCCCTCTAGACCTGCTCCCTGAAACTGTCACGAGAGCATGTGACGAATCCGTGCCCATATCCTTCCTCCTAGTCTCCTCGTTGTAGAGACTATCCTTCACTGCAGATAAGGACACAACCCCACCCACGGCAAAGTTGTTAATCGACACCACTAGAGTCTCCCAACTATCAGGCAAAGAGCTCAAGAGCAACAACGCTTGCAACTCATCATCAAGGACTAACTTCATGGTGTTCAACTGATTCACCAATTCCTGAAACTCACTCAGATGCTCTGCAATAGGCTTTCCATCTCTATACTTGAGATTCACCAGCTTTCTTATCACAAAAGCTTTACTCTGGACTGACTTCCTTTCATACATCTCCTCCAATTTTTTCCACAATACATGTGCATCGGTCTCGTTGCTTATGTGGTGATAAACACTATTATCCACCCACATTCTAATGGTTTCAACCGTCTTCCTGTGCAGTTTCTTCCAATCATTATCGGATGTCTCAACTGGCTTCCTCGATCCCAACTCAACCGGATCAAACAGGTCTTTGCAATACAAAACATCCTCCATCTTCGTCTTCCAGATAGAGAAATTCGAAGCTGTTAGCTTTATCATTGTACCCACAAATTCCTCAGTCTTTGTCGTCATCTCTGCTCCTATTACCCAAAAACAACACAGCCAAAGATCAACCAAAGGCTTTGATACCACTTGTTGGGCTAGAAACCACTTTCCAGCCGTACCCGGAAGTGAATTCGGGTAATAAGATAATCAACAACAATCAGCCAGCAAATCAATGACCAACCGATAATATCCAATCCGAAAACCAAACAACTAAGCAACCACAAACACAGATAAAAGCATAAATATTGACACAAGATTTACGTGGGAAAAACCCTCTCTAACCAGAGGATCAAAAAACCCACCTTCCGCCCGCCAGAGTAACCAATCCACTAATCAACAAACCAGTACAAGTGTTTAACAATCCAGTCTCAGCCCGAGACAAATAAACATGGAGATATCAAACACCAATCTAAATACAACCTGGATCTAGAATGGATTTCTCTCCAAAAACCTAGCTAAACACTTGTAATCAGATTAGATTTCCAAGGAGGAGAAAATACCTATTAACAAACTCCCGTTGTTGACTTTCCGAAGGAAGACGACGGATCACCAAATCAAGAGATGAAACACCCGCTCGAATCTCCTACCTTTCCTTTCCAATCTCCCTCCTCTCTCTTTTCTTTCTCTCTCCTTTCTTTTGGTGCTGGCGGCACTCAGGAGCAACCCTTGCCTCTTGCTCTCGTGCTCCACCAGATAAAAGGCAAAAATGCCTTTCTTTAATTCTTCCAACAAAAGCCAAGAAATGGCCTTTACTTGGGCTGGACCAAATGGGCCCAAGGCCCAACATGAACAACATAAAGTTATATTTGCACAGCAAAAAGTGCTGAAACGAAAAAAAAAGCGGAAAAAAATATTACATTGGCACAACATAAAGTTACATTTGCACAACAAAATGTTATATGAGCACAACATACAGTTATATTTGCACAACGAAAAGTGCTGACACAAAAAAAAAGTATTATATTTGCACAACATATGGTTATATTTGCACAAGCACAACATAATGTTATATTTGCACGACAAAATGTATTGACACGAAAAACAAAATGCACTTGGGAGGGGATGGACTTTTTGCAAATGTGTCCAAAAGTTAGGATACTCCACCAATTAGTCCATAAAATATGGACATTGTAAAGACCGAGATTTTTAAATAAATATTTTTATAATTATAAATTTGATTTCGATAAAAATTTATTCAATTTCCGAGACTCCGAAAATTTTCAAAAATCTTCGTTCTCGAGCCAATAACTAATTTAAATTCTTTCGAACAATTCTGACATAAACTTATGACTCAAATTTGAAAACGAATAATTCCGCTTTATTTTTCCAATGCTTAAAAATATTTTCGGCTTTCGTTATTTATTTCGAATTCGATTTATTATTTTAAAACGTGTCGGGTTAAGGTCGGAAAGCGAGTTTCGAGATTTATTACCGGGTATAATAGTTTACTTTCACCCTTAGCCACCCTAAACCCCTACCACTAGCTAGGTAATTCCCCCATTCCCACACAATTCCAGCTGCCCATCACCTTTAGCCCTCACCTACACCTTCCCTCCCTCTCTCTTTCAAATCCTACAACCCTCACCTATTCACCTCCATCCCTCACTTTCATTTTTTTTTAGCTTACACCAGTGCCCCCTCTCTTCCTTCATCTCCTTCAGCTCGTTCAAACACCCGCCAGTGCCACCACCATCTGTAGGGGTGTTATGTGAACACGAGTAGCTCGAATTCGGCTCGTACTCGCTCGATAAAAACTCGACTCGAGCTCGTTCATTTTCTAAACGAGCCGAGTATGAGCTCATTTTTAAGCTCGGTCCAAAGCTCAGCTCGTTCGAATTAAACTCGAATAGCTCGAATTTTATGGAATTTCTAAATTTTCCTTTAAGTTACTGTATAATGAGCAAGTAGAATTGCCTAAAGCTCGAAAAAAGCTCGGCTCGAGCTCGTTCATTTCCTAAACGAGCCGAGTATGAGCACATTTTTAAGCTCGAGTCAAAACTTAGGCTCGACTCGAGCTCGTTCATATTCTAAATGAACTGAATATGAACAAGCAATACTCGGCTCGTTCAGCTCGAATAACAGCCCTTCTGTTCACATCACAAGTCACCACCACTGAGGCGTCAATCCCTCCCTCTTCGCGCCCCTGTTTCTCGATCCCACGCCATACGTTCCACCATTACTACCACCAGCCACACCTCCCCGCTCCTTCGTCATCATCACTGTCCCATCCCTCCTCCTTTGTCAAAGGACAGCAATAGAAGCCCAGAGCGCCGACGCCGGCCATCGGAGCCCGAACACAGCCGCATCTCCCCCGTTTTCCGTTCGAGGTCGGTTTACAATTTTTGCATTAGTTTTCGACTCAAAAACTCATAATGGTGAACCTTTATTCACTTCCCTCTCTTCCCAGGCCAAGAACAAGGGGATTCCACCTTCGTCGGAGCCGAATCGAACCCAACGGCCATTTTTCCGGTGAGAGCTCCAACCTTGGTGAGCTTCCTCTTCTTCCCCCTTTTGGTTTGTTTTGAGTCACTTTGTTTGTTTGAGGTCGGGAAAAGCCAGTGAGGACGGTTGGGTGAGAGCCGCCGACAAGAGCTCCTCCCTTTCCCTCTTCTTCTTCTTCCGTTCGACTGCAGTGGCAAGGTGAGGGAGATGGGTTCACAAACCCGGTTTTCTTCTTTTCTTTTCCTTATTTTGGGAACCGATTCAGGCCTTAAAATGGGGCCGGTTCATTAAATCCCAGATCTGAGATTGGGGGTCTTGGGCCGGGTTTGGGCGGGTAAAGGATCCGGGTTTGGGCCAGGTAGAAGATCCGGGCTGGGCTACTCTTTGGGCCGGTTTGTTTTGTTTAAATGTGTTAATTGTGTTGTTTTAAATGTATTATTATTTAACTTCATTCTAAAATATTATTATTACTTATTCTGAGATTATAAAATTATTATGTTAGTATATAAATGTTATCTAATTATTATTAAATTTATTTTTCTGATTTATTTGATTAACACATTATTTACTTGTTTATTATAAATTACTAAAATATGAATTATTTGGATAATTAGTTAATTATATTATTTTAAGGTTATAGTTCAACAACGTGTGGACCCTTTGTTAGTTACTAAAATTATTTACTTATATTTTTTCTGAATTTTATTTGAACATGATATGGCATTAATTGGAGTATTTAATTATCCATTTTAATATATATTTAAAATCTGATTTTTAAAATATTAATTAGTTGTTGATTATATTATTTTAATGTGTGAAGGTTATTTAAAAATTTTATGGAATGTGATCCTTTATATGGTTAAGTAATTAATTATCTTTCCTTTGATTTATTTACTTAGTAATTTAAACTGATTTATTGAGAATGATTTGTGTGAATAATCTAATTGCTAAGTTTTGATCCTTAAAATGGGTGATTTGAGTTGTTGGGTTGTTCATGAAGATTTCTAAACGCCGAAATCGCTTTAATAACCTGAGTTGTTGAAATGGATTTAAAAGGAGGTGTAAATGTTTAATATCGGAATTGGATAAGTATTAATTTAGAATAAATTGTTTGACTATTGAATTGATTTCCTTGAGATTTAATGACTTGAGAAACTTTGGGACTAATTTACCTGAGTTGACTTGATGAATTGATTAATGAACCTTACTTGTAAACTATATGAGTTATGGAATGAATACGAATATGTGTGAATTGAAGCATGATTTGATATGATAGAATCTTGTATGGAATTATGGAAATTGATGAGATATTATGAGATGACATATGATATATTAGAACTTTGAGATGCCTAGTGGAAATGTTTGAGGAAATTGATGTTATGAGGGAGCTTGAGATTATGATAACGAGAATGTGACGATATATGATGATATGAGATGATGATAACGTGAATGTGATGATATATGATGATATGAGATGTTTGAGGTAAATGATTATGATGATGATGTTATGACTAATTATCGATGGATAGATTCTGTGTAGCGGTAAATGGGTCCTCTATGCTTTAGACTTATATTCTGTATCTATTAAAATTGTTAGGTGATCTGTGACGTGATCGGCTTGCTTACTGTTGGTTTATTGCTTTTGCTGATCTGCTACTCCAGGTAAGTCCTCCGGGGCTTACTCAAGTTAGAACCTCATGCCTGATGTGTCATATAGTATGTATGCATTATACTATCATGTCATGTAGTAGCATGCTTAGGTTCTGCACTAACATACGAGCATATGTATTCTGAATGCGATTGGTAGAAACGACCGTAAGTTGTGAGCCTAGAATCGTTGCTAGGGTCATAGGACCACCCAGCTCCATCGGGTTTGTCCTGATAGAGTCATCTGAGAGCATGATTTACTGAGTTATATATATATATATGACTGTGGCGGTGACCGAGTGTCCCACCCCCGCTGAGGTGTGGACTGAGGCATGAGATATACTGCGGCACCGACCGAGTTGTCTGGCCCCGACTGAGGCAGACATCCGACCCCGGCTGAGGTACGGATATGAGAGAGATACCCGCCCCGACCGAGGCATGGGTTTGAGAGATTGGGACATGCCACTTGGCATTCTGTGTGGGCCCATTTACTGTATTTCTGTCATTATATATGAATTGTCAACATGCTTGCGTGTTTAATATTTCAGTAATGCATTAGATCATTTTCATCTAGGCTTAGAGCGTATTATATGTCCTCAGGGAGGTCTTCAGGGCCCACATGAGTGGTTCAACCTTGACTTCGTGGTTAGTTTCAGGTACCCGTACCCTTGCTTGATCATGTGCTGTTGTGGCGGGGGATATCTTATGGCGCAGTGAGAGGGAGAGTAAGACCGACTTGAACTCCACACTTTCGCTACTTATTTCCTCGTATTTAGTTTTGACCCGGCCATGTCGTGGCAAGTTGTATTATGATATTTCCTTCTTTGTGCTTTCGAACTTAAAACGTTTTGAGCAACTTAGGCAAGTAGGATAGGTTCGGGGTACCCAGCGGCCCTATCGCGAATTTAGGGTGCGAAATCCCTTCTTTGAGCAGTAAAAACTTTGTTTTAAAACTCAACCCGTACTCGAATTGCAAGATCCGAATGAAGGTATCCAAGCCTTCGAAACGTAACCCGAATACTTATATTTGGGCCGTTACAGACATTTTGCAAAATACCCCTTTTTTCTTTCACATATTTTGACGAGGAAACTTTTGGGGTGTGTTTTGATTCCAATACATTATGTTTATAATGCAATTATAATTATAGACATTTAACTAGTGTTTAATTACACATTTTATAATGTGTTTAAAATAACATAAATTTTAAATAAAATACCTTATAAAGTGTGTCAATTAATTATATTAAGTTTACAATGTAATTATACACTTTATGGAATAATGGGTGTTTAATTAACACAATTTATAAGATATTTTATTTAAAATTTACGTATTTTAAGTATATTATAAAATAGGTTAAATTTGGTGATTATCCATTTTAGATGTGAAAATTAAGTAAATGTCCATTTTTTTACATAATTAAGTAAATGTCCATTTTTTCCAAAAATACCCCTCCTTCCCCATCCCTAACCCTTCCTCCTTCCCCCTTTGACCATTTTTAATTTTAACATTGACTAGTCAATATTGACCATTTTGGTCAACGCCTGCATTTGGTGAAAGTTTTTTTTTGTGACAGCAGTGTATATTTTACCGGTGACCGTTATTTGTGATAATTATTTCGGTGACAGTTGACTTTTTTGGTGACATTTTTTTTTCTAGTGACATTTAACGTAATTTTTTTCCGGTACCAGTGAACATTGTCACCAACTTATTGTCATCAATTACAAAACATTGTCATCAACTACAGAACATTGTCACCAACTTTTTGTCACCTACTATAAAATATTGTCACCACCAATTTTTACTAACTACATATTATCACCAACTACAAAATATTGTCATCAACTTATTGTCAACAATTACGAAACATTGTCATCAAATTATTTTCACCAACAAGTGAACACTGCCACCAAACATTGTCACAAACCAATTGTCACCAACTAAAAAACATTGCCACCAATCTATTATCCCTAAATAGATAACATTATCATCACTCCCTATTATCACCAACCTACTTTAGTAATCTGTTGTCACCAACAATAAAATAGTATTGTAATCAAAATATTATTTCAACAAATATTTGTCACCAAGACCATGTAATCACAAAAAAAAAATTGTCATCGCCGTACTAAATATTACCAAGATAGTGTCACCAATAAAAAAAATCGGAGAGCCCTAGGTATACCATTAGACTTGAGCTAGTTTATAAATCACGCACTTACACTTTCATCAACTAATTAAGTACTAAATTTGATTTTAAACTAGTTTATAAACCATGCACTTACATTGTCACCAAATTTTTTTGTCACCAACTATTAAAAATTGTCACCACCTATTTCCCTAACTACATAAAATTGTCACCAACTCCGGAACATTGTCACCATATTATTTTCTTAAACGTATTATCACCAACTACATACAAAACATTAACTCACTTTTGTCATGAAATTGAAACCCTGGAACTAGGGTAGCATAGAGTCATAGACCCTAAAGGGGCTAAAGCTAAGCAGACGAAAATTTAATGTATAATATGGTTTAGGGTTTAATCTTTAGGGTTTAGGGCCTCGGCCCTAAACTCTAAACCCTAAACCCTAAAAATGTGTGTACAATACTAATATCATCACCATTGTCACCTAATATTAACTCACTTTTGTCACCAAACTGAAACCCTAGATCTAGGTGAGCATAGACCCCTAGAGGGGCTAAAACTAAGCATATGAAAATTTAATGTACACTATCACCAACCTTTTGCCACCAACTATAAAACACAATTACCACCTATTATCACCTACTACAAAACACTTTCACCAACCTATTGTCCCTTACTATAAAAAATGTCACCAACCTATAATCACCAAATACAAAACCTTGTCATAACTCTATTTTTCACAAACCAATTATAACCAATCTATTGTCACCAACGACAAAACATTGTCATCAATCTATTGTCACCAACAATATAGCACTGTCACCAAATGATTTTCACAAAACTATTGTCATAAACTACAAAACATTGAAACAATATCATCGACCATTGTCACCGACTACAAAACACTGTCATTAACAACCTATTGTCACCCATAATAAAACACCGGCAACAATTCAATTTAACAAACGCAAAATACAATTCACAAATCAACTATACCAAGTTTGAATCTTCATTCTACTTGTATCGATCAATCATCAATGAAGAAGGAATTTCCCCTCCCTATGGATATGTTAACTGTAATGGCTCAAATATAAATACCCAGGTTACATTTCGAAGATTGGATACCTTCGTTCGGATCTTGCAATTCAGTTACGGGTTGAGGTTTTAAACCCCAAAAGATCAGTGTTTTAAAGTGGGGATTTCGAACCCCAAAACAATCGGAGGCCCGTTGGGTACCCTTAACCTGTCCTAAGGCTAAGTCGCAGAAATTCATTTGAGAGAAATGGTGAAAGCGGAAGTAAAGTACAACTTGCCACGGCGAGGCCGGGTCAAAACCAAATCGGTAAAACATATAATCAAAAATCCTTTAGTCCAATTAGCGGAGTTAGACAGGTTCTTCGCAATCGCCCGGGAGGATTCCCATGCCCTAGAAACATAGAGCAAATATACCTAAAAATAATTTGTGAGCGGGGTCAGACCGAGTCCCCCCAACGCACTCTATCCCACAAGCAAGCATACACATAAGCTATACCTAAAATAAAGATGCTCTAATGCAGTACGGAAATTTAAATCACACAAGCATGCTGAGAGTTTATATAATATGCAGAAAACTGTAAAGGCACCCAAAGAATGTCAAGTGGCATATCCCTCTCCTACCTCTGCACCCCTTCCCATTAGTGTAGAGACTGGCCAGTTCGATGCTATAGCATATCATATCTCATCATAGCATATCATATCTCATCATATCTCATCATCATATCGTATATCATGCTCATATCATATCAAATCATATCATCATATCATGCTCATGCCTGATGGTACTGGGCTATCTCATCATCATGCTCATATATCGACAATACTGACTCAAGGCCAACTCGATGAGGCTGGGCTACCCTATGACCCTAGCAAATGTAACGGCCCGGATATAGGTACCCAGGTTACGTTTCGAAGGTTGGATACCTTCGTTCAGATCTTACAATTCGAGTACGAGTGGAGGTTTCAAAACACAAGGATTAGTATTTTAAAGGGGGGATTTCGAACCCCAAAATAGTCGAAGGGCCACGTGGAATCTTCAAGCTGTCCTAGAACTATGTCGCGGAAATTCATTTGCAAACTAGCGAAAATGGAAGTAAAGTACAACTTGCCACGGCGAGGCCGGGTCAAAACCAAAACACACACATTCTGAAATCGTATAGCCAAATTAGCGGGGTTAGGCAGGTTCTTTGCAAACGCCCAGGGGATTTTCCACGCCATAGAGACAGAGAGCAATCATACCTAAAAACAAGTGGTGCGAGCGGGATCAGACCGAGACCCCAACGCACCCTGTCCCACAAGCAAACATACACATACGCTAATATAAAGATGCTTTGGTACAATGTGGAAATTTAATCACACTAACATGCTCCTAATTTACAATAAGCGGAAAAGAACTGTAAAGGTGCCCAAAGAATGCCAAGTGGCATATCCCTCTCCTACCTCTGCACCTCTTTCCATTAGTGTAGAGACTGGCCAGTTCGATGTTATAGCATATCATATCTCATCATCATATCATATCTCATCATCATATCATATATCATCATCATATCATATATCATGCTCATGCCCGATGGTGCTGGGTCGTCATATCATATATCATGCTCATGCCCGATGGTGCTGGGCTATCTCATCATCATGCTCATATCAACTCGATAGACTCAGGGCACCCGATGGGGCTGGGCTACCCTATGAACCTAGCAAAGACTCTAGGACTATCACAGATAACAGTCGTTCTGTATTCAAACACACATAGTAAACACATGCTCAGTTCAATGCAATCCTAACATGATACTAAATGGCATGCTTTAATGCTTTAATGCTTATGCAACACCTAGTATGTCATATATTCACAAGCAGGTATTCTCTTTCGAATCTGAGTAAGCCCATAAAGGAACTTACCTAGATAGGCAGAACAGCAAAAGGCAGAATCCATGAAATAATCAGCAATAGCAAGCAATCCAATCATGTCACAAATCACCTAGCATATAATATAAGATGTACATAAGTATACGTCTAAGTCACACAAGGCGCCCCTAACTATCATACATACTCCACATATTTCATAGGTCTCATTACCATCATCACCCTCATATCAACTCAACTCAGATCTTATCATACATCATCATATAATATCTCGTATCTCGTCTTATATCATCTTAATCCTTCCATTTATCTTAACTGTCATATTTCATCATGTCTTATCTTGTAACGGCCCGGGATTATGATTCCCAAGTTACGTTTCGAGGGATAAAACCCCTCGTTAGGATCTTGCGCCCCGAGTACAGGTTGAAGGTTTGAAATCAAGGATTTATAGTTTAAAGCGGGATTTCGCACCCAAATTCGGAAGGTCTGCTGGAGACCCCGGGGTAACCCCTGTACCTATCCTAATTCTACAAAGCGGAAAATCTTTTATCATGCAAAGGACATAAATTCTGAAACAATACAACCAGTGTCGCGGCAGAGCCGGATCAAAACAGAGTATAATTAGGAAGAAATCCCAAAAGTGTGAATCTGATGAAGTCAGGGTTCAAACACTCACTCTCCGCCATATGAATGGACCCCGTCATAATAGCACGAAATCAAGTAATGGAACGGGTACCTGAAACTATACCACAAAGTCAGGCCAAGTGTTCGCCTGCGGGTCCTTTGACCACGCTGAGGACATATAGTATGCCTATACCTAGAATAAGGATGCCTTCATGCAGTACTGAAATGTTAACCCCACTATCATGCTCCTAATTCATATATGCGGAATATGAAGTAAGGCCTTAACAAATAATACCAAGTGGTATATCCCTCTTCTACCACCACCCCCTTCCAGATAGGGTGGAGACTGGCCAGTTCGATGCTATAGCATATCACATCTCGTCATCATATCGTACCTCGTGCTCATCTCGTATCTCATGATATATATATATATATATAATGACTCGAGGAGGACAACACCCGATTAAGCTGGGCTGTCCTATGACCCTAACAACGACTCTAGGACTCACAGATAACGGTCGTTCTGCATTCAAACGCATACAGAATAAGAATGCTCAATCGTAAGTGCAATTCCTAAGCATGATACTACATTACATACTTTTATGCATATGCAACACCTACATACTATATGACACATCAGGCAGGAGGTCCTGGTTACTGAGTAAGCCCCGGAGGTACTTACCTGGCTAGAAGATCAACGAAAGAAGAATCCAGCACACAGTAGTCACGATCACAGAATATCACCTAATTACATAATGAGAATATAATGAGTAAACTTCTATAATCTTTCTGAACACATATATCACACACTCATACAAACAGATAAATAAACAAGTTCGCATCCATCATACTTCCAGTTCATCATGATCAACCATCTCTTATCTCATACCATTCGCCATAACTTGTCAACTCATCAGTTTGAAACAGCCACCATATCATACTTATACTTTCCATAAAGAGATATATATATATATATATATATATATATATATATATATATATATATATATATATATATATATATATATATATATATATATATATATCACCGTCATCATAAGTATCGAATGTTTAATCTCTTCTAAAAATCACCACAATATCATGCTATTAGTCACACATATCATACCGTTAGTCAAACGATCATATTATCATGCTAGTTAGTCATCGAATAAGTCTTACTCTCAGGTTAGTTTCAAAACCGTTTCAAATCCGAATTAAACAGTTAAGAATTCCGACCCTTGAAGATACTCACTAAATTCCTTTTTCAATTTATTTATTAAATTATTAAATTACTTTCCAACCTTGAAATTATTTTTCAAATTCCTAAAATCCCGACCATTTTTATTTAATAAACCAACCCTTATAATTCTCCCAAAATAATATTTTATCTCTTAAAACCTCAAATAATATTGTATATATATATATAATAATTTTAATTCCGCTAATTAGTCAAATAAATAAACGGATAACCCGAACCGAACCGAACCAAATCCGCTAATATAAAACCAACCGGTTAACAAATAACACGTAACATATATATATATATATATATATATATATATATATATATATATATATATATAATAGTAAAGAGGTGGGCCCCTCCCCCAAGCCAAGCTGGCCATCTCCTTCTTCCCGATTTCAAACGCTCCTGCCTGGCGCCACTCTCCTCGCGCCTCGCCGCCGGCGCCGCTGCTCGACCTCGCCTCCCCGCCGCACCTTGGCTCGGCCTTGCCCAGCCCCGCCTCGGCCTTGGCTCGTGTGCATCCTCGCACCCTCACAGCTCGCTCTCGCTCTCACCCGCATCGCACACACGACGGACGTGCTGCGACTTCGCCGCCCTCGAGCTCGCCGGAACTCTCGAGCTCACCCAATCATCCCGCATTCAGCTCACGCACACTCTCGACTAGTCTAAGCATCGAAAAAGACTCAGAAACGAATCGACACGAGGATAAATTCGGAGCTCACCGAGATGGATTTTTCGCAACTTCGGGGCTCTCAATCGGTGTTCTGGGTTTCGTTCTATGTCCATAATCCCCTCAAACCTCCAGTAATAATTATAAAGAAAAATAACATTAGCTATGTACTCCCTCTATTCTAAAATATAAGTCTTTTATATTTAAATTTTTGTTTGAAATTATAAGTCCTTTTAAATTTTCTAGGTATTGTGATATGAAAATTGTTACTTTTTAAATTTTTTCTCAAGCTTTATCGGTCTTTCCTTTGTTCGCGTGTCGTTTTCACATACTTTTAGAGAGGGCAATCGGGTTGCTGACCGGCTCGTCCACCTTGGTTTG
The DNA here is from genome assembly GCA_963922045.1 of Persicaria maculosa. Lineage (NCBI taxonomy): Eukaryota > Viridiplantae > Streptophyta > Magnoliopsida > Caryophyllales > Polygonaceae > Persicaria > Persicaria maculosa. The sequence continues at coordinate 45,753,124 of OY998267.1, forward strand.
GTCTCGAATCCAATTGATTAGAGACCTGATGTTGTGATCGACGATCTCGTCCGTAAGGACACCCTTGGGTGGTGGATCAACCACGGTTGACCACTCCCATATTCTCGCTTTATATCAAAAAATATTAAGGGTATAAAGTTAGCTAATAAATTTAAGATTTCCTTAATTTGTATGCAGATGTCGATTTTAGGCATTTAAATAACGATTTTTCTATCCTTTGCCCTCAAGGCATAGGATAAGTGTCCTCATTTAGGTTTTCTTTTCTTTTTTTTATTTGATGTGTTCTAATTAAATGGACACACATTATAAAAATCCAATCACTACAAACAATCTACCTCTATCTATCTATATCTATAATAATACTAAATAATTGAACAATATGTCTCATGGTGACTCCTCCTTAAACCAGCCTTATATGACAACTTCTCCTTTAATGTGGCTCCATCTAAATAATTAATTTAATTTAATCAATTATCAATTAAAATAAATTTATTGATAATCTAACAAATTTACTAGAATATTCATTTCTCCCAAACTTTTTTTAACCCGGTTGAATTAAAGAGATTTATATTTTTCATCAAATTAAACAATTAATTACTTTCTATTATAACTTTAACTGATTTTCTCATTTATTTTGAATTAAAACTTCATATCGTTGTTAGTTACCACATTTTACCCCAAAATTAATTTTTTTGTGATTTAGTAAAATATTTCCTTGAAAGAACAATATAATTGAGTTGTGTTATCCAATTAAACTGTAAACACCTTAAACTAACATCTAAAATATGATTTATAACTCAATTAGTTATTGGGTGTAAAAATTAAAATAAATTAATTTGTTAACGTCACGTGTTTTTGTACACTTATATAATTTTAAATTAATATATTTTAATCTAATCAATATAACTTAAAAAAAGATATGCGAGAGAGAGCCCACAAGAAAAAAAAATACTCTCTTCGGAGAGATAGAGAATTTGGCTCCGGCCTCCTAACCCCGGCTTCGGCTGCCCCACCTCGACTCCGGCCGCCTCAATCCGGCTCTGACCGTCTCCGATATGGCGTGTTCTTGGCCTTGTTTACCAATCTGTGTACCCCCACCCTCCCCTTTCCCTTTGGGCATTTGAGATTCTACTCTGAACTGAGGAACTACTTCTTCCTAGCCCGGTTTCTCCATTGTCGATGAAATGGTCTTCGTCTTGTCGCCGCTTGCCGAGTCCACCTTCCCGAACTCAGATCCTCTGTGTGGGATCTCTTGTGAGTATTAGGGGTTGATCGGTGTCGGTGGCTCCTCGGTGGCTCTTCTTTCCGAGTCCTTTCCTGCCTACTTTTTCATGACTGCTTGCGCGACCCCATTTCAAGCCCTTGGGCTGTTGGGGTTTTCAATTAATGCTTCTTCCGCCTCATCTTTCCCTTGGGTTTGATTTAGATTTGCACTTGGGAATCCAATATTCCGTCCTATAATCAACCACTTCTTGGTGTCGATTTGCGCCACCCCGATGGCCTCGCCCTCCTCAGTCCTTGCACCGGTCGTCGTCCCTCTTCTCTACCTTTCCTCCTATTTGCATACCACCACCTCCATTCCCTTGCCGTTGTCTGCATGCACTGGTTGCCCACCTGCTTCCCCTTTGTCAGCACTGGCTTCGCCCGGATATCGCCCTTGTTGCTTTGCCCCTCGGGTCCATCTTCGCTGGCCTTGGGTGGTTGATGCGTCGGGTGGGTTTTTGTGTGGCCTTCAACCTCTTGGCATGTAAGGTGTAACGGCCCAGATATAAATACCCGAGTTACGTTTCGAAGGTTGGTTACCTTCGTTCGGATCTTGCAATTCGAGTACGGGTCGAGGTTTCAAACATCAAAGGATCAGTATTTAAAGTGGGGATTTCGAACCCCAAAACAATCGAAGGGCCACTGGGATCCCTTAAGCTGTCCTAAGACTATATCGCGGAAGTTCATTTTCGAAACTGGTGAAAGCAGAAGTAAAGTACAACTTGCCACGGCGGAGCTTGGTCAAAACCGAAATCATAATCAAATATCACTTAAGCCAAATTAGCGGGTTAGTCCGGTTCTTCGCTTTCACCCAGGAGGATCCCTCGCCATAGAAGCACAGAGCAACAAAAGGGCGGGTACCTAAGTCTATCCACGAAGTCAAGCCCAGAGACGCATGCAGGCCCTAAAGACCTCGATGAGGACATATAATACGCCCATACAAACATGCTCCTAGTTTATATAATATGCAGAAAAGAACTGTAAAGGCGCCCAAAGAATGCCAAGTGGCATATCCCTCTCCTACCTCTGCACCCCTTCCCGTTAGTGCAGAGACTGGTCAGTTCGATGCTATAGCATATCATATCTCATCATAGCATATCATATCTCATCATCATATCATATATCATGCTCATGCCCGATGGTGCTGGGCTATCTCATCATCATATCATATATCATGCTCATGCCCGATGGTGCTGGGCTATCTCATCATCATGCTCATATATCGACAATACTGACTCAGGGCACCCGATGAAGCTGGGCTACCCTATGACCCTAACAAAGACTCTAAGACTCACAGATAACGACCGTTCTCTTTTCAAACGCATAAAGAATAGGGATGCTCATTCATAAGTGCAATTCCTAAGCATGATACTACATGACATGATTTTATGCATATGCAACACCTACATACTATATGACACATCAGGCATGAGGTCCGGGTTACTGAGTAAGCTCCCATAGGAAACTTAGCTGGAGGCGCGCATAATTCAAGAAATAATCAGCAATAGCAAGCAATCCAATCATGTCACAAATCACCTAGCATATATCGTAAGATGTGCATAAGTCTACGTCTAAGTCACACAAGGCGCCCCTAACTATCGCACATAAGTTCACATAATCATAGAATATCGCATCTTAATTTTTCATCCTTATTACCTCAACTCATCTCATCATCTTCCTTATTCATTTCCATCAATCAGCTCATATCGTCACATATCGCCCTATTCTCATATCATCTTAATCCTTCCATTTTATCTTAACTATCATATTTCATCATGTCTCGTCTTATATATCATCACATTATATCATATAACATCTCATCATGCTTCATAATTCAATTCAAGATTCTAATAGGTCAAATCATGCTCCAATTCACATATATCCATATCTTATTCACATACTTCACATCATGCTTAACAGATCAAGATATCGCCATAATCATATATCATATCATAACACAAGACTTCATAGCATGTTTCATAATCAACACATAACACATCAACATCACATATGATAGTTTATATATATACAAATCAGACAAGTCAATTTCCCAAGATTCCCGAAGCTCTTAAATCTCAAGTTAGATCAATCTTTATTTAAAACATCTTTTCCAAATCACACTTGACCCAAAAATCCATTTATAAACCACATTTAATAACATACTCCAAATAATATTTAAAATATAAGAAATCACCAAAATCAATCCATTTTAATAACCCACATTTATAAAACAACAATACCAAATTACTTCATCATTTCTAAAAACATCTACTAAAGCACAACATAATATCATAATATCAAATAATACCACTTTGAACAACTTTTATAATATATACTAATTTTTAGAAAATATATAATAATTTAAGAAAATATATATTTATCACAAAATCTCAGAATAATAATAATGATAATAATAATAATCCGACCAAATAACCAATATATCAACTATATACTAACATAACATATAATATACACATAACATAACACACATATAAATAAAATCCAACAGACCAGAAAAACAAAACAAATGGCCCAATGCTGCTACCCGGATTCAGATCCAAGATTTAGGCCCAAACCCGAAAACCGATCTGTTTTTTTTTCTTTTTTTTAGTAAACTGAACCGGATCCCCATTTTTCTTTATTAAAACATTGACCAGACCGGGTTTATTTTATAAAAAAAAAAAGAAACTGAACCCAACTACCCTGTTCATCTCTTTCCTCCGCTCCCTAGCTCGCCACTCTACTCCAACTCTCTCGACCAGTCGCTCGCTCCACCTCGTTCTCTCTCACTTCCCCACACCCGCAACTTCCTCTATCGCACTCACCACTCATCTCAAGCATCAAATGAACGAAGCGCAACATAGGGATTCGAATAAGCGCAATAAGGGTCGAAGGGAGGTTTTAGGGGAAGCTTACCGAGCGGAATTGGGCGCAGCAGCTCACCGGAGATGCGTCGGAGCTCGTCGGAGGGTCATCTCTCTTCACGGTCTGGACTTCTCGGGTGGGACGGAGGTTGGTCAAAGGTGCGTGTCGACGACGAGGCTTCCTCCTGATAGCGTCGGGGGCGCGTCGAGTACGTGCAAGGGTGAGGGGTGGCGAGCTGGTTTGATTCGAATAGGAGGGGAGTGATGAGCTTGTGTTGCTAGGCTTCTTGGGCTACGAATACAAGGGCGCTCGAGAGGGTGCTCAGACGTGGCTCAGGTGCGCTCTAGGGCTGCTTGACTCGCGGAAGTGCTCGAGAGGAGGAGTTGTGGTGGCCGGTGGTTTGGGGATGAAAACAGGGGGTAACAAGGGAGTTTGGAAGGGAAAAGATATGGAGAATGGAGGGAGGAGAAATGGGAGATGGGAGTGTGATTTCTGTTGAAACCAAAAATGAAAAGGGGAAGGTGGGTTCTTGTAATTTCTTCTGAATGGGATCAGGAAGATGCTACTGCGGTTTGGCATGGGTAGGTGGTGTTTGGTTCTTAGCCACAAATGGTGAAGTAGGGGAGTGAGGAAGAGGGTGGATGGTGTGAGTGTCTAGCCTGAAATGGAAAAGGAAGGCATGAGAAGGGTGTAGGGCTAAACCGAAAACAAACAAAGGAGGAAAGAGGTGAGAAAGGTGGTCCCCAAAGACATTTCACAATACCGGACCAATTCCCAAAAACTAATCTTCCCGCTCTCTCGACCTTATCCGAATTGTTTCAAAATAACATCTTAAAATTCAAACCGAAATAAAAAGCTAATTGGTAGATAGAATAATAATGGAGACCGACAAATATTTTCAAGTCTTGGACTAAAAGTAGCGGAATAAAATCCGCTTTTAAACTAACTCAAAATTATGTCGGAATTCGCTTCGAAGGATTTAATAAAATAAATCACTCGAGGACGGAGATTTTCAAAATTTTCTGAAATCTTATAATTCAAATCCCAATTAAATCAATCATAAATAGAAATTAATTCTTAATTTATAAAATAATATTTTAAAATTCTGAGTCTTTCCATAAGGGTCACTAATATGTCCTTCCACGCCGGGTTCAGCCATAAAAAATTTTAAAAAAAATGGTTTACACAATTTTATATACTCCCTCCATCCGGAAATAAATGATGTTTGACTTTTGTGCATGTAGTTTTAGGAGCTAAAAACTATATAAAATCTTATTTATTTTAATTAATTTTTTTCATAGTTTAATATATATTACTTTATTAGTAGTAAGTATTAAATTGTGAAAACGGGAACGATATATATATATATATATATATATATATATATATATATATATATATATATATATATATATATATATAAATTAAATCGCCTGAAATGGGTTAAATTTAATCCTGCTCGAAAGAGCTTGAAATAAATCCCGAAAGGGCTTGACCCAATTCCGGTTGGCTGAATATTTTCGTCATTTTTGCACGAGCGGTGTGTGGCCCTGCTTTCGGTATTTCTAGGTATTCTTCTGCTTGATTGGGGGTATAAAGTCTGGAGTCAGGACTGGTTGGGGTTATGGTGGTGCTTTCAAGGCAACTTTGTATCCGTGAAGAAACTTTCTTCGAGTTTCTTCTGCACTAACCATAGGAAATAGATTCCTGCTGTATCGCTGGTCCGCGGTGCTACTGTTCGATGGTGCTTGGCTTTGTTCTTCGTCATCGTCCTCAAGTTATTGGGAGTAGTTATGCTTAGGTCGTTTTTGGTAAAGTTTGAATCTCACTACTAGATTTATGTTCATAGACATCGGGTATAAACCGATGTTAATCAAAAAAAAAATTCGACGTGTTAGTGGGTGGCGTTAAAAATCCAAACTTTACCACATCGGTTATAAACCGATGTCTATAATGATTTATAACATCGTTTCTCTTTGGAAGATCGACTTAAATGCATGAATATAATTACATTTTGATTGATTCGCTTAATGTTAAAACATTGTTATTTTGCATTTTTAGCTATATACAGATATGTAGAGCAATAAAAAGATTCACATTAACATCGATATTTTTTCCAAAAACAATGTTGTAATATCTTATTTACATCAGTTATAGGTGATTCATTTCATGTTTATTAATTTTTCCTTTGTATTTTGTCTTGTTATTTTGTTTAAAAAATAGTATACAACATTCAATATTTATAAAGACAATGTTATATGTATATATTTAAATCAGTATATTTGAAAGAAATGATGACTAAAAATATTACAACATCATTTTCTTTATGAATAACAATGTGTAATTTCGCAAAAGACATCAGTTTTATTAGTTGTTTTATTGTGTTTCAATACATTTTCAAATTGTTTTTAGTCTATTAAATCATGTCTCATTTCATGTTTGTATCCATTAATAGGCTACTTCTCAAATAATCAAAATAGATCAAATCATTCAATAATGTTCTATCTATTAGTATCTGTTCATATCATCTACATGCGTAGACTTTTGTGCTTAGTATTACACAAACTAAAAGAATGGATAGTGACTCCAGTTGAGTAAGCTTCTTCCATCATCCGAGCAGACTTCATTGCTTGAGCTTCATCATCAAAATCCTCAAAACATGAGCAGATTCATCATTTCTGAACAAGCAAAGTGTGCGTGATTCATCTCTTGATTTAGCAATAAAATCTGTTCAAAATTATAGATTTTAAAAACAGGTTCAGCAATATATACTCATGTAGATTCAGCAATAAAATTTGAAAATCTTTTCAAAATTACAAATTTGAAAAATAGATTCAGCAATACATATCTTTATATAGCTAAAAATGATCGAGGACTGACCCAAGTTGAGGACTGACCCAAGACAGCATAATGAATTGCAAGCAGTATCAATCACTTCATGAAACGAGGCAAGCTACTATTTAATAATAAACATCTTTAAAAAATATATGATTAATTAGCCAACTGATAGCCCACTTCTTGAGAACTTAAAAACAACATGTATCAGTCACTAAGAGTGCGACAACATAAAAACTCAGCAGATGGAGTTAAGAGATTTTAATACTCTATTTGGAGCATAATTTCATCTTAAAAAATTATGTGTCAAAACAAGTATCATTGTCCAAAGGCATGACATAATATAGTATATTCAAATGTGAAAATGTTGTATCAACAAGTATACAACATCAGATTATGAAAATGTTGTATCAATAAGAATTACTTCTACAAATGTATGACAACTCTATAACCAACATCAGAATATGCAAATGAAGAGTTCCCTCTACATGAACAGTAAAGGTCCAACATCAGGTACATTAATGAACAATATTAGAAATAAGAAAGATAAATTTTTTTATAAAAAAATCCAAAATTACTATCCCATATTTGGAACCTATGTTTTGAGTTTAGATAAAAAAAATGACTCGGAATGTCTTACTGAAATTCTAGCAGCAAGGTATGCCCATGACTTAGAATGTCTTCAATCGAGTTTTGGTTTGGGTTTGCATCCTAGACCTTGATTATATTGTTCTTAGTCGTCTTGGTTGTACCATGCTGAAATCCCAATCAACCTTGGCACCAGAAGAATAACAGACGAGCTGTTATGGAAGGTGAAGGTAACAAGCTGCAAGATTCACAGGAAATAGTTGAGTCTGATGGATATGAAGGAACTGAGTAAAGAAAAGGGTGTTCTTGTAGATGATAAAAATGCTTACAAGGACAGCAAGAAAAAGGAGAAAAGTATGACAGAATGCGGAAGGGAGATTGTCTCTTCGGAGTCTAAGGTGCAACAGAAGAGAAGTGCCCATGAGATTAAAATTCATAATAGATTTGAGCAACTAATGAAGGAGCAAGTTAATGTGCAACAAACCCAGCTGAGCTCTAAATGTATGGGGATTGAAGCTGGAAATTGCAAAGAAAAACAGAAAATTGAGGAGCTGGAATGTATGACAGCAATGTTTAATTTCTCTTAGGAGAATATGACAACATACTGGGAGGGTGTAAAGGGGCTGAGCATGACAGGATTGTTTTTTCTTAGTTAAAACTAAGGAACTGGAATGTATGACAACAACGTTTGTCTGCAATACTTGTTTTTTCTTAATTAAAACTGATGCACAAATCCTAGAAAAGACAGCTCCTAGCTTCCATCTAAGCGTCAGTTATCCAGAAAATAGATAATTGAACATTCATAAGGAAGCATTGTGTAATCATGATAGTTAGAGTGTCTATATTGTAAAATAAAGGGAACCAAAAATTAGAGCAAAATCCAACATTTCCTTACTAAATCCCCTCCCATATTTAGAGCCACATATATCACAGTGCCATGCATCCTAAAAAACTCAATAAATTAAAACTAAGAACAAAAGGTTGTATAGCCAGAACATTCATGTATAGGTCAGAAGGCATATCATCGGAGCCGAAGATAAAAACACGGGAAAGCAAAGCAAGAGGCCTAACCATAGTCGCCTGAGGAAAGATTTTTCAGTAAAAATTCCATCAAATTTCACCTTTTTAATTCAAGGTGCATCTATTGTGAGAGAAGACTTACATCAAAGTGAACTTTTGGCTTTCTTTTCCTCTTTCCCCTTCCTTGATCCATTGAGGATGTCTACCTCTACTTTACTTACATCTTGGAATCGTGAACCGCTCTTAACTGATTGAAGTGTAACACTGTAAAGGGATTTATCAAAATTAAGTTTGTTAAATTATCCAATCCTTTTCCATAAAACAAACTGCTAATTTAGATAGCATGCCTTTCATCAGTTCCATAGCACTGTACTGAAATGTGTTCACTGATGATGGCATTGTCTGAATCAGAACAAGTCAATCTTTCCCCTCCAAGCTGAAGATAAATCAAAAATTCAGATTTAAAAAAAAGCATCTCATAAATGAAGCATGACGTGAGGGAATCAAAGCTGATTCAGTGAATATGTGTGCTATGCTGATAATAAAATTTATCAAAGTTGGAATATAGGAACAAATGCTCTTAATTAACCAGCTTTGATAGTAGGGTGATATTTATAATAATGCGAATTCCTTGGAACACTCACCGAAGCTTGAGAGATGTCTTTTGATCCACTGCGCTGTGCTTTCTCAATTGTAGACTCCATTGTCCTCTCAATATCATCTTTTTCCTTATCAAATCAATCTCAAATGTGTACATTTCTATACATTAGGAAGAAACAAAAGTTAACGCAAGTTAACCACTAAACCTAGATCTGTAATAACAAGTAGAGAGATACGAAAATTTTGCCTAATCCTCCAATGCCTAATCAACATTAGCTCTTCTTCTCCTAAAATTCCTAATTTGAGACAAAAAGGCTCCATGTTGTTCAAACCATCCAAATTTCGTCCTTGTTTAAACTATCTTTATTAGCATCAATATATAAAGATCATCTTATGTAGAACATCAACAAGGAACCAAGGATAAACAACTCCATGAATCACTATGTTGCCAATAATCTGACCAACAAATCATTGCACTACACTATCAATTCAGATAGGGGGCTTATTTCACTGCAAAAAAAAAAGGAAACCCTAGATCGAACCAAAGCATCACAAATATTGTTGTAAGTAGAAGAAGAAAAAGAAACAAAATTGAACACAAGTTTAAACACAAAGCCAACTGTAATAGCAAGTAGCATAAGCATCCAATCCATCCATAACACAAAGAATGTCAAATTGACAAGCGCAAATAAAAAAACAAGACAGAACCCCAATGTTTAGCCTAGGTCGAATTCAACACCTAAAGTTGAAAAACACTAGGTCGACTTTCAGCCTAGGTCGATTTCAACCATAGAGTTCTCTCAGCCTAGGTCGATTCAAACAAAGGTAAGTAGATGAGGAGAAGAGTCAAATTTCAGCCTAGGTCGAGTTCAGTCTAGGTCGAATTCAACCATGGACCCCCAAAATTTCAGCCTCGCAACCCCTAGATCGAAAACCCTAGGTCGAAAAACTCTAGGTCAAAAAAGAATGTCGAGAAGAAGGAGTCAAACCAATTATATGAGGAGAAGGGAGAGAAAGAGAGGAGAACAATACCTTGGTTATGGAGGAGACAGACCACAAGGGAGCTAGTCACTTGAATGGCACCACGGTTACCAGATATGTCGACCGAGGAAGGGGACACGGTGCCAGATTAGAGATGACAAGCTGGGGTCAACGAAATGGAGGCGTAAGAGAAGGTAATCTCCACTACCATCGCCATTATAAGTTCAGAGAGAGGGGATGGTATTCGATATAGGTGCACAAATAGGGTTAGGGTTCTTCGGTCATCTACCGCCATAGAAGGTTCAGAGAGATATGTGTTAATGGATCTGAATGAGAACTGAATGAGAATGGGGAATTTAGGAATTTTTTTAGGATATTTGGATAAGTGTTGATATGTGGGATTTTTTTAACGCAAAAATCCAAATTTCAAAATTTTTTGTTACGGGTTTTTACCGCTTTATTTTAGCAAAATTTCAATTTGACTTGGTCCTTTTCTTAAAAAATTTGAATGTCGCTATTTCTAGTCAAGTGTTTTGGAGCGGGGTTATTTTACCGCTTAAAATTTCAACTAAGTGTATTCTGCGTACTTCAAAATTTTTTAAAAACGAAATTTTAACATTGTCTAAAAAGTTAAGCCGATGTATCTAATCTTAATAACATCAATAATTTTTAAACTGATGTTATAAATATTTTTAATATCATGTGTTTTTTTGACCGATATAAAAGACCCGATGTCTATGAACACAATTCTAGTAGTGTCTGCTTGTTTCATTGTGTTTGTTTTCTGTTTTTATTATATGTTTAGACAGTTTCCGTTTGTCGATTTGTCGTCCTCTCGAGAATCAGGCTTGTCTGATCTCGAATCTTTACTTAATAAAAAAAATATGACAAGATTTATTTTTCGTTTTAGTTATCAACTAAAACAAACAATCTTCCAAGATAACATATTGGTTATATAGGAATATAAAAAAAAATAGTGACCTAGGAAATCAAATACCATATGGTGATACTGGTTTTAATTATCCACTAAAATAAACAATATTGCAAGACAAGATATTAGTTATAAAAAAATATAAAAAAATGTGATATAGGAAATCTAATACCATGTATCTTTCCGTACAAGTGAATTAAATAAATTACGGGTGCGCCAGGAGAGCATCATAGTCCATCGTGTGACGTAGCTGAGCCACCTTATCGGCTACCTGGTTTACTTTGCGAAAGACATGAATGCAAAACGACCACTCGAACTGTTTTTTTCTTGGGTGGACTCGGTGACTTGGTGTTTGGCATGCTCTCATCTTCCCAAAAGGTGATTTTCAAGTTATCGAGTGCTTTAGAAGTAATCGCAGATACGCTTCCTATTTTTATCATTTGTAAAGCCATCTTCAATGACTCTCGCCTTGTTCCTCATACTTCATAAATCCTACCATAGATTTGCTAGAGTCATTTTTTGTGTTTTGTTTAATCGGGCAAAAATGTCATTTATTATTTGTCTGATTATTTAGTTTGTTATGTTGTAGTTCTTATGATGTTGGTTATCGTGTTGTTCAACATGGAAAGTAGGCCTAGTGAGTGAGTACATTCTGCAAAACGTACAAGATAGAGGAATTGCAACTCTTTCTTGTGCTAGTCTCACTCTTATATGTTTTTCATTCATGGAAAGTTTCCGTAGGAAATTTATGGCCTTTGTAAGGCACTCGACTTGGAAAGGGTTGTTACTGTAGTGCACCATCCATGTCATCTGGCTGGCCAATATATTCAATCCTTGATATATGTCACTAGTATCCTTGTGTTTTGTATCATTTGAATGATACTTGAAGGTAGTCTCTAGCTTAGCATTTCAATTTTTCATTGTTTGTTCGGACCTATATACATATTAACTTTTTCTTTGTCATCAATTGCGTTATTCAATTGTAGTTGATCAATGGGTTTCCCTACTTCTAGCCAAGCATCTTTTCAAAAGGTAGTCTTTTCCATTTCCAATTTGTCATATTAGCCCGTTAAGGAATTCATCTTTGATTTCCATTAGTTTTGTCCACTGTCAGTTGGTCATGAATTTTGTTGTTTCTTTTTTTGGTTTCCCAAAGAGGTTGATTTTTCATATATTTTTCTCTAATGATTTTCATCCAAAAGTTGTCTGGTTCCACCAGGATTTTCCACAATAGTTTCATTTGAAGTTATTTGTTAATGTCATTTGATTTGTATAGACGTAAGCCTCCATGTTTCTTTGTTTTACATATTTTATCCCATCCGGTTATAGATTCGTACGAGTTACCTTTGTTCCAAAAAAAAATATTATTGATTTTTTCCTAACTCATTGTGAGTAACGGCTGAAAGTATAAAACTTTGCATTATAAAATTTGGTTTCATAGATAAGTTGGATGTTATAAGGATTGTTTGTCCTTATTGAAAAAAAGAATTTGAGTTCCATTTTGTCAATTGGTTTTTAGTTTTCTTCATTAGGTGTCACAAAGAGTTTCTCTTCCGTTTATTTATAATTGAACATCTTCAAATACGTTTTTGTATGGTAGCCACGAGGTTTGGTCTTTCTTTGCATAGTGCCCAAACGTTTCAAGAATTTCGCATGGTAACCATGAGGTTTTGACAAATTTCGTGTGATAACCAAACTTATTAAAAATCTTATAAAAATTATATAAAATGACAAATATATTATAATTTGTAAAGACCGAGAATATTTTATATATTATGATTATTTTAATTAAATAAATTATTATTTTATCAGTAAAAATGAGAGAAAACCCGTCCTCGAGCGTGAGTTTTGATTTTTAAGTCATTCCGGCATCGTTTTGAGAATTTAGATTCTAGCGGATTTTAATTCCGCCTTCAAGTCCGAGTTTTGATTGAAATTTATTTAATTTCGTTTATCTTGAAATTGAATTGAAATTTGATTTAAATTTGATTTAGTCGGGATTCGATCAGGCGAGCGGGTTTCGAGTCTTTTCCGCTAATTTGAATTCTTTCGTGGGGACCAATTTCATTTATTTTATTCCCCCTTTTCTTTTATTTCTTTCTTTCTCTCTCTCCCTCTCTCGGATATCTGTCAAGGGGAGCTGGTACCTCCCTCCCTTCTTGTCTTCTTCTCCATATTATGCAGCAAAACAACCCTCTGCCCAGCCTCACACCAACCCCATTCTCCCGTAACCCTCAACCTCTCTTCCCTCTCTCTTCCATTCGCTCCCCGCAATTCTCACAAACCCCTCCTATCTCTCCTCCTCTTATCTCCTTCCAGAGCAGCCATTTCGTTTCAACCATGGCTTCACCACCTCTCCTCCACCCTCATCGTCGCCCCCCATTGGAGCCCTCTTCGAGCCCTGTTTCGAGAGCCAAAACATCAAAGCATCTTCGTTCCTCCTCCTTCCTCTGTGAGCCATCACTTCCATCGCTTTCATTCGAAGCCACACGAGCAGTTGGAGCCAGCAGGAGCCCCGACGGAGCCGCCGAGCACCCTCTTCCCCTTGTTTTGAATCCAAATCAGTAATCCTCGATCCCCTTCGTTCTCGACTTGAATCAGTTAAAGGCGCACCTTTATGACCATCAATGTTCGACCCAGGTCCTAGGATTCCTCCTCCATCATCGTTGCAGCCGGAGCCGCCCTCGGAGCCTCTCGTCGTCAGAAAATCAGTTCTCGGTAATCCCTCTCTTCTTCCTCTCCTTCCCTCGCGTTTGAGTTTTTTTGGGTGGGTGACAGTCGGAATCGGTAGTCGATCTAGCTGGGCGAGGTTTGGGTCGGAAAGAAGGCCGCCGACGAGGCCAAGATTCCTTCCTTCTTCCTCCTGCCTTCGTCCGTTGCCAGGGGTTGAAGATGGGTTCAAGTGAACCCGGTTTTCTTCTTTTCTTTTCCTATTTTCTTAAGCCAGTTCACCTGTTAAAAAGGGATGGGTTGGAGTGTTCGGATCCGGGTAAAGGCCTGGGCTGGGTTTTCCTTGTGGGTTTGGGTATTGAGTTCGGGACTGGGCTAATAGGTTTGGGCTTTGGGTTGAGTTTTAAAAAGGGTTGTGTTTTATGTTATATATATATATATATATATATATATATATATATATATATATGGTATGTGTTATATTATTTTATATACATATGTTATATTATATGTTATTTCTGATTTTTGGATATGTATATATATATTCTGAAAATGTTAATATATATTTTAAAAAGGTTTTAAAAGTGATATTAAGTGATTTTGGGTTATATATATAATACCTTATGTGATGTTGGTATTTTATTTTGTTAGTAGATATTATAAGAGTGATTAAAAATGGTATTATTTGATATTTATATATATTATTATGATATTATGTGGGGTTTTAATAAATGTTTTAGAAATGATAAAGTAATTTAGTGTTGTTGTTTTATAAATGTGGGTTATTAAAATAGATTGATTTTGGTAATTTAGTATATTTAAATATTAGTTGGAGTGTATTATTAGATGTTGTTTAAAAATTGAGTTTTAAAGTAATATTTGAGAAGTGTTATTATATAATGATTTATAAGGTGATTTTAAGATGAGGATTTTTAAAGAGATAAAATGCCGGAATTATTTATATAATGTGATTTTGAGAGATTGGTTTTGAGGTTTAAATGTTTAATGTCGGAATTTGGCCAAGGATGATTTGAGACATTATTTTGAATATGAGTTGACTTAATTTGGGATTTAAGAGTTTGAAAAACATTGGGAGATGAGTTTCAAAATATTATTTAATATTCAATATTAAAGAAGGGATTTGACGGAACTTGAACTATTTGATCTTGAGCTTGAAGTTATATTAAAAGTGTCATTTCAAATGTCGGGATTTTGTCTTGGCTTGATGAGGTTGGTTTTGAGAAGGAAATTGGAAGAATGATTTTGGTTGATGTTGATCATGTAATACCCCCGTCCCACATCGGATATCATAAGGATGTTGGGAGTGATTTATAAGTGATTCAAGCCCTACCCATGTTATAAGAGCTCTTCCTTTTCAGGCTCCAAGTGAGGACAACGGACCTGAGAGGGCTAGGTGGCATGGGCTGGTGCCTCTTAAGACCCCGGGTCTTACAGATGGTATCAGAGCCGACTCTGGGCCCAGAGGTACTCCGACAGTATGATCGGGTACGCTCCTCCCGGAGGGCAGTCCCTTGGGCCTGACGGGGTCGTCAGTGCTTTAAGTGGGGGAGATTGTAATACCCCCGTCCCACCTCGGATATCATAAGGATGTTGGGAGTGATTTATAAGTGATTCAAGCCCTACCCATGTTATAAGAGCTCTTCCTTTTCAGGCTCCAAGTGAGGACAACGGACCTGAGAGGGCTAGGTGGCATGGGCTGGCGCCTCTTAAGACCCCGGGTCTTACATATCATATCGGAAAAGTTTTGGAAAACGGTTTTACTATCGGTTGGTTTTGAGTATGTTTAGAACTTGGGTTTCGTGTGTATGAATGTTGGTCCGGTAGCTTATGGAAATGGCTTGATGATAGGTGTGTATTGCTTTTGGATTGCTTTGGACTTGCATTTGGGCCCTTGCTTGTGTTATCTTGTTGATATGCATCTTTAGGTAAGTATCCTACGGGACTTACTCAGTAACCTGGACCTCCTGCCTGATGTGTCATGTGATGTGTAGTTTTGTTGCATATTAAAGCATGCCATGTAGTATCATGCTAGGATGCATTGAACTGAGCATGTGATTACTATGTGTGTTTGAATACAGAACGGTCGTTATCTGTTATAGTCCTAGAGTCTTTGCTAGGGTCATAGGGTAGCCCAGCCCCATCGGGTTGCCCTGAGTCTATCGAGTCGATATGAGCATGATATGATAGCCCAGCACCATCGGGCAAGCGATGAGATGATATGATATGATGATGTCGTGGTTTGTGCACCACCACGAGGAAATTGCTATGCTATAGCACCGAACTGGCCAGTCTCTGCACTAACGGGAAGGGGTGCAGAGGTAGGAGAGGGATATGCCACTTGGCATTGTCTTGGGCCCTTTACAGTTTTTTCGCATATTATAATCTGTCAAAGCATGCTTATGTGATTTAAATCTTGTACTGCATTTGTCATCTTTTATTTAGGTATAGGCATGTTATGTGGCCTCAGCGCGGTCAGAGGACCTACAGGCGATTACCGGGCCTGACTTCGTGGATAGTGTTAGGTACCGCTCTTGTTGCTCCTTGCTTCTGTGACGGGGAATCTCTTAGTGAACCGAAGAACCTGGCTAATATTCTAACTTGATTTAAAATGACAATCACCCACTATGTTTTGGTTTTGATCCGGCTCTGCCGTGGCACTTGTATCTAAACTTTGCTTCCGTTTTACTTTCATTTGAATTGAATTTCTGCGACTTCGATTGTTTGGAGTTCGAAATCCCCGCTTTGAATACTGATCTTTCGAGGTTTGAAACCTCGACCCGTACCTGAATTGCAACCTCGACCCGTACCTGAATTGCAACATCCGAACGAAGGTATCCAACCTTCGAAACGTAACCCGGGTATTTATATCCGGGCCGTTACAAAGTTGGTATCAGAGCGAGGTTGTGCAATTCGGGTACGCAAGGGTCGAGTGTATGTTTTGGAAAACTGCCCATGAATTTTAAAGGATTTAAAGATATTTTAAAGGGGCAAAATGAATTTAATATGTCTAACTCAATTGGACTAAATATGAACTTGGCTTGTGATAAAAGAGGAGAACCAACTAAAGAGGGATCGAGTGGGTAGAAAAGGCGCTAGACCATCCCTATTGGATGTAGATGGGAATGGGTAGGCGAAATATTAGCTTGTTCTTTACAGATGGGTCTGGAAGACTCCAAGGAGGTCGTTATAATTGTCATTGACTGATTCTATGTTGAGTGCTTGATATGCTAAAGATTTGATTGGTATGTCCTAACTATCTAATGAATATTGAATGATCTGTGCAAACGGGATAGCGGGAGTACCCTTCTTCTCCTTATATGGTCAAGCCCAGCTTGTGTGGAACAACTCCCTTCCACTATGTTAGTCCCTTGATGGTCTTATCGCGTCCCTCTCTTGAATACCGGTCTTCTCCACGGGAAATCGGGTTGGTAAACACATTGTTTCGGGAATCATGGTCGAATATGAGGGTTACTTGGGAGAGTATTGGAAGTTAGCTCTTGATGTAATTCCAAGTTAGAAAGTAAGGTAGTTCTGAGGTTGTCTTTCTTGATTCTCATGACGATCAACTGGTGTCTTCTTGCCATAAAAAGTCGTATCCGAGTCCCACGGGAAAGATGGGTGATGAATCAGTTAGGAAGAGTCAATGTTTGCCCTTATGGATCTCTACCGGGTTATCTTGATTGCTCTGTCCATGATTGTGTGATACTATGTGGTACTACTCCTTGACCTACAGATTTATCCTTAGTGTGAAGTTGTGCTTATGTGCTTTGATGTTCGTGATGACCATTGTATGGGTTCGAGCTACATTTGTTATATCCATATCATCCCGATATGATCTACTTAGTATATTGCATTGTCATACTAGGGCACGAATAAATATGTCATATGCTAGGATGTTGTATAATTGATGTCCTCCCTGTGAGTAGGTTCATGATAGTGTGATCGTTCGGTTCTAGTATCATGATAGAGTGAGTCCCTTACTTGATGGATACATGTTATAATTTGATGTCAACATGCCTTATATGCTACGTAATTCTTAGTACATGTTATGATGATGATCCTTAATGTAAATTCATGGTTGTATGACATCTTGTATCCATGCTGGTCACAATGCTTAGGTCTCGTGTTGCATCTCGCTTCCTGCCATAATTACGTGTCATCTTCGCATGTCTAATTGACCTATTATAATGATCGTACTACTGAGTGATGATTAGAAGCATGAATGGCATGATATGAGTCTATATGATTGTTGCTTCCTCCCGGATTAGGTCCATGATAGTGTGATCAACTCTTCTTTATATGAATGCCTCGATGCTTATCATTCATCTTGCGACAAGAATCTATAGCATGCCCACCTATTTTGCATTCATGAGATTAACTATTGTTGAGTGTTCTGTGATTAATACTGTTGTGTGTTACGTGCGCTAAAGTGAGGACATGTTAGTAGGAATGAGTTTTGATAAACACATGTTTCCTCCCAGTATACATTGAATTGGACTCATATCCCCGTATTCTCGTCATGTTGCCCCATTACTTAGACTTGCTTTATACGTCGTTATATTTCCTCTCATGCTACTATATCATTGGAGTGTGATCGATTGAACTCTTGCATATTGTCGTATTAATTATTCAAGTGCATGTATGTATCATATGTTATGTTGAGTCATTATTAACATGTCGGACCCTTGGTTATGACTTGTGCGAATTTTACCTTACCTACGTTATTGTTGATTCTCTCTCGAGCTAGGCCCCTGACAGTGTGATTCTTTCCTTTTCTCTCATCTTAAAAACGTTCCACTCGTCCTGATTAAATTGATGTTGAATTCGATGATCGACTTGCTCTCCGCGATGGTTAATCCTAACATGATTACATGTTCTTGCTCGGTGGTAACCCTCTATCACCCTATGATATCTTCTTGTGCTTTCATGAAAGTATGACTTGACACCTCGCATGATCACACACCACGTTATATCATGATTTCGCATACGCATGACGCATAAATGTTAGAATGAATCTAGTCGAATTACCTTGATTGTATTCATGTTCAATATGTGTTACTAGTATCGTATAAGGCTGATGATTTCCAATATGACTCGCGAAATGGTGACCTGTCCTACTTGACTATTACGTGAACATGCTTGTACTACAATGTGGTAGTTGTTGTATCATTTTATGTGCCCTATGATAGTTCATTCCTGGTGTGATTATAATCTATCGCCCGTGATGTTATCTTGTTTACTCTGTAGTGATCCTTTTACTTTCGTGTACATCATATTGAACTCATTTAATGACTCTTGACTATGTCATGCCTAATCATGTATCACTAGCATCATGATGGATCTGTGCTCTCTAAATGTATCCTGTTGTATGATTACGTGCCATTCTCAATCTATTATAAGATCATTGTTGCCGGATGTGATAATTACTATGCTGATCTTATGTGTTCTCGTATGACGCTTCGTCTGATTGTTATGATATACCTCGTCATGTTGCATTTGGTCTCATTTGTTGATGTGTATACCATGCTCTTACATTGTTCATATATATGATACTTGTCATCCTCGTACGATCCCGCATGACCTTGAACTCTTCACGACCATTATTGACTCCGCATAACTTGATTGGAATTGCTAGACTTACCTGCATCCATGGAATAATAGGCTACTAGCTTGTCTCACGCGCATCAGTGTAGGACTCGATTGTATCTTTGGAATGAATATGTACGTCGTTGTTCCTTGAGATAGGTACATGTTAGTGTGGATTAATGTGATTGATATGCTCCATGATGAATTCGTGCTTGTTTGTCACAATTGTAACCTAATAGACTTCCATAAGGGCATCGTTACTATTTCCGGGTCGGAGTCTTGTCTCTAGTCATTTTATCTTTAGCTTTAGTCCATTTTGTCTCCGAAAGAAACATTGGGTTGTCCGCTATTGTCACTCCTCTATCTCCGCTAACATAGACTCCTACGCGATACCTTGGATGAGCGACCGCATAGAAGAGGGGACGGGAAGTTAGATAACGATAAAGCAGCGCAGCGAAAGCGTGGGCCCATAACCCACGGGCCTCAGGATCGACGATGTCGACGGAACAAGCTTGCTTCGAGGATTGCGGTTACCGGGCACGATATGACTTGCAAGTGGGAGTGTCCTACATTCGAATTTTTAATCCCTTCTGAATATGTTGATGATGATATTGCACTTACCTGACGTTGGAATTAACATGTTTGATGTGCTGACGTGATGATGATTATTGCTCGATTATCCATTGTCTATGATGATATATATGATTCGATGCCTTACAGTCCTAATGTGCTATGATGACTTGACGTGATGCTACTCTGAGTTGCCAAGCATGATCTAAATTCCTTGCCTATAAAAGTATGAACTGCAAATGCTGAGGACCTGAACTGTTTATTAGATATGGTTATGATGAAACGTGCTAGCTTGATTTGATTAGGTTCATATATGATGGTTGCAATACTTGTTGAGCATGACGGTAAATTAAGACTTGTTGACATAGTTGCACTGTTTGATGATGAGCTAATGATGTTATTGTTATAAATGCTGGTTGATATGATGTAATCTTTATGTGTAATAATGTCCATGATTGCTACTTCTTTGAACGTGTGGGTGAGATTCTTTTTTGGAGTGGTCGGAGAATGGTGGGAGAACTTTGAGCGGTTAGGGTGGTCGATAGTAGTATGGGGTAAGTCACATGAGAGGGGTTTGGCTTAAGTAAGAACGAGTGAGTTTGAGAGCTATAAGAGGCGATGCTTAGTGGTTTCAGACAAGCTTCTGGATGAATCTTAGGTGGGGGTATGGTTAGAATAGGCCGGCTGGGTGGTGATCGGGGTATTCTTATAGAAGAGATGTGACTAGAAGGGTTCTATGCTTGTGATGTCTTAGGTAGTATGGGCAGTGTAGGGAATGGCTCGTGTGAGTATCGAGAACATAGTATGCAAGTGTGCTCGGGTGTGAAAATAGAGATAGGGGTTGGATTCTTAGAGATGGATTGTTAGTGAGAGTGCTTGGTGGGAAGAGGTGTGAGATTAAAATGTCGAGAAGAATTGGGACTTCTTCTATGGGATATTATTCGACTTGGTGAGTTTAGATGAAGATTTGGTCTCGGTTTGAGAGTTGGAAACGAGCGAGCGGGGTTTGCATTTTATTGTAACTGGTATAATGTGCAAAGTTTTCTTGATTATTTGATTATGAATTAGCATGATGTTAGATAGCGACCGTGATTAACCTGATATGGCATGATATTACATGTTGATATGCAATACTGAAATATAATTGGTAGTGACAACTATGATCATGATATAGTGATACATTGCTATCCTACTATGTTGTTTTAGAAGCATATTATGATGTGTTGTATGAATCATGAGATGATGATATGTTGATTATGTGAAAGCATGATGTTATACTATATGGTTGGTAAGCACGATTATGAATAGGTAAGTGAAGAATATGACTTGGAGCATGAATATGACTTATGTGTATATATGCGATGATGGTGCCTGATGACTAGATGATCGTTATATGGTATTGTGAGGAGTTGAAATGATGTTTTGTGAGTATGTTAGCATTTCGATGCTTGGTATATGGTTAGATCTTTCCTTTTGCTGAAGCTTAAATGGCATGACCTTGTGTGTTAATGTGTTGACCATTAATATTAGTCTATTGACCTTATGATGAGATTCTGCTATGACTACCTTTACCATGCTAATGTTTGAATTGACATGATAAATATGTTATGATAATGCTGGATAGAAATTGGATAGGATGACTATGTGAATTTATACTTTAAACGAGATCCCTTGTTGTGACTGACCCTACTATGATTGCGGTGGTGTTATGCGATAGTGAGATATCTTTTATGACTTTTGGTGCAATATCGGGCCGTGTGTTATGATTTTGGCATATTGTTGACATGCATATTATGACCTTTAGTATGATATGGAGATGTTGATGTGACCTTGTGGCACTACGTTGGTATATGTTGAGACTTGTCGTATGATGTGTTGATTGGAGATTGGTTGGTTATACAGTTATGCCTTTTCTATGGCTTATGCATCTTGCTTGAATTGAGACTGATAGATTGATTCGATTCTGGAAACTAGAAAGAGAATATGGGATTAGCCCTTAGAGGTGGATGATTCCACCTCCTGACTTTTGAGTTTGATTGATTGATATGCGAGAAACTGATGTGGTTGTTGGAAGATTTTGAAGAAATCTTGATTTGAAAGGATTTGACTTATTTTGGTGTAAAGCTGCCTGATTAAACGTTGAATTTGAAGATTTTGAGCGGTTTTGAAAAGGGCCAACTTGGGGTTTTAAAGAAGTCGAGAGTTTCAATGATTTAGATGACAATCATTCCATTTACAAAACGCTTTGAGGTTTTACGAACTGGATTTACATTATGACGTCTCATGAAGTGGATACAAGCATTTTATAGGGGCGCTTATAGATTGCTTGCTAAGACCTAGTCGGACGCTATAATACTTTTAGAGTTGTGATACTTCTGAAAAGTCGAAGCGAGGATGTGATAAGGGCGCTTATTGCGCACTTGTCAAGACCAATTGGAGATGTCACGACCGTAACTAGGATGTTGTGAGAATCCCGGAAGACGCAACCGAGATGATTACAAGATCCTTGGACATGGTCCTCGGACTCACCGATTTCAAACTTCTTCCCATTGCTTTAAAATGATTTTAGTCTCGGGGACGAGACTTGTTTTTAGAGGTGGATAAATGTAAAGACCGGGAATATTTTATATATTATGATTATTTTAATTAAATAAATTATTATTTTATCGGTAGAAATGAGAGAAAACCCGTCCTCGAGCGTGAGTTTTGATTTTTAAGGCATTCTGGCATCGTTTTGAGAATTTAGATTCTAGCGGATTTTAATTCCGCCTTCAAGCTCCGAGTTTTGATTGAAATTTATTTAATTCCGTTTATCTTGAAATTGAATTGAAATTTGATTTGAATTTGATTTAGTCGGGATTCGATCGGGCGAGCGGGTTTCGAGTCTTTTCCGCTAATTTAAATTCTTTCGTGGGGACCAATTTCATTTATTTTATTCCCCCTTTTCTTTTATTTCTTTCTCTCTCTCTCTCTCCCTCTCTCGGATATCTGTCAAGGGGAGCTGGTCCCTCCCTCCCTTCTTGTCTTCTTCTCCATATTATGCAGCAAAACAACCCTCTGCCCAGCCTCACACCAACCCCATTCTCCTGTAACCCTCAGCCTCTCCTCCCTCTCTCTTCCATTCGCTCCCCGCAATTCTCACAAACCCCTCCTATCTATCCTCCTCTTATCTCCTTCCAGAGCAGCCATTTCGTTTCAACCATGGCTTCACCACCTCTCCTCCACCCTCGTCGTCGCCCCCCATTGGAGCCCTCTTCGAGCCCTATTCCGAGAGCCAAAACATCAAAGCATCTTCGTTCCTCCTCCTTCCTCTGCGAGCCATCACTTCCATCGCTTTCATTCGAAGCCACACGAGCAGCTGGAGCCACCAGGAGCCCCGACGGAGCCGCCGAGCACCCTCTCCCCCCCTGTTTTGAATCCGAATCGGTAATCCTCGATCCCCTTCGTTCTCGACTTGAATCAGTTAAAGGCGCACCTTTATGACCATCCATGTTTGAATCAAAGTTGTACAATTGGTACTTACAAACTCAAATTAATAATTTTGATAATATATATGTATTTTTTTATTATATAAACTCAAATGAATAAAAAACTAAGAACTTAAAATTATTTTTGTGATAACATAAGTGTTTTTTTATTATATAAACTTATACAAATGAACTTATATGGTCAAATTAAAACCAATTCTAAGAGTATTACCTATATCAATCCAAAGTCATAAGAAATATCTAAATTGTACAATCAAAATGACCTTCATTCTTTTTTCATAATCATTTTATTAGATCATTTTGTTTGAGTAATTCATTAATAATAGGTAAACATAAATTTATCTTATAGGTGATTTTAAAGGGAAAGGAAGTCTAATTAACACATAACATCATGGACCCTTACATATGATATTACTATAGTTTATATATATATTACTATAGTTTACTCATATTAGTACAAAATTTTAATTTTAATATTTACATATATTATCAATCATCTAATATATCTAAATTAGGTTTTTTTACACATATATATAATACATTGTATAATATATTTATTTTTATCTTTAAATTTATTAAGGGTGTGAATTATTTATTTAAGAAATATTAAGGGTGTGCATTATTTATTTAATAACAAGAAGGTTTTGTTACTATTTATATAAAGCATCCTATGTGATCAAGCAGGAAAAATAATCTATCTTAATAAAATTTTGTTTCCTCCTATTTTATGAAATCCAAAATGTGAACCAAATCCAAAATGTAATCCATCTGAATTTCATAGTCAATTATTCAACATTTAGTCATTTAGGTTATTATTTCAAAAATTATTGATGCTTGTCTTCGTGTTAACACAATTTTTACTCTGTACATTAGGTTATTACTTTGAAAATGAATTTCATAGTCAATTATTCCACATCTAGGGTGCCAATTATACAAAGAAATAAAATTTTGGGGGATAATTGCAATATATAGGGTGTCGAGTCGAAAAGAAACAGAAAATGTAAACTCGGGGATTAAATAAAAAAAATTTGGTTGTAACTCCCTCTTTACGAGGCCCCATCTCTATTGGTGCAAGGTTGAGCCCACGGATTGAACTCTTACACCGTTGGATTTTAATAAATAAAGGGTCACGATTGAATACAAGTTGCTTCCAATTTGTAATTAATATTTAATTACCAAAAACATAAATTCATATTCCTCTCTCTGATATTCTGAATCTTCGAAGCGGCAAGTAATCAACAACAGCAAACTTCGAAATCTCCGCAAAACCGGAGATCGGACACTTGACAGAAGCCTAATCAAACACAATCAACAACACAAACACACGAGAGACGGATTCGAAAATCGGAAACCCTAACCGCTTTATCCCGTTCGAAAGCAGATTTTTCGTCAAAAACAAAAAATGAAATATGTTTGTCCTCCTCGAAATAAAAAACGTGGATGCGAGCGAATTCGAAATAGCGATCTATGTGTCTCTCTCAGAATCTGTCTAAAACATTTGTCGATCGGTTCTCTCGCTTTCTCTTTCTCTTTCTCTCTGGTAAATTCGGGAATGGGGTTCATGGAGTTTGGGTGGAGAGCTTGAACGCGAGTTGAACACGGAGAGACAGTTGCAAAAGATTGGCATTTCAATGACAAGGCCTGCCCCTTTAGAGAGAGAAAGCGATAGACACGATAGAGAATCCCCCCGATTAAACAATCGTATGCGACATTATTAATTTTTTCACTTCTATAATGAGAGACCTAATACAATTCTCGCGTCATGACTCGATTATTAATAAATTAAATTTTAATAACATAATAAATTAATATTATAAAATATTAATAAAATTTAGGATAACATAATCAAAATGGACTTGAAATCTCTAGAAAAATGGTAAAAATGTACTATCTTGATAAATCCAGAAAATATATTTACTGACAATGTTAAGAAACAATTGGAAACGAGATGTAGTTGTAATTCTAGTATTTTTTTATCAATTGTTTTTTTTAAATGTTAATCTTATATGTCTACTAGATTGTTGAATTGGCTTATACGTTATAAAATATTTGATCGTTCAAATATTGTACGGAGCATATCAAGATTGATAATTGCAAATACGCATTTAAGATTAATTCACCTTTTAATTTAAACAATCGACATAATTTTTACTAATGAAAATCAATACTTTAAATTATAAGAATGAATAAAACAAAGCAAAAAGATATAAGTACAAATATGATTTTATAACTTATAAGTCAACAACCTAGTAGAGATATAAGATTAACATTGTTTTAAAACAATTGATTAAATACATCAAAAAACACAATTAATTTAAAAAAAAACAGAATAATAAATCGTGATAAATGGATCTCGAAAAAAAAAACAAAAAAAAAGTAAGTGGCTATTTATTGTCGTTAGATTAATTTCAATCCAACGGTCCACATGAATTGATCCGTGTGCAATTAAAATTGGCCTATGGAGAGAGTCGGTTGGCAATCTATTTTTTAAAAAAAAAAATTTTGACCGATGGTAATTGGGGAGAATTTAGTGAGGGCTGAGTGAGAATAGCCTTGGCAATTTTTGCCCATCCGAATCAAAACACAACGTTTCTTTGATAGTGACAAGGAAAAATATAGAAAAAAGGTGGGTGGGGAGGGGAGTATATACCGCCGCAAGGATTCAAACTCGGACTGATAGAGTGCATAGCAAATGTTGTGACCATTGGAGTATCTGCATCTCGTGGTTACAAACCCAACTAAATTGTATATCTTACGCCTTATATTGTTTTTACATTAATTTCATTTGTTTTATATTTGAAAAAATACACATATTTGACAAAATAAAAAAATACTTATTTTAACATATTTGAAAAAAATATATATTTATTTACTTATACATTAACATTAAAAAAAATCTTAACAAATCGATTGTTCAAATAATATATAGTAAAATAACATGTTTTTACAACTTTAGAAAATCTTTCTACATCTTTTGAATTATTATAAATGTTGTAAGTGGATTTGTTAAGATATGTCTTCTCATGATAAAAATTTATGCATGTATATATTCTTCGTTTATATTTTCTTATAAAAGTCACAATTGTGAAACAAGTTAATTAATTGTTGTTAGGATCAAGGTTCTCTTTAATTGATGCATGTAATTAGTGCTCTACTCTCTCCATTTTCATTTCTTTTTTTTATAAAGTTTGACTTACTTTTGACCAGAAGGAGTTTACATTTTTACCCTCGGGTAAGTCTACCAGAGGGTAAGAGAATCAGCCTCCCTCTCACCCGTTCCCTTTTCCTCCAATTCCCGTACCTTTCTCTCAGACGCTCTTTCTCTCATCGAAATCGACGAACCAGTGGCGAAGCTCCTTCTCTCATCGAAATCGATCAGGAGTGAGAGAGAGTGAGAGAGAGAGAGAGAGATCTGGCAAAGCTCCTTCTCACAGACGCTGGCGAGATCCGGAGAAGCTCCTTTGCTCAGACGATGTGCAGCGGCGAGATCCAGGGGAAGGAATCTTTCTGCATCGTCTTCCTCCTCCTCCTCGTCCTTGTCCTTCCGCTAGTTTCAGGTGAAGCTTCTTCCCTCTCTTTCACGCCCTTTCATCGTCCGGTATTGGAGACGGAAACGCTAGATCTGGCCTTCCTTCTCTCTTGCCCGGCCTTCCTTCTCTCTGTCACGCCCTTTCGTCATCCGGTGTTTGTGAATAGCCTTGCCTCCTCCAGATCCGGCGTCGATCTTCAAGTCCAGCGCCTTGCCTCCTCCAAATCTGGCGTCGATTTTGCAATTAACGCCGATCGACGAAAGGGCCTTTCAGCGCCTTGCCTCCTCTAGATCCGACGTCGATTTTGCAAAATCGATCCATTTCTTCGGCTTCAGATCTCCGGCTTCCGATCTCCGGCTCGGATTCACACCAAAGCCATGTGCAAAGAAGGCGCTGGACTTGAAAATTGGTCCATTTCTCCGGCTCAGATCCATTTCTCCGGCTTCCGATCTCCGGCTCGGATTCAAAATTGGTTTACTGTCATTATTTGTTTACAAGGTTTCACTTCATCTCCTTTTTTGGTTAAAGGTTTAAAGTTGTGTTTGATTCACTTTTCAGTTGATCGATTACAAGCAATTCCAGTTGATTTCGTTCTACACTTCTATCGGCTTTTGATTGCTTTTGTTTTCGGGTTGAATATTTTGTTAAAAGGATGTAAGCAATTGTTTTACCGTCATTATTTGTTAGTTGCCCTGGCTGGTGTTCAATATGTGCTACTGGAAACCAAATGTGCAATCAATTTCTGGATACGACGTCAGCAAAGGAACTTCATTAATGAAATATGAAGTTGAACGGGTGATGGTTTGATTTTGGTACGATTGCACAACACAATATTATATTTGCACAAAATAAACTTATATTGGCACGACAGATTATTATATTTGCACAAAAAAGTGTTTATACAAAAAAAAACACTAATTTGCACAATAGATTGTTACATGTGAACGGTTGGGCTAGAAACCACTTTCCAGCCGTACACGGAAGTGAATTCGGGTAATAAGATAATCA
Source organism: Persicaria maculosa (assembly GCA_963922045.1). Taxonomy (NCBI): domain Eukaryota; kingdom Viridiplantae; phylum Streptophyta; class Magnoliopsida; order Caryophyllales; family Polygonaceae; genus Persicaria; species Persicaria maculosa. The sequence continues at coordinate 45,781,080 of OY998267.1, forward strand.
ACAACAATCAGCCAGCAAATCAATGACCAATCGATAATATCCAATCCGGAAACCAAACAACCAAGCAACCACAAACACAGATAAAAGCATAAATATTATGCAACCACAAACACAGATAAAAGCATAAATATTGACACAAGATTTACGTGGGAAAAACCCTCTCTAACCAGAGGATCAAAAAACCCACCTTCCGCCAGTACAAGTGTTTAACAATCCCAAACCAGTACAAGTGTTTAACAATTCAGTATCAACCCGAGACAAATAAACATGGAGATCTCAAACACCAATCTAAATACAACCTGGATCTAGAATGGATTTCTCTCCAAAAACCTAGCTAAACACTTGTAATCAGATTAGATTTCCAAGGAGGAGAAAATACCTATCAACAAACTCCCGTTGTTGACTTGCCGAAGGAAGAAGACGGATCACCAGATCAAGAGACGAAACACCCGCTCGAATCTCCTACCTTTCCTCTCCAATCTCCCTCCTCTCTCTTTTCTTTCTCTCTCCTTTCTTTTGGTGCTGGCGGCACTCAGGAGCAACCCTTTCCTCTTGCTCTCGTGCTCCACCAGATAAAAGGCAAAAATGCCTCTTTAATTCTTCCAAAAAAAGCCAAGAAATGGCCTTTACTTGGGCTGGACCAAATGGGCCCTAGGCCCAACAATCTCCCCCTCCAGCCCAAGGGGAAGACGTTCCTGCTCGTCCTGGCCTCAACTGCATCCAAGTCCCGTCTCACCCCCGAGACGCGGAACTGATGCTCGCCAGATGTCACCATCACCCACTAGCTCCCCTCCTCCGTAACTCTCTGGTACTCCGAGGTAGAGCTCCCAGTGAATGCATGACCTTCTCTCTCTGACCCTCTGGTAGTTTCTTCTATCCGTTCTGGCTCGACGTGCTCAGATCTACTACTAGTCATAGCACCTGATGAACTCCCCTCTAACACGGCTATCCCATCAGCACAATCCTCTGAAGCAAACTCCACACTTGTGCTATCCTCTTCTAACGTCTCAGAAGTTCCGCTAAATCTTGTCTGCAATCCAGACAAATCACAAGTGTTCAAGGTCTCCTTATCAGCAAAAGAAACGAGAGACTTTCTCTTCTGATTCTGCAGCCCCTTCTCACTCAAGCATCCTGTAAGCCCTTGCACCAAATCATGCAAAGCATCACCATGAACCTCTGTCATAGCTTCCCTGATTTCTTCCATCTGAGTCCTGTACAATGTGCCGCTCAAAACACCTCTAGCGATCACCATTGACCCTTTATTGAGTTTCCACTTCCTGCTTCCAAAGAAGTTATCATAGCCCTTTTTGTCCAAGACTTGAAGAGAGATCAGATTCTTCTGCAAATCCGGTATGTGTCGCACATCTGTCGATGTCATCCTTGCAACCCGTGTTTGTCATCACACAAACATCTCCCATACCAACAATATCAGACAAGCTTCCGTTCCCCATCTTTGCTTTGCCAAAGCATCCCGCTCGGTACGAAGCAAACGCTTTCCTCCTTGATGTAGCATGGAAGGATGCAGCTCCATCAGCAATCCACTCTACACAAGAATCAGGCTCCTCCAAGCATGTAAGAACAACCTACTCATCATCACTGTCCTGCAGAACTGACGTTGTACCCTTCTGATTTTCCTCTTCATCCCTTTTCTTCTTCCACACATTGCAATTCCTCTTCATGTGCCCTTCCTTGCCACAATGATAGTAAACAAAGCTCCCCCTAGTCTGAGATCTCCCTCTAGACCTGCTCCCTGAAACTGTCACGAGAGCATGTGACGAATCCGTGCCCATATCCTTCCTCCTAGTCTCCTCGTTGTAGAGACTATCCTTCACTGCAGATAAGGACACAACCCCACCCACGGCAAAGTTGTTAATCGACACCACTAGAGTCTCCCAACTATCAGGCAAAGAGCTCAAGAGCAACAACGCTTGCAACTCATCATCAAGGACTAACTTCATGGTGTTCAACTGATTCACCAATTCCTGAAACTCACTCAGATGCTCTGCAATAGGCTTTCCATCTCTATACTTGAGATTCACCAGCTTTCTTATCACAAAAGCTTTACTCTGGACTGACTTCCTTTCATACATCTCCTCCAATTTTTTCCACAATACTTGTGCATCTGTCTCGTTGCTTATGTGGTGATAAACACTATTATCCACCCACATTCTGATGGTTTCAACCGTCTTCCTGTGCAGTTTCTTCCAATCATTATCGGATGTCTCAGCTGGCTTCCTCAATCCCAACTCAACCGGATCAAACAGGTCTTTGCAATACAAAACATCCTCCATCTTCGTCTTCTAGATAGAGAAATTCGAAGCCGTTAGCTTTATCATTGTACCCGCAAATTCCTCAGTCTTTGTCGTCATCTCTGCTCCTATTACCCAAAAACAACACAGCCAAAGATCAACCAAAGGCTCTGATACCACTTGTTGGGCTAGAAACCACTTTCCAGCCGTACCCGGAAGCGAATTCGGGTAATAAGATAATCAACAACAATCAGCCAGCAAATCAATGACCAACCGATAATATCCAATCCGGAAACCAAACAACTAAGCAACCACAAACACAGATAAAAGCATAAATATTGACACAGGATTTACGTGGGAAAAACCCTCTCTAACCAGAGGATCAAAAAACCCACCTTCCGCCCGCCAGAGCAACCAATCCACTAATCAACAAACCAGTACAAGTGTTTAACAATCCAGTCTCAGCCCGAGACAAATAAACATGGAGATATCAAACACCAATCTAAATACAACCTGGATCTAGAATGGATTTCTCTCCAAAAACCTAGCTAAACACTTGTAATCAGATTAGATTTCCAAGGAGGAGAAAATACCTATTAACAAACTCCCGTTGTTGACTTGCCGAAGGAAGAAGACGGATCACCAGATCAAGAGATGAAACACCCGCTCGAATCTCCTACCTTTCCTCTCCAATCTCCCTCCTCTCTCTTTTCTTTCTCTCTCCTTTCTTTTGGTGTTGGCGGCACTCAGGAGCAACCCTTGCCTCTTGCTCTCGTGCTCCACCAGATAAAAGGCAAAAATGCCTTTCTTTAATTCTTCCAACAAAAGCCAAGAAATGGCCTTTACTTGGGCTGGACCAAATGGGCCCAAGGCCCAACATGAACAACATAAAGTTATATTTGCACAGCAAAAAGTGCTGAAACGAAAAAAAAAAGCGGAAAAAAATATTACATTTGCACAACATAAAGTTACATTTGCACAACAAAATGTTATATGAGCACAACATACAGTTATATTTGCACAACGAAAAGTGCTGACACAAAAAAAAAGTATTATATTTGCACAATATATGGTTATATTTGCACAAGCACAACATAATGTTATATTTGCACGACAAAATGTATTGACACGAAAAACAAAATGCACTTGGGAGGGGATGGACTTTTTGCAAATGTGTCCAAAAGTTAGGACACTCCACCAATTAGTCCATAAAATATGGACATTGTAAAGACCGAGATTTTTAAATAAATATTTTTATAATTATAAATTTGATTTCGATAAAAATTTATTCAATTTTCGAGACTCCGAAAATTTTCAAAAATCTTCGTTCTCGAGCCAATAACTAATTTAAATTCTTTCGAACAATTCTGACATAAACTTATGACTCAAATTTGAAAACGAATAATTCCGCTTTATTTTTCCAATGCTTAAAAATATTTTCGGCTTTCGTTATTTATTTCGAATTCGATTTATTATTTTAAAACGTGTCGGGTTAAGGTCGGAAAGCGAGTTTCGAGATTTATTACCGGGTATAATAGTTTACTTTCACCCTTAGCCACCCTAAACCCCTACCACTAGCTAGGTAATTCCCCCATTCCCACACAATTCCAGCTGCCCATCACCTTTAGCCCTCACCTACACCTTCCCTCCCTCTCTCTTTCAAATCCTACAGCCCTCACCTATTCACCTCCATCCCTCACTTTCATTTTTTTTTAGCTTACACCAGTGCCCCCTCTCTTCCTTCATCTCCTTCAGCTCGTTCAAACACCCGCCAGTGCCACCACCATCTGTAGGGGTGTTATGTGAACACGAGTAGCTCGAATTCGGCTCGTACTCGCTCGATAAAAACTCGAATCGAGCTCGTTCATTTTCTAAACGAGCCGAGTATGAGCTCATTTTTAAGCTCGGTCCAAAGCTCAGCTCGTTCGAATTAAACTCGAATAGCTCGAATTTTATGGAATTTCTAAATTTTCCTGTAAGTTACTGTATAATGAGCAAGTAGAATTGCCTAAAGCTCGAAAAAAGTTCGGCTCGAGCTCGTTCATTTCCTAAACGAGCCGAGTATGAGCACATTTTTAAGCTCGAGTCAAAACTTAGGCTCGACTCGAGCTCGTTCATATTCTAAATGAACTGAATATGAACAAGCAATACTCGGCTCGTTCGGCTCGAATAACAGCCCTTCTGTTCACATCACAAGTCACCACCACTGAGGCGTCAATCCCTCCCTCTTCGCGCCCCTGTTTCTCGATCCCACGCCATACGTTCCACCATTACTACCACCAGCCACACCTCCCCGCTCCTTCGTCATCATCACTGTCCCATCCCTCCTCCTTCGTCAGAGGTCAGCAATAGAAGCCCAGAGCGCCGACGCCGACCATCGGAGCCCGAACACAGCCGCATCTCCCCCGTTTTCCGTTCGAGGTCGGTTTACAATTTTCGCATTAGTTTTCTGTAAAGGCACGGATTTTTAAACCCTAATTTTATCGGTAAAAGGAAATTTAAAATTAAATTAAATCGGATTTAAAACTCGTTTAACAGACTCCGACCTGAATTTAAATATTTAACGACCGATACCGTCTTTTCGCCTCGAAAATTAAAATAAATTCGGATAGTGATATCCTTTTAAGTTTTAAAATCTAATTGATCGAAAAAACGAGAGTCGGGGATACTAATATTCGGGAACTAATTTCGGGAATCGAAATTCGCGTATTCGGGATTTAATTCCGGGTATTTGGTTTAACCAAACCCACACGCCACAATCTTACCTGCTCCCCCCGTCATTTTATCTGATCACCATCATCACCTTTATTCACCATCACCACTCCCACTCTCTTCTTCTACACTCCTCCAATCTCCATCATACAGATCTTCCTCCAGCTGCTCTCTTCCACCTTCAACACCTCACCATCACGTTGTTCATGATCACCATCACCACCACACCTCCATCAGTTGCCACCAGCCACCAGACGCCACCATAGAGTCGCCGGCCACCACCACGTCGCAGCCGCAACTGCCAGGAGCCGTCGTCGATCACCCCAGTGCCACCACGACCCTTTTGTTCTGTTTTGGCAAGCTAACTTTCGGTGAGTCGTTCTCCTTCGTTTTTGATCGGAATCGCTTGCGGTCTTTGCCATCACGCTCACCAATATGCGGTGTAGGTCCGACAAGCCATCGCGAGCCACCGAAGATGCCCAGAACTCCGGTCGAGAGCTCCGAAGTCGCGAAAAACCCATCTCGGTGAGCTCCGAATTTATCCTCGTTTCGATTCATTTTTTAGTCTTTTTCAATGTCTAGGCTAGTTGGGAGTGAGCGTGGGCTGAGTGCGGGTCGATCGGGTGAGGTCGAGAACTCCGACGATCGTCGGAGCTCGGTCGGCGTGAGCGGGAGCGCGAGAGCGTGGGCGAGGCGAGCGTGAGCTGCGAGGGCGAGCGCGGGACGCCGGGTGCGAGAGCCTGGAGCAGTGACGCAGGGCGAGGAGGCGAGAGCGCGGGGAGCTGGCCGGACTAGCTGGGCGGAGCTCAGGCGCGGCGTCGAGAGCTCCGGCGTCGAGGCTAGCGCGGTCGAGCTCGGGCGAACTTGGCGGGCGCAGATTCCATTTGAATCTGGAGGAAGAGGGATGCTGATGTGGCCTTGTGGGCCCCCTCCCTTTACTAACTTACATATATATATATATTATAATATTTAACCGGTTTGGGGTTTAACGTTATGGGTTTGGTTCGGTTGGGTTAAAAACGTTAGTTCGGTTTGAGTTATCCGCTATTTATTTAATTATTTATTTAATCATTTATTTATTCATTTATTTCTTAAGAATTATTCGGTATTTAATTATTTATTTAGATATTTAATCGATTTCCGATAAATGATTATTTGAAGGTTGATTTATACGCATCGGTTGCCGATATTTTAAAAAGGGGTCGGTTTTAAAGTATATAAATTGAATTATTTCTTAAGTGTTGAAAATTATTTAAGTCCTTAGAATGATGATTTTAATTAAAGTAAAGTATGCCGGTATTATTTAATTGGATTTTGGAAGTAGTTTGAAGGTTTAATATTTTATGGACTAGAAATTGGCTAAGTATGATTTTGAGATAAATTGATTTGACTAACAACCGGACTTGTGAGATTATGTGGATTGGAAATATGATTTCGTTAATTATGGAAATGAGAATGGAATAAGATGGTATACGATGTTGACTTGAGACGAGGTAAAGGATGATGATAATGTTATGGCTAACGATTGATCGTTAGATTTTGTATAGTGGTAGATGGATCCCGTTCTGTGCAACATACTTATATATATTCATTAATGATTTCTAGGTGATCAGTGACCTGCTTGCTTGTCTCTTGCTGCTTCCCTTTTGCTGCTCTGCGTTACCAGGTAAGTCCTCCGGGGCTTACTCAAGTTAGAACCTCATGCCCCGGCCCCATCGCGAATTTTAGGGTGCGAAATCCCTTCTTTGATCATTAAAACTTTGTTTTAAAACTCAACCCGTACTCGAATTGCAAGATCCGAACGAAGGTATCCAATCCTTCGAAACGTAACCCGAATATTTATATTTGGGCCGTTACAAAGGTGGTATCAGAGCTTGGGTTGCGTGATTCGAGTAAAATAGGTTGAAGTATGATTTGTAAAACCGCCCAATGTTTTAAAAGATTTTTAAGAGTTTTAAAAAGGGCAAAATGAATTTAATATGGCTAATTTGATGAACAAAGCTTAATAAACTTGACCATCCTATTGGGGGGAAATCGAGTGGGTAGAAAGGCGGTAGACCATCCTATTGGATGTAGACTTGGGAACGGGTAGGCAAAACTTAGCTTTGTACTTTACAGGGGGCCTGGAAGACTCCAAGGAGTTTGCACCGTGGTGGTTGGAGTAGCGGGGTTAGAATGTAGAGGCCGAGAGGATAGTTGCCCCTCCGGTCAGTTGCCCCTCGAAGGGCAGCTTCTAGATAGCTTCTGTGATTTCATAAATGGGGCCTGAGGGCGGTCTCCCTCGAAGGAGATCTGATTAATTTCTGTTGAATGCTTCTGTGCTGTGTGTTAAGCCCCGCCCTTCTATTACAGCCACTATGGCCGATACACGAGGTGGACGGATCGGGCGTGGGGGCCCAGTGCGTAGAGGTAGAGGACGACCCCGTCGTAGGGCAGCCACTGTTACGACCGACGATGACACTCCGACACCTGAGGGCGGCGAGACTCAGGTTCCCATTCAGCAGACCACTCCGAGGCAGATGGACCGAGCTGCGATCTTGGAGGTCTTACGAGAGTTTCTTGGGGAGTCACAGTCTGCAGCACCCGGGGCCCAGATCCCGATCGAGCCGCCTACAGCACCTGAGCCCGCTCGAGCTGTTCCTATGGCCGTTGCGCGACCCGAGAAGCGCATCGACTGGGTGAAGGTCATGGGGCAGTGTAGGCCGCCGCAGTTCTCAGGAGGCGCGGGAGAGGATATAGAGATGTGGTTCCGCCAGCTAGATGGGATCTTCGACCATATCGATGTGCCAGCTACAGAGCGACAGAGGCTAGCAGCAGGACATCTACGAGGGGACGCCTTTGATCGTTGGTCTGTGTACAAGACGGACCAGGCTGAGTGGAGTTACGATGCTTTCCGGACTTTGATGCTGAAGGAGTATAGTCCCCCGGGGACCCAGATTGCTCGCGAGGTGGCATTTTATCGTGGGACCTACAACCCGTCTCTCTCTGTTGTTGATGTCGTCCGCCAGTTCAAGAAGGAGTTGGTTTACTGCGCACACCTGTGTCCCACTGACGAGAGTCGCATTCGACTGTTGTCGATGAGGTTGTCACCAGCAGTACTACTGCATGCTTCTAGTCTGGGCGCAGTATCGTTCGACCGTTTCCTGGAGGTGGTTCTTCTATACGATCAGCAGCGTATCCTCTCTGCGACTGCATATGCTTCATCCCGCCCTGAGGGGAAGAGGCCTAGACCTGCTGAGACTAGATGGGAGACGAGACCTAGAGGAGGGTACCGAGGAGGATTCGGAGGAGTATCGAGGATTCCACCAGCACCGTCTGTTCCGAGTAGGGAGGTTCGAGTTAGGAGTATTACTTGTCACGGCTGCTACGAGGAGGGTCATTATGTTGCTGCATGTCCGATGAGAGATACTAGGTGTTATTCATGTGGACTTTTAGGGCATAGATCTCGCTACTGCCCCCAGAGCGGAGGGACTCCATCTGCACCCGCTCTCCGACTTCCAGAGGCTCCCAGACCCCCACAGCTGACTTACCCCCAGGGTCAGGGGAGAGGTTCTGCTCCTAGTAGAGGCCGCGGAGGATTGAGAGGCGGTAGAGGTTCTGGCCGCGGAGGTAGAGGATCGACTTCAGCTGGGCCATCTGGTTCGAGTTGTGGCAGAGGACAGACTTCCGGAGGCCGTGGTTCCGCATTGCCCCCACCGCCCCGCGTGTTTCAGATGCGAGTTGATGATCATTCCGCTCCGACTGCAGCAGGTACCATCTCTCTCTATGATGTGTGTCTGCGTATGCTGTTTGATACTGGTGCTACACACTGCTTTATAGCAGAGACGTGCGTTGCTAGGCTGAGTCTTAGCTGCACGAGTGGTCCATCCCTCCTAGTAGGCATGCCGGATGGATCTAGGGTTAGGACTAGTCGAGAGATCCTAGGATGCCCTGTTCGCATAGGAGAGCGTGAATGGCCAGCAGACCTGATTGTGATGCCACTGAAGACGGACGACCTTATTCTCGGCATGGACTTCATGGGACGATATGGAGCGATCGTCAACCTTCGGACGAGGACTGTGACGCTTTTGGCTGATGACGGGACCGAGCACCAAGTTTGGGGGAGTGACCCCAAACGGAACGGGGCGCTTATCAGCGCAGTTCGAGCAGCCAGACTTTTGGATCAGGGATGCATGGGGTACTGGTGCTATGCTTTAGAGGTGGATCGTGAGCAGCCTAGCATGACCGATGTACCTATAGTGCGGGAGTTCGCGGACGTGTTTCCCGACGAGCTGCCAGGACTTCCTCCGCAGAGAGAGATCGACTTCGCCATAGAGTTAGAGCCAGGCACGAGGCCGATTTCACGAGTACCGTACCGGATGGCGCCGACCGAGATGGCAGAGTTGAAGGCTCAGTTGGAGGAGTTGGCCGAGAAGGGCTACATCAGACCTAGTGCGTCACCGTGGGGAGCACCGGTTCTCTTCGTTAAGAAGAAGGACGGATCGTTGAGATTGTGCATTGATTATCGGGAGTTGAACCGGGCAACGGTGAAGAACCGATATCCTCTTCCTCGGATTGATGACTTGTTGGATCAGCTTCAGGGAGCAGTGGTGTTCTCTAAGATCGATTTGAGATCCGGTTATCACCAGCTTCGAGTGAAGCCGGAGGATGTACCGAAGACCGCCTTCCGGACTCGTTATGGACATTATGAGTTCGTAGTCATGCCATTTGGGCTGACCAATGCACCTGCAGCCTTTATGGAGCTCATGAACCGAGTGTTCATCGATTATTTGGATCGATTCGTTGTTGTCTTTATCGACGATATTCTGGTGTACTCGAGGAGTAGGGAGGAGCACGAGGAGCACCTGAGGATCGTGCTAGAGACGCTAAGGAAGCACCAGCTGTATGGCAAGTACAGCAAGTGTGATTTTTGGATCTCTAAGGTGACCTTCTTGGGTCATGTGATCTCAGCAGAGGGTGTCGCCGTGGATCCGGCAAAGGTAGAGGCTATAGTAGCTTGGGAGGTGCCCAAGAACGTCAGGGATATCCGCTCCTTCCTTGGCTTAGCGAGTTACTACCGGAGATTCGTTCAGGGATTCTCGAGTATCGCACGACCGATGACACAGCTGCTGCGGAAGGACGTTCCTTTTGAGTGGGGCGTGGAGTGCCAGGCCAGTTTCGAGCTTCTAAAGGAGAAGCTGACCACTGCACCAGTTCTAGCTTTGCCAGATGGGACCGAGGATTTCGTTGTCTACACTGATGCATCCAGAGCCGGTTTGGGGTGCGTACTTCATCAGAGGGATCGAGTCATCGCCTATGCTTCACGACAGTTGAAGTCTGGAGAGTTGTCTTACCCCACCCACGACCTGGAGCTAGCAGCTGTAGTTCATGCTCTGAAGATCTGGAGGCACTATCTGTATGGCACGTCGTGCAAGGTGATGACGGATCACAAGAGCCTGAAGTACATCTTCACACAGAAGGAGCTGAACATGAGACAGAGGCGCTGGTTGGAGTTGCTCAAGGACTACGATCTGGAGATTGTGTATCACCCTGGGAAGGCCAACGTGGTCGCAGATGCGCTCAGCAGGAAGACTCATCAGGAGGTGACGGTCGCTAGGCTCACCACTCAGGAGCGACTACAGTCAGATTTGAGATCGAGTGGTATCGAGGTTTGGATTCAGCGAGAGAGTGGACAGCTGACCTTCTTAGAGGTACAGTCAGATCTGTTGGAGGAGATTCACAGAGCCCAGACAGATTGCCCAGAGATTGTGGCACTTAGAGAGCGGATGGCTCAGGGACGGGCCGGGGAGTTGTCAGAGAGGGAGGACGGGATGCTGACCTTTCAGGATCGCGTTGTGGTACCATCTACTCAGGATCTTAGACAGAGGATCATGCGAGAGGCGCACACCACTCCTTATTCTGTCCATCCCGGGACGAATAAGATGTACCAGGATTTGAGGAGGTCTTACTGGTGGCAGAGGATGAGAGCAGACATCACTGACTTCGTAGCTAGATGCCAGATTTGTCAGCAGGTTCGAATTGAGCACCAGCGGCCAGGAGGACTTATCAGGTCACTTCCAGTCCCTGAGTGGAAGTGGACTGACATTTCCATGGACTTTGTCACCGGACTGAGGCGAGATGTTAGAGGGTTCGATGCCATCTGGGTTGTGGTCGATAGATTGACCAAGTCAGCACACTTTATCGCCATACAGGAGACATGGCCGGTATCTAGACTAGCTGAGGAGTTCATTCGACAGATTGTTCGTCTGCATGGAGTGCCAGAGAGGATTGTTTCTGACAGAGATGGCCGCTTTACTTCACGATTTTGGCAGCATGTGCACGAGGCCCTAGGGACTAGATTACAGTTCAGTACTTCCTTCCATCCGCAGACAGATGGACAGAGCGAGAGGACTATACAGACATTGGAGGATATCCTCCGATCTTGTGTGCTAGAGTGGGGCGATAGGTGGGTGAAATACCTACCGCTGGTCGAGTTCTCGTACAACAACAGCTATCATTCCTCGATCGAGATGGCTCCTTATGAGGCGTTGTACGGGAGGCGCTGCAAGTCGCCAGTTTGTTGGGATGAACCCGCAGATACAGTCACGTCCTTGCCAGAGCTAGTCCGAGAGACAGTGGATCAGGTTGGCCGCATCAGAGAGCACATGAGGACCGCTCAGGACCGCCAGAAGAAGTATGCTGACCGACGGAGGACAGAGATCGTCTTCGATGTGGGAGCTCATGTTTGGCTGAGAGTGTCACCCACCAGGGGAGTCCGACGATTTGGCATCAAGGGCAAGCTGAGCCCTAGGTATATCGGACCCTTTGAGATCCTAGAGCGTGTAGGTGAGGTGGCCTATAGATTAGCCCTACCCCCGTCTTTAGCTGGAGTCCATGATGTATTCCACGTATCTCAGCTCCGTAGATATGTGCCTGATCCTAGCCATATCCTCGATCATTCTGACCTCCATGTTGAGCCCGACCATACCTTTATAGAGCACCCTATTAGGATCCTTGACCGTCGTGTCAAGAAGCTCAGGAACAGGGAGGTTCCTTTGCTCTTAGTTCAGTGGTCTAGGCGGGGTCCTGAGGAGGCTACCTGGGAGACCGAGGAGAGCATTCGGGCCAGTTATGGGGGAGTATTAGACGAGTTACTTGCATCGTACGTGGAGCCTAGCGTGGACATTTCCTTGACCTCGTGAGTTAGTTGGTGAGTATTGTCCGATCCTTGCTATGAGACGTGCCTTATCATTGTATGATTATGTGATTGTGCATATCTGATTGATAATTATGCACCATTTCTATGAGTATATGAGATGTTGATATCTTGATGTGCTATACCTGGAACTGAGAATGCTGAAATTGACTTTGAGGATGAACCTAGGAAGGTGATATGGGACTAGCCCTTAGAGGTGGATGTTAGTTGATTGGGAAGTTGGGGATGTCTTGTTTAACGTCGAAAATAAAGAATTTTGAACGGTGATTTAAAGGAACTCAGATTTTTAAAGTAAGTTATTACAACCCGAGTTTTCATTATGACGTCCCACAAAGTGGATACAAGCATGTATGGGGGCACCTGTGGATCGCTTGCTAAGACCTAGCGGAGACGTCATGATGCTTTTTGAGTTATGGTATGACCGAGAAGTCGGAGTGGGGATGTGGTAGAGGCCTCTACCACATTCTCGCCCGAGTGATTGGGAATATTATGATCATTGCGACGATATTGTGAGACCTTATGGGGGCACTTATGAGGTACTTACGAGATCAATGACGTGATCTTTGGACTCACCAATTTCAAACTTCATCCCCTGTTTTAAAATGATTTTTGTCTCGGGGACGAGACTTGTTTTTAGAGGTGGATGATGTAAAGGCACGGATTTTTAAACCCTAATTTTATCGGTAAAAGGAAATTTAAAATTAAATTAAATCGGATTTAAAACTCGTTTAACAGACTCCGACCTGAATTTAAATATTTAACGACCGATACCGTCTTTTCGCCTCGAAAATTAAAATAAATTCGGATAGTGATATCCTTTTAAGTTTTAAAATCTAATTGATCGAAAAAACGAGAGTCGGGGATACTAATATTCGGGAACTAATTTCGGGAATCGAAATTCGCGTATTCGGGATTTAATTCCGGGTATTTGGTTTAACCAAACCCACACGCCACAATCTTACCTGCTCCCCCCGTCATTTTATCTGATCACCATCATCACCTTTATTCACCATCACCACTCCCACTCTCTTCTTCTACACTCCTCCAATCTCCATCATACAGATCTTCCTCCAGCTGCTCTCTTCCACCTTCAACACCTCACCATCACGTTGTTCATGATCACCATCACCACCACACCTCCATCAGTTGCCACCAGCCACCAGACGCCACCATAGAGTCGCCGGCCACCACCACGTCGCAGCCGCAACTGCCAGGAGCCGTCGTCGATCACCCCAGTGCCACCACGACCCTTTTGTTCTGTTTTGGCAAGCTAACTTTCGGTGAGTCGTTCTCCTTCGTTTTTGATCGGAATCGCTTGCGGTCTTTGCCATCACGCTCACCAATATGCGGTGTAGGTCCGACAAGCCATCGCGAGCCACCGAAGATGCCCAGAACTCCGGTCGAGAGCTCCGAAGTCGCGAAAAACCCATCTCGGTGAGCTCCGAATTTATCCTCGTTTCGATTCATTTTTTAGTCTTTTTCAATGTCTAGGCTAGTTGGGAGTGAGCGTGGGCTGAGTGCGGGTCGATCGGGTGAGGTCGAGAACTCCGACGATCGTCGGAGCTCGGTCGGCGTGAGCGGGAGCGCGAGAGCGTGGGCGAGGCGAGCGTGAGCTGCGAGGGCGAGCGCGGGACGCCGGGTGCGAGAGCCTGGAGCAGTGACGCAGGGCGAGGAGGCGAGAGCGCGGGGAGCTGGCCGGACTAGCTGGGCGGAGCTCAGGCGCGGCGTCGAGAGCTCCGGCGTCGAGGCTAGCGCGGTCGAGCTCGGGCGAACTTGGCGGGCGCAGATTCCATTTGAATCTGGAGGAAGAGGGATGCTGATGTGGCCTTGTGGGCCCCCTCCCTTTACTAACTTACATATATATATATATTATAATATTTAACCGGTTTGGGGTTTAACGTTATGGGTTTGGTTCGGTTGGGTTAAAAACGTTAGTTCGGTTTGAGTTATCCGCTATTTATTTAATTATTTATTTAATCATTTATTTATTCATTTATTTCTTAAGAATTATTCGGTATTTAATTATTTATTTAGATATTTAATCGATTTCCGATAAATGATTATTTGAAGGTTGATTTATACGCATCGGTTGCCGATATTTTAAAAAGGGGTCGGTTTTAAAGTATATAAATTGAATTATTTCTTAAGTGTTGAAAATTATTTAAGTCCTTAGAATGATGATTTTAATTAAAGTAAAGTATGCCGGTATTATTTAATTGGATTTTGGAAGTAGTTTGAAGGTTTAATATTTTATGGACTAGAAATTGGCTAAGTATGATTTTGAGATAAATTGATTTGACTAACAACCGGACTTGTGAGATTATGTGGATTGGAAATATGATTTCGTTAATTATGGAAATGAGAATGGAATAAGATGGTATACGATGTTGACTTGAGACGAGGTAAAGGATGATGATAATGTTATGGCTAACGATTGATCGTTAGATTTTGTATAGTGGTAGATGGATCCCGTTCTGTGCAACATACTTATATATATTCATTAATGATTTCTAGGTGATCAGTGACCTGCTTGCTTGTCTCTTGCTGCTTCCCTTTTGCTGCTCTGCGTTACCAGGTAAGTCCTCCGGGGCTTACTCAAGTTAGAACCTCATGCCTGGTGTGTCATATAGTGTGTAGGTGTTGCATCCCGCATAATCATGTAGTATCATGCTTAGGTTGCACAATTAATCGAGCATCCGTATTCTTCTTGCGTATGGTAGAACGACCGTTAAATTGTGAGTCCTAGAGTCATTTGCTAGGGTCATAGGACGGTCCAATCCCATCGGGCTTAGTCCTCATCGAGTCAGACTGTTAAATTGACGAGCATGACTATTGATACGATTGATGATGTTATGATATTGAACGCGACCGGTTCCCGCACTAACGAGCATGGGTGCGGGAGTATAAAACGCGGTCGGTTCCTGCACTAACGAGCATGGGTGCGGGAGTAGGAGAGGGACATGCCACTTGGCATTCTATGCGGGATCCCATTTAATCACTTTCTGCATATATGTATACAAACTGCTAGCATGCTTGAGTGTTTAATATTCTGTACTGCATTAGAGCATCCTTTATTTAGGTATAGGCATATTATATGTCCTCAGTGAGGTCTTCAGGGCCCGCATGAGTGGCTCGACCTTGACTTCGTGGTTAGTTTCAGGTACCCGTACCCTTACTTGATCATGTGCTGATGTGGCGGGGAATATCTCATGGCGTAGTGAGAGGAAGAGAAAGACCAACTTGGACTCTACACTTTTGCTACTTATTTCTTCGTATTTGGTTTTGACCCGGCCCTGCCGTGGCAACTTGTATTATGTTATTTCTCTCCTTATGTTTTCGAACTTAAAACGTTTTGAGCGACTTAGGCAAGTAGGACAAGTTCGGAGGGCCTAACGGCCCCATCGCGAATTTTAGGGTGCGAAATCCCTTCTTTGATCATTAAAACTTTGTTTTAAAACTCAACCCGTACTCGAATTGCAAGATCCGAACGAAGGTATCCAATCCTTCGAAACGTAACCCGAATATTTATATTTGGGCCGTTACATTTTCGACTCAAAAACTCATAATGGTGAACCTTTATTCACTTCCCTCTCTTCCCAGGCCAAGAACAAGGGGATTCCACCTTCGTCGGAGCCGAATCGAACCCAACGACCATTTTTCCGGTGAGAGCTCCAACCTTGGTGAGCTTCCGCTTCTTCCCCCTTTTGGTTTGTTTTGAGTCACTTTGTTTGTTTGAGGTCGGGAAAAGCCAGTGAGGACGGTTGGGTGAGAGCCGCCGACAAGAGCTCCTCTCTTTCCCTCTTCTTCTTCTTCCGTTCGACTGCAGTGGCAAGGTGAGGGAGATGGGTTCACAAACCCGGTTTTCTTCTTTTCTTTTCCTTATTTTGGGAACCGATTCAGGCCTTAAAATGGGGCCGGTTCATTAAATCCCAGATCTGAGATTGGGGGTCTTGGGCCGGGTTTGGGCGGGTAAAGGATCCGGGTTTGGGCCAGGTAGAAGATCCGGGCTGGGCTACTCTTTGGGCCGGTTTGTTTTGTTTAAATGTGTTAATTGTGTTGTTTTAAATGTATTATTATTTAACTTCATTCTAAAATATTATTATTACTTATTCTGAGATTATAAAATTATTATGTTAGTATATAAATGTTATCTAATTATTATTAAATTTATTTTTCTGATTTATTTGATTAACACATTATTTACTTGTTTATTATAAATTACTAAAATATGAATTATTTGGATAATTAGTTAATTATATTATTTTAAGGTTATAGTTCAACAACGTGTGGACCCTTTGTTAGTTACTAAAATTATTTACTTATATTTTTTCTGAATTTTATTTGAACATGATATGGCATTAATTGGAGTATTTAATTATCCATTTTAATATATATTTAAAATCTGATTTTTAAAATATTAATTAGTTGTTGATTATATTATTTTAATGTGTGAAGGTTATTTAAAAATTTTATGGAATGTGATCCTTTATATGGTTAAGTAATTAATTATCTTTCCTTTGATTTATTTACTTAGTAATTTAAACTGATTTATTGAGAATGATTTGTGTGAATAATCTAATTGCTAAGTTTTGATCCTTAAAATGGGTGATTTGAGTTGTTGGGTTGTTCATGAAGATTTCTAAACGCCGAAATCGCTTTAATAACCTGACTTGTTGAAATGGATTTAAAAGGAGGTGTAAATGTTTAATATCGGAATTGGATAAGTATTAATTTAGAATAAATTGTTTGACTATTGAATTGATTTCCTTGAGATTTAATGACTTGAGAAACTTTGGGACTAATTTACCTGAGTTGACTTGATGAATTGATTAATGAACCTTACTTGTAAACTATATGAGTTATGGAATGAATACGAATATGTGTGAATTGAAGCATGATTTGATATGATAGAATCTTGTATGGAATTATGGAAATTGATGAGATATTATGAGATGACATATGATATATTAGAACTTTGAGATGCCTAGTGGAAATGTTTGAGGAAATTGATGTTATGAGGGAGCTTGAGATTATGATAACGAGAATGTGACGATATATGATGATATGAGATGATGATAACGTGAATGTGATGATATATGATGATATGAGATGTTTGAGGTAAATGATTATGATGATGATGTTATGACTAATTATCGATGGATAGATTCTGTGTAGCGGTAAATGGGTCCTCTATGCTTTAGACTTATATTCTGTATCTATTAAAATTGTTAGGTGATCCGTGACGTGATCGGCTTGCTTACTGCTGGTTTATTGCTTTTGCTGATCTGCTACTCCAGGTAAGTCCTCCGGGGCTTACTCAAGTTAGAACCTCATGCCTGATGTGTCATATAGTATGTATGCATTATACTATCATGTCATGTAGTAGCATGCTTAGGTTCTGCACTAACATACGAGCATATGTATTCTGAATGCGATTGGTAGAAACGACCGTAAGTTGTGAGCCTAGAATCGTTGCTAGGGTCATAGGACCACCCAGCTCCATCGGGTTTGTCCTGATAGAGTCATCTGAGAGCATGATTTACTGAGTTATATATATATATATATATATATATATATATATATATATATATATATATATATATATATATATATATATATATATATATATATATATATATATATATATATATATATATATATATATATATATATATATATATATATATATATATATATATATATATGACTGTGGCGGTGACCGAGTGTCCCACCCCTGCTGAGGTGTGGACTGAGGCATGAGATATACTGCGGCACCGACCGAGTTGTCTGGCCCCGACTGAGGTAGACATCCGACCCCGGCTGAGGTACGGATATGAGAGAGATACCCGCCCCGACCGAGGCATGGGTTTGAGAGATTGGGACATGCCACTTGGCATTCTGTGTGGGCCCATTTACTGTATTTCTGTCATTATATATGAATTGTCAACATGCTTGTATAAGACCCGGGGTCTTAAGAGGCGCCAGCCCATGCCACCTAGCCCTCTCAGGTCCATTGTCCTCACTTGGAGCCTGAAAAGGAAGAGCTCTTGTAACATGGGTAGGGCTTGAATCACTTATAAATCACTCCCAACATCCTTATAATATCCGATGTGGGACGGAGGTATTACAATCTCCCCCACTTAAAGCACTGACGACCCCGTCAGGCCCAAGGGACTGCCCTCCGGGAGGAGCGTACCCGAGCATACTGTCAGAGTACCTCCGGGCCCAGAGTCGGCTCTGATACCATCTATAAGACCCGGGGTCTTAAGAGGCGCCAGCCCATGCCACCTAGCCCTCTCAGGTCCGTTGTCCTCACTTGGAGCCTGAAAAGGAAGAGCTCTTGTAACATGGGTAGGGCTTGAATCACTTATAAATCACTCCCAACATCCTTATAATATCCGATGTGGGACGGGGGTATTACAATCTCCCCCACTTAAAGCACTGACGACCCCGTCAGGCCCAAGGGACTGCCCTCCGGGAGGAGCGTACCCGAGCATACTGTCAGAGTACCTCCGGGCCCAGAGTCGGCTCTGATACCATCTGTAAGACCCGGGGTCTTAAGAGGCGCCAGCCCATGCCACCTAGCCCTCTCAGGTCCGTTGTCCTCACTTGGAGCCCGAAAAGGAAGAGCTCTTGTAACATGGGTAGGGCTTGAATCACTTATAAATCACTCCCAATATCCTTATGATATCCGATGTGGGACCGGGGTATTACAGCTTGCGTGTTTAATATTTCAGTAATGCATTAGATCATTTTCATCTAGGCTTAGAGCGTATTATATGTCCTCAGGGAGGTCTTCAGGGCCCACATGAGTGGTTCAACCTTGACTTCGTGGTTAGTTTCAGGTACCCGTACTCTTGCTTGATCATGTGCTGTTGTGGCGGGGGATATCTTATGGCGCAGTGAGAGGGAGAGTAAGACCGACTTGAACTCCACACTTTCGCTACTTATTTCCTCGTATTTAGTTTTGACCCGGCCATGTCGTGGCAAGTTGTATTATGATATTTCCTTCTTTGTGCTTTCGAACTTAAAACGTTTTGAGCAACTTAGGCAAGTAGGACAGGTTCGGGGTACCCAGCGGCCCTATCGCGAATTTAGGGTGCGAAATCCCTTCTTTGAGCAGTAAAAACTTTGTTTTAAAACTCAACCCGTACTCGAATTGCAAGATCCGAATGAAGGTATCCAAGCCTTCGAAACGTAACCCGAATACTTATATTTGGGCCGTTACAGACATTTTGCAAAATACCCCTTTTTTCTTTCACATATTTTGACGAGGAAACTTTTGGGGTGTGTTTTGATTCCAATACATTATGTTTATAATGCAATTATAATTATAGACATTTAACTAGTGTTTAATTACACATTTTATAATGTGTTTAAAATAACATAAATTTTAAATAAAATACCTTATAAAGTGTGTCAATTAATTATATTAAGTTTACAATGTAATTATACACTTTATGGAATAATGGGTGTTTAATTAACACAATTTATAAGATATTTTATTTAAAATTTACGTATTTTAAGTATATTATAAAATAGGTTAAATTTGGTGATTATCCATTTTAGATGTGAAAATTAAGTAAATGTCCATTTTTTTACATAATTAAGTAAATGTCCATTTTTCCAAAAATACCCCTCCTTCCCCATCCCTAACCCTTCCTCCTTCCCCCTTTGACCATTTTTAATTTTAACATTGACTAGTCAATATTGACCATTTTGGTCAACGCCTGCATTTGGTGAAAGTTTTTTTTTGTGACAGCTGTGTATATTTTACCGATGACCGTTATTTGTGATAATTATTTTGGTGACAGTTGACTTTTTTGGTGACATTTTTTTTCTAGTGACATTTAACGTAATTTTTTTCCGGTACCAGTGAACATTGTCACCAACTTATTGTCATCAATTACAAAACATTGTCATCAACTACAGAACATTGTCACCAACTTTTTGTCACCTACTATAAAATATTGTCACCACCAATTTTTACTAACTACATATTATCACCAACTACAAAATATTGTCATCAACTTATTGTCAACAATTACGAAACATTGTCATCAAATTATTTTCACCAACAAGTGAACACTGCCACCAAACATTGTCACAAACCAATTGTCACCAACTAAAAAACATTGCCACCAATCTATTATCCCTAAATAGATAACATTATCATCACTCCCTATTATCACCAACCTACTTTAGTAATCTGTTGTCACCAACAATAAAATAGTATTGTAATCAAAATATTATTTCAACAAATATTTGTCACCAAGACCATGTAATCACAAAAAAAAAATTGTCATCGCCGTACTAAATATCACCAAGATAGTGTCACCAATAAAAAAAATCGGAGAGCCCTAGGTATACCATTAGACTTGAGCTAGTTTATAAATCACGCACTTACACTTTCATCAACTAATTAAGTACTAAATTTGATTTTAAACTAGTTTATAAACCGTGCACTTACATTGTCACCAAATTTTTTTGTCACCAACTATTAAAAATTGTCACCACCTATTTCCCTAACTACATAAAATTGTCACCAACTCCGGAACATTGTCACCATATTATTTTCTTAAACGTATTATCACCAACTACATACAAAACATTAACTCACTTTTGTCATGAAATTGAAACCCTGGAACTAGGGTAGCATAGAGTCATAGACCCTAAAGGGGCTAAAGCTAAGCAGACGAAAATTTAATGTATAGTATGGTTTAGGGTTAAATCTTTAAGGTTTAGGGCCTCGGCCCTAAAATCTAAACCCTAAACCCTAAAAATGTGTGTACAATACTAATATCATCACCATTGTCACCTAATATTAACTCACTTTTGTCACCAAACTGAAACCCTAGATCTAGGTGAGCATAGACCCCTAGAGGGGCTAAAACTAAGCATATGAAAATTTAATGTACACTATCACCAACCTTTTGCCACCAACTATAAAACACAATTACCACCTATTATCACCTACTACAAAACACTTTCACCAACCTATTGTCCCTTACTATAAAAAATGTCACCAACCTATAATCACCAAATACAAAACCTTGTCACAACTCTATTTTTCACAAACCAATTATAACCAATCTATTGTCACCAACGACAAAACATTGTCATCAATCTATTGTCACCAACAATATAGCACTGTCACCAAATGATTTTCACAAAACTATTGGCATAAACTACAAAACATTGAAACAATATCATCGACCATTGTCACCGACTACAAAACACTGTCATTAACAACCTATTGTCACCCATAATAAAACACCGGCAACAATTCAATTTAACAAACGCAAAATACAATTCACAAATCAACTATACTGTAACGGCCCGGATATAGATATCCGGGATACATTTCGAAGGTCGGATACCTTCGTTCGGATGTTGCAATTCAGGTACGGGTCGAGGTTTCAAACCTCTAATCAGTCGAAGTTTCATAAATTCAGTTTAAACGAAAGTGAAGTGGAAATATGATTTAGATACAAAATCCACGGCAAGGCCGGGTCAAAACCAAAACATAATTCTAAAGTCGGATGGCCAGATTAGCGGGGTTAGACAGATTTCTTTGCAATCGCCGAGGGACTTTCCCACGCCATACAAACAGAGAGCAATCATACCTAAAAACAATGGGTGCGAGTGGGGTCAGACCGAGGCCCCAACACGCTCTGTCCAGCAAGCGAACATACACATACGCTAATAATAAAGATGATGCAGATGCGGAAATTAAATCACACTAGCATGATCCTAATTTACAATATGCGAGAAATAACTGTAAAGGCGCCCAAAGAATGCCAAGTGGCATGTCCCTCTCCTACCTCTACACCCCTTTCCGTTAGTGCAGAGACCGGCCGGTTCGATGCTATAGCATATCATATCTCATCATCATATCTCATCATCATAACATACATTAAAATAAATAAATCATGCCCGATGGTGCTGGGCTATCATCATGCTCATATCGACTCGATAGACTCAGGGCACCCGATGGGGCTGGGCTACCCTATGACCCTAGCAAAGACTCTAGGACTATCACAGATACGGCCGTTCTGTTTCATACGCGTAAAGAAATAGAATGCTCAATCACAAGTGCAACCTAGCATGATACTACATGGCATGCTTCAATGCTTATGCAACACCTAGTATGTCATACATTCACAAGCCGGTAATCTCTTTCGAATCTGAGTAAGCCCATAAAGGAACTTACCTGAATAAGCCGAACAGCAGAGAACAAGGCAGAGCAGAATCCAAGAATGAATCACCGATAGCAAGCAATGTCCACATATCACAATCACCTAATAACATATAAATGCATAAGTCTATCTAATTCACACAAGGTGCCCCTAACTATCATACATCTCTTCTCATATCTCGTTTCAGATCATTCCATCTTATTTTATCATTTCAGGTTCATCTCATCGCATCATCTCATTTCCAAAACAATCTCTCAAGGAACTCAACTTAGAAAATCAAATAATTCTTTTAAAATCGTACTTAGTCAAAACCCGACATTACACGTTTAAACCTTAAGGTCCATTTCCAAAATCATATAATAGAGATCGTTCCGGCATGTTTCTTATTTCAAAAACATTACATAAATAAACTCCAATATTAAATCATCAAGATAATTTCTATGCTCACAAATAATATTCATAAATCAAAACCAACAATTCACTTTAAAATTCCTAACTCTCATATTTAAATCCTCATAAAAGCATCATATATAAATAATCAAATTAATATTATTTTAAAACAAACACAATATAAAATGATAAATTTCCAGAATATTATAATTATAACCAAATTCCAAAACTATAATAATATTCAAATATTCAACACTTACTATCCATATAATCCCAAAATAATCCATAATATATTTATAACTCCATAACAATAAATATCACTTTTAAAACCTTATAAATATATTAAAATTCAGAATATAAATATATATATATATATATAAAACATAACACAAAATATAATTTAACACATAACATTTAACCATAAATATAACACAATTATAATACCCCTCAGCCCAACACTTAAGCCCAACCCGAAACCCGGATCCGGCCCATACCCGAAATCAAGAGGAAGCCCAGCCCAGAATTCGGAAAAAAAATAAAAGGGAGGGGCCCCATGTGCTGACACGGCGCCGAGGTGGCAAGGAGGGGGGGCCCGCCTGGCCTCTTCTTCCCCATTCTGTTCGACGGAACAGTAGAAGGGGAGGAGCTCCCTCGCTCGGAAAGAAAACGACGGAGGGAGAGGGCTTGGAAGCTCGCCGGCGGCGGAGCTGGGGCTCCGGCCACCCGACACACACACTCACGGAAAGGGAAGGAAGAAGAAGAGGGAAGAAGCTCACCGGGGTTCTCGACATTTCGCCGGGGAGCCTTCGTCGATGTCGGAATTGGGCTCGCCGAAGTCGGAATCAAATGAGCTTTCCTGGGTCGACAATGGGAGGTCAAAAGGCGAAAAAGACCCGAAAATACCAATTCAAATTAGCGGAAAAGACCCGAAAAAATATCCCGAAACCTGCTCGCCCGAACGAATCCCGACTAAATCAAATTTAATTAAATTTTTAATTCAAGATAATCGAAAATTAAATAAATTTCAATCAATACTCGGACTCGATGTCGAAATCAAATCCCGTCAAAAATCCTAATTTAAATTGATGCCGGAATGATTTTAAATCGAAACTTGATGCTCGAGGACGGGTTTTTATTCCACTTTTACAAATTGAATAAAATAAAAGTATATTTAATTAAAATAATATTAAAATAATATAAAAATATATTCGGCCTTTACATTCATCCACCTCTAAAAACAAGTCTCGTCCCCGAGACTAAAATCATTTTAAAGCAAAGGGAAGAAGCTTGAAATCGGTGAGTCCGATGACCATGTCCAAGGATCTTGTAATCATCTCGGTTGCGTCTTCTGAGATTCTCACAACATCCTAGTCACGGTCGTGACATCTCCAATTGGTCTTGTCAAGTGTGTAATAAGCGCCCTTATTACATCCTCGCTTCGACTTTTTGGAAGTACCACAACTCTAAAAGCATTATAGCGTCCGACTAGGTCTTAGCAAGCAATCTATAAGCGCCCCTATACAATGCTTGTATCCACATCGTGAGACGTCATAATGTAAATCCAGTTCGTAAATCCTTAAAGCGTTTGTAAATAAAAGGATTGTCGTCCAAATCATTGAAACTCTCAACTTCTTTAAAACCCCAAGTTGGCCATTTTTAAAACCGCTCAAAATCTTCAAATTCAATTTTTAATCAAGCAACTTTACACCAAAACAAGTCAAATTCTTTCAAATCAAGATTTTGTCAAAACTCTTCCGAAAACCAAATCAGCATCACATATACCAATCAATCAAATTCCGAGGGTAGGAGGTGGAGTCATCCACCTCTAAGGGCTAATCCCATATTCTCTTCCTAGTTTCCAGAATCGAATCAATCTATCAGTCTCAATTCAAGCAAGATGCATAGGCCATAAAAATGCACAACTGTATAACCAACCAACCTCCAATCCACACATCACACAACAGGTCTCAACATATACCAGAGTAGTGCCACAAGGTCACATCAACATCTCCATATCATACCAAAGGTCATAAAAGCATTTCTCATCACAGAATTAATTAACCAAAACCCATTGTCAACACATCAACACATCAAGGTCATGTTATTAAGATTCAGCAAAAGGAAAGGTCAGTCAATGTGTGAATCACCAAAACGTCAGCATACTCGCAAAACATCATCTCAACTCATACAATGTCATATAACGATCACTTAGCAATCACGCATCATTATATCATACACATATATATAAGTCATATTCATGATCCAATTCAATATTCATCATTTAACATCTCCTGATCATAATATAACATCATGCTCTCACATAGCAACATATCATTATTTCATGATTCATTCAACACATTATAACATGCTTTTAGAACAACATAGTAGGATAGCAATGGGTCATTATATCATGAGTATAGTTGTCACTACCAATTATGATTCAATATTGCATATCAACATGTAATATCAGCCATATCAGGTTCATCATAGTCGCTATCTAACATCATGCCAAGTCATTTTAATAAATCACATAATCAAGAAAGCTTTCACATCATCACCAGGCAAAATAAACACAAACCCCGCTCGCTCGATTTCAATTCCTACATCAAAACCAGCCTCATCTAGGTTCACCAACATCAGCTCAGGTAACATCCTCAAAAGAAGTCCCAATTCATTTCAATACCCTAATCTCGCCCCTCATTCCACCAAGAACTCTCACTAGCAATCCACCTCTAAGAATCCAACTACTATCTCTAACCTCACACTCGAGGCCCCCCTCAGACTATATCTTCCTTACTCTTAAAAGCCATTTCTTACACTTCTACACTTCCCAAGAGTTCACAAGCATCATGCTCTGCTAACCGCACATTCTCTAGTAAAATTCCTCGACCACCGCCTATCCGACCTATTCCTAGCCATACTCTCACCCAAGATTCACCTAGGAGTTCGTCGAAAATCATCAAGCATCACCTCTTATAATTCCCGAACCCACTCGGTCCAACCTAAGTCAACACCCCTCTTCTGCAACTTTCCCTTACCACCGTCGATTATTCTAAACATTTAAAACCTTTCTCCATTCTCTGACCACTCAACCAAAAGGGACCTCGCTCACATGTTCAAAGAAGAAGCAATCATGGACATTATTGCACATAAGGACTACATCATATCAATCAACATTTATTAATAGCATCATTAGCTCATCATTAGGCATTGCAACTGCGTTTAAAGTCTCAATTTACTGCCATGCTCAATAAGTATTGCAACACCATATATGAATACGGTCAATCCAAGCTAGCAAGTTTCATCATAACCTTATCAAGTAAACAGTTCAGGTTTTCAGGAATTGCAGTTCACATTATAGGCAAGGAATTTAGATCATGCTTGGCATCTCATAGTAGCATCACATTAGGTCATCAAGGCACATTAGGATTGCAAGGCATCGAATCATATCATCATATCAACAAGCAGCTTTCACATCAGGTCAGTGCAATATCATCATCAACGAGCTCAGAAAGGGTTAGCAATTCGATTAGAGGACGCTCCCACTTGCAAGTCATATCGTGCTCAACAATCGTAATCCTCAAAGCGAGCTTGTTCCGTCGACATTATCGATCCTGAGGCCCGTGGGTTATGGGCCCACGCTTTCGCTGCGCTGCTCTATCGCTATTCGTCTTCCATGCGGTCGCTCATCCAAGGTAACGCGTAGGAGTTTAAGTTAGCGGAGATAGGGGAGTGACAAGAGCGGACGACCCAATGTTTCCCTCGGAGACAAAATGGACCAAGGCTAAAGATGACATGACTAGAGACAAGACTCTAACTCGGGAATAGTAACGATGCCCTTATAAAAGTCTATTAGGTTACGATTTTGACAACCACGCGCGAATTCATTATAGAGCATATCAGTCACGTCAATCCACACTAACATGTACCTATCTCGGGGCAGCATTCGTATTCATATCAAAGACACAATCAAATCCGATGTCGATGTATGTGAAATAAGCTAACATTCTAGTATTCCATGGAAACAGATATGCCAAGTAACTTCAAGCAAGATGGGCGGAACCAACAATGATCATATAAAATTCGAAGTCATGCGGAATTTAGTGAAGGTAACGAGCATCATGCATATGATCAATGTAAGGGCATGGTATACACATCAACAAATGAGTCCAAATATATCATGGCAAAGTATATTATAATAATCAGATGAAGCGTCATACGAGGGCTCATAAGAACAGCATAGTAACTATCACATCTAACAGCAATGATCACATATTAGGTCGAGCATGGCATGGAATCCTATGACGAGATCCATTTAGAGAGCAAGGGTCCTACATGATACTAGCGATACAAGCATAGCCAAGATTCATTAAGAGGAGTTCAACATAATGTTCACGAAACATGAGGCATCATCAAAAGTAACAAGATGGACACCATGGATGCTAGGTTATAATCATGCTAAGAAAGAACCATCATAGAGTGCATATATGGTACGATAGCTGTCACATTATAGAACAAGCATGATATGAAATCATTCAGCAGGTCATATTGGAAGTCATAAGCTCCACATGATACTAATAGCACACATCGAACATGAGTAGAATTAAAGTAACTCCACTAGATTCATTACGGTATTCATGCGTCATGTGTATGCAAAATCAAGATATAGAGGGGTGTGTGATCAAGCGGGGTGTCAAATCATAGGTTCATGCAAACACGAGAGAATAACATAGAGTAGTAGACATTTTAACCATTCAAGCATGCTAGGTTCAACCATTACAGAAGGCTAGTCAATCATCGAATTCAACATTAAGCTAATCAAGACGAGCGAAACATGTTAAGAGAACGGGAAGGGGAAAGAGCCACACTATCAGGTACCTAGTTCAAGAGTGAATCAACAATAACGTAGGCAAAGTAAAATTCGCACCAGTCACAATCAAGGGCCCAACATGTTACTAGTGGTTCAGTATAGCATATGGTACATACATGCACTTGACTGGTTAATACGACGGTATGCAAGAGTTCATTCAATCACATCTCAACGACATAGTGGCACGAGAGGAAAACGCAACAAGGTATAGAGCAAGTCTAAGCAACATGGCGACATGACTAGAATGTGGGGACATGAGCTCGAATCAACACATAATATGACAAAACATGCATTTCTCAAGGTTCAATTATAACACATACTCTCCATTCAACACAACTAACACACACAACATTATCTTGCAAAATAATCGACAATAGTTAATCTGACGAATTCGGAATAGATAGGCATGCTATATATTCTTGTCATAAAATGAACGATAAGTAACGAGGCATCATCGTATAGCATGTTAAAGAGCACATCTTATGAGGCATTCATATAAAGTAGAGTCGATCACACTATCATGGACCTAATTCAGAAGAAGCAACAATCATATAGACTCAATCATACAATCAATATGCTAAGTAAACATCCTATAACAACATACAATCATGATAGAGGACAAGACACAACACGAGACTTAAGCAATGGGACAAGTATGAGTACAAAATGTCATACAACTACAAATTCACATTAAAGCTCATCATCATAACATGTACCGGGAGTTACGTAGCATATAAGGCACGTCGACATCAATTTATAACACGTATCCACCAAGTAAGGGGCTCACTCTATCATGATACTAGAACCGAACTATCACACTATCATGAGCCTATTCACAGAGAGTACATCAATTGTACAACTTCCTAACATATGACATCTATAATCGTGCCCTAGTATGACAATGTAATATACTAAACAGATCATGTCGGAATGATATGGACATAATAAATGTAGTTAGAACCTATACAATGGTCATCATGAGCATCAAAGCACATAAGCACAAATTCACACTAAGGATCAATTGTAGGTCAAGGAGTAGTGCATATAGAATCACACAATCATGAATAGGGCAATCAAGATAACCCGATAAAAGTCCATAAGGGCAACATTGACTCTTCCCAACTGACTCATTACCCATCTTTCCCGTGGGACTCGGATGCGACTTTTCGTGACAAGAGGACACTAATGGATCGTCATAAGAATTGATAACGATAGCCTCGTAACCATCTCACTCTCTAGCTCGGAATCTCATCAAGGACCGTCTTCCAATACTCTCTTGGACAACCTCTACATTCAATCATGATTCCCGACACCATGTGTTTACCAACCCAATTCCCATGGAAGTCCGATATTCGAAGGGAGGACTCGATTGAATTGTAAAAAGGGTTCATAAGGAAAGGGGCAGTTCCACAAAAGCTGGGCTTAATCATAGGGAAATAAGGGTACTCCCGCTATCTCGTTCACAGATCATCAATATTCATTCAATAGTTGGAACACACAATCAAATGTTTAACATATCAAGCACTCAATCATAGAATCAGTTAATGACAAATGCAATGGTCTCCTTGGAGTCTTCCCGACCCATCTGTAAAGAACAAGCTAGTATTTTGCCTACCCATTTCCGACTACATCCAATAGAGATGGTCTATCGCCTTTTCTACCCACTCGATCCTTTATTAGTTGGTTCTCCTGTTTTATCATAAGCCAAGTTCATTACTTAGTCCAATTGAGTTAGACATATTAAGTTCATTTTGCCCTTTGAAAACGCTTTCAAATCTTTCGAAATTCATGGGCGGTTTTCCAAAACATACACTCGACCCTTGTGTACCCGAACTGCACAACCTGGCTCTGATACCAACTTTGTAACGGCCCGGATATAGATATCCGGGATACGTTTCGAAGGTCGGATACCTTCGTTCGGATGTTGCAATTCAGGTACGGGTCGAGGTTTCAAACCTCTAATCAGTCGAAGTTTCATAAATTCAGTTTAAACGAAAGTGAAGTGGAAATATGATTTAGATACAAAATCCACGGCAAGGCCGGGTCAAAACCAAAACATAATTCTAAAGTCGGATGGCCAGATTAGCGGGGTTAGACAGATTTCTTTGCAATCGCCGAGGGACTTTCCCACGCCATACAAACAGAGAGCAATCATACCTAAAAACAATGGGTGCGAGTGGGGTCAGACCGAGGCCCCAACACGCTCTGTCCAGCAAGCGAACATACACATACGCTAATAATAAAGATGATGCAGATGCGGAAATTAAATCACACTAGCATGATCCTAATTTACAATATGCGAGAAATAACTGTAAAGGCGCCCAAAGAATGCCAAGTGGCATGTCCCTCTCCTACCTCTGCACCCCTTTCCGTTAGTACAGAGACCGGCCGGTTCGATGCTATAGCATATCATATCTCATCATCATAACATAAATTAAAATAAATAAATCATGCCCGATGGTGCTGGGCTATCATCATGCTCATATCGACTCGATAGACTCAGGGCACCCGATGGGGCTGGGCTACCCTATGACCCTAGCAAAGACTCTAGGACTATCACAGATACGGCCGTTCTGTTTCATACGCGTAAAGAAATAGAATGCTCAATCACAAGTGCAACCTAGCATGATACTACATGGCATGCTTCAATGCTTATGCAACACCTAGTATGTCATACATTCACAAGCCGGTAATCTCTTTCGAATCTGAGTAAGCCCATAAAGGAACTTACCTGAATAAGCCGAACAGCAGAGAACAAGGCAGAGCAGAATCCAAGAATGAATCACCGATAGCAAGCAAAGTCCACATATCACAATCACCTAATAACATATAAATGCATAAGTCTATCTAATTCACACAAGGCGCCCCTAACTATCATACATCTCTTCTCATATCTCGTTTCAGATCATTCCATCTTATTTTATCATTTCAGGTTCATCTCATCGCATCATCTCATTTCCAAAACAATCTCTCAAGGAACTCAACTTAGAAAATCAAATAATTCTTTTAAAATCGTACTTAGTCAAAACCCGACATTACACGTTTAAACCTTAAGGTCCATTTCCAAAATCATATAATAGAGATCGTTCCGGCATGTTTCTTATTTCAAAAACATTACATAAATAAACTCCAATATTAAATCATCAAGATAATTTCTATGCTCACAAATAATATTCATAAATCAAAACCAACAATTCACTTTAAAATTCCTAACTCTCATATTTAAATCCTCATAAAAGCATCATATATAAATAATCAAATTAATATTATTTTAAAACAAACACAATATAAAATGATAAATTTCCAGAATATTATAATTATAACCAAATTCCAAAACTATAATAATATTCAAATATTCAACACTTACTATCCATATAATCCCAAAATAATCCATAATATATTTATAACTCCATAACAATAAATATCACTTTTAAAACCTTATAAATATATTAAAATTCAGAATATAAATATATATATATATGTATAAAACATAACACAAAATATAATTTAACACATAACATTTAACCATAAATATAACACAATTATAATACCCCTCAGCCCAACACTTAAGCCCAACCCGAAACCCGGATCCGGCCCATACCCGAAATCAAGAGGAAGCCCAGCCCAGAATTCGGAAAAAAAATAAAAGGGAGGGGCCCCATGTGCTGACACGGCGCCGAGGTGGCAAGGAGGGGGGGCCCGCCTGGCCTCTTCTTCTCCATTCTGTTCGACGGAACAGTAGAAGGGGAGGAGCTCCCTCGCTCGGAAAGAAAACGACGGAGGGAGAGGGCTTGGAAGCTCGCCGGCGGCGGAGCTGGGGCTCCGGCCACCCGACACACACACTCACGGAAAGGGAAGGAAGAAGAAGAGGGAAGAAGCTCACCGGGGTTCTCGACATTTCGCCGGGGAGCCTTCGTCGATGTCGGAATTGGGCTCGCCGAAGTCGGAATCAAATGAGCTTTCCTGGGTCGACAATGGGAGGTCAAAAGGCGAAGCTTTCGGGGTCTATTAAGCTAAATGGGAGGAAACCCTTACCGGGGTTATAAACGGAAACAGGGGAGGAGAAGCTCGGGGAGGGGCGTCGGTGGTTCCAGCGACTCCGGGGAGGCTTCTGAGCTCCTGGGGCTGCTCCAGCGACGTCAATGGAAGCGGAGGTCGACGACGCTGCTGCTGCTGCTCAATTCGGAGGGAGGTGGAGATGAACTGGCGGTGGCGGCTCGGCATTTGAGAGAGAACAGGGCTGCGGGCTTGGTTGCTCGGGGAAACAGGGGAGGGTGGAGGTGCTATGGTGGTTTGTGGAGGTGATGGTGGTGTTGGTGGTGTGTTCTGGCGGCGGAAGAGGGGTGTGCGGTGGTGCTGGTGGTGGCTAAAGGATGAGCCTTTGGGGCTGAGCTCCCACGGCAACAATGGAGGGTGAGAGGATTAGGTTGGAGAGAGGAGAAGATAAGGAGAGGGTGTGAGGGCTTCTACTGAAATTGTAAGGGTGGTGATGCAGAGGAAGGTGGGGTGAGGTGAGGGAGGGGGGGACCAATTCAATTTCAGACATTGTGGAAAGAAGAAGGCAGTGTGTGTGGAGTGCAATGTGAGGCAGAGATCTGCCGAGAGAGAGAGAGAGAGAGAGAGAGAGAGAGAGAGAGAGAGAGAGAGAGAGAGAGAGAGAGAGAGAGAGAAGAAGAAAAAGGGAAAAGAAATTAATATTTGTGTGGTCCCAACAATACCAATTCAAATTAGCGGAAAAGACCCAAAAAAATATCCCGAAACCTGCTCGCCCGAACGAATCCCGACTAAATCAAATTTAATTAAATTTTTAATTCAAGATAATCGAAAATTAAATAAATTTCAATCAATACTCGGACTCGATGTCGAAATCAAATCCCGTCAAAAATCCTAATTTAAATTGATGCCGGAATGATTTTAAATCGAAACTTGATGCTCGAGGACGGGTTTTTATTCCACTTTTACAAATTGAATAAAATAAAAGTATATTTAATTAAAATAATATTAAAATAATATAAAAATATATTCGGCCTTTACATATACCAAGTTTGAATCTTCATCCTACTTGTATCGATCAATCATCAATGAAGAAGGAATTTCCCCTCCCTATGGATATGTTAACTGTAATGGCTCAAATATAAATACCCAGGTTACATTTCGAAGATTGGATAACTTCGTTCGGATCTTGCAATTCAGTTACGGGTTGAGGTTTTAAACCCCAAAAGATCAGTGTTTTAAAGTGGGGATTTCGAACCTCAAAACAATCGGAGGCCCGTTGGGTACCCTTAACCTGTCCTAAGGCTAAGTCGCGGAAATTCATTTGAGAGAAATGGTGAAAGCGGAAGTAAAGTACAACTTGCCACGGCGAGGCCGGGTCAAAACCAAATCGGTAAAACATATAATCAAAAATCCTTTAGTCCAATTAGCGGAGTTAGACAGGTTCTTCGCAATCGTCCGGGAGGATTCCCATGCCCTAGAAACATAGAGCAAATATACCTAAAAATAATTTGTGTGAGCGGGGTCAGACCGAGTCCCCCCAACGCACTCTATCCCACAAGCAAGCATACACATAAGCTATACCTAAAATAAAGATGCTCTAATGCAGTACGGAAATTTAAATCACACAAGCATGCTGAGAGTTTATATAATATGCAGAAAACTGTAAAGGCACCCAAAGAATGTCAAGTGGCATATCCCTCTCCTACCTCTGCACCCCTTCCCTAGAGACTGGCCAGTTCGATGCTATAGCATATCATATCTCATCATAGCATATCATATCTCATCATATCTCATCATCATATCGTATATCATGCTCATATCATATCAAATCATATCATCATATCATGCTCATCCCTGATGGTACTGGGCTATCTCATCATCATGCTCATATATCGACAATACTGACTCAAGGCCAACTCGATGAGGCTGGGCTACCCTATGACCCTAGCAAATGTAACGGCCCGGATATAGGTACCCGGGTTACGTTTCGAAGGTTGGATACCTTCGTTCGGATCTTGCAATTCGAGTACGAGTGGAGGTTTCAAAACGCAAGGATTAGTATTTTAAAGGGGGGATTTCGAACCCCAAAATAGTCGAAGGGCCACGTGGAATCTTTAAGCTGTCCTAGAACTATGTCGCGGAAATTCATTTGCAAACTAGCGAAAATGGAAGTAAAGTACAACTTGCCACGGCGAGGCCGGGTCAAAACCAAAACACACACATTCTGAAATCGTATAGCCAAATTAGCGGGGTTAGGCAGGTTCTTTGCAAACGCCCAGGGGATTTTCCACGCCATAGAGACAGAGAGCAATCATACCTAAAAACAAGTGGTGCGAGCGGGATCAGACCGAGACCCCAACGCACCCTGTCCCACAAGCAAACATACACATACGCTAATATAAAGATGCTTTGGTACAATGTGGAAATTTAATCACACTAACATGCTCCTAATTTACAATAAGCGGAAAAGAACTGTAAAGGCGCCCAAAGAATGCCAAGTGGCATATCCCTCTCCTACCTCTGCACCTCTTTCCATTAGTGCAGAGACTGGCCAGTTCGATGCTATAGCATATCATATCTCATCATCATATCATATCTCATCATCATATCATATATCATCATCATATCATATATCATGCTCATGCCCGATGGTGCTGGGTCGTCATATCATATATCATGCTCATGCCCGATGGTACTGGGCTATCTCATCATCATGCTCATATCAACTCGATAGACTCAGGGCACCCGATGGGGCTGGGCTACCCTATGAACCTAGCAAAGACTCTAGGACTATCACAGATAACAGTCGTTCTGTATTCAAACACACATAGTAAACACATGCTCAGTTCAATGCAATCCTAACATGATACTAAATGGCATGCTTTAATGCTTATGCAACACCTAGTATGTCATATATTCACAAGCAGGTATTCTCTTTCGAATCTGAGTAAGCCCATAAAGGAACTTACCTAGATAAGCAGAACAGCAAAAGGCAGAATCCATGAAATAATCAGCAATAGCAAGCAATCCAATCATGTCACAAATCACCTAGCATATAATATAAGATGTACATAAGTATACGTCTAAGTCACACAAGGCGCCCCTAACTATCATACATACTCCACATATTTCATAGGTCTCATTACCATCATCACCCTCATATCAACTCAACTCAGATCTTATCATACATCATCATATAATATCTCGTATCTCGTCTTATATCATCTTAATCCTTCCATTTATCTTAACTGTCATATTTCATCATGTCTCATCTTGTAACGGCCCGGGATTATGATTCCCAAGTTACGTTTCGAGGGATAAAACCCCTCGTTAGGATCTTGCGCCCCAAGTACAGGTTGAAGGTTTGAAATCAAGGATTTGTAGTTTAAAGCGGGATTTCGCACCCAAATTCGGAAGGTCTGCTGGAGACCCCGGGGTAACCCCTGTACCTATCCTAATTCTACAAAGCGGAAAATCTTTTATCATGCAAAGGACATAAATTCTGAAACAATACAACCAGTGTCGCGGCAGAGCCGGATCAAAACAGAGTATAATTAGGAAGAAATCCCAAAAGTGTGAATCTGATGAAGTCAGGGTTCAAACACTCACTCTCCGCCATATGAATGGACCCCGTCATAATAGCACGAAATCAAGTAATGGAACGGGTACCTGAAACTATACCACAAAGTCAGGCCAAGTGTTCGCCTGCGGGTCCTTTGACCACGCTGAGGACATATAGTACGCCTATACCTAGAATAAGGATGCCTTCATGCAGTACTGAAATGTTAACCCCACTATCATGCTCCTAATTCATATATGCGGAATATGAAGTAAGGCCTTAACAAATAATACCAAGTGGTATATCCCTCTTCTACCACCACCCCCTTCCAGATAGGGTGGAGACTGGCCAGTTCGATGCTATAGCATATCACATCTCGTCATCATATCGTACCTCGTGCTCATCTCGTATCTCATGATATATATATATATATATAAATAATGACTCGAGGAGGACAACACCCGATTAAGTTGGGTTGTCCTATGACCCTAACAACGACTCTAGGACTCACAGATAACGGTCGTTCTGCATTCAAACGCATACAGAATAAGAATGCTCAATCGTAAGTGCAATTCCTAAGCATGATACTACATTACATACTTTTATGCATATGCAACACCTACATACTATATGACACATCAGGCAGGAGGTCCTGGTTACTGAGTAAGCCCCGGAGGTACTTACCTGGCTAGAAGATCAACAAAAGAAGAATCCAGCACACAGTAGTCACGATCACAGAATATCACCTAATTACATAACGAGAATATAATGAGTAAACTTCTATAATCTTTCTGAACACATATATCACACACTCATACAAACAGATAAATAAACAAGTTCGCATCCATCATACTTCCAGTTCATCATGATCAACCATCTCTTATCTCATACCATTCGCCATAACTTGTCAACTCATCAGTTTGAAACAGCCACCATATCATACTTATACTTTCCATAAAGATATATATATATATATATATATATATATATATATATATATATATATATATATATATATCACCATCATCATAAGTATCGAATGTTTAATCTCTTCTAAAAATCACCACAATATCATGCTATTAGTCACACATATCATACCGTTAGTCAAACGATCATATTATCATGCTAGTTAGTCATCGAATAAGTCTTACTCTCAGGTTAGTTTCAAAACCGTTTCAAATCCGAATTAAACAGTTAAGAATTCCGACCCTTGAAGATACTCACTAAATTCCTTTTTCAATTTATTTATTAAATTATTAAATTACTTTCCAACCTTGAAATTATTTTTCAAATTCCTAAAATCCCGACCATTTTTATTTAATAAACCAACCCTTATAATTCTCCCAAAATAATATTTTATCTCTTAAAACCTCAAATAATATTGTATATATATATATATAATAATTTTAATTCCGCTAATTAGTCAAATAAATAAACGGATAACCCGAACCGAACCGAACCAAACCCGCTAATATAAAACCAACCGGTTAACAAATAACACGTAACATATATATATATATAATAGTAAAGAGGTGGGCCCCTCCCCCAAGCCAAGCTGGCCATCTCCTTCTTCCCGATTTCAAACGCTCCTGCCTGGCGCCACTCTCCTCGCGCCTCGCCGCCGGCGCCGTTGCTCGACCTCGCCTCCCCGCCGCACCTTGGCTCGGCCTTGCCCAGCCCCGCCTCGGCCTTGGCTCGTGTGCATCCTCGCACCCTCACAGCTCGCTCTCGCTCTCACCCGCATCGCACACACGACGGACGTGCTGCGACTTCGCCGCCCTCGAGCTCGCCGGAACTCTCGAGCTCACCCAATCATCCCGCATTCAGCTCACGCACACTCTCGACTAGTCTAAGCATCGAAAAAGACTCAGAAACGAATCGAAACGAGGATAAATTCGGAGCTCACCGAGATGGATTTTTCGCAACTTCGGGGCTCTCAATCGGAGTTCTGGGCTTCGTCGGTTGCTCGCGATGGCTTGTCGGACCTACGCCAGATGTGGGTGAGTGTGATGGTGAAGACCGCAAGCAATTTCGATCAAAAACGAAGGAGAGACGCTTACCGGAAGTTAGCTTCGCGATCGAACAAGGATTAGAAGGCAATGGGGCTGCGGTGGCTCTCGTGGTGGCTCCGGTGGTGCTCCGCTACTGCTGGTGGCTCCGAGGGAAGCCGAGGCTGCTGTTGGTGGCTCCGAGGAAGAGTCGAAGGAGCTGCGGTGGCGATGATGGAGTAAAGGTGGTGGTGAACTGGTGACGATGGGATGAAGATGGTGATGAATGAAGATGGTGATGAATGAAGATGGTGAATAACGGTGATGGTGAAGGTGACGGGAGAGGGTGAATGATGATGAGTGAAGATGAGGAGAGGGATGGGTGATGATGAATGAGTGAATGACGGGGTGAGGGACGAATTTGCAGAGGTATGGTGAGGGAGTTGGTGAGGGTAGTGTGTGGAAGTGGTTAAATCCATACCCGGAAATCTATCCCGAATACGCGAATTTCGAATCCCGCAATTAGTTCCCGAATGTTAGTTTCTCCGAATCTCGCTTACTCGATCAATTTGATTTTTAAAATCGACAAGGATATCGCCAACCGATAATTATTTTAAATTTTTGAGGTCAAAAGACGAAAATCGTTCGCCAAATTTTATATTCCGATCGGAGTTCTACTAAATGAGTTTTAAATCCAATTAAAATTCATTTTAGTTTCCTTTTTCCGACAAAATTTGGATTTAAAAATCTGAGCCTTTACATCATCCACCTCTAAAAACAAGTCTCGTCCCCGAGACTAAAATCGTTTTAAAACAGGGGATGAAGTTTGAAATCGGTGAGTCCAAGGATCATGCCATTGATCCCGTAAACACCTCATAAGTGCCCTTTTGAGGTCCTTACAGTACCGTTGCCATGATCATAATATCGCCAATAGATCATAGCAAGAATGTAATATAGGCCCCTACCACATCCTTATTCCGATTTCTCGGTCATATCATAACTCGAAAAGCATCACAACATCTCCCCTATGTCTTAGCAAGCAGTCTATAAGGGCCCCTATAAAATGCATGTATCCACTTCGGGGGGCGTTATAATGCAAGCTCGGTCAGGAAAATTCAAGAGGGTTCCTCGGTTTGAAAAGGTTTGGTCTCAAAATCATTGAAGTTCTCGTTCGCGTTAAATTTCTCAGAATCCAAGTTAGTCGAACAATTTCAGAACTCAAGCGGTGGAATCATCCACCTCTAAGGCTAATCCCATATTCCCTTCCTAGGTTCCAAGTCAGAATCAAGGTTCAACAGTTCAATTTCTATCATTTCCATCATCAAGCATCATGTATATATATCGAATAACAATAGCACCTCACGTCTAATAGCATAACATAATCACCTCAAGAATAGCCACATACCATAGCATATCTAGCATCGTATCATATATGGTAGAATTTATCACATCATCTCATGGAAGTTACACACTATATCAATCAGATAAGCACGTTATATCAATCAGATAAGTACATCATACTCATTCTAACAACCAAGCGTCATCGCATTAGAGGCAAACAACTGCGTCCATACAGTAGCATTCCATCGAGTTCAGGGATAACTATGTTAGTACTAACAGTTCCCTGTTGTCAACGGCAACACATCAGAGAATCCACATCGTCTATAGCATAGAATTCGCACAACATTTGGTCCCAAGTAAAGTATACACTAGATCACTATCTCAGGAGAATCTGCCTACACTACCAATCATGACAAGACACGACCACTACTCACCATCCCTTGCACTAAGATCAACTTCACCGAGGTCTACCAACTCAATCCACTACCAGTTCTAGGCACCATTGTATCCTGCTCACATACAACCTTTCTAGCCTCATAACTATTCGCAATCAAGGCCGAATACCCAAACCAACTACTAGGTATCCCAACTCCTATGCCATCAAGCCATCTAAGGGCCAATCCACTTCGACATCCTGATCTCAAGTCCTACCTTCCAGTCGACTATTTAAAACTATCTCTCGGAGTTCCCAAATCACAAAATTCCCTCATTTCGACAAGCTGAACAACTCGATCTACTACCAAGACTCCATATATAACACATCCTTTCCCTAGGGCCCTCTATCGGTCCCATCTTTACCCTCTAATAGCACATTTTGAGTTCTCAACTGAACCGCTCTCACGATTGATCTAGAAGACACCTCTTAACAATCTCGCTTACTCTTCCTAGGCTCTCAAGATTCCGCCCGACCATCATCTCTTAAAGAGACATCTTGAATCACATTGCTAACTTAATCATACTTCCCACGCCACTAACCACTCTCACTAACCATCCACCTCTAAAGACCCAACTCATGCTGACCATCTCACACCTGACACTCCTGACCAATTCTAATGCAGAAACCCAACTAGTGGTACTCCCAACCACGAATCACGATGACCCTCAAGCCGACCTACTCTAGATCCTCTTCCCAACATACTCTACCTGGACTAGTTCCCTCAACTCCGCATGTTTCCCCAAATTGCCTCAGATCACGCTTCCTCAACTTTGAAATCTCTACCGCTTAAACCCTTATGCACCGATCATCATTTTCACCGAATTCCTATAACATCCTCGTCCGAATTTCCTAAGCATAGCAACTTCACCAACATTCAAAAATATCTTATCCTCTAGCGTCCTCAATACCTTCTGCTTTGCCTAGTTCCCAAATCCATGCTCATAATCTCCCTATCTCAACCTTAAGCCCACATTCTTACTAGGAATCTCAACTACATCCTTGCCTAGCTACCAGCCTTTCCTCGAAGATTCATCTCACATCCTCAAATACCTCAATAGCCACAATAACCTCCACTCATAAATCCCGATTCATTCCCTATGCCAAAATCCTTCAACAACGCATCTAGAAATCCTTCACTCATAATTTCCCCAAGCATTACCAATCCTATCTAAACAACCCCAAATACTCATCACACGAACAACCCTGATATGAACAACCTAATATCCCTGATCGATAATTTCCCAAGCAACCTCATACTACTCTTCCTTGGCAATTCCTAAACCTCATCCCTTACCGAAATCGCTCCCACTCACAGCACACACCACCTAGTCCCAAATTCTACGATTCCTCAGATGTTCCTTAATCGATCATCCTCGACACCGCCCACGATCCACTCATAGACCATCTAGACACCTTCCTTAGCACACTAATCCGTCTCACAACACCTCCCCTCAAGAATCCCCCGATCAACTCCTAGCTCGCCCATCCACATCTAGAAATATCTTAACCACCTCTACCCATACCCAATATCAAGATCACCTTGATGAAACTAGTCCAGATCTCAGCCAACCATTCTCTTATACTACCCGCACACACTACCTGCCTAGACTACCACTTCTCACTAGGACATCTCCCACAAAATCTCGCCATACTAGCCCCACTGCTCACCTAAGTCCTACCTAGAAGCTCATATATACTCACGGACCACTATCTTCGACACATCCCAACTCACTCGGCTCTACCCAAGCTAACGCATCCATCCTGCACACCCTCTCTCTCATCTCATGACCAAGAACAAAAACTCCAATCCCTCTGCCACTTCCCGACCTAGCTTACCGAAGAATCTCTCGACTCATGCCCAAGAAGAAGCACCACTAGACATATAACCCATAACCTACTCACCAGCAAGTCAATATACCAAGCACCAAGGCACATCATCATAGAAACAAGTTAGTCAGGCAATCATTGCTACCAGTTCAGCACATCCTTCATCACACATTCAATTATATCAGTTCTAGGCCTATCACACAATATCAATTCCGATTATTATAGAAGAATCCACGATTTGAATTAAGAATGCTCTTCCTCATGTCAGCTGGGAGGAACCTGTTCACAATTGTCATCTTTGAAGCATATTCGTCCTTTTTGCCATCGGTGACGTCGTTCCTAAAGTCTATGGGACATGGACTCGTCATGCTTCCATTGCGCCACTCCGATGCCATCTGGCCATTCGTTCTTTCTTCCATGTCGACGCTCATGAAGGAATCGCAACGGTTAAAAGTTACGGAGATAGGGGAGAGACAAGGGAGGACAACATGACTTCCATAAGGATTCGGACATGGACCACGACTAGAGACGACAAGACCAGAGACAAGATCCCAACCCGAGAGTTACAACGATGCCCTTAGGGTATTCCATGAAGTTATAACTGTGGCACGCAAACATATAATAATCACGAATATCATCACATCATTCCACACTAACATGCACCTATCTCGAGAAGTAGCGATCTATGCATTCATAACATGTTCATATCATCCACTTTACACGTTCACAAAAGAAGCTAGCAACCTATCATTTCATTCACTAATCATGATTGATATACTAAGAACATACATGCATGAACGGACATGGGACATATGTGGCATAAGTTGCACTAGTTTTAGCAACATCCAAGGACATTATATACATGACTTATCACTCAGTTAGATACACATAAGTAGGTCGTAATATCATGGGGCCAAGGCAAACACGCTAGGAGGTACCTATCGCATCACATACATCCATATTCACATCGTAAGACAAGGACGGCACATAGTCATACGAGGGCCTATAAATGGGAGGTATATGTCTCACATGATACTAGAATTGCTCATTAAACATGTACACGGTCAACATGGTCTAATTAGATTAATTCAGCATGCTAGGACAGTCATCTCATATATTAAACATACAACGAGGGTTGACCACACTATCATGGGCCTAATTCATGGGAAGACAATAATCATGGAAGTTCCATACATGTGACACATACATCTCATAAGAGCAACCGTGCAAGATATCAGGCAAGTCATGCTGAAATACACCACTATACTATGTCATGCAACCACAAGAATGGCTACAACTATAACCGACAGAATTCTCCAAGGCCATTCACCGACTCATCACCCCGTTTCCCTGTGGGGCACTAGTATGACTCGCTGGGTAGGACACAAGGGCACTCACACTATTTTCGAGAGGCGAGGGTAGAACTCGTGTTTAGACTCTTGTGGTAAGAAGAGATGGTTGGCCATTACGAGTATCGAAGGGGATGGCTCCATAAGACAACTCACTTCTATCTCGAAATGATTTAAATCCTAACCCCCACTATCATATTCAAGTAACCCTCACATCTGACACGATTACCAAAGGTAATTAGTTGACCGACCCAAATTTCCCGTGGAAGAGCCCAACCTCAGGTACGAGACTCGATAGAAGCATCGATGGTGGGATACGAAACAAGACTCGAAACGGGGAGAGCGGATGCTTCTCGACCCTTGCTAACATGCCTAGATATTTTGGTGGGACGGATGACGAAATCGGAATCATCAAGGGGGTTGAGTTATGGAAGGGCTATTCCAACAAGACATGTATTCCAATTACACAAGGTCAAGGTTTGCTCCCGCTATCCCGTTTACACATTCAATACATGATTCTAGTTAAGGCATACCGATTAGTTCGTTATCCTATGCACAATAGCACTCAACAAGATTAATATGATCCTCTTCGAGGAGGATCGCCCTCGGGCTCAATTGGATGTAATGCATAAAATCACAGAGACGATCTATGCCGTCCTTCGAGGGACGGCTGACCGGAGGGGCAAGAACCTCACGGCCTCCTAACTCGACACTCCAACCTCCATGGTGTTCCTTGGAGTCTTCTAGGCCCATCTGTAAATAAAAGCTAGTATTTTGCCTACCGTTCCCCGAGTTCTACATCCATAAGGGAGGTCTATCGCTTTGGTCTCTACCCACGAGATTGTTTCCCCTTTATTCATTTAGGTTTTAAGTCCAATTAAATTCATTTTGCCCTTTAAACATTTTCCAAAACCATTTGAAATCATTGAGCGATTTCCAAAACCATCTTCAACCTATTGTACTCGGATTGCAAAACAAGGCTCTGATACCACCTTTGTAACGGCCCGGGATTATGATTCCCAAGTTACGTTTCGAGGGATAAAACCCCTCGTTAG
The DNA here is from genome assembly GCA_963922045.1 of Persicaria maculosa. NCBI lineage: Eukaryota > Viridiplantae > Streptophyta > Magnoliopsida > Caryophyllales > Polygonaceae > Persicaria > Persicaria maculosa. The sequence continues at coordinate 45,824,246 of OY998267.1, forward strand.
GATCTTGCGCCCCGAGTACAGGTTGAAGGTTTGAAATCAAGGATTTGTAGTTTAAAGCGGGATTTCGCACCCAAATTCGGAAGGTCTGCTGGAGACCCCGGGGTAACCCCTGTACCTATCCTAAGTCTACAAAGCGGAAAATCTTTTATCATGCAAAGGACATAAATTCTGAAACAATATAAACAGTGTCGCGGCAGAGCCGGATCAAAACAGAGTATAGTTAGGAAGAAATCCCAAAAGTGTGAATCTGATGAAGTCAGGGTACAAACACTCACTCTCCGCCATATGAATAGACCCTGTCATAATAGCACGAAATCAAGTAATGGAATGGGTACCTAAAACTATACCACAAAGTCAGCCCAAGTGTTCGCCTGCGGGTCCTTTGACCACGCTGAGGACATATAGTACGCCTATACCTAGAATAAGGATGCCTTCATGCAGTACTGAAATGTTAACCACACTATCATGCTCCTAATTCATATATGCAGAATATGAAGTAAGGCCTTAACAAATAATACCAAGTGGTATATCCCTCTTCTACCACCACCCCCTTCCAGATAGGGTGGAGACTGGCCAGTTCGATGCTATAGCATATCACATCTCGTCATCATATCGTACCTCGTGCTCATCTCATATATCATGATATATATATAAATAATGACTCGAGGAGGACAACACCCGATGAAGCTGGGCTGTCCTATGACCCTAACAACGACTCTAGGACTCACAGATAACGGTCGTTCTGCATTCAAACGCATACATAATAAGAATGCTCAATCGTAAGTGCAGTTCCTAAGCATGATACTACATGACATACTTTTATGCATATGCAACACCTACATACTATATGACACATCAGGCAGGAGGTCCTGGTTACTGAGTAAGCCCCGGAGGTACTTACCTGGCTAGAAGATCAACAAAAGAAGAATCCAGCACACAGTAGTCACGATCACAGAATATCACCTAATTACATAACGAGAATATAATGAGTAAACTTCTATAATCTCTCTGAACACATATATCACACACTCATACAAACAGATAAATAAACAAGTTCGCATCCATCATACTTCCAGTTCATCATGATCAACCATCTCTTATCTCATACCATTCGCCATAACTTGTCAACTCATCAGTTTGAAACAGCCACCATATCATACTTATACTTTCCATAAAGATATATATATATATATATCATCATCATCATAAGTATCGAATGTTTAATCTCTTCTAAAAATCACCACAATATCATGCTATTAGTCACACATATCATACCGTTAGTCAAACGATCATATTATCATGCTAGTTAGTCATCGAATAAGTCTTACTCTCAGGTTAGTTTCAAAACCGTTTCAAATCCGAATTAAACAGTTAAGAATTCCGACCCTTGAAGATACTCGCTAAATTCCTTTTTTAATTTATTTATTAAATTATTAAATTACTTTCCAACCTTGAAATTGTTTTTCAAATTCCTAAAATCCCGACCATTTTTATTTAATAAACCAACCCTTATAATTCTCCCAAAATAATATTTTATCTCTTAAAACCTCAAATAATATTGTATATATATAAAATAATTTTAATTCCGCTAATTAGTCAAATAAATAAACGGATAACCCGAACCGAACCGAACCAAACCCGCTAATATAAAACCAACCGGTTAACAAATAACACGTAACATATATATATATATATATATATATATATATATATATATATATATATATATATATATATATATATAATAGTAAAGAGGTGGGCCCCTCCCCCAAGCCAAGCTGGCTATCTCCTTCTTCCCGATTTCAAACGCTCCTGCCTGGCGCCACTCTCCTCGCGCCTCGCCCGCCGGCGCCGTTGCTCGACCTCGTCTCCCCGCCGCACCTTGGCTCGGCCTTGCCCAGCCCCGCCTCGGCCTTGGCTCGTGTGCATCCTCGCACCCTCACAGCTCGCTCTCGCTCTCACCCGCATCGCACACAAGACGGACGTGCTGCGACTTCGCCGCCCTCGAGCTCGCCGGAGCTCTCGAGCTCACCCAATCATCCCGCATTCAGCTCACGCACACTCTCGACTAGTCTAAGCATCGAAAAAGACTCAGAAATGAATCGAAACGAGGATAAATTCGGAGCTCACCGAGATGGATTTTTTACAACTTCGGGGCTCTCAATCGGAGTTCTGGGCTTCGTCGGTGGCTCGCGATGGCTTGTCGGACCTACGCCAGATGTGGGTGAGTGTGATGGTGAAGACCGCAAGCAATTTTGATCAAAAACGAAGGAGAGACGCTTACCGGAAGTTAGCTTCGCGATCGAACAAGGATTAGAAGGCAATGGGGCTGCGGTGGCTCTCGTGGTGGCTCCGGTGGTGCTCCGCTACTTCTGGTGGCTCCGAGGGAAGCCGAGGCTGCTGTTGGTGGCTCCGAGGAAGAGTCGAAGGAGCTGCGGTGGCGATGATGGAGTAAAGGTGGTGGTGAACTGGTGACGATGGGATGAAGATGGTGATGAATGAAGATGGTGATGAATGAAGATGGTGAATAACGGTGATGGTGAAGGGGACGGGAGAGGGTGAATGATGATGAGTGAAGATGAGGAGAGGGATGGGTGATGATGAATGAGTGAATGACGGGGTGAGGGACGAATTTGCAGAGGTATGGTGAGGGAGTTGGTGAGGGTAGTGTGTGGAAGTGGTTAAATCCATACCCGGAAATCTATCCCGAATACGCGAATTTCGAATCCCGCAATTAGTTCCCGAATGTTAGTTTTCCCGAATCTCGCTTACTCGATCAATTTGATTTTTAAAATCGACAAGGATATCGCCAACCGATAATTATTTTAAATTTTTGAGGACAAAAGACGAAAATCGTTAGCCAAATTTTATATTCTGGTCGGAGTTCTGCTAAATGAGTTTTAAATCCGATTAAAATTAATTTTAATTTCCTTTTTTCGATAAAATTTGGATTTAAAAATCCGAGCCTTTACACATCTTATATATCATTATATAACATCTTCTATATCATCTCAACACATGTCATCACATAATATCATGATTTCATTTATATCACACATCATAATTATACTTAACAAAAATATCGATATCCTAACATCATGTTCGCACTCATCAAATAAGATTCATCAAGTCAAACCAAGTAGGAAATCCCTAAGTTCTCGGAACTCATTAAATCTCACGTTAGATCAATCTTTATTTAAAATATATTTCTTTTTTCCAAATCTCACTTGACCCAAAAATCCATTCATAAACCATTTCTCTTTAAATCAACTTATTTTTTTATTTATCAAAACAGATCCGACAAGGTTAATATATTCCAAAAAATCATCTTTATAAAACATTATATAATAACATTTCACAATTAATATTACTTTTAAACACTTTATAATATATACTAATACTTTCAGAAATTATATAATCACCAAAATCATAATAATATAAAATAATAAAACCAACAATTAAATACTACTCATATAATATAACATATATAACACATAACATCTAATAAATAACAACTAATAATAACAACAATATAACCCAGCCCAACTCTCATACTCACCAACCCATGACCCATACCCAATAGGGAGGCACAACCCAAACCATTAACCCAAACATCCATTCCGGCCCAAAACCCAAACCCCTTTTCCTTCCACACTTTCAGATTGAGATTCTAGGTTAAACAAACAAACAAAACAAAAATAAAAGAAGCGGGCCCCAGGCGGTGATATGGGAAAGCGGCGGGGCCCACGGTTCATCTCCTTCAACCTTTGCTCCCTGCCTCGCCGCTCTGCTCCAGCTCCCTCGGCCAATCGCTCTCTTTCCGCCTCGTTCTCGCTCGCCCTTTCGAGTCCCTCGCTACCACGCTCATAGCTTGCCCTCGTCTCCCTCTCGACCTCTCTCTTGCTCTCAGACACTCAGACTCACGGCTCGCACACCCTCGCTCGATCTTGCTCTCCGCTTGTCCTCGCCGTTAAGCTCCCGGGCACTCTCTCGATCTCACCACTCTCAGAACACCCATCAAGGGAAGAGGATAACACAAAGGTTTGAAAGAAAATAAAATGAGTTGAAGGGGGGGTATAGGGCGCTCACCGAGAGAGTCTTCGAAGCTCGTCGGAATGCTCGTCGGGGTTCGATTGGCTTCATCGGAGACTCGAGGAAGCTTGTGAGGCCCTGGATCGAAGGAATGGCTCATAAAGGTGGAGCTTTATGATATCCCGAAGCGACAGAAGGAGGAGGAAGGCTTACCGGTCGAAATGGAAAAGGAAACAGGGGAGCGAGGAGGAGGTGGCGGCGACAGTGTCCCCGGGGTGCTCCTGGGTGGCTGCTGGGCGTCGTCGGATGTCGGAGGTGGAGCTGCTTGGCTGTTGCTTTTCGAGTACGAAGGAGGAGGTGAAGGAAACCATTGGAGCTGCTGCTGCTCCGCTCTTCAAGGCCGCGAAAACAGGGCACTCGGGAGTGTTCTTGGCTTTGGCTTCCAGGGGATGAACGACAACGACGACGACGACGAGGTGGCTGGAGCTGTGGTTGTGGTGTTTGAATGGAGAGGGTGGTGTTGCGTCATTGAAAACAGAGAGAGGGGGAGAAGAACCTTAGGTTGCTGGGTTTGAACAAGGAGGTGGGGGCTTGGGTTTTGTTTTGTATTTGTTCTTTTGGGTTTCTATTAATTCAATTGCTGCACAAATCCGAGAGAGGGAAGGGGGAGCAAGGGGGAAAGATAGAGGTGGGTTTTGTGTTTGTTGAAACAAAAAAATGAAGAGGGGAGGGGAGGCCTGCTTCTGAAATCAAATGGAGAAGGGGGGGTAAATGGGTGTCAGTGGTAAGATCAGGCCAAGCAAGGCCAATTTGGCACTTTGCCATTTTTGGAGAAGTAAGAGGGTGAAGGAGGGAGATGGTGGGGAGTTGTCTAACCTAAAGTGGTGTGAGGAAGGTGTGAGGAAGGTGATGGTGTTGCTATGTGATGCTAGTGCCGAGTGAGAGGAGGGAGAATCAGATTTTGCAGTAATGTGGGTGAAGAATGGGGAAGAAGACAAGATCAAGTGGTCCCCAAGAATCCCATTTCAAAATTTACCCGAATTTAAATCCCGAAATTCGCTATCTCGACCTTATCTCTACTCGAAATTATTAATCGAATTTTCAAACTCGAGAAAATTAATTCGATAAAATCTAGCTCGTATACTCAAATCTCAAGTCAAAATATCGGAATTGAAATCTGTCGGAAAAATCCTTCCAACAATGTCGAAACTCATTTTAGAAAGTTTCAAATATTCTGAAAGCTCGAGGACGGAATTTTTAAAATTTTCCGAAATCTTATAATTCAAATCCCAATTAAATCAATATTAAATCAAAATTAATTCTCAATTTATAAAATAATATTATACAATCCTGAGTCTTTACAGCAAAGACTCTAGGACTCACAGATAACAACCATTATGTTCTCAAACACACAAAGTAACCGAATGCTCATTCACAAGTGCAATCCTAGCATGATACTACATGTCATACTTTAAATATGCTTATGCAACACCTAGTATGTTATATGATCACAAGCAGGAGATTTCTCTTTCGAATCTGAGTAAGCCCATAAGGAACTTACTGGAGAAGCGCGGAATCCAAGCAATAAACACCAAGAACAAGCAATTCCAAGCAGGTCAAAGATTCATCTAGAAGGCAATAAGTAAAATATGCATAAGTCTATGTCTAAACCACACAAGGTGCCCCTAACTATCGCACATAAGTTCACATCTTAACATTTCATTCTTATCACCTCAACTCATCTTATCATCTTCCTTATTCATTTCCATCAATCAGCTCATATCGTCACATATTGTCTTATTCTCATATCATCTTAATCCTTCCATTTTATCTTAACTGTCATATTTCATCATGTCTCATCTTATATATCATCATATAACATCTTCTATATCATCTCAACACATGTCATCACATAATATCATGTAACATCTCATCATGCTTCATAATTCAATTCAAGATTCTAACAGGTCAAATCATGCTTTAATTCACATATATTCATATCTTATTCGCATACTTCACATCATGCTTATCAGATTAAGATATCGCCATAAATCATATATCATATCATAGAAATATCAACATATCATAGTTTATACCTAACAATTATCTCATAAAATGCTTTATATTCAACATATAAATATAACCCAGCAATATCACACCTCACAATTTATATACAACAAGTTAGACAAGTCAATTTCCCGAGATTTCCCAAAACTCTTTAAATCAACTTATTTTATTATTTTTATCAAAACAAATCCGACGAGGTTAGGATATTTCCAAAAATCATCTTTTAACTTTCTCAAATCAATTTTTGACATTTGAGGACCTTTTCCAAATTCTTTTCCAATTTCAAGTCCAATAATATTATATTTTTAAATCTCAAAATAATAATATTACATCTTTAAATCTCATCAATAATATTATATAATATATAATATCCCATTTATTTAATATATTTTAGATTCCAACAATTTTAAAAGTCATAAATTTATATAATATATAGTCCAATTATTTAATAATTAAGTAAATAACAGAAAATACCCCAAAATAAGTCTTTAAAACATAATATTCATTTTATCACAACAAATCCAACAAGGTTATAGTATTTACGAAATTCTCATTTATTTTATAAACCAATTCCATCATTTAAACCTTTTCCAAATCCTTTTTTAATCCAAAATGAATTAAGATAATATATTATATCCCAAATATCTGAACATTTATATCAAATACACAATTCTTTAAAATCCATTTTAAATATCAACATTAATATTATATACCATATTATATTCCATTTATTTAATCATTAATTATATAACATTAATATAGAAATTAACAATAAGTAAAATAGTTATATAATATAACAAACCATACTCCCCAACCGGCCTAAACCCGAAATATAAAGGCCCAAATGGAATCCAGATCCGACAGCCCAAACCCGAACCCGAATCCGACAGCCCAAACCCCATTCCCTTTTAAAATGAAACGAACCGTCCTTTTCTTTTATTAAAATGCGATGAACCGGACCCAAAAAAAAAACAGAAACCGACCCATTCTACTGTTCATCCTCCTCTTCACGCCTCCTCCGCCCGTTCCCTTGACTCTCGCTCTCGTTTTCGTTTCTTTCTCTCTCTCTCTCTCTCTCTTGCCATTTTAGAATGAAGCAACAGACAAATAAGGAATCAAGGAAGGAGGGGTGGTCGTGTGCTCACCGTGGGGGCTCGAGGACGTCGGTGGCTTGTCGGAGTTGATTCGAGCTTCGTCAAAGGTGGATTCGAGCAAGTTCGGCCTATAACGGAAGGAAGAAGCGTAAAGGCAGGGCTTTACATCGTTCTCAAGCGAAAGGAGGGGGGATGGAGGCTTGTTGAGAGAATGAACAATGTGAAAAAAACCAAAAGAGTCCCACATTGATAATATGAACAAACAAGTCTTAGTATATAACCTAATGGGCTACCCCACCTAAAGCCAATTGGTTTTAGGATGGAACCCCGCTTGGTTTATGTGCTAGGCTATTAGCGCATGGGCGCACGTGTGCACACGACCCCCGATCCCGAGTCCCAACGTACTTTAGTATGGTATTAGAGCGGAAAAGCCAAACGGCCCGACTCTCGATCCTGGGCTAGCTAAAAAGAGAATGAGATGCTAGACCCGTTGTCCAAGTGTCAACTAGAGGCAAAAAATGACCCTAGTTGCACTTGCGGGGGTTTGTTGAGAGAATGAACAATGTGAAAAAAAAAAACCAAAAGAGTCTCATATTGATAATATGAACAAACAAGTCTTAGTATATAACCTAGTGGGCTACCCCACCTAAAGCCAATTGGTTTTAGGATGGAACCCCGCTTGGTTTATGTGCTAGGCTATTAGCGCATGAGCGCACATGTGCACACGACCCCCGATCCCGAGTCCCAACGGACTTCAGTAAGGCTTACCAAGCTCGAAACCGCAAACAGGGGGCACAAGAGAGGGGCGACTGGTGGCTCCGGGGCTGCTCCAAGGTGGCTCGGCTTCGTCCTTGGGCATTAGACTTCGTGAGAAGGAGGTGAAGGTGCTTGTGGGTGGTGTTGCTCGGCGACAGGGGGGTCGATCCAAGGAATGGAGGTGGTGGTGTCGACGTGGGAGCTTCAAAAACAGAGAGCAGGGTGTGCCCTTGGTGGTACTGTCGTGGCCTCAAGAAGCAAGGGATGGGGGTGCCTGAGGTTGGATTAAAAAAAGGAAGGGGATTTGGGGTTGTTGAAATGAAAATAGAGGAGTGAGGTGAGCTTGGAGTAGAAAGGGAAGGGGAAGTATTTTGGTGAGATTACAAGGTGGTGTTTGGGATTGAAATTTTTTTAAAAAAATCAGATGAAGATAGGGGGAATCAAATTCTGACATTGAAATCAAACAATGGCGTGGGTTGCTAAGGGTGTGTTTGTCCTTTTCCCAAAATAATGTGAAACAAGGGATGAGGGAGGAGGTGAGGAGGGATGATGTCTAACCCAAAATGGGTAGGGGAAGTTGGAGCCTGGAAAGGAGTGGTTGGGGCTGGCATCTGATCGAAAATGGGGAAGAAAACAAAATGGAGGGATGGGTAAAGTTGTCCCAAAAACTCAAGTCTCAAATTCCTGGAATATAAACCCCAAAATCCGCTCACTCGACCTTAATCCCGACTTATTCAAATTTAAATCAAATTTCGAATCTGAATTAATAATGAATTTAAAATAATATTTTCAAATCTCGTGGTAAGAAAACGAAATTAAAATTCATTCTTAGATCAAATTTAAATTTACGCCAGAATGCGCTCCAAAAGAATTAAATTAAAATTATTTTGCTTGAGGAAGGAAACTTTCAAAATTTTCCAAAATCTTAGAATTCAAATCCCAATTAAATCAGTATTAAATCAAACTTAATTCTTAATTTATAAAATAATATTTTAAAATCTTCCGGTCTTTACATTAACCTCTTCATTAGAAACTGTGATTGAACTAGCTCCGGATTGAAGCTCACCGGCCTACGGGCTGCAACATGCTCAAAAACACAATTCGACTCGGATTATTCTTATACAAATGCACCCCCGCTATTCTAAGCGATACTTGTTCCTTCAGTGTAACCATCACAATGCTTTGGGGGCTCAAATTCACAGCCTTTTGACCACATATGGGACTCAAATGGACCAAGTTCATCAACTCGTAACACGCCATAGTTGCCTACTGAAGTGTCAATGAATTCGGAACTAGGGAGAGGAAGAAGACCGACTTACAGAGAACAAGCGAAGAACGACTAGGGTTAGAAACAGAAATAGGACGGGCGGAGTCGTTGCAGGAGGCGTCGATGCCGGCGGCGAGGAGAGCGAGGTCGGAGGCGAAGGATGGAGGCGGAGGAGGAGGAGTCGCAGGCGGTGGTGGCGGCGGAAGAGGACGACGACGACGAGGAATTGGAGGATAGAAGGAGTCTTTAGATTGGAGCAACAGTAAGAGTCCTCATATTGGAGCAACAATGGTGGCTAGGGCAACAGTACGTGGGAGTCCTCAAATTGAAGAAGGGGAAGGGGTGGGTTAAGGGGGGAAATTAAAACAGGGGTATTTTGGAATTATGAAATTACTATGGACATTTACTTAATTATCAAATAAAAATTAACATTTAGCAAATTACACTTTGTAAATGGACATTTCACCCAATTTTTTCTATAAAATATGAAGTCAAACACTAAGTATTTATAATTATAATACAAATGCAGAGGCAGAGCCAGGGGGCATGGGGGAGCACGTGCCCCTCCCCTCGGCCCAGTAATTAGGTATATTAAAAAAAAAAAAAGCAAAACGACGCCGTTTTGCTTGTGTAAAGAAACCCTAACAAAACTCCATATCCGCTTCACGTCTGTCTTCCCGTGAAGCCGTCCCTTCTTCCTTCTCCCAAGTCCTACTCGCAGTATCCCGTGAAGGCGTGAAAGGCAATCCAGCATCGGCATCCCGCCTCCGCCTCGCCTTCCCCCGACCGGAACCGCCGCGCCACCCATTCTTGAAGTCGAAAGCGGAGCAAGTCCCATTTCGCATTTCATCTCAGACTGAACAGCAAGGTAATCCGTTGTTCGAATTTATTCTTATCTTCTCGTGTTCTAATTCGAAGCTTCATGTGGAAAATTAAAGAGTTGTAAATTCGAATTCAGAGAAGAGGAGAGGAAGAGGAATAGAGGAAGCCTCCATCTGTCATTCGATTTCAGAGAAGAGAAGAGAAGAGGAAGAGGAAGCCCCATCTGTCATTCGATTTCAGGTAAGCATTTTTGGTGGTGAATTAGTGTCAATTTGAATATGTGAATTTGTATAATCAAATGTCGAAAGTTAAGCATTTTTTGGGGGTGTATTATTGCTTGAGATTATTATCAATTTGAAATTGGGATATTTCGATTGCTTGAGATTTGGGATTATTGCCAATTTCAATAGAAAATTATTGTCAATTTGTGGTGAATTATTGCTTGAGATTATTGGGATATTTCAATTATTTTCAATTTGAGATTGGGATATTTCGATTGCTTGAGATATGGGTGAATTATTGTTTGAGATTATTGTCAATTTGTGGTGAATTAATGTCAATTTGAATAGAAAATTATTGCTTGAGATTGGGATATTTCGATTGAAATTTGCTTGTGTATTTATTAAAATTGGATAGCATTTTTGGTGGTGTGTGTTGGCTTGGAGAATGATATTGAATAATTATTAGAGAATGATATTGAAATTAGTTTGTAATATCGTTTGATACTAGTTTATGCTATCGAACCTGTTGTGTGTTTTACAACTTTTTTCTCAATATTATTGTCTAGTGTTATTGTGCCCCCCTCTAAGATGTCTGGCTCCGGCTCCGTTCCTGTACAAATGCATTATTGGAATCCAAACACACCCTTCGTATTATCACTCCTTGAAATGAAATTCCAAATCCTTAATTAATCCTTTTTATTAACCGGATCACTCTGTATTATCAACGACGGAATGGACCTATCACCCCGGTTCAAACCCCGGATGACCGCTCTTTATTTACCAAATTCAAGGGAGGGACTTATCACACGTATCCACCATTGACCCGAATGACCTGGCCATTGACCCACTCAGCCGGATCCGTCGCCAGAAACCCCACCACCGGCGCAATGTCCGACGTCTCCCCAAGCCTCCCCATAGGACTCTCCTCCACCGCCTTCTTCACTTCCTCCTCCGTCTTCCCGTCAAAGTACATCTCCGTCCAGTGGCGGATCCAGGATTTCTGATAGGGGGCTAAAAACTAAAAAGGCATATAATAAATTCATCTTGCGGTTATAAATAGGTTCAATACTAAAAACAAGTTTAATACTAAATATAAGTTCAATACTACAATTCTACAAACAAGTTCAATTTGGTGGTAGAGGAGGTAAAGCCATCTTGCGTGTTTTCATGTTCTGAAAATGTTGCAGAATAACTTCGTTGTCAATGCTCTCGAAAATATCACTCTCGATGTAGCATACCAAAGAATCATTTAGATACTCATCACCCATCTTGTTACGCAAATCTGTCTTTACAAAACTCATTGCAGAGAAGGCTCTTTCAACCGTTGCAGTTGCGACAGGAAGCACCAAAACCAACACAATAAGACGATATACCAAGGGAAAACATTTGCTAATGCCATCCTCAACCATCTTTTTAGCAACATCTCCAAGATCTTCCAATTCAGAATATATTTCAGTTCCCCTCATAGATGTAATCCACACTTCTAATTCTTGCTTGAGTACAGATCTATCAATCTCTGAAAAGTCTTCTGGATATAGCTCTGCAAGTTGAAGTAGCTTAGACTGATTGTAATTAGAGAAAGAATTCTGGGGATTAAGGCTTGCACTACATGTGAGTAATGTAGTGTTTGTCTCGTTGAAACGATTCTCCATCTCTTGATTAATTTGGTCAATAACCTAAAAATGAAGCGACATATTAAGTATACTTCTAATACTAACAATGAAACAAAAACTTAATTAATTGATAAACAATACAATACTCTAATTACCTGACAGAATATGTTGACTCGAAAATGGTGGTAATATGTCATCTTCACCTCTTCTCCTGCACATCTAGAACGAAATCGACTTGTCACATTATCTTCCATTTTGAAGATGATCACATTGTTTGTAGCACAAAACTCATTGACCTCCTGTACGAGCTGATCCCATCCATTCTCCCTCAAATCTTGAAGCTTCTCCTTTACAATCTAAACTTGATTCATTGCCGCAATGATGTTTTGATCTCTTTGTTGCAACAATTGTGACAAAGAATTTGTCCATCCCAACACAAGTCGCATCAAATGAGCAATAAAAACAAACTGATAGTGTTCCATCTTTTCACCTAAGCTAGCGGCATTTCCCTGAATCGTTGAATCACCTCCATCATCAACTAAGTTTTCCAACACCTTGGTGGTCGATTTCCACAATGTGAGAATACGAACAGTGGTGATATAGTGTGACCCCCAACGTGTGGTTCCCGGCCGAGTTAAAGTGCTTTCTTGATGCAATCCTCTTCCAGTTGAAACATCTCCCTTTTCTAACATCTCCACCAAGTTATCATGTTGATTCTGTCGCAACTGGTCTCTTCTTTTGCAAGAAGCCCCAACCATGTTCGTAATCAACATCAAATAACTAAAGAAATCTGCCACATCTCTATTTTTGGTTGCACACCCCACAATAACTAGTTGAAGCTGATGAGCAAAACAATGAATATATCTTGCATATGGATTTTCCTTCAAAATAAGAGTCTTCAGCCCATTATGCTCGCCTCGCATATTTGAAGCTCCATTATATCCTTGGCCTCTCAGTTTACTGAATGATAATCCATACTGAGCAAAGAACGCATCAATACCACTTTTCAAACATATTGCAGTGGTCTCACGAACATGAACTACCCCAAGAAACCGCTCCACAACAACTCCTTTGTCGTCCACATATCTTACAACAATAGCCATTTGCTCTTTCACTGAGACATCACGAGACTCATCAATCAATATAGAAAAGAATTTGTCCCCAAGTTCTCGGATAATGACATTTATCGTCTCTGAAGCACATGCCTTAGTAATATCCTTTTGAATGGAAGGACTAGTCAGCTGATGATTTCCGGGGGCATTACCCAACACAACCTTTGCAACCTCTTCATTCAGATCACCACATAACTTAAGCAATTGCATAAAATTACCTCTATTTTTTGAAGAAACTCTCTCATCATGCCCCCGAAAAGCCATCCCCTGCGCAAGTAGAAATCTAGCCGCTCTCAAACTTGTAGTCAAACGAAGACGATAAGTAGCACTTTGTACTTCTGTTGAAGTAGACAAACATCTTGAAATACTCTGTTCTTGATTTTTGTAACCAATAAACAGTATTCTTGCATCATTGTGTTGGCTACTAGCACTCCCCACATGCTCTTCAAACTTCTCAAGAGCCTTCTTCCAATTAGAACATCCCTCCTTGGCAAACACCCCATCTCCATATTTTGGTCCTAAGTCACCTTTGAAAAGATAACACCAAAAACAATAAGCAGCATCTTTAGAAACACTATATTCCAACCATTCTCTATCTTTGAACCACTTCTTTTGGAAACTTCTCTTTTGTTTTCCAAAAGAACGTTGCGGAAAATCATGTGACATAGGTTGACAAGGACCGTGAAGAATATAATCTCTCTTGACATCATCTCTAATCAAAGGATCATATTCATCAATGGGTTTCCGCAATGCAGGATCACTAATAATGACCCATTCTTTCTCCAATCGAGCTCTTTTTTCATTCCTTCTATCATCTCTAGAAATATTTTGTTCAACCGCAATCACATCATCAACATTCTGAGATGGAGTTGGAATCTGGTTGGTTGAAGGAATTGAAGATCCACTACTTCGAACCGATGACTTGGATCGAATAACAAACTTATCCATATTTTATATTCCTATAACAAAACAAATTCACAAACCACATTTCCAAATTACAAATCACAAATTCGTTTATCACAATCACAAACCACAATCGAAATTTATTTCTCACAACCACAATCACAATTACAATCAATTTTCAAATCACAAATCACAAAGGAACAAATTTATCACAAATCACAAACCGTCAAACCCTAATCGAAATTCCCCAATTCATTCTCAATTCCACAATTCTAATCTAAATTGATTATCAATCAATCAATTAAACTTAAAAATAAATAAATTCAAAAGAGGATGAATTGAGAAAGAAAACTAACGAGGCAACCGGGATGAAGAATTCGGCAGTTGGGGGTGGTGGGCCTGCGCCGCTGCCGCCGGTAGTAGAGTCGGCCGGAGCCCGGAGCGGAGGTGGTGCGCCGGCGCCGGAAGCAGGGAGGCAGAGAGCCTGCAGCAAGTTGGGGTCGGGTGCCGCCGCGCGAAACGAAGATCTGTCGTCTGTCGATGTAACTGTAAGTCACAAAGGCTGAACACAGTAAAAAAAAAAAAAAAAGGGGTTAATTTTGATGTAAAAAAAAACAGATATAAGGGGAAAAGTGGGCTGATGGGGATTCGAACCCGGGATTGAAGGGCATAGGAATAAACCCAGCACACGCCTTTACCATTGAGCCATCTCGTCTTTGTGATTTTATTTTTCTTCAATTGTATGTATTACTAATTAAACAGATATATGAAAATATACATAAACCCCTTCATAGGATAGGGGGGCTTCAGCCACCCCGAGCCCCCCCACAGATCCGCCACTATCTCCGTCGCCACCGGCCCCGGCGCCACGCAGTTCGCCGTTATCCCCGTCCCTTTCAGCTCCTTCGCCAGTATCTTCGTCAGCGCCTCCACCGCCGCCTTCGAAGCCGTGTACGCTCCGTACCCTGGCTTCAACGCCCCCACCAGGGACGACGACACCGTCACGATCCTCCCCCCGCCGCCCCTCCTCAGCCGATTCGCTGCCTCCCGCAGGCAAGCGAAGGTCCCCCGGGCGTTCACCGCGAAGATCCGGTCGAACTCCTCCACCGGCGTGGCGGCGATGACGGAGTAGGTCGGGTCGGCGACGCCGGCGGAGGTGACGAGGATGTGCGGCTGGACGCTGAAGGCCTGCTCGGCGGCGTCGAAGAGGGATTTGACCTGCACCGGGTCGGAGACGTCGTAGTGGACAGCGACGGCGCGTGGGGCGGAGAGGGAGGGGCGGGGTGGGGAGGAGTTGATGGCAGCGGCTAGGGTTTCGGCCTGGGCGGAGCTGGAGGAGTAATTGATAACGACGCGTGCGCCGAGGGTGGCCAGGTGGCTGGCGATGGCGCTGCCGATGCCGCGGGAGGCGCCGGTGACTATGGCCACCTTGTCTAGCAGCGGAAGGGCGGCGGGGGATGGTGGCGGAGGAGCGGGGTTTGACGTGGCCATTTGCAGTCAGTTAGTAGAGATGATAAAAACGATTATTTGGGAAGCCTTGTATTTATAATTGGGTTTGCATTTTGCAAGCAATTAGGTTGAGATTTGCATATATCAGCAATGATGTCAGCATTTCCGACACCTAAATAATGCTAGCATTATAAGTTACTCCCTCCGTTTCAAAATAAATGTCATTTGGCATTTAGTGTACGCATTTCAAGGAGGCAAAAACTCTATAAAATATTATTTTTTTAATCAATTTTTTTAATTAATTACATACTTGTTAGTATTAAGTATGAAATTATAAAAAAAATTCGATAAAAAAATAATATTTTATAGAGTTTTTACCTCATTAACCTACGTGCCGGAAAATAAAGTGACTTTTATTATGAAACAGATGGAGTATAATTAATCAAATTTGACTCATATAGGTGTTATCTCAAAATAACATTGTATCATCTCCGACACCTAAATAATTTTTCAAATAGATGAATAAATTTTAAAAAATTTATAGTCTAATTTTAACGGTTTTTCTATTTTATAAATTTTATACTTTCTGTTTAAAACAATTACTCCATTCGATCGGTAATATAAGACATTTAATTTATCGATATGCATTTTAAAGAGTTACTGCCTAAAAATTATATAAAATATTAATTTTTTTAATAAATACTTAAATTGTAAAAAAAAAAAAATTAATACTCCGTAACTTATATAGATTTTTGCTCCTTAAAACATGTATCGAAAAGTCTAATGCTTTATATTTTAGATCATATGAAAGTAAATTGACAATAATTACAAATAAATTACTCCGTATTGTTAAAGAATGTAATTTTAGAAAAAATTCCTCTTTTTCTGAATCTCTCTTCATGATTCTCAATTTTTCAGATGCATATAGAAGAGCATCATTTGAAAAGCCAATGTTATTTACACCACAAAATTTACTATTTACACCACATATCTCACTTTTTATATTTTTTTTAAAATACACCCTGCTCCTCTTGAGTCACACACCTGCCCCTCAAGAGGCGCAGGGTATTTTACATTTAAAATACCCTGCGCCTCTTGAGGGGCAGGTGTGTGATTCAAGAGGAGCAGGGGTGTGATTCAAGAGGCGTATGTGTGGTGCATATAGTAAAATTTATGGGTGAAAAAATATTATCACCCATTTGAAATCATAAAAACCCAATTTTCTCTAAATTTTCTTTTTTTCTATACTTTACCTGAACGGTTGAATACGCTCTTACAACTTATCTGTAGATTCTAGGGGTGGGCACAAATCCCGCAAATCCCATCCCGTCCCGCATTCCGTCCTGATCCCGTCTCGATCCCGGTGGGATTTGAAAAAAAAAAATTCAAACCCGTCCTGATCCCGTCCCGCAAAAATTATGCGGGACGGGTCACGGGACGAAGAGTTCGCATTCCGCAAATCCCGTCCCGCGTATATATAAACAATTATATATATATATATATATATTTAATTAAAATTAATACAAACATATGATAATATATTTATATTATATTTAACATTTATTTAAACCCAAAATTTAAAATTTCAAATAATTATAAAACATTAAAACATCCAAGAAATATTGAAATAACTAAAATAAGACTTACTATATCCAATTTGTAAAAATGGGATTAGTTATGTAGTACTTTGCTTAGTTGCTACTACATACTGTATTTTTTTTTTACTTTCTATTTTTCTTATTGTATTTTGTTTTAAATTTACTTGCTGTATTTTACTACTACGTACTTATTGTAATTATGTATTTTTTTTTTGGTAAACACTTACTGCATTAATTTTGTAATAACTTTAATTTTCATATTTCTACTTGCTATTTTTCAAGTTAATTGGATTGTTTTTTAATTAGTTTTTATGAGGGATAAATCTCGTCCCATCCCATGCTCACCCCATGCTCACCCCTAGTAGATTCTTTACTCATGGAATAAGATATAACAAAAATTCCAATATTAAGCAACTTATAATACCTAAATACAATTTTAAAAAAAATATGCTAAAATTTCCCGCATGGAATCCACTTATAACAGCGAAAAGTGTAAATACCCGCGGAATAAAATTATCCTAAAATCCCTACTTTAGGCCAGTTATAACACCTACAATAGGAAACAGCTCATGAAATAAGATATTATCCGGAAAATGTCAATAAGATATATACCCAAATGACATATCCAGATGGTGCTTCTGCTAAAAAAAAAGCATTAGCTGACAGCAAAAAAAAAAATGTTGCTAGGAAGCACAAAACCAGTGATTTGGTTGATGAAAAATCACCTCTATTTGTGAAGTTTTGATTAGATATTAGGGTTGTGTAATTGCTGCTGCCCTCTCCAGACACCTCCAGGCCCCAACCTTATAGGCTTCAGCAACGCGGACAGTCCCACGCATACATAGCAGCACTCGCCATACCACTCATGGGCCGAACCAGGACTATACATGTACACTTCCTCGAAACCTTTCCTCCCAATGTCCACCGAATTTCGCTTGCCCTGTTTCATTCCTACACATTAGCTATATCTATATATGCAAGTGTTTTTACGTACATAGATAATATAACATCTAAGACGACTAACATCTTACCCTGTCTATGATTGTGAATATCCGAGGAGCACTCGTGTATATCCTGCTCATCTTATCACTCAAATGTTTATAGTTATTGGTCTCTTCAGTTTCAGCAGTTTGGCTCTCCTTGTCTATATCCATGTTTTCGTACGCAGAGAAGAAGCCCTTGAATACGCTCAGCCTCTCGTTCTTCTTCCCGGCTTCTGGAGGAATTATGCTAAAATTTGACTCGATTGGAGGCCTGTCGAATATATTGGACCCTTCTAAACCGACTGCATAGGTGGCATCCGGCGTGCTCACATTGACATGACTCATTACAGATCCTCTTAGCTCTAACATGGAGGATCTCAAGTTACATACTTTGAACCCTGAGCTTAAACTATCCTCTATTAGACTCACTGTGTATTTCACTTCAACCTCATTGCCGGGGTCCCTTGAGACTATCTCTATCTGGATGATGTTATAGAATGAAGACCTTCAATCAGGGATAATAATCGAAGATTCAAGTGTAAAAACGACATCTCAACGATTGATCCAATAGTGATAATGCGCAATAAGTTTGAGATCCACCTTCTAACATAAACGTTCAAGCCATTAGGTATGATATCATTTTCGGTGTTCTCTTGATTACATGCCAAAAATTTTTTATGTCAATCTATACTAGTCCCGAAAAATGATAAGGAAAAGATGCAAGATTAGGAATACGAACCTCGATACCATCAACAGCGTTTCCTCGGACATCTTTGAGAGACCAACTGGTTGGAGACCATGAAAACCCGCCTTCACCTTCGCAGACAATGGCCAAAGACACTCCACCTGTAATAACCACTCCGTCTGGATCCTCTCCACCACTGGAAGCACAAGTGTGGAGCACCTCCTGTGAGCCGCCATGCCAAAGCCGGGGCTTGTAAGATGTGATCAGACCAGAAGGCAGCATGAGCTTGGCCATGCTGCCATTCTCCACCACCATGTTGACGACACAGCTCTCCCCGAGCTCAGTGAAGCTGACTCCATGTCCTCCGAATTCCTCCTTGAAGTACTCTATGTTGATCGGTGTGTAGGGCAAGCTCACTGATGGTGTCGGAAAGCCTCTTCTGATAGGTTTGTCCTGGAGAGTAGTGGATCCGAAAGACAGCGAAGGGCGAAGAGGGATTACGGATGCATTTCTGGTGAGTTTTGTGGAGAACAAGTGGGTGGGTTTGGCTGAAAAAATAAGGCTGTTTGCCATTGAAATGGCTAGGAGTTGTGAAGGAACTCCTTGCTCATGTTGAACTTCATTTCTGTGAGATGTTTACAAAGAGAAATAAGAGGTAGGAGGGGTCCACTTATCCTTATCTTGGATTGCTACTTGTTTGGGTGATAGATGGCCTTCCAAATTATCTTACCCAGCAACTTCATTTTATCTTTGTTATCAAACAATTTAGATAACATATGGCCAACTATCCCATTTCCTTCAACATCTATTCATGTCTTGACTTTTGGGTTTCTTTGCTTTACAAAAGTTGAGACTGTTTATAACTGAAATAATGGTTTCTTTCAAAGTGTTGTTTACTGTCATATAGTTCACTTTGCATTTGGCAATGCTCTCTCTTCAGCCTTTTTCAAACGCAACGCTCTATAAGAACACCGGGTTTCAAAACTAACTAGAGGCAGTGAGCACATATAAATGAATTCGATATCTAGTGCCGAAAAATAGACATTATGTGACATATAAACATATCCTTTAAAGTGTGGAACTGGTTACAGGTTATCATGCTCGATGACTTGAGCTCCTTTCCATCCTTCGCCTGGGTTAATCGTCACTGGCACCATCATTGAAGCCGGGCCTGCACAGATGAAGTAATCCTGTCCGTGTTTCTTTGAGAATGATCCCGGGCTTGACACATAAATGTCATCAAAACCCAACCTTATGACCCGAAAAAACAGCTCTTTTCCCTGAAAGAAGTTCATTTCTATCAATATACTGATAATAGTTGAGAACAATACACAACCAAAGGTTAAATGATTTCCATTTGAATGATCAGAGATGATATACCTGATCAATTGTTTCGAATTTGGAGGGGACGGTTCTGTGGAATGCCTTTTCTCTTTCGGATGGAGGCGAAGAGTAGACCCTGCTAAGCTTGTTCTTCAATATAGTGACATGCTCCTCCTGCTCGGTCCACACACCGGGCTTGACGGAATCATTAGACCCGAACGAGAACAATCCGGAATCATCAGCCTTCATTGCTTCAGCAGGAGATAGGATCTCAAAGGGGGAAGATAGAGGAGGGTGTGAGCAATAAGAGCATCCCTGCAGGCCTGTAATGGCAGTTCCACCGCGACTCTTGGACCTGAAATGGCTAAGTATGGCACTCGTGAGGCTAACGGCCTTGCGCCCGTTGTTCTTCACTATCACTGCTGTTGCCATGCTCAGTGGATACAAAGAAACAACATAGGTTATGTCTAGGGTTCCAGATGTGCATCCCAATTCAACCTGCACCAAACATTCATTATCTAGTGAAGAAAAGAAAAGGAAACTCCACCTTCAATTTCATACAATGCAAATCGCTAATCGATTGCAAATCGCACTGTAGTGAATCCCTAGTTTTTAATCTCACAACCTCTATAGAGATTTGAAATTCGAATTTCACAAAGCAGGTCAATGAATTTCTCAAAAACAGCAGAAACCGAGCGCGACTGAAATCTAGATCGATACCTGAACAGCATCGAAGGAGTCGGAATCAACGTTCTTGACGGACCAATCGGCGCCGGAGAGGACGGAGCCACCGGCAAAGGAACCGGAGGCGCCCTTACCCTTTCCCTTAACACTGACATTTGGCTCGGAGGCTTGGTTGATCACCAAACCAATTCCGCCTCTCTCTCTAAAAGACGAGGTCTCAGCACCGATAGGAGGAACAGGGAGGGAGAAGAGGACCTCCTCGAAACCGTCGTCCTTCCAGTAGACCTTAGGCTTGTAGGAGGTGACGTGAGCGTCGGGGATTCGGAGCCTGACGGAGCTGCCATTCCGGACGGAGAGCTCGACGGCAGGGACGTCGCCGAAGTCTGAGAATTTGATGCCTTTGCGGCCGAATTGCTGGTCGAGGGAGTCAACGGTGGCCCTTGTGGTGGTGGTAGTGGAGAGGGTAGGGAGAGAGGAGAGGGGAGAAGCTGCAGCCATTGATGCAGAGGAAAAGGGCGGGTAAGGTGAGAGACGAGATGTACACAGAGAGCCTCGTCTTTTGTTTTTGGCACCTCTTTCTCTCTAACATCTGTTTTTATTGTCTTTGTCTCGTCCCATTTGTGTGAAATACAATTATACAAATACAATTCAAACTACAACACTAATCCACTTTTCACTTGATCATCCAAAACTAATACCTTTCCTTGTTAACAAAAATGACTAATTTTTTTTTTTTAGAGTTTGCCTGAGTTTGCACTTTCTTGTTTTGTTGTATGTCATGATTGTTAGACGGTTCTCCGTCTGTCGACTTGTCCGGCCCTCGAATTTCAGATATATTTGAATTTGAATTTTTACCTTATAAAAAAAACTACTTATTTAAAAGATAATGTCCAAATTGAATGGAAGAAGCCATGCCTTGGCCTCTTCCACTCGCTTGAGGCTGTGCGGACATCATCCTCGTTGAATTTAACTTTAACCAGCATTCGCTTGAGGCTCTCATTTGAGTAATAACTTCATCCTTGTTCCTCACATCCATTTTATCGGAATCTTCCTCAACCGTTTCATCCAGCAATTCATCTGTCTAACGCATTTGATAAGGATTTCCCATGGTGCAATCCCATCCTTGGAAGCTCCTCGGAGAAGGAGATCATCAATCGAATTCATTCGCTGCACCTCCAACTCATTAACAGTAGTTGCAGCATCATTTGTCACAAACAGCTTGTCCAATTGCTTAATAGCCATCTTGTAACTAGCCCTTACCAAGCTCGAATGAGATATATAAATGCGTTTCATGCCTTCACTCTGAAACTGAATCAGTTACAAATTCTACGTCAAACAAACTACTGCATCTGTATAAGACATGAAATGTACGAACAAAGAGCCAAACTCTAATAAAATCTACCATATCAGCAAATAGATACAGTATCAGAAAACAGGGCTAACCATTGACAACGCACCAGAGAGAGCCAAGCGATTTCAAGATAATAAAAAAGCCGCAGTAGATTGCAAAACTGACTATTGAAAGCACTCCAGTGTCTACAAGAGCCATAGAAAGCCAAAACACACGCTACAAGAGCATCGTCCTTCATAACTTCGAACAAAAAAAGGGGGGGGAGAAATAAATCTATAAAATCAGGTTCATTTTCCTTGGAATTCGTCAAAGGTAGGTGCATAAGAAGAAGAACTAGGGGTTGAGAAAGCTGCAAAGGGTCCATTTCACAATCCACTATCAAACAAAAAAGAGATGCTACTAAGCTAAACGCTAAAATCTATCTATAGCCACATAGCAGGTGGCTGGCAGGGCACCATAATCTGGAAAGACACGGTAATCAGTGATCGAGTCTGCACGTTCAATCAGCATCCCGAGCCAGATTCACACTTTGGAATCAATCTTCTGGTGAGGACATTGCAAAATGAAGCAAACTCGGAATTGAATATCAAGCCTCAGTGGTGGTGGTGGTAGCACTAGTCTCCAGTGCAACTGTTTTGGTGTTTTTCTGGACATCCCCAGGAACTGAAGCCAGCAGTCGTTCTTCTACCTTGGCTTCGCCGTTGGATCCAACTGCTGCTGTGTCTTTAGCATCCCTGGCATCCTTCAACTGCACTAATGGGAATTGTGTTAAGAGAATTAGAGAGGGAAAAAAACATGCCATGGTCTTCTACAATAAATATATACACGGTATCCTATAGATGGGGAAATAAACCTTTGCCCACTGTTGACCTCAAAAGAAAGGGCAAAGTTCATCCCTACCTCCTGATACAAATCTAGGTCTGTATCAAGATTGAGCACAGGATCTGGGGAGTTCAATACAACCCTGACAGACAGACTCAACGAGGGAAAAGAAGGGCGCAATTTCAGTGCCACATGGACAAAGAGGGAGAATATGCACAATCTTTAAAGCATGATATTCCCCTTTGCCATATTCTGTACTATACTATACATGTGATCAAGAAGGAAGGGCTAACAATCAATTAGTCAGTTAAGCCTTTAAGCAAAATCCTGACTTCTGAAGTTCTTGCCTGTTTTTGATAATGCTGGCGCTTGGCCTTCTTCTCCTGCATAGCAGTTTCTCGTGCCTCATAGAACTCAAAATCATCAAGGACACTTGTCTTGCTCGAGTGAAACTTGAAAATTCTAAGCACCTGGTTTCCCTGCTCAAGTTTGACCTACAATGCCAGAGAAAAATTCAGAATATGGAAAATTCAATCCATAAAAAACGGCACTGTAGAAGAGAAATCTTCTACAGATGTTGTCATCAAATGGCAGGATCATTACATTTCCAACCACAAAAGAAACATACCTCCTGTGTGTCCCGGCTATTTGTCACAGGCTTATTGTCATTGTTCTCAAGCTTAATGTGCTTCAATAAACTGTTAGGCACGTCCTTAACGATATGCCACTTCACGGGAAAGCAACCAATCCACTTGTCTTGCTGCCAGTAGTCCACAGTTTTGTTAAAATCCACTGGACCAGCCATCTCAGCAAGACCAACAAACTGCCCACTACTATTTACCTGAAATTGAGTAACATAAAAGAAGTCATTCAATGGCAAGGGATACCAAAATACAAGTATGCAATAAAGATTGCGAAAAACTCACAGAGAATAACAAAAACACGGGACAGCCACCAGGCTTCGCCTGGGCTTCTTGATATGCTGCATCCAGCTTCTTGTTTCCATTTGGGGTACTAGACCAAACATTGTACTTGACACTTTTATGAACATCATCCTCGCTGTAAGATTTGATAACAAAAAACCTTGCTTCAGAGTAATTTTCAGGGAAATCCGCCTTGTTGTATTGGCTCTTGTCTGGAACTACAGGCACCTTCTGTTCAGTAGTACTGACATTCACTGGCAGATCCTGCCCCTTCACTGCAAGTTTAAAAGACCCTGGTACTAGCTGATTGTTCAAACTGTCACCTCTTGGTCCCTTGCTTAACTCATTCAAACGATCCTTACTGTCGTTTGCGTATCTGAAGAATCCATTGCCCTGGCCTTTAGGTGTGTATTTACTACCAACAGACTGCCAACCACCATTCCAACTTGTCTTGGAGTTATAGTAGTTCAATCCAAAACCAGAACCAGAATTGTATGTGTTCCCAAAATGACCATACATCTGATTGTTTGGATGCAACCTGCCCATGTATCCAGCGGTATGACCCACGCCAGAGTTTAAATTCTGTTGCTGCAAGCCCTGGGGTAATTTTACAACAAGAATGTAAGAAATACAACCAAGATGGAGGCATCATATGCTTACTGCAAGATAAGCACAGAAGATATTTATAAAAAAAAACACTGCACATATTAGCACAGACTCTCTGCAACAGTGACCAAATGCAACAAACAACAGCACCATCAAAATGTCAAAACCATAGAGGAAGGTGGAACTTACACTTTGTGCATCAATCAGATCACGATTCATGTATCTGTAGTCACTCCAATCGTTAACTGATCCATCGTATCCTGGAAAAACGAAATCAAATCAGTATGCATATATTAATGCTCGAAAATAACCCCGCAAAAGGATTTAATGCTAATAAATAACCCCACTATCATCGTAACATAACTGCTAACCTTGATAGTAATATGCAGAAGGATAACCATGAGGTGCATAGTAAGTGTTCAGGCTGCTGAAATCCTGCATAGGTGGTGTTGGTGTGGCACGCTCAAATGGTTTCGCTAAACCATTTACCATGTTACTTGAACCAACTGACCCAAACTGCAATCAATACAACACAAAAGACACTCTTTTAGTAAGGCCTGACAATAAAACACATAGCTACAACAAAGGATAACTACAAACATTCAATCTAGTTGTACCTTTTTTGTAGCCTCATGAACTTCAATAGTCTTGGGCTGAGAGTCCAGAGATAGCTTCTGGAGCAACTCTGCAGCTTCTGCGCACAGTAAAAAGGCGAAGAAATAAATAACTATAGGGAAGCCATAAAACAAGGAGTAATTCTAATCACATAACAAACTCACAATAGAAAGCATGGCAAAAATCCCCAAATTCAATTCGTTTAAAACCTAGCTAAAACAAGAAGGTAAGCAGCACACCAATCGTCCCCAAGTAAAAATCGTTACTTGCACGACATCCAGTTACTAAACCTAGCAGAAAGCAAGAAAAAACACCAATCACCATAAGACTCCATTACCAGAGCTTAACATCGATCTATTAGGGCCAGGAACGATCCAAAACGAAACTCCACACCACAGATCTCTAACGTACAAGACCTAATCCGGAAAAGCAGCAAAAGCAAAGAGCACGACAAGCACGCGAAGAGCAGCACAAAGCAAGCAAGCAAGCAGAGGTGGTGCACAGAGAGCGGAGACTAGAAGAGGAAAGGAGAAGAAGGAACAGTGGAAGAGCATACTGTCAGAGGAAGCCGCGACAGCCGCCATGGTCAAATCCACCAAAGACCAGAGTCTCTCGGGAGGAGAAGCTAGGGTTTAAGATGCAGATTGGGAGAGGGAAGCCCTAGCGGCTGGGAAAAAGTTTGGGGGTTTTCGGCGGAGGGAAAGAGAGAGAGAAGACGAAGAAAGGGTCGGCCGCGAAGAAATATAGAGAGAGAGGGAGAGCCGTTCGGAAGAAAGAAAAATTGAGAAACCTAGAAGGAACGGGTAATTTAAAGCGGAGCCCTCCATAAAATTAATTAAAAATCCACTAATATATATATAAATAAAAGAAAAGAAAAGAAAAGTTGATATTTTTCTTCTTTTTAAATAATTTTTTAAATTTAAATTCTCCATTTCTCTCGCTCTCAAATTTTCTGTACACGTGCTTCAACCACGCCCATTTGTATGATTTTCTCTTTTATTAAGTGGGATTTTTTGTTTATTTTCATAAATGGGTAGGGAAAGATCTGCAAGGGTAATCTGCCAAATTATTTGTCAAAATCATAATATTGCTATTGTAAATAATTAAAAACACTATTTTGAATTTTTTTTCGAAAGACTATTTAGGAGGAATTTTACATGTTTATAGAGATTGGATAATATTAGGTTGCATCGGACTAAATCCGTTAAAGGGAAAGTTTGGTAATTGTCCATATTTTGGGCAAAAATTAAGCCCTAGGACAAAAAATGTAATAAATTAGGAAGGTGTCCATATTTTTCAATTTTGCCCCTACCTCCTTCCTGCTGCCCTATTCCCGTTTCTTTCTTCATTTTCACGCAACATCACAAACGTAGAGCACCGATCGGCAGAGGCGAGGCGCGATTTCGTTCGATCTGGATTCCAATCTCGAGCGCAGCTGTTGATTTCAACCCCAATTATCGACGATTTTGAGCTCTTCAATCACATCTGAAGAGAAATCTGTTCGACCACACCACTGTCACCCAAAAATTGATTTTCAACAGGTAATTTTCTTATAATCTGTAATCTGTAATTTGGAGCACAATTGTTGTCTGAGTTGCGGATTTGGAGAACAATTTGGAGAACAATTGATTACATTAGCAGAAACTGAACAACTATCATCGATTTTGACATCAGATGGGGATTTTGATATACGTTGCTGATGTTGTCATTATAGAACTGTAATCTAGATTGCATTGTTGATGTAGTTGCTGATCTAAGATGCTGGTTTCGTGATATAAGGAGTTGTTGATTTCGTGACTATAGATTACACCCAAAAATTACACTGTAACCAACATGTTGATATCTGAGTTTGAGTGCATCTGTGTACCTGTAATCACTGTATTTCTTAGATTTAATCAAAAGTAATGCACTTCAATACTCTACTATAGATATATAAGAATAGGTATCTGATATAACAAAAAATAGTTTCTGTCATCAAAGTATATTTGTGAAATTTAATACGTGTCACCAATGATCAGGTGCAATGGAGGCCAATCTGTTAACAGTAAAATTTAGAGGAGAATGGAAGTTGGAAGATGGTGATTTAGTTTTTGCTGGGGATGTGTCATCAAAGGTAATTATCATCAGGCAGACTGTAACCCTGGATGAGATGAAGTGTGAGATACTGAACAGATTCACAACCAGTGACAATTTGTCTCCTACTCTTCAATTCAGTCACTTGCATCCATTCAAGAAAACTACTGAGCCGTTTTCAATTGAGAATGACACTGATTTGAGGAGTTTTTTGCAAATTAATGAATTGAAGGAAGTGAATTGGACATTGCCTTTATATGTTACAACTGCAAAGGAAATCACTAAAGAACAGGTTACAGAATCTATACATGATGAAAATCAATTGGCATTACAGGCTTACAGCTCTGCCAAGGTTACAAATGTCATGGAAGAGGACTTTGATGTGCAATATGAAGATGTAGAATGCATAAACGATGGCTGTGATATGGATGGTAAAGGAGATGACACAGGGATTGAAAGTCACATCAGTGGCAGTTCAATGTCCACAAAATATACAGCACCACCTATAAGTGAAAGAAAGGGAGAAATTCTTATATTTTTGGGACAACTGTTCCGAACAAAGGAAGATCTCAAAAATACTGTTGAATTGTTGGCTGCACAAGAGATGTTTGCTTACAAAGTGAAGAAGTCAACACCATGTTATTACAGAACAGTTTGTGTCGATGGGAGCTGCACCTGGAAAATTCATGGCGCCATAGTGGGTGGTTCAACTGTATTTATAATTAAGAAATACTTTAAGGAGCATACCTGTAGCATGGAAGTACGAATAGGAAAGCAGCGCCCTATAAATTACAGAATCATAGCTGAAAGGATCAAACACAGGTGACATAGACTACAATCAATTCTTCATTACATATTTTATATTTTTATTCACTGTAATCATGCTTCATTTCATATTTTATTCACTGTTTTACATAATATATACAGTTTTGTAGATGAGAAACAGGGTCCAACTCCAAGACAAATTAGAAACACGATGAGGAATGATTTCAAACAGAATGTTAGCTACTGGAAATCTTGGATGGCTCGTGATTTTGCAATGGAGATGACAATGGGGACAGCATAAGAAAACTATAAATTAGTGCCATCATATTGTTGGGTCCTGAAGCAAGCAAATCCTGGAACTGTCACCTTCATTGAAGTTGATAGCAACTCAAAGTTCAAGTATGTGTTCATTGCCTTTGGACCATGTATCCGAGCATTTCCAATCCTACGAAAGGTACATATTCATTTCATAAGAAAAAATTGCTGTCACCAAATAATTACTGAATACAATTCAATTGTACAGGTGCTTGTGGTAGATGGTACATTTCTAAAAGGAAAATACGGAGGGACTCTTCTCACAGCTTCTGCACAAGATGCAAATCATCAAATATACCCTATTGCCTTTGCAGTGGTTGACTCAGAAAACAACGCCTCTTGGGAGTGGTTCTTCAACAAGCTAGCAACAGTCATCCCATCAAGTGAAGAGCTGGTTTTTGTTTCTGACCGTCATCAAAGCATTGCGAGAGCTTTAGAGTTGATTTACCCAAATGCTAAGCATTATTACTGCAGATGGCACTTGAAGCAAAATATAATGGCAAAATTCAAGAAGAATATACTCTGTCAGTGGTTTGAAAGTGCAGCAAACAGTTACACAGAAGATGATTTCAACAGCTACTTTAGTTGCATCAGTAATACAAACAGCAAGATGGAGAAATATCTTGAAGAATTACAGTTTGAGAAATGGTCAAGAGCTTATTCAAAAGGTGCCAGGTACAATATGATGACTTCAAACAATGCAGAATCATTAAATAATGTCTTTGGTTTGGATAGATCATTCCCAATTATAGGCTTACTGAATGCAATCAGAGAGAAGATAACAAAATGGTTCAATGAGCGCAGAAATGAATCTGAAAACAACAGCTTTGAGCTTCCAAATAAGATAAGTGATATAGTGTACATAAGATGCAGTGATGCAGGCATGTACACTGTGAAGCACCTCAATAAATTCCAGTTTGAGGTTGTCGGTGGGATGAAAAGGGTTATGGTTGATTTAAAGGAGAACTCTTATTCATGCAAGGTATTTGATTATGAAAAGATACCTTGTGTACATGCTCTTGCTGTCATCAGGGACAAAAAACTGAGTGTTCTGAGGTATATTAGCAACTACTACAAAATTGAAGCTTGGAAATTGGCTTATCATGAGACAATATATCCTGCTCTAAATGAAGAACAGTGGGTTGTACCAGAGGACATCAAAAGACAGAAATGTCACCCACCAATGATACGTAAAAGATGTGGTCGCCCTAAAAAGAAAAGAAAGCCTTCAGCTGGAGAAATCAGAGCCAAAGCATCAAAGAGGATACACAATAGCTAGAGATTAAAGGCCAATCAGAGGCAAAGCATCAAGGAAGACAAGAAGTTTACTTTATCGTTTTCTTATATTGAATAAATTGTTCACTGTCAACAGGTCACTAGACAGAATGTAAATTGTCACCATATTTCAGTTTCTTCTTCTTCTATCATTAAAGTTTTGCAAAAATTTATAAATCAATGACTAACAGAGTCATAGACACTGTAATCATCGTTTTCTTATATTGAATAAATTTTTCACTATCAACATTACACTAGACAGAATGTAAACTGTGACGATATTTCAGTTTCTTCTTCTTCTATCATTAAAGTTTTGCAAAGATTTATAAATGAATGACTAACAGAGTCATAGACACTGTAATCAAAATGAACAGATGGTAATCAATGTTGTAATCACATTAATAAAAGGTTCATAGACACTGTAACCAAATTCCTAAACCATAAATTAAAAGAAAAGGTAATGAACACTATGGTTTAGGGTTTAGGGTTAAGCCATTAGGGTTTAGGGCCTAAATCCTAAACCCTAAACATAGGACAAGGTAAGCAAAAACATAGGACAAGGTAAGAGATGATTGCTGTCACCAAATGAAAAAACACTGTAATTAAAATGTTAAGGACAGTACGTAGATAAGAGATGATTGTTGTCACCAAATGAAAAAACATACGACAAGGTAAGCAAAAACCCTGTAGGGGCTAATGAGAAGCCAAAAGACATGCAATGGACAGTTATACTTCAATATATAAATGGGCAAGAGTGTCACAAACATTGTAACCACTATTAAAACAAGGACATAGATATTGTAACCACTATGAAAAAGGGGAATAGACACTGTAACCAAAAGGAAGACCTTATGAGCAAATTTAAAACCAAAAAATACAAGTCTATTGTCACCACTACTTGTAACTGATATCAGTGTTAGCACTATGTCATACTCAACCATTAGGACAAATATGATAGAATGGAAATCACAAACAAATATAATAAAACACAAATTTCATTCATATTATGCATATACATACACCAAGTACCCCCTAACATTTACAAAATACACTGGTATGATTTGAATGGAAATGAGATACAACCATTGTCAAACACAAAATTCCATTCATATCCTACATTTGCTCAAAATTAAGTCTCCCAAAAAAGTTGCCACTACACTGTCTTTTCGCAGCAGATATACAAGAGAACTAGGACTAAATTGCTGATCGACAAAGCGGACAAATGGCTTGAACTATAAGCCAATTTCGGAGACACCCTGTGGAAGAAATGTCCACATGGTGTGGCAAGAATAGGCATTGATGCCAACATCAGGTCCAGACAGATTATGCATTTCTCTCCATCCTGTTCAAGATGATATATCTCTTGTAAGCTGTCACTGTGTTCTGTAATTGCCCTTAGAGGATCTGGTTGGTCGACATCCATATCAGAGTCAAAGCTCATGTCAAATTCAGAGCTTGAATCAGAGCCTATGTCAGATTCAGAGTCTTCAATGAAGTGTACATCCACAGTGATGTCGGGGCAGAGACCATATTCAACAAACTTAGCGTCGCCCGAAAACCAACTGTGAGTATATTCCATTAAGAGTTGGTTGGCTACCTGATTTCGAACCACACTGGTGATTCCTGCTTCAGTTAACACTTCATTGCATTGTGCTAAAGTCATTGGTACACCATTCTAAGCCGAGAAATTATTAATGGTCAGCAGAGGGAGGCTATCAGAATGGATGGACACCAACAGTTGGCTCGGTCCATAGAAAAACGACTCACTTGCTGAGATTACAACTTCAAATGAACCAACAGTGTAGTCATACCCTACTTCAGTTACAGTTGGAAATGCCATTGAAGGATATAAGACATACACAGACAAAATAAACATACACTCATTTAGTATCCAATCACTTAATAATCAAGCATTACAGGAAAGGTAATGGAAATATTACAGTAACAGAAACAAGAAAAAAAAATTCTGGAAGAGTACATCAACAATAAACGATAACGTTTATTTTCAGTCAAAAACAAACAACAATCAAAGAAAATAACGCAGTAGCAACTCAGCAACACATAAACACCAATATATGCGCTTAATCGACTGAAAGATAATGGAAAAGTAATCTAAAATCGGAAAAATCAACAATAAAAAATTTGATTACATCAGGATACTGTAACCAATATGAAAAAATGACGTTATAGTGTAAAAACCCTAACCGATCACTTTTATTTTCAGAGGAACGAAAGGGAGAAGGTTACATACCAAAAGCGAAGTTGCAAATTCTGAAGAGAAATCTGGAAGAGAGTGGAGGAATGAAAGGGAGAGAGCTACAGCAGTGAAAGGAAGATGAACAGACGTGGATACACCAGTGAAACGAAAGGGAGGGAGTTAACTTGTCGTGGGAAATTGCCGAAGTTCAAAACATATATAAATTAAAGAAAATGGGCCGGGCCTCTTGGATCATGAATCTTACACCAAGCCCAACAACCATTTTGTCCAATTTTATTACACTAAGCCCAACAGTATATATATGACCTTGTTGTAACCACCGTTAAGACAAGGTCATATATACTGTAACCACTATGAAAAGAAGGACATAGACACTGTAATCAAAGGAAACCCTATAGACGCTGTAACCAACATAAAAAATGGGGTCACGTATATTGTCATCACTATGAAAACATGGCCATAGGCACTGTAACCAAAAGGAAGACCCTACCAAATGGGCTAATGAGAAGCCAAAAGAACATGTGATGTACAGTATGGTTTAGGGTTTAGGGTTAAGTCTTTAGGGTTTAGGGCCTTGGCCCTAAACCCTAAAGACTTAACCCTAAACCCTAAAATGTTAAGTACAGTACATCGTTAATAGATAATTGCTGTAATCAAATGGAAAACCCTAGGACAAAGTAAGCAAAAACCCTAAAGGGGTTAATGAGAAGACAAAAGACATGTGATGGACAGTCTCCTGCTCGACTTGTTCAGCTCTGGTCGATTTCTATGTTGAGGTCGATATGGGGGTCGATATCGACACTGGGGGTCGATATCTGGGTCTAAGGTCGATATCTACCTCTTCTCAGCTTCACTTGATGTCTATGTTGAGGTCGATATCTATGTTGAAGGTCGATATCTACCCCAGAGGTCGATATCTGGGTCTAGGGTCGATATCTACCTCTTCTCAGCTTCACTTGGCTTATTCGTTTTGACTCCGTTTTCGCTCGAATTCCTGTATGGTTAGCTCAAAACTTGTGTAGACTCTATTTCTTGCATTTTAGCCCATTCTTACTCAAGTTTATATTCTTTTAAACCCTTTTCTTTGGAGATCGAATGAAATACGAAGTCAAAAGATGCAATAAAAGAAGGTGCAAATGTGTACATCAAAACACCCCATACTTAGACTTGCTTGTCCTCAAGCAATAACCAAGCAATAACCAACACCTACAACACACCCTTCAAGTCTTTGCCTTTGTCAAAAGCAACATCAAAATCGGTAGCAAAGCAAAGCAAGTGAATTTAACGTCATAGCACATATTTTGGTGATCCATAGGCATATGGAATTTTGATCCAACCTCACAGGGATAATGTGTTTGCACTCAACTCTCATGTGTTTAGGCTATGAAGATCAACTCTCAACTCAATTCCATATACAATCTCATAAACATTGCAATTTATAAAAATCCACTTCGCAACCAATTATGAAAATGCAATAAGAATCATCAGGAGGACTTTCGCTCAATGGAAGACTTCATAGAAGACTCCATTCGGCGGGGTTGTAATGGGGCTTGGTATGAAATAAAGGGTATGGAATTATTTGGCTATGTGGTGCTTTTATAATTCGGGAATCAAGACTCCTAAATCTCAACACTTGCAATACCCAAACCATAACTTTTCAATATAATGCTCTAAAGATGCATTCCATCAACCTTCTTCCAAGTTCTAATATACCTCTCAAAAATATAACACTTGTATGAATAAAGGACTTAAGGATTTTGGCTCATGCACTACATATAGATATTATTATTTTTTTTCGGATTTTTTTTTTCCCGGAAATAATACTAAAGCTATTTGCATTTATATGGTGAGCCAAAAAATCCTTTTACAAAATATGACAAAATGTAAATATGTACCATTCTACAATTTCCTCGCTCAAAACTAGACATTATGCTCTTTTCTTTCCACAAGGCATTAGTTCCAACCAATCTAAGTCTCAATTCCCAAATGGGGGTCAGGCTCAATTCGGCTAGGGATAATTTTGTGGAGTTTGCAATTCAGGCTCAGGCTAATGTTCTGGCTTCAAGCAGGGATAATGCAGGGTAGGTAAAGAGAGGATAAAAATGGCTTAAAAGATGCCTCCATCATTTAATTCTCGTAAACATAAACATATATATGCATTGGTTTTGAATAACTACCACAACATTTAGAGATGCATAGGAAGAGTAAATTCACTCAAGAAAGCGGAGGGATTTTTGATGTTCTCCCTATAGGTCAAAATTCTCACAAGGACAATTTTTGTTGGATTTGCTTTCTACCCTAGGATCATATGTGCTCAATTTTATCACAAGTTCACAATCTACATAAAAATTTTAAGGACTTAGGCTAAACCATCCAAATATGCCATAGGGTTTACATGATCAAGTCAGCTATTGAGTTTTCATCATAGGACATCTAAGTAGGGAAATAAACATGCATTTTTTTTTGTATTTTTGACATTTTTCTATTTTTTTGGATTTTGATATTTTATGAAAGTAAACCTAAGAACAAAAATTTAAACATGAATGCAATGCGAAGAAGAAACCAAGTTAAGACCATAAGACATGTTTTTCCCCCACCCCATACTTAAAATATACAGTGTCCTCACTGTATTAAAAAGAAGAACAAGGGTAGAGAGAGACTTACAGCGCAACCTGCGGATTCAGGTCGATTTCAGGTTGGTCGATGCCATAAGTCGATATCTAGGTCAGATGTCGATGTCGACTGCATCTGTCGAAGTCGAGAAAGAAAAATGAAGACGAGGGCTGCCTGATGGAGGTCGATATCGAGTATTAGGGTCGATATCGACCTCTGCTTTTCGCTCCTGAGTCCTCGATGTCGAC
Source organism: Persicaria maculosa (assembly GCA_963922045.1). Taxonomy (NCBI): domain Eukaryota; kingdom Viridiplantae; phylum Streptophyta; class Magnoliopsida; order Caryophyllales; family Polygonaceae; genus Persicaria; species Persicaria maculosa. The sequence goes on from OY998267.1 coordinate 45,858,679, forward strand.
TCCAGGAGGTGGCTTGACCCTGGGGGGGGGGGGGGTCGATTTCGACTGGCCTGGTCGATTTCGACTACCTCTGCAGAAGCTTCTTTTCTTCTTCGTCGTTCCTTTTGCTTGATAACCTGAAATCTTTGTTAGTAATATAGATAAAGCACGAATTATCTCAGTCTTAAAAGTTTCAAACAGCCAAAACTTAACTCCTAAAAACCATCCATGCGAAATTTAAATGTTTTATGTACATGCTCTAGATTTTTGAGTCGCTAGGCCGACTTCTCCGTCAATTCTTCATGACCCTTTTATGTAGGGACCCTTCGAGCGTAAGCGTTCTCCTGGATCATCTAGGTCCTTTTGATAGCATCTAAGTTCGGCGACCAAGGCTTCTTCATCATTAGGTTCTTCTTTGGGCGCTTTTCTTCTCTTTCTTGACCTAACTTTTGCAATATAGGCAAACCATGGAGCTTTGACCCTCTCTTTAGTAGAATTATCAATAATCGGCTTAATTGATTTATCAATAATGGACGGAGGAGGGTTAGGAGTCATACCTGGGCTTACCTGTTTGGGCCCGAAACAGAAATCTTCGGGCTGAGGGGTGGTCGATTTGGACCAAGGAGGGTCGATTTCGAGTGCTGTGGTCGATATCGACATGTGGGGGTCGACATCGACCTTTGTGACCCCATACTTAAGCTCCTGGCAGTGATCTGGCATACTCGATTTCGACCAAGGGGGGTCGATTTCGATGCTTTTAGTCGATATCGACTGGTTCCAGTCGATGTCGACCCTGCTTGCTGTTTCCGTCCTCGCCAACAAGAATTTTCTAAGCTTTTCTTTGGCCGGCGAGAGGACTACTTGCTCCAGGTGCTTTGTTTCGCTCATGGTTGGGTTGAAAGAGAATTCTATCACTTCGTTCCCTATAGTAAAGGTTAGTAACCCTCGACGTACATTGATATTGGCATCTGCAGTAGCTAAGAAAGGCCTACCAAGTATAATAGGCACTACAGGATCTTCAGGCATCTCCAATACAATGAAATCAGTAGGTACAAAGAACTTACCTACCTTTACCGGAACGTCATCAACTATACCTGTGGGTCTGACAAATGAGTTGTCAGCCATATAAAGCTTCATGTCCACAGGTTCAAGGGCACCAATGTTCACCTTCTGCCAAATAGAAAGAGGCATGAGACTTACACTTGCCCCTAGGTCACATAGGGCTTTATAACGATGTTGGCCAAGTCCCACGGTGATTGCAAACTTCCCTGGATCACTCTTCTTCTCAGGGAAGTCCATCTTTGAGCACTCCTCTGCGATCTCTGCCATGGACCTCTTCTTGCTCAGGATGTCTTTGAGGAATCGCACATAGGCGGGCATCTCGCTTAGGGCTTCTGTTAGAGGGATAGTGATGTTGAGTCCTTGAAGTATCTTTATGAAGCGCCTAAACTTTCCTTTGGTGGGATCCTCCAATGCTTTGGAAGGGAATGACAACGTCTTCTTTGGTGGAGGGGCCAAAACGGTGGTCGGAGGGGCCTGCTGAACATCGACGTCGATTGGGCTCTGGTCGATATCGACTGGAATGGTCGATTTCGACCTCTGTTGTGGCTCTGATGGCTCTGCAGTGTCATCGACGTCGACCAGGGGGTCGACATGGGGGTCGATTTTGACCTCTGGGTCGACATCGACTGGTCTGTCGACGTCGACTGGGTCTGCTGCTTTCTCCTCCGTTTCCGTCCGTGGCTTTTGTACTTTGGTGCCACTCCTTAATTGTATGGCTGCGATATGGCCTGTCCCGGATTGTCCTTTAGGATTTGTGGTGGGTTGCCCAGGGAGTGTTCCGGACGGCCTAGGGATTTGTGCCGCCAATTGACCCAGTTGGGTCTCTACGTTCTTCTTCCAAATATCCATCTCTCCAATCCTTGTGGTAAGGTGATTGAGTTGAGAGTGGATTGCATTGTTGGATTGATCATTCTTAGCTTGGTTCCGCCTTATCTCGTCCAGTACTAGTTGAAGATCATCCTTCTTTTGGTCTCTCTCCGGGTGCCCAGGAGCTCTATAAGGCGGAGGGTCCCTAGGGTTAACCGGGTTCCTTTGTGGTTGATGGAACCTTTGGTCTCCCCAATATTGGTTGTTGGGACCCCTCATGTAGCGCGCCTCTTGGTGAGTCTCCGCTAGGTGTACTTGTTCAGCATGTGGGCACTCGATGGTGGTGTGCCGCTGCGATCCGCATTCGATGCAATCTTGGTTCGCTGAAAGGAACCTCACTTGCTTTTGGAGCTTTCTAAGTTGATCTCTATGGAATTGCTCCTTCACGTCCGGATCGATTACATTGGAGGGTTCATATAAGGGCATAGATGGGGCAGGCCTCGATGATGATGATGTGTCGGAAGCCTCAGGAGTCCCATATGTGTTGTCAAACTCCACCAACCTCTCTATGGTCTCCCAAGCCTCTTGTGGAGCGAGTTCAAGGTAGCCATAGGAGGTGTAGGTGTTGATCCTCTCCTTTGTTGCAGCGTCAAGAGCATTGTATATGATCTCCTGAATTACATATGGTGGTTGGCCATGCGTCGGGCATGATCGTAGAAGGTCCTTGAACCTTTCCCACACAATCGCCAGAGCTTCACCAGGCTTTTGTTTGAAAGCCGTGATTTTCTGTCGGATCAACGCCGTCTTAGAAGGAGGGAAGAACTTGTTGAGGAACGCGTCCTTGACTTCATTCCAGGTGCGAAGCGATCTTGGGGCTAAGCTTTCCAACCACTGCAATGCTTTCCCTGTAAGAGACCATCGAAAGGCTTTTAGTTGGACATATTCAAGACTTTGTCCATCAGCAATAGTATCACAAAGGTCTAAGAAGGTAGAAATATGTGCCATAGGGCATTCGTTAGGTTTTCCCTCATATTGGTGCCTTCTAATCTCAGTTAAGAAGTTAGGTTTTATTTCAAAATTAGAGGCAGGGATAAGAATTGCCGATTCAGGCACTGTGAGGGCGGGGTGCATATATTGCTTGGCATTCCTAGGGAGGGCATTGATTTGGGCTTCTATTTGCCTTCGGCCTTCCTCCTCCCTATCCGCACGCTCCTTAAGTGCCGCTTCTCTAGTCGTTAGGTCCTCAACCTGCCTCCTTAGTTGTTCAATAAGTTCTGCTTGGTTCGCGTTTTCCGCCATGATTCTTTGAGCTTGGGCCCTTAGATGGAAATAACGCTCAAGGTCGTCTACTCCTTCAAATTCAGGTGGGCGATCAGCGCGTCGCATACACCTGCAAAGCCAATCTAGATAAAGACGTGAGATAGACTACTAGGGCGCGATTGATTGCCTCCCCGGCAACGGCGCCAATTTGTTGTTGCAGGAGGTTTGATATGTCAAGTAATTACAAATATAAAGATGTAAATAAATGTAAACCACTCCTGGCCTAAGCAAATAATTACAAGACTTTCTCCCGTTGTAGTGGAAGGGTAGTCAGGATCGATCCACGAGGAGGCGTGTCAGCGGGATCCTAGTAGCGTTGAAGACACGTCCTTTATGTCCGACCAGAAGCCTCGATCTCGATGTCAGACCTCGATGTCGACCTTGGCTGTCGATGTCGTCTGCAACAGAAAACCTGCAGGAACAAAAACTGTAGTCGATATCGACTGGTGGGGGTCGATTTCGAGGTTAGTTCACGAAATCGACTGGCTTAGAAGTCTGCCAGTCGATACAGGGGGTCGATTTCGATGTCTGGTGTCGATATCGATGCTTGTAGAAGTTTCCCAGGAGTCTCGAGATCGACTCAGAAAACCGTCGATCTATCAGTTTTGGTCGATATCGACCTCTGCTGTCGATATCGATGTCTTCCTGCGGTGAGTTAGTGGTCTTGTCGGCAAAGAAAGGCCGAAGAATTAAGGATGGAGAGAGAAGCAATGAATAGAAATAACAGTGGGTTTTTGTGTGTATAAACTATGTAAAAGCAACTCCTAGGATGAGGGTTCACCACAACGTTAACCAATGCATGCGATGAGATAAATAAGACGGACAATTGCGCTATTTCTCCCGAGGGACAAGCTTTCGCCGTACACCAACTCTTAGGATTACTCTTTCAAATAAACCTAATTGTCTCTACCAATTTTATGTTTATAACTCAAGTTGTTAGCATGAATCACTTTTCTTTCGATTAGGACTAAACATAGAATTGTAGGAGGAGAGATAGATACAACGATATCAACATCAAATACTTACCTCAAGCGCGCATGGCTAACGTCGGGCTCACCCCGACCCTAAGAGCTTTGGGGAACTACTCGCTTCTCATCATGGGATTCATCATCAATTGAAAGGAAGAAACTTGCATTAAACTAAACTCCGAAGCTTTACAACTCAACGTCAACTTTCGCAAACGTCAAACCCTAAAACTTCTCTCTAACTCTAACTCTATTGTCTATTGTCCTGGGTTGTTCTATGATTGGATGGGATGATTGAAAGATGATCTAACAAATCAGCCCTAGGGCTTTATTTATAGGCTACTAATCCTCGCTATCCAAGGATTGTAACTCCTATCTAAACTTAATAACTCTATCCGAACAATTAGGATAGGTCTTTTATTTTGATAAAACTTAAATAACTTAAAGGTAAAAGATGAATAAAACTTCAGCTGTCCTCTATCTTTGAAAGTATGAGATAATCCCGTGCCTCCTTGAAGATATCGTGCCAATCCGCATTCGAAATCGAGTCTATCTTCTGTCGAGATAAGGGGTCGATATCGACACCAGAGGTCGATATCGAGGTCTCTGTTCCTGCTCGACTTGTTCAGCTCTGGTCGATTTCTATGTTGAGGTCGATATGGGGGTCGATATCGACACTGGGGGTCGATATCTGGGTCTAAGGTCGATATCTACCTCTTCTCAGCTTCACTTGATGTCTATGTTAAGGTCGATATCTATGTTGAAGGTCGATATCTACCCCAGAGGTCGATATCTGGGTCTAGGGTCGATATCTACCTCTTCTCAGCTTCACTTGGCTTCTTCGTTTTGACTCCGTTTTCGCTCGAATTCCTGTATGGTTAGCTCAAAACTTGTGTAGACTCTATTTCTTGCATTTTAGCCCATTCTTACTCAAGTTTATATTCTTTTAAACCCTTTTCTTTGGAGATCGAATGAAATACGAAGTCAAAAGATGCAATAAAAGAAGGTGCAAATGTGTACATCACATAGCACAAACTGATAGCCATTAGACAACAACTGAACAACAAACAAAACCTAAACGGGAGGAAAGGGCTAAACTAACGAAACGAACAGCAGAAATTGCATGAAATGAAGGAAACTACATCTCCACAACTAAAAGGAAACAACAAGCGAGGTTGCTGTGGAAACACTGAAGCAGAAGAGTCGAAGAAAGTACCTGATGAAGCCATTAGAAGAAGGTGATCAGAAAACCGAAACGAAGAGCAGAAAATGCAGAAACGACGAGGAGAGAATGTCGAACAGCAATGCCGATAGCAAGTCAGAGAGCACGGCGTAGAGCAAGTCGAATATCACTAGGGAACCGTCGGGAACGAATCGCTAGGAGAGAGATACCGGAAGATCAATGGGAGAAACTGCAAAACCGTAAAAAATTCAACAGAAGAAGAGAAGCGCAAGGAGAGAGACGGGGGAATATAAAGCAAGGGCAAAACCGGTATTATGAAAATATTTTGGTCATTTACTAATAAAGCCCAATTCGGCCTTTGGCCCAAATTTCTTGTCCGTTAAATGGGTAGAAAATGTTTGTATTTATATAAATTGTGGATAACTTTTATCGAAAGAAATTGAGCGTTCATATCCATAAATCCATATGATATATGGAGAGATTTTGGATGAATAACTTCAAATTTGTTTATAACTTTACTTCATTACTAGTTTTATTATCCGGATTTATTCGGTTTGTTGATAAATTTATTTTATTTTATAAATTTAAAACTTATATAAAATCAAATAAAAGTATTATTTTTTACTATTTTATTTTTTTAGTTGGGATAGATTTTGTTTGTTTAGGAAAAGGTTAGCTATATATGGCTCCTCGAGAGACCGACATAATCAGCAAACGGCGAATCATTAAATATACAACTTAACATAAAAAGGTGTGCAAAACAAATGTGGCAATTTTAGTTGGGATATATATATATATACATATGTTTATTCTTAATTTTTTTTTTAGATATGAAATTATTTTGGAAGATAGAATCACGCATCATAACTCTTGTTTAACTTCTTACACCAACCAATAATATTTCATCAATTAAAACTAACTAGTACAATCCCCGCGCCATGGCGCATATTTTAAAAAAATCAAAATAAAATTCTGTAAGTATAAAATTAAATAATCTATTACCAAACGTTAACATCAAACAAAAAAATAGATTTGAAAAAGTAAGTAAAAAATAATAAAAATAATTATAAAAAATGTATAAAAATTATATGAGTTTAAGATTTAAATAGAATAGATTGATTGAATGAAAATCCTATAGTAAATGTGGTAATAACTAATAAAAAATGCTTATGATTTAGTAGTTAGATATAGCCTGCTTTATTAGAGAAATGTGTACAAATTTCATTAGTTAGTTTTTTTTTCTAGATTTAGTTGATGAATTGTTTTTCAAAATATTCATAAAAAATAATTATTTAACAAAATATTCACACTTAAAAAATATTTACCAAAATATTCATTTTTTGCAGGTTGGGCAAAAAAACACGGTTTCAAACCGCGTGTTTTTCACAATGCAAAAAGTTTAGAAATAGAGAGAAAGTGGGATTAAAATTAATGATAAAAACGTGGGTTGAAACCGCGTTTTTATCATTAATTTTAATCCCGAATTAAATATATGCCTATTCATTTATTTTTGCACTAAACACGCGGGCTCATACCGCGTGTTTATATATATATATATATATATATATATATATATATATATATATTTTTCAATTTGAAATGTGCAGGAGTACTAGGAAGGAGGAGACCGGTGACCTCGTCTTGCCTCCCCGCCGCGGCACCATCACCAGCATCGGCGACTCGTTCCCCTCTCCTACATCTTTGTCCTCCAGACCGGTCGAGAAAAGAGGGGAAGAAAGAGAGCGATAGGGGTCGCTTCCATCTCCGATTTCCACCGCCGCCCCTCCTTACGCACCGCAAGTCCATCTCCGATCTCGATCACCGCCTCCCCAACGACATCTGCCTCCTTGGCGATCCCTTCGAATTCCCTCCGGACAGCTTCAATTCCTGAAGATCGCAGCCTCAAAAGGGAAAGATTTGCTGGCCTCGTACATCGATCTCGACCGTTTTGCCACGGAGCATGGAAACGGCGACCAATTGCGGAGGGCCGCGAGGAGTTGATGATTCTGCTGGTAGTTGTGGCCATGGAGCATGGAAACGACGACCAATTGCGGAGTGGACGAGGAGGTTGTTGATTTTGCTGGTAGATGTGGGCAACTGTGGATTGGGTCTCCTTCTTCCTTTGCCTCCATCCTCTACCGTCTACAATACACTAATTGTAGTTTTTTTTTAAAAAAAAAAAAGCAAACACGCGGTATCATATCGCGTGTTTAGTGGAAAAACAAATAGACAGCCATATATTTAATTCGGGATTAAAATTAATGATAAAAATGCGGTTTCATAATAATAAAAACGCGGGTTGAAACCGCGTTTTTATCATTAATTTCAATCCCACTTTCTCTCTATTTCTAAACTTTTTGCTTTGTGAAAAACACGCGGTTTGAAACCACGTTTTTCTGCCCAACCTGCAAAAAATGAATATTTTGGTAAATATTTTAAAAGTGTGAATATTTTTTTAAATAATTATTATTTTGTGAATATTTTGAAAAAAAATTCTTAGTTGATTGGGAGGAAATAGTAAAACTAAAGTGATTATAACATATAAGCAAAAACATTTCTCATTTAATAGTTATAATAGATAAATCCCATTGGTTAATTTTTTATAAAATTTATTATTTGAAATTTATGTAGATTAGGTGAAAATCCAAAAATTAAGGTTATTATATTAAAAAATACTCCATCCGATCGGTAATATTTGATGCTTTAGGAGATTAAATTTAATTTTATCAACAATATTTGATGTTTAAGAAGTAATAATTACACTCTTTTTTACTTTTGCACTAATACCAATATAATTTGTACTTTTTTCTTTAACCAATTACATTTGTGCATAATAAATGTGATGCGAGAGTAAAAATTATTTAATGGAGTATTTAGATGGGGAAATGACATTTCTAAATTCTTGTGCATATCCTTAAAATATCAATATAATTTGTTGCTTAAAAAAAGACTTCATATATTTAAAACTATGTATTTTTTAAAAAAATAAATTGAATTAATCCCGTTGTTTTAAAAAAGTTGTATGAAATAATATCATGTAATTAATATATAATGAAATAATACTATATAGTTAATATTACCTTTATTAAAAAAGTTTTAAATTAATCCCATTGGTTAAAAATATATTAAGAAATAATGTTATGTAAATAATATTAGATAGTTTAATAATTACCATAATTAAATGATATTGTTTAAATAATACCTTACAAAAATAACTTTGCTTGAGGGGACGACACGTGGCGTAGGGGCTTTGCTTTTAATTAATATATAGATGGTTAAAAATATATTAAGAAATAATGTTATGTAAATAATATTAAATAGTTTAATAATTACCATAATTAAATGATATTGTTTAAATAATACCTTACAAAAATAACTTTGCTTGAGGGGACGACACGTGGCGTAGGGGCTTTGCTTTTAATTAATATATAGATTAATATATAGATTGTTGCTTAAAAAAAGACTTCATATATTTGAAACTATGTATTTTTTAAAAAAATAAATTGAATTAATCCCATTGTTTTAAAAAAGTTGTATGAAATAATATCATGTAATTAATATATAATGAAATAATACTATATAGTTAATATTACCTTTATTAAAAAAGTTTTAAATTAATCCCATTGGTTAAAAATATATTAAGAAATGATGTTATGTAAATAATATTAGATAGTTTAATAATTACCATAATCTATATAAACTCTTAATTTAGAAGAGTTTAGGATGATGTGTCAAGCTTAGAGGAATTTTATGAGTCTCGACCAATCTTTTTTTTTGTCATTTTTTTTTATTTTCTTTAATTCTACTTTTTTCTTCTTTTTCCTTTAATTCTCTTTTTTATTAATTTTACTAACTATCTATATAAACTCTTAATTTAGAAGAGTTTAGGATGATGTGTCAAGCTTAGAGGAATTTTATGAGTCTCGACCAATCTTTTTTTTTTGTCATTTTTTTTTATTTTCTTTAATTCTATTTTTTTCTTCTTTTTCCTTTAATTCTCTTTTTTCTTAATTTTACTAACTATTGGGCTTAATTCAAAATATTGATCTTAGCCTAAATTATAATTTTAGTAATTTTTTTCTCTAAAAAAACAATCTATATCTATATAAACTCTTAATTTAGAAGAGTTTAGGATGATATGTCAAGCTTAGAGGAATTTTATGAGTCTCGACCAATCATTTTTTTTGTCATTTTTCTTTGATTTTCTTTAATTCTATTTTTTTTTCTTCTTTTTCCTTTAATTCTCTTTTTTCTTAATTTTATTAACTATTGGGCTTAATTCAAAACATTGATCTTAGCCTAAATTATAATTTTAGTAATTTTTTTCTCTAAAAAAACAATCTATATAAACTCTTAATTTAGAAGAGTTTAGGATGATATGTCAAGCTTAGAGGAATTTTATGAGTCTCGACCAATCATTTTTTTTTTGTCATTTTTCTTTGATTTTCTTTAATTCTATTTTTTTTCTTCTTTTTCCTTTAATTCTCTTTTTTCTTAATTTTACTAACTATTGGGCTTAATTCAAAACATTGATCTTAGCCTAAATTATAATTTTAGTAATTTTTTTCTCTAAAAAAACAATGGGATTAATTCAAAACATAAAATTAATAATAAGAAAATATATAATTAATATTAGTAATCTATATCTATATATATCTATATATACTACTTTAATCGTTTTCTCAACCCATGAGTTTAATTCAAAATATTTAATTATCTGAAATTTTACAATTATGTTATAATATTAATTTAAGATTTTATTTATAAAAAATCGCGCCGTGGCGGGGGAATCATACTAGTTAAATGATATTGTGTAAATAATACCTTACAAAAATAATTTTGCTTGAGGGGACGACACGTGGCATAGGGGCTTTGCTTTTAATTAATATATAGATTAATATATAGATTGTTGCTTAAAAAAAGACTTCATATATTTGAAACTATGTATTTTTTAAAAAAATAAATTGAATTAATCCCATTGTTTTAAAAAAGTTGTATGAAATAATATCATGTAATTAATATATAATGAAATAATACTATATAGTTAATATTACCTTTATTAAAAAAGTTTTAAATTAATCTCATTGGTTAAAAATATATTAAGAAATGATGTTATGTAAATAATATTAGATAGTTTAATAATTACCATAATTAAATGATATTGTGTAAATAATACCTTACAAAAATAACTTTGCTTGAGGGGACGACACGTGGCATAGGGGCTTTGCTTTTAATTAATATATAGATAGATGGTAGAAAAATAAATCTTATACAACCCAAATTAAGTTGTAAAATTTTTATTAGTTGAAAACATATTTAATGTTAGAATTGTTAATAAATTCTACTAAACCTGACCTAATATAGTTGAGATCTTGAATATTTTATTATGTTATTAATAGTATTTAATCTTTAAAATTTTAATTAAAATTTTAATAGATTTTAAATATCAACTATTAAATTTGGTTAAAGTGCTTAAAACAAAATTTTGATATTATATAAAATAATTAAATATTGTTTTTTGGATTAAAAATTTTAAATAAATGATTCACAAATAAGTAAAAAAAAAAGAAACATGCAAATCTAGATTCCATCTCGATCTTTCTCAAGGGCATTTCCATGAGCCTTTGATAGAGTTGATAGCAATAAGATTATCCTTTTCAATCTTGAACCATGTCAATCCTAACTCATTCGCAACAACCAAAATCATGACAACTTCACCTGAAGCCAACAAAGAATCAAAGATCCGACAAAGTTAATCTTGAACACACCTTCCAATGGTTTTTTCCATCTAATATTTCTTTTCTTTCTAGGTTTCAGTGTGGTCTCGGTTCTTTGATTTCTTCTTCCTCCGAATATATTCGTTTTACTTATTTCTAATTTTGAAGTTGTTGTCTGAGGCACCAAAAGGTTGCTATTAAGGTTCTTTGAGTCGTAGAGAGAGATAAAAATATTTCCAACATAACTTGTTCGATGCTCTTGTCTTGTACACTTATTCTAGTTATTGTCGTTTCCGGATCACTATCTGTTATTTTGATAAGGTCAAGTGAAAATGCTTACATTTGGTAAAAATATGTTATGCATCTTACATTGCGTTATTGCAAAAGATACACTTGAGGGGAATTGCCATTTTTCACATCAAGTCGTTTTTCAGTTGGTAGATCATCCATCACCAATTTCCAAAGAAAGTTTTTTACTTTGGGGAAACATTTTGTTCCCCAGATATATATTTTTGTTTTCTAGTATTATGTCATGTCTTGTTATCATATTTATTGTTGACAGTGTGGAAAACCCCCCACATCGACTGGTAGTCTATCTCATTCATCAGAATTTGAACATTCAAAATTTTGTCTATCTCGTTTTCCAATTTATCTCGTTTCCATTTTAGTCTATCTTCTATCTCATTCATCAGAATTTCAACATTTAAAATTTTGTTAATGATGCGTTATGGTAGTATTTTCTACAACTCTTCAATTTTCCATCTTTTATATGTCCCTATGTAGTGTGAAACATATTCCTATTCATTAACAATGACGCTTAGGATGTTAACCAAGTAGGGTCTCTCCTTCCAACTATTCGTCTTTCCAAAATTTTATTGTTTCTCCATTTTCAACTGGTCAGACACTCAAATGTTATTATTAGGTTATGTAATGATCTTTGATAATAATGTTATTTGTAGCATTTTATTCATGTCTCTTGATTTTTCTAGTCACAATCCTCCATATTGTTTATGTTTACATATTTTCTCATACTCGATCAATGGTTTATAGCTTATATCTTTGTTAAAAAAGATTTGTCGAGTTGATCTACCTCTTTGTGTATATTCGGTGATTTAGCACTTTGCTCCAAAAAAAACCCTTGTATATGAATATTAAGTGATAAATAAAAAGAAAGAATATTCTCAAAGATTTGGGCCATATACTTTACATAAGAAGCCCTATTTCAAAATTGGAATTACCCAATCTATTGAGAATGTGTGATCATCATGAGTTGCTTCTACACAAAGCTAAGGCATGTAGCCTCTTGAGAAATGAGAAACTTAGTTGTTCTCTCTCGGACAACCTAGTGGAAGATATTATTGGAATCCCACTCCCAACAAATCGTGTCCAGGATAGGTTATAGAGGCGGCCTGAGATATAAGGTTGGTTTAATACAACAAGTGTAATGCGATTACTTACAGACTATCTTACTGATAGATTGACGACTCAACATCTTTGTTTTATAAAATAGACACCGACCCCAAAATAAAGAATTTTCTATGGAAAGTTTGTTAGAAGGGCCTTCTGACTAAAATAAGACTATTACAAAAGGGGATCTCAGTCCTAGGAGGGTGTGTGCTATGCAAGAACCCGAATGAGGATGAGATCCATTTGTTTAAGGAATGTAGTCTCGGCAAACGTCCTTTCATTTAGATACCATGGGTCACCAATGCTCTCACCGATCATCATTATCTAGGTAGAGATATTAGGAATTTTTTATTGAACCTTGGGAATGCTTTCAAAGGAGCATAAAGAAAACCTGGTTTTGAAATGGTGGACTATTTGGCTGTTCAAAAATAAAATAATTTTCAACCACAATCACTGTCCGTCGAAAAACAAGCTACATAATATCCTTATGAAACAACTCCAAAACTAGAAGGTAGCCTCTACACTAAATTCCCATGACGGGCATACAAAAATGACAAAAAGTAGGTTTTATAGCCAAATAAAGAATAAGGATGTCAAGTGGTAGAAGTCGGGATCTAGCATACTAAGACTTAATTTCAAAGGTTTTTGTCGTCCAAATGGGAATATCGTCATTTATTAGAGACTGAGATGATTGTCCAATTCATATCGGCTATGCAAAAGTTGGTAACCAAATGTCTTTGGAAGCAGAAGCTCTCGCTCTTCTACATGGTGTGTTAAAGACAAGAGATCTCAATATTGATTAACTTGCTGTAGAAGGCGATTCTCTAATGATTATCAATTGTTTAAAGGGAATATAGAAATACCCATGGGAATTGAACTGATTGTATCATACATTTTGATCCATCTTCACTCAATTGTGAGGTTAGGTTCTCGCATGTCCTTCATTCGGCTAACATGACTACTGATAAGGTTGCACACCTTTAGCATATCACCTACAAACACAATTTATGAATCAACCAAGGATTTCTAGATCTTATCTATTCGGATGCTCTTGGGGTGAATTTACTATTATACCCCTAGGGTTTTATGTTCCAAATCCATGCTCGCTGCCATTCTCCACGTTCATTTTCTCTCTCACTTACTCTCTCGCTCATCGCCTCCAATCTTAGTCGCCCCTTTTTTTCCTCAAATATGGGTTGCCCTCCATCACCCTTCATCGCCCCTCGTCATCCTCTCGTCACCCGTCGTCCTAAGCTTTGGGTCTCGTCCTTGCTCGCTTCCTCTCTCGCACTCGCTTGTCACCCTCCGTCGTGCCTCATAATCCTCCCTCGCTCCTTGACATTCTCACGTTTCTCCTCGTCGCCCCTCGTCGTCCTCATATCTAGCTTGCCCTCACTTGCTTCCTCTCTTGTCTTAGATCTGGCTCCCTCGCTTGCTTCCACTATAAGAATTTGTGCTGGGTGATTTTCATCACCCCTCCTCGTCCTTCGACTCTCTCCTTTGCTCGTCGTCCTGATTTCAAGTCTCTTGGTTCCCTCTTTAGTGATTCAATCTACCTTTAGGTTATTTGATTTTATGTTATTTCATTTCAAGTTATTTGATTTTAATTTTGAAATTGACTTACTATTCAAGTTATTTGATTTCAATTTGTATGAACTAAAATTAGTTTGTATGAACCGAAGTTGAATTACAAAATTTACAGTTGCCAATTACTCACTGATTTAGGTTATTTGATTTGTTGTGACTAAAATTGAATGACTATAAAAAAAAAGTTGTACTGGATTGTGTATAAGAATCCGCATTGACTGATAACCTAAAAATTGTAACCGATCAAACAAGCTTGCGAGTTCAAGCTCGGCTCGAGTATAAGCGAGCTCACGAGCTCGAGCTCGGCACGCGTATAAGAGAGCTCACGAGCTCGAGCACCCTTCCCAGCTCGCCAGCGGAGCTCGAGTACCTGCTTGGGCTCGTTTCCATATGGAGCTCGAGCTCGACTCGTTTACAAATGAGCCGAGCTTGAACACCAGGTACTTGAGTTCGTATATCAACCCAAGGTATCACTTTGATGTCATCCGAATTTTTTCCTTTTCAAAAAGAAAATATAAGAAGAAGGGGTTGGTCATGAGGATTTCACCACTTGTTTTAATTTCAACATGGAAAAGATGAGATAGTCCCTCTCTAAAAGCAAGCCCAACAGATTCCCCATCTTAATCCTCTGAAGAATATTGGGATGATTTTTTGTCTAACAGTTCCCCATTACGTTTTCCAAAATAGAGAATAAAAAAAACGAAGATCATTCTCTAAATTTGGAGAAATCTCTATATATCTTTGGATAAACTTCATTATGGGAAAGCTGTTGGAATTGGGACAAAAAAATATTCAAAATATATGACTTAGGGCCTGTTTTTCGAACCGCCATTTTAGAGGGTGGAGGGGGTGGAGAGGGGTGAAAGGGGATGGAGGTGGGGGAAATTTCCCACCTTGGGGGAGGTGGAGGGGGTGGAGGGGATCTCCACCCTTTCCACCCATTCCACCCTTTAAAATGAAGGTGGGGGTGGAGTGGAAAACACGCACATAGAGATTGTTTGAGGTAAACTGTTGGACACATATTCTTAGAGTCAAAAGTGCCCATGCTTGATGCTTCAGTACCATTTCTTATATATTATCGATTTTAACTATTTTTAGTCCACGTGGGTGATTTTGTGATTGTTAACAAAATTACGATTCGATCGAATTCAGAATTTCTGGTTCCAAAGAGATTAGAGGAAGGCAACACAAGTGAATGCCAAAATGCTGCAATGTGAAGAAACGACGCACAGAGGACAAGCAAGCTAGCCAACCGAAATGATCGGACCACAACCCAAAAATCTTGCAGGATTAATGTAACACAAGTGAATGTGGAAACCTTGAAATGTAACTATCTTTGAGGCTAATGAAAGTTACAGGATGGATACCAAATTGAAGGCTTTTTGTTTAGGCCCCGATCAAGCCTCCCAGCCGCGGAGGAGAGTTGCTCGGGACACCCGACTTACCCCAAGGCTGAAGGCTCCCATACGAAGATCGCAGTTGTAGGTCTTGCACGTCTCCTTCATGCCCTGGAAGCCTCCGGTCATGTATGATTTTAGCTCGGTGTTCACCTTGTCCTCGTCCCACATGAAGCCTTGTATGTTCTGCATTTCGTAGTCGTGTTTCATCATAACTCATTAAGAGATCGCGCAAAGGTTAACTACTTGGGAGGTGATCTCGTACCTGAACCCACTCTAGATAACTGACTGCAACGCCACCTGAGTTTGCATAAATGTCGGGAAGAATGACAATGCCTTTCTTCGACAAGATCTAAAGCCATAAAACAGCACGTGGATCATCAATCAGCTCATGGAATCATAGTGTTTCGTAACAGTTTGCTTCAACTACCTCATCAGCCTCTGGATCAGTAGGGTGGTTAGCCGCCTCAATGATGAACTTGGCCTTGATTTCATTGGCATTCTCCCTTGGGGGAAAAAAAAGAAAAGAAAGAAAGAAGCATCAAGGTAAACCATTTTAACGCGATGTAGACACTTCGTCGATCACTTGATTTTCAAAGCAAGAGAGACTCCGAATGAGACTAAGACCTGTTGATGACGCCTCCAAGAGCTGCTGGAATCAGAATGTCGCAGTCTTCAGTCAATATAGAGCTAGGCTCTATCGGATCTGAATTGTCGAAGCCTTTGACACCACGTGTTTCCTTCACATGGTTGGCAAGGCTAGGAATGTCGAGTCCCTTGCTGTTCTTTATGGCTCCGGTAATGTCACTTATTGCGACAATCTTCCCGCCTTGTTCATGAATGAGTCGCGCAACCCAGGCACCCACATTACCAAACCCCTGACAAAAAGATAACAAAAATAATCCAATTCCATTTAAGGCTATAAATCATGTATAGTAATAACAAGCTAAGAAGATCCGAACCATATGATAACGTGAAAGTTGTACCTGTATAGCATAGCGTTGTCCAGCAAGACTCTTACCGTACTCATTCAGCAACGCTTCGGTTGCATACACAACTCCTCTTCCTGTTGCAGCTTCTCTTCCTAGCGATCCGCCAAGATCCTAGTAAGATAAGACTAAGCACATTGCAGTGTAGAACATGTATATTGTCGTTTACAATACGAATTTATTGCCGCTTACAATAGGCTTCCCAGTAACAACAGCAGGAGAGTAGCCATGAAACTTGGAGTACTCATCAAGAATCCAAGCCATTGTCTGGCAATTAACGAAAAAAGACGACATCATTTTAGACTCAATTTGGCTTGACAATACGCGAAGATGAGCACATTATAGCCATCAAACCTGTGCATTTGTTCCCATATCGGGTGCAGGGACATCGGTATGTGTCCCAATTAGGTCATGGATCTTCTGAGTGAACACTCGAGTCAAACGTTCGAGCTCAGACGCACTTAGCTCGGATGGGTTGCATCCTATACCTCCCTTGGCACCGCCATATGGAATGTTTGCAACCGCGGTCTTCCATGTCATCAATTGAGCCAAGGCATTCACCTCATCCGGATCCACCTACGAATGCATTTCCTCATATGAGGATCATATATATATATATGTATGTATATGTATATATGATTCAATCTTACCTCCGGGTGATATCTGATTCCTCCCTTCATAGGGCCTCTAGAGTTATCGTGTTGGACCCTGAAGCCGACGAAAGAGGCCAGTGTGCCATCATCCTTTGGTATTGTGCACTCAACCTACATCCGAATCAAACAAAACCACACCGTAGTTTTCAAACAATTAGAAACTATATGTCTAACTCAACTCTTTTTTATTTGTTGATATAGGACTCAAGAGCGAAGTTAACTACCTTGATCTCCCTAAACGGAATAAGAAGACTCGTTTGAACCTTTGAATCCAATCCCAGAAGCTTACTCGCCCGCCTAAAGTTTCTGGTGGTTGCTGCAAGTGCATTCATTGTTGTATATATTGCTTCCAAGGTCTCTAAGAAATGATGCACAAAGAAATCAGAAACAGAACTATGAAATATCAATGTCAATATATATATATATATATATATATATATATATATATATATATATATATATATATATATATATATATATATATGTATGTATGTATGTATAAGCAATGATACAATCATTTTAACTATACTAATAGGCTACAGACCGAAAATTCATTCAATTCGAGTGTATTCGTCTAGAGGAAAGGACACACAAGGGGTAAGTATCTGAACTATGTATCCTATGGACATTAGATGTATTCACTTGTGCATATACTGCACAAATACTCTTGTCATGGATTTTGAACCCTCCACCGATCAAGATGGAAATTAAGTGTAAAAGATATAGACAACTCACCTAAGATGAAGCATTTTTGACATGATCAATCAGATCTAACAAAGAAAAACAAAATTAGGGCTTTGGAAAGGGATCAAAATTCATACCAAAAAGGGATCTAAGCT
Source organism: Persicaria maculosa (assembly GCA_963922045.1). NCBI lineage: Eukaryota > Viridiplantae > Streptophyta > Magnoliopsida > Caryophyllales > Polygonaceae > Persicaria > Persicaria maculosa. The sequence goes on from OY998267.1 coordinate 45,876,584, forward strand.
GAACGAGGAGATTGGATGAGATGTAAATGATGGATTAATGAGCTCCAATCTCACTGTATATAACATAGAGATAGATGAAGGGAGAAATGAGAGTAAGTTTAATTTGGGAAACAATAAAAATGAGTGAGGTAAATGTATCAAGTATATATATAAAAAATGAGAGTAAACCACGTTGAGATGTGAAATACAATGCATTCAGAAATTATCAGCAACAAAGAATGAATCAAAATACATTGACTGAAAAACCCAAAATAAGAGGAACTTGCACTTGTTTATAGGGATTGCCCATGAATTGCACTATTATATTAACTTCTAAGGGTAATTTAATTACACTCACCCTTAAAATAGGTGATTTTTCACAAAATCCCCCCGCCCAAAATTAGGATCTTACATTAAAATCACCCACACCACACACACCCATTTATGCTCAATTATCTCACTTGGTTAAGAGGTATGTTATGCCAAGTAAATATGAAGGTAGTATGATCTATTACGTACAAAATCGGCCCAGTCCAACTATAGATGGGCGGCCCACTAACTGAATCAGCCCAACAATACACATTCACCTACCTTGGCCACCTCCTTTCTACGTCAAAACACCACATTCTTATCTCTTGTTCCTATACATGGATTGCGCATTTGTGCACGTTCTCCACCACTAAAAAAAATGGGAAGGAATCGAGTCCACCAGAATGATATAATATTGGTTTTTCAGGTACATCATCTTATATTATTATCATATGCGTGCACATGTGTTTGTAAGCTTCAGCATAGTCAAAGTAAATTTTTTCTTTTTAAAATCAATTTGACAATAAAAGGAGTAGTCTGTCGAATCATATAGTACTAAGTTTTGTTATATTCTACTTTGGATGTTGACTTTTTTTGGTTCATTTACATCTCTCAATATACCGTGGCAAGTACAATTAAGGTTGTTTCCTCTAGTTGATACTTTGACAACAGGCTTAACATCTCATTCTCTGTTTAATTAGCTTATAATCGAGAGTTGGACCCTTTGACTTTATATCGCTCTAATATCACATTGGAGATCATAATGGAGTCCGTTAGAACTCGTGATCGAGGGATCGTGTGCACGGTCACACAAATCAAGAGAGGTTTCATTCTTTTTTTTTTACAGTAGGCAAACAGTAGAATGTCTTGCCATGGCAAGGTTCATTCTTGATCATCCCTAAGGATGATGTTATATAAATCCACATGCAAGGGGAGAGTCGACATGTTACATATACCTCTAAATCTAGCAATATAATCAACTGCTGTATTTGACTCTCTGAAGCAATGTCGGAATTCAATCTTGTCAAAACTCTCTTTCATCAGATTGATATTCTCAATTGTCCTATAGATCTCCCAATCAACCTTGGTGCTATCATTAATTGCTTTCATTACTTTCAACCTATCACCTTCAATAATCACCTTCGTCAATCCTTTCTCTATAGCTCGTTGTATCCCTAAGCAGAAGGCGACAGCTTCTGTTTGAAGGATAGATCCTGATCTTCCTTTATGTTGAAAGATATCGATCACCTGGCCCGTATTGTCCCTAATAATGCCCCCAGATTGGCAATCATTAGGGGCTTTAATCGAGCCATCTACGTTAATTTTGTAGATGGCATCTAGTGGCTTAACCCACCTAGAGGTTTGTCTCTTATCTATCCTGTTTATTATTGTTTCTTTGGAAGCAGCACAGTTCCAATCCTTAATATTCTGACATATTTCGTGAATTATAGATGTATGTGATCCTATCTTGTAGTTGTTGAAAATGATTTTATTTCTCAATTCCCATATGGTATGCCAAATAAAACATAGATCCTCAAAAAGGGTAATTATTGTGGTTAATAAAGATGAGATCTTCCTGAATGGATTGTTCAGCTCTCAAGTTAATAAAATATCTTCTTGTTACATATTTGTAGTTTCTTATGATTATTCTCGAGAAAGGGCATTCTAGGAGTATATGATGTGCATCTTCATCAGCGTTTTGGCAAAGCACACACTGGGATGATACTTTGTTGAAGTGTCTTCATAATTTGGTTGGTAGTCCATCAGCAACAACCTTCCAGAGAAAATTTTGTGTTTTAAGTGGTAAATGGAGCTTCCAGATCCAATTATGATCTGTAGTGTTTTGCACATTATTGTTTCTTATTTTGTGAGCAGATTTTGTAGTAAATTCTCCATTCAAATTTAGTTTCCAAATTAGTTTATCTGGTGTGTTTCATGTCGGGATTGGAGTCTCCAAAATGGCAAGCACCACCTGGGGGAGGGGGGGAAGTTGTCTTAGTAATAGAATATTCCATTGTCTTTGAGGATTGAACAGATGGGCCACCTTCATATTAGGATCATGATTTCCTTGATAGCATTGGAGAGGGAGATTGTTTATCCAGGGGTCCGACCATACATTTATGGTATTCCCATCTCCCGGAATCCATAGGAGTCCTTTACTAAATGTTTCTCTGAGATGGAGGAGTCTTCCAAATTGCCACGAGACATTTTGTTTATTACATTCAAATATTGTGTAATCTTTAGATACTTTTCTTTTATCACTTTGACCCATATGTTGTTAGGGTTTGTAAGGATTTTCCATAGTAATTTTAGTTGTAAACTGATGTTTATCTCTTCAGCCATTTTAAGGCCAAGCCCACCATTTTCCTTCTTTTTGCAGATCTTTTCCAGCTAATAAGAGGGTTGTATCGTTCAAAATTAAGTTTATTCCAAAAGAAATTTTTGTTAATCTGATCTATTTGTTGAAGCACATCTTTAGGAAGCAAGAAGTTTTGCATAAGGTAATTGACTTTGGAGCTGAGGTTTGCACGAATTAGCACCAACCTTCCAGCTTGAGATAAGGTTGAAGCCTTCCACTTTGAGAGTTGCTTTTTCAGGCTTTGGATTGCTTCTTCAAAACACATATTTACACTTAAGATTTATTATATTCTATGTAATTCTCTTAATCTTATTCACATCTCTCAATATGTCGCCCAATAGAATAGTTGTGCATTAATTCGCATGCATTATTTTCTATTCACACACTATAAAATTTGTATCAATATTCACACACTAAGGCTCTATTTGGCAAAAAAAAATCATATTAATATTCACACACTATAAAATTTGTATCAATATAACATAATATCCATAGTAATATAACACGATATTATTCGGTTCAGCGTTAAACCTTATTTTCCGTTTCACTAAGGCTCTATTTGGCAAAAAAAAAAAAAACCATTGGCTAGCTTATTGACATTTTGATTTCGATATTATATAGTTGTAAATAAATAAATATAATTTTTTTTGTTGAATTAGCTTTTGGAATGAAAGTGTTTCAACAACTATTCACCGAAGCTTTTCGAAACTTATGATTTTTTATTCACAAGTTTCCATCAGATACTCCAACCGCTAGGTTTATCAAACATCATACTAGCTTATTAACATATATTCAACACAAATAATTCATCAACTTCAGTTACATCTTTAGCTAGTAATTTGTCAAACGGAGCCTAAAGCTCTATAATTTAAAATATAAAAAATGACTCAAAATAATATCAACTATTAAATATGAATAAAAAATAACAGGATAAAAAAACTATAAAACCTATAAACAAAAAATAATACAAACTTTAAAATCAATCATAAATAATACTCCTCCGTTTCGATATATAGGTTGTTTGATTTTTTGACACGTTTTTAAAGAACTAAAAACTATATATTCCCTGCCGCCACCCTTTCTCTTGGTGAAATAATTAGGGTTCACCTTGCTTATTACCATTGGGTCTAGCCGGTCGGCGCAAGCCGGTTTACCTGGCGTGTGGCTCTTGCCGGTTGGGTCACGTGCCCGGGGTTTACCACCAAAGGTGGATACAATATTAACTTTTTTAATTGATTTTTAAAATAATACGGAGTATTATACTTATTACGGATTTTTCGCGAGGTAACCATGTGGTATAACATAATTCGGGTGGTAAACAAGAGTTTTAATTTTTTCGCCTGGTAACCCTGACGTTTCAAAATTTTTTGTCTCGCGCCCAAAACTTAAGTTTTGGATGGAAAATGAGAGTTTCAACCTTTGATAGGCTAGTTTTTGTAATTTTGACAAACTATTAGGGTTTTTTAAGTAATAAGTGATTAAGTGACAATTTGAACGTTAGAAGTTAGAACAGATGCGTCTGAACTCTGAACGAAGAAAAAACAAGAGCGAAGAAGAAACAAGGCGTAGAAGAAGAGGTTAGGGTCGGTGGCGACTGGTGCGGTGCTACTCCGGGCGGCGGAAGAAGCGGAGGCGCATAGGTGGAGACGAAGGCCGGCGGGAAGCACTCCCTACTACTCGTACAACTTCGAACAGGTGAGTTTTTCAAATTTGGGTCATAGGACTTCGAATTAGTCCAATATTCCAACGAAATTCCTCTAGGTGTTGAAATTGATTAAGAATAACCCCTCGGTATGAAATCGGAGCCAATAGTTCCTTGATGTTTCAAATTAGAAAATTTAGGGTTTAGGGGTTCGAAAATTTGGGGGGTTTTATGGGGTTGTTCTTGTGGTGAATCCTGAGGCTTTCTTTTTAATGGTGGTGTGACTTTGAATGAAAGTAGGAACGGGTGACGGAGGCACTGCTAGCCCTACTTCACAGCTCACTTCATTATCAATTTCCAGGTTCGTATTTCGTTATTGATTTCAACTAAATCCCTAGAGTTGTTGCCTTGAAGCAATAATTTTTGCCATATTCAATTTCTGAATATCCTTTCAGATGTTGTTCAAAGCCAGTTAAGAAACGAACTGAAGCTTTGCTATAAAGATGTCAACTACAAATGGAGGTAAAAAGAGAGTTGATCTTTTTGTTGTGCAACCTCTCTCACATTACACCCTCCATAGACCTGGCAGGGAGTTTAGTTAGTTTCTTTCTTTTCCCACTTTTCCATATCTCTTTCTATTTATTATTTTTTCCATTGCTTTATCTAGCTTTTCTTACTTATCTTTACAGTGGCATGAGCACTACCTGTTTGTGAAAATGGCCATAAGAAATTTCTACTAAAATTGGTCAAGTTTGGCATTGTCAGACCCTCTGACATCCGCACATAAAAAATAGGCAAAAATTGATATGGAAGGAATGGTATTTAGTAAGTTTCTTCTCCTTTTATTTTACTTGGCAATAAGATGTTCTTCCTGGGTCTTAAAAAACTTAAAAGATTTGTAAAACTCCAAATATTATGTAAAATAATCTTTTTTCCATATGTGGAAAATTCTAGAATAAAGCGAGTATACGTACTAAATAGTTTTACTCATATTTCTTTTGAAAATCAAGCTTTCCTGGTGGGTTATGAACTATCAACTATGTAAACCCACACCTCTAATCACATTGATATAGATCGGTAGTACTTTGGATGAAGATTATACTTCTCAATAACAATAGTGATGAATCTGTTGTGACAGTTGCTTAGGTTTTAAATGAGGGTTTATGTCTGTATGCTACAAGTTGGGTGCTGGATATTTGTCTGGAGCTTCAGCCAAATGTATACAAGACGGGAGAAGAAACTGATAGGAAATCTGGTGGCCTTAATGATAAAGGCCATGAAAAAGAGCCATCGACTTGGACGATCTTGGTGAGGATTCTTTATTGATTGTATTTAGTTTCTGTAAAAAAAAATGGTGATTTTATACAATAGCTTCTATATGAAAAAAATGCATTTGCTTTGATTTGGTTATGATTGTATGCATGCTTCTCCTGGGTCTCAAAGACAGAATTGCTGGATTTGGTTTCTCGTGTGGGATGGCATTTTTATGCCAGAATGGGTGTGGTCAACGAGATCAAGTCTTTGGGAAATGTTTGATTGGGTTATGGCATCAAGAAGCTTGATGGCTGATTTTACGAGGTATCTATCTCATTGCTTGTTTTCGATTCCAATCTTCAATATGATTGTGTCTTTAGAAGTGGGATTCTTATCGTAAAAAAATTCAGGAATGGAATGAACACAATAACTTATATTGTCATGATGATTTTTTTTCCGCTTCATCCTCCTGGACTCTCCCTTGGATTTGTACACAATGCATAATTGATCTTGAGGCTGTCATCGGTGTATGCCAGCTGAAGTTGATTTTATGTCTCTAGATGTCTTCTTTGTGGTAGGTTTAGGTATAAACTTGCCTGTTGGTTTTGATTTTTTTCCTATAAAATTTTAGCCTATTAGCTCAATCGATAGAGCAATGTGCTTAGGCACAAGATGTGGGTTCAAATCCCATATAGGCTATATACATATTGCAGAAAGTGAGAATCCTAAAGAAAAAAATAGGAGGATACATATTGCTACCATGATGATGTTGAAAAAAAAGTTGTGATAGTGGATACCAATGTACCATTTTATAGATCAACCTATGTGGGAGTCGAACCCACATCATGTGTATAACACATTGCTCTACCATTTGAGCTAATAGGTTAAACAAATTTGACCCCAGAAATCTTTCACGGTAAAATATCCTTCCCAATACCCCGTTCAACTGTAATATTATAACTTAGACATCAGACTTGCTTTCTTAAAGTTTGCAATTACCTGAAATAATACTCTATATGGATAAACAAGCAATGAGAATTGATAAGCATTCCAAGAAATTATAGTTGTACATTAGAAAAGACATAGTTTAAAGAATAAGATCATTTACAGAAAGCATATAAAGAGTTATATGTTATTTATTTAGTTATTTGTCTTATACAATATTATTTCCCAAACAATCATGACTAAAGATGACATCAAGGATATATCAGGAACAAGTGGGAAGAAACAACCACCTTTGTTCTACAATCCAAGGACAAGCGACTAGCCACTGGAAAACATAGTCATCCAAATCCAATTGAAGGATGAGATTTAGGATATATATTCTCATGAATAGAATATATATCCTAAAGGAAAAAGCATACCAAATGCCAAATGTTTGATTAAAAGACGGATACTCGCCTACATCAATGAGTGTAACTAAAGATGAAACAGCATCTGCACGATGATGCCATGCATTTGCTTTCATGAGTCCACTCCCTTCCATTGCAGGCAAGACCTTGCCAACTGCCCAATTCATATAGAAACCAATAAACATAATGACCTCACAAAATTTTCCAAATTCTCGAAACAATGGTTTTCCTTCCATTCTCTAAATTCTTCTAAAGGGCAACAAACTTTTCAGTTATATCTCTAAACAGAAAGCAAGGGCACCAAAGAAAAATCTCACAAGGTAGATGACTTCATAGAAAGCTCAAGGTTATGTCAAGGAAAAGTAGTGCTCTATTCCATAACAGATGAATTTGATCATGAGGGTATAGATTCCATCTCTATGGCAAAGAACCCAAGGTTGACAGCAACAACTACATTGAAATCATATCATGAAACTAGTGACTAAGAACCCAAGGTTTGGGAAGAAACTAGAGATTGTCTATCATTTGAAACACAAGTGACTAAAAACCCCATAAACAAAATTAAACAAGGATTTGCTCTGATTATATCATACGTTTCGGATCCCTATAAACCATAACCAAAAAAGCCCCAAATTTTCGAATCCCTTAACCCTAAAATTCATAATTCAAAATCCAAGATTCAAAGCATGATTAGGGCTCAATTTCGCACCCTAGTCACTCATCCCAATCAATAATAACTAATTTGAGAAACTACATTGAAATTTCGTACATTTTCAAAATTTTCGAGCTCTCAACTCACCTTCAATTCGTAGCCCACCACCGACGTCGCCACACCACTGCCAGCCACATCCGCCGCCACTGCAACCGCCCGCCCCCCACCCTCTATCTCCCGTCGCCGCCGCTGGAGCCACCAGGTGCCGCCAAGGTTCCTTCTACTATCGTTCTCCCTCTGCTATCGATGTTGTGTTTTGTTTATATTTGTGAAAAGGCTCCACAAATTTTCTTAATATTACATTACTACCCACTTACAACTTCTATATGACGATTTTTTGCCAAAACAAAAGTTTTGGGCATGAGACAAATTTATTTGAAAGCCTAGGGTTACCCGGCGAAATATCAAAAACTCTTGTTTACAATACGAATTAGGCTTAACCACAGGTTACCTCGCGAAATATCCGTACTTACTCCCTCCGTTCGGCATAACTTGTCATTTTAGGGTGTTATTTTTGTCAAAAAAAAACTTGTCATTGTAGGTATTTTTTCCTTCACTTTACAAAAATGTCCTTGATATGATTGATGGTTTGTTAGTTGTAGTTTTCGATAAAGTAAAAAAAGAGGGTAATAATTGAGGGTAAATTAGTACATTTGTTAATTGTCTTAAAACTTGTAAAATAAGCTAAAATGACAAATTTTGCCAAACGGAGGAGGGAGTATAATATTAAAATGATAGGAAAGTAATAAATACCAATCCACGTCAGATATACAATAAGGCGTTAGGTGGGCATACGAATTTGTCATTGTAAATTCAATTAGTTTAAAGCACGCGAAACATTATCCGCCAAAGTCAACTAAATCAACCACTACCCTCTTTGAAAAGGATAATATGAACACCAAGAAACGATCAAGATTCATTACAAAACACAGAACCACCCCAAAACGCGGTGCTTTCCTTAAGCACTTCAGATTCAAAAGTTTGACGACAGAAAATAAAGCCAAAGAAAAATCAAAATAGATTATACAATACAAACCTTGATTTGGGCAGCCTTCCGTTTCTTCCTTTCTCCCTTGCAGTTGCAGGCCACCGCCAAAATCAAGGTTAATTTTGCAGAGGAGGATCAAGAATGTGTCCTTTGAGGTTCATTTTGGTGTTCTTCTCTGCAATCTTGGCCGGGTATTTTGCGTGGAGATCGCTGCGCGATTCGCCTGATGCTGATCTGAATCTGCTGGTTTCGGAGGATTCTGCGCAATCAGAGACAGCCAAAGTTGAGAAGCAAGAAAGGAACATGAGAAAGGTAATGCCATTTTCCATCCCCAAACACCCTTTTCCTTTGATCTCCAAGGGGCTGCGAGTTTTGATGGATTCGTCGTTTTATTGAATGTTTCGTTTCCAGGCGATTCAAGATGGGTTCTGGGTATTCGTCGACATGGCTAGTGGCAGGTACCTATGGAGGAACTTCAAGGAGATGAACAAGAATGAAAAAGTCAAGAGCTGTTAAAGAGAGAGAATCTCTCCTTATCTGTACTTTTGCATTCCTTTTCCTAGCAAACATGAAAATCTCTCCTCCATGTAACTGAAGAGTGTAAATGTTTTGCCCTGGAGTTTACCAAAGCAAATATATTCCCAGTTCTTGTGTCTTTCATCTCTACCTCCACTGCGATTCTGAATCCCTGCATATATGGTATGAACCAACCATAAATTAAAGCTACAATTTTCTTCTTTCACACTGCTTCATAATAACACAACTGCAAAAGAAAGGTTCTCTAAGAAAATATATTTTTACATAGGATGGTTTACAAACATTAGGCATTCCCAGTTTCCAAAGCACACCAAACACCAAATGCGGAATGCGTAAAATTCAGGGGAGTTGTCAGTTGTGTATGGCCACACTAGAAAACAGGAGAAAACACCATGAATATCTCAAGTCTGTTATAATTTAACAGATATGTAGCTAGAACTGCGCTCTGTATAATTGGAGAACAGCTTGCAAGATCATGTCCTAGCCAAATGGGTATCAAGGCCACTGAATTCTACAACTATGAGTGCTTGGTTTTAATAGGCTGAGTTCGCAAATTGAAGGGGAAAATAAAAGGGTGATTTTGTCAGCATCACCTTGATATCTTATGCCAATTTGCACACATCAACGGTTAAAAGAAGTCCTGATTGACATCCAATTGCTTCCATGATATGCATTCAATTTCATGGTTTAAGAGGTAACTGCCTCTATTCATAATTTCATATACTGATTCCAGTCCAGTACTGCTCTTCCTGCATGTTATGCCCAAATTCAGTGATCCTGTAATCCTGCATATCCTTACCAGTCTACATATCTGAAGTCAGGGCTGCAATAGGGGATTATAGTTTAACCACTGAACCCTTCAAGAGTTTTATGTTTATGATAACCTATATCAAAAGGAAATAGGCAATTTTGTCCATGAAATCTGAATGAAAGTTGCACAAACACATAGAACAATATGCATATAAATATTGCTGAGATCCCACAGCAGAGGAAATTAAAGTGATCAATGAGGTGAACAAAAAGAATTCGGTTTCAAACAATATGAAGTTCCTTCATTAGATTGATAATAAATAGATCCTAGAATGCCCTATTTCGCTTGTGACGGTAACGCCACAAGACAGCGCCCTAATGTACTCGTCTCTCAAACATGAAAGCCACAAGCCTAAACTTCTAAGTCACAACGTTGCCTCTCATAGTCATATATGCTAATACAACATTCCAAAAGTAATTGCTAACAAGATGTTGCATTAATCATGTTCTATGAATGGTGTAAAAAAAGATATAAACCAGAAAACAAAATTAAAAGAAAAAACTCTCTTGGTGGACCAAACAATGATGCAAGCAATAAACTCTCTTATTGTTTAGTAATACCGAAATGGTGCTTTCAGCAAGTGATTCAAGCAATCTATCACATTTTCGCATTAGAGAATCACCAATAAAACCATGCACTTTGGTGAGTGAGATGAATCGCCGCTTAATGATAATCAAGGCAACATCATACTTCAATTAGGCAGACTATAACTCAAGCTCAACAGTAAAGAAATACACACTGAATCAACACAAACTTTGAGCGATATCAGTGTCCATGATTAATAGTTATATCAACAAAATGAAGAGTTCAACCTTTTCCTACCTTGCTCACGTACTCTTTTTTGCAGGAATCGATCAAGTGAAGTGAACAAAGTAATGTACATTGTACATCATAATTACGTATTTTGCCCCGACAATACCAACATCATCTTTCCTTCCATCAACAGTTCATTCACATTTTAAAGAAAAAACAAAACAAAACCCTTCGTGCTCACTCCTGAACAGTGTGAAACTGTGAACATTAAACAAACTTCCAAATTTCCATCCTCTGATCCAATTCATAACTCACAGAACAAATTGGATGTCGAAAAATTCAACGCAGCTCAGAGAATGTAATTAAATAAGTGTCCAATCGGTTTGAAATGATCGACGCCCACTGCAATACTGCGTTTTGTTTCTTATGATTGTGCGAGGTATAAACCTAACAATTTTAATTTTTCTTTTCATAGTGTACACTTCACAATCAAGAAATTAAACAAAGGTACCTCCCGATCGAGTAGGCGATGACCCCCCTAGATATCGTCGACGGTAGCTAGCGTCGCGAGGCAGTCCCATTACCGTGTAGTGGACTAGTGGCTCTGGCCATGGGCGCGGGTTCTCACGGCCATCACCACAGGAATACCAATAAATTCTACAAACACTCCATTCTTATTGGCTAAACTGCAAACGATCGCGCCATTGGAGATCGATTGCTGTCATGATTTGTGTTCTCTCGACGACGGTTGTGGAGTTGGGTGTAGAAACAAGAAACGAAGACGATGACGGATAGAGACGAGAAGAGATGAAGATCTGGTTTGAATTACGGCTGCATTCTGAAATGGGCCGTTTGAGGTAGCAGCTGAATGGGGCTCTTGGCCCAAGTGATCCTTTGGCCTCCAATCTCCATTGCCAAATAATGTCAACACTTGTGTGTAACTGCTTTTGTACTTGTTATACTACTAGTCAAGATTTAGATAGATTGTTCTCAATTCGTTTGGCAATTAGGGATTTAGGGGAGGGATCCAACTCTTGACTTTAATAATAGCATTATTATAGATAATTTTACGAATACTTATCCAATAAAATGGGTGAAAATACAGGGAAAAAAACGTGGATAATGAGTAGGTGGGTGTAGACGTGGCCACGGGTCCGACCCGCCGGGTCGACGGGTCGGACCCGTCGGGTCGAGAACCCGGGGTACATGACCCGAACCCTAACCCGGAAATTCAACGGGTCGACGGGTTCGGGTCACCCGGCGGGTCGACGGGTCGACAGGTTGACCCGCCGGGTCGAGACACGTAGCAAGGAACCGGGTACCAGTCGGGTTTGGCGGGTCAACCCGCCGGGTCAACCATTTTAAAAAAAATTGGTTTTGAAAAAAAAAAAACTCAAACCATCGAGTACTTTTAACTTTCACCACACTTTCGAAATGGAAAGATTTAAGGTGGACAAAACATGGTATGTGGGAAGATATATATATACCTTCATTCCACTCCATCATTTCATCACACTTTAGATGTGGGAAAGAAAAGGTTGGATTGTGTGATGACAAGTAGGGATATGAGAAGATATATATAGAGAAAATAGAGATAGATAGCATACTTTCGATGTGGGACAGAAATATGGGATATGAAAGAAATTGTAGAAATTGATGTTTAGACGAATCGAATTATATGATGTAAAATGTAATGTAATTAAAGTATTTGGATTATATGGTGGAATATATAATGTAATTTAAGTCTTTGGATCATATGATGTAACATATAATATAATTAAAGTCTTTATCTCTTAGGATTTAATGAAATGAATAACACATGGTGATGGAACATCATGATACATTATATCAAATTTGTTGGATTAATCTTTCTATTTAATTCAATTGATAGTTGTGTTGATCCATTGATTAATCATAAGTGTTTTATTTTACTTGCATTATGTTAATTTCTTGGTTGTTGATTTCAAATCTAGGCTCATCTTCATATAGATATATGATAATGTTTCTCGTTTAAAGTTGAATTAGCCACATTTTGTGTATACACATAATGATGATGTTATTGGATTACCTATTTGTGTTGCATGTTATAAAATGAAAAGACACATTTGAAAAGTATTACCCAATAATATATTTCATTATTGTGCTTGAAAATCCGAAGTTCTATAACATTTTCAAAATAAGTGAAAATCGACATTAAGGATACCATACATGTGTAACAACTTTATCAACAACAATATTTGTATTCTTTGAAATTATATCATAAAGACTCCTAACTTAGTATCATATATCATGATTTCATAGTGGAACTACCAAATAACACAAATGTTTAAGGTATTGTGTTGAACTTCACACTAACTTGTTACTCGTTCGTTATTTTAATCTTTCATAATTGATAGGTAAAATATTTTTCAAAAAAATAATATTTATATAAAGTGTAGTACTAGTGCTTGTATATGATAAAAATTTATAAGTATAGATTGGCATGAAAAAACCGAATGATCGAGATTGAAGATATGATTTAGTTTCTACTTATTTTTGTCTCACATCCAATCCCACATTGAAAACTAGAGGAAAGGGGAGGGGGAGGGTGCTACGTCTATTAAAGAACCAAAGGGTGGGTAGGATTTTCATAACATGCAATGCATGAGAATTTATATATTATGAATAAATAAAATTCATAATAATTATAAATATAAATTCTAGTTTTTTTATAATTTTTTTTTAAAAAAATTTGACCCATTGGGTCAACCTGACGGGTCGACCCGCCGGGTCGTAGTCAGGTCGACCCGCCGGGTTGACCCGTCGGGTCACGGGTTCATTTTCCCTCGACCCTAACCCTAACCCTTAACCCGAGATGACCCTTCAACCCGTTGACCCGGACCCGAAGGGTCATTGACCCGGCGGGTCACGGGTCGGGCGGGTCGACCCGTGACCCGTGGCCATGCCTAGGTGGGTGGTTGTTTGTAATGTATGAGGTACTTTATTTATTTTTTAGTTGAATAATTTAAGAGTTATATGGTAAGATTTAATGTTATTTAAAAGTTATGTTTGTAGCTGTAATTTCTTTTTATTCTAACTAATTGAATATTTTATAGTGCATTTTCTTTCGAATTAGCAAAAATGAACAAAATAAAATGAGTGAAAATTTATCCATATGACACCAATCTCACCCGCTCACCTACTAAATGATAGGTAAAGTGGATACGAGTGAAGTATTCGTGGGTAGTAGGGTATTGATTCAACCATAATGGATCGGGTAAAATAAAGGTCTATTTGCCCATCAGATACATAAGATCATGTAACACCCCTTTTTAATCCCAAGGGGGCTACAGCGCCAGTGAATTCTCAGACTTTAATGTCTTTGCATTCACCTGAGGCTTATAGGGACATGCTACCATGCTCCCATAAACAAGACGGTACTTCGAACGATTGATTAAAATAGTGCGGAAGTCAAGTAAATATCGTAGTTTGAACATTTCAATCCAAATAACATAGCTTAAAATGCCAAAACCATAAATTGTAAATAAACATTCAAAATAGCTAAAACCAACGTAGCATTGCGGAAACTGTAAAAGTTTAGAAACTGCAGTTTTAAAAATCCATGGATGATAGTCCTCTCTTTAGCTCTCTCCTGCTCCACTGCCCGTGCTAAACCTGTGGAATATGGCCTGGTGTTTCGTGAGTACGAAGGACACCAGCCATCCAATAAATAGGATGGTTAGTACAATTAAGGCTAGCAAATGATAGGAAAATGTTCAGACTTTAACCATACAGTGACCATAAAATGGTATGTCATAGGTTAAGGGAAAGACACGAATATTTAATGTGGAAACTGAATAAGAAGGTAAAAATTCACACATGACTCGGATGATCATAATGATCGATTATAAGATAAGAAAAGGAATTATACCCGAAACAGATGAGTATAATAACTGAAGTGATCACCTATTTATTAATCGATAATAACCATAATCACACTAATCACAATAATAGTAATAATAATAATAATAATAATAATAATACTACGTGGTACCGGTCGAGCCTTTAACAAGGACCCTGACCTACATCAGATCGTTGTTTTACCACCCCGCGGAGAATGCATTCCGGGATGGATGTTTCATGAAACCTTGTAAGGCGGTGGCTTAACGAACCACAACCTGCAAGTCAGTCTATTGCATAACTTGCCAATGACCTATAGTCACTCGCATCACGTGGTGCGCATTTTAACATATCATACCTAAGCATCACATGGTGCATATCTTAACTTATCATACATAACCAGTTTATATTAGGTGATCATAATAACGACATTAAATCAAAAAGTGACAAGCATGGATAATTCAAAGGATCTTACTATCACATGCCACTAGTTTGCATGAAAGAAACAAGCAGAATATCATGCAATTTAGGAAGAAGAAAATGGGCAACTTGCACTTATCTCGAGTTATAAGCAAACAACATATTTAATACGCATATCACTATAATTAATTTAATAATTGCCCATTAATTTAACTCATGCCAATTTATGAATAAAAAGATAAATTACATCAAGCAGACGAATATGCAATTTATCGAAACTGGCAAGGAAATTGGCCACAGGGCCGTATTCGACACTGAAGAGTTAAAAAGGCACGTCAAAATAATCACGAAACACGCAAAGGGCGTTGAACGAAATCACTTGCCTTAACCTTCGATGATCGGTTGACGACGACAAGACGAGATTTTAGCACCTATTGAATCAAATGGAAAAGGAATATTTAATATTGGTATTTTATACAATTAACTTTACTTAACTCAATTTGAAATTGAATTAATTCTATAAAGTTAAGAATCTATACCAATATAAATTCCTCGGGGAGCGGGACTCGGCGTGGGTGCTTCGGGATTTCTTGGTATCGCTGAAATGGGCAAGAATTGAATTTGTACAAAAGTATTTGCCATCTAATTTAGTAAATAATTAACTTAGGGCCAGAAACAAAAATAGTATACAAACAAGGGAAGTTTATGTAATTTTCAGAAAAGAGATTAAAACATCTGTTTTAATTTAATGGAGGGTACGTACAGGAAGATGGAGCGGGGTGCAGGGGCGGCTCGGCACGGCCCTTCCTCTGGCGTCGAGGCTACGATCGACAGCGGCGGCTCGGGTGACGATGGGCAGCGGGAAGGAAGCGATCGGAAGCGGCTCGACCTGGGCTTCCTCCGGGCAATGACTGCAGTGGGTGCGGCGATGGTGGATCTTCGGCGGCAACAGGGGCGAGTGCAGCGAGGGGCTCGGCCTACTGTCCTCCGAGCAAGGCTGCACTGCAGGGTCGCCGTGATGGTGGTCAGGCGGAGGGCGGCTGCAGCGAGGGCTCGGACTCGGGTCGCCGGCGGACTCGGGCGGTGGTGGCCGGGGATCTCACGGGGTAATGGGAGAGGAGGATGAGAACGGTGAGGCGGGTGTGGTTTGTGGGGACCTAACATTTGACGTGTATCTATAATACTGAGGTTAGATAAAAGATAAATCTTTGATTCTATTAGATTTAGAATCAATTAAAATAGGGATTAAGGGTAGAGGATATAATTTAAGAAAAAGAAATAAAAGAAACGGATAAAGATGGAGATAGCGGGATGAATATTATTTAATTTAACTCTGTAAATTAAATAATAAGGGTATTTAAAGGATTTATGAAATTAAATCAACTCATATATTATTTCTCTTTAGAATAATTTAATTATTCTAATCCATACCCTATATATTAGGTGAATTTATTAAATGACCAAATTTACAAGATATATATAATATAGATTAATATAATATAAATTTATTTAATTAAATAAAAATAAGAAATAACCCAAAAATAATTTGGGGTATTTCAGATCATTCATAGTAGTTTAAGTTAGTGAGTTTAATTAAATGAGAGTTCCGAGGTGAAATAATATAACTAAGACACGTCTTTTAAATCACAGAGGAACTCTTTACCTAATTATCAACTTGTTTATAAGCATGAGTGTTACATCACTATGCATATGATTAGATCAAGGGTTCATTAATCACCACATCCAAATAAAGTGATGTTAAAGCCTATTGGGATTGATAATTGATAGTCACGCATATGCTATATAAGCTACTATATAAGCTCAACACACAAGCTCATCAATAAAATTTCATTTTAAAATCAATTAATAAATGACTTTTATATATATATATATATGACTTATTATATTATTTAAAATTTAAACCATCAACATACACTTTAGTCTCTTCAAATCTCAACAAATGAGACAAGATTCGAGCACATTGATTACATCACAAGGCATAATGATGGTAGTGTATAGTCATATTGATCCATTCAAATGTGGAAAGACGATTAAGAAAGGTAAACAAACTCTTGTAAGTAAAAGTTAAGTTGTAACCAAGGATGAACTAAGCCCAATATACGGTCCAAGTGAGAGGGGACATCCCCATTTTCCATATTTGCTTAATTTCTTCAATTAAATTAAAAAAATTATCAATGCAATCGCGCGGGCGCCGCTAGTCAATAGTCATCGTGCCGCGCACCGGTTCCGCGCAACAACTCGTACGTCGGGCTCTTCCCACCGACTTTATTTAGAATCAAGATCTCCTACATCACTATATACTCCACTCCCTACAACACAAAAATATTTTGACATTTATTTAATCTTAAAAAAATTATAAAAATTATTTTTATATTACTAACATCTATTTTTATATATTTTTAAAATTATATTTTTAAAAATCATGTTTTACAATTTTTTAAAATTAAAAAGGCAATATTTAACAAATTATAATTATTAAAAATTTCAAAACATGATTTTTCAAAATAAAATTTTATGAATATATAAGAATAGATGTTAGTAATGTAAATATAATTTTTATAATTATTTTTAAGATTAAATAAATCTCAAAATATTTTTGTGTTGTAGGGAGTGGAGTATATAGTGATGTAGGAGATCTTAATTGCTTTATTTATACCACTCTCCGAGCTTCAAGCGTTCCATTAATCCACAATTAAGGCCGTGTTTGGCGGTAGATGGAGATTATGTAGATTAAGGAGATTTTGGTAGATTTGAGTAGATGGAGATTATTTTTGTAGATTAATGAGATTGTGGGGATGGAGATTATTTTTGACGGAAATCTCCGAAAGGTGTTTGGTAGGCACTAGATTGTGGTGTATTTGAAAGTAACAAAATGATTGAAATGCCCTTTAAAAAAAATGCAGCACTACCCCTCGTCCTTCCTCTCCCAAAGGCACACCACCCGTTTCCAGAAGTGGCTACAGTCACACTTCCCTCCCTGGCGATTTGCGACGACGAGGGTACGCAGATCCGGTGACCTGAAGGCCCGAACAGATCCGCCAGCACCGGCGTCAAGAAGTCCCCTCACTCAACCGCGCACCGTCGCCGCAGTCTGCTGTAGGCGGAAGCGCACCCGAGGTGATACACGTCGCCCTCGCCGGCGTTTCGCAGGTACGATTACTCCGCCGTCGGTGTCACTTCATAAACCGTAGTGTATGTGTTTGGTTGTGAATGAGTATGTGTTGGGGTTCGATAGCTGAAAATTGTGGAATTGAATTGAGGATTTGTAGTTGTGAATTAGGGATTGCATTACATTAGAGGAGACACGTAGGTTGAATTGGGGATTTCCTCACCGGAGCCGAGTAGTAGGAACCACTGTCACGGTGGTGCGATTGGGTGGCTCCCGACAGATAAATCTTCTGTGATTTTGTGTTTAGGTGATATCCGAATTCCATTTGGTTGATGTCTGCATAGGTCTTTACCCAATTGGCTCGTTATCCCTGGCAGAATGTCTTCTAAGAAATGAGAACTTCAGTTGTCATCACAAGAGCATAATTTTGGCATAGTGATCTTTACTCATCCAATTGTTGTTCTTGCAATATTGTACTCAGCATTTCTCACACAAAGATACAATAGCGACACATCATTCAAATGTTAGTAAGAAATCATGATTGAAGGGCAAATAACAAATAAAACATCAATACCTCAAGTCATAACAGAGCAGTACCTAAAAACAAAGAGCACAACATTTCGTATCTGGTCAGCATCTTCAATTCCCCCCTTTAATATAACTTTGTAAGCACAGAAGTAGGAACACTGTAAAAGCGAGTACATAACAAACACTTTGAGAAATGAGAATGATCAACACACTGCCAGTAACAAAAGATAAGTACCCGATGGAAAACAAAACGATGTACTTCTTAATGAGAATAAATATGTGTACCATTACAAGTTCCCTCAAATTTCACAGCTCAATGGAATTATATTCTGGTTTACCAATGTGGTTGCCATATAAACTGACCTCTAGGGTTTGTGAACTGAATAACTGTATCATTCTTGTTTAACAAAACTCTGTACTTCTGGTGTAACTATGTTGTTGTGCTTATGTCTGAATTGGGGATGTCTTATGTGATTCTTCTGTGATTCATGGGTGTTTGAAAATTAGGCTTGCAAATGTAATGTGATCTAGAGATATATGGCAATATCTGTCCTGTCTGGAAAAACTTATCTCACTCACTTAATGCTGAAATTGGATAAGAAAATTTCCCAAACTCCCTTCAGCAGCTTAACTTTTTCCTGGTTGATGCCTAGGAGCAATAACTTAGGATATTCGTCCACTTGGCAACACATTTTCAAACAAAACATATAGGAAACAAATATGATAGATCCCACATTACAAGAGCATCTCCTTTGCAATGTTATTAATAGTGATTACAAACACAAAAACCAAATATAGCCCAAAGACAAAAAAACAAAGGGCATGCAACAGTGAACTCAAAACCCCTCTATAAGCTGAATACTGCTTGCTTGTGGCAAATGGTACTTCGTTTTTCATGAAACTAAGTGCATTGGAACTTGCTTACTATAAGGGGAAATCAATACAGTAGATTTTTACAGTCATCATTAATTCAGGATTTAGTCAAGGGAAAAAAGAAATTTGTTCGTCTAACTTTGATCCATAGCATCAACTGAAATTTGTCAAATCTGATCTTGACTTCATTCATTCTACAACTATTTTTGCTAGCATAATGAATGGCTTATTGAACCCTAAACTATCATTCAGCAGACAAAGGCACTTGATATCCAACCGGAAAGGCAACAAGAACTAAATTCAGTTCATAGACTGTCTCTACTGTTGTGCTAATATGAAGTGTTCCCTACAGTAAAGTGAAGCACAAACTCAAAGCATGAAAAACAATGCATGGTTCATGGGTGTTTGAAAATTAGGCTTGCAAATGTAATGTGATCTAGAGATATATGGCAATATCTGTCCTGTCTGGAAAAACTTATCTCACTTACTTAATGCTGAAATTGGATAAGAAAATTTCCCAAACTGTTGTGCTAATATGTGTAAGTGTAACACATTCCTACAAACATCCCAGTAGACCGTCTCTTCTGTGATTCTTCTGTAATTATTATGTGATGTTGGTCTGCTTTGAATGTTCTCTGCCAATTTGATTTCAATTAAGAGGCTATGCGCGAACATAGTGTTAAGGCTTGGCTTGAGAGTTCCCGTATGCATTCTGCACACATATTAAAATTGGGGGTGAAGTTTCCGTTTCATTGTTTATATCCGTATCCTTTCAAAACGTCAACGTTTGCCATAAATGCACTCTAGTGTTGGTAGTTTGGTTGAATATATGGTTTCGTGTGTTTTTTTTGGTTTGGGGAATTCAGTTGAGGACGATTTGCAACCATGGCCTCAAGTAGCAAGCCCCTTGTACCTGATAAGGGCAAAAAACCCAAAGCCCCAAAAGAAACACCATTCAAGTGGACTCCTACGTTAATGAAATAGTATTTGGATTTGTTGATTGGGTATCAGCGAAAATACGGCCGCGATCAGGGCTTCAGTTGGGTGGTTCGAACGACCCAGTTCGAGGAGCTGACAGGGCAGAAGTGTGGAAGCAACACCCTGAAGAACAAACATGCGACAATGAAGGAGAGGTGGAAGGCCTGGAAAGATTTGAAGCATGGCGAGACCGGGTTAGGGTGGGACTACGAAAAAGGTTGCATCAAGGCAAGCGATGAGTGGTGGGAGCGGAAATGTTAGGTACTCTTTCGTTTGCAAGACTTGTTCATTGTTGTCTTTACAGACCGATAATAAACTACACTACATGTACGCGCATAATCTAACCCTTATCCGTCAACTGTTATTGTAGGAAAAGGAAGAATTCCGTAAACTTAAGAACAAGTGCATACCTCCGGACATTGAAGATGCCTAGGACCAGATTTACGGAGGCACAGTAGCCACCGGCCTGCACTGCGTGTCTCCGTCTATGGACCCCGTCGACAGCCCTGTTCCGATGTCCTGTTCCCCTGATGATGTGGGCGACGCACACCGCCCCCAACCGACTGCCGCAGATGTTAACCTGGGGGATGATGTTGAAGAAATTAACGAGTTCGACCTACGTCGCTTTCCGGACCTCGTACGAGGTGCCAACCAGTCATCTCCTATGCCTCCCGTGGAGGTGGCTCCCAGCGTCACCCCTGGCTGTAGCACATTCCCCACTCGGTCAGGGAAGCGTCCGACAAGCTCCTCTGCGACACCATCTGGTAGGAAGCGAAGTGCGAGAAGGTCATCTGGGTCGGTCATGTTCGATAGGCGGATGGATTTTGTCGAGGAAACTGGTGCAAGTATTCTCCAGTACGTGCGTGCTGAGGACGAGGCCTCCCGAACTGAAGCGAACCGGGAGGTTGAGGTGGTCAAGGTACTGGACCAGCTTGTCGCTGATGGATTGATAGAAGATGAGAGCCCGTTGTTGTGCTTCGCAATTGAAGCACTCATCTCCCCCGAGCGGGCGAGGATGTTCCTTGCGCTCAATAGGAGCAACGCGGTGAGGCTAGCGTGGCTCAGGTCACTTTTCCGCAAGAGCGGAGGGGACACGTAGGTCGGGTTTCGGGTAACGGTGCGAGACTTCATTTTCCCCTGAGTGTGTGCGTCCGAATCATTACGTTTTTTTTTCTTCAAGATGCATTGGACAACAATATGACCTTCTTTGTTTCGGTTTGTTTGCTTTGACAGTACAGGGTGGATGTTGTTTTTATGATTGCATACTGCTCATTGTGGTTTGTGCTTGATGTGCGGGGTTTGAGTTGATTTCCTTTCCGAACCCGAACTTACTGCAATGAAAGACACATCTATGTCACTTAGCATCGTACCTGGTCCTTGCAGTTACATGTGCAATGGTTGAGTTGTCAGTTAAACGGCGGATGAAACGGAGGCACAAGCGAGCACAAGTATCCCGTGGACAAACAGGTAGACATTATCATCGCGTGTGCGGCCTTGCATAACTTCATCCGGCGATCGGGGGGGGGGGGGGGAAGGTGAATCCGGCAGCGGCTCACGGGATGATCCTTATGTCGAGCCCGGTGTTGATGGTGTCGAGGAAGCTACTATCGAGTCCGACGATGAGAGCGGTGACGATATAGTTCACTCAGATAGCGAGGAGGAGGAGATTGAGGCCGAGGGGATGCAGAATCTACGGGACGAGATCGCTCGACAAATTTGGGCCGATAGGCGACGCCATCGGTAGCTGGTTTATGGCCAGACACGACATCATGGGGCCCCGACGCAAAGCAACACCTTTTTGATATGTGGTGCATCTGCTTGTGCAACATCACCCGACGTGGTTTGTGTACGCTTACGGTGGTGTTGTCATAGCCGATGAACTTTATGGTAGCCACATGTGATGGTTTTTGTGGTAGGGAAGTTGTTGTTGTAGCAGACGAACATACAGAATCGTAACCATTACACCCATTTCGCTATGTGAAAATCAATGACGTTGCACTCGGAATCAAACGTTTTCAATATGTAGAAAGCGTAGAATAGACGACAGAATCGTAACCATTACACCCATTTCTCTGGGTTCGTTAACATTGTCGTACAACCTGAACAACATAATAGTTTGCAACTTACATGCACCCATTCAAGTGCGAACCTACCGAAACCGACTAGTGTTTGCGGACATACAAAAAAAGCCTACGCCCCTACGGAGATACAAAAAACGACTAGGGAGGGGCCTGCGTTCCGAGACATGAAGTCTTCATACGGTCATAGCTTACAGGGAGGGATTCGAATCCCTTTTGCGACAACAGTGGTATTATAAACAAAATATGGCGGTGTGACGTACCAGGACGCTTAAGTCCTCGCCAGGGCCGCTAAGGCGACAGATGTCATAACGAGGAACATCCATTTCTGGGTGTCCTCGCGGGACCTTGCCGCCACTAACTGCCCCCAGAGTCTGACGACATGGGTGGAGAGGCTCGCGACGTGCTCAGTGAGCTCTTCATTCAGTGCAGTCACCCTCGCCAGCTCCTCCCCATTCCTCTCAGTCGTTGCCTCTGCTGCATAAAACCTGGTTGTCAGCTCCATGGCGATGTCCTCGAGCTGCTGGATCTGTGGGTCCTTTGGAGCAGGTGGAACTTCCTGAGGTATCTCCTGAAGTGGGGGCATGTTCTCGTCACCTGAGGGGACATGCCTTGAGCTTTTCTGAACATACAATTCCCTCTCCTGCATATTACAGTCACCACACAGATAACCCAAATAAAGCCTCACGACAATGTTAAACATTCAAGTTGCAAGTTAATGGACTTGTCAAACATTCAAGTTGCAGCCACTAATAAACCAAAACAAACCTCATCAAAATGTTATTGGACTTGTCAATTACACAAACAATTCACCATAAATATTTGCAAGTAGAATTGATTATCCAACAACAACATTCTAAGAGGAAATAATACGTCATGATATTCAGGCTGAAATCAGAGGATGTAACCAAATCATCAACAGAAGGACAATATTTCTCAACAAAATATTTTGAAACTGCAACAGGAAATTACAAAATGTAACACTCACAAGTCATAATCACAAAATATCGCAAACAACTTGATATAGTACTCTAGTCAGGTTGAGTTCTAATACCACTACCTTGTCTGGTTCCATGATTGCCTCAATGGCATTAGTTAAGCATGAAAGCTATAACACCATATTATTGTTCAGTTGATCTTTAATGCACAAGTTAACATTCATTTTTATATAATATTGATGGGTTTAAAATAGTTTCAGTTTAATGACAAAATGGATCAATGAAGCAAAATTCACTATAGATGGAAAACAAGAAATGCAATTCAGGTAATCAAAAGGTCCAACTGATTCCAAATGAATAGAACAATAACTCACTTGTATCACCACAGTGACAGCAAGGTCCTTCCTTGCCCATCTTTTTTTTGACAAAACAGAGACATTTTTAAAACAGAAAGATTTCCTCTTCCACCCACTTCTAACAACTACACAAACAGGAGTTCATTACTATCCTATGAGTAATAATAGATTATAAGGTGGGGTTTTGTTATTAGCTAATGAATAACTACAAACTGAAATGTTGTAGGTTACTAACAAACTCATATCTCACTTCTTAAGTTGAAGACATACCTGCTCGTACCACGGGGGAAGCCTCTCTGCCCCCCCAATCATAAGTACATATCATACGTAGATATCATCAGTAAATATCATCAATAGAACAATAATTTGGAGTGGACTCATCATTCATCTAATTCAAATGAAACCCAAAAAATTAAAGCACTCCCACACCTCAACCTCCTCCTAATGATATTCACAATTCATCCAATTTGGTGACAACAAGCAAACATATTTAATGAAGGACTCCAACCGAGAAGACTCATCAGCTCATTCACAGTCAAACACACTAGAATTTTGGTGACACATATGGAGATTATGTAGTTAACAAGAACGTTGGTGGTTTCATACCTGCTCGTACCATGGGGGAAGCCTCTCCTCCCCACCAATCCATGGGTACTTCTCTGGACAGCCGCTTGGCCAGCTCCCTGACGAAGACATTTTGTATCTGCAGGGGCAGACATAGGTTCACATGTTACAAGGAGAAAATCGAAACGAAGTACATTCACTAGCAAATGACAAATAACCCCAATGGAGATAGACAGAGATAGAAATAGCAATTGAACATCCTCCAAATGGAGATACTACACAGAGATACTGAAGCACAGTAGCAAATGACACAAAACCCAAATGGAGAATGTCAGTTGTATACATAGCAAGTGTAGACATGCTTATAATCGGCATAGCAAGTGACAAATACCCCAAACAGAGATACTAAAAATTGAGTATGAAATGACTATCAAATGAGAAGAAAATGAGTATCAAATTACTCTCCATTGAACCTCCAAATGGAGACTTTCAGTTGAAGAATTACCTCCAAACAGAGATAAACAATAAGCATACACAATAAGCATACAATGGACGACAATCATGTGTGAGGAAGTGGAATTCAGATGTACATGGACGACAGAGATAAACAATAACCACAAAATGGAGAAAAAATGACTTGAAGATCCAAGTCGTTTTTTGTTGCAGTGGTCCCAAACCCGACGACGTTGACTCTGACGAACCCCTTTGACGGTACAACAACCATGTAATGGAAAACTCCATATGTTCAAGTCCGAAGGGACATGCCCGATTGAAGAGGGGAAACTGGAAATGGGATATGGAGAACTTGTACATACTCGACGGGAAATGGGCGATTGAAGAGGGTAAAGATACAATGGAGACTCGACGGACCTCAGTTGCCTTGATTTGGGGGGATTCACGCTACCTACCCCAATAATGGAGGCTCTACCCTCAGCCAGCTCGCTCGTCCCCCAAAGGTTAGGGTTCGGAGCTCCACCGCCGACCCCCATTACCCACCCCACCGACGACAACAACAATGGACAGGAGATGAGAGGAGAGGGAGCTCGCTCGTCCCCCAAAGGTTAGGGTTCGGAGCTCCACCGCCGGCCCCCATTACCCACCCCACCGACGACAACAGCAATGGACAGGAGATGAGAGGAGAGGAGAGATTCGAACCTTGGTGCCGAAAATGGCGATGTGCGTCCTCCGTATCTTCTCCTTCCTCGCGCGCCTCCTCGAAACCAGATCTGAAAATGAAACCACTGAACACAACAAGGACAATTTCGGCCCTCTATAAACGAAATCCCCACACAATCTTCGGAATCTCCCTCAATTGAGATTTCAAAGTAATCTCCTAAAATCCCCTGAATCTCCATCTCCAAATCTGGGGGAAGCTTGCGCCGAACACCACTTTCACTTGGTAGAAACTGATTTGTATTATGATATAATCCCCACAATCCTCTAAAAACCCGCGCCGAACACACCCTAACTCTCTCTGGGGAAGAAATTAAGGACGGGCCACATCGTGAGAGGTAAGGGCGATCTTGCGGAAAAGTCAGGTGTTTCGATTCATTTCCGTTCGTTTAGAATTGGCAATGTGTTTGTGATCGGTGAATTGCCGACTGTTTTTTTTTCCGTTTCCGTCTTGATTGGCAATGCGTGTGCGAGGACCTTTGTCCGTCGGCGCTGATTGGGGATTTGGTGATTTTTGATCGGTGAATTAGTAGTACTAGTATGTGAGGTTTTTTTTGTGAATTTGATTGTGTTATGTTGCTAAGTTTTAGGATGTATTTTGCTGTGAATTTGAGGGATTGTTTAATTGCGCGTTTCTGTTCCGTTCTCATTGTTAGGGTTTTGCCCCTTTCAAAGGTTACTGCCTATGAGTTGATAAGCATTTGGTGTGTATCTTTTGGCTCAAGTTTTTCAAATTTTCACTGAGGCTTTTTAGATCAAATTTCTTTATATGGTTTAGGAAGAAGGAACGGGAATTGATCAACAACCATGCATATCATTGGTGAATGCTTAATCACTCATAATCACCTTTGCTATCTGTAGTGGAAGCTTTTGATTAAAAACTACAGGCCAGATCTTCACCTGCTCCCTTCTATAAGGATCATTTGTCTCTATACCCCACCTGCCTGGTCTCGAGACAAATCCCTATAAATAGAAGTTTCTTTCAATTGTTGTCATTTGGTGATTTACTGCTGCTGCTGTTGGTTTATAATACTCCATTTGCAGGGTTGCATTGATTTTTTCCATTTTTGCATATGTTAATTCTAAGGCTTGCTGTGAACAGGAAGACTAAAGCTTCATAATTCTGATGTCTGTAGCGGGTAATCCAACAAATATTTTTTGGCATGAATGCCCAGTCGGGAAGCCTGAGAGAGAAAAGCTACTTAATCAGAAGGGATGTGTTGTATGGATAACTGGTCTCAGTGGATCAGGTTTGTTTTAAACTTTTGAATGTTTAATGCTTCTGATTGGAGCTTCTGATGAGTTTTCCTTTGAGAGCTTGAACAGATAATAGTATCATAACGATGGGGGTAAGACAAAACACATTATCAATTGGCCAATTTCGGTCTAAAATGACATCCTCCTTCACATATTACTAGATTTCACCTGAAATAGTTCTCAAATGCTAACTAGATTGATTGCTGGAAACTGCACCTTTGTTGAATAAGGAGATGACAAATGAAATAAATTTTATTTTGCAAAGGTAATTACAGAGACCCAATGCATTGTTCAATGTTGGGGACCTGTTCTAAATCCCAAAATTGGCCCTACTTGTAAAAAAAGATATACTATGAAAATGTATGGAAATAAATACTCAGCAATACTCATCCTGCAATTTTGCTATATATTAATACAAAACTTCAAATTCTAAGATGTTTATGATATTATATGACCATATGTAACTCTGTGTAAACATAGGTTGTTTATACAAAATCACCTCTCAAATATACGAGTTCTCACAAACTGCCCCTTAACTCAATATTTATAGAAAATAATCTTCTAAATATCACTCGTTGGCAAAAACCAAGTTGTAAAAATTGTTTAGCAGTCGTCAATATTGTAAGAATTAGGAAAAAATGTCTTCAGTATATCAAATTAAAAGGCTTTGTAGGTCTTTTTTAATCACCCAATAAGTATTCTTGAAATGTTTTTATTTTTCAGACCTAAGAAATCACATTTATTAGGTAATTTAGTATAAATATTTAAGTGATGATTTTGTGCAAATCTATATACTCATGGGGTAGGTGATCGCCTTGCCCCTGCGCTGGCCTTGGAAGTACAATATACATGTTTCAACTCCTTCAGTGAACAAAATGAAATACGACATAATCAATCCTTTTCTTTGCGTCTGACATTCTAATGGCTTGTGTTTGTCTAACTGGTTTTCCCTGGTCATGTAGGAAAAAGCACTCTAGCGTGTTCACTAGGGAGGGAATTGCATACCAGGGGAAAATTATCCTACATTCTTGATGGTGACAACCTTAGGCATGGTTTAAATAAGGATCTGGGATTCAAAGCCGAAGAACGGGCTGAAAATATAAGGAGAGTTGGTAATTTTGCTCCCTTGAACTGAATTGCATTAATATTTTTATCCATTTGAACTGAATTTATCCCAATAAGCACATGCTATTCTACAACCCATGCCATATCTGAATATTATGCTGTTTCATATAGGGGAGGTAGCAAAGCTCTTCTCAGATGCCGGTTTGATTTGCATAGCTAGTTTAATATCCCCATACCGCAAGGACCGTGATGCGTGCCGTGCGATGCTGCCAGATGGAAGCTTTTTGGAGGTAATGCTTCTTTGAATTTGAGCTATAAACTTACGTGGTTGGTTTTATAAGAGTAGCCCTTGATCACTCCACTCTCAATGGCAGGTATTCATGAACATTCCCCTGGAAGTTTGTGAAGAAAGGGATGCAAAAGGCCTTTATAAGCTGGCTCGTTCTGGAAAGATCAAAGGTGAATGTCAATCCCATTTCACCATTTTTATATATGTCATTCCAACAGTACTGGTTATTTTGGCTTCAGAGAACTACCTGAAATAATGCCTGCTTATAGTTATTTCACTTATTTGGCATGGTGCTTTACTTTCTCGTTGGCCTTGAAAAGTTTTATCCATCTATCTTGGCGTACAATGACCAAAATTTTTTTCACAACTGCGAAGTCTGCGAATGCCATATTGGCTACCTGATTTACAATGAATGGCAGACTCACACATACCAACCTCATGGCTTAGAATTTTACAGTATCCCTCCTACTAATAGTAGTATCATATTTTATAGCTATCCTCTTGGTAATTTTTTATTATTTGCGAATAACATGGCTGAATATTCTCATTATCAGTTTCTCATTGTGGAGCATTCATTGACTTGCAGGTTTTACTGGGATAGATGATCCCTATGAGCCACCATTAAACTCCGAGGTTTGTTATCACTGTTTAGCATGATCTGCTATGCAAGTATTTGTTATAAACCATTAGTATGTCGATTCATCCATGATTAACCCTCTCATTGCAGATAGAACTACAAATGAAGGATGAGATCTGCCCTACGCCATTGGACATGGCCACACAGGTGACATCCTACTTGGACGATAAAGGGTTTCTACATTGCCAGTAATATAGAATAATATGATTATGCTAGAAAATTCTCCCTAGCTCTACAAAATCACATCTAGTGAAGTAATACTAGTTTGTTCTCTTCTCTCCTTGGCACCACTTGGTGGATAAAGGCGGCGAGCGTTTTTTCCTTTTACTGTCGATGGCGTGGTGCCTAGGGGTTACTTAGACAGAAGCTTGGTGTATGAAGAAATTGCCCATCAACAAATGGAAGATTGGTTTGCTGATGTCAAACTTACTAGTAATACTATCCCATGACATACCTTTGCGCCTTGAAACTTGTTGACTGCTGTAAAGCAATTGCAACTCGGTGGAGATCACCCGTCGTTGCAACTGCTCATGTCATACTTCCGCGGCTTAGCTGATAACGATGAGTTGATGACATTATGTGCCCGCAAGGCACAAAGTCATCATCTTCCTGTATCGTGAATTTGTGATGGTTTAGTGCCTCCAACAGATAAAAAGGGGTAACACTGTTTGCTAACCCAAAGTTATTCCTATTGACTCCACCTCAAGCTGACAACTAGTTTTCAACTCTCCACAGCTTGCTTCTTTAGTAGTTTAGTTCAGATTTTATCTGCCAAAATAAGTCAAATATATTCCTCTAATGAATATTAACTGGATTATTTCTCTAAGTGGGACAACCATTAAAGGAATGCATGATTGCGGATTAGATGAACTTCACTGACATTTTATCATTTCTTTAGAGAAATTAATTGCATAGCTTAAAAGTTAATCCAACTGTTGTACAACATACATTTCCAATGGATTTCTCGTTCAGAAGAATGCTATACAAGATGAACAATAGACAAAATGTAGATATCCTAACTACTTTTTTATTTAAAAATAAAAATAAAAATTTAGATATTCTAACTACTTTTATTCAAAATTAAAAATAAAATTTTAAAGTTTCGAACTCTATTTATACAATTGATTGTATATTATTTAGGGGGAATTGATCATTACGCTTTCTATCTTAATTAAGCATATGAATTTTACAACATTTATATCACGACTTTAAGTCTCACCGTCAACAAGTAGTGGCATAGCCAAGGGGGGCATGGGAGAGCATGGGCCGGCCGGGCCCAACCCCTCCTTTGACGAATTAACTATATGTATTCTCCTCTTCTTTGTTTTGATATATATAATATGCCCTCATCCGATATCTTATTAAAAGTTATGAGTGTTTGAAAATTGAAGGTATTTAATCACTTTAATATTATTTCAATAAACTATAATGATTTTATATTTACTTTAATATTATTTCAATAAACTATAATGATTTTATATTTACTTATATTGACATTCACATACTATGATACTATAATTCATTTCGAGAGTTTCGAAACGAGAGGTTATACTAATTATTTTGACAATTAGGTGATAAGTTGTACAACTTTAAATTTGTTTTATATTTACTTATACATTATTACAGATTAAGAGTACAACAAATTACATATTGACTCAATATCTATTGCAAGGTTAGTGGTTAGAATTAAGCGTCTCAGTATGGTCAATCTAACAGCAACCCTATTAATTTCCCTAAAAAAATGATAAATATGAACCAAAGAGATTTTGAAGAAGCCCACACAAGAGTAAGAAATAATCATTTTGACCATTCATAGACAATTCTAGATGTTCAAAAGTGAACTGATGATATTTTAGTTATCTACTTCAATTTTAATATTTTGGATATTTTTCACTATTGCTTCTTTTATGTATTTTTGCATAGTCATGACACTGACCCTAATTAAGGTGTTACTTTCATGTATATCGATTGTGAGTTATGATTTCTTCTTATGTAAGTATATAACCAATGGATATCTCGTCACACTTAAGTCTAAATTGATCTATCAAAATTTAGTTTAACACAGTTTTGTTTATGTACTTCCCATTTTATGTTCTTTTACTTTCGAGCTATTACTGTCATATCAAGATTTTTCTTGCAAATTTCATCTTCTTGATCATTCTTATTGATTTTTAAGTTAAAGATGACTATATTTATACATAAAGTATGTTAGCAATATGAGTTTTTGTCTATTAACAAGATAATTTACAGCTACTTTAATTTTCAAAAGCAATTACATCATCACACTTTGCGTGGGTTAGTTAACCCCATTCTCTCTTATAAATATTATTATGAATATGTTTTTCTAGAGATAAATAATTTTTCAAAATAAACCGACTTATTTTCGTGTACAACTATTTTAATTTTCAAAAGCAATTACATCATCACACACTACTAGGTCACTGTGTAACTATAGTGCACTTTACAATTTTATTAATTTCTTTCTTCCCTTTTCTTTTTTTGGCAAAATTTCAGAAAATCATCCCTTAAATAAGACATTTTTCACTAAACCCACTTGCTAAATATAAAATTGTAAAAAAAACACCCACTAAAATCCAAATGTTTGCAAACAACCACCCACCATATCTTTTGGTTCAATTTTCCGT
Source organism: Persicaria maculosa (assembly GCA_963922045.1). NCBI lineage: Eukaryota > Viridiplantae > Streptophyta > Magnoliopsida > Caryophyllales > Polygonaceae > Persicaria > Persicaria maculosa. The sequence goes on from OY998267.1 coordinate 45,908,090, forward strand.
TTGTTAGATGTTAAAGTGTATGAAATTACTCTTATACCCCTAGAGAGTTGATACAAGAGTTAAAGTAGTTATTTGGGAAAATTTTGAAGATGGTCAATTGGCCGTCGACCATCGTCATACCACTTACCCACCAGACCCACACCAATTATGCAGCCCACTGCAATGTATCCGACGACCGCCATCAATACATACTCCAATCCGCCCTCCGTCTCTTCCTCCTAATTAGTGCCCCTGTACAACATGTTGTGCAAATTTAAAAAAAAATCTCCAATTTAGTTAGGTGAGAGTTTGAAACTCTATTTTGTAAATTGATTATGTTGGCTAAAATCTTGTTGAAGTGGATGAATTTAATTTGTCCATTATGTTTGTAGAGGTTAAAAATTATAGTTTGCAACCCAATTCTTTGATTTCTTCCCATTTCAAGATGAATGAGGGGGAATTTGTGAACATTTTTGTGCTTGGTGTTTAACTAGTTTGAGACGGTGAAATAATGGTGTTCGACTTTGACAACGTAGGCAGGGACGGTGGCATTTCCACTGGAGTGGCAGTGGCGGATCCAGGATTTCTGATTGGGGGGGCTAAAAACTACAAAGGCATTTAATAAATTCACCTTGCGGTTATAAATAGGTTCAATACTAAAAACAAGTTTAATACTAAATATAAGTTCAATACTACAATTCTACAAACAAGTTCACTTTGGTGGTAGAGGAGGTAAAGCCATCTTGCGTGTTTTTATGTTCTGAAAATGTTGCAGAATAACTTCATTGTCGATGCTCTCGAAAATATCACTCTCGATGTAGCATACCAAAGAATCATTTAGATACTCATCCCCCATCTTGTTACGCAAATCCGTCTTTACAAAACTCATTGCAGAGAAGGCTCTTTCAACCGTTGCAGTTGCGACAGGAAGCACCAAAACCAACACAATAAGACGATATACCAAGGGAAAACATTTGCTAATGCCATCCTCAACCATCTTTTTAGGAACATCTCCAAGATCTTCCAATCCAGAATATATTTCAGTTCCCCTCATGGATGTAATCCACACTTCTAATTCTTGCTTGAGTACGGATCTATCAATCTCTGAAAAGTCTTCTGGATATAGCTCTGCAAGTTGAAGTAGCTTAGACTGATTATAATTAGAGAAAGAATTCTGGGGATTAAGGCTTGCACTACATGTGAGTAATGTAGTATTTGTCTCGTTGAAACGATTCTCCATCTCCTGATTAATTTGGTCAATAACCTAAAAATGAAGTGACATATTAAGTATACTTCTAATACTAAAAATGAAACAAAAACTTAATTAATTGATAAATAATACAATACTCTAATTACCTGACAGAATATGTTGACTCGAAAATGGTGGTAATTTGTCATCTTCACCTCTTCTCCTGCACATCTAGAACGAAATCGACTTGTCACATTATCTTCCATTTTGAAGATGATCACATTGTTTGTAGCACAAAACTCATTGACCTCCTGTACGAGCTGATCCCATCCATTCTCCCTCAAATCTTGAAGCTTCTCCTTTACAACCTGAACTTGATTCATTGCCGCAATGATGTTTTGATCTCTTTGTTGCAACAATTGTGACAAAGAATTTGTCCATCCCAACACAAGTCTCATCAAATGAGTTAATAAACTGATAGTGTTCCATCTTTTCACCCAAGATAGCGGCATTTCCCCGAATCGTTGAATCACCTCCATCATCAACTAAGTTTTCCAACACCTAGGTGGTCGATTTCCACAACGTGAGAATACGAACAATGGTGATATAGTGTGACCCCCAACATGTGGTTCCCGACCGAGTTAAAGTGCTTTCTTGATGCAATCCTCTTCCAGTTGAAACATCTCCCTTTTCTAACATCTCCACCAAGTTATCATGTTGATTCTGTCGCAACTGGTCTCTTCTTTTGCAAGAAGCCCAAACCATGTTCGTAATCAACATCAAATAACTAAAGAAATCTGCCACATCTCTATTTTTGGTTGCACACCCCACAATAACTAGTTGAAGCTGATGAGCAAAACAATGAATATATCTTGCATATGGATTTTCCTTCGAAAATGCATTTATTCAAATAATAATAATAATTATAATAATAATAATTAGTATGTTACACATAGAAAGTGATATATGTGGGTTATAAGTTATAACACAATGGCATCTTTGTGAAAATTGGATGACTAGACATGATCAGTATTTTTTGTTTTTTTTTTTGTAACGTGGGGTTCCGAGGTTGTCGACTAATCCCCCACGGGTTCGAGCCCTAGCCTGCAAAGGTTGCGAACCGGTAGGCAGGCTCACCCAAGCCAATGAAGACTTGAGCACCCATTAATTACACAAATGTGTAAAGAATGGGATTTGAACCCTTGACCTCTTGCAAGGGTTACCTCTCCCTTACCACTAGAGCAAGGGGTCATTGGTTGTTTTCAAACATTAGGGGTTTAGTGGGTGGTTTTCTACAGTTTTTCATGTAACGGGCGGTTTAATGCAAAAGGCCGTATTTAGCGGGTGATTTTCTGTAATTTTGCCATTTTTTCCAATATTTACTCCCAGACTTCCAATTACCAATACAACTATTTTCAAAAAACAAGTACGGTCTGAAAATCCCCCTTCCAACTTCCGAAGGCATCCTGTTGCCATCCGTCCATGGCGGGCTAAGTCCCAACCGGAAATCCAAGAAGATGGTGCTGAGTACTCAGGCGGTGGAGACGGTGGTGAACGTCTCGGCAAACCTCTGCCAGTACATCGCCTGCAACCCTGAGCGGCTTAGCAGCGAGGAGGTCCTCGATCTCCTCTTCTGCTTCCCCTTTCAACAGTTTCGTCGCTTTACTCTCTACCTCTGGACCTTTTTCTGCTTCCCCGCCGGCGATCCTTTCTCATCTCCGTTCTCCACCTCATCCGACGAAGACGACGCCGAAGATCCTCACTCCGATTGATCATCGCCCGCTTCTGATTTGTACGATTCGTCTCTCTTTCTCTCCCTCCCATTTTCCCACCTCTTGTTGATGATGTGTTTCCTTCTAGCAATCGTGGTATAATAGCATGTTGTAGCTCAATGAATCGATGATTAATCGCGGTTTTGGTTTATATCTGTATCCAATTTGCAAAGATTAGCCACTGTTTGTGGATTGTTTCATCATTTGTAACCCTAGTGATTGTGATTGTTCAAATCTCCTTCCACGATGGGTGCATTGAAATCGAAACTTCCATCTTCCATTACCTCTACACCGGAAAGCTCCTCAATTTTGCCAAGCAAACTAAGGTCTTGGAGCCTTGAAAAGCCATCTTGCTGTAGATCAAGCTTGAAATTTGTAATCAAAAGGTTTTTCCTGACCCTTACTGATGTCTGATTCTATCCATAATCTACTGATTGTTAGTGTTAGGGCATGGATAATACTGATGTCTGATTCTATCCATAATCTACTGATTGTTAGTGTTAAGGCATGGATAAGTGGTCTATACTTCCCTTTGTTGGTGTTGAAAACCATAAATCTAAGAGGGGAATCACTGCATGAAGCCATTTGTGGCTTATACTGTAACTGACAGATTGCAGGAATGTGATAGTCTTAAACTGTAACTGTTTTTCAGTTTCTTCAGTGTGATCTCCTGCAATGCAATACTTGTTCAAAGTGGCTTTGTTTTATAGTTCATCACTATTGTAAAAGAGAGAAGTATTTGGATTTGAAGAGGAACTAGTATTTTTCCCGTACCATGTACGAGTGAGTATTTTTCATAAAATTTATGTCGTTATTTTCCCAAATACAATCAATATATTTGATTTGATTTGTTTTTATCGTATCAATTACCACCCCAAATATGATACAATAACCCCGATTGTGTCCCCTCCCCCAACTTGACCTCCTCTACCCGCCACCCAATTGTGCCACGGCTACACCTGATTGCCACATTCAGCCCTTGCCGACCTCCCTTGACTCGACCTCCTTTGTCCTCCACACAATTGTCGCCTCCAGCCCTCACCAAGTAACTGACTTGAGATTTTGAGCAAGAGCATGCCAACAACATGTATGAATGTTCATAGCAATTAATAAAGACAATTTAGAAATAATTTATTCTTAAGAAATAATCCCACAATGGACCACCACAAATTGGAGCAATGCAAACAAAAAACTCACCTCGCATGACTCATAGAGAAATCATTTAAGATATACAGACTTACTTAACAAATCAAGACAATGTTCGATAGTCAAATTGCATCACTATTGCAGCATAACCACCACCTAACTCCAATTCTCGCTAATTTAAAGAGTTGTTGGTCAATCCAATAGAGTATGTTTAGACACATAAATATTAGTGTTTCTTACAAAGAATATAAGTTAGGAGTTCTCAAGAAAAATGAGGTTGTAGGAGTTGCACTTGCCCTCGATCAACAAATTAAGTTTATCATAAAGCCCATTTGAAAATACAAGCAATACACGACATATTAAATCAAAATATGACATGCTGTAATTTAAATGTCTTCTCAAACTAAAGTATACAAAATGAACTTTTCTACTAATTGATATGTCAATTTTCTACTAATATACCGTTTTGCCCATGCTCTTCATCATGTCGCTCTTCGCAATATTTGGTTGTCATGACAAAGTCTTTTCTCGAGACAATTGATACTTCAAATTAGATAAAGAATAATAGATCGGCCACTTTCACACGAACTAAATTTCATTAATAAATACATAAATAAAATATAAGCATACATAAAGGCACACCAATGTCACAAAAAAACAACTACCAAATGGGAGGAACAATAATATTCTTGTATTCATCAACAAAAACACCTTTGTAAATACAGCAATAAAACCATGAATTTTACAACTTTCACCAACAACTTCAATAAGCAAGCAGTTATTGTAAACATAGAAGATGCGATTCAATAGGGTTTTGCACAGCAAGATGGTCAATGTCTTTTTTAATCAAGTGGTGAATAGGTGCAATAAGCCAACAAAGGTCAAAAATTGCAAATCCATAGATACCCGAATGATGGTGTTACTTTTAGAAATTGGAGATTGCTTGCAGAGGTCGTCAACGATTGGAGATGTGACTGACGCGTGGAGATGTTACCAACGATTGTAAATATAAGAGATGTCATTCAATGGAGATTAACCTTTTAAGTTGAGAATCCTTGTCAAAGCTCTTTCATATGTTTAAATATATGAAAGATTGAGCATAAAATACTTTTGAGTTTTTTTTATTCTAATTGTATTTAATATTGAAAATTGATTTTCATAACCATAAAAGAATTCACACCCTGACTGTGAAACGGGCTGTAAAAAAATGAATGCTTTATGTTTTTTTCTGTTTGAAGGTTGGGTGTATTTTAATCGGAGCCCAATTATTCCACTTAACCTCTAATAGACTATTTATTTTCAAAGATATTCTTAATTTTTGGTGTTTGTTATTCTTATTGTATGTAATATTGAAACCCGATTTTCATCACCATAATATAGTTCACTTCTTGCTAGTGAAATAGGCGGAATAAAATTAACGGTTTATATTTTTACTCATTTTAAGGATGTGTGTATTTTCATAGGAATTCAATTATTCCAAATTGACCTATAATAGTAGATTTATTTTCAGATGTACCTAAGTTTTTTTGTTTATTTATTCTTATTGTATTTAATATCGAATTCTTATTTTAATCGTCATAATATATTTCATACCATACCTGTGAACTGAGCTGAAAATAATAAATTATTTAGGTTTTTACTCGTTGTAAGACCTAATCCATAACTTATAGGAAGCTCAATGTACAAATCACAATATTTTCCAATAACATATTTGATAATAATTGAAAACTAAACATTCCATTAATCCATTGTTTCTACTAAAATTTAAAATTCTCCAAGCAATCAAATTCCTGTTTAAACCTAATCTAACATTCAAAGAGGTCGAGGAGGTGGAAGGGCAAGTTGACTCGATGATTGCACATATCCTTGCTATTGTGGAAGATGGAGCCGACCAACAGCTCCTCCCATCTGAAACTTTTGTGTAAAACGATGGCTCAAAAAGCTCGTTCTTATTCTTACTGATCTAGAATATAAGGAAAATAAGTAAAACAAAGAAGTAAAACAAAGAACAACATGGCAGTTGGCAAGTGTTAACACTCACCCAATAGAAAAAATAGCAAACACACATGGGAGCTCAAGAAATAGGAACTACAATGATCCACGAAACAATAAAGAGATAGTCAAAAATCCCATAAATTTAGTCAGTTGTGAAGTTGCTTCTGAATTTATATGTATTAGGGGTGGATGTCCCTTGAGAAATCCTGTAAATTTATACAACACTATTATAGGAGTACCAAACATCACTTTCTTTCTATTAATGACAATGACTAATATACAACACGTAGCTTTATGACCAATGAAACGCCCAAATGCCCAACTATTTATCTTAGCTGACCAAAAAAATTAAAACTATTTATCTTAAATTATTCACAAGTTTTATTTTACATTATTTAAAAAAAATCAATTTGATATCACTCAAGTGTATATTAGATCAACGTGCTTTCAATTGTCATTCCATGCTGTGAAGAGTTGAAAAACAGTCGAGATCAAACAAATCATCTGTTCAATATAAATATAGCTATAAATATATATACAAGTGCAAATACAACCATCATTTACATGTAAACGAACACTAAATATTTTCAGAAAATGACCCAAAAAACACAGATATTAGTACAGCTTGGTCAAAATTTCAATCAAATCCTTTTGAATCTTTGATAACCTCATCTGTTATAAACATCAGCAACATGGTGTTTTATCAACAAATCTAGCAAATTGTCCTGTTCATCGCGCTCTCGAGCCACAACCCTAGCACTCGGTGAGCTCTTCGGAAGCCTGAGAATCGCGTCGCAGACACGAAGTGCGGTGCAGTCATCAGTGCCCTTCTGTTGGCTCGCTCTCGGTGGAGCAACCAGCGCCATTTTCTCCAAAACCGGAGCCCTCTCTATGAAATACGCTGCGAGCTCTATGTCTGTCTTACTATTTCCGAAATTGATTAGCTTCACATTCTTCAGGCAATTGAACACACATTTTGGTGGCTTAACCTTTGGCGTCCGAAACTCCAAGATGGAGTTGTCGTCGTTGGAGATTGGACAAAGCTACAAATTTGATTTATGCAACATTCAATTAGTCAACCAAATGCAGAGACAAATCGGATTGAAAAATGTGTGATTCATCCAAAGGCATCTTGTGGATTGATCTGCAAGTGAGCTCCACAGTGATGGTTATTCGCAACATGAAAATCAAAATCTCAGATCGAACTTACCTCTACAGTGACGTTCTCCAGAACTGGACAGTTGCAGTGGTTGAAGAAGCAGAACACATCGGTGCTGAAGAGTCCGAACAATGGACTGTTTACAAGCTCCAGTTGCCTCAAATTGCTGAAATTCACTCCCAAATCCATCACAAAACTCGGCCGCAGAGCATAAAAACATCTCAACGCAAGCAAATTCAGAACATGATCGAATCCAATTGGATCCAATTTCTCCAATTTCAGATCGCAATTGGTGAAAATTGACTTACCACAAGGTGACCTAGGTACAAAGCAAGCCGATTGACATGCGAGACGCTAGCAAGAGCCTCCATGAAAATGTACAGAACTCCGCCGAATTCGTCTCCTCTGGTTCCGATGAACGCCGCCTCCAGCAATTCAACATCATCGAAAATGCACGATTCCAGATGTCCGGCGCTGAAGAGTACGGATCGGATCCTCCGACCTGAAAGCTCGATGGAGGAGGCGTTACGGCACTCGTAGACGGTTACGGTCTCCAGATTCGGTTGCGATTCAACACGGATCCGAGTCAGGGATCTGCACTCCCGCAACACCAGCTCCTCGAGGTTGGGGGAGCTGGAGAGGAGCGATTCGAGCATCGCATTGGTGACGTGGACGTCGCGGAGGCGGAGCGATCTGAGGCGAGGGAGGTCGGAGAGGTCCGGCGGCACGGCGATGATGCATCGGCTGAGGCTGAGACGAGTGAGCGTCTCGACGCAGTAGGAGAGCGCGGCGGCGGGGAGCTCGAAGGCCTCACTACGGCCGATGACGTAGTCGCCGGCGGAGAGGAAGTGGTGGTGGATGTGGCAGCAGAAGTCGAGGTCGATCGAAGTCCTCAACGCCGCGCGTAGCCGCAAACTCTATCCATCCCGACGCGGTGGACTTGTGGCCTGCAGCGGCGCCGGGGTTGAAGGTGAGTCGGAAAGAGGGTGAGATTGCAGTGGGTGAGGAGGAAGAAGGCATTAGCAGGTAGTTAAAAGGAGGGGTAGAACGTGGCTAAAAAGAATGGCTTTTAATTTTGGTAAAAAGAGGACACGTGGCTCATTTATTTGTGAAGAAGTTGCTTCTGAATTTATATGTATTAGGGGTGGATGTGGTCTGTAATCTGTATGTATCTGCTTAGGATTTTTTACGGTTGAAGCTGCAGCTGTTGCATATGCTGTGCGGAAAGGTTAAGATCCCGCCCTAAATTCGATTCTTTTCTTGCTTGTTGAACTTCTTGTGCAAAGGGCAATGCATTATACTCAATTTAGGGGTCCTTGATTCCAGACACTTGCTGGGTTGCTCTCACTGCTTTATCAATTCTGTATTTCTGTGTGCCCACAGAGGGCAATGTTGAACCTTTGTGCATGTTTTGGAGGAAAACAAAATGGTACTTTGGTATCCTTATCCTGACATGAAACATGAGCATTAAGATTTAAGATATGGGATTGCGATAATATTTTTTGTCATTGTATTTTGTTGTTATGCAGAGAGTAACTTGTAAGGGTGTTTATAATCGGGTACTCGAAGCGATACATAATACAGCGATACATAATTTTGAGTATTCGGCAGAAAAAGGGCAACGGATACGACACTTACCTGAATTGTGAATTCTAAAACCCTGGCTAGAAGTAATATTAAAGACTACATAACAATAGTAGACAGAGTGTTGTATTACTTGTAGAAAAATATAAAATGAACTACGTTTAGAAAGTACAGTGATGTTTTCCCAAGACATGAATATGGCTTCAGACGAGATCCTCCTTGCCTCCTTGGAGGGATTTATTTTTTACCTGGTTTATAATTTGTTTATGGGTTGCGAGATAAGTTTGATTGAACAGGTTTTGATTTTATAATATCTGGAATTTCATGCATTTTTTTCCAGATACATTTGAGTTCTTGATTATTTCAATGACATTCAATCTAAAATTGGATATTTTGACATGGGTATTTTAGTCATTATTATACAAAATTTAACCAGCAGTCTAATACTCCTTCCGTCTTAAAATTTAAGTCGTTTTAGGAATTTGCACAAGTTTTAATGAAACACTCACCTCTCAATCAACATCATCATTCCATTAATTTTTTCATAAATTTTATTTTTTTTAATACCACTACGTTTTTTAACCGATCAAAATGTTTAAAAAAATCAACAACATACAAGTCGATACAAATCATTACTATCCCCTACTAAAAAACTAAGATGATGTCTATTTTGATACAAGAATAAAAATCTAAAATGATCTATATTTTGAAGTAGATTAGAGGGGTGGGTGGATGGCAATTTGGTAACGGAGTTATTTTAAAGGGTGGTTTGCTGTAATTTGGCACCTAAGAGATAGCTATGTGCGATATACACAAGGATGGTTTTAGTCGGTTCACGTCCACCCCAAAGTTTATGAAACCAATGGAACCACTTACGATGAACCAAACGGAAGAACTCCAAACCTAACAAGGCGAAGACCGAGGCCAAGCGGCCAACGCTCCACCTTCAACGCTAAGCTCTGAAACAATTAAAAATCGAAAAAAGGAAAAGAAAAAAAAACCGTGAAGATGAAGGTCATGGCGATACCGACTACTACTCCTCGATGGTCAATCCGATCGATCTCACCAACTTCTCCTCTCTCTTCGATTGCTTTTCCCTCTCGGTTTCCTCTCTCTAATCTCTTCTTCTCATCTTCTCTCTCGCTTCGTCGCTCTCTCTCCATGGCTTCCGCTGCTCAGCCTCCCGCTCAGGTATGGATCTTTCCTAGGGTTTCCCCTTTTCATAAGCTCGACTATCATTTGCGACCTCCCCCGTTCGGTTTTCCTCTTTCTTATTTGCGAGATCGTAGTCTCTTGATTGTTCTGCCTCTGTAATTGGCAGACTCTGGTGGCTGAAGATTCCAGCTCCGACGTCTTTCAGCTCATCCAATCTCATCAAGTACGGTGCCTTTTTCGATTTTAGTTATTGAGAATTTCATTTCGATTAATCGGATAGGTTTTCAGTTTGTGTCGATTAATCTAGTGTTTTGATTGCAGGAAAAAGCTGCTAGGCTTCCTCCTCGGGAGGAAATCCGAACGGTGCTTGCTAATAGTGTGCGAGGGATGCTTTCTACCTTCTCTCAGGTTTGCATTTATTTTAGTGTATTTGCAGCGCTGTGATCAGTTTTTGTGTATTTTGAAATATGAGTATCGTTTTCGTCTAAATTGAACTGTAAAATTAGCAGGTTCTTTGTCATTGGTGAACTGTCCTTGTTGAATCCTTGACCTAGTTGTCACTATATAATCATAATCACACTATTGGGGTTTTTACTCTCTTTGAATATGAGCTTGGGGAGTCGTCATGTATCCATCTTCTCCTTTGCTCATTGACTCATTTTCCTTTTGATGTCAGAAATATGAAGGTTATCCATCAGGATCGATGGTTGACTTCGCTTGTGATGCTAATGGATTTCCTATTTTAGCAGTGAGCAGTTTGGCTGTTCACGCAAAGGTTTGTCAGTATTTTTGGTGTGCTTCTCTTCATCGTATTTGTTTATCTATTTTAAATTACATGAGAGGCGGGAGGTGAATTAGCATCCCTTTAGAGTGATACATACCAGAGAGTTAGTTTTTCTCATGATCAGCAACTTCAACACACACAAAGATGTGTTAGCAATTGATGAGTATGATGGAAACTGCCAACCATATAAGAGCATTGGTTGTAGCCTTGCTTTTCTTGGTAATTTGTGTACCAAAACAAACTTGAAAGTTACTTTTGTTCGGCTATGTTTCCCAGTCCTTTAAGAATCATATTACATAGAAGCAATGCTTCCCTTGCTTCGTGTTATATTGCCTTGTGATCTCCTGTCCTTGTTTCACATTTGACATTTCTCAACGTTATAAACTAAAATTTCAAAATTTATTTTCACAGGATCTGGCATCTAATCCAAGATGCTCACTTCTTGTGGCAAGGGATCCTGAAGATAGGACAGATCTAGTAATAACCGTACACGGTGATGCAAGTTTTGTAAGTTTATAGTCCCTTTGCTCAATTAGATTTTGAGAATTCTCTTAGTTGTGATTGATGCTAACTTCCCATTTCTATGCTGTAATGAGCTAATCACAAAAGTGTATTTTTATGCATATGCTTTTCAAACTGTACTGCAGGTTCCTGATGAAGAGAGAGCTGCTGTTCGTAGTGCTTATCTGGAGAAACATCCTAATGCCTTTTGGGTATCTTACTCTTCCCTTCTCTTATATTTTATTCTGTCTATGATGTTAATCAAAGTCTGAATTAGTAGGTTGATTTTGGGGACTTCCAATTTATGAGAATAGAACCCAAAGTGGTGCGATATGTGTCAGGAGTTGCAACAGCCTTGCTTGGATCAGGAGGTTTGTTAACTTGTATAAAATAGCTCTTGATGATAAATTACTCTGCATATATCGCTTCAGTTGGATTCCTACGTTTCTGTTGAAGCTTTCTGGAAGTTCTCTTATGATGGAAAGGATGAAATATAAGTGATTGGCCATCTTTTCATCATTTCCACTTGATATAATTTATTTGTTTTCATTTTTCTTCTAGATTTCAGCAAGGAGGAATTCAGTGCATCAAAAGTAGATCCAATATCCCAATTTGCTAAGCCTATAGCGGTACTATTTTTTTTTGTCACTTCATAGTTTTTCTATCCCCATAATCCATCTCAATCTTTTTCAACCCTCTTCTGTTTATTCTGTGCCTTGCAGTCCCACATGAACAAAGATCATGCTGATGATACAAAGCTTATAGTGCAGCATTCAACGTCCATTCCGGTAATAATTGCTTTTTTTGTTAATGTCTAAATTCACGCTATAGTAATCACAGGGATCATATGGAATAGGTTTTTAGTAACTCAAGTGCTACAATTAGAGTAGTAGACTCAAGTCACATTCATTTGCTGATTTCTTCACCAGATAATTCTTTTTGTATTAGGTTACAATTGTGGCAATTGGCTTCAAGGGCATTTGAATTTCTTTGTATCACAGATTTTTTTTCAATACATTGTTATGACAGTCATAGGTCACCGATCTCTTAGCAGATGATTATTATTTAAGTCATACATATATGATGAATGTGTCCAAGCTCCAATAATATGTTCTGTCAGAATATTTTATTGTTTTTTGGACTGTTTTAAGTAACGGAATTCTGAATATTCAGGTGGATTCTGCTTACATGCTGGATGTGGATAGTTTGGGTTTCAATGTTAAGGTAACCGATATTTTGCACCTGAACTAACGTTTCATAATATAATGTGTCAGTTATTACCTCAATGTAGATCTTGCTTTATGTGATGGCTGTTTAAAGTTCGGTTGGCATAATCAAATTTAGTTACCGATTCTCAGAAAATTTGCTACCAAAACTATGCTTGATTTGCTCTTTTTTTTCTTTCTTTCTGTATGAGTCCACTGGTAATTAGTCTGTTATTTCAGGCTGTCTGTGAAGGGAGTACTTACAAGCTTCGGGTACCCTTCCCTAGACGAGCAGTGGACAGAAAGTAAGTAATTCTGATTATGCTATTGAACAACGGCAGAAGGCATACTTGTTCTTCCAGCTCACATGAAATTAGATTGTAGATATACTCGGATGTTCCTGACCTTATTGTCAGTGAACTCCGAATTCTTTCCTAATAAAAATAAATAAATAAATTAGACTGTAGATATCTAATTTCTTACTAGTGGTTGATTCTTAGTAGTAGCTAACAAAGTCCCATTGATTTCATACTTGCCTGCATGACTCTTTTTAAACACAAATTGATATGTGGCATATTTTCTCCTGTATTGTTTTCAGGGACGTGAAGACATTGATTGTTGAAATGCTCCAAGCTGCAAGGTCGAATGCAAATTGATCTGGTAACAGTGTGCGTGGAAACATGATCCCCTTATACATGTGTATACTATAATTGGAAACCTAAATAGGATGGTGTCTTAGTCCTCGGTAATTTCAACACGAAGAGGACATCATTACCAAACTGGTTTTCTTCCTTTACATAACAAATTGCAGTCTTGTAGAGTGATAGTTTTAAAGACGAGTGGCAATCTCTCCCGCACCCGATGAAAACCAACACAGGTACACAACTGACTCACTTGAGGTGAGCAACCGGGTGGAAACCTGAAAGAAGGATGATAGATCGGGTGGCGCTTGAAGGACCTATATCGTAACCGATTAAGCCGACCCAAAGCACCTCAATGCCCTTGTCGTTTGTTTCCATGTGACTTGAAATCAGGCCATTAATTTAAGAAAATAAAACTTATTTTCTTAATTAAGCGTGTGTTTGGCAATTGAGGTTTTTTTAGGGGCTGGATATTTTTTAGGAGGTGGAGTTTATTTCGTATATTATGGAGGTGTGAGAGTTGGAGATTTTTTTTAAAAATAGCCTTGTAAAAAAAATGATTGATGTTTGGTCGGTATAAGGTTTGTAAGGCCGTGTTTGACGCTAGATGTTGTTTTGGAGATTATTTGGGATGTTGATAGATGTTATGAGATGAAGATTATTTTGGTAGATTAATGAGATTATTGTAGATGGAGCTTTTTTTTGTAAAAAATCTCGTTTTGGTGTTTGGTGTGTAGAAGATGGTAATAGATGATGTTTACATAAAATGACCATTATGCCCCTGGGTATTTAAAACAAATTACCCCTTTGTTTCCATATCTGTCGGTGGACACGAACTCCTTTCCCAAATGCAGTCTGCAGGATCTCCAAGAGCGATTGAAGAAGGTGGAAGCTCCCTCCGGCTGCTGTAAACAATCACCATCCGGGATAGAAGGTGGCCGCCGTCGACACAGAAGCTACAACACCCAGTGGACGAGCACCCCGCGGCGTCCTCGCCTTGAACGCATCTACAGATCCGAGCTAGCACCGTCGACGGGGAGGCGCTACAGTCAACTGGTATGTTACCCTACCTTCTTCTACCTCTGTATCAAGCGTAATGGTCAGTTGGACTCATTCCTAGGTGACATCCCAAGCCGAATCGATAAGCCATTGAATGTGCACTTAGGTTAGGCGAATTGAAGAACTTAGGGTTCGACTAAGAATGGGGGATTGGTTGTGGGTGATGGAGGATAGAAGTTTAGCAATTGCAGAATTTAGGCGAATTGGTTGTGGGAGTTGAAGATATTAGGGGAATTGAGCCTGTGATTGTCGAAAATAGGGGAAGTGGTTGTGCGAGTTAAAGATATTAGGCGAATTGAAGCTGTGATTGTCGATATTAGGCGAATTGAAGATCTAGAATCTGTGTTAGAAGCGTAGCAGTTTCGATTAGAAGTTTAGCAATTTCGATTCGAAGTTTAGGAATGTCGAAATTGGTTGTGTGTGATGAGCTTCTTGCTCTTAGGAAAACAACAAGCAGAGAAATCTGTGCATAGGTTCTGATTGATCGAAGATGATCAAAGAATACAAGTTTTCAGTTCATCACGAACCCTCTATTTATATACAACTGAATGTGGGTCAGCTCCCTAACTAATCTCCGTAACAACCAAGGATAGAAAGACACAGAAAATATAAAATGAGAACAAGTAACAGAATTACAAAATGACTATATTCTGTACAATAAACAACACCCATATTCTTCAGAAGCTTATCATTGGGGTTACACTAGGAGTTCCTTGTGTTCATTCATTGAGATTGCATCCCACTGTTTCAGTGCTTCTGGTTGTTGCTTAAAAACCGGGTGCTTCGAGTGGTGTTGTGGGCCTCGTCAAGTGTACGTGCTAGGTGTTGCCCTATTTATGCTTGTTGTTTGTATTTGTTGTTGGTCGTTATATGTTTCAATTGCGGGGTCTCGACGATATCATTTTGGCTGTCATCCAGTATCTATGGCTTCGAGTAGCAAACCACCATTGAAGGAGAAGCCTAAAAAGGATAAGGCCACTAAAGAAAAATCATTGATATGGACGCCGACTATGTTGAAGCTATTCTTGGACCTCCTAATCGCGTATCAGCGTAAATACGGCAGAGATCAGGGGTTCAGCTGGGTGTTGTTAACAACTCAATTTGAGGAAATGACTGGTCAGAAATGTGGCCCCAACACGCTGAAGAACAAGTACGCGGGAATGAAGGAGAGATGGAAGGATTGGAAAGATTTAAAGCACGGCGAGACCGACTTGGGTTAGGACTACGAACGAGGGTGCATCAACGCAACCGATGAATGGTGGGAGAGAAAATGTCAGGTAAGTTATGTGCTTTCGTAGTGTTTTGGGTCTGACCATATATGTTATGATACGAAGTTTGTGTGCTTAAGATTGTCGTATCACATAAAGAAATTCTATATTCCTGTTATAGGAGAAGGAAGATTTTCGGAAACTGAGGAAGAAGGGTGTGCCTCCCGACATCGAAGACGCATGAGATCAGATTTTCGGAGGGACGGTGGCGACGGGCCAGCATTGCGTGGCTCCATCAATGGATCCGTCTGACACGCCTATTCCGCTGTCAACTGTCTGCGATGACGGGGGTCCCACCAACCAGCCTCATCGAGCTGAATTCGACCTCGGGGGGGACGACGAAAACATTGACGACTTCGACTTGTCCCGCTTTCCGGACATGGTTCGTGGGAGCACCCAAGGTGTCCCTGTGCCCCCTGTGCCGCCACCTCCCACAGCCACTCCTGCATCTAGCACCTTACCAGTGAGGTCCGGAAAGCGAGCGTCGGGGTCATCGGGTTCTCAATCAGTCAAGCGATGGAGTGCGAGACAGTCGTCTGGGTCGGCGTTGTACCAAAGGCATATGGAGGTGGTGCAAGAAACTAGTGAAAAGTTGCTCGCATACGTGACTGCGAAGGACGAGGTGTCTAAGACTTCAGTTGATCGTGAGTCAGAGGTGATGGAGGTGCTTGACGAGCTGGTCGCCGATGGACTACTTGAAGATGAGAACCCGTTGTTGTGCAATGGAAGCATTGATCAACCCTGAACGGGCTAGGATGTTCCTCGCCTGCAAGCGAAGCAACAAGGTGCGAGTGGCGTGGCTGAAGTATCATTTCCGAAAGAGCGGATGGGACATCTAGAGACCGACGACGAGGATGTTTGAGTCATTGCGTAAGACCCTACACCAGGAGTGTAAGAAACTTCATTTAAGTTTTCCACAGTTCGAACCAGGACCTTTAACAACTAGCTATCGGAAGGAACCCGTTTTACTTTGCAACGACCTTGTTTGACTATCTATGTTTGTCTTGTAGTTGTGCTTGTGGTTGTGTGTATTTTCGATTGTTGTGGATAATGTGTTTTCATTATGGATGAATGCCTGTGTTATTACCTATGAGTGTGTGTATTTTCGATTGTTGGGGACAATGTGTTTTATTTTAGATGTCTGTATGTGTGATTTCATATGTGTGTGTGTCCTCATGGGTATGGCACTCATCTGTCACCCCTTGTAGCTACTAGCGCATGGATGCAGAAACCTCTGCTGCTAGGCGTAGGCGTAGGCGTCGGCGACGCCACAAGAATGCGGTGCTCATGCAGCTAATTGTGCATCTGGCTGCAGTTGAGAAGACGACTCACTACTACAAGCATGTGCACAAGGTGTCGTGCTACATTTCGGAGTACACGAGTGATCGGTGGATTAAAGACATCCTAGCCCACGAAACAGACCTCCGGTCGTTGCAAGTTTTCCGTATGCCGATACATGTGTTCACCAACCTCTGCTCCATTCTCCAACACCGGTACAGGTTGTGGGGCTCTTTCAACATGTCGGTGATGGAGAAGGTTGCGATCTTCGTCAACACCATGTCCTGGGGCGCGTCGCTACGTGACTCTTGTGAGCGTTTTCAGCGATCGACATCGACAATTAGCGAAGCCATTACTGACGTGTTGGACGCGCTCGTAGGGAGAAACAGTAGATGGGATGGACTTTCTCGTGACGTCCTCAGGCCTGTGGACCCTAACTTCACCGAGATTCCGAAGCAGATCACGGAAGACAGTCGCTATAGTCGATATTTCAAGGTATGATCTTTAGCTCTCAAATGTGGATGCGTTCAATTTTCTTTAGAGTCTCACCCCTAGCACTGACGCTATAGGGGTGCATCGGTGCGCTGGATGAGACGCACATCGAAGCTTGTATACCCCGTGAGGAGCAGTTGCCTTACAGGGGCCGCAAGGGGATCACTACGTTCAATGTCCTCGCAGTGTGCGACTTCGACCTCAATTTCACATTCATATAAGCTGGTTGGGAGGGGAGCGCGCATGACGCTCGTGTGCTTGAACATGCGCTCAATACCCCGAGTTTGCATTTCCCCCACCCTCCCCCGGGTTGTTACTACCTGTGCGACAAGGGATACCCAGAGAGAGAGGGCTACATGTTCCCATACTCGAAGACGAAATACCATCGGGCAGCCTTCGTGCAAGAACCGGCTGACAACGAGAAGGAGGCCTTTAACCAACGACATTCGTCGTTGCGGGGGTCTGTTGAAAGGTCCTTCGGGATCTTTAAGAGTATGTGAAAGATTACGAAACCAATGCATAAGTATTCGGTGGACAAGCAAGTCGACATTATTATCGCATGCTTTGCACTGCATAACTTCATTAGACGATCAGTCGGGGAACTTGATTCGCAGTTAGACGACTCCAATTCTAGCCCCTACGTGGAGCCTGGTGACCCAGAGCATGATGTGGCCGACGTAGATGAAGACGAGGATGACGAGGAGGTCGCTTCATCATCTAGCGATGACGAGGAGGTCCAGCCCAAAGGGATGTAGTGACTACGTGACGAGATCGCGAGGCAAATATGGAATGACAGGCGAGCCCGGCGCTAGTGTATATGTTTGTTGTACACCGGGGGTCTATGTTGTTAATATTATCTACTGTTTCATCATGTTCATTTGGGTGTTGGTGTATGTCGGGGGTATATGTATGGTAGTATCTAGTGTGTAATCGAGGGTTAATGTTGTTGTTCATCAACTGTGATCATAACATTGTCGTAATGTTGGATATCCGTAACTTGCACGCAGCGACTAATTCTCTAAATGTACATAGATTCATTGCTAAGCAGCCATATAATTACATAGATGCCTTTCAAATACCATTACGGTTGTCAAAGGAGGCCTATATTAGCCTACAAGTTGTCATTAACGGTGTCCGCAGCCATATGCTACAAAAAGGGCTGCACACCAGGCAGAACACCTGCCTCGACCCATTGCAGTTCCCCTACGGACATCCAAAAACCTTCTGGGTAGGGGACTGCATACACAATTGACAAAGCCGTCTACGTTCCAACCATACATACATACAGGGGTTCCCGCTCGAACGTATGTAGACGTACCCCTTTACACAAAAGCTTGCCTTTCGGAGACAAGGAGGTCTACTTCTTGGCGAGGGCGCCGATGGCGATGACGCTCATCACCAAGAACATCCACTTGTTGCGCTCCTCTCTGCTCTTGGCAGCCACCAGGTCCGCCCACACCTTGCACGCATAGGTGGAAAGCGAAGAAACGCGTTCCGCCATCTCGGTGTTCAGCTCGTTCACCCTCGTCAGCTCCTCGCCGTTCCTTTGAGCTATGGCCTCAGCAGCATACAGTCTCGTGGTCAGCTCCATTGCTATGTCCTCTAACTGCTGAATCCGAGGGTCCTCCGGTGCCGGAGGAATCTCCTCAAGCGGTGGGCGGTTCTCGTAGTCAGTTGGTCTAGTTTGGGAGCTTGCCTCAGCCAAGTCCTGCATCTCCTACCACAAATAACACATTTCTCAGCTGATAGTACACCGACGTACAATACAACCACTTCCCATTATTTATCGAATGATTTGAACATCGAGCTTACCTGCTCATATCAGGGTGGGATCCTCTCCTCCCCTCCTATCCAAGGGTATTTCTCGGGACATCCGCTTGGCCAGCTTCCAGATGATGAACTCATGATCGTAACTAAAAGGGCATACGAAGACAACTAGTAAGCACAAGGTTTATACAACGACAGTTATGTACATGTAGGGAGATATTACATGTGACAGACAATATATACATCCACTGAAGGTTTATTGATTCTAGTAGAACACTAGCAAATGACACACGAAAATGTACATGTATTTGACTTCAAATATTAGCAACCATAGATGACTACAAATTTCTCAATAATGCACATTTATTGATTCAAGTAGAACACCAGCAAAGCAACAATCACAGAAATGGAGGTTTGTTGACTGACTACAAATTTCGCAATAATAGTTTTGTATATGGAAGACAAGATAGACAATAACAGAAAGGGAGGTTTGTATAGTTATGTAGATGTAGTTTTGTATATGGAAGACAATATAAACAATGACAGAAATGGAGGGCGTGAGATAAGTTTTGCATTTTTTTATTGTTTTGTTGTTTGTTTGCTTTTTTCAGTTGGAGGGTTTGATTTATCTTCTATAATTGTGATTCTCAAAGTGTTCAATTGACACACGAAAATGTACATGTATTTGACTTCAAATATTAGCAACCATGACTCACTACAAATTTCTCAATAATGCAGATTTATTGCTTCAAGTAGAACACCAGCAAAGCAACAACTGAAGTAGAACACCAGCAAAGCAACAACTGAAGCATAGAGGTTTCCATATTGATTCAAGTAGAACACCAGAAAAGCAACAGCTGAAGCATTACTGCTACGGCCAAGAGAGGGCATAATCGACAGCGACAAATATATTCCGGAATCAATTGCGGCCCAAACAACGCAAAATACAGAGTGCTCACTAATGAACAAATGAACAACCAAAGAGTCTCCGTCGAGGAGGTGTCTCCAACTAGCTCTTTCAAATGAACAAATGAACAAATCAACAGATGCACAAATGAACAGATGTAAATCGGAGTTTTATCGAAAGGGAGAAATCCAGAAATTCCAAAAGGGAGAAATGGGGTTTTGTGAGGATAGAAGCTTCCTCATGTCGATTCGGCTTAGCAATGGAGGAATGACGCTTTGCAATCGTCGATTCCCGTTCGTGGGGTTGAAGGTGCCCATTTCGGGAACCCTAGAACGACCCCGTATCTCCTTCAACCGCCATTGACGACCGACGTCCCTCACCTTCCGTCCACACTGAACGTCGATGAGAGGAGAGTACACGATTTCATAGAAACGGAGAGGAGAGGATGGAAAAGCTTACCTTCAATGGTGGTTGGAGATCTTCGGTGCGGCGGCTGTGCTCTCCTCCAGATCTGCAAATGAACTTGCCTCAAAGGGGCAAAAGAGGGTCATTATATGGGTAATCTCCTCCCATCTCCCATCATCCTCCATTGGGTAGATTTTTTTCCAGCTATTTTCATCTCCGCCCAGCTCCGGACATCTCCTGTCGGCAACTCCCGGAAGCTACTGCCAAACACCACTTGGAGGAGATGAATTTTTTTTTCAGCTCCTCCCATCTCCTCCCATCTCGTACCATCTTGCGCCAAACATGCGCTAAGTGGGTATTGTGGATGAAAAGTAAAAAATACCCTTCAGATACGAAAAGGGGGAAAATGAGCAGGGGGAAAAGTGTACAAATTTCCATAACTTGATTAAATAACCTCCCAAAGCTACCCCTCCCAGCTTTCAAAATCAGAAAAAATAAGCTCCACCTCCAACTCCATAATCTCAAGCCAAAGCTGCTTCCAAACATGGAGCTTCAGAGCTTATTTTTTTTTAAAAAAAAACTCCATAACCTAATCTAATAAACTATCAAACACGGCCCAAATTAATGGCTTGCCTGCATTTTTCCCCCCTTTTGCACAGGGTAACTTTCACAAAATCCGTCTTGTTAGTTATTAATGCCACTTTGCTCCAAACTACTTATTTCCAACATCATGCAAAAACATTTGTCAATTGTCAAACATTGCACAAAACCTCCCTAAATTGTTTTTTAATGTATACAAACTCAGCATTTATTTACCCCGTTTTGTTCAAAACCTCCCTAAATTGTTGAAATCACACAACCATCCGTGATTAGTAAAATATTACCAATGCCCCTCTCCCTCCTTGCCCATCCATATCTGCACATTTTACCTTTGTCAAATGAGTAAAACTATTGGCGGATCTACGGGGGGCTCGGGGTGGCTGAAACCCCCCGTAGCCCGGAACAAAAGCGTAGGAAAAAAATCATATTGATTTTTTTGGTAATTTTTACTAATTTTAGTGATAAAACAATGTAAAAAGAGTAATGAATCATAAAGATAGATTAGCTTAGTTGGAAAGAAGGGGTATATATTACCTTGAGGTCATGAGTTCAATTCCCCGCCTCAGTTTTTTACAATTTTTTTTCCTATTAGTTTCTCCAATATAATTAAACAAAAACTTTTTTTTGGAAGCAAGATAAGAATTAGAAAAGTCGCCGACGATCGGGCTTCTTTCCTAGCGCATCCGAAAGGACAAGAACACGGAGTTCTGGATCAGCAGCAAAGCTATCATCGGCAGGGATGCTATGAGCCAGACGAGCAATCCTGTCAGCCATAGCATTCGAACCCCTGAAAATGTGAAGAATAGCAACATTAGATAAGGAAAGAAGAAACATAGACGTATCAGCCATCAGCAGCTCAATGTTCCAAGGGCAAGACCAATCCCCCAGAAGAGCTTTAATGACGACCAAATAATCGCCTTCGATGAGAAGGCTATTGAGACCCATGGCAACTACCTTAACCACACCCATGTGTAGACCCATAGCCTCGGCAAAGACCGCAGAAGTATTGTTGCACTGACCCGAGCCAAGGGAAACTACCATACCATCATGGTCCCGAATTACGAATCCAAAGGTACCCGCCTCAGACTGGAAATACGAACCATCGAAATTAAGTTTATAGTGGCCCTTAGGAGGTTTTTTCCATGTGTCGGATCTATGTGGATTAGTAGAATTTCTGTAAGCTTCTGTCTGGGATGTTCTCTTGTTGGGGTTAGCCGATGTTGCCAAGTTGTTTCCCCCTGCGTCCGATTTTGCAGACCAAGTCTGATCAGTAGAGTTGTAGAACAAGACAATGGCTTGTGTGGAGACGAAATTAATATGCTGGAAAGCTAGTTAATTACAAAAAAACCATATACCCCGCCAAGCAAAGGCTAGATTTGCAAAGCAATTTTTGCCCACTTTAGAATAAATGGCGTCTAGCAGAATGTTTGGTTTAACATCCACAAGGTCAATCTGTAGAATAGGTCGTCGAATTCCAATCGCTGATAACAAATCTAAGGTCATATGATAGTGTAAGAGCAGGTGAGAGATAGACTTTACAGTACAACCACATAAATGACATCCTGAAGGGACCGAGATATGAGACTGTTGTAGTATGTCAGAGGTAGGTAGGCCGTCCTTTGCAATCTTCCAAAGAAACTGACAAATCTTGTATGGAATATCTAGTTTCCAAATCCACTGAAAACCGAAAAGCGGATCGCCAGCATGGTTTGGGATGAGCGTCTCCGCGGAACTGGTGGAAAACCAACCATCTCTGTTAGGACCCCAGAAAAGTCGATCGAGGAAATTATTTTTGGGTAAGTGTGTTGTAACTATTTTGGAAATAATATCTTGACCCACGACACCTCTTAAGTCAAAAGATATTTTAGGTATGTCCCATTCATTGTCAGTCGTAATGAATCGGGCGACATTCCAATCCAAAGTTGCCTCATCTAGCGTTTGAAGAGCAAAATTCTTCAGCGGAGTTTTGTAGACCCAGTTATCTTCCCAGAAGTTAACCGAAATCCCGCTACCGATTGACCAGTTAAGACCAGATTTGAACTCTTGTCTGATAGCCATTAATTTTGACCATTGCCAAGAAGTATTACCCCTTTTGACATACTTCAGAAGCGGATTGTCTTTCAGATATTTATCCGTGATGACTCTAACCCAAATGTTATCTGGTTCAGTAATGATTTTCCATAGCAGCTTCATCTGCAGAGCGATGTTTATTGTCTCAACTTTGTGAATCCCAAGGCCACCCGATAGAGTGTCCGCACAAATTTTGTCCCAACTGATAAGAGGTGTGTATATTTCTTGCTTGTTCCAAAAGAACTGTCTGTAAATTTTGTCAAGTTCATTCAGGATAGACGAAGGCAGCATAAAAGCTTGCATAAGGAATAGCGATTGTGCACTTAAATTGGCCTTTATAAGTACTTTTCGACCCTCGGCCGAGAGGGAGGACGCTTTCCACTTAGATAGCTGTTGTTTTGCTTTGAGAATAATATCCGCAAAGGTGTCTCTATTGACTTTGACGTTGATGATTGGGCAACCCAGATACTTTTCCAAATTATTCGATTGGGGAATTCCCAGCACTGTTGTCACAGTTTGGATAGTTGTGTGTGACGTATTTGGTTATTCTTGAACGCTAGATTTATGCAGATTTACTTTCTGTCCCGAAATAGAGCAGAACCGTTGTATGATACTGGATAGGTTAAGACAAGTCAACTGGTTTTCCTTGTCGAACAACATTATGTCATCTGCAAAGGCAAGAAAGGGGATCTTAATCCCCCCCGACCGACTGTAAAACCAACATCCTTTGTCGCATTTGAATTGCGTTGCAGAGTTTGAGCTAGTACTTCAGCCATGAGGATGAAGAGAAAAGGTGACAATGGGTCACCTTGTCTTAGCCCCCTTGATGGGGTGAAAGGTGCCGAAGGTTCGTCGTTAACGAGAACAGAGTACGACACTATTTGAACACACTCTTTGATCCAGAGAATGAATTATTTATGAAAGCCGAACTTAGTGAGTACCGAGAAAAGGAAGGGCCACTCAACTCTGTCATAAGCGTTTTCCATGTCCAATTTAACCGCCATATAGCCGGTTTTGGCCTTTGATAGTCTAAACGAGTGGAAAATCTCATGAGCAATAAGGATATTGTCTTGTATGGATCTCCCCTTTGTAAAAGCACTCTGCAGAGGATGAATCAATTTATCAAATACTTTGGAAAGTCTTTCTGCTAAAATTTTGGAGATAATCTTATAGACACTAGAGCATAGGCTGATCGACCTGAAATGATTGATTGTTTCTGGGTTGTCCTGCTTTCGGATTAAAGTTATGAAAGTGTGATTAACCTGCCTCGACATTTTTCCACTCGAGAAGAAGGCCTTTACAGCTTTGATAACAGAAGGTCCAACAATTGTCCAATAAGTTTGATAAAAACCTGCAGGCATTCCATCCGGTCCCGGAGATTTGTCCGGTTTGATTGAGAAGAGTGCATACTTAATATCCTCGTTTGTAACCAGCGCTGTAAGCAGTAGGTTTTGTTGAGCAGAGATTTCGTTGTCAATGACACTCGGATCGGCTTCGAAAGTTAGGTCATGATTGTAAGACGACTTGAAACGATCCACAAAACTACTTGCAAACTCATTCCTGATCAAATCGTAACCAGACAGGGTCGTACTTGAATCTATTTTAAGAAATTTGATGAGTTTCCTTCCCCGTTTGGCAGAGGCAATACAGTGGAAATATCCCGAGTTCGTGTCGTTTAATCTAATATGTTTAGCCTTAGCCCTTTGGCTCCAGTAACGGCGTTGGAAATCAAGCATTCGTTCTCTCTTGTTTAGTAACTTCTTACGCAGATCCATATCCGTATGATTGGGATTACCAATCAAAGACTGCTGCAGGTGCAGAATTTTTTCATCCGTTTCGAAAATCTGCTTATGAATATTGTTGAAAGTGCGCTTATGCCATTTCTTTGCTAGATTCTTAAGAAGAGAAGTTTTCTTTACAAGTTTGTACATGAGCGAACCCTCAGGATTGAGTCTCCATGCTTGGCGAACTAAGTTTGTGAATTCCGATTTTTTTGTCCAAGCCATTTCAAAGCGGAAAGGTTTTTTTGTTAATGTGCATTGGAGAACGAAAATCAATAGAAATCGGAGCATGATCAGAGGTAGTAAATGGGTGAATTTTCACCCGTATGCCATCAAACGAAGATATCACGTCATTCTGAGCTAACAGACGGTCAAGCTTTGCATAACTGTTGTTCGGCAATCTAGTCTTCTTTTTCTGCCAAGTGTAGGTGCCCCCATGCGTAGGCAGCTCGAGAAGTAGGAGCGAGTTCTTAATCTCGTGAAGCCTTTTGAAGCGGCTAGGGCGAGGTATAATTCCTCCTAATTTGTCATCTGGTATTGCAATTTCATTTAGATCACCCAGAATACAAAAAGGAACGGTGAGTTGCGAGGCATAGTGGATGATAGATTCCCAGAAAGAGTCTTTCGACTTTTGGTCAGGAGGTGCATATACCAAAAGGAAGGTGGTCGTTTTGTCAGTCCTACAATCGTGATAATCGATATGAATTAATCTATATTGCACTGAAATTAGGGAGATTTCTCCCTCTGATAGCGGAAGATCTTTCCAGAGCAAACAGATACCCCCGAGAAACCTCGAGCAGGATCGAAAGCAATGTTATTGAATCCACATTTTTTCCAAACACTCTCATGCGGGATTTTATTCGTTTTAGTCTCAAGAAGCACCAAAACGTTTATGTATTTGTTTCTACAAAAAAGCTCCGTGTCCGTCCAGAAATTCCTTCTCTTAATCCCTCTACAGTTCCAAGAACATATATTTATGGAAAACCTTTTTTTTACGTAACTGTTTGTACTTTTTTATAACGATTGTGTCAAATAGCCATTATTTAACTTGTGGAAGACAATCTCCTTGAAATTTGGAGATGTATTTTTTATATAAAGGAAGTGGTACATAGGCCACCTGTGCAGTAGGTATCATAAAAATGGTTGTTATTAGATTTATGGACTTCAAAATTGTAGTGATCAACTGCACTAGCAATAATTACAAAAGACAAACTCCAAATATTGTATAAAAACAAATATTGGGCAAAAAGGCAAAGTAGTTACTAAGTTGTAGTGTATAAGTTGACGTTGTAGAGTCCAAAACATGTGAGGCAAAGCAATGACATAAGCCGGGTGCGAAATTTGTAGCTTGTTAGTAGCTGAATTGAAACAAATAAGTTGGGTACTCCAAATAGCCGGTAAGGCAAAATAGACAGGTTTGGTAATGTGTTTGTGCTTGGAAGCCATCGACTCCTCGTCTCAAAGCAACCACGCAGCAACCAACCAAAAGGCCCCAACCTGAGCACACCAGAACCTGCAGCAAGAAAAGAACGTACAACAGTACATGGAAGAGGAGCGCCACATCCGAAGACAAAATCCTTGGGTTTTATTAAGAATGAAGATTAAATAACAGAGATTTATAGATAGCTTGTGGCTAATGATTTGTATCAAATCGAGTGTCTTATAGAAGCAATTTCCACCTTTGTGTTGCTTGTAAGCAATAGCAGGAACCTTCTCTGTGAATAAAATGTGCCAAATTGAAGGCAGTAACCAAATGCAGACTGCACAAGTGGGCAACCTGCAAAACCAACAAAAGCAACAAGCAGAACCACAAAGTATGTGAAAGTTGCTGCAGACGTCAATCGCAATTGCGACCGTAACAGCCGGTAAGGCCGATCGGGCCACACACAACAAACGTCCAAAGCGAAATCGATAAAAATTATATGAGACGGCAAGGCCCGAGAGTGAAACCAGAAGGTAATCCAGAGAATCGAATTTCGCAATATAGGTAGTAACGGGAATGTAATCCCAATTGCATATTTTCATATGATTAATATAGGTAAGATGTTGGTGAGCAAGGAGTGTATTTGGGTGAAATGAAATGAGAGGGAGATAACTTACATAGTTCAGACACCATAGGAGAAGCAAGGACAAGACCGGAGAGAGGAGAAGACATCCGAACAGCCACCCACGCCACCGACAGAAGCGAAGTCGCTCACCCGGCCACCACCAGCCTCTCCAAATCCATATAAATGCCCGGATAGAGGGCTGAGACACCCTCAAAGCAGATGAATCTCGCCAAGATGAGATCGAATCAGGAGGCTCCACCGCCTCTAGGTCGGCCTGGTAAAGGCAAAACCCATCAAGGATGGGAAGACGGAGGATAGAGCGGATTCTCCAGATTGGCACAGGGAGTATGCAGAGCAGGCCCAGGGAGGATGCACGGGGAGTCGTAGGAGGAGAGGCTTTTGGCTTCCGCAGGTGAGCGGGATCGGGGGTCACTAAGGATCGCAGGTAGTTGATCGGCACAAAGGTTGAAGAAGAACCATGAAGGCGGCAGAAATTGCCTTTGAGAACCCACGCGTGAGGCGCGTTCCTCGTTTTTGTTAGGGTTTCCATTAAAACTTTCTTTTTATATATACATATAAAAAATTTCTCAATTTTTTTTAAATAATTTTTGTTATTGTTTTAAATTTTTCCTACTAAAAATGACTATTTAAATAATAAATTTAAGGTTTTTCCAATACATTTTAAAAAATATTTTCTTATATACATTCAAAAATAATTTTTCCCAATATACTTAAACAAAAACTTTCTTTTATACATATATATAATCCTCATTTTTTAAAATAATATTTGTTTTTTTTTTGAAAAAAAAAATTCTACTAAAAATAACTATTTAAATCATAAATTAAGGTTTTTTTAAAATATATTTAAACAAAAAAGAAGTATTTTTCATACATACATGATACATGCAATAAAAATTTTCTTAAAATTTTTTTAGCCCCTCCTAACAAAATTTCTGGATCCGCCACTGAATAAAACATATATGTATTGTTAATTTGAGGAAGGGAATAAGCGTCAATCGAGAGATATTAAAGAACAAGACTAGAGAAAGTTCGTATATCCAACTTGCTTGATTGATAATAAGGATGTGAGCATGGTTAGTTGAAATTTTTTTCAAAATATTTAAAAATAAATAAAAATTTACAAAAAAAATCACACCTTAAAAATATTTACAAAAATATTCAAAATTTGCAGGGATTTCAAAAAAACGCGGTCTGAGATCGCGTTTCATTAATAATAAAAAAAACAAACGAAAAAAACGCGGTTTCAAACCGCGTTTTATAATTAATTTCGGGTAAAACGCGGTTTCAAACCACGTTTATACCAATTTGTGTTTTTAAATTAAAAAAAAGAAAAGAAAAAACGTATGAAACGCGGCCTAAGGCAGCGTTTCATTTGTGGTTGTCTCCAACCCTCCTGTTCTCCATCATCCGCATCTCCTTCAAGCTTCCTAATCCTCTCCCATGGCACCTCCGCCATCACCAACACCTCGAGCAACTCCGCCATCGTCGTCCATCAATGGAGTTCTTCATCACCGCCATCTCCAACGCCTCCGCCATCGCACCTCTGCCATCGCCAGCATCTCCGCACCACCAACGACGGGGCTTCTTCAATTGGACTCCAATTCTGAAGCACCGAAGCATAGTTTTGCACACACCAAAAGGACTGTTGAAAAAGCTTTTGGCCATAAACTTGCTGAGATTTTTAAAAGATTTGAAGAGATTCTTGTAGCATCTGGTAGTATAGCTCAGGTGAAAGATTTGAAGATTTGAAGAGATTTCTGTATTCATGATTGGAAGCCACAAATGAAACGCGGCTTAAGGCCGCGTTTCACTTTTTTTTTTTAATTTAAAAACACAAATTGGTATAAACGCGGTTTCAATCCGCGTTTTACCCAAAATTAATTATAAAACGCGGTTTCAAACTGCGTTTTTTTCGTTTGTTTTTTTTTCCACTTCCAGATATCACTTATTGTGAATAAAACGCGGTCTGAGACCGCGTTTTTCTGAGATCCCTACAAATTTTGAATATTTTTGTAAATATTTTCAAGGTGTGAATTTTTTTGTAAAATTTTATTTTTCTTTAAATATTTTTAAAAAAAAATTCTGGTCAGTTAAATGAACAAGATGCAAATATAACGATTAAATGATTCGTGCCAAGTTTGGCAAATAATGATGTATATTTTTTTTTACAAAATAGCCCTTTTTATTAAATACTGATTTTGTACAAAGTTTGGCAAATAAAGAATTAACTAGTCTATACCCCGTGCGCTACGCACGGAATTTTTAAAATTAATCTAAGTATACTTATCTTATTTCTTGGATGTTATTATATTAATCAATTCGTTTTAGATGATACAAGTTCAAAACACGTACAAACTGTCTAGGTTATGTGTAATTGTGTAGTTAGTTATCAAATTGCTTAGCTTTTGGTCTTTTCTGATCAATTGAAATAGAATTTAGATAAAAAAATGTCATAAACAAAAAGCTTGAAATTACATAATATGAAATTACACAATTAAGAAAAACAATAGAGCTGAATTCATGCCCATACATGACAACAACGGTTGAACAGAAGCAGTAAAATTAACAACAGAAGTTTTAAAAAATCTTAAGATGTATAAAACTTGTATGCTGTAAAAATTCAGCAGCTTAAATACAAAAATTGGAAGATACTCCTCAAATTGACCCTGATTCTCTGTGCCAAAGTCAAATCAGTGACCTGAAAGTAGGAAGGATACCAAAGGATTACACTTCTTCGTACCAAAAACCATCATCAAATAGAAACTATAGTCTGGACACACCACCCCCTTCATCTTAGACATGAATTGTGCACCACACTGATGCTTCAACATTGCAAGCGGCGATATAGCTTTTTCCTGTAAGGAGTTGGGAACATGTGCATTTAAAGATATATCCTTGTTAGGTGAAAGGAAAAGAAACAAAAAATTATTGATCAAATCGACTAACCTACGGGAATGGTAAGTCTTATTCCTTAGGCCCGAATATGAAATATTTTTTTATTGATATAATTTCCTAAAAATTTATAAAAATGTTTCCTTCTTATATCTATGATGTATTTCCCCTCCTCCTTTGAAATAAAAAGGGTTGAATCACTTCAAAAAAAGAAAAGGGTTGAATCTTTATCAAACCTAAATATATAACATTAACCCCAATCCAACCCAACATCGAGCAAACTTCAAACAACATTATAAATAAAAAAAAATAATAAATCTTTAATAGATTTGGATGAGGAGAAAATATTACAATTATTACTATTGTTATTCATCACATGAAAATGATCATCGGAATAAAATGGGATGAAAAGATTGTATATTACTCCTTCCGTTTGAAAATAAATGTCGTTTGACTTTTGTGCACGTTGTTTAAGGAAGTAAAAACTTTATAAAATATTATTTTTTTAATTAATTTTTTTTATAAATTGATAATTATTACTAATAAATATTAATTTATAAAAAAAATTAATTAAAAAATAATATTTTATAGAGTTTTTACCTAATTAAAAAATGTACACAAAAGTCAAACGACATTTATTTTCAAACGGAGGAAGGGAGTACATAATAAGTTATTGTACATTCTGAGAAGCATCACCTTTATTATCAGAAGTTAAGACTTTCATTTTGAAAAATCCCATAAAATTTGAGTTGGTCCTTCAAATGTACACACTTTAGATTTACATTGAATTCAAACGATATGCATGTATACATAACAAAAAAAAACACTTCCAATAATGTGCTAAAGATTTCGGACTGCTGCCCTCTACCAAACATCTTCCCAGACTTCCAAGTGTCCATATACGTTTTCCCAGAGTTCCAAAGCCACTCCCTTCACGTACTCCCTCTCTCCACAAACCGTAAATTTGGAATGAGTTACAACTGTGGATCATTGAATTTTCCCTAACTATGAAATTTCACCTCAAATCTTGAATAAGGCTGCAAGAAAGATATCATACATGAATGTATATGAAGCAATGCATTTGACAATTAAAAAAAAAAAGAAAAAGGGTAGTCCTGATGCAACATTTTCAGACTGGAAAAGACATCAAATAAAGTCTATAACCGTGGAATAGGATGAGATATGTAGATGCAAAGGCACAACAACATACAAATATAAGCGACTATGAGTGACTTTCAATTTCTAAATACAACCATCGGCAGCAAATAAGGCCACAAAAGTACCAAATTCAATCGGCCAAAGAGACTGGTAACACTTAATTGGAAGCAGTATAGCTTCCATGACAATGCCAAAATTAATAAAGGAATAGCCTCGTTATAAAAAATAAATAAATAAAGGAATAGCCCAAAACCATAGACTTATTACTTCAGAGGAAAGACGGAACAAATTTAAATTTCAGTATATGTACATCTGCCCACTACAAGCATGACTGGTTAACAAAATTCACCCAACCAGATAATCAAATTTCATCCCAATTTCTCGCTATCAAACATAGAACTGAATTAAATCTCTCAGAACCATACTTCTAGTGCTCCACACGGAACTTGTTGTGCCTAGGTCACAGAAATTTGCCATGACCTCAAATTCAAGCTAGATATGAGATTTAAGAACTAAGGGGGCAGAGAGGAAAATAGATATATAATTGGCGTCAATCAAGTTACATGCAACATTTCTTAAGTATGAATATCAATCAGGCAGCCACAAACTACTCCAAACTATAACAAATATATAAGCGCGACATGATCCTAGATCACATTACTAAGCGTTTATTGTTGTTTCTTTTTAAGTATGGCTAAAAATAATAAAGATTCAGGTACATAACTCTAGGAGAAAATCAAAAATCATAAAGAGTAAGGTACACAAAACTTGATGCTCAAGTACAATGTTTTGATCCGAGAATTCATTAGAGTATTTATTTTGTGATGCATAACATAAGCTAATTGTTGTGGTTGTTTTCCATGACATGACCTTCCATGGTACCATAATAAACCAAGACTACCCCAATTATAATTGGCATTAACAATGCCAAAGCACCTCAACAGGATCCAAGAGATCAAGAATATCTTCAATTTATCTAAAACATGCTTCATGCAAAATCTAGAGTAGTGCAACATCCTGTAAAAAGCAGTTAGAAAGTGGCATGGCAGTAGTAGTTCAACTCAAACTGAAACACTACAGTTATATTCAAGGCAATGTGGCAGCAACATCGATCAAATTCCTATAACACACATTTCAGTCTATGAATATTCCATAAGTAGCTCTACTAAAATCATAAAGCATCTCACAAGTAGCTCCACGCAAGTATATCAACCCCTAAAATGGCCAAATCGTACATTTAACTCCATTTCGATTCACCGAAAACTTCAATACTAAGGAAAACTCATATATGCTAAATCTAACACCTAAGCGCAATGAAAAAAAGAAAAGAAATTAATCTACTTAAATGAATGAAAGCAACAGGAAAGCTACAATATACTTGGAACTTGCAAATCTAATCTCTACTGTAGCTCCCTGAGCTTGAAAGGGTCTATTCCTTATAACTTTATACCAGAAACTATCGCTTCTTTCAACTCTCTTATTTTTCAATTTCTTTGGTAGATTGTATGTCATAGCCTAAGCTAAAAACTCTAATATCAATGAACATTCTCTAGAGAGTAACGTGAATATCACAATTACCTGTATCTTTTCCCAGAAGGTCCCAATCTAAATAAGTTTGAGCTGGAGTGCTGGTGGAAGTACTTTGTTCAGTGGGTACACTAATACTCAAATCCCTTTTTCCAATTATCTAAGACTCTTTTAAGGATTTAGGCCTAGAATGCAAAAAATAGATACAAATAATACAACCAGTGAAGTGCATTAAAGAAACATAAAAACAAAGATGAAGAATCACAAGTAATTTTGCTTTCTTGGTATCTCTCGGATTAGGGAAAAGTGTCTGCTAAAATTTTAGCATGAATTATGATATTTATTCGTGTATTTTCAATATCCAACAATATGGTCAGCACATGTGCCTTAATGCCAAGGTAAAAATGCAACAGGGCCTTGAAGTAAATTCCAGCATACAATGGACATCAATTGTGCACACAGATATCAAATACTCCATATAAATGTCTCCATACCCCGAAGTTCAATTTATACCTGAGTACCTAAAATATATGCACATGAATTTTAAAACCTATCTATATACCAGAAGAGATGCGGGAAATTCATGTATGGCATCAAGACAATCAGAAATGACTGTCCACATCTTCTGTTCAACCGGAAAAAGAAATGAAAGAAGAATGACTATCCAATCCAAGCACACAAGATATGGCTTTAATTAAAATATCATCCTCTTGTACCTAAAGCTTTCTCTGTTATGGATCAGCAAATGCATTTTTCTCCTCTAGAATCATTTCGATTATATTTTAATCCTAGAAACGACGACTTCAAATATGAATTTGATTAAGTTGCCTTTTCTAATCAAATATTCTCGTAAACATTTGATAGATGCACAAGCAAAGCATTCTCTAATCAAACAGCATGATTTGTTCCTATAGCAACATAACCATCCCATTCTTAAGGTTATAACACATTAAAACCAAGACAATGAAATATCACGGCACCAAACAACCAAATTTTACACCAACAAACCTCTTCCTCAGTTCCACAGCGAAAAGCAACATCATCGTAGTTAATTTCGGGTGCCACTGATAATCCAGTATTTTGGAAAGCCACTATTCTTTTCTCCCCAATTTCCTTTTCAACTTGAAAAGAAGTACCTTGAGCAATCATATGGTGATAAGAAAAGACAAGGAGTAAGATGAACGTCACCTCTATATGAATGTTTCAGAATCAAAAGATATCAGATTTCCAAAGTGACAAATTACTTGCAATAGATGCCAAGTGACAGACAACCCAACAAAGCCAGCACCAAGCACAACACAACTGAAACCCCCAAAACAAACAAATACTTGAAATGACCGCAAGCAACTCTAGAAATTCTATTAGAAATCTATCAGCGTAAGCAATTTCAGAAAAATATATCGAACAGAAAATAAAAAATACATCAGGAGCAGACGAACAACAAAAGCAAATCGAATAGGAAATTTCAGAAAAGCCGAACAACAGATCGGTGCCTTGAATTCCTTACCCTCTTCCTCGAGCGACACCCCCTGCTCCCTCACAAATTTGGCGCTTCCATTCTACAATTCAGAACCAAAATTTAGATACCCACAATTCAAAAAGTGGAGAACGCGAGGAGGAAATTGAAACCGCTTTAGAAGATGCAGCTAATGAGAATTAAAGAGGAGAAAGATATCGCCTGGGAGATGGAGAGAGATCCTTAGATCGTTGCTCACATCAATTAAACGTGGGTGTGACTGAGAGAGAGAGCGAGAGCGGTTGCCCTAGGGTTCGTTGTTCATGCCGAAGAGACGTCGGAGATAGTAATGCACTTCTTCAATTTCTAGGCGGTTGCGTTTCGGGTCTCCGGCGTCCGGCGGTTGCGTCCTCCACTCCTCTGTTCAGACTCGCTCCGCAAGGCGGTCGGATCTCCATCAACCGAACCTTCTCTGGTGATTGAGAGGAAGTTACCAGAGGAAATGGAGATCGTGGGAGAGAGATTTTAGAAAAAAAAAAGAGAAGGGCAGAAAAGGAAAAGAAAAAAAAACCAGAGAAGCTCCACGTGGATAGTCTTAGAAGGCTGAAAAGGATAGAACTTTAAGTTTTAGGGAGATTATAAAATTTCATAAATAATGTAGGGTGTTTGATTCTTTTTTTTTTTAAAACCTTTCGGGATTACCTTTCCTGTGGTTCTTGTTATAGCAGCCTTTTGCCTTTCTGTGATTATGGATGCAAAGTATGCAACCGTAGTAACATTTTGGTTAAAGTTTGTCAAGTTTCCAAGGCATGTTCATTCATATTAGTATACTCCGTATTAAATAGATCCAAGGAATAATGACAGGGAATAAGATTTGAGGGAGATAGTTAAAATTCCATATATGGATGGAACCGGATTCGAGATTCGACATGTTCAATCGAACCAAAGACGAGTTTGTTTTACAAAGAAACCAAAGTCAAAGTAATTCAACATCTCAATCAAATTTAAGCCTGACATTCAAATATGAAACCCAAAAATCATCATTCATAAATCATAAAGAAAGATAGAGGTAGCAGTTTATACAAATAAGTACACAAAGAATTGAAAAAGGAGAACAGAGAAATAAGGACGCGAACAATATTAAAATTAAAAAAAAAAACAAATCTCTCAAACTAAAATCCCCCCTTCCCAACACAAATCACATCCTCTGAATTCCTCTCATCCCGCCAAGAAAGAGGGAGACGAGTGCGAAACCAAACCCTAACTCAATTGACTCGCTCAGAAGAGGAATCCGAAAGCCAGGGTCACGACGGAGGCGATGGCTGCGGCGGGGCCGAACGTGGCGGCGTTCGAGGTGGGGCTGGGGGCCGGAGCCGGCGAATCCTGAGCGACGGCGTTCTGGACGGCGAACACCGCGACGAGAGTCATCAACACGGCGGCGAACAGCCTCATTCTCATGGCCTCCATCTCTCTCTGTTGATTGCTCGGAAAACTAGTTTTCTAGCGAATTGAAGAGGAAGCAGAGAGAGAGAGCGAGCTTATGTGTGTGAATGAGATTTGAGATGTGGTGGAGACTGAGCCGGTGAGGCTATATAACGGAAGGCGGAGGAAAGAGAAAGAAGGGCTGACCGAAAATAGCGGGCAGGGAGGAATATAAAGACAGTGGCTTGCAACGGCTGCCCGCTGCCCGTTTGGTATGTGGGGGGGTTAAGGACAGGGTGTCAGTGTTGTAGGCTCGTAGCAGGTGGAGACCAGCTGTCTCCAACGGTACAATATTTGAAGAGTGAAGTGGTGGGGGTCCACCTGCATATGCCTGTCATCTCAATTCTGATTTTTCTGTTGGGAATTGGGTTTTACTTTCTTCTTTTTTTTATGGGTCGGAGTTACGGAGTATAGACAATGTTACAATCGGGTCGGATCAGGTTAAATTAAAGTCGAGTATGGTAACTACAGTACTCCGGATCAGGTTAAATCGGGTCGGAGTATTCCGTATTTGTCGACTTTATTTAAGAATTTGATTCTGCTTTTTTAATATAATTTTTTTTTAAAAAAAACAGGAACATTATTTATGAGGTGAAAAAAAGAAATGAAAAAGCAGTGGTGGAGGAGTTGCCAGTTGGGGGTGGATGAATGTGGACGGCTTCTTTTTTATCACGATTCCAACTACTTCAAAGTAGGAGTATTAAGTAAATCGGACAACTTTACTTACCTCTCACTCTCCCAGTATTTTTTTTTTTTAAAAAAGTACTCCGTATTGATTTTTTTATTCCAGTTTAAAATAGGGATATGATATACCCCGTAAAATGGAGTGGTTTTGATGAAGGATGCTTTTTTTTTTAGGTTACAAGTAATTTGATGAAGGATGATGTTAGCGTTAACATGGACTTCAAAATATTGAAACGACTTATGATTAAAATATACCAACTGTATTATTATTATTATTATTATTATTATTATTATTATTATTATTATTATTATTATTATTATTATTATTATTATTATTATTATTATTATTATTATTATTGTTATTGTTATTATTATTATTATTATTATTATTATTATTATTATTATTATTATTAGAGAGAATAGAGTTAAATAACCCACTTTTTTTCAAACTTGGCAAAAATGACCCACCCCCTTGAAAAATGGTAAAAGTAACCCAAATCCCAAAAATTTGGCAAAAATGACCCGGTTGATCAACCCGGAATAGAGGGTAAATGTGCTAAAAATAAAAAAGGAAAAGCTCGCGGTAATCGATGCACAACCTCAACGAACCATCCTTCTTCTTGACGAACAGCACTGGAGCTCCCCATGGTGATGCACTCGGACGAATATAGCCCTTCGCGGCTAAGTCCTCAAGCTGAGCCTTAAGCTCGACCATCTCTGTGGGTGCCATCCTGTAGAGTACTCGGGAAATGGGCCTGGTGCCCGGCTCCAACTCGATAGCGAAGTCGACCTCTCTCTATGGGGGTAGTCCTGTTAACTCATCGGGGAAGACATCGGTGAAGTCTCGAACAACAGGTACCTCAGACATGGTGGGTCGGCCTCGATCTACCTCTAAAGCATAACACCAATATCTCGTACAACCCTGGTCAAAAAGTCTCGCTGCTCGAACTGCGCTAATCAGTGCCCCATTCCTCTTGGGGTCACTACCCCAAACCTGGTGCTCGGTGCCATCCTCTGCTAGAATCGACACGCTCCTCGTCCGCAAGTCGATAATCGCCCCATAGTGGTCCATGAAATCCATCCCAAGAATCCAGTCGTGGATCCTCAAGGCCATCACGATCAGGTCGGCGGGCCACTCTCGCTCTCCTATACTGATGGGGCAACCTAGGATCTCATGACTCGTCCTAATCCTAGCCCCATCCGACATACCCACAGTCAGGGGCGGACCCCTCGTGCAACTCAGGCTCAGTCTAGAGACGCACGACTCTTCTATGAAGCAGTGTGTGGCACCCGTGTCAAAAAGAATACTCAAGGACTCATCTCGGAGAAATATAGTACCCGAGGCACTCGGAGCGGATCGATCCTCAAGTCTCATCTGGAAAACGCGGGGCGGTAGGGGCAATGTAGAACCAGAAGCTCCAGATGTCTGTCCTCTCCCATAACCTGACCTAGACGGTCCTGCGGAAGATGATCCTCTGCCTGTCCCGGGCCTAGATGGCCCACGGCCCCCTCTAGCTGAACCTCTGCCACGTCCTCCAGGCCGACCTCTAACAGCTGTGCTACCTCTCCCCTGCCCCGGGGAGTAAGTCAGAAGCGGGGGCTGGGGAGCGGTGGGAAGTCTCGGTGCGGGTGTAGCTGGTGGGGTCCTACCACTCTGGGGGCAATGTGCAGTTCTGTGTCCCATACCTCCACAAGTGTAACATCTGGTAGATCTATCAGGGCAATCTCTCTTGTAATGACCGGGCTCAAAACAACCATAGCTTGTGATGCTCCGGACGCTAGCACCTCGACTAGCCACTGTGGTGCTGGGGGTGGCATAACTCTCGGCATCCCTCCTCTGAATCCTCCGCGGAAGGCTC
This sequence comes from Persicaria maculosa, assembly GCA_963922045.1. Lineage (NCBI taxonomy): Eukaryota > Viridiplantae > Streptophyta > Magnoliopsida > Caryophyllales > Polygonaceae > Persicaria > Persicaria maculosa. Next base: position 45,945,954 of record OY998267.1, read on the forward strand.
CTCGGGAGCTCACATCCCATCTCGTGTCAGCGGGCCTCTTCGCCTCGGGGCGAGAGGGGGCATACACAGTAGTAGTCAGGATCCTCTGCTGCTCATACATCATCACGACCTCCAGAAAGCGGTCAAACGGAATAACTCCCAAACTAGATGCGTGTAGAAGAATCTCTGGCGGCAGCCTCATAGACAACAAGCGGATACGACTCTCATCAGTGGGATAGAGGTGAGCGCAATGGATCAGCTCCCTCTTGAACTGGCGAATGACCTCCGATACAGGGCGGGATGGGTCGTAAGTAGCACGCATGAAGGTGACCTCCCTAGCCGTCTGTGTCCCTGGCGGACAATACTCCCGCAACATCAGTGCTCGAAACTGCTCATAGCTCCACTCTGCCTGGCCAGTCTTACAGACGGTCCAGCGAAGAAATGCGTCATCTCGCAGAAGTCCTGCGACCAACCTCTGACGCTCGGAAGTAGGAGCACCGATGAAGTCAAAGATGCTATCGATCTGTCGAAGCCGTGCCTCGATGTCCGCCCCGTCCTCTCCCAAGAAGTGTGGCGGGCTGCAGAGTGCCAAGGATCAAACCCAGTCGATGTGCTTCTCAGGGCGCACATCGATGGGGGCTGGTGCGACTGGTTGTCCAACGGGGGTCTCTCTAGCCGGCTCAACTGGCGGCTCTACGGGGATCTGTAAGTCAGGTGTATCTGGTGGAGGATCTTCGACCAGCTCTCGCAGCATCTCGATCAAGGTCGCCCTATCCATCTGTCTCAGGATCTCCTCTGGCTGGGGGGCGGGGACCTCCGCACCCCCGAGATCTTGAACGTCATCATCAGTCCTGTCAGCCACAACTCGGCGAGGTCGTCCTCTGCCTCTACGTGCTGGGCCCCCACGCCCGACGGTCCCACATCGTGTATCGACCATGCTGCATATCCAGAGTCATCACTCGGCACAGAAACACTCAAGTATGTTTGCAATGATCTCCTTCGAGGGAGATCGCCCTCAGGCCCAATAGGTATACATACACACGTCAAGCTACCTAAGGTCGCTCTTCGAGGGGCAACTGACCGGAGGGGCAAATACCTCACGACCTCTACCTAACTCGCCACTCCAACCACCGCGGTGCAATTCCTTGGACTCTTCCAAGCCCATCTGTAAAGAGTAAGCTATGTTTTGCCTACCCGTTCCCGATCTACATCCAATAGGGATGGTCTAACGCCATTCTACCCACTCGATCCCCATTGTTTGATTTTACTCCATTTTAAGGCCAAGTTCATATTAGGGTCATTTGTGTTAGACATATTAAGTTCATTTTGCCCCTTGAAAACTCTTTCAAATCTTTTGAAATTCGTGGGCGGTCTCCAAAACATACACTCGACCCTTTGGTACCCAAATTGCAAAACCTGGCTCTGATACCAACTTTGTAACGGCCCGGATATAGATACCCGGGTTACGTTTCGAAGGTTGGGTACCTTTGTTCTGATCTTGTAATTCGAGTACGGGTCGAGGTTTTAAAACTCAAGATTCGTATTTTAAAGTGGGGGTTTCGGATCCCAAAATGGCCGGAGGCCACGTGGTATCTTCAAGCTGTCCTAAGACTATGTCGCGAAAATTCGTTTGCAAACTGAGGTAAAGCCGAAGTAAAGTACAACTTGCCACGGCGAGGCCGGGTCAAAACCAAAACACAATTTCTGAAATTGTAAGGCCAAGTTAGTGGGGTTAGGCAGATTCTTTGCAAGCGCCCGGGAGGTTTTCCCACGCCATAGAGACAAAGAGCAATCATACCTAAAAAATGTGGTGCTAGCGGGATTAGATCGAGACCCCAACGCACCCTGTCCCGCAAGCAAACATACACATACGCTAATATAAAGATGATGCAGATGCGGAAATTAAATCACACGAACATGATCCTAATTTACAGTATGCGGAAAAGAACTGTAAATGCGCCCAAAGAATGCCAAATGGCATATCCCTCTCCTACCTCTGCACCCCTTTCCGTTAGTGCAGAGACTGGCCAGTTCGATGCTATAGCATATCATGTCATATCTCATCATCATATCATAAATCATACTCATGCCTGATGGTGCTGGGCTATCATCATGCTCATATCGACTCGATAGACTCAGGGCACCCGATGGGGCTGGGCTACCCTTTGACCCTAGCAAAGACTCTAGGACTATCACAGATAACGGCCGTTCTGTATTCAAACACACAAAGTAACCGAATGCTCATTCATAAGTGCAATCCTAGCATGATACTATATGGCATGCTTTAATGCTTATGCAACACCTAGTATGTCATATATTCACAAGCAGGTATACTCTTTCGAGTCTGAGTAAGCCCATAAAGGAACTTACCTGAGTAAGCCGAACAACAAAAGATACGGTAGAAGCAGAATCCAAGCAATCAACAATCACCTAACATATAAGCGAATAAAGCGCCATAAGATACTATTCTACTATTTAACACATGGAAATCTTTTCACAAGCTAATCACAAAAGGAAAATAACTATATTCCGAGAAATTATCCGAATACCCAAATCTAGGTCAAACCCGGTCAAAGTTGCTATGATAGAATTTCTAACACTTCGCTTTCCAACCAAATTCTCCAAAGAACATTTCCAAAACATAGAACTTCTTTTTAAACAATTACTTACAATATAAATTTAATTAAAGTAATACCCTCCCATTTTATAATTAAATCCTTTTAAGGTTCCCAACTAAAACATATTAAATTCATTTTATAATATAATACTTCCCAACTTTATTTTCATAAAACTCAGATTTATAATAATAATAATAATAATATGAATAATAATAATCATAAAAATAATGAATAAAATACGTTAAACATATACATATATATACCAAAAGTACAACAAGTATCACAGAACAGCCCACCCGACGGCCCAGTCCATTAACCCAAACAAGGAACCCAGAACCCAAACCCGAATGGAGGCAAAACAAGGTGGAGGTCCGGGTTTGTAAGCCTGGCAAGGGAAAAGAAAGATAAGGGGTCCGGGTTTTATACAACCCATTTGATGAACTAACCTGACCCAAGCCCACCAAATTAGGCCCAAAAGCCCTCCCTCGTCTTCAACCTCCAGCCGAAGCAGAGGAGCAGCGGAGAGCGACGGGGAAGAGGGGGAAGAGCGCTAGGGGCTCTCTCTTTGACTCGGCCTTTACACCCCGGTGATCGGAAGGAATTTCCGACCAGACTCGACCCAGAAGAAATGGAACGAGATTACAGAGGGAGGAGGAAGAGCGCTTACCGAGGGGTGGAGAGCTGGTTCACGCTGGAGAGCGCTCGAGCGGCACTGAGTCCCAGCAGCAGAGAAGTGGCTCGTTCTGAGTCTAGGACAACAGGAAAGGGGTTAAAAGGGGGACCTTTACGCGGATTGAAGACAAGAACGAGAATGGAAGAGTTTACCTCGTCGGCTTCAAAACAGGGGTGGGAAGGCGGCGCGACTCCGGCGGCAGCTCCTCCATGTCCGAGAGAGGTTCCTCATGGCCTAGGGAGGGAGAGAGATGAGTAGAAGATCCAGTTTGAGGTTCAAGGGAAGAGAAGAGAGCTCGAGTGTGTTACCGTCGTAACTGAAACAGGGGAGGAGTCCTTGGCGGCGCTGGAGGCTCCGACGATCTTCTGAGCCCTTCTGGACGCCGAAACGGGGAGATGGCAATGCTGGCTCACTGATGGAGGGATGCTTGGAGGGAAACGAGAAAAATGGAGGAAGAAAGGGGGTAGCTTGGGGGTGGATGGGCTGCGGCAATGGGGATTCTCCGTGGGTTCTTCTGGGTTTCCACAGAGGGAGAGGGATGAGGGAGAGAGTGAGTTGCTGGGTGTGAAATGAGGGTGAGGTAAGAGGCGGAAACGAGGGTGTGTGTGTGGGTATGTGGGTATGTGGGTATGTATATAGGACAGTAATGCAGTGAGGGGGGAGGGCTGGTGCAAGAGGAGGTTGCAGGGGAGGGGACCAAATTTTTGCAACAGTACGGGAGGGAAGGGGGAGAGAGAGAGGGAGAGAGAACAAAATTAAAACAAAATTAATATAAAACTAATATAAAATATATAAATAAGATGGAAGGGTCCCACTCGCCTTACAAATTCGAATTTTCGACGCTCGATTCCCAATTTCCGCTCATAAAGCGGAATCCCGACGCTAAGGATTCAAATCGAAATAAAGTCATTTCGGATAATAAAATTAATTTTAATAATTCTCGAATACTCAAAAGCGGAATTCAATTCCGTCAATAAAATCCAGATTTTAAAATGATGTCGAATGTATTTATAAAATTGACCTTGCTCGGGGACAAGTTTTCTTCCAATCACACGAATAAAATAGTCGTACTTCAAATAATTTTAATTAAAATAATAATCGTATAATATAGAATATATTTGGTCTTTACAGTTACTTAATAAGATTTTGTAATTAGTTAAGATTTGGTTTTATCATCTAAATTAGATAAGGTAGGATCTAAATAAAGGATAAAACCAAATCTAATTTATTATGCGAAAAAATAAAAAAAAATAAGTTTGTTAAGATTTTAACAAACAATTAACATAAATCAATTAATTTTAAAAAAAGCTACATTAAAGGAGAAGCCGCCACATGTCGTAGGCGACTTCTCCTTTAGTATTATAATATTGATTCCACGTAAGCGAGATCGCACCAGAGGCCGTTTCAGGCCTCTGTTTTAGTATTTTACTAGTTTTATTAATCGCCCGTTGCGCGATTTGTTAATAAATTTTATTATATAAATCATCTTTGAATTAATATAAAACAGAGGCCTGAAATGGCTATTGGTGTAATTCGCATACATGTCATATAATGGATTAATATGGTGTTATCTTTTTTAGCCACATTAATTAATAAACTAATACAGTATAATTTTGTCATCTCACTTAATGATTTAACTTTTTTTTTTATAAATATTCAACATTATATATTACCGCAAGTAATTAGTTAAAAACTTATTTTTTTTTTCAATTAATCTATCCAATATTTGCTCAAAATTGAATATAATATATCTACATATAAATATGTATGTAGCATGCTGTTCGATTTGAGTCAATTATTCTACCTTTTACTTCAAGTTAAATATATATAATATATTTAAATAACTTGAAGGTTATATTTTCTTTTTGAAATTTGAATATAAATTTAATAAAAAAGCTTTCATAAACCTTTTATTTTCTTTCATATTTTTCAATATAATTTATATTATATTCAACTTTTATTATAACCGTAATTAATATATTTATTAGTTAGAAAATTTATCTTTTTACATTAAATAATCTATCAAATATTTCGTCAAAATTGAATATAATATATTGATGCATCTTTTCTTCTACCGACTTTATTTATTTAATACTTTATTCTCAGTTTTTTATTTACTAACTTAATTCTCCGCAAACCTCTGTGATATATATTTGCAAGTTCATATACTGATGTTCATCCATAAAATAATTACTTGTCTGAATATTCAAACCTAATTAAATTCAGTTCATATTCTAGCAAAATTATTACACGAACAATTAAGTGAAGTTAAAAAGTTTAGACACATAAAAAACTTGTTAAACTCAATATGTTAACATTAATATTAAAAGATAATGAGAATAAAGACTTTTGTGTCCAATAAAAAGGAAAGAATCTACCTTATCTTCTTTCTTTTGTGTCCAAATTCACGTTCAAGAGCCGCACATTAATTTGTATTTAATTAGGTAAAAATCTTAGGAGATATATATCATACAAATATATTTAATTTATTCTAAAAAGGATAAATTTTCAATTGTCATTCAAAGATAAGTAATTTAATAGATAAACTTGGAATCTAACCGACATCCAATATATATTAATTCAATTGTATAATATATTAATTGATGTGAGCCAAAAATATAATGCAATTTTAATCCAGAAAATAACACGTAAGCAAAAATAATCTCGCTTTAATCCAGAAAATTCCATGGACACGAGATCGCACCAGAGGCCTTTCTGGCCTCTGTTTTAGTATTTTATATATAGATATAGATAGATGGGTAAAGAATATCACCCTCCTTTTTTAAAGCCCGTTCAACAATTTTGTTTGCTTTTTTTTAAATAAAATAAAACTCGTTCGTTGAAATTGACGATATGATAATTGTGTTACCCGAACACAGTAGGGTGTTTTTTTTACAGTGGGCAAAGGATTGGGTACTCAAAGTATCCATGATCATCTAAAAAGATGATGTTCTGGAATTCACGGCTATAACCTAAGATGGAGTTACAACTTAGTTCTGATTTAGCAATAAAATCAGTTGCACCATTTGCTTCTCTGTAGCAGTGCTGGAATCTGATAAACTCGAAGTTCTTGCTTAGAGTTTGTATTTCTTCAACAATTTGAGTGATTTCCCATGGTATGTTGTTGACCTGGTTGATGGCGTTGATGACAGTTGCAGAGCCGCTTTCAATAATAGTCTTCTGTATTCCAAGTTCTACTGCCAATCTTATACCTGCAAGTATTGCAAAGGATTCTGTTTGGACAACAGAGTTTGTTTTGCCATTGCTCTTATGTATATGAATTACGTGTCCCTGATAATTTCTAGCAATACATCCAATTTGGGAATGGATATCAATTTTTACAGAGGCATCTACATTTATTTTAATGATATTTTTTGGAGGATATTTCCAGGTCATTTTATCATGAGGCCTGGTGTGTTTGGGTAATTTAGTTATATTTTGTTCCTTTTTCCAACATGAGATATTATCTATCGTCTGGATTAGGGTATTGGTTATGTTGTTATTTGAATTTTTTTGGAAGATAATTTTATTTCGAAGTTCCCAAATAGAGTACCATAAGTAGCAAAGATCTGTAAAGTCTGAATTTCGTTTTTCGTGTTAACAATATTTTCGGAGATATCATTTGTTAGGTTTGGAATGATGAATGATTTATTTAGTTTAATGCCTAAGTTATTGGTAAGATATTTGGTGATTTGGCAGTTAAAGATTAGGTGATTTGCATCTTCTGCTTCATTATTGCAAAGAGAGCAGGTGCTAGGAACTCTATTTAGGTATCTGTTCAGGCGTGTGGCAGTAGGTAAGATATCTAAAATGATTTTCCATATGAAATTTTTGATATTTGGAGCGACATTCAGTTTCCAAATCCAATATGCGAAGATTTTGTTTGTGTTTCTGGTATTAAAGAGAGAAGATGTAGATTTTACACTAAAGATTCCATTTTTGTTGTAAATCCAAATTAGTTTATCTGGGATATCGATGTATGTGATGTAAATATTTGTTATCATTTGAACAATATGAGGGGGGAAAATATTATTTAGTTTATTAGTATCCCAAGTCTTGGAATTTGTAAAGAGATCACAGACTTTTAAGTTAGGGTTACGACCATTTCTAAAGTTTTCGAGGTACGGTGCATTTACCCAGATATCGTTCCAGATATTGATAGTTTTACCATTACCTATAAGCCAGAGAAGTCCTTTAGAGAAAAGGTCTCTGATGTTTAGAAGTCGAAGTCTCTGTATGGCCTTAAACAGAAGCCCCGAGCATGGTACATTCAATTTTGCTACTTACCTCCACATGCTTGGCTTTTTTAGTAGCAAGAGTGACTCCTCTCTATTTGTGTTTCATCGGGGTAATCAACTTGCATATATCCTTCCATATGTAGATGATATTATCCTCACTACAGCTTTAGAGACTCTTCGCTCTTCTATTATTACACAGTTTGGTAAGGAGTTTGCCATGACTGATCTCGGGCCACTCAGTTTCTTTTTTGGAGTTGCTACATCTCGATCTAAGTTTGGATTGTTTCTCTCCTAGGAGAAATATGCGAAGGAGATTGTTTCCAAGGCAAATATGAATAGCTTGCTGTAACTTCTGTTGAGACCACTGTCAAACTATCTCAAGCGGCAGGTCAACCTGTGTCCGATCCCACATTGTATCATAACCTCACAGGTGCTTTGCAGTATTTGACGTTTACCCGCCCAGATATTAGCTATGTCGTTCAGCAGGTCTGTTTGTTTATGGATGACCCTAGAGAATCTCATTTTGCAGCTCTTAAGCGCATTATTAAGTACATTCAGGGTACACTTTTCTTGGCACCACTATCACCCCATCTGCTTCTCCTTTATCCATGGTTGCTTATACGGATGCTGAATGGACTGGGTGTTCGAACACCCGATGGTCTATATTCGAATACTGCGTGTTCCTCAACGACTCTCTTGTATCTTGGTCATCTAAGTGCCAACATGTGGTTTCCCGCTCTAGTGCTGAAACAGAATATCGTGGTGTTGCCAATGTTGTTGTTGATTTTGCTTGGCTTCGCAACTTATTGCTTGAGCTTCATTGTCCTCTGAGTCAGGCTTCTATTGTGTATACAGACAATGTTAGTGCTACATAACTTGCTCACAACCCGGTTCACCATTAGAAAACCAAGCATGTTGAGATTGACATCCACTTTGTTCATGAGAAGGTTGCTATGGAATATGTGGGTGTCCTACATGTCTCATCCCCATACTAGTAATGCTCACATATTTACCAAGGCATTGTCTCGCCAACCGTTTCTTGATTTTAGATTCAATCTCACTACCCGCTCCCCTCCTGTTTTGACTGAGGGGGTATGTTAGATAATCCAAAGGGTTCAATTATAGTTAGATTATTCTGTACTCCTATATATATATATGATAATAATAGCGAAGACAACCCTAATGGAAATTACTCATTCTAACGCCTCGATGGTCCGATTTCTCTATGTGATTATTCATTGTCAATCACCCTATGCACTCTTTAACTCGAAATTTCAAATCATCCAAAACTTTGAAGATTAGGCATCAACAAATGACATCCACACAATCGGGCGAACATCATCCGCATAAACTGTTGAGATCCATGCACCTCTCCTCACAAGAGGAGGTGAACCGGGCTCAAACCTTCAAGTCCTTCATGGAAAATTAATTTGGGGATTTTTTCAAATCTCGTGAAAGTTCACAAATTTACATGATACAATACAAATTAATAAGGCTATTCACGGTTTCAAACTATAACAATCACGTACATTTCAAGAACAAATTTGATGAATTTTCACAAGACTATAAAATGATTTTTGGGATTTGAAATCAAGGGCTAGTTTGGTATAAATTTTAAAAAGGTAAAAAGGAGGAAATGAATATAGTCTATTTATAATTTAAGATACATTATTAAAAATTTAATCATTACCCACTTCTCCCAACTTTTAATAGAAAATTGGTTATGTTCCTTCTTATTTCAATCATTTACTTGAAAAAAGGTAACCATATCCTCTATAATTCTCTAATCATTACCCTTTTTATCTTATTTTTCATACAAAAAATAACATTTTTTTATCTAGATATATTTTTCTAAACAAAATTTATTTCCATTCCGTTCTAAACAAAATTTATTTCCATTCCGTTTAATTATCTTGTGTGCTTATATCAAACGAGCTATAAAGGTTTGTGCCACGAACCAAATTTTGGAATACAACTAGGTAATTGTTGTGGAGAGCGTGTGCAAAGCTTGTCTTTGGAGGCGGACAGGTGACTTTGTAGGGGTATGAAGCAAGTAATTTAATCATTTATATTCACACGAAGGAGATGGGTTAGCTTTGGAGAAGGCCAAAATAGCTTTTCTCATGAAAATGAAAGCCATGTGATCGAGAAATCGAACCTCCGAGGAAGACAAAGGAAATACCAAAAATATCTTTTGTCAAATAACGTATTTTTATTATAAATTTATAAGGGAGCAACAGGTCGCGCGGGGTGGATTGCCTTGCATTTGGATCAATTAAAAGTTGGGTTGTTTTGGGTTACGAGTTATACCATATTCAACCCCTACTTATATTCACTAAATCCTTTCAATTCCTTTCATTTTTCTAATATCATTTATTATTTATGGACGCGATAATATATATATATATATATATATATATATATATATATATATATATATATATATATATATATATATATAGGCGAAAATGCATAAAACCACCCTTTATTCACCTTTGTTTGCAATTAACCACTCTTTATTCAAAACTTTTCACTTAACCACCCCTTATAACAAATTGTTTGCAAGTAACCACCCATCCTCCCATTTTTCTTTAAATTCAAATTAAAAGTAAAAGACGAAAATGCCCCCAAATTTGGTCATTTCGGGTTTCGCGTACAACGGGTCTCGTGTAGATCCGAGTTGACTTGAACTCGAGTTTGGTCCGATTTCGGGTCAAATCGGGTCGATTTCGGGTCAAATTGGGTCGATTTCGGGTCAAATCAGGTCGATTTCGGGTTTGTCAATTTCTATTTTTTAAATTAAAAAAATCACAATTTGGTAATTTTGTGATAATTTTAAAATGCTAAAATTAAAGACGTGGCTCTTAAGTTCTAGCGCTTGTAATTATATACTATATTTGATCTAAAATATTTGATTTTTACTATTTCTTGTAATTTTTAATAAAATTTAAAAATATCTAAAATATCAAAATTTTAAATAATTTTTATAAATAAATAATTTCATGCAATTAGTATTAAGCATAGAATTGTTTTAATATTTTAATGTTTTTATAGAGTTTTTTTTATCTTCTTAAAAATGTGATGAAAAATAAAAAATCAAATATTTTCGATCGGAGAGAGTATTATACAATACAAATAAATATAAAAGTTGATTTGAAAATGAAAGATCAATTGATTGTAATTATAAAATGTAATAAATTGGAATCTCCATGAAAAAAATTAATCATATATAATTATAAATCAATCGGGTTAATCGGTTCACCGGATCAATTGGGTCAATCGGGTCAAAATTACTGGGTGAATCGGGTCACCGGGTCTAAACCCAGATGACCCGGAAAATTACCCGGTTTTCGGGTTCGGATAGGAAAAACAAATTGGGTCAAAATTTTCGACTCGTGACCAAAAAATTTCGGGTCGGGTCGACCGGTTCGGATCGTGTTCTGACAGGTCTACTATCAAGCATTGCCAGAGGAGGGTGCAAATAAAGCGTCAATGACCGAAAGAGGTATGACTACATCTGACCTACTAGCAGAGGTGGGCATAACTTGCATACATTAATGGTAATTTTGTATAAATAATAATAAATAAAAACTATAAAACCAAATTTGGGTGCATTTTCGTCTTTTACTTTTAAGTTGAATTTAATAGAAGTTTAATTTAAAGAAAAATGGGAGGATGGGTGGTTACTTGCAAATAATTTGTTATAAGGGGTGGTTAAGTGAAAATTTTTGAATAAGGGGTGGTTAATTGCAAACAAAGGTGAATAAAGGGTGGTTAAGTGAAAATTTTTGAATAAGGGGTGGTTAATTGCAAACAAAGGTGAATAAAGGGTGGTTTTGTGCATTTTTGCCATATATATATATAAAATTTGGTCAGATGTCCATCTAGGATATCTAATTAGGTTAATGTCTATTTTTTTTGCTAATTAAGTAAATGTCCATAATATTTTTAAAATCCCAAACTACCCTTGCATTATTTAATTGAAGAAGATGTGAACCCCCATCGTGGATATAGCTCAAGCCCAGCCTCCCAATGGGAGGAAGTAGTCGTCACCGTCGTCGTCCGCTGCCGCTCCTCCTCCGTCGTCTGCAACACCCCCATCTGGACCTTAGGCAATCGACAGATTCGTCGGTGGAGATGGCTGATCTGATCTAGAAGAGGACGACCTCCGGATACATGATGAAGGGGGCGATGGTGGTGGCTCTCTATCCCCCTCTCTCTCATCTTCAAAACCTATGGAGATCTGCAGAGATTTGTCGATGTCGATTCATCGATTTCGATTCGATGCGATGCCATCAATGTCGAATTTCCATGGTCTACCAACCTTCAATGGAGGAATGCACGGGAACGGCATAGAGAGCAAACGAAATCGACAACAAGAGGCATATCGAAATAGAGGTGGACGGAAGAGAAGCTGGAGAGTTTCAATGGCTATGGTGGATCTATAGAGATCGAAGTGAAAGAGCAATGGAGAGAGGTTGTGGAGAGTGGTGAACGCGAAGACTGTAATTGCTCGAATATAGAAATGCGCAGTGTGATAAGAGCGGAGATGTTTGGGCAATTGACTAGTGGCTTCGAAGCAGCTTGGTCCAAGCTAAAAGGCCAAGGTTTTCACTCTCTCCATAGTCTTGCCTTTCAATCTCTATTGATTAAGCTTTGCTAGTAGACCTTCATTTTTACCTATCTAGATTCACCAGTTCGAAGAATTTCCGAAATTAGTATGTTGATATGAATCTGTTGTTGCACCCAAAGAGGTTGATTTGTATGATTGTAGCCCTAGTGATTGATCATGTTTTTCAATTCCTTCAAAAGATTTGATTTGATTCAATTCGATGCGTGGGAAAATTCAGGAAGTTGTTTAATTTGTGATTGGTTTGGTGACAAAAGTGGAAAAATTTAGGAAGTTGATTAATTCATTCGGTGCGTAGGAAAACTCAAGTAGTTGATTGATTCGATTCGGTCTATGCTCCCCTCGTTCCAATTTTTTATGGATATGATGTGCAATTATAGGGTGCTTTAGGTGGATATGATCTGCAATTACAGGTAAAGTTGATGATTAAATTTTGAAAAAATGGGTTGGTGACAATATCTTAGTGTGGTGACAATTTTTTGTGGTTACATGTTCGTGGTGACAAATGCATATTGAAATAATATTTTGGTGATAATTTCGATTAGAGAAACTAGACAAACTTTTAAAAATTAATTTGGTGACAATATTTTGGGGACAAAAGTGAGTTAATATTAGGTGACAAACGGTGATGTCATTAGTACTGTACACACATTTTATTTTGGTGACATTATTTTGTAGTTGGTGAAAATAGGTTGGTGACAATTTCATATGAGAGAAACTAGTCAAACTTTTAAAATTTTATTTGGTGACAATATTTTGATGATATATAATATGGCGGTGACATTTATTGTTACGTTGACATATTTTTTGCTAGCATTAAGTTGTATGATGTTTGTATTTTGATACTCATTGCAATCTAATCATGGTGACTGTCTCAACTATTCCCATTTATTTTAAAAATTAATGTAGTGAACAATTGGGGATTTATAAATTATTTTCATTATCATGGTGACTAACTTAATGTATGATTTCCACTACTTATTGAACGGGCCGGTGTTTGTATTTTTTTGTGATAGTTTATTTACATTTATTTATCTTCAATCTATGATTGTAAAGAATGAATATATTTTGTATTATTAATCTATATATTAAATTATTATTATTTGTAAAAGTGGAATAAAACCGTCCTCCAGCGTAGGTTTTGAATTTTTTTTAAGTCATTCCGGCATCATTTGGAGAATTTGGATTCTAGCGGATTTTAATTCCGCCTTCAAGCTTCGAGTTTTGATAAAAATTAATTTAATTCCCTTAATCTTGAAATTGAATTGAAATTTTATTTAAATTCGATTTAGTCGGGATTCGATTGGGCGAGCAGGTTTTGAGTTTATTCCGCTAATTTGAATGGGTATGGTGGGGACCTCTTTAATTCCTATTTTATTTCTCTCTCTCTCTCTCTCCTTCTCAGATGGCCGGTTGGGGTCCTTGGGGACCATTCCTCACCTTGCAACACCCAGCAGGCCAGCACACATTTTGTCTTCTTTCCATCTTCTTCCCACACCCACACAAATTCAGACTCACCCTCTCCCTATCTTCTATTTCCAAACCCCCAACAATCCTCTTCCACACACACAAGGCCCCGACCTCCTCTCCATCACTCTCTTCTTGTTCATCCCCCAAAGAAACGCCATCCTCCCCTCTGTTTCGTTCAACCACCAAGCTCCGAGGCGCCCTTTCTCGGCTCCCATCACCACCGCGTCTCACCATCACCAGGTTCCACCACCAGACCCTTGTCCCTGTTTTCCGAGAGGGGGCTGAGCACAATCGAGCCGATAAGCAACCCCGGGAGCAGCCCTGAGCCACGACGTCCGAGCCTGAGCGAGCCAGGAGCCGCCGCAGTGCCGCCGCCTTCCTCTAGCTTCCTCCCTGTTTTTCCGTCCAAAGGTCCGGTGATCTCTCTCCTTCGCCTCCTTTCACTCTAAACCGATGTAAGGGTCCACCTTTAACCGTCATTTGATCTCCCTAGTCCATCTCCGACAAGGCTCCGTCTCCGGCGAAGCTCCCAAGCGAATTCGAGCGTGTCGAGGCGATTTCGAGTGGTTTTCCGGGCTGGAGGAACCCCTCGGTGAGCACTCCTCCTTCTCCTTCCCTTTCTTGCTTGGTTCTGTCCTTTAGTGTCGGGATTGAACGGTCGGGCCCTAGAGCCGCCGGCGAGGAGCTCTCTCTTCCTCCTCCGTTTTCCTAGCGCAGTTGGCAGTAGCTCTTCTTTTGTTGTGTTCTGTCGATGAGGGGTAGAAGGAAGAAGATGGGCCCTGCTCCTACCCTTCCACCTTGGCACCACATCAGCCCATGGGCCCCCTCTTTTTCTTTCCTTTCTTTTCTGAGTTCGGTTTTGGCTAAAGGAATGGGGGACATTGGGCCTACTTGGGGTGGGCCGAATTGGGTTGTTTTGAAACAAGAGGGATTGGGCTTTATTTTCTTTAAAACCAAATCTGGTTGAGTTTTAGCATAAGGGTTCGGTTGGGTTAGTAATACATAAAGGTAGGGGTCGGTTGTTAAATTTTATAAAATATGGGGGGCTATTTGTAATTAAATAAAATGGTTGGTTACTTAAGGCTTTGAAAATATTATTGGAAAGTGTTTTAAAGAAAATGGTAATTGAAATATTATATTATGTTATTGAGATTTAAAGAATATAAATATTATTTTGAGAATTTAAAAGACATTATGTTATGATCTTATAAAATATTGGAACTTAAAATATGTTATCGGTTTAAAACAAAAAGGGAATTTGACAAATGTTTTCAGGAATCGGAAATTCTAGCGATTTAACTCAAACTTTGAAATGGATTGGGAACTAACTTGGGAATCCGACTTATTCGATGACTAATGAACATGATGATATGATTGTGTGACTAATAGCATGAATGTTTGACTAATAGCATGATATTGAGATGATGTGTTATAAAGGGTTATATGCTAGTTACTTATGATGATGAAGTGACATATGAGCTAAGTATGAGTATAAATTATGATATGTCAATATTGATATGATACGATGTCGACGAACTTGTTGAATGTGAATTATGAGATGAAATGTTGATATACGTCCTTAAAATGATATTATAATGTGTTGTTGTATATGGAAGCATGATGAGATGTTGAGATGATGAGTTGAGGTGGTACTTGATAAGTTATATAGGGACTCTGCGATGAAAAATGAGATAAGTTGAATGATGATGATATGGAATGTGATGATGAGACTTTCGATTGTGTGAACTTATGTAGAATGTTCGTGCTTGTGTGATTGAATATAGACTTATATACTCATTGTGATTACTAGGTGGTCTTAAATTGTCTAAGTGCTACATTAATGCTGTTCTGCACCTCCAGATAAGTTCCTTTATGGGCTTACTCAGATTCGAAAGAGAATACCTGCTTGTGAATATATGACATACTAGGTGTTGCATAAGCATTAAAGCATGCCATGTAGTATCATGCTAGGTTGCACTTATAAATGAGCATTTGGTTACTTTGTGTGATTGAGAACAGAACGGCCATTATCTGTGAGTCTTAGAGTCTTTGCTAGGGTCATGGGGGCATTCGTGTTTTATACCGTTTCGGTCCCCAATCGAGTCGATGAGTATGATCTATATATATATCTCTGATACGGTTCGGCATAGACCGAGCGCCCTACCTCGAAGTGGGTACGGGAATATATCTGTTACGGTTCGGCATAGACCGAGCGCCCTACCTCGGAGTGGGTACGGGAATATATTTGTTACGGTTCGGCTAAGGCCGAGCGCCCTACCTCGGAGTGGGTACGGGAAATACAGAGATATGGGGATATGCCACTTGACATTCTTTGGGCGCCTTTACAGTTCTTTTCCGCATATTATAATTTAGGAGCATGTTAGTGTGATTAAATTTCCGCATTGCATCAAAGCATCTTTATATTAGCGTATGTGTATGTTTGCTTGCGGGACAGGGTGTGTTGGGGTCTCGGTCTGATCCCTCTCGCACCACTTGTTTTTAGGTATGATTGCTCCCTGTCTCTATGGCGTTGGAAAATCCCCCGGGCGATTGCAAAGAATCTGTCTAACCCCGCTAATTTGGCTATACGACTTTAGAATATATGTTTTGGTTTTGACCCGGCTCTGCCGTGGCTCTTGTATCTAAACCTTACTTCCGCTTTACTTTCGTTTAAATTGAATTTCTGTGACTTCGATTGATTGGGGTTCGAAATCCCCGCTTTGAATACTGATTGATCTTTAGAGATTTGAAACCTCGACCCGTACCTGAATTGCAACATCCAAACGAAGGTATCCAACCTTCGAAACGTATCTCGGATATTTATATCCGGGCCGTTACAAAGTTGGTATCAGAGCGAGGTTGTGCAATTCGGGTACGCAAGGGTCGAGTGTATGATTTGGAAAACCGCCCATGAATTTCAAATGATTTGAAAGTGTTTTAAAGGGGCAAAATGAACTTAATATGCCTAACTCAATTGGACTAAATGTGAACTTGGCTCATGATAAAAGAGGAGAACCAACTAAAAAGGGATCGAGTGGGTAGAAAAGGCGTTAGACCATCCCTTTTGGATGTAGTTGGGAATGGGTAGGCGAAATATTAGCTTGTTCTTTACAGATGGGTCCGGAAGACTCCAAGGAGGTCGTTATATTTGGCATTGACTGATTCTATGTTGAGTGCTTGGTATGCTAAAGATGTGATTGGTATGTCCTAACTGTTGAATGAATATTGAACGATCTGCGTGAACGGGATAACGGGAGTACTCTTCTTCTTATATGGTCAAGCCTAGCTTGTGTGAGACAGCCCCTTCCACTATGTTAACCCCTTGACGGTTCTATCGAGTCTTTCTCCCGGATTTCAGTGTCTTCCACGGGGAAATGGGGTTAGTAAACACATTGTGTCGGGAATCATGATTGAATATGAGGGTTGTCCGAGAGAGTATTGAAAGACGGTCTTTGATGTAATTCTGAGTTAAATAGTGAGATGTTTACGGGGCTGTCCTTATCAATTCTTATGACGAACCATCAGTGTCTTCTTGTCACGAAGAGTCGTACCAAGAATCCCACGGGAAAGATGGGTGATGAGTCAGTTGGGAAGAGCCAATGTTTGCCCTTATGGACCTCTATCGGATTATCTTGATTGCTCTGTCCATGATTGTGTGATTCTATATGCACTACTCCTTGACCTACAATTTGATCCTTAATTTGAATTTGTGCTTACATGCTTGATGTTCATGATGACCATTGTATGGGTCGAGCTACATTTGTTATATCCATATCATCCCGACATGATCTGCTTAGTATATTGCTTAAGTCTCGTGTTGTGTCTTGCCCTCTATCATGATTGTATGTTATTATAGCATGTTTACTTGGCCCATTGATCGTATATTTGATCGGAAGCTTGAACCCTATGATATGAACCTGCATGATTGTTGTTCTCCTAGATTAGGTTCATGATAGTGTGATCGTTCGGTTCTAGTATCATGATAGAGTGAGTCCCTTACTTGATGGATACATGTTATAATTTCATGTCAACATGCCTCATATGCTACGTAATCCTCAATACCTGTTATGATGATGATCCTTAATGTAAATTCGTGGTTGTATGACATCCTGTATCCATGCTAGTCACATTACTTAGGTCTCGTGTTCTATCATGGTTAGATGTCGTTATAGCATGTCTACTTGACCTATCGTATTGATCCTGCTGATGATTGATTGAGAACATGAACCACATGATATGAGTCTATATGATTGTTGCTTCTCTTGGATTAGGTCCATGATAGTGTGATCAATTCTTCTTTGTATGAATGCTCGTAAGATCTTCTCCTTAGCATGCTCGCCGATGACGCCTTGATGTCTATCATTCCTTCCGTGACAAGAACCTATAGCACGCCCATCTATTTTGTATTTGTCAGATTAACTATTGTGGATTATTTTGCATATGATAATGTTGTGTGTTCCTTGCATTGAATGGAGAATATGTGGCATAACTGAGTCTTGGTGAATGCATGTTTCATCCTAGTATGTGTTGATTTGAACTCATATCCCCGCCTCCTAGTCATGTTGCCCCGTTACTTAGACTTGCTCTATATCTCGCTGCATTTCCTCTCATGCTACTATAACGTTGGAATGTGATTGAATTGAAGTCTTGCTTAGTGTCAAGTAATCAATCAGATGCATGTATGTATCATATGTTATATTGAGCCATTAGTAACATGCCGGGCCCTTGGTTGTGACTTGTGCGAATTTATGCCTTGCCTACATTATTGCCGATTCTCTCTTGAACTAGGTCCTTGATAGTGTGGCCCTCCCTCTTTCTATCCTCATAAATGTTTTACTTATCCGATTAGATTGATGTTGAATTCGGTGATCGACTTGCTTTCCATGACAATTAATCCTAGCATGCTTACATGGTTAAAATGTCTATTACTCTATGATGTCTTCTCGCGCTTGCATGAACCTATGACTTGACACCTCGCATGATCACCCACCACGCTATGTTGTGATTTCGCATACGCATGACACCTAAATGTTGGAATGAATCTATTCAAATTACCTTGATTGTAGTCATGTTTTGATACGTGCTAGTAGCATCCTGTAGGGCTTTATGCTTCCCAATAAGACTCGCTAAATGGTGACTTGCCATACTTATTCTATTACGTGAACATGCTTGTCCTATAACGTGATAGTTGTTATACCATTTTATGTACACTATGACGGTTGTTCCTAGCATGCTTATAATCTATCGCTGGTGATGTCCTCCTTGTTACTCTCTGTAATGATGTCTCATGCTCTATGAACATTATGTTGAATTCTTTTAGACGACTCTTGACTATGCCCTTGTCTCATTATGTACCACTAGCATCATGTAGGACCTATGTTTCTAAATGTATCTCGTCGTATAATTACGTGTCACTCTTAACCTACTATGTGATTATTGTTGTTAGCTGTGATAATGACTATCCCGCTTTTACATATTCTCGTATGACACTTAGTCTGGTTGTTATGATATACCTCGACATGCCATATTTGACCTCACTTGCTCATGCTTATACATTCTTTCATATACATGATGCCCGTTATCTTCATTAAATCCCCCATGACTTCGAATCATACATGATCATTGTTTGCTCCGCATAACTTGCCTAGGTTGCTAGACTCATCTGCATCCATGGAATCATAAACTACTAGCTTGTCTCACGTGCATCAGTGTAGGACTCGATTGTACCTTGGAATGAATATGTATGTCATTGTTCTTTAAGATAGGTACATGTTAGTGTGGATTAATGTGATTGATATGCTCCATGATGAATTCGTGCTTGTTGTCACAGTTGTAACCTAATGGACTTCCATAAAGGCATCGTTACTATTCCCGGGTCGGAGTCTTGTCTCTAGTCGTGTCATCTTTAGATTTTGTCCATTTTTGTCTCCGAGAGAAATATTGGGTCGTCCGCTCTTGTCACTCCCCTATCTCCGCTAACTTAGACTCTTACGAAATACATTGGATGAGCGACCGCATAAAAGAGGGGACGAGAAGTTAGATAGCGATAGAGCAGCGCAACGGAAGCGTGGGCCCATAACCCATGGGCCTCAGGATCGACGATGTCGACGGAACAAGCTTGCTTCGAGGATTGCGGTTACTGGGCGCGATATGACTTGCAAGTGGGAACGCCCTCCATTCGGATCGCTAATCCTTTCTGAACTTGTTGATGATGATATTGCACTAACTTGATGTTGAAAATTGCGTGTTGATGTGATGACTTGGTAATGATTATTGCTTGATTATCCGTTGTCCATGATGATATATATGATTCGATGCCTTACAGTCCTAATGTGCTATGGTGACTTGACGTGATGCTACTCTGAGTTGCTAAGCATGATCTAAATTCCTTGCCTATGAAAGTATGAACTGCCAATGCTGAGAACCTGAACTGTTTATTAGATGAGGTTATGATGAAACTTGCTAGTTTGATTTGATTAGGTTTGTATGTGATGTTTTGCATTACTTGTTGAGCATGATGGTAAAGTGAGACTTTTGACACAGTTGCAATGCTTAATGATGAACTAAGGATGCTATTGATATAAATGCTAGTTGATATGATGTAATCTTTATGTGTAATAATGTCCATGATTGCTTCTTCTTTGAACGTGTGAGTGAGGTCCTTTGGTAGAGTGGTCAGAGAGTGGAGAAAGGTTTTGAGCGATTAGAGGGATCGACAGTGGTAAGGGGAAAGTTGCAGAAGAGAGGTGTTGCCTTAGGTTAGACCGAGTGAGTTCGGGAACTATAAGAGGTAATGCTTGGTGGTTTTCGATGAGCTCCTAGGTGAATCTTGGATAGGGATATGGTTAGGGGTAGGCTGGTTAGGTAGTGGCCAAGAAAAATTGTATAGAAGATGCGTGGTTAGCAGGGCATGGTGTTTGTGATATCTTGGGAAGCGTGAGAAGTGTAAGAAATGACTTTGTGGGTATCGAGATCATAGTATGCAGGGGTACTCGGGTGTGAAAACAGAGATAGGGGTTGGAGTCTTAGAGGTGGATTGTTAGTAAGAGTGCTTGGCGGGCGGAGATTAAAAGATCGAAATGAATTGGGGTTTCTTCTGTGGGGCAGTATCCGAGTGGATGTTGGTAGGTCTAGGTGAAGGTTGGTCTTGGCTTGAAAGTGGGAGACGAGCGAGCAGGGATTGCGTTTCGTTTTGACTGGTAGTGATGTGAGGATTTTATTGATTATGTGATTTGTAATATGTATTGGCATGATGTTAGATAGTGACCATGATAAACCTGATATGGCCTGATATTACATATTGTTATGCAATATTGGAAATCTAGTTGTCAGTGACAAGTGTTATCATGATATAATGATACATTGCTACCCTACTATGTCGTTCTCGAAGCATGTTGTGATGTGTTGTATGAATCATGAAATAATGATATGTTGCTATATGAGAGCATGATGTTATATTATGATCAGGAGATGTTAAATGATGAATATTGAATTGGATCGTGAATATGACTTACATATATATATATATATATATATATATATATATATATATATATATATATGATGGTGCGTGACTGCTAAATGATCGTTATATGGCATTGCATGAGTTGAGATGATGTTTTGTGAGTATGCTGACATTTTGGTGATTGATATATTGATTGACCTTCCCCTCTGCTGATTCTTAATAGCCTGACCTTGTTGTATTGATGTGTTGACAATGGGTTTTGGTTCGTTGATTCTATGATGAGAGATACTTTTATGACTTCCGCTGTGATGTTGAGATGTTGTTATGATTTTGTTATGTCGTTGAGATGCATATTACGACCTTTAGTATGATATGGAGATGTTGATGTGACCTTGTGGCACTACTTTGGTATATGTTGAGACTTGCTGTGTGATGTGTTGATCGGAGATTGGATGGTTATACAGTTATGCATTTCTTATGGCTTGTGCATCTTGCTTGAATTGAGATTGCTAGATTGATTTGATTCTGGAAACTAGGAAGAGAATATGGGATTAGCCCTTAGAGGTGGATGATTCCACCTCCTACCTTCTGAATTTGATTGATTGGTTTGCGAGAAGCTGATTCGGTTTTTGGGAGATTTTGACGAAATCTTGGTTTGAAAGGATTTGACTTGGTTTGGTGTAAAGCTGCTTGATTAAACGTTGAATTTGGAGATTTTGAACGATTTTGAAAAGGACCAACTTGGGGTTTTAAAGAGGTCGAGAGTTTCAATGATTTAGATGACAATCTTTCCATTTACAAAACGCTTTGAGGTTTGAAGAACTGGATTTACATTATGACGTCTCACGAAGTGGATACAAACATTTTATAGGGGCGCTTATAGATTGCTTGCTAAGACCTAGTCGGACGCTATAATACTTTTAGAGTTGTGATACTTCCGAAAAGTCGAAGCGAGGATGTGATAAGCCGCTTATTACACACTTGTCAAGACCAATTGGAGATGTCACGACCGTGACTAGGATGTTGTGAGAATCTCGGAAGACGCAACCGAGATGATTACAAGATCCTTGGACATGGTCCTCGGACTCACCGATTTACAACTTCATCCCCTTTGCTTTAAAATGATTTTAGTCTCGGGGACGAGACTTGTTTTTAGAGGTGGATAAATGTAAAGACTGAATATATTTTGTATTATTATTCTATATATTAAATTATTATTATTTGTAAAAGTGGAATAAAACCGTCCTCGAGCATAGGTTTTGAATTTTTTTTTAAGTCATTCCAGCATCATTTGGAGAATTTGGATTCTAGCGGATTTTAATTCCGCCTTCAAGCTTCGAGTTTTGATAAAAATTAATTTAATTCCGTTAATCTTGAAATTGAATTGAAATTTTATTTAAATTCGATTTAGTCGGGATTCGAACGGGCGAGCGGGTTTTGTGTTTATTCCGCTAATTTGAATGGGTATGGTGGGGACCTCTTTAATTCCTATTTTATTTCTCTCTCTCTCTCTCTCTCTCTCTCTCTCTCTCGTTCTCAGATGGCCGGTTGGGGTCCTTGGGGACCATTCCTCACCTTGCAACACCCAGCAGGCCAACACACATTTTGTCTTCTTTCCATCTTCTGCCCACACCCACACAAATTCAGACTCACCCTCTCCCTAACTTCTATTTCCAAACCCCCAACATTCCTCTTCCACACACACAAGGCCCCGGCCTCCTCTCCATCACTCTCTTCTTGTTCATCCCCCAAAGAAACGCCATCCTCCCCTCTGTTTCGTTCAACCACCAAGCTCCGAGGCGCCCTTTCTCGACTCCCATCACCACCGCGTCTCACCATCACCAGGTTCCATCACCAGACCCTTGTCCCTGTTTTCCGAGAGGGGGCTGAGCACAATCGAGCCGAGAAGCAACCCCGGGAGCAGCCCTGAGCCACGACGTCCGAGCCTGAGCGAGCCAGGAGCCGCCGCAGCGCCGCCGCCTTCCTCTAGCTTCCTCCCTGTTTTTCCGTCCAAAGGTCTGGTAATCTCTCTCCTTCGCCTCCTTTCACTCTAAACCGATGTAAGGGTCCACCTTTAACCGTCATTTGATCTCCCTAGTCCATCTCCGACAAGGCTCCGTCTCCGGCGAAGCTCCCGAGCGAATTCAAGCGTGTCGAGGCGATTTCGAGCGGTTTTCTGGGCTGGATGAACCCCTCGGTGAGCACTCCTCCTTCTCCTTCCCTTTCTTGCTTGGTTCTGTCCTTTAGTGTCGGGATTGAATGGTCGGGCCCTAGAGCCGCCGACGAGGAATTTTTTGGGCGCCTTTATAGTTCTTTTCCACATATTATAATTTAGGAGCATGTTAGTGTGATTAAATTTCCACATTGCATCAAAGCATCTTTATATTAGCGTATGTGTATGTTTGCTTGCGGGATAGGGTGTGTTGGGGTCTCGGTCTGATCCCGCTCGCACCACTTGTTTTTAGGTATGATTGCTCCCTGTCTCTATGGCATGGGAAAATCCCCCGGGCGATTGCTAAGAATCTGTCTAACCCCGCTAATTTGGCTATACGACTTTAGAATATATGTTTTGATTTTGACCCGGCTCTGCCGTGGCTCTTGTATCTAAACCTTACTTCCGCTTTACTTTCGTTTAAATTGAATTTCTATGACTTCGATTGATTGGGGTTCGAAATCCCCGCTTTGAATACTGATTGATCTTTAGAGGTTTGAAACCTCGACCCGTACCTGAATTGCAACATCCGAACGAAGGTATCCAACCTTCGAAACGTATGTCGGATATTTAAATCCGGGCCGTTACAATGCTCACTAGCTTACATCAAATTTTTGTTGGCTTAGGGTTAGCCTCTCTAGGGTCTATACTCTCGTAGTTTTAGGGTTTCAGTTTTGTGACAAAAGTGAGTTAATATTAGGCGACAAATGTGATGACATTAGTACTGTACACACATTTTAGGGTTTAGGATTTAGGGTTTAGGGCTAAAGACTAAACCCTAAACCCCGGCCCTAAACCACACTGTACATCAAAATTTTATTTGTTTAGCTTTAGCACCTCTAGGGTCTATACTCCCCTAGTTTTAGGGATAAATTTGATGACAATGTTCAATAGTTGGTGACAATAGATTGATGACACTATTTTATTGTTGGTAACAACAGATTACGAAAGTAGGTTGGTGACAATAGGGGGTGGTGATAATGTTCTCGATTTAGGGATAATAGATTGATAGCAATGTTGTGTAGTTGGTAACAATTGGTTTGTGACAATGTTTGGTGACAATACTTTGATGACAGTGTTTCGTAGTTGTTGACAATAGTTTGGTGACAATATTTTGCAGTTGGTGATAGTACGTAGTTAGTGAAAATTAGTGGTGACAATATTTTTTAGTAGGTGACAAAAAGTTGTTGACAATGTTATGTAATTGATGACAATAGGTTGGTGATAGTGTTTACTAGTACGAGAAAAAAATTCTGTTAAATGTCACTAGAAAAAAATGAAATATCACCAAAAAAGTCAGTTGTCACCAAAATAATTATTACAATAACTGTCACCGAAAAAATATACATAACTGTCACCAAAAAACTGTCACCAAATGCAGGCGTTGACCGAAATGGTCAATGTTGACCAGTCAATGTTAAAATTAAAAATGGTCAAAGGGGAAGGAGGAAGGGTTAGGGATGGGAAGGAGGGGTATTTTTGGAAAAAATGGACATTTACTTAATTTTGTAAAAAATGGACATATACTTAATATTCACATCTAAAATGGACATTCACCAAATTTAACCATATATATATAGGATAGGGTTCGGGTGAGAACACCCCGATCCGGTGAGAACGAAAGAAACGATTTGATTAGCTGAAACTGATATAATTTTTAATTAAAAAAAATGGCTCACGCGCCTAATACTCCTCTCACTCTCAAATCCATCAGATTTGATTCCCTTGCCTTCCTCGTTGTCGTACTCGCCGGCCGCCTTCCCCAGCCACCGCCGCGACGATCTCGCGCCTCTGATTCTTGTGCTTCTTCGGCCGGATCTCGCACATCTGATCACGCTCCACCATGGCAGGATTTCAAAGCTCCACCATTTTTTATTTACCCTTACTTGCCGAAGAATTGATTGAGAAAGAGGTGATATTACCACCTTGTACAATCTTCTGTTCAATTTCCCCAAATTGTCTATCTTTGTTGCACCCATGAATTTTTATTTATTTATTTTTTTCGTCCCTTTGTATGTATTAATATGTATTATATGGAAAAACACCATGGAAACTGAATCGATGAACTGGTTTTTTGGTTATGTTTCATTGCACTCCACCTGTTTGACAAAATGCCTACCCACTGTTTGGTGCTTTTACTGTTTGGTGGTTCTGAGCTTCAATCTCCCCAACAAGCTTCAATTGATTTTGAACAACCCCTCCAAGCTTTTAATGTGGGAGAGCAGGTGGATGACCCACAGGAACTGATCACGCATGTTTAGCTTCATCATCATCGTCTTCCCTCAATGTCTTAGTTCGATTCCCTCTCTAGTTTGCTTGTTATTGGTATGGGGTATCATCCAAATAAATGCTAACTGATCGAATGCATCCACTATCAACTAGCTACTATCAAATATCACTACATTTTCGATCAATTAATGTATCTATATCTATGAACAAGTTTTAAATGTTGCATTTAAAAAAAATATAGTGTGTATGTTACAATGAAGTGTATTGAGTTGGTATAGTTTGTTTTTAGTACTTATCCTAATTTGGTACAGTGTATTGACCAAATAGAGAGCAGTTCAATCACTAAATTGAGAGTGGTTTAGTGACTAAATAAAGAGTGGTTCGTTGACAAAAAAAATAATTATAAAAAATAGAGAGTGGTTCAGTGACTAAATAGAGAGTGGTTCAGTGACTAAATAGAGATTGGTTCAGTGACTAAATAGAGAGTGGTTAAGTGACAAAATAAAGATTGATTCACTGATTAAATAGAGAGTGGTTCAGTGACAAAATAGAGATTGGTTCACTGACTAAATAGAGAGTGGTTCAGTGACTAAATAGAGATTGGTTCAGTGACTAAAAAAATTAATTATAAAAAAATATAGAGTGGTTCAGTGACAAAATAGAGATTGGTTCAGTGACTAAATAGAGAGTGGTTCAGTGACAAAATAGAGATTGGTTCACTGACTAAATAGAGAGTAGTTCAGTGACTAAATAGAGATTGGTTCAGTGACTAAAAAATTTAATTTTAAAAAATAGAGAGTGGTTCAGTGACTAAATAGAGAGTGGTTCAGTGACTAAATAGAGATTGGTTCAGTGACTAAAAAATTTAATTATAAAAAAATAGAGAGTGATTCAATGACTAAATAGAGATTGGTTCAGTGACTAAATAGAGAGTGGTTCAGTGACTAAAAAAATTTAATTATAAGAAATAGAGATTGGTTCAGTGACTAAATAAAGAGTGGTTCAGTGACTAAATAGAGATTGGTTCAGTGACTAATTAGAGAGTGGTTCGGTAACTAAAAAATTTAATTATAAAAAATAGAGAGTGGTTCAGTGACTATAGCATTTGATATTTTATGGTGAATAATTTCATAGGTGTATTTAGCCATTTTGACAATTCATGAAATTTCACCCCGAAACAGTTGCCCCCGAACTTTGAATTTGTGAGGTCTTTATCGAACATATTCGAAGTTCGCCTTCTCTTTTGATCATTTGATCTAATTTTTGTTCTTTCTTTTTTTTAGGCTATAAGAATGAATGTCTATGGGGACACCCATTCCTCAAAGGGCTCTGGGGAGTGACAAAACAGAGCTCACGTATGGACCGTATTATCAAAGATCTCTGTCTATACAAGAGATCAATGTCCCTAGGCAACTGCCGTCACAGAAAATTTGGATAAAAAAGGAAGACGCTTCCAGAGGTGGGTTACGATTTGATCGCGATGATGACAAGGGTTGTATACAGACCACTAGAGTGTTGGGCAAGAGGTTTAGTGGCATCTTCCTTAAAAAAGTTGAATCCGACAATACATTCGCCAACAAACTTCCTACTGACGAGGAGTTCTATCCCATCCTCAAGCATTTGTTGTCCAAGAAACTGAGTTGGGGTGCAGACTTTAACTTCAGTGGGCTAGCCTCCTTCATGTATGGTCTGATAGAGTGGACTGAGCACATAATTGACCGTCATGGAGGTACCTTGCGCCAAGCTGATATATATGGACTTGTGGCAGTTTCACGCTTTCCTTACCTGTACCATGTAGATGTATGGAGAGCTTTTTGTGAACTTTGGAGTCCCTTAACGAACACTTTACACCATGCTGGTGGTGAACTCGGGATCTCTCTTCAGGATTTGAAGCAGATTGGAACCTTATGAAGAATTCCTGCCACCGAATGAGCTATTGACCGGCGGAAGCAAATTCCCCCGTATTGTTTTAGAACTTCTTCTGATTCATGCTGATCTCTGCAATCATCACGGTAGAGAACAAGTGTCTTGGGATGATTGGTTAGCTCACTTTTACAGGGGTGAGCGAATCTTTGTCGCTTGCGGAGAAAGCTCTGGTGTCAAACCA
The DNA here is from genome assembly GCA_963922045.1 of Persicaria maculosa. Classification (NCBI taxonomy): domain Eukaryota; kingdom Viridiplantae; phylum Streptophyta; class Magnoliopsida; order Caryophyllales; family Polygonaceae; genus Persicaria; species Persicaria maculosa. Next base: position 45,973,575 of record OY998267.1, read on the forward strand.
ACAGAACCTTTAGAGACAGATTTGCTTCCGCTGATTGTAAGCGACCAAGGAGGTTTGGCTGCTTTTTTAGCCCTTTTGCTCAGTAGATTTGTTCTGCCGCATAGGTCCCAAGTGATTCGACCTGACACATTCGTGATGGCATGCTTTATGGCACAAGGTACACGAATTTCTTTGGCACCTACAGTTTTAGGGCATATTTATCATGGCTTTAATGAAATGGCGACACACCCTACTCATCCTGGTAGAGTTAACCCTAGTTTTGGGATTCATTTTGTAATCGGCTGGATGTCAGAATATTTTCCCAGCCTATACCGGCGTCACCTTGATAATGACTTCCCTAGTGACTATCCTCTCCTTAAACGTTGTGCTTGACTTAGGGGTGAGGCATTTAATATCCACAAAGCCAGAATGATATTGAGGAATGACGAGCATGTTCGATACCGAATTATGCCTTTCGGAGATAGAGTTAACCTGGACCAAATTGATAATGGAGGGCTTTCAGACACCGACTTTGAGAGATTCCTCTGCATACGTTCAACTGTATTGCCTCTTCGATTGGGCCAGAATTTGATCCTAGAGCCCTATTACCCTAATAGATTCGCCAGTCAGTTTGGGTTTGATCAAGGTATTCCTGCAAATGCCTTGCATTTTAACTTTCCGCTTAGAGTTAGGAGGTCTTTGGAGGATATTGCGAGAGGTTATACCCGCTTCTTCCAAAATAACACAGATGAAGTTTTCCATATACCCCAATGGGGTAATCAAGGGAGGTGTACCTGGGGCTATTGTGCCTGGTAGGTTGCAGCCTCAACTCCCTATTTGAGTCAATCGGTTCGGAAAGTTCATGTAACTCTAACAAATAAAGACATTCGTTTGAGAGACCATATTTATGTAATCACCGATGTAAGGCAAGTGGTTAGTGGATTGAGATGTATTAGGAAGACCCCTGACGCAGCTAGCCCCTCTTCGAGTGAACCATTTTGCTCGCCTATTGTCAATTCACCAATACCGACAGAAATGACTGGGGCGGACTTGGGCAGCCCTTCAATGCTTGAAGATGAGTTGGAAGGGTGCCCGAAACATTTCTCAATACCCGACGAGGTGGAAGAGGGACGCCAAAGAAGTCCCCCAGTGCCTGCCATGGTAACAAGGGAAGACTCTAACAGTTCCTTAAGCAGTGATGTACACCCTAGGAGGAAGAGGTCGGGACATAAGAGCCCCATACCCTTAGAAGATTCAAATGCTGGGAACAAAGGTACCACATTTTTCTTTTCACATCGCTCCTCTTTTATCTCTTTTTCTTTCTTCTTGTTTTTTTTACATGCTCTTGACTCTGTTTTATAATCTGTCCTTTATGTTAATGTAATAGGGGGATCGATTTTTCAGAGTGAGCTCTACTCAGATGAAGAGGATGACGATGACACTGATCTGGATCTCGATTTTGATACTGGCGAAGCGACTTCTGCCAATTTGGAGATCCTAGTGCCAGTAACCACCCAGGCCAGTGATACACTGATTGCTGGTTTGCAACATCGACCTCTTGAGCTGATACAAGGTTTGCCAGCCTCTGCACCCGCTTCTTTAGATAGTCTATTTCCTAACTCGGTGTATCCCTACCTCCGCACAGCAGTTATGGAAGGTATCAAGGCCATTGCTAAAATTATTCTAGCTTCTCACTCCGCTTTGACTTTGCTGTCTACTCGAGATGAAGTTTTTAACCACTTGGAGGCATTGAAACTTACTGCCAAAGCTGCCAAAGTGGATGATGTGAGTGTTTCTTGGATAGTTTCCCGAGTTCACAATCTTTTTGAGAAGATGGAAGCTATAGCTGCAATAGAGAGCACTATCGATTCTGCTGCCTGGAATGAGGTATCTACCAATCTTTCTTATTGTAATGAGGATCTGGCCTCCAAAGAGAAGACATTAGCCCGGCTGCAAGAAAAGTCTCTTGCCATAGAAAAGCGAGAAAGAGAGATCACGATAATGATGGAGAAGTTTCGAACAGAGGAGAAAGACCTTGCTAGGGACAAAGAGGTACTAGCAAAGCGTACATCTGAGGCTGAACATCGTATTCATCTCACCACACAGAGACGGCAAGGCCTAGAAAAACAGGAGCAAGAAGGCAGAATGAAGCTAGAGGATCTCAATTTGAAGAAGGCTCACCTCCAAACTTTAGTTACCACTTTTACTTCATTTGCCTCTATTTAGTTAGTGGATTTTTTTTATCATTTTTTATATGCTTTAGGAACTTTTAGGCCCCTATTTGATTTTGCACATACATTTTTTTTATGGGTACATGCAAACACATTTTTTTAGATACAAGAGCTCTGCAAAACTTAATATTGATAAGAATTGTGATACCAAATATCAAATCAACACAGCTTATTGTCATTTCATTAATATGACATAATTCACTCTTGCTTCTTGGATAGGACAAGTATATGCCCCTGCATGTATTTTGCATGTACTCAAAACAGTTCTTCTCCATACTCTTCTATCGATCACCCACATTCAACTAAGAAAAGTTGGGCTTACACACTCGTCATGATAGTGCCTTTGTATTTTGTGAGCCAAGTTTTAGAACCAATTGGCTGAATTCAAATCTCGCTATATTTTATTTGAACAATATTTCAGCACCAACATGAACTTGACCAAAAACCACTAGTCTACCCCTAAGAGTGACACCTTCTTATGAAAAATGTATTCACTCTCCCTTTAAGAGGGCAATTGGTATTGTGTTTGTTTTTGGGGCTGCATCTAGCGTTTTTGACTAGCTAGACTGCCTACGTACCCTCTTTATGAGGGATCAAGCCGTTCGTAGTTCTTTTGGGCACCCGTTTTGTCACATATGCTCCAGGATGCCTCATTTCGGACTAACTTCAAGTCCATTTTTTTTCACTTCATTCATCATTTTTTTTACCGGGATTTTTCTTTCTTTTCTTTTTTTTTTCCCTTTTTTTTTACTGCATCACTCGGATTATCTGGGCCCACCTTCTAGGAAGGGTTTCCCAAATGACCCGACTATCATATGCGAACCCGATTTTTTTTTTGCGTGACTGAATTTGACAAATGCTTTGATGTCAAACGTCCTACGTACTCCTTGTTGGAGATCAAGTCTTAACGTAGTTCTTGAGATTTTAACTCTCAAACTTCATGTGAAAAACTTCTTCACAAATTTTCCGTTCACACATGAGTATACCACTTCGCCTTCGGTATTTGAGAGTTCATATGCACCTTTGGGAAAAACTTTGGTCACCATATAAGGACCTTCCCATTTCGATTCAAACTTTCCTTGCGCTTTTCGATTGATGAAAATTGGTCGTCGAATGGTAAGAACCAAGTCACCAATAGTGAAAGAGCAAAACTTGACCCGCTTATTGAATGCCCCAGCCACTTGAGCCTGGTAGATTTCAAGCTTTTGTTGTGTTGCTAGCCTAAGCTCATCCAATGCTTCAAGCTCAGCCAAACGAATTTTGACATTCTCGTCGGGGTCGGTAAGTTGAATCGCCACTCTAAGAGATGGCAATTGTATTTCTAATGGCATAACGGCCTCGGATCCAAAGACCAAGTTGTATGGCGTACAACCAGTCGAAGTTCGTGTTGTCGTCCGGTATGCCCATAATGCCTCGGGTAACCGTTCATGCCAATCTCTCTTCGATTTTGAGACCATCTTTTTGAGAATTTTGCATAGCACTTTATGAAATTGGCTACTTCTTTAGCTCCCACTTCCTTCAAAGGTATAGCTTCGGCCCATTTGGAGAAATAATCTGTAGCCGTTAAAATATATTGGTGACCTCGGGAAGAAGATGGCCTTATACTCCCTACCACATCAAGACCCCATGCATGGAATGGTCATGATAACGTAGTAGGATGTAGCATTTGAGGAGGTTGATGTATGAAGTCGCTGTGAATTTGGCAAGCGTGGCAAGCTTTAGCGAAGTCCATAGCATCTTTCACCATAGTAGTCCAATAGTAGCCTAACCGTTTGATTTGATTAGCCAATTTAGGACCTGCTTGATGCGCTCCATACACTCCAGCATGAGTTTCGGCTAGAATGTATTTAGCTTCCTCTTTGGACAAGCATCTTAGCAAGATTTCGTCAAATGTTCTTCGATACAACATATCATTCTTAAGCAAGAATCTTGACACTCGTCTTTTAATGTCCACCCTCCTTTTCGCATCATCGGGGAGGACTCCATGACGAAGATATTTGATAAGTGGTTGTCGCCAATCCATTTCTTCCTCGATTTCATAAACGGAAGCGACCTCCACTTCTTCTTTTGGATCATCTCGCTCCGAGGATGGTATAAGCAGATGACGTTCACCGATGGTAACCTGAATTTCTCTTTCATTTGGTAATGTCAATGATGAAGCTAATTTTGCCAATGCATCTGCCTTGTCATTCTCACATCTTGATATATGCACCACTTCAATTTGACGGAATTGATGTGTGAGGTATTTAGCCCTCTGATGCAAAGGGATCAAGTTTGAGTTTTTGACCTCGTATTGCTCATTTAATTGTCTAATGACTAATTGAGAATCACCAAACACTTTTAATGGATCAACACGCATTTCAAGAGCTATCTCCAAGCCGATAATGAGTGCCTCATATTCTGCCACATTATTTGTGCAATTCTTCAAAAGAGAAAATGAATAAGGCACTATTCCATCACTTGGGGTAATGAAAACAATACCTACACCATCCCCTCTTTTTGTTGCAGCGCCATCGAAATATAACTGCCAAGATTTTTCCTCCGTCATAAAGACTTCTTCATCTGGCAAATCGTCCGACAACTCCTCGTTATTCGGAGTAGGATGGACTGCTAAGAAATCAGCTATGACTTGCCCCTTTACTGCCTTTTGAGGCACATATTTGATGTCAAAAGGAGCTAGGAGCATAGCTCATTTGGCCAATCGTCCTGACAACACAGTTTTTGATAAAATGTACCGCAGAGGATCGACTTTGGATATTAATGTGATTTGGTGGGATAAAAGGTAATGTCGTAGCTTTTGGGTGGCAAAGATCAACGCTAGACATATCTTCTCCATAGCGGAATAATTTTGTTCTGCTCCCACCATTGTTCGGCTGATGTAGTATAAGGCATTTTCCTTTCCGCCATCATTATTTTGAGCCAACATAGCCCCTAACGACCGCTCAAGACTTGTGATGTACAAAATCAAGGGCCTTCCTTGAACTGGCACCATAAGAACTGGCAGATCAATCAAGTACTTCTTGATGCTCTCGAGGGCATTTTGGCAAGCTTGATCCGAAACGAAAGGAACATCTTTCTTCATCAACCTCAGAAAGGGTTGACATCTCCCCGTTAGGTTTGAAATGAACCGTCGGATATAAGCAAGCCTGCCTTGCAAGCCTCGCAGTTCACGGAGATTCCTCGGATCTGGCATTTCCATGATCGCCTTAATTTTATCGGGATCAATTTCTATTCCTCGACCTCGAACAACAAAACCAAGAAACTTTCCCGATGTTACACCAAAGGCGCATTTAAGAGGATTCATTTTCAACTGGTGCTTGCGCAATCTTTCGAAGATTATTTTAAGATCATTTATATGATCCTCCCTCTTCTTGGTTTTTACCACAAGGTCATCTACATAACACTCAATGGTGTTGTGAAGAAGATCATGAAAAATGACCGTCATGGCTCTTTGATAGGTTGCCCTGGCATTCTTTAACCCAAAAGGCATCACGGTATAGCAATATGTGCCTAATGGTGTACGAAAAGCTGTTAGTTCTTCATCCTCGGAATGCATTTTGATTTGGTTGTAACCCGAGAATCCATCCATAAAGGACAAGGCTTGAAACCCCGTAGTGGAATCAACTAAGAGCTCTGTTATGGGAAGAGGGAACTCATCCTTGGGACATGCTTCATTTAAGTCCCTGAAATCAACACAGATGCGCAATTGACCGTTTTTCTTCTTCACGGGAACAATGTTAGCCAACCATATCGGATATTGGACCTCCCGAATGAATCCGACCTCGATGAGCTTATTGACTTCAACTTTGATTTGTACAGTCAACTCAGGCCAAAAACGGCGTTGCGTTTGCTTTACTGGCTTCTCTTCTTCCGAGATAGACAACTTGTGCATTGCCACCTTAGGATCTAATCCAGGCATGTCTTGTACCCCCAGGCAAACACGTCTCGATATTCATGGAGAAGCTTCTCATATAATCCTTTTTCCTTATCTGTTAGCAAAGCACTAACAAAAACAGGTTTAGGATTTTCTATACTCCCCAGGTTGATCTCTTGAAGTTTATCAACCGTGACTTGACCACCATCCTTCATTTCTGGTGGAGCCGGTTGGATTATGTTAACAAAATCCTGTGAGTCCTCAACTGAATCACTCTCACTAGAGGCCAACACCATGTTCACCTCCTCCATTTGAGTATCTATTAGCTCATCCAGCTTGCAAGTAAGAGCTCTCGACTTCTTTTTCTTAAGCTTCCACTTTTTGTTTTTCTTGCCATTGGCCTTCTTGTTCTTGGACACGTTAACTTCTCCAAGTCTCTCAAACACAGAAACTTTTGGAGAACTTGTTCCTAGTCTTCCAAAGACCGAGACTCGTGGAACATTTGTTGATTCCTGCAAGAACATACTTTGCTCCTGGCTTGTGAGAGTCATAGGCTCTAAAACTTTGGCCGATAACAATTCGCCTTCTTGTGAAAGTTGCAAATCATCCATCGAGATCTTGCTAGGGGGTTTTGTTGGCTTTTGCATTCCCACGAGGGTTTTGTCACCTTTATTTTGACTTTCTTATCAAGCTTTGAAGGACCTGTTCGTCAGGCAACTTAGACGACTCGCCCTTGAACACCACCCTCGTGTTTTCACTTTCTTTCTCTCCGAAATGTCGATGAATGACCAACTTCTTCTTAGGCACCGATTGGTCAATCTTACGGAGAGGACAAGTGTAACTTGTCATTAAAGAATGCATGGCTTTCTCCGTTGCACTTAATGGCTTTTGTCCAGGTTGACGTTTGTCTTTGGGTGTGTATTTGAACAACACATTCGGACGCGTTTCTTGCACCTCCTTCTTGCAAACAAGAGAGATTTTAGGCGGTGAAGACTCCTTTCGGCCAATTTCTCCTTTTTGAGGACTTACACTTCTACTGTCCTCTTTTGCTTCCAAATGTGCACTAGGACTACAATACACCGATTTGTAAAATTTGGCGTCCGCGTAGTTAACACTCTCACCTTGAAAAGGATAAGTGTCACCTCAGATAGTCCTCTCATTCCCATTCTCATCGGTGTATTTTAAGCACTGATGAAGTGTGGAAGTGATTGATTTGCTAGCATGAAGCCATGGTCTTCCAAGTAAAGCATTATATGAGGTTCCGGCATCGATCACATGAAAGAGAGCATCTTTGTAAAGATCATCCAGAACCACTTTTAAGGCGATAGCACCTAGCGTTTTTTGCCCCACTTGGTTGAATCCCTGAATGGTGAGTAATGTTGGCGATAGATGATCAACGGTCAACCCCATCGCTTTCAAAGCCCGCAATGGCAATAAGTTCACTGCGGACCCACAATCCAATAGGATTCTATTCAATTTTGCCTCTCCGACCGTGCCCGTTACATATAATGGCCTGTTATGATCATTGCTCCCCAATTGGAGATCTTCATCGGAGAAGGTTATACATGCCATGCAGGAAGCGCAATGAACCGGAGGAGATGGCGTTACTTCATCGAACTCTACATGATCAACTTGGTCTTTATAATCCTCCGGATCCATAAGAGCTTGAATTAATGCTTTTCTTAGGTTGGTCGACATTTGCAAAGCATCATATACACTTAGACGTGCAGGAATGCGCTTCAAGTGACCGATGACATCGTACTTCACCTTCTCTTTACCAGAAGTTTTCCGAAACGACATCGACATTCGTGGCACAACATCCTTTGGATCGGATGCCCCAACTTCTTTATCTTTTTGGCTCGGTATAGAAACTTCTTTGTCAACCGGCTCTTCAAAATTTATCGTCTTTGAAATCTTACCAACAGGTGACTCCTTACCCTTTTCTTTTTCCTTGGGTTTAAGAGAAGACAACTTCTTGCCCGAACGAAGAGAAACTTCATCGACCTCTTCTTACTCGACCATGTCGGCCCATGAGGCCATGCAACACTGGACAACTTCGCCTTCCCAAAATAATTCTTCATCTGAAGAGTCATCCTCTAAGAACTCTTTCGGGACATAATCCTTAAGAGTGAACATTTTACGTCCGGGTTGAGTATATTCTTCGTCAGACTCACTTTTGGGCTCCTTATTCTTTTTAGCCTTCTTTTTGTTTTTCTTCTTATTTTTCTTTTCGGGCTTTCTACCGATCATTCTAAAGCCCGTAGGTCCTGCTCGTCGGATTGTCTTTGAATGAGACTTTTTCCGACTCACACAAACTTGCCACTTAGAACCATTCTCACCATCACCATCTTGCAAAAACGATTCTTCGACGTTTGCTTGCATCAATACTTCATATAAAGACATGCCACTTGGCTCGTCTCTCGGCATATCCGGATAGGCCCATATCGTACGCACCTCATCGCGCATTTAAAATTGTACGGGGACGGCCTTCGGAGGTAAAGATACTGTAGGAATGGCATCTTCTTTGATAACCTCCGATGAAGGGTTGCTCTCTACCTCTTCCGCTATCGATATAGGATTTGACGAAGCGGTTTGGTTTTTAGAGCTTACTCCATCGATCTCAATTTCACCCTTGTTAATCATCCTTTCGACAATATCTTTGAAAACATAGCATTCTTCAATTGGATGACTAACAATCCGATGATAAGGGCAATACCTTGGATAACCCGTTTTGTTGGCCTCATTTGGCCTCTTTGACTCCGGGAGAGATATCATTTTCTCTTTCATCAACTCGCTGAATATACCCCTAACATCTTCATCATCAAAGGGGTATTTCTTTTGCTTCCTCTCCTCGAGGGATATCCTTTTAGTAGTCTCTCTGGCCTGACCCTTCTCTTGTGCCCTAAAAGTATTCCCGGAGGGTTTTCCTTGGGGTTTAATGAAGGTGGCCATCGATTCTCCTTTTTTCACGGGTTTTCTACCCTCCTCTTTCCTTACTTCATTAACTTGAGGCCGATTCACTCCAGTTTTACACCGAGCCAATTGGCGCTCAACATTGCAAGCCTTTGACACTAACGCATCAAAAGCTCGAGGTTCCGCACTGCCTACATACACAGCTAGCTCCGGAATCAAGTTATTAGTGCACATTTGCACACATGCTTCTTCACTCAATTTTTCCGGGCATTGAAGTCTCAAGCTTCTCCACCTTGCAATGAAATCATTAGCTGATTCATTCGGCCTTTGATGAGCATTAGCGAGATCCATGATAGAAACTTTAGCTTTTCAACTCACAAATTGGGCCGAAACCTCCTTTTGTAGGTCATCCCAAGTATGGATCGACTCTGGCTGAAGTTGCGTATACCATGTAAACGCAGATCCTCTTAAAGATTGGACAAACTGCCTTATCAACAATTGATCGCTTAAAGCAGTTTCTTCGCATGCGGAGTAAAAGTGAGCCAGATGCTCATGAGGCGAACCGTGAATACCGTCAAATTTATCAAAAGTCGGTCTTTGATAGTTCGGAGGGAACGGAATTGTATCATAATCCGCAGGGTAAGGCTTTCTATAGCCAATCACTGGCGGACTTTGAGAGATCTTAAATTCCCGAATCCCTTGAGCGATTAACTCTTTTATCTCTTGGGGAGAGATAGAGGAGCTACTTTCCTCTCGCCTTTGCTCTTGCTTGTTTCCGGAATTTTGTTGTTGAGCTTGAGCTATAAGGAGTTGGATCTGAGCATCCCTTTCTTCCAGTTTTTTCTGTAATTCCTGAAGTTGTTCTTCAACGGTTGAGGCACCGGTAACTAGCACTAACATGCTTTCAACTTCCTCTTCGGACCCATCATTTGACCCGATACCGCTGACAACTACCATTGGAAATTCATCTTCATGGAATAAAGAACCTGAATCTCCATATAAAGGAGAGCTTTGTTTCCTTTCTTGTATAACTGGCGGACTCGGAGAACAGGCAACTGCACCGGCGTATGACGTGGTTTTAGACATTGACCTCGTCACCCGCCCCTCATACCCCTCCATATAAATAGGGAGCGAGTTAGCTTTTTTCGGCACCATTATGCTCTTCCCCTTGTCCCGAGCTCTAGAAAATGCTGGGACATCCTTCTGAGGCTCCGTAGGCTTTACCACTTTGACCCTCGGAGCTTTGGCTTTTCGATCTCTCATTTTCAAAGATCCTTCTTCGACCTCCCCCTCCGAATAGGAGGTAACCATGACTTGTTCCACATGGTTCATTTCCAAAGGAATTGAACCAAAGGAAGTATGGCTTGGGTTATCAATTTGAGGTGCGAGGATTGCTTTGTTTTCCTCGAGGAGGTCTTTGGCGGCCTTCCATAGGGTTGCGTTGACTAGTTCCAACGCTGGGGATGGGGCTAACTTGTGAAGTGCCCCAGCCTTCACGCGCTGGGAACCACAGTTTCGCCCCCTCCTTCTTTGGGACTTGTTCTCCCTCCTAGTCTCAACCACCGGTGGAATGGAATCCTTCATTGGACTATCACTTTTCTTGATAATCCGAATGATAGGCCTTTGAGAAACAACGTGGGTGGGCCTGCTCTCATTGCCGCTAGCCACACTGGATCCCCCGGCTTTGACGTATGCTGGCTTCTTCTTGAGGAACACTTTCGGGGACTTCTTATCAATTTGTCCCGAGGAAGGGACAGAGGTTCTTGGGACCCAAGTCTGCACCGCTGCATCCTCTTGGATCGCCTCAAACACATTGCTTGTCGGGATCTCGGCGGAGATTGAGTCCCGGGTCACTTCAAATTTCACCTTGAAGGATCTCTTCCTCAACCAACGACCACCTTCTACGAGGAAAGTCGCAAGCAACTCGTTGAACTTCACAATCGCTCTTGGTGCCATGTTCCTTGCAACCAAAATAAATAAATAAATATTAGTATCGAATAAAACTAAGAGATGAAAAGGCAAAAAGGGTCCCACTGGGCGTGCCAAAAATATGTTGAATAATAATGCGCAAATAATTATACAACACATTTTATTTAATTTTTTAATATTTGAGTTCGACCCCCTTTTGGTTATCCTCTTGATTCAAAGTTGTATCGACACCAAGACTTGAATGGTTTTAGTGATTTGGGCTGCACCCGAAATTTAACGGGTTGCCTACGTATCTCTTAGAAGAGAATCAAGCCTCACGTAGTTCAAAGTAGAAAACCAATTTGATCTTTTTGATCGGCGATTGCACCCGACAAGCTTAAGCTTTATGTCGAGCTACCTACGTACCCGTTTGAACTGGATCAAATCACCCGTAGTTCTTTTATGTAAAAATAATTTAATTTGGGAAAGGCGACTGAATCCGGTATATGTTACATTTTATACCGAATTTCCTACGTAACTCGTAAAAGAGTATCAGTCTATACGTAGTTCTCTTTGGAACCAAGCTTGATTTGGTTTTAAAAATTTGATCGTTTGAGGATCGTGTGATTGAACCCGAATAGCGATAGCTTTGTATCGAGTTTCCTACATATCCGACAAAGCGGAATCAAATCTTATGTAGTTCTTTTAGAACCAATTTAATTGGTTTTGTTTTGACCTCATATTTATTTAAAGTGAACTTAGAGGTCGACGACTGTACCCGATATATTTTTAGGATTTAATATCGAGTTACCTACGTAGCCGATATGAGGCGTCAAGTCTTTACGTAGTTCTATAAGGATCCGATTTAATTTTCATTTCGGTTTGGTGATTGAACTCGACGAGCTTGAGCTTTATGTCGAGCTTCCTACGTACTCGATTCAACGAGATCAAATCATTCGTAGTTCTTTTTGGAAACCGGTTTTAATTTGGAAAGATCCGGTTTAAGAGTTTGACTCCGTTTTTTTTTTGTTTAGGAGCCGATTTAAGATTGACCCACTAGAATCAATTGACAAAGAATATTTAACGAGTTTAATTTTATGTTTTTATTAAACTCGAATTCTTAATTTATGCCAAAAATAATTCTTATATTTTAGTGGGTTAATTTTGTAATTAAATACACATTTTTTTTCTAACTAAGCCGAAGGCATGTACGTACATGTATTTTCCTTTCGGATAGCTTGGGAGGCCCACTAATTGATTGGATTTCAATTCCAATTATTTTACAACTTGAGATTAGCCCAAATTTTTTTTAATTTCATTTTCATCAACTGAGCCCTAATTGTTGAGCGTCTTCTCCACTTCGAACTCAGGGAACAGGCGATACTTGCACACCGCCCGGGAGTCGCCGGTAGTTCTGTAGTTTCCGGCCTGGGTCGATCGAAACGGAGGCAAGCAGGGCAAGAGCGGGCCGAGCTTTCACCGTCCGAAACGAACCGAAGACAGCCCAGGTATTTATGTTTCTTAATTTCGGCCCTTGATTTTATTATTCAACCTCGACTTTAGACAATTCTCGACTTAGATTTCATATCCCCAAATGAATTCCCTTTCAATTGAATGTGCAATTTTGAAATTTAACCGATTTCTATTTCAATTTCTAGGGTTTTAGTTTGTGCAATTTGGGGCATTTTGGTTGAAGTGATTGAAAGAGGAGGCCGATTTGAGGTTTGGAGCGGCTGAAAATGAACAAACCGAGAGGATACCGATCAATAAAGAACTATCAATTAGGTATGTGGCCTTCTGGAAATTTTAGTCGAGAATTTGCTTCTCTGCTGTTTGCTTCTTCTTTTTTTTTGTTGATCGTTTAGCTAATGCCTGAATTAATCTTTTGATCAACTGGCAATTTTTTGCTTTAATCGGAACTGTTCTGTTTACAACCTTCCATTTTGGCTGGCACCAGAATTGCCTGACTGATTTCAGTTTCAATTTCCAGGATTTAAGTTTGTGTCACTTGAGGCATTTTGGCTTGAATGATCAAAAGAGTAGGCTCAGTGGATGCTTGGGGTGGCTGAGAATAATAAACTGAATTAATACCAATCAACAAAAAAACTTGTCAATCAGGTATGTGAATTTCTGGAGATTTTACTCCAAAATTTAATTCTCTGTTTTTTTTTTGGTTAGTCATTCAGCTTCAATGCCTGCATTTAACTTGGTTAAACTGGCACTTGTTTCCTTGATTGGATGTTGTTTTTTTTTTATTCCTTTGCAATCTCTCATTTCGCCTGGCTTTATAAATTTGCCAATTTTATACCATTTTAGGCAAACCTTCAGGAACTTCAGATTTTGTAATTTATCCACTGATTTTAGTTCCATTTTGTGTGAAATTGAGTTCATTTATGAGCACTTTACTTAGGCTGGGGAATTTTAGCAGAACTAGGACAGTTTTTGTTATTATAAGGTCCCATCTGTATGGCTGGAATTTTTCCTTGCTTGTATGAGATTGCTAGTTGGCATGTTTAAGAAAATTTGGGCGACATTTCGCCTTGATTTAAGGCGATTTATCAGTCCCGAAACCAGGCCCAAGAGATTCCCGCAGGCCTCTCAAGGGTGGGGTTCCAGGAGCGATTTCCTGGGCAGTAATTTGGTTGTGTTTGCCCCTGTTTAGGGCAGTTTATCAGTCCCGAAACCGGGCCCAAGAGATTCCCGCAGGCCTCTCGAGGGTGGGGTTTCAGGACTTCATATGTGCTAAACCCTGAGATACCTTCTGCTTTCTCTCTGATTGCTTCTTCTTGCTTTTGCTTTTTGCTTTTGCTTGTGTATGGTGTCTGCGTGTGTGTAGTCTGTAAAAAAAACTCAGACCCTATTTCCTTTGGTTTTTATAGGGAGGAACATGTGCAGGCAGTTACTTCACAGTTACCATTCTCCCCACTCTCCCTTGTATGGTTTCTTTTAAACTGTTGTACAGTTTCTTTTAAACTGCATATATGAGTAGTTTTGTTTTTATTAATTTTCAATTTTCTGCCTTTTTTTTCCTCTCCGGACAGTAACTGTCCTTTTGTTTTAATTGGGCTGGGCTTGGGCTTTTCAGCTCTTAGTTCATTAATGTTCAACTTTAAGCCTCCTACATTAAGGTCCAATTTTATAAACCTTGCATTGATTTTGATTTTAATCATTCTCAACTTGCATTTGCAGCTGAAAATTCTCTACAAGGGCTTGAACCAGGAGATTTGCTTTGGAGGGAGAGACTTCCGTCAAGGCCGCTGAACTTGTGATCTTGACGAGTGTTGCTAACAAGAAACGGTGAGATGCCCATACGCGTGCTCATCTATTGCACCATTTTTTTTTATGCTTTAGGTTATGAGCTTGTAATTACACATTTGAGATGTAATACACCTGGTATGTAATTGTTTGTAATTACCGCCACAAACTTTGTTTTCAATTTTCTTTGTATATGAGCTACCGCTTTGATATTTTATGGTGAATAATTTCATAGGTGTATTTAGCCATTTTGACAATTCATGAAATTTTACCCCGAAACAATGTCGACTGAAGAATTCCGCGGGACAGACACGGATTGAGGAATCCGGTTTTGGAGAGAATTACTTAGCCACGATTTTATCTTTTTTTTTAGATAAATACTTCTTTATTAGTATTTTCCTATTTACCCTATGTATATTTATTATTATTAGATAAATATTTTATCTTCTACTTTAGATAGAATTAGGTTTCTTTGGGTAGAAAGGATTAGTTGGTTATAAATAAAGCCCTTGGGGCTGGTTTTTTAAAATCGTTGATCCACATACAATTACAAACAACAAGTAGAGAGTTTTAGGGTTTTTGAAGCTTTAGGATTTTGGTGGTTGCGAGAGTTGGCGCTATAATTGTGAAGACTTCAAGTTTATTTATGCAAGTTAAGTATTTATTTCTTATTTCAATCATGTCTCCTTCTACCATGAGCGAGTAGTCGCTTTTCTCTTAGGGTCAGGGTGAGCCCGACGTTAGTCATGCTTGATGTGACTTTGGTGTTTATTATGACTTGATCATCTCCTACCTTTTTGTGTTTTAGCCCTTATCGAAAGAAAATGAATTCATGTTAATCACTTGGATCATAAACATTAAAACAATAGAGACAAATTAGGTTTATTTGCTAACGCTAATGTATCTATTTGTTGAAAAGGTGAAAGCTTGTTCCTTGATGAGAAAGCATGATTTATCTATCTTATTCTATCTTGTTGCTTGCATGGTTAATATTCTGGTAAACCCCCGAAGAGATCTTTTCTATATTGTTTGAAACCTTTTAAATGTGTGCGTGAAACCCAACCCTCTGCTTTTCTAGACCATTGCCTCTTTTCCACACTTTTATTCTTCAGTCGTCCTTTGTCGACGTTTTCTGTTGTTTCTGTTATTTTCCTCGATATCGACTGCTCAGGTCGAGATCGAGTGCCCTAAAATCGATCGACGGTCTTCTGTGTCGATCGACTGTGCTATTGACATCGACATCGACTAGCCTTAGTCGACGTCGACTATCTTTTGTCTTCTATTTGTTGTTCTGTGCAGGTACCACTCGACGTCGAGGTCTTCTGATCGACATCGAGAGCCACTGACTCTTACTACTGAGATAAACCACTCGAGATAGACAGCCACCCATCGAGATCGACTACTACCAGTTTACATCGAGTTACTCCTAGTCAATTATATTACAAAAGTTTCTTCATGACTACTTTGGAACCGCTGACCCGCTTCCTCGATGATCGAACCTGATTCCCTTCCAATACATCAGGGGAGTCTTGTATTTATTTGATAGGCTTGAGTTGATTGCTTGATGCTATTTTATATTATTTTTATAATCAATTCTCCCCTACATCAGCAAGTAATATGTCTCAACAATAAAGAGAGTTGTACATATCCTTGTCTATGTGTAACCTTGACCCAAACCTATGAAAACAAAGTGATATTTTAATACATCAATAGGAATGAAATCTTATATGTGGATTCTACCTTCTTGAACAATGATGCATCGGTCATCATGACCACCTGCATATGCAAAAACCTGCATTGACCTCTTTTGCACTGATTCAATGTACACTATAAGAGCCCATCGAAAGAAAGATGACTCCAGACTAAATAGAGACTCGATGAACAAAGAGTCATCTTATATCCTAAATAGTTATGAAAGTTAGCATTTGGAACTCATGTGACATTGCTTTCAAGAACCTTTAGATAGAAATTAACACTTTTTGTAAAATCCAGAATATTCAGATTATCGCATTAATGGAAACAAGAACAAAGCGGCCACCAAAGAAGAAAAAAATATGGAAAAATCCATGCTTCAATCCATGATCCCCATAGTGGGAAGATAGGGTGGTATATGTGTTCTTTGGAAAAGCTATCAATTATATAATGAAACCATAGAACTCATTTTTAAAGGACAATGATCCATTACCTTCAGAATAAAGATTCGGATTCATGAGATTGAACTAAACCATTTCTTTGCCTATAAGCAACCGAATGAATCAGGAAAGAATGAATTTTGACAAAATCTTACAAGACACATAAACAATTCGCACATACCTTGCATTGTCATGAGTGATCTGAATGAAATCCACTTGGCGAGCGAAAAAACAGAGAGGATAAGATTCTTGTCCGCGCATATTTTACCTACTTACATAATTCAAGAATTTAAATGACTTTAGAGACCTACCAACGATAAAAAAAACGATTTCACATGGCACAAAAACAAAACAAACACAAATAATATCTATGAACAAGTCGATAGACTACTTGTCCAAATTCAAATTGTTCTATGATTCCCAGCCATTATCACGACAAATCATGTCTTCTCATCATATGACCATCAGTCTTCTAGAATTAAAGGGAGATGATCCAAAAAACCTCACAACCCCAACCTCTTGACTTACATGTATTTCCTTTAGCTTAAGTTCGTGGCAGTGTGGCAAAATCATGACTAATATGAATTTGACAAGATCTTACAAGGCATATAAACAACTTGCACATACCTTGCATCATCACGAGTGACTAGAATGAAATCCACTCGGCGAGCGAAAAATAGAGAGGATGTGATCCTCATCCGAGCAGATTTTACCTACTTACATAATTCAAGAATTTAAATGACTTTAGAGACATACGAGCGATCAAAAACGATTTTGCATGACATAAAAACAAAACAAATACAAATATTATGTATGAAAAAGTTGATGGATTTGTCCAAACTCAAATTGTTCTATGGTTCTCAACAATTATCACGACAAATCATGCCTTCTCATTATATGACCATTGTCCGATTTCGCTTGAGCTCCAAAATAGAAATAATTTCAAAGGAAAGCCATTCAAGTTTGATAATATAAGGATGACTAGACCAGATTATAGAAACATAGTCAAACAGGCATGGAGAACAAATAACAAAGGATTACACATGTTCAAGCTTACAAAAAAAACATAACTCCTCAAGCGACTCACAAAAGAATAGAACTAAAAATTGTTTAAAATATTAGATTTATATGAGATGAAATATTATCCATGTAACGGCCCGGATATAAATATCCGAGATACGTTTCGAAGGTTGGATACCTTCGTTCGGATGTTGCAATTCAGGTACGGGTCGAGGTTTCAAACCTCTAAAGATCAATCAGTATTCAAAGCGGGGATTTCGAACCCCAATCAATCAGAGTCACAGAAATTCGATTTAAACGAAAGTAAAGAGGAAGTAAGGTTTAGATACAAGAGCCACGGCAGAACCGGGTCAAAACCAAAACATATATTCAAAAGTCGTATAGCCAAATTAGCGGGGTTAGACAGATTCTTTGCAATCGCCCGGGGGATTTTCCCACGCCATAGAGACAGGGAGCAATCATACCTAAAAACAAGTGGTGCGAGTGGGATCAGACCGAGACCCCAACACACCCTGTCCCGCAAGCAAACATACACATACGCTAATATAAAGATGCTTTGATGCAATGCGGAAATTTAATCACACTAACATGCTCCTAATTTACAATATGCGGAAAAGAACTGTAAAGGAGCCCAAAGAATGCCAAGTGGCATATCCCTCTCCTACCTCTGCACCCCTTCCCGTTAGTGCAGAGACTAGCAAGTTCGGTGCTATAGCATAGCAATATCCTCGTGGTGGTGCACTAACCACGACATCATCATATCATATCATATCATCTCATCTCTTGCCCGATGGTGCTGGGCTATCATATCATATCGTCTCATCTCTTGCCCGATGGTGCTGGGCTATCATATCATGCTCATATCGACTCGATAGACTCAGGGCACCCGATGGGGCTGGGGTACCCTATGACCCTAACAAAGACTCTAGGACTATCACAGATAACGGTCGTTCTGTATTCAAACACACAAAGTAATCGAGTGCTCATTCATAAGTGCAATCCTAGCATGATACTACATGTCATGCTTTAATGCTTATGCAACACCTAGTATGTTATATATTCACAAGCAGGTATTCTCTTTCGAATCTGAGTAAGCCCATAAAGGAACTTACCTGAATAAGCCGAACAGCAGAGAAACAAGGCAGAAGCAGAGTCCAAGTAATGAATCATCCAATAGTAAGCAATGTCCAACATATCAAAATCACCTAATAACATACAAATGCATAAGTCTATCTAATTCACACAAGGCGCCCCTAACTATCATACATGTCTTCACATATCTCGTTTCAGATTATTCCATCTTATCTCATCACAATCCATATATCATTTCATGTTCATCTCATCTCATCATCTCATTTTCAAAACAATCTCTCAAAGAACTCAACTTAGAAAATCAAACAACTCTTTTAAAATCGCTTATCCAAATCCCGACATTAAACACTTAGGCCTTAAAACCAATTTCCCAACATCATATTATAGAAATCATTCCGGCATGTTTCTTATTTCAAAAACATTATATAAATAATTTCCAATATTAAATCATCAAAATAATCCTATGTTCACACATCATATTTATAAATCAAAACCAACAACTCACTTTAAAATTCCTCACTCTCATATTTAAACCTTCATAAAGTGCGTCTTATGTAAATAATCAAATATCAATTAATATTACTCTTACAACCTTTTAAAATATATATATATTAATAATTTCAGATCAAATAAATATATATATATATTTTTCGAAAAAAATCAGAAATAACAACAAAATATAAATAACATAACACAAAATATAATTTAACACATAACATTTAACCATAAATATAACACAATTTATAACACCCATCAGCCCAACAAAGCTAAAGAAAAGGAAAGAATAACCCAACCCAGGAAAGAAATGAAATGGGAGCCCAAACCCGGCCCAAACCCGCACCTGGAATTGAAAGAGCAGAAGGGAGGAATGCCCGGCCCACTTCCCTCAACTCAAACCAGGATTTCTGGCCCCAACCCGAGCCCATACCTATTTCTACCAATATCGGATCCAACAATTAAACAACTTAAAATAAAAGGGGGTGGGGCCCACGCTCACATACCCATCTTCCTCCTCCCACTTCCTTTGCCTCACCTCTGCCCTCTCTCGCTGCGCTCGCCGCTTTCTCTTTCTCTTTCTCCCCGCTCCCTCTCATCCTCAACACTCCGGTCTCACTCCCTCACCCACGCTCGCTCGAGACTCCCCTGAAGCGCTCTCGGTTTCCTAAAATCTTAGAAAGGAAAAGAAATCAGGAGTAAGGAGGCTCACCGAGGAGGAAGAGGCTCCTTCGATTCGCCGGGGTGGGGTCGAGGCTTGTCCTCGTCGATTGGGTATCGCAGGTGTATCGAAAGGTGGCGCCGAGGCTCATCGGCAGCCAGCTATGGTGGGGATAAGTTTCTGGTGGCATCGGAAGGATCCCGGAGCTCTCGTCGCCCACTACAGCAGGAGAAGAAGCTTCTTGGGCGGCAATCGGCACGCCAGAGACGCCGTGGTGGTTCAATCAAGAGAGGATGAGCTGCTGGTGGGCTGCTGTCGCTGAGCTCGGAGGAAGGAGCTGTTGGGAGGCTACGGCTCGGGCGAGAGGGGCTGAGAGCAGGGCGGCTTGGCTTCACTTCAACGGGACAGGGGAAGCTTGAAGCTCGGCAGGATGGAGGAAGAGGAGGTGCAGCTGCTCAGACGAGAAAGGAGGAGCAAATGGACTGCGTGTGGTGGTTTTGCAGAGAGACAAAGGAGGAGGGAGAGTGCTTCTTCTGGGCAGAGAACATAATGGGTTTCTGGGTTCCTGCATAAGAGGAAACGGGGGAGAGAGATGATACTTCTTGTGGGTTTTGGATGAGATTCGGATGAAATTTCAAGGAGAGGCATATAAGGACAAGGTTGAGAATGAGGACCACCATGAGCTATGAGCTGTGTGTGTGAAGGTGCTACAGGGGAATCTTCCCCCAACAGTCTCTGAGAAACGAGAGAGAGAGAGAGAGGGAGAGAGAGAAGAAAGAAAAGAAAGAAAATAATGTGGTCCCAATCCTCAAATTTCAAATACCCGGGATGAATACCGAAATCCGCTCACTCAACCCAATCTCGACAAACATACATTCGAAATCGAAAACTCGAACCCGAAATAAAATGCTTAAATCCCAACCATATTTCCAAATCTCTGAGCCTGAAAGCGGAATGCAATTTCGGATGAAAATCCATTTTAGAATAATGCCGGAACTCATTTCGAAAGATTTTAAATGAAATAGACCGCTCGAGGACGTATTTTATATTTTTTTTTTCAAATTTTCCCGAATTTCCAATTCTAATCAAGTATGATTAATTAGCTTTCCAAAATAATAATATATAATAAATAGCATGATAATATGAATATATTCAGTCTTTACATTTATCCACCTCTAAAAACAAGTCTCGTCCCCGAGACTAAAATCATTTTAAAGCAATTGGGGAGAAGTTTGAAATCGGTGAGTCCGAGGACCATGTCCAAGGATCTTGTAATCATCTCGGTTGCGTCTTCCGGGATTCTCACAACATCCTAGTCACGGTCGTGACATCTCCAACTGGTCTTGTCAAGTGTGTAATAAGCGCCCTTATCACACCTCGCTTTGACTTTTCGGAAGTACCACAACTCTAAAAGTATTATAGCGTCCCGACTAGGTCTTAGCAAGCAATCTATAAGCGCCCCTATACAATGCTTGTATCCACTTCGTGAGACGTCATAATGTAAATCCCGTTCGTAAATCCTCAAAGCGTTTTGTAAATGGAAAGAGTGTCATCTAAATCATCGAAACTCACGACTTCTTAAAACCCCAAGTTGGCCATTTTCAAAACCGCTCAAAATCTTCAAATTCAACGTTTACTCAAGCAGATTTACACCAAAACAAGTCAAATCCTTTCAAATCAAGATTTTGTCAAAATCTCCCAAAAACCAAATCAACTTCTCGCATACCAATCAATCAAATTCAGAAGGTAGGAGGTGGAGTCATCCACCTCTAAGGGCTAATCCCATATTCTCTTCCTAGTTCCAGAATCATTTTATCATCATCCTTAACTCAATATGCACATAAATAATCAACTCATCGACTCATAACATCATCAGCCACCTCTCATATGGCAATCTCAACATCAATCATGATAATCTCAACCAATCGACATCTCAACCGCATAACATGATTACCCATAAAATAAATCATACCATCCCTTCAGAACATGCCAAAAGTAATAACAAAATCTTAACATCATACCATGAGTCATAAAGTATATCTACCTCATACAGAAGGCATCACAAGTGCATCATCGAATTCTCATAACTTATCACGCAAGCACACATGTCAAGAGATCAAAGAGGTTAGGTGTCGTGGAGTCAATACACTACTACAAGTCGAATCTCACGATCGCATCTCAACATCGCACACTAGTGGAACCAGTCATAACAAGGGATCTCATTTAAAGCATAAATTCACATAGTCATCCTATCCAATTTCTATCCAACATTATCATAACATATTATCACATCAATCATTGGTACTTGTAAGGTTAGCCATAGCGAAATTTCATCATAAGTCAACGAAACAAAACTACTTATCAACACATCAATCCAAATAAAATCATGCTATTAAGATTAAATAAAAAGGGAAGATCAAGCAGTATATCAACATCAAAATGTCAACATGCTCTCTAGACATCATCTTAACTCATCACGATGCCATATAACGATCATTAGCAGTAATGCACCATCATCTCATATATACACACAAGTCATATTCATGCTCCAAGTCATATTCATCATCTAACATACCTATAATCATGCTTGCCAACCATAGAATACGACATCATGTTTACTAGCACATAACATAACATCATGCTCCCACACAATAACATATCATTATCTCACATATCATAGTTGTCATTACCAATTATATTTCAGTTTTACATACCACATGTAATATCATGCCATGTTAGGTTTATCATGGTCGCTATCTATCATCATGCCAGTTCATAATCACATAATCAAGAAAGTTTTGCACATTATACCAGTTAAAATAAAACGCAAACCCCGCTCGCTCGTCTCCAACTCTCAAGCCAAGACCAAATCCTCATCTAGACTTACCAACTCGGATAATATCCCATAGAAGAAGTCCTAATTCATTCCGACACTCCAATCTCATATCTCTTCCCACCAAGCTCCCTCACTAACAATCCACCTCTAAGACTCCAACCCCTAGCTCTGCTTTCATACTCGAGCACCCCTGCATACTATGTTCTCGATACTCACAAGAGCCATTCCCTACACTGCCCATACTACCTAAGATATCACAAGCATAGAACCTTTCTAACCACATCTCTTCTATCAGAATACGCGATCACCACCTAGCCGGCCTATCCTAACCATACCCCCACCTAAGATTCGTCTAGAAGCTCATCGGAAACCACTAAGCATCGCCTCTTATAGCTCTCAAACTCACTCATTCTTACTTAAGCCAACCCCTCTCCTGTGACTTACCTCATACTACCATCGATCATTCTAACCGCTCAAATCCCCTCACCAGCCTCCACCATTCTTCAAGAAAAAATCTCACCCACAAGTTCAAAGAAGAAGCAATCATGGACATTATTACACATAAAGATAACATCATATCAACTAGCATTTATATCAATAGCATCATTAGTTCATCACTAAGCATTGCAACTATGTCAAAAGTCTCAATTTATCGTCATGCTCAACAAGTATTGCAAACATCATAAATGAATATAGTCAATTCGAACTAGCAAGTTTCATCATAACTTTATCAGATAAACAATTCAGGTCTCACATCATTTGCAGTTCACATTTATAGGCAAGGAATTTAGATCGTGCTTAGCAACTCAGAGTAGCATCACATCAAATCATCATGGTATATTAGGATTGTAAGGCATTGAATTATATATATCATCATAGACAACGGATAATCAGGCAATAATCATTACCAAGTCATCACATCAACACGCAATTTTCCACATCAAGTCAGTGCAATATCGCCATCAACAAGTTCAGAAAAGAGTAGCAATTCGAACGGAGAGCACTCTCGCTTGCAAGTCATATCGTACTCAATAACCGCCATCCTCGAAACGAGCTTGTTCCGTCGACATCGTCGATCCTGAGGCCGTGGGTTATGGGCCCACGCTCCCGCTGCGCTGCTCTATCGTCATCTAACTTCTCGTTCCCTCTTTTATGCGGTCGCTCATCCAATGTATCGCGTAGGAGTCTAAGTTAGCGGAGATAGGGGAGTGACAATGGCGGACAACCCAATATTTCTTTCGGAGACAAAATGGACCAAAGCTAAAGATGACATGACTAGAGACAAGACTCCGACCCGAGAATAGTAACGATGCCCTTAGGGAAGTCCATTAGGTTACAATTGTGACAACAAGCACGAATTTATCATGGATCATATCAATCACATTAACCCACACTAACATGTACCTATCTCAACGAACAACGACGTACATATTCAATCCAAAGATGCAATCGAGTCCTACACTGATGCGCGTGAGACAAGCTAACAACCTATTATTCCATGGATGCAGATAAGTCTAGCAACCTAGGCAAGTTACGCGGAGCCAATAATGGTCGTGTGGGGTCCAACGTCATGCGGAATTTTACGAGGAGGACAAGTATCATGTATATGAACAATGTAAGAGCATGGTATACACATCAACATATGAGTCCAAACATATCATGGCAAGGTATGTCATAAAAATCAAACTAAGCGTCATACGAGGATACATAAGAGCGGTAGGGCAATTATCACAGCTAACAGAAATAATCGCATAGTAGGTTAAGATTGACATGTAATCATACGACGAGATACATTCAGAAACATAGGTCCTACACGATGCTAGTGATACATGATAAGACATGGGCATAGTCAAGTGTCATCTAAAAGAATTTGACATAGTGTTCATAGAGCATGAGACATCATTACAGAGAGTAACAAGGAGGACATCACCAACAATAGATTATAAGTATGCCAGGATCAAACTGATCATAGTGCACATAAAACGGAATAACAATTATCACACTATAGGACAAGCATGTTCACTTAATAGAATAAGTATGGCAAGTCACCATTTAGGGAGTCATATTGGAATCATACGCCTTACAGGATACTAATAGCACATATCGAACATGAATACAATCAAGTTAATTTGACTAGATTCATTCTAATATTTATGCATCATGCGTATGCAAAATCATGATATAGCATGGTGTGTGATCATGCGAGGTGTCAAGTCATACGTTCATGCAAGCACGAGAGAGTATCATAGGGGAATAGGGAAATAGCACCGAGCGATAACATGTAAGCATGCTAGGATCAACCCTCACGGAAAGCAAATCGATCATCGAATTTAACATCAATCTAATCGGATAAGTAAAACATTTACGAGGATAGAAGAAGGGAGAACCACACTATCAAGGACCTAGTTCAAGAGAGAATCGGCAATAATGTAGGCAAGGTATAAATTCACACAAGTCACAACCAAGGGTCCTGCATGATACTAATGGCTCAGCATGACATATGATACATACATGTATTTAGTTGACTAACATGACAATATACAAGAATTCAATCAGTACTATTCCAACGATATAGTAACATGAGAGGAATATAACGATGTATAAATCAAGTCTAAGCAATGGGGCAACATGACTAGCATACGGGGACATGAGTCCAATTCAATGTATACGGGGAGGAAACATGTGTTTATCAAGACTCATTCATACTAATATATCCTCAATTTAGCACAATTAACACATAACAATACAAATTATAGAATAATCAACAATGGTTAATCTGAGGAATATAAAATAGATGGGCATGCTATAGATTCTTGTCACAAGATGAGTGATAAGCATCGAGGCATCATCGGCGAGCATGCTAAGGAGAATATCTTACGAGCATTCATACAAGAAGAATTGATCACACTATCATGGACCTAATCCGAGAGAAGCAACAATTATATAGACTCATATCATGTGGTTTATGCTCTTAATCAATCATCAGCTAGATCAATACGATAGGTCCAGTAGTCATGCTATAACGACATCTAACCATGATAGAACACGAGACCTAAGTAATGTGACCAGCATGGATACAGGATGTCATACAACCACGAATTTACATTAATGACTATCATCATAACATGTACTGAGGATTACGTAGCATATACGACATGTTTACATCAAATCATAACACGTATCCATCACGTAAAGGACTCACTCTATTATGATACTAGAATTGAACGATCACACTATCATGAACCTATTCACAGGGAGGACATCAATTATACAACTTCCTAGCATATGACATATATATTCGTGCCCTAGTATGACAAAGCAACATACTAAGTAGATCATGTCGGGATGATATGGATATAAAAAATGTAGCTCGAACCCATACAATGGTCATCATGAACATCAAGGCACATAGGCACAATTTCACACTAAGGATCAATCTGTAGGTCAAGGAGTAGTACCACATAGTAACACACAATCATGGACAGAGCAATCAAGGTAACCCGATAGCGATCCATAAGGGCAACAATGACTCTTCCTAACTGACTCATCACTCATCTTTCCCGTGAGACTCAGATACGACTTTTATGGCAAGACGACACCGGTTGATCTTCATAAGGATCAAGAAGGACAGCCCCAGAAACATCTCACTCCCTACCTCAGAACTTTACCAAGAACCATCTTCTAATACTCACTAAGTCAACCTCCAAAGGCAACCTGACTCCCAAAGACAACGTGTTTACCATCCCCATTTTCCCGTGGAGGACTCCGATATTCAAGAGAAAGACGCAATAGAACCATCAAGGGGTTAACATAGTGGAAGGGGTAGTTTCCCGCTATCCCGTTCATACAGATCATTCAATACTCGTTAAATAGTTAGGACATACCAATCAATCTTTAGCATATCAAGCACTCAATCATAGAATCAGTCAATGATAGTTATAACGACCTCCTTGGAGTCTTCCAGACCCAGCTGTAAAGAACAAGCTAGTATTTCGCCTACTCATTCCCAACTACATCCAAAAGGGATGGTCTAACGCCTTTCTACCCACTCGATCCCTTTTTAGTTGGTTCTCCTCTTTTATCATAAGCCAAGTTCATATTTAGTCCAATTGAGTTAGGCATATTAAGTTCATTTTGCCCCTTTAAAACGCTTTCAAATCTTTCGAAATCCATGGGCGGTTTTCCAAAACATACACTCGACCCTTGCGTACCCGAATTGCACAACCTCGCTCTGATACCAACTTTGTAACGGCCCGGATATAAATATCCAAGATACGTTTCGAAGGTTGGATACCTTCGTTCGGATGTTGCAATTCAGGTACGGGTCGAGGTTTCAAACCTCTAAAGATCAATCAGTATTCAAAGCGGGGATTTCAAACCCCAATCAATCAAAGTCACAGAAATTCGATTTAAACGAAAGTAAAGCGGAAGTAAGGTTTAGATACAAGAGCCACGGCAGAGCCGGGTCAAAACCAAAACATATATTCTAAAGTCGTATAGCCAAATTAGCGGGGTTAGACAGATTCTTTGCAATCGCCCAGGGGATTTTCCCACGCCATAGAGACAGGGAGCAATCATACCTAAAAACAAGTGGTGCGAGCGGGATCAGACCGAGACCCCAACACACCCTGTCCCGCAAAAAAACATACACATACGCTAATATAAAGATTCTTTGATGCAATGCGGAAATTTAATCACACTAACATGCTCATAATTTACAATGTGCGGAAAAGAACTGTAAAGGCGCCCAAAGAATGTCACGTGGCATATCCCTCTCCTACCTCTGCACCCCTTCTTGTTAGTGCAGAGACTGGCCAGTTCGGTGCTATAGCATAGCAATATCCTCGTGGTGGTGCACTAACCACGGCATCATCATATCATATCATATCATCTCATCTCTTGCCCGATGGTGCTGGGCTATCATATCATATCGTCTCATCTCTTGCCCGATGGTGCTGGGCTATCATATCATGCTCTTATCCACTCGATAGACTCAGGGCGCCCGATGGGGCTGGGCTACCCTATGACCCTAACAAAGACTCTGGGACTATCACAGATAACGGCCGTTCTGTATTCAAACACACAAAGTAACCGAATTCTCATTCATAAGTGCAATCCTAGCATGATACTACATGGCATGCTTTAATGCTTATGCAACACCTAGTATGTCCTACATTTACAAGCAGGTATTCTCTTTCGAATCTGAGTAAGCCCATAAAGGAACTTACCTGAATAAGCCGAACAGCAGAGAAACAAGGCAGAAGCAGAGTCCAAGTAATAAATCATCCAATAGTAAGCAATGTCCAACATATCACAATCACCTAATAACATACAAATGCATAAGTCTATCTAATTCACACAAGGCGCCCCTAACTATCATACATGTCTTCACATATCTCGTTTCAGATTATTCCATCTTATCTCATCACAATCCATATATCATTTCATGTTCATCTCATCTCATCATCTCATTTTCAAAACAATCTCTCAAAGAACTCAACTTAGAAAATCAAACAACTCTTTTAAAATCGCTTATCCAAATCCAGACATTAAACACTTAGGCCTTAAAACCAATTTCCCAACATCATATTATAGAAATCATTCCGGCATGTTTCTTATTTCAAAAACATTATATAAATAATTTCCAATATTAAATCATCAAAATAATCCTATGTTCACACATCATATTTATAAATCAAAATCAACAACTCACTTTAAAATTCCTCACTCTCATATTTAAACCTTCATAAAGTGCGTCTTATGTAAATAATCCAATATCAATTAATATTACTCTTACAACCTTTTAAAATATATATATATTAATAATTTCAGATCAAATAAATATATATATATATATATATATATATATTTTTCAAAAAAAATCAGAAATAACAACAAAATATAACATATACATATATATAAATAACATAACACAAAATATAATTTAACACATAACATTTAACCATAAATATAACACAATTTATAACACCCATCAGCCCAACAAAGCTAACAAAAAGGAAAGAATAACCCAACCCAGGAAAGAAATGAAATGGGAGCCCAAACCCGACCCAAACCCGCACCTGGAATTGAGAGAGCAGAAGGGAGGAATGCCCAACCCACTTCCCTCAACTCAAACCCGGATTTCTGGCCCCAACCCGAGCCCATACCTATTTCTACCCAAACCGGATCCAACAATTAAACAAATTAAAATAAAAGGGGGTGGGGCCCACGCTCACATACCAATCTCCCTCCTCCCGCTTCCCTTGTCTCACCTCTGCCCTCTCTCGCTGCGCTCGCCGCTCTCTCTTTCTCTTGGTCCCCGCTCCCTCTCATCCTCAACACTTCGGTCTCACTCCCTCACCCACGCTCGCTCGAGACTCCCCTGAAGCGCTCTCGGTTTCCTAAAATCTTAGAAAGGAAAAGAAATCAGGAGTAAGGAGGCTCACCGAGGAGGAAGAGGCTCCTTCGATTCACCGGGGTGGGGCCGAGGCTTGTCCTTGTCGATTGGATATCGCAGGTATATCGAAAGGTGGCGTCGAGGCTCATCGGCGGCCAGCTGTGGTGGGGATAAGTTTCTGGTGGCGTCGGAAGGATCCCGGAGCTCTCATCGCCCACTGCAGCAGGAGAAGAAGCTTCTTGGGCAGCAATCGGCACGCCAGAGACGCCGTGGTGGTTCAATCAAGAGAGGAGGAGCTACTGGTGGGCTGCTGTCGCTGAGCTCGGAGGAAGGAGCTGCTGGGAGGCTACGGCTCGGGCGAGAGGGGCTGAGAGCAGGGCGGCTTGGCTTCACTTCAACGGGACAGGGGAAGCTTGAAGCTCGACATGATGGAGGAAGAGGAGGTGCAGCTGCTCAGACGAGAAAGGAGGAGCAAATGGACTGCGTGTGGTGGTTTTGCAGAGAGACAAAGGAGGAGGGAGAGTGCTTCTTCTGGGCAGAGAACATAATGGGTTTCTGGGTTCCTGCATAAGAGGAAACGGGGGAGAGAGATGATACTTCTTGTGGGTTTTGGATGAGATTCAGATGAAATTTCAAGGAGAGGCATATAAGGACAAGGTTGAGAGTGAGGACCACCATGAGCTATGAGCTGTGTGTGTGAAGGTGCTACAGGGGAATCTTCCCCCAACAGTCTCTGAGAAACGAGAGAGAGAGAGAGAGGGAGGGAGAGAGAAGAAAGAAAAGAAAGAAAATAATGTGGTCCCAATCCTCAAATTTCAAATACCTGGGATGAATACCGAAATCCGCTCACTTGACCCAATCTCGACCAACATAAATTCGAAATCGAAAACTCGAACCCGAAATAAAATGCTTAAATCCCAACCATATTCCCAAATCTCCAAGCCTGAAAGCGGAATGCAATTTCGGATGAAAATCCGTTTTAGAATAATGCCGGAACTCATTTCGAAAGATTTTAAATGAAATAGACCGCTCGAGGACGTATTTTATATTTTTTTTTTCAAATTTTCCCAAATTTTCAATTCTAATCAAGTATGATTAATTAGCTTTCCAAAATAATAATATATAATATATAGCATGATAATATGAATATATTCAGTCTTTACAATCCATATCTTATTTAATTGAGAGGAAAATGAATTATAGTGTAATGATTTTTTAGAAAGTATCCTAATTTGATTTTAGGGGTTTTATTCTCATATTTAAAATTTAGGTTTTTTTAGCAAACATAATGTTTGACCCGAAATTGGTTACTAAGCCAGGAGAAATAGTAGTATGTTTGTTGTTCGAGCTTAAAGTCTATGAGAGTAAGAGTGTAACGATAAGGTACATGCTTTTGGACTCAAAAACCATCTTTCCTCCTCTTAATATGCACAAATACCACTTTTGTACCATCTCTTCTTTGGCTTTGGATATTTTAAGTTATTAACTTTAAATGCTTTTGTTTACCCATCGTTTCAAACCTTATATGCATACACCAAGGGGAAAAGAGCTCCATATATATATAATCACCTCTAAAACCCACAGACTCACGTGGCTATCCTTAGTCATCACACCACTCATACGTGAGCTTATTGATTTCTATAATCACAATATATGTCCCCCAAAAATGTATGCACATCGCATTTCCATTCTCTCCGAAAATTGAGCTTATTTTCTCTGCCCCAATCCCAAGAATCAACCCAAAGCCAAAATCCTTGAATTTTTTTTAAGAACGAGTAGCTTCCAATCCTTAGCAGATGTGCTTCAGATAACTTGTGATCATATCCACTTAAACTATGAGAAGCAAGATTGACTATTTAAAACCAAACTGGGATTTCTTTTGGATTGCATGAAGAAGGCAACCAGTAGATCGAAATGTCTGAGATTGAGAAGGCAAATAGAAGGGAACACTGCAACATTAAGCTGAAAGGGAAGAGGAAATTTGGAACAGAAACAAGCAAGCTTGAGCATGAAGGGAACACTGCAACCTTGAGCCCGTCTCCGCCGCTGAAGGATTTGGAAGCCCAGGATCAAGCAGAAACAAGCTTGAAGAAGTAGAAATTGAAAGGGAAAACCTTCAAAAATAATGTAAGTATTTAACTAATAATGTACATCACCTTCAATAAAGATGCAAGTATTTAACTAATAATGTAAGATTTATGAAAATGAAGTTTGTTTAATTTATGTTCACAAAGTGTTTGGTAAATTGTCTAAGAGAGAACCGATTTTGGTTTTAGAATTGGATGGTTGGATCGAGTAGTTAGTTAAAGATACGTGATAAACATGTCCCATAGTATCACATAAAACAGACCAAATTAACCACAACTAAACCAATACTTCTCATACTAGAATACAATTCTTCTTGTTAGTTCATACTGTGAGCAACGAACGAGTGCACAATAGGAGCTTATAGGTGAGCTCACTTGATTGTAATTTATGTAAATGAATTGATGAGATGGACCACACAACATGCACATCTTAGTGATTTTGTTTGTGCCACCTCTTTCACCGAATCCATATTACCTTTTTCTTCTTATTTACCCTCCTCTTCTTTTGCTCTTCTTGCACAACTGCATTTATACGTTGAGCCTACTTGTTATAAAGAAGTCGTCATTGATCCTAGCTAACTGGATTCAAGCTATGAAAAGGATATTGGTGCTCTAACTGCCAACCGAACAGATTTTTACCCTCCATTCTCTTCTTCGTTTAGTTTGTGCTTTCTTTGTATAATAATTCTTTTGAGTTTTTTAGATTTCTAAGGAATTGTGTGGGGTACCTAAATGAGAATGAAAGAAAGAAATTGCTCATAAATCTCAAGAATTCAAAAGAATTATTATCACCTTCATCCATGCCACGACCATTAAAAAAATGTATGTCCAGTAACTAAGGATACTTATGAACCACACGTGAGTTGTTTTCAATCTCAATAGTAAATGAGACCATAGGAAACCGGAAAATAACATCATCATTAAGGGTAGTATTATAAGAGAGAATGCCTCAAGGCCAATAAGAGCTAGAGAGATAAAAGATGTAACGTTCTTGTGATCCATAGAGAACACACCGACACTAGAGTGTTTCTCACCCTCAAACATTTCGATCTATTGGTAGCATTCTCCATCCAATCCAAAAAAAATCCTAGATTGGTTTTAAATAGCCAATCTTGTTTCTCTTAGTTGAAGTGGATATGATGACAAGTTCTTAGAAGCACATCTACTAGGGATTGGAAACTGCCCGTCCTTGAAGAATTCTCAAGGATTTTTGCTTTGGTTTGATCCTTGTGATTGGGGAAGAGATGTAACACCTCATCCCACACTGAATATAATAAGGATGTTCGGAGTATTTAATAAGTGATTCAAGTCTTACTCATGTCATAAGAGCTCTTCTTTTTCAAGTTCCAAGTGATCGAGGACAGCGGACTTGAGAGAAGTATATGGCATGGGATGACACCTCTTAAGACCCCGAGTCATAAAGATGGTATCAAATCCTACTCCGGGTTCGGAGGTGTTTCAATAGAATGCTCAGCCACACTAGCTTTTCCCGGAAGGCAGTCCTTTAAGCTTGATGGGGTCGTCATATTTTTAAGTGGGGATATTGTAACACCCTATCTCAACTCGAATATAATAAGAATATTTGGTGTGATTTATAAATTATTCAAGCCCTACCTATGTTACAAGAGTTTTTTCCTTTTCAAGTTCCAAGTAAAGACAATGGACTTGAGAGGGCTAGGTGGCATGTGATTTTGCCTCTTCAGACCCCGGATCTTACAAGAGAAAAGAAGTCCATATATCATTATCATAGAGATCGACAAGCCCACATATAAGAAGCTCTTTTTCCCCTTGATATGTGCATATAAGGTTTGAAATGGTGAGTAAACCAAATCATTTAAAGTTATTCCATAAATGGAATAGCTTAGAATATTCGAAGGAAAGAGGATAACAGAGTGGTACTTGTGCATAGTAAGAGAAGGAAAGATGATATACGAATCTAAAAATATGCACCTAACACTCTTACTCACGTAGTCTTTAAGCTCGAACAGCAAACAATCTTCTATTTCTCCTAGCTTAGTAACCAACTTCGGCTTAAATTTCTGAAAGTATAGAAGGTCATCGGGTGGTGCCTAAGTTACAACACATAAATGAAACATATTTAAGACACCTATTACCCTTATATATAGGTAAAAGTTCTAGTGAAATAAAAAAAATATGGTGCAATGGTGAAACAAATAAATATTGTGTTACATTAGTATGAATATTATGTATGCGGATATGAATGTAATAAAATATTCATATGAATATAAATATGCAACATATAAGGTTTGAAACGATGAGGAAAGCAAGAGTGGTACTTATGCATAGTAAGAGAGTGAAAGATGAGTTTCAAGTTTATTCTAATGAATGCTCCAAGTTCGTTACATAGAATTTAGTAAGAGTTGGGGCTCTAACGGCCAACCAAATAAATTTTTTTCTCTTCATTCTCTTCTTTGTATAGCTTATGCTTTCTCTATGATAATAATTCTTTTGATTTCTTCAAATTTCTAAGGAATGATGTGGAGCACATAAATGAGAATGAAAGAAAGAAATTCCTCAGAAATCTCAAGAACTCAAAAGAATTATAATCACCTTCATCCATACCACAACCATTAAAAAAATGTATGTCCAGTAACTAAGGATAATTACGAACCACACGTGGGTTTTTTGCAATCTCAACAGTAGATGAGACCACGGCAAACCAGAAAATAACATCATCATTAAGTGTAGTATTATAAGAGAGAGTGCCTCAAACCCAACAAGAGCTAGAGAGATAAAAGATGTAACGTTCTTGTGATCCATAGATAACACACCGACTCTGGAGTGTTTCTCAACCTCATACATTTCGATATACTGGTAGCATTCTTCATTCAATCCAAAAGAAATCCCAACTTGGTTTTAAACAGTCAATCTTGCTTCTCTTAGTTGAAGTGGATATGATCACAAGTTGTTAGAAGCACATGTACTAAGGATTGGAAACTGCTCGTCCTTGAATGATTCTCAAGGATTTTTACTTTGGTTTGATTCTTGTGATTGGGAAAAAGATGTAACTTCCCATCCCACATCAAATATAATAAAGATGTTCAAAATATTTAATAAGTGATTCAAGTCTTACCTATGTCATAAGAGCTCTTCTTTTTCAAGTTCCAAATGATCGAGGACAGTGGACTTGAGAGAAGTATGTGGCATGGGATGGCACCTCTTAAGACCCCGAGATAAAAAGATGGTATCAAATCCTCGGGTTCAAAGGTGTTTCGATAGTATGTTCGAGCACGCTAGCTTTGCCCTGAAGGCAGCCCTTTAGCCTTGACGAGGCCGTTATATCTGTAAGTGGGGATATTTTAACACCCCATCTCATATCGAATATAATAAGAATATTCGGAGTGATTTATAAATTATTCAAGCCCTACCCATGTTACAAGAATTTTCCCTTTTCAAGTTCCAAGTAAAGACAATGGACTTGAGAGGGCTAGATGGCATGTGATTGTGCCTCTTTAGACCCCGGATCTTACAAGAGAAAAGAAGTCCATATATCGTGATCATAGAAATCGATAAGCTAACAGATAAAAAACTCTTTTTCCCCTTGATATATGCATATAAGGTTTGATAAAGTGAGTAAACCAAATCATTTAAAGTTATTCCATAAATAGAATAACTTAGAATATTCGAATAAGAGAGGATAAAATAGTAGTACTTGTGTATAGTAAGAGAAGAAAAGATGGTATTCGAATATAAAAAGATGCACCTAACACTCTTACTCTCATAGTCTTTAAGCTCGAATAGCAAACAATCTTCTATTTCTCCTAGCTTAGTAACCAACTTCGACTTAAATTTCTGAAAGTATAGAAGGTCATTGGGTGGTGCCTAAGTTACAACACATAAATGAAACATATTAAAGACAACTATTACCCTTATATATAGGTAAAAGTTCTAGTGAAACGAAAAATATGGTGCAATGGTGAAACAAATGAATATGTTGTGTTAAAGTAGTATGAATATTATGTATGCGGATATGAATGTAATAAAATATTCACATGGATATGAATATCCAACATATAAGGTTTTAAAAGGTGAGGAAACCAAATCATTTAAAGTTATTAAATAAATGGAATAACTTACAATATTTAAAGGAGAGAGAATACAAGAGTGGTACTTGTGTATAGTAAGAGAGTGAAAGATGAGTTTTAAATTCATTCTAATGAATGCTCCAAAAGTTTGTTACATAGAATTTAGTAAAAGTTGGGGCTCTTACTGCCAACCAAATAAATTTTTTCTCTCCATTCTCTTCTTTGTGTAGCTTGAGCTTTCTCTATGATAATAATTATTTTGATTTCTTCAAATTTCTAAGGAATGATGTAGAGCACATAAATGAGAATGAAAGAAATAAATTCCTTAGAAATCTCAAGAACTCAAAAGAATTATCATCACCTTCATCCTTGCCATGACCATTAAAAAAATTTATAACCAATAACTCAAGATACTTATCAACCGTACATGGGTTGTTCACAATCTCATTAATAGATGAGACTATAGCAAACCATAAATTAACATCAATATCATTGAGGGCGGTGTTATAAAAAAGAGTGCCTAAAGCACTAACAAAAGTTAGAAATATAAAAGATGTAATCTTTTTGTGAACCATAGATAACACCGGAACGTTTCTCAACCTCAAACATTCTGATCTATTGGTTGCCTTCTTCATGCAATCCAAAAGAAATCTCAGCTTAGTATAAGTGGATATGATCACAAATTTTTTGAAGCACATCAAATAAGGATTTGAAACTGCTCGTCCTTGAATAATTCTCAAGGATTTTTGCTGGTTTATTACTTTGGGTTGATCCTTGGGATTGGGGAAGAGATGTAACACCCCGTCCCACGTCGAATATAATAAGGATGTTCGGAGTGATTTATAAGTGATTCATGTCTTGCCCATGTCATAAGAGCTCTTCTTTTTCAGGTTCCAAGTGGGGATAACAGACTTGAGAAGACTGTGGCATACATTGACACCTCTTAAGACCCCGGGTCATATAGATGGTATCAAATCCAACTCCGGGTTTGGAGGTGTTTTGTTCGGAGTGATTTATAAATCATTCAAGCCATATCCATGTCACAAGAGTTTTTCCTTTTCAAATTCCAAGTGAAGACAATGGACTTGAGAGGGCTAGGTGGCATGGTATTGTACATCTTTAGACCCCGAATCTTACCAGAGAAAAGAAGCCCATATATCGTGATCATAGAGATCGATAAGCCCATATATATATGAAGCTCTTTTCCCCCTTGATATATGCATATAAGGTTTGAAATGGTGAGTAAACCAAATCATTTAAAGTTATTCCATAAATAGAATAACTTAGAATATTCGAATCAGAGAGGATAAAAGAGTGATACTTGT
Organism: Persicaria maculosa; assembly: GCA_963922045.1. Classification (NCBI taxonomy): domain Eukaryota; kingdom Viridiplantae; phylum Streptophyta; class Magnoliopsida; order Caryophyllales; family Polygonaceae; genus Persicaria; species Persicaria maculosa. The sequence goes on from OY998267.1 coordinate 46,009,826, forward strand.
GCATAGTAGAAAAGGAAAGATGTTATTCGAGTCTAAAAGCATGCACCTATATAACACTCTTACTCTCATAATCTTTAAGCTCGAACAACAAACAATATTCTATTTCTCCTAGCTTAGTAACCAACTTTGGCTTAAATTTCTGAAAGTATAGAAGGTCATCGAGTGGTGACTAACTTGGACAAACCTACACCTACACCAAGTGTATGGGTAGGGATTATACACCACCAATAAAAAAGTGACATGTGTATTTTAAAGAATTAAAAAAATCAAAATATTTTAAATTGGAATATACTCGGTAAAATGGTTAGGAATTTTTTTGGGGTTGAAGTTCAAAATTTAAAATTATTTACAATTCAACTAGACAGTAACCCGTACCTTGTGCGGGATTTCTTTAAATGATTTTTTTTTACTTTGTCACCGATGATAGTAGGTTAAATTGTCATATTTCAGCTATTTGCTTTTTTGCTTTTTCATTTTTGTGAAATGAGTTAGTGTGTCGTTTGCATGTCATATACATATATTGCATGAGTATTTATTATGAGAAAATAAAATTAATCCTTTTTTCATATCTAGATATTAAAAAAATCACATATATTGTTAGGATTATCGTCCCTACAACTTGTCGACCTTGTTCCCCACTTTCGTCACCTTTAAATAATATGTGAGATGAAAATCGGTCATCTTAGCCATCTTGAATAAAAACAATATAGAATGATGTAATGGTCAAATTTATAGATTCTCATATTATACATATAATAGTTTAAATATTGATAAACAAAATCAATTGAAAATGTGAAATTAAAATTTTAAAAAATAAATAAATAAAAGAGAGCGAGAAATCAAATTGAGTCTCGCCAATAATTTTCACAGTTGTTAATTAGTACATCATATGATTATACGAATTTATCCTTCAATAAATTCAAAAAACTTATCGTAGAGATAAGAAGAAGAAAAATGAAAAGGAAGTGTGAAGAATAGTAATTATATAGTAAACGATGGTGTATAGGGGAAGACACACAATTAAAAATCTAAACAGAGAAAGAAGAAAATCGATCATTTTTTATTTGTTAAAATAAATATGATTTTAATTTGATCTTATCTAATGAATATCTAAACTAACCAACCAAAATATCGAGAATATCTAATTAAGTAACAAATCTTAAATAAAAAATATAAAAAAAAGCTACTTTAAAGGAGAAATCGCCACATGGCGTAAGCGACTTCTCCTTTAGTATTATACTATTGATTTTTTTTTCAAAGTGCTGTATTTTATTTTTTTAAATATTTTTCAAATTTATCAAAGCATACTTGATATATTTTATTTTATTAATTCTTAATAAATAAATTTATATCAAATAACTTATATTTTCAATATATATAAGTTATATAAAATAACTTATAAATAACTGATATATAAGTTATATCAAATAACTTATATTGACAATTTTATTTACATTTATAAAATGTAAAAAATTTGAAATGCTAAAATGAAAGTAACTATATCTTATGGTTGAATATTATATCAAAATCAATAAAATTTATTTCACTAATATGGTTGTAAAAATAACCATTGAAATTTGATTTATTTAATTCAAAACTAGTGTTAGGCCCGTGCCCCTAAGGCACAGGTATTTGAAAATGTATAGTTTATTGTTATTTACAATTGCAATAATAGATTATACAATATGTTAGCTATTCGTATGAAAATTATATTGATAATTTGATAATTTATTTAATGATTCTTCATATTTTTGTATAAAGTAAAAATATATATATCTATATGGAATTATTTGAAAATAAAATTGATAATCTAAATAGATATTTTTACATTGAAATGATAATCTAAAAGGAAATCGTATAAGAATAATTTGAATAATGAATCAAGAATCACATCGTGGATTACCATTGCATTTAAAATAATTTTTAAAAAATGAAATATATTCATGGAAAAATGTTATATTTGAACAATTATATGATCTTTTTGTTTTTCCAATAAATCCCTTGGTAAGTAGGTGTGATAAGTTGGTCATCGATGATTGGTATGAATATATTTTCATTTGATGCAAATAGGTTGAGGGATGTTAATTCTTACATCTTCAATGTTGGGTTTCACCCCTGCATCCTTATGCTTGCTCCATCCACCGTAAAATGTGGAGATACTACATCTAATTCATCAAAGATGGGGATTAAACAATCTACTTCCAATTCCATCTTTAATTTTCACCGCCAAATTAACAATTTAAAAAACATAGTTGATCATTTAAAGCACATGAAATTAACAATTTAATTCACATTCTCATTTTAAATTCGCATTTTCATTTTTTGATTTTTAAAGGACATGAAATTTAATAACAGTTCAATGAATGCTAACATTGCTGAAAAGGTGTGGCGTTGATTGTCATTGTTCTAAATTAACATACTTGATCTTTAGATAACAAGATCGCCAGGAAGAACAATCTCAAAAGTAACAGAGGATAAGGGAAGGAACTACACCTACAACAGATACATCAAACAGAATTCAAAGACAAAAGGTTATCTATAAAAGCTACGCTGAATAAACTAGAAAAATGTTCATACAGAATTATAAATATAGGGGATAATTACAAGGATAAACGCCCTTTCTACTCAAGGATTATAAGGATTATAATAAAGGTTTTTACAGAAATTCAATTTTTATGCAGTTTAATTGTCATTCTGTCACTTTTGCATCCCAAATGAACTAGATATTAGAAATTAAAAGACATCAAAATAAGTGCTCACAAGTCAACAATTGAGGGCAAGTAATTGAAATTAAACAATAGTATTGCTAAGCAAAATAACTTTTGAAAATAAAAAATGGAATAACGTTGAATGGGTACTACCATGTCCAACAAACCAATACCAGTCAATTAACTACGAGTACATAATAACTAAATCAACTTCTAGTAAATAAAAAAAACTATCAAACTCTAGATAGTTTTAAGTTTGATCATCACCAACTTTTAGCAAGTTTGATAACAAATTCAGCAAGAAAAAACAAAGTCCAACAATATTCATGAAACACCAACTTCTAGCGAGTTCAATACACTCCAACATCACCTAGCAAGCCAACATGCAACCTGAATTTATGTTAAAACATCATTAGCACACAAAATATCAAATGGAGACAATGTTACAAGGTAAAAGTTGAGTTTCTGCAAGTTTATTTTCACCTTAATTTCTCTAGTACTCTTTGGCATATGGAAAGTGAGTGTTTGCCTCGGTTTGATGATAAATTGATGTTTGACTAGGCTAAAACCGCGAATTAGTTTGAACATGTTGTGAGTTGGCATTCATATTAATATGGCTATATTCCAAAAAAATAGATAAATTATATTGGGTTGATTATCATGGATGAATAACATATGATGACTTTTGAGAAACACTTCCAACCCATATACGGTCCCCCTGCATAGGCTGCATTAATGAATATAAACTATCAAGAAATATTTATACTAATAATATCTCAGTGTAAAAAAAGATATGATAAGTTTGAGTGTACTAACTAGGGCAGCAGGATGGAGAGGGATGGTATATTACTCCTTTTGATTACTCATAGGACATTGTAGATCTTTATCGGGCAATTTGATATGCCGAGACCTCTTTTTTTTCCTTCTTGCTACTTCAAGTGGACCCTTTGGTCTTTTACATGATTGATATCCAGATTTTGCTTCGGTTTTATGCCTTTAACTTTCTCTGCAATGGCATTGGAATTTATATGCATATTAGGACCAGAATCATTTTCCGTGCCTAGGTGACAACTCTCCGAGCCAGATTGTTCATGCCTCTTAGTTGAGTTTGAGTGAAGGTCTGTCAACATCTGGCTTGAGTTAATATCCGGGTTTCTCAACAAATTAACAAGATTTTCTTTCTCAATGGTGTATCCTTCTTCAGATTATGCAGCCCTTGTAAACAAGCGAGTAGATAGACGACACAAGTCCCTATAACGCCTTCCTGCTGCTGTTTTCAAATTAACTCATTCATTTGAACCATGACCAACAGCTCTAGCTGTTGCTTTTTTGGCATCTTTCGTCCATCTTTTCATAATGTACTCGCTAAGAACTTCCATGATACCTCGAAAAGTAAATACCTTTAGAATATGCCCACATAACAAGCCGACAAACTCAAACTTCTTACAAGTGCAACATGTAGTTTCATTTGCCTCATATTCATAAGAAACTATGTACGTGTGATGCTTTTCAGAAGGCTTGATAAGATATTTCATGACCAATCCTGCCTCATCAATAATCTCAAGATGGCAATCATGAGCTTTACAAAGTTGTTCCTGAAATAATGTAAAAACCATAGGTGTATAGATACCAGCAACATGCTTTAACATCTTGACAGGAAAAGACAACGCCACTCTACTTTGGTCAGCCTTAAAATCCTCTACAGTCTCACCATAACGACGATCATTAAGCAATCTTTCAAAATGTTCAAAAAACCTTCTCAAGTCATCCTTATAACTAATATATTGCTTGATGACTCGATTCATATTTTCACTTCGTTGTGTGGTAATCATGTCTGCACAAAACGTATCCTGCCCATAAACTAGAGCCCACTTTTCTTTGATATTGAACATCCTTTGCAGCCAAGTGTTATTTTGCAGATTATACTTTTCAAGCATCTGACTCCAAGCCTCCAAGAAATCTTCCTCATGTTCATACTCATAAATACAATTAATGAAATCTCTAGCAAATTCTTTGTACTCTGAAAAAACACTACTCAAATGAGTTGTTGCATTCTGGAAGATATGCTATATACAAAGTCGATGATGAGTCCGTGGCCATTGAGAAGCCAATGCACTTGACATTGCCATATCTTGATCAGATAATATTGTCTTCGGTAGATTTCCACCCATAGCTCTAAAAAATATGTCAAATAACCACACAAACGAACCTATTGTCTCATCATATAATAACGCAACTCCAAAGATGGTAGTTTGCCTGTGATGTTTCACCCCAACAAATAAGGCAATAGGTCGATCATCCTTATGCTTCTGATAGGTAGTATCAAAACAAATCACGATGGCCAAATCCTCATAGTCGGCTATCATTGTTGCAGCAGCCCAAAATATATTAGTTATCATATCATCTTCATCCACTTGAATAGAATAAAAAAAAGCCCAGATCTTCTACTTTCATTCTTTGCAAGTACTCTAGAACACCACCCATGTCACTTGATCTCACTTCCACACTGCGCTTAGATCGCAAATCATTTTTGTAATCCACGTGACAAAATCCAAGATTTTCACGACCTCCGGCTTGCCTAGCCATGAACTCATAGGCATTTTTTGGAGCAATACTAGAACTATCAGCCATATCAACTTCTAATGCTTGAGACATTGATACTTTTCTATGAGATCTAAACAAATGAGCTTTAGTTGGTGATGCCAAATTATGATTATGCTCAGCGATGAAGTTAACAACACGATATTTGCATGCTTGATGACAACTAATTTTCAACATAGTCAAACAACCGAATCTTGTCTCTGCACAGTGGGATTTGTAGGCATCATCTCATTTATCTTTTTTGCGTTTACCTTCACATGAGCAAACAAAAGTTCTATCTATAGCACTGTCTTATTATATATATGACTTATGCCTCTTCAAACGGAAAAGCCAACAGCCAATGCATAGGCATTGTAGAACTCATAAGCAGCATCTTCACTTTCAAACTCCATACCAACTGTGGGAATGCTTTCCCTCGATATTTTGCTATGAAACGATTCCACTATTTCATTATCTATGCAAGAATCTACAAGAGTGTTCTCTTGATCGAAATCCAAACGATGACAAGGCTGCGTTTCTTTCACAATAACATCCATACCAACTGAAATTAATATTATTAAGAACGTTATTAGTTATGATTGAATCAATCTAAAATTTCATGTATATATATTATATAACAAAACACACAATTCCTTGTAATGAGCAGCAGATTAGCAATTAGCAAATTAAAACAGACGAGCGGGAAGAAGAGGAGCAACAGATTGAACAAGATACAACATTACAACTTACTGAAATTTAAACTCCCTTATCACCAATTCCTTGCGATGACTCACAACTATCAGATCAATAAGACTCATTACAACAAAATAAGTGTCTAAAGCATTAACTCGTGCACTGATTGAACAAACGAAGTCAATTTGACCGTTATTTGAAGATCGAACAAGACTTTTGTATTTGAAGATCAAACAAGTCTCTGCATCGATTGAACAAACGAAGACAATTTGAAGATCAAACAAGTCTCTGTATTTGCCGCACTGATCACAGTTGATAAAAAAAAATCTTTTATTTATCGTAATAAATGACGATTCCAAACTCCCAATATGTGCCCACTCCGGGGTCATACATGTCCGTACCCAACTCCGAGGTAGGACGCTCGGTCGGTGCCGCAGCCATCACATGTCCGTACCTAACTCCGAGGTAGGACGCTCGATCACCGCCGCAGCCATATCATAATATAAGACTCGACTGGGATCGAAACAATATGAAACACGAATGGCCCAATGACCCTAGAAATGACTCTAAGGACTCACAGATAACGGTCGTTCTCTTTTCAAATGCATAAAGAATAGGGATGCTCATTCATAAGTACAAGTCCTAAGCATGATACTATATGACATGCTTTTATGCACATGCAACACCTACATACTATATGACACATCATGCATGAGGTCCTGGTTACTGAGTAAGCTCCCGTAGGAAACTTACCTGGAGTCTTCACATCCAATTTCCCAGCAGCAAGCCACTCAGACAGTCATCCATCAGGAAATAAGCCACTCAAAGAGTCATCCAATCACACTAGCAAATAATAAGCAAGGAAATAGCTCATCAACACATGTTTGATCAACACACAAGCAGGCCTCAAGTCATCACATGACTAAATCATATTTTATTCAAGTAATCCCGCATTCTCAACATGATTATCATTCTCAATTAACCTTGTTCACATCAAGTATGAAACTTAGTTCAAAGTCTTTACCAAGATCCTCACTCAAACATCTTACTTCAGATCAAGCTCAGGTTTTCCTTAAACATTTTCTCAAGTAACCATCAATTATCAAATACTCGAATACTCAACAAAACCATAGGTTCCCAAAACCAAGGATCAACAAGTCTTATTTATCAAAACTCACATAATCAATCATGCTCAACGATTAACCAAGGTAAGTTGATATTTCAAGAAATCTTTCATAATCTCAATCATAAGAACTACTCAGCAACAAGCTCTACAATCAAGTTTAAAAGCACACGATATAATAATTTGTAAGGCATCTTTCATATAGTCTTACTAACCAAATTCATAACTCATATAAACACAACAACAACTTATGAGTATAACAAGTTCTCCAGATGTCTTTCATATCTAGGCAAAGTCACCTAAAGCAAGTTTATAAGATGTCCTTCATATAATTTTAACTTACTATTCACTAGTATAAAATGTTGATTTTATCACATAACCATAATATCACGGATCTTATATATCCGTGATATTATGTCTTTTACGCTTAGAAGATAAAAAATTTAATGGGTAAAAGGCAAATATCACGAATATAAATAAGAAAAAGGGAAAATTTGGTAAGTGTCCATATTTTGGGAAAAAATTAAGCCCTAGGACAAAAAGGGGAATAAATTAGGAGGGTGTCCAAAAATTCCAATTTTGCCCTTCCTTCCCATTTTCCTCATTCCCATTTTTTAATTTGACCATTAACCATTGACTGGTCAAAGGCATTGACTTTTGGTGACACATGTGTGGTGACATGTAAATTTTGTGATTACACAGTTTCGTTTTTTTTTACGGGGTCACTGTCACCACTCTTTGACAGTGGTGACAGTGGTGACATGGAATTTTTTTTATTACAGTTTCGTTTTTAGAGTTTTTTTTTATACGGGGTCACTGTCACCACTCTTTAACAGTGGTGACACGTGTGTGGTGACATGAAATTTTTTTTATTACAGTTTCGTTTTTAGAGTTTTTTTTTACGGGGTCACTGTCACCACTCTTTGACAGTGGTGACAGTGGTGACACGTGTGTGGTGACATGAAATTTTTTTGATTACAGTTTAGTTTTTAGAGTTTTTTTTTACGGGGTCACTGTCACCACTCTTTGACAATGGTGACAGTGGTGACACGCGTGTGGTGACATGAAATTTTTTTGATTACAGTTTCATTTTTAGAGTTTTTTTTACGGGGTCACTGTCACCACTCTTTAACAGTGGTGACACTTGTGTGGTGACATGAAATTTTTTTGATTACAGTTTCGTTTTTAGAGTTTTTTATTTACGGGGTCACTGTCACCACTCATTAACAGTGGTGACACGTGTGTGGTGACATGAAAGTTTTTTGATTATAATTTCGTTTTTAGAGTTTTACCATTGAGGCAATACCGAGGGCATTTAGTTTTCGTGCACAGAAAGACGTTTTCTCACCACATTATACAATTTATGCCAAAGACTGAGATCTATCACACCCTAAAAATGCTCTACATGATGCAGATATGGAAGCAAATTTCTAACAAATACTTTTAATGAAAATTACCAAATAAACTGATAAATGATGTTAAGTGAAAGCCATAGCTGTTTCAAAGTTAGCAATCTAGCATTTGACTGCATTGATGACGGAGGAATTCAGCCTAGCAACTATTGCAAATTTCGCCATTGAGAAATTTGCAGGTTGATTTACATAGCATATACCTGAGGAATTGAATGCTTTCGCTATCAATTTTTATAAAATATAGTAACAGAAAGACACTCGGTTCGTAGTGATAGAAGAAATGACAACTTTGTCTACTAATTAGTATATGCAGTAGTTCATTCATAAACCAGGTAATTCAACTTACCTTCGAGTTCTAGTTCCGTTTTGTACAAGAAACTGCTCATCCTAGATCGCTCTCGTCATCGTCTTCCTCCCTGATCGCTCTCGTCATCGTCTTCCTCTCCCTCTTGTGGCATCCAATCTCCATGATCGTCTTCCTTGCGGTGTTCATCCTCTGGATCTTCCTCTTCTTCTCCCGTGATGACGCGATCGTCCTATTCGGCCGCGAAATCGACGATCGCCTGGTGCTTCTAGGGCTCTGTGTTGTGACGGTGTTGGTTTTGGTGTTCACAAATGGAGATCTGTACGTTTCTGCAAACCAAACAAGAATCGCTGAGGAAGGAATCGAGATCGATTGAAAGTCGAGATCAGATCTCAAATAACAAAAGAGAGAAATCCAGATCTCAAATAACAAAAAAGAGAAATCAGTTGAAAGTCGAGATCTGTACGTTTCTCGAGGAAATCGCCGAGGAAGGAATCGAGATCTGCGAGCAAGAGATAGTCGGCGTCGGAGAAGAGGAACCAGGGGGAGGATTGGACGAGGGACCAACACTCATCGGAGATGTCCTAGACGACGAGGAACCAGGGGGAGGATTAAATTCTAGTCCACCTCTCTCTTTGGCATCGGAATCAAAGGCCTCTTCCTGTTTTTTGGTCTTTGCACCATCAATGGAGGTGGCGCTGAAAGGGGATGCGGTGAAGGAAAAGGCCAAGAAGATCTAAATGGTTGAAGAAGGGGAAGACGAGGGAAGCTTGGAACGGAAAGCGGGTTGAATGGTTGAAGAAGGGTAAATTAAAATAGGGACAAAGTTGGTATTACGAAAATATTTTGGACATTTACTAGCAAAGGTAAAATCCTAGGACAAATTGTAAATGGCCCAAAGGCCGAAGGCCTTTGGGCCAAGTTTCTTCTAAGAAAAACCGGAATATTAGGGAAAGATAGCATAAGTGTGATAAAAAATAACATTCCGGACTTGAAAATAGGACACACGCAGGCCTTTGGGCCAAGTTTCTTCTAAGAAAAACCGGAATATTAGGGGAAGATAGCATAAGTGTGATAAAAAATAACATTCCGGACTTGAAAATAGGACACACGCAGGCCTTTGGGCCAAGTTTCTTCTAAGAAAAACCGGAATATTAGGGGAAGATAGCATAAGTGTGATAAAAAATAACATTCCGGACTTGAAAATAGGACACACGCCCGGAATATTAGGGTTATTATCGCAGCCAAACCTTCTCGCCTCCGATCGCTTCCAATCCTGAATCCTCTCACTCTCTCGCTTCCAAACTTGAATCCTCAAATCATTTCCAGACTCGATCGAATCCGCTCGCTCAAATCGCAGCCAGACTTGAAGGCTATTTCCTCTCGCCGTTCATCTCTTTCGTCTTTGTTCGCCTCCGGGGTCATCTCGGCTCTCTCTGTTCGCCGCCCTCTGGTAGCTGCCCTCTGTTCGCCGCCCTCTGTTCGCCTCTCGTCTCTCATCTCCCTCTGTTGCCGCAGCCATCTCGGGTCGCCTCTGCTCGCAGTCGGCCCTATTTTACTCGTGGTAAGTTCACATCTCCTCACTTCATTTTTCTGTTATTCTGCTTGATATAGCTTTAGGAGTTGTATATATAATTTAGAGATTACACTCATTTGTTAATGTACTATATATTGTTCGATTCACGGATGAGCCCATCACCGCCCTAGAGAAGGTTCGATTCACGAAGTTGGATTACGATGATAATCGTAATGGTTTATATGTGGTTTGTTTAGGAAAGTTGGAATTGAAGGTACAAGAAGAGGTAGTTCGAATGCGGTGCATCCATGTTTTTCACGAAGATTGTCTTGTAGAGTGGCTCAAAAATAGCCATATGTGTCTCCTATGTCGATTTGAGATGCCTGCAATTGATACATAAGTGATTAATCTGCCAAACGAACCTTAATTGTTGTTATTTGCAGGCTTTATACTTGAACTGTCCAGATCTCAATGACTTGAACATGAACTCTTGTACAAATTTGCATCCAGGTATATTTGTTTAGTGACTCTTTTGTTTATGATGGAAATTGAGTCAATGCCGGTAGCCTTTTTAGACATTCTTAAACATTTCTCCTCCACAGATAAATTACTTCTCCGGTGCCCCAACCTGGACAGTGTTCATGCAGCCAGCTGCTTGGATGCACTAATAAGAGCCATTGAAAGCCAGGTATAGTGATTGAGAATATGAAATTTGCTTTATATTCCACTTTGTTTGTTACATCTGTCATGTTGCTCCAGTAAACATTATCGCTTTGCAGAAGTAGTATCCCCACATTTTCTTGCATCTCAAATTTTTTGATGAGATAGGTTTAGTTTAGGCGAACGAAACTACTTTCTCAACTAGAGCTGTTCGGTTGGGTTTTATTGTATCAACTTGATACTTTTGTGATTAATCTACCAAACAGACCTTAATTTTCTCCAGGTTTTTTTATGGCTTCATTTTCGTCTAATTATCCTTCTTTAGTTATGTTTGGTTGTTGTTGAAATTGAAGATGCTGAGTGAACCTCAATCACTTTTAGAATGGACTTAAACAGTTAAACTTACTCCTGAAAGTAACAAAGATTTGATTATAGCAAATCACTTAGTTTCATGATGTTTTCTTACTTCAGATGCATTTAAAAGAAGTTACAAATGTGATTGTTAAATCTCTACTGCATCAACTATATGCGACAAAATAGAATGAAGATGCAGAAAGTAATTAAGATATCATTGACCTTCAAAGAGGTTTACTCTCTGTCTGCATATTGAAGAGGGTATTGATTTGATAAGGACTTTAAGCTCTCATCAAATAGTAGTACTCCTATATTGTTTGGTTTTCTGGTGATTATTGGTTCTTGTCTATTTTAGCATTGAAGTCCTTCTGTTTACTGAAACGTAGCTTGCTGGAGTTGTGGCTGTTGAGGTTACCGGAGGACCTGAAATTCCTTTCCACCCTGGCAGAGTGGTTAGTAAATTCAGTATTGTCATATTTTAGATCAGTTGTTTATGGAATTCAGAAATGGATTAATGAACTTTTGAAATATTTAAATCATTTAGTATTATTTTGGTGGTTGATGGCGTAATTTAGATGTTAAGCATGTGTTTTCCTGACTGAGATTGAATTTATGTCTTGCTATTAGCCTAATAAATCTTTATCTACCAATAGTTTGTAGTAAGTACACTATAAATGGTTACGTATATCAGTCATCTCTTCAATTTCAAGCTGGAGGGAGCATGGCTAGTTAGTGATCAGTCAATTTTTTTAATAGTATGTAAACAAAGTACTAAATTGATGGAAAACGTAAGAAGTTATGTTGGTAAATGTAATTCATTTGCCTAATAAGTCCTGGCTTTAAGCATGAAAATGAATGTCTAATCATCTATACAAACAAAGGATATGTGTGGGTGGAATCTAAATATGTTAGCTGTAGGGTATGCAAATTTACATTATCAATTGAGCTAAGCAGCCATAGTAGATGGTTATGATCCTACTTTCTTTCTCAAGGACCTCGAAAAGCAGCCATAGTGATCTGTCAATTTTTTTTATAGGAGAACTTATTGTTACCTCATTTGCTTAGTATGTAAACAAAGGACTAAATTGATGGAAAACATAAGAAGTTATGTTGGTAAATGTAATTCATTTTCCTAATAAGTCCTGGCTTTACGCATGAAAATGAATGTCTAATCATCTATACAATCAAAGTATACGTGTGGGTGGAATCTAAATACGTTTGCTGTAGGGTATGCAAATTTACATTATCACTTGAGCTAAGCAGCCATAGTAGATGGTGATGATCCTACTTTCTTTCTCCAGGACCTCGAAAAGCCACCTGTTGAGGGCCGTCTCCCTGATGCCACCAAGGGTAATTTGATTTCCTCCACTTCATCATTAAAGGAAGTTTGAGACTCTCTGGCATTTGAATTTTGAACCTTGTTGTTCCATGGTTGTAGGTTGTGACCACTTAAGGAATGTATTTGTTAAGCAAATGGGTCTGACTGACCAGGACATTGTTGCTCTTTCTGGAGCCCACACTTTGGTATGTTGCTGTTATATGCTTGTATCCTCTTTCCTTAGCATTCTTGATATTCTTGTTTGAACATCTGACTGTGACTTGAGTCCGTGTTAATTGTGTAAAGACCGAGATTTTTAAATGAATATTTTTATAATTATAAATTTAATTTTGATAAGAATTTATTCAATTTCCGAGACTCCAAAAATTTTCAAAAATTTCCGTTCTCGAGCCAACGACTGATTTAAATTCTTTCGAATAATTCCGGCATAAACTCGTTACTCAAATTTGAAAACGAAATAATTCCGCTTTATTTACCCAAGGCTTAAAAATATTTTTGAGTTTCGTTATTTAATTCAGACTCGATTAATTATTTTAAAACGCGTCGGGTTAAGGTCGGAAAGCGGATTTCGGGATTTAATTTCGGGTATTAATTTGACTTTCACTCATCCTTCACATCTTAGCCAACCTAGGATAAACCCCTACATCACCCACCCTAATACTACAGCAATCCCCTACCCCCTACTTCTGTCATCTACCATCTCCTCTCTCTCTTCGCTTTTCATTCCTTCACTACGGTTGTTTCACTCTTCACCATCACCCACCATTCTCCTCTTCTCCTTGCTCGTTCCCTTCCGTTCTGTTGCCAAAGCCACCAGCAGCCTCTCCACTCTTCTTTCCGTTGTTCAAGCACCACCCAGCCCCACGTTTCCTCCTCTTTGAGCCACGCTAACCCCGAGCTCCATCCTCCTAGCTCTGTCGCCGAGACCAAAGCCACCAGGAGGGGAGTCGAGAGCCACCCGAGCACCTCCCGACCATCTGGCCGAGCCCTCCAGCAGCTCTACCTTCGATTCCGAGCAACATCAACTAGTACACCCCCCAATTCCCCTGTTTCGGGTCGAGCACCTCGGTAAGCACCCCACCTCCCTCCTTTCTCTCCCTTTTGCCTCAAAACGAATAAAAGGTGGAACCTTAACCCCCCTTTCATTGCCCCCAGGCCACCTCCGGCGAACCTCCGTCTCCGACGAAGCCAAATCGAGGCCGACGAAGGTTTTTCGGCGAAATCTCGAGCCCTCGAACCTCCTCCTTTTTCCTTGATCTTGCTGTGGGATTAGTGGTGGTCGGGGAGGCCGTTGAGGGTGTCCGGAAAGGGGGAGCCCATTGCCGGCGGGGAGCCTCACCTCTCTCACCTGTTCTTCGCGCCTGGGCGGGTTTGAACAGGGAAGAAGATGGCGGCCGATTCACCTCTTTTCTTTTATTTATGGGACCGGTCCGGTTCTCCTTTTTTTTTTTCTCCTTCCGTTTTTTTTTTTACTGTTGGGTTGCTGGGGGATCCGGATTTGGGTGGGTAATGGGTTCGGGTTTGGGCCGGGAGGGTGGATACGGGTTGGGCTACATGTTGGGCTTCATTTGGTTGGGTATTTGGGTTATAATTTATAGAATGGTTAAAATTGTTATTTTAATTATTATTAAATTTATTTTTTTCCGATTTATTTATTTAATTAATTCATTATTTACTTATTCATTTGTAAGTTATTAAAATCTGAATTATTTGATTTATTAATTAATTATATTATTTTAAGGTTATAGTTCAACAACTTGTGAACCCTTTGTTAGGTTACTAAAATTAATTACTTATTGAATTTTATTTGAATATGATATGGAATAAATTGGAGTATTTAATTCTCTATTTTTAATATATATTTAAAGTCTGATTTTTAAATATTATTTAGTTGATTGATTATATTATTTTAATGGGTAAATGTTATTTAATTATTTTATGGATTGTGATCCTTTATATGGTCAAGTAATTGATTATCTTTCCTCGATTTATTTATTTGATTATTTAAACTAGTTTGTTGAGAATGATTGATACAAATAAATTAATTCCTAAGTTTTGATATTTGAAATGGATAATTTGAAATATTGGAATAATTCATGGAAATAAGGATGTGATGAGGTGACTAATAATGATGATGATGATATTATGATCCCATTGAGAAAGGTATCGGATTATGAGAGATAATGGAACTAGATGAGGAATGGAGATGAAATGATAATGGTGATAATGATGAAATAGATGGGTTATATTATTATGTGTACCTTATATGTTTCTTATGTAACTTGTGTGCTTGTGTAAATTAGACTTAGACTTATTAAATTATTTATGGAATTTCTAGGTGATTTCTGATCTATTGGATTGCTCACTCCTGCTGCCTTATTTTGCTGCTCTGCGTTTCCAGGTAAGTCCTCCGGGGCTTACTCAAGTTAGAACCTCATGCCTGATGTATCATATAGTGTGTAGGTGTTGCATCCCGCATAATCATGTAGTATCATGCTTAAGTTGCACAATTAATCGAGCATCCGTATTCTCTTTGCGTATGGTAGAACGGCCGTTAAATTGTGAGTCCTAGAGTCATTTGCTAGGGTCATAGGACGGTCCAGTCCCATCGGATTTAGTCCTCATCGAGTCAGACTGTTAAATTGACGAGCATGACTATTGATACGATTGATGATGTTATGATATTGAACGCGACCGGTTCCCGCACTAACGAGCATGGGTGCGGGAGTATAAAACGCGGTCGGTTCCTGCACTATCGAGCATGGGTGCGGGAGTAGGAGAGGGACATGCCACTTGGCATTCTATGCGGGATCCCATTTAATCGTTTTCTGCATATATATACAAACTGCTAGCTTGCTTGAGTGTTTAATATTCTGTACTGGATTAGAGCATCCTATATTTAGGTATAGGCATATTATATGTCCTCAGTGAGGTCTTCGGGGCCCGCATGAGTGGCTCGACCTTGACTTCGTGGTTAGTTTCAGGTACCCGTACCCTTACTTGATCATGTGCTGATGTGGCGGGGGATATCGCATGGCGCAGTGAGAGGGAGAGAAAGACCAACTTGAACTCCACACTTTTGCTACTTATTTCCTCGTGTTCGGTTTTGACCCGGCCCTGCCGTGGCAACTTGTATTATGTTATTTCCTTCCTTATGCTTTCGAACTTAAAACGTTTTGAGCGACTTAGGCAAGTAGGACAAGTTCGAAGGACCTAACGGCCCTATCGCGAATTTTAGGGTGCGAAATCCCTTCTTTGATCTTTAAAACTTTGTTTTAAAACTCAACCCGTACTCGAATTGCAAGATCCGAACGAAGGTATCCAATCCTTCGAAACGTAACCCGAATATTTATATTTGGGCCGTTACAAATTGCATTACATCTTCTGTGAACAACCTGCAGGGAAGGTGCCACAAGGAGCGTTCTGGATTCGAGGGAGCATGGACCTCTAACCCTCTTGCCTTTGACAACTCCTACTTTAAGTAAGTTCTTGCTGGTAATTGCATCTTTCTATGGCGTTACATGTTAAATGTCAACGAAGGAATATAACAAATTATCAATCCTTGACAGGGAGCTTGTAAATGGAGAGAAAGATGGTCTTCTGCAGCTTCCATCAAAGAGTAAACCTCTTCGAAGATGCGGAAAGTAATTAAGATATTGAAGAGGGTACTGATTTGATAGAGATGTATATTTTATCCTCAAAGGATGGTGTCCTTATCTCCTTTCATGATGTAACTCTTGATGAAACAACTGATGTGAGCTCACACAAAGAGTTTGCTGACCGTAAAAGAACCTATGAGGGGCAAGGGGTCAATACCACTGGCTTTTTCACAGGTATACTATGTGAGTGACGACTGACAAATATAGTATAGTTCTTGCTTCATAAATTATGTTTCTTTACCCTCACCTAAGGAAACTGATTATTGAGCAGTGGATTTCACATGGAAGGAACTTCAAACATTGAGAGTGAAGCAGAGGTACCCCTTCTGGGATCAGCAATATAATGGTTAGTTATCTTACTAATTTAGCAATTTAAGATACGAATATGTTCACCGAACGTTTATATAATTATTATTCTAGTGCATTTTGATTCTATTCTTCCAGTTTCAAAGATCAATTCATGTCTGAATAATCACTTCATATTATATGCAGGAAAGTTTTCGGTCATTTCTTTTGAAGAGTTCATCTCCATTGCGCTTGATGCATCTAGCGTTGTTGGGATATATCCAGAGATAAAAAATCTAGTATTGATAAATCAGCATGTGAGTTATTTTCTGACTGAATATTGTTCAAAAGGAGAACCTTGGATTTTCTGATGAACATTTTAGGAAAAGAAATGGGTTCTAGTGGCCCATCAAATGAATTTATCATCATGATAGAAGCCACTCGGTCTAAAATACATGGCAGCATTACTGCATTACTATTTTACCACCTCTATTTAATAAACGGTACTTTAGTATTCACGTCTTTGATTCGGACAGACATTTCCCTCTTTTGATTTGCTCAGTCATCTTTTTCATGCTTTAGGTGAGTCTTCCTATCTTCTGTTTGATTTGCTCCATTTCCCTCTTTTGATTGCGATTATCGACGGTCTTTTTATGCACACATGCACTAGCAAAATCTATGTGCCTCACATTCCTTTGTTTACTAAGTTTTGGTTGAGATGCAAATGTTTGACAGTTAATTGGACAAACACCAATTGAACAAATTAAGGCAGCAGAGTCAGAAGCTGAATTTCCTATCTTCTATGGCTTTAAAGAAGGATCCTTCAATCCGTCTGACTTGTCACCGGGAGATTGTAATGACTTTGCAGTCAACAAGTTTGTTCTGGTATTATTTTTCATCATCCTTTTGCAGGCTCGAATTTCCACACTTGGAAAACAAGCTGAAACTGGTTTCTGCCTCTTTTTATTGACAATACAAAGTTGTTGTACTAACACTGCTGAATTGTATTGCTATTTGAATGGGAGAGAATGAATTTTTGGTTGTATATATGATTTTATTTTTCTGTTTGTAAATGCCACATTGCTATGAATATTAGGCTATTGTGGATTTTTTTAAAATTGGTTGCAGCTAAAGCGGATGGCATTGCAAGAGGATTTTATTTTCTTTTATAAAAAAAAAGGAACTTTATAACCCAGGCCTTGTTGTCGGGCTGTAAAGTAACAATTTTTTTTCTTTTTCAAAGGAACTTTATAGCTCGGGTCTACCATAATCGGGCTATAAAGTCACCTTTTTTTTAAAAATAAAATAAAATTGCCTAATAGCCCGGGCTTCTATTGTACACATCCGGGATATTAGACCTGCATACTAAAAAGAGACACAAGTCCAATATTCCGGTCGTAACCTTCTATGGTCCGTGATATTAGGTTGAAACTTTAAAAAACCCCACCTCTAATATTCCGGGCGTGTCCATTTTCTCGTCCGTGATATTAGGTTGCCATATCTATTAGCCCACTGAGCTAAAGCCTGGACGTGTATTTGCTCATATCCGTGATATTAGGCCCCAAATATCCGTGATATTAGATTAATTTTGTACTAGTGATTTAAACCCAGTTGACCAATCGTATAGACTTTTAAGTAAATAGAAATTTGTCTAAATAAGTATATCAACTTAGTTATCTTGTATGAATTCTCCTTAATTACTTATAAGTCAAATGATCACACAATACCATTCATATTTAGAGAGTAAACAAGGATAAGCCCACTTATAGCAAAACCACTTAAAGCAAGGTCAACCCATAAAGCATTCAATCACTTACAAGTATAGCAAGTTCTCGTAACTTACTCTATAAAATTTCAACTTTCATAATCAAGTAGAACCAAATATGACAAGTATGTGTTAGGTCACTTTCTATAAGAATAAACCCAATCAACATTTATATTATCTCATTACTCAAATAAAGGATTCAAGTAAAACAAAAATGATTTAATCCCAACACTAGATCAAACCAACCTCGAGACAAGTTATTAAATCATATATCAAGGTATTTCTCATAAGTTAGTTGGTTATGCAAATTCATTATTCCACAAGCACTTAACCACAATACACTTATTAGGTCATTATATATGCTTGAAACAAGTGGATTACCAATTTAGTCCAAGCCATCATTTTATTAAATTAGTTTGATCAATTCAAATATCACATAGCATTTTAAAGTCATCTTACTCCAAGTGTTTTAGTCTAACTTGATCGCCCGTTGAAGTTTAATCCTCATAACCGACAATAAAAATGAGTTCGAGTTTGAAAACCAAGACAAACACCAATTAACTCAAAACCAAACTAACCAATTAGACAATTACTCAAGCATGACTCACAACACCATCAACACAATTCAATTAATAAGCTCGACTTATTTAAATCTAAATTTTGATATTTGTTCGAAGTTAAATAAACTGAGTCAAAACCAAGCCAAATCAAAGTCAATCGTGAACAAGTCAAGGCCTAGAGAAGAGGTTATACCCATGGAATCCCGCAGTTCGACCCGATACGAAGGGAACTAGGAGAGAAAGCTGGTGAAGGGGTTAGCTTGGCGATGACTTTGTCATGGGGAGGAGGAGCCCGTCAAAGAGAGAGCTGCTGCGGCTCGGGTTGGATGGCCTCGGAGCTCCGGGTTCTCTGGCTGTCCGCCTCAATAGCGAGATGAGAGAGATCGAGGAAGATAGGAAGGGAAAGCAGAGAACGGGGGCCATGGGAGCTCCGGTTTCCTCAGATCTGTGTTGCTGGCGGAAGCAAGTGGCAGCGGCGGCGCTTCTTCGACCCGAACGGACAACTCGGCGTTTCTGTCCCCTGTTCACACTGGCCTCGACGAGAGAGGAGGGATCGGATGGTGAGTTCGATATCGAGGAGATCGACAAGGGACAAGGATGATTGATCGAGAGAGAGGCGGAGGAGATTTGAGGGAGGTTGCGAGCTCGGCGGCGTCCTTCGATGGCTGCTGCTAGCGCTGGCTTCGGCAGGGAGGATGGGAGCGAGAGGGGCGGAAGCCATGGATGAAGGGCTGAGATTCAGAAGATCGAAGGGCGAGGAGGAGGTGAAGAGGGCGGAGTTTAGGTGGTCGGAGCCTCGGAGGCGTGAGAACGGGAGGAAGGCAAGGAACCTCTGATCTGAGGTTGAAGATGGGGAAGGATGAACAGTGGTTAGGGTCGGCTGAATTCAGTAGAACAAGGGGATATACCTCTAAAGTTAGGGTTAGATTAAGTTATGAAAAATTACATAACTATTCCGCCAATTTTATCACATAAAAATTCTACCACAATAATTAACGAAATTCAACCCAGTAAATTATATTTAAATCAAAAGCACCACAATATCAATCTCTGTATTAATAAAATAAATAAATAACTTAATTTAATGAAAGTATTATTATTATTATTGATGAGTTCAAAAGTTTCGGAATCTCAGAAATTTGAAATTAAATCATGATTTATAAAATTATATTGAAAAGAATTCTGGTCTTTACATTCCTCCCTCGTGGTCACCTATCTTGAGTTGTCCCTCTCACATCTTCTTCCTCTTTGATTCATTCAGAGCCTTGGCTGAGTAAGTTTAATTTATTTAATTCCCTCTTTGTTATTGTTGTTGTTGTCAATTTAGTTTTGTTTTCAGTTTGGTGTTAGGAATAGTCATGTTATGTTAATTTGAGGGAATTTTGACCGTATTAGTTGCTCGGTTGAATGATATCAATTTCGTTTTTCGGGTTTAATTTTGTTGACAAATTTTTTTTAAGAAACCTTCCAAGAAAATTCAATTTTAGTGCTAATTTGTAAAAAGGTTTATACACATGTTGCTTTGAGAAAACCTGTGCTAATATATTATCACTACCTTCAAAGGTCGGGATATTTTTATTACACTTGAAAGTTGAGGATATATTTTTACCATACCCCCAAAGGTGGGGGTATTTTAATTAGTTTTCCCTAATAATAATAATAATAATAATAATAATAATAATAATAATAATATACATATACATATACATATATACTTTACGATTACTAATTCACAATTACATTTTAGGTGACCACAAAAAGGAAGGTTGTACACTTTAAAACTATAGAGTGCATGAAATAATATAATCGACAAACATGGATATTCAAAACCAATAATATGCCATAAGGAAACAAAATGAATAAATCATGCTTTTTAGAAAGTTCGGGCATTCAATATAATTTCCTCAAAATAATGGATCAAATTATAGTTACTCAAGTTGTCATACTATGTGAGCTTAAGGAGTTGATAAATAGCAACAAGCAAATCGATCTAACTTGCATGTAGCTCTTGGAATTAGTGCTTCTCCTTCCGAAGAGAATATGTGCTACTTCAATGTGATGATCCTTGGCCCTTCTCAGTCTCCTTATGAAGGTAAATCGGATTGCTTTTTGCCTTTTTCTGTTAAGTTTGCTCTTGATTCTTATCATACAATTTTAATATTTTGTGACATTTTTACAGTGTTAAAAATAAGATCCATTTTGTTTTGTTTGTTCTAATAGATTTAGCTTCATCTGTCTTAAGAGGGAATTACCACTTGAATTATGATTTGCCTTTGTTTTGGTCTATGTGAGTTTCTACATATGATCATGTTGTCCAGAAGGTGTTTTTAAGTTGGAATTGTTTTTACCTGGAAGAGTACCCTATGGCACCTCCTAAGGTATCTCAAGCTTCTTCCTATATCAACTGATACAATTCTGATTACGGATTAGGACACTGAATCTGATTTATTTTGTATCGAATTTTTGCTACACACCCATGATAAGAAAAAACACCCTATGTTATTCTGCATTTATTCTTAGATGGATTGTGTCTCGTTAATTGATTTTATACAGTGATACTGATGCAATTCAATGTTTATTATTTCTCTCTTCAACCGAATGAAAATTTTGATCCATGTTATGTTTCATAAATTTCTCATACTTGTCTTATGATGCCATTTTTCAGAGGAACGGTTTTGAGCAACTTTGTATCAATTACACATTTGATTTTCCTTCAACGGAGGTTCATCAACAGGAGTAAGCCAACACTGAGCTAAAGATTAGCAGCGTTGGATTTTGACAATTCTCCAAGACAGATTTGAGGTAAACTTTGGATAGATGCTAGAATGGAAAGCTAATTGAGTTGGGCATGCATTGGGTTTGTTATGCTGTGAGGGAGTGTTCTATAGTTGACCTCAAGTAAACTTAGAGATGTGTAATTATAAATTAATGCATTACTAGGCCTTCTAGCTATCTAGTCATTTTGTGAAATATATGGTAAAGGCCCGTGAGCCTTGTTTTGGCTCAGATTTTGACCAAGGGTTTTTTCCCTTTGGACTGTTCAATCCTGAGTGGGTTGGTTTGAATCCACTTCTTCTCCCATACACTACTAGACTCAAATGATTCCTGGAGTTGAGGGCAAGATGGATAAATCCAACTGAATTGTATACATCTTTTAGCATTCGTCTATAATGAATTACAGGTCTGCTTTAGATTTTATTCCACTATTCACTTACAACTGTTCTTTTGACTGCATTGGGATAGTCCTTGTGACCCTTTCTCATAATTCTTCTCTTATCAACAACTTGAGCATTTGGCTTAGTAGAAACAAATGCCACCTGCAGGCCTTATGCTTTTGAGTTTTGAAATGTCTTTTAGCTTCTTGAATTAAGGAAGGTGTAAACTATTGCACTTGTAGATCAGATATGGCCTGGAAGGATACTAAATATGCACACGGATATGGGAATATCTTCGTATTGAATTCGAATTGACACAAAGATTTTCCATTCTTGATTTCAAGTTGAAGTTTGTGGAGGTAATGAGTCCCTACTTCCTAATTTCTACTCTCTTATATCCTTCTGTAAAAGATTACTAAGAATTCTGTATTGGTGAATTTCATGGGATTCAAGTTGTAACGTCTTCTTTGTCTCCACGCTCTTTCAGTTAATCAACTTTGCAGCACAACGTTCAGTTCCTTCAAGAAATTCTTCAGAACAGGAGGTCTAACTTTTTGGAGTGGCTGATCATCATTTTGATTTGTGTTGAGATCTTGATTTCTCTTTACGACAGATTGTGTATATGTAAATTTGTATGTTTAGAATCAAATGAGTGTTTTTTAGCACGAGCCTGATGTACAAATAATGATTTCTGTATTATATTTTTTTTAAAAAAATTATATGAGACTTTTTAGCCCAGGCCTGAAGAAACCGGGCTAAAAAGTAGTGTTTTTTTTATTTCCCAGAAATAATTTAGCAACGGCAACTTGCCGTGGCTAGCTAATAGCCACGGTTGTAGCCGTTGCTAGACTCTTTTGCCACCAAAGGTTTCGCCACGGCTGGTTTCCCGTGGCTTGGAAACAAGCGATAGCGCTTACTCCGGGTAATTATATTGAAGCAAATAATTGGTATAGCCGTTGCTACTACCCTTTTGCCATAGCAAATGGACTTTCAACCACGGTAAACAACCGTTGCTAATTTTTTTTTTTTTGTAGTGTCTAACTTGCATATAGGATGAAATTTATAAAGGACAGGCAATAATTGCGAAAAAAGGCATGAAATTGCAGAAATGTACTGATTGAATCAAAACCACTTGCCTTAATCTGACAAAATGCTTAATCGTGGTTGAGGAAAATAATTTCATATTGGACCTGAGATTTTACAGAATTTAAAAAGGTGTTAGTTACTTTTCATAAATTACGGAAACAACCCCGTAACTTTGAAAAAGTACAACACTTACCCTAGCTTTTCTCAAAACCCACCCAATTCTGTACCCACTAAATCTCAGGAGCAATACAAGCTGTAAAATGTTCCAAAATAGGGTATAGGTTATAATAATATCCCATACTTAATCGAAACCCGATAAATTGTGATGAACGGAGCGGATCTATCCAAACGGGACTCGAAAACATCCAAATTTCGAGTCTATAATCCCTTGGTATGGTGTGACTCTGAAAAGAAAGGAATTTTTTATTTTTGCTTAATTTGGGGAAAGTGGTCGGGTTTGCTTGAAAATTTAGGGTTTGATTTTTACTAAAAAGAGTATGATCGAATTAGGGCTGGATGCCCGAATTTATTCGAATTTGTGACGAATTTGTTTGAATATTTAAGACTTTATTTTAGAGTTTGCTTAAATATTTAAGGAAAGTGGGGTTGTTTTTGATGTTTAGGGGTCTGTCTAACTATTGAATAATCTCATGGAGATTCTTTCTTTTTCCTAGGTCTCATTATCCTTTTGATCGGATCGTGTCCTGACTTACAAAGGTCTCATTTTCCTCTCGGTTCTTTTGCTAGGGAGCTAATACAAGTCACTTCTTGTCTAGATGTTCTATTAATTGGGTGGTCCATTCCAGCTTATGGAATTAAGTTCTTTGAAAGAGTTAAATGTTTTTATGGCTAACAACAATCTATTGGCAAGAATTTGAAATCATATATAATAATATGAAGTGATCTTGTTTAGAATTTGCAAAGGAATGTTTCTGGCTTGCTTTGAGTGTTTTGTATCACACCGTTTGACTATTTGTATAATGTTGACATATTTACCTCTTTGCTTCAAGTAATTTTCAGTTGGTGACACTTACACTTTGTTTTGTTTTATACTCCATCCGTTCGGCAAAACATGTCACTTTACTATTCACGCATGCTTTTTTAAGAGATAAAAACTATATAAAATATCTAGTTTTTTAAATAATTTTTTAAACAATTTTGTAGTTATTATTAATAAGTACAAACTTGTTAAAAAATTTATAAAAAATGAATATTTTATATAGTTTTTATCATTCTAAAGAAGCGTACGTGAATAGTAAATGACATGTTTTGCCGAACGGAGGGAGTACATGCTAAAAATGTTCAAGATAACACATTTTTTTTGTCAGAGATTTTTATGTTTGTTTTACAATCATTTTTTCATGTAATATCTAAGTAAGAATAATCAGTGTCCTAATAATGATGAGTTAAATCTGTTGAGGCACTGATTCAATATAAAGCCTCATATAGAACAAAAAGAATTGTATCATGTATACTTTCTAGACCAAGGACTATAGAGCAGGGACAAAAGTTTCATTGCTGATCTAATGAGTTGGGGGAGGGGGATTTGAATAGGTTCCTTTTGATCGAGTTTGTTTAGTTTCCTCTTTTGTTCTTTCAAGTTGTTGAAGATTGTTTCTTATTTAGGAAAATGGTATATATATATAATAAAAAGATATCATCTGAATCATCATTTTGCTAAGATCGTAAAATGTTTAGATTTTTTAATGAAGAAAATAGAATATGCTCTTTTCTGAAATGCAAATGTTGCTTTTCGTTTTCACATTCGTCCCATTTTTTCTTCTAGTTGAGCATTTATAATAATGAGCATTTATAATATTGATATCTTTCTTTACTGTGGCATGTTAGGCATTGTTTGCACTAGGCTACAAACAAGAGGAACAGCTCAGAAAAGACGAGAGAAGCAGCCTCTTACAAAAGTGGATCTGAAATTTCTGAAATCCTGTTAAGCATGTGATGATTTCCTCCCATTTTCTTGTATTTCTGAAATCTTGTTCAGCATGTGATTGATTTGTTTCCAATTAACAAAAGCATTAGCATGTTTGTTTTTTGTTTGTTTGTTAGTCGTGCTTGAGGCTTGTGAAAGGATGACGAAACACATTCAAGTAATCCCATCTTAATTACATGGAAAGGTTTGAGAATTCTCGTAGGTTGATTGTAACCTTTTTATGTCGAAGCTGCTAAGGATTGTTAAAATTGGATTATATTAACTTGTGAAATTTATAATTCCTCCATTACGTCATTAAAGGGATTTACAGGAGGAGTGAAGTGTATTAAATTAATACATACATGAAAAGTTATGAGTAAAAGTATATTTCTTTTAAAATCTGATGGGTGGAATTAGAATATTAACTTGTGGAATTTAGAGAGAGATAAACTCTAGTAGGAAGCTTACAAAGTAATATTTAATGATATTATCACTCTCTGTATATAGGAAGATTACAAAGTAATATTTTGGATCAATAAGAAAGATAATAGATATAAGTAAAATATATAAACCTACCTAATATAATATTAATGATTGTTCTATCCTAAATCCAAATACAATAATACTCTACAACGTTTTTATTATTTGTTAGTATGCTTACATGTAATTGTTCGGATGCTATAGGCTTTTTAGTGACATTACAATTATTTTGGCTTTGTAGCTGTTTATTTTCCATGTTTGCTTTTCGTGTTGCATTTTGGCTTTGTAGCTGTTTATTTTGGCATCTTCTAAGTGTGTAGTTCCTTAATATAATTATATGATCGTTTCCTCAAGGAAATGCCCTGCATCAAAAAGTAGCAAAATATCCAGGATAGGATCAAGTGGTTGGAACGATGACAGAAACATTTAAAATACAGTAGCAAAATATATAACAATCAGTAGCAAAATAGAGTAGGATTACACAAAAATGACAGAAACATTTAAAACCCTCCAACAAACAATAAAGTCCATAAAACATAGTAGGATTAAACCAATACAACACATTCAAATAGAAGTTTATCGTAACAAGTAGCGAAAATGTGGCTGTGTGGACCATTTGGATCCAATCCAGTCGAATTGTGGGCGTATACTGGGGGTACGATAATCATGCGTATCCTCGGTCGGTGGGAAGTGGACCTTGAAAGTTCGGTCATTCCTAAAACAACACACCTGAATTACTCGACCTGACCAATACCCATCGAGGGCGCGACAATCCACATAGACATCGAGTTGGTAGGCGTCATATGAAACACGAGGCAGACGTGGATGAATTCATCCAACCTGAATGGTTTCCTTTAGCTGATGTCTTCTACTATTGTCTTGGAGGGTGACATATTCCACTTCCCAGTGGCTTGGATCCACTTTTCGTACAAGGGTCGCCTCGTAGAACGACCCTAGCATCCTACCCTCAGCCTTAATGACCTTGACTTTTTGATTTAGTCGGTATGAGGGTGTAACGGCCCGGGATTATGATTCCCGAGTTACGTTTCGAGGGATAAAACCCCTCATTAGGATCTTGCGCCCCGAGTACAAGTCGAAGATTTGAAATCAAGAATTTGTAGTTTAAAGCGGGATTTCGCACCCAAATTCGGAAGGTCTGCTGGAGACCCCGGGGTAACCCCTGTACCTATCCTAAGTCTACAAAGCGGAAAATCTTTTATCATGCAAAGGACATAAATTCTGAAACAATACAACCAGTGTCGCGGCAGAGCTGGATCAAAACATAGTATAATTAGGAAGAAATCCCAAAAGTGTGAATCTGGTGAAGTCAGGGTTCAAACACTCACTCTCCGCCATAAGAATGGACCCCGTCATAACAGCACGAAATCAAGTAATGGAACGGGTACCTGAAACTATACCACAAAGTCAGGCCAAGTGTTCGCCTGCGGGTCCTTTGACCGCGCTGAGGACATATAATTCGCCTATACCTAGAATAAGGATGCCTTCATGCAGTACTGAAATGTTAACTACACTATCATGCTCCTAATGCATATATACAAAATATGAAGTAAGGCCTTAACAAAGAATACCAAGTGGTATATCCCTCTTCTACCACCACCCCCTTTACAGATAGGGTGGAGACTGGCTAGTTCGATGCTATAGCATATCACATCTCATCATCATATCGTATCTCATGCTCATCTCGTATCTCGTGATACATATATAAATGACTCAAGGAGGACAACGCCCGATGAAGCTGGGCTGTCCTATGACCCTAACAACGACTCTAGGACTCACAAATAACGACCGTTCTGTATTCAAACGCATACAGAATAAGAATGCTCATTCGAAAGTGCAAGTCCTAAGCAGGATACTACATGGAATGCTCTTATGCATATGCAACACCTACATACTATATGACACATCAGGCAGGAGGTCCTGGTTACTGAGTAAGCCCCGGAGGTACTTACCTGGCTAGAAGATCAGCAAAAGAAGAATCCAGCACACAGTAGTCACGATCACAGAATATCACCTAATACATAACGAGAATACACTGAGTATAATTCTATAGCTTCTCTGAACACACATATCACACACTCATACACACAGATAAATAAACAAGTTCGCATCCATCATACTTCCAGTTCATCCTGATCAATCATCTCCCATCTCATACCGTTCAACATATATAATCCGTCATCTTATCAGCTTAAGATAACCTCTATATCATTCGTAGCCAAATTCGCATATTACCTTTCCATACTCCTACTCTCCATAAGGACATATATCATTATCATCACAAGTATCGATCATTAAATCTCTTCTAAAAATCACCATAATATCATGCTATTAGTCATACATACCATACCGTTAGTCAAACGATTTTATTATCATGCTAGTCAGTCATCGAATAAGTCTTATTCCCAAGTTAGTTCCAAAACCGTTTCAATTCCGAATTAAACAGTTAAGAATTCCGACCCTTGAAAATACTCGCTAAATTCCCTTTATCAATTTATTTATTAAATCACTTTTCGACCTTGAAATTCTTTTCCAAATTCTTTTTAAACCTCCAAATCCAAATAATGTTATATTTTAAACCTCCAATAATATTATATTTTATTTAAAATACCCTAAATAATATTTTATATTTTAATCTTCAAATAATATTAATTAATTAAATAAATAGTTTTAAATTACGAAACCGGCCAAAGAAGTCGCGCCAAAATGGCCCAAGTGAACAGTGCCGCGGCCGCTGCCAGACTGCTGCGGCCGCGGCTTGGCCGCACCCGCGGCCTTCGTCTTCAACCTCCGTTTCGACGGACTGGTTCGCCCTCGTCGTTGGAGCTCAGGTTTTTCCCCATTTCTACCCCCCTCTCATCCCGCACTCAGCCCTCATTCACTCCCGACTAATCTAAACATCAATTAGGCTCGAAAACGAATCGAAACGAGGAAGAAAGTGGAAGCTCACCGGGTGGATTTTTCGCGACTTCGGAGCTCTCGATTGGAGTTCTGGACATCTTCGGTGGCTCGCGATGGCTTGTCGGTCCTGCATCACATATTGGTGAGCGCGATGGTGAAGCTCGAGAATAATTCCGATCGAAAACGGACGAGAACGGCTTACCGGAAGTTAGCTTGCCAAAACAGGGGAGGAGATGGTTCGGTGGCTCGGTGGTTGCGCTAGGGGGCTCCGGGGCTGCGTCTAGTGCCGGCTGCGGCTCGGAGGCGTCGATGGATGCCAAGGCCGCTGCTGGTGCCCTTCAAGAGACAAGAAGGGACGAGGTGTGGTGGTCGAAGGTCCTTGCTCGGGAAGGAAAACAGAGGTGCGAGTGGCCGGTGTTGGTGGCGCTGGCTGGTGGCGGTGGGCGTCGGAGGCTGCGCTGGTGGCTCCTGGTGGCGGCGGCAAGGTGGTGGAGGAGGGGGAACAATGGTGATGATGGACGATGGTGAAGGGAGTGAAGTGGTGATGGTGAATGATGGTGATGGTGAATGGAGTGAAGTGGTGATGGTGAATGATGGTGATGGTGTGGGATGGTTAAGGTGATGAGTGAGGAAGGAGGTGACGGGGGTAGGTGAGAGTGGTTGAGGGTGGTGTGTGGGTTTGGGTAAACAATACCCGGAATTAAATCCCGAATACGCGAATTTCGAATCCCGAAATTAATCCCCGAATGTTAGTTTCCCCGACTCTCGCTTTCCCGATCAATTAGATTTTTAAAACTTAAAAGGATATCACCATCCGATTTTTATTTTGAATTTTTGAGGAAAAAAGACGGAAATCGTTTGTTACATTTTATATTCCGGCCGGAATCCACTAAACGAGTTTTAAAACCGATTTAATTTTATTTTTAATTCTCTTTTTCCGAAAAATTAGGATTTAAAATCCGAGCCTTTACATCATCCACCTCTAAAAACAAGTCTCGTCCCCGAGACTAAAACATTTTTAAAACTGGGTATGAAGTTTGAAATTGGTGAGTCCAAGGATCATGCAATTGATTCCGTAAGCATCTCCTAAGTGCCCCCATGAGATCCTCACAATACCGTTGCCGTGATCATAATATCCCCAAAAGTCCGTAGCAAGAATGTAATATGGGCCCCTACCACATCCTTACTCCGACTCCTTGGTCATATCATAACTCAAAACATCACAACGTCCTCTTTAAAACACCGTTCAAAAATTCCCTAACCCGGCATTAGTCAAGCAAATTTTCAAATTTCAGGAGGTGGAATCATCCACCTCTAAGGGCTAATCCCATATTCTCTTTTTAGGTTCCATGTTATGGTCGAATTCCAATACTTCAGCTTCCATCATTTCTATCATCAAGCATCATATATATATATATATATATATATATATATATATATATATATATATATATAGAGTGGCACTCATATCACATGTTAATAGCATGACTTAAACACGTCAAGGATAGTAGCATACCATAATATATTTAGCACACCATCATATCATCAAGCCTCATCACATCATATCACCAAGGATCTGCACACAACTACCAAGCATAACCACGAAATCACGGAGATATCGCTAACCCATCCCTAATCCAACTAGACAACTCACCGCACTCGCGAGGTCAAGGAAATATCTACGCTCGGCTCGACATAAGACGCAAGCAGCTCATCTAGGACATCCCCATAGCTAGCCCGAATGCTCTCCTCGGTCTCCCAGGTGGCCTCCTCAGGACTCCTCCTAGACCACTGATGTAAAGACCGAGTATATTTATATATTATGATTATTTTATTAAATAAATTATTATTAAATTCAATTTGTAAAAGTGGAATAAAACCCGTTCTCGAGCGTAAGTTTTGGATTTTAGTTATTTCGGCATCATTTAAATTTCGGATTTTTACGGGATTCGATTTTCGCTTTCAAGATCGAGTATTAATAAAGATTAATTTAAACTCCGAGTGTTGATTGAAATTAATTTAATTCCGTTATATTGAGATTAGTAAATTAAATTTAATTAAATTCGATTTAGTCTGGATTCGTTCGGGCGAGCGGGTTTCGGGATATTTTTTTTCGGGTTCAAAATATCTTGTGGGGACCTCTTTTATTCCCTATTTTATTTCTCCTTTTCTTATTCTCTCTCTCTCTCTCTCTCTCTCTCTCTCTCTCTCTCTCTCTCTCTCTCTCTCTCTCTCTCTCTCTCTCTCTCTCTCCTACGGTCCCCCTTCCCCACCTCTACAAATCTGCAATTCACCAACCCTCCTACAACACCCTCCTCCCTACTTCTGAATCCCACACACCAGCTCACACCCTCTCTCTCGCTCCTTCTTCCCACTGTCTGCAGACAACCCCATTTCTCATTCACTTTGATTCCAATCCAAAGCCACAAACACCCTCTCTATTGGCTTCCTCCCTCACCCAATTCCCACACACTCACAAACCCATTCTTACCCTCTTCTTCCTTGTGCCTCTGAGCAGCAGCAACAGTAACCGAACAGCACCTGGGCACCTCCCTCGACACCTTGTTTCCATTTTCAAAATCAGCCCCAAGCACTCCCACCTTCATCCTCCTCCTCATCTAAAGTTAGATCACCTGTGAGCGCCTCCAGCCACCTCCTCCGGCGTTCGACGGGCCGAGCCGCAGCCGAGAGCACCCCGCCGCCGAGCCGCCCGAGTTCTCCTTGCTCTGTTCCGTGTCTTCGACCTCGGTAACCCTCCTCCCTTCGATTCCGACTCGATTCCCTCATAAAGGCGCACCTTTATGACCATCCATGTTCGACCCAGGCCCTCGGACCTCCCTCCATCCTCGTCGAGCTCGGAGCGCTGCTTTGAAGCCGGAGTTCCTCCTCGGAGTCGCGGCTGTAAGTGACTCTTTTCCCCTCCTTTTCTTTGCGTCGTTTCTTCAATTTGGGGTAGGTCTTGGTCGGAAATCTCTAGTCGACCAGCTGGGTGAACTCTTTGGTCGAGCAGTTGTCGGAGGCCGGAGATCTTCCCCTTTCTTCCCCCTCGTCTCTGTCGTCTGTTCCATCTGTTGAGGAAGAAGCGGTTCTTGGGAACCGTTTCAGTCTCCTTTCTTTCTTTTTTTTTATTTTGGGGCCGGGTTGGTTAAATTTTCCGGTTCACTAATCTGAGGGAATCGGGTATGGGTTGCGGGTCGGATCCGGGTCTTGGGCTGGATCTTGGGTCATGGTTTGGGCCGGCTGGGTTTGACTTCGGGTTGGGTCTCTTCTTTTTCGGATGGGGCTTGAGTTGTGGGCTTGTGGGTAACGGTTGGGCTGGGTTATTTTTCTTTGTTATGTTATATATATATATATATATATTGCGTTATGTATTTATATATATATATATATACCCATATATGTTATATGTTTTTTTTAATTATTCTGATTTTGGAAAAATGAAAATGTATATTTATATGTTCTGAAATTATTAATATTTATATTTTAAAAAAAGTTTTTAAAAGTGATACTTATTGTTATGGAGTTATATATATATATATATATATATATATATATATATATATATATATATATATATATATATATATATATATATATGGTTATTGCTTTGAGATTTTATAATAACAAGTGTTGAATTATTTGAATATTATTATTTTGGGATTTTTTTATAATATTCTGGAAAATTTATCGTTATATATTATTTATTGTTTTAAAATAATATTGATTGGATTATTTAATTGATGCCTTTTAAGTGGATTTAAACATGTGAGTTAGGAATTTTAAAGTGAATTGTTGGTTTTGAATTATAATTATGATTGTGAGCATAGGTTATTTTGATGATTTAATATTGGGATTTATTTATATATTCTTTGAAATAAAATGTCGGAATGATTTCTAGTATATGATTTTGAGAGAATGGTTTTAAGGTTTAAATTTTTTAATGTCGGAAATTGGCCAAGTATGATTTGGGAATTATTTGGAATATGAGTTGACTTAATTTGGATTAAGATTTTGGGGTAGGTCTTGGTCGGAAATCTCTAGTCGACCAGCTGGGTGAACTCTCTGGTCGAGCAGTTGTCGGAGGCCGGAGATCTTCCCCTTTCGTCCCCCTCGTCTCTGTCGTTTGTTCCATCTGTTGAGGAAGAAGCGGTTCGTGGGAACCGTTTCAGTCTCCTTTCTTTCTTTCTTTTTTTTTTATTTTGGGGCCGGGTTGGTTAAATTTTCCGGTTCACTAATCTGAGGGAATCGGGTATGGGTTGCGGGTCGGATCCGGGTCTTGGGCTGGATCTTGGGTCATGGTTTGGGCCGGCTGGGTTTGACTTCGGGTTGGGTCTCTTCTTTTTCGGATGGGGCTTGAGTTTTGGGCTTGTGGGTAACGGTTGGGATGGGTTATTTTTCTTTGTTATGTTATATATATATATATTGCATTATGTATATATATATATACCCATATATGTTATATGTTTTTTTTAATTATTCTGATTTTGGAAAAATGAATATGTATATTTATATGTTCTGAAATTATTAATATTTATATTTAAAATTTTTTTTTTAAAAGTGATACTTATTGTTATGGAGTTATATATATATATGGTTATTGCTTTGAGATTTTATAATAACAAGTTTTGAATTATTTGAATATTATTATTTTGGGATTTTTTTATAATATTCTGGAAAATTTATCGTTATATATTATTTATTATTTTAAAATAATATTGATTGGATTATTTAATTGATGCCTTTTAAGAGGATTTAAACATGTGAGTTAGGAATTTTAAAGTGAATTGTTGGTTTTGAATTATAATTATGATTGTGAGTATATGTTATTTTGATGATTTAATATTGGGATTTATTTATATATTCTTTGAAATAAAATGCCGGAATGATTTCTAGTATATGATTTTGAGAGATTGGTTTTAAGGTTTAAATTGTTTAATGTCGGAAATTGGCCAAGTATGATTTGGGAATTATTTGGAATATGAGTTGACTTAATTTGGATTAAGATTTTGGAAAACGGTTTTTCTATCAGTCGGTTTTGAGGATGTTGAGAACTTGGGTTCGTGTGTATGAATGTTGGTCTGGTATCTTATGGAAATGGCTTGATGATAGGTGTGTATTGCTTTTGGATTACTTTGGACTTGCATTTGGGCCCTTGCTTGTGTTATCTTGCTGTTCTGCATCAACAGGTAAGTATCCTACGGGACTTACTCAGTAACCTGGACCTCCTGCCTGATGTGTCATGTAATGTGTAGTTTTGTCGCATATTAAAGCATGCCATGTAGTATCATGCTAGGATTGCATTAAAATGAGCATGTGTTTACTTTGTGTGTTTGAAACAGAACGACCGTTATCTGTGATAGTCCTAGACTCTTTGCTAGGGTCATAGGGTAGCCTAGCCCCATCGGGTGCCCTGAGTCTATCGAGTCGATATGAGCATGATGATAGCCCAACACCATCGGGCATGTTTAATTTATATTTAATTTATGTTATGATGATGATACCGTGGGTGAGTGCACCACCACGAGGATATGCTATGCTATAGCAACGAACTGGCCAGTCTCTGCACTAACGGGAAGGGGTGCAGAGGTAGAAGAGGGATATGCCACTTGGCATTGTCTTGGGCCCTTTTACAGTTCTTTTCCGCATATTGAAAATACTAGGGGCATGATAGTGTGATTTAAATCTTGTACTGCATTAGTCATCTTTTATATAGGCATAGGCATGTTATGTGGCCTCAGCGCGGTCAGAGGACCCGCAGGCGATCACCAGGCCTGACTTCGTGGATAGTGTTAGGTACCGCTCTTGTTGCTCCATGCTTCTGTGACGGGGAAATTTTTTGGCGAATCGAAGAATCCGGCTAATATATTCTAACTTGACAATTGGCAATCAACCACCTTGTTTTGGTTTTGACCCGGCTCTGCCATGGCTTTTGTATCTAACCCGTACTTCCGCTTTACTTTCGTTTAAATTGTATTTCTGAGACTTCGACTGATTAGAGGTTTGAAACCTCGACTCGTACCTGAATTGCAACATCCCAACGAAGGTATCCGACTTTCGAAACGTATCCCGGATATTTATATCCGGGCTGTTACAAAGTTGGTATCAGAGCCAAGTTGTGCAATTCGGGTACGCAAGGGTCGAGTGTATGTTTTGGAAAACCGCCCATGAATTTCAAAGGATTTGAAGATTTAAAAAGGGGCAAAATGAACTTAAGATGCCTAACTCCAATTGGACTAAGTAATGAACTTGACGTGTGATAAAAGTGGAGAACCAACTAATAAGGGATCGAGTGGGTAGAAAAGGCGATAGACCATCCCTATCGGATGTAGTCGGAAACGGGTAGGCGAAATACTAGCTTGTTCTTTACAGCTGGGTCCGGAGGGTTCCAAGGAGGTCGTTATAAATGTCATTGACTGACTCTATGTTGAGTGCTTGATATGCCTAACTACTTAATGAATATTGAACGATTTCTGCGAACGGAATAGCGGGAGTACCCCTTTCCTTATGAACCCTTTTGACAATTCAATCGAGTCCCCCCTTCGCATATCGGTCTTCCACGGGAATTGGGTTGGTAAACACATGGTGTCGGGAATTATGATTGAATATAAAGGTTGTCCGTGAGAGTATTGAAAGATGGCCTTGATGAAATTCCGAGTTAGAGAGTGAGATATTTACGAGGCTGTCCTTATCGATTCTTATGACAATCCATCAGTGTCCTCTTGTCACGAAAAGTCGTATCCGAGTCTCACGGGAAAGATGGGTGATGAGTCAGTCAGGGAGAGTCAGTGTTGCCCTTATGGATCTCTATCGGGTTATCTTGATTGCTCTGTCCATTATTGCGTGATACTATATGGTACTACTCCTTGACCTACAATTGATCCTTAGTGTGGAATTATGCTTATGTGCTTTAATGTTCATAATGACTATTGTATAGGTTTAAGCTATATTTAGCATATCTATATCATCCCGACATGATCTACTTAGTATATTGCATTGTCATACTAGAGCACGAATAAGTATGTCATATGCTAGGATGTCGTCTAATTGATGTCCCTCCTGTGAATAGGTTCATGATAGTGTGATAGTTCGGTTCTAATATCATGATAGAGTGAGTCCCTTACTTGATGGATACATGTTATAATTTCATGTCAACATGCCCCCTATGCTACGTAATCCTTGGTACATTTATGATGATCTTTAATATGAATTCGTAGTTGTATGACATTCGGTACCCATGCTTGCCCCATTGCTTAGGTCCCGTGTTATGCCTTTCTTTCTATCATGGTTACATGTTGTCATAGCATGTCTACTTGGCCTATTGTATTACTCGTATGATTGATTGGAAGCATGAACCACATGATATGAGTCTATATGATTGCTACTTTTTCTGAATTAGGTCCATGATAGTGTGATCGACTCTTCTTTATATGAATGCCTCATAAGATGTGCCCTTTAACATGCTAGCCGATGATGCCTCGATGCTTATCATTCATCTTGTGACAAGAATCTATATCATGCCCATCTATTCCGAATTCGTCAGATTAACTATTGTTGATTATTTTGCAAGTTAATATTGTGTGTGATTAGTTGTGTTGAACGGAGA